>CM042256.1:18261049-20861049 GCA_023566225.1 Romanogobio albipinnatus | reverse complement strand
AGGTCGCCCGTCAAAGGGGTGGTGTTTCACCGGCCACTTGGCAGAATTAGCAGCTGCTGATGCTTCTTTTTTGGCTGCAGGGGGACGGATACCCTTGGTAACAAGCAGACTGAGGGGCAGCTCACGAGGGCCTGCTAGCAGCAAGTCGGGGCAGGCTCTTGCCTCTGCTTGCCTCTGGACTGCAGATAACTGCTGGGCAGTGTCAAGGGCAATTGTGAGATGGGAACATCGAGAAAGCGCACTTCGTCGACATCTCGCACTTCTGCAAGGCTCAGCCAGGGGGTGCTTCTGGACCACCAAGGTGGACATTGTGTGGACGAGGGCCTGGCTGTGACTTTCATCACGGTCAGTCACCATGCGCAGTTCCTGCATCAACACTAGCTCAGAACTACCCTTGTACATTATGAGTGCTTTGGACTGGTAGACTTGCAGGGTGGCCATCACATCCAGGTCAGAGGCAGCCTGTCCAGCAGCACTGTAAGCATTAGCAGCCAGAGCGTCTGTTGCCACACAGGTGCTGGATGGGATTTGCGGGTGACCCCACCATGGGGATTCCCCATGTACCCCCTGTCCGTCCCACCATCAAGGGGAGTGAGAGAGGAAAACATTTGAAGCAGATTTTGGCATGTTTGGCCTTTTATAAATGGCACTAATGCTTCCATACTGCCCAAGTTCTTCTTGCAACTCCTGGAAGAAAGGCACGGGGGTGGGGGAAAGCCATTTCCATATCGTGCCTGACCCCCTGAAACCAAGCTCTGTCTGAAGCGGCTTTCTGTGTGCACAAGTCGTGTGTGTGTATCACAGACGTGCGGGCCAGTACAGCACTGTTCTCTTTTGTGTCTTATCGTGTTTGAGTTAGGGCTCTCACCGTTAACGCATGCCATTTTAAGTCCTCACACTGGGAAGGTTTTCAGAGATCCAGTAATCAAATTCATTCAAACAGTCCAAAACAGCGCTAATGTAAAGAAAGCCAGACTGATTACATCAGACATATCAGAGAGAATAGAGACTCATGTTTTTAGTAAATTATTTATTCCAGTGTGTATTCATTCCTTTGTCGTATTCTGCTATTGTTTCTGAAGAGCGCAGTTTTGGTGACGTACAGGTGTCGTACAGTAAGTGCGTTAGAGTCTGTAATATTGATGTGCAAAGAACAAAGCGTGTATGTATGCGCTCTAGATCACTGATCGCACGCTGCATTCATGTACAGACACACAGTACATTTGCGTTGTTTCCACACACACTCAGGAAGGATAATGTTTGATTTGTCATATGTACGTTGTTGTGATTAGTAATCATAGGTTTATTTAGTCAATCTCGTTGTTGTTGCTCTGTACACATACTATACACTGAATTCTGTAACTTTTTTCTGTAATGTTTTTTTTTCATGGGTGCTTAGGCGTGTATAAATTTATTATATAATATAATTATATGGACCTTATTTGGTTATTTGGTGTCCTTTTGGAGTCTCCAATGATCCTTGAAGCAGTGTTAATTTCGTTAAACAACCTTTTTTCACTGACGAAAACGAGACCATAACTAAATAAAAGCTAGTGTTGGATGACAAAACTATGATGAAAATCAACTGTCATTTTCGTCAACAAATAAAAACGAGACGAAAATGTTAGGGAGGGACGATTAGGGAAGAGATCCAGTCAGAACTGATATCCTGTGTAACAGATGCACACATTTGATTTGAACGTGCTGATCTAACCGCTGGAAAACACGGTGCCGTTGCGCTTCTACAGGCTCACCCCCCGCATCCCCAATCCAGCGCTCCAGAGTGGTTCACAATCAATGAATAGCGCACATTTATGCAAGGCAATTGTTTATGAACTAATGCTGATGAGTAATGACAATGTTTCTTTACCATGTTTATATAGTAATATGTTTAAGACGGTTGTAGCAATGCATATTTTATCTCCTTATCTGAACTTGAATGAGCTCCTGCAACTACAATAGAGGCGTAGACATTTCAAAATAAGAGTCCCGGTGTATTTCAAGCTTGTTTATAATTACAAGTCACGCATTATATATTCGTTTTTGGTTACACAATAAACTGTATTTAATTTCATTCCCATTTAATTCATATTCAGGAGGAAAGACCAGTATTTGACACATATTCAATAAAGTATCAGGGTTATAATAGTTAACTAAAACCATTTAAAAAATCTTTGTTACTTGAAATTAAATAAATTAAATAAAAATAATAAAATAAACAAACTTATTTGAAGCTTTAGCTTAACCTGATATGGCCTACTGACTAAAACAGAAATACAAAGTTATAAAAACTATTTAGCTGTTTTTAAAAAAACAAACAAAACAGTGAATTGCGCTCTTTCGTGTAAAAACAAAAATTATGTCAAAATGTCAGTTCAAGTGACAGTCGGTTATGTAAGGCTTAAATGCTTAATTTATTACAATTTAACTAAACTCATTAGATTTTAGGAGACTAAATCTACTGTACTTATGATATTTAGTTGACTAAAATTAGACTAAAACGAAAAACAATTCAGGTGACTAAAATATGACTAAAACTAAATGGCATTTTAGTCAAAAGACTATGATAAAACGAAATAAAAATTTGCTGTCAAAATTAACACTGCCGTGAAGCTTGCAGAAAATACATGTACCGTATAGCAAATGATATATAAGATATAGCAAATAATGACAAAATGAATGTGTTTAATGAGATAAATGCTATGCTTAATTTTATGATAAGTGTGTAATTAAAAAATTGAATCGATTGACAGCCCTAGTTTGAATTGTTTAAAAGCATGTGCATGAATAAGAGTGTGATCATATAATGTAAAGATATCCAAAGGATGATAGGGAAAAAAAACGGATGTTGTGCTAATTGCGTAAAATATTTTTAACATGTTAAACTGAAACAATTATTAATGTGTGTTAACACGTTGAAACTAAAGTTATGGTACTGGGCATGACATTTCTGAACAACGCTTGAAGTGGTTGACCAATCACGACTCCGGCCGACCAATTGGAGCACACTGCACTTTTCGGAAGGAGGGGCTTCATAGAGACAGGAACTAAACAGAGCGTCACTGAGAGACTTGGAAGAGAGTGCTGCAACAATGTAAAATATGTAAAAAATTTAAGTACAAAAACTTAATCTAGTGGACCCCAAAAGAAAAATCAAGACTTTGAAAAGGGGCATAATAGGTCCCCTTTAATGTTTAGATTTTTTTTAGTCGTGCAATGTGTATTTCAGTTGTTGCATGCAAATCTAGTTTTTAACTAGTTCTAGTTTTCTAACTGACAGTCACACTGTTTATGTTAGTGCCATTAATCGATATCGTAAAAAAAAATACCATGGTTGGTTTGACAAAAGGCTAATAACACAAGTACACTCATTTGTGTGTGTGGTTTGTGTTGCTAAACCTTCTTGGTCAGAACTTCTACCCACTGCAGTTTAACTTCCAGGACCTCTGGCTGTCCTGTCAGGACAATTTGAATTCATCCGTGGGCTTCACAGTTTACCTCGGGGCGGTTTGTGTGGATTCCCAACACCACAAAACTTTAATGGGAAACAGGATATCAGAGGGAAAACATAGTGGGACTGTTTTGGCTCTTTTGCAGAGGTTTATGGTGGTGTGTATGTGGTGGATTTTTAACAGCACTTGGAGAAGAATTCCAAAGCAATTCACCTTGATGTACTCGACTTCATTTTGGGGTTTGGAATGGAAGTAGTTTGCTTATAAAGTTTTAGTAAAAGCTATATTTAAAAGTCCCGTTCTTCGTGATCCCACTGTTCAAACTTTAGTTAGTGTGTAATGTTGCTGTTAGAGCATAAATAATACCTGTAAAATTATAAAGCTCAAAGTTCAATGCCAAGCGAGATATTTTATTTAACAGAAGTTCCCTTTCAAAGCCTACAGCGAACGGCCGGCTTGGACTACATCCTGGTACTTCCTACATAAATGACGTCAGTAGAACAGTAGAACAGACTAACCTCCGCCCACAAGAATACACGCAAAAAGGGGGCGTGGTCTTGTTGCTGTCCCACGTGGAGAAGAGGACGTGTCGCGTGGAGAAAAGGAAGTGTTGCGTTTGAGTGCGTTGTAGAGATCATTGAGCGCATACATCACCCCGTTAAGAGGCGTGACCTTTCCACGTGCGCTAAGCTGCTGTCGAATCACAACACAGGAACCGTGACACGTTCGCTAAGGTGCGGTCAAATCCCAACACGGGAACCGCTGGCACAATCAGAACTCGTTACGTATTTCTGAAGGAGGGACTTCATAGAACAAGGAACTCATCAACCCGTTTTTAGGACAGTGAAAACAGCGGTGTACAGATAAGTAAATTGTGTTAAAAATACTGTTTTTTTTTTTACACACGAAACATGAACACGTTATATTGCACACTGTAAACACAATCAAAGCTTCAAAAAACACGAAGAACGGGACCTTTAATATCAGTGGTATCAGTTCAGTGTAAATTAATAACAATGAATAAAAAAACAGCTCACGCTTCCTGTTAATGCCTGTGCCACATACTGATATGAGCTCACATTCAGGAACTTGTTCTTGTTTTTGTTGGGTTTTATTAGAGGAAGCAAGTACTAAATTAGCACATTCGGTGCTTTTGTTTAGAGAGAAATTAGTGTTGTGACAATAAGTTTAGGGCTGCAACTAACAACTATTCTGATTATTATGATCCAATATTTTAAATGTTAAAGCATAGATGTCATGGTAGTAATGACGCCTGATGGAAGAACCTGAGGGAACATAAGTCTAAATTAAAATATTTATTTAATAATCACCCCATATGTCTCCTGAATTTTTAGTTTCAGCCAAGAATGAGTTTTTTTTTTTTTGTATCACTACATCTAAGCAATTCCCTATTTCTGTACTATGCTGACAAGGCTTCTCTGTAAAGTGATTGTGTGGTTGTGCGTCTTTGTGTTGGAGAGTGAGAGAGTCTTGTGTGTGTCCAGTTCAATCCAGCTATTGAATAGTTTTGCTGTGGTCTGGCTCTGTGCATCAGTTGTGTTAATCAGTCTCTCTCTCAACAAGTGCATCTTTGATGTGTGGTGCGCAAAGCCTGCCAGATTCAAATAAAGACCCTGTATGAGAAAGGCCTTTGAAACACTCTTCACTCACTTCTCTCTGAGCTCCTTACACGATGTCCTCAAGTCAATCGCACACGCATACACTAATGCTTCCTGCCAATATTTGATCTCAACACGCCTCTGTACTTCACTTTAATCCAGAAATGATTATTGTTGGTTACTGGTATGTGGTAGATGCCAAAAATGCTAATGCAAATTATTGAAATAATAGAAACCTCAACTTCCTCATCTGAAACAAACACCTCTTCCTCCAACTCCATTTTAAAATGTGATCAGTGTCAAGTGATTCTTTAGAACTTATTCTAATATGCTGACTTGCTGTTCAATAACTTTGTATTTATTTATACCCCATATACCCCAATTGAAATCTGTGCTATTTTTCAGGAAACGCTGATAATATTTATTTAGGATTATTTGTGTAATAAAAAGTTCAAAAACAGAATTTATTTGAAATATAAATTTTTATATCAATGTAAAAAAAAATCTACATTCACGTTTGATCAATTTAATGCAACCTTGCTGAATAAAAGAATTTCTGCAATATTTTATGGTTACATGTAACATATACTTACTAGTATTAACATAATTACAAGTAACTCACCCTAAATCAAGCACTAACCTTAACCCTATAGTAATTACATGTAGTCAATTAATATTATTGCTTTTTTGTTCAATTACACTGTAACAACGTCACCTTAAACTTTTCATTCAGCCTTTGATTTATAAAAGTTTGTCATGATATAAGAATATCCTGTAAATTTCGGAGCTAAAAACTCCCTTGTTAGTCAAAGAAAATCTTTTATTGACACTAGGCCCAGAAAACGCTCAATCTCAGAATGTGCCAACCCTTGACGTCATTGTGTGGTGAAACGCCGCCTCAAGCCCGCCCACCGACTCGTGGAGCTAAACTGATCGCGCTACCGAGCAATAAACATGCCGAAGATAGCAAGATATTGCGCTGTGCCTGGTTGTGGAAGAACACAGTCACTGCATAAGCTTCCTTCAGATTGTAATATTAGGAATGTGTGGTTGAACTTTATTTTTAATGAAGTTCCAGCTCACGTGCGTAAGACATTGCACATTTGTTTGCTTCATTTCACCGTGGAATCGTTTGTAAACAAGATACAGGTCTGGATTTGCAGACATATTGAGATTAAAACACAATGTTGTGCCTTCTATATTGGATCCGACAGGAATGGTGCAACTCACGTATGTGAGTAAAACATGTTTTTTATATGTGATAGTATTGCATTGTTACAGATTGTTTGATATCTACTGATTATGTTGTGAAAGTTTTGAACATGCAGATTTTTCTACAGTAAAGTTTTGCTGATGCACGTGCTTGGCTTGTGTGTGTGTGTGTTAGTGATGCGCGGTTCGCGGATATGTCCACCGATCAGGCGGGCCAAGTAATAAAAAGTAACATTTATATTAATTTGGGATGGATGAGACATCTTGCGAGCCCTGTGGGCGGATTCCGGTTGCCGTTTATCCACATTTCAAAACAATTCCCCACATGTACTGACGGGGGAGCCAAAACTCATTATTATGCAAAACTGTTATCCTATCATAGCAGTGGGCGTTAACTTCCAATTCTTCAGTGTGGCACGCCCATAAAAACCAAGCGTTCCAGGAGAGCCTATTACCTTATTCATTATGATGTTTTTGAATGTAAAAACCACACGAACGTAATAAGTTGACCTCAGACAACAGTATAAAACAGTTGACAACAGTTGACTGTTCTAGCCCAGTTCACTTGACCCCAATCAGACACATTTCTTGAGGGCATTTACGCATGTTCTTCAAAACATCTGGATGGAGTGGAACGGAATGCAGGGGTCTCGAGTCGAGATAAACTTTTTTTTTTTAAAGCAATATTTAAAGTGACAACTGCTTATGAACACACAACTTCTATAATTTAGAAAAAATGGAAAAATATGCACTGGAAATAAATATTTTGGCTCTTAACCTTTAAATGTTTACCATGACCTGTCAACGCTGCCTCATCTCAATAAATGATCTCATTACTTCTATCTCATTCTATATTGCTGTCATCCCTCTATGTTGCATCTTCCTTTGCCATAAGTGTCATGACTCATGATGCATTTCTATGTGATTTTGATGGAAGTTGAAGGATGAATAGTGGATCTCGGCATTTAAATAAGCCTCAAGTCAATGTTGTTGCCAAGAAACAAAACCATAGGCACCCTTTCACCAGACCTTGTCAAAAATTGTGAAGACATGAACAATTTTCACCATCTGTCACATTTACATAAGTAAACCAGTAACATTTTTCAAGAAATTCATATTTTTATTAAAAAAGATGCATTAAATTGATCAAAAGTGACAGTAAAACATTTATAATGTTACAAAATGTTTCTAATAAAAGCTGTTTTTTCAACCCCTTTATGTACAAAGATCGCCGACAGCCCCAGATTGTTTTTCCACAATCACTGCATGTTAAAACATCACACTCTTATCTGAACAAACTGAGTATCATTAGAAAGATTTAAGACTCCACCACTATTTATGAGGTTGCAGTGAAGTCATTTCTTAATTTATGTCAGAAGTGCAAAATAATAAATCTGTAATTTTTTTATATTTTGAATAGAATAACAACACAAATTCATGCCCTGTCACGTCTGCTTCGGTTTGTGTTCACATATATGCAGTAGACAGCGTCCATTAGGTCTCTTAGTCCAAAAGTGTGCATATTTGGAGAAATATTGATTTATTCTCACGTCTTTTCTGTCTCTCCTGTTCCTGGTTTGTGTCAGTTATGACTAGGGGTGGCACGGTACATGAAAAAAAAACCGAACCGTTCGGTTCGCTTGTCTCGGTTCAAAGCGTGTGCGCACGGTTTCGACGCATGTCGACGTATGTTACCTCAGACAGTGGGTGTCCTTTTCGCGTGAAATAAGAGGTGTGTGTATGTGTGTGTGTGTGGACATACAGTAAAATAAATTAAAAGTGGAGTGCTGCAGGTCACGTCACGTGTAGAAATGCAAGTGGGAGAGATAAGGAAGGCTGCCCGGAGTATGTATATGTATAGCGATGTATAGCAGGCAGGGCAGATGCAGTGCGTATGCACACGCGTATTCACACACTGGCAGTGTTTGTCTCGCGCAGCTGAACCGCTGCTCGTATATTGCAAATACAGACAAATATTGTCCATTCTGTCACATTTTCCGGTGTTCTCCTCCGACCCCTGTCTGTCTCATGCTTTGATTTATGATGGGCAGCATATATCTGCTGCAAATGTTCCCCTCTGTCTCATACACACATGCATATAACATGCTGTATATAAGTAGTTCACATGATAAATGTAAAATTTAAAAGTTAAGATGCTTCTAGTTTTAATAATTTAAACATGCCTTTGAAGTTTGGGCAAAAACTTCTGGCAGTGTTGTGTTTTCGTGTATTTTTTTTTTCTTTTCACAGCGCTGGATGTCATATGGTGATTGTGAAACACACGGAACACTTCATGGTGAAATTTGTTAATCAGGTCAGCTGAATTAAAGCTACAGTGCATTGTTCTGATCAAAATTGACATGATTAACTTGAAAAATGTTACGCCAATGTGTCTGAATCTGTAGACAGCCAGTTAAGAAACAACTTCTACATGATATAACAATTTTTTTAATACTGTATCCCAATTGTGGATGATTAAGCTATATATCATATGCTGAAGTAAATTTCTGGAGTGTTAACGATAAAAAAACAACAACAACAAGAACCGTACAGAACCGAAAACCGTGATACGAACCGAACCGTGGGTTTTGTGAACCGTGCCACCCCTAGTTATGACCATTCGAGCACTTGTTTGGCCTAGAGCTGTCAATCATCTTACATGTGTTACATGTACGTATTGTCTGTGTTCTCTCCTTCATTGTGTTTTTGGTTCTGCCCTGTGACCTAGTTTTCCTATCAATTTAATTATTCATTTCATTCACCTGTTGTCCTTTAATTATATCATTAGCTCACTTTATTTGATCTGCTTATTTAGTTCTGAGTTTTCTGTCATTTCGTGTCCGTCTTCGTCAATGTTAGCGTCTATGCAAATGGAGTATCTCCTGTGAGTTTGTTTATTAAAAATATATTCCTGCGTATTCCTCGTCTTTGTGAGCTTTGCACCACATTACGTGACAACTTGACCATAATTCCTGCCCTTCTGGATGACACCGTCTTGTACTTTCCTCATTCTAAGCTCTTTGAAAAACAAACCTAAAGAAACATTTCTACGCATGGAACAAGAAGCTAATAAACACACGATTACGATAGTATATGGTTTGTGTGTAATTTTCATGCAATGAAATGGATAATGGATGTTTACATTATAAACAGGCATAGTGATTAGCTTGCATATAAAAGGCTAACATATATTTCAAGATCAATATATTACAAAATCAACATTAGATCTCGATCGGAAGTTAATACAAACATTCAATGCTTATTTAAAGTGAGTTTTGAGTAAAAGTGTAATATTATTCTTTTAAATTGTGTTATGTAGCTTGATGCTAATTGTAGCTCTAATGCGCTTGTCGCACCAGGAGCTATTCTATTCCATAAACTAATTTGTTAAAAGAATTTGCATACGGTCCTTTTTATAGAAAGACGAATAGGTGGACTAATGTATAGTGGGATAAATTGGTAAATGGACTGCATTTATATAGCGCTTTTAACAGGTCCATGGCCATCCAAAGCTCTTTACACATTGCCTCACATTCACCCATTCATACACCGACGGCGGTGTCAGCCATGCAAGGCGCCATGCGTCGGGAGCAGCTGGGGTTAGGTGTCTTGCTCATGGACACCTGGTCAGGTGGGACCGAGGATTGAGCCACCAACCTTCCGGTTTGTAGACAACCTACATGAACCACTGAGCCACTGCCCCCCAAAAGTGGTGTAGATGGGCAAGCCATGAAATGCCAGAATAAAGGCTAATAATGGCTGAATAAATACAAAAGATTAATGATAAAAGAATAATGAAGATTAGGTCTCATTCACATCAGAGGTTTGAAAGGTTCATCGAGTTCAGCCTTCTATAAAAACTCACAACATGGTCTTAGAATGTTTCATAAAAGTGATAACATCCTCAGATTTGAAATGAAGCATGAGCAGACTTGTGGCTTCAGCTTCATTGTGTTTCTGCAACACAAACATGTTTGAGCTTATGTATCTTCACATTAATAACAGTCTGCGTAATTCTTGAACCAATTCTTGAATTGAGTCTTGAACTGCAACCTTTTTATTTTCATAAAAATAATGTATGCACCACTTGCCAAAATTGGGGGTGTGGTGCAAGGGGTTAAACTATTAAATAATTTGCATTTATTAAAGAATTGTGATTTTTATTTTTTTATTTTTTTCACTAAATTATTAACCAGCACAACTGTTTTCAACATTGATAATATGTCAAACTGTTTCTCGCATATTAGAATGATTTCTGAAGGATCCTGTGAAAATTCAGCTTTGTCATCACATTAAATACATTTTAAAATATATTAAAATAGAAAATGGTAATAATATTTCACAATATGTTTTTTTTCTACATAAGAGATTTTTTTTTTTAAATTTTGCTGACCCCAAACCTTTGAACTGTAGTGCAATTTTCTCTTTTATTTGGGAGAGCTGTCTGAAATGTATGCTGAAATGTTGCATTGTAACCAATTGTGCACATGAATTACATTTGGAATTATTTAGGTTTGTTGCAAGGTCTAGACTGCGTGTAAATAAGCTATCATCAGTCATACTTGATTCTGAAGTATAAACAGTGTAGTTTCAAATGAGAGCATCCGTGCAAGTCCATAACTAAAACATTAAAAACTGAGGAACACAATTCTTAGCTTGTTTTTCATTTGCAGCCTGCGTAAAGAATGTCATGCAGTTGATCGCTACAAACTAAATATTCTTAAGTAAATAATTTTAATCAAAATAATCTTTATAGAGAGAAATAAATGGTTATGATTGCAGGCAGAATAGAAAGGAGTGAAAGCAACAAAAGAGATATTACCCAAGATCTCGCATGTCTGGGATTTCACTTATGGATACAGGATTGTTTAACAGCCTGCTGGGACTCACCATGGAGCACATATGGAACATGCTGTCACTGCAGAATAGAAGAGCTGGACGGCACTGTGTGTGTTTGTGTCTGCCTTTCTGTCTGTCTGTCTGTCTCCATATGGTCGCCCTTTTTATCTCACCATGAGCGAGAAGTGACTTAAACTTGCTGTCATACGTTACAATAAACAGCGTAGTGCCAGATGATATAAGCATGCTGACATTAATCATGAATTTGCCTCCTCTCAGTCGTATTCAGCACATGCTAATTCATTTGACTTAGCTAAGAGCTTCACATCTAAATAAATAAAAGGATCCATCATTTAATAACTTAGCAGATAAAGAGCTCTATCACTATGATCACTATAAGAAATTAAGACCATAATACTGATAGTAATACAGTTTATATTACCGTTTATACATCACAATCTCAAAAGGTAAGAACAAACGTATGCCACACATGTCTTATTAACTAGTCACAAACAAACTGAGCCCATCCATAAGAGGAACAGATTTGTGGCTAATCACCTAAGCTTTGCCAGTTGCCACTCAAAATTCTTGAGCTTTATGTTCTAAGGATCTAACAAAGCCTAACTAGTCCAGGGTCTACCATTAAGGGTGATCTAGAACAACTTAGAACTTGCCAATAAGTTTAATGTATGGATTCCTTTGTTTGCATGGAGTCGGTGGGAAGTGGACTGAGAATTATACACATGTGGAATAGTGCTCAAGATTTTGTCTTTAAACCCAGTTATGCCTTTTTACGATTAATGACATAAACAGTGTGACTTTCAGTTATTAAAAACTAGATTTGCATTCAACAATAACTGAAAAACAGATTGCATTACTAAAACAAATGGGGTCTAGAATAGGCTTTCGTGCTATAATGTTCAAAAAACACATTATTTTTTCGAATATTTTACATCGTTGCAACACGTCTCTCTCTCTTCCCAACCTGTCTCTAACGCTCTATTTAACGCTCTTCCTGTCTCAATGAAGCCCCTCCTTCTGAAAAGCGCAGTGTGCTCTGATTGGTCATCTGGACCAGTTTGTTGGGATTGGTCAACCACTTTGAGTGTGTTTTGGAAATGTCACACCCTTTACCATAACACACAACTCAGTCAGACCTTGCCCCTTTTTTTGCATATGCCTTGGGCGGGAATTATTTAAATGAGGAATATTGTGATGTGTATGTTACCGGGAAGAAAACTCAAGACTACAATCGAGGCGTTTTAGCAAGTTCAGAAACAGTGCTTACTGATGCAGAGAATAACTTCCTTTGGAGTGACTTTGTGCTTTGTAACTTTGCAGACCTTTTTAATACTCAAAAAGCAACATTACACACTAGGGAAAGATGAAAATGTTAAAAATCATAACAGGTCCTCTTGAAATTGTAATCATATTTTTTGCGGTTTTAGACCAGTTAACAAAAGTCAGATTTCTATCATCTATGAGGTATTTCATTACCATTTCCCCTGTATGCATTTCTGAATTTTTATCCAGTCAAAGGGATTGTATAACATATTTTGGTAATAAGAGTTCTTGGTTTTTAATGTCTTTTGCTTCCTCTTTTGTTATTTGTGGTTTATTATTGTAACGCAGTTCGATCGTATGGGAAGAAGGAGGCGGGAACCGGTGAATCTTCAAACACGTTTAATAAATCAAATGAACACAAAATAAAATGGCGGCGGCAGCCCCTCACGGACGACTGCCGCCTACATACAAAAACAAAACGTAAATAAAACACAACGCAAAATCCCAGGCCTGGTCCTCTCTCATCCTTCACTGTCGTCGCTCCTCCTTTATACTCCCGTCACTCCTCCATGAGACACGAGACCGTTGCAGCGCGCAGCTGGCGCCCATCCACAGTGATGAGCGAGGCCTCGTCCCGCTCTCACGGTCCCTCCGCCTCGCTGCTCGCCACAATTATATTTAGCTTTTTATTAATGTTTCCAGTGCAAGAGCTAAGAATGTGCATAAGAAGCTCTAGAATTTTGAAGGAATATATTTGTATCAAAGTTTGCTTTGCTTCCATGTCTTGCCGGTAAATTTGGAAAATGTGTTTTCTTTACTGGTCATTCTTATATTTGAGTACAACATTCTGCTGCAGATGAATGTGCTACTTGCTGAAGTTGACCTTTTCTTGGACACTTTTAAGAAAAGCAGACTGCATCATGTCCAATGGGACCCCCATTCTTATTGAATTGAAATAATTGGATTTGTCATCTTAATTATTGGCAAAGGAAAATTAGCTCCAAACAGAAGACTGAATGTCTAAACAAAACAGACGGTAGGCTACATGTTCAAACTTTCTGTGACTGTGCCCCTACCTGGAAGAAACTCATGTGTTGCTGCAGATCTAATTGAGGTGTGCTATAGGTTTGTGCTACACACACACACACACACACACATTTTATAGGACCATGTCATGTGAGTTTTTATAGAAGGCTGAACTCGATGAACCTCTCACACCTCTGCCGTGAATGCGACCTAATCTATACATACATATATACATATATGGACGCAGACATATATTATATAAACCAACTTTTATACAGTTGCAATCAAAATTATTCAAACCCCCAGAGACTGTAATAATTTGAAAATGTAGGCTTTTCTAAAGATACAGAGTTTGTAAAAATTGTATCTATAATAGTTTAGTGGCAAATTAAAAGTGATAATGTCAGTATATAATACATACACTCACCTAAAGGATTATTAGGAACGCCATACTAATACTGTGTTTGACCCCCTTTCGCCTTCAGAACTGCCTTAATTCTATGTTTCAACAAGGTGCTGAAAGCATTCTTTAGAAATGTTGGCCATATTGATAAGATAGCATCTTGCAGTTGATGGAGATGTGTGGGATGCACATCCAGGGCACGAAGCTCCCGTTTCACCACATCCCAAAGATGCTCTATTGGGTTGAGATCTGGTGACTGTGGGGGCCATTTTAGTACAGTGAACTCATTGTCATGTTCAAGAAACAAATTTTAAATGATTCGAGCTTTGTGACATGGTGCATTATCCTGCTGGAAGAAGCCATCAGAGGATGGGTACATGGTGGTCATAAAGGGATGGACATGGTCAGAAACAATGCTCAGGTAGGCTGTGGCATTTAAACGATGCCCAATTGGCACTAAGGGGCCTAAAGTGTGCCAAGAAAACATCCCCCACACCATTACACCACCACCAGCAGCCTGCACAGTGGTAACAAGGCATGATGGATCCATGTTCTAATTCTGTTTATGCCAAATTCTGACTCTACCATCTGAATGTCTCAACAGAAATCGAGACTCATCAGACCAGGCAAAATTTTTCAAGTCTTCAACTGTCCAATTTTGGTGAAATTGTAGCCTCTTCTTCCTATTTGTAGTGGAGATGAGTTGTACCCGGTGGGGTCTTCTCCTGTTGTAGCCCATCCGCCTCAAGGTTGTGCATGTTGTGGCTTCACAAAATGCTTTGCTGCACACCTCGGTTGTAACAAGTGGTTATTTCAGTCAAAGTTGCTCTTCTATCAGCTTGAATCAGTCGGCCCATTCTCCTCTGACCTCTAGCATCAACAAGGCATTTCGCCCACAGGACTGCCGCATAATGGATTTTTTTCCCTTTTCACACCATTCTTTGTTAACCCTAGAAATGGTTGTGCATGAAAATCCCAGTAACTGAGCAGATTGTGAAATACTCAGACCGGCCCGTCTGGCACCATCAACCATGCCACGCTCAAAATTGCTTAAATCACCTTTCTTTCCCATTCTGACATTTAGTTTGGAGTTCAGGAGATTGTCTTGACCAGGACCACACCCTTAAATGCATTGAAGCAACTGTCCTGTGATTGGTTGATTAGATACTTGCATTAATGAGAAATTGAACAGGTGTTCCTAATTATCCTTTAGGTGAGTGTATAATGTAATGCTTTTGAGTTACAGGATTTTTTAGTAATACAGCTATGTCATAATTACTAAACCCCTATTCAACGCTGCTGTTTTTAAGTAAACCAAAGATTATCAGTGATCTGGAAGCTTTTTCAAGTGAGGATTGGGCCAAGATTGCAGTAGAGACGTGACAGAAGCTTCTAAGCACTTACAGGCCGTTTATTGGAGGTTATAAAGAATAAAAGATTCTGCACAAAATTTGACTTTTGGGGGTTGAATAATTTTGAACACGAATGTTTAGATTCAAAATTAGTTCTTTTGAAATTTCTCATCAACTTTACGGTCTCAGAATCACTCAAATGTTAGAGTTAGAGTTTTTATCCAATCATATTTCAGTCATCATGTGTTGCCAGGTCAAAGAAATCTGCCTTGAGGCCTTCAGAATCAATATTGCGGGCGCTGCTAGCTTAAGTGAATGGCAATGAAACTGTGTGCTTTAACCAATCAGATAATAACTCCGATTTAATCAGCCAGTCAGATTTCGAGTTGGCGACAGCGGGGCCATCTAGCTGGCGTACAATAACGTTGGCATTTTCACGTCCTTTGATTGGATGATCAGAGAGCGTACTAGTAGCCTAGTCAGAATAACCAGCAAACCGCACAAGATAAAACATCTGTAGTTTTAATAGCGTTTTTTCAAACCCAAATGCCGACAGAAGAGAAGAAATTAATGTATTAATTAACATGCAGTGAGGAAAATAAGTATTTGAACACCGTGCTATTTTGCAAGTTCTCCCACTTGGAAATCATGGAGGGGTCTGAAATTGTCATCGTAGGTGCATGTCCACTGTGAGAGACATAATCTAAAAAAAAAAATCCAGAAATCACACTATGATTTTTGAACTATTTATTTGTATTATACAGCTGCAAATAAGTATTTGAACACCTGTCTATCATCTAGAATTCTGACCCTCAAAGACCTGTTAGTCTGCCTTTAAAATGTCCACCTCCACTCCATTTATTATCCTAAATTAGATGCACCTGTTTGAGGTCGTTAGCTGCATAAAGACACCTGTCCACCCCATACAATCAGTAAGAATCCAACTACTAACATGGCCAAGACCAAAGAGCTGTCCAAAGACACTAGAGACAAAATTGTACACCTCCACAAGGCTGGAAAGGGCTATGGGGAAATTGCCAAGCAGCTTGGTGAAAAAAGGTCCACTGTTGGAGCAATCATTAGAACATGGAAGAAGCTAAGCATTACTGTCAATCTCCCTCGGACTGGGGCTCCATGCAAGATCTCAAGATCTTGGTAATACACTAAGACGTCATGGTTTGAAATCATGCATGGCACGGAAGGTTCCCCTGCTTAAACCAGCACATGTCAAGGCCCGTCTTAAGTTTGCCAATGACCATTTGGATGATCCAGAGGAGTCATGGGAGAAAGTCATGTAGTCAGATGAGACCAAAATAGAACTTTTAGGTCATAATTCCACTAAACGTGTTTGGAGGAAGAAGAATGATGAATACCATCCCAAGAACACCATCCCTACTGTGAAGCATGGGGGTGGTAGCATCATGCTTTGGGGGTGTTTTTCTGCACATGGGACAGGGCGACTGCACTGTATTAAGGTAATTAATACATTAAGGTATTAATAAACACATATTTTGCAAGTTCTCCCACTTAGAAATTATGGAGGGGTCTGAAATTGTCATCGTGGGTGCATGTCCACTGTGAGAGACATAATCTAAAAGAAAAAGAAAATCACAATGTATGATTTGTTAACTATTTATTTGTATGATACAGCTGCAAATAAGTATTTGAACACCTGAGAAAATCAATGTTAATATAATTGGTATAGTAGCCTTTGTTTGTAATTACAGAGGTCAAACGTTTCCTGGAGTTTTTCACCAGGTTTGCACACACTGCAGGAGGGATTTTGGCCTCACACAGATCTTCTCTAGATCAGTCAGGTTTCTGGCCTGTCGCTGAGAAACACGGAGTTTGAGCTCCCTCCAAAGATTCTCTATTGGGTTTAGGTCTGGAGACTGGCTAGACCACGCCAGAACCTTGATATGCTTCTTACAGAGCCACTCCTTGGTTATCCTGGCTGTGTGCTTCGGGTCATTGTCATGTTGGAAGACCCAGCCTCGACTCATCTTCAATGCTCTAACTGAGGGAAGGAGGTTGTTCCCCAAAATCTCGCAATACATGGCCCCGGTCATCCTCTCCTTAATACAGTGCAGTCACCCTGTCCCATGTGCAGAAAAACACCCCCAAAGCATGATGCTACCACCCCCATGCTTCACAGTAGGGATGGTGTTCTTGGGATGGTACTCATCATTCTTCTTCCTCCAAACACGTTTAGTGGAATTATGACCAAAAAGGTCATATTTTGGTCTCATCTGACCACATGACTTTCTCCCATGACTCCTCTGGATCATCCAAATGGTCATTGGCAAACTTAAGACGGGCCTTGACATGTGCTGGTTTAAGCAGGGGAACCTTCCGTGCCATGCATGATTTCAAACCATGACGTCTTAGTGTATTACCAACAGTAACCTTGGAAACGGTGGTCCCAGCTCTTTTCAGGTCATTGACCAGCTCCTCCCGTGTAGTTCTGGGCTGATATCTCACCTTTCTTAGGATCATTGAGACCCCATGAGGTGAGATCTTGCATGGAGGGAGATTGACAGTCATGCTTAGCTGCTTCCATTTTCTAATGATTGCTCCAACAGTGGACCTTTTTTCACCAAGCTGCTTGGCAATTTCCCCGTAGCCCTTTCCAGCCTTGTGGAGGTGTACAATTTTGTCTCTAGTGTCTTTGGACAGCTCTTTGGTCTTGGCCATGTTAGTAGTTGGATTCTTACTGATTGTATGGGGTGGACAGGTGTCTTTATGCAGCTAACGACCTCAAACCGGTGTATCTAATTTAGGATAATAAATGGAGTGGAGGTGGACATTTTAAAGGCAGACTAACAGGTCTATGAGTGTCAGAATTCTAGCTGATAGACAGGTGTTCAAATACTTATTTGCAGCTGTATCATACAAATAAATAGTTAAAAAATCATATATTGTGATTTCTGGATTTTGTTTTTTTAGATTATGTCTCTCACAGTGGACATGCACCTACGATGACAATTTCAGACCCCTCCATGATTTCCAAGTGGGAGAACTTGCAAAATAGCAGGGTGTTCAAATACTTATTTTCCTCACTGTACATGTATATATCCATACATACATTATATCAACACAAACTTTTATGTTAGATGTGATTAATCACAAGTAATCGTTTTGTCAGCACTTTGTCCCCAAATTTACATTCTGTGTGAATGCCCTTTATCCCTTAATGCCTTAGAGAGAAACTACCTTGCCATTTTCGGGCCGCTGATAAGGCTGCTTTCACTCAGGGTTGTGCTTTGTGCTTAGCCCTCCTGGTCAGCAACTTACTATTTCTACATTGGGCATCAGGTATTAAAAAATATTTGTTTGCAAAGCTTGTCTTTTACACACAGGATGCTCAGGTCTGGGTCATCAGAGACTAGAAGTCCTCACCTAGAACCCAACAATACTGCTTGCAATGTATCTTTCTTACAAACTAAATCTTGAACATTATGTCCTTGAGGTTTAGTATTTGAAGCAGTACATGAATTCTATGCATAAACAAAAACTCCTTGTCCTCAAAAGTGTGATTCAAAGTAGGTTTTCAGTGTGAGTCTGATATAACCTGGGGTAGTCATGGGGTTAGTCATACACCTCTCTGTACCTAAGAGATGAGTGTTAGTGTATATGCACTTTAATGATTAACCTTTACACCAGTGTTAGTGAGGTCACAGACGGCAGCTTCTGGTGTAGGTCAGAACACAACAGCTGCTTGTAGGGATTAGCTGTCTATTTCTCCTTTCTAGCTGTATACATCTCTCTCTTTCTCTTTCACTCTTTCTCGTTCTGTTTCCTTCTGGGTCTTAACACATGTCCTTGTCAGCTCAGTAATTTTGCCCAATGATTAGTATCTTCCAGTTTCTAATTACCTCCTAATATACAGTATTGTTTACTTTAAGGCTTTATGTACAACTCTCAGCCTTCATGCCGTCAATATGAATTGTGTAATTACGGTACCAGAATTGCTGCCTTTTTCTTTAGGCATGATGCTGCATTTGAATGTTGCACTCTTGCTGAACTCTTAGCAAGTAGCTGATTTTAAACATCTAAACAGGGCTTTTTCTTGTAGGATTGTTTCCATTGACCTGTTGCTCAGAGCAAAGATTGTTTTTTATGCTTCATTCAACAGTAGGAACTAAGTGGCTCAGCTGATGTGATGTAGCTTACATCTTTGAATTGAATTATTTTTAGTTTTACTTATTACTTAATACTAAAGTATTACTTATTCTGTTGTCTAAACAAAAAAACATTAAAAATGCTATTAATGTCTAAGAGAAATCTGAACGTAAAAATGTTTTTATTCTTGTGTAGCATAGCCAATGCTCCAGTCTTCTGTGTCACATGATCAGAAATCATTCTAATATGCGGATTTACTCCTCAACATTTATTGTTATTACGAATGTTGAAAACAGTCGTTGTGTATCTGTATTATTATACAATATTAATGAATTAAAAAAGATATATTTAATACTAAATTAGTATTAAATATAGGGGGGGGGGGGGGGTATGGTTAATAAAGGCCTTCTGAAGAGAATCAATGGGTTTTTGTAAATATCCATATTTAACATGTTATGAAGCAAAATATCTTAATAACTCTGATTGTATTCGTCTGAAAGAAGAATATACACCTAGGATGGCTTGAGGGCGAGTAAATCATAGGGTAATTCAAATTTTTGGGTGAACTATCCCTTTAAGTTTCCTAAGAAACTGAAATTCAGCTGTATTGAGACTTTATAATTGTCCTAAGCCTCACCTTAGATTCTGTTGGAAAACTTTTATGTAATACCTTTAAATGACAAGATTCTTTGGTCCAACCTCATTGGATTGTGGTTGAACTGACTGAACGTTCTTTCCGTAATGGGCAGGAATAAGCAGGTCTGGAATAATGCTGCCCCTGTTGCTACACTACAGCTTAAGACTCTGCCTTTAATGAGAGGCGTAACAGGCCTAGATGGCTGGAGGCCTTTTGGAACGGCAATATCCTCTTGGATTTAAATTGCCAAGTTCAACTTTGATCCTTTGGAGAGGGGATTTTATTTAGGCCAGCATTGGTTTTGAAGCCCCCTCCCCCCCCCCCCCCCCCCCCCCCCCCCTCTCTCACAACTACTTTTTTTATTCCCCTAGAGATGTTGCGGTTTTTGTAGAGAAGAGTGTAGAAAACTGTATGAAGAGGTGGCTTGAGAATGAGTTGGCTACCATATTTGTGGCCTCAGGGAGTGGTCAACCCCAATGATGTGCTGCTTTCTCTTCATTATCTCATTTTCCCTCTCTTTGTTGAAGGTGCAAACACATAGAATGACAGAGGGAGCAAGGGCGGGCCTGTCAAAATAGGTACTGGTTGTCTTTTCTTGTTGACAGACCTGTGTGTGGTCCCCCAGGACTTAGGAAACACACCGAATCAAAGAGGTCAGAAACCATGACCATCAAGCTTGGCTCAACAGATCAAGCTAATGCACAGCTTTGTTCAAGACACTATGCAATCTTCAGAAATGGCTAATGCTTTCTATACAGATCTTTAGAAATGACTTACTGTAACGAATAGCCTTTGTGGAACTGTTAGTTTTGTTGCCCTAAATGAGATCATTTGATGAGAACAATTGTAATTGAATGTATTTTTCATCATCAGGCCGAACAGGCACCGGTATACACTCACCTAAAGGATTATTAGGAACACCATACTAATGCTGTGTTTGACCCCCTTTCACCTTCAGAACTGCCTTAATTCTACATGGCATTGATTCAACAAGGTGCTGAAAGCATTCTTTAGAAATGTTGGCCCATATTGATAGGATAGCATCTTGCAGTTGATGGAGATTTGTGGGTAGCTCCCGTTCCACCACATCCCAAAGATGCTCTATTGGGTTGAGATCTGGAGACTGTGGGGGCCATTTTAGTACAGTGAACTCATTGTCATGTTCAAGAAACCAATTTGAAATGATTCAAGCTTTGTGACATGGTGCATTATCCTGCTGGAAGTAGCCATCAGAGGATGGGTACATGGTGGTCATAAAGGGATGGAAATGGTCAGAAACAATGCTCAGGTAGGCCGTGGCATTTAAACGATGCCCAATTGGCACTAAGGGGCCTAAACTGTTCCAAGAAAACATCCCCCACACCATTACACCACCACCACCAGCCTGCACAGTGGTAACAAGGCATGATGGATCCATGTTCTCATTCTGTCTACGCCAAATTTTGACCACCAATCAAGCAAATCAAGAACATTTCCAGGCAACATTTTTCCAGTCTTCAACTATCCAATTTTGGTGAGCTTGTGCAAATTGTAGCCTCTTTTTCCTATTTGTAGTGGAGATGAGTGGTACCCGGTGGGGTCTTCTGCTGTTGTGCGTGTTGTGGCTTCACAAATGCTTTGCTGCACACCTCGGTTGTAATGAGCGGTTATTTCAGTCAAAGTTGCTCTTCTATCAGCTTGAATCAGTCGGCCCATTCTCCTCTGGCCTTTAGCATCAACAAGGCATTTTCGCCCACAGGACTGCCGCATACTGGATGTTTTTCCCTTTTCACACCATTCTTTGTAAACCCTAGAAATGGTTGTGCGTGAAAATCCCACTAACTGAGCAGATTGTGAAATACTCAGACTGGCCCGTCTGGCACCAACAACCATGCCACGCTCAAAATTGCTTAAATCACCTTTCTTTCCCATTGTGACATTCAGTTTGGAGTTCAGGAGATTGTCTTGACCAGGACCACATCCCTAAATGCATTGAAGCAACTGCCATGTGGTTGGTTGATTAGATAATTGCATTAATGAGAAATTGAACAGGTGTTCCTAATAATCCTTTAGGTGAGTGTATAGTGCCATTCTCTACTGCTCCTGGCTAGTTGTTACAGCTTCTTTTTCCATTATGATGCTTTTGAATCAGGATTAGAATGTATAAGACCAATTGTGAGTCTCTACATCATTAAAGCTGTTCCGCCAACATGCTTTTCCTGCCCTGATTGCAGTTAGCTAACCATACTGAGAAATCAGAGCATGAAAAGATTAACAGTACGTAATTGTACTGTACCAAACCGTGTTCTAATGGAAATGCAAGTTTTATTTTTGGTTACAGTGTTTGGTAAGAAACAATAAGTGATCAATTGTGTATTGCTCTACATTTGCTATGATCTTAATACAAATATACATGTGAAAAAGAGTGTTTCTTATTAGCTTTATTACATTGTACCTTAAACTAATTTTTATCAAATGAGCTTCAGAAAGAGATATTTTGCTTCCACATTCTCAAAAATCTTCCCTTTTATGTGACCTCCAGTAACATTCATTATAACCATCTCTGAAGTTACGTGCATTGGCATGTTTTGAGTTCATCCATCCGTCCTCCTTACCACTTATCCTCTCTAGAGTTGTGAGGCTGGAGATGTTTTGATTTGTTTTAGCAAATTTCCTCAACAAATACTTCTAGTTTCAGATAACGTACGTGAAGTTTCACCTCAGGTCTGCCTTTGTGCATGGAAAGAATATCCAGTGCTGGGAATCCCCAGTGTAATCGCTTCAGGCTGAATTAGCCTGGATTTAGGGCTGTCTGACGCCGCAAAACACAAAGCAAAGTCAATGAATGACTGTAAAGCAATCACCAGGAACTACAGAGTCTGTAGTTGGGTCTTTTGGCAAGCTGTGTTAGGTCATAACAAAACTTTTTTACTTGCATAGTATTTACTTACTGGATAATTATAAAGGTTCAAGACCAGTTGATGAGAGCCGATGGACAGTGAAGGGTTAAGTGTGTTTCCTGCAGGAGAATAAATTAAATGTGGCCATAATCACATTGCAGGAATGCAGTCAGTGTACTCTTGTGAAACACCCCCTAAGCCCTGGCTCTGCTCCACTCTCTCAGCGCCTCATACAAAGATGGCTTTGTTCTCTCCCCCCTCTCCCCTTTCTCTTTCTCTCTCCCCCTCGACTTTTCATTTCTTTGCCTCCTTCTTACTCTCATTTGCTTTGCTCTTTCCCAGTTTTACTTTTCTTCTCCCAGCCACTTAGTCAATGTTCCTGTTTTCCACTTTTACTTTCTCTCTTTTTCATGGATTCTGGGATTTTTCCCAAACCTTCCCCTACTTTTATTTTGTTTGGAAGTTCATATTCCTAGACTGCTGATTCATTTTGTGTCATTGCTAGTTTTCTCTAGAAGAAAAGCTTTATGATTTATAAAGAAAATAAGTTGCTAAAAGCAGCAGCGTCAAAAGAAAACTTTTTTTACATTGCCCCACCAAACACTGAAACTATATTTGTGTTTCTCATATGGGATCATTAAAAATGGAGAGGCCGGTGCTTGTCATAATCAATAACTTGGTAATTATGCCAAATTTAGTTTTTTATTGTCATTGATGACCGACCAGTTTGCAAAAGCTTGATTGGAACCTGACCAAATTGTTACAAAAACACAACTTGTTTGCTGCTTTGAACTTCATGCTCTAGTTTTGTTGTAAGACACTTCCTCAAGTTCATATTAGAGAGACATTGAGAGAGCTCCTGCTGAAAGGCAGTTCATTCTCAGTTACTGATTTA
Source organism: Romanogobio albipinnatus (assembly GCA_023566225.1). Classification (NCBI taxonomy): domain Eukaryota; kingdom Metazoa; phylum Chordata; class Actinopteri; order Cypriniformes; family Gobionidae; genus Romanogobio; species Romanogobio albipinnatus. The sequence continues at coordinate 20,837,329 of CM042256.1, read as the reverse complement.
CCCAGCTGTTGGGTAATTTCTGGTAAATTCTTTCCCACTTGCCTGATCAATTGGATAAAAGACGTGCAAGAACTGGTGGGTTTTCTTCTAGGAACTGTCATCTGCTCACATCTCGGACTGCAGCTGCTGCTCTGTATTCCAGCCACACGTACATCCATGTGAATATGGAAGTAACAAACGAAAGCCTCTGCATAAGCCATGTTTCTCTTAAGATTCATTCTGTTCACAGGTGCTGGTTTACCAGCACCCATTGAGACGTAGTGTATGTGTGTGCGTGCACAGAAGCACATGTGCAGATTTCTGTCTGTACTTATGTGAGTGTCATTGTTGAATAGAAACCCCCTTTCTATTTAAGTGCTAAACAGAATGACTCACCCTGTCACAGCTGCAAATGTCCGTACTCCCAGAACTGTGTTCCGTTTTCAGCAGAGGGCATTGCATACATGGGTACCAAAGCCCAAACTCCTGAAAGTAAAATGGGCTGTGCATTACACTTTCAGGCTTGAGTCAGACCTGGACAGATGACTGTCAGTTGAATTCATCTTTCTAATCCCTGAGGTCTACCCTACAAAGAATGAGGTTAAGTTGAGCTACATGAACTACCCTGACCCTACCTCCCATAAAAAAACAAGCCTGCAAACAATGTTGTTTACTGTCAATGGTGGTTATCATCCAATTCATTCAAATTATATCGGGATTATGTAAGGGCAATTACACAACTGCAATCCCCCCTTTCTCTTCTTCATTTTTTGGCTCTCATAAAAAGCCACAGTGTCCTCAAATCTCCACAGAGGAAATGGAGCATTTCTGAATCAGAACATTTTTGCTGATGTCCCCAGCCTTGGCTCACAAAGGACAAAACGAGGCCCTTATTAAGCTACCCCTTTGCCAGGCCACATGGAGGATTTGCGAGTTCAATGGGATCTGCAGGAACAACAAGGGAACAACAAAACTCTTCATGTCAGGAAAGCATGGCAGAGGATCCTAAACCTACGGCCTATTTTTCAAGACAAACTAAGCAACTTATTCGAAGCCTGGGTAACATGAAAGTGCCATTTTTTTACCCAGCGTGTCTAAGCTGAAGCCTCACATTATCTTCGCACAGATAAACTTGAAACAAAAGGCCTTGGCTGACTCAATGTTTCCAGCGCGGTGAGGAGTAGAGGGATTTTACAGAGCTGTACCATGTGTCTTGGCCAGTACCACACTGACTCATTATTAGCAATCAGTGTTGGATCTGGATGGCTTTAGCTGCTGTGGTTCTGCGGGGTAAAGGCTCCCATGATTGTGAGACGTTTTTCAAGCTGCTCATCTCTATAATTTAGCAATTCGGTTTGATTATTGTGGGGGTTTTGTTTTCGACTGCACCCAGAATAGTTCAGGCCTATGAGTAAAGTGGGCTTACTAATGATTTCTGTTTCCTAAGACTTACAACATGCTACTCAAGTGCAAAAACACATTCTGGTGGTAGTGATCCACTCTCAGTTCTCTCAGTACCCAGACGCTCTTACTGATGTGTCCCCCTAATGAGAAGTTTTCTGGACTGCAGTGCTCCAGGTGAAGGGGCCTTTTCTGTGTTACGTTATACAGCAGCAGGTTTCACTAAGGTGTTCATTTCAAGAAACCTTTTATCTCCTCCTCCCAGCCCTCCAGACTCCATCTGAGCTCCATAAATCAAAAAGGCAGAGTTGCAGGGGTCAATGTGAGAGCCCTCAAGAGGAGTCGTCTCTTGTTCACTCTGTGCTTGTCCTGGTTCAATGAGTTGGGCATTGCAAACCGGATTACTTATTTTACATCTGTACTATTACATGTTCACTTGTGCTCGTGCTAAGTTCTCAAAGCTCTTACGTTCCATTTACAAAAGGGCAGAATGAAAAACGGTGAGTGAGTGATATAGGCCATATACACCCCTCCTGAGCTACAGGTTTCCTTTCGCTATATCCTGTCTCGCCAATCCTGCTAGGACTTGCCCCATGTGTTCTGCTTTATGGAGTAATAAAAAAAGCGTAATAGCTCTCATCTTTTCTTGTTAACAGCACAGTGTGCGTTTGTTTGAGTGTGACAAAGGGTGAGAGAAAGGCTGGATATAAAGTGAATTTGGAGCGGCCCCCTTAAAGGCATATGTAAACATTTACGGTTCGTCTCAAGCTGCTGGTGTGATTACAGAGGCCGTACTGTACAGAGGCAGTCAAATGGAAAATGCAGAGCACATGAGTATGAGTGGCCTACTTGCTGGAGAGCATTTCCCGACAACTCTGCTTCACGGTATTAACAGGGCGCTGCCTTTCGAAACTAATGCTTTATGTCTGATATAGAGGCTTGTTAGGAGATCCAGTCAACATCCATCTGCACTCTGTTCAAGTATGTTTATGGGTTTGCTTATCTCCAGATTTAATAGATGCCGTAGTACAGGGAAGGGATCAGATTCATCAGCGTAGAATGACGCAATGGAAACAGAACCAGATGAAGTAAATTATTATGTTTGTAAGCAGTATGTTCATGCTTAGTACTTTAGAATACCAGTTATGAGAAATCACTAGTCATAGTTTTGAAGGACTCGTCCAATACAAACCCTCTCGGTTTAATGTGTTATTGTTATGGGGAACTGGAGAAATCAGTCATGCCTGTTATTACTCCAAGCATGGAAGTTGCCAGTGTGTGGGATGCTAATATCACTCTACAGAGGTTGTGCTAGCTTTAGTACATGAGTCTTGAGTGCGTTCACTGATGTTGATGGCCAGTGTCAAAGCGACGGATATAATTAATTTTCAATGAGAGTTTGCAATTTGTACAGGTGATCAATGCTGAACCTACCAATGGGAATGCTTACAGTGATCCTCTAGTCGATACAGATTTGTATCTCTGCAAGTAGGAACGGCTTGACTGAGTGTTGAAGTTTGTGTTCATGCATTTACCTTCTATTTTAGGGCCCCATCATGAGGTTTTTGACAGAAAACGAAATAAGACTAGCACCCAGCCTCATGGGAGGTGTTGTTCTCAAGAAGAGCAACAGCTTGGGAATAAAGAGATTTCATAATAAGCGTGACAGCCACAGGAATGAGAGTAGCAAAACATAGCTGGATGTGTATTTAGCCATGTTCTACATTATCTTCGCCCACAAACGTGGCCACATAAAATTTGGCACTCATTCCTCTCAGCTGGTCACTAGGAGTATGTTTTCTTGGTTTTTATAGGAATTCATATTGGTCTTTTAACTGCTTCTGTTCCTTACCAAGACTTAAAGTACCGTAGATTACAATGGCGGTTCAACCTAAAGGCTCAGTGGAGCCTTTATTTCCTCCCACAAACCTTCACTCAAATTGATGCCTGTTTGCATACTGTATATCTGTGTATAATACTATGATGTCCGCCTATGCCAAAGTAAAACCAACCCCTATTTTTCTTGTCTAGTCTGTTGTGGTCATTCTTTGTAGCATTTACCAGAAACATGAGCCACTTGCATCTAATCAGGTAAATTAGGAAGACAGTGCACAAGACTAAAGGGTCACTCATGGGTCAATGACAAATAAGGATGTCCAAGATAATGAAAAGGAGTAATCTTTTAAAAATGTACGTTTTTAGAAATTAATTATTTGTATTCATGTTGATTTCATACTTACAAAATTGACCCGAATTAACCTCCAAATATTTGATATTGTAGTTACTTACTGAACTTTTGTAGACAAAGTCATGGTGATCAGGGGTTCTCGATATAATTGATATAAAGTTTTAATTTTATGCTTTTATGTTTCCTAGGGAATGAACACCCAGAGAGTCTTTTAATCCATGGAACAGATCCAGGGCTTCAGCCAATCAGAGTGAGGACGGGGTTCATCTACAACCTCTCCCAGGCCACGCCTTCAACTGGCTGAGAACCCTTGGCTGCAGAACTTCTTTTTAAGACCAGTAAACAAATGTGAAGTGATTAATGTTTTTTATGTCAGATAAACACTCAATGCCATCCATTATCTGAAGATAACAAAGTGTGATGATGCATTTGAACATCAAGGTTATTTCAAGGTTATTTTGATGGTCATTGGATGACTTTAGTGACACTTCAGTTAGCATGATGCTATTGAAATTGTAGAGGCACTCAGAATTGTATATTTATCATCCACCATAGATATTCCTAACAATTAAATACTATGATTGCTTTATGGTTTCTTTCAGGTACAAGTCATGGTTATACATTGCCGGAACATGCGGTGGATCAGCAGCTTGTCTTTTATGGCAACAAAGAACGACAGACACAAAGTGGACAGAGCAAACTCCACAGGTTGACGACCAAGCTTTGTAGAACATTTACCTCCGTTTTCATCTAGTTAGAAAACTGCAACATCAGTCAGCTATTGATTGACAGGCTTAATTTTCCTCTCGCTAGTCGTGTGATAAGACAGCAGTCTTGGACAAACGCTTCTTGACCCTGACTGGCCGTTGCCATGGCTTCTGTTCCCATGACTCCTGTTCCCATGGTTCCTCTGCCTTAAAGGGAAGTTTGTCTGATTAGATGAACAATGGTGTTATTTTGAGTGGTTCCTCTTTTTTCGGCTTGTTTTGCTTTTGGTTGTATATGTGCACATACACGCATTCACATGTTCTCTGTATACTTTGTATTTATATTTATTGTCTACTCCTTCCTAGTGAGTGAAATGCAGTAAGTACAGCTTTTATACTTCTAACGTTAATAAATCAAATCGGTTTTCAAATTGAAGGTCTTCAATCTAATTATTTTAGCTTCATTAGCAGATTGTGCTGACAGTGCAAACGACAATGATATCTTTAGCTCTCTCCGCCAGCAGATAAAGTCGGTTTTGACAACCCAACCCGCAATGCTGAGTAGGTGTTCTTTCTGTCTGTCTTTCTCTTTCATCCTCTTTCTGTATATCTCTCCTCCCTTCCCCCCATAAGCAGACTGATAGGCTGAGAGTTCACATGTTTTGACAGATCATTTAATGGTTGACCTGTGGCGATATCGCTGCCTGTGCCTGTACCGAGGGGAGGAAAACTCTCCTTCCTTCCAAAGAAACTCCTTCTTTCCCTGCAAACCAGAAGGCTCTGGAGAATAAAACATTCAGGGTGAATTTAAAAATCAGAGCAGAGAGTCATGAGATTCTGATTCTAAAATCCACGGTGATCTGTACTCATCCCTCACATCAGGCTTTCTCCGAGTGCTTTAATACAAACCAACCACAACACGAACACATATTGCTTGGGGCTTTATTGTTCTGAGATAACACTGTTGAATGATTTCTGTCGAATATCAGTATATTTAACTTTTTTTTTAGCAGTGTTTGCTTTTGAATTGATACTATTGGATACTCATGACCTGAAGTCAGAACCTTTTGTTTTGTTCTTGGCTCATTTAGTCTTGAGGTTAAACCTACAACCACACATTCCCCTAGCACAAAACTCCCCGAAATGCCCCTTTTATACACGCATTAGTATACATCGTTTCAATCTTCTGACATTGTGAACTCTTCTTTGTTTACTCATTGCCCTCTGAAACACTCAGAGGAACAAAAAGAGCTGATAGAGGAATTACAAAGTCTATGGCATGGGTATTGCTCAACTGCGACTTTGGCCTTATTCCTTGCGTCAGTTCTTAAAGGCCCAGTAACTCAGCCCTGGTGTGCATAGACACTAGCCCCTTTCACACAGCAATCTCAAAAAATTATTTTACTGGTAAATACACAAATATGCTGTTCACACAAGCAATGGCGTTCTGGCATTTAACCGTTAAGAGACCATTCACACATCAGCACCAAAATACTGGTAAATTGTGTTGTCAGTCATCGGAAATGATCTTTAAACGCTGTGTCGTCTTCATTAACCTGCATAAGGTGAAGCGCTTTATCTATTCAATTTGATCTATTCAAAATGTTTTACTTCTGAGTGACACAGAATGCGTTTTTGCTCTTAAAAACATGAGACGCATAATGGTGTCCAACTGCAGAGCTGCAGTGCTGATGAATGACAAAAGGCAGGGTCAAAGGCATTTTTTCAGTATTTTTCTTTCTGTGTATTTAATATGGAGAGATATAATATTGATTGTTGAGTTGAGAAAGACTCACATTTGTGTGTCAATATATTGGATGCAATATATTGCATTCGGCCTTAAAGGGACAGCAGCCTAATATAGCCTACTTGCTTCCGTCTGCCGCATCCATTTAATAATTGTAATAAATATAATCATTTACACTGTTATTATTGCATCCTGTTAATGTACAACAATACTGAGGTGCAAGTAGTATGTACATGTATCTGTCAAAATAAAGTATAAATGACATGTAATTACTATTCACACATATTGCAAAGAACTGCTACTTTTATATGGTGTAAATAGAATATATCACTATTTTCACTTAGTATGCTATTTCACTTAGTAAATAGCATCTACAGCTATTTGTACGTGGTGTAAATATCATCTATTGCTAAGAAAATGTTATTTTCACTTAGTGTAAATAGATAGAATCTAGTTGCTATTTACACTTGGTTTATTAAATAGCATCTATCGTTATTTGCACTTAGTACAAATAGCCGCTGCCTTTTATTACTGACTGTTCACTTGAATTAAATAATGTTTTAAATTTATATTTAGGCCTGTAGTTTTGGCTGTGGTATATAAGTTGGAATCAAGAATTGTGAAATTCCACTGGTATCTACAACTTTACTAGCTTATTTATTAGAATACAATGTTACATGGTCAAAACAATAAAAACAAACAAGTATTACACATGGGGTTCTTTCACTGTCTTTGGACCACCTTAAAGTTGCCTTGGCCACCCCATGTATAAAAGTCTAGTTCTGCCACTGGTTACAACTTCTCATTCTGTTAAATTGCCAGAACCGATTTACCGATATTTTTGAAAAGGTCCATTTCAATCTCTTAAAGATATAGTTCACCCTTAAGCCAGCCTAGGTGTATATGACATTCTTCTATCAGACGAATACAATCGGAGTTATATTAAAATATGTCCTGGCTCTTCCCAGCTTTATAATGGCACTGAATGGCAGCCCAAAATTTTAGGACCAAAAAAGTATATCAATCCGTTACAAAAGTTATCCACACGGCTCTTTGAGGTTCATAAAGGGCCTTCTGAAGCGAATCGATGGGTTTTTGTAAGAAAAATACCCCTATTTAACAAGTTATAAAGTAAAATATCTAGCTACTGGCGGACCACCTTCCATATTCAACTTACGAATAAAGCGTAACTGGCGTGACGATGACGACGGACGTAGCGTAAGAAAGCGTAACTGCCGCGAAGATGACATCGGACGTAGCATAAGCATTTTGAACTGCGAGAGGCACTACGCTTTCTTCGTAAGTTGAATACGGTAGGTGGTCAGTCGGAAGCTAGATATTTTATTTTATAATGTGTTAAATATGGATATTTTTCTTACAAAAAACCATTGCTTCGCTTCAGAAGGCCTTTTATTAACCCCCCGGAGCCATGTGGATTACTTGTATAACGGATCGATGCATGTTTTTATTTTTCTAATTTTGGGCTGCCATTCACTGCCATTATAATGCTATTTTAATATAACTATTGTATTTGAGTAAATTATGGGATAATTTTTATTTTTGGGCAAACTATCCCTTTAATGGTAATTTTACTTTTTTAATTTTTTACTTAAAAAACTTTTTGAATCCACGGACCCCCTAAATATTATCATCCCGTTGTTAGGGACCCCTTTTTTAAAACATAAAGGCAGCTACTGAATGAAATATGAACTGAAATATGAACTTTTTATAATACAAGTGAAAAACAAAAAAAGTACAATTTGGTTAGTAAATGACAACAGGATTTTTCAAGACAAATGGCTAAAGCAGTGAAAATGCTGAACTCTTTACTACTCAGATGGCCATCTGGCTCCTATCTGCTATGATTGTATTCATGATCACAGCTTTCCTCAGGAACTTAGTTTGGTATTCTCTCTCTAAGAGAAATTAAACTAAACCCCAGCAAGGACTGACAGTGCTCGCAGCGCACGGATGCTTGTTCAGTGACGTAGGGAGCAAACGTGTAGACGGCTAGTCCCAGCAGAAGACCCCTCCTTGACTGTTGCTACAGTAACAAACTGTCTGTTCTCAAGGGGCCTGTTCTTTTTTATCTAATAGGCCAGTCATTGCCAGTACTTTTAAAAGGAGAGATTCCAAAAGCCATTGACATCAGTTGCCAGGAAAAGACATAGTTTGGGGCTTTCACATCCTTACTATTGGGCCGGGACAGAATTTTGATTTCCTGTGTATGAGCACTTTTCCAGGAAAGCAGTTTGAGCATTTTAGCTGGTTCATTAACATCCTCCCCGTCTCATAGTGTTCAGCTGTATTGGGATCAGTGTGGAATGCAAGGTTGTGGCTTTTAGGAATAAGAATTTATCCAGGGAGAATGTCAAAATATGGCATGAAATAATAAGCACAGCTGTTTGCGTTCGAGTTTATTACCCTTGCTTTGCCAAACATACAAAAACGACTTTTTGAAAGCGCTTCTTTGTTCTTTTGTCACGTTTGTCATTCATGTGGAAATAAAACACAATGTCGGTTTGCTTATAAATAGGTATTTTATTGGTTTAAACTGCAATCTGTCGTTACAAAAGAAAACATATTGATGTGCGCAGCAATAGCTGCTAACATAGGACACATTCAAATGTAGCTCTCTCAATGTCAATCCTGTTAACCTCGAATTTCCACTAAAATCTATAATAATGACTCTGGATTACAATCCTAAAAGGTACAAGACTCTTGGAATGTACTGTTAGGCACTTAGCAAGTAGAAGTGGTCCAAAATCTGTAAATAAATAAGAATTTTGAGTCATAACAAATCAAAACAACACATGCTTGCTGGTGTACATAACATGGTTTCAAAATGGGCTAAATAAATACACAAATGCATATTTCACAATTCCCTTATTAACCGTCCATTTTAGACATGTCAGATCAGAGGTTTGGACCACCGCGGGGGTCATGAGATTGGTACTATAATGCATTTATTGTCCGTGATTTGTTCAAACCAAAAGAAGTCTTATTGAGAGGATCCCAGTCTAAACATCAGATTTATAAAATCACAGGCACAGGACTGTTATTGTCAAGAAAACTCAGTTTACATTCTAGACGGTCGGAGCCAAATAATAAAGGATTATAGAGGCATAAACATCTTGAAGCTGCAGTCCAACATTAGGGAGAAAATAATAAATAAATGCAAAACAATCCTCTTGCATTCTCATTTTAAATTAAGTTTCACTTTAAAAATAAATCAAAATGTAGTTACAAAAAATGTCATTGCAGTATAATATATTAACTGTCGAAACTGAACGAAAAAGGTCTTCACAATCTTACGATTAATACGGAAGATCATAATTTAACATAAAGGAAAATATATTCTATTGTTTCATTATCCAGATAAATACAAACAAAATAAAAAAAATGCTTACAATCAGCAATAAATACATTTTGATAAGTTAAATAAGCACTGAGAAGCAAAACTTTCCGTTTGAAAGTTCTCATTTCCAAAGAGAAAATACCAACAATAATTGTAATGATGCAATAATAACTATATTATAACAATAATAGGGGAAATACAATATTGAATTAATGATAGAACATTTCAACGAAACAATTAGTGGCCACTGAAGTCACATCTTTAGTGGTAACATGAACAGAAGGAATAAAGGAAGGACGTCCTCTCTCACACATATTCTCTCTTACATAATCCAACAACCAGCAGACACTATTTTAGCATAAGGGATCACATGTTTTAGGGATAATTACCATGGTGACCGCACATTTAGCACCACTAGACAAATATCTCTCAGAAGGATTCATACAAATCTAAGATGGGTTTGATTCTTTTTTTTTTTTTTTTCTTCTTCAAAAAACCTTTCCTACCCCAGATCTCCAAAAAAATCTACGTGATTAGAAAAGTAGGAAAGTAATTGTTTGATAGGCACTTTAAGTCCCGATGATCTACCGGTGAGAGTTTTCTGCAAGAAAAGTGGCACTTTCAGGTCTGTAAAGCGCATTGTTGCTATAATATTCAGTAGATTCCTTGAACAATTTAGAAAACTCTTTAGTTTGAACAAAATTAACTAAATATGGATTTAACATGTTCCACTGAGGATTTTGAGACATTCGAGTGGGCCTAGAGGCGAACAGTTCTGTTTTTTTGCTTTACATCAGGCAGGGAGGCATGGGTATGCTCTCAAAGTTGATGCTACTTGGTAATATGGTATCTGATTTGACTCAGTGGCTACGAGAACACTGTACTTTAGTCCACTTCTCTGCTGTAAACAAACCAAGGACAGGAAGGGATTGCTAGGAGGAAAATTACTCTCTCTCTCTTTCTCGCCAGCTCTTTCTGTGCTTTGTCCCTCTCAGGCCTGAAATCTGAGGGCAGGTTTTAATCATCAGAGATGGAGAGTCTGCTGAAGATGGGGAGGCGACGTGTCGCATCCAGCACAGGGGACTCGGATCCGCTCTGGCTGCCCAGGCTGCTCTGGTAGCCTTCCTGATCGGAGAGGGAGTCCGGAGGGCTTGGTGGAGACTCGGACATGGGCCTGAAGAAGGCGGGTGCGGTGGGGGAGTGAGGACCAGGCAGATCAGGAACAGTGGTGCCACCTAAACTGGGCCCAAACAGGTTGGCGAGCTCTTGACTCGAGTAAGTGAAGGGGTTGCTGGGCCACTCGTTGATGTCTTCGGTGCAAAATATGGGCGGAGGTGTGACAGAGGTTGGGCTGTCCTGGGAGCCACCTGAGCTTGGGAAACCGGCAAAACTGTAGCTGTGATGAAGGCGCGGGCGCTCCATCTTGTTGAAGGCAGAGAGAGGAGGGGGTCCGCGGCGCTCCTCTGCGTTGTGGATGAAGTGGCAACGCGGCCCGTACGGGCAGTAACCGATGCTGTGGAAGGTGCGACAGAGCTCGGTCTTGTACTTGGGGTGACGATTTAGACTACGAAGCTCGTGCATCCCATGGGCAAACTGGCACTTGTCACCATATTTACAAGTGCCGTTCTCCTCGAAGGGTCTGCAGAGTTCGGTCTTATAGCGGCTAGAGTTGACCTGGCTGTTTCCGTTGGCACTAATGCATGTGATGCTGCTCGGCCTTAGACGCTCCCCGGTTTCAGAGTAGGACCGGTCGCGAAAGCGGTTCTCCTTGTTGTTGCTGCTCCCATTCATGGAAACCGAGCCTTCCATCTTGAGACTGTTAATAAATTGGTTCTGCATTGATTTGGAGCTGGTAACGGACACAGAGTGGCGACGCTGGTAGAGTCCCACTGAAGGGGTACCCACCACCTTCCTGTCCAGCAGGGACCCGGTGGGGGTAAAGGGGGTATTGGCACCGGTGGAGGGGACAGACTGTAAATGGGGACTGGAGAGGGGACTGTTATAGGTCATCATCTTATTGTTCTGAAAATGAAGTAAACAAAACAATGTCTCAAAAATTTGGCATGATTATGACTCATTTTGCTCCAAATACCACCAGTGGGAGTTTATTACACGCTGATGGTATTTTCTGTCTTCAGGTCAGCTCTAGGGCCTGTTTTTAAGAGATAACCCTAATGACCCAGCACTTTTAACCTACACAGAAATCTCTTTAAAAGTGAAAGGTTTATTAAGTCATAAAACACGAAAACTGAGTGTGCTAGACTCATGTATCATCTGAAATTACTGCAGAATGCGCAGTAGCATTATGATTTATTGCATTGCCAGTAACTACGAAACACTGTCATTAAGTTACAAAACCTTTTTCTGGCTTTCTATAAGGGGAAATATAACATTGTAATAAAATCTAGCCTATGTATTGGGGATGAGAAAAATGACCACCTAGGCCATGTTCGAATTGTAGGTCTATATACATGTGTCTGAGAGACAACTTTGGCCATTATTTTGCATCTTTTTAATCTTGTTCACTGAGTGGCAGGTTTTTAAAAGTGGCTTGTCAAGATTTATGACAATAGTTAAATAAAAAATGAAAATGTTGTCTTTTTATGCTTTGTTATATGCTGAATGGTGAGCAATACTCCAGTTCTTTTTTAGGTAAAGTGACAGCACAGTGTGAGAAATTAAATCGTTATTGACATACAATTCCCAACAGTAATAACTCTCAAACATAATTAATTTGCTGTTGGTTCAATTAAAAAATGCTGTGGCATTATAGGGTTGATATCACTGATCTCACAAGTCACATGGTAGTTTAAAATAAATGATGGCTTCAGAAGAATCACACTATTGCTCACCAGCTACTTTTATTTTTAAAATAATTATCCATTTTGATTTAAGCAAAACGACGCCTTAAGAACATTAGCCTAACTTTTGTGTTAAAGAGATAGTTCACCCATAAATTCTGTCATTATTTACTCACGATCTGTTGTTCTAAACCTGTATGACTCTTCTGTTGAACTAAAAAATATATATATTTTGAATAATGGGGGTGGGGGGTATGGAAGTCAATGGCTACCGTTAACTTTAAAATATCTTCTTTTGTGTTCAGAAGAAAGAAACTCATACAGGAACAACTTGGGGGTGAGTAAATGATGACAACATTTTCATTTTTGGGTGAACTATCCCTTTAATAACACTACTTTGGAATGGCATGGGTGAGTAAATTTAAGTTTGGGTAAAACAATCCCTTTAACGTTGGTTTAACTGTTAAAAGCTCGCCTCGAGACCCAATTGTGTTCAGCTTCATTCCGTCCAACTGTTTTGAATGCAAGAACGCATCCTGCGTAAACGCCCCTTAAAGCGTTCTGCTGAAAACTGGTGTGCTTCTACGTCACTCACAGTTAAGATTGCATGTTCACAGTACAATTTTGCATAGAGATCTTTATATGCTCACAACTTTCAAAAGATAGGTGTAATACGATAAATCAATCAAATTGCCTTCATTTTAGGTTAGAACCTAACGTTACTTAGGTTAGAACCTACTAAAAGGCCAATTATTATAAGTTAACCCACTTTTGCCATGTTAGAGAACTCGTTTTATTTCAAATGAATAGATTCGTGGCCTTCCCTGTTGTGTACTGAATCGAATCGAGCGCAAATAAAGCACACCTCTATGTGAAGCATACGTTAAACTCATGACGCATAAACGCAGATAAATAAAACGAATGTAATCTATTAGTTTTCCATATTAGCCCCTTATCGATTAGCAATCGATTACTGCAGATCATGAGATGCACAAGACTAGATAAAGTTCACAAGCACGACCCCCTCCCCACCAACCCCTCTCTCTCTCTCTCTCTCTCTCTCTCTCTCTCTCTCTCTCACACTCACACACACACACACACACACACACACACACAGGGCAGAAAAGTTTGACATCGGTTTAGAAAACAGCATCTCAAACCACTGCTGCATTTTTATGAGATATTGATTTGTTTCGCACTCTTATAAACTGATAAAATGCTTAAAACCACTTCCCAAAAGAATATAAATTACCTTGTTCGTCACTTCGTAGTCGAAGAAAGAAGACACGACGGTCGCAGTCATTGTCGAATCGGGAGTTGTTGAAAATACTTAAGAGTTGACAAACATATGGTTTGTTAAGGCACGGTGGGAGTATTCCTGTGTTTGAAGGGTCTTTGATATAGTTCTGCCCCGCAGAGAGCCCCCTCTGTCCTGCCAAAACTTGCGCGCATATCCTTTATAAAAACTTGCGCAGTCTTCCTGGCGGAGTGGGCGGGGCTATTTCTGGCCACGCCTCTTCTCCGCACGTCTCTCTGGCGCTTTGACGTGATATATGGAACTGCATCGACTCAACTGTGACTTAATGACTCAATACAAACTTCATTTCTACGAAACTTCATTACCAGACATTTAATCACAATCTGGAGTTATTCTCGAGCATTTCACTTAAACCATTCAGTGCATACCAAATATAGCTATTATATTTAAATCTTTAAACAACACAAATATAAGTTTGGCTAGCTGAGAAGTGACAGTAGTCATAATATAATATTGAATGTTATTTTAAAATTAGATGTCTATTCTAATAGACAGTGGGTCTCAATGTAAGCAAAAAAGCTGCATTGTACACTAATAGAAAAAAAACTGCTATTAGTCATTCATTTTTAATGTTTGTGTGTATATGGCATTACAATTATTATTATTTATTTTTTTTAAGAAATCACTTAAATTTAAATCTACAAAGATTTTGTATTCATTTATAATTTATTTACATACCAGCATTATTTCAAAATATGATCATAAAAATGATGGATGCATTCTGAATAAAATGAAAGCATGGTATTTTTTTCTGTTGCTTGATCTGAACATTTTAAAGAATGAAGGGAGGGAAAGAATGCATAAGTAAGGGAACGTGAAGATGCATGAAATAATTTGGCTTGATTTTGTCATTTTTAGGACACACTGTATGGCTTTCTTATCTCTGAAATGTGCAGTAGTTAAAAGCTTTTAGATTGTCATGTACGTCGATTGTTATTTTCCTTCAATGATTGAGTGTTTTTATTTTTACAGGTTTTTATTTTTAAAGGCCAACAAACTCAAAGGCATTGATAGATGAAAAGGACATGCATTATACTGTAGTTTAATAGTTTCTGGTTTCCTTTGTGTCGTTTTCTCCAGACATTACCCAAAAATAAAATCTGCAGATTCAGCTGACCTATCAGGACCTCCTGTCCTCGACGCTTTGTCAACCGCAACGTCCCTCGCCAAAGACCCTGACCTACGGTTTCAATTTTTATCAGAGCTTTAGAGCTGTATCCAAAGCATTCACAGAAGTGCTTTTCAAAGTCTACTTCAGCTTGTTTTGTATATCATGACTTTTGCAATTATACTAAGATATTTTATTCATGGCAGAATGCTAATGAAATGAGACACTTTAAAACAGTAGGCTAGTTCACTCACCCTCATGTCGTTCATGACTTTCTTATACCGTGGAACACAGAAAAAAAATTATATTTTATTATGGATTATGTTTTTAGCGGAGTTTAATCGTTTGGATCCCATTTAGTTTCAAAGTTCAGAATGTTCAAATGTTTTGACTTTTGTAGTTCATCAGAAATAATTAATTCGGTCAATTACTCACTGTTATGTCATTTCAAATCTGTCTGAAAGAAAGTCATGCAGGTTTGAAATGGCATAACTGAGTAATTGACCGAATTAATTATTTCTGATGAACTATAAAAGTCAAAACATCAGCATATTTCCTTAGAATTAAAGGTGCAGTAAGCGATTTCTGAGAAACACTGCTATTTGAAATCAACCCAAACAAACACACCCCTTCCTTCATTGTTCCGTCCCCAAAATGCACAAACACATCATGTTAGAGTGGATGTCTCTTGTGAAGCTGAAGTGAAGAAAAATAATGCTTCGCAAAAATAAAGTGAAGATGACGCACAAACGACAAGGAAGAATAAAAAAGGTATGCAAGCGAGAGTTGGTTGTTAGTCACCAACAGCACACCAGCCCCAGATGAACAACAACACTCATAACTGATCTATTATAGCTAACATTACCACAACAGCATATCTTGGCTTTGTGAAACATTACTCACATGTGGAGCAGAAAAAACGCAACGTTGGCGTCCGTTATCAGGCCTTCCCTCTTAAAGTGTTAGTTCACCCAAAAATGAAAATTCTGTCAATAATTATTCACCCTCATGTCATTCCAAACCAGTAAGACCTTTGTTCATCTTCAAAACACAAATTAAGATATTTTCGATGAAATCCTCTCTGTCCCCTCCTTGGACAGCAATGCAAGGACCACTTTCAAGGTCCAGAAAGGTAAAAGACATGGTTAAAATAGTCCATGTGACTTCAGTGGTTCAAACTTAATGTTATGAAGTGACGAGAATACATTTGTGTGTAAAAAATAAAGACTTTATTGACAAATTTCTTGTCTCGTCTGTCAGTCTCCTACGCTGTTGACGTATGCTGTGTCCCAATTCGCCTACTTATACTACGACCTAAAAGCGTGTACTCTTTTAAGAAAAAGTACATACTTTTGAGTGTGTAGCAAAAGAGTATGCAAGCTTTGGGACATAATACTTTGTCATCTTCAACGGACTCTGTCGTTTAGTTACGTGCATCCCGTCACAGTTTAAACTGCCCTGTCAATCATCGTCACAGTTAAAATCCTCAACATTTAATTTAATTCCCTACCGTATCGGAGAGAAATGTAGTAGCACGTTGATCTGCCATTCGTGGGTCTTTAATGCAGAGACTCTCCTCGTGTGTTTGTAATTTAAATATAAGAAAATATAAATGTTAATGGCCAAACATATTATTACAAAGGTTCACAATGCTGCTGTAGGTGAAATATAATGTGGATAACATTAAATAAATATCTTTTCGTCAGGTTAAATACTGATAATAGATCACTCAAGCCTCTTAATCTAATCCTCTCTACTTAACCGTTGGACTCGCACATCCGTCATGTTTGTAGTTTTTTTAACACTGTTTTTCCGCGTTTGTTCTATTTGAATCAACGTCCAACTCGCAATGGGTTGTGGGCAATATCAGCCGTTAGAGTGTGCATCGATCTGCACTTCAAATTCTGTAGGGTATCTTTGGAATACTCTTTTCAACTTTCTACGATTTGGGACATACTAATAATTTTTTCGAATACTATTTAGGACGGATTGTATGCGAATTGGGATGCAGCAGTAATAAACACTGCAGTGCTTCCGGGTTCTACATTAGAATGCCAGCTTTGTATTGGCCAGTTCCTGCGTCAGCTTCACACTCATGCGTCATGTTCACGCGGACAACGTCGGACAATTGGAGTTGCCGTTCTGACGTAGAATCCAGAAGCTCTGCACTGTGGTTACAATGTAAGCAGCATAGGAGACTGTCACATGGACTATTGAAAGTTCTCGTCGTGTTGCCGTGTATGGAGGGGCTCTTGGATTTCATCAAAAATATCTTCATTTGTGTTCGCGCGAAGATGAACGAAGGTTTTATGGGTTTGGAACGACATGAGGGTGAGTAATCAATGCTGCTCAGTCTGATCCACTGTCAACAGTGTTTCTCGGAAATTGATTACTGCACCTTTAAAGGAATAATACAAACAAAAATTTGTTTTGTTTTTCCACTCTCATGTTGTTCTAAACACGTATGACTTTTATTGGAAGTTTCAAAGGATTTGGGCTGTCAAACTTTAAAAAGGATGCAAAAGCACCATTAACATATGATAAAAGCAGTCCATACATCATAATCCAAACCAGTTTGAATTGACACAAGGTTGACTATTCATTTTGGGGTGAACGATTCCTTGAAGTCAGTGTGATTCTGTTAAATGATTTTTGCCTCGGTCATTCTCTCTCTCTCTCTCTCTCTCTCTCTCTCTCTCTCTCTCTCTCTCTCTCTCTCTCTCTCTCTCTCTCTCTCTCTCTCTCTCTCTCTCTCTCTCTCTCTCTCTCTCTCTCTCTCTCTCTCTCTCTCTCTCTCTCTCTCTCTCTCTCTCGCTGACATTTTAAGTCCTAGAAAGATTCAGTTGTTTAGTGGTCAAAACTGTTATAATTGAAACTGTTATAATCTCTCTCTTACATTTATCTGGTGGAAGGTCTGTTTTCAGGTATTCTCCGTTTTATTAGAGATTCATGAGTGATGAGTTTATTTTGGACTTCTATAAGGTTGTTCCATGGAAAATGTGTTTTCCCTGAAGCACTTGAAAACCATAATCTCTGCTCAATTGAGTCCTTCCAATTACCCAACAGCCCATTTGTTGTTTTTGATGCATTTTCGCATCAATAAAAGTATGTGTTCTGGATGTGACTGAATTTACAGAACAAAAGGTCATACTTAAGCAGGACTTCCAACAAACTCAGACCTGAACCGGCGCAAACGGCCAAGTCAAATCAAGTTTTGTTTGTCTTTTGGGTGGGTGACCGCAGGGACTAGTCCTGTTATAGTCCCGCTAGTGACCATAGGTCATGTTTTGCTTCCTATTCCATTTATGACATTAACTCTTGAGATTAATTGCTGAAATTATTCAGTGAAGTCAGCGGAATGTGAGTCAGATATGATTGTTCCTGTGAGAGTAGAACTTGCAATGGAAAATAAAACCAAAAGCAAGGTGGTGACATTCCATGGCTCCAAGTCTGGATGTGATTAGCCGGTAATGTGCAACATATGGGAGCAAGACAGGAGAAGAGATGGATAGTCCTTTGTACAGACGTTTTCTAATGTAAAGATGCACACGTTTCCTTCTCTCCTGTCTCCTAAGTGTAAAAAGTGTCAGAGGAAATGGAAAGTAACAGAACAATGGCTAGGTTTGTGGCACCCGAGTGGCGTTCAGAAACTGCGGTTAGTTGTGTAGCTCCATGCATTCTGACATGAAAATGCCTGTTTCAGGTTAGGGCCTATTTCAGCGCTGTATTGCTAATGTGAAACAGCTTTTAGATTCAAACCCGTGTGAAAGAACTTCCACTTATGTTCATGCATTGATATGAAATCGGATAGCGCATCCCCAGGCAGCTGTCGCTTATAGCTTATGCTTATTATCATTTGCCATGTCCTGATTTACCTCGGTATGGACATCTGAGGCCGTGGCCTTGGAGATAGCCTGAAATCACACTTGCATGATACTGATGCTCTGCATCCTCGGACAGGTCACAGCAGGCCATGTTCGCGCATGACTCGTGTCTAAATCATCATGCCTATAAATGCATATAGGACCACCAAGCCATCCCTTTCTTTACTCGTAGTGAGTCACTCGAAAACCTTTTTTTTTAATAATCATAACCAGTTTCCCTCAGCTTTTAATAAGGCAGCACAATGAGTTCATTGGCAATGTCATACCAGCTCTATCCTGATGATGCACATGTTGTTTTTTGTGTTAGTGATCTATTATGCACCAGGGGTTTATCATCTGATGCTTATTCTTAACAGATTTCTCTGCTCCAATCATGATGCCATTGGGTTCATGTTTTCTGTGAATTTATTATAGTTAAATCTAAAAGCCATTTTAATTAACTGCTTATTTGGTTCAGACGGATTCAAATAATCTTTAGGAAATGTTGCTGCCGTCCAAATGTTTGATTTTTTTTTATATTTTATGTTATAGAGGAAGATCACACTGACCTCTCCATTAGCTTTCCCTGTAGTGCCAACTGCTGTTCCTCATCTTGTCTTTACTTTTTTCTTTAATGGTCATATTATAGAATACAACCAACCTAATCTCCACCCCACCTAATCCAGAATAGGGTGTAAGCAGGTCCCCGCAAAACATATGATTGAGAGTGTGCAAATTCACCAAGTTAACATTTTGAATTAACGTTGAAATGATGCTCAGTTGGTACTAAGGGGCCCAAAGTGTGCTCACACCATTACACCACCAGCACCAGCCTGAAGCTGAAGGCAGGATGGATCTTGCTTTCATGTTGTTTAGGCCAAATTCTGACCCCAGCATCTGGATGTTGCAGCAGAAATCGAGACTTATCAGACCAGGCAATGATTTTCCAATCTTCTATTGCCCAATTTTGGTAAGCCCATGTGAATTCACATGATGTGAAGGCCAAGTATGGTAACCAATACTCGGAATTTGTCCTCTACATTTAACCCATTCAAGTTAGTGCACACACATTAGGAGTATTGAACACACACATGTGGACATACGCACCTGGAGCAGTGGGCAACCATTTGCTGTGGCGCCCAGTAAACAATTGGGGGTTAGGAGCCTTATTGTCGTTTCCTGTCGGCATTGAGAATCGAACCCACAAATCTTTGGGACACCAGTCTGACTCTCTAACCATTTGGCCACAACTGCCAAAATTGAAGCCTCAGTTTCCTGTTCTTAGATGACAGGAGTGGCACCGGTGTGTCTTCCTCTGCCATAGCCCATCTGCTTCAAGGTTCGAAGTGTTCAGAGATGCTTTTCTGCAGACTTCTGCAAGTGGTTATTTTAGTTACTGTTGCCTTTCTATCAGCTCGAACCAGTCTGGCCTGTGCTTCCCAAAAATGTTGTAGGCCTAAGTAGATCGTAGATCCATTGCCACCAATGTCTATATCAGGGGTGGCGAACTCAGGAGAGAGTACTGCAGATTTCAACTCCAACCCTGATAAAACACCTGCCTGTAGCTTTCTAGTAACCCTTCAGACCCTTCATTTTCACCCCCAGAACTGCTTCTTAATGGATATTTTTTTCTTTTTCGGACCATTATCTGTAAACCCTAGATGATGTTACTCAAATATCAGGAGAGTTTTATATTATCGAGACAGGTAGAGATCCACCCACGTTAGATATTGATCCGGGTCGCTAAAGACACGAATATGTAATAATGATTGGTGAAACATTCATGCATTTAAGGCTTAAGGGGAACTTTTTGCCCTGTTGCACCCAACATCAGAGCTCAGAGACTTTGGCAGGAACTGTATTTTGCCCCAGACTGATGATGTATTTTGTTATTGAAAATGAGTTGGTTTAATTCTCAATAGTGTTTTTGTGCCAGAATGTTGCAACTTGTTGCCTCTCATTGCTGTTAGTGTAGACATTCCCATGTATGATAAAGAGGGAACGAGAGAAACAGCAAAAAAGAAAAAGAAATCAAGGGGAAAAGGGAGTGCGGTGATTTATTTTGGTTCACACACTGTGGTATGTTATTTCACAAGAGGCCCTTGGCCAGATAAGGGCTTTGTGTTTTTAAAATATGATTAATCATGGAATTCTGCTCTGTGAGTCGAACGCAGAGCTTACGACTGTTACACTCACATATATTGTTTTATGTAACACAGAAAAGAGATAAAAGACATCAATCCACAAGAAAATACAGATCGCTGTCGTACACAACATTTTTGTACAGAAAACAGTGCCAAAACTGTTGTGTCTAGAGACCCCACAACATCTGTGAGGTTTAAGGAACTGGAACAGATAGACACATCTGGTGTGATTTGTGCAGGCCAGAAATGTTTGTTAAAGCTGCAAGAAATCAGGCATGTGAGATAAACAGAAAGCACAGTGCAAATGGAGAAATTTGCTTTTGTTTCTCCTAAGCCAAAAACCAAATGTTTCGGAAAAGATTTCATATATTTTGCCAACTTGGCTCCGATTTGCTTAGATACCAAAATGTGCTATCGAAAGATTTTAACTAAAAGGGATAGTCACCCCCCCCCCCCCTAAAAAAAAACATCTGTGATTACTCACCCTCATGTTGTTTAAAACCTGCATGACTTTCTGAAGAATGTTTTTTTTGTCCAAAACCACATTTTCGCATTGACTTTGAGTGTATGAACAAGCAAACATTTTCAAATGATCTTCTTTCTTTAACAAATTCAATAGTTCATTAAACATCCCAAGATGTTTTATATCACTAAACGTCTCCGACAAACTCACTGACACTGTAAAGCTGTAGGGTGTTTCTTTGCAAAGCTGTTTATCTGCATTGGATTTTTCCCTTTAAACAAGTATTAAGCACAAGGGAAGAATTACAGACAGCTCATGATGTAGCTGAAAATGGATAGCTGAGACGGAAGACAGGAAAAGACAACAGTAGTTAATTTGAAAGGAGTGAAAGTTAGACTTAAGTGCAGTGAAAGAGAGGGAGTAGGAGGAGTGTGCATTGTCACGCTGCTGGAATGTTGTGCGGGCGTTTGTCGGTGTGACTAAAGCATTTCTCAGATGTAATCTGAGCAAGGCCGTTAGATTGGTGATGGAGGTCCAGGATGTGGGCGTTTTGGTTTGATACCCCAGCTAGGTTTTTTTTTTTTTCAGAGAGGCCAGTAAACAAAGTAGTACTATGCTACTATAACATTCATGGGTGATGAAATGTGGCCTGAATTTACCCTGTGCATTCTATGGAGTTCAACAGAGTTTCTTTGCTCTGTGGCGAATTTTGATTCATGCATCCACGAATCAATTCAAAGCATGAATTTTCGGATTAGTTGCGTGTTCGTTTTAAAGGAACAGTTCACTCCTAATACAAAAATGCTGTAATATTTACTAACCCTCATGTTGTTCTAAACCCATATGAGTTTCTTTTTATACTGTATGTGGAACTCAAGATAAGAAGTGTATTTTATGAGAATGTCTTGGTTACTGTTTTCAATATATAACTGGTCTGGAATTCCACTAAACAAACAGTCTTCATGTTATTTGATCATAGTGATGTGGATATGTTTGAACAAACTTTGCACAATTTGGCACTCCAGTCAAGTTATGTTTATTTACAGTATTTAATACAATAGTTTACATCTTTATGCATCTTTACAGTATTAAATGTAAAAAAAAAAAACAGTGGCAGTGTAACTTTCAATTCTTTCGAAAGAAGATTTCCATGTCGAAGAAGGCGGAGCCCGCACCTTTACATCTTTTACATCATCGCCATGAACCAATGGCAGTTCATTGTATAGTATTTACCAAGCGAAATAAACTTTTCAGGAAAGTTCGCTTTGGCAAGCTGTTTCAAACTCCCGAAACAAACTCTAAACAAACTTCGTTTTAGCCTGATTTTGATCATAATGACATCACACCAGTTCGTTCTTTGATTTTTCTGAAGTGCATTGGGGCCTTAAAGGGATAGTTGAAAATTAAAATGTTGTCATTAGCAAGTTGTTCCAAACCTGTATGAGTTTCTTTCTTCTGCCTAGCAAAAACAAGATATTTTGAAGAATGTTGCTAATCAAACAATTGACGGTAGCCATTGACTTCCATAGTATTTTTTCCTACTATGGAAGTCAATGGCTACCGTCAATTGTAAAATAATAACTTGAGGGTGAGTAAATGATAACAACATTTTCATTTGTTGGTAAACTATCCCTTTAAGTCTTCTAAAGCCATACGATAGCTGATGAACAGAACAAACTATACAGTAAGTTATTATTCACTGATAATTTTTCCCTCCAGTGAGCTAATATTGTGATTGAATAATCAAACCAATAAGTTAAACTCAATAACCTGGGGTGCGTTTCCCATACAGTGACATAACTACCATACAATAACAATAATTAGTTAGTCACAAATGTTTCCCGAAAGCATAGGACATTTGTCACAAATCTGTCGCTTGAACCACAAACTGTTGCAAATGACATCACGCAGGGGAAGTAATAACATCTTATAGACGTTTTATAGATGTGAGGTTGAATTAATTATTAAGATTATTGCTGTAAATAATGAACATGGCATCCGAGAAGTGCTTTTCTTTATTTGCTCTCTGTTGTTTTGCTCTGTTATTTTTGTTCATTGAACTATGTAGGTAACGACCAAATTTGCGACCATAGTTGGCTAAAGATGCATTTGGGAAGGACACCCCAGATGAAACGAATCAGGTTTTATGAAGTGGTTTAAGGATTTATTGAAAAGATACAACTTATATTTACTTACATTTTTCTGAAGTCTTAAAGATTTTGTGATGAATAGATCTAAATTTAAGCACACAAGTCCACCACTAAGACCACTTTAATAGTACTTTATTGACTATATAAATTCAAGTTGGCAGTATATCCTTCAAAGATCCACCTTTTTTTGTGGAAAGAAAGTTGTTTGAGGCCTGTTGCATGAAGCTAGTTGTACAAACTCTGAGGCCCTGTTTACACCTGGTAATAAGATGTGTTATGGACAAAGCAAAATACAGGTGTAAACGGGGTCTAAACCACATCCAGAGGTAATCGAAAACGCATTTGTAGTTGCGTATTGCTTTCGTGGTGTAGACACTCATGTGCTCGAATGTGTTCGAACAGCCACAAAGTTTGGTTTGAAGACGAAAAAACGTACCAAGCACAATGTTCTCTCACCATTCCTGATTTCTAATCACGTTCGACGTGGTCTGGGTGTGTTCATATGTAAATAGCATGAGCTTATTTTGTCCATTAGATCGAAAGATCTGAAAAAACCCATACATTTACCTGCCCATAGACCCTCTCCTCTAAGAAATCAGGACGAAAGTGGTTTAAAGTGGGCAATAGAGAACAGATTAAAAGACCGGGTGTAAATGGGTATGTGTCTCCCTCGTCCACTTGTGAACCGATCGACTAAAATGCATCTTAATACCAGGTGTAAACAGGGCCTAATTTTCAGAGTAAGTTTAGAGGTGACAAAACCATACAAATGGTTTAGATCAGGTTCAGCAGGCTCACAACGCTCGCACGTCCACATTTTGCAGAGTTAGACGCGTTCCTGGGTCAACATATTTTGTTTATCCTGAAACAACATCCTGGTATATACATTCTCTGTCAACTCAGGCTTTGCTCCAGAGTTTGTGATTAACTCTGAAGCATGACGAGCAGCAAACAACCAATCACATGGAACATGGATAAATAACTATGAATAATATAATAAATAGAAAAAAGACTGCAAAAGACTAATCTCAAACTTAACTGGGTAGCAACTGAAACCGGCTTCATGCAACAGGCCTCTGGAAGGATGAGTAAATAATGACATTTTCATTTTTGGGGTGAACTAACCCCATTAAAGTACTCATACTGTACCCCTACTGGAAGACCGATTAAGTCTAATGTACCAACATTGTCATTTTATGTAATGAAGGATGAGTCATTTGCAAATGAAAGCCCTCTAACTCAGCCGAAAGGAGCCTTGGCGTGTCAAGAGCATTGCGTGGTAATCAAACCAGCAAATCACCCCATTACCCTTGTAAAATTGCAGATTTCCAAGGAAAAACAAAGGCAGATTTCTAGGATCACGAAATGTATTACATTCATCTGTTTTGCATTAAGCTATTAAGTGTTTTGGTGAGAAAATATCTGCCAGGTGAACATATGCAAATACAGTACTCAGTCACGGCATTCTCTGACTGCTAATGCCACTTCTTGTGCCTAAACGCTATAATGAAACATAGTAGAAAGCAGTAAAAAAAAAAAGTATCTAGTCTGCAGCATTGTTACCATGACATGTTCATCAAACATAAGCTTTCATACTCTGAATGCAACAAATTTAAGGGAAGGGTTGTGCTTAATAAAGGTCATAAACAAAACCAATGGCCACTATATTGTTACACAGATATTGTTTGGCACCGTTTGAAGATGTTGTGGTAAATTAGAGAATTCTGGGACATTATGTGTTTTTCCAGTTTATAGTATGAAAGGGATAGTTCACCCAAAAATGAAAATTATGTCACCCTCATGTCGTTTCAAACCTGTGAGACTTTGCTCATCTTTGAACACAGATATATTTTTTAAAATTAAACCTAAGACTTCAAAAAATCATGAAGATATCATAAAATTAATCCATATGAATCGAGCGGTTTAATCCAAGACTTCTGAAGAGACATGATTGCTTTACATATAAACATTGAACAATGCACAATTACATATGTTAAACAGTTAACTGTATTTTCTTGACATGCAAGAACAAACCTCATTGGTTCTTGTACATCAAGCAAGCACGTTTAAGCTTTAAATTAATTTGGAATACTTTTACAACGTCATTTTGTACTTTTTGAAGCATGCACATTTTGGTTGCGCAGACTTTCAATGGAAGGGCAAAAATTATGTAAGAAAATGTCTTCAATTGTGTTTAAAGATGAACAAAAGTCTTGATGAGGGTAAATAATGAACTTTCATTTTTTTTGGATGAACTAACCCTTTAATGGAGTCCAGACCTTAAATTCATTGAAAGTCTTTGGGATGTGCTGAAGTAGACTTTACAGAGTGCTTGACTCTTGCAATATCAATACAAGATCTTGACCAAAATTTGATGCACCTCTTGATGGAAATAAATGTGAAAATGATTATTCATGCTCCTTCCCAACCATTCTTTCACAATTTGATATAAGCAGGGATGCACATATGTTTTTCAGTCTGGTTCTTATGAGAGCCCCTGGAGATTTGGTTCGGGGCTCACACTGCACATAGTGTGACCCATTAAATATAAATAAAAAATAATGAATAATAGCATTCACTGTAAACCCACATAAGTTGGCAAAATTGAGGCAATCAGTTGTCTCCAATTTTTTAAGTTAAGAAATTCAAAGTTTAAGTAAGGCAGATTTTGTACTTATACATTTTAATTGTTCTTAACTTGAAATGTTTGAGTCCATTAATTCATCCATTTAACTTACATTTTCATGTATACTCTAAAAAATGCTAGATTAAAAACAACCCAAGTTGGGTTGAAAATGGACAAACCCAGCAATTGGGTTGTTTTAACCCAGCGATTGGGTTGCTTTATCCCAGCGATTGGGTTGTTTTAAGCAAACATTTAACCCAACCGCTGGGTTAAAACAACCCAATTGTTGGGTTTGTCCATTTTCAACCCAACTTGGGTTGTTTATAACCCAATTTTTTTAGAGTGTAACCTCAATGTGAACATTTTTATTAGAACAAACTTAGCTAGCTATAACAAGCTAATTCAGAAAATGCTAACTTGCTAGTTTGCTAATATGTTAACAATAGCATTGTACGCTCACCTAAAAGATTATTAGGAACACCTGTTCAATTTCTCATTAATGCAATTATCTAATCAACCAATCACATGGCAGTTGCTTCAGTGCATTTAGGGGTGTGGTCCTGGTCAAGACAATCTCCTGAACTCCAAACTGAATGTCAGAATGGGAAAGAAAGATGATTTAAGCAATTTTGAGCGTGGCATGATTGTTGGTGCCAGACGGGCCGGTCTGAGTATTTCACAATCTGCTCAGTTACTGGGATTTTCACGCACAACCATTTCTAGGGTTAACAAAGAATGGTGTGAAAAGGGAAAAACATCCAGTATGCGGCAGTCCTGTGGGCAAAATTGCCTTGTTGATGCTAGAGGTCAGAGGAGAATGGGCCGACTGATTCAAGCTGATAGAAGAGCAACTTTGACTGAAATAACCACTCGTTACAACCAAGGTATGCAGCAAAGCATTTGTGAAGCCACAACACGCACAACCTTGAGGCGGATGGGCTACAACAGCAGAAGACCCCACCGGGTACCACTTATCTCCACTACAAATAGGAAAAAGAGGCTACAATTTGCACGAGCTCACCAAAATTGGACAGTTGAAGACTGGAAAAATGTTGCCTGGTCTGATGAGTCTCGATTTCTGTTGAGACATTCAGATGGTAGAGTCAGAATTTGGCGTAAACAGAATGAGAACATGGATCCATCATGCCTTGTTACCACTGTGCAGGCTGGTGGTGGTGGTGTAATGGTGTGGGGGATGTTTTCTTGGCACACTTTAGGCCCCTTAGTGCCAATTGGGCATCGTTTAAATGCCACGGTCTACCTGAGCATTGTTCCTGACCATGTCCATCCCTTTATGACCACCATGTACCCATCCTCTGATGGCTACTTCCAGCAGGATAATGCACCATGTCACAAAGCTCGAATCATTTAAAATTTGTTTCTTGGACATGACAATGAGTTCACTGTACTAAAATGGCCCCCACAGTCACCAGATCTCAACCCAATAGAGCATCTTTGGGATGTGGAGGAGCGGGAGCTTCGTGCCCTGGATGTGCATCCCACAAATCTCCATCAACTGCAAGATGCTATCCTATCAATATGGGCCAACATTTCTAAAGAATGCTTTCAGCACCTTGTTGAATCAATGCCACGTAGAATTAAGGCAATTCTGAAGGTGAAGGGGGTCAAACACAGTATTAGTATGGTGTTCCTAATAATCCTTTAGGTGAGTGTATAGCACTTGCTGAATGAGTGCAGCAATTTAAAGCATTTCACATACTTGCTCTCAAACTAAGCCATAGGCTATGCACCACACAACTCTCCAAAACCCACATTAACAGAAACTCTTCTACGTTAGCATAACAAAACATTAATCACTACTAAATCTCCCACTTAACATTAATATTGCACAAAGCACATTATATAAACCTTAATTTTAGCATTTACTCTCCCTTTCGAGTGCCATGGGCAAAGCATGCTGGGAAATAAAAATCCCAGCCCCGTTTCAGTCAAACTTAAGTTTGGTTAAATTAAAAGAAATAATTTCATAAAACTCAAAACAATGAAACAGTTCAGTTTACTTAAAATATATCAGTTCTGTGAACTTGAAAGAAAAACAAGGTACTGAATACTCATAACAGTTAATTTGATTGAACTAATTTGTTTAATTTAAGACCAATTCATTATTTTGAGCATTATGGTTTACAGTGTTGTTCCACAACATATAGTTTAGTTTTTTAGTCAAATAATAAAGAAAATAATAAATAAAGTGTGATAATACTATTGTATTTTAAAATAAAAAAGTGTATTAAATAAAAAATACAATTATTTTATAGTACACTTAAAAATATAATGCTAAAATTTACATTTTAATTTTTTCTTCTTTTTTTTTTATATGATTTTTCAACATTTTCAAACCTAAAATCAGCATGCTTTTATTTTGGCGGGTTGCCAGGAAGTAAGTATATGCACTGCCGGTTTAAGCACAGAGCCGATTTCAAATGGAAATCTTATGAAGTATTACAGTTAGCCCATCTAAAACAGTGATTGTGCATTAACAGCTGTCCACCAGGTCGGGTGCACCCCTGTATATAAGCCTACAAACTACACTAACAAGTTCTGTGAACGTCTTTTAATCATTTTAATTTGACCTCCTTTAATTCAAATGTGAAATACAACTCTGCATCCTGTCTGTTACCTCAAATCATTTCAAATTAGAGACTTGGACTCTTTTGACTTAGGTCAAGTAAGCAACCACTCAGCAATCACCCAGAACACCCTTGTAACCATATAGTGATTCTCTAAAAAACTACTCATAACACCAAGAAACTACAACAATTACTGAAACGAGTAAGTAAGCATTTTAAATGAATCTAGCCTGATTTGCAAAGTTATATTTTGTCGTATCCTTAGGGCCTTGCCCATTGCAGTATCAGCTGACGGTACCTATGCATTTAGGTCACTGGCTCTTTCCAGGGGATGGTTTTGTGGTATTTGCATTTGTGATATAACAATCACCATTGTTCAATTGCAGCTCCCGTCACTGTCCAGAGGGTAAAACTAGAGGTGAAATCAACACATGAGGTGGCGGATCATCTATGATGCTGTTCTTTTGTAGGGTAAAGGTAGGGAATCTGCAGTGCCTCAGGCTGCCGCCGTACTCCATGAGATCTAGTATTTCACCTCACATGAAAGAGAAGCCTCTCTTTGTGGCCAGGATATTATCCCTATTTATTCCCATTCCTGAAATCTAATCCTTACAGGACAAGAGCAGCAAGATAAAGTTAGACAATGAATGACGCAGATTTGTCCTTTCTCTTGGTTTTGATCTGCCCCCATTTGATTCTTTTTAGAATGTTTATATTAGTAGATTTGATCTTTCTTTTTTAAGTGACGTAGAATAGTACAGTAAGTGTTAACTAACTTAAAATCTAGTCAAACCTAACTGTCTGGTTGTAACCTCATGAGTTACTTAACTGGATTGGACTGTTCTTTAACAACATGACAATTGTTCAGCTCATGAATATCGTTCCAAAAACTTTTATTTTAAGAGAATTTGAATTAGCTTACACATAAAAAGTTGACATGTGATCTAAGACATTTATACAGGGCATGCCATTGTAAAGGCGGTAAGTCTATCCCTAACTGCTTTGTTTTCATTCTCATCAAATTCAAAATGGCGTCCACCCTGACTAAGGAATTTGGGGTTGATGTTAGCATGTTGCTAAGCTAATGGTGTGATGCAGTACCTTAATAAAAATTATTAGCATACACACATTGGGTCAAATGGTCTCATTTTAATTATCTTGAATTTCCAATAGAGAAATGCTATTGGAATACTTGACTATTTGAAACATTGAAATGTACACTAGATACAAGAACATGTACATTAGATATAAGAGCAAACATGCTACAATTGTTCAATTATTAAGAGTTTGTTTGTTTGTAACTGTCTTTGTATTTATTTCTCAACAAAAACCTTACTCTGGTTCAGAAACTATGCTTTATCCCAGCTAACACAAAAATGTTTTGCTAACATTCCCATTACGTTATGAAAATGTTATTTCTGAATGTTTTTTTTTTTTACATTCTAATAAGTGTTAGATGAATGTCCAACTAAACCATTCCAAAAAATATTTTCCATGAACAATATAAATAACGTTCTATTAGCGATACTGGAACGTTTGTTAATAACTTTCAGGGCCAAAATTGCAAATCTGAGAATCTGCTAAATGCAACTATAAGGTATGAAGATTTAAAGATATTATAAACATTATAACATAATGATTTTCTGTAAAGCTGTTTTGAAACAATGCATATTGTGAAAAGCACTATACAAAATATTTTGACTTTGACTATGGCAAATAACACTTTAAGGACATTTCATTAAAATTGTTCTCACAACGTTTTATGCAAACATTACAAAAAATATTTGCATTCAGCAAATATTAATAACATTATAAAGAACGTGTTCTCTCAATGTTATGAGAATGTTCATCAAGTAAAAATATCAGTTGTCCATGAACGTTGTATTTAGAACGTTTTATGATGACATTATGAAAACATTCAGCAAATAAAAATAACATTATATGGATGTTCCGAGAAAGTTATATATAATGTATAATGTATAACTAACATTAAGCATTTACATAACTTTTAAAGAAAGTTATGGGAACGTTCTCCGTTAACTGTAATGTTAGAGCATTGCTGTGTTTTTTGCTTAACAACCCTGAAAGCATGTTTTTGTTTAGTGAAAACTGTCTAACTTTGTCCTAAACACCTTCTACTTCTATAGAATGAATGGTTAAGGGACTCAAAAAATAATTATATACATCATTTAACACTGTAGCCTTGGGCAGGCCAATAATATGTTCGTTCCATAAGTAACAGCATGGTCATGTGTCCTAAATGGGCAGCTATTCATTCATTATTTATGCATCCTACCATGGTCAATAAGCAATAATCTGGATGTCGCAGACAGAAAAAAGGTCACTACAATGTGTGAGGAAGGTTCCTAGCAATGCAGAGGCGCAAGACATTTTTTGTTACGTCTGGCTACATAGAATGGTTGCATGAAACTATGGTGCCTTTAACCCTTAAATGCATACCTCGATCTTTACTGTCCAGGGACGTCATTCACTTTTTTAAGTTAGACATCAGCCTTCTTAGTATTCCTCAATCAGTTCATTATAACCAATATAACAAGAAAAAAAAAAAAATATATATATATATAAATATATATATATATATATATATATATATATATATATATATATATATATATATATACACACACACAGGTGCTGGTCATATAATTAGAATATCATCAAAAAGTTAATTTATTTCACTAATTCCATTCAAAAAGTGAAACTTGTATATTATATTCATTCATTACATACAGACCGATATATTTTAAATGTTTATTTCTTTTAATTTTGATGATTATAACAGACAACTAAGTAAAATCCCAAATTCACCATCTCATAAAATTTGAATATTACTTAAGACCAATACAAAGAAAGGATTTTTAGAAATCTTGGCCAACTGAAAAATATGAACATGAAAAGTATGAGCATGTCCAGCACTCAATACTTAATTGGGGCTCCTTTTGCCTGAATTACTGCAGCGTGGCAGTCGATCAGTCTGTGGCACTGCTCAGGTGTTATGAGAGCCCAGGTTGCTCTGATAGTGGCCTTCAGCTCTTTTGCATTGTTGGGTCTGGCATATCGCATCTTCCTCTTCACAATACCCCATAGATTTTCTATGGAGTTAAGGTCAGGTGAGTTTGCTGGCCAATTAAGAACAGGGATACCATGGTCCTTAAACCAGGTACTGTGGAAAATGAAATCTGCATCTCCATTAAGTTGGTCAGCAGTAGGAAGCATGAAGTGCTCTAAAACTTCCTGGTGTACGGCTGCATTGACCTTGGACCTCAGAAAACACAGCGGACCAACACCAGCAGATGACATGGCACCCCAAACCATCACTGACTGTGGAAACTTTACACTGGACCTCAAGCAACGTGGATTGTGTGCCTCTCCTATCTTCCTCCAGACTCTGGGACCCTGATTTCCAAAGGAAATGCAAAATTTACTTTCATCAAAGAACATAACTTTGAACCACTTTTTTTCCTTTTTGTCTTTAGCACAGGCGAGACGCTTCTGATGCTGTCTGTTGTTCAAGAGTGGCTTGACATAAGGAATGCAACAGCTGAAACTCATGTCTTGCATACGTCTGTGCGTAGTGGTTCTTGAAGCACTGACTCCAGCTGTAGTCTACTCTTTATGAATCTCCCCCACATTTTTGAATGGGTTTTGTTTCACAATCCTCTCCAGGGTGCGGTTATCCCTATTGCTTGTACAATTTTTTCTACCACATCTTTTCCTTCCCTTCGCCTCTCTATTAATGTGCTTGGACACAGAGCTCTGTGAACAGCCAGCCCTTTTTGCAATGACCTTTTGTGTCTTGCCCTCCTTGTGCAAGGTGTCAATGGTCGTCTTTTGGACAACTGTCAAGTCAGCAGTCTTCCCCATGATTGTGTAGCCTATAGAACTAGACTGAGAGACCATTAAAGGCCTTTGCAGGTGTTTTGAGTTAATTAGCTGATTAGAGTGTGGCACCAGGTGTCTTCAATATTGAACCTTTTCACAATATTCTAATTTTCTGAGATACTGAATTTGGGATTTTCCTTAGTTGTCTGTTATAATCATCAAAATTAAAATAAATAAACGTTTGAAATATATCATTCTTTGTGTAATGAGTGAAAATAATATGCAAGTTTCACTTTTTGAATGTAATTAGTGAAATAAATCAACTTTTTGATGATATTCTAATTATATGACCAGCACCTGTGTATATATATATATATATATATATATATATATATATATATATATATATATATATATATATATATATATATATATATATATATATATATATATATAACCTGTGTATATATAAACACAAAAAATTCATGGAAAAACAGGCATTCATATATATATATATATATATATATATATATATATATATATATATATATATATATATATATATATATATATATATATATATATATATATATATATATATATATATATATATATATATATAATAGGCTATACATCTGCTCAAACCGAACCCTTCCAAGCTCCAAAAGGTAACAAAATATGCTTTATTTTATTCTTCTGTAATTGTTACTCTAATATCAGGAGAGTTTTATTTTATCACGACAGGAAGAAATCTATAGATATAGATCTGGGTCATTTCCCGATTATGTAAGAATGATTGGTAAAACAGTTGTGCATTTAAGGGTTAAAGAAATATTCTGCAATCTCTATTAAGCTCAATCAACAACATTTGTGGAATAATGTTGATTACCACAAATTATAGTGCAGGAATGAGGTATTTGTTTACATTTACATTTATGCATTTGGCAGACGCTTTTATCCAAAGCGACTTACATTCCATTCAAGGTACACATTTTACATTTTAAGCCCACAGTTTGGACCCACAGTTTTATAGTTTAGGCCCACTTTACGGACGTTAGCATCACCCTGGTTCCCTCGACAAATGCCCAATAGGATTTTTCCATTGGCTTTTGGATTATTCCAGAAAGTAAGGTCTATGGCTAACAAAACACAAAACGTACACATTGTGTTCATTGTCATAATCTTCACAAATGAACAGCTTTTATTGAATTTTGAACCGTCAATATAATCGTCAGAAGTCAAAAGCTAAACGTAGGCTATAAATGAACTGCACAACAGTCGCAATACTTCAACATCATTAAGGCTGTGAAAGCGGACTAGTGAGTAGAAGAGTTTTCCTGTTCGTTTTGATGACATTTAATGTCCGTGAAAACCTCTAGCCACATTTAGCCACTTGCTAGCAACTGCCTTTTCCAATAAAAGTTTAAGCTTTAAAAAAAAAAAAAAAATCACAAGGGGTTAATACTAATATATTTTATGTCATAGAATAAAACAAGAAAATATCTTAAGCTAGTGTTCTCCACATACCATATTTCATGCATTTGAAACCCATTCAAAACACCCATTGACTTCAGGATAAGGAACTGGAAGTGCTAAAATGCTAACTCGCTTTCGCGTTTTGGCCTACAAAAATACACTATTTTTTAATGTTTATGACAGTGCGTTGTAAAATTGGATGTAATTGTACTCAGAAAAGGTTAGTAAGCTATTTTTTTATCCACAATATTGTTTACTGATCCGTCTTTTGGCTGTACTGTTAAAATAGTATGTTAGTTTTTCTAAACTCCATTGTAAGTGCCTCACTGTACCACCCAGAGTGTTGATTTTCAAATAAAAGGCAGGATGATTTGAGATTAATCAGCATTATGCTACAGTACAAATGTTGTTGGTTGAGCTTAACTTGTACTGAGCCTGAAATATTCCTTTAAATGCTTTCTAGGTAGGCAGCGCACTATTTTGGACCGAGTTAATGTGTGAAACAAATTAATTAACACTGATTGTTTTGACAAAGAAACCTTCCTCCCTAGGAGATCATGAGGGAATTTCCCAGCATGCTCTGTCTTACTTTTTGGCAGCCTATATGCCTACTACCACACCACTTCAGAGTGAGACGGTGAACCTTGCACTGTTGAACAGCTGCCAAATTCAACAGCGTGTGGTTTCACAACGCCCCCTTTACCCTGATAAACCACACTTCACTTTATATCTACACTTTAGCTTTAAGTTATGTGTTTACTACTGTATGTCAGCCATGTAGAACCTCTGCACTACTTAACTAGTTATCGCTACAATTTACATTAACAGTGCTGTACTGTCTGATGCAAATAACAAAAGATCTCCCTGGCCTGTATCCAAACGGCCATTAGTGCCGCAAGGTCATTGTCGTTGATGACCTAAGCTCAGTCTTCCTGTGGTTTACACAGTCTATCCTGAGGCGAGATGATGTCACTTCTGTCTGAGGAATGACACAAGTCAAAGCCTCACAGGAAATGAGAAGTATTCATACAGGTGCTATATGGCTGTAGACACCGTGCTTACTACGTACCATGAGCGCTCAGACTTTATACCCGAGAAAGTTTTTTTTAATGCATATGTGTCATCAGGTATTATGCGTGTCCCCTATATCTGTCGACTGTACCAGCGATGCCAACTATTCGTGAATTGATTGTTCTTGTGAGTTGGTTCATTCTTTTCTGTGAATTGGCCAAAAAGTCTGAATAATTTCGCATTCGCTCAGATATCCCCTCACTGAACCATCTGAAGCAGTTTCTCAGTCAGTAAAACAAACATAATTGATGCACTCTATTTTTATTAAAGAACCGATCAAGACATGGCTTGACAATACTGATTATTGATGTCAATCCATTTATACCGCTTATAACTATAGGGTTGCAGAAGTACTGGATGATTACCCTTACAAAAAATAAGTACACTTCAAGTTCATTTTTAAGTATACTTTATGTATACTTAAAAGTGTACTGTTTCAATACTACTTGGGACTAAATTGGCCTAACTTTTAGTGTATAAAAGTACACTTTTAAGTATACTTTAAGTGTAACAGTTAACTTTGAGTACACAATTAGTTTACAACTAGGTTTTTTGTTTGAACTTATAGGTATAGCCTACTGATTAGCACATTTGTTAGTTTATGAAAGTACACTTTGAAGTATACTTAAACTGCAAGTATACTAGTAAGTTTTCTTAAAGTGAACATCATACTTATAGCTCACTATTTATATGTTATTTTTGCACTTTAAGTCCTCCTGGGACCCTGGAATAGACTTTTGTCCACTGTAGTGGACATTATATTTTAGTGAATTTCTCTGGCATCATACATGTCCTGTAAAGAGCACATTTGGGGCTTTGTAGAAATACCAAATGTTTGGAGGTTTCACCAGAACTTCTTCTTGGTCTTTAAAAAAGGCTGACATTAATGTTTAGCACTCTTATTTAAATATGATAATATTTTGTAATTATAATTTAAGTCAGATTAATTTTCAAATTGTTTGTTATAAATCAACATCTCAGGAAAATGTTATGGGGTTTCTAATCAAATATGACTTTGTTACAAAATTGGGCATTGATTTTATAAATGTCCACTGTAGTGGACGCCAGGACTTAAATCATGTTTATCAGGCATTTTGGAGACACAACACGTGAATAGGGAAATAAATTACATATCAATATTCCTATGAAATATTAGATATTATTATGAAAATGTTGCCAATTATTACTCCCATTATTACACTTCTATTTTCATTACATGTTGCACCAAGAACACATTAATATGCAAATTAGATGCAGTGTATAGATGGATTGTATTGAATGGGAAAATCCAAGTATGGCCATTTTACCCACATATTGCATAAAGTAAAATGGTATATCAATGCATTTCTTTATATCTTTAATAACATAGTTCAGAATCATCTTTAAACAAAGTTTGCTTAAAAAAAAAATCCTGAAACCTAAAAATTGATTGGTAAATTAAGAATAAATCCCATTGTTTTTGCCTATACGTGCAATTTTGTAACTACAGAGGACATATAATAACATATGAATAACATAGAATTTTTTAAAAATGTTTTTTCCCCCCCATTTATTTCTTATGACATGAAAAAAATACTAAATTCTATTTTTTTTTTTTCTGGGTCCAGGAGGTTAAGTATACTACTGTGTTTGTCAAAGACTTCGTCCAGATGGGATTCAGAATAATTTTTTTAGGAACATTAAAATTATAAAAAAAAAATGTTTTAAATTTGTATTCTACCTTCATGCATTTTTTTAATCAACACTTCAATGTGGGTAAGTTGCATAAAAGAAGAGCATAATTTTAAAACAAAAAGCTAAGAATTTTTTGTCAAAGACTAAGTCCGGATCAGATTTAGAACGATGATCATAGATAGAGAAAACAGATGGAGTGGATTGCGTTCATCAACACCCCCAAAGCTTGCACGGTCCTGTACCTCTTCATGGGTTTGAAATTTCATTCAGTAACATTAGGCAGTTTTGATTTAGGCTATATGTGGTTGAATGTTTATCACTTTAGCTTACATGTGAGTAAGCAATGCTACTATTACTTACTTTTTCAGCTTGTTCTTTTCTTGTTTTTGGATCTGGAGATTCTGTAGTCTTTCAGAAGATGCAAAATAATGCCCCATACATGTAACAGTGAAAACATGGATTTCAAATTATGCCAATGGTGGGGAAACGTCGCATAAATTATGAAAGATTACGTCAATGGCGGGGGAAATTTAGAATGGCGTTATGATAAGATTTCAAAAAATTGTTAGCTGGGCACACCGAAAAGTGTTTTTGTGTCTGCCTGCTGTGTTTTTCAATTGTTTTCTCAGTGAACATGTGCCAGACGGATGTCTTTTACCATTTTGATGCTTTTTGCTTTTTAGGTTTAAAATGGTTAAAAATGTGTCAAGACACTTTCATTCTGCTCAGGTGTTGTTCTCACTCATCGTTTGGTTCAAAGAGTCTGAAGTGTGCAATAGTTACATGAATGCTAGACATTCTCAAGAAAATTAAAACTTCTCTCATAGTTTCATTTTTAGCATGAGCATATATTGTTTTTGTTGTTTTTTTTTAAGTGTTTTTTTGCCGAAAAACTCCCCTCTGTGCGTACCATCAGATTAATTCCTGCAGAAGTCCATGTCTTCACGTTGTCTTCATAGACTTTTCCCTGATTTGTTGTTAGTCATTCCTGTACAGTTTGAAGTTCTGTGCTTGTTGTTTCATACTCTGTTCTTGCAGAAACACATGACACATTAGCCAGACGTGTTCATGAGCTGATAAGAGCTCTAAAGCAATCCAGACTTTATGGTTATTACATCTATTCAAGATAAAACAAACACTGAGCTTTGAGCAAGTCAGACGGTGGCTGTGGGATTGGGTCGTCGCACACACAAAGAGCTGCACGTGGTTGCTGTGTGAAGCCGTAGGGTGTGGGACAGTGGCGGGAGAATTGGGCCATATCTATGACTTTGATGTTTCTCTGGTACACAGAGCACCTGTCTTACCTGCTGAGCTGGTGGCTAGTGTCAGATGCATCTGTTTTCCCATCTGAATTTCTCTGGAGTGAAGGAAACATTCCCTCTGTTAGCACGTACACATTCTATTTGCACACTAGCAATGCCCCTTCTGTACACTGGTACATCCTATTTCCCACCGCTGTGTGTAGTAGAAATTGGATAACAGAATTCGCTGTATCACAGTGTATTTTGTGATT
Source organism: Romanogobio albipinnatus (assembly GCA_023566225.1). Lineage (NCBI taxonomy): Eukaryota > Metazoa > Chordata > Actinopteri > Cypriniformes > Gobionidae > Romanogobio > Romanogobio albipinnatus. The sequence continues at coordinate 20,799,311 of CM042256.1, read as the reverse complement.
TGGTTCTATCATGTGTGAGATAAGAAGGAACTAATCGATGTATACAAATAGAGGAGGGGAAGCGCTGGCCAATGCGAGCTACAGGTGAGGGCAAAGACAGTCACTGCCCAGAGAGTCCACTGAGCAAACACATGTTAAGTGGACCAGGGTTCACAAGGGAAGATGGAAAGCAGGACAAACAGTGATGTCTGCCATGCCATTTATCAAGTAGGCCTACATTTATGCTTATAAATTCATACATCTGTATTGAACAAAGAGGGGGACTTTTGCACACACAAAGTACAATTCTGTTATCAATCTTACTCACCTTCGTTCATCTTCGGAACACAAATGAAGACATTTGTTATCAAATCTGAGAGATTCTGTCCCTACATTGAAAGTATATTCACCCAGAACTCTGACATGGTTTGATCTGACAAGTCTTTTGAAGAGACATGATTGCTTTATATCATCATATAAAGCGATCGTAACTAATCCTTTAATTGACTTGTGTGACAAAAATATATATATAAAAAAAATCAGTTTGTGTGTGTGTGTGTGTGGGGGTGGCTACTCAAGCATCAGCGTAAACTGTGTTCTACGGTACCTTTTCTATTTCAGGTCATGCCAGTGGTTATCGGCATGAGCAACGTTTTGAGGAATTCTTTGAGTGTGTTAGTTGAAGTTTGTTAAACTGTTAGCATCGATAGCAAGCAAGCTAACTCCGTAATGACACGTTTGTTTTAATGGTTGACATTTACAGGTAACTCTATCGCCCCCTTGAGTTTGTAATTTCAACAGTACCACAAAAACATATAATTTACAGTATGTAAAATCAAATTTTGCACGTGCAATGCGTTTACCAAGCATTTGCGTCGGAGTTGCGTATGTGCGTAGAATGTTTCTGACCTTTGGCAGCTTGCCGTCTGTGAATGCTAGCCAGTGTTAATCAGTAACCCTTCTGATGTGACCCCTGTACAGACCTCTCTTCAAAGCTTGACCTAGAAAAGACCTGAAAAGAATAATACTAAGACACACCCTGCAGTTACCATGAAATCAAAATTGGCAATACTTGTTTTGAATGGAATATTACAGTATATATTATAAATGATTCATCCATGCACATCATTTTTTTATTCATGTTCCCTCATAATCTTTAACCAAAATAACTTCCCTCTCTTCTCTGATGACGTGTTTACTGGCGTGGGGGTGGGAAAACCTGTCACTCACATGAGATACACCAATAGCAAACCACAAAATCAAGTCCCGCCCTACATTTTTTCTTGTTCGAGAAGCCGTTTCACCTGAATCACAATAGGGAAGAAAAGACTATTGCAACTTCCGTTTCACACTTACATATTATTTATGGAGAGTAAATTTAAATGTGTATTTGGCGTGCTATCCGGGGGGGGGGGGGCTTCGAGCTTGGAATTTGGCCCGAACCCAGAGTACCCCCCCGTGTATGTAAGTGGTTTATGAATAAAAAGTGTGGAGAAGGGGTGGTGGAGGGATGCTGGAAAACTGTCAATGAATGGAGGTAAGACTGCTGCGTGTATATATACCTCTTACTGTTGATTAGCAAAGTGCTTTCCACTTGTGTCAATTATCTGAACGTGCTTCTCCCGAACCTTGATAATAAAACATCATTTCATGTCGACTTTAAAGACATTGGTGAGAATTTTATTTTGGTCACCATTACCACCTTTAGCTAATTTAAAACACACCATTTGAAGACCATGGGCCCTATTTTAACGATCTAAGTGCATGGTCTAAAGAGCTCGCTGCAAGTGAACTTAAGTGCATGGTCTAAACGGTTTGTCCCTATTCTCTTAATGAGTAATGGGTGTGTTTTGGGCATAACGTGCAATAAACCAATAAGAGTCTTATCTCCCATTCCCTTTAAAAGCTAGTTGCACTTGCACCCTGGCGGATTGCTATTTACATGGTAGAATTTGCAACCGGAAAGAGTGAATACTTCTCCAGAGAGGAATCCTTTTATTTTTAATATTTAAAAATGTTTCTGTGCTGCTGCCTTTTGTGTAATAAGCAAAGTGTACGCACGTTGTAGGCGCATTTTACTAAGGCGCTCTTTAAATAATAAAAAAAAATATTGCAGTCTGTAACGGCGTTTGTTTGTGTGGGAAGGAGGCGGGAACCGGCGAACATTCAACAACTTTAATAAAACAAATGAACACAAAATGAAAGTAAATGCGGCAGCCCCTCACGGACGACTGCCGCGCACACTCATAACAAAACGAAAACAAAACACAAATTAAAATCCAGGCCTGGTCCTCTCTCGTCCTTGACTGGAGTCGCTCGTCCTTATATGGCTTCGTGCTCCCTCATGAGAGGACTCGAGACCGGTGTGCCTCGCAGGTGACGTACATTTACATTTACATTTATGCAGACGCTTTTATCCAAAGCGACTTACAACTTGGGGGTACATGAAGCGATTGGTCATGAAGAGTCGAGAAGCGCAATAAGAGCCTGAAATCCTGAGACCGTGTACATTGCTCAGTGTAGCACAGGCTAGAGTAGGGAGGGAAGAAGGAAGAGAAAGAGGAAAGGAAAGTTTTTTTTTTTTTTTATGAGGTTAAGTGCTCACGGAAGAGCTGAGTTTTAAGTTGACTTTTGAATGATGTCAATGATTCTGCGTTTCGGATGGCGTTGGGAAGATCGTTCCACCAGCTGGGAACGTTGAATGAAAATGTTCTGGAAAGGGATTTTTTCCCCCTCTGTGATGGTACCACAAGCCGTCGTTCCTTAGCTGAGCGAAGGCTTCTGGTGGGGGTGTGGATTTGTAGAATGGAGTCAAAGTAAGCAGGAGCTGAGCGCGTGGTGGCTCTGTATGCAAGCGTCAGCGCCTTAAACTTGATGTTCATTCTCAATCACGCACAATGATCTCGCTCGCTCCTCCCATGTCTCTCGCTCGTCCACCTCGCCACAGTCTATTTCAGTTGCCGCAAAATAACAACGTGCCAACAACGCGCCTGAGCACACAGACCAGCATGCCCATGGGCGCACAAATGGGCGCAAATGCATTTGCTATTTAAATGACGTGAAAATGATAACTGCGTTGGCCTGAAATTAGCAAAAAACACGAGTCAAATCTGGCACAGCATTGCACTGGGAGTATGATAGGGCCCCATTACTCATGATCCCATTTATTTGTACTGTATCTTGTGGCCTCATACTGTATGTATGGCCACTTGTAAAAACAGCTGTTACGTATACATGAAATCATCAAGTATATAATGTGTTGTTTACATCTGTACCGCTTCTTGACGCTGATGTCAAATCAGTCAGTAGTTCTTTTATATGAATGTTTACGAGGCAAAGACAATAAATGTCACGGTGGCCTAAAAATTCCAGTTTCTGTTTTGTATTCTATCATGTTTTATGTTTTGATTACCATTTCTTTTTTGGATGCCTAAACAACCATGAAGCCCTAAAGCAAAATATTAGCGTCAACATGTTTATGGAAAGAGAAAAGTATGCTAGCATGTTGTCTTCAGTTGTGCCTTAAAATGGATACTGTATGTCAAATAAACAGCTTTGAATATTTTTTTATCTAGCGCTAAACTTTTATTTTTGCTCAACATCCCTGAATACAGAAGTATTGTTGTTTACATTTGTTGTTACTAACTTGGAGGGATTGTCTTAGTATTTGATTTGCATCTTTATTTGCCTGGTGAACTGTCAAAAACATGCACTCTCTTGTAGGTTTGATATGACAGCATCTGCCAAAAACATCCATTTAAGTGTAGACATGGGATTGGCTTCTTGGCAGAGGCAATGAGAAATGTCTTCAAAAATCAAACTTAGAGGAGCAGGAATGCTTGCTTTGAGTATGTTACAGGATTCTGCCTGTCCACAGACCGCAGGATAAGGATTTATTGCCAAGTGCTCTCCCTGAAATTGTTGTTCAACCCACCGCATAGAATCACCCCAGAAATTATAATGAAATCACAGACATTAGCACCGTGACGGATTAGAATAGCAGCATGACTTTGGAAGTTTCTTTAGGACTTTTGGATAAGAACCAGTAGTTGAGTGAGGATGGTCCAAACACTTCAACAAACTTTTGGAAATTTGTTGTCTGCTTTTTATCTTGGAAAATTTGAATGCAGCTTACTCTGTGCCATTTCATCCACCTTGTAACAATCAACACAGGTAAACACAGTATTTAGAGAGAAATGAGATCCGGGGTGTAAGTAGGTAGTCATTTAGCAGTTACAAACATTCATCAGCACATGTCAATTCTGATAATCAAGTCTTGAGTATGAATCAACCAACCGTTGACGTGGGGAAGTTTCCCGTAACTTTAAGAACACTCGAAGCCAAGGCCTGCAGACAAACACACAATCTCCAAACACAACTTTTCTCCCTGGCTCAACCCTGCTTCACTCCAGATGCTGTATTCCCACCCCCACAGAGGAGAGGGGAGTTGTGTTTTCCGATGGCTTCCACATGTCGAGCGGAGACATGGCTGAGTGATTCGCCTCCATCCAGGGACTCTCATCAGAGAGCAATATTATGTGCCAGGGGTGACGGTTAACAAGTGGGAATTGATCTTTGTTCTCCCAGACACCAAGATGCAGTTCTCTCTCTCTCTCTCTCTCTCTCTCTCTCTCTCTCTCTCTCTCTCTCTCTCTCTCTCTCTCTCTCTCTCTCTCTCTCTCTCTCTCTCTCTCACCTCATTTCCCCTCACCAATAAGCTCTTGAAGATTGTTTATTGGTGCAAGTTCAAGTCGACGACAAAAGATCTATGGGCTTAGGGTTATTGCACGCAACCCTAACATTCTTTTAACTTTTCTCATACTTAGGGTGGATGATTTTAGCCTGCCGTCTCAACTGAGTTCTCCGGGGGGTTTTCTGGTCGGGAGAAATCAAGTGGAAATCAGTGATGCTCCTATGGTCTTAACCCCAAAGTATGCTTTGGTTTTTCCTCGCAAATTTTGTCATCAGAATTACTCTGTAATATATATACATACAGTATGCACGTATTTCGTGTCGCACATGCGCATTGAATTTGTTTCGCACTAATCAATTATTCCACAAGTCAAGTCACCTTTATTTATATACAGATTGTTTCAAAGCAGCTTTACAGTGAGAACAGGAAAATAATGCAACAAAGATTGTTTTGGCTGTACAGCAGCTCTAGAAAAAAGTAATTGTCCAGTTTAAGTAACTTCAGCGTTGATTCATTTTCGTTGTAAAAATCAGTTATTAATTTATGGGCCACTTACACAACACCGCTTTCAACTGAAAACAGATGGCGTTTGGTGGCGTTTTGGTTTGCCTGAGACCACAAACTTTGAAATAAGTTTCAAAGTGCACAATTTGAAAACAATACCGTTGTCTCTGTGTAAACTTAAAAACCGTGAATATGTGAAAGCGGTGACGGCATGCACATGCATATTATGTGTTTAGTCTATAGGCATACGCATTTGAATTCGTATGTGCGCAGGCGCGTAGTCCTTCTTTACAAAGTCATATTGTCAATTACTTATCTGGCATGCACAATACAGCATTTTTTGTCATTTTCTCAAATCCGTGTGAATGGGAATCATTTTGATAATGTTGTCATCTGTACAGGATTATACAACTTTACATCGTTGTCGAGTAAACATACCCTAATTTATCTACACAGCAGCTCTGGAGAAATGTCATCGTCCAGCTCAGTTCAGTTTTCATACAATGTTGCCAAAGTAGGCAGATCAAAAATATTAAAGAATAATAAGTGTCCCCAACTAAGCAAATTTCTAAAGAAAAAAAAATCCAAAAATTCGCAAAAAAAGTTTTTACGCTCGCTTGAGGTGTTTTTTGACTTGTGGAAAAAAAAAAGAGCTCATGCGAATAATGAACTAATAATAAACCCACGTGACTAATCGGTTGTTTCCGCTGATGGTGTCAATAATATTGTATAACGTTTCAAATGCGCCCTCTGACATTCTGAAATGTAGCCATAGGTTATGAGTAAAATATCTGGTCACCATGACCTTCCAAAAATCCTGCTAATGGTGTCTTTCCCATATGTATGGGGCACAACGTCCTCATAATGCCTTTGCTGCTAGTGCCTTCATCAAAAATTCTGCATTTCTTCTTCTGTGCATAGCATTTCATTTGGCAATTGTGACTAATTGCAGTCCAAGACTAATTTTCTATGCATGCCTTGTTTTACTTATTGTTGGTTACTAGGTTACCAATACCACCGTCATCCACTCGAACAACTTAACACCTAATTCGCATTTGTTTGTTTTTTGTTTTGTAAACTTTGAAAAGATTTGATTCACATTTGGATGGAAACCCAGCTAGTGGTAAGGAACCCAAACTCCATAAGGAGACAGAATGGAGAAAGAAATCTTGGGAGAAACCAGGCTCAGTCGGGGGGCCAGTTCTCCTCCGGCCAACAAACGAAAGTGTATGATTATGATTCACGTAAGGTAAACAAGGTGGCAACTGGCCGTTGTTTCACAGTAGAAAGCGAAACTAAAGGGGCGGAACAACAACAACAACAACAAAAAACTGGATGCTGCAACAACAACAGACACCACATTGACAAGTACTTGCAGTGTGAGGGGGGTTAAGAGATACCTGCAACTTAATTTTAAAAGAGTACAAAGACATTTTTATTGGCCAAAACTTTTGGAGAAAACTTGCACAGACTCTGAACAAAGATGAAACGTTCCAGTAGCAATGTGTCGACAGCCTGCTTTCGTGCACACTATCAAATGGAGCATACTTTGAAAGGCTATGCATTTGACATTTACACATATGCTTGCGAAGTATAATTGGGGCTTTATGGTCAGTAGGATGAAATTCCTAATCATTTTAAACATGTTGAAAAAAACAAACAGCACAAAAAACGAGAACATGCCAGGCCATACAGTTGTATCCTATACCAATGTTTCTCTTCAACAAGTCTTGCTCCTGGAGGGATACCATACTGCAGAGCTTAGCTCCAACCCTAATCAAACACAACCAACTAGTCAATGTGTTCACAATTACTTGAAAATAACAGGCTGGTGTGTTGGAACATGATTGAAACTGAAGTCTGCCGGAAGGTAGCCCTCCTGGAGTAAGGATAAAAGGAGGTTTGACTATAGTGGAAGACGAGAGAGGACCAGGCCTGGATGTTGTGATTTATTACATATTCTTACATATTCGGGTCTTTAGCGACCCGGATCTATATCTAACACGGATGGATCTCTACCTGTCGCATTAATATAAAACTCTCCTGATATTTGAGTAACAATTACAGAAAAATTAAATAAGCATATTTCGTTACCTTTTGGAGCTTGGAATGGTTCAGTTTGAGCAGATGTTTTATACCATCACCACTGTCCTCGTCAGAGCTCATTTCCCAGTACATTCAGCATCTGGCTCATATTTGCGATCTCAAACATATTCTCAAAACTATTATTTTCAACACCTTAAAAATCAATATTTTGATCGCTGACAGCTTCCTCACCAGATCCACCATCAAGTGACAATGACACTAATATTTGAAAGTGAAAAAAGTGAAAGTGAAGTGTGGCCAAGGATGGTGACCCATACTTGGAATTTGTGCTCTGCATTTAACCCATCCAAGTGCACACACACAGTAGTGAACACACACCCGGAGCAGTGGGCAGCCATATTGCTGCAGCGCCCGGGGAGCAGTTGGGGGTTTGGTGCCTTGCTCAAGGGTCTCACCTCAGTCATGGTATTGAGGGTGGAGGAGGGCGCTGGTTATTCACTCCTACCAATAATTCATGCTCGATTTGAGACTCGAACCTGCAACCTTCCGGTTACAAGTCTGACTCTCTAACCATTAGGCCAGGACTGCCCCAAAGGTACTGTCAGAAGTGGGATTTGATTGCATTCAGTAAATCACTGAGAGTTTTCAAGTTTTACAGATTATACTTGATTGAGGAATATTAAGAAGGTTGTTAACTTTAAAAAATGAATGAGGAGGAGGGTAGTGAATTTCGTCCCGGGTCGCTAAAGACCTGAGGTATGCATTTAAGGGTTAAAGGAAGCTTAAGCACGACCTGGTTCTCAGTAACCTTCAACAACATGGGGAACAAATCCCACAATGTTCTTCGCTCACTGCCAGGGTTGTATCTGCAACCTCATTCAATATGCTTCAGTACATTTACCGACACACAAACACAAGTTATAAACAATAAAATCCTGCAGAAAATTCATCCATCTCCTGTAAACAATGCTTTTTGGGCCTGGTTTCATGGAAAGATTCCCACAATGCTCTTTGTTCCCTGTTCAGTCATCTGCAACCTTGTTAAATAAGCCTGAACATGCACACACACACATTATAACAACAATCATTAAGTGATTAAACTATTTCTGTTTACTGAAATGAAATGAAATGCAATGCAATTTCTTACCGTCTAACTTTCTCTCACACACTGTATCTAATCTTAGAGATAAGAGTGTAGCACAGTGCTCTACTGTACGGTAATATTGTGTTTTACAGCAGACAGGGTTTATGTAACTCTCAGGGTTCAGCAGGACAAAGGATGAATAAATACGTCTTCCTGGTAGAGGGTGCGGCCCACATGAATTAATTTAGTGTTTATATGTTGGCTCCTATGATTAAAAGGAGAAAATTGCAGAAAATAAAAATGGACTAATAGCATTTGTGTTTTAAACCATTTGGAAAAAGTCTACACATACAGAACTGCCTTACTGCTTACAGCTTGTCATTGCCAGACAATTTAAAATCAGAAAAGGTGCCAGAAAATGTTTTCTCGTAAGTTTAGAAAGTAATAAGTCACATAATGTTGTGTGTTACCTAAAAATGGAGGCCAGTAGATATGTCCTAATGTTGTTACTCCTTTATTGTCAACATATATTGTTTGTTTATTTATTGTAATAAAGGGAAACCATGAGGCAACAGGTTTGCACATAAAGGTAATATCATGTCATTAAAGTTGATATTCAAAATAGTTTATAAAATAATTGTATAATAGTTTATAGTTAATAGTTTATTTCACATTTTTGAGGGGGAAAAAAATCTGAATTGTGAGATTAATGTTTTTTTTTTTTTATTCAGTGGCAGAAGCAAGCAATATTACAATGCATATCAATTAATCATCATATTGTGATATTGTTAGTTATTGTTGGTCATTCAAGAGGAGGAACAGGCCAAAACAAATAGTATGATTTTAAAATCTCCAGTCATTGTCATTTTATGTTTTCAACTGCCTACTTTTTCATACTTGATTAATGTTTTGTAGATGTATAGTTCATATGACACATTTAAAACTTAAAACATGAGATATGTGCTTTTGTAAAAATAAAAATAAATAAATAAAAGTAATTGGACACCAATGTGTGCCCTATTCATGTTGCCTAAATTAAACTAAAGTTGTTTTGAATGCTCTTGCTGACTCATAATCAAAAGTTTATTATTTGATGTAACATACAACCTTAACCACAGAAGTGGCCCCACCCATTTTTGTGAGGGTGTGTGTGTTTGTGTGTGATGATAAAGGAGGAGGGCTGTGTGTTTGAATAGAGGACATGGGAGGTGTGTGTATGTGATTGTCGATGTGTGGAAACTGCTAGAGGTTATACATTAGTCTCAAATGGGTTTCAGACAAGGCCTAGAACAAACCGCGCTGTTATGTAACAACTTCCATAGGAGTGTCTTGCACACTGAACTCCTGGTACAAATCAAAATGCCATTCAATTTCCTGTCTCCCTCCGTTTCTATTCTTCTCTTTCACACACACATGAATCTGAACTATGTATGCTGTTACTGCTTGTTAAAGCGCACCATTAAGACAAAGTTGGCATGATTTTCAAAGACCTTGAGGAATTATGTTTTGCGTCACTGAACGCACGACCCATACAAATGTTTTAGGGCAGAAGGGAAGAGTTGAGTAGACTATTACTGGAAGTGAAGTTGGGATGGATGAAAGAAAACCAAGACTACAGTAACTGCTGCTTGCATGCTAACTACCTGCACAAGTCTAATTGGACACCACAGTGATGTCTATAATCATGCCTATTTTCCAATCCTAAACCTACACTGGCATCTTTATGCAAAGTCTACTTTAGACATCAGCATACAGCCTTCACGAATCAGAATATTTGCTAATGGAGTTTTGCGTGTGAAGAGGGCTGTTTAGCATTCACACTGCTGTTGCTCACTATCAAATTCACCATATGTTTAACCAACGAGCAGCTGGATGCTTCGTCTGGCTTTGATGCCATGGGAACGTGTCTTGCATCACCTTTGTGGTTATTTGAGCGCTAGGCCTACATTTTTGGATTTATTGGTAACAAACTATAAAGTTTTTGAAAATCAAGTTTTAGTCCACACTTTTTGAGGAATAATAATTGCACATTTTATTGTGCTCAATTGTTGGCAGTGCAATGCAAATACTTGCAGCCATGTTAAACAAAGGCTTTAAAGTCGCTATGAAATAAAAGTTCACCTTAAGTATTTTCGAAATGCATGTTATTGCTTGAAATTGTTAATCCAAATGTCATAATGGCAAGTTTGCATTCAGATCTGCCTCTCTTTTTGATTGCAACACTGAATGCACATATCTCAAAATCCATTCGCTTTCTTTTTTTTTCTTCTTCTCGATAATCTGTCACACTTCACAATATGGAATAAATAATCTGTCGCTACTTCTGTTGGCATGAACAATCGGGTCATCCAGAACAAAAGGGTCTGCACTAAAGGGATAATCGCTTGTAATTGTAGCTTGAATGCTATCAGTTCTCTATTTCAGCGCGCTAGCAAATGTTTCACATTTTATTATTTGCATGTTCTTAAAGTCGGCATATTTTGATTATGAGGGCACATGAATTAAAAAAACAGAATGATGATAATAAACACTGCAATATTCTATAAAAATCTAAAATTTTATTTAATGGTGCCTTTAATATTTATTATTAATCATATTAGCTCAACAGAAACTGAGCTACTGACCATATGCCTTCTACCTGAGAGAAAACATGAGCAACTTATTTTATTTTAAGTTAATGTTGTTAATTAGATATTTGGTATCAATTTTTTGCGTGTTCTTAATCTCAGATCATGTTATTGCTAGTCTTTTTTTCAAAGAAATGTTTAAACAGTTAGTTCACTCAAAAATTAACATTTGATAATTCTAATGTTACTAACAAGTTCACTTTAAATGATGGACAGATAGAATTTTGTCAAAATATTTTTTGATCAGCAAACATAAACAGAAGCTCAACCATACATGCTTGACGCATGAAAACAAACCTCATTGTAGAAGCTCAAACTTGCTGCGTAACACGAGAATGAACCTCATTGATTCTTGCGGAAGCTCAAACGTGCTGCATAACATGCAAGATTGAACCTCATTTTTTCTTGCAGAAGCTCAAACGTGCTGCATAACACACGATTGAACCTCATTTTTTCTTGCAGAAGCTCAAACGTGCTGCGTAACACACGAGATTGAACCTCATTGTTTCTTGCAGAAGCTCAACTGTGCTGCGTAACACACGAAAATGAACCTCATTGTTTCTTGTGGAAGCTCAAATGTGCTGCGTAACATGAGAATGAACACAATTGTTTTTTGGGGAAGCTCAAACGTGCTGCGTAACACACGAGAATGAACCTCATTGGTTCTTGCAGAAGCTCAAACGTGCTGCGTAAAACACGATTGAACCTCATTGGTTCTTGCAGAAGCTCAAATGTGCTGCATAACACACGATTGATCCTCATTGGTTCTTGCAGAAGCTCAAACGTGCTGCGTAAAACACGACTGAACCTCATTGGTTCTTGCAGAAGCTCAAACGTGCTGCGTAACACACAAGATTAAACCTCATTGGTTCTTGCAGAAGCTCAAATGTGCTGCATAACACACGATTGAACCTCATTGGTTCTTGCAGAAGCTCAAATGTGCTGTGTAACACATGATTGAACCTCATTGTTTCTTGCAGAAGCTCAAATGTGCTGCATAACACACGATTGAACCTCATTGGTTCTTGCAGAAGCTCAAATGTGCTGCATAACACACGATTGAACCTCATTGGTTCTTGCAGAAGCTCAAACGTGCTGCGTAACACATGATTGAACCTCATTGGTTCATGCAGAAGCTCAAACGTGCTGCGTAACACACGATTGAACCTCATTGGTTCTTGCAGAAGCTCAAATGTACTGCGTAACACACGATTGAACCTCATTGGTTCTTGCAGAAGCTCAAATGTGCTGCACAACACACGATTGAACCTCATTGGTTCTTGCAGAAGCTCAAATGTACTGCGTAACACACAAGATTGAACCTCATTGGTTCTTGCAGAAGCTCAAATGTGCTGCATAACACACGATTGAACCTCATTGGTTCTTGCAGAAGCTCAAATGTACTGCGTAACACACAAGATTGAACCTCATTGGTTCTTGCAGAAGCTCAAATGTGTTGCGTAACACACGATTGAACCTCATTGGTTCTTGAAGAAGCTCAAACGTGCTGCGTAACACATGATTGAACCTCATTGGTTCTTGCAGAAATTCAAACGTGTTGCGTAACACAAGATTGAACCTCATTGGTTCTTGCAGAAGCTCAAACGTGCTGCATAACACACGATTGAACCTCATTGGTTCTTGCAGAAGCTCAAATGTACTGCGTAACACACGAAAATGAACCTCATTGGTTCTTGCAGAAGCTCAAACATGCTGCATAACACAAGATTGAACCTCATTGGTTCTTGCAGAAGCTCAAATGTGTTGCGTAACACACGATTGAACCTCATTGGTTCTTGAAGAAGCTCAAACGTGCTGCGTAACACAAGATTGAACCTCATTGTTTCTTGCAGAAGCTCAAACGTGCTGCGTAACACAAGATTGAACCTCATTGTTTCTTGCAGAAGCTCAAACGTGCTGCGTAACACACAATTGAACCTCATTGGTTCTTGCAGAAGCTCAAATGTGCTGCATAACACACGATTGAACCTCATTGGTTCTTGCAGAAGCTCAAACGTGCTGCGTAACACAGGATTGAACCTCATTGGTTCTTGCAGAAGCTCAAACGTGCTGCATAACACATGATTGAACCTCATTGGTTCTTGCAGAAGCTCAAACGTGCTGCGTAAACACATGATTGAACCTCATTCGTTCTTGCAGAAGCTCAAATGTGCTGCATAACACAAGATTGAACCTCATTGGTTCTTGCAGAAGCTCAAACTTGCTGCGTAACACACGATTGAACCTCATTGTTTCTTGCAGAAGCTCAAACGTGCTGCATAACACACGATTGAACCTCATTGTTTCTTGCAGAAGCTCAAACGTGCTGCGTAACACACAAGATTGAACCTCATTGGTTCTTGTTGAAGCTCAAACTTGCTGCGTAACACACAAGATTGAACCTCATTGGTTCTTGTTGAAGCTCAAACTTGCTGCGTAACACACAAGATTGAACCTCATTGGTTCTTGCAGAAGCTCAAACGTGCTGCATAACACACGATTGAACCTCATTGGTTCTTGCAGAAGCTCAAACGTGCTGCATAACACAATATTGAACCTCATTGGCTCTTACAGAAGCTCAAACGTGCTGCGTAACACACGATTGAACCTCATTGGTTCTTGCAGAAGCTCAAACGTGCTGCGTAACACAATATTGAACCTCATTGGTTCTTACAGAAGCTCAAACGTGCTGCGTAACACACGATTGAACCTCATTGGTTCTTGCAGAAGCTCAAACGTGCTGCATAACACACGATTGAACCTCATTGGTTCTTGCAGAAGCTCAAACGTGCTGCGTAACACACGATTGAACCTCATTGGTTCTTGCAGAAGCTCAAACGTGCTGCATAACACAATATTGAACCTCATTGGTTCTTGCAGAAGCTCAAACGTACTGCGTAACACACGATTGAACCTCATTGGTTCTTGCAGAAGCTCAAACGTGCTGCGTAACACAATATTGAACCTCATTGGTTCTTACAGAAGCTCAAACGTGCTGCATAACACACGATTGAACCTCATTGGTTCTTGCAGAAGCTCAAACGTGCTGCGTAACACAAAATTGAACCTCATTGTTTCTTGCAGAAGCTCAAACGTGCTGCGTAACACACGATTGATCCTCATTGGTTCTTGCAGAAGCTCAAACGTGCTGCGTAACACACAATATTGAACCTCATTGGTTCTTACAGAAGCTCAAACGTGCTGCATAACACACGATTGAACCTCATTGGTTCTTGCAGAAGCTCAAACGTGCTGCGTAACACACGATTGAACCTCATTGGTTCTTGTAGAAGCTCAAACGTGCTGCGTAACACACGATTGAACCTCATTGGTTCTTGTAGAAGCTCAAACGTGCTGCGTAACAAAAGAGATTGAACCTCATTGGTTCTTGCAGAAGCTCAAACGTGCTGCATAACACACGATTGAAGCTCATTGTTTCTTGCAGAAGCTCAAACGTGCTGCCTAACACACAATTGAACCTCATTGGTTCTTGCAGAAGCTCAAACGTGCTGCGTAACACACAGGATTGAACGTCATTGGTTCTTGCAGAAGCTCAAACGTGCTGCGTAACACATGAGATTGAACCTCATTGGTTCTTGCAGAAGCTCAAATGTGCTGCATAACACAAGATTGAACCTCATTGGTTCTTGCAGAAGCTCAAACGTGCTGCCTAACACGATTGAACCTCATTGGTTCTTGCAGAAGCTCAAACGTGCTGCGTAACACACAAGATTGAACCTCATTCATTCTTGCAGAAGCTCAAACGTGCTGCGTAACACACAAGATTGAACCTCATTGTTTCTTGCAGAAGCTCAAACGTGCTGCGTAACAAAAGAGATTGAACCTCATTGGTTCTTGCAGAAGCTCAAACGTGCTGCATAACACACGATTGAACCTCATTGGTTCTTGCAGAAGCTCAAACGTGCTGCGTAACACACAAGATTGAACCTCATTGGTTCTTACAGAAGCTCAAACGTGCTGCATAACACAGGATTGAACCTCATTGGTTCTTGCAGAGGCTCAAACGTGCTGCATAACACAGAATTGAACCTCATTGGTTCTTGCAGAAGCTCAAACGTGCTGCATAACACATGATTGAACCTCATTGGTTCTTGCAGAAGCTCAAACGTGCTGCATAACACATGATTGAACCTCATTGGTTCTTGCAGAAGCTCAAACGTGCTGCATAACACAGAATTGAACCTCATTGGTTCTTGCAGAAGCTCAAACTTGCTGCGTAACACAGGATTGAACCTCATTGTTTTTTGAAGAAGCTCAAACGTGCTGCGTAACACAGGATTGAACCTCATTGTTTTTTGAAGAAGCTCAAACGTGCTGCGTAACACACGATTGAACCTCATTGGTTCTTGCAGAAGCTCAAACGTGCTGCGTAACACACGATTGAACCTCATTGGTTCTTACAAAAGCTCAAACGTGCTGCGTAACACACGATTGAACCTCATTGGTTCTTGTTGAAGCTCAAACGTGCTGCATAACACAATATTGAACCTCATTGGTTCTTACAGAAGCTCAAACGTGCTGCGTAACACACGATTGAACCTCATTGGTTCTTGCAGAAGCTCAAACGTGCTGCCTAACACGATTGAACGTCATTGGTTCTTGCAGAAGCTCAAACGTGCTGCGTAACACAGGATTGAACCTCATTGTTTCTTGAAGAAGCTCAAACGTGCTGCGTAACACATGATTGAACCTCATTGGTTCTTGCAGAAGCTCAAACGTGCTGCGTAACACATGATTGAACCTCATTCGTTCTTGCAGTAGCTCAAACTTGCTGCATAACACAAGATTGAACCTCATTGTTTCTTGCAGAAGCTCAAACGTGCTGCCTAACACGATTGAACGTCATTGGTTCTTGCAGAAGCTCAAACGTGCTGCGTAACACACGATTGAACCTCATTGTTTCTTGAAGAAGCTCAAACGTGCTGCGTAACACACACGATTGAACCTCATTCGTTCTTGCAGAAGCTCAAACGTGCTGCCTAACACGATTGAACGTCATTGGTTCTTGCAGAAGCTCAAACGTGCTGCATAACACAAGATTGAACGTCATTGGTTCTTGCAGAAGCTCAAACATGCTGCATAACACACGATTGAACCTCATTGGTTCTTGCAGAAGCTCAAACGTGCTGCGTAACACACAAGATTGAACCTCATTGGTTCTTGTTGAAGCTCAAACTTGCTGCATAACACAATATTGAACCTCATTGGTTCTTGTTGAAGCTCAAACGTGCTGCATAACACAATATTGAACCTCATTGGTTCTTACAGAAGCTCAAACGTGCTGCGTAACACACGATTGAACCTCATTGGTTCTTGCAGAAGCTCAAACGTGCTGCCTAACACGATTGAACGTCATTGGTTCTTGCAGAAGCTCAAACGTGCTGCGTAACACAGGATTGAACCTCATTGTTTCTTGAAGAAGCTCAAACGTGCTGCGTAACACATGATTGAACCTCATTGGTTCTTGCAGAAGCTCAAACGTGCTGCGTAACACATGATTGAACCTCATTCGTTCTTGCAGTAGCTCAAACTTGCTGCATAACACAAGATTGAACCTCATTGTTTCTTGCAGAAGCTCAAACGTGCTGCCTAACACGATTGAACGTCATTGGTTCTTGCAGAAGCTCAAACGTGCTGCGTAACACACGATTGAACCTCATTGTTTCTTGAAGAAGCTCAAACGTGCTGCGTAACACACACGATTGAACCTCATTCGTTCTTGCAGAAGCTCAAACGTGCTGCCTAACACGATTGAACGTCATTGGTTCTTGCAGAAGCTCAAACGTGCTGCATAACACAAGATTGAACGTCATTGGTTCTTGCAGAAGCTCAAACATGCTGCATAACACACGATTGAACCTCATTGGTTCTTGCAGAAGCTCAAACGTGCTGCGTAACACACAAGATTGAACCTCATTGGTTCTTGTTGAAGCTCAAACTTGCTGCATAACACAATATTGAACCTCATTGGTTCTTACAGAAGCTCAAACGTGCTGCGTAACACACATGATTGAACCTCATTGTTTCTTGAAGAAGCTCAAACGTGCTGCGTAACAAAAGATTGAACCTCATTGGTTCTTGCAGAAGCTCAAATGTACTGCGTAACACACGAGATTGAACCTCATTGGTTCTTGCAGAAGCTCAAACGTACTGTGAAACACACGATTGAACCTCATTGTTTCTCGAAGAAGCTCAAACGTGCTGCATAACACAAGATTGAACCTCATTGGTTCTTGCAGAAGCTCAAATGTACTGCGTAACACACGAGATTGAACCTCATTGGTTCTTGCAGAAGCTCAAACGTACTGTGAAACACACGATTGAACCTCATTGGTTCTTGCAGAAGCTCAAACGTGCTGTGTAACAAAATAGATTGAACCTCATTGGTTCTTGCAGAAGCTCAAACGTGCTGCGTAACACATGATTGAACCTCATTCGTTCTTGCAGTAGCTCAAACTTGCTGCGTAACACACACGATTGAACCTCATTCGTTCTTGCAGAAGCTCAAACGTGCTGCCTAACACGATTGAACGTCATTGGTTCTTGCAGAAGCTCAAACGTGCTGCATAACACAAGATTGAACGTCATTGGTTCTTGCAGAAGCTCAAACATGCTGCATAACACACGATTGAACCTCATTGGTTCTTGCAGAAGCTCAAACGTGCTGCGTAACACACAAGATTGAACCTCATTGGTTCTTGTTGAAGCTCAAACTTGCTGCATAACACAATATTGAACCTCATTGGTTCTTACAGAAGCTCAAACGTGCTGCGTAACACACATGATTGAACCTCATTGTTTCTTGAAGAAGCTCAAACGTGCTGCGTAACAAAAGATTGAACCTCATTGGTTCTTGCAGAAGCTCAAATGTACTGCGTAACACACGAGATTGAACCTCATTGGTTCTTGCAGAAGCTCAAACGTACTGTGAAACACACGATTGAACCTCATTGTTTCTCGAAGAAGCTCAAACGTGCTGCATAACACAAGATTGAACCTCATTGGTTCTTGCAGAAGCTCAAATGTACTGCGTAACACACGAGATTGAACCTCATTGGTTCTTGCAGAAGCTCAAACGTACTGTGAAACACACGATTGAACCTCATTGGTTCTTGCAGAAGCTCAAACGTGCTGTGTAACAAAATAGATTGAACCTCATTGGTTCTTGCAGAAGCTCAAACGTGCTGCGTAACAAAAGAGATTGAACCTCATTGGTTCTTGCAGAAGCTCAAATGTGCTGCGTAACACACGAGATTGATCCTCATTGGTTCTTGCAGAAGCTCAAACGTGCTGCGTAACACACGAGATTGATCCTCATTGTTTCTTGCAGAAGCTCAAACGTGCTGCATAACACAAGATTGAACCTCATTGGTTCTTGCAGAAGCTCAAATGTACTGCGTAACACACGAGATTGAACCTCATTGGTTCTTGCAGAAGCTCAAACGTGCTGCGTAACACACGATTGAACCTCATTGGTTCTTGTAGAAGCTCAAATGTGCTGCGTAACACACGATTGAACCTCATTGGTTCTTGTAGAAGCTCAAACGTGCTGCGTAACAAAATAGATTGAACCTCATTGGTTCTTGCAGAAGCTCAAACGAGCTGCGTAACAAAAGAGATTGAACCTCATTGGTTCTTGCAGAAGCTCAAACGTGCTGCATAACACAAGATTGAACCTCATTGGTTCTTGCAGAAGCTCAAATGTACTGCGTAACACACGAGATTGAACCTCATTGGTTCTTGCAGAAGCTCAAACGTGCTGTGAAACACACGATTGAACCTCATTGGTTCTTGCAGAAGCTCAAACGTGCTGTGTAACAAAATAGATTGAACCTCATTGGTTCTTGCAGAAGCTCAAACGTGCTGCGTAACACACGATTGAACCTCATTGGTTCTTGTAGAAGCTCAAATGTGCTGCGTAACACACGATTGAACCTCATTGGTTCTTGTAGAAGCTCAAACGTGCTGCGTAACAAAATAGATTGAACCTCATTGGTTCTTGCAGAAGCTCAAACGAGCTGCGTAACAAAAGAGATTGAACCTCATTGGTTCTTGCAGAAGCTCAAACGTGCTGTGTAACAAAATAGATTGAACCTCATTGGTTCTTGCAGAAGCTCAAACGTGCTGCGTAACACACGATTGAACCTCATTGGTTCTTGTAGAAGCTCAAATGTGCTGCGTAACACACGATTGAACCTCATTGGTTCTTGCAGAAGCTCAAACGTGCTGCGTAACAAAAGAGATTGAACCTCATTGGTTCTTGCAGAAGCTCAAATGTGCTGCGTAACACACGATTGAACCTCATTGGTTCTTGCAGAAGCTCAAACGTGCTGCGTAACACACGAGATTGATCCTCATTGGTTCTTGCAGAAGCTCAAACGTGCTGCGTAACACACGAGATTGATCCTCATTGGTTCTTGCAGAAGCTCAAACGTGCTGCATAACACAAGATTGAACCTCATTGGTTCTTGCAGAAGCTCAAATGTACTGCGTAACACACGAGATTGAACCTCATTGGTTCTTGCAGAAGCTCAAACGTGCTGTGAAACACACGATTGAACCTCATTGGTTCTTGCAGAAGCTCAAACGTGCTGTGTAACACACGATTGAACCTCATTGGTTCTTGCAGAAGCTCAAACGTGCTGCGTAACACACGATTGAACCTCATTGGTTCTTGCAGAAGCTCAAACGTGCTGCGTAACACACGATTGAACCTCATTGGTTCTTGCAAGGCAAGGCAAGTTTATTTGTATAGCACATTTCATACACAGTGGCAATTCAAAGTGCTTTACACAGAAATGAAGTTAAAATATTCATAAATGAATAAAATAAAATAAAATATATAGTATAACAGTTATAATAGGAATTAAAAGAAAATAAAAAATAAAGAAAAAATATATAAATAAAAAGTATAATTAACACTAAAAATAAAAACCGGGTTAAATTGAAACACATAATTAAAGTGCAAGCAGTTCGGACAGAGCACAGTTCTCATTCAGTAAATGCACAGCTGAACAGATGTGTTTTGAGTCTGGATTTGAAAGTGGCTACTGTTGGAGCACATCTGATCTGTTCAGGAAGCTGGTTCCAGCTGCGGCTGGCATAATAGCTAAAAGCAGACTCTCCTTGCTTTGAGTGAACCCTTGGTATTTCTAATTGACTTGATCCTGATGATCTGAGTGATCTGTTGGGTTTGTACTTAATCAGCATATCTGCAATGTATTGAGGTCCTAGGTCATTGAGTGATTTATATACAAGTAATAGTACTTTAAAATCGATCCTAAATGTAACTGGAAGCCAGTGTAAAGACCTGAGGACTGGTGTGATATGGTCATATTTTCTGGTTCTGCTCAGAATCCTGGCAGCAACATTCTGTATGAGCTGTAGCTGTCTAATGGTCTTTTTGGGAAGGCCAGTGAGAAGACCATTACAATAGTCCACCCTACTGGTGATACAGAAATGAACAAGTTTCTCTAAGTCTTGTCTGGAAACAAGGCATCTAATTCTTGCAATATTTTTGAGATGATAGTAAGCTGATTTAGTTATTGCTTTGACATGACGACTGAAACTCAGGTCTGACTCCAAAATCACACCAAGATTCCTAACTTGATTTTTTGTTATTAGACCTTTAGCCTCAAGATATGCATTAACCTTGAGAATTTCATCTTTGTTTCCAAATGTAGTGATTTCAGTTTTGCCTTTGTTTAACTGAAGAAAGTTTTGGCACATCCAACTGTTAACTTCATTAATGCATTTACATAGAGAGTCAATGGGGCTGTAGTCATTAGGTGATAGGGCTAAGTAGATCTGGGTGTCATCAGCATAGCTGTGGTAAGCCATTTTGTTATTTTTCATTATTTGGCTCAGTGGGAGCATGTACAGGTTGAATAGGAGTGGTGCAAGAATTGACCCTTTTGGGAACACTGCATGTCATGGATGTCCACTCAGACTTATGGTCACCTATACTCACATAATAACCTCTCCCTTCTAAGTATGACCTGAACCATTTGAGGACCATTCCGGAAAGCCCAACCCAATTTTCTAGCCTGTCAAGAAGTATGTTGTGGTCAACAGTGTCGAATGCAGCACTGAGGTCGAGTAGTACCAGAATTGATGTTTTGCCTGTATCTGTATTGAGACAAATATCATTTATTATCTTTATGAGCGCTGTCTCTGTGCTGTGATGCAGTCGGAAACCAGATTGAAAATTGTCAAAGTATCCGTTTGAGTTCAAGAATTTGTTCAGCTGACTGAAAACAACTTTTTCAATGATCTTGCCTATGAAGGGGAGATTTGAGATTGGTCTGTAGTTGCTCAGTATGGAGTTATCCAGATTTCTCTTTTTCAGGAGCGGCTTAACTACTGCGGTTTTAAGGGAGTTTGGAAAAGTCCCAGAAAGAAGTGAGGCGTTTACCACTTCTAGGAGATCTGCTTCTAAACAGTTAAACACACTTTTGAAAAAAGAAGTGGGGAGTGTGTCAAGGGCGCAGGTTGATGTTTTTAGGTGCTGTACCGTTTCTTCTAAAATTTTACCATCAATTGCTTCGAAATCAGTCATAGTAACTTTCTGAGGTTGTGGTCTGATCTGATTCACCCCAGAGCAACTCAACTATGTGCTGATCGCATTTCTGATATTATTGATTTTCTCGGAGAAGAAGGAAGCAAACTCACTGCATTTGCTGTCTGAGAGCATTTCATTGGGAATGTGACTCGGAGGGTTTGTTAGTCTCTCTACAGTAGCAAAAAGAGTGCGCGTGTTGTTTCTGTTTCTGTTTTTTAATATTTGAAAAGAAGGTCTGTCTAGCTTTGCCTAGTTCCACATTGAAAGAACGAAGACTGTCTTTATAGATGTTGTAATGGACTACAAGTTTTGTCTTTCGCCACATGTGCTCATCTTTCCTGCATTGTCTTTTCATTAATTTCACTGCTGTTGAGTTTCTCCAAGGTGCTTTTTGTTTGCCACTCTTTTTTCTGACTTTCACAGGAGCAATATCATTAATTACACTCTTAACTTTTGAGTTAAAAGAGTCAAGGAGAAAATCAACAGAGTCTGCAGATATGTTTGGTGTTAGAGATATAGCCTTCATAAACAGCACACTAGTGTTCTCATTTAAGCATCTCTTTTTGACAGAGACAGATCTAGTTTCAATGGCAGGAGAGATTGATATATCAAAGAAAATACAGAAATGATCAGACAGTGCTACATCCTTAATGACTATCGATGAAATGTTTAGACCCTTACTGATAAGTAAATATAGAGTGTGTCCACGATCATGTGTGGGTCCGTGTACATGTTGTGTCAAATCAAAAGTGTTAAGAACAGTCATGAGATCTTTTGTTGTACTGGTCAATGTGAATGTTAAAATCCCCAGCAATAGTAAAACAGTCATACTCCACTTGCAGAAGCTCAAACGTGCTGCGTAAGACATGATTGATCCTCATTGGTTCTTGCAGAAGCTCAAACGTGCTGCGTAACACATGATTGAACCTCATTGTTTCTTGCAGAAGCTCAAACGTGCTGCGTAACATGATTGAACCTCATTGGTTCTTGCAGAAGCTCAAACGTGCTGCGTAACACACAAGATTGAACCTCATTGGTTCTTGCAGAAGCTCAAACTTGCTGCATAACACACGAGAATGAACCTCATTGGTTCTTGTTGAAGCTCAAATGTGCTGCATAACACAAGATTGAACCTCATTGGTTCTTGCAGAAGCTCAAACGTGCTTCGTAACACAAGAATGAACATAATTAGTTTTTGGGGGAAGCTCTTGTCTTAAAGGATTAGTTCACTTTAAAATGAAAATTACCCCAAGATTTACTCACCCTCCAATCATCCTAGGTGTATATGACTGTATTCTTTCTGATGAAAATATTCAGAGTTATATTAATAAATACACCTGACGCTTTCAAGCTTTATAATAGCAGTGAACAGGGCTCAAAAAAGTGCATCCATCCATCATAAACACCTCCACATGGCTCGGGGGAGTTAATAAAGGCCATTTGAAGAGAAGCAATGCGTTTGTGTAAGAAAAATATCGATATTAATAAAGGTAAAGATATTTTCCTTTATAACGTGTTGAATATGGATATTTTTCTTACACAAATGCATCGCTTCGCTTCAGATGGCCTTTATTTATTCTTTCATCAGAAAAAAGACAGTCATATACACCGAGGATGGCTTGAGGGTGAGTAGATCTTGTGGTCATTTTCATTTTAAAGTGAACTAATCCTTTAAAGGGACTTTAAAGTACACACAAGAATGAACCTCATTGGTTCTCACAAGTCAAGCAGGCATTCTTGAGCTTCTGTTTATCATAACTAATGTGCAAGTTGATTAATGTTGAAATGTGAATAAAAGCCTAAATTCAATCTTCATCATATAAAGCGATCGTGTCTCTTTAGGAAATGTTGACTAAACCGCCATATTCATATGGATTCGTTTTACAATCCTTAATTAACTTTTTGAGGCGTCAAAGTGGTAGTTGCGTAGCTGTCAATGGAGGGACAGTAAGTTCTCAGATTTCATTAAAAATATCTTCATTTGTGTTTTGAAGATGATCAAAAGTCTTGCAGGTTTGTAACAACATAAGGGTTAGTAAATGATGACAGAATTGTAATTTTGGGGTGAAATAACCCTTTAAAAAGCCAGTTCGTTTCTACGCCCCTGAACAATAAACATTTAATCCAGAAGAAGTCAAAGGAACACTCCACTTTTTTTGAAAATAGGCTTGTGGCGGAGGGGGTGTGGTTTTGCGAGGTCTGTAGCGGGAGAGAGAGAGCGGAGCCGAGCAGTCGGTAAGTAGGTCAAGTGATCTGATTGCAGTAATTGGCATGGAGAGACTGCTTATAAGCTGCAGCGGAGAGAGAGATGAGAGAGAGAGAGAGAGAGAGAGAGAGAGAGAGAGAGAGAGAGAGAGAGAGAGAGAGAGAGAGAGAGAGAGAGAGAGAGAGAGAGAGAGAGAGACCGGGACTGCCAACGCCTGCAGATTGAGCCTGAGAGCAACGTTGTTTGTTGTTATTTAAAGTATGGAGTTTTGAAAGCCCTCGTGCGTGACAGTTTTGAGGATCGTGAAATCAATAAAAGAGTGCAGTCCCAGTTACGCCGACCCCGTCTTCTTCCTTCCCTCACCTACACGAACCAAACACTACACTGGTGCCGAAACCCGGGAAGGGAGAAGTTCCGCTGCTATGCAGACCCCGCTTGCGGACATCATACAATCGCTCGCCGGTCTTCACCAGGAGACACATCAAGAGCTGCTGGCCGTGAGGAAGGAGCAACAGAGAAGGTTCGAAGCCCTCCTTCAGGCCCAGCATGAAGACCGGGAGCTGTTCCGGAGCTGGATGGACCGGGAGATTCGGGCTGTCCCCCACACCACCACCGACTCGACCGCCACCATCCACCTCTCGAAGATGGGCCCGGAGGATGATCCGGAGGCATTCATCGACCTCTTCGAGAGGTCCGCCGAGTCCCAGGGATGGCCCCAGTCGGACTGGCCAATGCGGCTCCTGCCGCTGCTATCCGGAGAGGCGCAGGTAGCCGCCCACTAACTGTCAGTCCAGAATCTCCTGGTCTATGATGACCTGAAGCGCGCTATTCTTCAGCAGGTCGGCCGGAGCCCAGAGCAACAACGGCAGCGGTTTCAGACCCTGACCCTCGGAGAGTCCGGCCGGCCCTTCGCCTTCGCGCACCAGCTCCGGGACTCTTGCCACAGGTGGCTGATGGCCGCCGGAGGCGACGTCGAGGATGTCATCGATCGTGTGGTGCTGGAGCAGTTCGTTGCGCGGCTTCCCCAGAAGACCGTAAAGTGGGTCCAGTGCCACCGCCCGGCATCGCTGAACCGGGCCATCAAACTGGCGGAGGATCACATGGTGGCGTGCCACCGGGTCGGCGAACCCTTGCTATCTGCTTCTCTCTCTCTCCCCTCTGCTGTCCCTTCCCCCTCTCTTCCCAAACCTGTCCCCCTTCCCAGGTCGCATGGCGGGATGCTGCCCAGACCGGGGCCGAGGTGGAGGTCGGGGGTTCCGCCTGAGGCCACGGCGGCTCCGAGACCGGCGCCCCGGGGAGGGGGAGCGACGACCGACCTGTTCCCCTCCTCATCTTCTCCGGCACTCTCTCCACGCCAATTCCACGACCCACTTCCAGCCACTAGGGCGGCGGGGAAGCCTGGGCCGGCTTGCTGGCACTGTGGGGACGCCGGCCATTTCATCAATCAGTGTCCAGTAATGGAGGTGGGGACGCTGATCCAGGTCCCCAACGCGCCACAAACCGCCCCGGATTAAGCTGGCCTGTACCAGATACCTGAGAGTATCGAGGGGGGTACTTATCACGCTTTGGTGGATTCGGGTTGTAACCAGACCTCCATCCATCAAAGCCTGATTCAGTCTAAGGTGTTGGATAACAGCCAAACGGTTAAGGTGAGGTGTGTGCATGGGGAAGTGGTGAACTATCCGTTGTTGCCCGTGAATATTCAATTTCGGGGACAAACGCATAGTGTTGAGGTTGCAGTTAACCCGCACCTCCGGCATCCGCTAATTTTGGGGACCAATTGGCCAGCGTTTAATAAATTGTTGGGGCATTTGTGTGCGGATGCTGCTTGGGGAAAATGTGTAAAGGGGAAAGAGACTGTTGCTCAGTTGGGAGAGGTGGATTCGGGACCTCCGGGGGCCGTTCCGGGGGAACAGAGCGGTCTGGAGATGCCCGTTCTTGCAGACCGCGATGACTTTCCCCTGGAACAGTCCCGGGATGAGTCGCTTAAAAACGACGGCCCATCGACGGCCACCTCCTCCACCCTGACCAGCCTCTTATCCCTATTTTTCGATTATAAAAGATAGGTTGTATCGGTTGACCCAAGACACCCAGACAAAACAAGATACAACCCAGTTGTTGGTACCTAAAAGCCGCCGGGAAATGCTTTTCCAGGCGGCTCATTCTAATCCTATGGCCGGGCATCTCGGACAAACGGCGACACTTAACCATCTAATGGCCCGATTCTTCTGGCCGGGCATTCACGAGAATGTGCGCAGGTGGTGTGCGTCTTGTCGTGAATGTCAGTTGGTGAATCCACCGGCCACCCCAAAAGCACCATTGTGCCCACTCCCTCTGATGCAGGTCCCCTTCGAGCGAATTGGTATGGACCTGCAACCTTCCAGCGTCTGATGGACAGAATTCTCCGGCCGCATGCTGCATATGCCGCTGCCTATCTGGATAATATCATCATCTACAGTGCAGACTGGCAGTGTCATATGCAGCACTTGCGAGCTGTCCTGAGGTCGCTGAGAAGGGCGGGGCTTACCGCCAACCCAAAAAAGTGTGCAATTGGGCGGGTGGAAGTAAAGTATCTGGGCTTCCACTTGGGTCATGGTCAGGTGCATCCCCAAATTGACAAGACCGCAGCTGTTGCGGCCTGTCCGAGACCCAAGACCAAAAAGGAGGTTAGACGGTTCCTGGGGCTAGCGGGATATTACAGGAGGTTTGTACCTAATTATTCGGACCTCGCTAGCCCACTGACTGATCTAACTAAAAAAGAGGTACCAGATCCGGTTCAGTGGACGGAGCGGTGCCATCAGGCTTTTACTCAGATAAAGGCTGCTCTGTGTGGTGGACCGCTCTTGCAAGCTCCTAACTTTTCTCTCCCTTTTCTTCTACAGACTGACGCCTCGGACAGGGGGTTGGGCGCGGTCCTGTCCCAGGAGGTGGAGGGTGAGGAGCGGCCAGTGCTGTACATCAGTCGGAAGCTCTCTAAGAGAGAGACGATGTACAGCACCATTGAGAAGGAGTGTTTGGCCATCAGGTGGGCCGTTCTCACTTCGCTATTACCTCCTGGGGCGGGAGTTCACCCTCTGTTCGGACCACGCCCCCTTGCAGAGGCTCCACCGCATGAAGGATACCAACGCGCGGATCACCCGTTGGTGTCTAGCTTTACAGCCTTTTAAGTTCAAGGTGGTCCACAGGCCGGGTGCTCCGATGGCTGTGGCTGACTTCCTCTCCAGGAGGGGGGGGAGGCTGCAGGCCGGATGGCTCCCCGGTCTGAGTCGGGCGGTGGGGGTATGTGGCGGAGGGGGAGTGGTTTTGCGAGGTCTGTAGCGGGAGAGAGAGAGCAGAGCCGAGCGGTCGGTAAGTAGGTCAAGTGCAGATGAATAACACCTGTCTCTGATTGCAGTAATTGGCATGGAGAGACTGCTTATAAGCTGCAGCGGAGAGAGAGATGAGAGAGAGAGACCGGGACTGGGATTGCCAACGCCTACCTACCGTTACCAGAGTTTTGAGAAAGAGATTGAGCCTGAGATCAACGTTGTTTGTTGTTATTTAAAGTCTTGAGTTTTGAACGCCCTTGTGCGTGACAGTTTTGAGGATCGTGAGATCAATAAAAGAGTGCAGTCCCAGTTACGCCGACCCCGTCTTCTTCCTTCCCTCACCTACACGAACCAAACACTACACGGCTCATTTTCCAACTCCCCTAGAGTTAAACATTTGAGTTTTACCGTTTTCGAATCCATTCAGCCGATCTCCGGGTCTGGCGGTGGCACTTTTAACATAGCTTAGCATAGATTGTTGAATCTGATGAGACCGTTAGCATCTTGCTCAAAAAAATGACCAAAGAGTTAAGATATTTTTCCTATTTCAAACTTGACTCTTCTGTAGTTACATCGTGTACGAAGACTGACGGAAAATGAAAAGTTACGATTTTTTACGCTGATATGGCTAGGAACTATACTCTCATTCCTGCGTAATAATCAAGGAACTTTGCTGCCGTACCATGGGTGCAGCAGCCACAATGATATTACGAAGCACCTGAAAATAGTCCCCAGCACGCTCCCTGTGCATGCAGGTTGTCACATTGATTATGTTGATGGAAGTTAGCCTATTTTCAGGTTATATCAAGTTCCTTGATTATTACGCAGGAATGAGAGTATAGTTCCTAGTCATATCGGCCTAGAAAATAGCAACTTTTCATTTTCCGAGTACACGATATAACTACAGAAGAGTCAAGTTTTAAATAGGAAAAATATCGAAACTCTTTGGTTTAATCAGATTCAATGACCTATGCTAAGCTATGCTAAAAGTGCTATCTTTTCGGCTGAATGGATTGAAAATGGCAAAACTCAACTGTTTAACTCTAGGGGAGTTGGAATATGAGCCTTTTTTTTTTAAAGTGTAGTGTTCCTTTAAGAGGATACTGTGTTAAATGCGAGAAATATACACTCACTGCACCCAATGGGCTCAAACTGCTCCCCCGGGTGCCTGATGGCTTCTATGACCAGGCCAAAGTTCACACCCCACCTCTGGGTATATGGCTACTCCGTTGAGTAAACTTTATTGAACCCTCTGACCTGCTGTGGGGTCTGAGGCTGAAGAATAGAAGCCAGTATTGGCTGCCCTCCACAGGCTGGGAGGTCTGGCCTCTGCAGCGGTGAAGTCTTGCCGTCTGTTGGTGGTTCTTGTGCCTTGTGGGTAACCCATCCTGTTTGTTTAGCAATATCAAACCGTGGGTTTACAGAAACCCCATGGCAATGCTCAAATATTATTCCACACCTTCCCATGGACGGGAGAATAAAGTGAAACTAGGCTCTATTCTAACTGAGCAGAACAACATAGGTTTGGAATCATGCAAAGACAAGGGTGAGGAGTTGTGGGAGCAATCTTGTGGAAGAGATTTTTTGGACTCTCTCTGCTCCTATAACCCTAGTATTTTTGGCCTTACTGAGGGTCAGACTAAAATGAACCATTATGTGTCAACATTATTTTAGACAGAGGGAATTTTCCATTGTGGTTAAGGGCCAAATTGCATTTATCCTGTGCCCTATGCTTGACAGGCTTCAAATGAAAGCAATGCATTGATCCGAAGGAAAATAATAATTTATGAAAATAATAGAACTTTATTTTTATTGTATTTTGTTTCATACATTTTTATTTAAAGACTTGTTTATCTCATAAAACATCTGCTTTGACATCTTCATCTAGTTGAATGTATACACAGACCATTTAGAACCATTCAGGCTTTAGTGATGAACTATACTATCTCAACTAGTTAGTAAGTGGCGCCACCCATTGGTAAAAATACTGAACTACAACTTGAGGCAGTATTTCAGGTTGTTTAGGGTGGCATCAGGATTATTATCAGTAACTAAAATAAACTATTAAATACGTTTTTGTTCATTAAAATAAAGCTGAAATAAAATCAAATATAAATATTAGATGGAAAAACTGTAATGGAATGAAAATTAGAACGGAAATAAGCACTGAAATTACTCACTGGAAATAAATAAAACTAAAACTGGAGAAAAAAAACCTAAATAGATTTTTTTTTAAACTAAAAATGACAATAGCACATGATCAAATTACAAAAGAAAAGTTCATATATATATACTGCGTGGCATTTACTGAAATGCGAAATAATTTTTCAGTCCATTTTGTTTAGTTTTGTTGTCATTTATTTATTTTCTGACATTTCTGTTACAGAACCATCCATACACAGAAATCTATAAGTCCGCAGGTGTCTATTGAAAAACAGAAACGGATAGTGTGTTCAGGAATTCTGTACTGCTTTCATCATCATCATAATTTTTTTTTTTTTTTCAAAAAAGATATGCAATTTGCATACTTACTTATAGACATTGTGATGGAATAACTGTAATCCCATACAAGTGTGACTGCTGAATAGGGACATAAGCCGTGTTTTTACTAGTGATTCGATCTATCACCAGTATCCCATCTCTGTAAGGACATTCTCATCATGAATATGGAAACATTGAGCCAGCCAGATCATGCTAAGTCAAATCCATGACTCGACCTGCAGGGATAATTATGCAATGCAGTGTCTGAGACTCACCTCTCCCAGTCAGTGTAGTAAAAGTGGCTGTTATAGACAGCCAGGCTGAATGGATAGTCCAAAGCCTCCTGGAACACACGTCTCTGAGTCCCATCTGGAGATATGCACTCCAGTTTCTTTGAGCCTGGGGATTTAGTTGACTTTTATCTTAATATTGTACTGCATAAGATTGTAACAGTCATGTTCATTTTTGGTTTTGTTTTCACTGGTCTGCTTGCCTGAGTTCTAGTCCTTTTTTGTCAGTATGGTTTCCAATTAGTTACACAACTGTTCTTTGCTTTGCTCATTTTCATTTACTGTGTATATAAGCCCTTAGTTTTTTCAGTTCTGTGTTTGTCGTCATCATTGTTTAATGTGTAGTTACTTTATTCATTCTCCATGTTCATTAAAGTTTCTATTATCCTGTTATTCCATGCGTTTTGCTCTTGTTTGGGTTTAACTACACAGTACACAGTACTGGCAATGCCTTATGTAGATGATAAAGTCAGATACTATATTTTAAGAAGACTCTTACCTGCATCTGCCCAGCACAGGTGATTTGTGGTGAAGTCCAGTGTCAAGGCATTGGGCAACATGAGACCCTCTTGCACCAGGACTTTCCTCTTATGTCCCTCCAGTGACAAACTCTCTATTTTGGGTGCATCACGGTTCCAGTCGGTCCAATATAAGGTTCTGAAGAGCACATACAATAGATTAACACTTTCAAACAAAACAGTTGTACTAGATAAGTGAGTATATTGATGTTTATTGCAGTAATACATAATGATGTCAATGTATATGCTCATCATTATTAATTAAAACGAATATATAGCACATACACTACCATTCAAAAATTTGAGGTCATACTTTTATTCAGCAAGGATGCATTAAATTGACCAAAAGTAACAATAAAGAATTAGTTAATGTTACAAAAGTTTTATATTTCAAATAAACACTGTTCCTTTGAACTTTCTATTTATTCAAGTGTCCTGAAAACAAATGTATCACTGTTTTCACACAAATATTAAGCAGCACAACCGTATGCAACATTGATGATAAGAAATGTTTCTTGAGCATCAATTAATCATATTAGAATGATTTCTGATGGAAGACTTGAGTAATGACTGCTGAAAATTCAGCTTTGACATCACAGGAATCAATTATATTTTAAAGTATATTAAAACAGAATTTATATATATATATATATATATATATATACAGTGAGGAAAATAAGTATTTGAACACCCTGCTATTTTGCAAGTTCTCCCACTTTGAGAGGGAAAAAAAATCCAGAAATCACAATGTATGATTTTTTAAACTATTTATTTGTATGATACAGCTGCAAATAAGTATTTGAACACCTGAGAAAATCTATGTTAATATTTGGTACAGTAGCCTTTATTTGCAATTACAGAGGTCAAATTTTTCACCAGGTTTGCACACACTGCAGGAGGGATTTTGGCCCACTCCTCCACACAGAAACACACAGTGTTTTAGCTCCCTCCAAAGATTCTCTATTGGGTTTAGGTCTGGAGACTGGCTAGGCCACGCCAGAACCTTGATATGCTTCTTACAGAGCCACTCCTTGGTTATCCTGGCTGTGTGCTTAGGGTCATTGTCATGTTGGAAGACCCAGCCTCGACCCATCTTCAATGCTCTAACTGAGGGAAGGAGGTTGTTCCCCAAAATCTCGCAATATATGGTCCCGGTCATCCTCTCCTTAATACACTGCAGTCGCCCTGTCCCATGTGCATAAAAACACCTCAAAGCATGATGCTACCACCCCCGTGCTTCACAGTAGGGATGAAGTTCTTGAGATGGTACTCATCATTCTTCTTCCTCCAAACACGTTTAGTGGAATTATGACCAAAAAGTCATTGGCAAATTTAAGACGGGCCTTGACATGTGCTGGTTTAAGCAGGGGAACCTTCCGTGCCATGCATGATTTCATACCATGACTTAGTGTATTACCAACAGTAACCTTGGAAACGGTGGTCCCAGCTCTTTTCAGGTCATTGACCAGCTCCTCCCGTGTAGTTCTGGGCTGATTTCTCACCTTTCTTAGGATCATTGAGACCCCACGAGGTGAGATCTTGCATGGAGGGAGATTTACAGTCATGCTTAGCTTCTTCCATTTTCTAATGATTGCTCCAACAGTGAACCTTTTTTCACCAAGCTGCTTGGCAATTTCCCCGTAGCCCTTTCCAGCCTTGTGGAGGTGTACAATTTTGTCTCTAGTGTGTCTTTGGACAGCTCTTTGGTCTTGGCCATGTTAGTAGTTGGATCCTTACTGATGTATGGGGTGGACAGGTGTCTTTATGCAGCTAACAACCTCAAACAGGTGCATCTAATTTAGGATAATAAATGGAGTGGAGGTGGACATTTTAAAGGCAGACTAACAGGCCTTTGAGGGTCAGAATTCTAGCTGATAGAGACAGGTGTTCAAATACTTATTTGCAGCTATATCATACAAATAAATAGTTAAAAAATCATATATTGTGATTTCTGGATTTTTTTTTTAGATTATGTCTCTCACAGTGGACATGCACCTACGATGACAATTTCAGACCCCTCCATGATTTCCAAGTGGGAGAACTTGCAAAATAGCAGGTTCAAATACTTATTTTCCTCACTGTATATATTTCACAACATTGCTGTTTTTTACTGTATTTGATCAAATACATGCAATTAGCACAAGAGAGAATAATTTACAACTCTTATTGACCCACAACTTTTGAATATATAGTTCAGCCATGAAACTCTAGAGGGCACAGGTTGACATGATTGCTCTTAGCATCATGACAACATGGCATAGGTTCGGCTCTGATGATCCTGCAGCCAATGAGAATGCTTGATCAACATTTATATAATCTGGTTCAGTATTCGCTGTAAACTGGTCCTGACGTGCGCTATCAGAATTCCTATGAAATCCTCCACCTTCCCCAGCTCCACCTGCCTCGATCTGCAATGGGAATTTATGTATATCTATTTATGCAGCAGCAGGAGCATATCTCAATCTCTATCAAAGCATTTCTGTGCAGCAGTAGCAAGTCCATACTTACTCTGCAGCAGCAGCAGAAGAAGTGTAGCAGATCTAGTCCGCCAAGAACAAATAAAATTAAAGCTGCGAGCAGCGATGACGGGCTCAAGCCGGTGGCACCGCCACGCCGGTGGCATCAGCTTAACTGTGCATGGCAGGCAATATGCATTTAAACAGGAGAGCATTTTAAAAATCACTCGAATATGCCACATTTACTGCAGCAGCTGGTGCCATTATGACCATAAGCCACACCCATGATGTAATTTAAATATAGATGAATTGTAATGTCATAGGATCACATATAGGACCACATCTATGAGATCAATTACATTTAAATTAATTTCATGTCAGATGATGTCAAAGGTCAAATCATAATGAGTTCAGAATACCATACAATCTTAATTTAATTGAAATCAAAATATGATTTTACAAGATATGAGAGAATTTCTGTTCCCCTTTTGTGTCGCCATGGCAACACCGTTTGAGATATCCAATATTCGTTCGCATTTTAGCATCTTCCATATCTTTGTTTCATGTTGACCGAGTTTGGTGGAGATTGAATAAATCGCCTACGAGGAGAACGTAAAAACTCAGACCCTGAATTATACAAATATTCCCCATCAAATCAAAATATCTGACTTCCTGTTGGTCGGAGCTAATGACTGTAAATTAGAAAGTTGTCCGGCTCGATATCCAATATTCGTTCGAATTTTAGCATCTTCCATATCTTTGTTTCATGTTGACCGAGTTTGGTGGAGATTGAATAAATCGCCTACGAGGAGAACGTAAAAACAGAGAGAGAGAGACAGAGAGATAGACAGAGAGAGACAGACAAAGAGAGAGAGAGAGAGAGAGAGAGAGAGAGAGAGAGAGAGAGAGAGAGAGAGAGAGAGAGAGAGAGAGAGAGAGAGAGAGAGAGAGAGAGAGAGAGAGAGAGAGACAGGGTATCTGCAGGTTTCACCAAGTCAAATTTAAGACTTTTTAAGACCTTTTCAAGACCATTATGAATTAAATTTAAGACCTATATCACGCAATTAAAAAAAAAAACGTACAAAAGGAAATGCAGAATCACAAAATTACTTGCAAAGCAAATTAATTTATTCAAATTGAACAAAGTATTAGTAATCTTGCACTTCCTCATAGCTCAATCCCACCAGGATTAATATACAAACACACTACCGGTCTAAAGTCTGAGAACGGTAAGATTTTTAAATGTTTTTACATTCTGCTCACCAATGCTGCATTTATGTTATTAAAAATACAAAAAGCTGTAATATTGTGACAGTTCTGTTGTGACTGTTTTCTATGTGAATATATAGTAAAGTGTCATTTATTCCTGTGATCAAAGCTGAATTTAACATCATTACTCCAGTCTTCAGTGTCACATGATCCTTCACTAAATCACTAATCATTCTCATATGAGGATCTGATGATCAACAAACATTTATGTTTATTATCAGTGTTGAACACAGGTGTGTAAAACATTTTTTTTGGATTCTTTGATGGATAAAAAAAAGTAAAAAAAAAAAATAAAGATTTCTGAAGGATTATGTGACTCTAAAGTCTGGAGCAATGATGCTGAAAATTCAGCTTTGAATCACAGAAATAAATTCTATTTAAGATATATATTGAAATATAGTTATTTTAAATAAAAAAATAAAAAAACATATTCACAATAATACTGTCTTTGCTGTATTTTGGATCAAATAAATGCAGCCTCGGTGAGCAGGAGAGACTTCTTTAAAAAACATTTTAAAAATCGAACCGTTCTCAAACTTTTGACCGGTAGTGTGTGTGTATGTATATACATTTTTTGTGAGATCAAAATTACTGATTTTGTGAAGTTATTTTCAGAAATGTGCATGTTTCTTTTTTTTTTCATAATTAGGATGCCACATTTACCATATCATTATATTAGATGCACAATAGTCACACATGGCAATAAAACAAACAAAATGCATGAATCTTGTTTGACAATAGGACAAATAAATACAACTTAAATATACAGATACAAACAGTGCTTTAAGTTTAGGGCTACTGTTTGTTTTTCCCCGTTGTTGTTGTTTGATTAATACTAACGACACAGGCAGGAGGGGGTATAGGCTCGGCTATATTGGGTTGCTTTCACTTTAAGACCTGCAGTAATGATGAGCCCATAGATATGGATATGTATGAATATGCCTAGATTCGGTTCACTCGCGCGAGCGCTGACCGGCGGCAAACGCCTGCAGAATCCGCGGCCAGTCTGACATCAGTCCGTGTGTCAGTAGCGAATGAGTTCGGGGTTTTCACCGCTTTTTAAACTCTTTGTTTAGTGCTATCGGGCATATCAAACTTTTATTTGGTCATTATACGAGATGGCAGGTGAGAAAGATTCGCCTTTGCTATCACGATCGCGTGAACTGGAAGAACTGGAGAACTGAAGCTGAAGAGGGGGATTGACGGAAGTGGGCGTGTGTGTACTTTTATTTACTTTTGTTTTATACAAAATATTCAATCAACTATCACAAACTATACATCATTTGAAAGCTAAAACACTCAAGATTCATGTTCTGAACTTGTTTTTGCAATAAATAAACCAGAGAGGAAAGGGTTAAATGAAACTCTAAAGGACCGGCCATGTAAACATTAGCATAATATTAGCGATACTCATCTTTCATCTCCTGTCGTTCAGATCAGATCGGACGAATCCAATAAACACCCGCATACATCTCTGTGTAAGAGTCCACTCTTCAAAATGCATCCCACTTTTTAATCCAAAACAACGAAAAAATAGGGAAAAAACAAAAAATCCTTCGTTGTTTGCAAGGGAGTTTTGAGTTAGCGTAATCAATCATGTCCATTTTCAATGAAATATCGATTCTAATCCTTTTCTGGCAAACTCCCCCTGCTAGAATAGTCTCTCCCACGTATTATAAACCATCCCTCGTCTCTCTCCTTCAATCAGAGACTCTACTGGGATGCATCATAAAGAGGAAGCGCCTTACAGGCTTGGTGAGCTGTCAATCATTGCGCCCATGGTTTTCGTTGGATAAAGGCACTCGGTGCCCAGCCAATGCCTTTCCAACAAAGGTTTGATTGATGGACTTAGTAACCAATCAAAAGGCATTATCTTGCGCAGTTTACGTAAGTGGGCTTTGGTGAATACTGTTTGTGCGCAGTCTGCGCGTTCTCAATGGCGCAACTGCAGTGGAGCGCGCAGACTCTTACTGACGCTTCCCATCAGCTAAATGAGTTTTTTTACACTTTGTAATCTCTGTAAATAGTTGCTTTAGTTTTTCAGTAACTGTTTATCCATTATAATTAGCAGTTTATTGCAGATTTATTTGAATGAAAAACTACTCTTTACAATTACACATTTTTCTGAAATAAATGGCCTTTTTGAAATTCGCCTAGACTTTTCTTGACATAAAAGCTCACAGAAGCTACATTACTGAGAGAATCATCCTCATATTTGAATCATGACATGATTAGACATTCAGTTTTATATTTAAGTTATTTTCAGGCTCTTAACATTAAATTATAATATTTTTTTCCCTAAGTAAAAAAAAAAGTGAGTCATTTACATGTATATTTACATGTATATTACTCTGTTCCCATATTACTTTGAGTTATTATGACTCTTGGGTAGCAACATTTCAAGTGTCTAGTTTAAAATAAGACCAGATTTATGAATATAGACCATAGGGTTTAAGAGCTGCAGACATTTTCATTTGGGTATGTCGTTTTCAAAGAATTCTCAAAAAATGGGGCACATGTTAAGAGGTTAAAGACAATTAAGACTTTTTAATATCCCGCGGGGACCCTGGAGAGAGAGAGAGAGAGAGAGAGAGAGAGAGAGAGAGAGAGAGAGAGAGAGAAACAAGGTTTTTTCTATCCTGCTTCAAAACTAACACAATGCTGCCATCTTCTGTTCATTGAGGGGAGGGCACACTGGCACATTAGATTATTCAAAGAAATATTTATAAAAAATATATATATTCATCTGAAAAATAGTATAGTAATTTTAAATTAATCTAAGTTCAATTACCAAACATACAATCTTAATTTAATTGAAATCAAAATATGATTTTACAAGATATTAGACAATTTCTGTTCCCCTTTTTTGTCCTTATTTAATCCCTCGCCATGGCAACACCGTTTGAGATATCCAATATTCGTTCGCATTTTAGCATCTTCCGTATCTTTGTTTCATGTTGACCAAGTTTGGTGGAGATTGAATAAATCGCCTACGAGGAGAACGTAAAAACTCAGACCCTGAATTACACAAATATTCACCTTCAAACCAAAATATCTGACTTCCTGTTGGTCGGACCTAATGACTGTAAATTAGAAAGTTGTCCGGCTCGATGAGGTCAATATATATACTGAGTTTGGTGATTGTAGATGAAACGAAGCCCTTCACTTTTGTCAAAAGGTGGCGCTAGAGAGCCCCTCATCCCCACCCGTTTCTGAGGCTTTGCCCATTTGTACTGACTGACATCTCTGATGTGTGTGTTGAGTTTCAAGCAGTTTCAAGCAATTTCAAGCATGCTAAGAGTCTCAAAACAGCCAAAACATTATTAAACTTTGACATGTTACCATGGCAACAGTATTTGAAATTTTAGGAATCCATTAATATGTCTATATCTGCCATGTTTTCACATTATACTGATGAAGTTTGAAGTCAATCGGGTGTAAATAAGACTGTGATTTAAAGCATTTTTGAAAGTGACACACTTCCTGCTGCCAGTTGGTGGCGCTATAACTTTGACTCACAAAAGTCCTATCCATGCGATCGGCTTCTTACAACGAACACACAGCTGAAGTTTCATCCAAATCATTCAATGTTTGCACAAGTTATAACACACTTCCTGTTTCCCTTTTCTCGCCATAAATTCGTTGCTTCGCCACGGCCAAACCATTTGAGATATCACAAATCCGCTCGCAATTTAGCATCCTGAATATGTTCACTTCATGCTGACCGAGTTTGGCGATGATCGAAACAATGGCCTCGGAGGAGTATGTTAAATTCCAGAGCATGGGTTTTCCGAACAACCCATTATAGCTCACTTCCTGTTGGGCTGACACGTAACTTAGAGCACGAATGTTGTTCGGCCCGATGAGGTCTATATGTGTACCGAGTTTCATACATGTACGTGCAAGTGTGTTTGATATATGGACCAAGTTTTCAGACCCCACCTTAGGGGGCGCTGTCGAGCCCCCCTGCCACGCCCGGGTACCAGCTTCAGCCCGGCTCTGATGGCCGCGCATTCCGACGTGTGTGCGAAGTTTCAAGAGTTTTCGAGCATGTTAAGTGCCCCAAAAGTACCCGAGAAGTCGAAAAAAAAAATAAAAAAAAATAAAATTAAAGCTGCGAGCAGCGATGACGGGCTCAAGCCGGTGGCACCGCCACGCCGGTGGCATCAGCTTAACTGTGCACTGCAGGTAATAGGCATTTAAAATGGGAAAACATAAAAGGACTATGTCAAAGTCATCTGAATTCACCACATTAACTGCAGTAGTTGGTGCTGCTATGACCACAAACCACATCTATGAGATCAATTAAATTTATATGAATTTCATGTCAGACTATGTCAAAGGTCAAATTGGAATGAGTTCAGAATACCATTCGAATGCTGATGTTGTTTTATTCTAACACTTCTCTTCATGTGTTTTTGAGCTACCTTAGCTACCGTTTGTGCACCAATCTTATGCACCATAAAGCGTGCTTTCATTTCAATATGGGTGGTCCAATAAAAAAAATTTAATAAAAAAATGTATAAATGGAGCCAAATCACAGAAACTGCAAAGATGATTTTAATATCAGTGTCAGGTAAGAGTAAGATGCGTGTCTACATTTTATGGAAGTTTATTATAAATAGCCACTTTTATAAAATCATGTGAAATTTATGTTTTAATACATTTATATTATATCAGTAAATAATTCATTTAAAGACATGTGCATCATACGTGATCTTAGCAAACACATCACATGATGTTTTTATTTCAAGTGATAGTTATTTGTGATAGCCTATATGAAAGGGTTAAATTATCATCATCAAGAGAGAAAGTCTCACACACACACACACACACACACACACACACACACACACACACACACACACAATGATAGAGTGAGAGTGAGGGGGGAGGGGAAGGACTGAGAGAAAGGCACACACACATAAACTCACAGGGTGAGAGAGAGACCCCCCCCCCCACACACACACACACACAGAGAGAGTGATAGAGAGGGGGAAGGGGAAAGGCAGGCAGAGGGCATTCCATAGACTTAATGGTTTTTATACTGTACAAACTGTACATTCTATCCCCCTACACTACCCCTAAGCCTACATATCGCACACACAGACACACACACACACACACACACACACACACACACACACACACACACACACACACACACACACACTACCCCTAAACCTACCATCACAGAAAACATTCTGCATTTTTACATTTTTATTAAAACATTGTTAAAACATCCCCGCCCGTTTCTGATGCTTTGCCCATGTGTACTGACTGACATCTCTGATGTGTGTGTTGAGATTCAAACTGCGCGTCGCGTTTGGTTACAGTCAGTCAGCTGCTCGGTAAAGCTCACTCCAAGATGATATATTCCCGTTATAATACTTGATATGTAGATAAAATAATTTATCTTCCTGGAGTTTATCTAGCGGTTTCTGAACGATGTTGTGCTCCCTACCCGGGTGACAACACAAGGCATCACACGCACAATAACCGGAATTTAAAACTGTGAAGAAACCGACCGATATACATAGTAGACTAGGATTTGTGCGCTCAACGCTCATCGTCTCTTTATGCCGTGAACTTTTTAATGTGCACTCGCGGTGCACTGCGCCCTCTGACTCCATGTTGCTTTAAGCGCATCATTCTGCACCCGGGATGCGCATAAGCGCATTGTGCCACGCTTTCATATATTTTCATAGTTTTGTGCACTTAAAGATGATTAAAAAAAATCTTGTTCTCACGTATCTATCATATATTTGTTGCCCCTTTACAGAGCTGCACATTACGTTTACAATAAACTATAAATCTTGAAATGTTATATTATTTGTGTAGGCCCATATAATTATTTACATTCATATATAAATTAAATATAAATTGTTTTTTTTATCAATGTATTTAATAAGAACACAAAGTAATTTGTACCTTTTCATTAACATTTTTAGATTTTATAAAATTAGTCCAGAGATGTTTTTTAAAGAATTACTTTTTGTAATTGCAATTTTTTTTAACTATCCACTCACCTAATTTAATATATATTTTTGTCATAGCTTATGATTATATATTTTTATTTTATTGCTCAACAGTAGTTCTCATCGCCGATGAGGTCTTTAAATATTTTGAGAAGGTCTTAAAAAAGTCTTAAAAAGGTATTAAAATTTACTTCAGGATTCCTGCATATACCCTGCATATGCATCATACGTGATCTTGGCAAACACAGCACATGACGTTTTTATTTAAAATTAGAAAGTTTTAAATTAGTTAAATTAGATTAGTTAAATTAGAAATTTGTCCGGCTCGAGGAGAACAATATATGAGAGAGAGAGAGAGAGAGAGAGAGAGAGAGAGAGAGAGAGAGAGAGAGAGAGAGAGAGAGAGAGAGAGAGAGAGAGAGAGAGAGAAACCAGTTTTTTTATATCCTGCTTCAAAACTAATACAATGCTGCCATCTTGTGTTCATTGAGGGGCACACACACAGAGACAGAATAGGTTATTGATAGAAATATTTTAAATAAATAAATATATTGATCTGAAAAATAGTACAGTCATTTTAAATTAATCTAAGTTCAATTACCAAACATACAATCTTAATTTAATTGAAATAAAAATATGATTTTACAAGATATGAGAGAATTTCTGTTCCCCTTTTTTGTCCTTATTTAATCCCTTGGCATGGGAACACCGTTTGAGATATCCAATATCCGTTCGCATTTTAGCATCTTCCGTATCTTTGTTTCACTTTGAAAGAGTTTGGTGGAGATTGAATAAATCGCCTACGAGGAGAACGTGAAAACTCAGACCCTGAATTACACAAATATTCACCTTCAAACCAAAATATCTGACTTCCTGTTGGTCGAAGCTAATAACTGTAAATTAGAAAGTTGTCCGGCTCGAAGAGAACAATATATGTACCGAGTTTGGGGACTGAAGATAAAACTAACCCCCCCACTTTTGTCAAAAGGTGGCGCTATAGAGCCCCTCATCCCCGCCCGTTTCTGAGGCTTTGCCCATGTGTACTGACTGACATCTCTGATGTGTGTGTTAAGTTTCAAGCAGTTTCAAGCATGCTAAGAGTCTCAAAAACAGCCAAAAACATTATTAAACTTTGACACGTTGCCATGGCAACAGTACTTCAAATTTCAGGAATCCATTTCATATGTCTCTATCTGTCATGTTTTCACATTATACTGATGAAGTTTGAAGTCAATCGGGTGTAAATAAGACTGTGATTTAAAGCATTTTTGAAAGTGACACACTTCCTGCTGCCAGTTGGTGGCGCTATAACTTTGACTCACAAAAGTCATATCCATGTGATCGGCCTCTTACAACGAACACACAGCTGAAGTTTCATCCAAATCATTCAATGTTTGCACAAGTTATAACACACTTCCTGTTTCCCTTTTCTCGCCATAAATTCGTTGCTTCGCCACGGCCAAACCATTTGAGATATCACAAATCCGCTCGCAATTTAGCATCCTGAATATGTTCACTTCATGCTGACCGAGTTTGGCGATGATCGAAACAATGGCCTCGGAGGAGTATATTAAATTCCAGAGCATGGGTTTTCCGAACAACCCATTATAGCTCACTTCCTGTTGGGCTGACGCGTAACTTAGAGCACGAAAGTTGTTCGGCCCGATGAGATCTATATGTGTACCGAGTTTCATACATATACGTGCAAGTGTGTTTGATATATAGACCAAATTTTAATAGGGGGCGCTGTTGAGCCCCCCTGCCACGCCCGGGTATCAGCTTCAGCCCGGCCCTGATGGCCGCAGATTCTGACGTATCTGCAAAGTTTCAAGAGTTTTTGAGTATGGTAAGGGCCCCAAAAGTGCCCATTTAGTCGATAAAATAATAATAATTAAAGCTGCGAGCAGCGATGACGGGCTCAAGCCGGTGGCACCGCCACGCCGGTGGCATCAGCTTAACTGTGCATGGCAGGCAATATGCATTTAAACAGGAGAGCATTTTAAAAATCACTCGAATATGCCACATTTACTGCAGCAGCTGGTGCCATTATGACCATAAGCCACACCCATGATGTAATTTAAATATAGATGAATTGTAATGTCATAGGATCACATATAGGACCACATCTATGAGATCAATTACATTTAAATTAATTTCATGTCAGATGATGTCAAAGGTCAAATCATAATGAGTTCAGAATACCATACAATCTTAATTTAATTGAAATCAAAATATGATTTTACAAGATATGAGAGAATTTCTGTTCCCCTTTTTTGTCCTTATTTAATCCCTCGCCATGGCAACACCGTTTGAGATATCCAATATTCGTTCGCATTTTAGCATCTTCCATATCTTTGTTTCATGTTGACCGAGTTTGGTGGAGATTGAATAAATCGCCTACGAGGAGAACGTAAAAACTCAGACCCTGAATTATACAAATATTCCCCATCAAATCAAAATATCTGACTTCCTGTTGGTCGGAGCTAATGACTGTAAATTAGAAAGTTGTCCGGCTCGATATCCAATATTCGTTCGAATTTTAGCATCTTCCATATCTTTGTTTCATGTTGACCGAGTTTGGTGGAGATTGAATAAATCGCCTACGAGGAGAACGTAAAAACAGAGAGAGAGAGACAGAGAGATAGACAGAGAGAGACAGACAAAGAGAGAGAGAGAGAGAGACAGACAAAGAGAGAGAGAGAGAGAGAGAGAGAGAGAGAGAGAGAGAGAGAGAGACAGGGTATCTGCAGGTTTCACCAAGTCAAATTTAAGACTTTTTAAGACCTTTTCAATACCATTATGAATTAAATTTAAGACCTATATCACGCAATTTAAAAAAAAAAACGTACAAAAGGAAATGCAGAATCACAAAATTACTTGCAAAGCAAATTAATTTATTCAAATTGAACAAAGTATTAGTAATCTTGCACTTCCTCATAGCTCAATCCCACCAGGATTAATATACAAACACACTACCGGTCTAAAGTCTGAGAACGGTAAGATTTTTAAATGTTTTTACATTCTGCTCACCAATGCTGCATTTATGTTATTAAAAATACAAAAAGCTGTAATATTGTGACAGTTCTGTTGTGACTGTTTTCTATGTGAATATATAGTAAAGTGTCATTTATTCCTGTGATCAAAGCTGAATTTAACATCATTACTCCAGTCTTCAGTGTCACATGATCCTTCACTAAATCACTAATCATTCTCATATGAGGATCTGATGATCAACAAACATTTATGTTTATTATCAGTGTTGAACACAGTTGTGTAAAACATTTTTTTTGGATTCTTTGATGGATAAAAAAAAGTAAAAAAAAAAAAAAAGATTTCTGAAGGATTATGTGACTCTAAAGTCTGGAGCAATGATGCTGAAAATTCAGCTTTGAATCACAGAAATAAATTCTATTTAAGATATATATTGAAATATAGTTATTTTAAATAAAAAAATAAAAAAACATATTCACAATAATACTGTCTTTGCTGTATTTTGGATCAAATAAATGCAGCCTCGGTGAGCAGGAGAGACTTCTTTAAAAAACATTTAAAAAATCGAACCGTTCTCAAACTTTTGACCGGTAGTGTGTGTGTATGTATATACATTTTTTGTGAGATCAAAATTACTGATTTTGTGATGGTCATTTTCAGAAATGTGCATGTTTCTTTTTTTTTTCATAATTAGGATGCCACATTTACCATATCATTATATTAGATGCACAATAGTCACACATGGCAATAAAACAAACAAAATGCATGAATCTTGTTTGACAATAGGACAAATAAATACAACTTAAATATACAGATACAAACAGTGCTTTAAGTTTAGGGCTACTGTTTGTTTTTCCCCGTTGTTGTTGTTTGATTAATACTAACGACACAGGCAGGAGGGGGTATAGGCTCGGCTATATTGGGTTGCTTTCACTTTAAGACCTACAGTAATGATGAGCCCATAGATATGGATATGTATGAATATGCCTAGATTCGGTTCACTCGCGCGAGCGCTGACCGGCGGCAAACGCCTGCAGAATCCGCGGCCAGTCTGACATCAGTCCGTGTGTCAGTAGCGAATGAGTTCGGGGTTTTCACCGCTTTTTAAACTCTTTGTTTAGTGCTATCGGGCATATCAAACTTTTATTTGGTCATTATACGAGATGGCAGGTGAGAAAGATTCGCCTTTGCTATCACGATCGCGTGAACTGGAAGAAC
This sequence comes from Romanogobio albipinnatus, assembly GCA_023566225.1. Lineage (NCBI taxonomy): Eukaryota > Metazoa > Chordata > Actinopteri > Cypriniformes > Gobionidae > Romanogobio > Romanogobio albipinnatus. The sequence continues at coordinate 20,755,081 of CM042256.1, read as the reverse complement.
TGGAGAACTGAAGCTGAAGAGGGGGATTGACGGAAGTGGGCGTGTGTGTACTTTTATTTACTTTTGTTTTATACAAAATATTCAATCAACTATCACAAACTATACATCATTTGAAAGCTAAAACACTCAAGATTCATGTTCTGAACTTGTTTTTGCAATAAATAAACCAGAGAGGAAAGGGTTAAATGAAACGCTAAAGGACCGGCCATGTAAACATTAGCATAATATTAGCGATACTCATCTTTCATCTCCTGTCGTTCAGATCAGATCGGACGAATCCAATAAACACCCGCATACATCTCTGTGTAAGAGTCCACTCTTCAAAATGCATCCCACTTTTTAATCCAAAACAACGAAAAAATAGGGAAAAAACAAAAAATCCTTCGTTGTTTGCAAGGGAGTTTTGAGTTAGCGTAATCAATCATGTCCATTTTCAATGAAATATCGATTCTAATCCTTTTCTGGCAAACTCCCCCTGCTAGAATAGTCTCTCCCACGTATTATAAACCATCCCTCGTTTCTCTCCTCCAATCAGAGACTCTACTGGGATGCATCATAAAGAGGAAGCGCCTTACAGGCTTGGTGAGCTGTCAATCATTGCGCCCATGGTTTTCGTTGGATAAAGGCACTCGGTGCCCAGCCAATGCCTTTCCAACAAAGGTTTGATTGATGGACTTAGTAACCAATCAAAAGGCATTACCTTGCGCAGTTTACGTAAGTGGGCTTTGGTGAATACTGTTTGTGCGCAGTCTGCGCGTTCTCAATGGCGCAACTGCAGTGGAGCGCGCAGACTCTTACTGACGCTTCCCATCAGCTAAATGAGTTTTTTAACACTTTGTAATCTCTGTAAATAGTTGCTTTAGTTTTTCAGTAACTGTTTATCCATTATAATTAGCAGTTTATTGCAGATTTATTTGAATGAAAAACTACTCTTTACAATTACACATTTTTCTGAAATAAATGGCCTTTTTGAAATTCGCCTAGACTTTTCTTGACATAAAAGCTCACAGAAGCTACATTACTGAGAGAATCATCCTCATATTTGAATCATGACATGATTAGACATTCAGTTTTATATTTAAGTTATTTTCAGGCTCTTAACATTAAATTATAATATTTTTTTCCCTAAGTAAAAAAAAAAGTGAGTCACTTACATGTATATTTACATGTATATTACTCTGTTCCCATATTACTTTGAGTTATTATGACTCTTGGGTAGCAACATTTCAAGTGTCTAGTTTAAAATAAGACCAGATTTATGAATATAGACCATAGGGTTTAAGAGCTGCAGACATTTTCATTTGGGTATGTCGTTTTCAAAGAATTCTCAAAAAATGGGGCACATGTTAAGAGGTTAAAGACAATTAAGACTTTTTAATATCCCGCGGGGACCCTGGAGAGAGAGAGAGAGAGAGAAACAAGGTTTTTTCTATCCTGCTTCAAAACTAACACAATGCTGCCATCTTCTGTTCATTGAGGGGAGGGCACACTGGCACATTAGATTATTTAAAGAAATATTTATAAAAAATATATATATTCATCTGAAAAATAGTATAGTAATTTTAAATAATCTAAGTTCAATTACCAAACATACAATCTTAATTTAATTGAAATCAAAATATGATTTTACAAGATATTAGACAATTTCTGTTCCCCTTTTTTGTCCTTATTTAATCCCTCGCCATGGCAACACCGTTTGAGATATCCAATATTCGTTTGCATTTTAGCATCTTCCGTATCTTTGTTTCATGTTGACCGAGTTTGGTGGAGATTGAATAAATCGCCTACGAGGAGAACGTAAAAACTCAGACCCTGAATTACACAAAAATTCACCTTCAAACCAAAATATCTGACTTCCTGTTGGTTGGAGCTAATGACTGTAAATTAGAAAGTTGTCCGGCTCGATGAGGTCTATATATATACTGAGTTTGGTGATTGTAGATGAAACGAAGCCCTTCACTTTTGTCAAAAGGTGGCGCTATAGAGCCCCTCATCCCCACTCGTTTCTGAGGCTTTGCCAATGTGTACTGACTGACATGTCTGATGTGTGTGTTGAGTTTCAAGCAGTTTCAAGCAATTTCAAGGATGCTAAGAGCCTCAGAACAGCCAAAAGATTATTAAACTTTGACACGTTGCCATGGCAACATTATTTAAAATTTTAGGAATCCATTCATATGTGTATATCTGCCATGTTTTCACATTATACTGATGAAGTTTGAAGTCACTCAGGTGAAAATAAGACCGTGATTTAAAGCATTTTTGAAAGTGACACACTTCCTGCTGCCAGTTGGTGGCGCTATCACTTTGACTCACAAAAGTCATATCCATGCGATCGGCTTCTTACAACGAACACACAGCTGAAGTTTCATCCAAATCAGTCAATGTTTGCACAAGTTATAACACACTTCCTGTTTCCCTTTTCTCGCCATAAATTCGTTGCTTCGCCACGGCCAAACCATTTGAGATATCAAAAATCCGCTCGCAATTTAGCATCCTGAATATGTTCACTTCATGCTGACCGAGTTTGGCGATGATCGAAACAATGGCCTCGGAGGAGTATATTAAATTCCAGAGCATGGGTTTTCCGAACAACCCATTATAGCTCACTTCCTGTTGGGCTGACACGTAACTTAGAGCACGAAAGTTGTTCGGCCCGATGAGGTCTATATGTGTACCGAGTTTCATATATGTACGTGCAAGTGTGTTTCATATATGGACCAAGTTTTCAGACCCCACCTTAGGGGGCGCTGTCGAGCCCCCCTGCCACGCCCGGGTACCAGCTTCAGCCCGGCTCTGAAGGCCGCGCATTCCGACGTGTGTGCAAAGTTTCAAGAGTTTTCGAGCATGTTAAGTGCCCCAAAAGTACCCGAGAAGTCGAAAAAAAAAATAAAAAAAAAATAAAAAAAAATTAAAGCTGCGAGCAGCGATGACGGGCTCAAGCCGGTGGCACCGCCACGCCGGTGGCATCAGCTTAACTGTGCACGGCAGGCAATAGGCATTTAAAATGGGAAAACATAAAAGGACTATGTCAATGTCATCTGAATTCACCACATTAACTGCAGCAGTTGGTGCTGCTATGACCACAAACCACAACAGCCACATCTATGAGATCAATTTAATTTAAATGAATTTCATGTCAGATGATGTCAAAGGTCAAATCGTAATGAGTTCAGAATACCATTCAAATGCTGATGTTGTATTATCCTAACACTTCTATTCATGTGTTTTTTGAGCTACCTTAGCTACCATTTGTGCAACAATCTTATACACCATAAAGCGTGCTTTCATTTCAATATGGGTGGTCCAATAAAAAATGTTAATAAAAAAATGAATAAATGGAGCCAAATCACAGAAACTGCAAAGACGATTTTAATATCAGTGTCAGGTAAGAGTAAGATGCGTGTCTACATTTTATGGAAGTTTATTATAAACAGCCACTTTCATAAAATCATGTGAAATTTATGTTTCATAAATGTATATCATATCAGTAAATAATTCATTTAAAGACATATGCATCATACGTGATCTTAGCAAACACATCACATGATGTTTTTATTTCAAGTGATAGTTATTTGTGATAGCCTATATGAAAGGGTTAAATTATGATCAAGAGAGAAAGTCACACACACACACACACACACACACACACACACACACACACACAATGATAGAGTGAGAGTGAGGGGGAGGGGAAGGACTGAGAGAAAGGCACACACACAAACTCACAGGGTGAGAGAGAGACCCCCCCACACACACACACACACACAGATAGAGAGGGGGAAGGGGAAAGACAGGCAGATGGCATTCCATAGACTTAATGGTTTGTATACTGTACAAACTGTACATTCTATCCCCCTACACTACCCCTAAGCCTACATATCGCACACACACACACACACACACACACACACACACACACACACACACACACACACACTACCCCTAAACCTACCATCACAGAAAACATTCTGCATTTTTACATTTTTATTAAAAAATTGTTTAGTATGCTGTTAAAGCTATTTTGATTTACGGGGACACATGATAATATACTATATCTGTTTACATAAATACTATTTTCTACTTAAAACTATCATTCCGTTATTTTTACTAACCCAAATAATGACTCATCCGCTAGGTTGCACATGAGGGGGAAAAATAGCTTCCTTCCAGTTAAGAGTTGAGCTCTTTTTATTTTAATATATCTCTTTACATAAATACTATTTTCTACCTTTAAAAAAATAATTTTGTTATTTTACTAGTCCAGTGTTTTGTATGTGAATGCTGTTTCACGAGAATATTACCACAGGAGTGAAGCACAAAGCTTTGTTTAGCCTAGAAAGGAAATAATGGTCAGAGAGCACTTTTTCATTCTGTTTTGCGATCGGGTCGCTCGATTTTCCGTGAATTTTAACAATAGGTCTAGTCCATTTTATCCCAATGGACATGACATCTCGTTTCTTTTCCCAAATCTTCACTCGCGCCGCACTCATGTTCGCAGGGGATTATAAACTATTCACATCCTTTACTGTGGTAAAATATAAAAACACTGTAGGACGAATACCTTTTTACTTCAAATTTTATTTAACACAGTTTGTTCTTGTTATTAAACTTGGTAAGGCGCGTCAAGTTTGGTTTATTTGAATAGCGCATTTCACACACACACACACACACACACACACACACATCGGTGATTTTAGTTTCGTTTTCTCTGGCAGTGAATAATCAAGCATTGCCTAAATGTCTTGACCCTGTGGAAGATAAAATCCGCTCTTCAGACCTTTTACAACAAGTGTTGCTTTGCTACATCAGGAGAAAACATAAAGATGAAGGTATCTCGTGTCACACATTCCTCTCAAAGCGCAGAGCGGTAGGCTATATGACGCATCTTTGCGGAGAAATAGTATGAATCAAATATTTTTCTAACAAATATTTAATTCTTATATTCTTGAGGTTACCATTTACTGAAAATCGTTTAACTGTTTTATAGGTTGTAGTGTGTTGTTTCACTGACAGAAGTGCTAAAATAAACACGCATGCTTATGGATGTTTTAGCCTCAAATGATTTCGAAATGTAGGCTATATATATATATATATATATACATATATATATCTGGCATAGACTACAGTATTTAAAATAGCATATATGCATTAGTTACATTTTCAATTTAATTTACAGAGCAATCCATGCTAAGTTTTTAGTTTTACTAATACTATAGAAGAGGATTAGTGCGTGTCGCGCTCGCAACGGGGGCGTGGCATCACGATGGTGGCGCTCCATCGTGATGTCGGTCAGCCATCACGATGGACGATGATATCGTCCATCGGCACAACCCTAACACACACACACACACACACACACACAGAGAGAGAGAGAGAGACAGAGAGAGAGAGAGAGAGAGAGAGATAGACAGAGAGAGACAGAGAGAGAGAGAGAGAGAGAGAGAGAGAGAGAGAGAGAGAAACAAGGTTTTTTTTTTCCTGCTTCAAAACTAACACAATGCTGCCATCTTGTGTTCATTGAGGGAAGGGCATCAAGGAATCAAGGAATTATTCAAATAAATATTTATAAAAAATATATATATTCATCTGAAAAATAGTATAGTAATTTTAAATTAATCTAAGTTCAATTACCAAACATACAATCTTAATTTAATTGAAATCAAAATATGATTTTACAAGATATTAGACAATTTCTGTTCCCCTTTTTTGTCCTCATTTAATCCCTCGCCATGGCAACACCGTTTGAGATATCCAATATTCGTTCGCATTTTAGCATCTTCCGTATCTTTGTTTCATGTTGACCGAGTTTGGTGGAGATTGAATAAATCGCCTACGAGGAGAACGTAAAAACTCAGACCCTGAATTACACAAATATTCACCTTCAAACCAAAATATCTGACTTCCTGTTGGTCGGACCTAATGACTGTAAATTAGAAAGTTGTCCGGCTCGATGAGGTCAATATATATACTGAGTTTGGTGATTGTAGATGAAACGAAGCACTTCACTTTTGTCAAAAGGTGGCGCTAGAGAGCCCCTCATCCCCACCCGTTTCTGAGGCTTTGCCCATTTGTACTGACTGACATCTCTGATGTGTGTGTTGAGTTTCAAGCAGTTTCAAGCAATTTCAAGGATGCTAAGAGCCTCAGAACAGCCAAAAGATTATTACATTTTGACACGTTGCCATGGCAACAGTACTTCAAATTTCAGGAATCCATTTCATATGTCTCTATCTGTCATGTTTTCACATTATACTGATGAAGTTTGAAGTCAATCGGGAGAAAATAAGACAGTAATTTAAAGCATTTTTGAAAGTGACACACTTCCTGCTGCCAGTTGGTGGCGCTTTAACTTTGACTCACAAAAGTCATATCCATCTGATCGGCCTCTTACAACGAACACACAGCTGAAGTTTCATCCAAATCATTCAATGTTTGCACAAGTTATTATACACTTCCTGTTTACCTTTTCTCGCCATAAATTCGTTGCTTCGCCACGGCCAAACCGTTTGAGATATCACAAATCCGCTCGCAATTTAGCATCCTGAATATGTTCACTTCATGCTGACCGAGTTTGGCGATGATCGAAACAATGGCCTCGGAGGAGTATATTAAATTCCAGAGCATGGGTTTTCCGAACAACCCATTATAGCTCACTTCCTGTTGGGCTGACGCGTAACTTAGAGCGCGAAAGTTGTTTGGCCCGATGAGGTCTATATGTGTACCGAGTTTCATACATGTACGTGCAAGTGTGTTTGATATATGGACCAAGTTTTCAGACCCCACTTAAGGGGGCGCTGTCGAGCCCCCCTGCCACGCCCGGGTACCAGCTTCAGCCCGGCTCTGATGGCCGCGCATTCCAACGCCTGTGCGAAGTTTCAAGAGTTTTCGAGCATGTTAAGTGCCCCAAAAGTACCCGAGAAGTCGAAAAAAAAAAAAAAAAAAAAAAAAAAAAGAATAATCCTTAGGGGAACAATAGGGCTCTGCGCCCTTTCAGGCTTGAGCCCTAATAATAATCCTTAGGGGAACAATAGGGCTCTGCGCCCTTTCAGGCTTGAGCCCTAATAATAATAATAATAATTAAAGCTGCGAGCAGCGATGACGGGCTCAAGCCGGTGGCACCGCCACGCCGGTGGCATCAGCTTAACTGTGCACGGCAGGCAATAGGCATTTAAAATGGGAAAACATAAAAGGACTATGTCAATGTCATCTGAATTCACCACATTAACTGCAGCAGTTGGTGCTGCTATGACCACAAACCACAACAGCCACATCTATGAGATCAATTTAATTTAAATGAATTTCATGTCAGATGATGTCAAAGGTCAAATCGTAATGAGTTCAGAATACCATTCGAATGCTGATGTTGTATTATCCTAACACTTCTATTCATGTGTTTTTTGAGCTACCTTAGCTACCATTTGTGCAACAATCTTATACACCATAAAGCGTGCTTTCATTTCAATATGGGTGGTCCAATAAAAAATGTTAATAAAAAAATGAATAAATGGAGCCAAATCACAGAAACTGCAAAGACGATTTTAATATCAGTGTCAGGTAAGAGTAAGATGCGTGTCTACATTTTATGGAAGTTTATTATAAACAGCCACTTTCATAAAATCATGTGAAATTTATGTTTCATAAATGTATATCATATCAGTAAATAATTCATTTAAAGACATATGCATCATACGTGATCTTAGCAAACACATCACATGATGTTTTTATTTCAAGTGATAGTTATTTGTGATAGCCTATATGAAAGGGTTAAATTATGATCAAGAGAGAAAGTCACACACACACACACACACACACACACACACACACACACACACACACACACACACACACACACACACACACACACACACACACAATGATAGAGTGAGGGGGAGGGGGAGGGGAAGGACTGAGAGAAAGGCACACACACAAACTCACAGGGTGAGAGAGAGACCCCCCCCCCCACACACACACACACACACAGATAGAGAGGGGGAAGGGGAAAGACAGGCAGATGGCATTCCATAGACTTAATGGTTTGTATACTGTACAAACTGTACATTCTATCCCCCTACACTACCCCTAAGCCTACATATCGCACACACACACACACACACACACACACACACACACACACACTACCCCTAAACCTACCATCACAGAAAACATTCTGCATTTTTACATTTTTATTAAAAAATTGTTTAGTATGCTGTTAAAGCTATTTTGATTTACGGGGACAGATGATAATATACTATATCTGTTTACATAAATACTATTTTCTACTTAAAACTATCATTTCGTTATTTTTACTAACCCAAATAATGACTCATCCGCTAGGTTGCACATGAGGGGGAAAAATAGCTTCCTTCCAGTTAAGAGTTGAGCTCTTTTTATTTTAATATATCTCTTTACATAAATACTATTTTCTACCTTTAAAAAAATAATTTTGTTATTTTACTAGTCCAGTGTTTTGTATGTGAATGCTGTTTCACGAGAATATTACCACAGGAGTGAAGCACAAAGCTTTGTTTAGCCTAGAAAGGAAATAATGGTCAGAGAGCACTTTTTCATTCTGTTTTGCGATCGGGTCGCTCGATTTTCCGTGAATTTTAACAATAGGTCTAGTCCATTTTATCCCAATGGACATGACATCTCGTTTCTTTTCCCAAATCTTCACTCGCGCCGCACTCATGTTCGCAGGGGATTATAAACTATTCACATCCTTTACTGTGGTAAAATATAAAAACACTGTAGGACGAATACCTTTTTACTTCAAATTTTATTTAACACAGTTTGTTCTTGTTATTAAACTTGGTAAGGCGCGTCAAGTTTGGTTTATTTGAATAGCGCATTTCACACACACACACACACACACACATCGGTGATTTTAGTTTCGTTTTCTCTGGCAGTGAATAATCAAGCATTGCCTAAATGTCTTGACCCTGTGGAAGATAAAATCCGCTCTTCAGACCTTTTACAACAAGTGTTGCTTTGCTACATCAGGAGAAAACATAAAGATGAAGGTATCTCGTGTCACACATTCCTCTCAAAGCGCAGAGCGGTAGGCTATATGACGCATCTTTGCGGAGAAATAGTATGAATCAAATATTTTTCTAACAAATATTTAATTCTTATATTCTTGAGGTTACCATTATTTACTGAAAATCGTTTAACTGTTTTATAGGTTGTAGTGTGTTGTTTCACTGACAGAAGTGCTAAAATAAACACGCATGCTTATGGATGTTTTAGCCTCAAATGATTTCGAAATGTAGGCTATATATATATATATATATATATATATATATATATATATATATATATATATATATATATATATACATATATATATCTGGCATAGACTACAGTATTTAAAATAGCATATATGCATTAGTTACATTTTCAATTTAATTTACAGAGCAATCCATGCTAAGTTTTTAGTTTTACTAATACTATAGAAGAGGATTAGTGCGTGTCGCGCTCGCAACGGGGGCGTGGCATCACGATGGTGGCGCTCCATCGTGATGTCGGTCAGCCATCACGATGGACGATGATATCGTCCATCGGCACAACCCTAACACACACACACACACACACACACACACACACACACACAGAGAGAGAGAGACAGAGAGAGAGAGAGAGAGAGAGAGAGAGAGAGAGAGACAGAGAGAGAGAGAGAGAGAGATAGACAGAGAGAGACAGACAGAGAGAGAGAGAGAGAGAGAGAGAGAGAGAGAGAGAGAGAGAGAGAGAGAGAGAGAGAGAAACAAGGTTTTTTTTTTCCTGCTTCAAAACTAACACAATGCTGCCATCTTGTGTTCATTGAGGGAAGGGCATCAAGGAATCAAGGAATTATTCAAAGAAATATTTATAAAAAATATATATATTCATCTGAAAAATAGTATAGTAATTTTAAATTAATCTAAGTTCAATTACCAAACATACAATCTTAATTTAATTGAAATCAAAATATGATTTTACAAGATATTAGACAATTTCTGTTCCCCTTTTTTGTCCTCATTTAATCCCTCGCCATGGCAACACCGTTTGAGATATCCAATATTCGTTCGCATTTTAGCATCTTCCGTATCTTTGTTTCATGTTGACCAAGTTTGGTGGAGATTGAATAAATCGCCTACGAGGAGAACGTAAAAACTCAGACCCTGAATTACACAAATATTCACCTTCAAACCAAAATATCTGACTTCCTGTTGGTCGGACCTAATGACTGTAAATTAGAAAGTTGTCCGGCTCGATGAGGTCAATATATATACTGAGTTTGGTGATTGTAGATGAAACGAAGCACTTCACTTTTGTCAAAAGGTGGCGCTAGAGAGCCCCTCATCCCCACCCGTTTCTGAGGCTTTGCCCATTTGTACTGACTGACATCTCTGATGTGTGTGTTGAGTTTCAAGCAGTTTCAACCAATTTCAAGGATGCTAAGAGCCTCAGAACAGCCAAAAGATTATTAAATTTTGACACGTTGCCATGGCAACAGTACTTCAAATTTCAGGAATCCATTTCATATGTCTCTATCTGTCATGTTTTCACATTATACTGATGAAGTTTGAAGTCAATCGGGAGAAAATAAGACAGTAATTTAAAGCATTTTTGAAAGTGACACACTTCCTGCTGCCAGTTGGTGGCGCTTTAACTTTGACTCACAAAAGTCATATCCATCTGATCGGCCTCTTACAACGAACACACAGCTGAAGTTTCATCCAAATCATTCAATGTTTGCACAAGTTATTATACACTTCCTGTTTACCTTTTCTCGCCATAAATTCGTTGCTTCGCCACGGCCAAACCGTTTGAGATATCACAAATCCGCTCGCAATTTAGCATCCTGAATATGTTCACTTCATGCTGACCGAGTTTGGCGATGATCGAAACAATGGCCTCGGAGGAGTATATTAAATTCCAGAGCATGGGTTTTCCGAACAACCCATTATAGCTCACTTCCTGTTGGGCTGACGCGTAACTTAGAGCGCGAAAGTTGTTTGGCCCGATGAGGTCTATATGTGTACCGAGTTTCATACATGTACGTGCAAGTGTGTTTGATATATGGACCAAGTTTTCAGACCCCACTTAAGGGGGCGCTGTCGAGCCCCCCTGCCACGCCCGGGTACCAGCTTCAGCCCGGCTCTGATGGCCGCGCATTCCAACGCCTGTGCGAAGTTTCAAGAGTTTTCGAGCATGTTAAGTGCCCCTAAAGTACCCGAGTAGTCGAAAAAAAAAAAAAAAAAAAAAAAAAAAAGAATAATCCTTAGGGGAACAATAGGGCTCTGCGCCCTTTCAGGCTTGAGCCCTAATAAGAAACCGAGGAAGAACAATAGGGCTCTGCGCCCTTTCAGGCTTGAGCCCTAATAATAATCCTTAGGGGAACAATAGGGCTCTGCGCCCTTTCAGGCTTGAGCCCTAATAACAGACCCAACTGCAAAAAGTACTGATCATTTTTGGATTAAACCAGCTGCCGTAGTCAGCTGTGCTGTGCATTATGGGATGAGGAAGTGTTTGTTGACAGTTTGCACTAGCATGGCAGCTTGCAGACAAACTTGAAGTAGTAAGGAGGTGCGTAGCCGCATAGAAATTTGGTCTTAATAGAATTAATCCACGCCTCCGCTTGAAGTGACAAGAGCACACTCGACTTTTGCAGTGCATTAGAACGTTGATTTCAAGCCGCATCCGCACTTCATTATAGAAATATATTTCTGGCCAGGGACAAAACCAGCCTGCGCAGTTGTCTCTCCATAGTTGTGTTGTCTCCGTGTTGTTTGCTGGCTTTTCCTCTTCTGTTGGAATTTTCCCGTACGTAAATTCTGACAAATCGAAAAGCAGTTAAGAAAATACGCCATGGCCAATGAGTGATGTGGATGTTGTCAAGTGACTGCATTTTGGTTTGTTTCAACTGGTTCGGACCAAAGCAATCAGCCTGCAGCATCTAGAGTTTCATGATCAAACTTTATATATAAGGATAAAATTAAGGATTTTTATCACATCTCACTGACCCATTCTTAGCATCCACTATGATGGCTCTGGGATTGACCAAATCAGAATCAATCAGCACTTTTCTGTTTCTGCCATCCAAACCAGATGTCTCAATCCTGTCTTTCCCACTGTCTAACCAGAACAACTTCCTGTGCACAGTGTCCACTGCAATTCCCTCTGGCTGGACCAAGCCTGGAATTTCACATTACATGATTAAGGATTCTGTGGTCCAGTTGCATAAACTGTCTAGTCTAGTTTTACAAGTTACACATTCAGTAAATTACAAAAAAAAAATGTAGATTGGTCTCATTTGAATCTGAAAAGTAAAGGTCCTTGCACACACAATTCTCGTCCGAAGTTTCCGCGCGTTAAAAAATAAATACGACCTCACATTGTGCTGATCACGTTTACACACTGCCTCCAAAACATTTGTCTGTCATGAAAAAATTTGGATCGGGTTTGATTTTCTGCATTTTTCGCATCTGTAGCAAGCAAGAGAGGGCTTTTGACAATTCAGAGCCACTGGATGACGAATACGACAAAGCGCATATGAAAATTTCGGACTTGGTGTGTAAAAGACCTTTAAGACTGATTACCCCTTACTTATACTAGTTGGTGAGACTAATTTTTAAGACTCAGTCTTAACATAGTGGCTATAGTCCCCATAATATAGATTAGATAGATAGATAGATAGATAGATAGATAGATAGATAGATAGATAGATAGATAGATAGATAGATAGATAGATAGATAGATAGATAGATAGATAGATAGATAGATAGATAGATAGATAGATAGATAGATAGATAGATAGATAGATAGATAGATAGATTCTTCATTGTCATAGTACAAACATACAACTAAATTATGGACAACAAAATTATTGAAATTATGAATAAATAAATTGATTGATTTATTGATTACCTTGGCTGATAATAGCCTCAGGCTCAGACCCAAATACTAAGACCACTCTGTTAATGGTTTGTCGTCCAAAATCTGTCCAATATAACATGTTCTCCTGACAGTCATAGTCCATTCCAATCACAACGGAGTCCTGCAATGATATGCATTATTTTTATGATCAATCAGAACAATATAGGCAATAGGTTTTGAATTTGGATATAATCACATATTGTAGTTATGAGGGTCTACCTTTAAGGCCAGTAAAACAGTGGATTTTTCTTGAACTGGGTCCGTTTCATCAAGAGGAATGACTACAATCTGCGAGGCTTGTGCATAAAGGATAGCAGGCCCCGAAGGGGAAGAGCTTATGACAGGATATGTCAATGCATTATTCAATGGGGGAGCATCACCTGAGATACCTGACAAGTAAAAAGAAGAGACATTACGTAATCTAGGGCTGCATGAAAATGCGGAAGATCTTCATATAATCATGCAGCACTACCCTAAACTATGGTATATAAGTTGAGAAGGACATTTCAAAAGTGTACAAAGTAACTGTAAAAAGTGTTTTAACCCCCCAAAATAATTCAAAATATGATTAAAAACACTCACATGAGTTACAAACTCATGGCCTAGAAAAACATTTTATTTTAAATGGTCCGGGTCACCCCCTCATGGGGCAGCCATATTAAAATCACATGAGGTGAATACTGCTCACTTTATCTTAGTATTCTGCCTGTTATCACTTTCGTTGAAAATCAGAACTGTTGCTCGTGGGGAGAAAGGTGGTGACGATTATTGGGTCCGTGGCATTTGGGGGGCCCCCTGAGATTTTAGTTTTTCAGTATTTTCAACGAAATCAGTCCAAAAATAACTTTATTACTCACAGGGGGGCTTTACATCATTGTAGGATCGGGTTCCAATCATTTCCACGCCTTGATGGTCCACACACCAGCAGAAACTGCTGTTGCCATAACATTGCACAGGCAGAAAATTCCCGTGAGCGTCACACAGGGGTATGTAGTCCCGAAAGGACGGTTGACCATTATAGTGACTCATGAGTGAAAGCTTCCACCGCTCGCACACAGTCTCCACACGGGGAACCAAAGCAGCTGAGAAAGAGACACAGTACAGTGTCAAGTTTACTGAATAATGTTTCTTTTGGAAAATACTGTGACTAGTCTGTTTTCAAATCTCTGACCATTGACCGCATCCATATATCTTGCCTCAATGAATGACTATGTGAGCGTTAATTACGGTTAAGCCATCCCATGAGGGATAATTATGTCATATATAGTTGGAACTGCAAACCACTCCCACAACACACATGCAATACAACAGTGAGGAACAGGAAGTGTGTCCATTAGATTTGTTGGAAAAATTATACGTCAATGCTTTTGTATTCACAAAGTTTCTCGGGGGAACGCAAAGGTTTTGTAAGATAGGATAGCATTAAAACATATTTTTCATCAACATGTCCCTTTAGGGGCTCCATATCAAATTGATTTGATTCATTGATGAATAGAAAGATCATAAGAACAGCATTTATTTGAACTTTATTTTGAGGGTCCCTTTAACACATTCTGCTGATTACACCTACATGTCTACTAACTCTCATTAGAGTTTTTGTAGAGTGTTAGTAGACTGGTAGGGTAAGAATAAGTTGACATGAACTTGCAAAGTTATTTGTAGCCTAGTCAGTAGAATATCTGTTGGAGGACCAACACAATAAAGAGTTGGCAGATATTAAGCTGACAGTCTACTAATACACTAATTAGTGTCAGTTAACATGTAGTTGCAAAGTTACTTATGGTCAACAGAATGTTCAAAAGGGACCATCAAAATAGTGTTACCAAAATTAATATAAAGTAATTTTCCAAAATACAGTAAAGACGCTTATGTTACAAAATATGTCTATTTCAAATCGGTGCTGTTTTTTTTATTTACTTTCTATTCAAAGAATCCTGAATTTTCCACAAAACTTTAAGAACACCTGTTTTCAACATTGATGATAATAAGAAATCTTTCTTGAGCATCAAATCAGCATATTAGAATGATTTACGAAGGATCATGTGACACTGAAGACTGGAGTAATAATGCTGAAAATTCAGTTGTACCATCACAGAAATAAAATGTATAATAGAAAACAGTTATTCTTAAATTGTAATAACATTTCACAATATTACTATTTTTACTGTATAATAAAATGCATGCAGCCTTGGTGAACACAAACTTCTTTCAAAAACATTAAACAATATTACTGACCCCAAACTTTTAAATATTACAGTGTAGTGTCCTAAAATATCAACCTGATCCTAACAGAATGCGGGGGTGAAAATATAAATCCACACCTGGCTGATCACAGTTGGCATGCACTGTGCCAGGCATTGTCCTGGTGCCCACTCTCTCCTGACCTCTACTGTCCACACACCAGCAGTGGCCAGTGGTGCCCAGGCACTGCAGGGGTTTGTACTGCCCTTTCTCATCACACTGAGGAATGAAAGCCTCCAGGCCTCGGTAGATGCTTAAACTCTCTTGCAGACTGTCTCTGTGCTGCTGGCACACAGTTAATAGGGGTTTGGGCTTCTCTAGAGTAGAAAAAACATAAGACCAGAGAACATTTATGGGAATTCAGTACATGCAATGATGTGATGTTTCTAAGAAATTATGTTGTTCCGGGAACATGTTTAATCATTCATAGTGTGGTTGAAAACAATTAGAACAACACATTTGCTTTTGATTTGTTTTTTATTGCGATGATGAACATAATATTTGACTTGTTTTGATTGCTTGACATCTTACGTGTTATAAGCAAACAGAACAGTGTGTGACTTAGCTGACAGGGAGGAAGCATTGTGTGTTCCTTGATAAATGTGTGATTTACGTGGTGGTTGGCAGAGGAAGCCGTCACCCTTGTATTCAGGCCAGCAATGGCAGTGGAACGAGCCCTGGGTGTTGGAGCAGGAAGCAAACGGATGACATAGCTGCAGAAAACACTCATCTATATCTGTAAAAGAAGAGAATGATGGGCCTCCTCTGAAATAAGATTGAATGTGTGCCACATGTGCGGTTATATAAATTACACTTTTAATTCAAAAATGTCAATGGTCCCCATTCATGAAAAAGTGTTGAATGATTATGATCCATGAATCAATTTAAATCATTCATAAAACAGTTCTTACATAAATTGCTCCATTGAACTGAATTTCTGTAATTTACGTATGATTTTACAAATGATCTACACAGAAACTTGTTTAAGATTAGCTTTTGTCCATGCCACAGTAAAATGTAACAAAGTGACAACATTCAGTGTGTAAATACATAAATATGTAACTTTACGCAACAGTCAACAGTCAAATTTGACTGGCTGAACGGCATCAGGGTGCCCTGCAGGCTGCGGTTTCACTTTATTTTGATGGTCCCTTTAACAAATTCTGTTGACTATAAATAACGTTGCACCTACATGTCTACTAACTCTCATTAGAGTGTTTGTAAAGTTTTAGTAGACTGGTAGGGTTAGGGTTAGAATAAGTTGACATGACCTTGCAAAGTTACTTTTAGTCAGTAGACTGTTGGGTGACCATCACAATAAATAGTTGGCAAATATTAAGCAGACTAAGGATCTACTACTGGGCGGCAGTGGTTCATGTAGGTTGTCTACAAACCGGAAGGTTGGTGGCTCAATCCCCGGTTCCACCTGAACAAGTGTCAAGGTGTCCATGAGCAAGACACCAAACCCCAGCTGCTCTCGACGAGCTGGATGGCGCCTTGCATGGCTGACACCGCCGTCGGTGTATGACTGAGTGAGTGGATGGGTGAATGTGAGGCAATATGTAAAGCGCTTTGGATGGCCATGGGTCTGTTGAAAGCACTATATAAATGCAGTCCATTTACCATGAGAGTTAGTTGACATGTAGTTGCAAAGTTACTTATAGTCAGCAGAATGTTCAAAAGGAACCATCAAAACAAAGTGCTACCCAGGCTGCCAGTCTATATATATAATGTAAGTGGCAGGAATCATTACACCAGTAGGTGGCGACTCTTCCTTGAATAATTTACTCAAACGATTTGTACAAAAATGCTGATTCATTCAGGAATGCAAACAGCACTTCTGTGTTCTGTGCTTGGAGATGCCCATATTTGATTCTTCTTTGGCTTAGTTGGGATCCATTTTTATTGTTGGACCAAAAATAAACATAATATTGTGTCTAAAACATGGGATACTCAATATTAACGTCTTGCACGGATCTGCACTTCGAATTTCCACCATAAACAGTCAACTATACGAGTACCCTTAGGATACTCATTTCAACATACTATGATTTGGGACACACTAATTCTAATTATTTAAAGGTATAGTTCACCCAAAAATGAAATTTCTGTCATCATTTACTCACCCTCAAGTTATTCCAAACCTGTGTACATTTCTTTGTTCTGCTGAACACAAAATAAGATATTTTGAAGAATGTTTATAACCAAGCAGAGAGAGAGAGCAACCATTGACTACCATAGTAGGGGAAAAATACTATGGTAGTCAATGGTTGCTCTCTCTACTTGGTTACAAACATTCTTCTAAATATTTTCTTTTGTGTTCAGCAGAACAAAGAAACTCATACAGGTTTGGAACAACTTGAGGGTGAGTAAATGATGACAGAATTTTCATTTTTGGGTGAACTATCCCTTTAAGGTCGATAGTGTGCAAATTGGGGTCTCTGAAATGACATTCACACTAAGTGAAGCAGTTTTTCGAAAGCAATCATTATTAAAAGTAATTTTACATAAGTAAGAGCTCTGTCGCGATTAACTGCTGATATTTGGAACAGCAACTTTTCTTGCATGATATTTCTTACGCCCCTTTGACAGACTTTTTCGTTATTTATGAAGCAATGCTTTGTTCATGTTCGTACTATTACGCTTTGTTCATGTTTTTACAGTTGCGATAGGGGGGAGCTATCTTCTAAAAGAGTACAGAATCTCTAGATCAAAGTCCAGGCGAAGAAGTAACAGAAACAGTGGCTGCATTCCAGTTAGGCCCTGTCCCAAATGGCACCCTAAACCCTCACAGTCTTCCTCTGAGTCCGCACTTTCACGATGTAATGCCGCTTTGACTGCCGGGAAGAAGTCCGCTGTGTAACCCGCACCAGTGCGGGCTCGGCAGAAGTGCGCATCAAGGGCGCATATCAACCTCAAAGGGGGCGCTCGTGAGCACCCTTCTGAGACCTAAAATGACAAACGGGCCACCCTGCGGTCTCGTGGACTTAACGGACACGCGCACGCAGCGGCCATTGTAAGTCCACAAGACCGAAAGTGCACATGAAGTGACAGTGAAGTACCATTTGGGACAGGGCCATAGTTTTTTATTATTCCCTTCACTCGCTAACTTCCCTCTGTCTCATTGCGTTGCATGAGTGCTCACTACTGGCAGAACCTTTGCAATGGGCTGAATTGTAACATCCTAAGACCTTGATCACTTGGAATCCAGCATTGAGTTGATTTATTTTTATTTTATTTAACTTACGGAACTGATTAATGCAGCATTATATATGTATATAGGTGTGTTTGGGTTGTTTTAAATATATATATACAGGGAGTGCAGAATTATTAGGCACGTTGATTTTCTGATCATATTTTTTTTCCAGGCACATTTGACCAATTCCAAACCACAGTAATCCTAATAACTACTATTCATTTAGTATTTAATAATGTATAAGTGATATATAATTGTTCATGAAGGCTGGAAATGAAAAACACCTTATATTCAGGTGTGCAGAATTATTAGGCATGTTTTCTTTTACAGATAAATTGAGCCAAAAAAGAGATTTAACTCAGACTGAAAAGTCAAAAATTATTAAATGCCCATGAGAAGGATGCAATACTAATGCAATACTAGACATTGCAGTTAAGGCGTGACCATTGGACAGTGAAATGCTCATTGGGTCAGCAGGGTCAGACAAAAACATGTGGCGGAGAAAAGACACCTGTTAACTGCAAAAGAATTAAGAATTAAGGTGAAGAATTAAGGGTGAAACCATCAGGAACCCTTTAGTCTCCAGCGCCACCATTTTCCAAAGCTGCAACCTACCTGGAGTCTCCAGAAGCGCAAGGTGTCAGGATCTCAGAGACTTCAGTTAGGTAAAGAATCCTAAAAAATGACCCCCACTAGATAAGAATCATAAGCTGAAGTGTTGTAAAATACATGAAGCCTGCTTTTTTATAGGCTTTATAGGTTTTATAGGTTGAGAATGACACTTGAAGTACCAGCACCACATCCTCTAGTACCACTGTTTGTAGAATTCATCTTCCAGAATCTGGCAGTACGTTTTGGGAGATCATTTTAGTCCATCCTGAAGTCCGTTTTGCAGAGATGGACTAAAAATGAGCTCCCAAAACGTACTGCCAGATTCTGGAAGATGAATTCTTCAAACAGTGGTACTAGAGGATGTGGTGCTGGTCCTTCAAGAGTCACTCTCAACCTATCTGTCCATAAAGCCTATAAAAAAACCTTCTTCATGTATTTTACAACACTTCAGCTTGTGATTCTTATCTAGTGGGGGTCATTTTTTAGGATTCTTTACCTAACTGAAGTCTCTGAGATCCTGACACCTTGCACTTCTGGAGACTCCAGGTAGGTTGCAGCTCTGGAAAATGGTGGCGCTGGAGACTAAAGGGTTCCTGATGGTTTCACCCTTAATTCTTCACCTTAATTCTTAATTCTTTTGCAGTTAACAGGTGTCTTTTCTTCACCACCTGTTTTTGTCTGACCCTGCTGACCCAATGAGCATTTCACTGTCCAATGGTCACGCCTTAACTGCAATGTCTAGTATTGCATTAGTATTGCATCCTTCTCATGGGCATTTAATACTTTTTGACTTTTCAGTCTGAGTTAAATCTCTTTTTTGGCTCAATTTATCTGTAAAAGAAAACATGCCTACTAATTCTGCACACCTGAATATAAGGTGATTTTCATTTCCAGCCTTCATGAACAATTATATATCACTTATACATTATTAAATACTAAATCAATAGTAGTTATTAGGATTACTGTGGTTTGGAATTGGTCAAATGTGCCTGGAAAAAAAATATGATCAGAAAATCAACGTGCCTAATAATTCTGCACTCCCTGTATATATAAAGAATATATCCTAGAGTTGCTTGTGGTGGGGCAAATTAAACGCAATATGGAGAATCTTTTGCGTCACTCTTAATGTGACACACCACACATCTACTCATAACACCCTAACTCTCATAGACAGATTACAAAACACAGAACACTTACCCACACACACATACAAATCAAGGTCAAACTCATAGCCAGCTTCACAGTGGCAGTGATGGCCACCCAGCATGTTCACACACTCAGAGTGAGGACCACAGGAACTGAGCCCCTCAGCACACTCATCTACATCTGGATCACAGATTCAAAACCCAAGAGAGACTGTTCAGCACTTTAACTAAGGCAGTAATTTATTAACACTAAAACCGCCAGGGGTCATTGTATCTAGAACCATCAGCAGGTACAATTTACCCATGCACATGACTACTGTTTTGATATGGCTAAAAAACTCATTATTTCACTGTATTATGCCACTGTCTTTAGTCATTAAATTATTATTTTTAGTCATCAACTATGTTTTTTTTCTGTGTTGTTTTATGTTCAAGGCTTTTTTAAGCAGGCTACACTAATCACTGAATATAAGCTAAACCAGCCTGCAATGTCAACAAGAATTAAAATGAAATAAAATACATTTGGGTGGTGTAATATACCCACTGTGACTAAAACCGATTACCGCTATCTCAGTCTGTGAAAGGTGTTACCTAGTAAGATAGAACGTTAAAAAGTAAGCTGTGCGAAAATGGCAGTGCAAAAATAAAGGCATTATATAGATACATTTGACCTGCTGGCACTTATGGGTATAAATGCCCCAATTTGGGGACCCACTTTATATTAGGTGGCCTTAACTACTATGTACTAACATATTAATTAATCATGTGATACATTGCACTTATTGTGTACATACATTTTTTTACATTGTACTTACATTTTGAAAAATACCTGCATGTAATTACATCTGTAATTAATTTATGTAGTTACATTTGTAATTACACTGTTGACAATTCCCTTACACCAAACCCTATTCTTAAACTTACCCATACCACCACACCTGTCCCTAACCCTACCCGTATCCCACCTCAATATCAGCAAAGGTGTTTTGCAATAAAATTTGAACACAGTAAGTACATTGTACTTATTTTTTGATGTAAGTACATAGTAGTTAAGGCCACCTAATATAAAGTGGGGCCCAACAGGGGATTGTAAATAACAGAATTGTATTGTCAATGACTAGGAAACTTTTGCATATTTTATTGAAAAACAGCCATGGGTAAATTTTACCCCGTTGCGGTTGTTAAAGGCATCCAAAGATGACACGCAGTCTCTAAGGATAGCAAACAGTTGGCTTGATGTCAAAGTATAACAAAAATGAACACTGAAAGATTTATACCATAGCAGTTGCGTCCATCCCCCTGAAAGCCCATGGCACACTGACAGTGGTACCGAATGCCATCCCCTGGCAGACAGAGAGCCATGGGATCACAATGGTGCTTCCCAGTTGAACAGGGGTTCAACTCCACAAGCCCAGGAAGCTCACCTGTAAATATAGGTGAGAAATCTCCATATATAAAGACATCTCCAAAGTCCTCAACAAGATTCAAAATTATATGAAATATAACTTATAATGACTCACATTGTAGAATGGTTTTGTTATCACTATGTTCCCATTCAGTCAGTCATGTTTGACGTTATGTTGATACTGATGTAATGGAGTTTCGCCAGGGAGCCCTACATGCCATGGCCAGTGCACCTGCAGGCCCATCAGGCTAGACTCTCGAAGAGCTGCACAAGTGTACTGTAGTTCTGAGCCGGGGTTGTTAAAGGAACTGCGCATGGCAGTTTACCTTGCCCTCCAAGCAACGAAAGTCATTGTGCAGTGGTCCAGGAATGCCATCTCTGGTTGGACCTGGCTGAGACACCAACAAAGTTAACTTTCTCGATGCTCCCATCCCCCAGGCTTTCCTCTTCAGCGTCCTCTTCGAGGACTTCACTCGGCAGTTCATGGCAGTCCAGAAGCAGACTGAGGCTATAAAGCACATCCTGCCCCAGCGTGACACTTCTGCCACCAAACTGCCATGGACTGGCCCTCAGCCTGCTCGTCACCGAGGGTGTCCCCCTTTGGTGTCTACACCAGCTCCAGGGCAACCGTAGTCATCCCGTCCACCCCGTCCAGAGATGGAGGGAGCTGTTCTGAACCAGGAGATGTTAAACGCACCACTCCTTCCCCTGGAAGAGGGAGGGGTGGAGAATCTTCAGTTTCATTTTATTTCTGTTCTGCCGCAGGTCCCAGGTGTACCCACTTTCTCAATAAAAGAGCAGTTTCCTCAACCTCTGGGCCTGTCCACACGCCTCCCTAGCCAGTCCCTCACGGGACCCACGGAGACAGGTAAGTGTCACACCACACTCACTGCCTCTACTTCTGTGGACGTTATGCTTCCTGGGTTGGGCCCCAGCGCTCCTCGCCAGCCCATCCTGTTGGATCATTCAGACAGTCAGACTTGGCTATGCGATTCAGTGTGCCACGCATCCTCCCAGGTTCAGCGGCCTCCTGTTTACCTCAGTGCCAAGCAAAGATGTCCCTGTCCTGCATGCTGAAATTGTGGTCCTCCTGGTGAAGGACGCAATAGAGTCTGTCCCTCCAGTCGAGATGAAGTCAGGGTTTTACAGCCGTACCCAAGAAAGGCAAGGGGTTACGGCCAATTTCCCTTCACAAGCTCCCGTTCAAGATGCTCACGCAGAAACGCATCATCACATGCGTTCACCCCAGGATTGGTTTGCAGACAACACTGCGACTGTTGCGTACATCAACCACCAAGGCGGGGGATGCTCAGGCTGCATGTCACAACTCGCCTGCCATCTCCTCCTCTGGAGTCAGTGGCGGCTCAAGTCGCTGCGCACCATTCATGTTCCAGGTGAGCTCAATCGTGCAGCTGACGCGCTCTCACGCCAGCTCACATTTGTGAGTAATGCCGGCCGTATGTCCAGGCAGGTGTGACTCGGCATGCAAATCTCACTGGCCTATGTCCATTGGCTCGTTTTATTACCACTTGGAGATGATTGGGCTCCCAGGCAAAACCCCATTACATCAGTATCAATGTAACATCTCCCTCCTTCAGGGAATGGGGGTTACATTAGTAACCTAGAAGTTCTTACCTCCTACAGGTCCCACTTGGTTGATTATGGCATATCTAAGGGTGGTTCCTTCTGTGAACATGACCATCAGATGCTCCACATTCACCTGCTGAAAGTCCGGTATGGTCCATGGACCATGCTCACAGTCACGGAAGCTCACATTCTGGTGTAGCCGGTAGGAGAATATTTCAGATCCACCATTTTCTGACACCACCATGTATTCTTGCAGTGAAGATGATGTCACAACTGAGCCAGAAACAAACTACATAACCAATAATGCTCAAAGAACACATTTCAAAGCACTAACTTTGGACTCAAGTGGCTTATTGCTTTTAAAACATGTGACAGCACTATGGTAAAAGACAAACATGTATAATAAAGAGTTACATTTGTTAATTATTAATTATTATTGGAATAAACAATTCTTCAGGTAATATAAGAGAATATCTGATATAGCTTAATTAATTTGATTGGCCAAGGGGTGTTAATGTTTAGTCCGAAAGCACTGGGATATTTCCCTGTTTTGCTGTGTATCATTTAAATAACCCCATTCTGACCACATAACAAAAATAATTAGCCTTCAGTCAATCAAAATTATGACATATCAAGTGATAATTATGAGATAAAAAATTATGTCAAAATTATGACATAAAATTCATTATGACATTATTCGAAATTAGATAAGTCTTTATTGACTTATTTCAATGTAAATTTTATTTTACAATTAAATGTGTTCCATTGTTCTAGTTTGCCGTCATTCATCAGTCAACATGGACACTAACCACATTCACCACAACTGTTAGTTCTGTTTAGTTGTCCGTTATTGTTTGTGTGTTATGTTGCATGCTGTGTCGCATCATGCTAATAAACCCTGTGTATTATAATCTTGTTTTTCTTCATTAGAGCCGTAGCATTACCATCACTAAATATGTCCTTATTTTGAATTTATGAGATAAAGTCATAATTATGACTCTGAAGTTAAAATGATGAGGTCATAATTTAATTATCTCAGTTTTGTTAGAATATATTTATGAGATAAAGTCACTCATTTTTTACTTAGTATCTAATAATTTGGACTTGTATGTCATAATTTAGATTTTTTTTAGCTTATAATGACAGTATATCATAATTTCATATTAGTTAGTATTGGGGATTTATTGTTTTTTTAAGAGTAGAACTAGAACGCTAATCATACCCTCCAAGATTGTTTACAAGAATTACCTGATTGGTTGTATTGGTAGGTCTCTTTATATGGCAGAATATTAACTTTAGCACCCCTGGGAATGGTAGGTAATTCTCCATTGATCCTTATTTCAAAATTCAAATGGTTGAACGAATCCATTCCTTGAGCCTCATGAAAAATGGTAACACGCTGGCCTTGTGGGCTGAAAACCAGTTCTGCCCAATGAGAAAACTCAGCACCTAAAAAAATATATATTTTTCTTTAGTGACATGAACACTGTACAAATATAATATAATGAAAACAATCATACCAGTTATGCTAAAGCCATTTGGATGGTTTTGGAGCTCAAGAGCAAACAGCCAGCCAAATATGGAGACCAGTGGGCTCACAGTCATCAGAGCCCAACCTGCCTGAGCTGGGACAGGACTGATGGAGATATATACGCGTCCTTCTCCCACCACAGCAAAGCCATGGATGTCCACGTTATTTAGCTTAACTTTAGTGTCTCCAACAGAAACATGGCCACTCAGCTTTCCACTTAAAGGCTGAGAAATACCTGTAAAAACAGTCTTATATTTCACATTTGTATAGATGGTATCATAGTCATAAGATATGACATGAAAAAAAAAAAAAAATGGACCCACTTTATATTAGGTGGCCTTAACCACTACTATTTAAATTGATCATTTGATACAATGCACTTATTATACATGTTTTTATTTTTTTATTTTACAAATGACCTGCATGTAATTACAGCTGTAATTAATTTATGTAGTTACATTTGTAGTTACACAGTTGAAACTTCCCTAACACATAACCCTACCCTTAAAATTACCCATACCACCACACCTGTCCCTAACTTTACCTGTATCCCACCTCAATATCAGCAAAAGTGTTTCACAATACAATATGAACACAATAAGTACATTGTACTTATTTTTTGATGTAAGTGCATCATACCCATTAGTTAAGGCCACCTAATATAAAGTGGGACCGAAAATATTAAACTACAAAAGCTCACCCATGGGTAAACATTGTCTGCCATTGCCATAGTAACCAGAACGGCAATGACAGCATGGACCAGTTGCATAGTCTGTGCAGTAACTTTCCTGGGAGCAGAATTTCAAGTGCACACCACACAGTTTGGTTCCATTATTTGAACTAGCATGTAGTAGTTCTTGATTTGGTTTTAATGGCTGTTGAACAAGTGAAGCTGGGATGCCCATTTTGCCCTCAGAAATAGATTTATCTGCAGGTGTGTTTGATTCTTCTGTAATGTAGAAATCTTCATCTGTGGTGTTGCGCAAGCTACCAAATCCCATAGAATCAGACTTGGAGACTGAAGCAGGAACTATCTTCTGGAATGGGAAGCGGCTGGTTCCGATGTGGAAAATCCACAGTCCATTTACCCCGGTGTTCCCTGCCCTGAGAGTCGCATAGGTAACACTTTACCAGAAGATTCAGTTTGTTAATACTGTTGTTAGTATGAGCTAACAATGAACAGTTCTTTTACAGAATTGATGGTAACACTTTACAGTAAGGTCTCATTTGTTAACAGCTAATGCATTAAAGGGGACCTATTATGCCCTTTTTTAATGTCTTGATTTTCTTTTTGGGGTCTACAAGAATAGGTTTCATGTCATTTTTTTTATGTTACATTGTTACACCACCTCTCTTCCCAGTCTTGTTCTGTTTAGTTTGTGTCTATATGAAAACCGTCCTTCTGAAGAGCACAATGTGCTCTGATTGGTCCAGTGTGTTGTGATTGGTCAACTGCTTCAAGCTGTTTCAGAAATGTCACACCCAGTGTTTAAAGGAACACTCCACTTTTTTGTAAATAGGCTCATTTTCCAACTCCCCTAGAGTTAAACAGTTGAGTTTTAGCATAGCTTAGCTTATAACTCTCATTCCTGCGTAATAATCAAGGAACTCTGCTGCCATACCATCAGGCGCTGCGTAATATCATTGCACCGCTGAATGCACCCATGGTACGGAAACAAAGTTCCTTGATTATTACGCAGGAATTAGAGTATAGTTCCTAGCCATTTCGGTCTAGGAAATACACTATGTAACTACAGAAGAGTCAAGTTTAAATAGGAAAAATATCAAAAGTCTTTGGTCATTTTTGAGTGAGATGCTAACGGTCTAATAACATTTACTTGAGTACATTTTTTGGGTAACTTGTAGCTACTTTTAGAGTATATTTAAAGATGGGTACTTTTACTCTTACTCAAGTACATTTCTTGTGAAAAAACTGTACTTTTACTTAGTTACATTCGGCGCACGTTTAGTCGGAAGATGATGGCCGAAGCAGAGGAAGATGTGTGTGAGCTACGAGAGGCAGATCACCCATGGCCTCAAGTTCAGTCTATGTTTTCACTCCAAGATATAGAATAGTTTCATAATGTGATGCATGCCGTGTGCACCCAAACAAACTGACATCTCAGCATACAAGAATTCCACCCTGAAAAGAACATGTAGCGGTAAGTGTCACAATGATGCCTATATTTGAACACTATTAATGGTCATTTGGTAACTATGGGAAATGTTCCCTTATTGTACTATTTCACATACTGTCCGAGTATTTTCCTCACATGCGCTCTTGTGCAAGCAATGATAAATCGTTTGAATCCTCCAAACAACAAACGTCCACGAACAAACGTTCACATCTGCACATTTACATATCCTTTTCTTCACAAAACGAAACAAATTGAATAGCCAAATGTGACGTCTTGCATTTATACACAAATCCGGACAGACGCCTGTCTGAAGTGTAGAAAATACATACAAATAAAAACGGTATTGTATTTTATTGCTACCTAAAGAATAGCCTATATAGAAATATAAGAACAAAGTATGTTTTAAGAAGAGCTCTGGTTAGCCCAGCCCACCATTAATACCATTAATCACACACACACACACACACACACACACACACACACACACACACACACACACACACACACACACACACACACACACACACACACACACACACACACACACACACACACACACACACACACACACACACACACACACATATATATTACAATAAGGTTCATTAGCTTACATAAGTTAACATGAACAAATAATGAACTGCACTTATAAAGCATTTATTTATCTTTGTTAATGTTAATTTCAACATTTACTAATGCATTATTCAAATCTTGTTAACAAGTTAATGCACTGTGAACTAACATGAATAAACCATGAACAGCTGTATTTTTATGAACTAACATTAACAAAGATGAACAAATGCTGAACAGAGGTGTTGTTCATGGTTAGTTCATGTTAACTAATACATTAACTAATGTTAATTAATACAACCTTATTGTAAAGTGTTACCGAGAGGTGTGTGAAAGCTCTCCAAGTAGTCTGAAATTCAGGGTTTTCGCTTCTTATCAATCAGATCGCAAGTAACTAGTAACTAACTACTTGAGTAGTTTTCTCACCGAATACTTATTTACTCTTACTCAAGTAAATATTACGATTGTTACTTTTACTTTTACTTGAGTAAATATTTCCGTAAGTACTTGTACTTTTACTTGAGTACAGATTTTGGCTACTCTACCCACCTCTGTCTATACTAAGCTATGCTAAAAGTGCTACTGCCAGACCCAGAGATGGGCTGAATGGATTTGAAAACGGTAAAACTCTACAGTTTAACTCTAGGGGAGTTGGAAAATGAGCCTATTTTCAAAAAAAAGTGGAGTGTTCCTTTAAAGTGGGAAACTGTGTTTTATACAGCTAAATTAACATAGAAGTTGGCCACTCTGCTAAAAATATGTGTTCTTAAAAATAAGATGGGTCCACGAGTGCACAGATTTGAGGAAGAGAAGAGCCAATTCATAAGAGAACACTGTAAATTTGAGAGTGCGCGTCCAGTTTTTTGCAAGAGCGAACGTATTGTGGGATTGACAGCAGACCAGAGAAAGTTGTGAGCAGACGAGTGCATCAAAAGATTGGGCAGCGCAGCAGAACACAAACATTTTTAAATATCACAAATAAAAGGATTCCTCTCTAGAGAAGAGTTCAGTCTTTCCGCTCACAAATCCGCCATGGTGCAAGTGCAACTGGCTTTTAAAGGGAAAGGGAGATGAGACTCTGATTGATTTATTGCACGTTATGCCCAAAACACACCCATGACTCATTAAGAGTACAAACTTTTGGAACCGATTGGCGCCAACCGTTTTTTTCCGTCATTCAACTAGCAAAAGTGGATTCAGACTGCGCCATGCGCCATGCGCTCATAACATTAAAATAGGGTCCTTTGACTCCGAGTGGCTAAATACCAGAAACATGCAAGAAGGCGGTATGCAAGAAAAAATATTAAAATATAGAAGTGCCAGTGCGTACTGGCCCACTTCGGGTACTGATCATGCTCCTTACCATAACCGCGAGTTTCAACACACTGCTATCGCAACTCAACCTTTTTATGTGTATGTTAATGAGGAATATTGTGGTGTGTTCATTCACAGAAGAAAACTCAAGAATACAGTCAGGGAGTTCAGAAACAGTGCTTACTGATATAGAGAATAACTTCCTTTGGAGTGACTTTGTGCTTTGTAACTTACCATATGCAGACCTTTTCCATTTTAATAATGTATTTATTGTTGAAGTGAACATTAATTAAGACAAATAATGCTGTAGTAAGTATTTTTCATTGTTAGGTCACATACTTAAAGTTAACTAATGTAAAAAAAAAATTTAAAAAAAAATCATTACAACATTGGTTAATGTTAATCACTACTATTTTGTACATTTAGTGTTGTATAATAACAGTGTCCACAATAAAGAGTAAAAACATATTTAGTTTAAAATTATTGCGACAAATTCTCAGAAATGTTGAATTTGCTTTTTTGCAAATATCGTATTTGGTCATTTAAAAATATCATGACGTTTTGGGGAATTGCACTGCATGACATTTTACAACCTGAAGTGAACTTATAACTTATAACAACTTATATGAATAATTTTACTTCAGAAATGATGTAATCGATTCATACATTTTAGATGTTTTATCAAGTTTTATGTTTTAGTGTTTTATCAGTTCAAATTAATTAACGATAAGGAAAAAAATAAAATTTAGATAAGTAATAGACCTATAATGCCACATTTAATGTTAATGAATTGCAGGAAGATACGTGAAATGGATAAAAGAATAAAAAGGTTTCATGCACTCACTTATGGAGGTTATTGGTGGTCTCATCAGAGCTAAACAGACTGTAGAACAGCTCTTCTGTGGTAGATGTATCACCTCTATTAAAGCCAACCTGAAGTTTAGCATGTCCTTTTGACATGTTAGCATAATTGTGACTGATATTTAGCATCTGTTGCTCCTCAGGATACAGGAACAAGGCATATGTATCTGATTTATTTCCAGCCAACACAACCTGGAAACTGGTTACCTGCATGCAGATCAGAACAACGTAGTTAATAATGATAGCATTAAAACATTTTTTACATTTATGTGTAAAAAGATGAATAAATACAAAAGAATGTTACACAATGTGTAAATGGTGACTGGACAAGCCTGTCCTCTTCACATGCAACGTTGTCCCATGTGGCGATGACTGTGTGGCTGGCCTTAAATGTAAAACCAGTGAAACCACGCTGCACCATTTCAGAAGCCCGGTTTAATACATCTAATGATTCCTCCACACGGTAAAACACAGATCCTTTCCCATGTCCCGAACTAATGTCAGTAAGCAAAGGTGCTATGGCTGAGAAGCTCAGAGGAAACATGGTTCTTAAATACTGACTCTCTTCAGGAGGAAGCTGCAGGGACAAGAAGCCATTTGTGGCAACCTGAGGAATGGAGAGTGTCCGTGTGATAACTCAACACTTTAAAGACTTTTCATATTGTAATACTTTAATTATTTGGATGCATTTAAAATATTTTTGCTCATCATTAGTATGAAAACAATAGCAATTCAATTAAATGTTAAACTTCAGACTCCACATGCTTAATAGATCTGGTTGCATATGCAAATTTCATGCTAAAATAATTGGCAAATGCTTTTTTTAAATTGTGTGGCTTACATAAAGAACGTTGAACTGCACTTCGTAGAACTGTAAGGGCTTTTTTAGCTTCAGGGCTTCAGATAGTTCATCATCACCTTCTCGAAGAACGGAATCCCCTTCAGATAATCCAAAAGGGAAAAGTGTGTCCTTTTGAATAGCATTCATGAAATAAACATTTGTAAAAAGTAAAGCAAATACCCAGCAGTTCTTCATTTCGAGAGGGAGCAGCTTCGATCTGGAGTACTTAAATATAATTGTCCCTGAAGAAGTTCAAGAGATGTGACGATGTGGTGATTTAAAATGCAAGGAAGCCTCAACCACAAACTACTAGTTACCAAAATGTCTATGGGAGGGTTTTGGTAGGCGAGTGCAATGCACGTGTTCATCAAATTTGAATAGAAAATGATTTGTGCAAAATTGCTTCAATAAATGTCTATTTGAAATATTACTTGTTTCGTAATTACTTTCCTTTACAGAAATGAGGATCACTTTCAAAAACATCTGATTATTGGAATCCTTGGAATTTTCTCAAATCTTTTCCTCCAGATATCACAGACAAAGGCTTAAAATAATAGTTGGATAAAACATTCAGCGGAATTGAAACTGTTTGGTTACCAACATTCTTCAAAATACACTATATTGCCAAAAGTATTGGGACACCCCTCCAAATCATTGAATTCAGGTGTTCCGATCAATTCCATGGCCAAAGGTGTATAAAATCAAGCACCTAGGCATGCAGACGCTTCTACAAACATTTGTGAAAGAAAGGGTCGCTCCTAGGAGCTCAGTGAATTCAAGCGTGGTACCGTGATGGGTTGCCAACAGTGCAATATGTTCCTTTGTGAAATTTCCTCACTACTAAATATTCCACGGTCAACTGTTAGTGGTATTATAACAAAATAGAAGCAATTGGGAACAACAGCATCTCAGCCACAAAGTGGTAGACCACAATCACCCTGACTGAGTCTGGTTTCTCCCAAGGTTTTTTTCTCCATTATGTCACCTGATGGAGTTTTGGTTTCTTGCCAACGTCGCCTCTGTTGCCTTTTGGCTTTCTCAGTTGGGGACACGAAATATTCGTCACCGTTTTCTCCAGAGCGGCTGTACAGACAAATCCAATTCTGTTGCATTATTTTCCTGTTTAACACCGTGGTGTTATGGTGTGGGGAGGTTTTTCAGGGGTTGGGCTTGGCCCCTTAGTTCCAGTGAAAGGAACTATTAATGCAATTTCATGCTCCCAACTTTGTGGGAACCGTTTGGGGATGGCCCCTTCCTGTTCCAACATGACTGCGCACCAGTGCACAAAGCAAGATCCATAAAGACATGGATGAGAGAGTTTGGTGTGGAGGAACTTGACTGGCCTGCAGTCCCGATAGAACACCTTTGGGATTAATTAGTGCAGAGACTGCGAGCCAGGCCTTCTATTCTAGTTCAAGTTCAATTTTATTTGTATAGCCCATTTCCAACAGCGCCCAGACTGACCAAAGTGCTTTACAGAAGAGCAAGAATATCACACATACATAGAAATAAACCAGTTAAAATATAAAACCACCTATTTAGAAGTTTAACATATCATGGTAATCAGTACACTAAGGAAAATAAAGTTTTTAGCAGGGACTTAAAAATAGACAAGGAAGGGGCCAGCCTAATCTCTAAAGGCAGGGTATTTCAAAGTCGTGGCCCTGCCACCGCAAATGCACGCTCACCTCTACGCTTTTGTCTAGCGCGTGGAACGACCAACAAAGCCTGGTCGCAAGAACGGAGGCTTCTGGGTGGAGTATAGGAGTGAAGGAGTTCAGATAAATAGACAGGAGCTTTGTTATGTAGGGATTTATAAACGAAGAGGAGAATTTTAAAATCTATTCTCTGACAAATCGGCAACCAATGAAGGGATCTAAGAAAAGGAGTGATGTGTTCATGTTTACAACACTTTAAAAGAAGTCTGGCAGCAGCATTTTGGACAAGCTGAAGTCGTGTAATTTGAGATTTAGATGTACCGCAGTATAAGAAATTACAGTAATCTAGACGCGACGTAACAATCGCATTAACAGCCATTTCGAGATTTTTGGGGAGAGAAAGTTTTTAATTTTTTGACAGTAGGTGAAGCTGATAAAAACTGGATCCAACAACAGAGGAGATATGTCTGTCAAATTTTAAAAGCTGGTCAAAAATAATACCTAGGTTCTGCACCCGTGTCGATCTAAAAGCGGATAAACTTTCTAGCTCAGGGCTTATACACTGAGCAAGAAAGATAAACATTTCCTGCTTGTGCTATCACCCGTGCAATGACTAAGAAAAACATGCCAGATGAAACTGACTGTGATCTTAGTGATACTTTTATTGCTGCGGAAAACCTTTCTCAACTTTAATCTAGTACGGTGTGTGCTAAAGCTGAAGATGTGTGTTCTGTGAATGAAGTACAATCCAATGATCGTGGAAAGAATTCTCTGACCGTCTTCTACTTTCTACAAGATGGGTTACTTTGTAGACAGCAGCCTACTGTCACGGTTCATGAATTCACTATCTCTCTCTCGTACGCTTTACGTGTGTGGGTGTGTGTATGTATGTGTGTGTGTGTGTTTGGGTGTGTGAGTGATTGGGTGCTGCTGGTGATCGGGATTTTTCTCTCTCTGTCCTAGGGCCCAGGATTTCAGGAGTGAAAGAAAGTTAGGATTTATGAAGATGAGTGTTAATATTATTGTATACTCATATTTTGGTGTTGGTTTCTGCACATGTAGTATTTATTTATTTTTGTCGATTTTTCAGGAAATCTCCTTTTGGAGAGGGAGGTGTGACGACCCTGAGTCTCCCTGTTTTCCTATTGGGCAGAATGGGAGAGCTTCCGATTGGTTCTCCTGTTAATTGACAATTAACTTGAGTGTCTGTATATAAGTGTGTGTGTATCATTATAGAGGTTACGCTCTCTGTGGGATAGACATTCCCAGAGGCGTCTCCATACTGGATGTAAGCGCTTACTGATTATTTCTTATTTGTTTGTATTTCTTAAGTCATGTAGCATATATGTATATTTTGTTATAAGTTCATTCATTCCTTGTTTACCCCTAGACTTTTGTTTGTTGTTGTTCCCTGTTTGTGGTGTCTTTATGTCAGTTTAATAAAATCATTTTTCACTGATTAGACCTTGTTGTCCGATCCCCCTTTTATATTGCGACTCGAAACGAGTGGGTCGTAACAATGTACAGACAGAATAGAGAGGGAGCTAAAACAGAACCTTGAGGAAGGCCACAGGTCAGAGGAGCAGGGGATTAGGAAAAATTACCCAGTTTCACTAAAGATTTCTGTCAGATAGGTCAAGTCAACTTTATTTATATAGCGCTTTTAACAATGCAGATTGTTTCAAAGCAGCTTTACAGTGTTAAACAGGAAAATAATGCAGCATAATTTTATTCAGCCGTATAGCCATTCTGGAGAAAATGGTGATGTCATCAGTTCATTTCAATTATCATACAGTGGCAGTGTGGGCTTTAGATCAGTAATTAGATCAGTAATTTAGTTTATATGGTTAATTTAGTTTAATAATTAGATTTATTTCGATGTTTAGTTGAAAAATGTAGAAAAATTTAGTGTGGTATGAATGAAACCATTTCAGAGCGTTTGCTTTTAGACCTACCCAAGACTCAAGTCTAGATAATAGTAAGGAGTGGTCTATGGTATCAAAAGCAGCCGATAAATCTAAGAGAATAAGAACCACAGAGTCCCCAGAGTCAGCGGAGATGTAGATGTAATTTACAACTCTCAGAAGGGTGGACTCAGTGCTATGAGTGGACTTAAAGCCAGACTGAAAAACCTCATAAATAGAATTGCTAGTCATAAAGTGGTGAAGTTGATTCAGCACAATTTTCTCTAAAACTTTTGTAATAAGAGGCAAAACAGAAATGGGACAAACATTTTTTAGGACAGTGGGGTCCAGAGAAGGTTTCTTGAGCAGAGGAGTGACTGTAGCGACTTTAAGGTCAGCAGAAACAGAGTCCATTTGGAGACACTTATTAAAGCTACACTATGTAACTTTTCCGTCCACTAGAGGTCACCTGTTCAAAACAAAGGCGTAGTTTAATGACGCCACGTTTGGGCGCAGAACCTTGGGACATGTGGTCTTCACCTCACAGCCAGTTGAAAAGAGTCAGGATAGGACTCATGAAATCAGAGGCAGGGCAGAAATCATGTTCATGGATGCGATTATTAAAGGTCCCGTTCTTTGTGATCCCATTGTTCAAACTTTAGTTAGTGTGTAATGTTGCTGTTAGAGCATAAATAATACCTGTAAGATTATAAAGCTCAAAGTTCAATGCCAAGCGAGAAATTTTATTTAACAGAAGTTCCCTTTCAAAGCCTACAGCGAACGGCCGGCTTGGACTACATCCTGGTACTTCCTTCATTAATTACGTCAGTAGAACAGTAGAACAGACTAACCTCCGCCCACCAGAATACACGAAAAAAAGGGGCATGGTCTTGTTGCTGTCCCACGTGGAGAAGAGGAAGTGTCGCGTGAAGAAAAGGAATTGTTGCGTTTGAGTGTGTTTGTCGCCATGTCGTCGAGACGCTGTTATTTTCATCCCGGAGTCAAATCACCTTTGTTTGGCTTTCCCAGGGACGCTGTAGAGATCATTAAGCGCATACATCTCCCGTTAAGAGGCGTGACCTTTCCGTGCAAGTTACGTGCGCTAAGCTGCTGTCGAATCACAGCACAGGAACCGTGCCACGTTCGCTAAGCTGCGGTCAAATCACAACACGGGAACCGCTGGCACAATCAGAACTCGTTACGTATTTCTGAAGGAGGGACTTCATAGAACAAGGAACTCATCAGCTCGTTTTTAGAACAGTGAAAACAGCGGTATACAGATAAGTTAATTGTGTGAAAAATACTGTTTTTTTACACGCGAAACATGAACACATGTTATATTGCACACTGTAAACACAATCAAAGCTTCAAAAAAACACGAAGAACGGGACCTTTAACACTACTGTAGTATGAAGCAGAGCAGGACCGAGTGTTGTGGAGCTGAGCAACGCCGCAGGAGAGATTGAAGAGCGGGACTTTTATTTTGGCATAGTCGCCGGCGGGACTTTTATTATAACACGGTGCCACTTCCTCTTTTACAGTCATGAGTATAAGGTAACGCAACTCTGTTTATCGTATTAGATATATCTGAGTGTGTTGAAAAGGAAGTTATGACGTTCACTTGGCGGCTGCTATGACACTTGTTCACACTGCAGCGTTTCTGCTAAATAAAACCAGAAACCGAGGGTAACGCAGATATGGCGCAATCGGCAGGCGACTCCCTCAAACGCATAGCTCACACGTCCCGGTTCCTTGGTTAAAATAGCAATTTCTCACGATTTACAAATAGTTGGAAACATTTGGGATATTCTAAGTACTCAACTGAACAAAATATACAACACTGGCCTAGTGGTTTTTGGATATTTTCCTGCAAAAATCTTACATAGTTCACCTTTAACAAGAGATAACAGACCAGGCCCAATCGAATCAATAATTAATTTGAAAAATTTTGGGTGAATAATATCACTAGGACAAAATGAGGGTTTAAGATTGTCAATCACCTCCTTTAATTCCTGGAGATTGATGGGTTCAAAAGCGACCAAAAATGCAGAGGCGGGTGACATGATTGGAGAATTGGCTAACGTTAAGGTGGGACAGACATCAAGTCTTAAGTTCGTAATTTTGTCACTAAAGTATCTCAATAAGTTTTCACAGAGAGCATTAGAAGCCACAGGCAGGGTGTTCACAGAAGGATTGGTAACAGATTGAATAAATGAAAACAAAACCTTCGGTTCAGAGTGATTAGTTTCAATTAGGTTGGAGAAGTATGCAGCTTTTGCAGACTTGGCTGCAGTCTGGTAAGATTTAAGAGAGTTCTTTGAACATTTGAAGAGAGAAATGCAGCCTGTCTTGTTTCCATTTACGTTCTGCCTTCCTGCAGTTTTGTCAGTCACATCAAACCCATAAGAGAGTACAAGGTCCAGCGTATGACCCAAAATATGTGTAGAGTCACTGATCCACTGGGAAAGATTAAAAGCATTGATAATATTAAGAAACTCATGTGATGAGGGGTTAGACGGACAGCAGACATGAATATTAAAGTGACCCACCAATAGGAAGCGGACGTAATTTGTGGCAATATTGCCAATCAGTTCAGTGAAATGCTGTATAAAGTCCTTAGTGGAGTGCGGAGGACGATAAATCACCACTAGACATACAGGACCGTTCCAGTCCAAGTGAAGAAACTGAGCTTCGAGGCCGTTCCAGGGACCAATTGACAGCGTGCAGAGAGAGAGTTCTTTAAAATAGTTACTATGCCACCCCCGCGTCCACTCGGGCGAGGAGGGTTAAAAAATGTACAGTCAGCAGGGATCAGTTCAGAAAACGGAGTTAGATCACCAACCTTTAGCCAGGATTCTGTGATAAACATAAAATCCAAGTTGTGAGCTGAGTAAAAGTCATTTAGTAAGAAGGTCTTGTTCACCAGAGAACGGGCATTTAATAATGCCATCTTCGGTGGAGGGATAATAGCAGGAGATGAGGACACTTTTCAGCATGCGCAGATTACTGTGAGTCACTTCCCGATGTCTGG
The DNA here is from genome assembly GCA_023566225.1 of Romanogobio albipinnatus. Classification (NCBI taxonomy): domain Eukaryota; kingdom Metazoa; phylum Chordata; class Actinopteri; order Cypriniformes; family Gobionidae; genus Romanogobio; species Romanogobio albipinnatus. Next base: position 20,718,129 of record CM042256.1, on the reverse strand, counting down.
AGCCGAGGCCGATGCGGTAGAGACCGGAACGAAAAACAGGGCTCGGGTGCACGGGGAGAACATGACGAAGCCAGCGGTATGCCACGTCCCGTGGGCACCAGGTAGTAGAACCACCGTGAAGCGATTCGTGGGAAGGATCCGAGAGAAAACCAGCCCGCAGGTGAGCTTTTAGCTTCACGATGTAACCTCCGCGGTTTCCTCGTTTCCTCCTTCGCTTTCTCCACGGGATGCTGAGGGGCCACCAGCAGATATGACCCGGGACAGCCGATGTGGACGACTCATCAGTCTTGTTAAAAGAGCAGTCCACATCTAAAGTGTAAAAGTTTGAAAATGAGGTCGCAACCGAGTTGCGAAAAACCAAAAGTGCTTGGCTGTCGTAGGTTAAAAGCGTGTAACAGTTTAAAAATAGAGCAGACAACCAGACAAGCAACCACAAGAGCGACAGACGGCAGGCCCAGCACACAGGCGCCATCTCGGAAACAATAATTAAAAGTCTAACATCAGTGCCTGACATCACAAATGTGCTTCTAGTACTATTGATACGCATTGTTATGAGATCGTGTTGAAAATTCCCCAAAACACACTCCTAAACTTTGTGGAAAGCCTTCCCAGAAGAGTTGAAGCTGTTATAACTGTAAAGGGTGGGCCAACTCCATATTAAACCCTATGGATTAAGAATGGGATGTCATTAAAGTTCATGTACATGTAAAGGCCAGCGTCCCAAAACTTTGGCAATATAGTGTATCTTCTTCAGCAGAAGAAACAAATACAGGTTTGCAACTATAAGAGGGTGAGTAAATCATGACAAAATGTAAATTTTTGGGTGAACTATCCCTTTATATGTACAATGCATTAAAACAATTTCCGTTTCATTTAAATAAGAAAATAGTGGCAGACTGTGGCACAGTCCCAGAAGTTCACTACAATGTCCATTATTTACAAAAATGAAGAAAAATTTAAACGATACAGTCATTGAAAGACGGAACATTTTGTTCTGCAGTTGCATTGGTTACTGATAATGAACTCGCAGTAGGCTACTGTATGTACATGCAATTGTTCTACTAATGATCTGGATTTTCTGCAGGAGGAATCTGCATGTCTTGACTGTGGCATTCAAGGTGCAAATAACAGGTCGTTGTCAAGACTCTTGGCTGTCTGAGTGGGTGAGATGGTTGAGTTTGTCCATTGAAATGACATGGTCTTGGCAACGGGGGGAGGATGAAGAGCTGCTTTGTTTTCAATCAATTTTGCTTCATTCATCTAGACAGAAAAGTTTTCCAGACATGCTGTGAAACCTGTTTGTTAGATAGTAGAAATAAAGATTAAACCGGGTATCACTGCACAAGAATGATAAAGAAAGACATTAGATATGATAACTTTGCTTGTGATTCAATGTAAAAGGAGATTAAAAGTGGTCCTAGTACTGATCCCTGTGGAACTCCAGTTGATATGAAGATGAAGTGGATCAATACTATGTGCACACTTTTTCAATTGATGTCATATGGAAAGTTATGTGGTATGATAGGTACCCACTTCTATTAAAAATGTTTATATATATTTATAACTTATTTTTAATACGTTTTATAACCATTTTAGCTGGATGGCTGTTCCAGCTATTTTCTGTGTTTGTTTGTTTTTTGTTTGTTTGTTTTTTTACACAAAATTGAAAAGTTGTCCTCACCTCCACATGTTTTAACCTTGCTGTTTTGTTATGAGATAATATGTCTTTCCTAAAACTCGTCGTATTGTAAATGTTCCCCCACTGGGAGGCGTCATGATGCCATGCAGATGGTAAACCAAGATTTTATACCCATTAACTCTACATAACATTAAACATAAATAGCTTGTAATTTGCAAATAAATAACATGTAATGATATTTCATTTTAAGTACTATTTATTAACTAATCTGATATCATAGGATATTATATAATATAATGTATACTATTATAATGTATTGCTTGTAATATATATTTATGAATATTTTACATTTATCATTTATAAATACTTTAGCCATACATTTAACATATTTATTATTTAATTTTCATTAATTTAACTGAATTATAATTATATATATATATATATATATATATATATATATATATATATATATATATATATATATATATATATATATATATATATATATATATATATATATATATGGCTACTAAGTTAGATGTGTTGAGTCCTTAGCTGTTGACATCAGAGCATGCTCTGCTGAAACTCCTCCTCACTCTCTCTCGTAACTTCTCTCGTTTGAAAGTAATGGGCTGTGCCGTGCGTAAACGTTCGGTTCCACTATAAGTATGGAGCCTAATTCTTCTCTGCTATGATACATCCTCTTCCACAAATATACTTCAACCAGCACAAAATTACGCCTGGGTGGATAATACAGGGAAAAAGGGTTTTTATGGCATCAGACCCGAGAAACGACAGTTGCCACTGCCAGAAGAGCATCTCTGATGGTGGATCTCCTACAACATCTGCGATCATGTTTTCCGCCGGTGTCCTTGGGAACGTGGTCGCATTAATTCTCTTGGAAATACGGCGGAGGAAACAGCCCGCAACTTTGTTCCAAGTCCTCGTTACATCTTTGGTCATCACAGATTTGCTGGGAACGTTCTCTGTCAGTCCTCTGGTTTTAACTGCGTACGTGAGGAATGAGTCTTTGATCGGGATGAATAAAAACCGATTCGTTTGCGGGCACTTTGGATATGCGATGACTTTTTTCAGTCTGGTCACTCTCGCTATTCTTCTCTCCATGGCTGTGGAGCGCTGGCTCTCCTTAGGGCATCCTTACTTTTATGAGAAGCGCTTGAGTAAACGCTGCGGATACATCACCATAGCTCTCATTTACTTGATTTGCGCTCTTTTCTGTGTTACACCTTTCCTCGGTTTTGGGAAGTATATTCAACACTGTCCGGGTACGTGGTGCTTCATTGACACGAACCCATTTGAAATTGAGCACAAAGTTTTCAATATAATTTACGCGACTTGCTTGCTCGTCATGATTGTGTGTACGGTTTTGTGCAACGTGTCCGTCATCTATCATCTTTCACTCATGTACCGAAGACGCAAGGCTCACCGGAGCTCTATCCGACGACAGCAAGGTCACAAGAGGCATCGCTCCATCGCGAAGGAGGTAGAACATCTGGTGCTGCTCGGCTTCATGACCATAGCATTCGTCATTTGCTCTCTTCCTCTTGTGGTAAGGCAGTTTCCACTCTATCACCACACACTCTTTAAAAGTTTCGCCTACACAAGTTTATTTTTCCTTTCTTTTCTTGAGTTGATTACTAGAAGTAATGTCCTGTTTGTTCAAAGACACAATTATTTAGTGTCCAAATTATTTTTATAGTACGTACACAATATGTTTACATTTTTCAATTAGGCTATAGGCCTATATTAGTTTATTCAATCATTTCTACCATCCTTTTAATAGACCTAAGTAGTAGCCTATACTTTCTTCAATATTCACTCACATATGAATTAGTAGCTAACAAGTAGGCTACTTATACATTACATACTAGAACCTTTTCAGTAACTACCACATACTAGAACATTTTCTTAGTCATTATCACAGTAGTAGGCTATGTTTGGAAGCATGTTTCTTCCACTGAATAAAAAATAAAAAGATAATTGCGACCTTTCAATTCTGACCTTTTTCCCCTCTGAATTCTAAAAAATAAAGCTGCAATTCTGAGAAATAGTCAAAATTGTCATATATAAACTTGCAATTCTGACTTTTTTCTCACAATTGCGAGTTATAAAGTCAGAATTGTGAAATATAAACTCACAACTGCGAGGAAATATCAGAATTGTGAGTTTATATCTCGCAATTTTGACTTTTTCTCGCAATTTTAACTTTATTTAAAGTCAGAATTGCGAGTTTATGCAACTTTATGTAGCTTAATTGTGAGTTTAAATTCTGAGAAAAAAGTCAGATGTAAACATTAATTTGCGGAAGAAAAGTCAGAATTGTGAGAAAAGTCACAATTATCTTTTTTAGGGGTTCAAGCACGAAGTGCTGAACACCTATTGTATTTGTGCTGATTTTTATTATTATTATTATTATTATTATTCAGACCTAAAACGCATCGTGCAGACCAAACCGTAAGGGCTAGAGACTTGAAACTTGGCCAATAGGTAGTACAAAAATCGAGGAGAGGTTATCAAATTATGAGCCAGATTGGCCTATAGGTGGCGCTATAGCAATCAATTGCGCGAAACTGATCATAACTCCTAAACCGTATGTCGTAGACTCAAGTGTCTTATATCATTGGAAAGGTGAGTCTATGACGAACAAAATGTATATCTCCGATTTCATTTGCGCCATGATAGATTTTCCGCCATTTTGAATTTTGTCAAAAAACTACTTTTGCGAACTAGTCCTAGGATTTTCGCTTGATCGAAACCAAACCAGTGCTGAAATGTTCTCTGGAGTCTGAATATCAATAATTATCGAAAAAAAGTTGAAATTTCGATTCACGGTCGCTAAGGGGCGGAAAACGAATGTTGTGGGAGGAGCCTATTTTACTAAAACAGCTATAACTCAAGAAGAAAATGAGATATCTTCACCAAACTTGGTAGACATGTGTATGGGCTCAGTATTTGGTCTCGATAAAAAAATAGCGATGATTGAACACTTGGTGGCGCTATAACACGAAAAAAACATGAAAATGGCTATAACCACCCGAGCGCTAGTCCGATTGACTTGAAAATTGGTATGCAGTGTCTTGGTCCAAGGTGCCATGTATATCTATGAGGATATTGGCGTATCTCAAAAAACATGGCCGCCACAGCCAATTAAATTTGAGCACCTATTAGACAAGGTTAATGGAGGCCGATCGGAACGAAACTCGATGGACATGTTTGACTCATGGCCCTAGAGGTCTGTAAGAATTTTGAAACAAATCGGCCACTAGTTGGCGCTAATGAGTTTTATGGCTCTGTAATCACGTGGTGTTGCACACATCCACAAAATATGCAAATCATTTGATAGATCTCTTCATATTGAACAACTTTGCCTCTAGAACCATTGCTGTCAATCAAATCGTTCATTAAATATTTGCAATTATGTTAAAAACCTACTTTCGCGAACTAGTCCCTGGTTTTTTGCCCGATCGGAACCAAACAAGTCTAGAACAATTCTCTGGACTCTCTAGGGTAATAATTATCAAAAAAAAGTTGAACTTTTGCATTTGGATGGCTATAACAGGGTCATTTAGAAGAGGGACGTAGCAAAATACACTCAATAGCCTTTAAATCTTAAAGGAAAACTCAAAACGTCACGAATATTGTTATGTATATGTGACATAACATGCTGAAGAAGCATGCAAAGTTTCATGGAGATCTGACCATAGGTGGCGCTAAAACTGTTAAAAAGCTTTGAAAACCATGTATTCCCTATGGTGAATTGCCTGTATTGGCTGTAAATTGTATTTTCCATCTCTCTATTCAATGAATGTTCAGATCTACTTAAAAACAAGTCAGAACATGTATCCTATGCCTCTAAACAAGCATGAAAAATTTCAGACAGATCGGACAATATTTGCCTCTATAAAAGTTAAAAAATGTTAACATTACAGAGTTCTGGTATATTAAGCCAATAAGTGGTCGTTTGCTGCCCCCCGCTGTTCATTTTATTGTACTACACACAAAATAATATTATTCTGCAGTAAAACACATCGTGCAGCCCAAACCGTAAGGGCTAGAGACTTGAAACTTGGCCAATAGGTAGTACAAACATAGAGGAGAGGTTATCAAATTATGAGCCAGATTGGCCTATAGGTGGCGCTATAGCAATCAATTGGGCGAAACTGCTTATAACTCCTAAACCGTATGTCGTAGACTCAAGTGTCTTATATCATTGGAAAGGTGAGTCCATGACGAACAAAACGTATATCTCCGATTTCATTTGCGCCATGATAGATTTTCCGCCATTTTGAATTTTGTTAAAAAACTACTTTTGCAAACTAGTCCTAGGTTTTTCGCTTGATCGAAACCAAACCAGTGCAGAAATGTTCTCTGGAGTCTGAATATCAATAATTATCGAAAAAAGTTTAAATTTCTATTCACGGTCGCTAAGGGGCGGAAAACGACTGTTGTGGGAGGAGCCTATTTTACTAAAATGGCTATAACTCAATAAAGAAATTAGATGTCTCCACCAAACTTGGTACACATGTGTATGGTCTGAGTCTTTGGTCACGATAAAAAATCGCGACGATTGAACACTTGGTGGCGCTATAACACGAAAAAAACATGAAAATGGCTATAACTACCCGACCGCTAGTCCGATTGACTTGAAAATTTGTATGCAGTGTCTTGGTCCAAGGTACCATGTATGTCTTTGAGGACATTGGCCTATCTCAAAAAACATTGCCGCCACAGCCAATTAAATTATTTCAGTGTTTAAAATCTTTCTAAATAAAACTTGACGTTTTTTAATGCTTGTGTGCTTAAAGGCCTTAAAGGCTTGAACCCCGCTAAATGCTGCTTGCAGCTTTAATTTTTCTTGCAATTGTGAGAAAAAGGTAATGGCGACAATTGTGAACTCACAATTGTGACTTTTTTAAAGTGTTTACTTTTTTATATCTCACAATTTAGCCTTTATCATTCAGTTATGGGTTTATACCTCACAATTCTGAGAAAAAAAAAAGTCAGAATGGTGTGTTTATATATCACAGTTTTGAATTTTTTTCCCCCAAATTGTAAGATATAAAGTCGGAATTGCAAGCAGAATTATGAGTTTGCATCTACTAAATTATCTCACAATTCTATTTTTTTTTTCTTGCAGTTCCGAGTATTTTGAAACTTTTATCAGATTTTTTTAAAAATAGAATTCATGTGTAATATGTTAACAATGAAACAATTAGTTGTCTCTATGGAGTTAGTAACTGGTCACCATAGAAGTAGGAACTAGTATCTAATGAAAATGGAGTGAATTAATTGTTTTTAAGAAACGAAAAAAAGAAACTTTTTCCCCTTATGAAGTAATAGAGATACTGTTCAAAATGTATTCACCAAATTATTACACTGTAACATTGTAATGGAAAGTGTGAGAATGTTTTAATGCTGATACTTTTGCGGTTTTGTTTAACTGTTTATGCTCAACAGATAAGTTCACATTGTGTTCTTGTTTTCATAGATTAAACTGTACATCAACCTTGTCTTCGGCCTAAAAGGCAACAAGGATCTCATATCCCTTCTTTTGGTATCGGTCAACCCCATCATAGACCCCTGGGTCTTCATCATCCTTAGTCCCCCCGTGCCTCGTCTGCTCTGGGACAAGATGTATAAGACCGCAAAGTCCAAACCCACACAGGAGAAGGACCGCAGCATTCATCCTGTCCTGTATCAGTCAAGCCCTCCTAAAGATTTTCAGAAAGTTTACGCGGGAATTCCAGGAACTGCTGGCTCGTGATCTCTAAAACCTCTCTGTGTTCGTGGGAAAGACTATGGAGTGACTGCTCACCCATATTGTGAAAATAACAGATGCAGAATTTTCGGGTCACTGGACACCTGAACAGATGGATCTGAGACTTGAGGGTGAAAGAGTTGGGTGGTGTTGCACCTATGATATCATGGAGAATATAAAAGATTATAATTTTTTAGCATGTATTTATTGTCTTTATTTATGGAGAGAAAAAAATTTTTTGTTAGCTGAAATGACAAGCCGTGCTTTCTGCCTCAACTGCATGGTGAATGCAGGTCTCTTTCTTTGTGTGGCTTCATGCTTCATCAGTTTCGTTTTCTACATTCCGTATATGCAGGACTGAATCATGTCACAGCAAGTCAGTTCATTGTGAAAGAGCCCATCCGCTTAAATAAAACTGTGTAACAGTCCCATGACTGTTGACAGTCATTTGGAGGAAAGTTTATGCATTTTGGATCAGTCATGTTCAGAGGAATTCATTTATTTTTCAATCTCCTGAAAATCAAATGCTAATCTGTGTTAAAGGGATAGTTCACCCTAACTGACAATTCTGTCATGATTTACCCACCCTCATGTTCCAAAACTTCAATGGAACAAAATAAGTTATTTTGAGAAACGTCCGTTTTTTGTTCATACAATGGAAGTCTAGTGGGCTCCAATGTTGTTCAACGTTCTTTAAATATCTTCTTTTGTATTCTGCTGAAGAAAGACAGGTTTGTAACAACATGAGGTTGAGCAAATGATGACAGAATTTTCATTTTTAGATGGACTATCCCTTTAAGAGCATTCTAGTGATCATCTCGGTTTCATCTTAAAGTGAAAAAGTTTGATTCCACATAAGTTGTAGGATAAATTGGATAAGCATAGTAATGGATCACTGGACATGTTCATTCTGTGTCTTGAGCAACACTTTTTTACACTCTTCAGACACTCACACTCATCAGACCTTTCATCTGATGAACTTACAACCATGACTCAAGGTCAAGTCTAGCAGATATGAGAGAGAGTTTTTATTTTAGGTTATTATGTGTCATCAGACGTGACCATTCCCAATATCACTCACACAAATTTAAGACATTATGTGACAGTGATACTGTGATAGATTCTTTCCATCAGCTCTCTCCTTCGAATGGTTTTGGTTTTACAGCCCCAAGTGCAGAACTTGTTATTCAACTCAAGAAATATGACAGAAATGCCCTTTGGCAAAGCATTTCCTTGTTTACAGGAATTAGTTCCATTACAGTGACAGAATCAAACTGGAACATCTGAAATTCACATTTTAAAGCCACTGTTATACATTTTAGATTGAATAATGTCCTGGGAAAACTAGAGGTTGTTAAAACGGTTGTGCTATTTCCCACAATAAACTCCAGCTTTTGTGTAAAACACATATGTTTTTAGTTGGAGGTCATTTCCTTAAGAGTCTGCATGTTGTTTTTTGTTTAATCTTTAATTGCACAGCAAATAGTGACTCTCGGGCTAATGCAAAAGTGATGGATGTCCTGTTGTTCACCTTCGTGTGCAGAAACTCTTACAGGGTCCATGTGTTCATTTAATGTGCTTCTTTAATTGGACATTTGGAGAAGGGGGAAGTGGGATCCTTATAAGGCAAGACCACAGGGAAACATTTATCTGTCAAATGTAGCCACATGTTAAAGTCCATTGTGTGGTCGCTGTGATGCAGTCTGCACAGGACCTCTCAAAGATGTTATTTATTTGATAAAGTCAAAGTATTCCAGAAATCAGTGTTTGTTTATCTAGCTTTTGTGGCAATTTGTCTCGGATGGATTATGGGCACCTGATCTAAAGAGATCTGTTCTGTGTATTTTCTTTTGTTGAATTAGTGCTGGTTTATACCTCCTTCGCTGCAGGATAAAGCATCCACTTTGGGACTGGTACTTGTTTAAATTACATTCTTAAGCTGAGATGTATAAATATCTTTAACAAATAATACTTTTCTGTATTTTGTGGGGTTATTCACTTGTGCAAACATTAACAAGTTACAAAAAAAGAAAAAAACGTAGTGCTGTGGCACAGCTGACACGTGTGCTGTGATACTGATGTAGGGAATACAGGTTCGAATCTGGCTTGCATCATTTCCATCCGGATTCCATGTTCTTACTTTGCTGTCCTTTCAAATACAAATTACGCATACAAACTGCAGATACAAAAATCCAAACGCTCTCCTTTCAAGTGCCCAATTTTGGTGAAATATTGTCTTGAACAAAATCAAAAGTTATAAAGAAAAATGAGAAACTAACCGTCTTAAAGAATAACAACAACCAAACTATTTCTTATCTCAATGATAGAAAGTAAGTCTACTATATCACCATGCATGGGTATAAGTCCACCATAATTCCACTGACACAGGGTGTTCCACAGGGCTCAGTTCTAAGTCCGTTACTTTTTTATCATCTACATAAAACCACTTGTTGATATGATATGCAAATATGGACTTCATTTTACATCTTACACTGTAAACCCTAAGACTCAAAATAATTAATCGTTTTGAGTAGAGCCAAATCAAATTAAACAAATTAGTTCAAACAAACTTTTAGGTGTATTTAGAACTTTCTTTTTCTATTGAGTTCTCAAAACTGACACATTTTAAGTAATCTGAATTGTTTCATTAATTTGAGTTTTATGAACTTTATTCTTTTAATTTAGACTAACTTAAATTAATCCGAAACTGGGCTGGGATTTCTATTTCCCAGCATGCTTTGCAATGACACTGAAAAGAAAGAAAAGAGACAGTAAATGTGTTTTTTACGTAAGATTAGCATTAAGTGGGAAATTTAGTACTGTTTAATGTTTTGTTATGCTAGTTAAGAAGAGTTTCTGTTATGTTTTTTAAGGGGTTACCATCATGGCGATGAGCAGAGCATGAGCTTAGTTTGAGAACAGATGTTAAATGTATTAAATTGCTGTTCTCATTCAGCAAGTGCTATGCTATGCCAATGCTACCGAAGCATTGTGTAACCAATTAGCAAGGTGGCATTTATTGAATTAGCTAGTTAAAGCTAATCAAGTTTCCACTTCTAAAAATTTGAAATTACATTATATTTTTATGTTAAATGTATGAATTAGCTTACTCAAATATTTCAAGTTCAGTGTCAATTTATTTAAAATACATCAAAATATTTACATTTTCAATGTATGATTATAAAATAAAAATTTGCACTTTAAATTGTAACATTTGCGGCGGCTGATTGCCTTTTTTTTGTTGAGTTCTGCAAACTTATTCGGGTTTACAGTGTACCACCTCTGCTGATATTTCTCTGCCTGACTCACTGCATATATTTGAAAAATCAAACAATGGATGTCCCTTAACTTTCTCCTACTAATGACAGCAAAACCAAAATGCTCATCAGCTTCACCCTATCTATAAAAATAATTGACCTGTCCTTTGACAGATGAGGTTCCTGTTAAACCCTCCTCCCCTGTACGTAACCTTGGTGTTTTATTTGATTTCTCGCTTTCCTTTGTTTCTCATAGTGCTTCTGTTGTTAAAAAATATATTTTTATCACCTGTGTAATATTGCAGTCTCCGCTCCTCCCCTTGTTCATGCACAGATAACTTCTCATTTGGACTACTGCAATGCCTTGTTAATTGGCTTAACAAACAAAAACAAAAAAACCTTACAAGGCTACAGTATGTACAAAATGCACCCACGAGAGTGCTCATCTAGATTAGACGTAGTGTTTTCATAACTCCTCTTCTCCATGTTGTATTCATTTTAAGGTACTTAAACCTTTAAGGCTTTAAATGGTCTTGCACCTCTATCTATCAGACCTACTCCACCCATACCTGCCCACCCAGACTTAGATCATCTGAACTTGGCCTATTGTGAGTTCCTAGTTTCTGGCTGTCTACTGGTGGATGATGTTTTTGTGTTATCGCTCCCAAGCTCTAGAATTCATTACCCCCCTCTATTCGTAATATCTCTTCTCTATCTGCCTTTAAGTCTCAACATAAAACGTATTTGTTTGAAATGTGTTTTCAATTAATTGTATGGTGCGTTCAAGTCATGTCAGAAAATTTGTATTTACAAGTTGAATGCACAAGAATGGCACCACAAGGTCGTAATTACAAATAGGATACTCAGATTTTCTTTACGTTTCCAAGTTGAAATGAATAAAATCATTATTTTATATACCTTATAACTAAGTTGCATGTACAAAATATGATTGTACAATTACGACAGAGTAAACAGTGGTGGCCAAAATGATTAGAACACCTGACAAATCTGAAAATATTGATCTTTTTTGCTTTCAAAACATGATTTCATTTCATAATGTTCATGAAACATGCAGATGATTGCTCTTACCATCAAATATATGATGAAGTGAGTCATACTGTTTCTATCCACTTTTTCACGAGTTTGTGTGCCCATATAATCTTAGTGAAAGTGGTAAACAGATCTGGCTTGCTGTCTGCTATAGAGGGGCTCGGAGAGGATATTCTACCCGAGCTCCGATTGCCCCCCTATAACAGGCAAAATTGTACAGGAGGAGAAATGCTGCAGGAACTAAAAATGGGAAGAGGTAAGCTGCTGGTTTTATACCTTTGTATTAATTAGAAGATTAGATGGGCGTACTCCTCCTGAAATTACGTTTAATAAATTCACTACTTAATATTTGGTATGTCCACCTTTTGCAGCAATTACAGCAGCACATCTCTCTGGCATAGAGTCAATATATTTCCTCTGAGAACTTCAACACTAATGTTATCCCATGCCTTCTGCAACTGAAGCCAAAGGCTTCCCTTTGAATGTACAATAGATTTGTCCAGTTTATTTACCAACTCGCCCCAAATGTGCTTGAGTGGGCCAGTCCATCATTTTCAATGATCCAGCAGATTCCTTCCGTCGCAGGTTCCGCAATAGTTAGAAGAATGTTTCAGGTCATTGTCCTCTTGGAAAATAAATCAGACCCAATAAGATGACTCCCAGATGCCAAGTGTTCTAATAATTTTGGCCACCACTGTTTAACCATTTGATTTACAGCACCATCATATATTTGATTAAAGGAAGTGCCAATTCCCTAAGAATTACGTATATATTTATTATTTCTTCACAAATCCTTTTTTAACACTCAATCTGAAGGCAGAATATGCAGCTTCATCATACAAGTATATTGGTGAAATAATATGTAATATTTTTCTATTAATAGCAAAATACTTACTTTTGATTTCATAGTTTTTGCTTTCTTTCCTATATTTGTCTCTATGTGGCGATCACACTGAGATATGTCTAATGTCCTGAAGCACAAGTGTTTGTTAACATTACTGAGGAACTGGCACTGCAAGGCACTCACATCAACACCTTAAACTGCATTCAAATGCTTTAATGACTATCTTGAAATGAGTCAACAATAGGAGGAATTTCACCTTGAGAAACTTTCAAAAGAACCCAGCAAGCAATAGTCGTTATTTCGCCGTCTCGGTTAACTATAGACCCAAAATAGTCTGACTAAGAGTAACCCACTTCTATAGGCAAAATAACCTTGAATTTGGTTCTACGTAGTTTTTGCTAAAATAACTTGCAAGATGTATGATATTCCATCATGTAAGCAAAGTCACCTGTGATTACAAGGTGTTTGGTTTAATTTATGTTTGGTTTAATGTTAATGTTCTAGGTATCTAGTTTATTATTGGCTATGGTTAGACAACGATTAAAAACATTTTTTTTGCCTAGTTTTACCCAAAACGTCAGACGTCCTTTAGACGCAAATTTCTTGCTGGGAAGTTATTTAGACAGTAAACATTGATAAAACTCATCACCTATTTCACAAACACATTCTCATTGTCGTTAAGAATAACACTAAATAAGGATTGTATTACACTGTAAAAAATATATATGATCAATAAGTCATGGCAACATATGTTTTTCCATTATTTTAACTCATAAAAATAACACGCCGGGAAGTCGTCGGCTGCGCTGCATAGGTCACAGGACTTCACAAAATCAACGACACCAAAGATGTATTTTGGTTGTCATGGCAAGACAACCCTGTACAGCTTCGCAAATAACCCAGCATTAAGGGGACAGTGGATGGAGTTTGTTTTCAGGAGCAGCAACGGAGTTGCGCAAAATTTTTTGTTGTACATCAAGTAAACAACATGAACCTTGAGTTAATTTATCAATGGAGCATTGCGATGTATGGTGTGTGTTCAAATACATTTGTTTAGCTGACCACTGTTATGTGTCTGTTTGTTTATTGTAAAACCATTCAACGCAACAATACACAAAGAGTGGGAAAATATGTTGAACTAAATGAACTATTTCATATTAAACCTAGAAACGCGCTTGTTCACATAAAACGCGCTTGTTCATTCAAATGCGCTATTATTCCATTTTTTTCTATGTAAACCGTTCCGCTTGCTATAGTCCATAAACCAAATCATGTCCTCATAAACCATGAGTAAACATACACAAATGTTGTAAAACTTGTGCATGACATGGTGTTAAAATCATATCAACACAAGTCGCTAAGCAAAAATATACAGTTACAGTACATAACACAGATACTTCCTGCTGTAGTCGTTGTTGCTGCTGCTCCGCTTCAATTTCAGTCAAATCAAGTCAACTTTATTTATATAGCGCTTTTAACAATGCAGATTGTTTCAAAGCAGCTTTACAGTGTTAAACAGGAAAATAATGCAACAAAATTTTATTCAGCTGTATAGCCATTCTGGAGAAAACGGTGATGTCATCAGTTCATTTCAATTATCATACAGTGACAGTGTGGGCTTTAGATCAGTAATTAGATCAGCAATTTAGTTTATATGGTTAATTTAGTTTAATAATTAGATTTATTTGTATATTTAGCAGAAAAAATTAAGAAAACTTTAAGAAAAATGTAGTGACATCGTATATTTGTAGTGACATTTCAGCCTCTGGATCCTATTCTGTATCATATATGTATGGCTGAATCTGATTGATAGCCATCTTTTATTTAGGACAAAATATTTTTCCATGTTTTCTAAGGATGTCACAGCTTTCAGATGCTCTCAACGCAATAGCTACGTGCGCTCGGGACTTAACTCCGCCCACACGATACGCCTCCAGCCACTCCAGCCGTTTTATTCGGAAAGACTCTGTATAGCGTATCTGTCTTTTATACGTATGATAAAACTAAAGACTTTTCAGAGATATGAAGGATGCAATACTACTCTTTTGGTACTCAAGATTGCCATGAGATTGACATAAACTGTGTGTGACCCCCCTCCCCTCGCTTTAAGAAAAAAATACTTGAAAAGCCAATTTGATTATACTTAAAAATGTAAAGGTATACACTATGTGAGTCGACAACATCAATTCTTCTTCCAAAACGTGTTTTTGTCTTACCCTGATTCACTATGGTAAGCCTATTATAAGTGTTTATATTTTAGACCTGATGGGATGGTTTTTGCTTGAAATTGCGTACATCACTCACCTGTGCGTGTCTCTGTAACATGTACGATCTGTTCTGTTTAGTTTAATCGTGTTTTGGTTCTGTTTTCCCTGTTCACTGTCATTGTAAGTTGACCTAGTCTGTGTTTGTAGTGGTGTCCGGAACCATAGTGGACGTTATTTAGTGCACTTGTTCAATCCCACAATGCACCGCAATAGTGAGTGAACAACTGATGTATGCTCAATGGCTAGAGAATACCTATAATGCATCATGAGAGTCGCACGCTGAATTAATTCCCGCGTCTCACCAAGAGATGGCTCCCAGAGCTGAATTAATCATCCATTTTCCAAACCGTGCTGGTCCAGTGTAATATCATACAGGTATAAATTCCTTTTTAATTGATCATTATTAAGTTGTTTAAAGGGGTGGTAAAACACATTCTTTCGAAGGCTTGATTGTGTTTGTGGGGTACACTGTAACATGTGTTCATGCTTCGTTTTTAAAAAATTGCATTATTTTTCATATATTTGATGAGCCAAATGCCAAATGAGCGTTGTCATCTGTGTACTTCCTTGCTACAACGTACAATTAACAATACAAACTATTACAGGAAAACACATCAATGAAAAATAAAGCATACTTACAGGTTGTGGCCCGTAAACAGCTTCTGTTTTTAAATCCATCTTTTAGGACAAGCCGTTGTAAGAATCCTGCATTGAACTCGCGAAGATTGTGGAAGCTTTCCTCCGTGAAATGTGCAGCGGGAGCCGCACGTGCCCGCCTGTCTCGCGCAGCTGAACCGCGGCTCGTGTATTGCAAATACAGACGAATATTGTCCATTATGTCACATTTTCCAGTCTTCTCCTCCGACCCCTGTCTGTCTCGTGCTTTGATTTATGATGGGCAGCATATATCTGCTGCAAATGCGACCTGTTCCCCTCTGTCTCATACACACATGCATATAACGTTGTATGTTAAATGCACTGCAACGCACCCCCGTCCCTAGGAAGGCTGAACAAAGTGGACCTGCAATCCGGATGAAAATAACAGTGTTTCCTCGACATTGGCAACAACACTCCAGCCTACTAACTAGCCTACCACAACAACTATTCCCCACGGCGATACAAAATGGCCTCGCACCCCCTTATTGCATATTCTCGGAGGAGGGGTTTATGTAAATATTGGGGCTGGTGATGTCAGCAAACCTGGAGGAATGTGTAGTAGTCCCTAGCTGCCGTTTGCTGTAGTCCTTAGAAATTGATTTCTTTAAAAGCAAATATCTCCCTTTGCTTTAAACCTTGAAAGTTGTAACTTTGCAGATGTTGTTTATGCTCAAACAGCAACATTACACACTAACTAAAGTTAGAAAAGTGAAATCATGGTTTACCACCCCTTTAATTGCGGTTTATACATGCTACAGTTTCCATGGTAGAGTGCAAGATAAATCTTTTCATTACTACTGCTGCCATGTTTGCTTCGTTTCAAGCACAATCTATGCAAAAGCGACAGCCCTTCTGGTGCACTCACTGTCCGAATTCACCCCTTCAAGTGGACTGTATTAGTGGGTTAATGTAGGGAATAGTTAATGAGGGTATATGCCTATAGGGGCGATTTCGAACACAGCACTAGTTTCCTAGTGTGTTCAGTTTGTTCCCTTGGTTACTGACAATGTCCACCTGTTGTTCATTTATCTTCCTCATTACCTCTCCTTGTGTATGTAAGCTCTTAGTTCTCCTCAGTGTTTTGTCTTGTGTTAACATTGCATGTCAGGTTAATATTGATCATTCTGTTCCTGTATTCTCCTGAGTGTTAGGTAATAAGTCTATATTGGGGATGTAACGTCTGATTCATTTCCGCGAACTGGTTCTTTTGGACATTTTGTTTCAATGAACCGGTTTCATCAGCTCCTGTTATATCAATGACGCATTCAAATAAATTCAGGCAATTTTTAAAATGTAAGTAGCCTACAATGTAAAAACATGCATCTACACAAGTGCATTGTATCAAATTATTAGATGTCAGAAAGGCCACCTAATTGGGTACAATTCATTTGTGCAAAAGCATATCGAAACATTCAAATTTAAAGGCCCGCTGAAGTTCCTTGAAACGCGTAGCATTATTCAATACGTTGACGTAATTTCCCCTGAAACAAGAAGACAGGGCAGGACAAATCAGACTGCTCCTCCCCTTTTTAAAAACATATTTTGTTTTATATCACATTTTGACTACTGTAGTTCATCACCCTTGGACTACAGCATTTCAGCTTGTTAAAGCCATAGTTTCTTCCTAATCTCGAACCGTTTCTCATCATAATCTTCTCCATATCACTTTGAAATAAAGCATTCTGTGCAGAATTCAAACAGGTCCAATATGTTTTGTGGCCTGCGCCAACTCACGCATATGATCCGCTAACTCGCGTCGCGTCTCTGGACCGGAGCTGTGTGTGTGTGTGTGTGTACGCGTGTGAAACTAACGTGATACCAGACTTCATTCGCCTTGACTGAAAGCATATTTACACTGTCTGAATCGTTCCCTGTCCCTCATACAGGCCTGGTTCCAGAATCAAAATGCAGAGTGGCATTTATATTTAGATGTCACTTCCGAAACTTTGCTGCATGCAATTGCCCGTCAGTCCTCTTAGCAACAATAGTTTTATTCAATGAATGACTGTAGCCTCGAAAGTGAGCCAAGATCACTGTTGCACTGTCCCGTTATAAAAAAATTAAGTCATCAACAATAAATCTCTTACTAACATTGTGTCTTGACTTTGTTAATTAGAGGTTTCGCGAGCCTGCATTAACTCAGCACTGAATAAAAACTCTGGCGTTTTGAGCGGTGAGATTCTGATCACGTTCGAGAGATCAACAACTAGATATGTGATTGGCTACATTACTCACTGCTGCAAAAACACGCTGTAAATGGATGCATTTGGCGCTCTCCAGAACTCGGACACAAATTTGCAAATCTGTTTTGCCAATATTATTACAGTATCAACTGAGGGTGCTTTTGCTTGCGTTTGAGGGTGCTTAGCACCCCCGTAGAACCGGGCCTGCCCCCATATAGAGCACTATGTGCCATTCACCATGTAGAAAATAGTACAAGTGTGAGCAAGTGACCAATTTCAGCCGCAGATTCAGCGTCTATTTAGGGGGCGGAACCCTTCAGATTCTAGAGAGCATTTGATTGGACAGAAGATGTGATGAGAAGCTGAAGTCCACGGTGATGTCATCAAAATACGTGATCCATTTTAGCGGAAGTGAGAGACTGTAAGTTTTGAATGTATATATCTCCTACATTAGAATTTTTGTCATTGTTTTGGAACACACCAGATTATTCATAACCTTAAGGCTAACATATTCATACTAAAAGCTAAAAAAAAAATATTTTGATTTAAGGGGGGCTTTAAATGTTATTTGTGTGAATGCATATTGCTGATCATTGCCTTTCATTCACTTAAGTTAATGTGGTCACAGTTTCATTTGCCGATCCTTTATGTCGGATACGACTGACCAATATTGAGTAGATTAAATCTTGGATAAGATTCCTAGAAGTTTCGCACCTACAGCACACATTGCAGACATTGATGCACAAACCCAGAAACTGTATGTTCTACATATCTAAAGTATATAGAAAGACTGAACAACTCACTCATTAGACTCCTCGGTAATCCTCTGCAAACTCTGACTGTTGGTTGAACCAGCTCATGGAATTTTTTTACTTTCAGTTGGAAGTGCTACTTCGGCTGTGCGTCTTGCATCATTAACCCAGAACTAAAGTTCGATTCAGTTCTATTAGTGAACCAGCTCAACTGGTTACTCCCTGAGAACCGGCTTAAAGAAATGTTTTGTTCAAGAATCGAACATCACTAGCAGTGCTGGAAAGGTTACTTTGGAAATGTAATAGGTTACCCTATTTATAAGTAATAAGTATTTCAATTATTTTATTAAAGTAATGTAACTGATTACATTTGATTACTTTTCAAAATTTCTAATGAATGTTTTCAACTATTAATCATTTTCAAACATTTAAACCAGGCAGTAACCTTACAGTAGTAACACTGATTACTGTCAGACTTCATCACTTCAATTAAGATTATAATAATTTAATTTTAATGCACAGCCACCACAAAATCAGACTTTAGCACCTTTTTTTACTTTGAGATCATTCTGAAGTTAAATACAGATGTAAAATTATAATAAACATAAAGAATTGTTGAATAGCTGAGATACTTTTTTGAAATCAAATATTTGCTCTACGACAGGAAACACTGGCATCTACTGTAACAATACCTTGGGGAAAAGCAGTTACTGTATATTGAAAAGATAAAGTAAACCCACATAGGAAATAAAACAGTTATCAAATAAGCATGTGTCCTGTTCTGTGTCCCAATTGGTGTCTCATATTTTAAAGCAGTCAATACAATTTGAGAAAGAAATCAATTCAATATATGTGTGTGTGTGTGTGTGTGTGTGTGTGTGTGTGTGTGTGTGTGTGTGTGTGTGTGTGTGTGTGTCTGTGTGTGTGTGTGTTCTTTATCTTCCAAAAATCAAAATGGACAATAGAGCGACAGATAAAGTAGCTCAGTGTGCACACCATACATCAGTCATCATGGGTTAGGTCACTTGGACAGTGCTGGGTTTATAAATAGAAGTGTGGCTGGTAAACACATCTTTAGATAGCTAGCAGACTAGCTAATTTGTTATAAATGGAGATAAACATCGTTAAATAAACTACTGGACATGAACCAAGCAAAACAGAGCTAAAGTAGGTCGTGAACTCATAGTAGCATGGTGTGGCCGGCGGGAGTAGGCAATGCCTTTCCTACTTTATTTAATGACTGCTTACAGTTAACTGGCTGTTACATACTTGCAGATACTTCCTCAGGTTCGACATTGAAACCGATGTTGATAGCTTTTAATAGTTGGCAAACATATTTTGCACTGAATTGTTATACACGGATCAGGCATAACATGATGAGGTGAAGTGAATAACATCCCACTGCACCTGTTAGTGGGTGGGATATATTAGGCAGCAAGGGAACATTTTGTCCTCAAATTTCATGTGTTAGAAGCAGGAAAAATGAGCAAGCGTAGGATTTGAGCGAGTTTATCAAGTGACAAATTGTGATGGCTAGATGACTGGGTCAGAGCATCTCCAAAACTGCAGCTCTTGTGGAGTGTTCCCGGTCTGCAGTGGTCAGTATCTATCAAAAGTGGTCCATGGATGGAACAGTGGTGAACCGGCGACAGGCTCATGGGCGCCAAGGCTCATTGATGCACGTGAGGAGCAAAGGCTGGCCTGTGTGGTCTGATCAAATAGATGTAGAAAATTAGCTCTATATGAAATATTAATAATAAATAATAACTGGTTATAATTTATTATGAATATTTGGATTAGTTAATATAATTAATTTACTGTCGTAAATTAATTTTACAATCAATGAACCTACTTGTCCCATGAACACTCAGGATCAATTGTTTATTAACTCTAAGAAATGTACATTTCCGGGGCATGGGAAATGTCTTTCTTAATTTACGATACTACTAAGAGCAGTAACCAAGATCTAAATGATTAGTGACTCCAGTTATGAGCTTGAGACACGGACAACTTTATGTGTAACATGAACAAGATTTTATTAACTAGTCTAAACACTTAAACTACTCTAACATACACACACATACATGCATACAGTTTACCAAGGGAAAAAGAGCTGAAGCAGAATACAGGAAAGCAAGAAGTTACAGCATTGTCTGAAATTCAGCAGATCAACAGCCTTGAGCAAACCATCAGTTTAGTTCTAACATGCCCTTCTTTAAAAGGGTAAGGATACTTAATGTATCAAATAATGAGACTAAGTTTGATACTTGCATGTCTCGCCCATTTGAATTAAACTGTCCTGATGCAATTTGTTGAGGCTCCAGTTGATCCTTGCTGATGTGGTCTTGATGAGAGAGAACCAGTGGTAGTCAGTGTATCTTTGGTGAATGGAAAGACAAGGCCGCAGCCTGGCACAAGCTTTGGTGGGTCCTTAGAGGCTTCTAGTTTAGCATCATCTTCACGTCAGCATTTCAGAAAAAGAGTAAGCCCCCGCTAAAAGCTGATCAGTGACTTTAAAGCGTGAAGATGGCACACCCCCTGGAGGTGCGAGATCCAATGAAAAGATTTCCCTTTGGAGGGAAATTTTACGACCCTTTGTGTTCTAGCAGGGCATTTGAATATGTACTTTCATTGGTTGTTTAAGAAAATAATCTTTAAGATTCTTATAATACTAATGCATCCCACAGTTAGCAACATGTAATGTAAATTAACAAATCGGAGACGAAGATTGGCTTTTTTTAGAGACCAAACATGCCGCACATATAATGTTGGTTACCCATAATATGCAAAGTCTGAAACATTAACCCAATTGAGTTTACAAGAATACAAACGCCACATAAAAGGGAAAATCATGAGATGGGAAAATTAGATACATGTTTACACATTTATCAAGTGGTTATATATGGACTGTATATAGGATTAACAGGGTTCTTATTTATCTTCCTCTGGGAAAATTTGTGAGAGCAGGGTTAGTGAGGGTAATAAGTGAGAGTCCCAGCTCTCAGGACATTCTTTTCCGTCGTAAAACCCAGTCTCAGTGTGTGTCCTGTAACAAGACACTGCGTCCTGCCAGGGTGTTAGCTTCATTTGGGGAACGTTTGACAGTCCTTATTTGGGAGAGTGAGTTTGCTGGATTATTCATTAAATAAATGAATAATATGTGTGTGTCTGATTGGTCCAGACGCTACATAGACAAGCTACAGTATCTCAAATTGCTTAAGAAGTTAATGCTGGTTCTGATAGAAAGGTGTCAGAATACACAGTGCATCAAAGTTTGTTGCGTATGGGGCTGCATAGATGCAAACAAGTCAGGGTGCCCATGCTGACCCCTGTCCACCGCCGTAAGTGCCAACAGTGGGCATGTGAGCATCAAAACTGGACCAAATACACAATGTTATGCCTGATCTGTGTATTTGCTCCCTTTTATGGATGAAATTATTTTTCACATTTCCAGCACTGGAACACATTTTTATCAGTCACCATGGTGGCAACTCTCAGACAGGTTGTACCCTAAAGCTTTGTGGATTGTGGATTAATGTAATTGGAAGACGTGGTGGGCTGCAAATTCAACTGAGAGCCAATCAAAAACATAAGAACAGCATTGCTTCACTAAATAGATGGCAGGAGACATTGTGCACATCAAAAACAAGCAAAGCAACAAACTAATATTATTCAACATATCCTAGCTTTTTACTTACAAGTCATTTGCCCACCGGCAACTATAGTTGCTGCCTGGACTTTTGACTAAGTATACAAAAAAATATAGATCTGTTGTAAGAATTGTTTTGTTTGGATGATTCTAGAGACCTTCACGATTATATATATATATATATATATGTCAACAAAAAATTCTTAGTAACATGAAATTAACCTTTCTTTGGGAGGGTTTGCCTTCGTTATGCTTCCTGGAAGTAGGGGTAGGAAGTTGGCAGTCTCATGTGACAGGAAGGAAGTTTTTTTTTCTCTTGAAATCCTTTATTTGGTTGTTTTCTTGCGTGTCATTGAGATTTTTAATTTCCTTTTTTCTCTCTTTTTTGCTTGATTGTTTTTTTTTCTTTCTTGTAAAACCAGTAAATAATAAATGACAGCAATAACATCATATATTCAATACTTTACACATTCTGGATATGGAGATACAATGTGTGTATGTATTTATGTATATGTAAATGTAGATATGTGTATACGTGCATGTATATTCATCTAAATAGCTTTTTTTGTATGTTGTTTTTAATGTTTGTTTCTTTGTTTGCCCATTTGTTTCCTCTAGTATTATGCATTTTTAGGGCCGAGCACCGATGGTGTGAGGACCCTATTGGAATTGCTCTGTTTATTTTTCTTGTTTTTCATAAACTTGCTTACTTGTCTGATACTTGCATTTTCGAGACTAAGGGTGGTTGGGCCTTCTCTGCTGCAGCACCTAAACTCTGGAACAGTCTGCCCTTCAATGTGAGGTCTGCTCCTTCATTAGCCAGTTTTAAATCGCTCTTAAATCTCATCTGTTCTCTCTGGCTTTTGATTAGATCGATATTGGTATAGGACGGGCGGACCCAGCGACCCATCGGCACCTCCCCGTCCGGTGCCGAGGGGAGGGGCGACCGCTGCTGATCCCTACCCCTCTTCCTCCGTCCCAGCACTCTCTCCACGCCAACCTGTCGACCTACTTCCAGCCACTAGGGCAGCGGGGAGGTCTGGGCCGGCTTGCTGGCGCTGCGGGGATCCGGGACACTTCATTGCCCGCTGTCCCGTTATAGAAGTCGGGACGCTGGTCCGGGTTCCCGACACGCCACAAGCCGCCCCTGATCAAGCTGGACTGTACCTAATTCCCGTGAGTATCAAGGGGGGTACTTATCAGGCCTTGGTGGATTCTGGTTGTAACCAGACCTCCATCCACCAAAGCCTGATTCACTCTAGGGCATTGGGTAACAGCTGCATGGTTACGGTGAGGTGTGTGCACGGGGAAGTG
Organism: Romanogobio albipinnatus; assembly: GCA_023566225.1. NCBI lineage: Eukaryota > Metazoa > Chordata > Actinopteri > Cypriniformes > Gobionidae > Romanogobio > Romanogobio albipinnatus. The sequence goes on along the minus strand of CM042256.1, from coordinate 20,694,738 downwards.
GTGAACTATCCGTTGTTGCCCGTGGATATTCAATTTCGGGGACAAACGCATAGTGTTGAGGTTGCAGTTAACCCACACCTCCGGCATCCGCTAATTTTGGGTACCAATTGGCCGGCGTTTAATAAATTACTGGGGCATTTGTGTGCAGATGCTTCTTGGGGAAAACGTGTAAAGAAAACAGTTACTCATGTGGGAGAGGTGGATTCGGGGCCTCTGGGAGCTGTTCCGGGGGAGCAGAGCAGTCTGGAGATGCCCGTTCTCACAGACCGCGATGACTTTCCCCTGGAACAGTCCCAGGATGAGTCGCTTAAAAACGTGTTTAGTCAGGTCCGTTCCATCGACGGCCACCTCCTCCATCCTGACCAGCCGCTCTCTTATCCGTATTTTTCTATTATAAAAGATAGGTTCTATCGGGTGACCCAAGACACCCAGACAAAACAAGATACACCCCAGTTATTGGTACCTAGAAGCCACCGGGAAATGCTTTTCCAGGCGGCTCATTCTAATCCGATGGCCGGGCATTTAGGACAAACGGCTACACTTAACCGCCTCATGGCCCGGTTCTTCTGGCCGGACATTCATGAGAATGTGCGCAGATGGTGTGCGTATTGTCGTGAATGTCAGTTGGTGAATCCACCGGCCACCCCAAAAGCACCATTGTGCCCACTCCCTCTGATGCAGGTCCCCTTCGAACAAATTGGTATGGACGTCATCGGGCCATTAGAACGGTCAGCACGCGGGCATCGCTTTGCATTGGTTCTGGTGGACTATGCAACGCGATACCCGGAAGCAGTTCCGCTCCACACTATTTTGGCGAAAAGTGTTGCTAGCGCACTGTTTTCGTTAATCTCCCGGGTGGGAATCCCGAAAGAGATTCTCACCGATAAGGGCACGGCGTTCATGTCACGGACGGTTCGTGAACTTTACGAATTATTGGGCATTAAATCGATTCGCACCAGCGTCTATCACCCACAAACAGATGGTCTGGATGTCCTTAGGGAGGCTTGGGAGGATGGACCTTCCGCGAGTAAAAATGAAATTCAGTATGTCCTGGACCTGAGAACAAAACTCCACACTTTGGGGCGGTAAATCAATGGAGAATTTGTTACAGGCTCAGGACAGACAGAGACAGCTGTACAACAGAGGCGCTAGACTTCGTCAATTTGCACCGGGAGATAAGGTCCTTGTATTACTCCCCACTTCCAGCTCTAAGTTGCTCACAAAGTGGCAAGGGCCCTTTGAGGTCACACGGCGAGTTGGGGACCTCAACTATGAGGTGGTACGCTCAGAAAGGGAGGGAGCACGTCAAATATACGACCTCAACCTCTTACAAAATGGTCTGAGGCGGAGTCAGTGATGCTTGTGACGGTGGTGAGCGGATAGGAAGATCTCGGGTCAGAAGCGGTTCAAAAACCTCAATCCCTCGCTCTGGCCCCGGGCGGGGATCACCTCTCACCCTCGCAGCTCACTGACGTGAAAACATTACAAGCAGAGTTTGCTGACGTGTTCTCGCCCCTACCTGGTCGCACAGACCTCATTCAACACCAGGTTTGAGACCGAGCCAGGCGTGGTTGTTCGCAGCTGGCCGTACCATTTACCTGAACACAAGAAAAAGGTAGTTCAGGCTGAATTAGAGGCTATGCTGGATATGGGAGTGATAGAAGAGTCCAGCAGTGATTGGGCGAGCCCGATTATTTTTTGTCCCAAAACCTGACGGCTCGGTCCGATTCTGCGTGGACTATAGAAAAGTAAATGCGGTGTCGAAGTTTGATGCGTACCCAATGCCAAGGGTGGACGAATTGCTTGATCGGCTAGGGACCGCTTGCTTTTATTCGACACTGGACTTAACAAAGGGATATTGGCAGATACCCTTGTCCCCAATGTCCAAAGAGAAAACCGCTTTCACCACGCCGTTTGGATTACACCAATTTGTCACCCTTCCTTCCGGCTTGTTCGGGGCTCCCGCAACCTTCCAGCGTCTGATGGACAGAATTCTCCGGCTGCATCTAGCTTTACAGCCTTTTAAGTTCAAGGTGGTCCACAGGCCTGGTGCTCAGATGGTTGTGGCTGACTTCCTCTCCAGGAGGGGAGGGGGGGGGGGGGGGGGGGGGGCGGGGTGCTGGAGGCCCCCGGCCTGGTGCGGGCGGTGGGGGTATGTGGTGGAGGGGGCGTGGTTTTGCGAAGTTTGTAGCGGGAGAGAGAGAGCGCGGAGCCAAGCGGTGAGTAAGTAGGTCAAGTGCAGATGAATAACACCTGTGTCTCATTGCAGTAATTGGCGTGGAGAGACCGCATTTAAGCCGCTGCCGGGAGAGAGTAGGGAGAGAGAAGAGAGAGACTGGGACTGGGACTGCCTGTCGCTGCTGAGCGCTGAGAGAGAAAGAAACTGAGTCCGAGTGAAATGTTGCCGACTGTTCCTGAGTGTTATTGAGTTTAAACGCCCTTGTGCGTGATATATGTTTGAGAATATTGTAAACAATAAAGAGAGCAGTCCCAGTCACGCCGACCCCGTCTTCTTCCTTCCCACACGAACCTACGCTACAGAAATTAAGAACTTTTTCAAATCAAATCTTTTTCCTCAATCAAGAATGTAAAAGGGGTTATGAATTGAGAAATCAACTTTCCCTTGAGCCTTTGATATATAAAAGTTAATCGTGATATAAGAATATCCTGTAAATTTCAGAGCTGAAAACTTCCTTGTTAGTCAAAGTAAAGCTGACACCAGGCCCAGAAAACGCTCGATCTCAGAATATGTCGACCATAGACCTTTCTCACATCTTCCGTATTTGCGACCGGAAATACGCAATTGTTGTGATAATCTTCTTCCTCCCCGGGCAGGGATACAGGTAAACAAATGGCGCTAGCAATGAGCAAGTGTGATTGTAGCTTACCGGGCTGTTCTTGTTATTCCCAAAAGCAGCTATATCTGTCGTTTCATTCCTTCCCTGTTGATGGTGGAGTTTGACGGAAATGGATTCAGGCGATCCTGCGGGCTGAAGGACCAAACTTCTGGTGCGGGCGGTGGGGGTATGTGGTGGAGGGGGCGTGGTTTTGCGAAGTTTGTAGCGGGAGAGAGAGAGCGCGGAGCCAAGCGGTGAGTAAGTAGGTCAAGTGCAGATGAATAACACCTGTGTCTCATTGCAGTAATTGGCGTGGAGAGACCGCATTTAAGCCGCTGCCGGGAGAGAGTAGGGAGAGAGAAGAGAGAGACTGGGACTGGGACTGCCTGTCGCTGCTGAGCGCTGAGAGAGAAAGAAACTGAGTCCGAGTGAAATGTTGCCGACTGTTCCTGAGTGTTATTGAGTTTAAACGCCCTTGTGCGTGATATATGTTTGAGAATATTGTAAACAATAAAGAGAGCAGTCCCAGTCACGCCGACCCCGTCTTCTTCCTTCCCACACGAACCTACGCTACAGAAATTAAGAACTTTTTCAAATCAAATCTTTTTCCTCAATCAAGAATGTAAAAGGGGTTATGAATTGAGAAATCAACTTTCCCTTGAGCCTTTGATATATAAAAGTTAATCGTGATATAAGAATATCCTGTAAATTTCAGAGCTGAAAACTTCCTTGTTAGTCAAAGTAAAGCTGACACCAGGCCCAGAAAACGCTCGATCTCAGAATATGTCGACCATAGACCTTTCTCACATCTTCCGTATTTGCGACCGGAAATACGCAATTGTTGTGATAATCTTCTTCCTCCCCGGGCAGGGATACAGGTAAACAAATGGCGCTAGCAATGAGCAAGTGTGATTGTAGCTTACCGGGCTGTTCTTGTTATTCCCAAAAGCAGCTATATCTGTCGTTTCATTCCTTCCCTGTTGATGGTGGAGTTTGACGGAAATGGATTCAGGCGATCCTGCGGGCTGAAGGACCAAACTTCCCTGTTCATGTCCTAACTTACAAGCCTTTCAACGCAAAGCGGCATATGACGCACCTCTGTGGGGAAAGATAAAACGATTTTTTTAAACTAATATTTATATGTATATAACCATTATATGTATATAACAATTATATGTATATAACAATTATTAACTGAAATCTATTTAAATGTTTCTGCTAATAATGGTTATATAAATATAAATATTAGTTTAAAAAAAAATCGGCTGTTCACTGACGGAACTACTAAAATAAACACGCATGCTTAAGTGGATGTTGCCTCGTGAGTTGTGTATATATATTTTTTATTTTAAAAATGTATGATATTTTATTTAATATAAAATTCATTTTTGCAAAATGCCTCCATACATATTGTGAATTTTTTTTTTTTAAACATTATGTGATGCTAATCAACATTTTGTATTATATTGTAAACATACAGTATTATAGTCTTTTAAAATAAAAACATATATCATTTTATTAAAAGTATTATGTTATATGTTAAAAAATAGAATTGTGCACACTGCGTGATGTTTAAACTATTTTGAACTGTAGCCAAAGTCCGAACAAACAAGATATCATCTTGGTCAAGGAAGACGTCATGTAACGCTGGTTCTTTATAGCTACGGAATATGAGACTTATGTAAATAGGCCTAATTGTTCATTTCCATCAAATGTCATTATTTGGCAAATCCATTAGCGAAGTTGTGTAGACTCGCTGATCCATTTTCTCTTGGCCGGGTATGCTTTTCTGATGTGTTGGCGCTTGACAGGAACTCCGGATCCGCAACGATTACGTATTTCCGTTTTTTGTGAGAAAGGTCTATTGACATCATAGAATGCAGAAACGCCGCTTCAGCAGATAAATATGTACACCTGATTCTGTAGCCAAGCCCACGACTCGTGGAGCTAAATGTAAATGTAAACGGATCGTGCTACTGAGCAATAAACATGCCGAGATAGCAAGATGTTGCACTGTGCCTGTCTGTGGAAGAAAACAGTCGCTGCATAAGCTTCCGTCGGATTGTAATATTAGGAATGTGTGGTTGAAATTTATTTGTAATGAATATCCAGCTTACGTGGGGAAGACATTGCACGTATGTTCATTTCACCGGATTCGTTTGTAAACTAGAGACTGGATTTGCAGACAGGATGAGATTACATGAACGAATGAAGCAACACACTAATGTGAGTAAAAATCTTTTTTAATATGTGATAGTATTGCATTGTTACAGATCAAATACAATGTTACATCGTGTACATGTCTAACTAAACATAAATTACCACTGTCATAGGGCTCACAAAGCCCAACGTCCCGGGGATGTGCGTTTCTTGACTTGATATTTAAAGGAAAAATACAATCGCGGAAGTTTATGCTGTCTGCAACGCGTGTGTGTGTGTGTGTGTGATGCACGTTTTGCGCTTATATCCACCGATCGGCAGGCCAAGTAATGTAAAATAACATTCATATTAAATCGCGGGTGGATGAGAGATAAATCGTTGTGTTTGTTTGATAAAGACATTTTGCAAACCCTGATGGACGAATCATTCCGGTTGCCGCTTCCAAAACAATGCCTCACGTGTACTCACTGGGGAGTCGGAGCTCATTAAATATGCAAATCTTATCCAATCCTAGCCGTGGGGCGTTTACTTCCAAGTCTTCAGTGCGGCACACCCATTAAAACCGAGCGTGTCTTGAGAGAGGCTCAAAACCATGGCAGAAAATAGCCTATTCATTATGATATTTTTTAATGTAAAAACCACGCGAATGTCACAAGTAGACCTCAGACAACAGTGTATATATATATATATATATATATATATATATATATATATATATATATATATATATATATATATATATATATATATATATATATATATATATATATATAAAGCAAGTTCATGACCCCTTTAAAATGGAAGTTTCTGTACAGTCCCAGGTCCACACAAAACTCCACAGAAAGCTGCACAGATTTCCACAGAATTTAAACATATGTCAGTATGAACAGCTGTAACCATGTTTGTTTCTGAATTATTTGGCTTTTATTACGCTTTCAGGTAGCCTACCAATAGCAGTTTAATCAGCTTATGCCAGTTTTACATCATTCCACAGATTTCCCCCACAATCGGCACAGAAAAAAGTACTACAGAAGTCAGCATAATTGACTTGGCTTTAAAGTAAATTATAAACAAATTTAAATGAATACATATGAAGTCATTGGCAAGTTTTAGCTGTGCAAATGAATAATGGATTTAATACCCAATAATATCAATAAGGTACAAAATGTCAGGTCATTAATCATTAAAAGCATTACAATGCAATGCAGACATGTTCATACATACAGTATCAATGTTCTGTACCTAAAAAGGTAAAATAATTTTACAGTTTCTAAATAAAATGTAATCATATTTTTAGGAATGCGTGACTATTAATCAAATGATAATGATAAAGGTCCAAGTAAAAAGGAAAATAAGTAAAGGATTAAAATAAGTATAATGTATTTTTATGTCTTAGTTTTCTGGGAAAAGTTCATAAGATTGTGAAAATGTGTATCTTGGATATAATCCCGAAATATTTTTGTTCCTGTTGAGAGAGAGTCCACCAAACCTCAAAATCATTAATGATTTCCCTAAAGGCGACTGATTTATGATTTTTATGCTGTTTATTTTGGCATCCTATAGTCTTAATACTAGACAACAACAACATCAGTTTTCAAATAGTAACAACACTTTTATTTATTTATTTAGGTTTATTTATATTTGTTTTCTTAAAAGGTAATATGAATTAAATGAAATTAATCTTTGCCCATCACAGTTTGTGGAATATTCAAATTATCATCAGTATATTATGTCAATTATACTACTATGTATGATGCAATACAGTATTGTGTAAGTTCATACCTCCGCCTGTTCCAGAAATCTGGATGTATTGCAAAACATGTTCTTGGCTGTTTCTCACATCTGAAATACACAAATCAGATTGCACACCAAGCCTTGGGGTAAACTGCTGAAACATGCTTTGGTGGCACAAATAAAAAGATCTCCTAGCCTGTCTGCCTGTCTTGCATGGGCATGAATCATGACGGTGTGAGGCGGCAAAATGTGACTAGAGATGCCAGTAAACCACTGAACTGTTGTTTTAAACAACCAAGCTCATGCATCTGGAAGGAGGATGCGAAACATAAGCACATAAACTTAAGGAAATATTCCCAGGAAATATTCCCAGATCCAGGAAACTCGAAAAATGGATTCTGCCTGATGTCATTCCAGAACTTGTCTCAACACATCTACAGTTTTTCAGCCCACACAGAATCACCCGCAGAAAGCACAGAATTTAAACATGTCATTCACAAAGCTCTTCACATCATGTGTTCGTTATTCTAGTACTCTCATCTCTGTTTAGCATTTTTTTTTTTTACTATGTTTAAATCCATTCATCAAGTTTTGGTTGCACCAGCCGTTCTTAAGTTCTTACTTAAATATGAACCAGTGGCGGCTGGTCAATAGAGGGCGCTGGGGCGCCGCCCCATCAAAATTCCAGAAATATACATGTATACAAAAATGATATAAAAATGAAATAAAAATAAAATAGTTTACTCATACGATGTGCCGGCTGTTAATAAGAGTCTCAGCATTTAATAAAAACTGGCTTTGATCGGTTAACTATTTTATATGTTCTTCAATATGTTTCAAAACATAATAATTGTGCATTTATGAATTACGCAGACGTGAGCGTTTTCGGTATAAAGCTAACGGCACAGCTCTAGCCTCTGTGAATACAGTAACTTTGGCCATATTACTGTAAAGCATTATTGAAAGCTCATTCAGAAAGGAAATTTGCAAACATTCACAAAATATGACGTGCCATCCTTCCTTGTTCTGGATATGAAGTTAGAGCACGAAGCGTTGGTATTGAACTTTTTTGCAAATCTAGTGTTGTACTGACTCTTGTTCGCAAAGGGTTTTGCGCAAATATATAACATTTTACCGACATTCCTTGGCAAATTTCCTTGAAAATTTTTATTCAAATGTCCTCAGTGGCTCGGATGCCGGGAGTCTATGGAGACTGGTATGTTTGTTGGTACATCCATTTACAAAAATTCATGTACAAAATTCTAGCTAGCTGATACAGTGAGTAAACAGAAATGGCGGTCTCTGTCAGTGTTGCCAGATTGGGTCGACAATTTCCAGCCCAAAAGCTCACAAAAACCCGCCCACTCCAAGAAAAACCTGCCACAACTTTAAATGACAAAATAATGTTATAGAATTGTATTGCCATACCATATCAAGTTTGATAAGCACAATTTTGTCTTTTGTCTCCCTAAAACTAAATAATGATGAAAAAAATAATCCCAGGAAAACAGATCAAAACAGGGCAAATACATTAAAGAGAATGAGAAATTATGACTAAAATGTCCAGGTGGAAACTGTAAAAATGGCAACCGATGGCTTAACCCTCCGACATTTTCAAATGTAATCATTAAGAATATGTCGATTTAAGTGGAAAGAGTGCCCAAATATAGCATTTCACAAACGTTAATGCACACAGCACAGCCAAAATGTGTCATTCATTGATACATACTGTGGTATGATAATCCAACAAAAAAAATAACAACCATGTGCATACCTTTGTGTTGCGCTTTAAGACAGAACTGCAGTACGTCTTTTGTGAAGTACATATTTATAGAACATAACGCACTTAGCACAGTCAAAACGGATGAATCGTTTATTCAAACCTCTTTCAGCTGCTGTCGGCTTAAAAGTCGCAGATGCCCTGATCAGTGTGCACATGACATGACGATGGACATCTCCCACAGGTGTAATCCATGTTTTGAGAGTTGGGACACTCTCCCACTCTTTACTAGTAGAGAACTTACTGTATATGTATGCCATTTTGGCATAGCGATCACTTGAATACACAATTACAAGTTAGCACACTAAACACCTGTCAGTCATGCATGAGCGATTATGCTGATTGCTGATTGGCTAAAACTGTGTGCTTGTCTGCAACGTCAACATCAATGCCATCTGACTCTACGTGGGCTCCTGTGTGGACTCTTGTTTAGTAATGTCAAAATGTCTGATCTTATGGAGTACATGCACACTTGAGTTTTGTTTATTAACAAACAGACTATAAAATGTAAATGTTTGAAAACTGCCAAACTGACCCCAAACCAGCCCAAATTTTGTCCACCCGCCCAAATACGCCACAGCAAAATGTCTGCCCACTGCTCTGGGTGTGTGTTCACGGTGTGTGTGTGTGTGTGTGTGTGTGTGTGTGAGTGTGTGTTCAATACTCACTGCTGTTAGTGTGCACTTGGATGGGTGAAATGCAACGAGTGCACAAATGCAGAGTATGGGACACCGTATTTGTCTACACTTCACACTTCCCTTAAGTTACAACATCTCATGACTGCTCTTAAAATGAAATTCTTGGTTTGAGACAAGGGTAAAACAATGAAATTTAATTATTTTAGATTATTTTAATGTAATCAAATTTAATTTAGTCTCTAAATCAGGACACTGTTGAAGGACGAGAGAGGACCAGGTCTGGACTTTACGTTGTATTTTGTTTATGTTTTTTTATGCGTGTGCGCAGCAGTCGTCCGTGAGGGGCTGCCACTTTTACTTTCTGTTTATTATTTGATTTAAATCTTTTAATGTTCGCCGGTTCCCGCCTCCTTCTTCCCATATAAACGAACTTCGTTACATGACAATATATGACTTTCACTTATGTGACAATATGTGACTTTCTTATTACAAAGAGAAAACCCTGTGGATATAAAAGTCCCTGAAGAAACATGTTCATAGTGAACAAACTTTTTATGATGGAAAAAATGCCACAAGCAAACATCAGAGTGAGCGTGAGAGTTATCACACAAACAAAATAGTAATAAAAAAATCATCATATGCAAATAATTGCATCACACAATCGGTGTGTTATTTCAACGGAATATGGTGACAACTGGTCACAAAACTATCAAATTAAACAACATTTAATGTAAGCTGATGCATCATGATAGCGCTTAGACCAAAGCACACATTAGCGACAGATACTTTCCGCATTAACAACTTCCCGTTGATAATAAATCACACCATTAGACTGGCACAGCAGGTGATTAGGCAAGGCAAGGCAAGTTTATTTGTATAGCACATTTCATACACAGTGGCAATTCAAAGTGCTTTACACAAAAATGAAGTTAAAATATTCGTAAGTGAATTAAATAAAAATATATATAGTATAACAGTTATAATAGGAATTAAAATAAATAAAAAAATAAAGATGAAATCCCCTATCTGGGGTGGAAGAAAATGGAGAGTCAGGTTTACTTTAACAATATTTGTCAGGTAACTGTGCGTTTAGACAGTACCCTTGCAGACAAATCTTCTTGGCCTAACTTGAGGGCGTTCTCTAGATGTTTTACCCGTCAGAGCAGATCTAAACGGGTCTTCCTCGCACTGGAGGGAGTACTCCAAAAAATATTTGTCAGGTAACTGTGCATTTAAACATTACCCTTACAGACAAATCTTCCTGGACAGGAACACCAGGGCTATCTCTACTCTATCTCTATCTCTACAAGGCTATACAGATCTATCCGTCAGAGCAGATCTAAACGGATTGTCCTCGCGCCGGAGGGGTTTCGATTTATCGCTCCCCCGTCTCTCAACCTCTTCCACCCAGACAGCCATAACAAACAAAAAATAAATAAATAAATAAAATAAATAAAATAAAATAAAAAGTATAATTAAAACTAAAAATAAAAACAGGGTTAAATCGAAACACTAAAAATAAAAACCGGGTTAAATTGAAACATAATTAAAGTGCAAGTAGTTCGGACAGAGCACAGAGCTCATTCAGTAAAAGCATAAGATAAGGTGCAATCAGTCGGATGTACAGTAGCACAGTGCTCATTCAGTAAATGCACAGCTGAACAGATGTGTTTTGAGTCTGGATTTGAAAGTGGCTACTGTTGGAGCACATCTGATCTGTTCAGGAAGCTGGTTCCAGCTGCGGCTGGCATAATAGCTAAAAGCAGACTCTCCTTGCTTTGAGTGAACCCTTGGTATTTCTAATTGACTTGATCCTGATGATCTGAGTGATTTGTTAGGTTTGTACTTAATCAGCATATCTGCAATGTATTGAGGTCCTAGGTCATTGAGTGACTTATATACAAGTAATAGTACTTTAAAATCGATCCTAAATGTAACTGGAAGCCAGTGTAAAGACCTGAGAACTGGTGTGATATGGTCATATTTTCTGGTTCTGCTCAGAATCCTGGCAGCAATGTTCTGTATGAGCTGCAGCTGTCTAATGGTCTTTTTGGGAAGGCCAGTGAGAAGACCATTACAATAGTCCACCCTGCTGGTGATAAAAGCATGAACGAGTTTCTCTAAGTCTTGCCTGGAAACAAAGCATCTAATTCTTGCAATATGTTTGAGATGATAGTAGGCTGATTTAGTTATTGCTTCGACATGACGACTGAAACTCAGGTCTGACTCCAAAATCACACCAAGATTCCTGACTTGATTTTTTGATTTTAGACCTTTAGCCTCAAGATATGCGTTCACCTTGAGAATTTCATCTTTGTTTCCAAATGTAGTGATTTCAGTTTTGTCTTTGTTTAACTGAAGAAAGTTTTGGCACATCCAACTGTTAACTTCTTCAATGGATTTACATAGCGAGTCAATGGGGCTGTAGTCATTAGGTGATAGGGCTAAGTAGATCTGGGTGTCGTCAGCTTGTTAATCTCTCTACAGTAGCAAAAAGAGTGTGCGTGTTGTTTATGTTTCTGTTTATAATGTTTGAAAAGAAGGTCTGTCTAGCTTTGCCTAGTTCCACATTGAAAGCACGAAGACTGTCTTTATAGATGTTGTAATGGACTACAAATTTTGTCTTTCGCCACATGTGCTCATCTTTCCTGCATTGTCTTTTCATTAATTGCACTGCTGTTGAGTTTCTCCAAGGTGCTTTTTGTTTGCCACTCTTTTTTCTGACTTTCACAGGAGCAATATTATCAATTACACTCTTAACTTTTGAGTTAAAAGAGTCAAGGAGAAAATCAACAGAGTCTGGAGATATGTTTGGTGTTAGAGATATAGCCTTCATAAACAGCACACTAGTGTTCTCATTTAAGCATCTCTTTTTGACAGAGACAGATCTAGTTTCAATGGCAGGAGAGATTGATATATCAAAGAAAATACAGAAAATGGGTTCCCGCTTGTTTTGTAAACATTTGATAAGCTTGCTGTTGACGCTGCGAGGACCCAGGGCATATCACTGAGAGTTGGTATCAGTTGTTTTTGTTGCAGATGGAGGAGGGTGTGTGCCCTGGCGTTGTGACCGAAGAAATCTCACAGGAGGAGGGGCAGAGCGAGCTGGGCCCACAGTCTTTGGTGCTTGTGGGGCTTGCTTTTTGGTTGATATCTGGGGGCTCGCAGCGATCGAGTGTGATTCCAGTATAATCCATTTTCTCTGTGAAGCTCAGAAGCGGGGATACTGTAGAGAGGAATAACATGTCTGGTGAGGGGGGCTGTTGCTCTGGTGTTACCGGAGGCTGCAATATGTTATCGTCCAGTTCATGGAGTGACTTAGACATTTCTTCCAGCTTATTGCTCAGACCACACATAAGGTGTAAAAGTTCACCAGTCTGACCCCCGATGGTCCCCATTTTTACCAGTGCCTCCACAGTCTGGGCTGAGATGTTACTGTTTAGTGCCTCGATCTGTGTCACTTGGAGCAGTTCTAATCCGTCACAGTGTGTCTGTGGTGAGCTCTGCAGGCGGGGTTCAGCTGGGAGTGTGTCCATGAGAAGTGGTTGTTGTGGCTGCATGGTGTTATCATTGTCCTTGTGGGGTGTATCAACCGCATGTCCATTCAGATGCTGAAATGAAGTCCTGTGATCGTCCATACTCTGTACTGGTGTGTGTGTGCCATCCAGGTTGAGTGGGTTAGCACACACAGCTGAAGGATGACGAAGGGAAAAATAAATATTGTCCTTTAGCACTCTTGCACCGAGTTTGTTTGGGTGGAGGCCATTTGATGTAAACAGTTGTCTTTGACTCCAGAAGAGATTAAAGTTGTCGATAAAGTTCACTCCCTTCATGTTGCAGGTTTTTTGCAGCCATATATTAAGCCCAAGTAGCCGTGATAACCTATTTGTTCCTCTTGCTGGAAGTGGTCCACTGATGAACGGCTGAACTTTCAGTTTTCTAAGTGTTTCAAAAAGTTCATTGAAATCCCTCTTAAGGAGTTCTGACTGCTCTCTCTCTGAATATCGTTCTTCCCCACATGAATGATAAGTCGATTTGCAGTCTTATGTTTCATCAGAATGTTCTTAAGTTCCCTGTTGACATCAGAAACTGTTGCTTGTGGAAGGCAGCATGTAGTTGTATCCCTGCTGCTAATGTTTCTATCAGAGTCCTGGGCTCGGCTGCCCTCTGAGCTGAGGGCCGCTGTCTGCTCAACCTTGAGCGCCTGTTAGCATCAGTGTTAGCTACGGGCTGATTCGATCTGTGTTCAGTCACATTCATCACATTTGGGGATTCCTCACCCACATTCATTAACACTTCAAATCTGTTTTCAAGATGTATATTTGGTGGTAGGAAACAAGTGTTTGCAATCCTTGTGTCTGGGGTAGAGCATGCTACTGCGGCAATATGTGATGCTCGTGACAATCTGATGTCTCGAGTGCCTTTGGGTCTCGCTCCCTGTTTGTGCCATCGATTAGTGTGTTGATCAGTTACTTGTTTCTCTACCTGTTGAGTAGCACATTTATGGGACTCACCGGTAGTGTGCAGACGGCGTTCATGATGAAGCTCTGCTGTGTGATTCGTCTGGTTAGATGGTTCCACAAATAGCTTTGTTTCAAGAACTGCAATCCTTTGTAAAAGTCTGTGGCAGTTTGTGCAGCAAGTAGATTCTAGAAGAGGCATTTTCTTATCCTGTTGAATGTAGGCAGCTGTGTTTTCCCTTCTCCGGAATGTAAGCTGAAGGCAGTGGGAGGCTGGTCGGTTGAAATATTCCGCTTTTTGTTTAGTAATCCAGTCACCAGAGTTTCTAATTTTATCATTGGAGTCAAGCTTTGTTGTTTAAGCACTGTGCTGATTTGTTGAAGTTGAAATTATGAGATAAAATATAGAAGCGATAGAGCAAAGCGCGGAGCAGTAAGCAAGAGCGTCCGAACAGTAGCGAAGCAGGAAGTGGATTAAATATATGTAACGGACCGTATTAAAATTATCATTTGGGGAAAATTGAACTATTATGCAGAATTACAGCAGATGTGCATGGCCACTCAGATAATATATTTACAGACTGACCAGTAATTCTGTAAAATAATGTTTTCTCAACTAAAGCTTAACATGTAAAACCGTGGCAGCGGTGGCCAGAATAAAATCATTCACGAAAACCTATTCGATTTTAAAAAACTTACCCAAATAGCAAACAATTCCAGCAGTAGATCTTGATTGATGCTGTCATCAGTTGTATCGCTTTTAATTGATTTGGTTGAAATTAACAGCTTTGGCTTTCTGCTCAAAATTAAGCTCTGGTCCAGGTCTTCCTTTTCTGATCTCCAGCTTTTAAAAGTTAATCTTGAAAACGGCGTAAATAATAAATTTGCAACGTTGTCCTCCTCATTATTGTTGCTTGCGGTTTCTATAGCGAATAGCGCTAGCAATTTTATGAGCATTTTTTTTCCATTCATGTTCCTCACAGCGGATGGAACACGTCATAATCATACATAGGGGAGAGCGGGGCACAACCTAACGCTTTTTGACTTTCTCAGTTTGTGTAAATCCACTTGGGGTTCAGAGTATTTATTTTTCCCACATTCATTTCCCACATTTCTAGTACAATTACGTGGTTTTGTTTCATTAATACAGTGTATAATTTTTTTCTTGATTTACCCCGAAAGAATGGAAGTGAAATGTGACAACATGCCACATATGTGGGGTATATTGTAACATGTGAGGGGCACATTGTAACATAACCAAATGGCAGCTTAAAATGTTACCTGATATCAAAAAAATATCCATGACAAACAATGGATCAATATTTTGTCAATAATATACAATTATTACATTTTTTATAATGGCATTTTCTAATCATTAAAAATATACACATTTTTGAGCTGACAACAAACACATTGCTAAATACAGCTATACAGCAGAGGTAAAAACATAAACAATAATGAATAATTTCTGAACATTGACTCTCAGTCATTATTCACCTTTTTCTCATGGTTTCTCAAAAAAATTAATAAAAGTATATGATTGAATAGCAGTGTTACAACACATGCATCTGCACAACTGTGATTTAAACCGCAGCTCGTGTCTTCTGCTGCTTATCTGCTAGAGAATTAAAGAACTATCTCAACAGATATAAGATTAAAATAATATCAGATTTGCCTTATTTTAGCGCGATTGACAAGATTTTCTCACTAAGGAAGGGTGCACCAGGAGAACCCACCTGCCCGGACGGGACCTTCGCTGCGGGCTACACTCGGGACGCCTGGAACAACTGGCAAGTCGTGTGCCTGGAAGTCCTGTCCGTGGAGGATGTGGAGGATTTATTCATAATTGGCATTTTGATAGCGGGGTTCCTATTTTTCGGCCTTGGGATTGCCCTATCGGAAGATTGGTAAGACAGCTGCCAGTAAATTCACCCAGCCGCTGTCTGTGGAAATTAAAGAGTGCTTCGGGGATGTGTGTGACCGACTGAAGGTATTAGATCAAAGAGTGACACAGATTGAGGCACTGTATCGTAACATCTCAGCCCGGACTGTGGAGACGCAGGGAAGAGTGGGCTCCATCGGGGGTCAGGCTAGTGAACTGCTACGCAGTATGTCTGGTCTGATCATGAAATTGGATGAAATGTCGAAGTCAATTCACGAACCGGACGCTCGCCACTGACGCTGAGGATCAGAACGGATTGATTGATTATGGTCCGGAAAATTACCGAAGATCAGCTAAATGGGTTAAGATATTGACCCCCTCCTTCCCTCACCTCATCGGCTACCCTGTATCTCTCTCGGTTGGGAGGTCAGCTTGACAGCTGGGTCCTGCTATCTTGCTATCGTTCCCTGTGCACTGCCATATCTCCCTTCAAGGACAAGCCACAGAACTGAACTTTGAAAACATCTTAAGTTATGGCTTACATTCACATTCACACAACACAAGCTCACACAACACAGGACTCTTCAGACTCTTACTCGCATCATACATACCTCACCCCTATCCCTGCCCCCGTCCAACCGTCTGCCCCTCCCTTTCCTCCTTCCTATCTCCCTTACTCAGTCCCAACAAAAAAATCCATCACATGACCACGTGTACTGTGTTATGTATGTTATGTTATGTTTTGCATGTATACTTTGCAATCTGCATTTCTTTTTTTCTGGAGAGCGTGTGGCGGCGCTTTAAATAGCTGCGGCTCGGAGGCTTGCTCCAAACTCATTTCGTTACATTGTACTTGTACATGTGTAATGACAATAAACTTGAATCCAATCTAATCTAATCTAATTTTAAATAAACACAAAAAACAGATATGAAAAATAAACTTAAGTAAGAAATGTACTTTTTCTGGTTAAATAATTGTTCAGGGATATCTTCCAAAGATGTTTTAATTTTGGCGCAATTTTTTCTCTAAATAATTTTGATATGGCAACTAGTAAATACACTAAGTTTCGTCATCCTGACATGTGTGTAAAGTGTTAAACCATGCGTGTTGCAACCCCGCGTGCCCCGCGCTTACCTACTACCGGTACATCCGGGAACTTAAAGGGGTGGTTGCATGCGATTTCACTTTTTTAACTTTAGTTAGTGTGTAATGTTGCTGCTTGAGCATAAACAGTATCTGCAAAGTTACAGTGCTGAAAGTTTAATGCAAACGAGAAATTGTCTTTTAAAGTTATGGCAGTTTATTGCCTACAAAAACGGCCGGTTTGGACTACAACAAGCTTCTTCCCGGGTTGGTGACATCTTAAACCCTTGCTATTAACATAAACACTGCCCCTGCGAACACGCAACAAAGTGGGCGAGGTCACGTCGCAGTCATTACGAAAGAGAGAGAGCTGTTGCAGAACTACAAACTACATTTGGCCATCTAACCAATCTAAGACCATTGCGTTTTTCTGAGGGATGGGCTTCACAAAAGCAGGAAGCAAACGAGCCGTTCAAAGGACAGTGGAGACAGCGGTGTGGAATAAAGGTAAAATATAAGAAAAATATGTTGTTTAAAAAAAAAAAAGAAGTATTAAGACATGTTATACTGCGCCCCATAAACACAACCAAGCCTAGAAAAAAACCACGGAACCACCCATTTAACTGTCAATTTCTTCACCGCCCCATTTTAGGGGAAAATAAACTAAACTTCCCATAGACTTCAGTACAAACTAGCAGCGCAAAACAATGTCCGTACACAGTCAGCAGGCGTGAATAACTTAATAAATCACTAAGATTAAACATATCAAGTAATTATATGTCCACCCGGCCTGCCATAGATTAGGCTATGAAAGATACATCCACACACTTAATTTGGTCAATTTGAAAACATGTCCCTTCATTCTCCCAGCGTCAAATTGGTGTAACAACCCAATATTTTACAACCTATCATGATCATCGTGTTATTTTAGATAGATAACTGCTGGGCTGTCTTAATGTATGTCCGTTATCAAGCCATCATCATCCATCTTGCTGTTATGGAAATATCATGAATTACGGATGATGCTATCGAAAGCTAAGTCAGACTTGTTGTATGGCTGGACAGAAAAGTGCACTCAGTACGAAATATAAAGACATAATATATACATTTAAATTTACTTTCAAAAACGAAGTACAATCATTCACTGGCTTAACCCATTAAAGTCCCACCCATTAAAAGGAATGATGCAATTGGTCAATTTTCCTGTCACTTGAAATTCGCCTGTCAGGCCCTCTGTAATTTCACAGCTGGACCACCAATCACAGAGCTGAAAGCGTTAAGCGTAAAAATCCTAATTTGGAGTAAACTGACATCTATACAACACTACTACTGAATAGGCAGGTTTGAAGGGTTTATTTCCTCAAAAATATTTAGATGTTTATTGTCAAATTATAAATCACTAAAATAACATTATATCTGATGATTTTTAAACTATTATTTAAAAGTTTGTAAATATAATTTTTGACAATAATTTAGGCCCTCTCTGAGGGCCCCTGTGTGATACTTACTTTACATTAAGCATGTGTGTGTTCCTCTTAAATGACATCCAGACAGCCACTGTAAAGACAGTAAAGACTGTTGATGCTCAAGGCTGTTAAAAAAAGAGCGCATGTTCCAGAGTAAACTTTTGTAAGTAAACACAGCTGCTTCACTTGCACATGCCAAACCCTTGGTCTCTGTGGGAACTACAGACATTTCAGTTTGGCCTTCTGGAATGCTGTTGGCCTTCTGAAATCTGAGATATAACAACCGAAAGACAAAAGACAATGCTGTGTCATATGCCATAGCTGTTATCAAGGCAACCCAAGTCTCAGCTCAAGGTTCAGGCTGATTTGTTTATTAATAATGTCATCAGCAACTAGTTCACATCAACTAGACTTTAATCACATAAATGTGAATCAAAAGTGAAAAGTTGTTCAACCCCTATGACTTACTAAGTTATGATCATGAAATAAAAAGTTATAAAATGTCAAAATTGCAACATTAATTTCATAGCTAGCATTTGATTCATCTTAAATACTCATATGGAAGCCCATTTCCACCACATAAGAAAATATATAAGATATAGATAAAAAGTTGAAATTAT
The DNA here is from genome assembly GCA_023566225.1 of Romanogobio albipinnatus. NCBI lineage: Eukaryota > Metazoa > Chordata > Actinopteri > Cypriniformes > Gobionidae > Romanogobio > Romanogobio albipinnatus. Next base: position 20,676,077 of record CM042256.1, on the reverse strand, counting down.
GACATACTATATTTGCATTTAAATCTAATTGTAAATGTAAAACATGAGAAAATCAGTCATGACTTTCTACTTTTTATCCCATAATTATGACTTATGTCATGATTTCAACTTTTCATTGCATGAATTTTGTTATTTTTTAATAATGTTGCAGGAATGGGCTTCCATATCTATCAGTATTTATAGAATAAATTAAATGCTAGCTATGAAACTAGCCTTTGTATGACAAAGAAACATTTTATTCCAAAAATGCTAACACTGTCATTTACACAGCAGTTACTTCAATTACAGAATGTTATTTGTCAGGTTGTGGGTGTAGAGGGGGGAGGCGAGTATCAGTCGCAGAGTAATTTATTTAATTAAAAAAGCTAAATAAAACAAACAGAAAACTATCCCATAGGGGAAAACACAGTCAGCAGGACTAGGCAGGATACAAAGGGAGCACACAATCCAGACACTTTAGGTAATGAACAGATAAGACAGAGAACAAAGGGAGAATAAATAGGAAAGCAAATAAAGAGGGTAACAAGGGAAGGTTTTAGAAAACAATCCCGTTATTGTCTCTGCGCAAATTTGTGGAAACGGCAAATGTCATAAGTACTGAATAACTGTGATCTCTCCCACCGGACTTGTGTGTAGGTGAGGTGTGCGATGGACCAAACCACCGTGAGGCAAGAGAGGGGGGACTCAAAATGTTTCTAACACATTTTTTGCCGCTTTTGCGTTTTTATTGTTTTACTACTTACACAATTATTTTAAGCATATATCAATATATTATTTTCAATGTGGTTTTTAATTATATTTTTAAGGGGGGGGGGGGGGCAACCCTCAGTTGGGGGTCCGCTCATGCTATTTACGCCTACGCTAACGCGCTCTTTAAATAACAAAAACGGCATTGACCTTAGACGAGATTTCAGTTAGTTATTGGCACAGTCTATTTCAGTTGCCTCAAAAAACGTGCCAACAATGCGCCTTAACCCATCTTGTTTTCAGACCAGCACACCCAATGTGCGCACAAATGAGCACTAGTGCATTTGCTATTTTAACAACATGGCGCATGATGTGAAAATGATAACTGCATCAGTCTGAAACTAACCAAAAATGCCTGATGCCGCATTGCGCCTTGTGTATGATAGGGCCCTAAAGGCATTTAGTGTTTCTTTACATAGTGACATCGCCAACTACTGGCCTGACAGCATAATACAATGTTTTAACCGTTTTTACGAATCGGTGTGAATGGGGATCATTTGGCAATGTTGTCATCTGTACATGAATAAAACGTTTCCGTTTTTAGTAGCCTACATCGTTGTTGGACCAACCCGAGTCACAGAACCCATGACAGTTATTAAACACAATATTAAAAGTACATAATTTGGCACTGTAGTGGAAATGTTTAAGACTTTTGGGAAAAAAGTACCAAAAATGATTACATTTCTAATAAAACGCATAACACATTTTTCTCCTCTATGGGGTATTTAATCATTTTGATGACCATCAGATCATTTTTGCGGTCATGACAGGAAATAATCACACATTAAGCCACAGATTTCTCAAGCACATCTCTTTGATGTTTAACACAACCTCAGTAGTACTTTATGCACATTGTGGTCCTAAATGTAATTTGAAACATGAATCCGTTTTGAAAAGTGGGCTGAAAGAAACAGATGTTGTAATTTTTATGATGGGAAATTTTAGCCCTAAGTGAAAAGTGAGAAATAAAAAAAAAGATTCTCGCAAGGAGGATACAATTTATTTGTTGTGTACTTTTGCTGGCTCACCACTGTAAACATGCTCATTTATTCTCATTAAAACTAATATAAACAGTCTACAACATCCGTACAAAATGCTTGCCAGCAAACAATCCACTCTCTCTTTTCAAATTAAACACAAGTAGCCCTAGCATTTAATCATACTCATGAGATAAGATAACATAAATAATAAATAGAACGTTATGCTTCCCATGGTCGATTGGAAAGGAAGTGTGAAATCTGGAATGTGTCAATGGACACCAAGCCAGTTCCTGTTCAGAATGCTGCCTAATGCACTTTCTTTTATGGCTTCAGCAGCAAAGCAATGAACTGTGATTAGCTCAGATCTGCAGATGGTCACGGTCTAAACAAAACAGAGCCATACTGGCACTCACAGGACACAATGACACTGACAACATCACAAATATTTAAAACGGTTCATGTTATGCCCTACATTTTTAGAAAAATGTATTTCTCTAAGCTGAGCTGCTTATTTTCTAAGTTGTCACACCTTTTATTCATCAAATGTGCTTCACCTAAAGCACATTCTTTGACTTATTGTGCATGATTCATCTGTGCCTGTTATTTGATAAACATTTCCTCTGAAATAAACACCTTTCCAGCTAACGTCACAAATACCTCTTACTTGGAAATACATTACAAATACACAATAGTTGTGAATTTATGGTTTTCACGTGACGTCACACGCTTAGGAACGCCCACCTGGGGGGCAAAACATGGGCTGAATCCGAAATAGCCCCCTATATCCTCAAATAGGGCATTATTTGAGGGTACAGCCATTTGTAGTGGTGTCCGAAACCATAGTGGATGTTATTGAGTGCACTCATTCAATACCACATTGCACCACAATAACTCGTTTTCTGTGAGGAATGAGAGTGAGGAATCTGATGCAAGTTAACAAGTTTATTGAAGATGAGAGCAGACAGCAGAGAGAGATGATGCAATAAATCCACCACGGTACTCAGGTTAACAGTAACACGGTACAGTCCTCCTCGGATCTCAGGACAGCAGTAGAAAACGTCTCGGTTACGTATGTAACCCTCGTTCCCTGAGGAGGGAACGGAGACGTACGTTAGTGACTAACGAATGGGGGGGTTTCGCTTAGAAGCCAATTATCTTCGAGAATTCAACAGCGCCCAATGGCAGTGCCAATGCCATGGGCATGCGGAATTTGCATGCGTAACTCCGCCCCACCTCGTGGGTATATAAGGAAGTACGCTGGCAATATCGCATTATGTTACTGCTGCAGGAGCCAAGACTGAACTCCGCGTTCCAGGCAGCACGGCTGACGTGGCAGAGGAAACGTACGTCTCCGTTCCCTCCTCAGGGAACGAGGGTTACATACGTAACCGAGACGTTCCCTTTCGTTCAGTCACTACGACGTACGTTAGTGACTAACGAATGGGGGTTCCAATAAAACAACGCCACTCAGCCGTCATCCAGTGCCCTGCGTAAGTGTGAGTACCCTGTCGTAAGACTAGTACGGACGAAGGACTCCCACTTATCACAGGATTACCAAGGTACACTGGGAAGCATATCCCAGTGAGGGAATGCCAAGATGCCTGCCCGTAGGGAGGACTTAAGAATACACATATGACCCGCTAAGGGCTGCATATGGAAGATCTCTAGGGTACCAGCCGAAGGTGGATTTTTAACCCTAGGGGTGGCAGGGACTTGCCGAGGGAAAGACACCTGCTCGCTGAGGAGGCTTACGGTGGGAATACTCGTGTGGGGGTCGCCGGAGGGGAACCATGCACACGGAGCACCTGGCCTGGACATGAGGGTCTGGGCTCGAAAGGGCAGACTGAACTGATGTCGGCGTCAGCAGTGCTGGAGGAGCTCAGGGCTCTCGGGGAGCTCACCTGAGGGAAAATATCGCACGTATCCAGTCCGTGGAGTGGAATGGCGAGCAAGCGAAGACACCTGAGCCTGGCCCATTACCGGCCACCCGTAGGGGCGAGTACATAGTCGGACACTGGCTCCACTCGGAGATTGTAGAATCTGGCGAATGTGTTGGGTGTCGCCCAGCCTGCAGCTCTGCAGATGTCTGTTAGCGAGGCGCCATGCGCTAAAGCCCAAGAGGAGGCCACACTCCGAGTGGAGTGTGCCCTAACCCCAAGGGGACATGGTCGACCTTGCTGCTGGTAAGCCAAAACAATGGTGTCCACTATCCAGTGAGACAACCTCTGCTTCGAGAGAGCACTTCCCTTCCGCTCTCCACCATAACAGACAAAGAGCTGGTCTGAGGTCCTGAAACATCGCGTACTGTCTACATAGGCGCGGAGAGCGCGTACTGGACAGAGCAATGCCAAGGCTGGGTCTGCCTCCTCCAAAGGCAGCGCTTGCAGGTTCACCACCTGGTCTCGGAACGGAGTGGTGGGAACCTTGGGCACATATCCGGGCCGGGGTCTCAGGATCACGTGAGAGTTAGCCGGCCCGAACTCTAGGCACGCTTCGTCAACCGAAAATGCTTGCAGGTCCCCGACCCTCTTAAGCGAAGCCAATGCGGTCAGCAGAGCAGTCTTCATAGACAAGAATTTAATCTCAGCTGACCGCAAAGGCTCAAAGGGAGGCCTCTGCAGAGCACTTAAGACTACTGAGAGGTCCCAAGAGGGTACGAGAGGAGAGCGAGGAGGATTCAGTCTCCTCGCCCCCCTCAGGAACCTGATGATCAGGTCGTGCTGACTTACCTTTTTGTCCCCCAGGAGATCGTGATGGGCAGATATTGCGGCCACGTACACTTTAAGGGTGGAAGGAGACAGCCTTCGTTCCACCCCCTCCTGGAGAAACGATAGCACGGACCCGATCGGGCATTTCCAGGGGTCTTCTTGGCGGGAAGAACACCATGTGACGAAGAGGTTCCACTTCAGCGCATAGAGACGTCGCGTAGACTCAGCTCTAGCGGAAGTGATGGTAGCGACCACCGCAGGTGGAAGACTACTCAAACCTGCCGCGTCCCGTCCAGAAGCCAAATGTGGAGCTTCCAGAACGCCGGACGCGGGTGCCAAACGGTGCCCCGTCTCTGAGTGAGGAGGTCCGGTCTCAGAGGAATAGGCCAGGGAGGGGCTGTCGCAAGGAGTAGAAGTTCTGAGAACCAGGTCTGGCCGTGCCAATACGGGGCGACCAACATGACCTGCTCCTTGTCCTCCCTGATCTTGCACAGTACCCGTGCAAGAAGGCTCACTGGGGGAAACGCATACTTGCGTAGCCCGGGCGGCCAGCTGTGCGCCAGTGCATCCGTGCCGAGGGTGCCCTCGGTCAGGGAATAATACAGGGAGCAATGGGAAGAGTCCTGGGAGGCAAACAGATCTACCTGTGCGTCGCCGAACCGTTCCCATATCAGCTGGACCGTCTGGGGGTGGAGTCTCCACTCTCCGGGGAGAGGCTGAAACCGTGAGAGCTCGTCGGCTGCACAGTTCAGGTCTCCCGGGATGTGGACAGCACGAAGGGACCTCAGGCGCTTCTGACTCCACAAAACGAGATGGCGGGCGAGTTGAGACATACGGCGGGAGCGTAGACCGCCCTGGTGGTTGATGTACGCTACTACGGCCGTGTTGTCTGTCCTGACTAGTACATGTTGACCCTTCAGCAACGCTCGGAAGCGGTGCAGGGCGAACCGTACTGCCAGTAACTCGAGGCAATTGACATGCAGAAGACGCTGGGGTCCTGTCCAGGAGCCCGCGGCTGCTTGTCCATTGCACATGGCACCCCAGCCCGTGGATGATGCATCCGTTGATACAACAACATGCCTGGAAACTCGTTCTAAGGACACTCCGGTCCGTAGAAAACTGAGGTTCGACCACGGGGTGAGAGTCTGTAAGCAGGCCCGAGTCACTGGGACCCGGAGCGTGCCAGACCGCCATGCCCATCTCGGGACTCGATCGCGTAGCCAGTGCTGAAGCGGTCTCATATGAAGCAATCCGAGCGGCGTCACCGCGGCTGCAGATGCCATATGCCCCAGGAGCCTCTGAAATAGTTTCAGTGGAACCGCACTCTTGCCCTCGAGTTGACGAAGGGAAGTCAGCAGAGACTGCGCGCGCTCGCTCGAAAGCTGCGCGCACATGGCGACCGAGTCGATCTCCATACCGAGAAAAGAGATCCTCTGCACGGGGCAAAGTTTGCTCTTCTCCCAGTTGACCCGAAGGCCCAGACGGGCTAGGTGATGGAGCACCTGATCTCTGTGTCCGCAAACCTGCTCCCGAGAGTGACCCAGTATGAGCCAGTCGTCGAGGTAATTCAGGATGCGAACCCCGTGCTGCCGAAGGGGCGCAAGGGCTGCCTCGGCAATCTTCGTAAAGACGCGAGGGGACAGAGATAGCCCGAATGGTAGAACTGCGTACTGATATGCCCGCCCCTCGAAAGCAAACCGTAGGAACGGTCTGTGTCGAGGTAGAATGGAGACATGGAAGTAGGCGTCCTTCAGGTCGATCGCTGCAAACCAATCGTCTGGACGAACGCATTCGAAAAGGCGTTTCGCTGTCAACATCTTGAACGGAAACCGGTGAAGGTAACGGTTCAAGACGCGCAGGTCCAGGATTGGCCGTAGCCCACCGGTCTTTTTGGGTACGATGAAGTACGGGCTGTAAAACCCGGAGTTCATCTCGGCTGGAGGGACAGGTTCGATCGCACCCTTCGCCAGTAGGGTGGCAATCTCCGCTCGCATGACGGGGGCATTGGCCCCGATCATAGTGGAGCGGACTCCCCGGAAGCAGGGAGGAACCTGCGCGAACTGAATCGCGTAGCCGCGCCTGATGGTCCGCGCGACCCAGCGGGACAGCCCTGGAAGCTGAAGCCAGACTTCCAAAAACTGCGCCAGCGGGGTCATTCGGAGCACAGACGTACCCGGTGTGGGCTTGCAGCGATGCAGCGTCACCGGCCCGGACATGGGAGGCTGAGGGGCGTCCCGGTGCGGGGGCACGGTTGACTGCTGCGTCCTGACAGAGGAGACCAGGGAAGGACGCACGTTCCACTGGGGTCTGCTCTGCCAGGAGGCTGGCGACAGAGTGGGATGCGAGTGGCGGGACCCGTGGGTGGCGCGCACTGTCATCGCCGGACTCTGTGGGCTCAGGGATGGGAGTGTTAATTCTTTCTTTGACCAAAATAGGGTGCTGCTGACCCGTGGGCCAGCAGCTGAACAAAGGATTCTCCCCCGGCCCTCCACCGGGGGAAGGAGTGGTCCTGCTACCATCTCCTTGAAAGAATTTCCCATCCCTGAGCCGTCCGTCTCAGGAGCGCCGCTTGGCCTGGCGTTTAGCGGGGCGCGGGGCGGCCTGAGGGGACTTGGACGCCTTCCTACGGCTTCCTCCACGACCCGGCCCGGGTGAAGGCTGCTGCTTGGACCGGGTGGGAGGGGCGGGAGCCTTAGGAGGGCGTCCTCGGCGTGGAGCAGACTGAGGCGACTGTGCCGGCGGCTGGGTGGAGGCAGCAGCTGGCCGCCGGGGCAGTACGTGCTTTATAGCCTCAGTCTGCTTCTGGGCGATTGAGAACTGTTGGGCAAAGTCCTCAACCGCCCCGCCGAAGAGGCCGGCCTGGGATATGGGGGCATCGAGGAACCGGGTTCGCTCGGTGTCCCGCATATCGGCCAGGTTCAGCCATAGGTGACGCTCCTGGACCACATTTGTGGACATCACTTGACCCAGGGAGCGTGCGGTCACCTTCGTCGCCCGGAGAGCGAGGTCGGTGGCGGCACGCAGCTCATTTAAGAGCCCCAGATCAACTCCACCCTCGTGCATGTCCTTGAGGATCCTGGCCTGGTAGACCTGAAGGATCGCCATGGCATGCAAAGAAGCGGCGGCCTGCCCCGCGGCTCTGTGCGATTTCGCCACCAAGGTTGATGTGAATCGACAGGCTTTGGAGGGGTGCTTTGGATCACCGCGCCAAGTCGAAGCGCTCTGAGGACACAGTTGCATCGCAACAGAACGTTCAACCGGGGGGACCCCAGTGTACCCTTTAGCCGCCGCCCCATCGAGGGCGGAGAAGGCGGAGGAAGTCGCTGACCGGTCACGGGAAGACAACGGGGACTTCCAGGACCGCGCGAGTTCCTCATGCAGCTCGGGAAAGAAAGGTATTGGGGGCGGGGACTGACGGTTGTCAGCGCGGGCTCCCAAAAACCAATCATCGAGCCTTGAGCGTTCGGGACAGGGCGGAGGGTTCCACTCTATCCCTAAGCTCGCGGCTGCCCGAGACAGCATGGCTGTCAGCTCTGGGTCCGACTCGGGCAATGCTGGAACGCCCGAAGGCGGCAACACAGCCGAGTCATCATCCTCAGAGGACTCGAGCCCACCTTGTGATGCGGTGACCGACATCGCATCCTCCTCCGGAGCGCCAAACGAGATACGCGGGGGGGCCGAAGCAGGCCCCGCGATCTGCGTCTGGACACTCGCGGGTTGCAGTGTGCAAGACGGGGGTGTGGCCCGAGGCATGAGCGTCGGGGCTTTGTTCCACACCGTAACCGTCAGGTCACCCTGACCACCAGCCGAAGTACTGGGCCTCGGGGACTCAGTAGATCGGGGTGTGGTAGAGGGGACTCTCACTTCTTTACGAAGGTCATGGAGTCTTGACCGCAACACCGCGATGGTCATATTCCCGCAGTGGGAACATGACTCATCCACAAACGCTGCCTGAGCATGTTGAAAGCCCAGACATACCAGACAGTGTTTGTGCCCATCGGAAGGGGAAAGCAACCGGCCACACCCAGAAGTACACGGACGAGACATCCTGAAAAGGACGCGTCACGTGCAAGCTCTTTTAGGAGAGGAAAGCCTCGCAGAGAACGCCGAAGCGCCCAGGGACCACACACCAGCTGTCAGACGGACCACTGCGCAGATCAGCAGGCAGGCAGTATGATGATCACTGGAACGCGCCGTAACACCAACGTCTCTGGAAAGCTGCTCGTCTCAAAGCTTTGTCGAAGACTCAGGATCAGGCTTGAAGGAGTGAAGAGATACTCTTGGCTCCAAAGCAGAAACATAATGCGATATTGCCAGCGTACTTCCTTATATACCCACGAGGTGGGGCGGAGTTACGCATGCAAATTCCGCATGCCCATGGCATTGGCACTGCCATTGGGCGCTGTTGAATTCTCGAAGATAATTGGCTTCTAAGCGAAACCCCCCCATTCGTTAGTCACTAACGTACGTCGTAGTGACTGAACGAAAGGGAACTCGGATATGCGGTGATCTCTGGAATACAATGCACGCTCAACCGGATCCAGTCTAAAGGCAAGACACACCGATGAGCAACGTAGAAAAAGTGACAACTGTTCACAGGATTCACAGTACCGAGAGAGAACGAAGATGCCAGCTCCTGTCTAATGGCGAGACACGCTGACAGCAGAAGTCCACAGATCCACGGAGGAAATCCACTGGAGAGAGAGAGAGAGAGAGGCCCACAGAGATCCAAGCAAAACAGGTGAGAGGAGAAAAGGACAAAGGCTAAACACAGTCTCAGCAGAGTCCTGGAGGCAAAACAGAAAGTAAATAAACAAAACACGATCAAAGACCAACAAGAGCCGGGCAACACACGGCAGCGATCACTCAGAAGAAAACAACGAACGCACAATGAGAACGGAACCTCAGGACATTAAATAGAGAGACGAACACGAGACAACAGTGGAAAACAATCAGGGATCACGAGGAGGGAGGAGACAGAGAGTGCACATGTGGAAAACAAAAGGTAAACCAACAAATAGTGCAGTCGATCACACCGGAATCCTGACAGTTTTCATTCACTCCTTCAAGTGAACTGTATTAGTGGACTAATGTAGATAATAGTGATTTTGGATTTAGACGGCTTTCCTCCATTGCCCATGTAGGAATTGTGGGCGCAGACACATAGATGAATGAATCTTCCAAATGATTCGATCAGAAATTATCCCCCACAAAGCCCCATTCAACCCGACCTCAGGAAATCGACCATATATCACCAGAGAGACGTAGGCTCCATTCTGCCCGGAGCTACTACTTTTATATAATAATTACTTGATTGCCTATGAACTTTTAACCAAAACGTAGACAAAGAGAACAAAAGACTCGGTGTGATCACAAGACAAAAAACAAACCAGATCTCTGTGTTCGCAATGACCGGTAAATGCACTCCACGTGACACAGCTAAAACTCCAAGCAAACTCACAGAAACTGTGTCACATATGAACTGCATCAAATCATTGATTATTGGACTTGCATTCAAAAGGCTTCGACATAGCTTGTTAGTGTGTCTACAACTGATACACATGAATATTATGCATGTATATCACTCCCAATTCATGCAATTATGTAACTATTGAATGAGTGGATGAAAAGGCACCGTGTATAATATATTTTTGTTCGTATGGGTGTAATCCAACAGATGAGCTGAATTAAATCTTTGTAGAATGGATCATGTCCTTATAGTAAGAAATTAGGTCTAAATTTACTCTCTGCTTAAGAGCAGGAAACTAAATTACCATAGACGACCCAATTTTATGGGAGGGGTGGAAACACAGTCACCCCTGAACCCTAATTGGCCAGAACCCATCCAGGGGATGGGCAAATATTTGAGTTTTAACCTCAGAAAAGAACTAAGAGTTCCAGTTCAGAGTTGAGTTGAGTTCCAGCAGTTGACGAGAGTTGAGTTCTGAACGAAGAGCTCTGCCCAGTTGGGAACTGTTCGCAGTGCATTTCCAGAATCCGCCAAGGAGACGATCAGACGATCGTGGCAGACCAAGATCAGAGAAAATGGGTTAACAGATTTCATTCAGGCCATCTGCTCTTCTCTCACTTTCCTTTCTTTTACTTAAAGTTTATTTTCTTTCCGTTAAGTCTCGTGTTCTGTTAAGTGTCACCGCAAAGTTTCACAACGAGTCTCCAACAGCGCGCTTCCATCCAGCCACCAACATGCCACGTGATTGGCTTCCCAAGACATCGATCAAAAGACATGACCAGACCTTCAGCGAATCAAAGACCAGGGAAAACCCCTCTCCAGCCAGGGAGTCCGCTGTCAGAGACGACACGCAAGACACAAACGCAAGTAATACCTCCAGATTCCGAGCTGAACTGGTGCATTGAGATCAAATTTAATAACCTCGCCTAAGAAACGATAGGAGGTTAAATTAATGATCGATGGTATATTCAGGTCGTGTGTCATAAATGCATATATTGCTTGGGATTTCATAATTTCTCTCTCTTGAAACTCATTCTTTCCTCACTTTCTTCCTTTCTGCAACGCATGTGAATGTGCGAGTGTGTGTGTGTTTATGTTAGATTTAGTTTGATGTGTTAGAGTAATCAATAAAGTTCTGTTTGTATTCAAAGATAACTGTTCTTGTGTTATGTGCTTACGAATTTAAGTCTTGAACTGCCGATCTAAGTTACCTGGCTGTTAAATAGTGTTTATCTATTGTTCTGATATTAATTTCCGCTGCAGAGTTGATATTTACGGCCTGTTCAAATGAACGCTGGAAGAGCCATTTGCTCAGCTGTAAAATACTCTCAAAATTCCCTATGAATTAATTCATTCATTCTTTTGAGCTAAATAGACCTGTTTCCCTTGAGTACCCTTTAAGTTCTTACATATCGACAGTTATGGGAATAATGGCGTTATAGATAAACGACGTTACTAACTAAATAATTTTTTTCAGTAACGAGTAATCAAACGAATTACTGTTTCTCCCGTTACAACGCCGTTAGCGTTACTGAGAATAAAATGCTGCGCGTTACTATAATTGAGCTCACTGAAGCGGTTTTCATCCGAACAGGCTCTCTATCAGTCGGACCTGCAACGTGTGTGTGTGTGTGCGTGCGGGCGTGCATGCCTTGCGTGTTGATGTGGTACACATAACTGATGATGATTGGTGGGTGGGAGACAAGGTTGAGGTTGATAGGTTGAGTTCACACACCCACACGCATATGCCCAGTCACACACACCAACGACCAGGAGGAGTCAGAGCGATGGCAAGTCCAACCACTTTTCCCTCGTTGGGGTGAAAGGTAAGAATGTTTATGTAACGTGTAACGTGCCATGGAAGAGTCTCTCCACGTCGGTGGCAAGTAATTCTAATCTAATGAAACACCTCACATCATCACATGCCGCCACAAAATTAGTGGCTAAAAACCCAGGTGATAACGTGAGCTCCACTACCAAAGGAGTAGTATAGTACTGATAATATTTACACTATAGTAGGCCTACTGATAATATTTACAATAATGTATTGAATTTGATAGGCGTCTCTCACATTGTCCCACAGCAACATTACAATAGTGTACATTAATGTACAATGTTTTATAATAATAATTGATTCTATTTAGTGTGCAATTCATTAATTTAACATATTTAATATTGGGGCCATCCAGGTTATTTGACATATTTGAACATTTGAGAAAAAAAGTAACAGTAGTTACTTTCCCTGGTAATTAGTTACTTTTATAATGATGTAACTCAGTTACTAACTCAGTTACTATTTGTACGAAGTAACTAGTAACTATAACTAATTACTTTTTTAAAGTAACGTGCCCAACACTGCATATCGGTGGACGAATAAGTTATGGTGTAAACATTAATTCTGAATTATTTATAATGTAATTTGAGTCTCTTTCATTTTAATTAAATTCCCCTTTGAATTATTATTTGATCTGATTCATAATCCTTACACCCAAGTATAGGTCTCTCTGCAGGATAGTAACAGAAGTTACCAGATCAGTGGGCAGGCCATAAACAGAAGGGCATTTTTCACTGCATTACCTGAGAGTTTAGGGGTGGGGTCCAATATTAACCAACTGCAGAACCGCAGAACCCATATACGTCACTCACAACTGTCTGAGGACAACAGCGCCACACCTCATGGTGCGTTCTATTATGGTCAACGATCCGACTCGGCCCTCGGATATGACGTCACTTCCACACTTCAAGCGTTCTGGTATGTTTTGCGCGTCCGAGTCGGAGAAAAACATGGACGCCACCCGGAAAGCTGTTGCTATGGTAGCACTGGCCGCTCCACACTCCGCACACACACTTGGTTATATAATAATAGCTAACAATAATCTAGGTTAACGTTATCAAATCAAATCATGCATTTTCTAACGTTACCTACCGCGAGTCAGCGCTGCGCCAGTTTGAAAAAGGCGGGTACAGGACCCTTTTTAATAAACGTTTGTTGTAGGTCTACTAGGCATAGAGATATCTGAACATCTTTGCCAAATGAACATTTAAACAACTAAATCGGTCCAAAAACAATGAAAACAATTCGTACTTAAAGTCACACAGGTTGCAGCCATCTTGTATTCCGATTCGGAATTCTTGCTCGGTGTCCTCACTGTTGTCCAAACTTCCGAGCGGCAAAATCCGAGGAAAGGGGGCGTGTTGGTGCGTGTTGCTAGGTAACGTCTGTCTTCCTAGTCGGAGCTCCGACACGGATAAATAAAAGAACGCAGCAACAGTGTCATGCCGGAAGTGGGCAGTGTAGCAGGCTCAGATCGGAAGAGGGCGGAGTTAACGAAAACTAAACAATCGGCATGGCGGAAGAAGAGAACACGGTAAACAGTTGTTTTTGTGTTGTGTTTTTAATCTATCAAGTTTATTTGTGTTGTGTATTTAATCCATCGTTGTTGTATTAACACTTTATACAGCACGCGGCTCTAATCTTTTTTTAAACGAGCTTTACGCTGTCTCTCGCGTCTGTTGATATGGTCTTGCTTTAAGTTACATATTCATTGTTTGTGATTTTACTTTGTTGTTGGCGCAGTGTTTTTTATTTAATTACATTTTCTGATACTGACCAATGTTTTGTGTTTTTTTTTTCTAATTTATAGAGGCATATTACGATTTGGAGAGGCTCAGCTTTACTTCATTTTCATCAATGCAAGACATTCTGCAACAGTTTTCACTGCCCAGTGTTTTTAAACTGACCAGATGGCACAAGTTGAATGCACACCTTCAAATTCACTTCAAAAAGCAGCTGTCCATGAAGGTATGAAGGTTTTGAGTTATTTGTTTATATACAGTGGCAAGAAATGGTATTTATTTCTTGTCCCTTTGGAATTAGTTGGTTTTCTGCATGATTTGGTCAAAAATGTCATCTCATCTTCAAAGTTTAAAGTATATATATTTATATTTAAGCACAATGTGCTTACGCTAACAAAATACAAACAATATTTCATGTGTTTGAATGTGTCCTATTAAAATCAAATCAAATACACAACCAAACATGTGATATGTATTGCCAAATATAGATATTGTTCATTTGGATGATGTTCTGAAATGTTCTTTTATATTCTGAATTTAAAATTTTGTTTTTGCAATGCAGTAAGTGGTAATTTTTGCTTTAGAAAAATGAAACTTGGCTCTCTTGTACAATTCTTATGGTTACATTATTTATATATAATATATTTCTGTTTGATTTTGTTGCAGTAAATTGACAAGCAGACTCACCCCAGGACAGGACAATGGAAGCTGATCAAAAACAAGCTTAGTTTTAAAAGGCTCTCATAAAGACATTCGCTACTTATACAGATTGTGTGTTGTTATATATTTTCCAGGAATAACTTAATAACTTAATAATGTTCTATTGTTTTAGACTGTTCCACAACAGTTGGTCGGCTCTATTAACTGTGGTATATTCATGTTAATGGTAAGAAATGTAAAAAAAAGAAGAAAAAAAGAGCTTCTCTTCATTAGGATGAAAAACATTAGGGCTTTTCACACTTGAAATAGTAAACCCCATCATTTACCTGAGATGAACAATTAATCCTGGGTATTCATACACTGCCGTTCCACACTGTACTGTACTAAACCATGGGATAACATCCTTATTTGCAGTGTCAGTGTCACTGATTGGACGAACACCGCACACAATATGTTTACATAAATGCTCAAGCTTTGCATGTCCTCTATTACAAGTTTATCCTGAATGGACATTTCAGACTATAACATAATTAAAATGGTCTCTTCTTCACTGCAATTGTTGCGTTTTCTGTCAGCATTTGATGTTTTTCCTCTTCAACTCTGAATTTATTATTTATATAGAATGCACCGTGTTTCAGTGACTGTCCAAAGCATGTAAATATAAAAGTGTGAAAAGTTACTTTACCCGGGGTTAAAAGTGTGTTCAGAACGACGATAAGCTCAGTGTGAAAAGCTTGCCTTTGATTTCTGCACTCTAAAAAAAAAAGGTTCTATATGGCACCAAAAATGGTTCTTGGCTCGTAATCATAGGGGAACCTTTTTTAGTGCTATATAGCACCAATTTTGGTGCTTCAGCGGTTCTTCAGAGGTGCTATATAGCACCTTAGTCAAAGAACCGGTTAAGAACATCTGAAGAACCACTGAAGCACCAAAATTGGTGCTATATAGCACTAAAAAAGGTTCCCCCATGATTACGAGCCAAGAACCATATTTGGTGCCATATATTTTTTAGAGTGTGTATACATTTTGAACTGAAAATGGTTAATTAATTTGATTTGTGACAGGGTATGATTTATGTCACAAATATAGACGAGGGAAATTGAATTTCAAAACTTCATTATACATGCTACATCCTTCAACACACAATATTGTTAAAACACTTCCAACATTTCATCCCATTTTTTGTACCCTTCTCTCATGAAGGAGCCACGGACCACAGAAGACCTCTGCACTGCAGTTGAAAGACTGTGGAACAACCAAAAGTTTTCAAAGGTTTAGCAGAAGAGCTGTGATTTCTGAAGACCAGGAAAAAACCCTTCAACTTTCACAGGCTGAAATGGTTGACCAACAACTTGCCAAAGAGCCTTTAGTGCTTTTTAAGTGTTTGGACAAAAGGAGTCTCAGAATTAATTGCATGTTTATGGAGATTTCATTTATTTTAGATTTAATTTGTCATGTACCTGCTGTGCAATAACTTTCAACATAGTTCAATATTCTCTTTGGTCTGATTGTGTATTTTTTAAAGCAAACCACAGCTATATGATGCCTTTGGGGAAGTACATTTATTAAAATTAAATATTTTTTGTGTGTTGTTTTGGGATTTGATTAATCTGAATCTGTTTTAATTATGCATTCCAGTGCAAAATTGTGTAATGTGTATTCTGTACTATGAAAAAAGGTAAACAAAAAAAGAGTAAAACATATTTTGTGTCATATAAATAAATGTTCAAATGCTCAATCTTTGTTTTCATTTTTAGTGTTTTAAGATTTCTGTTCAATTGATCTAATATAATATAACTTACATTTTATATATTTTCAAAGTGTAATGTGTGTATTTTTATGATTTAACTATCTACTATTAATGAAAAGACAGTATATCTGTCTTTCTATATCTCTCTTCAATTAGAACGTATTAATAAAATACTTGACATTATTAACCTGGTTTTAAACTTGAGTTTGAAACGCTCCAAATGGAGCAATGTATACAAAATCAGCTCCGCCCATTTCCGGCATGAGACAGTGGTGTGGCGCTGTTGTCCTCAGACTGTTGTGAGTGACGTATATGGGTTCTGCAGTTAGACCTATCTCGTGGGGTCAGGTTTGTAGTAAGTTTTAATGTAGTAAGACAGTGACATTAAAAGACCAACTTCAATATACACCTTATTATTGTTAAATACTTTGTACAGGCAAGCAAATTAATGCAGAATATTAATGCACACAAGGTTTCTCGTTAAGTAAAACAAAGATGACAACACAGATACTGCATTAATTGCGTTATTTTTAATGTGTGAAAATGAAAGAATCTAAAAATAATTTTGACAGCACTAAATACAACATAAATAGTCCAGACCTGGTCCTCTCTCGTCCTTCACTGTCGTCACTCCTCCTTTTATCCTTCCGGAGATCCTCGAGGCCGGGGTGGCGCGCAGATGATGCTCATTCCTATGGAATCTTCCAGTCGGCAACCAAAACGTATCACGGCGCTGCCCGATAGGCTATTTTAAATAGTTGAATTCCTTTCTTGCCTTGCGTTGTTGACACTCTTGACTTGTTATCTGAAGGAAAATAAGATCATGGATGTTTTTGATGATGCTGATTTGTCCACAGTGAAGTTTAGCTGATGCTTGCTGTACGTGTGCGTGTGTGTTAGTGACCAGCGGATATAACCGCGGTCCGCTCTTAACTTAGGCCTACACACCAGGCCCGGTTCTACGGGGGTGCTAGAACGCAACACCCTCAAATGCAAGCAAAAGCACTCTCAGTTGATACTGTAATAATAGGCTATTGGCTAAACAGATTTGCAAATTTGTTTCCTCTGGAAAGTGTCAAATGCATCTATTCACAGTGTGTTTTTGCAGCGGTGAGTAATGTAGCCAAATCACAGATAGTTGTTGATTTCTCGAACGCGATCAAATGGCAGCGTTTTTATGCTATTCAGTGCTGAGTTAATGCAGGCTCGCGTAACCTCTCATTAACAAGACACGATGTAAGTAAGAGATTTATTGTTGACAACTTAATTTTTATAACAGAGCTTTGTGAGATCGCAATGAACTGACAAAGCAACAGCATTTTAGTGATCATAGCGATCATGGCTCACTTTCGAGGCTAGTCTGTAACATTTATTGAATTGGGCTTGGGCGTTGTGACGTCATTATTTGGCGTGGCGGCCATGTTGATGACCTCCTTTACTGCTACTCGGACTACTGCGCACTGTTTATAGACGTACTCCCTCTCAGTCGTGTGTCTAAATTTGGCGTTATTATTTCAACCATTGTAAACCGTTGCTGCATTGTGGGGTGTAACAGCGCAACACATAATCACCATGGGAAAAAGGTCGAAAATGGATTAACTTTCCACCGCTTTCCTGCTTGGAGGCGCAACCACGGAGACCAAGTATCCGAGGTAACAAAGAGTCGTTGGCTTTCACAAAAGGACACTGTCAGCTGGATGCAAGAGATGTGGAGAACACAAGAAGAAATTGCCCACCTCCGAATTCACGTGGAAAGGATGATTGGAGCCGTCCGCAACAAGTATTTTGTCAGATAAAGTACTGATTCACAAGGATGAAGACATGACATTCCTCGATAAGATTGTGTCTGTATGTTGTGCTCTGACAAACATATTTATATATTTATGCATTTGGCAGATGCTTTTATCCAAAGCGACTTACAGTGCCCTTTTACAGGGACAATCCCCCTGGAGCAACATGGAGTAAAGTGCCTTGCTCAAGGACACACTGGCGGTGACCGCTGGGATTGAACCAGCAACCTTCTGTGTATCAGGTCCATGGTTTAACCCACTGGACCACCATCTCTCATACATGAGCCCTAGTGTTGTGCTGAAATAAATGTGCATTAAATACAGCCATAAGTGTCTGTTGCATCCATACCCACAATCTTCACAATAAATATACTTAAATTAAATGCATGTGTCTTATAAACAAGAAGCAATAACAGTATAATGTGCAAAAGCAAGAAGTGTCACACAATCAGATGTTTTTCAGTGTTATTTGCAAGTAGTGTAACCTGAGAACACAGTGTGCAGTGCAGTTGGAATGCTTCAAGGTAAAAGGTTACATAGGCTTCATGATCTGCAGCTCCTGAACCCATCCATTTGTGAACTGCACATTTCATATGGATCCAAACCATTAATAGTTCCGATTTTGTCCATATACGGTCCCTGGCTTCCCTATTTAATAGGGATGCACCGAATATTCGGCCACCGAAAAAGACTTTTATCACCGAAACAACACGGCCGAAATGTTGTGATGACGCAAACAGAAACCGCGACCTGCACGTGCTTGTCTGAAGCAACATGTCTGCGGTGTGTACGTATTTCAGTATATCTGAGAAACACCCACGTCTGCTCCATGCACAAGCACTGACAGCGAGAGCTGTGCAGCAGCTCATGTTCTTGATGAGAAGAGGACCAGACTTCACAGTGAAACCGGACGGTTTCCGAATGCAATCTTTAACAGTGGGCATGTTTTAAGCGCGGAACACACTTCAATCCGAGTTCTCACACCAACATCGATCAACATGTATCACAAAATTCAAACGATAAATGCCGTTTTGACGCTCTTTAATGTGGCATCACTGATCACATCACAGTTCAAGCGGCAGCGCGCGCGCGTGGACGCGATCATCTGTGAGCGCGATCGATCATCTCTTCCTTACGAATAAACATCTAAGGTGTGTTGAGGATACATTACAACTTACTGTCATGTAGGCTATCATTTGTGGTGTAATCACTCAATCAGTGTTTCAACGGCGAAAAGACGTCAATATAACTGCTTGTAAACTAAACAATGTCATGTAACTTTAGCATCACATTTACCAGAATTTTATTCACTAGAGTAAATCAACTCTTTCACTAAATATATGACCTATATTAGCCGTTATATTCATTATATTCTACTTAATCTGTTAATGATATCTTGATTATTTAATGCAGCCTATGTTTAAATAAACCTGACTGGACACTAAATAGACACTGTGTATAAATTATTATATTTCAACAACGAATTGGATAAAAAACTATTTTATAATTAGATTTAGAAGTTATTGCAAAAACTGCCTTATGTGAAGTTTACATGTTTGCGTACTGTTATTTGAGTGTTGATTATTAGACCTAAAAATAAATAGCAACTGAATTTAGGCTAATAGTTTTGGTTCTGTTGTTAACCTTTAATATTGATGTGCAAGTGAGGGCTCCCTATATAGTTTACAGCAATATCTTCAATAAACTTTTAGTTATAATTTAATTCATTTAAGGACAGATACTTTTTTTTTTCAGTAAAACTAAAACTAAATAAAAAGTCATTTTGTTAAACTGCTGTACCGAACCCGTACCGAACCGTCAGTTTTGTGTACAGTTACACCCCTATTCTACAGTTAACATATGGGCTATGGCAGTCTTTGTTTTGATACACTATTATGTTGAAGGCCTACAGAGAAAATAATTGTATCTTTAATCAGTTGCACTTGTTCTGAATGCACTTTCTTGTAGTAGTCCTACAGAGAAAAATGTAAAATGCACTTGACCTAAATGCACTTTGTTTTTATGAGAACATTTAATTTTAAAACCTTTCTGTTGGCCTGTACATTATTATTTAATGTACAAATGAGTGGGGTCAAGTTAAACATTTTAGTTTGAATTTTATTTTATACTGTGCATTGTTGCAATGTGCTAAATAAATATTGGCATAATTTGTAATTGATTTATTCTTTGAAACTTCAATATTAATTTATGCAATTGCAATGCCTTGATTTTAGTAAAGTTAGTACACAGTCATAGCCATAAATGCAATGGTACTAATAATTGGCATAATTTCTTTCGGTGTTTCGGTTTTCGGCCTTGGTTTCCTCTTTTTCGGTTTCGACCAAGAATTTTCATTTCGGTGCATCCCTACTATTTAACGTATCCCGGTAAATTCCACATCCTTTTCGGGATTTTAACAGTTTCTCCCAACTCTGCTTCTCCTCATTCAATTTGCTGTATGTTTACATTCGCGAGGCCATCAACATGGCCGCCACGTCCCAGAATGCAACGCGGCACCCAAGCCCTATATAACTATTGGGACCGACGGCCAATCGCATGCTGCAAAGTTTAGGAAGTGACATCTTAATATAAATGCCACTCTGCACGAGACAGAAATA
The DNA here is from genome assembly GCA_023566225.1 of Romanogobio albipinnatus. Classification (NCBI taxonomy): domain Eukaryota; kingdom Metazoa; phylum Chordata; class Actinopteri; order Cypriniformes; family Gobionidae; genus Romanogobio; species Romanogobio albipinnatus. The sequence continues at coordinate 20,655,778 of CM042256.1, read as the reverse complement.
TCATCCTGAGACCCAGAATAGAGGTTTAATTTAAGGTTTAAATATTTAATTATATTTTACCGGATTTCTCTGACAACATGTACAGTTTTAAGTCTGGATATTCGTATGAAATATACAAGACATTCTTATGAAAATGTTATTAAACGTCTTTTTACATGACATATTGTCCCAAAACACATTCATATGCAAATTAGATACAGTGTATAGATGCATTGCATAGAATGGGAATGGCATATGGCCATGTTTACACACTGCATAAAGTAAAATGGTATATCAAATTATTCTGTATCTTTCATAACATTGAGAATCACCTTTATACAAAGTTTGGATAAAAAAAGCTTGAAGCTTGACCGGTGAATGAAAAAAAAAATCCCATTGTTTTTGTCTATTCATGTCTTTTCATTTTCTCAATAAATAATTCTGGTGTCCTCTACAGAGCAGATGGTATAGCATATAACATAGGATTTATTTTATATCCATTTGTTTTTTTTATGTTCCAAACAATGTAATGACCTAAAAAAAAAAAATCTAAATTCACAAAATATTTTTTTCTGGTTCTCAGGAAGATATGTTAAAATACTAGTAACGCATTAAAGCACTGTACAGGCAGACTAATAACTTAATAGACAATTTGTAGCTAAATATTTTTTAAATTCTAATTATTGGTAAAAGTGAATAGTAGGCCTAAATAAATCATACATTTCTCACTGTACACTGCTATGGTGAAGCACATTTACTAGACCAGGGGTCCTCCAGAAGGTTCTAAGGGGTCCCCAGAAAATTTCACAGAATAAAAAGACAAAGCAAAAATGGATAAAGTCTACTGAATATTCGAATATTATATATAATTTGTTTCATTTCTAAATGTTTCTCTCCTTTCTTGCCGTATACATTCCGGAATTGTATATGTTTGCTTAGAGAGTTTTTCTCACCATAGTCCCCTTTATCTCGCTCAATGGGGTTGTAAGACAGTACGTAAGCTGCTAACATTTATGGCGAAAGGTGCTTATACAAATAATTTTGAATTGAAAATTTAGCCAATTCTTCGGGTTTATACATCCAACATTAATAGCCAATTTAACAATATGTTGTATTTATAATGTCACACTTACTATTTATCTAACAGTTTAAATGTTTTTTCGTACATAAAGATAGATGGATTTTAGGAAGGGGGTCCCTCATAAAAGTTCATCATTTTTGGGGGGTCCTTGGCATCATAAAGTTTGAAAACCCCTGTACTAGAGCACCCTTATGGTGCGTTCACACCTATCACTACAGGAACAGGAATAAAAGGAATAAAGGAATAAAAAGGATCTTGCTTGGAAGAAAGTGAGTTATTGTGAGCCATTGTGAGCCAAGTGAGAGATTTCACAACGAGACAGGAGCAGAAAAAAAGAGCCAGAGCCAGCGGCAAATGTGAGAAGGACTAGCCGAGGAAAGGCGGGTCTCGCTGGGTAAACGAGCGCTGAGCGCCGCTGATCCCCTGGATCTCACAACTCCGAAAACGCCAGATAAAATGCTTAAATAGGCACTCCTTTTATAAAATAACCACAGATTTGAGCTTTAAACAACTATATTATCGCCTGAAAAAGTCTTTAAACTACGTTTTGTCACACATTAATAGTAGTATTTTTTACAAAAAAGACGAGCTGGCTCATATAGGGCAGAAGCCCCTCACTTGACGCGAATTCGCGTCTGTTGTGTAGTTGTCACACGTGAATTTCACGCGCGAATGAAGCGAGTAAACTCAAAATGTTCAAGCGTCCACCTTCGCGCGATTAGCGCGAATTATTCGCGCGAATCGCGTCCGGTGTGAACGCACCATTAGTGATAAGATTCTGGAACCGGGCCTGCTACACACACGTAAGCTAAGAACGTTAGCATAAGCTAAACTTCAGAATAATAAAATATAACAAAATATTCTAATGAATTGCGGGTGGATGAGAGATAAACAATTAATGTGTTGATTTGATTAAAGACATGGAACTCTCATTTCATAGTAAAACGCAACAAACGTGCCTCACTAACACATTCTATTTCAAAACCAGCTTCTCTTCAGGGGAAGCAAATCAAGAAAAACATATGCCTATAGAGCACCTCCTAGTGGACAGTATATGAAACACAAAGGAAAAACTATGAGATATTGCTTAATAATTGAATTTCTTTTTTCTGATAAGAATTTTCCAACATAATGATTGGAAATATTAACGTGTTTGATTATTTGATTACTTTATATTTGTTGATATTTGAGATTTTGAAAATGGTTTTGATGTTGCGACGATTTTCTACATAAAGAAATATTGTTTTATTTAGGCTAGTTAAATTCATTTCGGGCTACCAAAATCTGAAGAGTGCCTGCCCAAAGGGCTACCAGCGTTTTTGAAATTTTGTGAGCCCTGCTCACCGCCAACGATTGACTCTAAAAGCAATAACAAAAAATCTACCCATTCTCTCTAAGGAGACTCTTATCTATAAGAAGGCCAGATGTCTTGTCTCTGTGTGAGTTGTTTGGTGTTCCCAGGCTCCTTTGCATTGAGCAAGATAATTAATGAGAACGAGGTCAGACATCGCTTAGTTTTTAGTCCTTAAACCAACTGAACAATCCACCAGGAAGAGTAGTTCATGCACTTAAAACTGATTACATATTAAAAGTGGAGAGGATGTGAAACTGAGTCAGGATTTGCTGTTGTGACATTTCGTGGTGAACTGAATTAAAGTGTTTCCCACTGTCCTTATTTCCTGGATCTGACGAGGACGCAGACATGGCGTCAGACTTTCCTTTAAAAGAGCTGCTGTCAATACAATATACACTGATATCAAATTATTGCAGTAAGTCAAGCGACTCCAGTCATGGATTTACTTATATTGTCTGTTCAAGCAGACCGAGGATTAAATGATAGATTGTAAGTCTCCCTCTTGGCTGTGGTCTTATTCTTGCAAATAAAATAATGCCCCTTTAATTGTATTTTTCATTTGTTTTAGTACGCTGAATGTACACTAAATCCATTTTTCACCACAGAATGAACTTTCAAACTTCTCTGGAACCACAGAGCTCTAACAACAGATGGGGCTGTGATGCGAAGAATCAACTTTCTGCTGCTTATTAAAGAAAATATGGCCCAATAATGAAAGTTCTGTCATTATTTACTCATACGCTGTTAGTTTAAAAAATATTTTTTTAAATGATCATGTTTTTTTCCACACAATGACAGTTCATAATGACCACAGTCTGTCCTACTATAACAATATAAAAAAATCACAAAATGTTTTATATCATACATTTCTGTGAGGAACAGATGTTAATTCACTGCTGTTCTGTCGTTATTAAATAAATTACGTTTTTTTTTTATGTCCACTGCATGATATTCTTTCATTTTTCTAACCATCGTGATGGGCCCTTGGTCTTTATGAACTGTTGCTTTGTGGAAAATATCTACGTGAAGATTTAAAAAATAATCTTCACAATTCACAAAAAATAAAGGATTACATGACATGAAGTTGAGTTGAAAGATAAGCCTTTAACGTCACCAGTTTTTCCTCTGTTTACCAAGAGGAAGTAATGAAATGCAGAGTTTTGGTTTTTAAAACCACATTGTGAACATTTGTCTTTGACATCAACTTTCTGTTACACTGTTTACCAAGTCATAGGGTTGAAAAATTAAAGAATATCATGCAGTGGACATAAAAAAACGTAATTTATTTAATAACGACTGAACAGCAGTGAATTAACATCTGTTTACCAAGTCATTTCTTTCATTTACTTTTTCAGTAAATCTTCACGTTTGAGGAACTGCATCTGCAAAGTCTTCATTTGTTTTGTTGCGATGAGAGCAAAGTTAAAACTTTTTCTTTTGTTTATATGCTCAATATATCCAGATTGTGGGTTCTTTCAAAGTAACTCAAAATGTATGAGATTATTATCCATTTTTACACTGTTTTTCTCTCTTTCTCTTTCATTTATTTTGGAATAAATGGCTATATTGCCACTATGTGGTTAAGCTGCCTCGGTTGCACAAGTTTTACTGGGAGTGGGAGCCTGGGAGGAGGGAGTCAGTTCAGCAGGGAGGTAGTCAATTAGGGTTGTTGAGAGATGTACAAATATTAATATCCAGGTGCCTCGGAGCAAATATGAAACCAGCTTCTCAGGAATTATTTTGGTTTTAATTAGGGCTGCACGATTAATCGAAATCGAACCGCAATCGCGATTTGGCTTATGTGCGATTATGAAAGCGCTTTCATAATCGCACATAAGCCAAATCGCGATTGCGGTTCGATTTCGATTAATCGTGCAGCCCTAATTAAAACCAAAATAATTCCTGAGAAGCTGGTTTCATATTTGCTCCGAGGCACCTGGATATTAATATTATTTGTATTAAAAAAATGAATAATTGTAAATGTTTACCTATTTGGGTCATATGTTTATGTTGATTGAAAATAAACACTAATTTTCAGCAGTTATGGTTTCCTGGTTTGATTTCTCTTTGAATTGCATGGTTGCTGTTGGGCGCAGATATTGAATATGGGCCAAATATTTGTTTTAATATAATCTGGCAGAGTTGTGGCCTGTGCTCGGGAGACATCTGGCTTTTCAATGGTGATATTATGGCATGAATATGGGCCAATTTAAGGTCTTCTGGCTCTCTGGTAATTCATTGGCATTTTTCTGGCGTGCTTTTGGCAAAACAGTTTGGGCCGGTTTTGGCCCTGCATTCCTGGCGGTATGATTGCCAAAACTAAGAACAGTGTTTGGGCCATAAAAGGCCCGGAACAATTTTGCTATCTGGGGCGGTGAGATTTTAATTAAATAAATAAATGCCCAGCGTGTCAGTGAAGATGCTCTGTGATCAGTAGTAAACGCTGCGTCTGAAAGCACTGCGAGTTTGAGCAACATGTGTCAAACATCTTCACAAGCTAGTAATGCGAAGCGTTCATAAACCTGTTGTCCAACCAAATACAACATTTAATAACATGTTTTAACTCACTTCATATCGTCAAGTCGAGCTGATGTGGCTTCTTAATCTTATCACAGAATGCTAATCAGCACTGCATACTTTTATTATTATGAAAATACCCGAGAAGGCTTAAAGAACTCAAATACACCATATCTTGTCGCAGAAGTATTATCTTCATGTTTAATCAGTCAAAGCGTTTCTTTGCTTCACATTAGGGATTCCCCAATGGGTTTTCCTGAAAACAAACAATTACTTCTCTAGCGCAAATGTGCCGTTTCTGCTCGAGGGCGCCCTCTGGCCTCCAGTAGGCTATGAATGAAACTTTTGGGTAGAAAATAAGAAAAATAAAACTTCTCTCTAAATAATAATAAATGTAGCTATATGACAATCCATGTTTTTCTTCAATGTACAGGAGTGGATGCATAAGAGGCTCATATTTCATATGAAAGACATAGACTTGCACAGATTTGTATAATAATAATTGTTTTTTAACAATAAATCCTTAGACCTTTCTAATGATTTTTAGTCATAGACTGTCTGCATACTAACAGTAACCCATAATTTTTAGTTTTCTGTAAAATATACATATTTTTATTATTATACTGTTATATTTATTCTTAAATGCTCTATTTTAATTTTTAAATAATTAAAGCTACACTGTGTAACTTTTTTAGTTTATTCTTAGCTAAAAACACTTAGTTCTTTCAAAAATATAAGTGCTCATTAATGTATATTTACTTATTTCAAGTTATAAAGTATTCTCGTAAGTTTATAATATGCCATTGAAAATACATACGGGTAAGGGGTTCGAATGGGGGTCGCCATGTTGCCCCTCCATCTTGAAAGTACATTAGCCAAAGAGGGACATACCCGTAAATTCAAGCTTCGAGCTTTCGCGTTTTAACACTCGATGGCACCATGTTAATCTTCTTCTTCTTCTTTCTTTTTATTGGCGGGTGGCAACCGACTTTAAGGTGCATATCCGCCACCTACTGTGCTGGAGTGTGGGCCAGAAATGTAACCATCACAAGAGACACAAAATAAAAAAAAATAAAAAATAATAAAATAAATTAAATAAAAAAAAATAATAATAATAATAATAAAAAAAAATAACTTTACCTTCTTTCTACCTTTATACTAACTCCACCAATCAATTAAATCCTTTTCATTAAACCAGTTTCTTTCAAAAAGTTCAACAAAGCTCCCATTATCTGCTCTCCAATTTTAAAAAGATTTTTAAGGTTCAACACATTTTCCCCAAATTTCAGTAATTCCTCTTTTAATTTTATCCTTTGATTTTCATATTTAACACATTCACTAATCACATGTTCAGCTGATTCCTCTCCCCTTCCACAATCACACAAACCTGAAGGGTGCTTTTTCAATAAATACATAGTTTTATTTAATCCAGTATGTCCTAATCTCAACCTCGAAATAATGCTACTTTCTCTAGTACATCGATCTATAGATTTCCTTTTCCCTACTTCTTGCACAATATTGTATAAATGTCGCCCTTTCTTCCCTTCATCCCATTGTCTCTGCCATGTCTTCATAATGTTTTCCTTTATTTTTACTTTGACTTCAGCTTTACTTAGTGCCACTTTTGTAATTCTGTCGAGTTTCAAAGCTTGCTTAGCCAACATATCTGCTGTCTCATTTCCCTCAATCCCCCTATGAGCCGGAATCCACAAAAATCTGACCGCTGCATTAATATGTTGCAGTCTATATACAGTCTCATAGATTTCGTACACAATATCAAGTCTACTATTAGATGATAACGACTGAAGAGACATTAATGATGATAAACTATCCGAGCAAATTAAAACCTTGGTAATTTTGTTTTCCTCTACCCACTGTAATACCTTTAAAATAGCTAACATTTCCACAGTAAATACTGTCAAATGATCAGAGGTTCTTTCCTTAACATTTATCTTTAATTCTGAAATAGTGAATGCAAAACCTGTAACACCACTCTTAGGATCTTTTGAACCATCCGTAAATGCAGCTATAAATGAATTATATATAGACCTTATTCTGTCCTCCACTTTTTCCACCCAGTTTCCTTTCCCATTAAGTCTTTTTATTTCTCCTTGAATATAGAAGTCTATGATTAGTGGCGAAAACAACCAAGGCGGCGTACTTGAAAAAGGAACATTAGGACTGAACTTATTCTCCTGCAATTTCATTTCACTTGCTATTTTACTAGATGCCCAAGCAAAACATTCTATCTTAGCCTTCCCACTTTCCCAACAAGGGATAAGACACTTAACTGTAGGATGCCATCTTTCATTATGACCTTTTAGATTAGTCCAATAGTTCATCATCAGTTGCTCAAATCTTAAACTTAATGGAAGCTCGCCCACCTCAACTTGCAATGCACAGGCCGGAGAGGACCTTATGGCTCCACAACAAATTCGTAGTGCTTGATTTTGTATAATTTCCAGTCTCTTTAATGATGTTTTCGATGCAGTTCTAAACACTATACTTCCATATTCCATCACTGGTCTTACTAAAGCCACATATATCCCTCTTAAGGCTCCTTTACTAGAACCCCACTCTATCCCAGTTAAGCACCTCATTATATTTAAAATCTTCTTACACTTTTCCTCTACTATCCTTACCTGCTCTGTCCAAGTTAATTTAGAGTCAAATGTTACCCCTAAAAACCGAAAGTAATTTACCTGCTCAATTTGATTCCCATACAATAACACCTTAGCCACCCTATCCCTCTTTTGAGTAAAAACCATCATCTTTGTCTTTTCCACTGAGAATTTAAAACCCCATGTATAAGACCATTCTTCAATTAAACCTACAGCTTCCTGTATCTTCTCTTGAACTAACAATAAGCTCTTACCATTTTTCCAAAGGGCAGCGTCATCAGCAAATAATGACTTCCCAATATCATACCTTATTTTACTAAAAACATCATTAATCATAATAGAAAAAAGTAATGGGCTTATCACACTACCCTGCGGGGTCCCATTATCCACTTTGAATTTATTAGACACTGAAGCACCAATTTTAACCTGAATATACCTTTCAGATAAAAAACTTTTGACCCAATTAAAACCTCTTCCCTTAATACCCATTTTATCTAATTTAATCAATAGCCCCTCTTTCCATACCATATCATAAGCTTTTTCCACATCCAAGAAAACTGCCATAACCGATTCCTTATTTATCATAGCTTTTCTAATTTCTGTTTCCAAGCAAACCACAGGGTCCATTGTTCCCCGTCCTTTCCTAAACCCACTCTGATAAGGGGATAAAAGATATTTACTTTCTGTATAAAATGTCATTCTTTCTACAATCATCCGTTCCATAATTTTCCCAACATGCGACGTAAGGGCAATGGGCCTGTAGTTTGCTGGATTCGTTGAATCCTTACCTGGTTTTGCTATAGGTATAATAATAGCCTCTTTCCAACTTATTGGTAATCTCCCTTCTTCCCAGCTCTTATTATATATACCTAAAAGTTTCATTTGCATTAAAATTCCAAACTGTTTCAACATACTATAACTAATCTGATCTTTTCCTGGAGCAGTTACCTTAGCTTTATCTATTGCCCGTTTCATTTCACTTAATGTAAAAGGGGAATCCATAGCATCCTCTGTACTTTCCTTTCTTATTAGTGCCTCTGGGTATGCATCTCTAGTCACTTCTCTTCCTCTTTTCCCAGCCTCTGACAGATTATTAGAACTATGAATTTCCACCAAGGCCTTAGCTATGATATCAGCTTTTTCCCTATTTGTTACTGCTATGGTTTCTCCTGCTTTTAAAACTGGAAACTGCCAGTCCTTTCTAATTCCCCTCATTTTCCTTATCATTCCCCACACATTTCCTAATGGAGTAGTTCTACCTATTTTATTACAATATTCTCTCCAACTGTCTCTTTTTGCCTTCTTTACTACTTTCCTAACTTGAGCCTGGGCCTTTTTGTATTCTATTAATCTTTGAAAGTTAAGATTACTCTTCAGCATTTTAAATGCCTTATTTCTTACTTTAATGCTTTTCCCACACTCTTCCGTCCACCATGGGACTGGTTTCCTATTCATTTTTCCTTTGCTTTTTGGAATACATAAGTTAGCCACTCTAATCAGTACTTCTTTAAATTTTTCATCAATTTCATCTATATCCTGGCTTAAATCAATTTCACTACTCGCCTCCTCACATAGATATTCAAATTTACCCCACATAGCCTTATTTAATATCCATTTATCCTCTCTTCCTTCTTCCCTCTCATCCTTTCTCACACCTACCTTACATAAAACAGGAAAATGATCACTACCCATAGTAGAGTCCTCCCATAACTCCCACTCACAAATACCTGCCACCTCCTTTGCCACTAGTGTTAAATCAAGTGCTGAACTTTTACCTGTGTGAACATCTATTCTTGTGCTTCTCCCATCATTAATGCATACCAGATCAAACTCATCCAACAACTGTTCTATTATTAGACCGTTTAAATCAGTTTTCCCCCCTCCCCATAATGAACTATGGGCATTAAAATCTCCACATAAAACAATACGGTCACTTGCTAGTTCAACAATCTGATTTAATTTATTACCATCTAATCTTCTACATGGATTATAATAATTTACCACAGACAACTTCTCTTGCTTAGTCCATATTTTAACAATAATATACTCTTCCTCCCTTCCTTTTGATATAACTTGATATGTAATATTCTTCTTGATAAATGTAGCACACCCACCCCCTACACCATCTTCCCTATCATTCCTTACACTAACATAATTATATATACTAAAATCTAATTTCTGTGATAACCATGTTTCTTGTATACAGATTACATCAGGTGTAGTTGGTAACGAACTGATAAAATACTTAAATTCCTGCCCATTTGCCACCAAGCTTCTTGCATTCCATTGAAGAATAAGAACCATAATATCAGCCAACAAATGAAGCTTCCTGACTGGCCTGAGCACTTAGCTCATTCCTCACCTCTTCCCAGGACAAATCATTCAGGCTAAGATGGTTCACTGCTGCCTTTACTATTATTTGTATCCTTTCTGTTTTTGACTTTGCCTCAGTGGTAGCATTGATGACCCCTGCTATAAAGATGACTAATTTCCTTAAATCAACCAGAACTTGACCCCCTTTTATCTGTTCATGCTGATCATTATTCAGATTCTCACTTGCCTCATTTACTACTTTTTCCTCCCTGTGATTCACCAGTCCAACGGCCTCTGCATATGATATTTTATTTTTCACTCTGACCTGCTGAATCTCAACCTGCCTTTTCATTACCTCACATCCCCCATAAGCCACACTGTGATTTCCTCCACAGTTACAGCATTTCGGTTGCACATCCCTTCTACATTTCTCATAATCATGGTCCTCACCACATCTAGCACACCTTCTTTTCCCTTTGCAATTCATGGCTGTGTGACCAAACCTCTGGCATTTAAAACACCTCAACGGTTTAGGAACGTATTCTCTCACATTATACATCATATATCCTAGGGATACTCGGTTAGGAAGCATTTCATCCTCAAATTCCAACAACACACTTTCACTTCCTTGTCTCACCCCATTCTTAAAGCTGGTCAATCTTCGGGCATCTTTCACTTTCCCTCCTTTTAAGTTTGCTTTTATTTCATCCACATTTACATCAACCGGGATCCCCCAAATCACCCCCCTATTCCACATGTTTCTCTTCTCCACGCGGCTAACGCTACTTACTTTAAACCTTCCTATCTCCTTCATTCTACAGGCCCTTTCTCTTTGATCTTCATTTTTGCATATTATTAAAAGGTTTCCATCCCTCAAAACTTTGGCCATTTTGACATCTCCCACTTGGTTTTTTAATATCGTAGTCAACTTCACTGGATTCATACCAAGCACTCCATTTTCTTCCTCAAATCTAAGTATTACTTTACACTCATCATCTATCTTCAGATTATCATCCTTTCCATCCACTTTAGTCATCATCCCTTTGAATTTCTTTGACCCCTCTTTTCCACTTTCACCACCCCGTTTCTCTCTTATTCTATCTCTCTCCTGACTAAACTCCATATGATCTTCACTCTCAGTGTCATCCGAGTTAGCCCATTCTGGCCCATTTCCAGCACAGCTTTGCCTACCCGACAAAGTTTTCACTCCTTTGTCACGTTTCCCCATTTCTTCCAATAAAGTTCCTTGTCTTCTCTTCATTGGGTGACAGCCCAGAAGAGCTCCCACACTAACACTCCTCTCCCACACTCCACTTGTAATGTTTCTCGGTGGACTCGGCGCTTCTTAACCAAAATGTCTCCCAAACCAACTCACACTCCACTCCACCACACTCCATGTTAATCTTGGACCTAATATTTACTTTAAAGCTACACTGTGTGATATTTTCCCCCATCTAGCGGTGAAAAGGTATATGACCATCCAGTAAATATTAGGTTCTGTTCCTCCCAATTCCGATTTCGTTTTAACTCCTACGGTGGCCGTTTTAGTCCAAGATTAACATGGCTTCCAGTTCAATCCAGACACGGTGCCATCGAGTGTTAAAACGCGAAAGCTCGAAGCTTGAATTTACGGGTATGTCCCTCTTTGGCTAATGTACTTTCAAGATGGAGGGGCAACATGGCGACCCCCATTCGAACCCCTTACCCGTATGTATTTGCAATGGCATATTATAAACTTACGAGAATACTTTATAACTTGAAATAAGTAAATATACATTAATGAGCACTTATATTTTTGAAAGAACTAAGTGTTTTTAGCTAAGAATAAACTAAAAAAGTTACACAGTGTAGCTTTAATGTTATTGTAATAGTAATATTTCTTATTTTTATTTAGCAAGAAGAATAATCACAATTATTATTATTATTATTATTATTATTATTATTATTAGTCACATTAATATATCAACACAAAATGTTATATACACACTTTTCATTAGTAAAAATAAATAAATAATAATAATCACATTTTAAATCGCAATCGCAATTTTAACCAGAATAATCGCAATTAGATATTTTCCCCCAATCGTGCAGCCCTAGTTTTAATATGACACACATCATCAGAAATCTGCAATAATAAAACATACAAATGCAATCCTGAAAGTTATGGATGATGTGGCCAATGACAAAGAATGATCAAAACGATGAGAAGGAAATCGAATATAATTCTAATATTGCCATTTGAAGGAAAACAATAACATTTAAACATTTTCATCAAAAAAGTACAGTCGTGGTCAGAATTATTGGCACCCTTGGTAAAAATGAGCAAAGAATGCTGTGAAAATAAATCTGCATGGTTTATCCTTTTATCTTTCATTCAAAACAATTCAGAAAAATCTCTTATTGCGTCACAAGCAGTGTAAGGTTGAGACCTTGCAGCTAGATTTAATTATACTAATCCACAAGATAAACTAATATTGGGTAGCCAGAGTAAACCAGTAAACACAGGACAGGAACAAGTCACAAAACGCGTCCAATATTTTCAGTTATATTATTTTCTTATTTAAGGGTTCCAAACATGAGATCACAACAGTTTATTGATCATGGTTTAGTTTAAATGTAGGCCTATGTTGAGTATCTTGAGCATTGATTGTGAGTGACAGGTTGTTTACCGCCCTCGCCAGTAAACATGTCATCAGAGAAAAGGTGACAGCGCAAGAGGGAAGATATTTTGATTACACAAGGCGACAGCAGCGCTGTTGATCATATTAGATACATTTGAGCTGCTATGAAACACTTGTTGCACACTGCAGTAAGCTAGATTGATATGTGAATATCATATAATAATTTTAATTATTATATGATAATTTCATATAATAAGTATTAATGTACAATAATTCTGTATATAAAAGTATCCAAATAGTTGTTCCCTTGTCCAGTCCTTCCAGAAAAATGCGGCTTTTTTTTGTGTTTGTTGCGGGCAAAAATCCTTGATTATGCGGCACGTTTTCTAAAAAAATGCGATGGAAAATGCAGGATAATTATGCGATAAAATTGCGGGAACTTGCAAAAACTGCAGTTTGATGAAAAAGAGAAAAAAAGCACTACATCACAGAAAGTGCTGGGAATATTTAAGTTCTCATCTTGTTTTATTGAAGACCTTAATAAACACACGGCTCAAATTTACAAAACATTGAGTCAAACAAGTTCTGTAGCTTTACAAAAGGAATATGCTACAACTTCTGAAAAAAATAATAAATAACTTCCTGTTTTACAGAGGTAGCTTTACAAAACAGACATTTGAGTGCTTCCAATGCACAAAGTGCAATCTCTTAAAGGGTTAGTTCACCTAAAAATGTAAATTCTGTCAATAATGACGTCCCCTCATGTCGTTGGACGCCCGTCAGACCTCCGTTCATCTTCAGACACAAATGAAGATATTTTAGTTGAAATCCGATGCTCAGAAAGGCCTCCATTGGCTCAATGCACTGTACACTCTCAAGACCCATAAAGTCCATCTCACTACAGTGGCTCTACAATAACTTTATGAAGCGACGAGAATAGTTTTTGTGCTAAAACCTAAATAACGACTTATATAGTGATGACGATTTCAAAACACAGCATCATGAAGCTTCGAAGCGTTATGAATCAGCGAGTCGATTCATGATTCGGATCGCGTGTCAAACTGCTGAAATACGTGACTTTGGCGATCCAAACCACTGAATCGACTCACTGATTCATAACGCTCCAAACCACTGAATCGACTCACTGATGCATAACACTCCAAACCGCTGAATCGACTCACTGATTCATAACGCTCTGAACCGCTGAATCGACTCACAGATTCATAACGCTCCAAACCACTGAATCGACTCACTGATTCATAATGCTCCAAACCGCTGAATCGACTCACTGATTCATAATGCTCCAAACCGCTGAATCGACTCACTGATTCATAACGCTCCAAACCACTGAATCGACTCACCGATTCATAACGCTCCAAACCACTGAATCGACTCACTGATTCATAACGCTCCAAACCACTGAATCGACTCACTGATTCATAACGCTCCAAACCGCTGAATCGACTCACTGATTCATAACGCTCCAAACCACTGAATCGACTCACTGATTCATAACGCTCCAAATCGCTGAATCGACTCACTGATTCATAACGCTCCAAACCACTGAATCGACTCACTGATTCATAACGCTTCAAAGCTTCATGATGCTGTGTTTTGAAATCGGTCAACACAGCGGGAAACTGCTTTGCTCTTTTGCTGTTATTTTTGTTGGCCAATGGGAGTTTGCGCTTCATCATGGTTTCACAGATATCTATGGTTTCTCCACGGGGTTTGCAGCTTTTCGATGACGTTCACGTCGGGTAATTACGTCACTTCAAAACGTTCCCATGGCAACAGGGGGAAATGGCGGCTCTTGTGTGAAGTAAACAAACATTTTTCAACTTTCTGCTAATATATATATATGACTTTTTTGCAACGAAAATGCGGGGATTATGAAATCATGCTAGCCCCGCATATTTTGCACATGGAAATAGGCAATTTATGCGGCGAAAGTGCGGCGTATTTGAAAAAATGTGGCCCCCGCATAAATATGCGGACTTTGGCTGATTATGCATTAAATCATGCGATCGCATAATCGCGTTTTTCCGGAGGGACTGCTTGTCTAATGAAACAAATAATATATTAAAGCACCTTTGGTGTTTCCATGGTTTTTACAAAATAAAATCTAGGGTAACGCAGGTATGATGTCACCGCGTTTCCATTAAAGATTTGCGCACAACTTTTGCTGTATTTTCTAAATGTAAATAAAAAATTATTGCGAAATGACAGCGGTTCCATTAACCGATGTTATGCTACTAAATCAGAGTTTTTTCCTCTCGCGGTAAGTCATTCAAAAAATCTTGGCAACAGATGTTGGTAGGTTTACATATATCCCAGCCACCGGTCTAGCCATTATTTTTAATTGAAGGGAGCTGCCATGTATGAGGCGTTACTGGGTGTTTCTGGGTCCCTCCTATCTGCTTCAAGGTGGCATTTCTTTGTTTAGCATTCAGTAGCTATTCCCGTACATTCTTTTGTCTTTTAATAAAGAACTCTCTCTCGTCTTCTGTCCAAACACTGCGTCAACTTTAAAGAATGATCGACTTTTACTTGCACCAGGTGGCCTGTAAATGCGAGGGGGAAAACAAATCCATTGCAGGTTTGCGAAATAATCCTTTTTCGAATTGGCTGATACATGCGATTTTTTTGCGATACATGGGAGTTTTTGAAAAATTGTTTACATTGGGTGTATTTAATTTCTCTGGTTTTAAACATTCTTGGAAACATTTGGGATAGTGTAAGTATGCAACAAAATATATAACATTGTTCTAGTGGTGTTTGGATATTTTAATCAAAATCACATATTTTAATCCAAAAATCACAAATTTTTTGTGCCTTTAAAGGTCCCGTTCTTCGTGTTTTTTTGAAGCTTTGATTGTGTTTACAGTGTGCAATATAACGTGTTCATGTTTCGCGTGTAAAAAAAAACACAGTATTTTTCACACAATTTACTTATCTGTATACCGCTGTTTTCACTGTCCTAAAAACGGCTGATGACTTCCTTGTTCTATGAAGTCCCTCCTTCAGAAACACGTAACGAGTTCTGATTGTGCCAGCGGTTCCCGTGTTGTGATTTGACAGCAGCTTAGCAAACGTGGCACGGTTCCTGTGTTGTGATTCGACAGCAGCTTAGCGAACATGGCACGGGAGATATATGCTTAATGATCTCTACAGCGGGTAGAAACTGCACCGGCTGGAAGGCCGTTCAAGATGGCGGTGTGAGCGCACCTACGTTTCGGAGCTGTTCACCCTCAGGCTTGCATTTTAGAGATTCATAGCTACGCAGAGTATATTTATGGGGATACCTTAATGCAGAGTTAAGTGCACCCTGTAATCTTATTATTAAGCGTGTAGTGCATAGTTTTCTCTCTTTTTCGACACGTGGGGGAACCTCGGCAGTATGCAGGTATCGATGGACAATCCGCTTGTGAACAACATACACGACTATTGCATGGCAGATGTTCCTGTGATTTCCCTCGGGGACCCAGATTTCCCCCCTCTTCCCTTAACCCCTTCCACGACTCCATCCAAACCGCCGGCACCAAAGAAAATGAAGGCGCAGCGCTCCGTGGATCTAGACAGTGAAGGTATTGTGCAGAAAATCTCAGTCATCTTCAACACGAGAATTGACTCCCTGGAAAAAAATGTGGAAAAAATGATTTCCAACAACACTCTGAAGATTGAGGGGCTAAAGAAAACTGTTGATTTTGCTTGCGCGGAGATCAGTGACGTGAAAGCCAAAGTGTCACACATTGATAATCGAGTCAACACGGCGGAGAAAAAGGTGTGCCTTCTGGAACAACGTGTTACTGAGTTGGAAAATTACTCGAGACGCTGGAACCTGCGACTCTTCGGTGTGGCTGAAAATAAAGACCAGAACATCCGCCAAGAGGTTATACATATCTGTCAGTCAGTCCTGCCGGAGCACAAGGCCAAGCTTCCTGATGTTATTGATTCGGTGCACCGTCTTGGCCAACTAAAGAAAGATGTCAGCAAGTCGCGATGGATAATTATACAGTTCAGTGCTCGCTTTTACCGCGACGCCATCTGGAAGGCGGCTAAGAAGTCAACTTATCTGCAGAACAACAAGCTACGGTTTGCCGAAGACCTGTCCCCTGCAGCCAGAGAACGAAGGTTTCAGTTGTGGCCACTGGTGGCTAAAGCACGAGAGCAAGGGAAAGTTGCTTACTTCGTTGGAGGTCGAGCTTTTGCCAACGGGACTGAACTGTTTCCAGATACCTGACTGCGGTAGTTTTCACAACTCTCAACATGTGCCTTAGGTCGAGTTAAGCTATAATATCTTAAATGATCGGTTGTTGAGTTCCTCACTAACCCTCATCTGTTGGTGGTCGAACTTTTGACAACGGGACTTAACTGTTTACAGATTCCTGACTATGATAATTGTCATAACTGGCAATATGTGCCTTAAGTCGAGTTAAGCTACAATATCTCTAATGCTCGGTTGTTGAGCTTCCCAATGACCCTCATCTGAAGAAGTTCACTAGTCAACAAATATCATAGCTTGTTCTCATAGTTATAATGCTCGTAGCATTTCATTTTATTGCTTTAGATATTGGAGCTTGGTTTGTTCTAAGTTGTCGACTGTGAACGTAGGTATCTCCTTATTATTCAATGTTTATTAAGCTTTGCTATGCACATTCTACTTAGTTTAAGTGGTGCAGCTCCTTAATAGTACGGTTATACTCTAACTTTCCATACTTTATATTTTGTTTTTGTTTCATCAGTTGTTGTTAATACGTCATTATCCATCATTACTCTTAATGCCAGGGGGTTAAGGGATCTTGTCAAACGCAAGGCGTTATTTTTGTTTCTCAAGCAGCACAAATCTGACCTTTGTTTCATTCAAGAATCACACTCAGTTCCAGACGATAGTAGATTTTGGAGTTCCCAATGGGGAAATGTTCTGTGGCAGGCTCATGGCTCTGAACGCTCGGCTGGTGTTTTAACTTTAAAATATAATTTTCCAGGGACTATTCTTTTATCTGTCAGTGATGTATCAGGTCATTTTATTTTTCAAATATTAACCATTGAGAATTTTACTTTAATAGTAATTAATGTATATGGATATAATTCTAACCACGAGAATGATATAATGCTTGAAACCTTAGAGAAGCATATACAAAATGCGCTAAATAACTTTCCAAATTCAGGTATAGTAATAGGAGGGGATTTTAATATGATTTTGGATCATAATATTGACTGCTGGCCTCCTCGTGCTTCCACTGCAGTAAATGATAATTTAATTTTATTTATGAAAAAATTTCACTTAGTAGATGTTTGGAGAGTCAACAACCCTAACATAAGTGCTTTTACTTGGAGCAATAGAAGTGCCACCAAACGTTCACGTTTGGACTATTGGTTAGTTTCTGATCACTTTAATATTGAGAAAATATCAATTAATATCATTACTACCCCACTAACAGATCATAATGCAGTCTCAATCTTTATACCCTTGCATTCTGCCCCATCCATAAGGTGCAGGAATGCTTATTGGAAACTGAACAGTTCGCTTCTACAAAAAGATAAAGTTAAGCTAGTCATTAAGAATCTAATACTGAAATTCTGGAATAAAGCAAAGTCCGAGGATGCTTTTGGTAGCAATTGGGAACTATTAAAATTTAAAACCGGCCAATACTTGAGGAATTATGGTAGTATCTTATCTAAAAATCGTAAATTGGAGGAAGAAAGAGTGGTTTCTAAAATAGTTTCCTTTTACCAGAAGGACCCGGCAGATATATCAGAGGAGGAGCGACTAGCTTTAATTTCGGAACAACTTAAATTAAATGAAATCTTCTCCAATAAAGCAAAAGGTGCCTTCATAAGGTCAAGGAAAAGGTGGATTGAAGAAGGGGAGCAGAACTCTGCCTATTTTTTTGGCCTAGAGAAATATCATGGGAAAGGGAATTTAATCCAGCAACTCAATATTAATGGTACTATAATTGATAATCCAAAGGAGATAGCTGTTTTTTGTGCGGACTTCTATAGGAATTTATATAAATCTAAATTTTGCCATCAGTCATCTACTGCTTTCTTGAACTCTCTTACTGTAAATCCAATCTCTCAAATTGATAGGAAATTGTGATGACCCTATAACCTTGCAGGAGATTACTTTTGCAATTGAACATTGTAAAATTAACAAATCTCCTGGGGTTGATGGCCTTTCTACAGAGTTCTATCAGGCGTTTGCACAAGATCTAGCTCCCTTTTTACTTGAAGTAATATTAGAAAGTGTTGAAAAAGGCTCTTTACCTCCTACTCTGACTCAAGGTTTAATTACCCTAATCCCCAAACCCAATAAGGATCCGCTCTTTATAGATAATTGGCGACCTATTTCACTATTAAATACTGACTATAAGATATTTGCCTCAATTATTGCAAGACGATTAAAAAATGTTTTAGACCCAATTATTGATGAAGTCCAATCAGGATTCATGAGAAAAAGACACATCTCAAACAATATTCGGCTCGTTTTAGATATAATTGATTATTCATTTTTATGTCCCGATGATAGTTATATATTTTTTTTAGATTTTTACAAAGCCTTTGACACAGTAGAGCATAATTTTATATTTCAGACTATTGAGAAATTTGGATTTGGTGATTTTTTTTGTAAAGCTGTTAGAACAATGTACTGTAAAGGTAATAGCTCTATTAGATTAAAAAATGGAACTTCACCTAGATTTGAGTTGCAAAGAGGCATCCGTCAAGGCTGCCCTGCCTCTCCCTATTTATTTATTTTATGCTCTCAACTTCTTTCCACCCATATTAAAAATAGTCGTTTAAGAGGAATTTCAATTGCAGAGAGAGAGGTTATCCTCACCCAACTTGCGGATGATACCACGTTATTTTTAAAAGATGCCAATCAAGTGCAAATTGCTATCGATACAATAGATTCATTTTCAACTGCTCTGGACTTTGCTTAAATTTGAAGAAGTGTGAACTTTTCTCCCTTAAAGAAAGCGACGCATCCCAGATTTGTGGCATACCAGTCAAAGACAAGGTTGTATATCTAGGGATCACTATAACGAAAAATGAGGAGGAGAGATGCTCTATAAACTTTAATGCGATTAGTGATAAGACAAAGAAAAAGTTAAATCAATGGCTGCAGAGAGATTTGTCCTTGAAAGGACGAGTTCTGTTGACAAAGGCAGATGGTTTATCCCGTCTCTCATATGCAGCTGTCCCCTTATTTGTCAACAAAAAGTTCTGTAATTCTGTTGACAAATTACTTTTCAATTTTATCTGGAAAAACAAGACGCATTATGTGAAAAAATCTGTTATTATGAATACTGTTGATCGTGGGGGCCTGAATTTGCTTGATTTCACAACCTTAAATAATACTTTTAAAATTAATTGGATAAACCAGTATCTTAAAAATCCCACTTCTATATGGAATTTTATACCTAACTATATCTTCTCTAAGGTTGGTGGTCTAGAATTCTTACTCTTATGTGATTATAAAATAGAAAAAATTCCCTTAATTCTATCTAAATTTCATAAACAAATGCTTTTAGCGTGGTCGTTAATATATAAACATAATTTCTCCCCACATAGGTGCTTCATTTGGAATAATCGACTTATTAAATTTAAAAATAAATCTTTATTCTATAAAACCTGGTTTAATAATAACATAATTCTAGTGTCCCAGCTAATAAATGATAGTGGATTATTATTAAACTATTCTGAATTTCTTAATACTTTTGGCATTCCAATTACCCCAAGAGAATTTGCGATTGTAATTGATGCCATCCCGTCTGGTATTTTTAATTCTCCTTAAAGGGGCTGGAAAACCTGAATGCCTTCCAGCTTTGGACCCTAAGGTGAATTCTGTTGGTAAACTATGTTTTGCAACCACAATAAGGAATAATAATCGTAATATTCGCTCCCTATTCCAAAGAGAGGTCACCAACATACCTAATGTTGTTCCCTATTGGTCTAATTTTGTTGATAACCTGAATTGGGGAAGTATATGGAACCTTCCTTACAAATACCTCCTGACGAATAAAGTAAGAGAAGTTTCGTTCAAAATCATACATAGGTACTATCCTGCAAAGCATTATCTTCTTAGGTTTAAGATTAACATTTGTGTAAACTGTTCTTTTTGTGGAATATGTCCAGAAACAATGGTACATTTGTTTTGGCAGTGTCCCTATACAGTCACCTTTTGGAAAGATCTGTCACGTTTTATTACTGCAAATCTTATGGTTGATTTCTCTATGTATTGGAAAAATGTACTGTTTGGTGTCCATGGTAACAAAGATAAAAAACATAAAGAAATATTCCTAATCAATCTATTGATCATTTTAGGGAAGTATCACATTCACAAAGCTAAATTCAGTAATTCTAAACCCTCTTTTATTGCTTTTGGTAAGGAGACGGAACAGTACATCAATTCCATTCTTGATTCAAAAAATAAGAAGGCTGCTAAAACAATTCAAATATGCTCCTTATTTAATATCTTTATTTGAACCCCTCCCCCTGGTTTATTTTTTTTCTTTTTGTGTTGTAATTGTTAACATTGTATTAATGACTCTAATTTTGTGTATATATTGTTTGTATTGTTAAGATTCATAATAAAAAAAAAAATAAAAAAAAATCTCTACAGCGTCCCTGGGAAAGCCAAACAAAGGTGATTTGACTCCGGGATGAAAATAACAGCGTCTCGACGACATGGCCACAAACACACTGAAACGCAGCACTTCCTTTTCTCCACGCGACCGTCCTCTTCTCCACGTGGGACAGCAACAAGACCACGCCCCCTTTTTCGCGTATTCTTGTGGGCGGAGGTTAGTCTGTTCTACTGACTGACGTAATTAATGAAGGAAGTACCAGGATGTAGTCCAAACCGGCCGTTCGCTGTACACTCTTACCCCTTTTCCACCAAGGCAGTGCTAGAGCTAGATCGGAGCCAGAGCTAGTCCCAGTTCATAGTTGGTTCAACTGAGGAGCCTGCTAAGAACCGTTTGCGTTTCCACAGGCTAGAGAGCCACAACAGAGCCAGGTCTTACGTCACTGTATACGTCTCATCTTTCTCAGCAACGCTAGCGGGAAACACACACACACCAGACTTGTTTGAGATGCATCGGCGCTGCGCAGACCGATCCACGTATAATATTTAAAAAAACGCATGAGTGAATCAAAAGCATAAGGAGTCATATGCTCTCGCTGGACTCGTGATCGGTCTCTGCACAGCACCGCTGCGAACAAGCCTTCCATCAACAATGCAAACGTTGCGTTACTATTGATTCACATGGCTTTACGATCCTACATCGGCATCAAAACACAACGAAAACACAGCGAATCCAACGCATTCGTGCAGTTCGCCGTAATTTGTATAGACGGAGATTACAAACGAGCAGCAGCTGTTAGCTCCATTAGCTGCTATTTCAACAATGGCGGATCTCAAGTCTGTGTTCGTCTTGTTGACCCCGCCCCCAGTGCCTGACGTAATCGGTTCTTACTTCTAGCCCTGTTTTAGCCCAGCAATGTTTTAGTGCTACTTAAGAACCACTTTTCCTGGCTCGGAGCTGGAGCTTTGGGTGTGGAAACACAAAGAACCGATTTGGAACTAGGCTCTGGCTCCAATCTAGCTCTGGCTCTGCTTTGGTGGAAAAGGGGTATATAAAAAAAAAGGTTCTATATGGCACCAAAACAGGTTCTTGGCTCGTAATCACAGGGGAACCTTTTTTAGTGCTATATAGCACCAATTTTGGTGCTTCAGTGGTTCTTCAGCGGTTCTTCAGAAGTGCTATATAGCACCTTAGTCAAAGAACCGGTGAAGAACCTCTGAAGAACTGCTGAAGAACCACTGAAGCACCAAAATTGGTGCTATATAGTACTAAAAAAGGTTCCCCTATGATTACGAGCAAAGAACCTTTTTTTGGTGCCATATAGAACCTTGTTTTTTTTAGAGTGTAGGCTTTGAAAGGGAACTTCTGTTAAATAAAATATCTCGCTTGGCATTGAACTTTGAGCTTTATAATTTTACAGGTATTATTTATGCTCTAACAGCAACATTACACACTAACTAAAGTTTGAACAGTGGGATCACGAAGAATGGGACCTTTAATATAAATAGAATCAGCCATTTGTGTAAGCACGCGAGCGCTCTGATCGTCCAGTAGGGAGCGGTAATGCGCCGTCGCATGCTTTTGTCAACTGCTAATATTGAACAGCACGAAGAAGCGAGAGCAGAGCGGCAGCGAACATGGCGGATAACAGGGAAAAAGGTTTACAAGACTACAGGAAAAAATTACTGGAGCATAAAGAGATTGACGGACGCCTCAAAGAGTGTAAGTAAGATGTATTTCTGTTCACGTCAGACTGTTAGCGACCAGTTTGATACCTTCTCCGGCTGTTGTTTGTTTTATTTCGGCAGTCTGTGCTGTAAGTCGCTTTGTCATGCAGTGCTGAAGTCAATTAGCGGCTAATGGTAACAGCTAAGATTACTGACATATACCAATTGAATTCATTAATTAATTTGCCCAGCATTGTTTTTTGCGTTCTTGCTATATTTAATAACATCTACAATAAAAATAAAATGTAATTTCTCAGTCAGTTATTCTCTTTGAGGAAACACTCACCAATGGACGTTTAGCATCTCTGATACATGAAGCAGATGAAACTTTATTCACATGTTTGTAATTTACATGTAAATAAACACTTGATATCGCTTCATTGGCTTGTTTCAGTGAGAGAGCAGCTGAAGGAACTCACTAAACAGTATGAGAAGTCTGAGAATGATCTGAAAGCTTTACAGAGTGTGGGACAGGTAAGGTCGAAGCAACCTGCTGCAGGGTTTTATAATACAACATGAAATGAGCAAGACATCTGTTTCTCACGGTCTGATCAACTCATTGTCTTTTATAGATTGTTGGTGAGGTACTGAAACAACTGACCGAGGAGAAATGTAAGTTCAGAACACTTTTATCCCGGTGTAGTTGATAGTCTAATGTTGATCTGTTCCTTAATTTCTTCTTCTTTTGTAGTTATTGTCAAAGCAACCAATGGCCCACGCTATGTTGTTGGATGTCGCAGACAGGTAAATGCATTGATTTTACTTTATGATTAAGCATGAGATGAAGTAATAGTCTTTTTGTTGTTGTTGAATGGATATATTAGGGCTGTGCATAACCAACAATGATACGATATGCTTCACAATACTAAAGTCACGATACAATACATATTACGATATGGATCAATTTGGAATTTAAATTTCTTTTGAGCAGAGTTTAGTAACAGTAATATCTGTTTATTGAATAACCAGTGTTATAACAGTTGTGATAACTGAACTTTGTTTTTTTTTCTTTAAAAAATTGTCACAAAAAAAGCTTAGAATGGCTCTTCATTTTGCTTTTAAAGTCTTTGCCTCAATAACTGAAATGACAATTATAGTAGGGCTGGGTATTGACATAAATTTCACTATTCAATTTCAATTCACACGCTTGCAATTTGATTTCTATTCAATTTTGTTTATTTTGGGTATTTATCAGGTACAATACATGGCAAATTTTCTCAAGGAAAACAAATCTCTTAACTAATGTTGTAAATTATGGGAGTCAGGCTACTAGGCTACATTAGCGTACAATAATATTGAAGGTAAAAATGATTTGTACAAACACTTAAATTACACTAAATTATTATTATTAAAAAAATAATAATAATAAAGTTAATATTAACTTTACAATTACATAATCATAGTTCTACTCCAATTTGTTTTTGAAATATAAACATTTCAATAGTGGCTGTCATAAATACTTGCCAGATTTATTCAAACATGCATTAAATATTGAAGAACATTAAAAATTATAATGAATATGTAATATGGTGCATATATTTAGCAAAATGCTCCTCTCGAGTTAATTTTTCTAGCTGACTAAAGAGTTTATGGACACTGGATATGGTTTTTCGGTTGTAAATGTGACGTTACATGACATAGTTTAACAAGCTGTTTTACTAACGTCTCTCCGCGGTTGAAACGCTTATTGAGCGAATACATGAGATACTGATTTCGGTAAGTTGTACTGTATCTTTTAACACACTTTCAGATGCTCATTCATGTTTATTTTGTGCTGTAACTTGTATTAATGCGGAAGAGAAGATCAGTTAATGTGTGCTCCGCGCGCTGTCGCTTCTCTTGAGCTGAGCTGAGCTGAGCTGTGTCAGAGCGATCTCACTCCACAGCGCCAAAACGGTATTTATGTTTTTGGATTTCGTAATAAAATGAACATAATTTTAAATCTGAGACTTTGTTTAATATCAATAGTAACAAAGCACAAAGATTATTGCGATTTAATGGATGAGAGGCACGCTACAATGTTCCGTTCCTTCATCAACTGAAAACAGGATGATTCATTGTTTCTTGGGATTTAAGAATCGATATCGGTTTGTAAAAATGAGAATCAAAATTTTTTACTCAGCCTTAAATTATAGTGACACTGAAGCGTGTCAACAATGCTCAATTACTAAACAAATCTTAAAACATATTCCATAAAAGTAACAACTTAAAATCCTCATCCATTTTGAATGTCTCGTTGCTAAAATTGGTACCACTTGACGTCACGTGATAATTGGTTACATTCAAAAGCACACAGAATCGATACGGCAGCTGCTGTATCGATATGCGCATTGTCAGGATGTTTCGTTGTATCTATTCTGAGCACAGCCCTAATCTATGTGTGTGTGTAAATATATGTATGTGTATATCTCAGCTGTATGTAAAAGGACCCACATTTGGTTTTTGGCCACTGAAAATGTGTACAATTTACTCATGGACCTGCATTAAAGAGATAGTTCACCCAAAAGTGAAAATTCTGTCATAATATACTTGCCCTCAAGTTGTTCCAATATGAGTTCTTTTTTTCTGCTGATCACAAAACAAGAAATTTTGAAGAATGTCGGGAAATCAAACAGTTGATGGACTCCATTTTCCTGCTATGGAAGTCTATGGGGTCCATCAACTGTTTGGTTAACCATAATCTTCAAAATATCATCTTTTGTGTTCAGCAGAATAAAGTCATACAGGTTTGGAACTACTTGAGGGTGAGTAAATGACACAATTTTCATTTTTGGGTGAATTATCCCTTTAAGATCTCCCATATCTCCCAGGTAATTTAGAGATGTACAAATAAACATTGTTCAAAATTCTGATGCATCATATTTAGACAAAAAAGTGTGTATAAATCAAGTAAATCTAAGTTGTTTTAGTCAAGTGTTCATCTTAAAATATAACTAACAAAAATGTTATTCTTACATTTACGTTATAAAAAGCAAAGAGACCACAAGGGGGACAATTTTACAATTACACAAAAAGGCCTTTTTGCTACTTGCCAAAGTCATATCAAATATGATACAGTAGACTTAATGGGGTTAATATTTTTGTGTGCTTGCTTGCTGTGTTCTTTATCTTATCTGGCCATATGTTCTTGTTTTAGCTGGATAAAACCAAGCTTAAACCAGGCACTAGAGTGGCTCTGGACATGACGACTCTCACTATCATGAGGTAAAGGGGTTCAATCTCTCTGCTTGTGCTCTTAGCTGCCAGTCTAGGTTTATTTGTGTATATAAAATTGTATATTTAATAATATTCCGCTAGTACGTTTTACCAGAACCTCTTTTCTGAATACTTAAGGTATTTGCCTCGGGAGGTGGATCCTCTAGTGTACAACATGTCCCATGAAGATCCTGGCAGCGTTTCTTACTCGGAGATCGGTGGATTGTCTGAGCAGATCCGTGAGCTGCGAGAGGTCAGAAAGACACTGATATCAATGTCAGCTGATGAAATGCACCACTGTCATTCAAAAAAGTACTTTACGCTCATCAAGGCTACATTTATTTGATCAAAAGATACCGATAACTAGGTTGGACCGCACTTGCCAATAATCGATTAATAAACTGATAGTTTAAAAAAACAACAAACATAACACAAGTAAAACAGTGCTGAACTTTATTACAAAAAAACAGTACTGAACCATGAAAATGTGCTAAATGAAATAAACATAAATACATTTCGAAGTAAATAAGTCATGCATTCAAACTGAAATAAAAGGTAACCCCAAAAATCTATTAGTAAATATTGAAATGAACAGATGAACAGTACTTTACAGCATGTATTAACCTTAGTTAATGTTACTAATGAATCCTTATTGTAAAGTGTTACCATTTCATATGAATCCAAACAGTCATGCTTAAAGATGGCCATCTTTAAATAACCCAAAGGCCAGAGCACTGAAATTACATGCATGTATAATACATGTAGTCTTAATTTATTTGCTTCTATTTTAGAACACTTGATGATTATCTAATCAAAATAACTAAATATGTATCGTAGTGTTGATAAAAAAAAAGAACTGAAATCAGACGCATTTCTGAATTGTTTACACGTTTCTGTTGGCTGCATGAACAATTTGCTTTCTCGTGTCACTAGCTTTAAATATGCAACTTTGCCATCTAATGAATGGTAAGTGACCAGCTGAATATAAACTAATGCAATAGATGGTAACAAATCGTGACATTAAACATTTGCATGTATTTTTGTCACATTGTTTTATCTGCTTAAGGTACTACTAATGTTAGCTAATGTCCTCTCAGCCTTGACGACAAACATAGGCTGCTGCTGTTCTTTCTCTGCTAATGCAGCTTCTAGTCAGCAAATGAATTACTTCATAATATGACAACACTAAGAGATGGTTACAACTACACAGCCCAGCCTAAGATAGGTTTGATATTGGGAGACAGGCTATTGTTGCCTAATATGTTGCGCATTCTACAAGATAATACATTTATCAGACGTTTAGGCTCTGTTGTGCATTGAATCTTCCACCATGGTCTTGTCATCAGTGATCTGTGATTCCTGCTCCACTGCATGCGAGACTGCAGCTTGTGCTGGATGAGCAGACATTTACAATTGAAGGACTGTTATCCAAATATATTAAATTATTATTATTTCTATAAAAAAAATCAAAAAGACAGTGGAGTAGAATCACAGATCACTGATGACAAGACCATGGTGGAAGATCATTCGGTGGTATCATTCGTTCAGTCGATTTTTGATTTAATATTGAAAGTTGAAAAATGAGAAAACAGCTCGTTTTTCTTTTTTTTTTCTTCATTTTTTCAGAAAAACGAAAAACGAGATTTCGACTTGATTTTTCGTTCAGAGGTAGAAAAATGAATAAACATTTTGAATATTCGATTTCTACACGTGGGCGGGAATTATACGCCCCTTTCTGCTGATTGGTCAACCGAAGATCAAACTATTCTGTCATCGGTTCTTCCTCAGTTCCGCTCAGCAGAATAAAAGCCCTGCTTCTGCAGCTGTATGGATTCTTAACGCGTTTATTGCAACTTCATTTCATATTTTTCTCATCAAACAACCAGACTAACGAATGGCTCGACACAACCCGTCCCGGGGCAGAGCCTAGACAGGGCTCATACATTACATGCACTGTATTTGTTTATAGCCTTCAATTTCAATATTGTTTTTAGGACATCATTGGGCAGGATGTGAAATATAATTAAAATAAATACGTTTTTTTTTTTTTTTTTTTTTTTTTATCCAAATAGAAAAATGTAGAAAATGTAAAGATGGCCATTCAACCAAAAAATACAGAGATATGATTTTTTGGCCATATCGCGCAGCCCTACAATGGGGTAATTTTGTTGCAGTTGCTTACACAGCACAAGGAAGCTTGATTTCAAATGATACATTTAATATAAAAAGACGAGTAAACAGTAATAAAATAAGAACAAATTACTAACAATAGCACAAATAAAAACAATATAATAAAGGTACAAATGAAATGGACTGCTTTATTTTTTCAGGTAGGTCTAACAGTAGCATTCAAGTAAGAAACTGGATAAAAAAAAACAAAGTAATCAAATTTAAAGTAACATTGGATAATATTCATTGTAAAAATTAAATACCGATTAAAAAGCAGCAAGTGATCGTTTGTCTTTTTGTAGTTTGAATAACATTAACAACATAAGAGAGTGACACGTTTATTTGGCTGCTGTCCCTTTAAGACCTGATGCACACATGGATCCAAAATACTGTTCCTGTTACACATTCTTCCTGAACTGTTGACGACTGTTTACGTTAATACTCACCAAGATGGGCATTTTGTGACATTTATTTTTGAGTGTATTTGACCATTAATAAGCTGGGAAAAGGAGCTAATTTTTGTAATTGTATGTCAGAGGCGGTTTTATTACTGTATGTGTGCACTTCAGATGTGAGCATGAAATCTGCAGGAATGAGTAGAATTATGTGCAATCTTGCACAAAATTCCGAATGAGAGGAGGAGGGTGCGTGTCAAGTCGGAGAGGAGAGCAAGAAAGCACAGCTGGTATCGGTGTATCAATACTGTAGAAAGGAGTATTGGTATCGTTTCAGATATTTCAGTATCGATACATATCGAAATAACAATATTTTTGACAACACTATAGTAGAGTAATGTAATTTAAACGTTGTGGGGGCATATTCTATGCTAATTTCACCCTCACGCTCTGTCATGGGGATATCGTGAGACAGCTTTTCACCTTGATGAGAAATTTCATCACATTTTAATATCGCAAGATCTTGTGGCATGTGATGGCAGTTTTACCCGTGGTATCGAAAATGGTATCAAATATCAATATTTTTCAATGTATAGAATTTGACATTCCAGTATCGTGACTAGACTATTTTAGAATTTCATGTCATTTAATATCCACTCAATATTCCATAACTAAATAAAGCAAAGCATGTAAAAATGTGTTTAGTCATGTACTGTGATTAAAGTTCTAACACTGCTTGTGACAATGTAAACACAGTCATGTATGTCTGAATGTAAATTGGGTTCAAAGACTAGATCTGTGCATTACAGCATAAATGCAGCTTTGGACTTGACTGAACTTGTTGAATGGTTTTAAAGATGGATTCTCTTTTGTAGGTAATTGAGCTTCCTCTGACCAATCCTGAGCTGTTCCAGAGGGTCGGCATCATCCCTCCCAAGGGCTGCCTCCTGTACGGACCTCCAGGTCAGTCACCCTATTATGGTTTGATGGACACTTGCATCATTTTTTTTCAGCTAGTTACTGTGATGTATGAATCTGAAACAAATGTGTTGTTTTCACACAAAGGCACTGGAAAGACCCTTCTTGCCAGAGCTGTGGCCAGTCAGCTGGACTGCAACTTCCTGAAGGTACGTTGGTTTAGAAGCTGTAAATGAACTACTGAGTTCAAGTCATACTGTTTAGTATAGGTACATTTGACACAAGGCAACTGCTCTGCTACAAGGTCATAGTGTTGAATAAAACATGTTGTGAATCAGGTTGTGTCCAGCTCCATTGTTGACAAGTACATTGGTGAGAGTGCCAGACTCATCAGAGAGATGTTCAACTATGCCAGAGACCATCAGCCCTGCATTATCTTCATGGATGAGATCGATGCTATTGGTAATGCTCTTCTCCGCATCATATTCAAGCTATGGGAATTGTGCAGTTGTTCTTAATTGATTTAGCATGCACTTTGTTTTTGAAGGTGGACGTCGGTTTTCTGAAGGAACCTCTGCAGATAGAGAGATTCAAAGGACACTTATGGAGGTATGAGGAGGTTTCAAAATTTGTCAATTGCAGGTTTTTTTATTCTTAATTTAAAATGTATTTAATAAACTTTTATGTTGTATATTAATGCTTAATTTGATTGATTTAGACCTTCCTGCATATCAACAAATATTTTTGTCTCTATATCAGCTGTTGAATCAGATGGATGGATTTGATACTCTGCATAGAGTCAAGATGATCATGGCCACCAACCGGCCAGACACTTTAGACCCTGCCCTACTGCGTCCTGGCCGACTGGACAGAAAGATCCGTACGTTTGTGTTTCAATATCCTCTCTCTTCACACATTGTGACTGTGCTTGGAAACTGTAATTCGTTTTTCTTTTCCCATCGTACAGACATTGAGTTGCCGAATGAACAGGCTCGACTGGACATCCTGAAGATCCACTCTGGTCCCATCACCAAGCATGGAGATATAGGTGCGCCTCCATGACTTTCTTCTTTCTTTTTTTATAGCTGTGAGGTTTTTTTTTCTTTTGAGTATTTCCTTTTCCTCTCTCATTATATTTCCTTTTGTCTCTAGATTATGAAGCCATTGTCAAGCTTTCAGACGGTTTCAATGGAGCAGATCTGAGGAATGTGTGCACTGAAGCTGGTAGGAAATGTCATAATGTCACAACTTGCACTTTGAAAGCAATTTTCAAAATTTTACATTTTCAGGCCTCAAATGCTGTTGTCATGTAAATGAATGGCCAAAATGCATAAGGGCTTTTTTGTGTTGTGTAAATGCCCCCTTATTATTATTATTATTATTATTATTATTTTTTTTTTTTCCAAATGTTTTTTTACATCCTGCCCAATGTTGCCCTCCAAACAATAGAGCTTTTCACCGCTTTTTACCCTGGGTTATGATATCCTGCTCCGCATTTGCAGTATTAAACCTGCATTGCTGTGCCAAACTTGTAGTGTGAAACGATGCAGTGTTAGAATGTTACCGCTAGATGCTTAGCAATCGACAGCCAGTTCACAACCACCACAGAAACACAGCGTGTTGTATAAACAGTAGTTTCAACGTTTCATGGGAAAAAATGTCAAATGGTGACAGAAAATGTGACAACTAGAGTGAAGAGATTTCATTCTTTCCTTTTATAGTCAAGTCTATTCAGTATAAACATCAGGGTCCCCGCGGGATATTAAAAAGTCTTAAATGTCTTTAAATTCAAAATCAAAATTTTAAGGCCTTAAAAGTCTTAAATTCGCTGAAGTATTGAGTTCTAGGTCTTAAATAATTTTAAACGGGTCTTAATTTTCCTAAGTCCATGTAACGCTACTCCATTGCTCATTGAAATGCTCCCGCAATGTTTTAGAGAGAGAGAGAGAGAGAGAGAGAGAGAGAGTGTGTGTGTGTTGTTAGTTCGTTTTTTCGCTAGTGAGAGACCAACATGCATCTTATATAGCAGCCAATCAGCTTTCATGTTATTGGCGCGAGGCTCTTTCTGATTGTACCACAGACGCATCAAACGGATTTTATTCTTCAGTTCTCCAGTTCTCCAGTTCTTCCAGTTCACGCGATCGTGATAGCAAAGGCGAATCTTTCTCACCTGCCATCTCGTATAATGACCAAATAAAAGTTTGATATGCCCGATAGCACTAAACAAAGAGTTTAAAAAGCGGTGAAAACCCCGAACTCATTCGCTACTGACACACGGACTGATGTCAGACTGGCCGCGGATTCTGCAGGCGTTTGCCGCCGGTCAGCGCTCGCGCGAGTGAACCGAATCTAGGCATATTCATACATATCCATATCTATGGGCTCATCATTACTGTAGGTCTTAAAGTGAAAGCAACCCAATATAGCCGAGCCTATACCCCCTCCTGCCTGTGTCGTTAGTATTAATCAAACAACAACAACGGGGGAAAACAAACAGTAGCCCTAAACTTAAAGCACTGTTTGTATCTGTATATTTAAGTTGTATTTATTTGTCCTATTGTCAAACAAGATTCATGCATTGTTTGTTTTATTGCCATGTGTGACTATTGTGCATCTAATATAATGATATGGTAAATGTGGCATCCTAATTATGAAAAAAAAAGAAACATGCACATTTCTCAAAATGACCATCACAAAATCAGTAATTTTGATCTCACAAAAAATGTATATACATACACACACACTACCGGTCAAAAGTTTGAGAACGGTTCGATTTTTAAAATGTTTTTTAAAGAAGTCTCTCCTGCTCACCGAGGCTGCATTTATTTGATCCAAAATACAGCAAAGACAGTATTATTGTGAATATGGTTTGTTATTTTTTTATTTAAAATAACTATATTTCAATATATATCTTAAATAGAATTTATTTCTGTGATTCAAAGCTGAATTTTCAGCATCATTGCTCCAGACTTTAGAGTCACATAATCCTTCAGAAATCTTTTTTTTTTTTTACTTTTTTTTATCCATCAAAGAATCCAAAAAAAATGTTTTACACAACTGTGTTCAACACTGATAATAAACATAAATGTTTGTTGATCATCAGATCCTCATATGAGAGTGATTAGTGATTTAGTGAAGGGTCATGTGACACTGAAGACTGGAGTAATGATGTTAAATTCAGCTTTGATCACAGGAATAAATTACACTTTACTATATATTCACATAGAAAACAGTCACAACAGAACTGTCACAATATTACAGCTTTTTGTATTTTTAATAACATAAATGCAGCATTGGTGAGCAGAATGTAAAAACATTTAAAAATCTTACCGTTCTCAGACTTTAGACCGGTAGTGTGTTTGTATATTAATCCTGGTGGGATTGAGCTATGAGGAAGTGCAAGATTACTAATACTTTGTTCAATTTGAATAAATGAATTTGCTTTGCAAGTAATTTTGTGATTCTGCATTTCCTTTTGTACGTTTTTTTTTTAAATTGCGTGATATAGGTCTTAAATTTAATTCATAATGGTCTTGAAAAGGTCTTAAAAAGTCTTAAATTTGACTTGGTGAAACCTGCAGATACCCTGAAACATGACAGTACAGTCAGTGAAATATAATACGAGGATTCCCATTGCTAGAAACTTTATGAAAACAAGTTATGTGCAGCGTTCGTCCAGTAGACCCTTTTCACAGACTGTCGTGTCTCTTTTCACAGACTGTCGTGTCTTAACGGTCATCAATACGTAAATTCTGCAACGTTTTTTGTATTTTTCATTTTTCGTTTTTAAATATATTAACTTTTATAACACTAATACTTTGTATTTTATTACTTTTGCATCAAAAAACAAGTTACTGCTGCTGTGAGGGGTGTTTCTAATACAGCCTCTATGGGAGTGATGGTATAAATTGACATATTTCTCTCTTTTGACTGCTATTTTCAATCTCACTCTATTTTTATATTTTTTCAACTATGACGACTTCCGCTCTGAGAAACCCGGAAATGTGAAAAGGGTCTATTAGTGACAGTGACACTGCAAATAAGGACATTAGCCGAAGGTTTAGGAATGTGACGCATCATCTTCTGAAAACCCAGAATTGACCGTTCGCAAAGACCTGCCCCCTTTAGTTACTGTTGCTATGTCCGACAAGCAATGGCGCTCTCATACCACACACGTTCTCACGTAGAGAAAATATATTGTGGAGAAAAAAGGACACTGACACACGCCGACAGACAGGACAGAGCAAGTTATTTTTGATATGAAACACAGTCTCAACTTTGAAATGGTAATTTTTTTAAAAAGAAATTTAAACAGTAAATACCATTTTGTGGCTCTTTAATGTGTCGTGATCGCTGTAGCGCCTCAGTTAAAGATGCTCGTGAACAGATTATCTCTTCCTTGTAGTTCATTGATAAGCATGAAATAAACACGAATGAACACTAAAAGAAATGTTGTTTCAAAAGCGGAAAGACGTCAGTACACAATGTTTTTCCAAGTTCAAGTCCACCGACGTTAATCTACTAACTCTCCTGAGTGCTTTGTCGGACAAAACGGCAGATTCGGCGATGTGATTGGTCAGATCGCCTGTCAATCAAACTTGCGGCGAAGGGTGAATTCCGTTTAACCGGGTTTAGAATGACCCAGGATTAACTATTGCAAGTGAGAAAAGCCCTAATGTGTGAATTGAAGGCCATTAAAACAAGTAGTGAATGTATCCATGTTAGAGATGTGACAGCGGAAATTTTCACTGAACGCAGCAGTGGACACGCACCGTGAATGACAGTGCGGCCGTAAATGTGTGCGCACTATGAATGAATGACAATGCGGCTGTGCGCATTTTACTTTCAGTATAGAATTGGCGCCAATTCGGGGGCATGTTGCTTTAATGGTGGGTTCATTTAGCCTATATTCTTAATGAAAAACTCAACAAAACATTACAATGACAAACTCACTTAAATAGGCGCTTTTACATTTCGCTTTGAAACCAAATCTTCCGTGATCATCTTGTCATTCAGCTCCTTGCTCTCATGATAAATGAAATCTGACTCCTGCTTTTGGTCTGTGCTGCAACTTCGGCTCATGCTTTATTAAGCAGACACATTCAGTTTTTATTTGTAGTGTCTGTTCTCTAACTGAACTACATTATTTTATTACTATAAAAAAATAAATGGTGGGTGGCGGTGCTGTGGTGGGCAACACGACTATCGTAGCAAGCCTAATCCATGTAGACTATAAATAGGTTAAAATAAAAACATGACATTCTAATTGTGCGTTCACACAGGACGCGAATCGCGTGAGTGATTTACATGTTACGTCAATGCAAAGACGCGAATAGACATTTGCAGGTGCGATTCGCGTGAATGACACTGAGTGAATTGAGCGTTTGATGTGTGATTTGTGAGTTGAAAAATCTGAACTTTGCCGGATATTCGCGCCGCGTTAACCAATCAGGAGCTTGCCTAATATACAGAAAATCTATATATTAATATCTGGTTCAGACAATATGATTATCACTGTGATAACATTAAGTGACATGAAACCCAGTCTCTTTTTGTTAAATGCAAGTTTATGTTTGATCAATAATACAAAAGTATAAGTAAAAGGTATAAGCTATACATGAAATAAAGCAAAGAATTCAGTCAAACATTCAAAGTCAGTGCTAGTTGGCTACAACTGTAACGTAAGTTATAGCCTAAAAATAAAAAAGTAATAACTTTTAGCCTAAACGGTTTGCCAAGGAACAAATTATAGATCCATAAGACCAAAGATCGGCCGTTACATCTACACAAGACGAATTATAGCTTGAGACACCACAGAGACATCAAAGCCAGCGGCAGAAGGACTAGCCGAGGAAAGGCTACTCTCGCTGCGGAGAGCCGCTGATCCACTGGAGCTCACAACTCCTTTAAACAACTACATTATCACCTGAAAAAGTCTTAACTACGTTTTGTCACACATTAACAGTAGATTTTAACAAAAAAGACGTGTAAACGCACATAATGTCAGCCATTTCTCAACGAGACGAGCCGACTGGCAGAAGCCCCTCCCATGACGCGAATTTGCGTCTGTTGTGAAGTGAATGTCACGTGCGAATGAAGCGAGTAAACTTTAAATGTTCAAGTGTCCAACTTCACGTGAATAGCGCAAATTATTTGCGTAATTCGAGTCCAGTCTGAACGCTACATAAAAGTTACCCACCGTAATAAAGAAAAACAAAAGCACAAACTAAATGCCTGAAGTCTGTAAAGTTTCTATTATTTACAGAGAAACTGTCAAATGCAAGTAATGTGCTGGGGAAAATGTCTCAAACTGCTTTAAATGCTTATGAGTTTATTTGAAGCGACTTATATGAAGCATTCTTATGTTTATGACAACTTGGGTCATGAACTTCTGCAGCAGCTCAGTCTGTGCCCTCCAATACCTTTTAGATGCTTTGGTACATTTACATTTTCGCATTTGGCAGACGCTTTAATCCAAAGCGACTTAAATTGTATTCAAGATACACATTTTACATTTGGTCAGTTCTTGCTTTCCCTGGGAATCAAACCCATGACCTTGGGCATTGCTAGTGCCACGCTCTACAATTGTGTGTTGCTCGTCAACTTTATTTTTTATTTTTTAAAGGTATTAGTGATGTTTTTGGGGTCTAATGGTGTAATGCTAACCCTGAACTTTTGATCGAGTCTCTCCAGTGTATGACCTCCTTTTTTTTGTCCAACAGGCATGTTTGCCATTCGTGCCGACCATGATTATGTGACTCAGGAGGATTTCATGAAAGCTGTGAGGAAGGTGGCAGACTCCAAGAAGCTGGAGTCCAAACTGGACTACAAACCTGTATAAAACCAAATTTTTGTGCAAAGTTAAAATGTGAGGGGTTAATCAGATATCAACATACTGTCCATGGACTCAACACTTTTAAAGTTACTGCAATAGATTTTTTGTCAACATTTGAAAACATTTCCATTGCTACCATCAAGTGACTTCAGTTGTTCAGTTAATACATTGTTTAACTCCAATTTAATACAAATATTTACCTGCTGGCCAAGTATGTAGACCTGAGAAATGATATGGCTCTTTATAGCTGTGTGATCAGTATATAAACTGTATGTGACTGGCCTGCTTCCTTCCACGTTATTAAAGTCAATGATAAAAAAGAAATTAAATAAACTCATGTTTTTTTCCACAGTATCGCTGAATCACAAGAAAAACTCCACAATGATTCATTCTGAATTCTGTATTTGTTAGTTTAACCAATATATTGAAAACAATAAATATTCTATTCAACTTAAAATCTCTATATTAAACACATTTTACAAGCACATCCAACTTCAAAAGCCTAAAATTGACAATTCTAGAAGTGTCCAAATGTGGGGTTCAATATCAGCTGCCTGCATTTCTCAAACTTGAAGATGCTACAATGTTTCCTTTTCAGGTCCTTTCCAGCAAAGGCTTGCCTTTAATACTGACTTTAAACAGGTTTAGTCTTCCGTTAAGTCCTCCTCTTCTATATCACAAGTTGGTCGGTTAGACAGAGCAAAAGATTCAAGCACAAAAGCTCGGCAGATCGGACAGTGCTGGAAGCGGCACACGCAGCCGTCGCATACACATGCATGTCGGCATGGAAGAAGCACTCTGTTTGTCGGTGCATTTTGACACACCACACAGTCTTTGCCATGAGTATCAGGCCACTCCCCCTCTGAATCAGACTCCTCCCCCTTTTCACCTGGCATTTCAGGTTGTGGCTCCGCGCCTTGAGTGCTAGTCGAAGGCTCTGTGGATCCAGACAAGTTGCTGTTGTCTGCTGACATGAAGAGAGGCTGTGAAAAAAAGAACAGAAGTTTGAAGCGCACAATCCCGCTCTAGAAAAAATTAACTTAATTAACGGCACTGTCCCATTTTGCTTTCGGGACACTAGGTGATGAAAGCTAAATGTGATCAAAAAAATGAGCATACAAAAAAATGACATTTTCATACCTTCAGATCGTAAAAGTTCCCATGTGCCGTGAGAAGATACTGGAACAAGATTCTGGCAGAGAGTCTGTATTTGTCATCAGGAACATGGAGGACTGTCACACTAGCCACCTAGAGAATAACAGGCTATTAACAGACTTCACCTGTTCCCATCAAACCAATTTGATAAGACTCTTACAGCTGCTTACAATATTGTAGTTGTCACTGGTTTCCAGATTGGCCAGTGTCAGCACAGCTACCAAGGGGTATCGATCCCGGGGGAGCAACCCAAAATGGGTTATTCCGAGATCTGGTGGCATCTGTGTGAAGTATTCTTTTTTTTCTTCTTTCTGTATACTTGTATTATGTTAAGGACAAATCATTCAATTGTGTTCCATCTATGAATTTAAAAAGTGGGAGTGGAGCAAGATGTGTTTTGTCACGTGACCCTTTTTCAGGAAGGCACACTATACTGCTGCAATATTAGGCCCCGTCCCAAATGGCACCCTAAACACTCACTGTCTTCCTACAAGTCCACACTTTCGTGACGTAGCAGCGCTTTGACTGAAGTCTTCAGTGTGGGCTCGGCCTGTCCCAAATGGCACACTTCAAAAATAATCATTATCCGTCAGTTTGACTGAATGAGCTGTACAATTTCCTTCATGTTCTATTTTTAGACGTAAGGAGAATAGTGTAAAGCTTGGTTTTTTAATGTGACATAGTAAACAAGAATATGGCAAGAGTCGCTGCCGTTTTCAGTCGCTCCTGATTATTTATTTTTTAAAACATACTGTGCATTTGTGGTGTGCTATCATGATTTACTCCCTATATATCCCATGAATAATTCACTGGAATGCACTAAGAATCTAGTTTTTCTGCCCAAATCCTTATGTCTCTTTCCAGGTTGTTTTTTTCACGCAGTTTCTTTCAAATGTAATTGTCTCCTCTTTTCACTTCTAATCCCTAGCAGTGTTTACTAGAATATTTGTCTGTGAAAATGACGGAAATCACTGAAATATCATCACTCGATGTTCCACTTAAAGGGATAGTTCACCCAAAAATCAATATTCAGTCATATACTCACCCTAAAGTTGTTCCAAACCTGTGTGAGTTTCTTTCTTCTGCTGAACACAAAAAAATATATTTTAAATAATGTTGGTAATCAAACAGTTGACGATAGCCATTGACTTTCATAGTAGGAAAAACAAGTATTGCTGTCTATGTGGGGTCAGAGAGCTCTTGGATTTCATTAAAAATATCTTGGTGTTCTGAAGGGGTCTTGCGGGTTTGGAACGGCATGAGGGGGAGTAATTAATGACAGAATTTTAATTTTTGGGTGAACTATCCCTTTAACTGTATGATTGTAAATGCAGAGCACAACCATCCTATAGATATTTTCTTTACCTACAAGACAGTTTAAGTAAAAAGTGGAACAGCCTGCCTCACTTTCCCTAATGGGCCTGGCGCACGGATGATGTGGAATGTTACTACAGAGCTAATCCTATAAGATAAATTAAAAGGATACTTGAAGCTTTGGTGGTGGAGGTAGCTTAATTGCAGAGCTTCTTGAAACAGCTCCGATGTACTGAGCAGGAGCTCACGCTGGTGACTCTGAAGGGCCGCCTGGAGAGCCTGGACCCCACAGCCCCAGAAACAGCTGAGGACACAGTCTTCAAGGCAATATGGCCGCAA
Organism: Romanogobio albipinnatus; assembly: GCA_023566225.1. Classification (NCBI taxonomy): domain Eukaryota; kingdom Metazoa; phylum Chordata; class Actinopteri; order Cypriniformes; family Gobionidae; genus Romanogobio; species Romanogobio albipinnatus. The sequence goes on along the minus strand of CM042256.1, from coordinate 20,616,654 downwards.
GCTCACACCCTCTGACACGACCAGAAAACACAACCACTTATGGACTACACTTCACTCATTTTAAATTGATTCAACATTGGTGAGTTGATTCTCACCAGTTACTGTCCCAGCTGTAGAGTCCATCTCCAAAGCGAAGGGATTGGTCACCTGCACCATCTTTCTCTCAGGCACAGGAATTAAAGATTCAGTCTCATCTGAACTGCGTAAAATGACGGGAACATCAAATCCAAACCTTGACAGGAGATACTAAAGTTAGTAAGACAAAGATTAAGGGTGTAGACATTAACTTCTGCTTTTAATAAGGAACTAACTAACTAACTGGAATGCCCAATTTAACATCACACATAGTCCACCACCTTAACACTAGCTTAAAATGCTAATTTATCTTGATAAACATGGACTTACCAGCCCAACACTGCAGCCACAGTGATGATGAAACATACTGATATGACAGTAATGTAAAAGAGCGGAGAATACTCATACAACATCACTAAAAACTCCGCGGCCATACTCAAAACGTTACATTAATAAAATGCAATTAAATGCTGGCACGTCTAATAAAATAAATACTTTTTTATGTATATAAATGCGGTTGTCTTGTGTCCTGTCCAGTCTTGCGTTTGGCTGTCACCCTACAAGACTCACTAACGTAAACTTCCGGTTGTGACAGCCGCTACAACGGTAGCCCACAGGACCAAATCCGCACATGACACCAATACCGTCACGCATAGGGAGGAGCGTTACAGCAGTGAAGGGAAGTCAGATTCATTCCGCGAATCGGCTCTTTCGAACAAATCGTTGCAATGAACCAGTTCAAAACAGATTCGGTTTATTTACGTCATCGCGTAATTGCGGCGTCATGGGATATATATTTAAAATAAACAATAACATTACATTAACTTTATATATGCACCTTCAAATATTAAACATCAAAATACAGTCATTTAAAAATCAAAATAACGGTACAATTTGGTATACAATGTCAAATAAATACTTCACAAGCTCACAAATATTTCTTATTCAAGTCAACAAAACAATAAAGTTGGGCTTTTGTTAGTAAACTTAAATGTATGAATGTGACAATTGTTCAGAAATATAAGTAAAACAAATAAATAAAACACTTTTCATTCCCATATTAAAATACTCAGTGAATCTAAAAAGGACTTTTGTCCATAAAATTTAAGTCGGTCTTAAAAATGTTAATTGATAAATAAATATGTTGGTATCTCACACCCCAATATAACTGAATAATGGCACAATAAATGAAAGGTTTCATGATAGTTATTACAGAAAGTACAGTGGCACATTTGCACCACTGATCTAGGCCGCTCGGACAGACAGTCGTGGAAGACTCGTTCAGACTGATTTTGTGAACAGTAAGAACCGAGTCGACAGAAAGATTCGTTCACGAATCGGACGTCGCTACAGAGCAGAGAGGGGCTCCACAGGGGAGAAATACAGTCGGCATATTAATGGAAAGTGAACAGGTTGGCGTGTCCGCCCTAAGTTGAGGACTGTGAGAGTGAATTCGCTTTTAATCAATGGCGTTTCAAGTCCAACGTGTGTGATTGACGCACCCGTACAGATGCTGGCTTTGGTCGCGCCGGGGGAAGGAGAGGTTTTGACATCGTTAGATTTGTTGTTATTATAATCAGCTGACCGGTGCTGAAATCGCCCCGTTTGAGGTTTTCTAGAAAGCGTTGACAGCGATGAGCGCTTGTCAGGACAAAACGTCTTTGAGTTGTTCGGAAAGCAGGGAAAATGTCAGCGACAGTGAATGGGGAAGAATGGATGATGCGTCGTACACGTCTTGCTTTGACGAACCCACGGACGATGTGATACACGGCGGGATGAATGCTGTGCAGTCGGGCATAGACGGACATCTGCCGCTGCCCCGAGGCCAACGCGAACTCATGCTAGGCCTGGTGGAAGAGAGTTTCGCCGGCTATCATGGCCGTCTCGGTTCTGACCCGGACTCTGATTATCTCGACATCCCCGGAGACCCGAACTACAGCGAAAGCGACGGGAACGTCTCCTCGAAAAAGCGCAACCGCTCCAACAGCTCGCGGCACCGCGGGGAAGTTGTCACAGAACTCGGACCCGAAGAGGTGCGCTGGTTCTACAAAGAGGACAAGAGGACCTGGAAACCGTTTGTTGGACACGACTCTTTGAAAATCGAGTTGGCTTATCGCAAATTCTGCGAACTTAACCCGAACGAGGTCAAACGGAGGGATGCCAGTGAAGAACCGGAGGATTTATTCGAGTCACCGTCAGAATGCGAAGCACCGGCGGTCCGGAGACAGTCGGCGGCGGCGGCGGCGGCTGCAGCGCAGCCGGTACCCGAGAGCACGGATGCGGGATGCTGCTCAACAGACGAGACGGAGCTGGATTCAGAAAGCATCAACGTGGAGGCAGTATGTGTCCGTGGAGGACTCTACGAGGTGGACATCAAAGGGAAAGACTGTTATCCTGTATACTGGAACCGTGAGTATTTTTACAAGAATATTACATTAAAGAAATCAAACACGACGCCATAATTCAAACCTATTTGTTATGTTGTGTTTGGAAAACAAAGAGACAGTAAGCTCTAAAAGCGCCATAAAACTATCCTAAACGTAGTAGTAGTAGAGTAAGAGTAGGTTAATCTATATTACAAGCCTACAATAGTTTGAGGGAGAAACCGTGTTGGGTTACTCTAAAAAGTTTATTGATTACCTACTAATTACATCTTGCACAGTGTGATTACAAGAACAGACATGAAACTGCTCTTTTAATTCTTTCAAATAAACAATATACACTTGCAGAAATTATTCTTGAACTGACCAAAGTGTGTAAAGGGAGAAAATACATACATTTTAACATTATATTTTGATGTTAAATCCACTATTGTTTTTATATAGAACTTTTCTATAGTCTATACAGTATTTAATGCAATTACATCAGAAGTAACTGTAATTAAATTACTGAACAATTAAGAGCAACCCCTTACTTTATTTTTTTCAAGGGGAAAGTAATTAAATTACAGTAATTACATTACTTGGTTATTAATTACACCCACACTGGTGAGAAACAACTGGCATTTTGCCAAACATCTCTGCAGTAGCTCTCAAATCTTATTTAAGCAGCTCTATATCCAAACTTGATCCATCAAAGATGAATTGCGCCAGATTTGACAGCAATGTTTGAATGTTGCTTTCAGCAAATAACACTCGAACAAGGCAAAAATTTGCAGAACAAGAGTAAATGTGACCGTACCTTCAGACGTAGCGTGGTGGATCTTGTCCAGTACTAAACACCTTTCTTTTGGTTCTTCAGTGGATGTGAGCCGCGAGCTGTCATACTGTAAGAGCGTGACCCACATTTTCTGACACTGCTAGAACTTTCGGACGCTAAGCTTCACTGCAAACTTCAACTTTTTGGACGCTAAGCTTCATCGCAAAGACTATTAAATCGCTGTCTGTAAATATGACACACTAGATGATCAAAGACTCACAATTTCACCGTACGACAACGGAAGCCTTTAGGATCCCAGATATGTCTCACATTGCAAAATGATGACCAGTAATGTACAGTGTGCTTAAGTCAGATGAATTGTTGCTTTAGGACAACAATTCGGAATGCTTGTCTTTACAGAACAGGACCACATCCCGGTCATGAGAGGCCAGTGGTTTACGGACGGTACCTGGTTGCCTCTGGAGGAAGAGGACAGTGACCTCATTGAACTGGAGCACCTGGCCCGTTTCCGAGGCCAGCAGATGAAAGACACCTTTGACACGGAAGCGGTGGCCATCACGGTGGACAGCAAAGATGGTAATAGAACATGGAACCAATAGGAATCAGGGTTAGGGAGGCTTTGTACCAGGGGTCAAGCACACAAAAAGGATTGACTTAACATTAAAGCTTAGTTCAGCTGATCTAGAGGCACAGTCCTGAATAAGCTACAATCCAATCCAGACATCCTGTTTGTCTCATAACACACATTTGAACTAGGTTAAACTCTGGTCACTTGTATACTACAGAAGGGGTATGGATTTTCAGTTGTGTTTGTGAATATTCAAAACGACCCTTAATTGAAATGATCTGATCTAGTTAGACTACTTAAGATTACTTAACAGTCAGGTAATTTGAAACAGACCTGTTTGACTTCTGCCCTTAATTCACTCAGCCATTCACAGTCTGAAACTGAGCCGGAGCCATGTGGACTGGCACAGCGTGGATGAAGTTTACCTTTACAGCGATGCCACCACTTCTAAGATTGCACGGACTGTCACTCAGAAACTGGGATTCTCAAAAGGTTTGTAACACCCTTGATTAATAAGTATATTCTCAATGGTGTTGTTTGCTTAAAGACCACATGAAATGGCTTGATGAGTTCAGTGTTCTAAGTTACTGTATAGCCGCGTTTCCACCGTGGGATCTTTCCCCAGGAACTAGGGACTTTGGGGTGGTACTCGCAGGCCCGGTTCTACGGGGGTGCTAGAGGATGCTAAGCACCTTTAAATGCAAGGAAAAGCACCCTCAGTTGATACTGTAATAATATTGGCAAAACAGATTTGCACATTTGTGTCCGAGTTCTGGGGAGCGTCAAATGCATCCATTTACAGCGTGTTTTTGCAGCAGTGAGTAATGTAGCCAATCACAGATATAGTTGTTGATCTCTCGAACGCGATCAGAATTTTTCTCATTCAGTGCTGAGTTAATGCAGCCTCGCGAAACCTCTCATTAACAAAACATGTCGAGACACGATGTAAGTAAGAGATCTTGGCTCACTTTCGAGGCTACAGTCATTCATCGAATAAAACTATTGTTGCTAAGAGGACTGACGGGCAATTGCATGCAGCAAAGTTTCGGAAGTGACATTTAAATATAAATGCCACTGCACGAGACAGAAATATCCTCCTGAGACCCAGAATAGAGGTTTTGCCTCTGTTGAGGACATTATTTAACGAATTGCTCTGACAACATACAGTTTTAAGTCTGGATGTTCTTATGAAATACAAGACATTCTTATGGAAATATTATTACAGTCTTTTTACATTACATATTGTCCCAAAACATTGCCTAAAATGGGAATTGCATTTATGGCCATGTTTACACACATATTGCATAAAGTAAAATGATATATCAAATTATTCTGTATCTTTCATAACATTGAGAATCATACAAAGTTTGTGTAAAAAAAAAAAAACTTGAAGCATAAAAATTGATTGGTGAATGAAAAAAAAAAATCCCATTGTTTGTCTATTCATGTTTTTTAATTTTCTCAATAAATGGGTTCTGGTGTCCTCTACAGAGCAGAGGATATAGCATATAAAATAGGAATAAAAAAACAAAAACAAATTCAGTGCTTTGATTCTGGAACTGGGCCTGGGTACTCGGTGTGTTTTGAAGGCAGGAACCGCGGTCTAAATAAAGTTCCGGGTAAAAATTTCCCCCTCAAAACTAGGGCTGTAACGATTTGACCAAAAATAAAAACTTCGATTAATTGAACATTTTACCTTGATTATGATTAATGAACAATTATTATTATTATTTTTATTTTTTTGCTTTCCATTTTTTGCCCTCATAAGGTTTTTGAGTAAGTTCCTGATACGGTTTTTACTGTAAATATTTTCTACTATTAATGGTGGAATAATTTTTTTCTAATGAAAAAGTGCATTTCTTTGTGATTTTAAAATATTTGAAGGAAACGGTTCACTTTCAGCAGTCATTGTCTATGGGGCAGATTTCTGTTTGTTGTACATCAGATACAGATACATTAGCACATAGGCCTACATTACATTTATTGGAATGCATTAATGAGAGAGTGATAGTGTGTGTGAATTACTCATACCGTCTCTATTCATTATGAAGCTGTGGTTTGTACTTACTTCAAAGGTATTAAAATATATGCCTATAACGGTTGAGTTTCTAAGCTACTTTAGTGACTTTACTTTAGTCACAGGACAGCGTCGACACTGAGTTTCTGCGCTCTTCTCTGCGTGCGATCTTCACGTGATGTGCGAGCTTCTGTCTGAGTGTTTGTTTGTCACAATTTATCAGGCATTAGTTCAACATAATACACATCTGATGGTCTAAAATCGCTTTAATGTTCAAACTGGCAGGCCTTAAAACACATACAAATGACAAAGCTTTGTGAGGACGCAGGTGAAAGCGGTCTGCCTTCAGGGCGCGCGCGCATTGTCAGAGACGCGACACGGCTTGGCTCTGTCACAGAAAAAAGCTGAGCACTGAACGGATAAGTTTTCCGTATTGTTGTTTTTTGAATTGTGCACAATCGCTTTAAATGTTCAAAACTGGCAAGCCTTTAAATGCATTTACTTGACAAACTTTATGAGGACGAAAGTGAAAGCGATCTGGCTTCGGGGCTTCCGCGCGCCGTCTGTGTGTGTGTGTATGTATGTGTGTGTATGGCAGCGCGTCGGCTTATAAGAACGCAATTAACGTACCTGTATAAACTGTGTAAAACATGCAGTTACTATAGTGATTCTGGGCATCTATAAACAAAGATAACTGCTCCTGCATCTCTCTGTGTGCCTGCAAACTACACTTGATGTGACTGACGGGGCAGAGTCACGTGACTAAAACTGAAATAACCGACATGGGAAAAATACGTCGGTTAGAGATTCTGAATTTTGGTTTCGATTATTTTTCGATTAATCGTACAGCCCTACTCAAAACAGACCTGCTCGCGAGGTAATACTTTTTTAAAATTCAGGAACATTCGGTGGTGGGACTTGGGCATTGAACATGCTGATTGGTTGAGTTCGAATCTCACAATGGAGTTTTAAAAATACGACAGATGGACCGACGACGAGGTTCAGGCTTCATCAAGCTTGTATGCGGAAGACGAAATCGAGTGGGCTCTGGAAAGTCGCGCGCAGTCTTACATCACCGGATTAATCTTCACGTTACTTTAGACCGCAATGGAAACACAGACAGCAGCCAGTCTGGGGGAAAAAAAGAGTTCCTGAGAAAAAAGTTCCTAGGACAAAATGTTCTGGGTAATTTAGGTGGAAACGGGGCTTATGTTTTGTTAAAACTGGAAATTTGGGCAGGACATACTGTAGGCCCAATTTTTTAGATAGGCTAAATGGCTAAACTCATACTAGCATACTATTTACTCTTACTGTTTCTACCAATTAAAGTGTACATTCAGCACATGATTTGCTACTTGTTTGTTGAATGCTGTGGGAGGGACGTGCGTTGGATTGGACAAAAATCTGAGTGCAACATGAGTCATCAATATTATTTGTTTTCCCAGAATAGAAAGACAGCAACTTTTCAATTCATGGATCTACTTATAGTACATTATTGGAGTACACTAGCATACAGATGATTTAAAAACTAATAGACATAAAAACATTTTAAATTTCATGTGGTCTTTAAAGGGTTAGTTCACCCAAAAATGAAAATCTGTCATCATTTACCTCATGTCCCTCCATTGACATCTATGCAACTGATAGGGCTGGTCAACAAACTCAAGCCCCTCTTCTCTTATATCGAAACCCTCCGACATTTCTCTTTAAAAATCCTTGTTTTAGATTTCTAATTCATGACCAGTGATTGGTTTTGCTCTATCCTCTGTGCTTCTGCATTCGGCAATACACATGTGTCAAGGGTTCAAGGGTCAAGGGTTACTCTTTCACCGTAAGTCGACTTGTGTACTGCTGACCGCCGGAAACTAGTTATTTCAGTCTATTAAGTTTTAAATATGGATATTTTTCTTACACAAACGCACCACTTCTCTTCAGAAGATGCACTTTTATGGACTTCAAAAACAACACAACCATTCACTGGCTTTGAAGAGCCAGGACATTTTTAATATAACTCTTAAAAGAGTTTTAATATAATTAGTCTGAAAGAAGAATGTCATGTACACCGAGGATGACTTGAGGGTGAGAAAATCATGGTCAAATGTTTTGGGTGAACTAACCCTTTAATTTAGGCTTTTTCATCACATATACACATTCATCAGTGCACACATCAGTTATGCTAAATAGAAGCTCAAGCATGTTCAGTTGACGTGCGAGAACCAATGAGGTTAATTCTCGTGTGTTATGCAGCTTGTTTGAGCTTCCACAAGAACCAATGAGGTTCATTCTCATATATTACGCAGCAGGTTTGAGCTTCTGCAAGAACCAATGAGGTTCATTCTTATGTTACGCAGCACGTTTGAGCTTCCGCGAGGACAAATGAGGTTCATTCTCGTGTGTTATGCAGCAAGTTTGAGCTTTCGCAAGAATCAATGAGGTTTGTTCTTGTGTGTCAAGCAGGTTCAGTTGAGCTACTTTTTATGTTCACTGATCATTGTTTATAGATTTAATTACAAATATCTTCATTTGTGTTCTGAAGATGAACGGAAGTCTAAGGGTTTGGAATGACATGTTTGGAATGACATGAGGGTGAGGAAATGATGAGGAAATGATGACTTCATTCTCATTTTTGGGTGAACCGACCCTTTAATGGTTTTATACCATTGATTCAAGAGAGGATATTATGTATTGACTTGATGTGTAATAATCTAACCCTCGTGAAAAAGAAGTACACTTCAAAACTTTTAATTCAACATTATTACAAAGTGGACATTTTAAAATCTCTTTAAAGTACACTTAGTGGCCTTTTGATTTGTTTAATATTATATTATCTTTTTAAAAATACTTAAAGCACTTAAGTGCACTTCTTTTTTACAAGGGAAGTAAATAAAGTGCATGGTTATCAATGTAGCATGTCTGGTTAGCCTCCAGCAGTGGGACGCGTCTCCACCGAGGTTACGTGGAGGAGGCGGCTCTAGAGGACACGCCCCCTGAAACAACGCACATAGTCTTTGTGGTACATGGGATTGGACAAAAGATGGATCAGGGGCGGATCATTAGAAATACAAGCATGTAAGTCCACCAATCACACAGCTGAGTCTGCACAAAATATCTAGTACTGGAATAACTGATGCATTTCATTGATGGTTAGGATGCGTGATGCTGCCCGCAAGATGGAGGAGAAGTTGAGGAACTCGACAAATGAACATGTTGAGTTTCTTCCTGTGGAATGGCGATCTAAACTCGCCCTTGATGGAGGTATTGCCTATGGACAATGATAAAACATATTAATTACATTTATATATGAAAACTATTCAGTGATAGACATGATTATGGTTTATTTATGGTAAACGTCTACTTCTTCAGACACCGTGGACTCCATTACTCCAGACAAAGTGCGAGGTCTGAGAGACATGCTGAACAGCAGTGCAATGGACATTATGTACTACACAAGCCCTTTGTACAGGGATGAGGTGAGACAATCCTCCACTCTTTCATTCATTTTCCTCTTTTTTTTCAGCTCTATAACCCATAATAAACTAGACAAGATTTTTAAAGCATCATATTCGTGTTCCTGATGTGAAAGATATACTTAAATTATGCATGATAATGCTGCCTTCTAAAATACCTTATTTTGACCAAGGCAGCATCACACACATATTCTGGTCGAAGGAACCAGCAGAGAATTAGACTTCCGACGTACTTACAGTGTAGTTACCTAAGAAAGTACTGGGTAATATAAGGTAACTACATGGGTTGAGGTTAGGTTTGTGGGTAGGTTCAGGGTTAATACCTAGTTATTACCCAGTTACTGAAATTACTATAATAAGTACATGGAACAGGACTGTAAAATAAAGTGCTGTTTTTATTCACTGCCTTATGTAGAGACATAACATTACGAATCCTTCGCTGATTTCAGAATGCATGCTAATTTACAAGGCAGCTGCCTATACATAGTCAGTAGAAAGCATGGCAGGTGACTAGGTTTTAGAGCAGAGCCTCTCTCATGTAAAATTTGCCTAAATGTCCCACTCATACACAGACGCAAACACTGTCCCACTTTTTTCTAGTGCACAAATAAAGTGTCACACTTTATTTCACGCTCTAGTTTCACGCTCTCTGCACTTGCATCCTCAGATCACCCGAGGTCTGACCAAAGAGTTGAACCGACTTTACATGCTCTTCTGTGAGCGCAACCCAGAATTTGCAGCGAAAGGAAAGGTGTCCATAGTCTCCCACTCGCTCGGCTGTGTCATCACCTTTGACATCATGACGGGGTGGGACCCTGTGCGCTTTGTTCATGAGGAGGTGGTAGATGCCATGGAGGCTGATGTAAGCAGACAAGAGCGTCAGCTACTGGAGGATCTTCGTATCACATGCTTAAGGTTTACAACTAATTATAGTTACACTATACACTCCCATTAAATTAAATTGCAGACCACTCTAGTATAATGGTGCCTGTAGACACGTTTTAAGCATATTGAAACACAAAAATGGCAAAAAGCAACAAAATGGTCACAGACATCCATTTTGTGTATGTTCACATGTTCAGAAAAACCAGTGCGGGCGGACACAAAAACACTTTTGGTGTGAAAAGTAGCCTTTTGATTCAATTGTTTGTAAATGAATATACACTTCATTCAATGCTGTTTGTTTTCTGTGTTCTTAAGAGTCTCAATACGGTCTGTTTTACTGTTTTACTTGCTTCAGCAAGACAGTGCTGCAGATTCAGACTGTTTTACAAACAAATGTAATGGAAAGAAAGAACTGACTCAAAAGAATGATTATTTCACAAATGCTTCGCATCGCTGAGTCAGTCGACAGAAATACGGGGCATATAACTGCTGAAATATCCTCAGGAAAAAGCGCTCATGTTATGTACAGCTGTAGGCGCCAGTAGCATAGCAAAATGTTACTACTCAGAACATCCTTGTAAGACACAACCTCTCAGTAATCGCATAGCAACACACTAACAAAAACCATTGAGATGACATGCTAACCACCTCTCAAATCACTCTAGCAACACGTTCACAATCAGCCTGAACACTCTAGTAACATGCTAACGTCCACCCAGAGCACACTAGCAAGACACCAACAACCACTCAGAAGAAGTAGCAACATGTTAACATCCACCCAGAACACACTAGCAAGACGCCAACAACCACTCAGTACACAGTATCAACATGCTAACATCCACCCAGAACACACTAGCAAGTAACCAACAACCACTCAGAACGCAGTATCAACATGCTAACATCCACCCAATACACACTAGCAAGACAGCAACAACCACACAGAACAGAACACAGTATCAACATGCTAACAGCCACCCAAAACACACTAGCAAGACACCAACAACCACTCAGAACACAGTATCAACATGCTAACAGCCACCCAGAACACACTAGCAAGACACCAACAACCACTCAGAACACAGTATTAACATGTTAACATCCACCCAGAACACACTAGCAAGACACCAACAACCACAGTATTAACACTTTAACATCCACTCAGAACACACTAGCAAGACACCAACAATCACTCAGAATACAATATCAACATGCTAATATCCACCCAGAACACACTAGCAAGACACCAACAACCACTCAGAACACAGTATCAACATGCTAACAGCCACCCAGAACACACTAGCAAGACAGCAACAACCACTCAGAATACAGTATTAACATGCTAACAGCCACCCAGAACACACTAGCAAGACACCAACAACCACTCAAAACAGAACATCAACATGCTAACATCGACCCAGGAGCACACTAGCAAGACACCAACAACCACTCAGAACACAGTATCAACATGCTAACAGCCACACAGAACACACTAGCAAGACAGCAACAACCACTCAGAACACAGTATCAACATGCTAACAGCCATCCAGAACACACTAGCAAGACAGCAACAACCACTCAGAACACAGTATCGACATGCTAACATCGACCTAGGAACACACTAGCAAGACACCAACAACCACTCAGAATACAGTATTAACATGCTAACAGCCACCCAGAACACACTAGCAAGACACCAACAACCACTCAAAACAGAACATCAACATGCTAACATCGACCCAGGAGCACACTAGCAAGACACCAACAACCACTCAGAACACAGTATCAACATGCTAACAGCCACCCAGAACACACTAGCAAGACAGCAACAACCACTCAGAACACAGTATTAACATGTTAACATCCACCCAGAACACACTAGCAAGACACCAACAACCACAGTATTAACACTTTAACATCCACTCAGAACACACTAGCAAGACACCAACAATCACTCAGAATACAATATCAACATGCTAATATCCACCCAGAACACACGAGCAAGACAGCAACAACCACTCAGAACACAGTATCAACATGCTAACAGCCATCCAGAACACACTAGCAAGACAGCAACAACCTCTCAGAACACAGTATCAACATGCTAACAGCCATCCAGAACACACTAGCAAGACAGCAACAACCACTCAGAACACAGTATCGACATGCTAACATCGACCTAGGAACACACTAGCAAGACACCAACAACCACTCAGAACACAGTATTAACATGTTAACATCCACCCAGAACACACTAGCAAGACAGCAACAACCACTCAGAACACAGTATCAACATGCTAACAGCCACCCAGAACACACTAGCAAGACAGCAACAACCACTCAGAACACAGTATCGACATGCTAACATCGACCTAGGAACACACTAGCAAGACACCAACAACCACTCAGAATACAGTATTAACATGCTAACAGCCACCCAGAACACACTAGCAAGACACCAACAACCACAGTATTAACACTTTAACATCCACTCAGAACACACTAGCAAGACACCAACAATCACTCAGAATACAATATCAACATGCTAATATCCACCCAGAACACACTAGCAAGACAGCAACAACCACTCAGAACACAGTATTAACATGTTAACATCCACCCAGAACACACTAGCAAGACAGCAACAACCACTCAGAATACAGTATTAACATGCTAACAGCCACCCAGAACACACTAGCAAGACACCAACAACCACAGTATTAACACTTTAACATCCACTCAGAACACACTAGCAAGACACCAACAATCACTCAGAATACAATATCAACATGCTAATATCCACCCAGAACACACTAGCAAGACAGCAACAACCACTCAGAACACAGTATTAACATGTTAACATCCACCCAGAACACACTAGCAAGACAGCAACAACCACTCAGAACACAGTATCAACATGTTAACAGCCATCCAGAACACACTAGCAAGACAGCAACAACCACTCAGAACACAGTATCGACATGCTAACATCGACCTAGGAACACACTAGCAAGACACCAACAACCACTCAGAACACAGTATTAACATGCTAACATCGACCCAGGAACACACTAGCAAGACACCAACAATCACTCAGGACACAGTATCAACATGCTAACAGCCACCCAGAACATACTAGCAAGACACCAACAACCACTCAGAACACAGTATCAACATGCTAACAGCCACACAGAACACACTAGCAAGACAGCAACAACCACTCAGAACACAGTATCAACATGCTAACATCGACCCAGGAACAAACTAGCAAGACAGCAACAACCACTCAGAACACCGTATCAACATGCTAACATCGACCCAGGAACACACTAGCAAGACAGCAACTACCTCTCAGAACACAGTATCAACATGTTAACATCCACCCAGAATACATTAGCAAGTAACCAACAACAACTCAGAACACTGTATCAACTAACATCCACCCAGAACACACTAGCAAGACACCAACAACCACTCAGAACACAGTATCAACATGCTAACAGCCACCCAGAACACACTAGCAAGACACCAACAACCACTCAGAACACCGTATCAACATGCTAACATTGACCCAGGAACACACTAGCAAGACACCAACAACCACTCAGAACACAGTATCAACATGCTAACAGCCACCCAGAACACACTAGCAAGACAGCAACAACCACTCAGAACACAGTATTAACATGCTAACAGCCACCCAGAACACACTAGCAAGACAGCAACTACCTCTCAGAACACTGTATCAACATGTTAACATCCACCCAGAATACATTAGCAAGTAACCAACAACAAGTCAGAACACTGAATCAACATGCTAACATCCACCCAGAACACACTAGCAAGACCGCAATAACCACTCAGAACTTAGTATTAACATGTTAACATCCACCCAGAACATACTAGCAAGACAGCAACAACCACTCAGAATACAATATCAACATGCTAATATCCACCCAGAACACACTAGCAAGACAGCAACAACCACTCAGAACACAGTATCAACATGCTAACAGCCACCCAGAACACACTAGCAAGACAGCAACAACCACTCAGAACACTGTATCAACATGTTAACATCCACCCAGAACACACTAGCAAGACACCAACAACCACAGTATTAACACTTTAACATCCACTCAGAACACACTAGCAAGACACCAACAATCACTCAGAATACAATATCAACATGCTAATATCCACCCAGAACACACGAGCAAGACAGCAACAACCACTCAGAACACAGTATTAACATGTTAACATCCACCCAGAACACACTAGCAAGACAGCAACAACCACTCAGAACACAGTATCAACATGCTAACAGCCATCCAGAACACACTAGCAAGACAGCAACAACCACTCAGAACACAGTATCGACATGCTAACATCGACCTAGGAACACACTAGCAAGACACCAACAACCACTCAGAATACAGTATTAACATGCTAACAGCCACCCAGAACACACTAGCAAGACACCAACAACCACAGTATTAACACTTTAACATCCACTCAGAACACACTAGCAAGACAGCAACAACCACTCAGAACACAGTATTAACATGTTAACATCCACCCAGAACACACTAGCAAGACAGCAACAACCACTCAGAACACAGTATCAACATGTTAACAGCCATCCAGAACACACTAGCAAGACAGCAACAACCACTCAGAACACAGTATCGACATGCTAACATCGACCTAGGAACACACTAGCAAGACACCAACAACCACTCAGAACACAGTATCAACATGCTAACAGCCACACAGAACACACTAGCAAGACAGCAACAACCACTCAGAACACAGTATCAACATGCTAACATCGACCCAGGAACACACTAGCAAGACAGCAACAACCACTCAGAACACAGTATCAACATGCTAACATCGACCCAGGAACACACTAGCAAGACACCAACAACCACTCAGAACACAGTATCAACATGCTAACAGCCACACAGAACACACTAGCAAGACAGCAACAACCACTCAGAACACAGTATCAACATGCTAACATCGACCCAGGAACACACTAGCAAGACAGCAACAACCACTCAGAACACAGTATCAACATGCTAACATCGACCCAGGAACACACTAGCAAGACACCAACAACCACTCAGAACACAGTATCAACATGCTAACAGCCACACAGAACACACTAGCAAGACACCAACAACCACTCAGAACACAGTATCAACATGCTAACAGCCACACAGAACACACTAGCAAGACAGCAACAA
The DNA here is from genome assembly GCA_023566225.1 of Romanogobio albipinnatus. Lineage (NCBI taxonomy): Eukaryota > Metazoa > Chordata > Actinopteri > Cypriniformes > Gobionidae > Romanogobio > Romanogobio albipinnatus. The sequence goes on along the minus strand of CM042256.1, from coordinate 20,601,234 downwards.
CCACTCAGAACACAGTATCAACATGCTAACATCGACCCAGGAACACACTAGCAAGACACCAACAACCACTCAGAACACAGTATCAACATGCTAACAGCCACACAGAACACACTAGCAAGACAGCAACAACCACTCAGAACACAGTATCAACATGCTAACATCGACCCAGGAACACACTAGCAAGACAGCAACAACCACTCAGAACACAGTATCAACATGCTAACATCGACCCAGGAACACACTAGCAAGACAGCAACTACCTCTCAGAACACAGTATTAACATGCTAACATCCACCCAGAACACACTAGCAAGACAGCAACAACCACTCAGAACACAGTATCAACATGCTAACATCGACCCAGGAACACACTAGCAAGACAGCAACTACCTCTCAGAACACAGTATCAACATGTTAACATCCACCCAGAATACATTAGCAAGTAACCAACAACAACTCAGAACACTGTATCAACTAACATCCACCCAGAACACACTAGCAAGACACCAACAACCACTCAGAACACAGTATCAACATGCTAACAGCCACCCAGAACACACTAGCAAGACACCAACAACCACTCAGAACACCGTATCAACATGCTAACATTGACCCAGGAACACACTATCAAGACACCAACAACCACTCAGAACACAGTATCAACATGCTAACAGCCACCCAGAACACACTAGCAAGACAGCAACAACCACTCAGAACACAGTATCAACATGCTAACATTGACCCAGGAACACACTAGCAAGACACCAACAACCACTCAGAACACAGTATTAACATGCTAACATCCACCCAGGAACACACTAGCAAGACAGCAACTACCTCTCAGAACACTGTATCAACATGTTAACATCCACCCAGAATACATTAGCAAGTAACCAACAACAAGTCAGAACACTGAATCAACATGCTAACATCCACCCAGAACACACTAGCAAGACCGCAATAACCACTCAGAACTTAGTATTAACATGTTAACATCCACCCAGAACATACTAGCAAGACAGCAACAACCACTCAGAATACAATATCAACATGCTAATATCCACCCAGAACACACTAGCAAGACAGCAACAACCACTCAGAACACAGTATCAACATGTTAACAGCCACCCAGAACACACTAGCAAGACAGCAACAACCTCTCAGAACACAGTATCAACATGCTAACAGCCATCCAGAACACACTAGTAAGACAGCAACAACCTCTCAGAACACAGTATCAACATGCTAACAGCCATCCAGAACACACTAGCAAGACACCAACAACCACTCAGAACACAGTATCAACATGCTAACATCGACCTAGGAACACACTAGCAAGACACCAACAACCACTCAGAATACAGTATTAACATGCTAGTGTGTTCTGGGTGGCTGTTAGCAAGACAGCAACAACCACTCAGAACACAGTATTAACATGCTAACATCGACCCAGGAACACACTAGCAAGACACCAACAATCACTCAGGACACAGTATCAGCATGCTAACAGCCACCCAGAACACACTAGCAAGACAGAAATAACCACTCAGAACGTAGTATTAACATGTTAACATCGACCCAGGAACACACTAGCAAGACAGCAACTACATCTCAGAACACAGTATCAACATGCTAACATCCACCCAGAACACACTAGCAAGACAGAAATAACCACTCAGAACGTAGTATTAACATGTTAACATCGACCCAGGAACACACTAGCAAGACAGCAACTACATCTCAGAACACAGTATCAACATGCTAACATCCACCCAGAACACACTAGCAAGACAGAAATAACCACTCAGAACGTAGTATTAACATGTTAACATCGACCCAGGAACAAACTAGCAAGACAGCAACTACCTCTCAGAACACAGTATCAACATGTTAACATCCACCCAGAATACATTAGCAAGACAGCAATAACCACTCAGAGCTTAGTATTAACATGTTAACATCCACCCAGAACACACTAGCAAGACACCAACAACCACAGTATTTTAACATCCACTCAGAACACACTAGCAAGACACCAACAACCACAGTATTTTAACATCCACTCAGAACACACTAGCAAGACACCAACAATCACTCAGAATACAATGTCAACATGCTAATATCCACCCAGAACACACTAGCAAGACAGCAACAACGACTTAGAACTTAGTATTAACATGTTAACATCCACCCAGAACACACTAGCAAGACAGCAACAACGACTTAGAACTTAGTATTAACATGTTAACATCCACCCAGAACACACTAGCAAGACAGCAATAACCACTCAGAACACAGTATCAACATGCTAACAGCCACCCAGAACACACTAGCAAGACAGCAACAACCAATCAGAACTTAATATTAACATGTTAACATCCACCCAGAACACACTAGCAAGACAGCAACAACCACTCAGAACGTAATATTAACATGTTAACATCCACCCAGAACACACTAGCAAGACAGCAACAACCACTCAGAACACAGTATCAACATGCTAACATCCACCCAGAACACACTAGCAAGACACCAACAACCACAGTATTTTAACATCCACTCAGAACACACTAGCAAGACACCAACAATCACTCAGAATACAGTATTAGCATGTTAACATCCACCCAGAACACACTAGCAAGACACCAACAACCACAGTATTTTAACATCCACTCAGAACACACTAGCAAGACACCAACAATCACTCAGAATACAGTATCAACATGCTAATATCCACCCAGAACACACTAGCAAGACAGCAACAACCACTCAGAACACAGTATTAGCATGTTAACATCCACCCAGAACACACTAGCAAGACAGCAATAACCACTCAGAACTTAATATTAACATGTTAACATCCACCCAGAACACACTAGCAAGACAGCAACAACCACTCAGAACACAGTATCAACATGCTAACATCCACCCAGAACACACTAGCAAGACACCAACAACCACAGTATTTTAACATCCACTCAGAACACACTAGCAAGACACCAACAATCACTCAGAATACAGTATTAGCATGTTAACATCCACCCAGAACACACTAGCAAGACACCAACAACCACAGTATTTTAACATCCACTCAGAACACACTAGCAAGACACCAACAATCACTCAGAATACAGTATCAACATGCTAATATCCACCCAGAACACACTAGCAAGACAGCAACAACCACTCAGAACACAGTATTAACATGTTAACATCCACCCAGAACACACTAGCAAGACACCAACAACCACTCAGAACACAGTATTAACATGTTAACATCCACCCAGAACACACTAGCAAGACAGCAACAACGACTTAGAACTTAGTATTAACATGTTAACATCCACCCAGAACACACTAGCAAGACAGCAATAACCACTCAGAACTTAATATTAACATGTTAACATCCACCCAGAACACACTAGCAAGACACCAACGACCACAGTATTAACACTTTAACATCCACTCAGAACACACTAGCAAGACACCAACAACCACTCAGAACACACTAGCAAGACACCAACAACCACTCAGAACACAGTATTAACATGCTAACATCGACTCAGAACACACTAGTAACCAACAACCACTCAGAACACAGTATTAGCATGCTTATATCCACCAAGAACACACTAGCAAGACACCAACAACCACACAGAACACAGTATCAACAACATCAAGATCCACTTTCTTTCAGAGTTTAGCTCCAGCCCTGATCAAACCCACTTGCCTGTAGCTTTCTAGTAATTCTGAAGATTTAATGATCTACAGCTAAATAGCGAGAGCTTTGATGATAACTAAGCAAATATTTAATTACTACAATACAAATTTCTCAGTAGAAATAACATCAAAAGTGATTTTGATCAAAATGTACATTTACACACAAACTGACAAGCAAATGCAACGTTCAGACACCATCTTTGTTTTTTAGCTTAACTGTCACAGAATGGAACACATAGGATTGTGGGATAGGGTAGCCTTCAAAAATCGGTCAGATGAAGGTATCTCAGGAGACAGGAAGTAAAGCTAACATTGGATTCAGATGTGCCTTAATGCGTTCCTACCTTGGAATGCAGCCTCCGAAGGCAGTGTTTTTAAGCTTTCAGATGCAACCCTTTGATTAGCTTGTTCAGGTGTGTTTGTTGGTTGGAGCTAATCTTTGCTGGAAAGTAGAAATTGTAGGCCAGAGTTGCCCAGCCCTGCCTTAGCGTCTGTATAACAAAATTTATAATAAGCATACACCCTTGCATTGTGGCTAACACCACTCTTGTTTTCTTCAGAAAATTTAAAAGTCTATTTGTTATTTTAACTGTGATTTCGGCTGTATGGTACACTAAAATTTAGAAAGATCATCTTTTACAATCTTTTGCTGTTAATTCTTAATGTATTGTCCATTTGTTCGGTTGCCAGTTGCATTGATTTTACAGCTCTCACGTTGTTTCCGATACATTCAAAGGGTCATGTATTATTTAAAGGTTTTTAGTTTTGTGTGCACTCTACTCCATAATGACAATCCCTCTGTTAATCTGGTGTGTGTCCTGTTCCTCTCCAAAAATCTAATTTAATATTAATTTGCAGAATGAGGGATTTGGAAGATAAGCTTCAGCATGTTCAAACCTCATCCTCAAGACCCTCTCCAGCCCTGAAATTCAAGGTAGGTCAATGTAAATAACCTTCTCTTCTCATTCCCACCATCTGTTTGTGTAAACCATGTGATTTGGGGTTGTAGGTGGAGAACTTCTTCTGCATGGGATCTCCTCTGGCTGTGTTCTTGGCTTTGAGAGGTGTCCGTCCTGGAGCCGACGTAACGCAGGACCACATCCTACCCAAATCTATCTGCCAGCGGCTTTTCAACATTTTCCATCCAACTGATCCTGTAGTGAGTGATTGTTTACTGTAGTGAGTGTGAATATAGCCTAGGATCAGATTTCTCATTACAGGTCCATATATATTATGAGCCAATTTAAAAAACTTAGTCTTAGAACTAAAATGATTGGTAACACTTACACTTTTTTTTACATTATTTATTGAATTGCTTTTGAATAAACAAAAGCAAATAAACATTTTTTGTAATTAAAGGTGTATAATATCTGAATCAATAATCAATCTAGATAAAAACAAATGGTTTCCTGCAGGCATATAGGTTGGAGCCTCTCATCCTGAAGCATTACAGTAATATATCACCTGTCCAGATTCACTGGTGAGTAAAACGATGTTTTCGCTAAATTAGCATTTTAAAGTTGTCTTAAAAATGTCATGTTTTACTATAACATACAGTGCGTTGTGACTGTGAATTCAACTTTGTTGCGTACTTTAAACTGTTTCTCACGATAACCCTTTTTTATTAATCACTCAGAGGTGAAAACTGGCTTAATTATCATAAAGGATAAAGTAATCAATGTTTTTTATGAATTAAAAAAATAATAATTGTTGTACATGCATGTGAACATTGATTTTATTTTTAGGTACAACACCACCAGCCCCACACCGTATGACCAGATCCGTCCCACTCTACTGAATCCATCGAAGGAAAATGCTGCTGTGTCTGATACGGAGAGCCTCCCGAGCCCATGCACCTCCCCTCCACAGCCCCGCAGACACTACGGCGAGTCTATCACCAACCTGGGCAAGGCCAGCATCATGGGTGAGATGGAGAGAGAGATCATTAAAGATGACTGAAAGCGCAAAACACTTGCAGGGAGTGCAGGATGTATAGTGTGTGATGTAGGAGTAGAATTACGGTTCCCAAATATTGAGATAATGGCGGTCTGCCTTCAATTACTGAGCATCTGCAGTTTAAAGCTTTTGATTTGAGTGTGGAAAGCAATAAACAGAAACAACTCAGCAAACCATCCGATCAATAGAAAGCAATTAGTAAGTGTCACAGACACAACTAGAGATTTGGAAACACCCTTACCAAGAATAAATCTTCAAGGTATATATCTCTGTGCCGTTATCGTTAAAGTTGTGGTGTGGGCTCTGCTATTCTTTTATATTTAGAATGATTTTTAGAACTATATCTTTATCGTTATGCTATCCTTGCATCCTTGCTGGTGCTTTGTATGGATGTTTTTGTATGTGCTGTTACTCGTCCAGACGACATTCTGCTGGGCGAAAAACATCTACAGCCGAGCCGAGAGGATCTACTGAAAAAAGGTCTATGGAACGTACAGACTGTGTTATCCAAGTTTAATTATTTCTGTGATATCCCGATGGATATAGCCAGCCTGAACCCCGGGCTCTCCCTGGATCATCTACCCCCCAGGCGGCACAGAGAAAGGAGGCTATAGGGCCGGTGGGTTAATGAGGCTACGGAAGCAGCCATACAAGCCAACGCTTCCTAGTATATTTCTTACCAACGCTAGATCCCTCACTAACAAAATGGATGAACATGACAGCTGCATTTTGCTAATCACAGAGACCTAGCTTCATTAATTTATTCCGGACATGGCTATCGAGCTAGCAGGCCATACATTACATCGCTATGACAGGACCAGAGAATCCGGAAAAGGCAAAGGAGGGGGGTTGTGCCATGCGTGGATGTTAACTCCTTTCAGGTCTGGTGATGGGACGCTGATACAGTGCTGCCAGAGCCAACTTGAAAAGAGGCATTAGAGAGGTCAAGGCTGCTCACAGGAGGACAGTTGAGGGCCACTATCATAGTAACAACATGAGGCAGGTATGGGAGGGGGTTTAGCACATTACCAACACATTACCAACCACAGACATCCTCTCAATTGCTGACTGTGGTGCATCAATTGCTGGAGGAGTTGAACCATTTCTTTGCCTGTTTTGAGGTGGAGTCTCCTGAGGCAGCCGCATTACACCCAACAGTAGCCACATCTTTATTGTGAAGGAGCAAGAGTTGAGGCGCATATTGATGGCGGTGAATCCGAGGAATCAGAGGCTGTAGGACGCAATGGCGTCACTAGGACTGTTTAGACCAGCAACCGGAGGTCTTTACTAAGATCTTCAACCAGTCTCTATTCCGGTCCACCATTCCACCCTGTCTGATGTCCTCACTTATAGTCCCACTGCAAAAAAAAAGCAGTTAGCAGCCTAAATGATTGACACCCATTATTATTTTGATCCGGAGGATACAGAGGATGCCATAGCCACAGCTCTTCATACTGCTCTGATTCACCTGGAGCAGCAGGGGAGCTCCCCATTTATGGGTTTGTTCACACTTGGCATGTTCAATTTGATTCAAATGAACCCTGGTGCGATTGCTCCGGTAGTGCGGTTTATTTGAAAAAGTGTGAACGCTGCCATCTGATCCCTGGTGCGCACCAAACAAGCAGTTCGGTAGAGGCATCAGAACAGCGTCACCTCACAGCAGATTTTCGTTTATTTGTGTGACTGAAGGATTCCTGACGCTGTTTTGACTCCTTTACACATTTTTATAAGCTCTTCACGAGTTCTCAGCTGGTCAAAATACCATCATATGTAGGCTATGCACATACAGCGAGTGCATTTAGCTCAGCACACAGCATTGTTTTGAATGTTCGGTAAGTTCCGAAATATACGTAATAAAAGCTGACCAATTAGGGATACAGTTGTGAACGTACTGTGTCCCTGTGCCTTCAGCTTCGGTGTTCAAATGTTTATCTGTTGTTCTGTTTATTGCATTTGAATGGCAATGCTCTAGTAGAGTAGCATTGTTAATTTTGTTGTATAATTATACAATGGCATTTAAAGGTATTCAATTCAATCATAGTTATCGCTCTTGGTGTGAACAGGCCTTTAAAATGTAACAGTTTACGTCTGTATTTTTCCACAGGAGCGGCAAGTATAGGTAAAGGGATCGGCGGTATCCTGTTCTCCAGATTTTCCCGCTCTAGTGGACAGGTGGGGGGTGTGGAGGAGGAGCCATCAGACTCTGAAGGTGGGGCATGTGAGAAAGGTGAAGAGAGCAGATCTGTGGAGTTAGACGATAAACTGGAGGAGAAGACAGAGGAGAAAATCGAGGAGAAGGCAGGAGACACCAGCATGTCACAATCAGCCTCTGCCATTATGGATAACTCCTCCTGTAAGATTCTGCACAAAGTAGTCATTGTGGACTTTCTCAGTATTCATTATTTCATGATTTTGTTTTAGGAAACCTGTTTGGAAACAAATGATGTCTTTGCGATTTGATTTGGTGCAGTTAGTGTACTGTTTGCAATTGTGCACTACAGATTTAATAGCTTTTCTGATAAAAATATATATATATATATATTTTTTTATAATAATGGAAGCCTGTTACTGCCGCTGAGTAAAAAATAAAAAAGGCTAATTGTTAGATATAAAGTTGTAATCACAAAACACAAAGTCGCATTGCGGGATAAAAAATATAATTTCGAGATACTAAATCTAAATTTAGATTATGGGCCCTATCATACACCCGGCGCAATACAACACCAGGCGCTACGGTAAGTGTTTTTTGCTAGTTTCATCCCAACGCAGTTATCATTTTCACGCCCTGCTTCACGTTGTTTAAATAGCAAATGCACTCGTGCCCATCTGTTCCATCTGTGCACTCGTGCCCACACCCGAGGGTGTGTTCAGGCGCATTGTTGGCACGTTGCTATTTTAAGGCAACTGAAAACGACTGTGCCATTGACCAAAAACAAAAACCTGGTCTAAAGTCAATAGCGCAGTATTTTTTGTGTTATTTAAGGGGCACGTTAGTAATATGCGCCTATAAGCGGGTGCACAGCGCACATACACTCTGCTTATTACACACACACAGCAGCACACAAACATTTTTAAATATTTAAGATAAAATTCCTCTCTGGAGAAGCATCCAGTCGTTCCACTCGCAAATTCTGCAATGTAAATAGCAAATCTGTCAGGGTGCAAGCACAACTGGTTTTTAAAGGTAATGGGAGATGAGACTCTGATTGGTTTATTGCACGTTATGCCTAAAATACACCCATTACTCATTAAGATACTAGGTACAATCCTTTTGGACCATGCGCCTGGCGCGCTGACCGTTTTTTTTCCATCGTTAAACTAGCAAAAGTGGATTTGGGCATGCCTTAAATGATTAGTTCACTTTTAAATAAACTCACCCCCATGTCATCCAAGATGTCCATGTCTTTCTTTCTGCAGTCAAAAAGAAATTAAGGTTTTGGATGAAAACATTCCAGGATTTTTCTCCATATAATGGACTTCAATGGGCTCCAAATGGTTCAAGGTCCAAATTACAGTTTCAGTACAGCTACAAAGGGCTTTAAATGATACCAAACAATACCAGACGATGAATAAGGGTCTTATCTAGCGAAACGATACGTTTCTGCGAGAAACTGAGCAGTATTTATGCTATTATTTTACCTCTTAACAGACAAACGTGATCGTCTCTGAGCTCCGCCATAACTTCCGCTAAGTGAGGTCAAAATACGAGCGTGGTCATAGATGTATACGTAGATGCCTCATTAGCGCCTGCACAGATCATGAGGCATCTATGATCGATATATCTATGACCACGTTCGTATTTTGACCTCACTTAGCGGAAGTTATGGCGGAGCTCAGAGACGATCACGTTTGTCTGTTAAGAGGTAAAATAATAGCATAAATACTGCTCGGTTTCTCGCAGAAACTGACCGTTTTGCTAGATAAGACCCTTATTCATCGTTTGGTATCGTTTAAAGCCCTTTGGACCTTGAACCGTTTGGGACCCATTGAAGTCCTTTATATGGAGAAAAACCCTGGAATGTTTTCATCCAAAACCTTAATTTCTTTTCGACTGCAGAAAGAAAGACATGGACATCTTGGATGACATGGGGGTGAGTAAATTATCAGCAAAAGTTTATTTAAAAGTGAACTAATCCTTTAAGTGCACCTGTGCCATGCGCTTCAGACCATGCGCTCAGATTGTTAAAATAGGGCCCATAAAGTCACAATTTGAAGATATAGCCACATTTTAAGAAATGCATTCAATAACAATTTCATCAGCACCATCTCAAATGTTGGTTTGGTCATTCTGAAAGGCCTGAGCCAAAGTCTGTCATCAAAATGACCTTCTAGAATTGTCTCACACGATTGCATTCCCAGACATCAGGCATCCGAACACAAAATAACACAGCATTCTGAGACGAAAATCATTTATTTTATTACAGAAATTTTACGCCAGTTTCCCAGGAAGTTATATTTTTGTTCTCTTTAACACATAGATGGAAATGGTGCTTTATTTTCAAGTGTTTTATTACAATTTTGTTCAATTTGAATCTTTGGATGTAAACATAGCTATTATAAGATATAAAGTCGCAATTACGAAGAAGAAAGTTGCACTAAAATCCCATTGCAAGATATAGTCACAATTTAGAGAGCTAAAGTCATGAAATATAAAGTTACATTTGTGTGGTATAAAGTCAAATTGTTTGATTATAAAGTCGCTGGTGCGAGAAATAAATTCACAGTTTGGAGATTTTTTTTAACTCTGAGTCAGAAACGGCTTCCATAAAGATCTTCGATGATCTGTTAAATTCGCTTTTGCAGAGAAATTCATCAGACCTCTTACACCTGTGATAATGGCGTCCTTCTTTTTACTGTTTTGCAGTGGAGCTTGAACGACGCATCGACTTTGAGCTGAGGGAGGGCCTGGTGGAGAGCCGCTATTGGTCAGCGGTGACATCACACACAGCATATTGGTGCTCCCACGATGTGGCTCTGTTTCTGTTAACGTTCATGTACAGTCCAAATGAAGAGAATGACATGGCAGAGGATAACCCTGAATCATAACACACACACACACACATATGAACTCTCACACCCTTGATCAATCCCTTAATTTAGTTTAGCAGACCTTGTTCACTGTGCGTCAGGGATCCTGTCCTTGCCTTGTTTTTCCTTAATTTAGAAGCACACCCATGGAAGAGACTTACTCTCTCTCCTACATCCCCTCAACTAGGATTGTTCTTAACCTCGATGAAATGATGACAATGATCCTACTTGTTTCAGCTAGGACCATTCACACCTTGATGATTCCCAAAGCAGCGAACTCTTCATATTGACTGATGTGTATTAACTTAATTTGTGGTTGTATAGTATGACTGACAAGAAACTGCTGGATTGGAGGTTTTCAATCAGAAGTTTTTTTTTTTTTTTTTTTTTTTGAGGAATACATCTGATGGGATCTATTTCTTGGCCTATAAATGATGATAGTTTTGAAGATTTTTATAAATTGAGCATTATGTGTTTACATTATTTAGATGATAAAAAAAATCAATCTGCATCACTCGTAAAGATGGCCAAATATTGAGTTGATAGTCGACAGGAACAGTGCACATAACCGTCAGTGAACACTTGGTTCACCTAAAAATGACAATTCTGTCATTACTTAATCACCCTCATGTTGTTCCAAATCCATGTGACTAAAAAAGATATTAGAGAAAAAGATGAAGAGATATTTTGAAGAATTGTATAGTCGCTTTTTTCCATGCAATTGTAATGAATGGAGACCAGTGTTATTTTAGTATAATTAATATACTGTAATTTTGTTTTATTTTCTGGTTTCATTTTGTTGTTTGTTATTTTTATTAGGTTTTTTCTTTTCTTTTTTTAATGTCTATACAGGTTTTTATGAATTTTCAGTTAGTTTTTGTTAAACTAAGTGACAATGAGAAATGTTGCCTTTTTATTTTATTTCAGTTATCTCTTATTTTTTTAAGTGACAACACAGTTTTTTTTTTTATGGTTTTAGTTTTAGCTAAAGATAACTTTGAAAACTGAAGCTTTTAAGTTTCAAAAAGAACGCAAAGCACCATAAAAGCAAAGCACAAGTTTCATAAAAGGGAAAATATTCCAAGTCCTTTGAATTTAATGTGAACAGACCGAAATTTAAGTCGTTATTCCCCTCTCCTTTCCACAGTTCGCAAGAGAATCGTCTGATTCATGAAATAATCTTTATTTGAGTCAGATCTTGAATCTGAATGATTCGTTCTGATCCGGTTCCCGAATCATTGATCTGGTCACAGCGTTTTAGGAGGTTATCAGTGAATAACCACTTAAATTTCAGTCTGGTCTTCGCACAAAAATATTTTATAGATTCAGAAGACTTGGAACATAGTGCACAAGTTGTATGGACCACTTTTATGATGCTTTTTCGCACCTCTAAAGCCTCAGTTCCGATTCATTGTAATTTCATTGAAAGATCAACCAGTACATTCTGGAATTAAGAAAGTATCCATTTGTCTTGCATTGAAGAAAGAAAGTCATATGGGTTTGGAACATCATAGGGGAGAATATTTGTATTTTTGGGTGAACTATTCCTTTCAAGACATTTCCGATCCTGTTCCCTCTACTTTTTTCTAGTTTCTCTTCTACACTTGCATGATAGACACTGAAATCTACTGCATATTTGAATTGCACCCTTTGCTATGATCACCACTTAATTAGAGTTTATGCTTTAACATGCATGAAAGAGAAAGTCCGGATTAGAAAAATCTCCTCTCAGTTCTGTCCATACAAGTTGAAACGCTTAACATTTTTCAGATGTGGCATTTTCTTGTATGTCCACGGTGTGCAATCGGCATATCAAACATATTACTGTTTCTAATGTATTACTGCACTAAAGAACCACATAGTCGCAAAGACTTTGCCATTATGAAACAACTATCATTTGTTTGTGTTAAGTTTATGTTTTCTGTATTCATTTTGTATGATTTGTTTACAGTAATCCTGGAAATCAACACCCCCATGCCTTTACGATGACAAGAAAAAAGCACTTAACATTTCTCCTTATACCTCACCCTTGAATGTGCCAATAAACTGAACAGTGAGATCTTCATTAGGTCTGTGGTCAGAGGGTAGCCTACGGTCTGCATTATGTGCATATATATTAGAACTGGACTCCGGCGTGTCTGTTCATGTTTAGCTTCAGTGAACGCCAAGCTGTTCCTCTTTTATGAACCTCGTGATTTTCATTAAAATTGATATCGACCGCCTGCTTTGTCTCATTCTTTTGAATTGCTTTTAAATGCTGACTGCATAGTCAATATAAGGATCAACTGGTGTTGCTGTGGACCTTGAAGTGAACAATACAACTGTATTCATCTCTGAGGGGTCATTTAGTTTTAGTCATAAACAATGTAGACACTAGGGCTGTTGTTCTCAACTGGTGGGTTGTGTCGCAGGTCGCCAGTGGCCTACTATGCACTTTTAAAATGGAAGGTTAAATGCTTCCCATATGTTTTGCTGTTAATGTCAAAGGCTGTGCATGAACTCAACTGCATTTTGATGTAAATCCTATCTTTTTGTATTATAGCTAATACAAATTCAATATTTTGGGCCTGTGTTAAGATAGCTAAATTGTCTTATGGCTTGCACCTGCGCCATGCGCTCAGATCGTTTAAATAGGCTTTCAAATGATATCTGATTTATGATGATTAATATGTGATAGGAAAAAATGCAATAAAAAATAGCGTCATGTTAGCGTTAAAGTTAACATGTATGACAAATGATGAACTTTCTATTAACAAAGTGCATCACAGTTTTCAGAAAAATGTTAAACACCACAGCAGTTTTCAACATTCATAATAATAAGAAAAATGTTTCTTGAGCAGCAAATCAACATATTAGAATGATTTCTGGAGGATCATGAAACTGCAGTAATGCTGAAAATTCAGCTTTGCATCACATTTTATATAACATATTACAAAAGAAAACAGTTAGGCTATTTTAAATTGTAATACTATTTTACAATATTAATATATTTTTAATCAAGCAAATGGTGAGCATAGGGACTTAAAAAAAAAATTGTGTCAAGCCCAAACTATTGAACGGTGTAATATTTTATTATATTAGGTAAAATTAGGAAACCATCCTTCTGCTATCAAACAAGATTCAAGAATATAGAATCAATTCAAATTCCTATTTATCAGTTAAATGTATGTAGGCTATTTAGATTCCAACTTTTAAATAAAAACTAATTTACTGTTGTTTATAACTTCATATCTATATTGACTTTATAAACAACTATAATTAATGAGTTGTTAAATTAAAAATATTTATGTCCGAGTCCAATCAATCCTTAGCAACCGGGCTGCACGTGATTATCGGTGACGACTGTTCAGTGTGTGTTTGAGTGTCTGTGGCTCTGTCTCAAATCCAAACCGCTAATCTAGACAGCATGTTTGAGCTCAGCTGACTCAGACAGACTCGTCTATGATCCCTGAAGCGCTCTCTCATTAGGTAGCTCACTGGCATAGAGGACACAGCCTGTGGCTGTGGGTTTTCTCCGTGGCTTGCCACACGCCCAACAGTCTCTCATTAGACCACATGCAGGATAAAGATGGCTTGAGGCGCAGACACAGACTGGGCTGCCGAAAACTTCTCACCGCTCTTCAAGGCTCGAGGGAGGAAGAAAGCACCAGGAAGAGCAAGCAGAAGGTGTGTTGTTTTATCTGTTTAATCAAAGATTTGTGTGGTTTTACGAATGCTTAAAGTTGTTCTGTTTTCGGAGACCTTTTAAAGCAACAGGTGAGCTAACGAGAAGTCAACTTTTAACAAAAGCATTTAACACGTTAATTGTTTTTAAAATGTAAAATAAAATGTATTATGCACTGTATACAAAAAATATATAATAAAATACCATATTTAATGATTATGTAGTGAATATTTCTAATGAATAACAAATAATAAACCTACTGTGCTAGATTAGGTACAAATTGTAGTCAGTTACTCCAAATTACATGACACTAATTGTAGTTTGTAATGTAATCTAGATTACTCATTTTAGGCAATGTAATCCAACTACTTTTTGATTACTAATTTTAGATTACTTTTGACTTAACTCATTTATCATGTTCATTTAAATAGGGTTCCATATTGGTATAAAAATACGATGAGATGGAAAATATTTTGGCAAAATCAGGACCAAAGCACGCACATCACCGGCAAAAATATGCTCAAAGTTGGGTGCGCGACAAAAGAGATAATTTAAATAAAATAAAAAAACACAGAAAAAGTTGGCACACCACAGCTCCAAAAATATGCTATACATTTAATAGTAGACTCACACACGGGTTAAGTTTCGAGCACACAGGCTCTTTGTCAGACAATGAAAAAAACTATTCCATTCTTTATCAACAACATAAAAATAATTAAATATTACATTACGTCAGCGTTTCACACACTCTAAAAAATGCTGGGTTGTTTCAACCCAAATTTGGGTCAAATACAAACCCAACCGTTGGGTTTGTCCACATTTGTCAGTTTAATGCAAAGCTGTTAAGTAATTAAGCCATACAATTGTGAAATTAAAATAAATAATTGGAAAAACAAAAACAAAAAAACAATCAAAATAAAACATTTACTAAAAAAAGACTTAATGTTTACATGCATATCATGTGAAAATTAACTAACATTAGAGAACTGTGAGCATAATTGTATTATTATTTGTTTTTATTGACTTAACTTATTAACTTTAATCTCAGAGCTTACTTCAGGTAAATATATTAGGGCAAAGAGGCATGTTAATATAAAATGTGAATATGTAAATTAGTTTGAAAGGCAAAAGGCTTCCAAATGACTCACTAAGTGATAATTCAAATAATAATTAATGTGTTCATTAGGATCTGAGATTAGATATGCAATGTTGAGAAATCATTTCACTTTCAAGAAGTGTTTTCTGGAAATCCAGTGATCAAATGCTGGTCTAAATTTTCAATGATAGTCCCATGACTCTGTGTGCAATTCCACAAACCTGGAAGATCTTCTGAGCAGTAGGCTTTTTTTAGAAAGGAAAATTTAAAACAGAACAAAAAAGTACAATTATGAATAATTCACTGCCATTGTGAGAATAACATGTAATCATGTAATCAATAGAAAAGCAACTGTAGTCTGATTATGAGTATTTTAAAATGTAATGTAATTTAATTACAAGTACTTAATTTCTGGAATCTGATTATCTAATCCAGATTACATGTAATCAATTACTACCCAGCACTGTATATATTGTCAATTGGCTCAAATTCTATATTCCAACATTTCCTGGGTGCAAAAATGCATTCATAAGTTCCTATATTGTGGAAATATTTTCAAGGCATTTTGAAGATGAACATTCAGTCAGCAATCAGCCGTGAGATCTTTGTCCTGAGAGATGAAAAGTTACTGGTAGCCATTGAGGTGAGGAGAAGGGCGAAGAGGAAGGGACTGTCGTTTGGCAAGAAGGACTACTTAACTTTTCTCTGCTTGTCAGGTAATGTGTCTTTATAAGCATCTAAACTAGTGAGTTCGAGAAATAAGTTTGAAGTCTTAAAGTTTGACGTAGACATAATTGACTCATGTTTCCATGTAGTTACTAACAGTAGACCAGCTCAAGTCCTCATCACTAAAGTTAAGAAGTATCAAGGCACACAACCATTTGCTAAAAGGTCTCAATGGTCTGTGGAGCAGCTTCGCCAGGTCAATGGCATCAACCCTGACAAGGTGACCATCCTTCTAAATTCAGTACAGTACACCCCCCACCCCCCGCCAGTACATTCCATTATTCTGACTCCTCTGAATATTTGTTAGGACACTCCTGAGTTCGACCTAGTGTTCGATCGCACCTCGGATCAATGGGTGGCCAGCTCAGCTGCAGAGAAATGCATGTTTGTGCAAGTTCTGCACCATGCTTGTCAGAACTACTGGGAGGCAAAGCTTGGCAACCCATCGTCCCCTGGAGAACAGAAGATCCCAGGAGCTCCAGAGAGCAAGAAGAGCCCTGGTGCTTCATGCCAAACTAACTTTGTCAACTGTCAGAAAAAGCTAATGGGAGGTGAGTGAATTCAGAAAAGTCAGGTTGCTGTTTTGACATCTTGGCAGAATGAATATGTATGGAGAACCTGAGATCTGTAACAAAACAAAATGTATGTTTCCATATTTTAGATGCTTGTTCTGTTAACATGGCCATCTACCGCTGCAAGATTTTTTTGAATAGAATGAAGAACAGTATGACTGCAAACCAGGGTCGGCTTCAGCGTGAAGGTTAGTAGGATTTGTGAGTGTGTGTGTGTCTCAAATCATTGAGGTTGTGTTAGTGTCTTATTTTGAAAAACATTTATACATTAGAAAAAGGAAGTTTAAAGGGATAATTTACCCAAAAATGAAAATTCTGTCGTCATTTACTCACCCTCAAGTTGTTCCAAACCTGTATGAGTACACAAAAGAAGCAGATCCAGGCAGCCATTGACTACCATAGTATTTAATTTTCCCCTACTATGGTAGTCAATGGTTGCTTGGATCTGCTTGGTTACAAACATTCTTCAAAATATCATCTTTTGTGTTCAGCAGAACAAAGAAACCCATACAGGTTTGGAATAACTTCAGGGTGAGTAAATGTAAATTAATAAAAAAAAATCCTTTTTGGGTGAACTATCCCTTTAAATTCAATGATGGTGTAGTCATCAAGTAAAAAAAAAGATTATTTTAATAGCTTGAAATCATGTACAATATGGCTACACATTAATACTTTAATTTATTTATTATAATTGATAATAATAATACATTTAATAATGCTCATTTTCTTACAATGATAATTATTTACATGGTTATTGTTATTTCAAGATTTAAATTTTCTAGAATGCTTATTTTTTTATAATAATAATTATTATTATTGTTGTCATCATCATTGAATGGATTATTTTCAGTAATTTCCTCCTTTTAATGATGCCCCCCCCTACATTATTGGATCAGGGTAGTTTTCACCTTAACATTTTTTACTTTATGCTTCAAAATGTTTTTTAATTAATTCAGAAATTAAAAACGACATGCTCATCATTAAAAAGGTGTATCCAAGTCATTGTGTGTTTAAATGAATTGCATTTTTATTTACTAGAAAATACTAGAAATAGATACTAGAAAAACCTCACTGACCCCTAGACAATGTATTACAAATGCATCTTTTAGGCAATTGCCTCCATTTCCATCCTTTCCTGTCTGTCGAGTTGTGTGGGTCAGATCAGTCAGGGTCCAGGCAGGAAGAGAGGGCGCTTTGTCGGCCCTGTCGTCGGGTGGTTGTTTGTAGTGTTCTGATAGATCTCTCGGCAGTGGCAGAGAATGGCTCCATTGCAAAGAGGGCCCGATTAGTTCAGAGGCCACTTTGTTCAGATGAAGGCATGCGCAGGGACACAAAGACAGGCGTTGAGGAGGGGGAGAGGAGCGGAGATGAGTGAAGTGGCACCAGCCTTCACAGCGGATCATGGATGAATGGTGTGTAATGAATGGGAGAGGTGCCAAGCTGCCCTGGCGGCACAAAATGCAATGTCCCAGTTCACACACCTCATAGTCATAAACTGCCTGTTTGCTTGTTTTTTTTTGCAATTAATGGCATTGCAGAATTGCATTTCAAGTGTAGATTAGTCCGATCCATAGAACAAATAAGTGTGTTATGTACATAAGGTAGTATATACAACTTCACGCACCATACAAATCACTCATTACAATCAGTGTTGGGAATAATGCATTACAATAACGCAAGTTATGTGATCAGATTACTTTTTTCAAGTAACTATTAAAGTAATGCATTACTTTTAAATTTACAGCAAAATATCTGACTGACTTTTTCAAAAGTAATGCAAGTTATTTATTTAGATGTTAAATGACACAAATATACTTTATGTATTTAATCTCACTTTATTAAGCAATGTCTTTGCTGCTAACCATCGAGAGTGAACTTTTTTTTTTCTCCTCTCATGCATCTTGTTCTTTTACAATCCAGAATGGCAGCACATCTGAAAGGTTTTTTTAACTGCGCCCTCTATACAGGTGTGAATTAGCATTTCCTTCAGCCTGAGGCTCATTCAATTCACTGTTGATGTGAAAGGGCCTTTACATTTGCCAAAATGTAACCTCAGCCCAGGGGTCCGGTCTTCGTACCTCGCTTAATACATCTGAGATGATTTGACTGATCCCAAATCTTTTAATCGTGATAACTGATGTCTGGCTAATTTGGTTCTTCAAACAAATTTGTGGATTGGATTAAAATATCTGGATTAAGTTGTCTAGGATTACTGCGTGTTCCCTGAAGAGGGCAGATCTATAGATACACGAAACTACGATCAGCAATGCAGCGATTGGCTGGCGGCAAGACAGAAACGTAATGACATCATATAATTTAA
Organism: Romanogobio albipinnatus; assembly: GCA_023566225.1. Classification (NCBI taxonomy): domain Eukaryota; kingdom Metazoa; phylum Chordata; class Actinopteri; order Cypriniformes; family Gobionidae; genus Romanogobio; species Romanogobio albipinnatus. Next base: position 20,582,153 of record CM042256.1, on the reverse strand, counting down.
AAAAGCCACCTGGCAAAAACAAATAAAATGTAAAATAAAACACGAATTTCTGGAACTTTATAAGGAAACAGCCAAACGACCAAACCAACATAAAAGTTATAATAGATAAATGAAATGTGCACACTGTTTTTTTTTTTTAAACATGATTCCCAATTATTTATATTCACGACTTTGTAGTATTTGTACACCCTTTACATTTTTATTTCAATGTTGTAATTAGCAATTAATTTAATTTTAGAAGGGGGGAATCTCCTCAACCACCACCAGATGGCAGCCATATTGAAGTGAAGTGACGTGTGGCCAAGTATGGTGACCCATACTTGGAATTTGTGCTCTGCATTTAACCCATCCAAGTGCACACACACAGTAGTGAACACACACACACTGTGAACACACACCCAGAGCAGTGGGCAGCCATATTGCTGCGGCGCCCGGGGAGCAGTTGGGGTTTCGGTGCCTTGCTCAAGGGTCTCACCTCAGTCGTGGTATTGAGGGTGGAGGAGGGCGCTGGTTATTCACTCCCCCTACCGACAATTCCTGCCGGACCTGAGACTCGAACCCGCAACCTTCCGGTTACAAGTCCGACTCTCTAACCATTAGGCCACATATTGCGCCAGAACGCAGATTTTATTAATTAATAAAAGTATTTAATTTATTTCCGAAAAATAATTCCAGAGCAGAATTCCACAAATACGTATGTCTTCCATATTAAATGTTAGTCTGTTTAGTATCTAAAACAGTAAATGTGTCAAATAAGAGCTTTAGTAACTTAATATGCGTTTCTGCTTATTTCCACAGCATCAGCTGTTAAACCATCCAAGAGGAGTAGCCCGTCCCCTCCGGCGGCGAAGAAGATGGGGAATGTAATGCGGAGGGCCAGTCAGGTTCTGAGTGAGCGTGGAGAGCGTCTGGCGAGGGCTGATGAGAAGACCAGCCACTTTTTCCACGGAGCCAAGCAGTTTGCAGAAGCTGCTCAGAAGGTGAGCTGATCGCAAGACCCATTCACTCATTCAATCGAAATGACCTGCTAAATGTTCGTGAAATTGCGCAGTCATATGAACAACCAGTCAGTGATACGGTGATGCACTGTTATTGTGTTATTATTTTTTTTTTAAATAAACAGTATTTGAATTAAAATATTAAATGTTTAAACAATTAATTACCAGAACTATAATATAATAAAATATAATGATGCGTAATTCCGCAAGATGATTGAAATGTTTTTTGCAGTGCCAGGACTTTTAAAGGGATCGTTCACCCAAAAATGAAAGAAGAATGTTGGTAACCAAACAGTTGCTAGTCTCCATTAGCTTCCATAGTATAGAAAATGGCATCAAAAAAATATTACAGAAGTCAATGATTATGTTATGAACGTTCTTCAAAATATCTTGTGTTAAGCAGAAGAAAGAAAAATGTTTAGAACAACCTGAGGGTGAGTAGATGACAGAATTATCATTTTTGGGTGAAGTATCCCTTTAATGCATCCATCCATCCATTCATCCATCCAATTTAATTCCTAACTTTGGGAAAGAAGTTTCTTATACTATAACCAAGGCTGATCAAAAATAAAAGCAGTAATATTGTGAACTATTATTACAATTTAAAATAATGGTTTTCTGTTCTAATGTATATTAAAGTAATTTAAAGCTACTTTTTCAGCATCATTACGGCAGTCTTCAGTGTGACGTGATCCTTCAGAAATAATTTTAATATGCTGATTTTATGCTCAAGGAATATTTCATTATTATCAATGATTACAATTCTTATTTCAGGATTCTATGATGAATAGAATGTATTTTTTTAAATAAAGTTTTTAACAATGTAAAAGTTACTTTTTTTTTTATCAATTTAATGCATCCTTCCTTGCTGAATTATTCTGTTCCTTCAAAAATAAATACTAATTCTTACTGACCCTGAACTTTTGAACAGTAGTGTACATAATATAATATTTAAAATATGTAGTCAGAACCAGTTATGAGAGGGTTGAACCATTTGAAAAAACAGCATTCTGTATAACTAGTAGCCATTCAATATGAATAATATTAAGCAGCACATGTTCCTTTATTCCCTCAGCTGGCTCTGCAGCAGATTTAGAAGTGTTCTGGATGGACTGCCAATAAACGTTTTAAAAACATAGCTTTTAATCATCTGGTCGCTGGTCATTTTGAAATGCAGCTTCTCATAACTCAGATTTTGATTTGAGTGTAAGGCTAAATTAGCATTTTATTTTATTAATGTATTTTTTGCAAGCCACTGAACAATTCAAGCAATTGTGATGTGGTCTATCATGCAGTTCTGTGCACCTGCAGATCTGTTCCTTTTTTTTTTTCTTTTCTTTTTTTACAGTAGCAGGTGGCGGATCCTCTTCTGCTGAGATGTAATTTTTTATTTATTCATTTTTTTTTTTGGGTGACAGGAGTCTTAAAGGGATAGTTCACCCCAAAAATGAAAATTCTGTCGTACTCACCATCAAGTTCTAGAATGTTGGTAACCAAACAGTTGCTAGTCGCCATTGACTTCCGTAATATTTGTGTTCAATACTACAGAAGTCAATGGGGACCAGAAATGGGGTTTGTTATGAACGTTCTTCAAAATATCAGAAAAATTATAGAATTTTCATTTTTGGGTGAACTATCCCTTTAAGCCTTCCTTTATTTTGCGTACTTGCAAAACTAAAACAAACGGCCTCTTTTTGCACTGAAATGAAAGGCGATGATTTCAAATCTCTTTGTAGTTTTGACTAAGTTCATTTATTTATTTTTTATTCTGCAAGCTATATCCTAATATTGCTGTTTCATATTGCAATACCACTACTTTTTGTATCTTTTTGTATTATTGTTTTAATTTTTCTCACATAGATTGCCATTTATGAGGTTGAGGTTCACTTTTGTTAATTTGTTCTAACTTAATGCACGTTTAGTACTTTTTCTTTTGAGCCCATTTTATTCTTTCAGTACTGAAAGAATGGCATCACTTGTTTAATATTTGACACATTAATGGGGTTTCAGACAGATTCTTACAGATGCTACTGGTTACTTTAACAGAGGTATGTTACTTCAATATTTGTGCAACATTAGTTATGCATAATGCATTCAGATGATATACTCATGAATGACGGTACCGTCCCTCTGATGTTTAGCTCCGTTCTGATCGCATGAGGAGGCTGCTTTTATCTGCTTTTTAGATTAAAGTTCATTAGAGATGCTGCAAACTGGTTATAATTACAGCTATTCACTATGAACACAATGTTCATCTATTTGAATGTGAATGTGTGTGGATAACACATTTTTGTTCTTCTGTCTTTGTCTCCTAATTCTGTGTAATGTGATAACGGTCAGTCCGCCTTGTCTGTTTGTGATTGTGATCAGTAGCAGGAGCAACATGTCATGAGAAGCCAGAGGGTTTTTTCCGCATGGAGTCGGATACCCTGCATGTATGTGTGATGCTTTCTGCTGTTCTCCTTATGCTGTCTTCGATTTTATTTTATATTATCGATTTCCATAATATGTGTGTAACCGAGAATTCTATCTGTCCTTGTGATTGTGCTCTTGTCTGCATTTAAAAACATGTTAAAAATGTAAACATCCATCATTTGCGCAATAAATGAAATGGGACCAACTTGTGAAATGTCTATTATTGCACAAAATGTATGTGGTGGTTGTCTGTGCGCCTTCACACCACTAGAGGGCGCTCGCGTACAACCAGTTCAACATGCTGCAGACGAGCATCTTCCAGTGGAATATATGTATTGACAGTGGGTCTTAATGTACGAAACCACACTGAGAATCTGTTAATCAAAATAAAACCTATAATTGTTTTTTAAAATGCTAAGTTTTACTAATGTAAAACTTTCAAACCAGGACTATAACTGAGAAAAATATTATAAACATTTCTATGGCAGTAATCATCAAAGAAGCAGTTGAATATTCTGACAGTCAGATATTCTTGACACACACACACACACACACACGTTGTGTTTTCATGTTTTATGGGGACTTTCCATAGGCGTAATGGTTTTTATACCGTACAAACCATATTTCAAATCCCCCTACACTGCCCTTGCCCCTAAACCTACCCATTACAGGAGACATTCTGCATTTTTACATTTTCAAAAAACATCACTTAGTCTGATTTATAAGATGTTTTCCTCGTGGGGACCAAAAAATGTCCCCACAAGGATTTCGGATATTGCCATCTTTGTGGGGACATTTTGTCCCCATAACGTAGGCTTTACTAGGCCACACACACACACACACACACACTTTTTTTATATATACACACACAAACATACCTAGTGTGTGTGTATATTATACATACATATACACTTACCTAAAGGATTATTAGGAACACCATACTAATACTGTGTTTGACCCCCTTTCGCCTTCAGAACTGCCTTAATTCTACGTGGCATTGATTCAACAAGGTGCTGAAAGCATTCTTTAGAAATGTTGGCCATATTGATAGGATAGCATCTTGCAGTTGATGGAGATTTGTGGGATGCACATCCAGGGCACGAAGCTCCCGTTCCACCACATCCCAAAGATGCTCTATTGGGTTGAGATCTGGTGACTGTGGGGGCCATTTTAGTACAGTGAACTCATTGTCATGTTCAAGAAACCAATTTGAAATGATTCGAGCTTTTATATATATACACACACACACACACACACACACACACACACACACACACACACACACACACACACACACACACACACACACACACACACACACACACACACACACACAGTGTATTTATAAATTTTATGCACACACACACCTATAGTGTATTTATAAATGTTATGCACACACACACACACGTATAGTATAATATTAAATATATAATTATTCATATATAATATTAAATAATATATTATTTATAAACTATATTACTAACTTTCATATATAACATTTAATTTGTATTATGTATATACAGTATGTGTGTGTGTATATATATATATATATATATATATATATATATTAGTATAATATTAATGATATAATATATAACTTTAGTGTGTGTGTGTACTGTGTAGGTCTATGTAACCTTTATAATTTATATGCTGATAAACCTTTATTATTTATAAGTCGATTTTTAAAAAATAATATTTTATAATTAACATTTCAGTGATGTGTGCGCGTGTATACACACCAATTATTCTGATTTATGTGTCTTTAAATATATAATAGGCTATATTTTTGTATATAAATGCAAAATCATCTTTTGGACATTTTCCTGTTTCTAGTTAATACCATATATACACAAACATATTGATGTTTACTGATGCATTTGTGTTACCAGCGTTTACATTTTGCCAAAGTGTTGGCGCGTGATGTACAGACACAGTGTGCAGCTCGTGACCTGCACGGTTGATGCGCTGCATTGCTGGATCAGCATCTACAGCAGGATTATGTGTTTGTGCTGTGACCAAATGAAGGTCAAGACTCACCGATTGACTCCAGGATTGATGACTTTGTAGGACTGTGCATGACACTGCACGGATTAATTCTCTCTTATTTCATAATCTGATGTGCTATAGATTATACCATAATCTGCCACGGTGAAAAGCATTATGGTGATCAATCGATATGATTTAGCATTCTCGATATGCCTTGGGGGTGTGATATTGACCCGGAAGATATATTTCCAGAAGCGCGAAGAGTAAAAGCCAGAGGTGCAGGTCGTGACTTTCTGACGGTGAGACGGGAATTGAACATCAATCATGTATCGACTGGCACAGGATCTTCCCTCTTGAGTTTTAACATTGGACCGGATCTTCAAATGACAACCGAGTGGCCGTTGAAGAATTTTGAATGGCCATTGACCTTAGAACTACCTTCGAAGGTTCATACTCTTTTGTAATTGGGTACTTCAGAGACCACGCAATACAGTGGACTTCTTAACCAACTGTTGATTTTTCTTGAAGGGATGGTTTACCAAAAAAAAAAAAAAAAAAACACCTCTGTCTGCACTTACGATTTATCTCATGCATATAAATGGGAAAATTAAGTAATTTGTGTTGTTTATATGAAAAAGTAACTACGATATTCTGGTGTAAATGTTAAAGTATGCGTTACTTGAAAAAAGTAATCTGATTACGTACATCAAGTTACTTGTATTGCGTTAACCCCCAACACTGTTAATAATTGATGTACAGGTGCAAGGTTGTTAAATGTAGTTAACTATCTATGTGTAATGAAACCTTATTGTAAAGTGTTACCAAAAATAGCGCTGTCTGTCCCTTCTTATCTTAGCTGCAATTCAAAACAATCATTTAATAATGTTTTACACATAAACAGCCCATGTACCCGTAATTCCACCTCCTGATTAAAATTGTATTTGTCACTGGTGAAAATGAAGACCTAGAAAAAGCGATTAGTGGAGAGAGAGATCATACACCCAGCACACAAACATCATTCTTACCCAGAGTTCTCTCTGTTCCAGACAAATGTTGTGTTAGGGAGGGGGGGAATAATAAAATTCAATTTGTTGCTCATAAGAAAATGGAGAGTAGAAGAGCAGGAGAGAGAGAGAGAGATATTGAGAGAGATTTAGGCCAGATGTTAGTTAACGGAAGTAGGACAGGAGAGTGTTTGTTTGTTTCTCTCTATCTGTGTCAGAAGCCCATCATGTCCCACACCAACGGATTGGATGAATTCTCAACTTCTCCGAGGGGATGTTCAACCCACCAACAGTCTCATTCAGGACAGACGTGCAGTGAGAAAAGATGGTATTTTATCAGACTTCTGCAGTAGTCAGGTCATTCTCATAATCTCCAGTCTGTACCTACACAAGTTTAGCCCTCATGGATCTAACAGGTTGGAATAGGAAGCACACATAATCTAATGAATGTACTAGGCCTATTATATAGGAATATGATATTAGTATTAGCCTACTTGTTCAAACTCCATATAATTGATTTACATTACAAATTAATTAAAGTTGCCATTAGACATGGGCTGATTGAGTTAAATGATCTATAGCCATGATCTCAGGATGGGTTAAAAGTGCAAGTTAGTCGCGCCGATAGCCTCATGGGCAGCGTGCCAACATGTGCTTTGGGCGACCAGAGTTCAAGTCCTGACTTGCAGACTTCCAGAAGTTAAAGCCAAAGCAAGAACAATCTTTGCTGAGTTTTTTCGGTTGCCATGATGTTGTGTCCTGGAAAAAGTTTGATTTTCCAGCTCACTCCGTTAGTGGTGAAGGAGTTGGCTGAAGCCCTATTCGGGCGGTAATTGTTTCATGTGAGGTCGGAAGGTATTGTCATCATTTACAGGGGCTAGTCAGTGATTTTATTGCCGTCTGTCTCCCACCACCCGCGTAAAAATCCCCGGTCGAATTACCTACTGTTTTAGACAAACACCAAGGTCGTGTGGTAATTTAATTGCTGTCCGAATCCACATCTCAGAGTTTTCAAGAATATATCACTTCAAAATTCACTGTTTATATCCTTTTATCCTTACCGTATCGAATCAGCGGTTTAGATCACCAAAGTCACATGATTTCAGCAGTTTGACAATCAACCCGAATCATGATTCAACATGCTGATTCATAACGCTCTGAAGCTTCATGAAGCAGTGTTTTGAAATCAGCCATCACTATATGTCGTTATTTAGTTTTTTTGGCGCACCAAAATATTCTCGTCGCTTTATAATATTAATATTGAACCACTGTATACTCACATGAACTGATTTAAATATGTTTTTAGTACATTAATGGATCTTGAGAGAGGAAATGTCATTGCCGGCTATGCAGGCCTCACTGAGTCATCAGATTTCAACACCAATATCTTAATTTGTTTTCCGAAGATGAATGGAGGTCTTACGGGTGTGGAACGGCATGAGGGTGAGTAATAAATGACATCATTTTCATTTCTGTGTGAACAAACCCTTTAAGGTCCACTGTCGCAAATTGCAGTGTAACAATGTCATGTAACAGGGTGGACTAAGCCATAGAATATGAATGAGAAATATGAAAGAGTTGGTCAGGATTGTTAGGTTATTAGCCTGACCTTGACCAATGTGTTTTTTTATGATAGACAGACCAGGCATTCTACGTTGAAACGACAGACTTCTCTCTGTTGACATATGCCAGATTCTACAATCATTTATTCTGTTTAAACCCCACCTTTTTCTTACAATCAACTGCAAGCTTGTATTCAGATCTGCCTCCATCTAATGAACAGCCAAATGATTGAACCAAGTTCAACTTTAATATATATATTTTTAATAAATGATGTAGTGTCAATGACCCTAGTGTCATTAATCTGATAGTGAAGTGCTATTTAGGACCCTTTTAGAGTCATGGAAAGAGTGCGGAATAGCTGACAGAGCAGGTAGGGTTATGCTCTATCAGTTGCTTTCTCACAAGCCTTTTTCCAGTGACACTGCGATATCTCTCACAGCAGGGCCATATGGTTCTCTCCACCTTCCATCCCAGCCAAACCTCTGGTAACCTTCAGAATTCAAGTGCTGCCAAGCCGCTGTCCTCTGAGAAATCCTTGTCTGCTTTACCGTCTCTCTTACCTGTCACTGTTTCTCTCTCTTTGGACGGAAGAATACCCCGGTGGAGTCGCGCACCTGTTCTGACGTTAACGTTGGGGTATATATCATTACTCTTTTTTTCTTCTGTCAGTCATATCAAAAACTTTTTGTTTATCTTTTGTGACTGCTTGGTATGGTTTTGAAAACAGTTTCCTATGTGGGTTAAAACAATGAGCGCATGGCTGTTGGGACTGGAGCCAGGCAGAGGACAGTTTAGGTAAATAACAGTCAGTTCTAAGCTTCTTTGAAGATCACATCCTTAATCCCTCGGCTGGTGATTTATGAAGGGAGAGGTAAGTGTGTGCACGCGCATATGAGTTCATGGTCAGGACGCTGCACGGATATTGAGAGGTAGACACTTCACCGCGAGGTCAGCAGTGCTGCTTTCATCAAAAGCATGGCTGAACCTGGAGGATTTTTTGCAGTTAATAGGATGGTTGAATTATTTTCAAGTCAAATATGCTTCACGTCTGCATATCAAACAATGTACAAAAGAGGCATATTTTGGGATTTTAGCTATAATTTACTAATAAATAAAGCTGTTAAATAGTTATTGTTAAATATAAATATAGCTAATAGTTAAAAACAGATCCACAGCAGAACCGTTCCACATTTCCGTGCAGCTCAAGTGTATTTTGTTAATAAATGAATCTACATTTTTGAATTGGTTAAGTGAATGATTCAATGATCCACTTGCTTTGTTCCTGAATGAATGAGTTGTATCGAAAATGGGTTCAATTGATGAGTCGACTTATTAATATATATTGATAGTGATTTAACACATAAAGTAAAATATCTAGCTTCCGGCGGACCGAACATGTTTGGGATCATGGATTTGATACAGATGCTGAATATACTGGGAAATGAGTTCTGACGAGGACGGTGATGATGGTATAAAACATCTGCTCAAACCGAACCATTCTTCTTAAAAAAAATGGGCAATCACTGTTGTGCCTTATTTGGGGTGCTACTGGTTGAGCTACAGAGACACGGGAGCGGCTGACATCTATCTGAGCATTACAAACAACGAAACCGAGTGGTTGCACTTCCTTCACTTCCCGAAGTGCTGCTCGGTCAGATTGCATCATTAGGTTGAGTGTTACTATCTGAAGGAAATCTTGGGGGCGATGTCGCCCCTAGTCACTGATTGAAGTGTGTGTGTGTACAGTGTATTCTCCTCTGTTGCCATAGGTGAATGATTAATTAGGGTTTGTTTGTATGTGATTACCAGAGCTACATCATATTCTCAATTTTACTTTTGTGAAAATGTGTTAGCTTTTTCTTACAGTTATGAATCATTAAAGGTGACAACCATCGACAAACTATTATACTGTCAAATTGGATTTTGAAACAAAATATTTTAAGGCATATCAATTGGGATGTGTGAAACACAATAGGTTTATTGTACATGCATCCAAGGTAAAAAAAAAAAAACCTCTTTAATTTTTTTTCATAACATTGCAGCCTTTACTCTGTCTCTGAAATAAATGATTCAGTCTTTCTAAATCACTCCTATCTCAGGTCAGATAGCTCAGTCTGTTGTGATTGGTCTGCTCTGCTCCGATTGGTCAGATAGCACAGTCTGTTGTGATTGGTATGCTCTTCTCCAATTGGTCAGTCTGTTGTGATTGGTCTACTCTGCTCTGATTGGTCAGATAGCTCAGTCTGTTGTGATTGGTCATATGGCCCCATCTGTTGTGATTGGCCTGCTCTGATTGGTCAGATGGCCCAGTCTGTTGTGATTGGTCTGGTCTGCTCTGCTCCAATTAGTCAGACAGCCCGTCTGTTGTGATTGGACTGCTCTGCTCTAGGTGGTCAGATAGCCCCGTCTGTTGTGATCGGTCTGCTCTGCTCCGATTGTTCAGACAGCCCCGTCTGTTGTGATTGGTCTGCTCTGCTCTGATTGGTCAGATGGCCCAGTCTGTTGTGATTGGTCTGCTCTGCTCCGATTAGTTAGACAGCCCCGTCTGTTGTGATTGGACTGCTCTGATTGGTCAGATGGCCCAGTCTGTTGTGATTGGTCTGGTCTGCTCTTGTGATCGGTCTGCTCTGCTCCGATTGTTCAGACAGCCCCGTCTGTTGTGATTGGTCTGCTCTGCTCCGATTGTTCAGACAGCCCCGTCTGTTGTGATTGGTCTGCTCTGCTCTAATTGGTCAGATGGCCCCGTCTGTTGTGATTGGTCTGCTCTGCTCTGATAGACAACCCAGTCTGCTTTGATTGGTCTACTCTGCTCTGATTGGTCAGATGGCCCAGTCTGTTGTGATTGGTCTACTCTGCTCCGATTAGTCAGATAGCTCAGTCTGTTGTGATTGGTCTACTCTGCTCTGATAGACGACCCAGTCTGCTTTGATTGGTCTCCTCTGCTCTGATTGGTCAGATGGCCCAGTCTGTTGTGATTGGTCTACTCTGCTCTGATTGGTCAGATGGCCCCGTTTGTTGTGATTGGTCTGCTCTGCTCTGATTAATCAGATAGCTCAGTCTGTTGTGATTGGTCTACTCTGCTCTGATAGACGACCCAGTCTGCTTTGATTGGTCTACTCTGCTCTGATTGGTCAGAAGTCCAGTCTACTGTGATTGGTCTGCTCTGCTATCATTGGTCAGATGACCCAGTCTGTTGTAGTTGGTCTGCTCTGCTCTGATTGGTCAGATGGCCCAGTCTGTTGTGATTGGTCTGCTCTGATTGGTCAGATAGCCCAGTCTGTTGTGATTGGTCAGATGGCCCAGTCTGTTGTGATTGCTCTACTCTGCTCTGATTGGTCAGATAGCCCAGTCTGTTGTGATTGGTCAGATGGCCCAGTCTGTTGTGATTGCTCTACTCTGCTCTGATTGGTCAGATAGCCCAATCTGTTGTTATTGGTCTACTCTGCTCTGATTGGTCAGATGGCTCAGTCTGTTGTGGTTGGTCTACTCTGCTCTGATTGGTCAGATGGCTCAGTCTGTTGTGGTTGGTCTACTCTGCTCTGATTGGTCAGATCGTTCAGTCTGTTGTTATTGGTCTAATCTGCTCTGATTGGTCAGATGGGCCTGTCTGTTGTGATTGGTCTAATCTGCTCTGATTGGTCAGATGGCCCTGTCTGTTGTGATTGGTCTGCTCTTCTCTGATTAGTAAATAGCCCAGTCTGTTACAATTGGTCTACCGCTTAAGGCATGTGTCGGAAACAAAACACCCTTTACCATATCTGCCAACATAGGCTTACGATAACTGCATTTATCCTGCTCTTTGATCTTTGAATCTTTGCAGATCTTTTATATTCACAAACAGATGTGCATTACGCACTACATGAAGTGTAATATCCGAAAGAACATGGTGCACTTTAAATAGTTTTTAACCTGATCTGAACTTAAATGTTTGTAATTCATCCTTTGGAATACATAACTGTGGTCTCTTTTTAAAGAAGACACTCAGCAGATTATTGCAGAAAGCACTTCAAAATGAAAGTGTAAAAAAAGTTGTAGAAGTTTAAATTCATTATTCATTTTATATTCATTTTAATAAATAATTTGGACTAAAATTTCTAGAAAATACTAAGTCTAACCAAGTGTTCTAAATTTGAAGTTATTACAAAAAAAATGTAATATCAAAACTTGTTTCCATGGTAACACAATGCCCAATTTCAAAACGGGTTTCACAGGATACCTTTTGAGTGTTTTTGAATCATGATTACTAAAATATGTAATAGGGAAAAGGCAACAAAAAAGCTTCAGAGACACTGACAGTTAACAGGCTATATAACATTCAACTAAATAAATAGCTGCAAATTATATAATGCAAAAGTATTATAGTTCTCAAAAGCAGAGACCTTCAGATTATGTATAATAATAAGACTACTACTAGAGTAGATGAAGTATGACAGAAATGAAAGCTCTAGCGTAAGTTCTGGCTGAAGATTCAAGGTTACGTCACTTATTGCAATCATCAGACCTAACCAATCATGTCCCAAATGCTTGGAGTATAAAAGATCAGTACACTGAGTTCAGGTTGGTCCCCGCCTATACCTCCCATCCCGGGGGGTCGGCTGCACTCCTGCCTTCATCTCCAGGCAGGAAATGCAGAGCTATGGACGGGGCCTACACCAAAGAAACTCTAAATACAATACTTGCTGGTCTGTTAATAAATTTGTTATTTCATTGTACTTCATCTGGCCTCCCGAGTCTTTCTGGTAGAAATATCTTGTTGAATTGAAGTTTTTTACACAAGCTTTGCTTTAATGGCTATAATGAGCTAGTTTTGAAAAGAGAATGAAAATGTTTTGAAAATGTTTTGTCTAAAGTACAACACACTAAACCCCTTTAAAGCACTGCCATTACAAATTTATTAAAGCTAAATAAAAAAAAACATTGCTTAGCTTAAGCACATATACATATTTTGTATTAAAATCTTTTAAATGTTTTATTTTAATAAAATCCAATAATCTGTTTTGTGGGCTCAGTATAAAGACGCAGACTTGCTGCTACTGCATCAGCTCAGAATAGGCATTGTTCTGTCATTCCAAAAAGAGTCTATGGCAAGTCAGTTCACTGTAGACTGTTTGTCATTTATTAATCATGAAAGCCTAGTTGTGCCCACAGCCATAAACTGAGCTGAAACACCAAGATATGATCTGCAGTAAAATCAGTGCCGAGGGTTCCTGGTGTCCTGTGTTTTTCTGGGCATGAATCCATCGTTGGAGCGGCTGGAGCTCTGGGCAGATGGTTGGCATCAATATACAGCCACTGGTTCAGCATAACTTTCCCCCACGTGTACTCACGCCATCAGATCAGGCTATGATGCTCTCAGAGAGGACAGAGGAAGAGTGAGAGAGCAGATTAAGGAATGTAATTGTAATTGGTAATTGATCTTGATGAAATTTTGCACTGTGATGTAGAGTTACACTTTATTTCGACGTGTAGTTGCAAAGTTATGTATAGTCAGTAGAATGTCTGTTGGCAGACCATCAAAATAAAGTGTTAGCAGATTTTAAAGGCAGGTATAGGTGTTTTTTTTTTTTTTTACGGGAATTTTTTGAAAGTCTTTTGACTTTCAAAAGTTTTTGAAAGTCTCTTCACATCCTGATAGCAATCACTAAGTGAAGTGGTTTAAATACATAAACATATGAAGAGTTCAGATGCAAAACCCTCTAAGTCCATCTGACATGTATTCTTTTAAATTAGCACACTCTAAAAAAAATGGTGCTATATGGCACTAAAGGTGGTTCTTGGTCGTAATCATAGGGGAACCACTTTTGGTGCTATATAGCACCTCAACCAAAGAACCAGTGAAGTACCGCTGATACCCCTTTTCCACCAAGGCAGTGCTGGTGCTAGTTCAGAGCCAGAGCCTAGTTTCAAATCGGTTCTTTGTCTTTCCACACCCAAAGCACCAGCTCTGAACCAGGAAAAATGGTTCTTAAGTAGCACCAAAACATTGCTGGTCTAGATGTAAGAACCACTTGCGTCAGGGGCTGGGGGCGGGTTTACCGTGACCTACAAGACGAACACAAACTTGAGATCCGCCATTTTTGAAATAGCAGCTAATCGAGCTAATAGCTGCTCAATTGTAATCTCCGTCTATACAAATTACAGCAAGCTGCATGAATGTGTTGGATTCGCTGTGTTTTTATGCCGATGTAGGATCGTAAAGCCATGTGCATCAATAGTAACGCAACTTTCGCCATTGTTGATGGAAGGCTTGTTCGAGATGCATCGCCATATGACATCAAAGTACAGCGAGAGCATACGACTCCTTATGCTTTTGAATCGCTCATGCAGTATTTTGATATCATACGCTGATTGGTCTGCGCAGCGCCGATGCATCTCGAACAAGTCTGGTGTGTTTGTGTTTCCCGCTGCCTCGCTAACGTTGCTGAGAAAGATGAGATGTATACAGTGATGCTCTGCGGTGGCTCTCTAGCATGTGTAAAGACAAACCGGTTCTTAGAAGGCTCGTCATTCGAACCAACTCTGAACTGGCACTAGCACTGACTCTGAACTAGCACCCGGTTCATTCTCCCCTATGATTAGCCAAGAACCACTTTTAGTGCCATATAGCACCATTTTTTTAGAGTGCATTTTTATCCGGCTCCTATGTTTAGGTTAAGTAGTTTCACTTTAATGGCAATGAAAAGGTTATTAGTCAGTCAATGAAATGCCTTATTTTCAAAAATGTCACTTTTACTCACAAAAAAAGTATTTTGCTGCAAAACCAGCTAAGTCCATGTGTGCTTTTTTGTCGCAAGGTACACATTTAAGTCCACCTGTTTGGACAATAAGACATAGTAAACAGTTGCAAAATCCCTAAAGATGCAACTGGCAACATTGCAAATGATGAAAGCAGAATTCAAAATGTAACAATAAAGAAACTGATCCACACAGTAGTGGGAGATGTGATGCAAAGCCACATCCGTTTCTGTCAGAGTTTTACAGAAGCACAAGGAACACTGTTGTATTTACTTGCTACTTGCAAAATCCTGCCATTTCAACGATGGAAGCTTGGCAAATGAAAGACGGCTCTTTCACACAGCATCATTAATCTTGAAATCGTACGATTCGATTCATGGTTTCTGTGGACTTTCAGAGGATTTTGCTGACAAAGGGAAGAGGCGTTTAGAGGTTTCTGCCAACAAACTGGTATTTCTGAATGGGCTGACCCTGGGATTTAGCGGATTTGAAATGAAATTATTTGATAAACGTATACTATGTGCGGAGAGCATTCACTCAATATTATTAACGCAATATATCATGTGCTTTTGTATCTGAACTCTTCATATATCTTCTGTGGAAGGCACAGTTCCAAAAAATGTTTGTCCAATCATGCGATCCGAATTTAATGATAGGATGTTCTACCTGTCTGTCAATGTTTGCATACCTCCACGCACCTTCTCGCGCAGACATTACACATCATCAGCGTGTTTCATGCTATGGAGAGTTGTAGACAGACGTCAGTCACCGAGCACCGCAAACAAATATCAGCTACCGTTTACAGTTCCTCCTGAGCCAAAACAACAATCTGCATTCATGCACTAACTATTGTAATGACTCGAATGTATGCGTTTTTAATGGTACACTATCAAAACCGAGATTAAAGCTTTTTACGTTCATTATTATTTTAATGTTATGTGCTTTGAGACATGAAGTCATTTAACGCAGTCTGTCATGATGCTTTGCAGACTCTGCTCTGGCTGTGCGTGTTCATGTGTTTTGGAGGTGGCGTGGCTTTGCAGATGCTCTGAAGCGAGGGTGGGATCTTATGCTTTCAAAGCTAGCTCGCTATTTAGCCTCTCTGGAATTGCCTACCCTACCTTTAAGCAGACAGTATACATGTAGTTGCAAAGTTACTTATAGTAGAATGTCTAAAGTCTTGTGTAGCCAGATTTTTTACTTTCTGGTCCAATTTGCGGTTTATTCTGGCCAAGAACTGGCCACTAATGGTCTGTTAACAAACAGTGAATTTCTTTTTACTGTTTGTCTTGGTAAAATCCATTCTGCTGCATCTCTTTTTTTGTTTAGTTTTAGTGAAAGGGCTTCTTGAACAAGAACAAATGTTGAGTATGTCAAAACTTCTAAAGGGCCCCAAAACTGTGCATACCTGGAGGGAAGACGGTAAATAATGCTGCAAAAAAAAAAACTGCAGTCTGAAAGGGAAATTCCTACAAATGCATATGCAATAAGAACAAAGTAACAAAATTTTCACTGCATGCCTTTAGTAAATCCTGGTTTTAACACCAAAAGAGGGTTAGTTAGTAAAGCTGGCCCTTTTTCCCTGAAAGTTTGAGTTTGAATAGTTTGCAAGAATGCGATTATAAGTACAATGAGGATATGAACGCTGACTAGAGAGTAAATGAGTAAATGATTTGTAGCACATTCTACTGTTTGTTGCAGTCGAATCCATGATATTTCTGAACACTGAACTTTTTATGGCAGGTGACCGTGTGATTGAGTTGAAATCAGCTGTGTGCAGGATTTGCGCATGGTTTGTGGAAAGATATCAAGCATGTAGGCAACACAATGGCAACCTTAAGGACTTGAAGGAAAAATCCAAAGGGTTTTAACGACTCTGCTGTTGCTGAAAACCATTTATTTTAAAGCCTTCATTCAATATATCTTTAGATTATCAATATATGTTCCTCTTTATTATCTAAGTCATCTACTGAAGGCTTCAGCCAGAGAAGAACGGCGGATAGTTTATGAAGACTGATGGCATCCAACACAAGCAATGGCGTATTGTATGACGAAGCTCAGCTGCATTAACGTCAGCACACATCCCCCACTGACCCCAGAACTGTGCTGACATCTCATAGTGTGACCGTCTATACAAGGTTAACATAAAGGGGCACTGACGTCAGATCAGTTACACGCTGCTGCTCTACCATATCGTTATGACTTCCAGTCAGAGGTGAGAAGGTGTACAGTGTTTGCTCTATTGGTCAGCAGAGGTTACCAGCTTTAGTGTAGTTTGTCAAAGCATTCAGGAGATTGTGGATAAAATAATTTGTGTATATTTCCCACCTGCTATCAAGGGTTTTGTATTCTTTATGTTATCTTATTCATCCTTTGCTTTATAAATGACTGGTTTAACATTATGGCACCTATTGATTTTTGTTGTGAGATAGATTTGTAAAATTTTATTTAACCTGATATTAGTTTTTGTGGCAAGGTTATCAATGTTTCTTATGTTTAAAATGCTAAAACAAAAATACATTGAAGACAAAAAAACAAAAAAACATTAACCCTTAAATGCACAAATGTTTCGCCAATCATTATTACATATTCGTGTCTTTAGCGACCTGGATCTCTAGCTAACATGGATATATTGTTATAATGTATATATATATATTGTTATATGTTATATTGATAACAATTACAAAAGAATAAAATAAAGCACATCTTGTTACTTTTTGGAACTTGGAAAGTTTTAATTTTATGCTTTTTTTGTCTACCATCATCAATGTCATTGTCAGATCTCATTTACCCATCTGGCTCATATTTATGATCTCAGCCATATTCACAAAACTATAGTTATCAATGTCTTCAAAATCAATGTTTTGTTCGCTGACAGCTTCTTCACTAGATCCACCATTAAGTGAAAATGATACTATATTTTATTTAGTTCAGTACTTGCTCTACAGTAAATTGCTGAGCAATTTCAAGATTTGCTGATGATACTTCCTATTCTTTTGTTTTCTACCTGCGGTAACTATGAGTGAAATATCACTTCATCATTGTGTATCAGACATTGTCACCTTCAGGAATAAAGGTGAATTGCACTTATTGAGTCATCAGAGATTCAATTATTATAATTAATACGTATAATAATACATAATAATAATAATTTGTTAAATTTATACAGTGCTTTTCTGGGTATTCAAAGTGGGGAGTCTCCTTAACCACCACCAATGTGCAGTATCCACCTGGATGATGCGACGGCACCCATATTGCGCCAGAACGCCCACCACACACCAGCTTATTGGTGGAGAGGAGAGGTGATGAAACCAATCAGTATATGGGGATGATTAGGAGGCCATGATGGACAGAGGCCAATGGGCAAATTTGGCCAGGATGCCGGGGTTACACCCATACTCTTTTTCGAAGGACACCCTGGGATTTTTAATGACCAGCGACCCTATAACATTTTTTACAAAAAATGTATTAAAAACACATTCGTTTATAATGTTTTTCATGTTATATTGTTTATAATGAATAGATTGGGAATACTAAGAAGTTTGATGTCTAACTTTTAATAAATGAGTGAAGGGGATGGTAGTGAATGACATCCCGGGTCAATCAAAATATGAAGTATATGCATTTAAGGATTAATCAAAGAACCTGCTGCTTAATATTTTTTTGTAAAAGAAAAACGTAAAAGAATGTTTAGGGTTCTTTGCATTTGCACCAAATCAGCATATTAGAATGATTTCTGAAGGCTTTACATCACATCAAATATATTAAAATAAAAAATGTATTTAATAATTATTTAGTAATAATATTTCACAATATTTTTGTTTATATGCTGTGCTCATATAAGCAATTTAGTTTGAATCTGGCTCGCAACATTTTTTCTCTGCAATTCTATACCATCGATATAGACCATGAAATCCACAATAAAAATTTTAACGTCAAACATAAGCATTCAACCATGTGACTTTAGCCTCCTTATGGAGGTTTGCTACTAAAATTAGAATTAATACATGATACTGTTGCAGTCAATCAGGATTACTCATCCCTTTGAAAGCATGTTCTCCGTTTTTAGATATACTCTTCTGTGTATTTAACTGGTCAGTATTTATTAATGGGAAGGGAGGCTAATGCTTAGATTATAGCATGTGTGACTAAATGTAATGGTTCTGTAATAAAGGGACCGTCAATCTTGCTGTCATTACTGTCATTAAAGCTACTCTTGGATATCTGCCTTGTGCAGAAAGCAAACATCTGGCTAACAAAGAACCAGTGCAGCGCATAAAACACACGGACTCACACTGAACTCCATCATATGTCAGAGTGTATTGTACTTCCTTCCAGTCTATTTTTAGAAGCCAGTAATCCAGTACATATTAGTCTAAATCTCATGCCATGCTCTGTGCTGCACAAGGACACACTACGGTCTGATTCATGTTTTCATTGACCCGTTGTATTAGATTTTATACATTAAACCTTTTTTAACCATGGCCTGAGCTGTACATCTGTTCAATCCTGCGTGCTGGTTTAAATTCCAGTAAAAATTCCAGTAAAGGATGTGGATATGAATACTACCCTAATCTCTGTTAAAATGGTCTAGTGGCTTAAAAAAACATTCCTGGAGTGCATTAGCGCATGAATGATTGCATTTATGGCTGATGTTGTGCCCTGTGGACATTTTAAAAATAAAACACTTTTCACACTAATTTACGATATTTCATTTGTCAGCTAACATGTACAGCAGTGGATATACATCTCAAGAGAAATTTCCACCACATAATTTCAAACCCATGTTTAAATATATTTAGATAGAACACTGTTATTTTAAAATCGAATAATATTTTTGATCAAATAAATGCAGCCTTGGTGAGCCTAAGAACATATCTTACCGACCCCAAACTTTTAAACGAAAGTGCATAAATAAGAGACCTTATAAAAGTTGTGGTAAAAAAGTTAATTGGTCAGTTTGAATAAAAACTAATAGTGCCTATAGTTGAAGAAACACCCATATAATGTGCATGTGTGTGTGTATTGTATGTCAGAGATTACGCAGTGTCTTACAGTGAAGAAGAGTCCGTGCACAGTTCAGACACCTTTGCATTGTTGATCACCTGACTCAACGGAGGTATCGGCTAGCAGCAAGTCAGCAGGATGGAGGACTGTGTGTGTGTGTGTGTGTGTGTGTGTTTAGGCCAGAACTAGGAGTCATTATGCTTACCGGATGCCTCTGAAATCCTGCCTGTGTGACTTTTAGTCCACCTTCAGAACTGTTGCTATTATTCAGCTTTTTATGTCCTGTCTCACTCATTATTATAATTATGCTTGATAGAAATTTCTAAAACTCTTAGGAAAATGAAGAAACTGTGAATAATTTTAATTGTAAAGAGGTTAATCATGATGGTCCTATCATGAAAGTCTTATGCTTTTTTACATTTTCAACTTTGTTTATTGTGTTATGCTGCTCTTTGAGCATGAAAAAAAGTTACAAAGCTGTCAGTCCAAAGGACTTTTTTCTCTTTATCAGTGAGCGCTGTTTCTGAACTCCCTAAAACACCTCGACTGTAGTCTTAAGTTTTCTTCTGGTAATATACACATCACAATATTCCTATGCAAATAAATGGGACAAGGCCTAGTTGCATTGCGTTAGTAGTGTGTTACTACTCTGACCAATCAGAGCACATTGCGCTTTTCAGAAGGAGGGGCTTCACAGAGACAGGAACTAAACATACTGGGAAGAGAGGTTCTGCAACAATGTAAAATATTTAAGGAATAATTGACGACGGGCCATTGAATTTTCAGAAAAGTAATGCACACCTGAGGTGGTAATGCGTTCATGACACGAAGCGGGGGGTATGAGGTATAGGTGAGGTAATGAATTAGTTTTTGTATTACCTGTACGTTTGATCACACTATTTTATGTCATCGTAATGAATTAGCTGCAAAGTACCTGAAATGTAATGCTATATTAGCCTGTTACTGATATGACTATTTGTCAAATGATTTGGTGGGTTAAAGGGTTAGTTCACCCAAAAATGAAAATTCTGTAATTAATAACTCACCCTTATGTCATTCCAAACCCGTTAGACTTTCATTCATCTTCGTAACACAAATGAAGATATTTTTGATGAAATTGTGTTATAAAAAAGAACATGGATTTTGTATGATCTCTCCTATTTAATTCAAATTAATTACATTTTCAAAGATTCTGCATGCGGTTCACATACTTTTTCTTGTAACTGTATGTCATGCAGTTGTGTACTTGCCTTATCCCAAAAGTTAACAAGGATTTGTAAATCCAGAGAAATTCCTATTTTAAATAATGGCTTGTCCTTGTTATTGTTGCCTATCAATGACGTAATATCTGCACTCTTTGGTTTCCACTTGTAGAAACCATGGCAACACGCATGGATAAATGGGGACAAGTGGTGGTTATATAGCATCATCATGGATTACAATTATTCATTGGCGAGTACAGAAAAAAAAAAAAAAAAAGTAAATGTAGATCACCTGAGGCAAGCAGGCTTTGGGACAAATGGAGAAATAAATTGAGGGACAAGGTGTTACAGTACAGACACATGGGTTCAATCGTCTCACAGAGATAACCCAGGTTCTTATGATCCGTGAGAACACGAAAGGGGTGTTGAGCACCCTCCAGCCAATGCCTCCACTCCTCAAGGGCAAGCTTGATGGCGAGAAGTTCCCTGTTCCCGATGTCGTAGTTTACCTCTGCCGGGCTGAGCTTGCGGGAGAAGAAGGCGCATGGATGGAGTCTACTTGGGTTCCCCTGCTGCTGAGAAAGAACTGCTCCCACTCCGGTGGTGGAGGCATCCAACTCCACGACAAAAGGGAGCTCTGGGTTGGGATCAACGAGGAGGGGAGTGGTGGTGAAGGCGGTCTTCAGGATCTCGAAGGCTTCTGTGGCTGCTGGGGACCAGGACAGACAGTCGTTGGCAGAGGGAGCCCGAGCTAAAATTGCTGACTGACCCAGAGTCGAGGAGAGCGACAACTGTAAGAGACACTCCGGCAGCAGTAAGGATTACAGTGGTTTTGAGTGGTTTCATCTTATTAAGAGACGGGATGATGGCACTCACCATAGGACGAGGAGGGCGGACTGGGCATTCAGAGATGTAATGCCCGGGTGTAAGTGGTCAGTAGAGACTGTTCATTCCATCCACTGGAAGCAGTGAGGGTGCGACACTGGAGGGCATACTCATTAACAGACTTCATACCTTGTTTTATATGGTAGAGTTGCTCACCAACTACTGAATCCCACAAGGGTCTTCCGAAGACCTCCTTGAAGTGGCCGTGAAGCTGGACAGAGAGTGGGTAAGCGGATTATTCTGAGACCATAGTGGTTCCACCCATCGAAGGGCTTTGTCAGACAGTTGGGAGATGATGAAGGCCACTTTAGAGTGCTCGGTGGGGTACAGGTGCGGTTGCGTCTTCAGGACCAGCAAGCATT
Source organism: Romanogobio albipinnatus (assembly GCA_023566225.1). NCBI lineage: Eukaryota > Metazoa > Chordata > Actinopteri > Cypriniformes > Gobionidae > Romanogobio > Romanogobio albipinnatus. Next base: position 20,559,996 of record CM042256.1, on the reverse strand, counting down.
GGAGAAGGAATCCGTTGCAATCCTCCGCCGAGCCAGAGAAGGGTGCCGGTTTGGCCATGGGACAGGCATTCGCAGGTGGTGAAGGAGAGACGGTGTCTGTGTCGGAAGTGCTCGCTGGTGATGGTGAAGGTGCGGGAGGAGTGGCGGTGAAAGTCCGACAGAGAGTGTTGACCAACTCCTGGTAAGGATCCGGGGCACTCATGCTGACACTCTATTTTGTTGGTCCTGTCTTCTGTTACAGTACAGACACACGGAGAACAGGAGATGGAGTTAATGACAGTTTTTTTGAGAGACCAGAGTGCAGAATGGTTCAGGTGAGCAGTCAGAGAGATGAATGGCAGGAATATGCAGATAGCTGGATGAATATACTCAATGTCTTTCGTAGGAGAACCAGGAGGACGGAAGACTGGAGCCAGGGAGACGATGAAGACAGGAGACGAGAACGAATGAACACACTGGAGATGAGGACGCACGTAAGTAGCACGGGAGAGTCCTTAAGGTAAGCAAGCATGTAGTGTTGTGCAAACAAGACCGGGCAGTGACTGTGTGAGTGCGTGGGGCTTATGTGGCAGTGATGAGGTGATGATGAGCATCAGGTGCGTGTAATCAGTACTCGAGAGAGGCTGATTGTGGTGCTTGGGTGTGGGTGGAGCCTGGTGTGCTCGTCACACAAGGATCAAAACAAGGATCAATATCACCGTGGTGCCTGGGGCCCGTTCTTCGTACCTCGCTTAATACATCTGAGATGATTTGACAGATCCCAGATCTTTTAATCCTGATAACTGATCTCTGGCTAATTTGGTTCTTCCAACGAATTTGCGGATTGGATTTAAATATCTCGATTAAATGATCTAAGATCACTGCGCATTCTTGTTTTCCCTGAAGAGGGCAGATGCATCGATACTCGAAACCATGATCAGCAATGCAACGATTGGCTGGCGTCAAGAGAGCAACGTGATGACATCATATAATTAAAAAAGCCACCTGGCAAAAAACTTGGCAAATTACACACAAAAAAAAAACACACGAATATCTGGACCTTTATAAGGAAACAGCAAAACGACCAAATCAACATAAAAGTTATAATAGATCAATGATAAATGTTTTTTTTTTTTACATGATTACCAATTATTTATATTCACGATTTTATACAGTATTTGTATACCCTTTACATTTTTATTTCAATGTTGTAATTCAATTTTTAATTCAATTCGAAGCAGATTTGTAACGTGACAGTATTAAAGTTTCTTAAGGGTCAAGATCAAATTCTCTGCATCTCCTGCGCTGCATCAAGCATCCCATAATATCCGTCATCACTTAAATTAATGCACGGCTCAGATTAACTGTACAACATGTGTGCAAACCTCCAATAAAATTATAAAGTAATTATTCCATCACAAATAAATCGCTCAATCAAGTGGCTGTGTCTATGGTATTATACACAACATTATAATATTATATACATTCTCATATACATATACAATTTAAAATTTGTATATTATTATTATTTAAAATGATTATTATTGCCCCTGGTTCAGTAATGAACTCTTGTAAAAAAGTAGCAGTGGCTGGGACAGATTTTAAGTATCACCTCAAGATGCAATCTAATCCTGTTTACATGAAATAAGCCTGCTCGGGAGCAGGTTTAAGCTAACAGACCTGTTGCTATGACAGCAAGTCCAGGATGAGCGTCGAAGAACCAAACAATCCAAGATCATGCCAAATCGTTAACAATCAAATCCGGCTAACTGAGTTAGCGAGGTACGAAGAACGGGCCCCTGGGGGTGGAGAGAGCTTCGCAACAAACTTGGACTTGACAGAGACTCCGCTCTCGCATGTGTTTTGACAGGTAAGCAAATATATTATTTATTGTACAAGTAATAGGCTAGTCATGTACAGATGATTTTAATAGATATGAATGAAGTTACAGATGAAGATATGACGTGACAGCTGATAATGCATAGGTAGATTCACTTGAAAAACTATCAAGTGTTTGTAATTCTACATAATTCTGTGTGGGTTATGCTGATAAAATTACACATAGTTACACATAGTTATATCGTGTTTCCTTCTGGTGCATCCATGAATGTTTGAACCTTTTTTAATAGTTGTGTTTGAGTCCCTCAATTGTCCTCAGTATGAAAATATGGATCTCAAAATCATACAGTCACTGCTGGAGAAGCAGAATGAAGAGTTTGCAGGACCTGGAGGTTTTTTCTGAAGAAAATTGGCCAGTTTAACTGCTCAGGACAATCAAGGGACTCAAGAACAACCATCACAAAACAAAGCAAAAAAAAGCCGTGGATCCGGGGAACGACACACAGTATTGAGAATTAATGGTTCATTAACTTTTGAATGGGGTCATTTTAATAAATTCAGCCATTTTGTACGTCTTGTGGACTATATGTAAAAATATGTAAAATATCTAATTCAGGACAGCACTACATAAAAATGAATCTCTTTCATTTTGTTAAAATTATTCACATTTTCACAGATTCTCCAAGCGGTTCACACACTTTTTCTTGCAACTGTATATCACACTGTGCAAGTGTTTTTTTTTGGGATATTTTATTACAAAAATCTTAAATATTGTCCCTTTAATGGGCATAATAGAGTCAGTGAGAAGGTGGAAAACTCTCTTGTGGAACAAAAACTCCCTTAAGTGCATCTTAAACACAGACAATAAAAAGCTCATGTTCACATGTACTGTATGTTGAGGAAAGCAGAGCTGCTTTTCAAGCTCTATTCAAAAGAGATATCCATGGCAACCAGCTGCAATCTGCTGCCTTGATCTACATGATGAGAAATAATTCCTGCCCATAGCAGATGACTTGGTTCTGGTGTCTCCTTCTACAAGAGTTGCGCTTTCAGAGAATCCTGCAAAATATCCAAAAGTTAAGTTTTAAAGGATCCAAATAATCAAATACAATACACAAAAAACAAACACTAGACTCATAATATATTATTATCCCACATTAATAATAAAATAAAGGTAACGTTACATTAGGTAAAGTAAAACTTTTAACTTGACATTTTTATATAGTACACTTTTTAAAAGTGCTTAACCCTAGAATGCATAAAGGGGTCAAAGTTACCCAACAGGGGTAAGGTGGGGTGGGGGGTTATGGGTAAAGAAAACATTTTGACCCCCTTTCTGCATTCGTTTTTTGGTTAGCACATTCTAGGGTTAAGTACACTTAAGTGGCCATGCATTTCATTAATATAATTACTGAATGTACAATCCTTAAAAATAACTAATATATACACTTTTAAACCACAAGTGCAGATTCAATAAATGATCTCTTTTATTGCAAGGGTATTGTCACAGCTTGTTGAAAGAAAGAAGAAAAGGATCGAAATGCAGCAGCTTTACTTTATTCACACAACTCCACCTCAGGCAGGAACAGAATCAACAGCGCTAAATGTGATGACAAGCGGGACAAAGAACTGAAATGAACACAGAGCTTATGCTGCCTTCATGTGCTATCGGAAATAATTTTGATACCCAAATTCCCGAGATGGGCGTGCCATAAACTTTAAACATGGTGGTGGGTAGAACTTCTGCTGTGGCAGGTGTGATTTTGTTCGTTTTTTACCCAAAACAGCTAGGTTGTCTTGACATTAATGTAGTGCATATTTACATGTACAAGTAATCATTTGAAGCGTATTGTATGTTTGATACACAGCGAAAATAGCCTGCATTTGACTGAAATTCCAGAATCTGCAGAAAGCGGACTATTTGGAATATTTATATGACCTCTAAAAAATGCTGGGTTAAAAACAACCCAAGTTGGGTTGAAAATGGACTAACCCAGCTGTTGGGTTAAATGTTTGCGTAAAACAACCCAATTGCTGGGTTAGTCCATTTTCAACCAAACTTGGGTTGTTTTTAACTCAGCATTTTTTAGAGTGTGGTTGTCAGTGCACTACATATGATCTTGGTTTTAATAAGATTTTCCCAATAAATAGGCAAGAATAACCTGGTGTCCTCCATGATTCCTGTTCATTCTGACAACAAAGCACTTGAATGCTCGTAATCATGACTTCTAAAGTGGGAATTAGGACATTTCTGATAGCACGTGAAGGCAGCATTAAATATACTGAAACAAACCAATTAACTAAATGAACATCAGGTGCCAACACTAATTAGCCAATTAGTAACCATGGAAACTAATGAACACAGAAAAAAGGAAACTGATCTAGAAATAGTGAAAACCAAAGTCAAACTCAAGCAACCACAAATACAAAAATGAGACATAACCCTGACAGGTATAATGTTTGAAATGTATATTTTTGCATTATGTGCCATTTTTAAAATATATGCATTTTATACTGCACAGTATTTTATACTGCACAAGCTATTTTTTCATTCCAAACATAGCCACAGATTGATTTCCCCTGCTACATTTCCCCTCTGTTTTTCTGGCAGAGCATTCTGGGTAGTTGAGTTCATGTGAGGCTACATGACGGTTGTTGGCCTACTTCACCTGACAACAATGGGGAGAGGGAAGAGGCCACAAATCTCATAATCCATCATGACTCTGAACCTGGGATGATTAAAAAACCAAGCCTGAATAATGCACTCTGCTTTAAATGTGCAATCACAACCCAAATACTCCTAATGGGCTCACTAGAGAGGCAGAGAGGAAAAAAAACCCAGAAGAAATGAAATTGGAACAAACATTTCGGCAGAGCTAAATCTGCTCAGGGTGGATAGAAAAGGACAGACCCGAGCAGCTTTGTCTTTGAACATCACTTTAGTTATTCTCATATGCTGCGGCATATGAAAAACATGCTGACTGGCAAGACATCATTATTATAATAAGATAGTAAGAATTGTTTTTTATGGTGGGTTCTGGTATATGTGTAGTATATATATATAAAATATATTTTTCATGTCATTATATTGTTTATATCATAAGAAACAAATTAAAGAAAAAACATTTTATTCATATGTCATGCTAGTGGACATCAGGATTCGGTTGTTTAAAAAAAAAAGAAAGACATGTATAGGCAAACAACATTTTTTTTTTTATTCACCAATCAATTTTTAGGTTTCAGGATATTTTTTTAACCAAACTTTGTATAAAGATGATTCTCAACTATGTTATGAAGGCTATAATGGAATTAATTGATATACCATTTTACTTAATGCAATATCTGGGTAAAATGTCCATAAATGGGTTTTCCCATTCAAAATAATGTATTTATACTGTATCTAATTTGCATATAGTAATGTGTTCTTGGGCCAATATGTAAAGTGCAATAATGGGTGTCATAATTGGCAACATTGTCATAGTAATATCTAATATTTCATAGAAATATTGATGTATAATTTATTTCCCTATTCACTTGTTGTGTCTCCCAAAATGCCTGATAAAAAATGATTTAAGTTCCGGTGTACTCTACAGTGGACATGAATGAAATCAATGCCCTGTTTTGTAATAGATATTCAAATTTTGATTAGAAACCCCATTACATTTTCCTGAGATGTTGATTTATGACAAACAATTTGAAATGATAATTATAAAATATTATAATATTGCCATAAGAGTGCTAAATTTGATCACTAAATGAATGTCAGTCATTTTTTAAACCAAGAAGAAGTTGTTGTCATGGTGAAACATTTGGTATCTTTGAAAAGCCCTGAATGTGCTTTCAAAAGCATCCAGACTGTGGCAGTTATGGTGTCAGAGAAATTCACTAAAATTTAATGTTCACTATAGTGGACAAAAGTCTATTTCTGGGTCCCAGACACACACAAACACACACATACTTGCACCAACATATAGGTCAATGACAAATAAGGATATCCAAAATTAATAAAAGAATAATCTTTATAAGCCTATATGACTTATTTTCCACAAAAAAAAAAAAAAAAAAAAAACAATGGGAAAAACTCCTGGGAAAAAAAACAATCATAAAGAAGATTTTCCACCGTATAGCAGAAAGCATGTATACTTTCTGTAAAAAATGCTTTTTTCTTTTAATGTACACTATATTTTAATACTTTACTTTAGCAAGTATTAGGGGTGTAACAATATGTCATGTCACATTAAATCGCAATACAAAAATGCAAAAATATGTATCGTGGGTAGTGAAATTATGTATTGTGTATAGTTCACCCAAAATTAAAATCACTGTGAGGAAAAAAATCAAGTTTACAGCATTTAGTGTCAGTAATACATTAAACTACTATATATAATGATGCATATGTATATTGTGTAATAATACAATGGGAGGATATTTGTGGGTCCTGATGTCAAATGTCTTATGTTACCAGTAAAAACATTATTTTAAATATATCTAGTCAGTGCAAGTATATTAATCTAAAATAGTTCTGTGTTTTCAGATTCAGAATCATGAATATATTTATTCTGGTGTCACCATCCTGTGAATTGGGTTACCAGCACCAAGTCCAAGCCTATTCATTTCCACCCCAATTTAATACCAAATGTAGCATTTTAATCAACAATACATTTTTTGTTAACTTTTTACCATATGTCATCATATGGAGTATCGCAATAATATCGTATTGTGAGTTCCCTTTCGTTCAGTCACTTAGAAAACATCCAATGGCGACGCAATGTAATGGGCCTGCAGAATTTGCATAGCGTAACTCCGCCCCATCTCGTGGGTATATAAGGAAGTACGCTGGCAATGTCGCATTATGTTTCTGCTTCGGAGCCAAGAGTATCTCTTCATTTCAACACGATCAGGCAGTGTTTGTGGATGTGTCATATTCCCTCCGCGGGAACATGACCATCGCGTTGTTGCGGTCGAGACTCAATGACCTCTGTAAAGGAGAGAGAACCCCTCTGCCACACCCCAACCTACCGTCTCTGAGAGAGATAGTACTTTGGCTGGTGGCCAGGGTGACCTTAGGGTTGTGCTGGGTATAAAGAACCCTGACAATCATTCCTTGGGCCACACCCCCCTCTCGCACACCGCTACCACAGTGCTTGTACTGAAGAGGCAGGACCGTCTGTTGACCCCCTGTTCGTTTTGTTCATGCTCCAGATAGCAACGAGATGTTGATTGCCGCATCTCGAGGTGGGCTAGAGTCCTTTGGGGATGAAGATTCGGCTGTGCTGTGCCTTCGGGTGTGCCAGCACTGCTCGGGTCTGACCCAGAGTTGACAGCCATGTTATCTCGGGCAGCCGCGAGCCTCGGGCTGGTGTGGAACTCTCCGCCCTTTCACGAGCGCTCGTGGTTGGACGATTGGTTTTTGGGGGCGGCACCTGACAGTTGTCTGGCCCCGCCCCTAATGCCTTTCGCTCCCGAGGTGCAAGAGGAGCTCACGCGGTCCTGGAAGTCCCTGTGTCTTCTCGTGACCGTTCAGTGGCCTCCTCCACCTTCTCTGCACTCGATGGAGCTGCGGCCTAAGGGTAGTACGGTGTCCACGGAGTGCTCCGATGTGGCGTGGCTATCCTAAGCACCCCTCCGAAGCATGTGGGCTCTCGTCTACTTCGGTGGCGAAGTCTTGCAGGGCTACGGGCCAGGCCACTGCCCCTCTGCGCATGCACGAGGGTAGAGCTGACAGCTGTGGTCCGGGAGAGACACCTGGCCTTACCTGGTCGATGTAGGAAAGGCTGAGTGGGCCCTCTTTGGCGGTGCGGTCAAGGATTGCGCCCAACAGTTATCGGAAGCAGACTGAGGCCATTAAGCATGTACTGCCCTGGCGGCCAGCTGGTGCCACCCAGCCGCCGGCTTAGTCGCCTCAGCCTGCTCCCCGCTGAGGCCGCCCTCCTGTGGCTCCACCCCTCCTGCCCGGCCACATCAGCAGCCTTCACCCTGGCCACGCCATGGAGGTGGTCACCGGAAGGCGTCCCTGTCTGCTCCAGCCCCCCAGCCTGCCTAACGCCAGGCGAGGCAGCGCTTTTGACACAGACAACTCAGAGATGGGTTCCAGTTCTTTCCAGGAGATGGTAGCAGGGCCTCTCCTTCCCCCGGGTGAGGTCCGGGGGAAAATCCTTGTCATGGTCACAGTCTGCCTTTGGGCAGCGGCACTCCAGTACGCGGCTTCCCCATCCGGGTAGCCCTGTCACTTTGCGGCTTCACTGAAGCCGTCGGGGCAGCCCCTGTGCCACCTAGGCGCACGGGGCTCGCATCCTGATATCGATGACTGACTAAATTAGCTCACTCTCGAGACCAGGTTTGCGGACACAGGGACCTAGTGCTCCGGCACCTCACCCGCTTGGGCCTTCGGGTCATCGGGGAAAAGAGCAGACTCTCCCCTGGGTAGGGGTATCTCTTTTCTCGGCTCGGTCGCCATGTGCATGCAGTGCTAGCGCGCACTGTCTATGCTGACTTTCCTCTCTTCCGTGGGCAAGAATGAGGTTCCACTGAAGTTATTTCAGAGGCTCCTGGGACATATGGCATCCGTGGCCGCGTTAACGCCGCTCGGACTGCTTCATATGAGACCTCTTCAGCACTGGCCTCGCGATCATGTTCTGAGATGAGCATGGCAACTAGGCACGCTCCGGGTTCCAGTTGCTCGAGCCTGTTGTCATACCTTCATCCCGTGCGAACCTCACTTTCTACAGGCCAGAGTTCCCTTAGAACGAGTTTCTGGGCATATTGTTGTATCAACAAATGCCTCTGTCACGGGCTGGGGTGCCATGCGCAATTGACATGCTGCGAGAGAGGACCCCAGCGTCTATGGCGTTTCAATTGCCTCGAGTTGCTGGCAGTACGGTTCGCTCTGCACCGCTTCCAGGCATTGCTCTAGGGCAAAGAGACAACTAGTACTAGTCCAAACAGACAACTCGGCATCAGTAGTGTACGTCAACCGACAAGGTGACCTATGCTCCCGCCAGATTTCGCTACTCGCCCGCCATCTCCTCATATGGAGTCAGAAGCATCTGAGGTCGCTTTGTGCCATTTACTTCCCGGGAGACCTGAACCATGAAGCGTTTCAGTCACTTCCTGGTAAGTGGAGACTCCATCCCCAGACGGTCCAGATGTTTTGGGAACAGCTCGGCGACAGCTAGCCTCCCACGACTCTTCCCATTGTCGCTTGTTTTTCTCCCTGACCAAGGGAACCCTTGGCACGGGTGCCCTAGCGCACATCTGGCCACGGGGCCTTCCCCAGTGAGCCTTCTTGCACAGACACTGTGCAAGATCAGGGAGGACAAGGAGCAGGTCCTTTTGGTCACCCCATTTTTGGCCCGGCCGGACCTGGTTCTCCGAACTCATGCTCCTTGTGACAGCCCCTCCCTGGTCAACCTCCTTTCTCAGAGGAATCGACCAGGGAGGGGCTGTCACAAGGAGCATGAGTTCGGAGAACCAGGTCCGGCCGGGCCAATATGGGGCGACCAAAGGACCTCCTTTTTCAGAGACCGGGCACCCTATGGCCCCGACCTCTGGTGCGGGACGTGGTAGGTTTCTGTACCCTACCAGCTCAGGTGGTGGCTACCATCACTTCTGCTAGGGCCTTGTGATAGAAAGCGCCTATGCGTTGAAGTGGAACCTCTTCGTCACCTGGCGCTCTTCTTGCCCCGGAAATGCCTAATCGGGTCCGTGCTCTCATTTCTACAAGAAGGGTTGTCTCCTTCCACCCTGTCAGTCTATGTGGCCGCTATCTCAGCCTACCACGAGCTTGTAGAGACAAAAAAGGTAAGTCAACACGACCTGGTCATCAGGTTCCTGAGGGGAGCGAGGAGACTGAATCCTCCTCGCGCTCCCCTCGTACCCTCTTGGGACCTTGCAGTGATTTTATCCACCCTGCAGAGAGCTCCCTTTGAGCCATTGGTCGAGCTTAAGTTCCTGTCAATGAAGACCGCGCTTCTGATCGCTTTGGCCTCCATCAAGAGGGTAGGGGACCTGCAGGCATTTTCGTTGATGAAGCGTGTATGGAATTCGGGCCGGCCGACTCTCATGTGATCCTGAGCCCCCTTGCCCGGTTATGTGCCCAAGGTTCCCACCACTTCGTTCAGGGACCAGGTGGTGAACCTGCAAGCGCTGCTTTTGGAGGAAGCAGACCCAGCCTTAGCACTGCTCTGTCCAGTACGTGCTTTCCGTGCTTACGTAGACAGAACGCAGTGTTTCACGACCTCATGGTAGAAAGCTGAAGGGAAAGGCTCTCTCCAGCAAAGGTTGTCTCACTGGATAGTGGGCACCATTGTCATCGTCCATGCCCCCTAGGGGTGAGGGTACACTCCACCAGGAGTGTGGCCTCCTCTTGGGCTCTAACACATGGCGCCTCGCTGACAGACATCTGTAGAGCTGCAGGCTGGGCGACACCTAACACATTCCGAATAGAGCCAGTGTCCACTATTTTTACTCATGTGAACTAGTGGCCGGTAACTGGACAGGCTCCTGAAGCCCTGATATCCTCCAGCACTGTTGGTGCCGACACCAGTGTGCATGCCCATTCGGTCAGCCCTAGTGTCCGGCTAGATGCCCCATGTGCATGGTTCCCTCGCGGGGCGACCCCCACATGTGTATTTCCACTGTAAGCCTCCTTGAGCATGTGTCTTTCCCTTGGCAAGCCATTGCCACTCCTGGGGGTAAAAATCTTTCCTCCATCGGCGGGTTTCCCCAGAGTTCTTCCCTATGCAGCCCCTCCGTGGGTCATATGTGTTTCCTTAAGTCCTCCCTGCGGGCAGGCACTTGGTACATGTTTCCACATGGAATATGCTTCCCAGTGTACCTTGGTATTCCTGTGTTAACCCTTAAATGCATACCTCGGTCTTTAGCGACCCGAGACGTCATTCACAACCCTCCTCCTCATTCATTTTGTAAAGTTAGACATCAACCTTCTTAGTATTCCTCAATCAATCCATTTTAAACAATATAAGAAGAAAAAAAAATTATAATTGAATGCCTGTTTTTCCACTATTTTTTGGTCAAAATTGAATAGGGTCGCTAACGACCCGAGGTGTATAAGATTGTATGCGTTTTTTTTCCTGCACAATAATAAATTAATCTATAATGATGAAATAACTGCAATTCGCCTTTATTCCACTAGGTGGTAATGTCAGATACACAATGATGAAGTGACGTTTCACTCATAGTGACCTCAGACAGAAAACGAAACAAAGCTTGAATCTGCAAAGCTTGAAATGGCTCAGTGATTTACTGCAGAGACAGTACTGAACACAATCAAATATTAGTGTCAATGTCACTTGATGATGGATCTGGTGAAGGAAGCTGTCAGTGATCAAAATATTTTGAGAATATGTGTGAGATCGCGAATATGATCCAGATGCAGAATGTACTGGAAAATGAGTTCTGACGAGGACAGTGGTGATGGTATAAAACATCTGCTCAAACTGAACCCTTCCAAGCTCCAAAAGGTAACGAAATATGTTTTTATTTTATTCTTCTGTAATTGTTACTCTAATATCAGGAGTTTTATATATTATCGCGATAGGTATAGATCTATCCATGTTAGATATAGATACGGGTTGCTAAAGACCTGAATATGTAAGAATGTTTAGCAAAACAGTCATGCATTTAAGGGTTAAGTGGTAGTCCTTCATCCGTACTAGTCTTACGACAGGAATCTCACACTTACGCAGGGCACTGGATGACAGCTGAGTGGCGTGATTATACTGGACCCCCATTCGTCAGTCACTGACGTTACTCGGAGTGACTGAATGAAAGGGAACGTCTCGGTTACGTATGTAACTCTCGTTCCCTGAGTAGGGAACGAAAACGTAACGTCCCTCTGCCACTTCCGCTGTACCCCTGGAACAGCCGGGAGTTCAGTCTCGGCTCCTCAGCAGGTAACATAATGCGACATTGCCAGCATACTTCCTTATATACCCATGAGGTGGGACGGCGTTATGATATGCAAATTCTGCAGGCCCATGGCATTGCGTCCCCATTGGGCGTTTTCTAAGATCTCGAAGATGATAGGCTTCTAAGTGAAACCCCCATTCGTCAGTCACTGACGTTACGTCTCCATTCCTTTCTCAGGGAACGAGGGTTACATACGTAATCAAGACATTCAGTATCGTGATATGTATCGAATCGTGACCTGAGGGATCCCTAGCAAGGATGTATTAAATTGATCAAAAGTGACAGTAAAGACATTTATAATACAAACATTTCAAATTATTTTAAAATTTCTATTCATAAATGATCTAAATTTCCACAAAAATATTAGGCAAACTGTTTTCAACATTGATAATAGGAAATGTTTCTTGAGCAGCATATTAGAATGATTTCTGAAGGATCATGTGACACTGACGACTGGATGCTGAAAAATCAGGAATAAATTACATTTGAAAACAAAGTAAAATAGTTTTAAATTGTATTAATATTTGACAACGTTACTGTTTTTATTGTATTTTTGATCAAATAATTGCGGCTTTTGGAATCATGAGAGACATCTTTCATAAACATTAAAAAGTTGTACCTACCCCAAACTTTAAACCCTTTGATGTTTGGGCCTAACCTGACCTGGGCTAACCGTCCAATGTCATAAAAGAGGTCAAATGATCTTCTATTTGAAAGGTGGTCATCCTCTCTCTGTGTTCTCATTTTACTTTAAATCTCCCCCAAAATAAGCTGTGATAGCATTCATTATTTTGGGAGCTAGTCTGAAGCCTGAGTGTCTGTGACGCCTTATCTGTCACGTCAGGTGATATTTTTGAATTAGTAGCTCTGCACTCTTCATTCTTGAGGCTTAGAGACATGTTGGTGATAAGTCTTTCTGCCCTTGAGAGTTATGCTTACAAAGAATGCCGGCATATGCCGCTCTGTGGAACAGAAATCAGCTTAACGCTGAATAACAGACCTTTGCATTAATATGTGACTCTCTGATCCCAGAGAGAGAGAGAGAGAGAGAGAGAGAGAGAGAGAGGGAGAGAGAGAGGTCAAGTTAGGAAATCATGTGTACCATATTTGGGAAGCAATTGCATAAGCTGACGACTAAATGATAGTTGGTTGACTAGCTATATTAGACTCCCTCGGCAAAATATTTTTAGTAAGCCAATCAATATTAGATATTAATTCAAATTCCAGTGCTTAATTTGAGTCCCGCAAGTTATCTGTGTGGCCTTTTTTTTTTACAGAAACCAAAATCTGGGCAAAATTGCAATTCAAATAATCCATGCCTTTGAGCAAACAATTGATCTATCTAAAGTTATTTTATTATACTGATTTGGTGCTCAAGAAACATTTCTTATTATTATCAATATTGAAAAAAGTTGTGCTGCTTAATTTTTCTTTTTTTGTTTGAAAAATGTTCTTCGAAATTCTTTGATGAATAGAAAGTAAAACAGCATTTATATGAAATATTAATATTTTTTGTAACATTACAAACATATTTACTGTCAATTTAATATATCCTCGCTGAATAAAAGTACTAATTTTATTTATTTATTTATTTATTTATTTATTTATTTTTGTCCTTTTTTTTTGTTCCACAGAAAAAAGTCATACAGATTTGAAAGACACAAGGTATGGCAAGCCGTTTTGACTTTTAAAGGTCCCATGACATGAAAATGTCACTTTATGAGTTTTTTTAACATTAATATGAATTCCCCTAGCCTGTATATGGTCCCCAAGTGGCTAGACATTTCGATTGGTGTAAACCAAGCGGTGTCCTGCTCTGCCTTTGAGAAAATGTAAGCTCAGACGAGCCAATCTGAAATCTTCCCTGTATGTCGTCATACGGGGAAAGGTTAACTCTCCTTTCTAATCTTTGCCCGCCCTGAGAATTTGGAGAAAATGGATTGCTTATTTTAGTCGCAATGTCAGCACAGGCTTCACAAACAGACTTTTACGATATGGATTCAACAGCACCACCACAAACAGTCATTAACAGTGTTCATTAATGCCTGATCTGGGATCAGTCATTTCTGATGTGTAGCTAATTATTCAAGTTCACACAGACTTTCTTTCTAAATCGTTTAATTCTGTATGCATCAGTGAATCAAGCCAGTGACTAAACGATCAACTTCACATTGTTATTTAAATTGTGATTAGACAACAGAGAGCGATCAAAGAACACTCTCTTTATAATGTTGAAAAAAATTTAAATTCCAATTTCACATATCAGAAATACAATTCTTACTGGTAAAAATCATAATTTCTGACATCGACAATTACTTTGTTACTAATAAAAATATAATATAATATAATATAATATAATATAATATAATATAATATAATATAATATAATATAATATAATATAATATATATATAGATAGTGAAATGTCACCATAGCCTGCCATTCTTGATATCAACAATTCAATTGATACTGGTAACAATTTTAATTTTTTATATCAACAATTCAATTGCCACTAGTGACCATGTTAATTTCTGATATAATGAATGTGATTGTTACTAGTAAGAATTTTAGCCATTTTAGATATCTGAAATTATTGATATTAACAATTTAATTATTGATATCAACAATTAAATTCCTGATATCAGAAATGCTAATTGAATTGTTGATATCAAGAATTCTATTTAATTTGAATGGCAGCCTGTGGTGCAATTACCTATTACCTATTGAAAATACAATCACTTTTTTACTAGTTGAAATTGAATTGTTGATGTCAAGAATTAGCATTTTAACTGGTAAAAAATTAATTGAATCAAGAATTCATATCCTATGAATGAACAAAAGTCAAAACGTCTTGCCATGAGAGTAATTTCAGATATCTAAAATGGCTTTCGTACTAGTAAAATTGAATTTCACAAATGCATATCTTGGGAATTAATAAAAGTCAAAATGGCTTGCCATACACAAGGGCAAGTAAATGATGACAATTAAAATTTTTGGTTGAACTATTCCTTTAATACTAATTTAAAATGCATTCATCTTATGGCATTATTTATGCAATTCTAATTGTAGTGTGAATGCATTCATGTCATCTGCATAAAAAGTCTATAATTATTTAAATACCAACCGAGATGCAGCTTCTGGAAGAAAAAAAAACAAAACAAACATAACCGTTTATTTGTAATAAAATCTGTGTTGAATCAAATAAAATATTTATTTCTAAAGCTACTTTTTGCAATTTATATTTGATGCTTTTCTCACTTAACACAATAATGACTTTAAATGATCAGTTGGGGTAATTGTATACAGTGTATATATATATACACACACACACACACACACACACACACACACACACACACACACACACACACACACACACACACGTGTGACCTTTTTACAGAACTAAAAAATCAGGGCAAAATTGCAATGTCCAGATCCCACAAAAGAATAAAAACATCCATGCCTTTGAGCAAACAATTGAGGGGATGAATGGATTCACCCCCTAGCAACCAGTGACAGGGTTATCTCCCTCCCAGTGCATGCTGGGTAACAGTTTTGGGCACATTCAGGTGTCAGCAGATCTCTGTTGTTGGACGTCAGTGCCGATATTTCATGTCGTGACAGCACGTCCCTTCACACAGCAACCTCCAAAGGCCGACGTCAGCTGGACATGACGAGATGTGTCACACCGCATGGCCAGCGCAGTCTGGAGACGGGGACAAAGCCTGCATCATAATGTTTCAGGGCACACAGAGATGATAAACCCCGTGGTCTGGCTGGAAGTCTACAGTGTGATCATTTGATTGATGTGCCAGTCAAAGCCGAGGTTGACAAGAGAGCATTTCAGCTCAGATATCCTGTCGTCGTCGGTAGTATAATTTCCATTGGGAATGGTTATTGGCTGCTGGTTGTTAAGGCTTTGGGCTGGTAGTTCAAATGTAGCAGCTTTAATCTGCGTTAGGCATGTTGACTGAGAGTTACTAAGAGAATGCTGTCATCACCGTACCCTTGAGCGGGGCACTTAAAGTGAGGTTGCTCCAGGAGAATCGTTCTTGCAAAGTGTACTGTAAATGGCTTTGGATGAAAAGCCTCTGCTAAATGACAAAAAAAGTTCTGCAGTTCCTGAGATACACTGTGAAACCATCTATGTCCACCACTTTAAAATTGAATTGATTTATTGGGCAATGATAAAGAATAGGAAAATCTTTTTAAAATTAAAACCCATTTAAGCCCACCTGCAACTATAGTTGCTGCAGTGTATAGTTGACATTTTCCTTTTGTAAGTATTTTTCTAGATGTTATCCATGTTTTATGTCTCAATGACATGCAAGCAAACAACCAAATAAAGGATTTCAAGATGAAAAAAAAGGTTTTCACTTCCTTCCTTTTTTTATACACTCTAAAAAAAAAAAAAGGTTCTATATGGCACCAAAAATGGTTCTTGGCTCGTAATCATAGGGGAACCTTTTTTAGTGCTATATAGCACCAATTTTGGTGCTTCAGTGGTTCTTCAGAGGTTCTTCAGAGGTTCTTCACCGGTTCTTTGACTAAGGTGCTATATAGCACCTCTGAAGAACCACTGAAGAACCACTGAAGCACCAAAATTGTATATATATATATATATATATATATATGTGTGTGTGTGTGTGTGTGTTGCAACATATATATAATCATGAAGGTCTCTATATCCAAACAAAACAAATCTTACAAGAGATCTAGTTTTTTTGTATACTTAGTCAAAAGTCCAAGCGGCAACTATAGTTGCCGGTGGGCAAATGACTTGTAAGTAGATATAATGGGGAAATGGGGTATACTGTGTTAATAGGTTAATAAATCAATATTTTTGGTCTTGTTTAGTGCTTTTTGCTTTCATAATTTCCCACCTAAAACATAACTTAACCCTTTAATTTACATTCTTACTGTACAGTAGACCTAAATTCGATAAGGAAAAATATTTTATGATATTATGTCTTGTAAGGGCCAAAATATTGAGGACCCTTCATCCAGTTTGGATGCGTTTCATTCTAATCGGTCAAGGACGCCAATTCTTTTTATGACTAGTAGCTTATGATTCAGACAAGTAATGAGTTTACATTTTCATTATTATATGAAATCACCTACTACAGTCAGCCATTGAATACGCTGGGACTATTTTGTTATTTGTTTTTTGTTATAGATGTAATTTTTTCATCATTCGTCTATTTAATTTTCATTTAACTTTTTGATACACAATGCCCTGTTGGGGCAACTTAATGGCTGCACTTTGTTCTGCACTATGTTCCACCACTTTAAGACAAATGTATTTGTTGTTGTGTTTTCATATTCAAAAGATTATAAGATAGATGCAGCTTTGAGTTTACATCAAATGTTCGAGTTTTATACATAAATGTATTTATGAATAAAGATTGATCTGTTGAAAGCACATGACATTGACATTGAAGGGGTGCATACAACATTTGCCCACATTCAAAAAAAAAATAAAAAAAAAAATAGGGAAAATACATGCAGAACATGTTCACATAGGACACTATCAACATGCATGAAACCATTCAGAAAAATGTTGTGCACAAATGGGTTAACACGTGCCAATTCATAGAAATGCACTTTTTGTATTAATGTTTTTTTTAATACCATTGAAGAATTTTATTTAAATTGAATTACTTTAATGTCAAGTGTTTTCCATATTTTCTTTATTCAACACGTGAGTAGAGTATATAGTGTATAATGGTTTAAAAAAAGGATTCTATTTCAAATAAATGCTGTTCTTTTCAATTTTCTATTTATCAAAGAATCTTTCAAATAAAAATGTACATTGATATAAATAAATAAAAATATTGAGCAGCAAATCAGTATATTATAATGATTTCTGAAGGATTATGTGACACTGAAAACTGATGCTGAAAAATCATCTTGCATCACAGGAATAAATTACATTTTAAAATATAGTCAAATAGAAAACATTTTTTAAAAATTGTAATAAATTCACAATACAATTTTTTTTGTATTTTCAATCAAATAGATGCAGCCTTGGTGAGCATAAGTGTTATGGGTTGGTGTACCATGAACAGGCAGAGGACACGGGAGATGCAGATTCGGATGCATTTTAATTCAAATTAAATTAAGGCAGGCAGAATACACAACTTAACATAATGGTTATTACAGGTACTTAACATAATGGTGACCAGACAAGGAGTGAATGAACAGGGAAGAACTTAAAAACGAGATAATGAATGAGACACAGCTGGGATGAATGAACTAATGAGGGTAATCAGGGAAACACAGAAATGGCGGGAAAGAGAACAAAGGAACATGTGACAAATCAGAAACACAACCAAAACAGAACAGACAAGTGACAATAAGATACTTTTAAAAACATATATAAAAAAAATACAGATCCCAAACTTTTGAACGGCAGTATCTTTATTTTTTTATTTGTTTGTTTGTTAGTAAAGCTGAATTTGCAGCATCATTCCTCCAGTCTTCAGTGTCACATGACCCTTCAGAAATCATTCTGTAATATTCTATAAAAAAACTATATAACAATATTAATACTGTTATTCAGAAATTACACATTAGACATTTGTAATGTTTCAAACGATCTCTATTTAAAATAAAGGCTGTTATTTTGACCTTTCCATTCATCAAGAATCCTGAAAAAAATGTATAATGACTTGCACAAAAATATTAAGTAGAAAAAAGTGCTTTCAACATTGATAATAATAAGAATCATTATTAATAATAATTGAGCAGCAAATCAGCATATTTCTGAAGGATCATGTGACACTGAAGATTGGATGCAATCACAAGAACTTCTGCAATCACAATAAATAATATATTAAAATAGTAAACAGCTCTTTTAAATTGTATTAATATTTAACAATATTACTGGTTTTACTTAGCCTGGATGCCAGACGAACTTATCCCCGCCTACAAAAAATGTTGCACGGGCAGTTCGGTCTGGACTTGATCCATAGAGAAGTAATTATGCCCAAACAGAAACTGTTCGGACCAATGAAATTGTCAGGGCGGGCTTTAGACGATGATGGACAGATGATAAACAGTAACGTAATCATCCACGTCATCAAAGGCGCTTGGGTTGAATTTGTCCTAAACGGAGAATTTGTTCGTATATGCATTCACCTTTACTATTTCTCTCAGAAATGATGATCGTGTTGGTAAGTACTCTGTGTATCCTTAAATTCTTTTTTTACAACACCGGCAAAGATCGTTTACACTCATCTTCTTCTAACGTAACTTTTCAGCGTGCGTGCAGACAGGGTTGCCAAGTTTTTACAGCAAAACCCGCCCAATTGCTACTCAAAACTAGCTAAAAACAAGCCCAATAGCTTTCCGGGTGGGGGGGGGGTTCTCCGGGAAAAATGGCATTTTGGGGGTAAAATATGTGTTATTTTGGCTGGACTGCCTGTTATATTTCGCATTCCTGGGTCTGTATATCACATAATTGGGATCGCTTCAACCCGCGGACTTGGCAACACAGTGCAGTTGAGTTCTGTTGACATTTGACAACTAACGTTATGCGTCGCTCCGTTGCTCTGATTGGTTGTACGTCTATCCAATTGAGGTCTTTCCTGGTTCGGTTTAAACACGCCCCATAATCACAGCCCAACGGAGCAGTATCAGACTCAAATTCTGACTAGAATTGAGTATGACGACGTCAGGCTAGGTTTTACTTTATTTTGATCAAAAAAATTCAGCCTTGGTGAGCATAAAAAATAGGATACTTGTGTTTCAGTCTAAGACTGCCATGCCTCTGGGGGTCTTTGGTAAACCCGTTTACATGCACGACTCTGGCCATTTAGGTTTGGGAACATGAAACAGCATTAGTGGCGAGTCCTTGTCACCCTGATGTCTCTGTTGGGTATCAATCAGACAAGCGGGGGAGTGTGTGTTTAATGTATGTGTTAGCTGATGGATCACCCTTGTGTAACTGCATTAGTCTTCTGGCGTCGCCTCTTCCAGCGATTCTCCATAACAAACCAGCACTGGCCTTCTTCTCCTCTCACAGAATGAGATGATCGACATGGCCACAGATGCATATGACACACACACACACACACATTCACACACACACACACACACACACGTGATGTGCTTCTCTAACATTGATTGGCGTAAGTGTAGCCTTTGGGTGTTTGAGCACCATCAAAAGCATAATGGTCTACATCAATTCAGATTAACTTTG
This sequence comes from Romanogobio albipinnatus, assembly GCA_023566225.1. Classification (NCBI taxonomy): domain Eukaryota; kingdom Metazoa; phylum Chordata; class Actinopteri; order Cypriniformes; family Gobionidae; genus Romanogobio; species Romanogobio albipinnatus. The sequence continues at coordinate 20,540,046 of CM042256.1, read as the reverse complement.
CATTAGTGATCATTAAAATATTTTGGTAACTTAAAATGTTTAAATTATTTGTTAACATGAGGGCAGTTAGGGCATTAGTAATTATTAAGTAACAATGACATTTTTTCTTCAACTGATTAATGTTGATTAATGTTAATTAAACTACTATATTACTGTTCAATCTTGTTAGCAAAAACTAATGTTAGTATACAACTTTATGGCTTAGACTAAGACAGGATTAGGCCTTAGTTTAATTAGGACATTTAAGCTGCTTTTATAAATGTTCCTTGGACAAAAAACATTACTGGTGTGCATCTTGAGACAAAACAATGACACTGACCAGATACGATTTAAGAATTGTTGAAGATGTTTTGTCCAAATTATGCAAGTGAATTGAATCCAAAACAACATAGGACCTGACTTTCGTTGCTGTCAGGGGTGTGTGTGTGAAAATAATGGACAATAAAAATAACAGTAATTATTAGGTAGTGCTTTCCTTGTATTATTTTGGTGGAACGCAGATTCCATGACAGACAGCAATAATATGATCGTGATTATGTTCCTTTGAGTGTTTAAAGTTGTGTGCGTCCAGAAACAAAACCACACAAATATATGCTGACACACCTCTAAGAACATTAAGCACTAGATGATACAACTCTACACCAGTATTCCTGCTCATCTCCCATGTGTGAATGTACCCAGCTACATCGTGGCTCACCCTCTACAAATGCTTGTAACAATAAATCTGTTTAACTTGATTTCTTCTCCGGCTTTAGAATTCTAACCGACACACCCAGATCAACTCAAACCCCTCTGTGACAACTAGAACCTTACAGTCCTTAGCTAATCTCAGCTAGTGTGCATGTAGTAAAAATCCACAGAGAGATGCGTGACGCAGAATGAACAACAACAATCAACTTTTAATGAGAACAAAGAAAATTCAGGCACTACTCTTGAACGTAACATTAACAAGAGACAAAGAACAGAGGAGAATCGAGGGCTTTAAAGTCCTCATGAAATCAAAATTGACCCTATTTACTTTGTTAGCACACATCACAGGTCTGAACAATTAATCCGTGCAAGTTAATACACAGAAAAAAAAAAGTTCGTCGTGGTAATCTTTTATCAAAATCGGAAAAGTATACTTCCGGTCTGGAATGGCGTTCCTTTTCCGATGACGTCAGTTTGACGGCTTGGTTTTGAATATTCTTAACCACTCCCCTCCAACTGTTAGTCTGCTATGAGTGAAAGATGGTGAGGAGGTGCGCTGAAGTAAAAGCCCACCCACTATTCAATATTCCATATCACTTGGAAATACGTCACAGCACTGAAGAAAACCGAGTTGCTACTTTATGCTACGTCTACATTAATCCGGATAGATTTGAAAACTGAGTTTTCGTTCCAAAACGCTCTCCGTCCACACTAACGTTTTCCAAAAGTTTCTCATCCACACTGAAACGTAAGTAAACGGCAAATTCAACTTACTGCGCATGCGTAAAACCTCATAAAAGCTCACTGAGATGATACAGACATCATAAAGTTATTACACAATTCTTCTGGCAGGATCATTTTATTTAGCAAAATATCTCACCATTGTCAATCATTATTAAGTTTGGTCTAAAACGCAACTGCTCTCATGTTTTCCCACAGCACAGCAAATGCGAGTACATTTTCTGTCATCCTTGCCGGACTGTGATATGAAGTGTGCAAAGTAACATATTTTAGCAACTGTGGGAAAGTGAATAGCACATAACTGGCACAATAGCGGTTTAAACATACATATCTGTTGGTACAATATGCGTTACATGACTAAAAATGCATCATCGTTTTCAAATACCTCTGTCTTCACAGTCCACACTACGACACGAAGACGGCATTTTCAAATGTATCCGCTTTGGAGAGCGTTTTCAAAAAGCTACGTTTTCGTTGACTTAAAACGCTGTCTCAGTGTGGACGGAAGGCCAAAACGGAGAGAAAAAGATGCGTTTTCAAATGAAAACGTATTAGTGTGGACATGGCCTAAGGTTCACGGGGACTTTAATAAACAAAGGAAGATCATCAACAGAACAAGGAACAGGTGATAACTCATTTACATTTTTTATACTGTTGTCTGAGGTCAACTTATGACGTTTGCGTGGTTTTTACATTCAAAAACATCATACTGAATAAGTAATAGGCTATTTTCTGCCCTGGTTTTGAGACTCTCTGAAAAACGGTCGGTTTTGATAGGGTTGTCGCACTGAAGACTTGGAAGTAAACGCCCATGGCTAGGATTGGATAAGATTTGCATATTTAATGAGTTTCCGCTCCCCTGTCAGTACACGTGAGGAATTGTTTTGAAAGCGTCTGGAGAAACGTTCACAGGGCTCAAAAAATATCTTTATCAAACAAACACAATGATTTATCTCTCATCCACCTGCAATTGATTGGAATGTTATTTCTGTATCATTTTGCCTGATCATCAGTGAATATAACTGCGAACCATACACACACACACACACACACACACACACACACACACACACACACACACACACGCGTGCAAGAAATGAATGTTATTTCACTATAGCCCGACGGTGATAGAGACCTGTGAGTGGGGCTCCCGACCGGCCGAGCCCCTGATCCGCCCGCGGCTCCACCCTGGAGGCCCCCCAGCCAGTCAGACCCCAGTGCTCCCGCCTCCAGGACTCCAGGGTGCCCATCCTCCCTCCCCAGTTGGACTTCTATGGCGCGAGGGCGCGCCTACCGAAAGGGGGGCGTTATGTTACATGTCGGTCTGTTTCTGTTACATTTGTTTTCATGCATCACATGTTCCTTTGTCTCCGTTTCCCGCCTCCTGTTTGTTACTATGGTTTCCCTTGTTAGTCTAGTTCTGTTCAGCTGTGTTTGGTTATCCTCATCTGTGTCACCTGTGCCCCTCGTTAGTCAGTCATCAGTGTTTGTATTTAGTTCCCTCTTGTTCACCCTGGCTTTGTCCGGTCTACGTTATGTTTATGCTGTTTGGTGTTCTGTCTGACGTTTATTTTGAATAAAGCCTGTCTTTGTGGAAGTCCAGAATCTGCCCTTCGCTGCTGCACCATACACCTGTAACAGGACCTTACTGACTTTTATTGTATGGGTAAGCAAAAACAACACAGGACCTTATTGACTTTCATTTAATAAACAAAACAGGACCTTGATGACTTTTATTGTATGGGCAAACCAAACAACACAATGCAAGATCTTACTGACTTTTTATTGTATGGGCAAACAAAACAATACAACACAACACAAAGAAACAACAAATAAAAAATAAAAAATAATTTTAAGTATAATTTGACTGAATGAATCTGTACTTCTACTGTATAATGACTTTCATAATGTACCTTGATATTAAACAATATCATGCCTCTGTGAACTGTATTACTTAATTTTAATAAAAAGAATTCTCACCATTAGTTTGCTCTGTTACTCTATTTCTCAATTCTCAGCACAAGAAAATGAATTTGATGTTGAGATACATGCTGATAATATGAAGTCTCAAACACTCCTGTTTGGAGTGAGCTGTCACAAGAGACTCAACAGGAGTTACTGTGCCTTCATAAATCCAGTCTTGTGTGCTGGTTGAGGGCTATTATCTTATTGATTGCTTATTTTCATTAGGGCTTGGTCAGGGAGGGGATCAAGAAATCACCCATAAATCCTTGCATAAGAGGTTGTAATTCAAAGGCTTCGCAGCCCCTGCACCATTTGAAAGGCCAGATGTTACTTGAGGTCTGCTCCAGAGAGCAAAAGGAATATTTGGTCAGTTCCCTTATTGGGTTTAAGCTGCCATTGCAAGATGTTTCTTGTTTAAAAATCTATCACCTCATTGAATGTCACCTTGGATTGGAAATGTAACCCAATAAAACGTGATCTACAGTGGCTGCTTTAACCCCAGCTATCCATCCTCAGAGAAGGAGAGGCTCTGACAACTACATCAATGATATGTTCAACAGTTTAGCTTGGTCCATTTTAGATGTTTTAGTGTATTTAAAAAGCATGAGTGAAAATGTGAACATGTGACACCAACCGACCGACCGATCCGTTAAAACCCGTTAAAAACGTGAGATGCAGGCCAGTGGAATGAAAAACAAAGAAAAGTATTGAACTTGAACACCACGTTTTTACAATGCCATTTCAGTCACGAGGGGCTTCAAGAGCAACAGTCAAAACATCTGTCTAGCATATGTTTACAAAGAAAAAAATACTATTGAAAAGCAAAGTAGTGGAATGCAAAAGCGTGTTCTGTGTGAATGGCCCCTAAGTGTGTTTACATTCTGTCCAATCAAATATCTTTGACTTATTCTGAAGGCTTACGATGGTAATGTGCTGAAATTTTCATACATACATACACACACACGTGCATGCACCCAAACGTACATGGTAATCTTGGAGAGTCTGTAGTCTTACATTAAGAAAGAAAGAGCAAACCATGCAGGAGAGAACGACTGAATGGTTGTGAATTGTGGCGTATCAAGTTGTGACGTCTTAATTAATAATCCACTTAGAAGCACGGCTCAGTCGGGATTAACCTGTGCTGAGTCTTTTCTTGGCACCACAGATATTGACTACCTGTCCTTACATGCCAGGCGGTGCAGTGATAGTAAAGCGTGCTTGGGCACGAGACAAGGGCTAATACGATTGGGTAACATAACAGCAACAACACTGAGTAAGTCATTAAGGTCTGTCTCTTTGTTGACTTTTTAACAGTTTTTCTGCCAGGATTGTTTCTGAACCATGAAACCTCTCGCTCCTATCTTTATGTACGGAGGTCAGAAAGGTCATAGAGGATAATAATAGTGCACAGGAACATGGTAATCAGACACCAGTGCAGAAACCAAAGCAGACCTTTATCTGGGAACTCCTGCTATATATCTCTGTCAATAATCAGGGACAAAGACTGGATGCACAAAATCCTTTAAGTTAAGAAAACCATTTGTTTAAAATTATAACGAAGGGTTTTCTTAGATTAAAGAGTTTTGTGCAAGCAAATCCAAGTCTATAAACCACTCTTAACACAAGACAACACAAGGTCTCAATTTGAACTCAAATGTGGAACTCAAAAGCATCTTAAATGGATAGTTAACACAACAATGTCTTTACTTACTGACATGCTCTTCCAAACACAAACGTTTTTGTCCATACAATGCATGTCAATGGGGTCCAAAACAACATTAGACCCTACTGACTTTCATTGTATGGACAAATGAATGAAATGTTCTTATGCTATGTTTCACGGAAGAAAGAATAGTTTTTGGAACAACGTGAAGATGAGTAAATGAAGGCAGAATTTCCATTTTAGGGTGAACTATCCCTTTAAATAAATACATGCAGAAGAACTGATCAAAATGAATATTTCAGGTCATGGTTACAGATATTTTGATTAAAGCAATTACAAACGAATGAGCACCACGAAACCTCTGATAGCAGTAGGAGTGTGATAAGCGGTTTTTAATGAGCGTATGATGTTCTAATGCAGATGAGTCCATTTCAATTCCTTTTTAGTGTAGATAAAGCAGGCCGAGTGAGAGTGAGAGAGAATCATGTGACCAGCTGTATTATGACGGCATGTGCAGAGGATTAGAGCAGGAAGACGGCTGCAACAGCTGCAGCGGGACTGAATGACAACCGCTCCTCTAGGTCTCCCTTTAGAGACGCCGGGAGATACAGAGTAAAAGGAAGCTCTCACTGAGCTGCGCTTCCATTTGTGCAGTTGTTCATTTGTTCAGACACTCAGTCACTATGATATTCCAGCTATCCACTGCAATGTAATTACAACAAAAACAGGAAGTCTCCAAGGAGAATTGCTGACACAAGGGACTTGCAGAAACTTGAGGGGATTTAATGTGTCAGGCTTTATGGAAATGAACCCGCCTTTCACAATGGCTTCTCGAGAGCAGTAATTCTGTTGTACATTCATGTGATGTGTATGTTGGGTGGAAAAGCAATATTCAGTGTAAAAGTTATACAGGGAAATTAGCACTTTTTAAATACAAATTATGTGAAAGTCTTGTTTTTATTAAAATAACTTGCTTAACTTCCTGAAAATATCTTAGCCTTTTTAAAAGTGTTACTAATTATTAATGCATTTTTTTTACAGTTCAAGTAAAAAAATAAATACATAAATAATAATAGCAAACACACACATATATAGGATGGAATATATGTTTAAAACTAAAGTGTGACCGAAACATCTTAAGGCATTCAAATTTGTCCAAAGAAGCATGAATACAATGAAACGATAAAAAGGGAAGAGTTAGTCACATTCTGATCCAGACTCTGATCCATTCTTAGAAAGATATGTCTGGGATTTATAATTATATACCTTATTAATATTACTGAATCAGCCTACAGACCATCCTTTACTTAGAGCAGCCTTAGGTTTATCTAATCTAGTAATTACTAGATCATTACACAAGTAGCTCACTGGTTAGCAACCAAAGTGACTGCCCGACCAGTCATACATCCAAAACAGTGTTTTTCACACATACTAGATATTTTACTGAATGAATAAATGAATGAATTGAATTTTTAAAAATTGCACAACTTCTCTTGGTTTCTGTGAATCATTAAATGTGCCTGCTGGGTTATCTTTACCTTCAAAGCTGGAAATTTTGAGACATAGAAGGTGTATTTAACTGGTTTACACTTGTGCAGTAAATCCAGCTTTGCTAGAGATCTTCAGCACTCTTAAGAGGCTCAGGTGCATGTTGTCTAATGAGCACGATCCTAAACAATATCAAGGATTTCCTTTTTGATTGGTTTGGCAAAACAACAACCGCTAACCAATCGGGTCTTACACAACTGGGAGCTTCAATGTCATCTCAAAGTCTCCTAAAAAAAGGTAATGCCTTTGATCCCTACATCTTACACAGGAAGATTATGTTACCCCACAGTGAAAAGATGGAGTCTTTAAAGGATGTACTTTGAATGAAGGCCCTGGTGTTGGAGGATGGTGTGGGCTGGAAAAGGCCCACAGGCTTAAGCTTCTCCAAGACATTCTAATCCCCTTGGGCTTGTACCAGTGTTTTGGCAGGTGACTTAAGGCCCAACCATTGTGCTCCAACGAGATTTGTGGGATTCTAATAAGATTTCACTAGGAAGAGTTGGCAACTGTTTGTTGGAACAAAAACCAGATGCCAAAAAGAAAAAAGATCTACAGTAAAACAGATGAAGTGAGTATTTCATTTTTTTTTTTTTATAAGTGGCAAATAAATCTGTCTGATTCACTTAACTGACACCTCACCTCCTGTCCTCTTCCTTCTGTTGAGTTTGTTGTATGTATTTGTTGACACTGTGACACTGTGTCTACACTGTACGCGGAGCAATGCGACAAAAGACAATAGAACCCATTACATTCAGTGATGTTGTCTACACTGGATGTAGCACTCTTGATACTTCTCATATGAAGGACAAATGGATTTGTAACGGTCACTTTGTCGCATCCACTCTATCAATATATGACCTAAGCAACCAACAAGCAATGCCAAAGAAACCCAAACCATTCAGAGCACATGAGCAACATCATAGCAATCTCTCTAAAACACATTTGCAACCACCATATATATATATATATATATGTGTGTGTGTGTGTGTGTGTGTGTGTGTGTGTGTGTGTGTGTGTGTGTGTGTGTGTGTCACCCACCAGAGAACTATAGCAACCAACTAGCAATACCAAAACAATCTTTCAGAAGACCTTGGGTATCACCTAGAGCAGCACTCAGATCTCCTTTTAGCAACCACCTACCAACACTGTAGCATAGACCAGAACACCTTAGCAACATTCTAAAAACCCCTTAGAACATCTAAGCGACCAACTAGCAATGTTAGGACAACCTCTCACAACACCTTAGCAATCACCTGGCAACAATATAACAACATAGAGAACGAGTACTACGAGTGCCACTGAAACCACTCTTAGCAACACTCAAAAAAACACCCAGAACTTAGCAACACCAAACAGCACTCTAGCAACCACCTTAAAAACCCGCAGAACACCTGAGCAACCCCTAAGCAACACTATAACAATGGCCAAAACACCCTACAGCACCCTACAAACCGCTGAGAACACCTTAGCAACCACCAAGCAACATTATAGCAAACACTAAAACAAACTAGCAATGCCCTAGAAACCACTCCAAACACCTTAGCAACATTATAGCACTCACCAGAACAGACTAATGGCACCCATGAAACCACTCAGAACACCTTAGCACAGGGGTGTCAAACTCGGCCACTGTCCTGCAGAGTTTAGCTTTAGATTTCCGCAAACCGGTTCTTTCGGACAGTTCATTTCAATGAACCGGTTAAAAAAAATGTATTCATGCAATGATGTACACATTTTCTTTTCTAACAACTCAGTGTCATGTTATATCAATGAAGCAACAAAAATATTGTGCATCTGCATACACAATAAACCATAGTAAAATTCAGATTTTTCCATGTTTTAATAAAAATGTTGGACTTTTTAATAAAACTAGTCATAAGCGGCTTGCATTGTATCGTCAACTCACTCGTCAGACTCCTCGGTAATCCTCAACAAACTTCGACAGTTGGTTGAACCAGCTCATTCGGTTCTTTTTCAGTCGGACATGCTACTTTGGCTGTGCGTCTTGCGTCATCAACCCGGAACTAAAAGTTCAATTGAAAACATTGAATACATTTAAAAATCTTTGTTAAATACTTACAAAGAACTAAATGGTTTAGCTCCTCAGTACTTAACTCATTATAGTCCTTCACGTAAATTCTGACCAGTTGATAATACCTAGACTATCAAAATCAACTGCAGGCGGTATATCCTTTTCTTATTTAGCACTAACCAAACTCTGGAACCGTCTTTCTAGCATTGATCGGGAAGCAGACACCCTCTATCAGTTTAAATGTAGACTAAAAACACACTTGGCATACACACAACATAATATCACTTATTTATAATTCACAGATGTTAAAGGATTGTTAAGTTGCATAAATGGAACTGGGAACACTTCCTATAACATTTACATTTACATTTATGCATTTGGCAGACGCTTTTATCCAAAGCGACTTACAGTGCCCTTCGTACAGGGACAATCCCCCTGGAGCAACATGGAGTAAAGTGCCTTGCTCAAGGACACACTGGTGGTGACTCCTAGGATCGAACCAGCTACCTTCTGCATATCAGTTCCATGGTTTAACCCACTGGGCCACCATCTCACATAACACCTGATGTTCTTGTTATATCATGAGGAGAATGGCATATACACTAATATTAGTCTGTCTGTCTCATCCTTATCCCGAGGTTACCGTAGTCAGCAGAATCCGGTCAATATTCAGATCAGATGTTGGACCTGCATCTAGACATGACCACAATGCAGCCCTGGATGTCAGCAGTGACCGTGTCAACGAGAAGGCATCAGAGTGACAGCCATCGGCACAGATCCACAAGAACCAAACAGGTCCTCCGCCCAGACCCTATGGCCAGCTTCGGCTCTATACCGGCGTGATGAATCGATCTTCGAGCAGAAGGAACTGGAGGAAATATTTTGAATGCTACCGATCCACAATCAGATTCTGACTTGTGATGCAGCCTCAATTGAATAGTTAATAGTTTAATAGTTGAATAGTTGAATAGAATAGTTTTCCTGTTTACGTCTGGACTGGACACCTCATTTTAGTAACACATAATGACACACTAGCAACCACCATAACACTCTTTCTTCAGGTGTAAAAATCTTGTTAGTATTCACAGTAAGAAGACACAACAGAACGGTCTTTCTTAGAAGGCTTCACCTGAGGCAACCTAGGATTAAGTGCCCTGTTCAGGGACACAATGGTAGCTTTTGATTTGCCCTGTCTGACCTTAGAATCCACAACCTTTGGGTTCCAGCTCTTTAACCACTAAGCCATCCTCCAGTGGAACTATTTTCACCTTTCTGTTTCTCTGTGTCTAGTATCAAGTGTGTCGCAGTGTATTCTTTTGAGCACATCGTTTATTGTGGGAACTTCATACATGTCTTGTATGAACAAAAGTGTCTATGTTGTTCTCGCTGTTGTGTTTTGGCAGCTGCTCTTGCTGACTGTGACTTTGTGATTCCGATGACTTTGCCGGAAATCCCTGTGACTGGCGGCTGATGACAGCATCTCAGGCCAGACAGGCTTTTGGATGCCTCACTCAATGGTTTGGGCCCATTGACACGTTTGAACTCTATTGCAGATGCCGTGAAATGTTTTCGTTATAATACCAGGATACCATAACAGACAGTCTAATGAGACCCTGATGGCCAGACACGGCGCCTGGATCATAAGTGGAGGTCCTATGGGTTTGTTGCCTAGGAAGCACCAGAACCTTAGAAACAGATGAGGGTTTTAACAATTACAGAGCACTTTGCCCGAGTTAGCAGAGTTTTTGATATACAGTAATCATGTATGTCTCAGCATCATCAGTATAATACTAATGCTCAAGGTTGCTCCGATCAAGGTTTGCATTGGCGCTCTTTTGCCTTAATCTTTTAGTAAGCTTCATAGATTGGGGGTGGAAGGGTCTTCGGGTGTTCTAAGCATCAGCATTCCCTAACCTGCTTTAGAGAATTACAGCTTGTGCCAGTATATTGAGCTTGAATTATTCAAAATGCTTTCTAAGCATCGCGCAGTACTAAATCTGACTGAGAGCTAAAAATAAACCAACACACAATCCTTTGAATTGCTTGCACCACATTTGAAATGTTAATATGTAGCTCATTTATTTGTTTTGGAAGATGATGTATATATAGTCTAACAGAGTAATGTATAAATCATTTTAAAATAATAATTCATAAATAATTCATAAATTCAAGAAAATATTTTAAGGCACACTTACAAATGTATGAATTTGTTTGTCTTAGATGCAAATTATCAAATCAAATGTCATCTGCAAACAAATCGTTCTACAGCTTTTCTCAGAACTTATTTTTCTTAGCCATTTTGCAATGACATTTTGCAGTGTTTTTCAACTGTTTTCTTGGTAAGTTTAGTGGCTGAAATAACTTCTTCGCAAGTTCACGCCGGTGTCTTGTCAAAGTAACCATAGATCTTCACATTAACTATGAACATGTCCACAAAGTTATATAATATAATATAATATAATATAATATAATATAATATAATATAATATAATATAATATAATATAATATAATATAATATAATACCCACAACCCTATATAGGGCATGCAGTTTATATTTACATCAAGGGGAAACCTTCTGGTCTCTCTCTTGAATCCAACACGGAAGTGACTTAAACTGCAATTCATCGACTGGCCACTAGAAACAGGCTCCAAAAGGGAGTCAATCCCATAGAGCCCCCATGTTAAAATGCCCCAACTTTACAGCCTGGTACAAAAAGTGGTTTTGGTCTAAACAGCAATTTTTGTCCTTCATGATGACTGAGTGTGACGTGTGATTTTTTAAAATTTGTATAACTCATTTGTTTAAATTATATTAAGCCTTAAAATTCTGCATAATTAAGGGTGTGGCCACTTGAGTGACAGGTGGATTTCCGCTGCTGTCACTACTAGCTGTTTGTCTGCTGTCTGTTAGCCGTCATATCATCTCAGCTAATTCCAGCCGCTGAACTTGGCATCTCTGCCATGTTGTGCTTTTTTTTCTGGATTATTTCATACAATTATCAAATAATATGACTTGCTGTGCAGTTAATTGTACTAACAGACCATCCAATAAATCTGGACTCACAGGATTGCCTGTGAATAAAAAAAGGTCCACCACCATTTTCAAGCTAAAATACATTTATTAGGCACCTCAGCTCCACCCACGTCCCGCCTCTTTGCCCATTTTTGGTTATCCGGGAGTGATCCGCAAAGATGATGATGCCCGGCTCCACCCACTTTGAAAAAATGCTATGGGTGATGTCACGGACCCTACGTCCATTGTTTTATACATTCTTTTTACATCTGATTTATATATATATTAACATATTTTTATGTATATTAACATATTTTTATGTTTAACATATATTTTTACTTTAGCAACATTAAAGTGTGTTTGTGCTATTGTTCTTTAAAATGAATTCCACTTGGTTTGATATTATGTTCCCTATCGATGCGGTTCACTCATATTGCATCGTATTTGGCGCTTTGGGAAAACGCCTTATCTCCGAAATACTAAATCCTGATTGAATCACGCAGTCAAACTGCACGGACCTATGGCTCTACAGCCCGCTGAAATGGAGAGGATTGAGCAGTTGGTGCGAGTGAGCTCACACCGGAGCAGGTCCCGCGTGCCTCACTCTACCAACAGAGAAAAGATTCCCCTGTGCTCTTCTCACGTGCAGACCAGTGCCCCTCTTCTGGCGCGAGTGGCCTGGTTTCATTTGGGGGATCCGAGGAGGATCTTCCTGATGACAGCATGTCGCTGGCAGCTTCTGACGCAGAGGTTTGGTCGGGTCAGTGGATGACTCCTCCCCTTGCCGTACAGAGATTCGAGCGATGCCAGAACTGGGCTGAATGTGCAACAGGCTTGGCTGTGCACTCTACAAAAACAACCGTCCAGGAGATCGGCAGGGAAATGGCCAGTTTGGTGGTGTTGAAACGCCACTTGTGGCTGAATTTATTGGAGATTAAGGATGTAGACAAAGCTGCCTTCCTCGACTCCCCAGTCTCCCCCACCGGTCTCGTCTGCCCCGCAGTGGATGGATTCGCAGAGTGCTTCACTAGAGCACGGAAGTTGTCACAGGCAATGCACCACTTCCTGCCCAAGCACTCCAGTTTTGCAGCTGCTTCAAGTCGCTAGAGAAGCGTGCTGACTCAACAGCGCGCAAAGCCTACGCCTTCGAACGCTCAGCCCAACGCCAAGCACTACCCATTTCCTAAGTGCCCGGATCCCCCTGAACGAGGTTATTCGCTTCAACTCGCTCGTAGACCACCCACCTTCCCTCCCCGCTTCAAGAGTGTGATCTGCCCGTTGGTACGGAGCAATGTGGCACAAGTTCTCCGTTCTGAAGGGATGAATTTGCTGGCGAAAGGAGCTGGCCTCAGGCCCGTCCTCGATCTCAGGCATCTGAACCGCACTTTGATGAAACGGCCATTCAAGATGCTAACATTGAAACAAATCCTCTCACAGGTTTGCCCAGGGTATTAGTTCTTCTCAGTGGATCTGAAAGATGCCTACTTTCATATACTGATAGCCCCCCATCACAGAGTATTGTTGAGATTCTCATTCAAGGCATTCATCTTACCAGTATACCATCCATCCATTCGGACTGTCTCTGGCCCTGCACTTTTTTCTGAGATAGAAGGGAGTAAGCATCCTGAATTACCTCGACAACTGGATTGTATTAGCCCAGTCAGAGGCCAAGTTGAACACTCACAGGTTTGTGATTCAGCCAGAGAATCTTCCTGGGAACAGTTTGGCCCAAATGCGGGCCTGGCTCACACCAAAGCGCGTTCTGACAATTCAGCAGCTTGTAGCCTCTTTCAAAGTCTGGGTTTCACTCCCCCTCAGAGCCTTTCAGAGGATGCTGGGCCTAATGGCGACCGCATCATTGGTAGTTCCAGCTGACTTGCTACACATGCAGCCCTTGCAGTGGCCCCTTGGAAGGACCCTCATCTGTACCAGGCCGGCACAGTTTGGGGTTGGGGAGTTCTGTGCGAGGGCAGGCCGACATCCATCTCCTGGTCGAGCATGAAGAAACAGTGACATATCAACTGCCTAGAAATGCTGGTGGTTTTTCTGGCCCTCAAAACCATCCTACCAAACCGTAAAGGGCACCATGTCTTAGTCCGCTTGGACAACAGCGAGCGATGCACATGCTGGGAAAACTGAACCAAGGTGCAGACATGCCTTAGAAGTGCCTTAGGCACAGCACTATTGGATTGTGTTCCCATAGCGTCAAAAAAGATGCAATACGAGTGAACCATATAGATAGGGAACGTACTAATGTAATGTTCCCTGAGTTAACGGGAACGAGTATTGTGTTGCTGGCTGTGCTACCACGCTGCACATCTCGACGCTCGCCACTTTCAGTCGAAAGATTCTGAAGACTATGGCGAGATTTGCCTGCTTATATAGACGGGTAGCCCCACCCATTTCGGCGGGCTGTAGCCCCATTGGTTCATTCAGTTTCACTGCATGATTCAATCAGGATTCAGTATTTCAGAGAAAATTAGTTTTCCCAAAGCGTCAAATACAACGAAATACTCGTTCCAGTTATCTCAGGGAACCAAGGTTACGTTAGTAACCAATTACGTTATCTAAATCCCTTAAGTATTAATATTCTTTAAGTTTCCTTTATAAAAATATATTATTATTTAGCTGAGCAAAGTTTTAAAAACAATGTAATTTGAGTTGTTTTATCATATTTAATTCCTTTATCTGCCATACAGCAGGACTAATTTCCCTTAATGCATCAAAGAAGAAGTTTTGAAGGACTTTTTCAGAGAGGGGAAGGAACTAATAAGAGAAAGAGGGTAGGCGGGGACAAAGTGAAACTGCACAAGACACACACACACACACACACACACACACACACACACACACACACACACACACACACACACACACACACACACACACACACACACACACACACACACACACACACACACACACACACACACACACACACACACACACACAGCAATAGCCCCCACTGATGCCTTGTCAGGTTGGCCCTCGCTGCTTGTGTTGTGTCAAAGAGGAATCTCAGGTCCCTGCTGAATTCCAAATTGATCTGTCAGGATGCTTGGTCCTAGATGCCCCCCACCCCCACCTCTATTGGAGAGTCATCTTGGCACTTTTGTGAGTCCCGGGCCTCTTCCAGTCTGTCAGCAGAGAGAAATCCCAATTTGAGGCCACCGGCTGCAGTGTTCAGCACTTTCTCTGTGACCTTGGCACAGGGGCCACCATGACTTCTGCAGAGACCAGACCTCTGCTGTATAGCGATGTTGTATGCAGGGCACCGGACCGGGAGGAAGCTGCTGTCATTGTGTCAGCATGACTGAAGCTGGACAGGTAGAATGATGGCGCCCGGATCAAATTTAAACACTGTGTTGCTGAACCAGTCAAAAGAAAATAAAAGGAAAGAAAAAAAAAAATACATGCAAGCATTTCAACTGACAAGTTGATTCATGGGGAAGATGACATGGATGTCAATCCCTTAGGAAAATGGCACTTTTTGCTGATGCATAAGACTAAAATTCTGAATTCCCCAGAAATCATAAAGCAATGCAAATCACACAGCTTTTTAGTCATGAATTCCATTATTTATTATTAGAATTTTTTTTTCATCTCACATAGTTGCTAACATCATTTGTTTGAGAAATAGAAGCACCAGGGGAAATTAATCTCAACCCCTTATTCACTGATTTCTGATCAACTGTGTTTTCTATGTAGTTTAAATGTAATATCATACTTTTTATGAATGCAAAATATGTATGGATAGTTTCTTTTTTCCACTCTTCCATTCCCCAACATCTCACATTAAAGGGATAGGACGTCCTTTGAAGCAGTTCGCACAAAGAGTTTTTTGGAATTTATATCTCACTATAAGGATTACAATATACTATAATATGTATATATCTATGTACATATATGGCACTTGAATACATAAAAGCAATATATCTGTTTCACACAAATGAAAGCAATGGGCGCTTTGGTGTAATAAATAAATAAATAAATACATAAATAAATAAATACAAAAGATAGACAGTTAAGCGTTATGCAGCACTGGCCAGTTCACTGGCTACCGATCTGCAAGTCAGCTTAAATATAATGGAACGATAACTTATGTTAAGGTCAGTGGTGCAAGCACAGGCAACCAAATCATTAAAGATGCCAATCTATCTAAGCCAAAAGAGAGATATGATTTATATACTACGGATAAACATATGTGAACGGCGGTCTAACTAGTTGCGGTGAGTAAACTGAAACTATCATATGTGCAATCTAAAACCAGAATGAGAATACAATATAATAAAACAAAAGACCTTCACAGCACGAGTCAGGTTTGTTTTGGCTTCTTTAAATCCATATTTAGTGCAAAACATATTTCGGGTTCAGCTGATCATGTGAAAGAAGATATAAATAAACATTGAAAACATCATCGTAAGCTTTCCATTCTGACCTATAAAAAAAGTTGCATCAGTGCCTTTCAGTAACTGATAAGGAACAAACGTTTGGTCCGTTTGTTCTGGTTGTCCATAACAGACAAATAAAATCCATCTACCCCACCATGAAACAGGTGAGATGAACAGTTCACAATAACTTTTCTTGTTTATAATCTAATGCAGTGGTTCTTCAGTTTTTGCACATTTTAGATGCCATAGGGAGCCAAAATTGTGTCATCATTTACTTACCCTGATGTCGTTCTGTGGAACACAAAAGAAGATAATAAAACTCAGCGGTCCAATGTTGTTGACTCTCATTGCATGGGCAAAGCGTTCTTCAAAACATCTTTTGTGTTCCACAGAGAAAAAAAAGTCATACTGGTTTGGAACGACATGAGGGTGAGAAAATGATGACACAATTTTCATTGTTGGTTTGGGTAGAGGCTCCAAGACTTGAAATTGGCATTTCAGATGAGGGAAACATCCAAAACGTGCAACCTGGGGTCTTCCTGGACCTGGATAGAACGCCACTGCTCTAATGAACTACATGAAGAGAGCATTAGACGTAGGCAGAGTCACTCGACTGGGTGCGGCCAAAATTGGGCATGCTCATCCGCGGTAAGTCCTTGTTTCTGATCTCATATATGGACTTCCTCCTGGCCTGCACCCCCCTCACCGCCGTTTTAATTTTCCTCCAGCCCAGGTGATTGAGTTCAGCCAGGTTGAGCACCACGCAAATCCCACTGACCGCGAACATGAAGACGAGGAACACGGTTTTCTCCGTGGGTCGCGAAACGTAGCATTCGACGTCTTTGATGCAAGGGTACCGGTCGCACTCGTACACGGCGGGCACGTTGAATCCGTACAAGAAGTACTGCCCCACCAAGAAGCCGATCTCCAGCGCGTTCCTGAAAACTACCTGAATGATGTAAAACCTTGAGATGCCCTCTTGTCTTCTCATTTTAGATTTGGTAGTTCTCATAGCTGAACTGGGGATCTCTTTCACTTCCAAACAGTCGGGCTCGGATTCTTTGGTGGAGTTTTCAGTGTTCTGAAGTACTCCGTTCACGATGGTGTTTTTGATCTTTTTGCTGTCGTCTCGTCTCATTGAATCAGGATCTTTGTCGAGGGACAGGTAGACCATGGAGTATCTCCGCTCCTTCTGTTTGGCCGACTGATGCACTGAGTATGTGATGAAGCACAGACTGGGGGTGCATACCATGATGATCTGGAACACCCAGTATCTGATGTGAGATATAGGGAACGCTTTGTCATAGCAAGCTTGGTTACAGCCCGGCTGTAAAGTGTTGCACACGAACATGGACTGCTCATCGTCGTACACGGTCTCTCCAACAATTGCCACGATTAGAATCCGGAAGATCACCACTACTGTCAGTAGGATCCTAAAGACAAAAAAATAAATAAAGTTCATAGTGTATCTGCTCCAGCATTCACAGTCGTCAAAAAATGAGAAAACCAATATTTCATTGAAAATAAATATCCTGTTCAGTTTACTTAACTGCCAGTCCTAACCATATTTCATGAACATATATAATGTTAATATCCTACTGATATGCTGATATGTGATAATAATAAAATATTTCAATGACTACATTTGTACAATGCTTTGTTCTTTGCATATACTGATATCTAGTACACATTGTTAAACAGATATAATTCTTTATTCATTAAATGGAAACAAACAGCCACTTCGCATTCAGCATATAGTGTACATTTACCCACACTAAACATCAACAAGGCGCTGAAATAAGATATGCACAATAACAAAATAAGATAAAAAGGTAACATAAAACATTAGAAGAAAATTAGAAACATAAGTATTGCAATGAAATATAATCAAATGTGACTTCTGGGAACGTCCTTTTACTGATTTCCACACATTTATTATCGAGTTGAAAATAACACAGGTTGTCACCTTTAAAAACATCACTTTATAATATTTGTAATGTCTGTTAAATCTAACATTGCTTTTTATTGTATATAATATGGTAACTTACAGTTAACCAGTTAACAGGTTTTTACTGTATCATTTTACATTCATTGGCTGTGCAGATTGACGCGGGGAGCTGTCCAGTGCTGAAACTCTCTCCACCGGCAAACGCGCGCTTCCAGCCAGGGCGCGCACAACATTTCTTTGAAAGCAAATAAGATCTGACACGGAACAGTAATCTTACCGATGGCACAAAAGCTTCTTTTTTTTCTTTTTTTTATGTGCAGTAACAACAGCAACACAAGCTTTATATCAATTCTTCGGACACATTTCTGTCCTTTGCAGTGTGCATAGCAGTGTTCCAGTGGCCAATCGCCCTTCTTCAGAAGGGTCACTGCGTAATGACCTTTTTATTTGAATGTACTAAGCAATAAATAAACATTTTCCACTTTTCCCTCACCTCCCGATCATAGTAGAGTGCTGTTGGACAGCCGCCTCCAGGAGACGCTCGAGAATTGTCCATTCCCCCATGGCTGTTCATTCGGAGACGATATAACTCAGTGGACCTTTTAAAATCAAATGCGAGCTACTGTTCCGCGTCTTTCGCTCTAAAGGCGAGTGTGGTATCGGGTGAATGCATTGATTAGTCGCTGCTGTCCACCTTGTCGTCCACGCCTCGCTCCGGAGCGCGCGCTCGTCTGAGGTCCTGATTAGTCTAAAGCCCTCCTATTTTATCTCTCGCGAGCAGGGCGATAGGTCGCTCTGAGCCTAAACGGAGAGGAGTATAATGTTTGGCTCGTGCTAATCCCGCTTTAAGTAGACTGCCCACTCCTCCTCCCCCCTGCGTCACGCGCAGACAGGTTGTTTGAGAGAAATCAGAACAGCAGGATTTCTCCGTTTCATTATTCTCCGAATATGCCAGAGATGCACTGATTAATCCGTAATAAAATCATTGGTGATAAACTCAAATCACTGGGGATGTCTGTCTCCGGCGACACACACACACACACACACACACACACACACACACACACACACACACACACACACACACACACACACACACACACACACACACACACACACACACACACACACACACACACACACTAGCGTGACAGGATGGGAGTCCGAAGCAGATTAGAGTTTAGTGAGCGCGCGCGCGCGCGCGGTAATAAACAGGGCGCGAATCGTGGCGGGTAATTATAGGGCTTGAAACCCTGCAAAGAAAGAAAGTCAAAAGGTAAGTAGAGGTTTCCGCACGCGCTTTACATGGCTCGACCATGTAAATCACGACAAGCACTGTAATTATATATCACTTTATTATAAATTTACATATCACAAAATAACTTTAAATGGTGTTTTGATGACGTCTAGCTAGAGGCACCAAATTGGTGTTGCGCCTCGAAAATGACTTTATACTTATACATGACTTATTTGAGCAAATATTTCAATTGAAATAGTCGACCACCCTTTAAGCAGTTGTGTTTTGCACACAGTGCTTATAAATGTATAAATGACAATGCTACTGCAAAACACATTACATGATGTATTTTATTCTTTCTTTCTTTTGTAACAGCTGATTGAGTCGGTTAATCTGAACTTTTCACATCACAGTTCCTAGCTAACCCTCACTTGCACCCTCCTGCAGGTGATGAAGGGTGATCAAACAGCTATTTGTGGTAATGCCTGTGGTGAACTTACAGTGGTGAGTAATCGCTTTAGGACAACCCACAAGGATGGAGAGATGAAAACAATTCATGACAACATGGGATATCCCTCCTAGAATTCAACTAGAGTTGAGGCTGTAAAACTCAACACGGGCAAGCAATGTTTGCATATATTAATAGCGTATAGGTAAGATAAAAATAAATATTCTCATAAGCCTGAAGAGGGCATCTTGACAATGAGCTGCGTTCTCTGATCTCACTTTGCCTCCTAGAGTGCGCCAGCTATTTTTGTACTGGGTGCTAATTGAAGTCGCAAATATGAATCCATCACAGCTAGCTTTTATGCAGTCCTGTATTTGCTGCATCAACGAACAATGCAAGTCTTGTAGTAAATGACAAAGAGGAATTCAAAATGCTTTTGGAGAAAAAGATTTCTTCACAAATGTCCTGGTCTTGTTTATTTAAAAACCAATAAATATTCACATACAAATTGTTCTGAACCAGTTAAGAACTACAAACAAATTGCACTTTGGTGTAAACATACTGTACAAGGAAAAATAACGGCAAAATCTGCCTGCATGCACAGGCGGAGGTAATGTTGAGGATTTCTGTTCTTTGCATCCATAATCGGCAGTGTAATATGGATATCCTGGCACTTAGAAGCACTTCCTGTGGACGATGGATGGGCCAGCCTCATCGTATTCCTGTTTGCTGATCCACATTTGCTGGAAGGTGGACAGGGAAGCCAGAATGGAGCCACCGATCCAGACGGAGTACTTGCGCTCAGGGGGAGCGATGATCTGTGAGAAAGAAGACACGTGATGATTACAAATCAAACGTCGATAAAATAAGACAGCAAAGCTGAATGAGTGAATAAATATTCTACCTTGATCTTCATGGTGCTGGGGGCCAGAGCAGTGATCTCCTTCTGCATACGGTCAGCAATACCTGGGTACATGGTGGTGCCACCAGACAGGACGTTGTTGGCATACAAGTCCTTACGGATGTCGATGTCGCACTTCATGATGCTGTTGTAAGTGGTCTCATGGATACCAGCAGACTCCATACCTTTGGTAGGCAAAACAAGCAGTGAAAACTATTTTCTCATTTATTGAAATAAAAAAATATTTCAGCATGCAAATTTTTGGATGTGACTACACGACAATGATGTACTAAAAGCGGAAATGTTTTTCCTTTGCGTTTTCTGTGGACAAGGTTATCAAAACGATCCCTTAAAGCAACTAAAAACACTGTTATTCTTCCTGGCCAGTAGTTGGCGATGTCACTTTGTAAAGAAACCCTATGCGCCTATATACTGAACATGTAATACTAGGACTGGGTATTGACACAAATTTCACGATTTGATTTCTATTCACAAGCTTTCGATTCGATTCCGATATCCATTATTTTGGATATATATCAGATACAGCACATGTCAAATTTTCTTGAGGAAAAAAAATCTCAACTAATGCTGAAACTATACTATTGTTGGTACTAGATTACTATAATATTGAAGGTTAAAATTAACTTATTTGTATACAAACACTTAAATTACACTCAAGATATAATAATATCTTTACAATTAGATAATCGTATTTCTACTCCAATTCGTTTTTTTAAATATAAACATTTAAATGGTGGCTGTCATAAAAACTTTACTGATTTATTCAAACATGCAAGAACATTACAAATTATAATGAATATGTAATGTGGTGCATATATTTATCAAAACGCTCCTCTCTAGAGGTCATTTTTCTAGCTCCCTAACGAGTTGGACTCTAGATATGTAGGCACTAGATATGTTTTTTTCTGAGGTAAATGTGACGTGACATTGTTTACATGCTGTTTTATTGACGTCTTTACATGTTTGAATCACTGATCGAGCGATTACATGTGACGTGATACAGATTTCGGTAAGTCTTTCATCTTAAGGTAGTTTTTAACACGTACATTCATGTTTATTTAACGCCGTAACTGCTATTAAAGCGGATGAGATGATCAGGTCACATGGGCTCCCCACTGCCGCTTCTCTTGAACTGAGGCACTACTGCGATCTGCCACGGCACATTATGGTGTCAAAACGGTATTTATTTTGAGACTTTGTTTCATATCAAAAGTAACAAAGCACAAAGATTATTGCATTTATTGGATGCGAGGTGCGATACAATGTTCTGTTCTTTAATGAACTGAAAACAGGATAGACTAATCGATTCTTGGGATTTAAGAAACTATATGAGAATCGATTAAAATCGAGAAATCTATATATTTTTTTTACCCAGCCCAACGTAATACGCATGTGCATGATCTCAACCGTTTTTTTTTTTCAAATACGTGATTTTGTAGTTTACACAGAGATGATAACGGTATCGCTTGCAAAAACTTGCACTTTGAAACCCATTTTAAAACCCCCAAAACGCTGTGTAAATAAACGTCCAAAACACATAAATGTTTTCCATTTTTTGTTGAAAACATTGCCATGTAAATGGCCCCTTAGACACTGGCAAAATTAATATGATATTACCCACCAATGAATGAAGGCTGGAAGAGGGTCTCGGGGCAACGGAAACGTTCATTTCCGATAGTGATGACCTGGCCATCAGGCAACTCGTAGGACTTCTCCAGAGAAGAAGAGGAAGCAGCAGTGGCCATTTCATTCTCAAAGTCCAGAGCGACGTAGCACAACTTTTCCTTGATGTCACGCACAATCTCACGCTCAGCTGTGATAATGAAATTCCAGTGTTAACAATATATTATGATATATGGTTTGATCACTCGGTTAATGTGGCGGCATAGTTTATTCATACCAGTGGTCACAAAAGAGTAGCCACGCTCAGTCAGGATCTTCATCAGGTAGTCGGTCAAGTCGCGACCGGCCAGATCCAGACGCATAATGGCGTGGGGCAGAGCATAACCCTCATAGATGGGGACATTGTGAGTAACACCATCTCCAGAGTCCAGCACAATACCTACAAACAACAGAAATGCTTAAGGTTCTAGAGAAACCTAAAATGAGTGAAGTATTTCAATGCATGTATTCACAAACAACACTCACCAGTGGTACGGCCAGAGGCGTACAGTGACAGCACAGCCTGGATGGCCACATACATGGCAGGAACATTGAAGGTCTCAAACATGATCTGCAAAAAAACAGACATTTGTAATATTTGCAACAACGGGGCGAGTAAATTAGTTCATTTTTAGGTGAACTGTCCTTCTCCAAGTTTGTGGAGTCATTGAATGTGCACTATTTGGGAATGTTCAAGCAAGCTTACCTGTGTCATCTTCTCTCTGTTGGCCTTGGGGTTAAGAGGAGCCTCAGTGAGCAGGGTGGGATGTTCCTCTGGCGCCACACGCAGCTCATTGTAGAAGGTGTGGTGCCAGATCTTCTCCATATCATCCCAGTTGGTGATAATACCATGCTCAATTGGGTACTTCAAGGTCAGGATACCTCTCTTGCTCTGGGCCTCATCCCCCACGTAGGAGTCTTTCTGTCCCATACCTACCATGACACCCTGTTAGAGAAGATATCAATAGTTCAGTACATACTGTATGATATTTACATTTATGCATTTATGCATTTGGCAGATGCTTTTATCCAAAGCAACTTACATTTAACCTAAAGTATACATTTCAATCAGTTCTTGCATTCTCTGGGAATTGAACCCATGACCTTGCCGTTGCTAGTGCCATGCACTACTTTTTGAGGTAAATGTCATGATTGTACCTGATGGCGAGGACGACCAACGATGGAGGGGAAGACAGCACGAGGAGCATCATCTCCTGCAAAGCCAGCCTTCACCAGGCCAGAGCCATTGTCACACACAAGAGCGGTGGTCTCATCGTCGTCGCACATGGTGTCAGCTGGGGATCTATATGAGGATCAGATAAATATCTGAACAAGCTGCTAACATCCAAGCAATTTCGTTTGCATTCCTGCCAGGCTCACACGTTCTCTTCAGAATAGACCACCAACCCATCTAAAATTCTTCTCCATACATTCTTATAAATAAAGCTTCTTTATTGGCATTGATGGTTCCGTGAAGAACCGTTAACATCCATTGAACCTTTCCATTGCACAAAGGGTTCTTAAGAGTGGAACAAAAATATTATTTAGATGATTAAAATGTTCTTCAGACAAAAAACAAAAAACAAATGTTCACTGAAAGGCTCTTTATTGAACCCCAATGGTTCTTCTATGGCATCGCTGTGAAAACCAATTTATTTAAAGAGTGTAGTTCAGTAACTCTTTGATTGACTTATACTTATGAAAAAGTGTTAAAAAAAAAGAACATTAATAAAAATTTTGAAACTCAAAGTCAGCAAAGTATTCTTAACTGGCAACTATTAAGCCTCTGAAATGTTTGTTTAGCTCAAGAGTCAATTATTTTCATTATAATTCCAGAGACATTGCAGCAGAACTGGCCCAGTTTAAATCCTAGCGTTCAGAAGATCATCCCATTAAATGAAGTCTGACATTTCTGAAAGCTTTAGCTTTACTTACCAGATCAGCACCAGGAGCTGGTTCCCTTGGAGAGTGAATGGTAGACACCGCCTTGAGCCGCAGCCAATTTATACTCCACGAATGGCCCGGCGCCCGCTGGACTTCCCTCTCCTTATTTGGTAGCCCGAGCGCCATTGAGAGTGGAGTGGCCATGAATGGAAGGGCGCGGAGAGGAGAGACCCTCGTGAGGCATTCGGTCCTAAGCCCATGTATGGGAAGAGACGCGGGGAGGCGTCGCGGGAGGGCGAGTGATGGTATTCCACGATTATTAGCATGTCGGTATTAATCACTGTGGACATTGTTAAAATGTCATCCCTAGAAAATGCATGTTACACGCGCTAAATAAAAACGACAAGGCATTGAGAGAATATTGTTGTTCTCTTTAAACAACAGATAATCCACCGTTTGCACTTAATGATGATTAAGATACTACAATTTAATTTAGATACTAAATATGAATGTGTCTGAGCTTCTGAGGAAAACGAGAGTTTTGAAAAGAGGACAACAGGGAATAATCTATCTATCTATCTATCTATCTATCTATCTATCTATCTATCTATCTATCTATCTATCTATCTATCTATCTATCTATCTATCTATCTATCTATCTATCTATCTATCTATCTATCTATCTATCTATCTATCTATCTATCTATCTATCTATCTATCTATCTGACTTGACTTTGAAATTAAATCAAATATTAGTCTTTGAATGGAATTTGAGGAATAATAGTAAATCTATATAAAGGGGACCGACAATTTATTAATGTATTAGGGAGAATGATAACTTGTGCAAATTCAATTTAAGTAAAATCCTGAAATCACAATAGACAAGACAGGATGCCCAAAATGCATTTGTGCTGTTTTGTCATCCATCCCCCATTCAGGCCAACCCTTTCATCTGACGTTTCCCTGCCATTTGTCTCCATTTATATCATACCAGAAGTGTTTGAGCTTTAGCAAGATAAAAGGCAGAGCGCAAAACTCATGTAGTGTTATCTGCTTGCTTTATTACGTGAAAAGAGCTGGCACTGTATATCAAAGATACTTAATGAGACTATATTGGGCTTGAGAGTCATCACTCTTTTAAAGGCAATGATCAGGTTTGGGAAGGTTACTTTTAAAATGTATTTCACTACAGATTACAAAATACATGCTTTAACCTCTTAAACTCTGGGACCATTTTTGGGATTTCCGCTATATAGCGGCATTATAGCTCAGACAACATATACTTACATGTTTATCACTTTTAGCAGTGTTTTATGTAACTTCAAAGGGTTTCCTATAAAATGACACCAAAAGTTTGAATTTAGACCACTGTATGTGGGTATAGGAAGCTTTTCAATTTGGGTTAGGCCAAATCCAGGTGGAAATGGTACCAGAGTAATTTAGTGTAAATAAGTTACTTTGTGTAAAACAAATGTAAAAAGTTATGCATATCTCCAGACAGTAGAGACTATAAGCTTTCAAATGGTACCACATATGAGGTCAGAGCTCCTACACAGACATTTAAAATTGAAAGTATATACATGATGATGTCATTCCGGACCCTGTACAGTTTTGTAATGTATTAGATTACACAAGTTTTGTAACTTAATATAAATACTTTAGAAAACTTTGGAATAATAATAAGGTATGTAACACAAAGGGACCACCAAACATAGGACTTGGTTTTCCTCTGCATATTATTTTAAACAACATCAGTTCCCTTTCAGTCAGTCACGCTCAACGTACCTCCTTCCCTCCTTCAGGGAACTGGGGTGTGTGAACTTTTTGAATTGAATGAACAAGGTAAATTGTACAAATTTTTTCTTCTGCGAAAACATGTAGTTATTAGCTTCTAAAGGGCAGTACTAAATGGAAAAATATATGATCTTTAAACAAAATAAGAAAAATGTACACATCATCCTGTTCAAAAGTTTCCACCCCCTACTTTTAAAGGGTTACTTCACCCAAAAATGATCATTAGCCCATGATTTTGTCACCCTCAAGTCATCCTAGGTCTATATGACATTCTTCTTAATGTCTTCATAATATCTTCTTTCTGTCAGAAGTTAGTTATTTTAGTCTATAAAGTTTAAAATATGGATATTTTTCTTACACAAATGTACCACGCTTCAGAAGGCCTTTATCAACCCACTGGAGCAGTGTGGAGCAGTTATATGATGGATAGATGCACTTTTATGGACTTCATAAACAAGACAACAATTCACTGGATATGGATATTTTTATATGGATATTTGGATATATGGATATAATATGGATATTTTTCTTACACAAATGTACCACACTTCAGAAGGCCTTTATCAACCCACTGGAGCAGTGTGGAGCAGTTATATGATGGATAGATGCACTTTTATGGACTTCATAAACAAGACAACAATTCACTGCCGTTACAATGTTTGGATTAAGAATTAAGAATTTTTTAATAACTCATAATGTAATGTAAAATCATGGGTTAATTTGTGGGTGAACTAACCCTTTAATGCATTGTGTTTTATGGAAGCTTGCTTCCCATTCAGTCGGTCACTTTCGACGCCACGTCGGAGTACCGACGAATAGGAATCTCGCTCGCGAGAACCAATCTACTTCAAGTGTAACTAATTGAGCCAATGCACATTGGCATGCAATGATTGCACCAGGTGTTCATGCCACACCGTGCGGCTATAAATGAGGAACACAGGTGATTGCATCAAATCAACCTTTTGCTTCGGAGCCGAGTGGTAGATGGTAACGCCAGATATCACTCACTACTTCGCAGTCCTGACTGAAGGCGGAAGCCGCCTTTCGGAAGCGATCTCTTCAGTCGGTGTTGGTGTGACGGCACAGCAGCAGGTCGCATGGTTTTCAGATCATCTCTCTTTGTTGTTCGTCAGAGCAATCACAAATGCTGTTCTCACAGCTGGTTCGGTGCGCTAGGTGGAGAGCGCTGAAAAGCC
The DNA here is from genome assembly GCA_023566225.1 of Romanogobio albipinnatus. Taxonomy (NCBI): domain Eukaryota; kingdom Metazoa; phylum Chordata; class Actinopteri; order Cypriniformes; family Gobionidae; genus Romanogobio; species Romanogobio albipinnatus. Next base: position 20,512,911 of record CM042256.1, on the reverse strand, counting down.
GTTCTTACCGCTGAAAAGAGAGCGCCTTCGTGTGAGAGAGCGCGCACGTCAGGCTGCACCCACCCCCTGACTGTGTCGCCGTGACCCCGCCCCCTGCGTGCTTCAGCACCAAGGAGAGTGTCCTTTTGAAAGAGCTTACACAGAAAGAGATTGTCTTTTTCAAGATGACATTCTTTCTGTGTGTTTCTGGATGCGGTGGTTACCTGTCATCGAGGGATGGTCACCAGTGTTGTCTCGTGTTTGGGCATTTAACACGCTGAGGCAGCGCTGGTGGATGACTCATGTTCTCACTGCGGGAACATGACCATCTCGGAGTTGCGGTCTAGACTCCATCTCGCAAGGGGTGGAGTCCCCGTGCCTCTGCCTCGATCTAACCTGCCATCTAAGCGTGTCCAGTCGATGCTGAACTGCCTGAACACATTTCAAGGCAGGATGGCGGTTCCACTGAAACAGTTTCAGAGGCTCCTGGGGCATATGGCAGCCGCTGCGGCAGTAACACCGCTCGGCCTGCTTCATATGAGACCGCTTCAGCATTGGCTACACGGCCAAGTCCCGAGATGGGTGTGGCAACGCAGCACTCAACGGGTGAGCATCACACCGGCCTGCCGCCAGACCTTCAGTCCATGGTCAGACCCCTCGTTCCTTCGGGCTGGAGTGCCCCTGGAACAGGTGTCCAGGCACGCTGTGGTTTTTACGGATGCCTCTGCCATGGGCTGGGGTGCCACATACAACGGGCATGCAGTGCCAGGGGTTTGGACGGGCCCACACCTGCATTGGCATATCAATTGCCTCGAGTTGCTAGCAGTGCATCTTGCTCTGAGCTGCCTCAAAGTGCGGTTATGGGGCAATGATGTACTGGTCCGCACAGACAACACTGCGACCATTGCGTATATCAACCCACAAGGTGGTCTGCGCTCCCGTCGCATGTCGCAACTCGCCCGCCATCTCCTCCTCTGGAGTCAGAAGTGTCTGAGGTCGCTTCGGGCCATTCATGTCCCTGGTGTGCACAACTGTGTGGCCGACGAGCTTTCACGAGCTGCGCTCCCAGGCGAGTGGCGACTCCACCCCCAGGTGGTTCAGCTGATTTGGAGACAGTTCGGGGTGGCACAGGTTGACCTGTTTGCCTCCCCAGAAACATCCCACTGCCAGTGGTTCTATTTGCTGACCGAGGGTGCCCTTAGTGCCACTCAGCACGGATGCCCTTGTGCACAGCTGGCCCCAGGGACTGCGCAAATATGCATTTCCCCCAGTGAGCCTACTTGCACAGACTCTGTGCAAGATCAGGGAGGATGAGGAGCAGGTCCTGCTGGTGGCGCCATACTGGCCCAACCGGAACTGGTTCCCAGAACTTATGCTCCTCACGACAGCCCCTCCTTGGCCGATTCCGTCTACAAGACAGGCTTACGCCTTGAAGTAGAACCTGTTCGTCGAGTGGTGTTCTTCTCGCCGAGAAGACCCCCAAAGATGTTCGATCGTGTCTGTGCTTTCCTTCCTGCAACAGGGGTTGGAGCGTAGGCTCCAAGGTCCAAGCCTCCACCCTCAAGGTTTATGTTGCTGCAATATCCGCCTATCACGTCCATGTAGAAGGTAAGACGGTTGGGAAGCACGACCTGGTCGTCAGGTTCCTCAGGGGGGCGAGACAGTTAAATCCTCCTCGCCCCCCCTCCATACCCTCTTGGGATCTTGCTCTGGTGCTCCGAGCACTTCAGAATGCCCCATTTGAGCCTTTGCAGTCAGCAGAGCTAAAGATTCTGTCTATGAAGACTTTGCTGTTGGCTGCATTGGCCTCCATCAAGAGAGTAGGGGACCTGCAGGCATTTTTGGTCGACGAATCATGCCTAGAGTTCGGGCCAGGTAATACCCACGTGGTACTGAGACCCCGGCATGGCTATGTGCCCAAGGTTCCTACCACTCCCTTCAGGGACCAAGTGGTGAACCTGCAAGCGCTGCCCCCAGAGGAGGCAGACCCAGCCCTAGCTTTGCTCTGTCCAGTCCGTGCATTTACGTGGATAGAACTCAAAGCTTCAGAACCTCAGATCAGCTCTTTGTCTGTCACGGAGGCCAGCAGAAGGGAAAGGCTGTCTCCAAGCAGAGGATGGCCTACTGTATAGTGGATGCCATAACCTTGGCTTACCAAGCACAAGGTGTGCCCTGTCCACTAAGGGTGCGAGCACACTCTACTAGAAGTGTTGCATCCTCCTGGACACTGGCACTTGGCGCCTCGCTGTCAGACATCTGTAGAGCTGTGGGCTGGGCGACACCCAACACGTTTGCTAGATTCTATAGCCTACGTGTAGAGCCGGTCTCCTCCTGTGTTCTCACCTCAAACGGGTAGAAGCACTGAGAGGCCCCATCTCTTGTTGGCTTGCTGCGCTCCAGCGCTCTTTTTCTCCAGAAGCAAACTCTGTGAGTCCTCCATCACCCTCGGTGCCGGACGTGGCGGAATGTCTGTCATCAGTCTTGAGAACCGGTATTGGGCTTGGGTTATATGAGTGACCCTACAGGGATCCCATATATCTTTCCACGGTCTCTCCTACGGGAAGCCCGTGTCTTTCCCTTGGGAGAGCCTTCCCGTCAGTGGGACTGAGCCCCCTCCTCCGTCACGGGCTATGTCTCAGCATTGTACTCCACATAACTCCTTCGGGGTATGATATGGTCTCCGCAGCATCCCTTCTCTAGGGCACGCTTTCCCAGTGCTATCCAATAATCACTGAGCGGGTCATGCGGAACAGCAGTGATGGACTTCCCGGTGTGAGCCCCATCTCATCAGGTAAGAGAGCTCAGGTGGCTCACACAGGGCACTGGATGGGGACAGAGGCCATGGCGTTTTGGTAGGGATTCCTATTCGTCGGTACTCTGACGTGGCGTCGAGAGTGACCGACTGAATGGGAACGTCTCGGTTACATATGTAACCCTCGTTCCCTGAAGGAGGGAACGGAGATGCCACGCCACGTCCCTTTGCCATGTCCTCTGTACCCTGCTGGGGTGCCTGTCTACCTACTCGGCTCCTCAGCAAAAGGCTGATTTGATGCAATCACCTGTGTCTCATTTATACCCGCACGGCATGGCATGAGCACCTGGTGCAATCACTGCATGCCAATGTGCATTGGCTCGTTTAGTTACACTCGAAGTAGATTGGCTCTCGCGAGCGAGATTCCTATTCGTCGGTACTCCGACGTGGTGTCTCCATTCCCTCCTTCAGGGAACGAGGGTTACATACGTAACTGAGATGTTTCACCACTAAATATTAAAAAAATAAAAAAGGTAATTGCAACTTTTTTTGTCAGAATTGCGCGATTTAAACACACAATTGCGTATTATAAAGTCAAAACTGTGAGATAAAAAGTCGCAATTACCTTTTTTAATTTTTTTATTTATTAAAGTCGCAAGAAAATCGTCGTTTTTTTTTTTGTCCTTTTTTACGTTTTTTTCTCACAATTGCAAATGTATATCTTACAATTCTCAGAAAAGATTTAATTGCGAGGGAAAAAAAAGTCAGAATTGTGAGTGCAATTACCTAAACAAATTACTTAACATCATAAATCATAAATCATTTTCATAAATAATCGGTACAGCGTATTTGTCTTTTATAAATATGATCAAAATAAAGACTCTTTGGAGATATGAAAGATGCAATACTACTCTATAGGTAACATGAGATTGGCAGAAACTGTGTGTGTTATGTACCCTTTAATTGCCTGTTACAGTTTACATTAATGTTTAAATTAAATAAATTACAAAAATTCAATATCAATAAAATCCCACTGGGTACCACTCATCTCCACTACAAATAGGAAAAAGAGGCTACAATTTGCACGAGCTCACCAAAATTGGACAGTTGAAAACTGGAAAAATGTTGCCTGGTCTGATGAGTCTCGATTTCTGTTGAGACATTCAGGTGGTAGAGTCAGAATTTGGCATAAACAGAATGAGAACATGGATCCATCATGCCTTGTTACCACTGTGCAGGCTGGTGGTGTAATGGTGTGGGGGATGTTTTCTTGGCACACTTTAGGCCCCTTAGTGCCAATTGGGCATCGTTTAAATGCCACGGCCTACCTGAGCATTGTTTCTGACCATGTCCATCCCTTTATGACCACTATGTACCCATCCTCTGATGGCTACTTCCAGCAGGATAATGCACCATGTCACAAAGCTTGAATCATTTCAAATTGGTTTCTTGAACATGACAATGAGTTCACTGTACTAAAATGGCCCCCACAGTCACCAGATCTCAACCCAATAGAGCATCTTTGGGATGTGGTGGAACGGGAGCTTCGTGCCCTGGATGTGCATCCCACAAATCTCCTTCAACTGCAAGATGCTATCCTATCAATATGGGCCAACATTTCTAAAGAATGCTTTCAGCACCTTGTTGAATCAATGCCACGTAGAATTAAGGCAGTTCTGAAGGCGAAAGGGGGTCAAACACAGTATTAGTATGGTGTTCCTAATAATCCTTTAGGTGAGTGTATATGTCACTTCGGGCTGTTAACAGTTGGTGGAATTTTGATGTGATGTATTTGTCATATTAAGAAAAATATTAATGAGCTGCTCAATTAATTTAGCTGATTCAATAATTTTTTTTGTGTTATATACTTTCTCTATGTGTTATATAAAATCTGGGACTCAGAAAAATGTTAACAGCACTGTTTAAAAAAAATGGAAATATTGATTGGTATTGATCTGCGCATGATCTGCACCAAATGCCAGGAAATCATGCATACTTGGGAAAATGACAAAAAAAAAACATACCATGGTGGCTGACAATATGGCACGCAACTGTTTTCAGACTCTCCTAGCATGTCTACATTTCACTGACAACAATGATTCTTAAAATCAGCTAGCATGGGAATAAGTGTTGGAAGATCTGTCCATGGCTTGATAAGTTTTGTTAATAATTTTGAATAATACGCATAATTTTGATATATGTTGTGGAAAAGAAAAGAAACAGAAAAAAACTGTTATTTAGCAAAACAATTATAAAACGTTTTTTTTTTTAACTGAGAAATAAACGCCCAATGTCACATATATGTAACATTACAGATCTATCACAAGGAGGGGTTGTATTTCAAAAACAACTGCAGAAACATGTTACAAGTGGTCCATTAAGCCTGTTTTATATGCCCCATAATTTTCCTATAAGGATAAATTGGTCTGGGTTCTTATGGGTTAAATACGTAACTAAGTTACATGTATTTCATTACTCCCCAACCCTGGCAATGATTAAGATGAATTTTATTCATAGGAAGCTGCTCTGTTTCTGATGGGCAGGTTTCATAGAAGAAGGTTCAAAGAACACTTTGCAATCCTGTGGTACCACATCAGCACCTTTGAAAATCCATGTCAAAGACCCACACTCTGAGGTTAGCAGAGTTAAAATGATGAATAGAGAATTTATAAATAGGGATTGTGGAAGTCACATCAACGACCACTGCCGGTGTTCACTGTATTAAAGTATTTAACCGAAAATTGCTGATTTGCAGCATTATCACCCCTCTGAGTTAACCTCCTCTCTCCTGTATCAGCATTTCGCACCATTTCTTGTCAAAAGAAAGTATGTTGCTGTATCTGTATTTCCATTGTTCAGTGTTCATTTGCGCTACAGTGTCTATATCAGTAATGACCGTTCCCTCTCATAATGTTAAATTCATGTGACTACTGAGTGATGTAACGTGCTGCTTTTTGCATAATCCCCAACATTCTCTGTCTGAGCATCTGTCAGCCGGCAGGGGCTTAGGGTTTCCTCTATTTGAACTCGTGGTTGTGTTAAGGGTGATTTGGCTGCTACAAAAATAACCTTGATATTTGCTTGAACCACACGTGTGCAAATATTTGCAACAAGCTCCCAAAAAGGTTCATAATCATGAAGAATATTCTTCATATTTGTGTTGCTATGTAAATTCAGTCTTCACAACTTGCTTTCCTCTGCAATACACTCGCTTTGAACTTACAGTAAACTGTAATCCCTTTTAGAAGCAAAACAGCCTGTAAGGGGCCAGCAGTTGTGCTTAATCCACTTGCTGTTTCTCTCGCAGCTCTTCCTTCCAATAATCCACTCACACTTCAAAAGTGTGTTTAACATTCACGTTGAGGGTATCTCCTCATGGTTTTCCCGCAAATTACAGTAATCGTTTGTTCACAATGTTCTTGCTAATCTTAAAAGGGTATGCAAATGGTTTCCATGACATCTCTTTTTTGAAATGTACGTGCTTCTCCTTTGGCCTTTAAGGACCTTTTGTGCTTATTAGGTACTTAAAAAGGAAAGCTGAAGGTCGTCTTCAGATGAGCTGAGGTTTCCGTTGAGCACAGAAATATTATTATTTTAGGGTCACATTCTCTGGATAGTAATGTCACAGGATATGTTGCTTGTTGCCGGCTAGATCTTTCTGTGGCCCTCTGAAACTCGATGCATTTCATCCTCTGATTTGTTGAATGCATTCATCACACAGCACATTGGTGTTTTCAGAAAAGGCTTAATCAGATATCCAATACTACGTACTGAGCAATGTTCTGACATTGTCGCTCACATTTTATAAATAGCTGATTACATAATTATGATGTGAGCCATGCTGTGCCCTACTAACCTCTCTCATCATTCATCATACGCTCTGAATGACCCACAGAACTGGCATTCAGTAATATGTATTTTAATGAGTTAGACATTCAAAGGTACAACCCAGGAAAGGCAGGAAATCACAATAAAATACAGTACATTTGTTGCCAGTTATAATACTCAAAATAAGATCTTCAATTAGTATTGGTCTATCAGCAATCAATAATCAGTGACAAGACATAAAGGCCATAAATGTAATTTGATGGATGGGGGATTGAGCGGTCTGTGTCAAATGTAATCTTGAAAAAAAGGCTGGATGAGAGCCAGACATTTCATAGTGGAGTGTGGAATGCTGAATCCACGCCCTCTCTGTGATCTCGTTCTATGTGTGGAGAGCCGAACTCATGCCAGCTTCACAGGAATAACCTGTCGCCACCGTCTCTCTCTCTCTTCTTCTTCTCTCTTGTATGGTAATGGTACACTTACTGTGTGCTCTTCATGTAAGCAAACATTCTGAATGTGTGTCCGAATGTGTAAACAAAACATTACATTTATCAGTTCTTCAGAAACTTCAATGTTAAAGGCCTCGATATACCCACGGCAAAGTTCTTTTTCATTCTTCGCTTATAAGTAAAATAAGTTACCAGAGCAGCAGTATACTGTTAACGTACATCACAACGCTACTGAGAGCGGCGTTTAGATGTATATTTAAATATGTGCTGCGCTCTTTCCTCTCAATGACAAAATAAACAACGAGGTGAGAAATCAAATCAAATCAAATCAAATCAAATCACTTTATTGTCACTCTACCATATGCACAAGTGCAACAGTAGGTGAAATTCTTAGGTGCAGTCCGAGCAAACATAGTAGTCATGACATGACATGTACAACATTTAAGCAACAAGAGATTACACATCTGATGCGCACACAATTACTCACAGCACAGTATACACTACAATAAACAATAAATAATTTACACAATGTGAGTGTAGTTCTCACAGCTTTAAACAATATACACATACTTACAATATACATATACTTTAAACAATATACACTAAACATACATTAAACAATAACAGTATACATTAAGCTATAGTAATAATACACAATGTACAGTATACAATATGTTCACAAATAGAAATCCGATGTACAATAGATGCTATATGATAAATAAATGTGTATATAATGTGTGTGTATCTCCAGTGGTTTGTGCTGAGTGATATTCTGTCCAGTGTGTGTTATGATCCTGATGGATCAAGAGTTAAGTAGTCTGATTGCTTGTGGGAAGAAGCTGTTCTGGAGTCGGCTGGTGCGTGTTCTGATGCTGCGGTACCGTCTGCCTGACAGCAGCAGTGAGAGCAGCCCATGGTTCGGGTGTAGAGTCTCTGATGATCCTCTGAGCTCTCTTCACACACCGCCTGGCGTAAATGTCCTGGAGGGAGGGAAGCTCACCTCCGATGATGCAGCTGGCCGTGCGCACTACCCTTTGCAGGGCTTTGCGGTTGCGGGCGGTACTGTTGCCGTACCAGGTGGTGATGCAGCCAGTCAGCAGACTCTCTATGGTGCAGGTGTAGAAGCGTGTGAGGATGTGGCGGTTCATTCCAAACCTCCTCAGCCGTCGCAGGAAGAAAAGGCGCTGATGAGCCTTCTTCACAACGGCCTCAGAGTGGACGGACCATGAGAGTTCCTCTGTGATGTGGACACCGAGGAACTTGAAGCTGCTGACTCTCTCCACCGGTGCTCCATTGATGGTGATGGGGCGGTGTTCTCTCTCATTCCTCCTGATGTCGACCACCAGCTCCTTGGTCTTGCTGACGTTGAGGGAGAGGTTGTGCTCCTGACACAATCGTGTCATAGTATGCACCTCCTCTCTGTAGGCCGTTTCATCATTGTCAGTGATGAGACCTACCACCGTCGTATCGTCAGCAAACTTGATGATGGTATTGGAGCTGTGGGTTGCCACACAGTCATGTGTGTACAAGGAGTACAGGAGTGGGCTGAGAACACAGCCCTGAGGGGCTCCAGTGTTGAGAGTCAGTGATGAGGAGATGTTACTGCCCATTCTGACCACCTGGCGTCTGTTTGACAGGAAGTCCAGGATCCAGCTGCATAACAAGCTGTTTAAGCCTAGAGCCCGGAGTTTCACGTCAAGTATGGAGGGCACAATGGTGTTGAATGCTGAGCTGTAGTCTACAAACAGCATTCTAACATACGTGTTCCTCTTTTCCAGGTGGGAGAGAGCAGTGTGAATTGTAGATGAAATGGCATCATCAGTGGAGCGGTTTGTGCGGTATGCAAACTGCAATGATTCAGCGGAGCTTGCGACGTAGCGGCCATCCTCGGCGCCATCTTGAGCATGTTGATGACGGCACCAAATCAGCAGTTAAGAAAGCATCTGATCATAGCGATGTGGAAATGTTTGCACCAGCTTTATACAACAGATTGCTTTAACCCTTAAACGCATACCTCGGGTCTTTAGTGACCCAGAACGTCATTCACTACCCACCTCCTCATTCATTTTTTAAGTTAGACATCAACATCCTTAGGGTGTGTTCACACTTGTCATGTTTGGTTCAATTAAAACAAACCCTGGTGCGATTGCTTGGTTAGTGCGGTTCATTTAAACATATGTGAACGCTGCCATACGAACCCTGGTGCGCACCAAACAAGCGGGCCGAGACCGCTAAAAAGATGGGTCTCGGTCCGCTTCCAAACATACTCTGGTGCGGTTTAATTAATATATGAAAACAAACCAAAAACAGGACGTGCTGTCACAAGATGCCACTACAAGTCAGCTGATTTGACGACACGGAAAGATCGGTGTATCCAAAATGAGTAGAGGGCAAACGTGGAGCAACGGGGAGGTAAAGTGCCTCATCAATATATGCAGATCTTCGTTTCTGCATACAACAGAGGAATTCCTGGTGCTGTTTTGAACATTTTATGAGCTCTTCGTGAGTTCTCAGCTGGTAAAAATAAAACCATATATATATGCATAAAATGGTCGCTTTTAATCCAGCACACAGCATTGTTTTGAATGTTCGGTAAGCAAGCTCCGTTGTGAAATATACGTCATAAAAGCCGACCATTCAGGTGTGACTGTATCCCTATGCCTTTCGTTCGGTAACTTTAGGTTCGCTGTTAAAAATGCCAGTGTGAACGCTAAGCGGACCAGGACTATATGTTTTGTTTTTTGGTCCGGAACAAACGAACCAAACGAACCGAACTACAAGTGTGAACGCACCCTTAGTATTCCTCAATCAATTCATTATAATCAATATAACAAGAAAAATAAATAATAAAAAGAATGCCGGTTTTCCATTCATTTTTTGAAAAAAAATTGTATAGAGTCGCTAACGACCCGAGGTGTGAAACAATGTAAGTATATTTTTTTGCTGCACAACAATAAATTCATCTTTGATGACTGAATAAGTGCAATTCACCTTTATTACACAAGGTGGATATGTTTGATACACAATGATGAAGTGATGTTTCACTCATAGTTACTGCAGGCAGAAAACAAAAGAATAGGAAGTATCATCAGCAAAATTTGAAATGGCTCTGTGATTTACTGCAGAGCAAGTACTGAACACAATGAAATATTAGTGTCACTTGATGATGGATCTGGTGAAGAAGCTGTAAGCAATCAAAATATTGATTTTGAAAATGATAGTTTTGAGAATATGTTTGAGATCGCGAATATGAGCCAGATGCTAAATGTACTGGGAAATGAGCTCTGACGAGGACAGTGATGATGCATACAACATCTGCTCGGAACCCTTCCAAGCTCCAAAAGGTGACAAAATATGCTTTATTTTATTCTTCTGTAATATTAATCTATAATATCAAGGGAGTTTTATATTATCGTGGACAGGTAGAGATCCATCCGTGTTAGATGTTGTTCCACTAAAGACCCGAATATGTAATAATAATTGGCAAAAAATTAATCTGCTTTAAGGGTTAAAACAAGCTGCTTTACAGTTACATGAAAAACACAGTGTCGGTGTTTCTTTCAAGTAGAATTACAACTATATTTTTGCTATAAAGCAGCTCTACACTGAATTCATATTTTTACTTGTGGATGTCTGACCTTGAGGGACAGAACAGAATAAATGAACTGGAGAAGATTTCCATGTCAAAGAAGGCGGAGCCTCAGAGGCACACCTCAACCATTAAATTTGTGCATTTTCAAAGTTTAGTGTAACCGTTCCTTGAGAGTGAAAAATTTCATCATACAGATTTTGCAAAGGGTTCATCTTGGTCATGAAGATTGCTGTTTTCACCAGCAGAAAGCTTGATTTGAAAGTGACTTCTGTGTGAGCGGTGTGCCTTTTTACCCATGACATTTTGCCAAAATGTCACTATTGTGAACGCACCTTCCAGTTTTCTTTCGTGTGTGGTCCAGTGGTTGTTTTGAAACACCCTTGTGACTAAAATCTTCTTTCTAGTGTTGATTCATCTGCTGTCATTTGTGAAGGACTTAAAAAAAGGATGGAACAACTGTTTCGTAGACATTGGCTCCCTGGTGCTTCCTGTTGTTTTCAGTTTGAGAAGGTTTGTATGTGTGTGCTTAGGGGGATGGTCACTTGTGGAACAGCTGCTTGGGTGTTTGACAGCTTACACTCCCCTCCTTAACACACACACACACACACACACACACACACACACACACACACACACACACACACACACACACACACACACACACACACACACACACACACACACACACACACACACACACACACGCACGCACGCACACACACACACACACACACACACACACACACACACACACACACGCACACACGCACGCACACACACACACACACACACACACACAGTAGCAGACAACGCACCTGTTTGAGCAGAGAGTACCATGCACAGTAAAACCTAAGACTTGAGGTGCCAAGATTACTGTTTGTTTACAGGTCAGCAAAATGGTGACAAATTTTCCCTAGGAAGTGTTTAGACCACACAGACAATGGTTGTGCCCCCTTGAAAGGCAGTTACAGAGGAAACATTTTATGGTTCACAACCATGCCAACCTTGCATATGACTTATAAAACCTTAAAAACGTTAATTTTTTTGTAAATTTGAATTTGAAATTAGTTTGACCCATGCAAAATGATCACTGCCACATTAGGGTGTTCTAGGTAGTTGCAAGTTGCAATGACTTTGCTTCTTTATCAGCACTTTGCTCTGCATTTTTTCATAGCGTGGAGAACATTTTAATAATCCAAAGAACCTTTTTTTTGTACTATAAAGAACCCTTTGTGCAATGGAAAGATTCCATGGATGATAAAGGTTCTCTAACCAGCAATGACAATAAAGAACCTTTATTTATAAGCATGTTCTGTCTGTGTGGTGGAAACAACTTTGCTAACATTTTTGTTGTTGTTAGCATTTTGCTATGATGTTGCAAGGGGTTGTGACACATTAGCTAACATGTTCTGAGTGGGTTCAATGCAGTTCCTAGGGTGTTCTTGATGATTATGATTGATAATGGTTTTGCTAAAATATTGAGTGTGGTTGTTAGCATGTAGCATGTAACTTATCCTATAGACCATATGTAGCCCTTCCCCTTTTCCGCGCTGCGCTCGTTGTATTCTATCTTCTGGTTTGTATTTCTACAGCATGAAGATAAGATCTTACGGATTTATGAATGAACCGCTCATTTTAAAATCTTCCTGGCCCACTGACATTTATTATGACATCCACTTCAAATATTACAATTCTCATGGTAACTTTTAGCCTGACGTCGTCATACTCAATTCTAGTCAGAATTTGAGTCTGATACTGCTCCGTTGGGCTGTGATTATGGGGCGTGTTTAAACCAAACCAGGAAAGACCTCAATTGGATAGACCTACAACCAATCAGAGCAACGGAGCGACGCATAATGTTAGTTGTCAAATGTCAACAGAACTCAACTGCACTGTGTTGCCAAGTCCGCGGGTTGAAGCGACCCCAATTATGTGATATACAGACCTAGGAATGCGAAATTCCAGTCCAGCCAAAATAACACATATTTTACCCCCCAAATGCCATTTTTCCCGGAGAAATAGGAAAAGCTATTGGGCTTGTTTTTGGCTAGTTTTGAGTAGCAATTGGGCGAGTTTTGCTGTAAAATCTTGGCAACCCTGTCACTGCACACACGCTAGAATAAGTCACGTTAGAAGAAGAAGATGAGTGTAAACGATCTTTGCCGGTGTTGTAAAAAAAGAATTTAAGGATACACAGAGTACTTACCAACACGATCATCATTTCTGAGAGAAATAGTAAAGGTGAATGCATATAGGAACAAGTTCTCCGTTTAGGATTAGAACAAATTCAACCCAAGCGCCTTTGATGACGTGGATGATTACGTTACTGTTTATCATCTGTCCATCATCGTATAAAGCCCGCCCTGATAATTTCATTGGTCCGAACAGTTTCTGTTTGGGCATAATTACTTCTCTATGGATCAAGTCCAGACCGAACTGCCCGTGCAACATTTTTTGTAGGCGGGGCTAAATTCGTCTGGCATCCAGGCTAGGTAACTTTCATTAACTCTACAATAAGTAAATCCACTATTAGAATATTAATAAATTAATAGCACAATAGCACTGAGATAGGGCCTATTCATGTCCATAGCACAAACAGTTTGGGCCAACATGTGCTAAGTAGTTATTTAGGGGAATGTGTATCAATTATTTATTCAGTTTAAACAATATTAATTGTGATGCTTCCCTTAGCAAGCTGCAGTAAATAACAACTGCCTCAAGTACTATTAGAGATCCATTAATAAAACAACCATTCTCATAGATTCAAACAACAGTATGACCTCCTAGTCTTGAATACCTGACCCACTATGGTCGTCAGTGAAGTTGAGGTGCTGATTCACATTAAGTCAATTCTTGTGGTGTAAGGTTTCTGTGCTTTGAGGAGGGGACGGCCTTGAAACCAGAACCTCTGCTGCTGAAGTGAAAGACCCTGGCCCGGACTGTCCAAAATATCCTGGCTTCCTACCCTCAGAGATGCCTCTCATTCTCACCCCAGCTCCAAAGATCGGATCCTGCATCATCACACACTTAACCTTCTATTATTACCACTAACACAAACACACATCAGAGTGCCAGCAGACAGACCCCGGGGGCTACAGCTGAGAGAGACCCTTGTGGCTTCAGACCACTGGAATGTCTATGAGTGTAACTTCATCCCGGGTTGAATGAGGGGGGAAATCTTCAGGATAGGGACAAGGTCACAGTGGATGTGGAGTGGGGTTAAGGGAAGAGCACATTTATATGGTGCCAATCTAGAGCGGAGTTAAGTCTCTTTGGCTGGCAGTACAGAGAAGGTATTATAACATGACTAATGGGATGCTTGTCACTCATTTCTTACTGGTTTCATAATAATTGGATCCGGAATTGACAAATAAAGATGTGCACCAATAGTGCTATGGACATGATTGATACCTCAAATTGCCTGCTTTATTGCTATTACTTCTTCTTGTATGGTTTTCAAATGGCAGATAATAGAAGATCTGAGCCATTCTAGGGGTAATAAATAAGGGGTGGGATTTTTTTGACTTGGGCCAGTTGCTTACTACATTCTAAAATAACATTCTAAATACATTTAGAACACATTAGCAAATTTATAGGCTATAGCAACAGCCCTATTCCATACGCCCCATGACGCTTTGAGCGAATTATGGGTGTAACTTCCGCTAAGCTGTAAACAGTCAGTGAAAGGTTCGCTCTATGAACGTAATAATACCTTTTTTTTTAGACTGGGTACAATGAGATGACATTATCCTACTCACCCTTCAACCATCGAACATTAAAAGAACATTTAAAAGTGTAAAAGCATCAACAACGTACTTCCAAAGGACCATGAATAACACCAAAAGCACGATTCTTTCCACAGCAAAATTGGACAGGTTAAATATCACGTTGCCTTAATCAAAAAGGTTCATTAACTGCGTAGCATTGCGTGATACTATTTCAAAGTGATTTCCGTCATTTTGACAGATAATAAATTGTATTTACCTGTGAAAACAAACCTGGAAAGAAACGTGAGGATTTGAGGAGGAAATCGAGAGATTCTTTGTGCATTCCAGTTAATTATTAATGGGATAGTAAAATAAATAGGGAGAACATACCACAAATGTGCAGTATATGTTGTCCTTTTTCATACTGTTACAGTGGAATACAATGGCGAAATTAAATTAATCACAAGGAAAAGAATGCAGCGACTAAAAAGAGCTCTTGTCAAAGATGTTCTTGTAAAAACATATATACTCATAACATACTTTCAACATGTTAAAATACCAAACGTTACGCTATTCTCATGATGTCTTTATTTGAAGAAAAAGCTTTATTTGTTGCGCAACCTTTTGATTTGAAATGGCTCGTCTTTTTGAATGGAAGCTCCCCAAATCGGAAGTGCCACCCATAATTCAAAACGCAGTAGGCCTGTCAGGAATAAGGTCGATAGCAATCACACAGAACAGGCTAGTAACATTGCAACATTCTAAAAAAAAAAACAATATGCAAAACATCTTATCAACTAAATTGCAATGTCCTGACAACTGCTCACAATAACTTTGCATCGTGGCAGCACATTTCATTGACAAAATTGTTTATATCAAAGAAAGGCCTCTGATCTGTGAGTGTCCTTGCATGACTGGGCCTACTTAAAGAAAATTAAACCGCTGGAATCCTGTCGCCTGCAGGGAGTTTGACATCATCACCGCTTCTTAAACCGAGTGTGGCAGAGCCCCGCTGAGAGGTGTGCTTGGCTGACATCTTTTACAGGCTCATAATAAAAACATACAGTACTCTGCCTCACAGTCGGAGGTTATTTTGGAACAGTCTTATTGACACTGAGCTGCCATTGTTGGAATGAAAAAGGGATAGAGGGATTTGAAAGGAGATCCTCATATCACGGAGAGAGCGGTTGAACTTGAACGCACAAATGGGCAAACACTACAGGAAAATGAGAACATCTGAGCTCAAGGGATTTTAGCTGAATGGAGAATTTAACAAAACTCGCAAAGGATTTTTTGGGAATTAAGAAGCTCTGAGGTTATCAACATTGAAACTTGTCTAAAAAGTTCCCATTATGAAAAGATTCAAACTGTTGTTCACCTACCACTGCAGGCATAGGGATCTGCATCAAAGCATCATACCTCCACACACTGCCTGATAAGGTCACATTTTTGGAGGTTTTGGACAGCCAGTCCAGAGTGCTCAGAAATAGTTACACATGTTCAAACCACTCCACAGATTCTCAGTCCTGTAGCACATCACGATTTACTGTGTTACAGCTGAAGACATTACCTCTAATGACAAGAAATGTACATGGAAATTATCAGATCTAAACAATACACAGATTAATACTTTTTTTAGTTCATATTGCAGGCAGTCCTTGGTCAACCTAGCAGGGTACCAACTGCTCTCAACTATGAAGAGGTTCACCATATTCAGCTGCTGACTTCAATCACAGAAGAGCACAAAAGACCCAGTTGGCTATCACTTGTTGTTACATTTTTAATGGACCTTTAATGTAACCTTTCACTCACGCACAAATGGTCATATGAGACAAGACACCCAATAGGTTTCAATGTGAATTGCAAAAATAACACACGTTTGATTTCGACTGTGCCTCACATTACTGATCGGCAAGATTCCCCCGTTCTGAGAACTTTGAGTAATGTTTTGGCAAGGTTCTCTCAAAATTATGAACAAAGTAACTGGGTGAATTCCTGATGGCCTGCAACTGATTTGGCCCTCTGCCCTCTTTCTTTAAAAAAACAAAACAAAAAAACAACAATAATAATAATAATATATATTATTATATTACATTCGACAATATATATATATATATATATATATATATATATATATATATATATATATATATATATATATATATATATATATATATATATATATAAACATATTGACAACCCAATGCACTGAAGTGATTATTTACTAATTCGCCATTTGACAATAAATCGATAGTAAATCATGCAACGGTTAGTCTAGACTGGCAATAATATGATTCAGCTCACATGTTTCAAACAGAGCAACCAGGGGAAGGGACTGGATGAAGCAGAGGAAGCGGCTAGGTGGAGGCTGGAGCATTGAGGGAAAGCTTACAAAGAAGAAGGAGCAAAACCTCTTCAAGGCTTCAAATGCAGGTCAGTTTCACCTGTAAATAGGCTACTTTGTCTTTGTTTACTTAGCTAAGTAGGCTATTAAACGACTAACAAATGTTAGCAGTAGAACCCCATTACTATTGCCACTCAAAAAAGTAATTTAACAGACATATATTCACATTGATTTATTGGTTTTGAGGGCAGAAAAAAAAAACACAAAAATAGGAAAAAGAATGCAATAACATGCTCAGTATTATGATTTTTTCTATAAAGATATTGTCATAATGTATTTATTATTGTACTAATTTTGACATATAAGAAATTTAGAACATTTGTTTTAATATATTTGCATGGAATAGTTGTTAAATATCGGATATTTTCAGTTAAAACAACAACAACAGATTGTCCTAAAATTATTCTTTAATTTTACCTAAAATCAATTTAGTGTGAAAACAAATTACAATTATTATAAAAAAAATTCTTAAAACAGTTCTGTAGACAGTAGACCTGCAGACGAATAAGTGACTGGTACAAGTAAAGTACACACACACACACACACACACACACACACACACACACACACACACACACACACACACACACACCGACTCGATGATCTCCATGAGGAGAGAGAGTCCCCTCTGCCACACCCCAATCTACCGTCTCCGAGAGAGGTGGTACTTTGGCTGGTGGCCAGGGTGACCTGAGGGCGGTGCTGTGGTATTAAGAACCCCGACGATCATTCCTCGGGCCACGCCCCCCTCTCGCACATCGCTTCCCGCGAGTGCTGGACTGAAACAGTCTTTGATGCCTCGTTCGTTTCGTTCACACTCCAGATAGCAGCGAGATGTCGATCGCCGCATCCCAAGGTGGGCTAGAGTCCTTTGGGGATGACGATTAGGTTGTGCTCCGCCTTCGGGTGTGTCAGCGCTGCCTGATCTGACCTAGAGTTGACAGCCATGTTATCTCGGGCAGCCGCGAGCCTCGAGCTGGTGTGGAACTCCGCCCTGTCACGAGCGCTCGTGGTTGCGTGATTGGTTTTGGGGGTGGCACCTGACAGCTGTTGGGCCCCGCCCCCAATGCCTTTCGCTCCCGAGATGCATGAGGAGATCACGCGGTCCTGGAAGTCCCCGTGCTTCCCGTGACCGTTTGGTGGCCTCCTCCGCCTTCTCTGCCCTCGAGGGGGCCGCGGCCGACGGTACACTGGGATCCCCCACTGTTGAACACTCTGTTGCGCACTACGGTGTCCACAGAGGGTTTGACGTGGTGTGGCTATCCTAAGCACCCCCCAGACCTGTGTGCTCGTCTACTTCGGTGGCGTGGTCCTGCAGAGCTTGGGGCAGGCCGCCGCCCCTTTGCATATGCACGAGGGTGGAGCCGACCCAGGGCTCTTCAATGAGTTGCGTGCTGCCACTGGTCCCGCCCCCTGGGCGGTGAAGGTGGCCACACGCTCCCTGGGTCGGGCGATGTCCACTGCTGTGGTCCGGGAGAGACACCTGGCCTTATCTGGTGATGTGGAGGACGTTGAGCGGGCCCGCCTCCTCAACTCGCCCATATCCCAGGCTGGCCTCTTCGGCGGCGCGGCTGAGAACTGTGCCCAACGGTTCTCGGCCGCCCGAAAGCAGACTGAGGCTGTAACACATACTGCCCCGGCAGAGGATCTCTTTTCTCAGTGTGGTTTACGACTCGGTCTCAGCTGCGTGCTGCTTACCAGCGAGCGTGTACATAGTCTCTGCTGACTTGCCTTTGTCAAATCGAGGGCGAGAGTGCGGTCCCACTGAAACTATTTCAGAGGCTCCTGGGGCATATGGCATCTGCAGCCGCAGTGATGCCGCTCGAATTGCTACATATGAGACCGCTTCAGCACTGGTACGCGATCGAGTGCCGAGATGGGCATAGCGGTCTGGTACGCTCCGGGTACAAGTGACTCGGGCCTGCTTACAGACTCTCACCCCGTGGTCGAACCTCAGTTTTCTACGGACCGGAGTGTCCTTAGAACGAGTTTCCAGGCATTTTGTTGTATCAACAGATGCCTCCGCCACGGGCTGGGGTGCCATGTGCAATGGACAAGGGCCCCAGCGCCTTCTGCATGTCAATTGCCTCGAGTTGTTGGCAGTACGGTTTGCCTTGCTCCGCTTCCGAGCGTTGCTGATGGGTCAACATGTACTAGTCCGGACAGACAACACGGCCGTTGTAGCATACATCAACCACCAGGGCGGTCTACGCTCCCGCCGTATGTCTCAACTCAGCCGCCATCTCGTTTTATGGAGTCAGAAGCATCTGAAGTCCCTTCATGCTGTCCACATCCCGGGAGAACTGAACTGTGCAGCCGACGAGCGCTCACGGCTTCAGCCACTTCTTGGAGAATGGAGACTCCATCCCCAGACAGTCCAGCTGATATGGGAACGGTTCGGCGACACACTGGTAGACCTGTTTGCCTCCCAGGACTCTTACCATTGCTCCCTGTATTATTCCCTGACCGAGGCACTCTCGGCACGGATGCACTGGCGCACAGCTGGCCGCCGGTTCTATGCAAATATGCGTTTCCCCCAGTGAGCCTTCTCACACGGGTACTGTGCAAGATCAGGGAGGACAAGGAGCAGGTCATGTTGGTCGCCCCGTATTGGCACGGCCAGACCTGGTTCTCAGAACTGCTACTCCTTGCGACAGCCCCTCCCTGGCCTATTCCTCTGAGACGAGACCTCTCACTCAGAGACGGGGCACCCTTTGGCACCCGCGTCCGGCGTTCTGGAAGCTCCACGTGTGGCTTCTGGACGGGACGCGGCAGGTTTGAGTAGTCTTCCACCTGCGGTGGTCGCTACCATCACTTACGCTAGGGCAGTCTACACAGCACGCCTATGCGTTGAAGTGGAACCTCTTCATCACCTGGTGTTCTTCCCGCCAAGAAGACCCCTGGAAATGCCTGATCGGGTCCGTGCTATCGTTTCTCCAGGAGGGGTTGGAGCGAAGGCTGTCTCCCTCCACCCTTAAAGTGTACGTGGCCGCAATATCTGCCCACCACAATCTCCTGGGGGACAAAAAGGTAAGTCAGCACGACCTGATCATCAGGTTCCTGAGGGGAGCGAGGAGACTGAATCCTCCTCGCTCTCCTCTCGTTCCCTCTTGGGACCTCTCAGTAGTCATAAGTGCTCTGCAGAGGCCTCCCTTTGAGCCTTTGCAGTCGGTCGATATTAAGTTTCTGTCTATGAAGACGGCTCTGCTGACCGCATTGGCCTCTCTTAAGAGGGTAGGGGACCTGCAGGCATTTTCGGTTGACGAAGCGTGCCTGGAGTTCGGACTGGGTAACTCTCACGTGATCCTGAGACCCCAGCCAGGATATGTGCCCAAGGTTCCCACCACTCCGTTCCGAGACCAGGTGGTGAACCTGCAAGCGCTGCCTTTGGAGGAGGCAGACTCAGCCTTGGCATTGCTCTGTCCAGTACGCGCTCTCCACGCCTATGTAGACAGCACCCAGTGTTTCAGGACCTCAGACCAGCTCTTTTGTCTGTTATGGTGGAGAGCGGAAGGGAAGAGCGCTCTCAAAGCAGAGGTTGTTTTGGCTTACCAGCATCAAGGTCGACCATGTCCCCTTGGGGTTAGGGCACACTCCACCCGGAGTGTGGCCTCCTCTTGGGCTTTAGCGCATGGCGCCTCGCTAACAGACATCTGCAGAGCTGCAGGCTGGGCGACACCTAACACATTTGCCAGATTCTACAATCTCCGAGTGGAGCCAGTGTCCGACTATGTACTCGCCCCTACGGGTGGTCGGTAATGGACCAGGCTCAGGTGTCTTCGCTTGCTCGCCATTCCACTCCACGGACTGGATACGTGCGATTATTCTCCTCAGGTGAGCTCCCCAAGAGCCTTGAGTTCCTCCAGCACTGTCGACGCCGACATCAGTTCAGTCTGCCCTTTCGAGCCCAGACCCTCATGTTCGGTCAGGTGCCCCGTGTGCATGGTTCCCCTCCGGCGACCCTCACACGAGTATTTCCACCGTTAGCCTCCTCAGTGAGCAGGTGTCTTTCCCTTGGCAAGTCCCTGCCACCCCTAGAGTTAAAAATCCACCCTCTGGCTGGTACCCTAGAGTTCTTCCATATGCAGCCCTTAGCGTGTCATATATGTATTCTCTAAGTCCTCCCCACGGGTGGGCATTTTGGCATTTCCACACTGGAATATGCTTCCCAGTGTACCTTGGTATTCCTGTGATAAGTGGGAGTCCTTCGTCCGTACTAGTCTTACGACAGGGTACTCACACTTACGCAGGGCACTGGAAGACAGCTGAGTGGCGCTGTTGTATTGGAACCCCCATTCGTTAGTCACTAACGTACGTCGTAGTGACTGAACGAAAGGGAACGTCTCGGTTACGTATGTAACCCTCGTTCCCTGAGGAGGGAACAGAGACGTACGTTTCTTTTGCCACGTCAGCTGTGCTGCTGGAATGCGGAGTTCAGTCTTGGCTCCTGCAGCAGTAACATAATGCGATGTTGCCAGCGTACTTCCTTCTATACCCACGAGGTGGGGCGGAGTTACGCATGCAAATTCCGCATGCCCATGGCATTGGCACTGCCATTGGGCGCTGTTAAATTCTCTAAGGTAATTGGCTTCTAAGCGAAACCCCCATTCATTAGTCACTAACGTACGTCTCCGTTCCCTCCTCAGGGAACGAGGGTTACATACGTAACCGAGACGTTCATCAGCGCCTACATTTCCAACCGAGATTAAGACTATTTGGGGTGAGCAGTAATATAATGTAATTTTTTTATAAAGCAATGATAGAGTCTGTCTTAATATATGGAATCATTGTTTGGTACAGCAGTTTAGCATTAAAATTGAGAGCTCAAATAAATTACTTGATAAAAGTGGCAGGAAAAATTATGGGGATACAGACAATCAGCTCTTTACAAGATATTTTTGAGCTTTGCATGATCCAGCAGGCCAATAGGATTATATTGGACTCTTCACATGTGTTGCACCCAGAGTATGTGCTGATGAACTCTGGTCGGAGATACAGGGTGCAGGCATAATCGATGCAGGCATAATCGATATTAATACTCATTTGACCCATTGTCTGTTAAATTAATTAATTAACAATTGCAGCAGGATGTTAAAAAACTGCAATAATTGATATAACAGGTAATTGAGGGCTGTGCTGAGGGTTTATTTTATTACATTTTTACGTAATTATTTTAATGGCATGTATTGTTTTTTTATGATAAAGGGTTACAGCATTATAATGGTTGTTAATGTTGTATGTATATGTGTATGTGTTCTAAAACAAATTTCTCCTAAGGGAGACAATGAATGATACCTTGACCTTGATCTTGACCTAATGTACTAAAAACATATTTAAATCAGTTCATGTGAGTATAGTGGTTCAATATTAATATTATAAAGTGACGAGAATATTTTTCATGCGACAAAAAAAACAACAACTAAATAACGACTTGCTATATAGTGATAACCGATTTCAAAACACTGCTCCATGAAGCTTCGGAGCATATCGAATCAGCGTATCGATTCAGTGGTTCAGAGCGCCAAAGTCACGTGATTTCAGCAGTTTGGCGGTTTGACATGCGATCGGAATCATGATTCGACTCGCTGATTCGATACGCTCCAAAGCTTCATGAAGCAGTGTTTTGAAATCGGTTATCACTATATAAGTCGTTATTTTGTTTTTTTGGCGCACCAAAAATATTATTGTCGCTTTATAATATTAATATTGAACCACTGTATACTCACATGAACTGATTTAAATATGTTTTTAGTACATTAATGGATCCTGAGAGTGTACATTTCATTGCTGCCTATGGAGGCCTCACTGAGCCTTCGGATTTCAACACAAATATCTTAATTTGTGTTCCGAAGATGAATGGAGGTCTTACGGGTGTGGAACAGCATGAGGGTCTGTAGCTAATAATGACATTATTTAAATTTTTGGGTGAACTAACCCTTTAATGTGAACGTTAGAAAAATGTTCTTATAATATATTTTGTTTGCTGGCATTTGTCACTTGCAGTTGGGGGACAAGCTAAACAATGTAGCCGTCAAGTGGGACACTTTCTGCTTTCACTGTGTTTGATTTCTTTAGACAAAGTGTAAAAATTTTATATTTGTCAAATAAACAGATGTTTAAATGTAGAACAGATGAATTGAGATGTAGAAATACATTTTCATTGAATAGGTTATTATACCATTCTACTCAGTGTGTACAATAACCTTTAATTTTTATAGCATGTTACCTACTATGGCACGTTGTTGACACTGTCTCAAGGCAGACAAAATTAATCAACATGCACTGCTTCAAGTCATACACCTATCACTCTGTGCCGAGCATGAAGATAAATACACATAAGCGCTCTCCCCATCTGCCATTGGTCAGACAAACAGACAGCCACACCCCAAAAATCACACAATTGGTTAAGCTATTATTGCTCTGTTGGCAGAATCAACTATGGAAAGTCACTAATTTCTGTAAATCAGTTCTTTCAAACTGTTCATTTCTTACTTAAAGAAAAAAAAAACTTTCAGCATCATGTTGTCCCTGGCTGGCATTCTATTCTGTTTATTATTATTAATAAAGGTGTTTATATGTGTCCTAGTTCAGTTCGATGTAGCTCACAAAACATAAAGCCTTTTAAAACCTACATAACTTTAGTTTACACACTTTTGCTTCAACATATAGGGCCCTACATATACACATATACATATACTATACACCCAGCGCAATGCAACGGAAGGTGCAACGCAAGTGTTTTTTGCTAGTTTCAGCAGTTATCATTTTCACGTCCAGCGCTACATTGTTTAAATAGCAAATGCACTCGCGCCCATCTGTGTCTGAAAAAGAGGTGTGTTTATGCACATTGTTGCCGTGTTTTCTTTTTTAGGCAACTAAAAATGACTGCACCATTGACCAACAAAAACCTGGTCTGAAGTCAATGCTGCAGTATTTTTTATTTAAAGGACACGTTGGTAATATGTGGATATAGGTGGGTGCACAACACACGTACACTCTGCTTATTACACACACATGGACTAGCAGCAGTACACAAACATTTTTAAATATTAAGAATAAAAGGATTCCTCTCTAGAGAAGCATCCAGTCTTTCCGCTCGCAAATTCCACCATGTAAATAGCGAATTTGCCATGGTGCAAGCGGCTTTTAAAGGGAATGGGAGATGAGACTTTGATTTGGTTCATTGCACTGATATGGTTTATTGCACGCTATGCCCAAAACACACCCATGACTCATTAAGAGACTAGATGCAACCCTTTTGAACCCTATCGTTAAACTAGCAAAAGTGGATTCGTACTAAGTGCACCTGCGCTTCAGACCATGCGCTCAGATCGATCATCGGCCCATAGACTTTTAAGTCGGACATGAAGAAAACTCTACAGTTGTTTAAGTAAGAATTAGATTTAGCTTTAAGAACAAAAACACACTGGTAATAATAAATTCTGAATGAGCATAGTGTGTATAAGTGAAGCCATTTGTTGTTGCACTAATGACCTGCCAGTTGTGTGTTGCATGTTGAATGTTCATCCGCTTGGGAGGACAATATCCACTCGTTGGTCTGGGTCACACATTAAAGAGCATGAAGCAATACATAACTATGAATTGTCGCTTGAACAAGCATTTGTGGATATATTTGACGGTATAAACAAAATCCCTTTGTCTCGCCACAAAACATCATTAGCCGACATTTAACAATGTATTTGACCTAAATGACTCCATGATCCTATCATAGTCATAGCAGATAGTTACTTTTCATTGGATTAGACTTTGTGTTAACCTCCTCAAGAGAAATGTAAATGATGAGAACAAAGCTTAATCTGAGGGTGACCTAGAATGTTGAATACTGATAAGTGTGAACTAGCCCACAACAGATTTATAACATCATGTGATACAGAAAGTATAGTGTGAAGGATTAGGTTGGTTGATTGTTGAATGAAGATGTCTCATGAGGGGGGAAACAAAAACTTCAGGCTACGCAGAAACTTATTTCAGATCTCAGCACTTACAGATAACCATAAAATGTGAACCCTACAACAAACCGATCAGGGATTAGATAGGACTATCATTAAAAGCTCAGTGTGTTTCTAGTGAGGTGAATTTATTCCCAGGTAGAGCAGACATTAAACTTGAATAAAGCCAACCGGTACACAGTGATTTCATGTTTCCAAACATTTGATTGGACTTAAATAAATAAATCACACACCCATAATTCCAGGAAATATTAGGATAGATTTAAAAAATAAAATGAATCATCCATCCAGTTTCCTACTTTGAACTTTGAACTCACATGACCTGTAGGCTACTAAAGGAAACTATGGACTTAAGGAAATAAGTTTACAAGCAAAGAAGTTATAGATTGCAAGTAATGTATAAAAATGTGATTAGGCTATATGCCTATGGCATAGAATAGGATACACATTAATTTCAGCCACACTGTGCAAATCGGATTGGTAGCTTGATAAAAGCCACAAGGATGGATCATTTTCCTCATTCCCTGCTATAGACATTTGCGGGCCACCATATGTTAAGTGTGAGAAAGCATGTTACACCATCTAGTGGCTTCAGATGGAACTACAGCAAATTACATCACACTATGATCACCAATTACTGAATAAAATGAAATGACTGAACAAAAACAAGACTTTGAAAGTTTGTAAAATTAAAAATACATGGTCATGCAAATGTCATGCAACGCTTTTTTTTCTTCTTCAGTGCAGCAAATAACTTCACTCTACTGTTAAATTAAAAAAGAAAAAAGACAAGTTGAACAGCCACACTGAGTTGGGTCAAAACCAACTAAATTGAAATGTTTTTATTTTAATTTCTTTCTTATACAATCTTTTTTACACATTAACTTATTATATTAATTATATGGTTTCATGACATGCTGTAAAATTAAATACAACATTTAGCAATAAAATAAAGAACACGCCATTAAACATTATCAACAAAAATCTTGAAAGTTTCTGTATTTGTAAAAACAAATCAAGACAGGTACTTCACGAAACTACGCAGAACACAACTGATCCCTTTTGGTTGGGTCATATCTTTGGGCAACCCTTCTACCTGTGGGACAGCATGTGTGTTTTCAGATGATGGGGCTGCGTGTAGGTCTTCTGACACTGTGTGCACTGGAACTGCCTCTGGCTGGTGTGTGTGACACTGTGTCTCTTCAGTTTTGATGGTGCATTAAAGACTTTGAAGCAAACGTCACACTGGTGGGATTTCTTTATTTTCTCTTCAGGGTATCTGTTTGCACATTTATGCGCATTTCATTCGTTTAACGTGGGGAAACATTGACAACAGCCAGGGCAAATGGGTAAGTCACGTGGAGGGTCGGTAAAGCGTTTACCTGGATCCTGGAAGTCCAAATGCCCCGCAACAACTTCTTCTTTGAGTCTGGGAAGATCTGGTTTCTGACAATACTCATGCAAATGGGGCACGTAAGAATCAGGGACATATTTAACAGCGTCCGAGTCCACAAAGGTACAATCTTCAATATCATCCATGTGACGTGCCCATTTTTTCTCAGTTCTTGATTCGGTAGCATAACGACAGACAGATGAGTCAGTTTTGGGTGGACAGTCATTCACCCTGCCAAAAGGCACAATGTCAGATTCCTTTTCCTCAACAAGCACCGAGATGTCAGTTTTATGCGTCAGATCCCAAATGGATTTGTTGTTGCACTGGAAAACAACCTCTGACTTGGTCTGAACATTCTCAAGAAGACTAGTACCATTTGAGAAAAACAAACCTGAATCACTACAGTCACCATTCATTGTTTGAGATGGCATATTATCTGTGACCATATTTTGATCTTGGTACGCGGAAGCAAAGTCTTCAACTCCATCTTGTGAGGAGATTTGTAAATCTTGGTCTTTAGATATTGCAGTATTACCAAAAGAAACCATATGCTCTTTTTCCAAATGACCGGCAATTATGTCCTGACCCTTTTTCTTGTGGATCTTCTGGTGGCACTGCAAACGAGACAGCTCTCTAAACGATTTCGGGCACACGTGACACTTAAATGGTCTGAAATCTGTGTGGCTCAAAATATGTCTGGAGAGCTTAGAAGGATACGGAAAGTTCTTCTGACAGATGCAGCACTGATGCACACCTTTACGTTGGCGCTTAAGGTACGTTGGGCTAGAGGATGCGGCCTGCGCCTCAGTATTTATCAACGTGTCAGAGCTCTCAATCTCCACAGTGCTTGACTTTGAATCTGTCAAGGGGACATTTTGGTTAAGCTTACTTTTGCATTCAAGCATTTCATACGTTTTGGTGTCTACAGAGTCTAATATCTGAGGTAAAGACACATTACCGCCATCCGGTCTGCAGTTATTTGTACCATTTAAAGCTCCAAGTGTGGAAGATTTTGTCCCGTTCTGCGGGACTCCATGCAACCTAGAGGGGTTGTTTCTTTTTCCCGTATGTATCTTGAGGTGTCTATGGAGATAACAGTCCAACTTGAATGACTTTCTGCAGATTGTGCAAGTGTAAGGCTTGACGTCCAAATGAATGAACAGATGTCGAGTTAGTTTAGAGGGGAAACTGAATATCTTCAAGCATATTGTACACTGATATCCACCTTTCTTTTTGAGCTGAAGTGGACACATAAGATCTGACGACGTGGATACTGGAGGGATCCTTTTTTCGGCAGGTGTGACTACATCTGGTGATAAAGATCTCAACCCTGGTTTAAAACACCTACTTTGAATATCACTCAAGGCATCTACTGTGGTAGTTACAACATTCTGCTGGACTGTTTTCTCTCTTACCTGCATGTCACTCAAAAAAGAGTTGCATTCCAGTCTAAATTCTTCCTTACACTTGTGACCTTCCAAGTGGTGTCTTTGTCGGAAATCTTTAAAGCACACCAAGCATTTGAAAGGCTTTTGCTTTGTATGAATCAGAATGTGACGCCTGAGCTTTGATGGGGCTTTAAAGCATTTTGAACATACAGGGCACCAATGTCCCTTTTTATTATTTAAACCACTTTCTGAAACATTTTTGCGAATCTCAACACCCGTGGCATCTGAATTAGTTTCAATTAAGTCTACTGCGGTTGAAATTAATTTAACTGTTGAATTGGTATCGCTTTGTGTTAGATGTTTTGGAGAGTAAGATCTAACAGTTGCACCAAGGCCATTACATGCTGAGTGTTGTAACCTTGAAATAGACGCTTGATCACAGGGCACACTGTTGTTTCTCTTGCTCTGGAGTGATGGCGTCCTCTGCTTCACAGGGTTAGTGTGAGTTCTAATGTGTGCTTTTAGATGAGAGAGATCCCTAAAGGCATGGCAGCATATGGAACACTGAAAAGGCCTCTGATCCGTGTGAATAAGGCAATGCCTTTTTAGTTTGGATGGAGCACCAAATCGTTTATGGCACACAGGGCAAACTCTTTTCTTTCCATTACAATTCTCAGTGACACTTTGCAACACCTTCACATTTACATCCTTGTCTTCACTTTGTGATGGTGTCCTCCACTGCACAGGTTTAGTGTGAGTACTGATGTGTACTTTCAGATGAGAGAGATCCCTGAAGGCACGACAGCATATGGAACATTGAAAAGGCCTCTGATCCGTGTGGATAAGGCAATGCCTTTTTAGTTTGGACGGAGCACCAAATCGTTTATTACACACGGGGCAAACTCTTTTCTTTCCATTACAATTCTCACTTCCCAACACCGTTGCATTTACATCCTTGTCCTCATGTTGTGTTGCGACACTGGGTTCTTGTTTCTCCTCAAATTCTTGGTTTTCCTCCATCCATTGACCTTCTGAAGTTTTGGAAGAATGTGCAAAACTCGTTCCAGTGAGAAGATCCATACCTCCCTCATTTGGAAGGGAAACTTGCATCTGAGTTGGCATCTGGCTTGAAATGTTAAGCATTCTCTCCATGCACTGCAAAGACAGATAAATATTATGCACTGGTTCTTAAGCACATATAATTCTTCAAATACATTTGTTTTCAAAGGTGCAAAGCCATTTGTATTTTTTTGTCAACCTTGTATTTATCTATTTTGATCTAGTTCTCAAGGAAAGCCTTTCCATCACATGTAGGTTTTGTTTTTCTTGATTAGTGATAAGAAACAGGGAGTACATTTATTTTTCAAGGTTGCCTCACAAATTAATTTTATGAATGCAATCTCTTTAAAATAATTTTTAAACATCTTAATATAGTTATGACATAATGGGAATTAAAAAAGTACCTTACAAAGTATATTACATCATGGAAATTAATGAGTGTATTGATCAGAAATGGTTTTATACTTGCACGAGATCTAAGCTAAAGCTAAAACACATAAATGTGTTGTGTTTTCATGTTTTATGGGGACTTTCCATAGACATAATGATGTTTGTATATTGATTCTGTATATTTCACCCCCTTATACTACTACCCTATTCCTAAACCTACCCATCACTGAAAACTTTCAGCATTTTTACATGACCAAAAAAATATCCCCACAAGGACAAGGATCTCGGATATTTCCATCTACATAATGTAGGGCCACACACACAGCACATGGCTAGTAATTACTAATATTAATAATAATTTAGCAATAATTTCACCTTACCTGCGAGAATTTCGTGATGTTAAAACGAGAGAATATTGCTCATTTTGCCATCTGTCACCTTCGAAACTTGCGATCACAACAGACTTCCGCCATATAAAAACAGACGTCGGGAAACAATCCATTTGCAAGGGTTCCGTCCTCACACTTGTTCCAATGGGCTCAGACACGCTGCTGTTTTTTTTATTTTTTTTATTTTGAACTCTTGATGTCCAACTAATACCAAGTTATCTTAAAAGAAACTCATATAATATTGCATTAACCTATTATAGGCTACTGATATAGGGTTATAATATTAATAATAATAACATAATAATTATAATAGTATTATTATTATTATACATACATGCATGCATACATAACTAAATATGAAAATTTATTTTCGGACAACCAGATTCATTATTGTATCCCATATCACAATAATGCACTTTCACATCTGCAGTTTTACAGCACACTTTGCTTTAGAAGGTTTGGTCATTTAGCCTACTTAAGGTAGGTGTTTTCCAATCTCTGCTATCGCATGTGATTTTAAACCTATTTCATTTTAAAATAAAATGTGCTGTTTACAACCTTGACAACTAATTCGTACAAACAGAGCTTCACCACTAGATGGCAGTGTTAAGCTGTATGGCAGGATGAGATCATGAAAGCAATGTGGTCAGTTCAGCTACAGTATAACCCTGCATAAGGTGGGGCTAGTTAAATAAATACAGTTGTATAACGATATCAGACGATTTATAGCATTAAATACATTTACAAAAATTTATACAAATGATTCCTCAAATGTCTAAATCCTTAATTCGAAAGGCATCATTATATAGCTTTTTTTTTTTTTTTAAGTTCAGAATGTTATAATGAAAATATTGCTTTAAAATATATCCTGTTTTTAAACCATCCTCAAAATAATGGACAGTAGGTAGGCCTACATATTTCAAAGAAGTCACACGCAAGAGGAGCACAGTTTGTGCAACCACCCCATCACCGCGCGCTTGTCCATGCAATTAGCCCTTATCTGTAAGCAGTTTAATTTTCTGCGACATGGCGCGAGCGGCTCGGGCCTGATGGATGTGACATTAACGGGAGATGAAGCTGGGGAGATTGGACGCTGCAGTCACATAGTGGCATTTGTCACTGCCCCGGTCATGCAGATTGCGCCAGCACCGGCCACTGACTAAGATTAATGACGACGGCTCTCAGTCTTTGTTTCTCTCTGTGCTTGTGTCGAGCTCGAGCCTAAATACCATTCGCACAAACCCGGGCTTCATGATAAGACCTCATACATACGAGAACCATTGAAATCCTGCGTCATTATCTCCTGGTAATTATATTAAAATAGTGTATTTCATGTAAGCTCCAGTCATGTCATTAGTGGGTCTCGCTAAGGAAACCAACACCATTACATGCTCATACTTAGGCTACGGTTGGGGATTTGCCAAAATAGGTGTGCTACTTTGATAAGCGCCTGGCAGATGGACCCATGACGCATTTCCGCAAAAAATAATATAGTAATTTCTTCTTCTATTTTTAAAATTACATGTATATTATACAAATGTTTTGTGTTATATTAATCTGGCATTACAAACTCAGCACTGCTGCAATTCTACTGCAGCGAACTATTTTGTCTATATGTTCTCTTCTTTTGGAAAGTGGTAAAAAACACAGCGTAGGCCTAGATTTTTCTTTCGGTGTTGGAGCAAATGGTAGCTAATATAGGCTAAAAAATATTTTTGCCATGTAGGCCTATCTCTATAGAAATCCATCCTTTACTTCTGCGTTCCAAACAAAAATGTAAAAAAAGGTCCATAATAAAATTAGTAAAATAATCCAAGGTATAACTGAAGACCTGAATATCATAGAAACTTGGAGACATGAACCTAGAAACCACCAAGAACACCCTTGCAACCACACATCAACGTACTGACAACCATCCCGAGCACCACAACATTGTGGTGGAGTTTTGCAGATTTTCCTCAGAAAATGTAAAAAATTTTGTTTTCAAATTAGGCTATTATTACTATTAATTTGCATTGCTTTTTCATCTTGTTTTTACTCTAACCTGAACACACATACGCTCAGAGCATAGTAGCACCTGCAGACCTATATCATTTTCGAAGTGGCAAAAGCAAAGCTGATAAATAGGGACCGAGGGATGTCTAGCGATTAAACAAATATGCAATTCTTGGAATCGCTTACAAAAACGCTGTGCAGAATCATGAAAGGAATTCCTAAGAAGTGTATGAGACCTCCACGTATCCCCTCGGTTGTAATAAGGGAGAGAGCGGTAACCCCAAACTGGCTGCTCGGCTGCACAGAAAATGGTTTTCCTTGACAAATGAGGTGATGCGGACCAGGCTCAGATGGATGGGGGTTTGGGCTGGTTGTATCAGGGCTCTTGGGATGCTGGGTATTTACTCAGTCATTCATCATCCTCTGGCACATCCACTTATACAGGATCTGCACCGCACACCCATACTGATGTAATTCTCCACATGGAGAGCTGAATTACCATAGCCTGTCCTCAGTATGTGTGTGTACGGATGTGTTATTGTGAAGCGTGCCGTGGAACAATTTTCTGGATGTGCGCTTGTGCGCTTTTATGTATCCGTGAACATCAAACTACAGCAACACACGCTCTAATGGCAATTATTCAACGTTTGGGCAAAATGGGGGGTAATTCATATGAATTTGTATGATCTCATTCATACGTTTTCATACGATCTTCTTACGATCATCTGATGTTTATGGGTGGATCTTCATGCTTACTTTTTTGGAGAATCGTAGGCTGCAGTTCCGTACAAATCACAACAAACAAACAAAACAAAAAAACGTCACCTCGTAAACCCAGCTAACATTTACAGAACATACTTGTAACAGTATTAAAATTTGATTTGATGTTGACAGAAACATTCTTGGA
Organism: Romanogobio albipinnatus; assembly: GCA_023566225.1. Taxonomy (NCBI): domain Eukaryota; kingdom Metazoa; phylum Chordata; class Actinopteri; order Cypriniformes; family Gobionidae; genus Romanogobio; species Romanogobio albipinnatus. The sequence continues at coordinate 20,480,709 of CM042256.1, read as the reverse complement.
ACAATCTTATGATGTTATTGGTATTTGATGAATGTTAATGTTAGTCTTCTTGGAATATGACATATAAACATTCAAAGAATGTTATATTGTGAGTAAAAATAAGGTTATGAGAATGTTGTATTAACGTTATTACAATAACATTAATCACATGGACATTTTAACGTTTTATAACCTGCAAATTTACCACACCATTTTTAGAGCATAAATGAGTTAGCTATGTTTGTTCCATGTTTTTATCCAGTGTCGACTCAACGGCTATGATTTTATTTTCGAGTATATAGGCAACCGCCGGTAACTCTTAGTTCTTAATGAACACATCCCTGGGTGCTTATTTGAGCAGCTTTAAACCTGGTCTCCATTCATCTATGAACTAGCATTGTTATTCAGTCCTCAGAGCCGTTCTGAAATGACAGAAGCTTGCATCGCCCAAATGTTGAGGATCGACCTGCCCACGGTGTCTTGCTGTCCGTCTGCATCGAGGGACAGCAGCTCTAACTCCCATCCCTGATTGCTTATGCACCTCTCGCAATGCCGAACATCACTGCCCGGACACCATATCCCATCATCCTCCTGATGCTAGCTCGTTCTCAGCATGGGCTCCGACCAAGGCGCTCATGCGTGAGTGACATTTGCTCCAGCAGAGCATTGGAGTTTCAATCAAACCACATGGGTCCTGGGTGTAGTTTGTTCTTCAATACAGTATGGAGTGAAAAGACAATATTTACCCCCATACGGAAGTCCCATGTGGATTCACCCTCGGCCGGTTCGTGTGTGCCAACTGTCTGCCCCGGAATCCCAGGGTGCACCGGGAACAGGCTGGTAATGTGGCGGAGGGTGATGATGCAAGCAGCTCAGAGCTCCCTGGGGGACATGAATGTTGATTAAACATGTGCTCAGCCTTGGCTATTGAGCAATGGGACGTGGAACAAATGTCAAACGTTTGTTAATTTCTCTGCAGCGGAGGACTTATCAGTGGAGGGGGTGGAACCCACACCAATGAGGCATGACCCCAATGAGAAACCGATTGGCCAGCTAGACAAGATCAATCTTCTAGAATCAATTTTAAGGAAAGAACAATGTTTCTTGTCGGCGTGTACGCATGTGCAGCGGCAGTAAGTGTTTCTTTGTAGTAGTTGTTGGGAGATGCAGTCATCCAAATTGCAGAGTAATACTTATGACCTGTCCATACATAATAAATTAAAAGAACAGGCTCTGCTATTCTCCAGAAAAAAAGACATTGGAGATAAAGAGAAGAAGTTCTTATAGAGATGTACTTTTTGTATTTTTTCATGTGGTAACTTTTCCTCATTTTTTCAATTACCATTTTTAATAAAAGTGTAAAAATGTAATGTGAACTATCAAGTACACTCTAAAATGAAAATGGACTAACCCAGCAATTGGGTTGTTTTAAGCAAATATTTAACCCAACCGCTGGGTTAAAACGACCATTTTCAACCCAACTTGGGTTGTTTTTAACCCAGGATATTTTAGAGTGTAGAAAGTAAAAAAAAATTCCAAACCTATTTCATAACGTATATTGACTTTGTTTTTTTTTGTTTTTTTTTAGATAGTTATGCATGTTTCTGCTTGTCTGTTGCATTACATGACAGTGATTTGGCAAACTTTTTTTCCAAATATTAATAATAATGATTGTAATCGACCCCCACCATGATGATTATGCTAAACTGCTTAATAAGGTTTCCCTTAAAGAATGTCATTCTTTTAATTAACATATTTTCTTCATTAATATCATTGCAATAACATGACAGTTGACAATATTCATAAATATAGATATCTTTTTTTTCAAACCATTTTTGACTAAATATTACAATTAATAGGCATTTGTTTTAATAAACACTTTTTTGTTATTTCAGTTTAAACTCTCTTCACATCCAGATAGCAATCAATAAATTGAAAATCCCCTGTAAATTAAAAAGAATTATAAAAAAAATTATAGAACTGGTCTAAATTAACACATGAACTTATCTTCTATGGAAGTCTCAGGGCCAAAAAATGTTTGTCCAATCATTGCATTTGGTCCGAATATAGGAAGTACTACCTAGGTAGCCTGTCAACGGATGTATTTCCATACGTCCGCGCACCTGCTCACGCAGATTTCACACGTCATCAGCGAGTTCCCTAAGGCTAGTTGTGGACACAGTCACCAAGCACCACAAATAAACAGCAGCCGCCTTTTACAGTTCCTCCTGAACCAAATCAACGTGCTTTTGCTGCGTTCACGCCATAATTACAAGATGGAAACCAGTGATGTTCTACCTGGAGCTGCTCGTCCTCAGACTATGTCAACACTATCACTGCCAAAATGAATCTGCAGCAGTGGTACAACAACAAGAGCTCTGTAAGTTGTTTATGTTCATTATTATTGTAATGTTATGTGTTATGAGACATGAGGTAGTTTAACGCCGTCTCTTGTGGCGCTTTGCAGACTCTGCTGTGGGACGTTCATGTGTTTTGGAGGAGGCGTGACTTAGGAGACGCTCTGAAGAGAAGGTGGGATCACTATAAAAAATAAGGTAGAATCAACAGTAACCTACTGGCAACAAATAGCCAGCAAACTTCTGTATTTTATACCACAATAAAATTACTGTAAAACTAGCTACAGTAGTTTTAAGCATACTGTAAAATAAAGTACAACATTATACTGTTATTTGTATTATTTATTTATTTATTTATTTTATTTCACTGTTATATTATAGTCAATAACACAAGTTAATGCTTTACATCAACAGCTTAATTCAGGTTTTACATTTCTTACCTGAACATCAATATAGGCTACATATTTACTAGTATTTTCACCAATGAACAAAATACAATTATAGCCATACCAGTAAAATCACAGAAACACATTTTGCCAGTGGAAAATACATTTTGGAAATATAAAATAAAGTTTGAAGAGTTCAAGTACATTATTAGTAGCAGACAACAATAACGAATACATATCGTCTTAAAATGTGCATCTTTATTGTGACTACTCTTTCCTCCTGTCTTACGATGGTCCAGCCGGTCTGCCAACACCGCTGCGGTAGGAAATTGCTAGTTAGCATGGCTTAAATCCGACGTTCTTACAGATATGTATTAACTCAAACATATTTATACCATGCAAATATCATTTGTATAAAACCAACAAGGCGATTACATGTGTTTTGAAGCATACCAATTTACTCCTAGGACTTTCATCTTCACAACGCTGTGGGAGGAAAAGGCCAGTTAGCACAGCTTTAACTGTGAACGTTTAAATGCTTGCTCAGATTTTCTCACAGAAACATATGAACTAAAATGTAGCTTAATATCTTGCGAATAACATCAGAATAAAACATAAAGCGATTTAAAAAGTCTAATAAATAAAAGTTAACCTACTATACTCTTGTGGGGTTTCATCTTCATGATGAGTCTGTCCCAGAGCCGTTGCGTGAGAAGGTGTGTTGTTTTTCACAGTAATTTAGTACTGTATTTAGATTTACAGTAGGCTAAATATTTTCCCAGAATGCATTAAACATCTACAGTTACATACTGTAATCTACAGTAGGGTATTGTTGAGAATACAGTAATATTGCTGTGAAAACAACAGAAATCATTACAGGCTAGCAATAGCAAGTTAGCTTTGAAAGCATTATGCTTGCTAACTTGCTATTGCTAGCCTCTCTGAAATTGCCTACCCTACCTTTAAAATTAATTAATAAAGAAAAAAATGTTTTTTATCATAAAAGTGATTAAATAATTGCATATATAAATTTAGATCTGAAAAAAATATATTCGTAACAGAAGAGTAGCTGTATTAACCTGGCTTGTTGGATTTTTTGGAGGCTCAAAATAAGAGAGCTGCACATTTGTGGGGATGTTAAATTACATGCAGTTTTGCAACCTCCATCTGTCATTCAAACTCACCTCGTTGCTGGGGATACGGCTTAAATTGTATCATCACTCTGTATCGAGGCGTTTGACGTTAGGTGTGAACTCACAGCGTTCCACAAACAACTGAAGGGCTTGCTGATGGTTCGACCTACATGGAGTACCCTCAAAATATCTCCCCTGATAAAAAAACAGTTTGAACTCTTTTGCTCAGAGCAGCATGTTAAGAGAGAGAGGGGATGCAGATGAGTGAAAGTGAGAGGGTAAAACAAAGAAGAGTAAATGCGAAGAGCGTCTTACATTTATACATTCTCACATCTGTGGATTGCCAGCCGTCAGTGTTCAGACCAGCCCTCCATTTGTCTTCACTGCACTGTGCTCTGACAATGAACCACCGGTTTCCTTTATTTCCTCCAGTCCAATCTAATGAGCATCTTCTGTGCGCAGGGATGGAGGTTCTCTCCTTTGTGAGGGCCGGACAGGTGTCTAACTGAATGATGAATGTCCTTGCATCCTTCCATAATTGGCTTCTCTCTGTTTGGCCTCAGTCTGGCTGCATGTCTGCCGGGCGGCCACCTCCATCTGTCAATCAAGTTTGCCCCGTTGCCGACTGGCTGGCCCTCTGATAGCTATGCTAATGCAGCCGCTGTCTTCTGATTGGCTGCTGCTTGGCTGGCCTAGGCTAATCCATTATGGCCCTGACAGTAGTAATCTCCCCCCCAACACCGGGTCCCGTGTGCTAAACGTTATTTGACCGTTCCTGTCACGTTCCTGCTGGCAAACGGACAGCGAAGGTGATGGATGACCCTGCACAGAGCGTGCTCGTTCATCACCCCTCTGACTTGTTTGTGTGGCACTGAAAAAATTAGGCACTGTGATTTTTTTAAAGATTACTTTTTCATTAAGAAATGCTTTGCCCAAACAAGGTTGGAAAGCGGCGTATGGGATCGGTCAGCTGATTTCACCAGTAACTAATCTCATATAAGAATTGCAAAAAAAATTTTCGGCTGACGATTCTGACTGGTTGTTGCGCTGCGTGAACCTGTGACCGTGTTTATGCGGTGGAGTAATTGCGACAGATCGTCGTGATAGATGTAATCAGTGTCCAGTGTCTGAAGTTGACATAAGTAAATATACAGTCATGGGACTGTGGCTCTCGCCCATTAACTCCAATGGTTTGTTTTCTTACTTCATTCAGCGACTGCGGAGGGTCTTCGCACACGCTCCGGCCTGAAAAGAGATTTGCTGAGAGGACCATATTTGTTGTTGCTAACGCTAACATGGCTGCCGACAGCTTGAGATGTGAGGTCCAATGAAATCATCACCAAAGCTGGCCTCAAATCTCGTCGTCTTGACCAAGTAAACAACGGTTTTACAGAGATACCCTTGGGAAAGAAAAAATGATTACTTCTCATTTCAACTGTTTTTTCACAGACTGTAATGAGATTAAATAGAGAACAAATTAGACTTTTGCGTAGGTCTCTTGCTTATTGGATTTTTCTCCTGAGGTAAAGATCCCATTCATCTTGAGTTTTAGAGGAGATCTTAATAATGTCTCTGTGTGCAAATGTTGAGTAGTACAAAAACATACAACCAAAAACTAAACATAATCATAAATTGTAATGGGAAATGTCATAAAAGTTGTACCTTTTTGAAGGCCATGTTGTATGATATCTTACAATTTCTCCTTCTTTAATTATTATTATGAGATTTTTTGTATGATGCACTTTTTTTAAACTGTACTTACATATAATATTATATTAATTACATATTTAAAAGAGAATACACTTTCATGACTATGTTTCTTAATACAATAATGTCAAATTAAAGGGTTAGTTCACCCAAAAGTTAACATTATGTCGTTCCAAACCCGCAAGACTTTCCTTCATCTTCAGAACACAAATGTAGACCTTTTTAGCTTTCCTATTTTAAAACCACTCATCACTCTAAAAACAAATCTACAGTGTATATTATGAAGCGTTCACTCTTATTATTTCTCACTTTCAGCAGACCTTGTTTACATCATTACAGATTTTCTAGAATTTAATTGCAAGATATAAAGTCAGAATTGTGTGATATAAAGTCAGAATTGCAAGATATAAAGTCAGAATTGCGAGATATAAAGTCATAATTGTGAGATATAAAGTCAGAAGTGTGAGATATAAAGTCAGAATTGTGTGATATAAAGTCAGAATTGTGTGATATAAAGTCATAATTGTGTGATATAAAGTCATAATTGTGAGATATAAAGTCATAATTGTGAGATTTAAAGTCATAATTGCGAGATATAAAGTCATAATTGTGTGATATAAAGTCAGAATTGTGATATATAAAGTCATAATTGTGAGATATAAAGTCATAATTGTGAGATATAAAGTCATAATTGTGAGATATAAAGTCAGAGTTGTAAGATATAAAGTCAGAATTGTGAGATATAAAGTCATAATTGTGTGATATAAAGTCAGAGTTGTAAGATATAAAGTCAGAATTGCGAGATATAAAGTCAGAGATGTGAGATATAAAGTCAGAGTTGTAAGATATAAAGTCAGAATTGTGAGATATAGTCATAATTGTGAGATTTAAAGTCATAATTGCGAGATATAAAGTCAGAATTGTGAGATATAAAGTCAGAATTGTGTGATATAAAGTCAGAATTGTGTGATATAAAGTCAGAATTGTGATATAAAGTCAGAATTGTGATATAAAGTCAGAATTGTGAGAAACTCGCAATTGTGAGTTTTAAAGTGCCATTCTGAGGGGAAAAAGAGTTTATATCTCACAATCCTGATTCTATGTCTGTGTGTTATAAAGTCAGAATTGCAAGATATAAACTCAAGATTGCTCATTTATATCACTCAATTCTGACTTTATAACTCGCAATTGCGACTTTATATCACGCAACTCTAAGAAAAAAGTTGTTCCAACAAGCTTCCATACAAAATCCTTAGTTCATCTCACAAACATATTTATGTTAATGAACATGTCTTTTGTGTGACATAAAGTCAGAATTTTGTGATATAAAGTCATAATTGTGAGATATAGTCATAATTGTGAGATTTAAAGTCATAATTGTGTGATATAAAGTCATAATTGTGAGATATAAAGTCAGAATTGTGAGATATAAAGTCAGAATTGTGAGATATAAAGTCATAATTGTGAGATATAAGTCATTATTGTGAGTTATAAAGTCATAATTGTGAGATATAAAGTCATAATTGCGAGATATAAAGTCATAATTGTGAGATATAAAGTCATAATTGTGAGATATAAAGTCATAATTGTGAGATATAAAGTCAGAGTTGTGAGATATAAAATCAGAATTGCGAGATATAAAGTCAGAGTTGTGAGATATAAAATCAGAATTGCGAGATATAAAGTCAGAGTTGCGAGATATAAAATCAGAATTGCGAGATATAAAGTCAGAATTGTGTGATATAAAGTCAGAATTGCGAGATATAAAGTCAGAATTGTGAGATATAAAGTCATAATTGTGAGATATAAAGTCATAATTGTGTGATATAAAGTCATAATTGTGAGATATAAAGTCATAATTGTGTGATATAAAGTCATAATTGTGTGATATAAAGTCAGAATTGCGAGATATAAAGCCAGAATTGCGTGATATAAAGTCATAATTGTGAGATATAAAGTCATAATTGTGAGATATCAAGTCATAATTGCGTGATATAAAGTCATAATTGTGAGATATAAAGTCATAATTGTGTGATATGAAGTTATAATTGTGAGATTTAAAGTCATAATTGTGTGATATAAAGTCATAATTGTGTGATATAAAGTCATAATTGTGAGATATAAAGTCATAATTGTGAGATATAAAGTCATAATTGTGTGATATAAAGTCAGAATTGTGAGATTGAAAGTCAGAATTGTGTGATATAAAGTCATAATTGTGTGATATAAAGTCATAATTGTGAGATATAAAGTCATAATTGTGAGATATTAAGTCATAATTGTGAGATATAAAGTCATAGTTGTGTGATATAAAGTCATAATTGTGTGATATAAAGTCATAATTGTGAGATATAAAGTCATAATTGCGAGATATAAAATCAGAATTGCGAGATATATAGTCAGAATTGTGTGAAATAAAGTCAGAATTGTGAGATATAAAATCAGAATTGCAAGATATAAAGTCAGAATTGTGTGATATAAAGTCAGAATTGTGATATAAAGTCAGAAGTGTGAGATATAAAGTCAGAATTGTGAGATATAAAGTCAGGATTGTGTGATATAAAGTCAGAATTGCGAGATATAAAGTCAGAATTGTGAGATATAAAGTCAGAATTGTGATATAAAGTCAGAAGTGTGAGATATAAAGTCAGAATTGTGAGATATAAAGTCAGAATTGTGTGATATAAAGTCAGAGTTGTGTGATATAAAGTCAGAATTGCAAGATATAAAGTCATAATTGTGAGATATAAAATCAGAATTGCGCGATATAAAGTCAGAGTTGTGAGATATAAAGTCAGAATTGCGAAATATAAAGTCAGAGTTGTGTGATATAAAGTCAGAATTGCGAGATATAAAGCCAAAATTGTGATATAAAGTCATAATTGTGAGATATAAAATTATAATTGTGTGATATAAAGTCATATTTGTGAGATATAAAGTCATAATTGTGAGATATAAAGTCAGAGTTGTGAGATATAAAATCAGAATTGGGAGATATAAAGTCAGAGTTGTGAGATATAAAGTCAGAATTGCGAGATATAAAGTCAGAATTGTGTGATATAAAGTCATAATTGCGAGATATAAAGCCAGAATTGCGTGATATAAAGTCAGAATTGTGAGATATAAAGTCATAATTGTGAGATATAAAGTCAGTTGTGAGATATAAAGTCATAATTGTGAGATATAAAGTCAGAGTTGTGAGATATAAAATCAGAATTGTGTGATATAAAGTCATAATTGCGAGATATAAAGCCAGAATTGCGTGATATAAAGTCAGAATTGTGAGATATAAAGTCATAATTGTGAGATATAAAGTCAGTTGTGAGATATAAAGTCATAATTGTGAGATATAAAGTCAGAGTTGTGAGATATAAAATCAGAATTGTGAGATATAAAGCCAGAATTGTGAGATATAAAGTCAGAGTTGTGAGATATAAAGTCAGAATTGCGAGATATAAAGTCAGAGTTGCGAGATATAAAATCAGAATTGCGAGATATAAAGTCAGAATTGTGTGATATAAAGTCAGAATTGTGAGATATAAAGTCAGAATTGTGAGATATAAAGTCAGAATTTTGATATAAAGTCAGAAGTGTGAGATATAAAGTCAGAGTTGTGAGATATAAAATCAGAATTGCGAGATATAAAATCAGAATTGCGAGATATAAAGTCAGAATTGTGAGATATAAAGTCAGAATTGTGAGATATAAAGTCAGAATTTTGATATAAAGTCAGAAGTGTGAGATATAAAGTCAGAATTGCGAGATATAAAGTCAGGATTGTGAGATATAAAGTCAGAATTGTGTGATATAAAGTCAGAATTGTGAGATATAAAGTCAGAATTGTGAGATATAAAGTCAGAATTGTGAGATATAAAGTCAGAATTGCGAGATATAAAGTCAGAATTGTGAGATATAAAGTCAGAATTTTGATATAAAGTCAGAAGTGTGAGATATAAAGTCAGAATTGCGAGATATAAAGTCAGGATTGTGAGATATAAAGTCAGAATTGTGTGATATAAAGTCAGAATTGTGAGATATAAAGTCAGAATTGCGAGATATAAAGTCAGAATTGTGAGATATAAAGTCAGAATTGTGAGATATAAAGTCAGAATTGCGAGATATAAAGTCAGGATTGTGAGATATAAAGTCAGAATTGTGTGATATAAAGTCAGAATTGTGTGATATAAAGTCAGAATTGTGAGATATAAAGTCAGAATTGCGAGATATAAAGTCAGAATTGTGTGATATAAAGTCAGAATTGTGAGATATAAAGTCAGAATTGCGAGATATAAAGTCAGAATTGTGAGATATAAAGTCAGAATTGTGAGATATAAAGTCAGAATTGCGAGATATAAAGTCAGGATTGTGAGATATAAAGTCAGAATTGTGTGATATAAAGTCAGAATTGTGTGATATAAAGTCAGAATTGTGAGATATAAAGTCAGAATTGCGAGATATAAAGTCAGAATTGTGAGATATAAAGTCAGAATTGTGAGATATAAAGTCAGAATTTTGATATAAAGTCAGAAGTGTGAGATATAAAGTCAGAATTGCGAGATATAAAGTCAGGATTGTGAGATATAAAGTCAGAATTGTGTGATATAAAGTCAGGATTGTGAGATATAAAGTCAGAATTGTGTGATATAAAGTCAGAATTGTGAGATATAAAGTCAGAATTTTGATATAAAGTCAGAAGTGTGAGATATAAAGTCAGAGTTGTGAGATATAAAGTCAGAAGTGTGTGATATAAAGTCAGAATTGCGAGATATAAAGTCAGAATTGTGTGATATAAAGTCAGAATTGTGAGATATAAAGTCAGAATTGTGAGATATAAAGTCAGAATTTTGATATAAAGTCAGAATTGCGAGATATAAAGCCAAAATTGTGATATAAAGTCATAATTGTGAGATATAAAATTATAATTGTGTGATATAAAGTCATATTTGTGAGATATAAAGTCATAATTGTGAGATATAAAGTCAGAGTTGTGAGATATAAAATCAGAATTGGGAGATATAAAGTCAGAGTTGTGAGATATAAAGTCAGAATTGCGAGATATAAAGTCAGAATTGTGTGATATAAAGTCAGAATTGCGAGATATAAAGCCAGAATTGCGTGATATAAAGTCAGAATTGTGAGATATAAAGTCATAATTGTGAGATATAAAGTCAGTTGTGAGATATAAAGTCATAATTGTGAGATATAAAGTCAGAGTTGTGAGATATAAAATCAGAATTGTGAGATATAAAGCCAGAATTGTGAGATATAAAGTCAGAGTTGTGAGATATAAAGTCAGAATTGCGAGATATAAAGTCAGAGTTGCGAGATATAAAATCAGAATTGCGAGATATAAAGTCAGAATTGTGTGATATAAAGTCAGAATTGTGATATAAAGTCAGAAGTGTGAGATATAAAGTCAGAATTGCGAGATATAAAGTCAGGATTGTGAGATATAAAGTCAGAATTGTGTGATATAAAGTCAGAATTGTGAGATATATAGTCAGAATTTTGATATAAAGTCAGAAGTGTGAGATATAAAGTCAGAGTTGTGAGATATAAAGTCAGAAATGTGTGATATAAAGTCAGAATTGCGAGATATAAAGTCAGAATTGTGTGATATAAAGTCAGAATTGTGAGATATAAAGTCAGAATTGTGAGATATAAAGTCAGAATTTTGATATAAAGTCAGAAGTGTGAGATATAAAGTCAGAATTGCGAGATATAAAGTCAGAATTGCGAGATATAAAGTCAGAAGTGTGAGATATAAAGTCAAAATTGCAAGATATAAAGTCATAATTGTGAGATATAAAGTCATAATTGCGAGATATAAAGTCAGAGTTGTGTGATATAAAGTCAGAATTGCGAGATATAAAGCCAAAATTGTGATATAAAGTCATAATTGTGAGATATAAAATTATAATTGTGTGATATAAAGTCATATTTGTGAGATATAAAGTCATAATTGTGAGATATAAAGTCAGAGTTGTGAGATATAAAATCAGAATTGGGAGATATAAAGTCAGAGTTGTGAGATATAAAGTCAGAATTGCGAGATATAAAGTCAGAATTGTGTGATATAAAGTCAGAATTGCGAGATATAAAGCCAGAATTGCGTGATATAAAGTCATAATTGTGAGATATAAAGTCATAATTGTGAGATATAAAGTCAGTTGTGAGATATAAAGTCATAATTGTGAGATATAAAGTCAGAGTTGTGAGATATAAAATCAGAATTGTGAGATATAAAGCCAGAATTGTGAGATATAAAGTCAGAGTTGTGAGATATAAAGTCAGAATTGCGAGATATAAAGTCAGAGTTGCGAGATATAAAATCAGAATTGCGAGATATAAAGTCAGAATTGTGTGATATAAAGTCAGAATTGTGAGATATAAAGTCAGAATTGTGAGATATAAAGTCAGAATTTTGATATAAAGTCAGAAGTGTGAGATATAAAGTCAGAGTTGTGAGATATAAAATCAGAATTGCGAGATATAAAATCAGAATTGCGAGATATAAAGTCAGAATTGTGAGATATAAAGTCAGAATTGTGAGATATAAAGTCAGAAGTGTGAGATATAAAGTCAGAATTGTGAGATATAAAGTCAGAATTTTGATATAAAGTCAGAAGTGTGAGATATAAAGTCAGAATTGCGAGATATAAAGTCAGGATTGTGAGATATAAAGTCAGAATTGTGTGATATAAAGTCAGAATTGTGAGATATAAAGTCAGAATTGTGAGATATAAAGTCAGAATTTTGATATAAAGTCAGAAGTGTGAGATATAAAGTCAGAGTTGTGAGATATAAAGTCAGAAGTGTGTGATATAAAGTCAGAATTGCGAGATATAAAGTCAGAATTGTGTGATATAAAGTCAGAATTGTGAGATATAAAGTCAGAATTGTGAGATATAAAGTCAGAATTGTGAGATATAAAGTCAGAATTTTGATATAAAGTCAGAAGTGTGAGATATAAAGTCAGAATTGCGAGATATAAAGTCAGGATTGTGAGATATAAAGTCAGAATTGTGTGATATAAAGTCAGAATTGTGAGATATAAAGTCAGAATTGTGAGATATAAAGTCAGAATTTTGATATAAAGTCAGAAGTGTGAGATATAAAGTCAGAGTTGTGAGATATAAAGTCAGAAGTGTGTGATATAAAGTCAGAATTGCGAGATATAAAGTCAGAATTGTGTGATATAAAGTCAGAATTGTGAGATATAAAGTCAGAATTGTGAGATATAAAGTCAGAATTTTGATATAAAGTCAGAAGTGTGAGATATAAAGTCAGAATTGCGAGATATAAAGTCAGAATTGCGAGATATAAAGTCAGAAGTGTGAGATATAAAGTCAAAATTGCAAGATATAAAGTCATAATTGTGAGATATAAAGTCATAATTGCGAGATATAAAGTCAGAATTGCGAGATATAAAGTCAGAGTTGTGAGATATAAAGTCAGAATTGTGAGATATAAAGTCAGAATTGCGAGATATAAAGTCAGAGTTGTGAGATATAAAGTCAGAATTGTGAGATATAAAGTCAGAATTGTGAGATATAAAGTCAGAATTGCGAGATATATAGTCAAAATTGCAAGATATAAAGTCAGAGTTGTGAGATATAAAATCAGAATTGCGAGATATAAAGTCAGAGTTGCGTGATATAAAGTCAGAATTGTGAGATATAAAGTCATAATTGTGAGATATAAAGTCAGTTGTGAGATATAAAGTCATAATTGTGAGATATAAAGTCAGAGTTGTGAGATATAAAATCAGAATTGTGAGATATAGAGCCAGAATTGTGAAATATAAAGTCATAGTTGTGAGATATAAAGTCAGAATTGCGAGATAAAAAGTCAGAATTGCGAGATAAAAAGTCAGAATTGCGAGATATAAAGTCAGAGTTGTGTGATATAAAGTCAGAATTGTGATATAAAGTCAGAATTGTGATTTAAAGTCATAATTGTGTGATATAAAGTCAGAAATGTGAGATATAAAGTCAGAATTGTGAGATATAAAGTCAGAATTGTGTGATATAAAGTCATAATTGTGTGATATAAAGTCATAATTGTGAGATATAAAGTCATAATTGTGAGATATAAAGTCAGAGTTGTGAGATATAAAATCAGAATTGCGAGTTATAAAGTCAGAGTTGTGAGATATAAAGTCAGAATTGCGAGATATAAAGTCAGAATTGTGTGATATAAAGTCAGAATTGCGAGATATAAAGCCAGAATTGTGTGATATAAAGTCAGAATTGTGAGATATAAAGTCATAATTGTGAGATATAAAGTCAGTTGTGAGATATAAAGTCATAATTGTGAGATATAAAGTCAGAGTTGTGAGATATAAAATCAGAATTGCGAGATATAAAGTCAGAATTGTGAGATATAAAGTCAGAATTGCGAGATATACACTCTGAGAAAAAAAGGTACAGTGCTGTCACTGGGCCGGTACCCTAAGGTACAAAAGTGAAAAGGTACACCTTTGTACCTTACTCTACCCTAAATGGTACATATCAGTACTTTAAGAGTGCATATTAGTACCATTTCGGTTTTGTACCTAAGGGTACAGCCCCAGTGACAGCACTGTACCCTTTTTTCTGACAGTGTATAGTCAAAATTGCAAGATATAAAGTCAGAGTTGTGAGATATAAAATCAGAATTGCGAGATATAAAGTCAGAATTGTGTGATATAAAGTCAGAATTGCGAGATATAAAGCCAGAATTGCGTGATATAAAGTCAGAATTGTGAGATATAAAGTCATAATTGTGAGATATAAAGTCAGTTGTGAGATATAAAGTCATAATTGTGAGATATAAAGTCAGAGTTGTGAGATATAAAGTCATAATTGCGAGATATAAAGTCAGAATTGTGAGATATAAAGCCAGAATTGTGTGATATAAAGTCATAGTTGTGAGATATAAAGTCAGAATTGCGAAATATAAAGTCAGAATTGCGAGATAAAGTCAGAATTGTGATTTAAAGTCATAATTGTGTGATATAAAGTCATAATTGTAAGATATAAAGTCAGAGTTGTGAGATATAAAGTCATAATTGCGAGATATAAAGTCAGAATTGTGAGATATAAAGCCAGAATTGTGTGATATAAAGTCATAGTTGTGAGATATAAAGTCAGAATTGCGAAATATAAAGTCAGAATTGCGAGATAAAGTCAGAATTGTGATTTAAAGTCATAATTGTGTGATATAAAGTCATAATTGTAAGATATAAAGTCAGAGTTGTGAGATATAAAATCAGAATTGCGAGATATAAAGTCAGAGTTGTGAGATATAAAGTCAGAATTGCGAGATATAAAGTCAGAATTGTGAGATATAAAGTCAGAATTGCGAGATATAAAGCCAGAATTGCGTGATATAAAGTCAGAATTGTGAGATATAAAGTCAGTTGTGAGATATAAAGTCAGAGTTGTGAGATATAAAATCAGAATTGCGAGATATAAAGTCAGAGTTGTGAGATATAAAATCAGAATTGCGAGATATAAAGTCAGAATTTTGATATAAAGTCAGAAGTGTGAGATATAAAGTCAGAATTGCGAGATATAAAGTCAGGATTGTGAGATATAAAGTCAGAATTGTGAGATATAAAGTCAGAATTGTGAGATATAAGTCATTATTGTGAGATATGAAGTCAGAATTGCGAGATATAAAGTCAGAGTTGTGAGATATAAAGTCAGAAGTGTGTGATATAAAGTCAGAATTGCGAGATATAAAGTCAGAGTTGTGAGATATAAAGTCAGAAGTGTGTGATATAAAGTCAGAATTGCGAGATATAAAGTCAGAATTGCGAGATATAAAGCCAGAAGTGTGAGATATAAAGTCAAAATTGCAAGATATAAAGTCATAATTGTGAGATATAAAGTCAGAATTGCGAGATATAAAGTCAGAGTTGTGAGATATAAAGTCATAATTGTGAGATATAAAGTCAGAATTGCGAGATATAAAGTCAGAGTTGTGAGATATAAAGTCAGACTTGTGAGATATAAAGTCAGAATTGTGAGATATAAAGTCAGAATTGCGAGATATATAGTCAAAATTGTGAGATATAAAGTCATAATTGTGAGATATAAAGTCAGTTGTGAGATATAAAGTCATAATTGTGAGATATAAAGTCAGAGTTGTGAGATATAAAATCAGAATTGTGAGATATAAAGCCAGAATTGTGAGATATAAAGTCAGAGTTGTGAGATATAAAATCAGAATTGCGAGATATAAAGTCAGAGTTGTGAGATATAAAATCAGAATTGCGAGATATAAATTCAGAATTGTGTGATATAAAGTCAGAATTGTGAGATATAAAGTCAGAATTGTGAGATATAAAGTCAGAATTGCAAGATATAAAGTCAGAATTGTGTTATATAAAGTCAGAATTGTGAGATATAAAGTCAGAATTGTGAGATATAAGGTCAGAATTGTGTGATATAAAGTCAGAATTGTGAGATATAAAGTCAGAATTGTGAGATATAAAGTCAGAATTTTGATTTAAAGTCAGAATTGTGAGATATAAAGTCAGAATTGCGAGATATAAAGTCAGGATTGTGAGATATAAAGTCAGAAGTGTGAGATATAAAGTCAGAATTGCGAGATATAAAGTCAGGATTGTGAGATATAAAGTCAGAATTGTGAGATATAAAGTCAGAATTGTGAGATATAAAGTCAGAATTGCGAGATATAAAGTCAGAGTTGTGAGATATAAAGTCAGGATTGTGAGATATAAAGTCAGAATTGTGAGATATAAAGTCATAATTGTGAGATATACAGTCAGAAGTGTGAGATATAAAGTCAGAATTGCGAGATATAAAGTCAGGATTGTGAGATATAAAGTCAGAATTGTGAGATATAAAGTCATAATTGTGAGATATACAGTCAGAAGTGTGAGATATAAAGTCAGAATTGCGAGATATAAAGTCAGGATTGTGAGATATAAAGTCAGAATTGTGAGATATAAAGTCAGAGTTGTGAGATATAAAGTCAGAATTGCGAGATATAAAGTCAGAGTTGTGAGATATAAAGTCAGAAGTGTGTGATATAAAGTCAGAATTGCGAGATATAAAGCCAGAAGTGTGAGATATAAAGTCAAAATTGCAAGATATAAAGTCATAATTGTGAGATATAAAGTCAGAATTGCGAGATATAAAGTCAGAGTTGTGAGATATAAAGTCAGAATTGCGAGATATAAAGTCAGAGTTGTGAGATATAAAGTCAGAATTGTGAGATATAAAGTCAGAGTTGTGTGATATAAAGTCAGAATTGCGAGATATATAGTCAAAATCGCAAGATATAAAGTCATAATTGTGAGATATAAAGTCAGAATTGCGAGATATAAAGTCAGAGTTGTGAGATATAAAGTCAGAATTGCGAGATATAAAGTCAGAATTGTGAGATATAAAGTCAGAATTGTGATATAAAGTCAGAATTGTGAGATATAAAGTCAGAATTGTGAGATATAAAGTCAGAGTTGTGAGATATAAAGTCAGAATTGCGAGATATAAAGTCAGAGTTGTGAGATATAAAGTCAGAATTGTGAGATATAAAGTCAGAATTGCGAGATATATAGTCAAAATTGCAAGATATAAAGTCATAATTGTGAGATATAAAGTCAGAATTGCGAGATATAAAGTCAGAGTTGTGAGATATAAAGTCAGAGTTGTGAGATATAAAGTCAGAATTGCGAGATATAAAGTCAGAATTGTGATATAAAGTCAGAATTGTGAGATATAAAGTCAGAATTGTGAGATATAAAGTCAGAATTGTGATATAAAGTCCGAATTGTGAGATATAAAGTCAGAATTGTGATATAAAGTCAGAATTGTGAGATATAAAGTCAGAATTGTGAGATATAAAGTCAGAGTTGTGAGATATAAAGTCAGAATTGCGAGATATAAAGTCAGAGTTGTGAGATATAAAGTCAGAATTGTGAGATAAAGTCAGAATTGCGAGATATAAAGTCATAATTGCAAGATATAAAGTCATAATTGTGAGATATAAAGTCAGAATTGTGAGATATAAAGTCAGAATTGTGAGATATAAAGTCAGAATTGTGATATAAAGTCCGAATTGTGAGATATAAAGTCAGAATTGTGATATAAAGTCAGAATTGTGAGAAACTCGCAATTGTGAGTTTTAAAGGGCCATTCTGAGGGGAAAAAGAGTTTATATCTCACAATCCTGATTCTATATCTGTGTGTTATAAAGTCAGAATTGCAAGATATAAACTCACGATTGCTAATTTATATCACTCAATTCTGACTTTATAACTCGCAATTGCGACTTTATATCACGCAACTCTAAGAAAAAATTTGTTCCAACAAGCTTCCATACAAAATCCTTAGTTCATCTCACACACATATTTATGTCAATGAACACGTCAGTGCCATCAAAATGGCAAGTCCTTGAGTCAAAATGCTTAGCCGTGTTGTCAATACAACAGTGTACTCTGGTATTTTCAGATGTAAACTAACTATAGCTAAGATTTTGATGACAATGATATGTATATATGTATACACAGACACACATACAGTATATTTTACGGGTGTTTGTGTTACATTATGTCAAGTATATTCACGGTATATGTAAAATGCAAGTGGACTACTGTAATATAGCATTAAGTATACAGTATTACAGTATAGTGAACATTGACTGATTACATGCCTGTTCTACAAACGTTTGAATGATTGAGGAGACGGCTGTTCTCCCAACATTTGGCGGCACCTTTCGACCCGCCTCGGCCATAAGGTCATGATTGACAACATGGTCCACAATAGTGGCCCTTATTTCATCAGAAACATGTCTACAATCTTGGCCTCTTCCACTGTTTTGCTTCCATACACTTTCTCCACACATTCTTATTCCTTCTTCCCGGCTGTTGACCCTGTTTGTTGTTCTTCCATTGTAAGAATTTGTAACACTGCTGTGCTCTATCTTTAAATGCCTGCCAAATGAAGCTTCGCGAGAGGCACCTCAAGCTATTTTAGAGAACTGGTTGATCTAGCCCTTTACATTTCCTTTCATTATTGAAATTCAAAATTCACCTCCACAATTCAAAAGTCTAAAAGAAATGTAGAAAATATACGTGACACAGTATGACAACATAGCCATTTAGCATTTAATGACATGCAATGAACTAATGCCTAGATGTTTTGAGGCTATTCAATCAGATGAGTAAGACTATTCAACAGAGTACCAGTATAATACATTTTGATCAATGTGAGATAAGCAATTGATAATGTAGGAAACAGCAGACAATTGTACATATTGCTTTTATGATTTGCACAAGTGACTAGATGAGGTGGAGGTTGAACAAATAGTTTTGAGAATTTCGGTTGAGTCTGAGAAATGCACCAAAGAGACAGAGAAAAACTGTAATACATTTAAAGTGTACTATCTCATATATCTGTCTTGGCCTACTATGTAAACAGTCAGAAGTGTTTTGTTTAAAATAACTTAATATAGCCACAGGCTAGTTTAAACCTCATTTGATGACTGTCACTAACATTTTTTTTTCTTTTTCTTTTCACAATATAACATTTTCAGCTTTCATTTCTCTAAATAATGTCTTTGCTAGTTTTCCGGGGAAACTCTTGAGATATATAAATCAATAGTCTCTCGTTTGACCAAAACCAAAGATGAAAAGAGCAATGATAAATTCATACAAAATAGACTGAAGAGGATCCATGCCGTCTGAAAAAATGCCTGTTTTGTCATGGCAGGTCTCTCTTTTTCTTCGTTTTTAGGGGTCAGCACGTGAGATTTATGTGATGAGACTGGTCCGTGTGCACTTCCTCCCTTCTCTGGCCTTGTCAGATCTGGTTGCAGACAGAGGGCAAAACATTTGTCATCCGTGTGAGATTCTCACCACAGGCTTTCATCTGCTTTAACATAATATGGATCATAGTATTTGTATGTTGGCTGATGTTAAAACATTAAATTGCCATGATCCATCAGACAAAAATTATTTGGATGTTTTTGCTTAGTTTAATAAGTGTGAGCCAGTAATAATATGTAGAGGGTTGTTTAGTTGACATAAAATTATAAGCACTGTAATGTGACACACTATAGTTCATCTAAACAGTTGTTAAACATAATGTTCTGATATTGTGTTTAATCAAAGTCACATTTGAGTAATGCTCCTCTGTTCACCCTTTTACCCACAACTCTTCATCTCATTCAGACCAACCTAATTTATTTATAATTTTCTGATACGTGTGTAATTATTATTATGACCTAACTTTTGAGGATATTTGCACTTTAAAAAAAATTGTCACAGAGCTGGGCTATATGCATAAACTGTAAGAAAGTTGAAAAAAAAAAAACTAAAAAACTAAAATGTAATCAAATGATGACCAGTTGTACTTACAGAATAAAATAAATAAATAAATAAAATAAAATAAGCACATTTAAGATTGCAATTCTAGCTAAAAGGCAAAATAAAGCTAAAATATATCAAATAAAATAATAAAACAATATGGTAACCAGTTACAGTACTTAAAATGTACACTCATATATGCGCATTTTTAACTAAACCCCTAATGAAAAAATGTCCATGTTTAATTTGTCAAATACCCCTTAGCAGCAATTAAATATGTAATCTTAAAATTTCATCCATTGCTACTGTGTTTACTTTATGTTTTCCACTGGGATTTCTGGGGTTAGTGTAAAGGGTGGGAACAGCAGAGTATTCCAGTGGGAAGACAATTCCTTGAGGACAGGTCCTTCTCACTAAGAAATCTAACTCAGGTGTCAACTGGAGTCATGTCCCCTGGCCAAACCGTAGTCGTCCCCTCCCCAACCCCCACCCAGGGCCCACTTTACCTCTGCCTGCTCCTCTGTCTGTCAGCTAAACCCGCTCCACTGAGGCCTTAATGCAGAACCAGATGTGCTGGCTGAGTCCTGAAACATTCTCTTCCCACTGACATCTTAACCTGAAAGGTGTGTGTGTGTGTGTGTGTGTGTGTGGGAGAGAGGTCAAACTTTAGCCTGGCCTCTAAGTGAGTGTAGATTACATTTGAAGGTTGTGTTTATTGCTTCAGCGCTGATTGTGTATTTTGTTGTATGTTTTTATCCTGTACAAGAAGAACTTCACAGTACAGCCACAAAACAGTTTAGATTTTTGTTTAGTTTCCATTCCATTTACTTTCAATAAGGCACTACGATCCTAATCACAAATCAAACGCCTCTAATATTCATTATTTTGATCATAACGGGACTCGCATGTTTTGACTGCATTGTGTTTGGGTGAGCTGTAGCCGAATTGGTTTTATAATCAAAGTCACATTTGAGTCATGCATCTCAGTTCACCCTTTCACCCACAATTCATCATCTCATTCCGACCGATATACGATATCTAATTTATCAACACATGCCCAATCTAAGCAGCCCCACACATGTGCAAGCAATTAGACTATAGAACAGTTGCTAACACAAACACCTTCTGATAGATGACACTCTAAATGTAAGGCCAAACCATGGCAAACATGACTCAAGGAACTAAAGTATCAATCAGATGAGCAGTGGCCTTTACTGTCACCTCCATCGATTAAACACATTGTTTGGAGTATCTGAAATGTGTTGCCATACTGAAGTCTGTAGACAATCGTGCTGTTTACTGTATAGGTTCAGAGGGGTGACAATTCCTCTCACAAATGATGCACTATGTCACAAAAAAGAGTTTTAGGAACATATTTCAGACTGAATAAGAAGTCGCAGTCAATGGATGTCTATATTTAAACCATATGTAGAAATATTTTGTCTCTTATCAATAGCATCCACAAGGGTTTGCCAGAAGAAAAAAAGATTGCATTGCTCGGGAGACTTAATGGAGTTCTCAGTTGTGTTTTATTTGTGTGTCAACTTTACTATCAAGCTTAGGAGAAATAAAAAAAAGACTGACATGCACTAGTAAGAATTATAGAGCTATAAATATTTAGCACAACCCAGATACATTTGTTTTCTCATGAAAAATATTTGAGTTCTTATTGAAATTGAGGCTTTTGACTGTAGGCATTTGTACATTTGAGCACATTGTTAAGATTTGAAATAAAACTCTAGAGGAGTCATGTAAGATTGGGCTCTTTTTCTCCAAAGAAAAACTTGACAAGCAGGAGACTTTAAACAAAAGTCTCAATTTGATCTCAGTTTAATCTCAACAATTTAAAGTTGCATTATGTACTTTTTCTCAAAATTGGGGGTTCAAAATTTAAATAATGAATCAATACATCATCAATCCTTCTTCAAAAACTTGTTGATGAGCAGCAGCTTATTATAAGTGTTTATACTTTAGACCTGACGTGATGGGACTTGCCAGTGTGTGTCTCGTCATATCCGCAAATAGAGAAAAGTTGCTCCGGCTACTTTGATGTGTATGGTGTGGGAGTGGCAAAAGTTAGTTGTCACAATGAGCGACATACATTGAGGAAAATAAGTATTTGAGCACCCTGCTATTTTGCAAGTTCTCCCACTTAGAAATCAAGGAGGGATCTGAAATTGTCATCGTAGGTGCATGTCCACTGAGAGACATAATCTAAAAAAAAAATATCCAGAAATCATAATGTATGATTTTTTTAACTATTTATTTGTATGATACAGCTGCAAATAAGTATTTGAACACCTGAGAAAATCAATGTTAATATTTGGTACAGTAGCCTTTGTTTGCAATTACAGAGGTCAAACGTTTCCTGTAGTTTTTCACCCGGTTTGCACACACTGCAGGAGGGATTTTGGCCCACTCCTCCACACAAATCTTCTCTAGATCAATCAGTTTTCTGGCTTGTCGCTGAGAAACACGGAGTTTGAGCTCCCTCCAAAGATTCTCTATTGGGTTTAGGTCTGGAGACTGGCTAGGCCACGCCAGAACCTTGATATGCTTCTTACAGAGCCACTCCTCTAGTGTCTTTGGACAGCTCTTTGGTCTTGGCCATGTTAGTAGTTGGACCTCAAACAGGTGCATCTAATTTAGGATAATAAATGGAGTGGAGGGTCAGAATTCTAGCTGATAGACAGGTGTTCAAATACTTATTTGCAGCTGTATCATACAAATAAGTAGTTAATTAAGTATTAAGTATTTTTTTTAGATTATGTCTCTCACAGTGGACATGCACCTACGATGACAATTTCAGACCCCTCCATGATTTCCAAGTGGGAGAACTTGCAAAATAGCTGGGTGTTCAAATACTTATTTTCCTCACTGTATCAGAGAATACCACGATCTCATGATGAATTTGTACGTGTTTATTCAAGGTGGCTAAAGCCCTATCTAGATTAGTATTATCTGGGGACCTCGTGTGATTTAGAAACATTCGCACGGGATAAGCAAAGCCTGTGATTTTACTCGTATTTACTGACTTATTTCCCAGATATGATGTCAAGACTTGTAAATGTTTTTTTGTTATAGATATAGCTGTATGATATATCATAAACAACAGTTCCTTACTGCGTGCTTCTATATGTTATGAGGCTTGTTGCGATAGTCGGTGCACCGGTTAGCCTACATCACTTTCCCACCGTCGTTTTGATTTTTTATAGTACGCTAATAAAAATCATTGAGTTCAGTTAGAGAATAGACGTTACAATTAAAACTGAACGGAGCACAGACCAGCAGCAGGAGATTTCATTTATCACAAGAGTGAGGAGCTGACAATACGATGGCGGAAGATTTGGTTTCAAAGCTAAATGTAAAAGATTTTTTTACTCATTGTAGGCCCTACTGTTCTGTTTTTGTGTTTTTCATTAAGAATAATATTGAACACACCTTTCAAGCAATTCGCTCCCAATTAGGCTCTAATTCTAAAGTGAAAGTATAATGTGCACAGCCGCACAGGCATTTATAACGGTTATGAATGCAGCCTCCATTCTTCGTGAAATATGGATAAAAGTGCGCACAGGAAACAAAGAACCTTGCAAAAATTATATACGACCCTCCGAATCCTGGCCAAATCACAGAGATGCCGATTCGCACGGGACTAATATTATCACAGGACCTCTGTGTTCGGCGAAATATGGTAGGTCATTTGCAGGGAGATTTTTACTTTATAAATTACAGACATGGCCGATTCACATGTGATTAAGACCACTGTGGCGGGCAGCGAGGCCGAGGGACCGTGAGGGCGGGACGAGGCGGCGCTCATCAGGGAGGATGAGCGCCAGCTGCGCGCCGCAGCGATCTCGGCCCTTGCGGAGGAGTGAGGGACTATAAAGGAGGAGCGACAACAGTGAGGGACGAGAGAGGACCAGGCCTGGATTTTATGTTGTATTTTATTTATGTTTTATTATGTGTTGCTGCAGTCGACCGTGAGGGGCTGCAGCCTTTTATTTTCATTTTGTGTTTGTTGGTGTGTAGGCGACAGTCGTCCGCGAGGGGCTGTCGTCGCCATTATTATTTTGTGTTTATTTAATTAAAGTTTGTTTGAACGTTCGCCGGTTCCCGCCTCCTTCTTCCCGTACAAACATACCTTACTACAGTGGTGCCGAAGCCCGGGAGGAAGGAGGGACGCGCTGTCGAGGAGCCCTCGCAGCTGAGGGGGATCGCGGTGCCGCGGAGTTCGGGCAGCGCGGAGGAGAGAAGTCCGTGAGCGGCTGCCCGAAGCGGTGGTGCTGGAGCGGATGAAGGTCGGTGGGACGGAGAGCTCGCTGCCGTGCCCCTGGGTCGAGGTGGGGTGGCTGCCGTCCGCGAGGGGGCGAAGGAGTCCCCAGCGCTTGCCCGGAGCCGAAGCCTGCTGCCGTCCGCCATTTTGGGGAGGAGCCGGAGCGCTGCCGTCCGCCAGGTTGGGGAGGAGCAGGGAGCGCGGTACGGGGACTCGCTTCCGGCCGCCCTCAGCAGGAGGAGCCACCGCCGGCCGCCAGGGGGCGGAGGAGCGTCGAGCCGTCCACCGGCCGTCCAGTACCACCGCATGGCACCGCGAGGAAGAGCCTCTCGGCTTGCTGAGGACCGAGCGGCAGTGTGTCTGGGAACCGGACCAGAATTTTTTTTTTCTTTTATCCTCTCTCCACTCTCTCGTCCCTGTCGCTCCTCAGGTTCCTCGCTCCGTTCTCTCACCTCGCTGTGCTTACCCCCATGTCCCGCGGCCGCCGTGATCGGCCCCCCCCCGGGGAGGGGGGGGGGGGGGTGGGGGAAGTAGAGCGCAGACTCGGGAGTACCCCCCGGCCTGCGAAGGGCGTTGGGGGTATGTGGCGGGCAGCGAGGCCGAGGGACCGTGAGGGCGGGACGAGGCGGCGCTCATCAGGGAGGATGAGCGCCAGCTGCGCGCCGCAGCGATCTCGGCCCTTGCGGAGGAGTGAGGGACTATAAAGGAGGAGCGACAACAGTGAGGGACGAGAGAGGACCAGGCCTGGATTTTATGTTGTATTTTATTTATGTTTTATTATGTGTTGCTGCAGTCGACCGTGAGGGGCTGCAGCCTTTTATTTTCATTTTGTGTTTGTTGGTGTGTAGGCGACAGTCGTCCGCGAGGGGCTGTCGTCGCCATTATTATTTTGTGTTTATTTAATTAAAGTTTGTTTGAACGTTCGCCGGTTCCCGCCTCCTTCTTCCCGTACAAACATACCTTACTACAACCACAGACAACCCACGCAATTATTACAAATTACTAGAGGTCACCAGGTAATACTAATCCCGTGCGAATAGGGCTTAATTCGTACAAATTCGTACAACCTCAGAATTGCGGTAATACGATTTGTCTAAACCGCAGTGACGGGTAGGTTTAGGGGGAGCATACAAAATCATACGAATTGGGCAACTCATCAAATACTTATGATTTAGCAAAAATCTTACAAATTTGTATGACCTCACTCGTACTAATTCGTACGATTTTTGCTAAATCGTAAGTATTTGACGAGTTGCCCAATTTGTATGCTTTCGTACGAATGACTTCCCCCTAACCCCTCGTCTAAACCTACCCATAAAATACATACAAATTGTCATGAGATTGGGTTGGGAATACAGGTGACAGGGAATCACCTGTTTTAAACGGGCGAACAGAAGAAAGTCTGCTGGTAAAAAAGAGAGTATAACAAAGCTCGTAATAAAACAAGAATCAACATAGGCTTGGCTTTTCAGAGATGGCGAGAACTGGGGGATTTGAAATGTTGTTAAAGCGACACTAAGATGGCGTTTCTCAACAGCTGAGTAAGTTATTTTATTGAACAGATAAATTGCCATATGTAGCTCTAAAAGAGTTCATTGTAAAGCAGTGTCTATTGTGAATGGTCATTTCATTATAGTTGTTGTAGCGCTGTGCTGGAAGGGAAGTACAGTGTCTATTAATGGGTAGTAACATCTTCAGGGATAGTCAGCTTGAGATCTAAACTGGTTAAATCTCTTAAACCTAGTAGTGAATGTTCAGACCGATCGTGTTGGAATGTTTTATGAACAGTAGGATAACCTCTCTTTGTTTTTTTAACCGCTAGATGGCCAGAAGTTACATAGTGTACCTTTAAATAGATTGTATGTGTGATTTTCCTTCTACACTACCGTTTAAATATGTGGGGTCAGTAAGATTTTGTAAAGTTTTCGAAAGAAGACTTAAAAAAATACAGTAAATGGTAATATTGTGAAATATAATTACAATTTATTTTTTAAATAATAATTACAATGTAATTAATAATTGCAATTTTATGTTTTAAAATATCAATATTCAGAAATCAACCCATTCTCGGGTTATCAGAAATCATTGCTGAATTCTTATGTTTATCGATATCTGGAAACCATTATGTTTTTGTTTTTGTTTTTTAATTTAGGATTATTTGATGAATACAAATGTTTTAATATATTAATAAATAACTGGCCAAAAAAAATGAATGGTAGTGTGGTAGATGTTGCAGAACATTGGACTTAAAAAAATAAAAATTAATTACTACACTATAGCAAAACAAAGTTCAAAATAAACATCAAAATGGCTGAAATAAAAGCACAACAGACACTAACTACAGTGTGTGAGGCTGTCAGATCCATGAAGGAAAAGTGGAAATAAAGTTGTCAGGTGAAAAAACCTGGACCGACATGTGTCACTTTAATTCCACTGCATCTGGCCGATGGTTGAGGTCCACTGTCCAGCATGACTGTCCAAATTGAGTTCCTTCTGATCTTAATAAAAGTGAAAATGCTTCAGCTCCACAGCTGGGGACCCTCTGCAGCGTGCAATCCTGAATCTGACTCTTTTTTTTTTCTGGGGGACACTTCACTTTATGGCTTGTTCGGCTTCGTGCAATGAATTGAATGGGGTTTCTGATCAGCGGACATCATTAATGACATAATTTTACTGACGCTATAATGTTATTTAGCCTGTTGTCGCCAGCTCACATCCTTCAGTCAGCAAAAGCTTAGTCTGTTTTCCTTCTTATACATAAGAAGACCTGGTTTTGCTCATCATATAGGGAGCGGTTTAACGTTGATCAGCTTCCCAGGACTTGAAAGAGAGAATGCACAGAACTCCAGGCATGTGGAACAATCAGTGTTGGAAGCAAGATAGCTCTCCCTCTGGCCCCGCTCTCAACTTTGACCCCTGACCTCTTGGCACACGCGCCGCTGTAAATAAAGCTGAAGAGAGGCCTCCCCACCTAATTTCCTTTGGCCTCAAATTTAAACACCAATCCCTCTGACTGTTCTGTAACCAGGGGATAAACATCTCCTCACGTGGACCAGGTTCTCAACACGACCACTCTAGAAATACAGAGAGAGGAGAAATACACAATAGAAATTGTGTTTGACAAGTTGGATTCAGTGGGTTTGGACGAGTCCTTGGCTAAGTGAGATCTAAGCTATATTGTCGAAATGAGGAGGGCTGAACAGAATTGCTACTGCCATAACAGGCTGATTCATAAAATCATAATTGCAATAATTCAGTAATGGACTGTGATTTCGTGGTTTAAGAAGTTATTGCACCTAGTTGCACCAGTTGTGATTAACCTACTTTATAGCATGATGCACGCTATTAGAGTTATCACTTTTATTTAAGTCATAAGATTCAGTTCAGTTTTTACAGTAAGACATGGATCTAAATCAGTGGGAAGCTATAGCCAGAGAGAAATCCCCAAGAAAAGTCACCACAAATCTGTGTGCCAAAATAAAGGAGAAGAAAATATTTAATGACATAAATGTGACCCTGGACCATAAAACCAGTAAAAGTCGCACGGGTATATTTGTGGCAATAGCCAACAATACATTGTATGGGTCAAAATTATAGATTTTTCTTTTATGCCAAAAATCATTAGGATATTAAGTAAAGATCATGTTCCATTAATACATTTTGTAAATTGCCTACCATAAATATATACAAATTGTATTATTAGTACTAGTAGTAATATGTGTTGCTAAGGACGATAACTTTAAATGCGATTTTCTTAATGCTTAGATTTTTTTGCACCCTCAGATTCCAGAATTTCAATAGTTGTATTGACCCTTAATAACCGGTTTTGTGGTCCAGGGAAGAATTGTTAAAAGCATAGCGTTTTTTTATTTTTTTTATTTATTAATTAGGCCTGCAGCTCCGCGTTTCGTATTTTTATGCGCGCTTCTCAACAGACTTTCACACACAGTTTATAATGGAACGGCGTCTATGGCAAGCCGTTGTTATCAAGAATTGACATATTTACTAGTGGAAATGTAATTCCTGATATCAAGAATTAGCACTTTAACTAGTGGAAAATGAATTGTTGATGCCAAGAATTCATATCCTGGTAAAGAATAAAAGCCACCACGGCTTGCCATATGCTTCTCCTTTTACGCCGCTGAGCAGTAAATATTATTAGCATGGTGTGGATTGTTTTTGCTCCATTTTATGTTGTATCTTTTTACGTGAGCTCAGTGTGGTAAGGATGACCCATATTTCATTAAGCTGTGCTCTTGTTTCCGGCAGCTTTCACAACGAATTTATCTCTGACCAAGATATACACACTCAGCATTTGAGTTATCTGTATCAACACTGGCTGTGCTCGAGATAATAATACAGCTTTAAACTTTTGTGGATGTGTGGTTTTATGTTACAGAAACGAATAGTTTAATATTAAATAATGTTTTGCCCGAATATAGCCTATGTTGGAATTCAGTTTTCCTTACGGAACATTTTTAAATGCAGCTATGCATTTAGCTATTTGTCCTATGTTATTTAGGCCGATGTTATTTATTTATTATCATTATTATTTCATTTAGGCTATATATTAAAAAATAACGTCGGGTTTAATTGGAAGTATGAGGTAAAGTCATTTTAGGCTATACCGAACAGTCACAGCTCGTCCTTGTTTCCCTTCGTAACACAGAAATACCTGTATATATTTTATGTCCTCTTAAAACGAATTGTGCAGTAAAACTAGGCTTTTATTTTCAAACATAGCTGGCTAGCTTATATGTTCAGAAGTCGAAATAAAATAAAAAGTAAATAAATAAATAAATGAAAGGAACGAGAAACAAAACGGATTGGAAGGTCTTATTAAAATAATTCCATTATCGAAAGGAATGAGATGAAACGCCAGGGCGTTATTGCAGGTATTGTTGTGCCTGTGGCTTCTCCTCCAGCGGCGTAATTCTCCTCATCAATACTGCAGTGAGATCGTTACGCCGCTGACATTGATAAATGACCACCAAACTACAGCGTTTTCTCACCAGTACTGCAGGCTAGAGAAACACAAACTGGAGGTCGAAATAAGCAAAGAAACGTCTGTAGGAGCAGTCTTAGCTAAGATATCAAACAGCATGAGGAAAACCATTTGAAAATGTCACAGCGAAATTGCGTTTAAGAGATGCTGGAGATGAAGAAGCGCGCGGGGTTTGTGTTTCTGAAAAATTACACGCCGTCCAGTCGCCTGATTTGGAAATATTGAATTAATGTGATTTATTTCTTCACAGATTGCCTCAAACATTTTTTTACAAAAGACCCCTGCACACATGATTTTAGGAAGAAGGCTATACTATACGGTTATCAAATTATCATTTAGTTATTACACTTTCTGATGCCTGTTTATAGCCTAGCCTATGCAGTTTTATTTTCAGTTAGTTTGTAGTCATCTCTGTTATGGTTGTTTGATATCTGCACGTTTAAAATGTTTTTTATTTTATTTTAAAATGTCCGTGTGTAATTATATTTAAGTGGGCTATACTGAATAAATTAACTACATACTCTAGGGTTAGGTTTAGGATTGGGTTTTTTTTTTTGTGCATTTAATTATGCAAACTTTATATTTATTGCTACAGTAATATAACGTGCAACAAGGACACTAAAATAAAGTGTTTCCGATTTGTATAACGACCAATTTCGTTTTCGTCTCCTTTCTTTTTTCCTTTTAACGATTACATAGCCTACTAAATAAACTGCAGCACAGTTGCATTTGATTTGCAAAATAAAAATAAATGTAGGAATTTCTAAATTAATTTGAACTGCACGTCGCATCAATATCGATTCAACGCATGAAATAACACGGCAACATTCAAAGCGAGAGATTTAACATTTTGAAAATGAAGCATTTATTACAAGAATTCGACTTTTGACTGTGTAGAAATACTGTACTGCTTTAAAAGACTCCTAAAAGGAAAAATGGACATAGCGGGAGGATCGATCAAACTTATCAGTACATCAACAAACATATAATCCACTTTTTCCATAGAGAAAAGCAAGAGCGAGAACGGACCCAAAATGTACAACAATGTCCCATCTTCATTTTTAAAGGATCTCGACTGAATGCCTATTTGACATTGATGTGTTTTACAAATAACATTTACATAATTATGTACAATGGAACATCTCTAGTGGTTTAAAAACTCCTCCAGGCATACTTAGCCTTATGAGAGCACTTTTGCTCACCAATTCAACAAATAAACGCACAACTCATTTCCTCAGTGATGCTTTTTAAAACACTTCATGTGGGGAAGACTTTGTGGTTTCAGATACTGGAATTTGTGTCAGATGTGTGATCCCTTCAAGTGGTTTCTTTTCCCTCAAACTTTGAGGAATCATAAATGCAAAGGTCTAAATCTAGTCAATGACGCAAACCCAACATTTCCCAAAAGAAAAACAAAAAACTCATCATACACTCACATTTCAGTTCTTCAGGGCTTTTAGCATCTTTTACTATATTCCACATTTAATATGAGCGTGTGCACTTGTGCATGAGGAGGAATATTCGTGTCTGGGGCGGCCACTCTACGGTTGAGCAAAAGTGCACAAATGGTGTGGTCCCCGTGATTCTTGACCGTATAACAAGAATAAATAAATAATTTAAAAAGGAAAGATCTCCAATTGTCTTTTCAGAAGTCTCTCTTTTGGCACAAATGCTTCAAGTCTGTTTTTGTTAAGGTGGTGTTCCTTTGGAAGGTCCTTTGGCTGGAGATCTGATGGCCAGATGATGAGGGGTTCTGTGGGAGATTTGGGAGGTCTAGTGAAAAGAGGAGGTGACCGGAGAGGGGTGTGTTCAGGTGAGGATGAATGATGACGTGACTCCTCATGCCTCTGGCCAGCACTGGGACTATTCCTGAGGCCACCATCAAAACCTAGAACATAGAGGGGGGGGGGACAATATTGAGGGATTTATTCACCCACGTGCACCCTGTGAAAAAAATACATTAAAGGAATATTCTGAGCACATGCTGATTACCAGAAAAAAAAAAAAATGTTTAGTCTAAAAAAACAAGCTAAAATCTGGATTTCATTGAGGCACTTATAATGGAAGTGAAAGGGGCCAATGCGTACACTTTAAAATACATTTTCATCATATGTTCAGTGCCACAAGATGTAAACAATATGCACGTTAACATGATTTTAGTGTGAAAAAAATCAAAGTAAAGTTATATACAACGTAATGTCTAAAACCCCAAAATGACCATAAAAACGACTCCAATGTAAAACATTTATTCAACATAAAAACAAACATTCAGTTGCTACCTTAAATTATGAAGTATAATAAAATGGCTGTACAAGTACATTTGAACTCGTTGGTAACACTTTACAATAAGGTTTCATTAGTTAACTAAGAATTAACAGTACTTCTACAGCATTTATTAATCTTAGTTATGAAAATCAAATGCATTTGTTAATGCAGTGAACTAACATGAACAAACAATAAACGGCTATGTATTTTTATTAACTAGCATTAACAAAGCTGTAACAAATGTATTGCTCATTGTTAGTTCATGTTAGTTAATACATTAACTAATGTGAAAAAAATGTAACCTTATTGCAAAGTGTTACCAACTCATTTAAAAAAAAAAATCTTGCTTAGTTAAAAATGTAATTGGTTCAATTATGTTGATGAGTTAAAGTAATGGAAAAAACATATGTTGCCATGACTTACTGATCATATCATTTTTTACAGTGTATTTAATCAGCTTTACATCTCAAATAATACACGAAAGTAATAACAGAAAAATAAACACAACCGCTTTTTTCAGGCCAAATTCACTTGCTTTTTTAAAAAGAAATCCAAATATTTTTTTTGTGGTAATAAACATTATACCACAAATGCTCTCAATTAAACTGAACTTGTACCCAACTCTCAATATTCTTTTAAAATAAACATACACCTGCCTCTAAGATCATAAATGTGTCTCTATCCACTTCATGCAGGAAAACAGATCTCCATAATGATCCCAACGATCCACCAGCATATGGTGTTTAACCAGAACGAATTAAGGACGGGGAAACATTCCTCTAAATGACGCAATTACAGTAACGACTCGATGATAATTCAATAAAAAAAAGGTAGGATTAAATAGTCTGGAAATTATTTAGTCTGCGTGTATCTGGCTCCTGCAAGCCGGAGCTCATGATATCTCTATGTGTCTGTGGCTTCGGTGGGGGGTGTTAACCTCCGCTCACCTCCCCTCTCCTCTCCCTTCATTAGCAGAGGCTGAGGTTGTTATTTGAGAGGAAAGGGCTGTGTTGGCACGATTGGAGAACTGGATGCGGTGCCTATTTACATATAAAGAGCTCTATTAATCAAGGTAAGTGTCATTATGGAGGGGCTCATTGGGCAGCACAGTGTGGGTATTAAATAAAATTCTCCATGCCAGGCCGCCCGCGGCGAGCGATACGTCTTGATTTGTGGACTGTCAGAGACAGGCAGCGAAGATGGAGCCGGGGAAGGAAGGTGCGCGAGTGCGTGCATGTGAGGGGGGGTCGACGGAGAGAGAATTGCCACCATAATCAGATTTCGCACGCCGAGTGAAAAGAGAAAGAGAGGGGATGTTCTAAGTACCAAAGCGTCTCCTTACGTTTATGGTTTGGGAAGCAGGGAGGCGTTTACATGTAGTGCCACTGTCCATCCATACCCATGTTCATACCCATACCTCCCATGGGACCTGTGAGGTGGAGAAACAAAATTAAGAAAACAATAAAACACATGCAAATGTACAGGACGATTTTTATAACAGCACTAAAAGTGCAATTATTATCAAAGTGTAAACTTACCGCCAGGCCGAAGACCCATGTGTTGTTGGCCGTCTAGCACAAAGCCACCCATAGGCTGACCATCGGGGCTGTAAGCGGTTCCTTGACTTACTAAACACACAAAGACACAGTGTATATATATATGTGATATATGCACACACTGCGTATGTGGTGATAGTAAAGATGGAATAAAATAAACCTGCACTTTACCTGCTCTGTTAGACTGATCAATCATGGGCTGCACGATTCTTCTTCGAGCATTGATAAACCTGTCAAAGACAATACATTTACTAAATCTATTTATATCACTGACCGCACACAGTATATTTTACTCTTATTTACACACTCAGGACTTTTACTACTGTGAGCTCTTTGCTATGATTTACTGCAAAAAATCCCTTAATGCAGTGCGATTTCTCCTGGGCCTTTGGGTTAATGGACCTGTCAGGAGTCCACAAAAAAGCTAATGCACTGTTTAAGCGCCAGACCAAAGAAATTCTCTAATTTATAATGTAAACAAGCAGAGGTTTTCTTAATAAAGAGATTTTAACACCTTGTACCAATTACGTTTGAGAAACTTTCCGTTTAATGGTGAATTTTATAGTTGCGGACAATAAAAACAAATAGATTTATTTGATCTGTGGTATATTTTCCCTTTCGTCAGCACTCTAAAGTTAATCTCTGTTTTTAAGACTTGCTTTAATTGCGCTTCTTGCTGCAATATATTAGTGAATCAAGTAAAGGGGTCATTGCTCAATAAATATTCAATTGATATAGCATTGGCCTGGCAGCCTCGGGGTATGATTAGTCTAACTGCTTTTCAGACACTAATATGCTTCAGCAGCTCGTAACAGAGAGGTAGGAAATGCCCTGACATGCACTGGGGGAAGGAATTACTCATAGACAATGAGTCTTAGCCAAATGTTTGTGAACACCTTATTTTCTAGTAGTAAACACACGTAAGTGTATTGTACAAATCTAAAATTTGTGTACAGTATAAAAAAGAATGGGTTTCACTTTATTTTAAGGTGTCATTGTTACAGTGTAATTATATATTTAAGTACTGAGTAATATTTAGTAACTATGGGTAGTTATAGGGTTAGGGTATAGGATTAGGGATTGGTTTTGGGGTTTTGTTGCTTGCAATTTACTGTTATTACTATGGTAAGTACATGTAACATATGTAACAAGGAAACTGTAAAATAAAGTGTTACTAAAGAATGATAATATTTCATATTCAGCATGACTTTCTTAAAAAAAAAAGATTTCTATTACTAAATATTAAAATATTACTAAATGCAAAAAAAAAAAAAAAAAAAGCTTTTTTGATATTTATATCACTATGTGTGTTAAATTAAAATAGTTATCTACATTATATGGTTAAAATATTTACATTTTAGTATTGTAATAATACATATTTGTATCATGGAAGAACAAAAACCTCAATTTGATGTAAGAAATTATAGTCTTTTCAAATCTCATGGAAGAGGTAACAAAAACGAAGTAAAGGATAATGCTTAAGAATAGTGTGGATTTAAGTAGTGTATGCTATACAAAATTAAAATGTTATTATGAGAGTATATGTGGCTATAGTAAATCATTTGAAGTATAGAAGTTTAAATGCATACAGAAATAAAAAAAAAGTAATGAAAAAGGGAACTTTTTTATAATTATTATAGATATTGATTGTAGCAGTGTGGGCGTATGCTACAATCCCCGTATGCAAAATTATATAGAATATCATATACCCGTCCTTTTCGCATTCTCAAACTGAGAATGAATATCACATTTGTGTAATCCAATAACATGTTTTACAAGCAAGATGGTTCCCCTGAACAAACATTCAGGAGAACTCTGGTGACCGAACAGCATTCTGGAATCCTAACATAACATTTGACAACTTTTCTAAAAGCCCCTCGGAGACCCTCGGCAAACCTCATCATTGCTCCTATTCTTACTTTTAATTGTCTCATAGGGGCTTTGAACACATCTAATAATAGTGTGAGAAATCAGGATCACCGGACTTGAAATGGGAATGTTACAGAGATCCCCAACCCTGACTTCTAAGTGCTGAGAGGTCAATCTGGCAAGTCAAAAGTCAAAGGTCAAAGGTTACTCACCAGTTATTCACTTGTAAGATGGTGAGGCCTGTGTCCTGTGCTAGCTGCTTCTTCTGCTCTTCAGACGGGTAAGGGTGCTGCAAGACAGAAACAACAAGAAAAATGATATTAATGTGTGAGAAACCTCTGCAGTTGTTAATATTGCTGTCCGATGATCCATAAAGCAATAACGAATGGAACATGTAAATGTCTTCATTTTTTTGAGTTGTGTATTTCTCCCTGCAGTCTCCATTAATAAAGCAAATCAAAATGACCTTACTTTTTCTTAAAAAACCAATCTGTTTAAATGACTAATGACTTTCAAATTCAAATGTGAGACTGCGGGCAAAAACGTGGATCCCATATGACTCTTTCAGGAAATTACATCATTATGTATGATAGACTTCCCATATGCAGCCCTGAGTTGGAGAATTTCCCTGCGTCTTATTGGCTGAGCGCTCGTGGTTTTGTTTGACATTATTTGACATTACTTGACAAATGATCGAGTGGGTGTGAAAGAGAGACAATGGAGAGTTTTGTTTAGGGTTGAATAGGGCTTGGCCCTTGGTGGCCCTTGGTGGCCCCTGGCCCCTGATCTTCTTGCTCTCACTGTGAGTGCAGAGGGAGGGCAGCAGATGGCAGGCAGGGGTGAATGTATAGACAGTCCAGGGTCGTGGGTGTGCACCAATTTTGGCACTGTCATGGCCTCACCTCCCGTGGTCACTGGTGAGGGATGAGACCTGTTCCATGTCTCGCGCGCTCTCTCTCTCACACACTAACGGAGATTTCCCTGCTCACCTCCTGGCTTGCTAGCTGTCATTGTGTTGATGAATGACTGTAAGCCCTGCCCCCTTTCTACACAACCCAGTGACGGCCGAATGCGAGCTGGGCTCTGGAATCCATCTTTAAACTCTTATCAAAAAGCTCTCGGCAGGTTGCGCTGTGATTGTTCGCTAGCGTTTAGTGAGGAACCTACGTGTTCAAATGATGAAGCTAGCCGACAAGCTTGCTTTCAAAGAATCACTCATATTTGCATGAATTGCACTTATGTCTACTAAGAACCCCCCTCCTCGTCCCCATTTGCATGCCAAAGGAGATGTCTCTATCTTGTTCCAGTGAAACTAACAGTTATAACTGTAATGTTCCACTGAATCTTAATGTTCCACCTTTCTTTAAGATTGTCAGCACAGGGGGTCTTTATCGTGGACCTCTGAATAGGTCACAAAAGATGGAGGCTTAGACCATATGTAAGAGCCCCCCCACCTCAAACGCCGCACACTGGCTCAAAGTAGAACCCGACAAAATGTAATCCTGCAGCTTTCATTCAGCCCCGACCCCAAATGAATGCATGATCGCCTGGGTGTTGCAATGGAGGCCATTCAGAGGCCAAAGTCCCCTCTAACACTTTTTTTTGTCAGAGGACACATCCTGCAATGGGAAACACTTTTGCTTCACAAATTGCTCTGAAAAGGAGCTGGGAACAGAGAGAGAATAATTCAATTAGGCTCTCCTTTTTTATCTCTAAACTCTAAAGGTGGGTAAAAGGGAAAGGATTACTATGTGTACAGGACCTGTGTAGCCCTTAGAAAGTGCAGGAATTCTGAAAGAGAATGGAAAACAGGAAGACACAAGAGAATTGTGGGAATTTAAGGAGGTGGACCAGTGAAAATGTGCTGTGATTCAAGAGGGTTGAGAATGCCACAAATCAGCCCCAAACCAGCAAGTTTTGCTGAAACGTACTCACCCCGAGGCGAATACGACCCTCGGTTTTGACAAGCGAAATGGATGGGAGGGCCGAAAGACAGATAATAACACACCCTGCTAGTTTTAATGCAGTTTGGATGCAGGCCGCTGAGCTGAGAACAGTGGAATTGAACTAATTCGCCAAGAGATACGTTAAACAATCTGGCACATTTTACCCAGACCTCCGACTTACGACCGGGAGATCTGAGCGAGTCTTACCGTAAGATGCTGGAAGAGCCACGCCCGCATGATGTTGGTTGCCACTTTGGGAAAGATCCCTCTCTTCTTTTGCCTTTTCTTGTCCTGGTCGTCCTCGTCCCCTGTTCCCGGAGATGCCAAGCTGTTATCCAAACCATCTCCTGATAAACAACAGCGTGAAAGCAGGGCGAGAGAGAAAAAGCAAAAGAAGAAAGTCACTTTAATGAGATAAAACATCACCTTCAGTTGTTTATTCAGACCGATCACCAGTGCCACTCACAAACGCGATGTGAAAGAGCCACGCAGGGGGGCTTGTTTTGATTAGCAACAGTAACACAAGGACCGCGGCAAGCAGGAGTATCCATGCAGTGAGAGGGAACGCTAATCAACAGAGCGAGATTTCTCCCGCTCTCTCTGGCTGTCTCAATGTCAGAGATCTCGAGGAAAGCTCTGCACCAACCCCAGTGCTATTAATTCAATGTGAGTTCTGTCTTTGACAAGGGGTAATGAATGTCCAGACTCCATGCTTGAATGGGGAATGGAGACTTGGCACTGCAAAGAGAATATCTGATCTGCATTAGCACTCAAAATAAAGTCGAAAAACATGGGAAAAACATAAATAAAGAAACGCACGTTAGTGGTTGTTGAGAGAGCGGTATTCGACTTCAGAATTTATATTAGTTAGGTTTACAGTGCAGGGACAGTGCATACGATGCTAAACCGATAATTTACAGTTTACGGTAGCCACACTGCAAGACGTGACTAAGTTTAGTTAGTGGCCACGTACACACGTACACAGCTATTGCAGTTATTCACTGAAGTTTATGCATTCTCTGGGAATTGAACCTTTGACCACGACGTTCTTAGCACTTCTACTATTGGAGCAATTACATTGCCTGTTAATTGTGTTAATATTGTTATTGTTTAATGCTATTTCATGCATTCTGACTTATTTACACTGTTTAAGAGTTGGATTATCATGCTAAACATGGCCAAAATGTAAAAGAAATTAGTAGGACATATGACATATGAGTATTTCTGTGCCAAATACACTCCTTCAGGATTCAAAGAAGTTTCAGATTTTTATTTTTTAGGAGTATATGGCCCTTTATAAAGTTATAAAGGGTGGAATTCCTTGTACATGCACTTCTCCCGGATATGCACACATCGACCAGAGCGAGAGCAAGAGCGTCAACGAGCTTTGTTCGGGTTACGGGAGCCGTTGGACGGCGCTGTCATTTTGTTTTTAGACCGCAAAATCAACAATGTCACTAAAGAAGTGTATTTCTGGTTGTGAGGGAAATATAACCTTGTTCAGCTTCCCAAATAACCCAGCAATAAGGAAACAGTGGATGCAGTTTGTTTTTACGGAGCAGCAACGGAGTTCAGCAAGTGTGTTTGTTTGTTGTCGGTCATGAGTCGAAACCGCAAGCGGTGAGTGAAACTGCATCAAATGTCTGTGTTTTGTTGGCAATCGGCCCGTAAGTGCATATAATGTCAACATCACGAACGTGAATCGAAAGTTATCCAGGGAGTGTGTGTGTTCTCAAGATTATTTAGCTCCGCCCACTGCACGCCTTCATAAGTTCGGCTATTTTCCGGAAAGAATAGCCGTATGTCTTTTATAAGTATGATAAAACTAAAGACTCTTTGAACATATGAAGGATGCAATATTACTCTATAGGTACTCAAGATTAACATGAGATTGGCAGAAACTGTGTATGTTATGCCCTCTTTAATTGTGTGTATATATTCACAACTAATAGTAAATATTAAACATTTAACTGCATAAATAATATTTAATTAATTCAAATATGTATATAAAATACATTTTTCAGAACAAAGACAGAGCTTTAGAGAACTGGCTATAATAAAATGGCAAATCAAATGTGCTGAAATCACTACTCAACTATTTTTACCTATTGAGATGGCTGCTATTTTTATTTGTTTTACATGGTGTCAAATTAAAGAAGTTGGAGCATTCATAAAAAAATCAGACTTGACTCTTTCAGAGTTTGATGATACATGATGCTTTTGGTTACACGTTATTTTAAGGTGTCCTTGTTACAGTGTAAGTATACAATTAAGTACTAAGTAATAGTAACTACATGTACTTACTATGTAATTAGGGTTAGGGCTTGGTTTAGGGTTAGTTACATAACTATGCATAAATGGCTGTTATTATTATAGTAAAATGTGTAACAGGGACACTGTAACTTAAGTGTTACTGCACTTTTTTACCAGCGGAAACTGGTAGTTACAGTAATTCCAGCATGACGTGAATGAGGCACATATTGTCAGCTCAATTGATGCTCAACAAACAATGCTTTTTGAACTGTGAGCTCTCTGATAACATCAAGCTTGCTTTCATTCCATTACCATCCAATCTAGTTTAAGATCAGAGCCAGGCAGGAGGCCGCTTTTAAACTAAGGTTTCCGTCTTGTCCTCCTCCCCACCCTCCTTTCTCTCTCTCTTTCTTTCCATCCCTCTTTCCCTCTTCCATTAACTGTGCATCAGGCAAGATGATTTACTTTTAACAGTCATGCTTATTTTTCTTGCCCTGAGGGTAGAGATGCCTTGAAAGCCTGCCCGGAGGGTGTGTGAATAATGTATCTGAGGGACTCCTCCCCGGAGGCGGGACAGGAACCCTACTTTTCTTAAGATTGGCCCTGCTGTGTCTCCTTGTTTTTGGGGATGCATCAATCAAAGGCGACTGTATGCGCCA
Source organism: Romanogobio albipinnatus (assembly GCA_023566225.1). Taxonomy (NCBI): domain Eukaryota; kingdom Metazoa; phylum Chordata; class Actinopteri; order Cypriniformes; family Gobionidae; genus Romanogobio; species Romanogobio albipinnatus. The sequence continues at coordinate 20,441,001 of CM042256.1, read as the reverse complement.
TATTCATACATTAATATTTCAGATAATGAATAATGACATTTGAATATAAGAAGGGGGGTGGTAGATGGACTTTAGGCTGACTGATGCCGTAATCAAAATGCAAGTCAAGGGCAGGGCAGTGGTCTCACACTGTCTGTCTACACAACACAGACTGCAGATCCTTCTCATTATGCTTTCAGGAGTTTGCATGTTGACCACAGTCTTAACCTCTTACCCAGCACTGAGAGTTAAGAGTTTCAAAGTGAATATGAAGAAAAAAGTATTAGAAAGTAATATGTTCTTAAAGGATATGAAAGAAAAGGAAAAGTGAGAAAAAAGGAGAAAACAAAATGTGAGGCTTTTATTGTGTGTGTGTGTGTGTGTGTGTGTGTGTGTGTGTGTGTGTGTGTGTGTGTGTGTGTGTGTGTGTGTGTGTGTGTGTGTGTGTGTGTGTGTGTGTGTGTGTGTGTGTGTGTGTGTGTGTGTGTGTGTGTGTGTGTGTGTGTGTGTGTGTGTGTGTGTGTGTGTGTGTGTGTGTGTCTCGGTGTGTCGGTTTTCAAACTTAAAAAGTAATCTTATATTTGGAACTATTTAAAAAAAAATAACATTACATGAATTAAAAAAAAAAAAAAAAAGAAAAGAGGTGAGATTTTTAGTGTTTATGAAAATCAAATATCAAAAACGCCAGAGCGACCTTTTTTTTGAAAGAGAAAAAAAGAACTATAAAATGAGACATAAAAAATAAAATAAAGGCCATTTTCAGTCTTCATGAAAATCAATATCAAAAAGGTGTTAGAATGAATGTAAACAAAAATAAATATATGAAAGAAGAGAAAATGAAAATGGTGAAATTGAAAAAATATAAAATTACATTTAGAAAAAAGAAAGATTGATTATGAAATTCAAATATTAAAAAGGCTAGAGCTGGAAAGAATGATAAAAAAGTATAAAAGTAACTTATTCTGAAAGTATAAAAACCAATGACTAAACATAAAGATAGAATAAGATAAAAATGAATACAGAAAAAGAAAATAAAAGAAAGAAATAGGTTAATTTTAAGTGTTTTATGAAAGTAACATATTCTGGAAAAAGTAACATTTAGGCAATAAAATAGAATAAGATATAAAGGAAAGGAAAGGAAAGGAAAGGAAAGGAAAAAAAAAGAAAAGAAAAGAAAAGAGGAAAACGATAGATAAAGAGAGCTGGGTGAGATCCTTACATCTAAGGAAGACTCAAACACTCCGCCCCCCTTCTCCTCGAGCCTCTCTCCTCCTGTTCCAGAAAACGAAGGCCGCAGGGCTGATCCAACCCGACGCTAATCGCTTCTGACTGTTCCCTGGCAACTTGGCCCATGCAGCCTGTGTGACTGCACTCTCTTTAAAGGCTGCTGCTCTCTGCAGCTCCCTGAGCCCTACCTCACTCCCCGGCCCCAGAGTCTGCACGCGCAGCACAGAGGGGGGCCAGAGCAGCCTGGAGGAAGGCTGGAGTAAGCCCTCGGGCTGTTTAGAGAAAAACAGCACCCTAAGACATGGAGAAGAGGTTTCTAGCTTCAATCTACAGTATTTTTTTTCTTTTCACTTTCACTTGTACATATAAAGCAAAACTTCTGAAGGGAGATATGATGAGCATATGCATATAAAACACATCAAGACTAAGTATAATTTTGAAACCGGTTTTCCCACATCCTTCAAGCCGACCCTGACGGCAGCCATGTCACATCACGGTACCTTCAGCATCCGAGAGATGACAAGGTTCAAAAGCTAAAACGCTCTGCGTTGTTCTGATGCTGATAATTAGATGAACTGGAGATAGATGAATGTCCCGGAGACAAAGGGGCCCGGCGCAAACTAGCCGGGTCTGATGACTGCCACCCCGCACGCATCACAGAATAAATCCAGTTTGCTTGCTTAATGAGCTCACCATGACCTCAATCTATCACGAACTATACTTCTCCAAAGGGGCCATAATTCTGACTACTGGACGCAACAGACTGGATAATTACTGGACGAACGCAGATGATTTTGTTCTCGCTAATCGTTTCGCTTAAAGCATATTGATTAGATGCTCTTATCCTCTTGTCCCCCATGGCCATGATATGATCTGGAGGAACATGGGATTGGACCACAGTCGGGTGGTATTGACAACTACAAAAACGCGGAGGCATCGGCTCTTGACACTTGTTGTTGGTCCACTACACTCCATGCTGGGATTTAACCTCCATTGAGGGTTCAGATATAGATGTAAACATCCTGTCTCAGCCTGTGTCTTTCAGCGGCCTTAGAGGTAACAACTGGCCTGGAATGTCCTGCAGCTTCCCTTTGTTCTCTTTTGGCCTTTGTGATGGACATTCATAGGCTCTGCATTCCCACCAACACGCACATGTTTAGGATAGCGGTGGAAAACCCCCCACTACCATCCCAAACCCACTGAGGTGAGTCAGCCGTTCTTAAAAACCATTCGGACTGCAGCCGAGGAACACTCAGGGCACTTTTTCGGACCTAACGTGAAGGTTTCTCAACAGGAGCAACTTCTACTGATGTGCAACAAACAAAGGGAACCCCCTACAAGAGACAGGTGCTTTGAAGAGGCCCAGTAATCCTTTGGACTCGAGTTGGGTGACTGACGTAAGACCCCCCATTCACTTGTAATGGAAAAAGGTGTTTGCTTTACCGATCTCTTGAATGATAAAGGGAGGAACACTGATCCAAAGTGGCTCCTGGAGGAGCAGCAGGTAGATGTCCCTGATCCTAACCCAACCTCAGCCTCTGATCACCCCAGATATCACCCCTCTATTGTGACTAGTATTTGAAGTGCTCTGTCCTTCAGGCCGGCAGGGGTCATTCCTCTTCCCCTTCTTCAATGCATGCTCTTTGGGGTCAAAAGGCCGTGGGTCTTGGATGTCCCCCCACTGTTGTTTAAAAAAAAAGCCCTGTGTGGGGAAAAATGCCGCCACCCAATGCTTTTCTCTCTTTTATACAGAGTTGCATTGCAGGGAGACTACTGGCATTGCTGCTATGCCAAACATTTAAAATTAGAGCTTTCATATTGTCCCACTAAGGCTTATTTGTCAGAATTACAATCTGGCTACTGACTTTTGCTTCTGGTTTCTCTTGTCTTGCAGAACATCCTGCTATTGTACTGCATAATGGTCAGGCCATTGATGCCTGATGGTTAAAAGGAGGCGAGAAACCCTGAAGGCTAATTTCTATTACAAGAAATTGCAAAAAATAAAAATAAAATAGCTTTAAGGAAATGTAAATATAAAGTGGCAGATCACAATATAAATAACGAAGGGAAAAAAAAAGAGTGACATGCAAATGGAAGATCTGGTAAATTAAATTAGACCCTTAACCTTTCAAGAACATTAAACACCTATTGTGTCCACAGTTAAATCGTAAAACCGGCTCAGTGAACCATTGCAATAATGACACGAACAATGACACATGATTTTGATTAGTAAAAGCGGTTTACAGCCACACGCATTAACAAATTATGAATACAAATTCTGCAAAGTAACATATAGGTTGTAATTAAAGCACAATATACACTGTAAAAAAAAGCTAACCTGTATCAAAAAGAGCTATTTCAACCCATTCAAATTGAGTTTTGTTGGAATAAATCAGGGTGATTCAGCAATGTTTAATACTATTTTTGACTTTTAGATGTTACCCCTTTTAGGTTCCCTTTTTAAAATCAAATTAAAATCCAACCTCTGTGAAAATACTATTCAAAGCTTGGAACATGAATAAGATGACAGTTGACTCTTTTTTAACAAAGCACATTATGATGTAATAGTAAAACTGACAGGTTTTCCTACCTAGTTCACTGCTGTTGTCTCCGCTCTGAGAGGCATGTCCCCCGCTGGACGGTCCTGGGGTGCCGACTGAGGGAGTAGAGTGAGCGTCGTCCATGTCTCTCCAGGATGCTGGATTCTGTGGTTCAGGAACATCCAAAGATCGATGGGTGAAAAAAGAAGGCCACATTAGTAACACAACATAATTTTTTTTTAAAACAGCAGTTCTTTTTAGCGCCTAGTTACCATGTCTGTGCTACGACCAAATTAGAGACGACTGAAATGCACGATCCAAACAATCTACAAGTGCAATGGAACCACGCAAAGAGTAACTGTTTCTCCTGATGTCTGGCCGTAAATGCTCACAAAAAAGCCAGCGGCGTCCCCTTTTTATCCAAAACAGGGAATAAAGCACTTAGACGGGCTCAACATGAAGGCAAACAGCAGCCGTTCCTCTTCAGGCCCTTAGCGTCAGCTGTTTGCCTGATGGTGATCAGCTAAAGAGCTCTAAGAAAGGCCAGAATAAGCTCCTACAACAATAAAGCTGTGTGAATAAGACCCTTCACTGTTTTCTCATTAGGACGTACAAAAGCAGTCTGTGGGTTTGTGTGTTTATGTGTGTGTGTGTGTGTGTGTGTGTGTGTGCTGTTAATAACGTTTCACAAGGCCACTGTCTCTTTTCATCACCTAATTCAAATTGTTTTGTGTCACACTGCACACTTGTAAATCGATAAGACATTACAGGAGCATCAATAAAAGATTAGAGTTATCGTCAAGTGTACAAAGGTACATATTCATCAAATATATTTCAGCTGACCGAATGAAGGTATGATGGTTAGACCTCACCATCCACGGTTCAGATCTATTTACAGGAATCGTGAGGATGGGGAAAGTCATCTACTGTTTTACATGATAGAAGATGCTTCAATATAATAAAAAACGTCGGCTCAAATCCTTAAACGGATCTGTTTTTCCTCTGTGTGTTTAATACGACTATCCTCTCCTTGCCATTTTGACATGGAACAAAGCTAGCCAGAATCTAAAGCCCTGTTCTTCTCAATTCTGTGGTTTTGTTCCTGTGATGGGGTGGTGCGTTGATAATAGGAAGCACAACTGTAAAGAACACACTGTTGGTCTCCGAGTGAAAAAAAGACTCCCCTCCTGCTTGACAATAACAATCCAATCAGTTCAAAGACAATAGCGCATTCACGTGCAAATGTAACGTTGATCATTAGGGCTAAAGGAGGGGTGGACAGTGGGGGGAAAACCCTGACCCTCAACAACACCTGCACCCAACATGATGGGCTTCATCAACATGATCATCATCATACCTCTTCGAAAAGAAGATATATCCTGGGGCAATGCCTTAATGATTCATATTAGAGCAAAGAGAAATGGATTTAGATAATGTTGTTTAAATAAATTAGCATATGTAACTACTGTAAGTAATTACTCTCTCTGTATTTATGACTAAAATGCATTGTGGAGATAAATAATGGAGGAAGCAAAAACATTTTTTTTTTTAAACTCATTCAATAAACTTTACCAGGTAAGTTTACAAGATTCAAAATAAATGGCACTTTTAGTCTTTCCTTTGTTGGAAACTTCCCTAATGTTCCTTCATAAATTGACTGTACTGTAAACATACAAACAGCTCCCCTATTTGATTGCCCTGTTTTATGATGTCATAGAAAGCCAATTAAAACTCACGTGATCTGCGAGATTTGTCGAGGATCCTGAGAGGTCGTCGAAGTCGGACTTGCACCCATCCCGTTCATCAATTACCAGGTCAATGGGCATTTTGCCCTTCAAACAGCTAATATACCGATGACAAAAGTTGTCGCATAGCTCATGCACCTGATGAAAAAAAAATGAAATTTGTAAAAAAAAATTCTCATTAGAAATATAACATTAGGCTATACAATTTTCACAATTATAATACAATAATTAACATACCTTTTCGAGTTCTAAAAGATGGAATCGTAATACTTGTATTGACTGAATCATCTAAGGAAAGAGTAAAATAATGCATGACATATTTAAACAAAAATAATAACTTTAAAAACCAACGATAATACTAATAGGTATTAATAGAATAATAATAGGCCTAATGAAGTTCGGTTATTCTAATCGCGCGAGAATTCACACTCACATCAAAAACTTTGCACGTCTGATATTGTGTTGGCTTTGTAATGTTATGACAATAGCAGAAGTGTAAATAGGTTCCTCCAGAGACGATGCTTTGAGGGAGCCCAGGGCAAAGACCCCCACGCCCTCTGATAACACGCGGCCTCATAAATCACTAAAGGTTCCTTTCTTTCTTTCCCTCAAAGAATCCTCGCATAGCGCTTTGAAGCGAATTTACCTGAAACAAAATCTGTGCGAAACATCTTACACTTACCAAATTGTCCAACTCTGGATTAGAAGAAAATAACGGCTTCTCTGCCCGAATCTGTACAAAATTCCACAAGTTTGTCAGGGGGGAAAAAAACAACAATGCGAGAAAATATATATTTCCAACAGCAAATAAACCAAAAGGAAATAATTTAACGTCCCCCAAAATTTCATGTATTAACGAAATCGTTATTAGTTACTTAAATCGTTAAATAAAGACACATTTCCAATCAAAAAGTTACCTGTTTGGCAAATACAGCAATGTCCTCGTTAAATGAATCGGATGAGCACACATCTCCTCCAGCGACTCCGGGCTCTCTCGGTGTGCATGTGGCCAGCTCGCACTTCTCAAACACCAGCGCCAGCAGCGGAAATAACGGGTGCCTTCAAGAATCAACATAAACATTTACATAGATCAAAACACCATATCAATAACTGAGCAATCATGCTGGTGACAGTAGTTACATAGTTGCATAGGTACTAAAATTCGTTTAATTTGTATAAAGAAAAATTAACAGCATTCTTTTAAAGTGTAATTATGCAGCACACTATTTGAAAATGTCGATGCATTTATAGCCTTTGCTTAACTAACAGACATATCCTTTAAGGTAATATGTGCAAAGTAATTTACTGACTGTAGTGAAGTAGCTAAATAAAATTCACTGTCAAACGCGGGTATAATAAAGTAGCACACCATTAAGATTGTGTTAACTAGATATGCCAAGTAAGAATTCATATAAGCATGACTGCAATAAAGTACCCATAAATTTGGTCCTTGTCTCTTTTAAGTGCGTCGTTGACAGCCGAGCCCATGCTGCTGGGCATGATGCTGTGCGGTGCGTGGGCCCCGTAGTGTTGGTTGGCATGTGGCGGTGGGCCGTGACTCAAATGGTGAACCTGCGGCAGGGGCCGAGGCGCGTGCGGGTCCCCGTACATCGATGTCGGAACCCCAACTCCATCCATGCCGCCACCATAGTGGGCAAGATCTTCGTACTGCAGCATATAGAAACCATTTCATAGGCAACTCAAATAACAAATGTGTTTACTTAATATTACAAATATTAAAAGCAAACTTTGAAGTTTTACGCGGTGGATTTGTAAGAGAACGTACCCGTTGAGCCATCAGCATATGAAGCTTCAGTTGATGTTAAGTGCAAATTGTGATCTTATCCAACGAGGAAGCAATTCGAGTGATTTAATTCCTTTTGTGCATCCGGTTTAAGAGGACTGAGCTGTCGGTAATCCGTTGAGATGATAGAGCATGTCCTGTGAAGAGTTTTTGATCGCTCCCTTTTCAGCCACTTTTGGTTTTTAAGTAATTCGACCGTTTTGCTAAACACTCTTTGACGAATGCATAGGCTACTTAACAAATACAAAACGACACATTTACCTTGTTCAGGCTATAAATATTTGCTTCCACTTCAACGTTCTGACAGTATAACGCAATTTACCATTCAGAGACTTCTTGAAGTCAGAAGAATCTTTCCAAAAACGGGGATGTTCGTGTCTGGCATGGCAAACACTGCAAGGAAAAACTATCCGGATCTCATGGTCCCTCTTTACGACCCACGCTTTGCCTCGACTGGGATTGTGTTGGTGACTGGAGCAGGTTCCTCTTGAAGAGACTGAACCCCTGATGACTGAGCCTGGGAAGCGTGGTGGGTGTTACCAGCTCGACACCTCTACATAAAGCAAGAGAAAGAAGAGCGCAATGACCACGAGTAGCCAGCGAGGGTTCACATTGGATACGCGCACGGATGACGCACCACCATCCTCTGCGTTTTGTTACTAGGGGTGGAGTGTCTTTATTTTTAAAAGTGCTAAAATCAGATCAGTGCACTGAGTCGCATTGGGAATGGACCTTATTTCAACAAATTGCTGAGCATCACAGCATTTGAGCCTTTGAAAATACCACAGACTAGCCTACATTTCCAATGCTTCGTTGTTTAACTGTCCCTCAATACTTGCACGTCATATATTAAGTTTTACATTTGTATTATAAAGTTACGTTTATATTTTCATGTGAATACAGAAAATAGATCAAGATCTCCAATGATAGTTAAAGAACTGTCTGATTTTTATTTTTTATTTTTTGCGTTCAGTTTAATGTTTGACGTTGTTTTACGTTATCATGTTTTTAACGATTGTTAATGTAGGCCTATGAAACTAGAAAAGGATTTAAAAAAGAAAAGAAAAAAAAAGCAAGCTATAAAACCCTGTATAGTTATACATCTTCCTTTTACTCCAAGCGCTTTTGCGCATAAATGACACTGAGGGAATTCTGCATGACTTTCTCTCTGCAATTCCATCCACATATATTTTAACGCCTAGGAAACACAAGGGAAGAAAACACAAACTAATTTGATGTACAAAATAATAAATTTTCTTTGCAGCCGACAATTTAAATGCATTTTTTCATGCTCTTCTTTTTTTCTAAATAAATATACATTCTTATCTATAGTTTAAAAAAAACTAGACTAATGACTAAATGTTTTTGAAACGATATTTATTATATTTAAATATAAAATTATATCGAGCGACACAGTGATAAACAATAAATGTTATTTATGGCCAAATCTAAACCTTCTTCTTCTTCAAATTTGTAAAATGTAAAAGCCTTTTTTAAATTTAATTTGTTGTATTGCTGTTTTTTATTCCCCGCTATATTACATAATTTTAATAATAATAATTCTGGCTTAAAGACATTAATTTCATTTATTTATTTATTTTTGTTTTGTAAAGCGTTGCTGCGAGGATCCTCAGTAAATTCTACTGAAAAATACCGTCGATATTTTATTACCAATATAGAGATGCGGCATTTCTACAAACACACGCCGAAGGTAGCCTAAGAAACACATTCTCATAACTTCTGCAGTCCGACATCATAGTAATAAATAATTTTATATTATACATAGGGTACTACTATTACAGAGCTATAATAATATTTATTTGTTTGAATTAAATTTGACTTATAATTATATTTTATCTTAACTTAAAAAAAAAATTCTATATGAAAAATGTCACTATTTTTAAACTACCTTTAAATGTCAATGTTCCTCGCCCATGTTGATGATAATCCAATCTAATTTCAAAAGTATTGACCTTAGCTTGACCCGTCAGGATGTGTGCCTGAGCCGCGCGATACTTTCCTTCTTCCGATCCAGCGAAAGTCATGCAAACTGCCGCTGAATGGACTCCAGTTTCACATGTGCTGTGCTTTCCAGCGCAACAATCAATTTCAAAATCACTTTACCTTCTATCACCACCTAGTGGTGCATCACTCTTTGAAAACTACCGTGCAAAAGACAACAAGAGGAGAACGAGTTCATATTTGAGCTCTCTCACCGGAGCCTCATTGGTGATGGAAAATCAGACATAACCAAAAAACAGCAGGCTATGCGATATTGGTGCTGAATATCACAAACGCGTGATGCATCAACAAGAAAATTTAAAATACGATCACAAAATAATAAATGAATATCACACACATAAAGAGCAAAATAAACATTGCGCGTACTTAAAAGGGACTTGAAGATTTCCAAATAATTGCAAATATGCACTTAAATGTTCCAAGGCGAAGGATAAGAGAGCATTGCATGATGAGGTCGTTTATTTACTTTTCAGGAGAGATGGGAAACTTCCTTCCTTTCATCAGTCTGTACATAATCTCGCGCGCCCTTCTTTGAAAAGCAGCGCGCGTGAATTATTAAAGGCATACATTTGAATTATAAATACGCTAATGATACCGACACGGGCTCAGCGCGCCATGCCCGAGGCTAAATTCTTCAGATGCACATTATTTCTTGGCACTCAGACTTCGTTTCCTCTCTCCTTTCTCTTTCACTTCTTCTCCTCCTTTGTATTTTGCTCCCTGCTTACAGTATGCATGGAAGATGCTGACTGATTCATGCTGTCACCCAGCCTGCTTTAAAGTGTAATGAGTTACCATAGTCTGAGCCCGTGTGCATCCTCAAAAACCAGGTTGCACAATTCGCCTGCCAACTACCACATCACCCCCCCCCCCCACCCCAAAAAAAAAAAGAAAAAAAGAAAAGAAAAAAGAAAAAGCAAGCACACATGCATGCAACCAAGGCCTGGCGGAGAGTCAGACATCATCCTCTGCTGTCCTGAACATCATTAGCATTGTCAGGACAGGGTGAAGAGGACGGCCCAGACTCTCTCCCTCTCTCTCCTTTGTGGCTGCTGATAAATATGTACATATTTGATATGTGTATGCATGTATATATGCAGCGCATGCACGCTTCAAAATGGGTATCCGGAAGGGATGACAATGTAGTGACCTGTATCTCACACGCAGCATATGTGGAACGAGATTTACAGAGCACTGTCAGTTTGCTGGCAGGATGCAGTGTGTGTACATCCAGTGTGTCTTCTGAAAGAGAGTACAGGAGCAGCCCTGTACAAACATCGCAATGTGTGGAGTGCTGTGGGAGTACAGAGAGTGCATTCCAGCCGAATGACTTACAGCGCATGTGCTGACAGCCTGACCTCACGAAAAAGAGATTCTCTCCAACCCCTCATAAAGAAGCCTTATCCTCCTTCCAAAAAAAGAAAAATAATAATACCTTGATGTGTTTTTTTCTTGTTCCCTAATGCTTTAACATTTTCTTCACATTTCCATTTCCATAAATTTGAACCCCAATTATTTTCATTATGACTGCAAGTGACCCAGAACACAGAAATAATCTTGAAGGAATATTATTTCACCAAGAATGGAGAACTTCGATGCAGCTCGGGTCACAGGCGTGTATAATAAAGCATCCAGCGACGAGCACATCTGTGATTAAATGAACACCTCTTCACACTCCATCATGTTCATCAAAAGTTTGTCTATTGTGATAAAATTGTCATCTAAATAGTTTCACCACCTGCACACTTAGTGTTCATGGTGTTGTGACAATTAAGTTATTTGATTTAATGTTAATTTTTGGACGTTAAAATAGTTTCTTCTATCCCAGCTAAATATATGCAGATTCATAAGTAAATCATAGTTTGAGTGCTGAAAAGTGTAAACTGCTGGTCTGTTATTAGTATTAACTTTTGTGTGAAAATCCCAACCAGCAACACAGACTCAACCAATGGCGTGAGCAGTGTTGGGGATAACGCATTACAACGCATTACATGCATTATGTAATCAGATTACTTTTATGAGTAAAGTAATGCATTACTTTATACATTACGGTAAGGTTGCAAATTACAACCGCCCACCCCTCCCTTTGGAAGCACATAGAGAAGCTATGCTGGCCGACACAGGGCAAGGATGTTGTCATCTGAGACAGCAGAAAGTAGCTACCGCTCTGTAGAGCAGTTTGTCCGTTACTGTAGAAACAAAATGGCGCAAAATGGCGATTTCACTGTAAGGGGACCCGTGGTGTATGTAGATAGAAATGGCTCATTCTAAGGTAATAAAATCATAACGGTTCATTATGTAAGGTCTTTATACACCAGTGAAAACATATGTATATTATATTGCATTTCTGTCAATATATCCTCATAAATACTACACACTGCACCTTTAAGTAATGCACATTTCTTTTCAGTTTCATTAATATGCGTTAACATTTTTTTCAACCACTGAATTTAATTCTCTTTACTCCATAATCACTTGCGAACAGACAAAAAGTGCAAAAATAACAAGATTACTTTCAACTTTCAATAAAATGAGTTGTATAGGTAAGATAATCTGTAATGTTTTGGCATAGCACAATATTGTAACGCATTACTTAAAAGTAACTTTCTCAGACACTGGGCGTGAATTTGGGGTGGGGCTATCTGTTTAATCAACCAATGGTAGAATGTTTATTGGGAAACCTGTGTGAAACCAGTCATTTTTTTTTTAGCATTTTCAAAAGGTTCCTATTGGAACCTTTCTATTGCACAAAAGGTTCTTTATAGTGGGAAGAGATTCTTGAGAGCATTAAGTGAAGTTATTAAACGTAATTTCGGGAGGAGTACGCCCATCTAATTAATACCAATGTGTAAAACCAGCAGCTTACCTCTTCCCATTTTTAGTTCCTCCTCCTCCCCTGCTCCTCCTTTTGTACAGTTTTGCCTGTTATAGGGGGGCAATCTGAGCTCGGGTAGAAAATCCTCTCCGAGCCCCTCTATAGCAGACAGCAAGCCAGATCTGTTTACCGCTTTCACTAAGATTATATGGGCACACAAACTTGTGAAAATGTTCTTCACACTAAGGAAAAAACCCCTTTTTGGAACCTTTCTTTTTGGAATCATAATTGGAATCATAATTTTCATAAAAAACAGGGCCCAATGTTGTTATGGAGGAATTTTCTGTTTTGGATTTTTACAGGTGTTTTAATCGTATTTCTGAATTACACATTCGGTTTAAAAAAAATGATGGTTGAATGAAACATCTGTAAACTTGACAGATTGGTAATTGTATGCCAGTAGATTGTGTTTTTGTTGTAGTGCATACAAAAGAACAACACCTTAAAATTAAGAGCACCACAAAGAAAGAAAGAAAGAAAGAAAGAAAGAAAGAAAGAAAGAAAGAAAGAAAGAAAGAAAGAAAGAAAGAAAGAAAGAAAGAAAGAAAGAAAGAAAGAAAGAAAGAAAGAAAGAAAGAAAGAAAGAAAGAAAGAAAGTGCAGTTCTTGCAGTGGAAAAATACAGGGAAAAAGGAACCAGGGATGTTAAATGAATCCTTCCATCTGTAGAAATAAGGAAACGGGGAAACAAAGTAGTGAAAAGAGCTGGATTTTCATCTGCTGAGAGAGATATGAGGGAGTGGAGACCATTACCATTATTCAGCCTCATGATCTGTGATAAATCAAATTGTTAATGAAAACCATATACCCTATTAATCATCACTGTAATCAATCCAGTGCATGTGATTAGTCCTTTCCCTCCGTCTGCCCTGCACAAAGGAGCAGAGTTCATCTCTCTCTCCTCTCTCCCTCTCTCTCTTTCTCTCTCTCAGAATTGTAAGCAGGCAGGCTGAAAACATGTGGGTGAATGAGAGGGAGAGATGTTAGAAAAGATAAAAAGAGGACAGAGTAGATCATGGTATATTTTAAGTCATAACAGTCTTGGGGTCATTCTGAAGCGATTCTGTATTTTGTACAGTAAATGGTTCACACAAGGAGGTGAAATACAATAAACCACCCCATAATTCTGAGTAGTAATTAACCTGTCATTGAGTGAGATCACAGAAACACCCAGACAAACGTGTGTGTGTGTGTGTGTGTCTGGGCGGTAGCATTAATGTGTGGAGATTTCATTTCTGAAGAGTGATCATTTGACTGTTCATTTTGCTGAGATTTATAGCGTGTTGACTATCTGCAGCCTGCATCCCCTCTCTGGTCTTTAATAATAGGAAATTAAGACATTAATCACCCTTCAGTTCTCATCCACTTGAGGACATTAAACTATGCTGTATCAAACCACCATACACACACACACACACACACACACACACACACACACACACACACACACACACACACACACACACACACACACACACACACACACACACACACACACACACACACACACACACACACACACACACACACACACACACACACACACACACACACACACACACTATTGGTCGGACATACTCATTTAAATAATGATGATGATAATAATAATAATAATGAAATATGTTACGTTTTTGAACATTTTGATTATATTAAGACATTTATACATACACAATGTATATTTGTCCACAATAAAAAATGATAATAATAATCATAAGGTTTTCAAACAGAAACCACCAACACATAATGGTCATATATATATATATATATATATATATATATATATATAGCACTGTATAATGGTCTGTTGGTGGTGGTGGTATATGGTATTGGTAGGGCTGGAATGGTTAGTCAACATTATTGACAACATTGACAATAAAAACTGTCCACAAATATTTTTGTCTTCAAATAGTTGTTATATAATAGTCTTTAAATCATCAATTCATTAAAGACCTATTTTAAGGACCTGCAATAACTTGGTTTGACCAGTGGAGTCAGACTGGTCTATTCAGTTGGCTCAAAATTAATTTAACATATAATTTTAAAAGCTGAAATGATTTCCTTATTTATTACTGTAGGTAGGCTATCCCTTGCTAATCTAACTAATTGAAAAAGTTGAATAATCAATACAAGCCTAAGGATTAATCTGTGAAATAATCGACTATTAGTCGATTAATCATTCTAACAATCCTTAGATTAACCGATTATCAAAATAATCCTTATAGAAAATTATTAATCCTTAAAGAAAATTATGGTAACACTTTAGAATAATGGTAATTAATTAACATTAGTTAACTACATTAGTACTGCACTTATAAAGTGTTTATTAATCTTTGTTAATGTTAATTTCAACATTTACTAATGCATTATTACATCGTGTTAACATTAGTTAATGCACTGTGAACTAACATGAACAAACAATGAACATATGTATCTAACGGCAACAAAGATGAACAAATACAGTAACATGTACTGCTCATGGTTAGTTCTTGTTAGTTAATACATTAACTAATGTTAACTAATGACCATTATTCTAAAGTGTTACCGAAAATTATATTTATTGATTGTGATTTTGACTTCAGTGAAAGTTACACTATTAAACCATTAGATGGTGGCAGATGGTAGTCTTTATGAGTGACTGGTTGTAAACAAGGAAGTTGTTTTAGCGCTGTCTTTGGAAATCTTTTAAAAGGACAAAGACAAAGATATTGATTTCCTCAGTGGACATTCAAACTGATTTGTTATAATGGATATACTATTATTGACATCGACCATTATGGACACCGTATTACACTCGTTCAGTCGATCTCTCTTGCATAATAGCCTACCCTACTCTACATAATGCAATAAGCTTCAATGAAGCGACTCAACGTTCCTTTGTTATTAGTTAAAGGTGTCATGAACTGGCTTTTTTATTTTGTTATACTGTTGTCTGAGGTCAACTTATGACGTTTGCGTGGTTTTTACATTCAGAAACATCATAATGAATAAGTAATAGGCTATTTTCTGCCTTGGTTTTGAGGCTCTCTGAAAAACGGTTGGTTTTGATGGGCGTGCCGCACTGAAGACTTGGAAGTAAACGCCCACGGCTAGGATTGGATACGATTTGCATATTTAATGAGCTTCAGCTCCCTCAGTACATGTGGGAATCGTCTGGGGAAACGCTCACAGGGCTCATCAAACAAACACAATGATTCATCTCTCATCCACCTGCGATTGATTGGAATTTTATTTTTGTATTGGCCAGCCCGATGTGAATATAACCGCGAACCGTACACACACACACACATATATATATATATATATATATATATATATATATATATATATATATATATATATATATATATATATATATATATATATATATATATATATTTATACTGATCAGGTATAACATTATGACCACCTTCCTATTATTGTGTTGATCCCCATTTTGCTGCCAAAACAGCCTTGACTCGTCGTGGCATGGACTCCACTAGACCCCTGAAGTTGTGCTGTGGTATCTGGCACCAAGATGTTAGCAGCATATCCTTTAAGTCCTGTAAGTTGCGAGGTCGGGTCTCCGTGGATCGGACTTGTTTGTTCAGCACATCCCACATATACTCGATTGGATTGAGATTTGGGGAATTTGGAAGCCAAGTCAACACCTCAAACTTGTTGTGCTCAAACCATTCCTGAACCATTTTTGCTTTGTGGCAGGGCGCATTATCCTGCTGAAAGAGACCACAGCCACCAGGAATACCATTTCCATGAAAGGAACAATCAATGCTTAGGTAGGTGGTACGTGTTAAAGTAACATCCACATGGATGGCAGGACCCAAGGTTTCCCAGCAGAACTTTGCCCAAAGCATCACACTGCCTCCGCCGGCTTGCCTTCTTCCCATAGTGTATGTGTTCCCCAGGTAAGCGACACACACGCACCCGGCCATCCACGTGATGTAAAAGAAAACGTGATTCATCAGAACAGGCCACCTTCTTCCATTACTCCATGGTCCAGTTCTGAAGCTCATATGCCCACTGTTGTCGCTGTCAATCTTAAAAATAAAGGTTCTTAAATGGTTCTTTGGTGGGGTTTATGGTTCCATAAAGAACCTTTAATAGCCAAAGAACCTTTCCATTGCACAAAAGGTTCTCTAAGCGCAATGTTAGAAAAAAAATGGTTCTTTAAAGAACTTTTCACGAAACAGTCTATGGCATTGCCATGAAAATCCCTTTTTGGTTCTTCCTGGCACCTTTGTTTTTAAGTGGGACAGGGGTCAGCATGGGCACCCTTACTGGTCTGCAGCCCCATACGCAACAAACTGCGATGCACTGTGTATTCTGACACCTTTCTATCAGAACCAACATTTACTTCTTGAGCAATTTGAGCTACAGTAGCTCGTCTGTTTGATCGGACCACACGGGCTAGGCTTCGCTCCCCACGCGCATCAGTGAGCCTTGGCCACCCATCACCTTGTCGCCGGGTCACCACTGTTTCTTCCATGGACCACTTTTGATAGATACTGATCACTGCAGACTGGGAACACCCCACAAGAGCTGCAGTTTTAGATTACATTGGATTAATTTGCATTACAGTAGGAATTTATACATACAAGACGTATTAAATGTTTTAGTTTTTTATAGAACATAAGCATAAACCTTAAAATCAAATGAGAAACATTTAATATTTAAAATAAAGGTATACTTATTTATATGTATGTACCTTGCAGCAAGTGCATGTAATAAATCAACAGATATTTCAGTTAGTTACTCCTGGGGATCTGTATGTATCATATCTGGTTATGTATGTATCATAAAACAAAACACAGTACAGATGGTTAACTGTGATTATTATTACATCAGCCTGGATGTAATCATTTAATAATGTGCTGTTCTGACAGACCCAAATTAAGTGTACAAAGATGGATAAAATATAAAAAAGTATGGTAAAAAAATTTGATTTAGAAATGTCAGAAAATCTCACAGCAGTGTATTCATCTTACGCTATCATTAAAAAACATAAAATGTTAAAGCACAATGCTCTCAACCATAAGTGAGTTATTCATTAGACTGTATCTATACATATACTGTCACATCTCATGAGCTCCTGATTTGTCAATTCAAAGGTAACATTGCTCGGTCATTTATAAAGATGAGGAGGCTGACTGGGTCATGGAGGCTCTTGAGGACCATGCTAATCATCAACATGACACAAGTCCTGCTAAGCAAAGCTGTTTTTTAGCATAATTCCTTGTCAATGGGAGCATTTTAATAATTCCCTGTTAGCGTTCTTGTCTCTCTGAAGAAAGTAGGCCATTCAAGTATTTGTTCATTTGCAAGTGTTTGAACACAGTACAATAACAATGTGTGAGGCGCAAGGGACCGTTATGTATGTGAAAATGTCAAGTTCTTTCAATATGTCCTTTGTAAACTTTCACTTAGGTGAGGAATCACATAAGCGCAACACTAAAAAATATGACATCGTTTGCCTCAAGTGGGAAAATCCTTGGCCGAAGGGTTAGACCATAAATGTCTTAAACAGTGAGGCAACATTCATATCTTTTGAAAATGGCACTCTTAAAAAGGTTAATTGGGACATTTTGTCTCATTAAATGCTATGCCTTTGGGCAACGATTAATTTTATCCACTGACATGCGCATGGGCATAACCACATGATCAGAAATGCCATGTTCTGGCCAGAGAGTATATGATGGCTTCTAATGATGGAAGCTATTGCAGTCTAATCGTACATGTACCACCATCTAGTGGCAGCTGGCCAGTGGTGGAATGTAAGCGCCTTTGGGGATCCAATAAGGGATCTCTTCAAAAAGACATGAATTTGCAGTGCTTTGAAATCTGGTCTCAGTATTGCACTATTCAATCAAAGAAACAAACATCCTACAGCTCATACAAATCATTGCGTGGGCTGGAAATATTGATTATTTTTAAGATGTATTTGTAATTTTCTCATTCATGTACACACTGCACCTTTACATTTCCTCATTTTTCATTCATTGTATGGTTATGCTCCTATCTATTTGTATTTTCATCTGAACATCAACATGTTTGAGATGTATTCAATCTGAACCGTTTTGAAGTGAAATTATTATTATTACTATTCACTGTAAAAAAAAATCAGGTCTCCAATTGAAAATGTTCTAGTAACTGATCACATCTAATTTTTTCAGTTGGCCAAATTTAATTTCTGTGAATTGATGCAATTTGATGCAAATTCAATTTGGCCAACTAAAAATTTTGATGTGATCGGTCACTAGAACATTTTCAATTGGAGACCTGATTGTTTTTTACCGTGTTGGAAAATAGTGACCTATGAATTGTTTTTCTGTTGGATATTAACATTTTTATGTTAGTTTGTTAATGAGGACTGATTCATGGACTATTTTTTTATTTACATCTGTAATTATATATATATATATATATATATATATATATATATATATTGGCTGCGTTTGAAATGCCATACTTTCTTGAGTAGGTGATCATTTTACTGAATTACTTAATGACTGCTAAAAAAGTATGTTCTATATAATATGAGTATGTGTATAATGAATGCAATGCGGACGTACTACATTCGCCATGTTGTCATGATCATGTGACCTACCAGCGTCAGTTGTGGTGTTTCACTGCTATTCACAAATCCTTTCCCATGGCCTTATGGGATAGTAAAGTGTCCATTGTATGCACACCTCAGAATCTCACCAGAAGTAGTAGGTCATCCGAGTACTTTTTGCCTACTGTATTGTGAATTCGGACATACTTATTTTTTCACATACAGTTTTTTGCCTACTAGATGCAGCCATTATCTCACTTTCATTCATTCAAAAAAGAAGTAAGTCCGAATTCACAGTACAGTAGGCAAAAAGTACCCGGATGACCTACTACTTCTGGTGAGATTCTAAAGTGTGCATACAATGGATTTGTGAATAGCAGTGAAACGCCACAACTGACGCTGGTAGGTCAAATGATCATGACATGGCGAATGTAGTACATTCGTATTACATTAATACTACACACTATAACTGTGAACTATACCTTTAAATGTATAGGGTAAGCAATGTTTTTCATAAACACTTTTTGTTATATTGGATGAAACTCTCTTCACATTCAGAAAGCAATCAATAATAGAAGATTTACATATATTTTCTGTGGAAGCTTTGGGCCCAAAAACATGTCCAAATATTGCATTCGGTCTGAATGAAGAGATGGCAATGCCGAAATGAATCTGCCACAGTCAGGTGGTACAACTAGAGCTGTAAGTTGTTTCAACCCATTCTCACTCCCAGGGCATCAAAAACGAAGCATGGTCAAGTGCCTTCCGCGTCGCAACAAAGACGCTAAAGGTACCCCTAGGCGTCACTATTTTGACGCGCTGAGTGCTCCATTGATTTCAGTTGTTTACCCAATGCGTCAGATCAAGACACATTTTATTCTTTGCATTTGTAAAAGCATACATGATTTTATTAATATTTTATTCATATTTAAAAGTTACTTTTATATTTTGGACCAGCTAACCCAACTCCTACCCTAAACCTACCCACTCCTAAACAATATAAAACACACAACAGGCAAATACAAGTACAGTCACAGGTATTTATTGCAAAATCTTACCAACAACAGTATAAAAGTATTAACTCATGTTGCATTCCAAGTCTTCTGAAGTCACACGATGTAAAGAACAGAGTTGATCTTAATGTTTTAATCGCTGAAATGAGGTGTTCGTGATCTTCTGCGGATGGAGACGCTGATCGCTTTTGGGGATTTCCTTCACACAAATCAATCGCTTGGCCTCGGAATATTTGTATTTTTTTAAATAAATTGTGCATGCAGTCGACTCTGCCTGTTATATCTGCGTTTTATACCACACAAATGGGTAGGTTTAGGGATGGAATTGGGTTGGGTTACATGTTAAAACGTGTCTAGATAGCGTAAATAAAATGATGCTGGCTGATTAAATTGCGAATCACAGTCCAACATGTCATAATGGCAAAATCATAACCCAATATATGATCAGCATGACGATAACTTTCCCATGCCCAACGCGTCTGTGTCTGACGCCGAAGGTTTCTCATTGAAATGAATGGAGCACTCAGCGCGTCGATATAGTGACGCCTAGGGGTGCCTTTAGCGTCTTTATTGTGACGCGGAAAGCACTTGACCATGCTTCGAAATTTGACGCCTTGGGAGTGAGAACGGGTTGGTTGTTTACGTTCATTATTATTGTAATGTTATGTGTTTTGAAATATGAGGCAATTCAACGGCGTCTCTTGTGACGCTTTGCAGACTCTGTTCTGCGTGTTCATGTGTTTTGGAGGAGGCGTGGCTTTGGAGACGCTCTGAAGGGAATCTTGTGATTTCAAAGATAGCTTGCTGCTAGTCTCTCTGGAATTGCATACTCTACCTTTAATAAATGAATCATGACTGACTCTGAATGGCGCAGTGGGCGAAAAGTATCTGTAGTAAAGCTTGTTTGTACGGGAAGAAGGAGGCGGGAACCGGAGAACGTTCAACATATTTAATAAAAAAGAAACACAAAATAAAATGGCGGCGACATCCCTTCGCGGACGACTGTCGCCTATACAAACAAACACACAATGAAAATAAAAATCTGCAGCCCCTCACGGACGACTGCAGCATACACATAACAGAACATAAATAAAACTCAACATAAAATCCAGGCCTGGTCCTCTCTCGTCCCTCACTGTCGTCACTCCTCCTTTATAGGCTACTCCCTCACTCCTCCGCGAGGGCCGAGATCGCTGCGACTCGCAGCTGGCGCTCATCCCCACTGATGAGCGCCGCCTCGTCCCGCCCTCACGGTCCCTCGGCCTCGCTGCTCGCCACAGTATCATAGATTAATTTTAAGTGTGCAAACAATGGACACTTTACTTTTCCATGAGGACACGGGAGAGGATTTGTGAAGCGTGACAACTGACGCTGAAGGTCACATGACAATCACAAGATGACGAATGTAGTAGTTATGTCCGGATTACATTCATACACACATTCATACTGTATACCCAGCTAACACAAATATGCTCTAAGAACGTTTTGCTAACATTCCCACTGATTTTCTCAGAATGTTCAAAACATCCCTTTTTTTTTTAAAAATTATCATTCTTCAAACATTATGGAAATGTTACTTTTGAATGTTCTCTGAAAAGTAAAAATGTTAGAAGAACGTTCAATTAAAACATTACAGGAAAAAAAGAAAATGCTTCATGAACGATGTACAAACAACGTTTATACAACGAAGACCAGATAACTTTGAACATTCTGTTAGTGTTACTGGCAGAACGTTTGTCTTTGAGAGAACCTTTCTCTTTGAGAGAACCTTTCCAGAACATTAGCCAAAGTTCTGAGAACGGTCCATGTTAGCTACATAGAATGTACTTTTTTCCCCAAGAAATTGCTTATTCAAAAGAAGTACCTACTCAGAGAGTATGCGATTTCAGATGCTTCCAAGTTTTACATGTAAGTTTCGTTTCATAAATTCTCAATGATATTGATATGTTTGCTTCCCTTTCCATTCAGTGTCACGTGATATAAGAGCTGAACATTTCTCCCACACAGATGCAACAAAACTGTGTCATAAAATCAATAACTGAATAGTTCTGTTTAAAACTACCATGACTCAGTGTTCATGCCATACCATTGTTATGATTCGTTCCCAAATACACCACCAGCACTGTGTGAGTTTCTAAATGATGATGTCACCAGACTAAGGGTAGTGGGAGTCAGACAGATGCTTGACCTTCATGTCTGACCCCTGTAGTGGTGGGGTCGGGAGGAGGGGTATGCTTGGCTGGACACGACAGTGGCATGAACACTAATTGGGTCAGTTGGCAGCACATGTTGACCATCCACATTCAGACAAGCGTGAATGATGGCGAAGTACATATATAAAAATGAATCTCCTAATTCAGATAATTGGTTAGTTCTCGTAGTTCACAAGCCTTTTAAATTGGAATCTTTTGTGTGTGTGTTTGTGTGTGTGTGTGTGTGAATTGATCATATATCTGTGTCCTCCAAAGCAGATCATCATATTTTGTAATTGCTGTTGGGTAAACAAGTGAACACAATCAAACCACACTGCATACATTCATCAGAGAATAAATATAAATATAAATAAATACAATTTTCCGATATTTTTCCATAGGTGTCAAGTTGGAGCAAGATACGATTTGTTATAGTTTTAATTGTAATATAATTTTATATATTATTTCAACAAATTTTAATTAGTTACAATTTCTGTTGGTCAATGACACATATACTGTAAGTATATAGATATGTTATGGATCTAGACTTATTAAAAAAAGTTTTTTTTTTAAGAAATCTGCATTTATTTGATCAAAATGTAAAGTTCAGATTATTACAATTCAAAAATGTATATTTTTTTAAATACATTTTAAAATGTCTTTTATTCTTGTGATGAAAATCTGAGTTTTCAGCATCATTACTCCAGTTTTCAGTGTCACAAGATCCTTCAGAAATCATTCTAATGATTTGAAGCTCATGAAAGCAATTCTGATATTTATCAATGTTGAAAACTGTTGTGTTGCTTAATAATTTTGTGGAAACAGTGATACTTTTTTCAGGTTTATTGTATGAATAGAACATTTAAAAAGAACATTGTTTATTTGAAATAGAAATCTTTACTGTCACTTCCATACATGTCAGTTTAATGCATCCATGCTGATTAAAATAAATATCAGAATATTGATGAATATTTCTATCAAATAAATAAATGAGCCTATGAACTGTAAAATTAAATTTGATATCTTAAAAGTTGAGTATTGATTTTAAAGCTTGTAACTGTAAAGTGTAAAGAATTACAATTCTGTTGGTCAGTAAAAAAAAAACAAAAAAAACATTACAGGTAATATTTGTTTCGTTTAGCAACTTATAATGTAATAACTGCACATAATGTAAAACTGCACATCATTTAATACGCATTACATTATTATTATTATAAAATGTTCATAATGTAATTCGTTTCTCAACATGTAATAAAATCTTGAGCTCACAATGTGATAATTTTGACATTATGAGAAAATTATTACATTATAAACAAAAAAAAATCACATTTTCATTATTGTAATAGCTTTTAAAACATAAAAATATTAGTATTCCCTTACAGTACATTTTTACAAATCTAAATCCAAGATATTATGTTTTGAGAATTTTTTACATTATGAACATTTTATTACAACAATAACGTAATACGTATTACATTATATGCAGTTTTTACATTATGTGCAGTTATTACACTATGAGTTGCTACTTGTGGAATATGTTTTAATGTTTTCTTTAGATTTTATCATATTTGAAAAAAAAAGGTGTGGCAATAGGGTGTGAAAATATGTGTTAATAGGCTACGTGATAATGCTTTTATTTTTTATGCTAAAACTGACTTTTAAAAATACCCCTGGGGGAAAAAAAAAGCTAACAAAAATCTATATATATCCCGCTTTTGCTATTGCTGCGATCTATACGGTTTACATTACATGAAATTTGCCTGCCAGAGATATACTATTTGCCACAAGATGGCGCCTAACATTGTGGCTACATTAAAAAATGTCCAGCAGATGGCGTTAGAGAAAATATAATGATAATATTGATATTGTCACCTTCCTAAAATACCAATACCTTAAGAGGTTGAGTAGATTGTCGTTCTTCTTGATGCAGCTGCCATCTTGAAAAGCTTGTAAAATTGTAAAAAGAAAAGTCTCATTGTCTTTTGACTTAAAAAGTCACACTCTTGACATAGGGTATTATACAACAGGGGTAGAATTGCATGATCTGTTCAATTTTACCAGAGGTGGTCGACATCATGAGGAGGTGACTTATGCAAAAATAATTTTGATCAAAAAATGACAGGCAATTAATTAAGGAAGGTGACAAAATATATCTGTGATTTTAGGCTTTTCAATGGTGGATGAATAGATTACGATGCCATTAACTGATTACTTGCATTTTTGTTTTTGTTTTTGGTCAAATTAAAGTAATGTTTCACATGTTCAAGAAATTTGTCAATCAGCTGCAGTCAGAACTGTGTTAGTGTAACTGTCCAAGGTGCTGAAACAAATGAGTGCACTGCCCGGACTCCCACAAGCAACTTTGTAGCTGCAATTGTGAGTCAAAGAGAGCTTTGATCTGTGAGCTTTGTTCAACAGATTAAGATATTTAAAACAAACTGAGTTACATTATTAGACAGGAATGGTTTTGTGCATATGATTGGCTGCAGATTTTTACAGCTAGTTGTGTCAATGGTGTTCTGAAATGAGGAGGCAAAGTCATCATGTTTAGTTGTTGTTTTTTTAATGTAAATTAATGTTAAGTTACACTTAATGTTGACACATTTTTCAGGTTAAATAAACGTTACACTATCAACCAATACATGCAGTTCTAGTTTGTATTTTTATATTGCAAATGCAATTAATGCTCAATTCAAATTATTAATACAAATGATTATATTATTCTAATAAAAAATAAATAAAAACTATAAGAATGCAGTAAAACAATGTTATTCCATATATACCATCTTTATGATGTGCAGCTGTATTATTATAATTATTATTATTTTTTCAACAATCAACAATCTCGGTAACACTGCAAGTATCTTGATGGTCACAAAGACAGAGATTTAACTTTAATTTCACCAAGCTGATTATTCAATATAAAAAAACAAAAACCTTACAGAAGTCATTTCATGTTTGATTTTGACATTACATAAAGCGGTGATATCAAGTGGATGTACTTTATGATTAGTCTTTTCATAGCACGTTGGAGGTATTTCCTCCTCTCATGTGAATTTTACCCATTCATTCTTAATTAACCCCCATCAAACCCACAACACGATTTGGGGGGTCTGTTAAAACTCAATGGGCTCAGGGGAGGCAAGATAGACTCTTCACACTGTAACTTTACCCGCTGGTGTCGCTGCTGTACAGTGTCAATTCTGAAAAACATTTTAATGTCAAATTTCATACTATTTTGTGTTGCTTTATTTTTGAAAAAACACACCTAAGTTGTGTGTACATAAATTATTATTTAAAGTAACAACTTTTCTAACTATATATACTGTACATACAAGTACAATTGTAAGATGGAGCTTGGTCATTAAAGGGATCACCAGCCATTGGCCATTAAATGGATCATCAAAGGGAGTTCACCCAAAAATTTAAATTCTGTCATCATTTACTTAACATCAAGTTATTCCAAACCTGTATGCATTTCTTTATTCTGCTGAACACAAAATAAGATATTTTGAAGAATGTATGTAACCAAACAGTTCCCTTGTATTTTTCCCCCCACTAATGAAGGCAAGAATAATTTTCTCCATCTTATTCCATCTTGTAGAAATGTTTCACTGATGTTAATTAGATTTGACTCAGAACAAAATCTGAACTATATAAAATTGTGTTAAAGGTCCCTTTCTTCGTGATCCCATTGTTCAAACAGTAGTTAGTGTGTAATGTTGCTGTTAGAGCATAAATAATACCTGTAAAATTATAAAGCTCAAAGTTCAATGCCAAGCGAGATATTTTATTTAACAGAAGTTCCCTTTCAAAGCCTACAGCGAACGGCCGGTTTGGACTACATCCTGGTACTTCCTTCATTAATTACGTCAGTCAGTAGAACAGTAGAACATACTAACCTCCGCCCACAAGAATACGCGAAAAAGGGGGCGTGGTCTTGTTGCTGTCCCACGTGGAGAAGAGGAAGTGTCGCGTGGAGAAAAGGAAGTGTTGCGTTTGAGTGTGTTTGTCGCCATGTCGTCGAGACGCTGTTATTTTCATCCCGGAGTCAAATCACCTTTGTTTGGCTTTCCCAGGGACGCTGTAGAGATCATTAAGCGCATACATCTCCCGTTAAGAGGCGTGACCTTTCCGTGCAATGTGCGCTAAGCTGCTGTCGAATCACAACACAGGAACCGGGCAACGTGCGCTAAGCTGCGGTCAAATCACAACACGGGAACCGCTGGAACAATCAGAACTCGTTACGTACAAGGAAGTCATCAGCCCGTTTGTAGAACAGTGAAAACAGCGGTATACAGATAAGTAAATTGTGTGAAAAATACTGTTTTTTTACACGCGAAACATGAACACATGTTATATTGCACACTGTAAACACAATCAAAGCTTCAAAAAGACACGAAGAACAGGACCTTTAAACAATGGTTGTTTTTAGCAAGTTTGTTTGTGTTTATTCTGCCCTGAAAATGATCGTCACTTAAAATTGAAGCAATTTTATTTCTATTTGTTTCTCAAAAGGATTGTCTTAATTTTTCTTGTAAATTTTATGACGGAGGACAGCCGCAGTGACCCATGGTGCTGATGGAGAAAATCCAGTGGATGTATCCATCGCTCTTGAAGGCAAGGAGATGCCTTCTAAACCAGAGTCTAAAGAGGAGTTCATACTGAAGCCAATTCTGGAAAAGTAGCTTTTATAATATCAGAAGGAACAATATCAAGTGCACTGTAAAAAGTGAACATGTGCTATTATTGCTTTAAGGAGGTATTTCTGATTGTTGTTGTAATCTAATTCACTAAAGTTTATTTAACATAAAACAAATGAATGTTGCTTTAACTTAATTGAGTTATATTAAACCAATATACAATTTATAATAAACCTCAGGATGGGCACATTCAACGCATGTGCACCATGACTGTACCAGACCTATAGAGGGCAGTATAGTCTGACAAAGAAGAAGAAAATATTTGTGTTTGACTGCTCCTTGCTGATAGGCAAATTTTGCTTCAATGGGAAATTGTAATTTGATGTTATTACGTTGCATCAAAGTGAAAATCACAACTGACATTATAAAACAAATATACACTCAATTTGTAACATTTTGCCACAACTTTATTTACTTGTTTAATCCACCTAATATATTTAAAATTGAAGTTTACTTAATTAAAACTACACTCTAAAAAATGGTGCTATATGGCACTAAAAGTGGTTCTTGGTCGTAATCATAGGGGAACCACTTTTGGTGCTATATAGCACCATCTCTTAACATGTTCTGTATATGGTAGCAGTGCTATATAGCACCTCACCCAAAGAACCGGTGAAGAACCGCTGAAGAACCAAGATTGGTGCTATACAGCACTTAAAGAGGTTCCCCTATGATTATGAGCCAAGAACCACTTGTAGTGCCATATAGCACCATTTTTTTTAGAGTGTACATGAATAATTTTTGTTGACTTTAACTGGGCAGTGGATCTGTAGTTCCCAGCATGCTTTGCATTGGACTGAATCAGAGTAAGTGTTATTTAATCAGTCTTCGTGACAGTCTTCGTGCTTTCAATGTGGAACTAGGCAAAACTAGACAGACCTTCTTTTCAAATATTATAAACAGAAACAGAAACAACACGCGCACTCTTTTTGCTACTGTAGAGAGACTAACAAACCCTCCGAGTCACATACCCAATGAAATGCTCTCAGACAGCAAACGCAGTGAGTTTGCTTCCTTCTTCTCCGAGAAAATCAATAATATCAGAAATGCGATCAGCACATAGTTGAGTTCCTCTGGGGTGAGTCAGATCAGACCACAACCTCAGAAAGTTACTATGACTGATTTCGAAGCAATTGATGGTAAAATTTTAGAAGAAACGGTACAGCACCTGAAAACATCAACCTGCTCCCTTGACACACTCCCCACTTCTTTTTTCAAAAGTGTGTTTAACCTTTTAGAAGCAGATCTCCTTGAAGTGGTAAACGCCTCACTTCTTTCTGGGACTTTTCCAAACTCCCTTAACCGCAGTAGTTAAGCCTCTCCTGAAAAAGAGAAACCTGGATAACACCATATTAAGCAACTACAGACCAATCTCAAATCTTCCTTTCATAGGCAAGATCATTGAAAAAGTTGTTTTAGCTGAACAAATTCTTGAGCTCAAACAGATACTTTGACAATTTTCAATCTGGTTACCGACCGCATCACAGCACAGAGACAGCGCTCATAAAGATAATAAATGATATTCGCCTCAATACAGATACAGGCAAAACATCAATTCTAGTACTACTCGACCTCAGGGCTGCATTCGACACTGTTGACCACAACATACTTCTTGACAGGCTAGAAAATTGGATTGGGCTTTCTGGAATGGTCCTCAAATGGTTCAGGTCATACTTAGAAGGGAGAGGTTATTATGTGAGTATAGGTGACCATAAGTCTGAGTGGACATCCATGACATGCGGCGTTCCACAAGGGTCAATTCTTGCACCACTCCTATTCAACCTGTATATGCTGCCACTCAGCCAAATAATGAAAAATAACAAAATGGCTTACCACAGCTATGCTGACGACACCCAGATCTACTTAGCCCTATCACCTAATGACTACAGCCCCATTGACTCTCTATGTAAATGCATTGAAGAAGTTAACAGTTGGATGTGCCAAAACTTTCTTCAGTTAAACAAAGACAAAACTGAAATCACTACATTTGGAAACAAAGATGAAATTCTCAAGGTGAATGCATATCTTGAGGCTAAAGGTCTAATAACAAAAATCAAGTCAGAAATCTTGGTGTGATTTTGGAGTCAGACCTGAGTTTCAGTCGTCATGTCAAAGCAATAACTAAATCAGCCTACTATCATCTCAAAAATATTGCAAGAATTAGATGCCTTGTTTCCAGACAAGACTTAGAGAAACTTGTTCATGCTTTTATCACCAGTAGGGTGGACTACTGTAATGGTCTTCTCACTGGCCTTCCCAAAAAGACCATTAGACAGCTACAGCTCATACAGAACGCTGCTGCCAGGATTCTGAGCAGAACCAGAAAATATGACCATATCACACCAGTCCTCAGGTCTTTACACTGGCTTCCAGTTACATTTAGGATCGATTTTAAAGTACTATTACTTGTATATAAATCACTCAATGACCCAGGACCTCAATACATTGCAGATATGCTGATTAAATACAAACCCATCAGATCACTCAGATCATCAGGATCAAGTCATTTAGAAATACCAAGGGTTCACTCAAAGCAAGGAGAGTCTGCTTTTAGCTATTATGCCAGCCGTAGCTGGAACCAGCTTCCTGAACAGATCAGATGTGCTCCAACAGTAGCCACTTTCAAATCCAGACTCAAAACACATATGTCAGTCCCTCCAGAAAAACGCGATTATGCGATCCCATGATTTAATGCATAATCAGCCAAAGTCCGCATATTTATGCGGGGGCCGCATTTTTTCAAATACGCCGCACTTTCGCCACGTAAATTGCCTATTTCCGCGTGCAAAATATGCGGGGCCAGCATGATTTCATAATCCCTGCATTTTCGTTGCAAAAAAGTCATATATATTAGCAGAAAGTTGAAAAATGTTCGTTTACTTCACACAAGAGCCACCATTTCCCCCTATTGCCATGGGAACGTTCTGAAGTGACGTAATTACGTCATCGAAAAGCTGCAAACCTCGTGTTGAAACCATAGATATCGGTGAAACCATGATGAAGCACACAAATTCCTTTTTGCCAACAAAAATAACAGCAAAAGACCGCCCAAAGCAGTATCCCGTTGTGTTGACCGATTTAAAAAAACAGCATCATGAAGCTTTGAAGCGTTATGAATTAGTGAGTCAATTCAGTGGTTCGGATCGTCAAAGTCGCGTATTTCAGCAGTTTGACACGCGATCCGAATCATGAATCGACTCACTGATTCATAACACTTCGAAGCTTCATGATGCAATGTTTTGAAATCGGTCCAAATTGAGCCATGTGTTTATTAAGGTCTTCAATAAAACAAGATGAGAACTTAAATTTTCAATTAAAAATATTTGCTTTTTTTCTCTTTTTCATCAAACCGCAGTTTCAATCACAAAAAAAGCCGCATTTTTCTGGAAGGACTGATATGTTTAGCTGTGCATTTACTGAATGAGCTCTGTGCTTTGTCCGAACTGCTTGCACTTTAATTGTGTTTCAATTTAACCCTGTTTTATTTTTAGTTTTAATTATAAATACTAATATATAATTATAATACTTTTTATTTTTTATTATTAATTTTTATTTTGTTCTTTATTTGTTTATTTCTTTTAATTCCTATTACAACTGTTATACTATATATATATTTATTTTATTCACTTACGAATATTTTAACTTCTTTTCTGTGTAAAGCACTTTGAATTGCCACTGTGAATGAAATGTGCTATACAAATAAACTTGCCTTGCCTTGCCTTGCCTTGCCTTATTTTATGTGTTTTTTAGTAAAAGGAAAAATAGTTTATGTAAATGTTTAATTTTACCTTGATGTAGAAATCAGGTTAGATCTACTGACAGTCATGCTTCAGTAAAACTGCTCGGGTTACTGTAACCCTTGTTCCCTGAGTAGGGAACGAGCACTGCGTCTGGTTAGACACTTGGGGGGGATACTCCCTAAGCACTAGCGAATCTGAAGTCCGTATAGCCACTAAACCAATCTGATTGGCGTGCGTGATGACGTCATCGTGACGGCGTACCCGGAAGTATAAAGCGGGAGCCGGCGCACAGAAACGGCAGCTATTGCTCTGAAGCATGCGCTCCAGGCGTGCCGAGGTGTGGCGCCTGCCCTAGTGTGAAACCGGAGACCGGGCACAACTAGGACTTGAGTACCCTAGCGCCAGCACCGTAGGGAGATACTTCTCCACTCCTTTTCCTTCCGTGCCCCAGCCGATGAAGGGAGGCGTCTGTTGAAACGGTTTCCCGGCAACAAGAGGCTCCCAACAATGGCCCTTGGGACCCTACCGAGGGTAGTGCCTGCCCTAGTGTGAA
This sequence comes from Romanogobio albipinnatus, assembly GCA_023566225.1. NCBI lineage: Eukaryota > Metazoa > Chordata > Actinopteri > Cypriniformes > Gobionidae > Romanogobio > Romanogobio albipinnatus. Next base: position 20,410,059 of record CM042256.1, on the reverse strand, counting down.
GCCGGAGACCGGGCACAACTAGGACTAGGGAAACCCAAGCGCCTTCGGCGCCCCAGCCAATGAGGGAGACGTCTGTTGAAACGGTTTCCCGGCAACAGGACGCTCCAACACTGACCCTTGGGACCTACCGAGGGTCATGCCTGCCCTAGTGTGAAGCCGGAGACCGGGCACAACTAGGACTGGGGAACCCAAGCGCCTCCTGCGCCCCAGCCAATGAGGGAGACGTCTGTTGAAACGTTTTCCCGGCAACAGGACGCTCCCCACACTGACCCCTGGGACAGAAACCAAGGTTTCTTCCATATAACTAGGGAACGAAGGCATATGCGCGTTACCCTGATCATACGAAAAAAGATTCCCTCTGGGGGAAACCCCTCGGTTTCCAACCACCACTGTCAAGGTCTCACGTGCAGCAGGTCAAAAGGTCTCCCCTGGACGCTGCTGTACTGAGCCCCAGCACTCAAAAGTGCTTCACAGTGAGGTCTCTTACTCCGCCGTCACGTGAGGCGGGGGATGTAATGCCTGAAGAACCAAGGAACTGACCAATCCTAAGTTCCCTGGTTCATCCGGCTGTACCTAAGCATTTTTGCAGACCATGTACACCCTTTCATGGAAACGGTATTCCCTGGTGGCTGTGGTATTCCCTGGTGGCTATATATATAAGGTTTCAACAGAGGACTCCACATAAAAGTGACAACTAATATTAATTACTGAATTAATCTCGGAAATCTTAGGTCTTCTATCACATTGTGTATTGATTAAACCTGAAAAATATTTAAACCTAGCTACCTAGCTGCGTTCTGGAACTTGAACAGCCAGCCTCTTCTGTCATTCAAACCGCTTCACAGAGAGATTAAGGGAATCTCCTGAACCAATTCATTTTCATGTGACGTAACACCCTTATATTGTCTGGCTATCACCAGACCAAGCTCAATTTAAGATTGAACATTGGTCTGGGGAGTCTGCTATGTATTTTCTACTGCACAAGAGGCCGTGATAAACGAGCATAAATTAAATGACTCTGTACGCAATTTGATAGTCCTTCAACCAATCAGACCACAAGAGGCGTGATCAATGGGCAACGACCAATCGCTTCTCTATTCGTCATCGTGTTAAACCCGCCAATAGCGCGCCAGGTGGATAAGCCAGTCTGTGATTGGTTCCCATAAAAGTGTAACAGAAGCCATAGAAATTAATATACAGGTTTCCAGACTGAGTTGCAGGGCAAAATCAAATCGCCGGCAGTTCCCATGGCGGAGCAGACATTTCTAGGATCCAGGGTGGACCGTGCAGATTTTGTGGGATGCCAGCAGAGCAAGAAGTCTGGAGTGCTGGCTGGACAGTGTGCATCGGAGTGGCGGCTGATAGACAGGCTTCCGGAGTGTCGCTGAGAAATGGCTGTCTGGAGGGCCGGCTGACTTGGGGACGTCTTGAGCGAAGGCCACAGCAGACCTAGTGAGACAACAAGACAAAAAACAGATGATTCAAGACTGGCAGGTGGATAAGCCAGTCTGTGATTGGTTCCCACAAAAGTGTAACAGAAGCAGTAGAAATTAATGTACAGGTTTCCAGACTGAGTTGCAGGGCGAAATCAAATCGCCGGTGTTCTGTCGATTTGTCCTACCTTGTCAGATTTTGCTACCTCCCATTAAAACAGTAGGTAGCACAATTCGACAGCAAAAAATGCTGCCTGTCAGATTGTGCTACCAGCATCATATTCATCTGATTTGAGGCTTTATTAATATCCATACCTACCCCTTCCCTGAACCTACCCTTATAACTATGTAAATATTTTAAATAAACAAATATTAAATATGGATGTAAAATGCTAACTATCAGATTGTGCTACCAGAATCATATTAATGCGATTTGCTTTATTAATATTCATTAATATCCATACCTACATACATACCTACCCCAAAACCTACCCAAAATGTAAATATAAAAAATACAAATAAAAAATATTGATGTGGGCATGCGCAGTAAGCCCTGGTAGGACAATCTGACGGGTAGGATGAAATGTCAGGACACCGGCAGTTCAGGCTGGGTTTACCCAGTCTAACCCTTATAGGAATGCCCAACTGCAGGGCAAAACAATGTTTTCCTGCATTGCATTTACCAGGTTTGTTATGTACTAATGCAGTAAGACAGTGATATTAAAACACCAAATTCAGTATACATTTTATTGAAGGTGCATACTATGTAGGCTACAGGAAAGCCCAGAATATAAATGCAACGGGCAGTTTCACATTAAGTGTTTTTCAATAGAAAAGAAAACACTTCACCATTTAGTGCAAGGCATTCATATTCTGGGCTTGTCTGCTCAGTATGCAATAGTATGCATTATCAATAAGGTGCATACTGAATTTGATCGTTTAACATTAAGGCAGTTTAAGTGTTTTTCACATTAAGCGCTTTAGAATGTCATGCTGTTTTGAGAGATTTAAATACTGCAGCAGGTGGAGTATATGGATCGCAAGTGCCCAAAATTGGCACTTTGTTCTAATATTTATTTTTCTTTTGAGATGAAAAATTGACAGGCATGGAATGTAATGCAGTACAATGGTCACGTGACTGAACTATGAATACCAGCATGCAACATCTATCTGGAGGATGCGGCAGCAGGCCTAGTGCACCAAAACATCCAGCAGCTGTCAGAGGAGACAGAGTGATATGTGCAGATGGGGATAATTAGGAGGCCAATGGGCCAGGGTTACACTCCTACTTCTTTTATGACAAACACCCTGGGAGTTTTAATGACCACAGAGAGTCAGGACCTGTCAGTCTTTTTTTTTTTTTTTTTTTTTTTTACAGTGTATTCCTAAAATGAAATGCTTTACATACAGGTTGTCATGATTCTGGTCCATGAAGAAGAGGTTAGGAAGTAAAGTAGCAAAGTAATTTTATTAAACAAAACAAGAGTATAATCCAACGTGATGCAAGTAATTCAAACAAGCTTAGATAACGTAATGGTGTTATAGAAACACAAATAACACCAGACAAAGAACTGAGGAGACTGAGGGCAATATAAATACAAGATAAACTCAAATGCAAACAGGTGTGCTCTAATGAAACAATGAATAACCATGACAACTAATGATGAGCAGCAGGAACATGGGGACAAAGGAAGCAAGTAACAAAGAGAAGCCAACTCTTCAAGAAAACAAAAGTAAAACCAAGGCACAATGAAAATATGACATTACTTCCCCCTTTCAGAAGGTGGCTCCGGACATCATAAATTGAACATGTTCAATTTAAAGTTTAGGAGAGTGGAGGAACTGAAACGGAACATGGGAAGGGATGGAGGGCCATGCCTGTGTGGTGCGACTGGAGATGGGGCTGAAGATCCCCACCGTAGAGCAGAAGACCACAGCAGAGCAGACGGGGCTGAAGATCCCCACCGTGGAGCAGAAGACCACAGCAGAGCAGACAAGGCTGCATATTCCCATGGCGGAGCAGACATTTCTAGGATCCAGGGTGAACCGTGCAGATTTTGTGGGATGCCAGCAGAGCAAGAAGTCTGGAGTGCTGGCTGACCAGTATGCATCGGAGTGCTGGCTGATAGAAGGGCTTCTGTAGTGTCGCTGAGAGATGGCTGTCTGGAGGGCCGGCTGACTTGGGGACGTCTTGAGCGAAGGCCACAGCAGACCTAGTGAGACAACAAGACAAAAAACAGATGATTCAAGACTGGCCCCCATGGCTGGGATAATGGAGCTAGGGATGGCCTCCATGGCTGGGATGAGGGGAGTAGGGACAGCCTCTGTAGTCAAGACAAGGCAGACAGAAGATTCAAATCTGGCCTCCTTGGCCATAACTGGGATAACAGGGAATGTGTATGAACCAGAGTGTTCAACTTAAGATCCCCGCAGGACATTCAGGGGAGGACCTTCTTTATGCTGTGGTTAATTTGATGCTCAAACTGGAGGTTGTGGAAGATTATGAACTGAGCTCTGAGGCTGGAGCAGACTCTAGAGCGGGCTCATGGGCTGGAGCTGACACAGGATTTGGCTGTGCTAAGACTACTGAACTTGATGGTGTTGATACCACTGAATTAAAGATCACGGCAGGATGTTCTTCCTCCTCAGCCTCCTTTTTTGTGCTGGGGTTAGTATGGTTCTCAACCTAGAGAATGTGGAAGATTCTGGATTGCACTACAGGGCTGGAATGAACTCTGGAATGGATTCTTGGACAGAATTCTGGCACGAATCCATGGGCTGGAGCGTATTCTTCAACACACTCCTCGATCCTGCTGCCCTTTTGGTAAACTTCTCCATTATCCTTTCAAATTGTGTGCGAGGTCTAGTGTTCTGTCACGATTCTGGTCCATGAAGAAGACAATGAAGAGTTTGGGAAGTAAAATAATAAAGTAGCTTTTTTAAACAAAACAAAAAAGTATTATCCAACATGATGCAAGTAATCCTAACTAGCATAGACAACATAACAGTGTGTGTAGAAACACAAACAACACAAGAAAAATAACTGAGGAGACTGAGGGCAATATAAACACAGGATAACAAACTCAAATGTAAACAGGTGTGCTCAAATTAATTAAACAATGAATAACCATTACAACTAATGATGAGCGGGAACATAGGGAAAAAATAAAAGCAGGAAACAAAGAGAAGCAAACGAAACCAAAACCAAGAAGGTTTCTTGAGCACTGAATCAGCATATCAGAATGATTTCTGTAGGGTCATGTGACTGTAGTGTGGCTACTAATAATTCAGCTTTGTCATCACAATAATAAATTGCATTATAATATATAAATAAATCACAATAATAAATAAAATAAATAAATAAATAAATAAATATATTGACGGAGCTTTTTGGCCTATATTTTAATGTGTGTGGATCTTCTTTTTGTATCTGTTTTTGGATCTACGCACACATGAAGGCGTTTTATTTTTTTACTGGCAAGTATTTGACACTATATTTTTCTCATTACAAAATATAAAAAAATTGCAATACATTACAATATTGATCACTGAGTATTTATTATGTAAGATGATGACTTCATACATGTGTTCAGTGCTATAATGCTGAATGAACAGATGGAGTCAGTGCTTTACCGCAGAAGCTTTCCTCTCCTGGTGTCTAATATTTTGCTGTTAAATTTCCAGGGTATCTTATGTTGTCATGGAAGCAGTGGCATTTCTACCTCCATGGAAAATAGCATGACTCACTATCTACCAGGCTGTAAAAAATGACACTGCTCTTGGTTGAACTTCATATTGCACACAGCATGATTATCCTACGACTACACACCACCACTTGGCGCAACAGCGGAGTATAATCGGGTGAGGTAAAAGGGGCGTCAGGATGGAGTCTTATGTGTGGTGACTACATACTGCTATGGCAAGCTGTTTTAACATTTATTCTTTTAAACTAACCAGTATTTTTTTTGGTGTGTTAAAACTAGTGTTTACTAGTAAATAAACCCTTATATACTAGTGTTTACTAGTAAATAAATCCTTATATACTATAGCTTTATAATACAAAAGTAGGGGAGACCAAGTTTGAGCATCAGTAACTCAGTGGTTGTTTACGCTAGATGTCTCAAATTTTGATACATGGTAGCCACATTTGTCTGCTACAATATAACTCAAATGGACATTGGACAATCACAGATTATGTGAGTTAATGTCAAATACAAAGAGTTCCGTTGTTACAACCTACCCTACTACTGGGGTGAGTTGTAACACTAGCTGGGGATTGATGTAACACTGAAAGGTCATTTGCTGAAATAACACCCACACCATCCAATTTTTGCATAAATATAATTGAAAAACAGAGAATTTTTTTTTTTGAACAACGTAAACTATTTAAACGGACAAAAACCATTATATTGCATTTTTTTTTCAACTTTAAATGTAGTGCAAAACATTTGCTGCGTGTTTGTGTGAGTTTGCGTGTATTCCTGTTACATAAGGGTTCAGTCACTAGCTATGTTTCCGTGATCTACCTATTTTTATGTGAATTTTGATATATTTCATAAAAAAACAAAATAAAATAAAAATCCTAATAATGTGCACAACATTTAATTTTTTTAAATAGATTAATTTAAAATAGATTATTTTTATCTGGTAAAACAACATGCGCATAAATTATGATGGAAACACATAAATCCCTAAAATACGCAACAAAAAACATGACTTTGCCACAAAAAAGTATGTGATTGATTACTGGACTCTTTGGAATCATCATCATAGGGTTTGGTTGTAACATTTTTAATAAACTGTTACAACTATCCCCACCCCAGCCATAACTTAGTTAACTGTTTTAGCATGTGGGTTTGAAGCATAAATACAAAGCATCAAATTAAACTAGAGAGTTCATGAAAAACTTAAATAATTGTACCTACAATTCAATGATTGCTAGGCAAAACATAATCCTGATGAAAATATTTACTGAAAATCATAGTCATAAAATCTACAAATTTGCTCACAGACACATGCAATTTCTCCTGTGAGCTCAAAAAGAAGATGGGACTGTATGATATTAATGGCGTTACCACAGCTCTTTTCTGACCTGTCAAACTTGTTACAACTGATCCCATGTTACAACCCTCCCCGGTCTCCCCTACTGTAACTATTTTTTAATTTGGCTAGTAATTATTTATTTAAAAATATGCATTAAATAACTAAATCCAATAGTGACTAGCATTTAAATTAGTCAATACTTACTGAATTATGTGGGGATCTGCCGTTCAGCTATCAAACTCAGACTAGTAGGATACAATGGGGCTAAAGACGCACCGGGGTATAAGGCACATTTGTCTTAAAGAGTTACTTCAGCGATTTAGCATTAAGCTTTGTGTCAGTAGAAACCCGGTAGTATATACGAATGATCGTGCTGTTTGCTCTCGTGATGAATAAGGTCTGACTCCTGCTGCTGGTCTGTGTGGCGACACTCATTCGGCTCGTGCTGTATTGAGCAGACACATTCAGTTTTTAAGTGTCTGTTCTCTAACTGAACTAAATTATTTTATTACTATAAAAAATCAAAACAATGGTGGGGTGGTGCAGCGGTGGGCAAGTGATGTAACTGGTAGGCGTGGCTTGGGAGTGGCCTCTTAGGGCAGCGAAGCAAGTGCATTCTGGGAGTTGTTGTCTTTCATCCATATGAGCCAAAAATAAATGTTCAGGATTTTCTCAGTCTAGAAGTTCTAAAGCAACATCTAAAATAATTTCACATTTCTACTGCACAAATGGCCCAATTTAAAATACACATTCATCTTTCCAGCGCTGAAGTACCCCTTTTAATTATCTTTTAAACCAATAGATAACACAAATTTAGCTCAGCACTTTAGAAATTTGGCAGATTCTTGATGCGATCACGGACAGCAACGCAAAGTTGATTCTGCACTAATTTGATCTAATATTTAATTTTATTTAAAATGTTGTAGATTCATGTAGCAAATGAGAATCATTAAAATTATAGACTATGTTTAAAGACAAAGGTCTTGTCTCTGGTCTTATTTGCCCTTGAATATAAAAAAAGTGGAGTTTTTGTAATCATTCAGAAGATGCGTAATAGCGCTCCCTATAGCGTATAACAGTGAAAACATGGAAACCCGGAAAATCCCTTGTTTAGCACGGAAGCTTTTTCGAACAAATAACGGAAAATTCTGTGTTTGGCGGGGACAGAGTTAAAAAGGCTGAGGCTATACAAACACAGGCAATGCAAATTTGTTGTGGAGCAATTAGATCCTCTCTAGCGATATCTTTACAGGTTGAAATAGGAGAAATGCCACTCGAATTACGTAGACTTCCGTTGAGGATAAGATACTGGACAAACGCAATGGGTCATTCGGAAAGTATTCTGGAAAACTCCTAAAATAATGTTTGTAATGTGAGTATAGAGAAAGTATTGGCTGTATAGAGGAGTATAGAGAGTTTTGGTTGGATAGTTAGGAAGGAGGCACCGAGTATGGACTGAGTATTGAACAGATTTGATATTGCTCCTTCTGTGGTTATACCAGTAACATCTCTTTGGTCGTTCCCAATGCCATTAGTCAATCTACATATACTACATAAAAAAATAAGGGTAACACTTTATTGTGATGGTCCCTTTTAAACATTCTGTTGACTATAAGTAACTTTGCTACTACATGTCAACTAAATCTCATTAGATTATTAGTAGACTGTCGGCTTAATATCTGCTAACTCTCTATTGTGATGGTCCATTTACGTCAAAACTAGGCTAGTTGTAACTTGTACACAGCTGGTGCAACAGGTGTCCTGACAGGAAAGATATCCATTCCTTAATCGATACACATGAAAAGCACCCCGGGGGCATTATAGGGATCTGTTATGTTTAATCTATTAAGTTTTGCTATGTACAGGTCTATGTCTTTTGAATTAAAGTGCTCAGTGAACTCTGTTGCTTTGAAAGTCATTAATTTCATAATCGCTTTGGCTGTTGCTGCCTGCCAATATGGCGTTGTAAACAGAATGGGCCATGTGACGTCCGGAGCTCAAGCCAGTTGAAACAGCACTGACTTAATCAAGAATTTTGTCTGAAATGTAGGTTAATATCTCATTTTATTTAATAAAGACCAAATTACTGAATATTTTTTGTCATAAACTTGCAGTTTTGTACATTTGTATTTTTATTAAATGTGCTTATAGACTAAATATCATAAAGCCATTCTAGCCATCCTTTTTTTTTTTTTTTTACCATGTAGTGAGGTGCCATGCATGGTTTTATCTGTGGTGATCTTAATAGAATACACGTTAATTTAAGAATAGTTCTAACTCAGTAATAATATTTAAATTAAAAACAAGGTTGTTAAAAGTTTTACAGATATTGTTTGTGTATTAAATTTACACCTGTGTCCAAGCTACTCTGTGTGTATTGGCAGTAAGTCCCGTACTTGCATTACAGCAGCAGCAATAACAGCAGCAGCAGCAGCAGCATAGCAGATATATTCTGCCAAGACTGAAATTGACTGCATTTTATTTCACATTTGGCAGACACTTTGATCCAAAAGTGCAGAGTACTAGAATCCATTAAAACAAATTGGTGAAATGGTCGAAGTAGGATTACTTTAAAGGGTTAGTTCACCCAAAAATGAAAATTCTGTCATTAATTACTCAACCTCATGTCGTTCGACACCCGTAAGACATTCGTTCATCTTCGGAACACAAATGAAGATATTTTTGTTGAAAGCTGATGCTCAGAAAGGCTTCAGACAGGCCTCCATAGGGATTCTGTACATTTACACTCACAAGACCCATAAAAAGGCACTAAAAACGTTGTCACAAAGTCCATCTCACTACAGTGGCTCTACAATAATGTTATGAAGCGACGACAATAGTTTTTGAGCGAAAAAAAAAATCAAAATAACGACTTTATTCCACAAATTCTTGTCTTCCTTGTCTGTCTGTGCCGTGAACTCACGAAGCAGCACGACGCATGCGCGAGAATATGACGTAGCGCCGGCGTTCGGGAATCCATGAAATACACACTTTAGTCCCATTTTGAGCTCTACGCCGAGACCTAAAGCACGATCAATGTAGAATTCAACAGCTCAGATACGGCGCGTCTTCCTCTGCTCGTTGTAAACAAATCTCCTCCCTTCTGGGTCACGTGTCCGAACGCCGGTTCTGCGTCATATTCTCGCGCATGCGTCTTGGTGCTTCGTGAGTTCACGGCACAGACAGACAAGGAAGACAAGAACTTATGGAATAAAGTCGTTATTTTGATTTTTTTTTTGCTCAAAAACTATTGTCATCGCTTCATAAAATGAATGTAGAGCCACTGTAGTGAGATGGACTTTGTAACGACGTTTTTAGTGCCTTTTTATGGGTCTTGTGAGTGTAAATGAACAGAATCCCTATGGAGGCCTGTCTGAAGCCTTTCTGAGCATCAGCTTTCAACAAAAATATCTTCATTTGTGTTCCGAAGATGAACGAATGTCTTACGGGTGTCGAACGACATGAGGGTGAGTAATTAACCCTCTAGGCGCCACGGTCGAGTTTACTCGACAAGATGCGGCACTGAATAAAACGGCCGATTTTGTCAAATAGGGTGTCAAATTTCATTTGACCTCCCCTCCACTAGATGTCAGACATGTCATACTTCATCCCGACACAAAAAAACGTCATGCTTCTATTCAAAATCTTCGAGCAAGAGCGCATTGAATCAGTGCGAACAAACGCGGAGCTAGTGTGCGCGTGAGCCATCTTATCAGAGCAATATTGTCAACGTCAGCGAGTATTTGCATTAGATTATTATTTTCTAATGGCATCAATAAAGCTTACCCACAATGAAGTGTTGGGTCTTCTATTCGCGGACCCTGATTCTGAAGGGGAATATCTGATGACGGTGATTCTGAAAGTGAAAGTATAGTCCTACACCAAGCACAAACGGTGAATCCTTTGCCCAATGTAGATGGTCATTCGCCCAATGTCAGTGGTGGGAACACAGTGGTGTTTCACGGGGCCGGAGTGTTCATCGCAAAGTTATCAGGCGTGTTACGCCGGCTTCACAACGCACGCGTTTTTGCGTTGGCCGGGCAGTGGTGCGCATGGAGAGCGCGAGCTGCGCGCGGCAGTGTTGCACTGGCAGCATTTGTCTCACGCAGCTGAACCGCGTGTATTGCAAATACAGTTAGTGGGCAATGTGGAGGCAGGGTGGGGAGTCACAATGACAATGACAGTAGTCCGAACTGTGCAAACTCAGCGAGCGGGCGCACGCGCGCGTCTGTCTCTCGTCTTGTCTCGTATCTCACTCATGATCTCTGCCTTGCCGTGGCGAGTGAGCTTTTGAACTAAACAGGTCTTGTCTACTTGTGTTTGTGTGTCATATGAATAATATATATGTGCCCCATACATGGAATCAGAGTGCCTACTGTATGTAGTAGGCACTCCGCTGCATGCATTCGGTTTGTTTCTACCATTTATTAGCAATGATTTACACAGTTTGTTTACTATTTACTATTTACCTGAGCATTCAGTATTGTGCAATATAGCATACAGAAGGTGAGGGACATTTTTGGGGGAAAGAAGTTCTGCATTTTATCATTTAAACATGTGACTTTTCATCAAAATTCTATAATTCAAGGTGACCACCACCATATGACATCATAATATGCAAATTAGATGGGACAATGTAATCCCTACATAAACTTTGGGTCATCCTTAATATTTCTCTAATTTACAGAAAGTCTCTATCTTTTATCACTTTTAAGATATAGCCTTTTGAAATTAAGATGTCAAAATCGAACGTTTTAGGAAAAAACCTCTGGTGCCTAAAGGGTTAATGACATAATTTTCATTTTTGGGTGAACTAACCCTTTAAATTAAAAACAAAAAACAAAAAAAAAATACTAATAACATAAAAGAAAAAAAAAGAAAAGAAAAACAGGACAGTCTTGTGGAATGAATGTTAAAACGGCTTGCCACATACTGCGGCTATTGCGAAAAGCCTTCTAGATGTAGCCCATTCGCGAAGCGTTCACAGGATGCCCCCAACTGCGCGTGGACTTCTGCCGCACCTTCACCGTTCACCTCACACGCAAAAATAAGGGCCTCTGACGCGCAGAAAATGGTGCAATTGGCAAAAGGCGGAGTGATCTGGAACTCTTAAGTGCCATGAAGAGACAGAGGCAGATTCATCCCAGTCAAGCAGCGCATCGCTCTACACATCTGAAGATGATGATCTCATGCTTGCGCCCCTTTACCTCGCTGTCTCGTTTAAAAACAATGTCTTCAAGGAAATTCGCTGCATGATTCAACAGTTACGCCGTCTCTCCTTAATTACAGCCTTTCTCCAACAAAAGAGACCATTTCATGAATTAAACTGCAATCCAAAATGAAATTTCCAACGGAAAACCCAAGGAAACCAGGGAACTGGAACCCTCCACCAGGTAGGTACATTTTAATTTCCAAAATGCATTTCCAATGGCATACATGCGGTATTTTTCATACCGCATTTTAGACTGAAGTTATAATGAGCATAATGAAGCATGCACGCGCTCTGGAAGCCAGCTGTCACGTAGAGTGGTTTAAGAACCCAACTGATTCAATCAAAAGCACTTTAACAAAGATGCACAAAATGATGATGGAGTACAGGGTGAGGTATAGTTGACTGACCAGTTAGTGATGCATTGCCAAAGGTTTAACGTCTCTAATAATGGATCTCATTCTGCCCGCCTCAGTTTATCAGTGGACACCTTCATTAAGATTCACATCCACGCGTTTCAATCACAACATCGCTTAATGCTTGAGAGGTCTTCCCCAAAAGGTAAATCACGACATGACTAGAGAACTGTATGGTTGATATTTGCGACAAATAGTTTAAACAGGGTGGGAGAGGCACAAGTCATAGACGTCTATATAAGAAATAAAAAGCTAAATTTACCTGAAATCTTAAACAGAGGCTCATCATTACGTGTCTACGAGTACTATGCAGAGATACTAGCTGTGCATAATGAAACGCTGGGGACACGCGCATTATACCTAATCTTACTATACCGAAAAAAAATCACACATAATCATGATACTGGCATTACTTAACCACGTTGTAGATAATGTCATACAAAGTGATAAACATACTTTATGACCTCTCTTGAAACATTTGTATTAGAATTATAAGTTTGATTAGCCTATTGTTGTTACATTTTATTCAAATTGTTTTCCACATATCTTTGAGATCCTTCATATAATGCGACTTTGTCATATACAACTGAAGTCATGTATTGTCATGTAAAAATAAATACAATTATTGTCGATCTAAGTTCGAATAATAAGACTTATTAAAAGTGTTCTTTTTCACATAATAGGCCTAATATCTGGAAAATCTGATAAAGGTAAATCTGAAAAAAATCTGAAGGAAGGGTCAAAATAGCTTGTAAACAACCGATCGAATTGTCACAGTAAATTATAGCGCTCATGCTGCAGGGATAGTGTCCACACAGACAGATGTGCAATACTACATCATATTGCAGGGAAGGCATTGCCTTACTACAAGAAAGTTGAGGGGGAATGATTTGAGGCATATTCTTCATATGTGCTTCGTGTTATTAATGCATTCATTGGTTTATTGATTAAATATATGGTCAATTAAATTTATTTACAGTACCACCTCCACAAAATGATTTCTGTTTTTTGTTTTTGTTTTTAGAATATGCATATTGATTAGCATTGTTCTTGTGTTTTTACCCGTTTAATGTGTTTATGAATGTGGTCGGACAGAAACAGTATAGCTTCGTTGCTCCACCCTGGCACTGCTGCTTTCTACTGTAATGGGTTTTTAGAAAGCCAACAGAAGTGTGTGTGTGCAGGCATGTGTGTGTGTGGTTGGGCATTTGGTTCTGAACATTTGGTTCTGTTCTCATCCATTATGTTTACATTTGTGACCCTAGACCACAAAACCGGTCATATGGTACATTTTTAGAAATTGAGATTTATACATCATCTGAAAGCTGGGAATTGGGAATCGGAGGAAACCTTTAGTTGTCCAAATGAAGTCTGTAGCAATGTATATTACTACTACTAATATTGATATATATACAGTGAGGAAAATAAGTATTTGAACACCCTGCTATTTTGCAAGTTCTCCCACTTAGAAATCATGGAGGGGTCTGAAATTGTCATCGTAGGTGCATGTCCACTGTGAGAGACATAATCTAAAAAAAAAAATCCAGAAATCACAATGTATGATTTTTTAACTATTTATTTGTATGATACAGCTGCAAATAATTATTTGAACACCTGAGAAAATCAATGTTAATATTTGGTACAGTAGCCTTTGTTTGCAATTACAGAGGTCAAACGTTTCCTGTAGTTTTTCACCAGGTTTGCACACACTGCAGGAGGGATTTTGTCCCACTCCTCCACACAGATCTTCTCTAGATCAGTCAGGTTTCTGGCCTGTCGCTGAGAAACACGGAGTTTGAGCTTCCTCCAAAGATTCTCTATTGGGTTTAGGTCTGGAGACTGGCTAGGCCACGCCAGAAACTTGATATGCTTCTTACAGAGCCACTCCTTGGTTATCCTGGCTGTGTGCTTCGGGTCATTGTCATGTTGGAAGCCCCAGCCTCAACCCATCTTCAATGCTCTAACTGAGGGAAGGAGGTTGTTCCCCAAAATCTCGCAAAACATGGCCCCGGTCATCCTCTCCTTAATACAGTGCAGTTGCCCTGTCCCATGTGCAGAAAAACACCCCCATGCTTCACAGTAGGGATGGTGTTCTTGGGATGGTACTCATCATTCTTCTTCCTCCAAACACGTTTAGTGGAATTATGACCAAAAAGTTCTATTTTGGTCACATCTGACCACATGACTTTCTCCCATGACTCCTCTGGATCATCCAAATGGTAATTGGCAAACTTAAGACGGGCCTTGACATGTGCTGGTTTAAGCAGGGGAACCTTCCGTGCCATGCATGATTTCAAACCATGACGGTGGTCCCAGCTCTTTTCAGGTCATTGACCAGCTCCTCCCGTGTAGTTCTGGGCTGATTTCTCACCTTTCTTAGGATCATTGAGACCCCACAAGGTGAGATCTTGCATGGAGCCCCAGTCCGAGGGAGATTGACAGTCATGTTTAGCTTCTTCCATTTTCTAATGATTGCTCCAACAGTGGACCTTTTTTCACCAAGCTGCTTGGCAATTTCCCCGTAGCCCTTTCCAGCATTGTGGAGGTGTACAATTTTGTCTCTAGTGTCTTTGGACAGCTCTTTGGTCTTGGCCATGTTAGTAGTTGGATTCTTACTGATTGTATGGGGTGGACAGGTGTCTTTATGCAGCTAACGACATCAAACAGGTGCATCTAATTTAGGATAATAAATGGAGTGGAGGTGGACATTTTAAAGGCAGACTAACAGGTCTTTGAGTGTCAGAATTCTAGCTGATAGACAGGTGTTCAAATACTTATTTGCAGCTGTATCATACAAATAAATAGTTAAAAAAAATCATATATTGTGATTTCTGGATTGTTTTTTAGATTATGTCTCTCACAGTGGACATGCACCTACGATGACAATTTCAGACTCCTCCATGATTTCTAAGTGGGAGAACTTGCAAAATAGCAGGGTGTTCAAATACTTATTTTCCTCACTACATATATACTATATATCACTATATATATATATATATATATATATATATATATATATTTTTTTTTATACTTACATTAAAAAATGCTGGGGTGAAAATGGACGAAGCCAGCGATTGGGTAGTTTTAACCCAGCGGTTGGGTTAAATGTTTGCCCAACGTGCTGGGCAGTTTTATTTAACCCAACTATTGTTTAAAATTACTATATGGCTGGCTTAAAATTAACCTAAAATAGGTTGGAAATTAAAAATCAGACACATAATTACTACAGGCAACCATAAAAATCAAAAAGGGAACATTTATTAATAAGCAATTTAATGTTTAAAGTTTATTGTTTATTGTTACATTATTATTCGTTAAAGGTGCTCTAAGCAATGTCACGCGTTTTTTAGGCCAAAGCATTTTTTGTCACATACAGCAAACATCTCGCTATCTACTAGCTGCCGACAAGAATGTCGGCTATTGCCTGGAGCACTGGTTGTTGTGCTTCATGGTCAAGACTGCCCACGTTTGTTTTTGTTGCAGTTTGTGGCGCTTAAGCGGACTACCAAGACCGTGTTTTTTTAGAGTGTGTTCAGGGGACAGGCAGTTAGCGGATAGCGAGGAGATGTTTGCTGTATGTGACAAAAAAAGTTTTGGCCTAAAAAACGCATGACATCGCTTAGAGCACCTTTAAACTCATGAATAATGTTTATTTAATAAACATAATAATAAATGTTAATTTCCATCATACTTTGTGTTTACTTTTAGCAAGCAATACAGTCAATTTTAAACAAGAGTTGAGTTCATTTAAACTACCCAGCTGGTTGGGCAAACATTTAACCCAACCGATGGGTTAAAGCAACCCAATTGCTGGGTTTGTCCATTTTCAACCCAACTTGGGTAGTTTTTAACTCAGCATTTTTTTGAGTGTAGGGTAGGAAATTTACTAAATACCTTCATGGAACATGATCTTTACTTAATATCCTAATGATTTTGGCATAAAAGAAAAATCGATAATTTTGATCCATACAATGAATTGTTGGCTATTGCCACAAATATACCCATGCGACTTATGACTAGTTTTGTGGTCCAGGGTCACATTTATTTAAAATCGTCTTGTCAAAAAATAATGTATAATGAACACAGGAGAAAAGCAAACCCTACAAAACTCAAAAAGAAAATTATATTTTAATTTTTGGTTCTTGGATAGGTTCGTTTTTCCAGTGGATATATGACAATGTAAATCAGTGGACTGCAACACAGAAACAGATCGCAGGTCTGTTCTGATAGGGTGGTGGACGGCAGGGAAAAATAAAAAGCAAATCATCCTATAACAGTGCTTTTAGGATAGCAAAAATCATAGGTTTATCAGCTTTAAAAATGGAGAAAATGCATATCTGTTCTTTTTGATGTCATGGTCCAAACTTTACGATATTGTCGCCGATTAATCTGTCAGTTAGATTCCATCATGAAGAGGCTGCATGCTCTCTTCTTTGAAAACAATGAGCGAAACTACGCAAGGTAAAAAATGTATGAACTATACATCATTTTTCACTTAATATAAGAATTTACATACATTTTTGTTTAGTGTTTACTTGATGTTCAATGTAACATCAGGGTGAATGCGATTTCACCAAGTACAGCATGCTCTTGGGTCAACGTCTTTGGGTCAACAATATGCCAATCAACCAATCAGATTTGAGGGACAGTTTATGTCAAGTTTAGGCTTAATACTCAGTGCTTTTACATCCGTGTTATTCATCATCATTTCTGATTTTAGGGATAAATTATAGGTATTATGGTATGGATAGGATTAGGACTACATTTTCAGACAGAAATGTTGTTCCAGGATCAACAAAATATGTCTTGCTTGGCAAAATCACAGTGACCATAAAAGTCCTGAAGCAAAACCAGTTGAGAACCAGTGTTGTAAATTACATAACAGTATATTGTCTTTCTATCTAACAGTTCCAGTGCAGACCAATCTGGTGCCGCCAAAGAAGGTCCAGTCAGGGATGTTGCAGTCCAGTTTGGTGCAGGCCAGTGTGGCCACCATGCAGAACCCCATGGGCTGCTCATTACCTCGCCTTTCAGTCTCCCGGCCTGTTAGTATGGTGGCCAGTATAGAAGCGGTGGCGGACGGCTCAGCTCTCCTCACAGTCATGAAGTGGAAGACGGTCCTAGCCGTGTTTGTGGTGGTGGTAGCGTACCTGGTCGCTGGTGGTCTGGTGTTCAGAGCCATGGAGCAACCCTTTGAGAGCAACCAAAAAGACACCATCACTTTGAAGAAAGCAGCCTTCCTGCAGAAACACCCCTGCGTGACCCCAGATGAGCTAGAAGAGCTCATCAAGGTAAAGCTGTTGCTTGTCTGTAGTAGAGTTCGGGCAGTGTCCCTAGTGGGATCTCAGATCTAGTGTAACAATATAGCTTCATCGATCTGTCTGACATGTGAGCTTCACTCATGCAATAGACCAGGGCGCAGCGGTTGGACGGTGCTAAATGGAGCAACCGATGAAAATAAATGTAAAGATATCAGAGCAGACTGTCATAGTAGATGTATGACAGCAAGCCGTTTGGTGTAGAGTTGAAGTGTTTGATGAATAGTGCCCATGATGGCAGTAATCAATCCGCTTTGCAGTGTTGAAGCAATGTGCAAAGTCCAATCTGGCCTTTAATAGTTCTCACTTGCCGAGCCTACTTTAACACGACTTTTCAGAAATGTGCTCAGCAATAAAAGAGCAGAGATTTATGAGGGGAAACATTGCAAAGCCTGCAACATTTCAATCTATGAAACCTGAGTAATATATTTTTTGTCAGGTCTATGATGTGATGTCTAATGCTGTGACATTTTTTTCTTCATTCCTGCAAAGCTTATGCACAGTAGATTTATGACTGACTTTTGCCCCTCTCACATCAAGGGTTCAAGGCTTTGCTGATTAGCACAAATCCAGTTCACCCAAAACAATTCTGTCATCATTTACTCACCCTCATGTTGGGCCTGGTGCAAAACGCTTGCCACAGACTCCACACAATCACGCTCTAGGGGTCCCCTCGGTTGAAATCACGCTCCAGTTCTGCAGTCCAGTGAAATCATGATCACCCCACCTGGTCTCCGCAAGCCATGGGTCCAGGCCCAGTTGTTATCCCTTTTCAGCAGCCCAGTCTGTATTAATTTCTTTCTTCTGTGGAACACACACACACACAAATAATACATTTTAAAGAATATTGTAAACCAAGCAACATTGAAGCCCATTAAGTTCTATTATATGGACAAAAAAGAGAGAGATTTCTATGACTAACTTATTCTATGTTCCACAGAAGAAACAAAGCCATACAGTTTTAGAATGACATGAGGGAGAATAAATGACAGAATTTCATTTTGGGTGAAATTGTCACGCGTTGCTGCAGTGAAGCGCACGACTCCGCAGATAATGACAATAATCCAATAATCCAATTTATTCAACCCTTAAAATAGTTTGAATGTAACTCTACACCCTTGCTTCATTTAGAACGCGCGGATCCATTAATATGCAAATTAGCCCCACCTCCACTCACTCGTACATGGTCGTCTACAAGTCGATGTATCACAATGGTAATGTGTTTTATGTATCGCTCTCTACAACGTGGGACACATGCCAGTAATTGATATGATTAGCCTTTGGCTTGACTACGCTAATAATGTGTTGCTAATGTTACACAAACCATGTTCCCATGCACCATCTCTGTCTGCCTTCTAAAAATCAGTATTAAACACTTTGAACAACTTAGAAAGTCAGTGGAGAAAGGCATATAGTTCATCATAACATCGTAATATATACAATATATACAATACTGTAATTCACCCGCTATATTGCTAAATGTACCTGATTTTTCATATCAACAGAAATACCGGGATAACCTAGCTTATCTTGAGACTCCCCTGCTTTGCAGCAAAGTAATGATGATATACTGAAGCCCGCCCACACGTTGACGTGATTGGTTATAATGTAGTTTGAGGCGATTTCAAAACTTTTGAAGACACACTCTCATAGCAGTTCTTAAATATTTTAAGGTTTGGCGCATTCATACAATCTCATTTGCACGTTGGTATGATATGCTCACGTCCCAACGAAGGTTTAGGGATAAGATTAGGGGTGGACCTTCATGTTTATTTTTTCTTTAAAATAAAACTGGTAAGTTTTAGTATGCATCCATAAGTAATTGCAAACTCATAAAATATTTACATTTATCATGAGATCAGGCTGGAAGACATTGCAATTTAGCACAGAAGCATGCTTGACTGCACATTTCTAATTTGGTTGTATACATTTCCTACACTCCCTAAAGACACATGCCTATTTCAGATTTTATTATAGTAAAGGTGGGCACATTCTTATCCGTGAAATCTGTTAATAGCCTGGTTTACAAGGTTCAGGTTCTTCTCATGCTTGACAGAAGCAGTTTATTTGTCTTGCAATGCATCACACTTTTGCTTGTCCTGTGGTTTTTAGGGACCAGTGCTCACAGCTCCTCATAAAACAGAGAAAGTGGCGCCCAAGTGCAGAGACCTGCCAGATATTGACTCTGGTTCTGTTCCAATATCAAGTGAGCTGCCTACATAAGGGGCTTTTGCACCGGAGGAACCTTTTCATAGTTCCTAGAACTATTGGTGGAAGTACCTGGATGTTGGCGTGTTCGCACTGCAGAAACTAGGAATTGGGGGACTTAAATTAGCTCCTACTTTAGAGTAGGGTCTAACCCAGCACAATAGGAACTACCAGTGATGTAAGTATATGCTGATTGGCCGAATTAACACATGCAAATACCAGCACCCACCATTTTTAAAAAGGCGTGTACTGTACACACACAGATCATAGCCTATATATTTACTCCACAAACTAACTCTACGAACATGGAAAAAACGGTGATAAATGGACCTCTCAACCTTTACGCTAAAGAGAAAACTTTGAGGGGACTAAGCGAAATATGTATTTCTGCTCAGCCAGTGACATTGGACATTAGCCACACGGCAAACGCTAAAAAAAGGCCCTAAGGGAACCTTTAGTTCTTGGGGAGCCACCTGGTGGCACCCTGGTGTGCGAAAGCCTCTATAGACAGCATTGTATAATATTTCCATTACAGAGTTGCACAAAACTTTTGTGATATTTTCTAAATGTCAATAAAAAACTATTGCGAAATGACGGCATTTCCATTAACCGATGTTATACGACTAAAATAAATTTTTTCCAAAAAACTTGTCATTCCAAAAATTATACCACGTATGTTGGTAGGTTTATGTATATCCCAGCCACCGCACTAGCCATTATTTTTAATCTAAGGAGACGTAGGTGTGTTATCCAAGAATTAATGGCAAGGAAACCACCTTATACTTGGCCACATATGAGGTGTTTGTGGGTGTTTCTCCCTCATGTCTGCTTCAAGGTCCTAATGATTATTTGTGGCATTTATTTGTTGTTTAGAATCCAGTATTCATGTAATTCCATTGTCTTTTATGAGTAAAGGGATAGTTCACCCGAAAATAAAAAAATGATGATTATCTGCTTACCCCCAGGGCATCCAAGATATAGGTGACTTTGTTTCTTCAGTAGAACACAAATGAAGATTTTTAACTCCAACCGTTGCAGTCTGTCAGTCGTATAATGCATGTGAATGGTAACAAAATCTATGTGAGTAAAAAAAGATGCACAGTCAAATCCAAATTAAACCCTGCGGCTCGTGACGACACATTGATGTCTTAAGACACTAAACGATCGGTACACCACATGCACGATCACTTCCGTTGAGTGAGGTCTGTACACGATCTGATCACGAAACCAACATGCTCAGATCGTGTACAGATCTCACTCACCAGAAGTGATTGCGCGCTCAAGGCTTTTGACATAGTGGTGTATTAGAGGTAAAAAATTATATAAATACTGTTCAGTTTCTCGCACAAACCGATCGTTCCGTGTCTTAAGACATCAATGTGTCGCCACAAGCCGCAGAGTTTAATTTGGATTTGTCTGTGCATTTTTTTTTAAACGTTCACGAAATTTCCGCCGTCACAAAGCAGTGATTCCAAGGCACTGAATTAAAAAAAATAACAACAATCAACTAAACAATAACATATGCAAAAATTACATTTGCAGAAAGTACATACAGTACTTTTAAATTTTAAATAATTAGCCTAATTGGGGATAGATAAGATACATTTTCAAAAGTACAAAAATAAAATTGTATTATTATACAGTATTGTGGCGGGCAGCGAGGCTGAGGGACCGTGAGAACAGGACGAGGCCGCGCTCATCAGTGGAGATGGACGCCAGCTGCGCACTGCAACGATCTCGTGGCTCACGGAGGAGTGACGGGAGTATAAAGGAGGAGCGACGACAGTGAAGGAGGAGAGAGGACCAGGCCTGGACTTTGCGTTGTGTTTTATTTACGTTTTGTTTTTGTATGTAGGTGGCAGTCGTCCGTGAGGGGCTGCCGCCGCCATTTTATTTTGTGTTGATTTGATTTATTAAACGTGTTTGAATGTTTGCCGGTTCCCGCCTCCTTCTTCCCATATGAACGAACTTTACTACATTGGTGCCGAAACCCGGGAGGAAGGAGGGACATGCTGTCGAAGAGCCCTCACTGCTGAGGGGGATCGCGGTGCTGAGGAGTTCGGGCAGCCGCTCGCGGTCTTCTCTCATCCGCGCTGCCCGAACTCCTCAGCACCGCGATCGTGTTCGTATGGGAAGGAGGGTGGTGCTGGAGCGGATGAAGGTCGGTGGGAAGGAGAGCTCGCTGCCCGCCACAAGTATATTCACAGAAAAATTAAGAGCAATTAGTTTGAAAGTGTTAAACAGTTAGAATGTGTTAAATATATGTTACAGTTTCAATTATATTGATTTAGGTTTATTTTTGTAATAATTTTGTTATAATACTGTTTTGAATTGTTTGCCATTTGCAATGGTTACGTTGTACAATATTTTTTATAGTGTGATTTTTGTTGAATTGTATTAAAACAGTTAGGGTCAGCTTAACTCACAAACATCATCATAATTATTAATACAAAAACCCCTTATTTTAATTCATAGACAATAAAAGGTGAGATTTCAATGATATTTTGACCACAGGTTCCATTTCAGAAATCTGGTCACCTTACTATAGGTTGAAAAACTGACTTAAGACATAATATTTTTCTTGTAGTCTACCTGGGGCCTATACCATGAAGCCGGTTTAGCTGGCTAACCAGATATGTTTAAGCTTAATTTGTGCCAATCCTGGGTTTTAGGTACCATTAAAGTGGTTTGGCTTTTAGCAGTGTTCATCTCCATAGTAACTTCCGCTCCACGGCTAACCTGCTCCAGGGCAGGTTATGTTCTGGATAAGAGAACTCAAACTGAAATTGGACCAAAAGCTTTGAGCATAGTGACTCTTATGAGTCAAGATGGCGCCGAGGATGGCCGCTACGTCGCGAGCTCTGCTGAAACATTGTAGTTTTTTGTTTGTTCTGTTTATAGTTTTTGTGTTTTTTGTCTTGGATGTTGTCTGCCTTACTACGTACGACAGACAGACACTTTTGGACATTGGTTCGGCAATCTCACACCGAAAACCGGACTTTAAATTCTTCAGTGACGAACCGCCGTTTACAAACACAGCAGCGGATCCCTTTGTCTGGACGGCCCGACCGCGCAAACGCGGCCGGAGAAGAGGGAAGAGAGCCGGCGTACTCATCAGAGTAAGACGCCGCGCAAACCGACCCCCGCTTCCCAGTATTTTACTGGCAAATGTTCAGTCTCTGGACAATAAACTCTGCGAGCTGAGAGCGCGGATCTCTTTCCAGCGAGACACGAGGGACTGCTGCATTATCTGCCTTACAGAAACTTGGATGTCCGCTGAGATTCCAGATTCGGCCATCGAAACCGCGGGGTTCTCTGTGCATCGAATGGACAGAGAAAAAGATCTCTCAGGGAAAAGCAAAGGCGGGGGTGTATGTTTTATGATTAACCGATCCTGGTGTGATCAGAGGAACGTACATTCTATCAAGTCTTTCTGTTCTCCTGATCTGGAATTTCTCATGCTTCTGTGCCGACCATTCTGGCTACCGAGGGAATTCACCGCGGTCATCATCACAGCTGTGTATATTCCCCCACAAGCCGACACAGACCGGGCACTAAAGGAACTGTATAGGACAGTGAGTGAGCAGGAAACCGTGCATCCTGAGGCCGCGTTTATTGTGACCGGGGACTTTAACAAAGCCAACTTCAAGCGCATCGCACCTAAATACCACCAACATGTTAGCTTCAACACGCGAGGGAACCGCGTCTTAGATCACTGCTACTCCCCCTTCAAGGATTGTTACAAGTCCCTCCCGCGCCCACCATTCGGCAAATCGGATCACGCTTCCATCCTACTTTTGCCCGCATATAGGCAAAGACTCAAACAGGAAGCACCCGCCCTCAGAACCATCCAGTGCTGGTCGGACCAATCAGACTCTATGCTACAAGACTGTTTTGATCACGCGGACTGGGAGATGTTCCGGTCGGCCTCTGATGACGACATCACGCGGACCTTCACTTTTAACTCCGGTAATGCGGAGGAGCATAAACAAGCAAGTTATGCCCTCCGGAAAACCATCAGAGCAGCAAAACGCCAGTACAGGGACAAGATTGAAGGACAGTTCAACACCACCGACTCCAGAAGCATGTGGAGGGGAATTAACACCATCACGGACTATAAAGGGAACACAAACTCCACCGTGAACACCGCTGCCTCTCTCCCGGACGAGCTCAACACCTTCTATGCTCGCTTTGAGGGAACTAACACCGCCCTCGCGGAGAGAGAGCTCGCGGCTGAAGATACAGAGGTTAGTGCACTCTCCGTATCTGTCGCGGATGTAACCCGATCCTTCCGGCGGGTGAACGTCCGTAAAGCAGCGGGTCCAGACGGAATTCCCGGCCGCGTGATCAGAGCGTGCGCGCACCAACTGGCTGGAGTCTTCACGGACATTTTTAACCTGTCCCTCTCCCTGTCTGTGGTCCCCGCATGCTTTAAAACGTCCACTATTGTTCCTGTACCTAAGCAGTCAAAAACCACCTGCTTAAACGACTGGCGTCCTGTTGCTCTGACCCCCATCATCAGTAAATGCTTTGAGAGACTAGTCAGAAACCACATCTGCTCTGTTCTCCCCCCCTCACTGGACCCACTGCAGTTTGCATACCGCACAAACCGCTCCACTGATGATGCCATTTCATCCACTATACACACTGCTCTCTCCCACCTGGAAAAGAGGAACACATATGTGAGAATGCTGTTTGTGGACTACAGCTCAGCATTCAACACCATTGTGCCCTCCATACTTGACATTAAACTCCGGGCTCTAGGCTTAAACAGCCTGTTATGCAGCTGGATCCTGGACTTCCTGTCAAACAGACACCAGGTGGTCAGAATGGGCAGTAACATCTCATCACTGACTCTCAACACTGGAGCCCCTCAGGGCTGCGTTCTCAGCCCACTCCTGTACTCCCTGTACACACATGACTGTGTGGCAACCCACAGCTCCAACACCATCATCAAGTTTGCTGACGATACGACGGTGGTAGGTCTTATCACCGACAATGATATAACAGCCTACAGTCTGACACGGTGGTGTCAGGAGCACAACCTCTCCCTCAACGTCAGCAAGACCAAGGAGCTGGTGGTCGACTTCAGGAGGAATGAGAGAGAACACCGCCCCATCACCATCGATGGAGCACCGGTGGAGAGAGTCAGCAGCTTCAAGTTCCTCGGTGTCCACATCACAGAGGAACTCTCATGGTCCGTCCACTCCGAGGCCGTTGTGAAGAAGGCTCATCAGCGCCTTTTCTTCCTGTGACGGCTGAGGAGGTTTGGAATGAACCGCCACATCCTCACACGCTTCTACACCTGCACCATAGAGAGCCTGCTGACTGGCTGCATCACCACCTGGTACGGCAACAGTGCCGCCCGCAGCCGCAAGGCCCTGCAAAGGGTAGTGCGCACGGCCAGCTGCATCATCGGAGGTGAGCTTCCCTCCCTCCAGGACATTTACGCCAGGCGGTGTGTGAAGAGAGCTCAGAGGATCATCAGAGACTCTAGCCACCCGAACCATGGGCTGCTCTCACTGCTCCCATCAGGCAGACGGTACCGCAGCATCAGAACACGCACCAGCCGACTCCAGAACAGCTTCTTCCCACAAGCAATTAGACTACTTAACTCCTGATCCATCAGTATCATAACACACACTGGACAGAATATCACTCAGCACAACCCACTGTAGATACACACACATTATATACACATTTATTTATCATACAGCATCTATTGCACTTTGGATTTCAATTTTTCAATCTGTGAATAATATTGTATACTATACATTGTATATTATTATTATTATAGCGTAATGTATATTGTTTAGTTTATGTTTAGTGTATATTGTTTAAAGTATATGTATATTGTAAGTATGTGTATATTGTTTAAAGCTGTGAGAACTACACTCACATTGTGTAAATTATTTATTGTTTATTGTAGTGTATACTGTGCTGTGAGTAATTGTGTGCGCATCAGATGTGTAATCTGTTGTTGCTTAAATGTTGTACATGTCATGTCATGACTACTATGTTGCTCGGAACTGCATCTAAGAATTTCACCTACTGTTGCACTTGTGCATATGGTAGAGTGACAAATAAAGTGATTTGATTTGATTTTGATTTGACACACCTCTGATGCAATAAAGCCACTCCCTCTGTTTCTACTCTAAATTATAGGTCACTACATAGCAAAGGGTTTTAAAGACTAAAGTGTCTGGCTTTTAACAATGCTTATTTATAATAATAATAATAATAATTTTAAATGGTTTATTTATCATTATTTATGTAATTATTATACCCTCAATCAATTAAACACGTATCATTATAGTTAATCAATCATTAATAGGCACTTAGTTAAAATTAATATAAATAGCCTATATAAAAGGTCATACAAATATGCTTTAAAATCAATAAATAAAGCTATAAAAATTATGTGAGCTTAAATGTTCAATTCTCTCTATATATCAACTAAACTAACTTCATAACTTTTACTTGCATTGACGAAGTAAGATTTTTCATTAAGTTGTTCTCTTTTATAGACAGCTCTTTTCTTCAGGCTGTGTAAATTTGTTTATATTCTTAATATTTTTCAATCTTGTAATATTCTGCAGAAGAGAGAAATTAAAGGTCCCGTTCTTCGTGTTTTTTTGAAGCTTTGCTTGTGTTTACAGTGTGCAATATAACGTGTTCATGTTTCGCGTGTAAAAAAACAGTATTTTTCACACAATTTACTTATCTGTACTATACCGCTGTTTTCACTCTCCTAAAAACGGGCTGATGACTTCCTTGTTCTATGAAGTCCCTCCTTCAGAAATACGTAACGAGTTCTGATTGTTCCAGCGGTTCCCGTGTTGTGATTTGACAGCAGCTTAGCGCACATGGCCCGGTTCCTGTGTTGTGATTCGACAGCAGCTTAGCACACGTAACTTGCATGGAAAGGTCACGTCTCTTAACGGGAGATATATGCGCTTAATGATCTCTACAGCGTCCCTGGGAAAGCCAAACAAAGGTGATTTGACTCCGGGATGAAAATAACAGCGCCTCGACGACATGGCGACAAACACAGTCAAACACAACACTTCCTTTTCTCCACGCGACCGTCCTCTTCTCCACGTGGGACAGCAACAAGACCACGCCCCCTTTTTCGCGTATTCTTGTGGGCGGAGGTTAGTATGTTCTACTGTTCTACTGACTGACGTAATTAATGAAGGAAGTACCAGGATGTAGTCCAAACCGGCCGTTCGCTGTAGGCTTTGAAAGGGAACTTCTGTTAAATAAAATATCTCGCTTGGCATTGAACTTTGAGCTTTATAATTTTACAGGTATTATTTATGCTCTAACAGCAACATTACACACTAACTAAAGTTTGAACAGTGGGATCACGAAGAACGGGACCTTTAATCTCGCTGCTTCTCTCACGAGAAGTCAATCTCAGTTTTACTGATCCACAGCGCGTGATTGGCTGTTCACTACTAATATCACAGCTAAACTCCTAAACTCAGGATCAAAGCCTGAGTTGACAAAGAAAGCTGATGATCAGCATCATGGGACCAACAAGTTTGGTTTTGTCAACTCAAAACTAATCCTGTAACCCTGAGTTTGTTAAACTACCATCATGGTACAGGCCCCTGCTACACATATTCAAAAACTGGCTCATCAAGTTGGATTTGTACAACCTTAAACACAAAAATCTCAAACACATTATCTGATTTTCTGGAATCCATTAACAAGTCCTAAGATCAGCTTCCAGAACAATGTCCATGCGACTCAAGCAGCTGCAATGCTCTGTCAAATATTGTCAAATATTCTGCCACTTTCATTTTTCACTCCACGGTTCACAATACCAACCACTGACTGGAAGACCATTTGTTTAAGTACACATTCTAAATTGATCAGGAATTCTGATTGTGTTGAGTAGTCAATGTTGTGTAGTTCTGGGGTTTGTTACTGTGATTTTGGTACTAAAATACTAGGAATGTTTCTCTCAAGATGTCCTTGAGTGGTGAAGCCAAATTAAAGGCTTCTTTGATAGATGAGTGACGATAATCATCCAGCTCCACAGATAAAGAACAATCAAGTCTTAAAAGCATCTGTTGGGGAATCTTGATTATTTATTTTTTTTGTGCTAATGGGGCTCCATCAGGAGTATGGGCAGGGGAAAACGTGTAGCCCGCCCATCGCAATGCTCCCTGGAATGACTGAGGCAGGGAGGTTAAAAACCATAATTGAATCAATAACCTGAAACCCTAATTTAATCTAGAACCAGCAGCATTTGAAAGCTTTGTAACAAAGCACCATTTCAAAATAGCTTAGCCTCACTGACTCCAGAAGAGATTGAGAGAGGCGGATACGACAGCAGCTTCCTGTCAGCTTCTGCTGAGGAATGTTGTTTGAGCTGGAAGGCAAAGAAAATGGAAAACAGATCTGCAGCAAGAGAGACATAACTTGTTTGGTTTTGCTGATTATAAATGCTGCAAATCGTCGATGATTCAGGCTAGTGGTGTGTGGAATAGCTGAACGTAAGCTGTTGCTTTCGCTCTGATCAGGCTGTGAGCCGTGCATATGTACTGCAGTCTGGCAGTGATGTAACTGGAGGTGAAGAATTTGAAGAAATGCCAAAGCACTTCGAGCTGACACCAGACAGAGCATGAAGACTCAAAAGGTGTTTTCAGATAAAATGGCCAGGAAATGTTCAAGCATTACTATACTGTGCATTATCTGTCTGGTCTACAGCTCTAGGAATTGCTTTGACATTTGCTCAGATTCTTCACCTTCAGTTACATAACTATACTTGCAAGGAAATTAAAGAAAATATTCAATTAAAATTGCCATTATGTTGTAGTTTATTCTATTTACCACACCTCTGATACTGGCCAACCTGCCCCCAGGCCTATCATACACCTATCGCAATGTGACGCCAGACAGGTGTGTTTTTTTTGCTAGTTCCAGCCTGACACAGATATCATTTTCCCGTCCAGCTCCATGTTGTTTAAATAGCAAATGCACCCGTGCCCATCTGTTCGCCCATGGGCGTGCTGGTCTGAAAATTGGTCGCATTGTTGGTGCGTTGCTATTTTGAGGCAACTGAAAATGACTGCGCCATTGACCAACAAAAACCTGGGGCCTATACCATGAAGCCAGTTTAGCTGGCTAGCCAGATATGTTTAAGCTTAGTTTGTGCCAATCCTGGGTTTTAGGTACCATTAAAGTGGTTTGGTTACATCTCCATAGTAACTTACGCTCCACGGCTAACCTGCTCCAGGGCAGGTTATGTTCTGGATAAGAGATATCAAACTCATACAAATAAGCTTTAAAATCTATAAATAAAGTTATAAAAATTACTACATGTGAGCTTAAATGTTCAATTCTCTCTATATATCAACTAAACTAACTTCATAACTTTTACTTGCACTGACTAAGTAAGATTTTTTTTTAAGTTTTCTTTCATAGACAGCTCTTTTCTTCTTCCTGTGTAAATTTGTTTCAATTCTTAATATTTTTCAATCACGTAATATTCTGCAGAAGAAAGAATTCAATTTTGCTGCTTCTCTCGCGAGAAATAGATGTCAGTTTCACTGATCCACAGCGTGTGATTGGCTGTTCACTACTGATATCACAGCTAAACTCCTAAACTCAGGATCAAAGCCTGAGTGTCACAAGAAGTCTCGGAGTCAAATGCAAGTTCACAATGTTTATTAGAAGGAATAAAGAGAGGGTCAGATACAGCACAAAAGTCACAGTCCGAGGAACAACGACCTCACACGGCGTCCAACGACGTAATCCACTCTGGTCGGAGACCGGGAAGAAATCCTCACACGACAGGTGACTGACGATAGCATCCATAAACTGGACAGGAGGAAAAACAATGCCTGATAGAAAAGGCAGCTCACCGGAACCTGGATGAGACTGGATCTCGCCTAAAAACGAAGCGCACCAGTAACACCCGAAACCAGAGCACAGTTCACAAAGTCAAGTTCACGTATCCACAGGCGAGTGAACTCTGGGCTAAGACGAGCCTCCAGATGCCTGCGACCGAACCTGAAGAACTGAGAAGGAACAGGAAGAACAACCGACTTGGACTAGGACAGCGTGACTGAGACCAACCATGACAATGAGCGCACGACGAGAGACAGGACAACGTGCACTAAAAAGAAAACAGCTGATGAGACACGACAGGTGAACAATTACCAAAACGAGAGGGAGGAGCTAGTGAACCCGTGAAGAACCGCCACCAACAGGTAAGAAAATACATACACACACAATAATCACCCAGGAGTCCTGACAGTATCCCGGAACAGGGGGATTGTTCCGAGCAAAAATCACTGGTTTAACTCTAGTTACATGAAAAACAGGGTGAACCCGACCAAGACTAGGAGGTAATTTAAGCTTAACCGCTACCGGATTAATGACCTTAGATATACTGTATGGCCCAATGAATCGAGGAGCCAGCTTACGAGAAGGCTCACGGAGAGGCAGATCCTTGGTGGAAAGCCATACCCTTTGTCCACACACATAACGGGGTGGAGGTCGCCGGTGACGGTCAGCCGCAGCCTTGGTTCGTCTGAAGTTCTGTAATAAAAGTGTCTTAGCTCTCCTCCAAGTGCGTCTGCACCTGCGCACGAAAGCTAAAGCAGACGGAACCGCTGCGTCGGGCTCTTGTGATGGGAAAAGGGGAGGTTGATAACCGATAGACAATTCAAACGGAGACAAATTAGTAGATGCGACGGAAAGAGAATTATGAGAATACTCGACCCAAGGAAGCTGTTGGCACCAAGAGTTCGGATATTTAGACGTCAGACAGCAAAGCGTTTGACCGAGATCCTGATTAGCCCATTCACATTGCCCGTTGGACTGTGGATGATAACCAGAAGACAGGCTGGCTGTAGCACCGATCTGTCTACAAAACTCCTGCCAAAACCGAGAGATGAACTGAGGACCCCTATCTGAAACTACATCAGTCGGAAAACCATGTAACCGAAAGACGTGCTCAATCAAAACCTGAGCCATCTCCTTGGCAGAAGGAAGTTTGTTAAAACACTCGAAGAAAAGGGCCCAGCAAGCCTGTCTAGATGTTAATCTTCTGGCTGAACGGATATATTCCAAATTCTTATGATCCGTCCAGACCAGAAAGGGTTCCGAGTTTCCCTCCAACCAGTGACGCCACTCCCCCAGAGCGAGTCTAACCGCCAGCAGCTCCCGATTACCTATGTCGTAATTTCGTTCCGCTGGGCTTAACCGATGAGCGAAAAAAGCGCACTGATGCACTCTCTCATCAACAGAAGATCGCTGAGATAAAACGGCGCCTACCCCGACATCAGATGCATCCACTTCCACTATAAATTGTTTAGCCGCATCAGGAATAGAAAGAACAGGCGCAGAAATAAAATGGGACTTTAATTCATCAAAGGCTTCCTGAGCTTCCTTATTCCAGCAGAAACCCACTTTAGAGGAAGTGAGAGCGGTAAGAGGTTTAGCGATCTGGCCAAAATTTCTGATGAAACGCCGATAAAAGTTGGCGAAACCCAGAAATCGCTGAAGCTCTTTACGAGTGTCGGGCACTGGCCAATCGGCGACCGCTTTAACTTTAGCGGGATCGGGACGATTCTCTCCTTCGGCTATAACAAAACCCAGAAACGAAACCGACTCCTTGTGGAACTCGCACTTCTCGCCTTAACAAAGAGCTGATTCTCTAACAGCCGTTGTAAAACCTGGCGAACATGCTGGGTGTGTATCTGCATAGAGGGAGAAAAGATGAGAATGTCATCGAGATACACAAAGACAAACTTGTTAATCATGTCACCCAGCACTTCATTGACCATGGTTTGGAAGACAGCCGGTGCGTTACAAAGGCCGAACGGAAGAACGCAGTATTCCCAGTGCCCTGATGGTGTATTAAAGGCTGTCTTCCACTCATCGCCCTCTTTAATACGTACCAAGTGATAAGCGTTGCGCAGATCTAACTTGGTAAACACGTGCGCTCCCTGTAATAACTCGAACGCTGATGACATTAAAGGCAAGGGGTACTTATTCTTAACAGTAATGTCATTCAGCCCTCTATAATCGATGCACGGACGAAGATACCTGTCTTTCTTCTTGACAAAGAAAAATCCAGCGCCAGCTGGAGACGAGGAGCGGCGAATGAGACCGGCATTAAGAGATTTGTTAATGTACTTATCCATAGCCTCTCTCTCTGGTTTAGATAGGGAAAATATGCGACCCTTAGGTGGAGAAGTGCCTGAGAGAAGTTTGATCTCTCAATCATACGATCGGTGAGGAGGCAGGGAAGTGGCTCGAGTTCTACTGAACACCCGACACAGATCAGAGTACTCTGCCGGAACTCCCGCGAGATCAACATCCGGAACCTGAAAAGTAGAACACACAACAGGAGAAGTAGCAGGACCGAGACATGAAACATGACACGAAGACTTCCACGATAACACAACACCATTCTGCCAATCAACGTGAGGATTATGTTTGGTCAACCAATCATGCCCTAAGATGACCGGCGATTGGGAATGTTCTAATAAATAGAATTCAATCTCCTCACGATGATTGCCTGAGACAAACAAACTCACAGGAGGAGTGCGATGGGTGATAACAGCCATATGCTGTCCCTTTAAAGTCCAAGCGGAGAGAGAAGAAGACAGCGGAATAAAAGCAATATTCCACGATTCGGCCAACCCGGCATCAAACTCGAGAAAACTCGCCTCCGCACCAGAATCCAGCAACGCCTGTGAATGAAAAGACTGTTTATAGTTAATAATTACTGGAAGTGTGGTACAGCTCATGGGAGACTTCAATGACGACACACCCACCGAAACTCTCGAAGTCATCGGCGGGCGGTCTCTCTTTACCGGACACGCAACGGCAATATGCCCCGCCTTACCACAATACAGGCACAAACCACAGGCCAGACGACGATGTCTTTCATGACGAAACGACCGGCGGATGTCACGTTGACGGTGGCGTGTCTCGATCCTCAACGCCAGGTCAATCGCCGTCTCTAGCGATGTCGGCGGATCCCGTGCAGCGATCTCATCCTGAATCTTAGGGTTGAGACCCTCGAGAAACTGAGCCCGTAATGCAGCGTCATTCCAGCCGCAGGTGATGGCTAGCGTCTTGAACGCGATGGCATAATCCGTGACGGAAGAGGTCCGTTGCAGTAGTCTCACTAGCTCGGCTGCTGCCATGTCCCCACGAAGCGACCGATCAAACAAACTCAACATCTCCGTTTCGAGAGCCTCAAACGAAGCCGTGCACGGAGCCCTTGCTCCCCATAGGGCCATTCCCCACTGTCTTGCCCTTCCGGTGAGAAGTGTCAATACATACGCCACCTTAGATGATGAAGCGGCGAACCGCCGTGGCTGAAGGGCAAAGACAAGGGAACACTGCTGCAAGAAGGCCCGGCAAGAGTTGGGGTCGCCGTCGAATGACGGGGGTGTCGCCGCGTGTGGCTCGTGGTCTGCAGGTGCACTTTCAACAGGTGCAGAAGGAAAACGCTCACCGACCTGGGAAACAATCTGGTCTACCCGGGTACTGAGCTCAGTAAATTGTTCGGACAGGACACGAAAATCTCTGGAAGCTTCATTCAACAGAGATGAATGCTGTTCAATGACCACTCCCTGCTGATGAAGTGCGGTGTACACCGAATCCGAACCCTCCGAACTTGATGACTCCATCTGTGGTGCACTCATTCTGTCACAAGAAGTCTCGGAGTCAAATGCAAGTTCACAATGTTTATTAGAAGGAATAAAGAGAGGGTCAGATACAGCACAAAAGTCACAGTCCGAGGAGCAACGACCTCACACGGCATCCAACGACGTAATCCACTCTGGTCGGAGACCGGGAAGAAATCATCACACAACAGGTGACTGACGATAGCGTCCATAAACTGGACAGGAGGAAAAACAATGCCTGATAGAAAAGGCAGCTCACCGGAACCTGGATGAGACTGGATCTCGCCTAAAAACGAAGCGCACCAGTAACACCCGAAACCAGAGCACAGTTCACAAAGTCAAGTTCACGTATCCACAGGTGAGTGAACTCTGGGCTAAGACGAGCCTCCAGATGCCTGCGACCGAACCTGAAGAACTGAGAAGGAACAGGAAGAACAACCGACTTGGACTAGGACAGCGTGACTGAGACCAACCATGACAATGAGCGCACGACGAGAAACAGGACAACGTGCACTAAAAAGAAAACAGCTGATGAGACACGACAGGTGAACAATTACCAAAACGAGAGGGAGGAGCTAGTGAACCCGTGAAGAACCGCCACCAACAGGTAAGAAAATACATACACACACAATAATCACCCAGGAGTCCTGACACTGAGTTGACAGAGAAAGCTGATGATCAGCATCATGGGACCAACAAAGCCTGAATAGATTGGTTTGGTTTTGTCAACTCGAAACTAATCCTGTAACCCTGAGTTTGTTAAACTACCATCATGGTACAGGCCCATGGTCTAAAGTCAATAGCGCATTATTTGTTGTGTTATTTAAATAAGTGTTAGTAATATGTGCCTATAGGCGGTTGCACAATGCACATACACTCTGCTTATTACACACACAGGGATGCGCAACAGCACACAAACATACCAAGTATTGAAAAAAAGGAGTACAAAGTAAAAGATTATTATTGTGCACATAAAGATAAAAAGGCTTGTATGTCATAATGGATAGTCGTATCAGAATGATCTATTTGCAGTAATGCCGAATTAAATTGGCTACTTATATAACCAATCGTGGCAATACACTCTTGTATTTAAACTGACTCGTCAGGTTGAGGGTGTCTATATTCCTTTTTTTTGTAAATAGCAAATTCGCTACGGTGTCAGTGTTAATTTTGACAGCATATTTTGATTTAGTTTTAGTCATAGTCTTTTGACTAAAATGCCATTTAGTTTTAGTCATATTTTAGTCACCTGAATTGTTTTTAGTTTTAGTCGACTAAATATCATACGATTTTAGTCGACTAAATCTACAGTAGATTTAGTCTCCTAAAATCTAATGAGTTTAGTTAAATTGTAGGGGTGTAATGGTACACAAAACTGACAGTTCGGTACGTACCTTGGTTTTGAAGTCACGGTTCGGTACAGCAGTTTTAAGAAATGGCTTTTTATTTATTTTTTAATAAACAGTGGTTTACTGAAAAAATGGTGTCTGTCCTTAAATGAATTAAATTATAACTAAACGTTTCTTAAAGATAATGCTGTAAACTATATAGGGAGTAATAATGCACATTATTACTATAATATTAAAGGTTAACAGCCCAATCTATGAGCCATTCAGCTGATATTCATGTTTAGTTATAGGATAATCAACACTCAAATAACACATTGTGTGCAAACATGTAAACTTCACATAAGGCAGTTTTTGCATTAACTCCTAAATCTAATTATAAAATTAGTTTTTTTCTCCAATTCGTTGTTGAAATATAATCTTAGTGACTGTCCTTTTCATGACAGATTTATCTAAACATAGCATTAAATAATCAAGACTCTACTAACATGTTAAGTAGAATTAATATTTTGAGTGGAGTTGGTGGTCCGGTGGGTTAAACCATGGAACTGATATGCAGAAGGTTGCTGGTTCGATCCCAGTGGTCACCACCAGTGTGTCCTTGAGCAAGGCACTTTACTTCATGTTGCTCCAGGGGGATTGGCACTGTAAGTCGCTTTGGATAAAAGCGTCTGCCAAATGCATAAATGTAAATATAGGCTAATATAGTGCATATTTAGTGAAAGAGTTGATTTCTATAGTGAATTAACAGCTGTGGACACTGAAGGACTACTGAGGTAAATTATGCTGCGTGGCATTCTTTACAAGCTGTTTGACACGATTGAAACACTGATTGAGCGATTACACGACATATGATACGTTTCAGTAAGTGTTATCCTCAACATACCTTAAGATATTAATTCATGTTTATACTTCTGGAAGAGATGATCGTGTTCGCTCGTGTGTGCGCGCGCCGCGGCCGCGGCCGCTTGAATTGACGCGCCTATAGTGATC
This sequence comes from Romanogobio albipinnatus, assembly GCA_023566225.1. Taxonomy (NCBI): domain Eukaryota; kingdom Metazoa; phylum Chordata; class Actinopteri; order Cypriniformes; family Gobionidae; genus Romanogobio; species Romanogobio albipinnatus. The sequence continues at coordinate 20,374,429 of CM042256.1, read as the reverse complement.
AGTTTTCACATTAAAGAGTGTCAAAAATGCATGACTTTTAATTACAAACAAGCTCGAAATACACATTGACTCTTATTTTGAAATCTCGCCTTACTATTGCAGTTGCAGGAGCTCATTCTAGTTCAGATGAGGAAATAAAAAATGCGTTGTTACAACCGTCTAAAACATATTACTATATAACCATTGTCATTATTCATCAGCATTAGTTCATAAACAATTGCCTGGCATAAATGTGTGTTATTGATTGATTGTGAGCCGTTCTGGAGCGCTGGATTGGGGATGAGCCTGTAGAAGCACAACAGCGCCGTGTTCTACAGCGGTTAGATCAGCTCAACTCAAATGTGCGCATCTGTTACACGGGACATCAGTTCTGACTGGATCTCTTCCCTAATCGTCCCTCCCTAACATTTTCGTCTCGTTTTTATTTGTTGACGAAAATGACAGTTGATTTTCGTTATAGTTTTTGTTAATCAACACTAGTTTTTATTTAGTTATCGTCTCGTTTTCGTCAGGGAAAAAAGATTGTTGACGAAAATTATGACGAAATTTATTCGTCAACGAAATTAACACTGTAAGGTGCAAGCGCAACTGGCTTTTAAAAGGAATGGTAGATGAAACCCTGATTGGTTTATTGCACGTTATGCCCTAAACACACCATGGCTCATTAAGTACAACCCTTTTGGACCATGCGCCTGGCGCGCCGACCGTATATAATAAATATATATTAAATATATAAATATTTTTTTTTTTAAATGACGCTACCATAATATATAAATACTTGAGATTGAGACTTTATATTTTGTTTACAGCTGTGAGAATCGGATTTTGTTTTTTTTCTTCTGGGGTAAAATATCTTTTGGATAAATAACATCCTTGAATCTTGTGATGGGGTGTCCAAATGTAAAATGTAGTTACAAAAAAAATAAAAAAATAAAACATAAAATATATATATATATATATACCACAAAAACCAGGAAAATAAACAGAAAAAAATATTTTTGTAACTACATTTTACAAACTCTATTGACAATGGACACAGTAACTGTCACCGCTCCGCTAACGGGATGCCTGGCACTCTTTTTTTATTGCCTTTTTTTCCTATCACATATTTTAGTAATTATCATTAGGCATCATTCAAAAGCTTACAAACTCAAAATTCATCATGTGAAAACCATTTTGAAATTGGATGTTGAGTTTCCATGGAAACAGTACTTTAGCAGGCTCCTCCCCTAGTGGGTGGTGTCAAGATTAATATTACAAAATTACGGTATAAGAGATAAAACTGAATACTGTATTATATATATATATATTGCAAAACACCACGGTAACTTAGACCACTTAATGAACTGAAAAGAATAGGGTCTTGTCACTGTATAACAGTAACCGGTTACAATAAGGCTTGGGAGTGAGTGATTTTGTTGTTGTGGAAATGGTGCTACAGTGCATGACAAGTCTGCATACAGCAAACAATATCTGACTTTTCAAAAACCATGCTTTTTGTATAAATTTAATTTGGAATCAACCCACAGTGATTAGTAGAGACATGGTTGCCTGATTCATTTGGCTGGGTTTAAGGCAGAATCTTATAGCAAGGAAAAAAATAGATTGCTCATGACACTTAGGTCAGGTTTACTCCTGTCACAATGACTCATGGTGAGATTGAAAGCTTCAGACGCTGTCATCTGGGCACCTGCTGTCTGCTGTAAAGATGCATTTATGTTTCTTGAAATCATTTGCTCACCACCTTAAAAGTGGTATATCATCTCCCTGTAGGGGACACAGACACCGAGACCGGGATGGTTGTAACACATTTACCTTTATTTTTGTAATGGCAATTCCTGCTTTGTATTTAAACTCATCAAAGTTTAATTAGGTTTATACTACAGGGCTGTTTGAATGCTTGAATATGATTGGTTGACAAACATTCTAAGGTGTGCAATTATTTTCAGGGCAAAAGTAGTTTAAGGCAGGTCTAGGACGCATTACAATTCCACATCACTTCGCCAAAAGTTTTCAGTTATTTCACATGTCTTTACAGCTGACAATACTGCGACACTGACCAAGCAAAGAAATAGTAAACAATAGGATAAATCGACAAATAATTTCCACATTTACGTTACGTTACGTTTAATTATGTACAAAAGGCACATACTCTCTCCTGCTCTCTCAGTCAAGCACGCATACACTACGGACACACACTCGCACAGAAACGTGTTGACAAAACGCTGCTCTGACGATTTTATCAGTAAAATAGTTCAGCAACTTAAACGATACATGTCATTTCTCACTAGTAGCTAAGTAATAAAGGCAGTGTTTTTACAGTTCTGTATTAGTAGATGGTGCTGCCGAACACTGTTGAAAGAGAAGCACAGACTGAGCCTGAGGTAATTCACATACTCCCTCTCTCTCTCTAATAATTCATGGACTTTAGTCTGCTATGGCTCAAGCCTCCATTACTAGTTCTAAAATGACGTTTTGGAATTAGCAACGGAGGCTTGGGTTTAGATGTCTAAGAAAATAGTCCTGTACACAAGAGCATTTTCAAGACAAAACTTGACTTGAAATAAATAATCTGAACAATGTTTTGAGGTGTGGTAACCATAGTATAAGCTGAATAATTGACTCCGGCCCGTCGAATTATTCGAAAAATAATGCACACCATGCAATAATGCACAACTTTTTCATGCAAGTTGTTAGTGCTAATGTTTTGGCTGTTAGCTGAGCTAGTTCATGGCTACACGACTCTGGGTTAGTTGTAACATAAATGAAGCATGTTACAGCGTACCCCAAGTTGTTTTTTTTTTTCTTTTTCCTTTTGAATTTCAGTATTCCTCAACACATCTGCCTGGAAGCTTCTAGTATGCCTAGTAGACCTTGATTAGCTGGTACAGGTGTGTAGTTGGGGTTGTAGCTAAATTCTGCAGGATGGTGGCCCTCCAGGAGCAGGATTGGACACCCCTGGCCTAGGTCTTGGAAGAGAAAGACAAATTGAGGGACGTAAAATGCTCATTTTATTTATTTTTGTTACACACATGCACACACACCAATTATGTTAAAAAGTCTGTGTTGAAAAAAAACCCCTTTCATACTGGGTTTTTTTGGTCATAATGTTGCATATCACGCCGGTGGATATAATAATGTTACATCTCACCCCAAGGTCTGTTACCACTATGGGGTGAATTGTAACATTTCACTCCTGTTTGAATCGAAACCACACATTTTCTGTTAGTGCTGCAAAGATAACAGCTATGCCATTTAATAGCTGACACTTGTGACCAGTTTTAATCACATTTTGAATGTGCTGGCTTAAAAATAACCCCAAGATACAGACAGAAATGTCAAAAATGTTACAACTATCCCTGGTCTCCCCTATATATAAAAGTCACCCTGGCACACAAGCAGATGGAGTAAAATAATATTCAGATCTGTTCAGTGATGAAATTGAAGAAGCGTTGGTGTTGCACAGACAGATGGAATGCAAATGTGTGCTTTCTAGCAGTCTTTGTTGAGGTAAAACCCTTTTTTTTTGTGGTAAACGGTCGACATCATCCCATTATAAGAGAAAATTGAGGACAACAGTTTCCATTCTTGGACTGAGAAAAAATCTCAAGCTGATTAATTGGTAAGATACAGTTAATTTACAAGTTTAATTTCACCCAAAAATGCAAAGATTTAATTTTGATCATAAATTACGTAACTTATTTTGTTCTGGGTTCCTTTTCTCTTGCATGAGGTTCTGCTTGTACAACTTCGTATTTGTCTTACGCATCCAGTCTAGACTGAAAGATTCTGAATCTGCCCTTGTGTACCTGCCCTTCAGCTGCCCACACGCTCGTTTCTCACACCTGAGCCGCTTCCTGTTGATCTCAGTATACTTCCATCTGCTCTCCAGGTTTCCTGTTGGGATGAGTGACCTGTTTCTGATCGGCCCTCTCTGCTCTGTTAATGATACATGTGATCATCAAAGGCTCATTAATGCTAGACAGCTCATTTGAATCATCTCATCAGTGGGATGCCTTGACCATGACATACTATGTTGAAAACTTTGAATTGCGTTACAAAAGAGGATTTATTTATTGTTTTTTTTTCTATGTGGAATTATTCCAGGCATTTCTTGAATGTATGAGCCACCGCATGCACTGAAATATATGTGTGGATGTTTTAAAATAAGTTCTGTTTGATACTTATTGGAAAAATACTAGCTACCTCTACCTAAATTATTTTGCAAAACTAAAAAAGAAAAAGACCTATAAATACAACTCACTGCAGTTTCCAGCTGAAATTAACACTATTGTTAGTAAAACACGAACAACTTTTATTCCCTTTCACACAAATTACAGGGTCAGATTATCACCCAAAAATGAAAATTCTGTCATTAATCACTCCAAACCCGTAAGACCTTCGTTCATCTTTGGAACACAAATTAAGATATTTTTGATGAAATCCGAGAGCTCTCTGACCCCTCCATATACAGCTATTTAATTAACACTTTCAAAGCCCAGAAAGGTAGGAAAGACATTGTTAAAATAGTCCATGTGGCTTCAGTGGTTCAACCTTAATTTTGTGAAGCGACGAGAATACTCTTGTGCGCAAAAAACAAACAAAAATAACAACTTTATTCAACAATTTATTCTCGTCTATGTCAGTCTCCTACGCAGGTTACGTTGGTCAGCTCTTGCGTCAGCATCACACACATGCGTTGTGGTGCTCATGTGAACAGCTTCGGCCAATGGCAATCTGGCGTTCTGGCATAGCTCTGACGTAACTCAGAAGCGCTGGACTGTATTTACTACGTCACCAGCATATGAGACTGGCACAGACATGAAGAAATTGTTGAATAAAGTCATTATTTTTGTTTGTTTTTGCACACAGAAAGTATTCTTGATGCTTCATAAAATTTAGCCACTGGAGTCACATGGACTATTTTATCGATATCTTTCCTATCTTTCAGGGCCTTGAAAGTGTTAATTACATTGCTCTCTATGGAGGGGTCACAGAGCTCTCTGATTTCTTCAAAAATATCTTCATTTGTGTCGTGAAGATGAACGAAGGTCTTACTGGTTTGGATCATCATGAGAGTGAGTAAATAATGACAGAATTTTCATTTTTGGGTGAACTAACCCTTGAATTCCATGCAAATCCTTACACAATACTATGTTATGACCTCAAAGCACTTTTATGGTGCATGATTTGTAAACCGATACGTTTTACATTTGCATAACATAAACAGCTCCTTTTTGGATGTACTGTAGTACATTTTTTCAGTAGCCCACCTGATACACTTTGTTGGAGTACTCGGGTACGTGTCTTGTGAATCACAAGTCACAATAAAAGATCTCAAAGACTTGTAGAAGCAAGCTTAAATGGCATAGTTGTGTTAACATCACACGTTTTATCACAGTAAATGTCATTACCAAACTGCCGCGATGCATACAACATGCGTGATACATGTAATAAAATTTTGCCAGATTTGTATAACATTTAACAATACTGTATATCTGTTCTCAAACTAAGCTCATGTTCCACTCGTCACCCTCCCCCCAAAAAGCCCCAACATATCAGAAACTAAACTAACATAGCAAAATATTAAACACTACTAAATCTCCACCTTAACATTAATCTTTCACAAAATTATTATATTACATTATATATCACTTAATTTTAGTGTTTACTCTCCCTTTTAAGTATCATGGCAAAGCATACAGGGAAGTATACATCCCAGCCCAGTCTGATTTAAATTTACCTTTGATTAAATTAAAAAAACCAAGTTCACGAAACTCAAAACAATGAAACAATTTAGATTATTTAAAATGTGTCAGTTTTGTGAACTCAAAAGAAAAAGAAAATTCTAAATACTCATAAAAGCTAATTTGTTTAATTTGAGTTGGCTCTACTCAAAGCAATTAATTATTTTGAGCGTCAGGGGTTTACAGTGTGGACATTGAAAGTATCGCAAAATGTGTGAGAAGCAATGTGTGCAGAAATGTTGCCACTTCCAATGAGCCTGGGTTGCTATTATTACCCTTATCATCATCAAATTAAGCAAACACTGAATCAACATGCACCTATGTAAAATATTGTATATATTCTGATAATTTTCTTAACAACATGTATTCATTACTTCAATAAGCTCATTGTTTTTGCCTTAATACATTGTTAGCTAACTGCGTGATTTGTATATGTACATTTCTGAAATACATAACTTGGACACAGTCACCTCTCATAACTGACTCTAAATTTGTACATACAGGGAGTGCAGAATTATTAGGCAAATGAGTATTTTGACCACATCATCCTCGTTATGCATGTTGTCTTACTCCAAGCTGTATAGGCTGGAAAGCCTACTACCAATTAAGCATATTAGGTGATGTGCATCTCTGTAATGAGAAGGGGTGTGGTCTAATGACATCAACACCCTATATCAGGTGTGCATAATTATTAGGCAACTTCCTTTCCTTTGGCAAAATGGGTCAAAAGAAGGACTTGACAGGCTCAGAAAAGTCAAAAATAGTGAGATATATTGCAGAGGGATGCAGCAGTCTTAAAATAGCCAAGCTTCTGAAGCGTGATCATCGAACAATCAAGCGTTTCATTCAAAATAGTCAACAGGGTCGCAAGAAGCGTGTGGAAAAACCAAGGCGCAAAATAACTGCCCGTGAACTGAGAAAAGTCAAGCGTGCAGCTGCCAAGATGCCACTTGCCACCAGTTTGGCCATATTTCAGAGCTGCAACATCACTGGAGTGCCCAAAAGCACAAGGTGTGCAATACTCAGAGACATGGCCAAGGTAAGAAAGGCAGAAAGTCGACCACCACTGAACAAGACACACAAGCTGAAACGTCAAGACTGGGCCAAGAAATATCTCAAGACTGATTTTTCTAAGGTTTTATGGACTGATGAAATGAGAGTGAGTCTTGATGGGCCAGATGGATGTGCCCGTGGCTGGATTGGTAAAGGGCAGAGAGCTCCAGTCCGACTCAGACGCCAGCAAGGTGGAGGTGGAGTACTGGTTTGGGCTGGTATCATCAAAGATGAGCTTGTGGGGCCTTTTCGGGTTGAGGATGGAGTCAAGCTCAACTCCCAGTCCTACTGCCAGTTTCTGGAAGACACCTTCTTCAAGCAGTGGTACAGGAAGAAGTCTGCATCCTTCAAGAAAAACATGATTTTCATGCAGGACAATGCTCCATCACACGCGTCCAAGTACTCCACAGCGTGGCTGGCAAGAAAGGGTATAAAAGAAGAAAATCAAATGATATGGCCTCCTTGTTCACCTGATCTGAAACCCATTGAGAACCTGTGGTCCATCATCAAATGTGCGATTTACAAGGAGGGAAAACAGTACACCTCTCTGAACAGTGTCTGGGAGGCTGTGGTTGCTGCTGCACGCAATGTTGATGGTGAACAGATCAAAACACTGACAGAATCCATGGCTGGCAGGCTTTTGAGTGTCCTTGCAAAGAAAGGTGGCTATTTTGGTCACTGATTTGTTTTTGTTTGGTTTTTGAATGTCAGAAATGTATATTTGTGAATGTTGAGATGTTATATTGGTTTCACTGGTAAAAATAAATAATTGAAATGGGTATAAATTTGTTTTTTGTTAAGTTGCCTAATAATTATGCACAGTAATAGTCACCTGCACACACAGATATCCCCCTAAAATAGCTAAAACTAAAAACTACTTCCAAAAATATTCAGCTTTGATATTAATTAGTTTTTTGTGTTCATTGACAACATGGTTGTTGTTTAATTATTAATGTTGTAAAATTAATCCTCAAAAATACAACTTGCCTAATAATTCTGCACTCCCTGTAGACATGCATTTTCTGTAAAGATGTTTTGAAACGATATGTATTGTGAAAAATGCTATACAAATAAATGTGAATTGAATCATTATTAGATATATAACTTTAAATTACTTTAAGGCTTTTTGACAACTTTGAGAGAGCTGTCTCTGTAAATGTATGGGTTATTATTTTTGAGATATTGGTTCATAAATTGCACAAAAGACTAGGTTAAAAGCCTTAAATTGTTTTGCCCTTTGCAAGTAAATACATCATAATTCCTTAAAAATGCATTCAATATCAGTATGGATTTTACAGTTTCAATCCATTTAAATGTTGAATTGATTTGTTTATTCTGGCTTGATACCAATTTAGATTTTCATTACTACATTAAATGATCTGTCACTGGAATGGACTGTTAATCATTTGCAAGACGTGCTTCTCATGCAATGACCTAAACCCAAGTCTTATCTCTTCCCAGCACTCTGTAGATGCAGTGAATGCTGGAGTCAGTCCTATCGGAGACACGTCATACAATTCCAGTCACTGGGACTTAGGGAGTTCCTTCTTCTTCGCTGGAACTGTGATAACAACAATAGGTAACACCTAAACATCCCTGAACATTATACATACATTTCAAACTGCCATAAGGAACACGACTTCTACAAATCACATTAATATGCATAGCTCAAGCCAAATACAAGCCATTTGCTTGTGTCGTACATTTATAGTCTCACTTTCAGTCAATATGCCAGACCCTATAACCACTAATCAATCTTTTTTCTTTCTTTTTTTTGCCAACCCCATTTATATGCCATGTGTGAAACTGCGCCTGCTTCAGCTGTCAATCCAAATTAAACTACTTCATTGATTTTAGCTAAACAGTCTCAATTAAATTAAATAAATTGGGGGGAAATCTGTAAATAATACATATATGAAACACACCACAATGCATGTGCATTTTTAAAAATACATAGCCAGGAATGCAAAGGGAGGCAGTATTTCACCACTTGCACTCTTACGGAGCATTCCATTGGAATTCCATTATGTAATACACTTGAAGTCCATAAGCTGCTCTCCGTGTTACCTGCCAGAGCCAGTGATTGATTACTTAAAGAAGCTGTTGTGCAATGCAGGTGAGTATTTAAATGCTGACAGGACTCTCAATGTCATTTTTCATTGGCTCAGCCATCCAGTGGGCAATGGACAAAGGCATAAACAAGATTAGTTTTTGCACTTCAGTTGCTAAACCTTCAAACATGCTCTCAGTAGACACATTTTGATACATGGGGAACATAGGAGGTAATTTCCTATAATGCAAATTAACGGTAAACCTAAAAAGTATTACATTAACAGACTGGAATTAACTGATTTGGAGCGTTGGTTTTTATCTGCCATATTAAGAAGACGTTTATGACTCTTCTTATAATTTTAATTTGATTTTGTGTAGTTCACAGAGACCTTGAACTAAATATCCATCTAATTAGTCAATAAAGTTCCATCTCTGTGAACCCCCTACCATGACAATATGTTTTATTGCACTACATCCTTCATATGTCACATTGAATATACTTAACATACTAATGCTACTGTCCTTTTCAGCTGCGTCTTAATTTACACCATTACTCTCTTGTCTTTTTAAGGTTATGGCAACATCGCTCCAAGCACAGAGGGTGGGAAGATTTTCTGCATCCTTTATGCAATATTTGGCATCCCACTCTTTGGTTTTCTGCTGGCTGGTGTTGGTGATCAACTAGGGACTATTTTTGTGAAGAGCATCGCTAAAGTGGAGAAAATGTTCAGGGTAAGTGAACTATTTCTTTCCTAGGCTATTGAAAACAAGGCTGTAATGGATAGACGTAAACTTTAATCTGTTCAATGGGCTCTGCGGTAAGCCACATGTCTAAAGGCTAGAATACGGTACACAACTTTTTGTCCATTTTTGTTCTGATTTGCAGTCGGGACGAGCCGCCACTAGTTATGGGAAATTCAGTCTCCAGGTTTTGAGCAGTAGGCTGTTTACACGACACAGTTTTCAACTAAAAACGGAAAACGTTTTATGTATTTTGGCTGTTCATTTACATGACAACGGCGTTTTGGGGGCCTGAAAACACAAACGAAAACGGGGTTTCTAAGTGCAAGTTTTTGAAAATGAACCATCATCTCTGTGTAAACTACAACAAATGTGAATTTGTCAAAAAGGTAATGCGTATTACATGGTAAGTCTATAGGCTATGGAGTGAAAACAGTCTCAAAACCTTCCACAAATGCACGCGAGAGATCCACATGCACGCTCAACAATCCACAAATGCACGCGAGAGATCCACATGCACGCTCAACAATCCACAAATGCACGCGAGAGATCCACATGCACGCTCAACAATCCACAAATGCACGCGAGAGATCCACATGCACGCTCAACAATCCACAAATGCACGCGAGAGATCCACATGCACGCACCAATCCACAAATGCACGCGAGAGATTCACATGCACACACCAATCCACAAATGCACGCGAGAGATCCACATGCACATTTGCATTTATGAATATGATATTTAGTGAAAAATGTTTAGACTTCAGTTGTCTCGCCAAGTCAGAAAACGAAATGAATCTAGCCCTTTGGAAGATTCAGCGCGAAGGCCGGTAAGCGCCCTCTGGAGGAAGGACACCGTATCGCATCTTTGCTGGACAGCTACAGATAGGCTTCTGTGCATTTGTGAATCAAGGCCACGGAACGACAGTCTCAAAAGATTCCACAGGTACAAAAGCGCATATTCTAAGGCAGAACAACAATGCAAAAGACTTGTGATTTACTGTGCATTAAACTACAGGTACAGAATACAGATAAAGCATTTGTGGATTGTGAGCAAAAGGAATAATGCATGATTGCTCTCTCTCTGTGTGTGTGTGTGTGTGTGTGTGTGTGGATCTCGCGTGCATTTGTAAATTGCTTTGTGTGTGTGTGGATCTCTCGCATGCATTTGTGGATTGGTGCGTGCATGTGGATCTCTCGCGTGCATTTGTGGATTGGTGTGTGCATGTGGATCTCTCGCGTGCATTTGTGGATTGGTTCGTGCATGTGGATCTCTCGCGTGCATTTGTGGATTGTTGAGCGTGCATGTGGATCTCTCGCGTGCATTTGTGGATTGTTGAGCGTGCATGTGGATCTCTCGCGTGCATTTGTGGATTGGTTCGTGCATGTGGATCTCTCGCGTGCATTTGTGGATTGTTGAGCGTGCATGTGGATCTCTCGCGTGCATTTGTGGATTGTTGAGCGTGCATGTGGATCTCTCGCGTGCATTTGTGGATTGTTGAGCGTGCATGTGGATCTCTCGCGTGCATTTGTGGATTGTTTTGAGACTGTTTTCACTCCATAATAGGCGCACAGTATTTATTTACAAAGTGACATTGCCAACTACTGGCTTGGCAGCAGAATACAGCGTTTTTAGTTGTTTTCGCAAATCCATGTGAACGGGGATACTTTTGATAACATTGTCACATGTACACAAAAAAACTTTTCCATTTTTAGTACACTGTGGTTGTGTAAACACCCTTAGAGTACAAATAAGTTTGGAGGATATATAGAAATTAATTAATTAATACTGTTGAAAAATTTATACTTTTATTCAGCAAGGACACATTAAATTGATCAAAAGTGACAGTAAATTCATATATCTTTCAATTTCTAGATCACTAGATCTATATATATATATATATATATATATATATATATATATATATATATATATATATATATATATATATAATATATACACACATACTCAAACATGCACACACACACACACACATTCAACCCCTATTCAATACTGCTGACTTTAAGTCACTTATTTGTATGGTATGGTACACAGTTGTGTTAAAACACACTTAAACCTTTGGAAACTTTATAATAATGAATTAGCTTGTGCTGTTATACATACATACGTACATAATGCTTATGCATGTGCTAAAGTTAATTTATAGAAAATAAAGTCAAATTAGAAGAGCTCTCACAAAAGCTATAGAGAACTAATAGTTTTTTTTAGATTAGAAAGGCTACAAGAAGATTTCTAAAACAGTATAAGTTGCTAGAGACTCAGCTGGCAGAATTTACTGCCAAATTTACTAGCAAAGACTTGTAAGATGACCTGATGAAAGGAGGAAAAAACATTTAAATGCAGAGTATAAGAAGAACACTAGACAAGCATGGCCGATATGCCACTCTTGACCAAGAAGAACATAAAATACGACTTCAATATGCTAAAATTCATTTAGATAGACCTGTGGAGTTCTGGAAGTATCCATAGAAAGAGTGATGTGACCACACTGGAACTTTTTGGACCCATGGATCAGCGGTATGTCTGGTGCAAAAAAGGCAAACCTTATGAGCAGAAGAACACCATCTCCATGGTCAAACACGAACACGGTCCAGTCTTGTTATGGGAGTGCTTTGCTGTTGCAGGAAGTGAAAATCTTGACTGTATGAAGGACATCATGAATTATGAAAAAATATTTTTTGAAGATATTTGAAGATAGCAGTGGTAATGTGAAACCCAAAGATTATCAGTGATCCTGAAGCTTTTTCAAGTGAGGAATGGGCCAAGATAGCAGAAGAGACGTGATAGAAGCTTCTAAACATTTACAGGCAGCGTTTATTGGAGGTTATAAAGAATAAAATATTCTGCACAAAATGTGACTTTTGGGGGTTGAAAAATTTTGAACATGAATGTTTAGTACCAAATTGATTCTTTTCATTTCTCATCAACTTTACGTTCTCAGAATCACTCAAATGTGTATTAATAAACTTTCTATAGTTTGCTGATGCCTTTTGTTGAATTATTTTCATAAAATTTTGTTCTTGGCAGCAAAATGTCTTGCAGGTCTAGGGGGTTGAATAACTTTGATTGCAACTGTATATATATATACATATATATTATGTAGCACAACTGCTTTCAACATTGAAAATAAGAAATGTTTATTTCGCATCATATCAGCATATTACAATGATTTCTGAAGGATCGTGTGACACTGAAGACTGGAGTAACAATGCTGAAAATTCAGCTTTTCATCACAAATACATGATATGCTAAAATATATTAAAATAGAAAACAGTTATTTTGAATTGTAATTATATTTACTGTATTTTTATTATGCAGCCTTGGTAAGTATAAGACTTCTTTCAAAAAAGCAACACCAAACTATTGAACGGTTCTTTGTATAAATACGCCTAAAACACTACTGTGGTGATTCCAAGAAAATTAAACTTACAATGTATTTTTATGTTAAATGTTCTAATATAAATGTTTTCCCTGACAATTAGCAAGTGGTATGTTTATCATTTTAAGAGTATGCAAGGTCACTCCTTTTCATCACTTCCTGGGAGGCATTAGTCAGGAATATGGCAGCACTTGTTTGTGGTAGGTTAGTCAGACTCTGCACAGCAGAGGTACAGGCCTTGTAAATAAACAGAGAACTGTGGCTCCTGATGCCAACAGGCTCCAGCATGCTGTGGCAGTGGCATCTGCAGTACGGGTTGAGATCACACCTCATTACGGCTAATCAGTCTCCTTCAGATCATCATTAGGCCCTTCGGAGAGCTAATGAACACATGCCCCCTTCACAAAGTCACGAAATGTCTTCTCATGCCACATGTGGTCGCTGCTGGCAATGAAGTCATGCTGTTGGCCTGACTAAGAATGGCTCTTGTACTATGTTGCTTCATCTTTTATGTTGATATTGCTTTTTGTCTATTTCACCCCTCCCAGCGCAAACACAATCAAATAAGCCAGACCAAGATCCGAGTGGCCTCTACGTTGCTCTTCATCCTGGCTGGCTGCATCCTCTTCGTCACCATACCAGCCATCATCTTCAAGCACATTGAAGGATGGACCGGGCTGGAGGCGATCTATTTCGTGGTCATCACCCTGACGACTGTTGGGATCGGAGATTATGTTGCAGGTACAAGCAAAATTTAGTTTAAACGAATGTGCCGCTTCTCACACTAGTTTATTTAATTCGTCCACAATAATGTCTAACAGTAGATATGTTTACACTTTAAACAATGAAATGGCAGATTCCTTTGTTTTGCTAAGGCTAATTTCTTAGCTAGCATTTTTAGTGTCCTAAAATTTTAAGTGTCTTTGATTGGAAATGATGCATAATAACATTTTATTCACAAGTGATATAAAGTAAATATACCTTGATTTCTCAGTATTTCTTCACATTCAGTCTCAGATTGAATCTCAGACCCGTCACATATTCTCTTTGGTAACCAATTAAACCAACTTTTAAACAAAATGTATAAGGGGTAATTGGTGGAAATGACGCAACAACTGATGGACTTTAATAGAACACAATATATATTCAAAATGGTTCATGACAACTTTTTTTTTGTTTTGATTGGCATAAATTTGAAAGTCTGGGTCTAAGATGTGTAAAGTAGTGTAATGCCTCCCTTACGAAAACATAGGACCGGAGGAACTGACATAGGATTCTGAAGACCTGATTTTTTGTGTAGGCTAGTCAGCTTGTAGTGTACATAGGAATTTACTTAAAATCTATTTTACTCTTCTCCGCCACTGACTGACTTTTCCGACTATCTATGTTTTCACTGTTATATGGTAGGGGGCACTATTACACATCTAATGAAAGTGTACAGAATCTCCAGATCAAAACACAGGTGAGGGAGAAGCAGAAAAACTTGATAGGCACAGGAAGAGGAAACTACGGTGTAGCTTTGGGGGTGTTGATAGACTCAATCTACTCCATATGTGTTGATTTTCTCAGCTTTTTGTTTAAAACTTTACTTTTTTTATGAAACTTACCCTCATTCAAGTGTTGATAAAAAGGATGCATGAAGCTAGAATAAAATGTAAAAAAAAAAAAAAAAAAAAAGTTTATTTTTACTTAAAGTAAAACAAAGAAAAAAAAGAATGAATGAATAGTAAACTACACCGATCAGGCATACAGTAACATCCTAATATTGTGTTGATCACCCTTTTGCTGCCAAAACCGCCCTGACCTGTTGAGGCATGGACTCCACTAGACCCCTGAAGGTGTGCTGTCGTATCTGGCACCAAGATGTTAGCAGCAGATCCTTTATGTCCTGTAAGTTGCAACGTGGGGCCTCCATGGATCGGACTTGTTTGTTCAGCCCATCCCACATATACTCGATTGGATTGAGATCTGTGGAATTTGGAGGCCAAGTCAACACCTCAAACTTGTTGTGCTCCTCAAACCATTCCTGACCATTTTTGCTTTGTGGCAGGGCACATTATCTGCTGAAAGAGACCACAGCCACCAGGAATACTGTTTCCATGAAAGAGTGTACATGGTCTGCAACAATGCTTAGGTAGATGATACGTATCAAAGTAACATCCACATGGATGGCAGGACCCAAGTTTTCCCAGCAGAACATTGGCTAAAGCATCACACTGCCTCCGCCGGCTTGCCTTCTTCCCATAGTGCATCCTGGTGCCATGCGTTGACACGCACACGCACCCGTCCATCCACTTGATGTAAAAGTGATGTAAAAAACTTGATGTCTTCCATTTCTCCATGGTCCAGTTTTGATGCTCATGTGCCCACTGTTGGCGCTTTCGGTGGACAGGGGTCAGCATGGGCACCCTGACTGGTCTGTGGCTATGCAGCCCCATACGCAACAAACTAAGATGCACTGTGCATTCTGACACCTTTCTATCAGAACCAGCATTAACTTCTTGAGCAATTTGAGCTACAGTAGCTCATTTGTTTGTTTGGATCTCACCACACGGGCCAGCCTTCACTCACCACATGCATCAATGATCCTTGGCAGCCCTTGACTCTTACGTCAGTTCACCACCGTTCCTTCCTTGGATCACTTTTGATAGATCCTGACCACTGCAGACCGGGAACATCCCACAAGAGCTGCAGTTTTAGAAATGCTCTGGCCCAGTCGTCTAGCCATCACAATTTGGCCCTTGCCAAACTCCTCATATCCTTATGCTTGCAACATATGCCCATGTTTCCTGCTTCTAACACATACATTTTAAGGGCAAAATGCTCACTTGCTGCCTAATATATCCCACCCCTAACAGGTGCTGTGATGAAGAGATAATCAGTGTTATTCACTTCACCTCATATACCGATCAGGCAAAACATTATGACCAGTAAGCATAATATGATGTTCACTTAAAGAGTGTCCTTTCATAAACTAAAAAATGTACAAGTATTAAAATAGTAAACTACTAGTATAATAAGTTCACTTGTAGTACAGATGCCAATTTAGTCCCAAGCAGTATTGAAATACCGTAATACACTTTTTACACTTTCTAGTTTACTACTAGTACATTGATATTAGTATACTTACTACATAAAGTATACTTAAAAATATACTTGAACATTACTCAAGTATACTTAATAAAATTAATAGACTTAATAAAACTTAATAAAATTGAAGTATAACCTATAATACTTCATTAACTTGAAGTATATTCCTTTTTCATAAGGGCTGATACAGACTGTGATTTCGGCAATCATGTAAGATAATTACAAGAATAAATCATCATTCAAGAGCATTCAAGAATAAAAAGTATTTAGCATGCGCTAGTGGTAAACAAATAGAGCAAGTTAAATCGCACTTTGACAATTGTGGTATTTATGTGCCTAAAAAAAAGTAGATGAAAGAGGAGTAAGCGAAAGGGGAGAATATGGACACAGTCATAGCTAGGGAAAAGAGCTTGGCACGCCAATTTTGCAAATGGAGCTTGAGGCAAGTAGTTTTAAGTTATAGTGCCAATGTTGCGTTGATCAATACGCCATTTCATGTTGAATTTGTATTGGCTAGTCAGTAGATGTTGATCGTAGCAGCAAACACACTGTGAGATGATCATGCTGATTTCTGACATTGTCAGAAAATGTTCACAGGCTATCTTTGGTTGCAAGACTGTGACAACGGCCATCTTTGAACCACCGTTTAGGAGCCACGACCACAGAAAACGCCTCGTTTGGTCATCTTTAATCTGGCACAGCTCAAAATCATAAAATGTGTACTGGACAGAAACAAAATCTATACTGGCCATTTGGGAATTAGCAAATGAGGAAGGCATGATAAAAAGTGACCTTGATTTGGTTAGTTAAAATAAAAACAAATGATTATAGTATTTTTTTTTTTAATAAACTGAAACTGATAAATTGACCTTTTGGAATAAGAATGAGCCAGAAGTTAAATAAATACTTAAATATGATTTTGATCTAATTTTAAATACACATTTAAATCACATTTATTCTCATTTAGATCATTGTCAAGGGACAGTTTCAATGGCTTTTGGTTTGCTTTGGTAGGCAAAATGGATGGAGAAAATAACTACTTCAGCATGATTCTTCAACAACTTACGCAGTTGATTCCATTATAGACTTTGTATCATTTACTACCTGAATAAAACACAGACCATATAAAAGCATTTTATTATCTTTTTGAAGTATCTGTACTCCCAGACACCATGAATTGTCAAGAAAAAAACTGAGTCAATAAAATAGCTTACATGCATTTGGCAGGAGGTTTTGATTTATGTCTCAAAAAGCATCTTTGTAGGTTTAAAAGACAATCAAATGCTTGCACCTCTGAAATGAAAGTGTCATTTATGCATCTCTTCCAGGTGGCAATAGAAGAATAGAGTACCGTAAATGGTACAGACCGCTGGTGTGGTTTTGGATCCTAGTTGGACTGGCTTACTTTGCTGCAGTTCTAAGCATGATTGGAGACTGGCTGAGGGTGCTTTCTAAAAAGACAAAAATGGAGGTGAGACTTACACTAGCATTTCATTTACATTGAGTATTCCAGCTAAGCTTTCCTACTTACATATATGATGTAATGGTGACACTTCATAATGAATAAAAAAGAATACATAATATGATTTTTTTTTGTGATAATAATAATAACAACAACTTTCACAACTTTTTAATATAAAAAAGAACCTATTTTTTTCAGAGAAAACCAAAGTCTTGTGGAGCAAACAACATACAGAAACATGGCAGAAAAAAAAAAGAAAAAAAAATTATATCATAGATTATAGCATAGAGCGTACCAGGGCTTGACATTAACTTTTTTGCTCACCAGCCACTGTGGCTAGTAGTTTTCCAAAGTTACTAGCCACTCAGCATTTTCACTGACCACAATTTTGTAGTTGGGATATTCAATTTTATGATGTGTTTGACGTGCATATAATACGCACTTTTCGTGGGCATATGATACGCAATTTTTGGCATGCATATAATATGCCCTTTTACCCCGCACCACTAATCCTAACCATTAGGTATCATATGCACGCAAAAAGTAATTTCAGCGTATAAATAGTATGCCAAAAACAAATATAAACTTGTGCTATAGATACGCAGTACTAGGAGATCGTGCAGCAGCGAACTTGCCGAAGATGATTTTCTTGACTGGATCATACCAGCCACTGCAGACTTCCACTTTTTGTTGAACTGTCTTTTCTTTTAGTTTGTTTCATCATGGGCAGAGTGTGAACCAACTGCAGATCACTATTTAAAATAAACATTGTAAGTTACTAATTATAATGCTTTCATTTTCACAGTTATTCAAACAACGAATAAATTATAGGCGATACAGAAAGCAAGCAAAGAACATTTAAACTAAGAAGATTATCGCTGATTTCAGCGCAAGTTTAAGCACCCTCAAAAACAAAAAACCTTACGATATACGGGAACCAATAAACCTGTCTACACTGTGAAATTAATCTCTTTCTTACCCGCAAGAGAGCGCACTGAACTAAACTCCTACATTTCAGCGATGACTACTCTGAACGCCTCTAATTGGCCATTGCATTCCTAAGATCAACAGAATCGTGTGATTGGTTATAATGCGCAATGCTGTAATGTGTGGTGGCGTTGTGCCTTTTGAGAAGACTAAAATAAAATTCAACGCTCCAAAGTGGCTAGTGGGAGTGACTAGCTGCATTCCATTCGACAGGGTCCCTACGCAGTGTTCACAGCTCCCTACTCCCGGGACACTTTATATCAGTTGAAGTGAACTTCGCTGACAGTAACGCTCATTTTTTAAACGCCCTGCAACGTCATCAAAGAAAGACAACGACGGGGTCATGCAGATATTGATAAAAGATAAATAAATGTTGTAATTTACTTAACTTTGCAATTTAAAATCATATAATAGGCCTATATATATATATATTAGTGGTGGGCATAGATATTTTTTTTTAATCAAGATTAATCTAGATTCATTCCAAAATAGATTAAAATGGCTCAATTGAATTCTGCCGAAGGCATTCAGAATATGTGTACCCATAAGTGATCGTCTGTCTTTTTGTAGTTTGAATAATAAATAACTTCTGTCCCTTTAAGACCTGACGCATGCATATCCAAACACTGTTCCTGTGAGCTGGTTACGAATGTGTTTACGTTAAAACTCGCCAAGATGGGCATTGAGACATTTTTGAGTGTATTTGACCATTAATAAAATGGAAAAAGGAGCTCATTTTTGCACTTGTATGTCAGAGGCGGCTTTATTACGGTATGCGTGTGTGCGCTTCAGATGCGAGCATGAAATCTGCGGGAATTAGTAGAATTAACGTTATGAGCAACCCCGCGCAAAATTCAGACCGGTCACACCAATACTAACAAAAGTCCAGCAGAACACGAGTTAGCAATGTTCAGAGGATAAAACGGACTGAATGAGAGGAGGCGGGTGCGTGCCACTCGCTGTCGGTCAGAGAGGAGAGGAGAGCGCAGCTAATATCGATACTGTAGAAAATGAGTATTGTATCATTTCAGTATTTCAGTATCGATACATAGTGAAATATCGATATTTTTGACAACACTAGTAGGCATACACACAGGTTCGAAGACTCGTTCTCTCGCCCCCTACAGTGCAATTCGGCTAGGTGTACATCCGCGCTAAAATATCAAGGTGAAAGCCATCATAGCTTGCGTAGTATAGACCCAGCTCCCAACCCAACTTTGAGAATAGATTAACGGCGATATTTTTTTTATCGCCCAATAAGAGTCTCACATTAACGCAGCACGTTAACACCGATAACCGCCCACCACTAATATATATATAAGTATTTGAACACCCTGCTATTTTGCAAGTTCTCCCACTTAGAAATCATGGAGGGGTCTGAAATTGTCATCATATGTGCATGTCCACTGTGAGAGACATAATCTAAAAAAAAAATCCAGAAATCACAATGTATGATTTTTTAACTATTTATTTGTATGATACAGCTGCAAATAAGTATTTGAACACCTGAAAAAATCAAAGTTAATATTTGGTACAGTAGTCTTTGTTTGCTATTACAGAGGTCAAACGTTTCCTGTAGTTTTTCACCAGGTTTGCACACACTGCAGGAGGGATTTTGGCCCACTCCTCCACACAGATCTTCTCTAGATCAGTCAGGTTTCTGGCCTGTCGCTGAGAAACACGGAGTTTGAGCTCCCTCCAAATATTCTCTATTGGGTTTAGGTCTGGAGACTGGCTAGGCCACGCCAGAACCTTGATATGCTTCTTACAGAGCCACTCCTTGGTTATCCTGGCTGTGTGCTTCGGGTCATTGTCATGTTGGAAGCCCCAGCCTCAACCCATCTTCAATGCTCTAACTGAGGGAAGGAGGTTGTTCCCCAAAATCTCGCAAAACATGGCCCCGGTCATCCTCTCCTTAATACAGTGCAGTTGCCCTGTCCCATGTGCAGAAAAACACCCCCATGCTTCACAGTAGGGATGGTGTTCTTGGGATGGTACTCATCATCCTTCTTCCTCCAAACACGTTTAGTGGAATTATGACCAAAAAGTTATATTTTGGTCTCATCTGACCACATGACTTTCTCCCATGACTCCTCTGGATCATCCAAATGGTCATTGGCAAACTTAAGACGGGCCTTGACATGTGCTGGTTTAAGCAGGGGAACCTTCCGTGCCATGCATGATTTCATACCATGACGTCTTAGTGTATTACCAACAGTAACCTTGGAAACGGTGGTCCCAGCTCTTTTCAGGTCATTGACCAGCTCCTCCTGTGTAGTTCTAGGCTGATTTCTCACCTTTCTTAGGATCATTGAGACCCCACGAGGTGAGATCTTGCATGGAGCCCCAGTCCCAGGGAGATTGACAGTCATGTTTAACTTCTTCCATTTTCTAATGATTGCTCCAACAATGGACCTTTTTTCACCAAGCTGCTTGGCAATTTCCCCGTAGCCCTTTACAGCCTTGTGGAGGTGTACAATTCTGTCTCTAGTGTCTTTGGACAGCTCTTTGGTCTTGGCCATGTTAGTAGTTGGGTTCTTACTGATTGTATGGGGTGGACAGGTGTCTTTATGCAGCTAACGACCTCAAACGGGTGCATCTAATTTAGGATAATAAATGGAGTGGAGGTGGACATTTTAAAGGCAGACTAACAGGTCTTTGAGGGTCATAATTCTAGCTGATAGGCAGGTGTTCAAATACTTATTTGCAGCTGTATCATACAAATAAATAGTTAAAAAATCATATATTGTGATTTCTGGATTTTTTTTTTTAGATTATGTCTCTCACAGGGGACATGCACCTACGATGACAATTTCAGACCCCTCCATGATTTCCAAGTGGGCGAACTTGCAAAATAGCAGGGTGTTCAAATACTTATTTTCCTCACTGTGTGTATATATATATATATATATATATATATATATATATATATATATATATATATATATATATATATATATATATATATATATATATATATATATATATATACACACTCACCTAAAGGATTATTAGGAACACCATACTAATACTGTGTTTGACCCCCTTTCGCCTTCAGAGCTGCCTTAATTCTACGTGGCATTGATTCAACAAGGTGCTGAAAGCATTCTTTAGAAATGTTGGCCCATATTGATAGGATAGCATCTTGCAGTTGATGGAGATTTGTGGGATGCACATCCAGGGCACGAAGCTCAACTCATTGTCATGTTCAAGAAACCAATTTGAAATGATTCGAGCTTTGTGACATGGTGCATTATCCTGCTGGAAGTAGCCATCAGAGGATGAGTACAAGGTGGTCATAAAGGGATGGACATGGTCAGAAACAATGCTCAGGTAGGCCGTGGCATTTAAACGATGCCCAATTGGCACTAATCCCCCCTACACCACCCCCACCAGCCTGCACAGTGGTAACAAGGCATGATGGATCCATGTTCTCATTCTGTTTACGCCAAATTCTGACTCTACCATCTGAATGTCTCAACAGAAATCGAGACTCATCAGACCAGGCAACATTTTTCCAGTCTTCAGCTGTCCAATTTTAGTGAGCTCGTGCAAATTGTAGCCTCTTTTTCCTTTTTGTAGTGAGATGAGTGGTACCCGGTGGGGTCTTCTGCTGTTGTAGCCCATCCGCCTTAGGTTGTGAGTGTTGTGGCTTCACAAATGCTTTGCTGCATACCTCGGTTGTAACGAGTGGTTATTTCAGTCAAAGTTGCTCTTCTATCAGCTTGAATCAGTCGGCCCATTCTCCTCTGACCTCTAGCATCAACAAGGCATTTTCACCCAGAGGACTGCCGCATACTGGATGTTTTTCCCTTTTCACACCATTCTATGTAAACCCTAGAAATGATTGTGCGAACTGAGCAGATTGTGAAATACTCAGACCGGCCCGTCTGGCACCGACAACCATGCCACGCTCAAAATTGCTTAAATCACCTTTTTTTCCCATTCTGACATTCAGTTTGGAGTTCAGGAGATTGTCTTGGACCACACCCCTAAATACATTGAAGCAACTGTCATGTGATTGGTTGATTAGATAATTGCATTAATGAGAAATTGAACAGGTGTTCCTAATAATCCTTTAGGTGAGTGTATATATATATATATATATATATATATATATATATATATATATATATATATATATATATATATATATATATATATATATATATATATATATAAATATACACAGTATCTATATATAATCAAAATACTGTAGTCTATTTCTTTTATTAGTTTATTACATACTACTTTTAATATTTAATTGAGTATTAACAGATTTAAAGCTGTACTGTAACAATCATTCAATATGAAAATACATTTTGATTTGGTTAACTAGCCTATGTATAAATGCGTTTTTAATGGTCTTAATAATTATAGTGTTCTCATCATTCTTTCTCACGCGCAGCTGCAAAGTAAATATTCCTGAGGTAAATAAAGCTGCTTCTCAAAACTTTTACTTTGTTTATATATTCATACAAAAGAATATGCAAATGTAACATTCAGTGCCATAACCATTCATAAATACTCTAGTTTGTATAATAATAACAATATTTATGAATACTCAAATGCATTCGTAAACTCCTCCATGGCAGAGCCTTTTAAAAAACTCTTCTAATGGCTCTGCTCCATTGTTAGTTCAGACTGCTGACGCGGCACGCAATGACATTTGGGGGAATTCCGCTCTCTGCTTCCTGTGAAGTGATGTATCGGTGTTCCCTTATGCCCTATGCCATTCGCAGTGCCCTTCGAACTGAACATATTCACTCCCTTCGGATTGGAATCTCACTTAAGATGGCAGAATACCCTGTGAAGTCCACTTCTCAGTCCACTTACTGTCGAATGGAACGCACCGTTTGTTACATGCCATTGCTGAATTCCACTCGCATTTGACAGGTGTTAATGTCAAGCCAAGGAGAAGAGGTCAAGGTCAATAATTCATGTTTTAAATCACTAGGCAGTCTGGCAAAAGGCAACCCATCAAAAACTATATTTATTAATTAATAAATAATGATATTTGTCCCTTAATATATTTTAAAAAATAAATTTTGGAAAATAATTAAGATGTGTACACTCACATGTGTTCAAGGTGTAAGGACAATATTACTTTTTAGCTTAATGGTTACACCACAAGTGTTTGTTTCTTGAATTCTCTGAATTTTTTCAAAACTATATGAAACCAACATGAATAACAAAGAGTACATTTCTAAGAATTTGGCATGTGTTATACACCGCTAATATATGTAATTGACCCATAAAGTTTTATTTGCATGAACACCTACAGGCTCACAAGTTTATTTACCATTGTTATCTTGTTCAAGGTGGGTGAAATTAAAGCTCACGCCGCTGAGTGGAAGGCCAACGTTCGAGCAGAGCTCCGTGAGACCAGACGTCGACTCAGTGTGGAAGTCCACGACAAACTGCAGAGGGCCGCCACCATTCGCAGCATGGAGCGTAGGCAGCTGGGTTTCGACCAGCGGGCCCATTCCCTAGACATGCTGTCCCCTGAACGTCGAGCTGCCTTCAATAGCCTGGATGCCACCAATTACAAGACATCCTCCCAGGAGAGCATCGACACAAAACTCAACAACCTACGTCTACGAATTGAGCAGAACGAGCATAGACGGAGCGACCCAAGCCAGGCATACTCTGAAGATAACCTTTTCAACCGCCTTGGTTCAGTCACAAAACTAGCCAAGAGGAGCAAGAACAAAGAGTTGAGGAAGAACATCCCAGACGACGGTCGGAAAGCCTTAGATTCCTTCAGTTGTAATACTCCCACAATGGATGAGGAGAAGAAAGAGGCAGAGGACGAGGAGCTTGAGAAAGAGGTCAACACCAGTCTGACCAACTTACCTCTCTTTGTTGAGAGCCCCAATAAACAAAACGGATTCATGCCTCTACCGGCACAGACCAAAGAGGAAGAAAACGAGACAAAACTTGAAGACAAAGAGTTCCATTTGCAGATGGAGCCCTAGAAGGAACCGCATACAAAAATAACATATGCCAAAAGTGCCTTGTTTAGCCCTTACCCTGAGCTGAGATGTGAGAATCTCAATTTCTGCTGTTCATTTAACTGTTCACTGTGTCCTGATAACTTGATAATGGAAATATGGCGACTGTAGCACTGGAAGACACTTCACTTCTTCAGACTGCTGAGTAATGCTTGTATAAGTTGGAAAGAATCTCTCCAAAAGTCCTGGACAAAAAATAAAAAAAATCTGTAGCAGGCTACAATGGCAGATTTTTTGAAGTATATCTAAAAGTGCTGCACTTTTAATGTTCTTTCTGTTAGACTGTACTTCAAGGTCATTTATCAAGAAGCATGCTTCAAAAAAACTGCTTCACAAACAATGTTTGTTAAGGTTTCCTAAAACTAATATTGAGACTTGAACCCCCCAAGATCAAATAATATAAATCTCTTCGAAGATTACAACTCATGTTAAATTGTTGACATGTTGTATGTGCACGGAGCTATACTGTCCTGTAAATAAAGTGCATCAATATGTGATCCAGATTTATTAAGTTAACCTATGAAATCTCAGGGCTTGTAGTCCTACTGTAGTTGTTCAATTGTACGGTATGTCTGACATACAATTTCCTGCGCTCTCATGAAATATCTAAGGCTGTTGCTACACAGTACTGTTTTAATATTTTGAAAGATTAGGACAACGGGACGTAAGAGAAGCCATAAGGTAGATATGAAAGTGTCTAGAAGTCTAGTGTCTAGTAGAGTTAAATCACAAACTACTGAACTGTTCATTCATTCAATAGATTTTATTTAAAATAATATTTTACCCAGGCCGTAACCACCAAGCATTGAGGAGGACAAGTCCCCCACCAATATATGATATTTATTAATGATGTTCTCCATTACATACCACTTTGTTTGTTTACAGACCGTTTAAAAAGTTACTAAAGTTACAGTGCTCGTCAAAATTATGTCCAATCAGATCAAAGAAGGCGGGGCTTAATGTCCACTGAAGACAAGTGTGAATTCCAAAGTGACGCTTTTAGTTTTTGCAGTGAAATGCGTGCATGATAAGGTATACATAGCTAAACATTTAATATTTGAAAACTGTAACATACAACATACAGTGATGCAAACTACTCAACTTTTTCAATGTGATTTCATCATTTTTAATTGAAAATATGCTATAATTTAAATGTCATTCATAACTGAATGTAATGAGACAACAATTATTATTATTTTTTATATATATATATATATATATATATATATATATATTTGACGTATTAGACATACTGTACAAACAAGAGTAAATGTGGGCATATTTTAAAATAAAATATTATTTGCAAAGAGTTTAAATTGATTACTTAACAAATATATAGGCTATAATTAGACCAGGAACTTCTTGTACCATTCTTATTTCCATTTAATCCTCTAATTACTTAATTTCTTTAAATAATAATAAATAAATTAATATATTTTTTTAAATAAAAATGTTCCCCAATGTTCAAGTTACGGCCTTGATTTTATGAAAGATTAAGACATTTTCGATGTTTCAAATGTTTTTGTCCACACAAGAAAGTCAATGGGATCCAAAAAAACATTGGATGTTGATAAAATGTTCTATTTTTGGGTGAACTATACCTTCAAGCCATTGTCTTGACACTTTATTAGTTGTCTGATGGTGTCGATTCCACAACATGTTACGTTATTAGACTTGCTAATGACCAGGGTAGCATTTTAAATAACTTGTTTGAATTGAATTCTACTAGACATTACCTGGATGCTTCTGTTTTAGCTTTATAAAAGTGTGGGATGCAGTTCCATTTAGGATTGACAGGACAAATTTATTGTTAGTACTATTTATTTTATTTATTCATTTTTGCCAGAAACCCTTTGTTGAAAATGTACGTCTTTTCAGATTTTGCACTTTTTATAAGTTTCTGTCTTTGATTTACAATTATCGTCTCTTCTTTTCCAGAATATTTCTGGACTAGACTTTTGACGCACCACTAAATAATTTTGTGCTAATCGCCTGGGAGTGTCCAACATATTTGTGTGCGTGTTTGCATTCAAACCAAATACCGCTTCGTCTGATGTGATAGTTGTCTTGCTGACTGTATTAATGAAAACTCCCTGTGGCAGAGACACGTATCAGTACCTCATTCCCACCAACACGTAAACGCACACATACAAACATCTACAGCTGCAGCAAAATGCCTGTTGTTAAGCTAATGTTTATTACTCTTTTCATGTTTGCAATAGTCTAGAGCGAATGCAGTGAAGGACTGAATATTTGTGATCAGAAAAAAGCTATGAAAATTTTAAATATTTTAAAGCATTCAATACAACTTAGAGACATGGATCCCTAAAGCATGCTATTGTGCTAATATGTTATCATGCTATGGTATTGATTGTACCACAAACATGCTTCTTGAGACTTTGAAATGTCCATGTTTGAGCTCTACTTCGGGCTGCACATGCTAGTAAATTGCTGTTCGCAGTATCTGCAGTATCTTGCGTGCAACCATTACATTCAATGTAGTGAGTGCCTTTTGGAAATAAACACAGATGAACACAATTTTTTGCTGTTTTCTCTTTTCACTTTGTTTAAATATCCCAGAGGGGAACCGTCAGGGCCCTCTAGGCCCTCAGAAAGGGCCTAAACTATTGTAAAAATATATATATTTACAAACTTTTAAATAATAGTTTAAAAAGTAAAAACTTTTTAAATAAAAAGTCATCAGTTCTAATGTTATTTTAGTAATTTATAATTTGACAATAAACATCTAAATCTTTTTGAGGAAATAAACCCTTCAAATCTTCCTATTCAGGTTGTGTTGTGTTGTGTTGCATAGACGTCTGTTTACTTCATATTGGATTTTTTCCGCCTAATGTTTTCAGCTGTTATTGGTGGTCCAGCTGTGGAATTACAGAGAAATAAGCCATAGGTCAATGGCAATTACATTGTTCCTTTTAATGGGTGGGACTTGTTATTGCTATGATTATGATGCGTTCCGCCCGCTGTGAGGAACTCGATCAGGGAAAAAAACGTAAATAGCTATTCGCTATGGAAACCACAAGCAACAATGAGGACAACATCATTGCTAATTTATTATCTTCGCCGTTTTCAAAAATTACTGGTCAGTCTGAAATTGCTTTTGTGAGTGTCAAAATGGCAGAGCGGTCAAAGGTGCCAGACTCAAGGAAATTCAACCTTCTCAGATGTTGAGGATTCTGTTCTCTGAATGGAGGTGTGGATTCAAATGCCACTTCTGACAAGTAACTTTTATAATGAGAACTTGAATTAAGGTAAAGGTAATAAATCTTATGTTTTCTTTTGTGTTTTTCCACCATGAACAGTGATAGGACTGAGCATCGGAAAGTTAGTTGTGAGTATCAGAATGGCCGAGTGGTCTAAGGCGCCAGACTCAAGGAGTTTCAAATGTTGGGGATGCTGGTCTCTGAATGGCAGCGAGGGTTCAAATCCCACTTCTGACAAAATATTTTTTGGAGTGATTGGACTGCAAAAAGGATTTGAAATTATGTAGGTCTATAAGTGTTATTTGCATCCTGTATTTTTGCCACCATAGAGAATACAGCTATGGCATTGATCATCACAAATTACTTTTGTGAGTGTCAGAATGGCCGAGTGGTCAAAGGCGGCAGACTCAAGGAGATTCAACCTTCTCAGATGGTGAGGATTCTGTTCTCCGAATGGAGGTGTGGATTCAAATGCCACTTCTGACAAGTAACTTTTATAATGAGAACTTGAATTAAGGTAAAGGTAATAAATCTTATGTTTTCTTTTGTGTTTTTTCCACCATGAACAGTGATAGGACTGAGCATCGGAAAGTTAGTTGAGAGTGTCAGAATGGCTGGGTGGTCAAAGGCACCAGACTCAAGGAGATTCTACCATCTGAAATGTTGAGGATTCTGGTCTCCGAATGGTGGCGTGGGTTGAAATCCCACTTCTGACAAATTATTTTTTTAGAGTGACCGGACTGCAAAAAGGATTTGAAATGATGTAGGTCTATAAGTGTTATTTGCATCTTGTATTTTTGCCACCATAGAGAATACAGTTATGGCATTGATCATCACAAATTACTTTCGTGAGTGTCAGAATGGTCATGTGGCAAAGGCGCCAGAATCAAGGAGATTCAACCTTCTCAAATGTTGAGGATTCTGGTCTCCAAATGGAGGCGTGGGTTCAAATCCCACTTCTGACAAGTAACTTTTATAATGAGAACTTGAATTAAGGTAAAGGTAATACATCTTATGTTTTCTTTTGTGTTTTTTCACCATGAACAGTGATAGGACTGAGCATCGGAAATTTAGAATCTGACTGCATAATAGTTACATTTTCACCAAATCATAAGTTTAATACGGTCTGTTACATATATTTAATCGGCTGCTGTGCCAGTCTAATGATGTGATTATCAACGGGAAGTTTTTTAATGCGGAAAGTATCTGTCACTAATGTGTGCTTTGGTCTGAGCACTGTCATGATGCATCGGCTTTCATTAAATTTTGTTTCATTTGATGGTTTTGTGGCCAGTTGAAATATTCAGTTGAAATAACACACCTATTATGTAATGCAATTATTTGTAATAATGATTTGCATTTTTATTACTGTTTTTTTTTTTTTTTTTTGGTGATAACTCTCATGTTCACTCTGATATTTGCTTGTGGCATTTCTTGTCAAAGGTAATATGCAGTATTATAAAAGAGAACACTGTAAGCTGACTTTAAGGCTAACTTTAGGCTTAGTTTACCTTTTTTCCCCTGAGAAAAAGGGGGTGAAAGGGCCGAGGTCCAAGAGTCACGGTTCGCTACTGAAATATCCTGTCAGGATATAGTTTCCTCACTCAAAGGTCAACTTGAAACATAAGAATTCACACAAAAATAACATCAACAAATGAAGGAACACTCATGCTATTTAATAAACCTTGAGGTAACATTCACTTGCAAATGTGTTTCCAGGCGTAAGATCATTCTGCATTACATTAGCAAATTGTGCATCCTAGATAGGGAAGAGATGCCTCTTATAGGCCTTGAAAGAAAATTAGCCAAACAACACCAGACATTGCTCCAAATGCTCAATAACAGGTAAATGAAAAAAACTTAAATATTTTATTGGCTAAATTGTTCGCACAGCCCTTTAGTGCCGATACTGTAAGATAAATTTCGGTTTGATTGCAGACCGCCACTTACATTATTGAGCTATGGGAAGCAACTCTTCTCAACATTACAGACCTTGACATCTGAGTCAATAATAGTGAAGCAGCTGTAAATGGAGGTAAATGTAGAAGTAATCTCCTTTGGGAACATCTTGAATCTTTGTGTGTGTGTGTGTGTGTGTGTGGCTCCATTAATGTGCATCTTACCAGGGCTGAGGTTCAAACGTTATATCCCTTTTTTCAGTTATGTATAGGGTTATGTAACATGTATATGGTGGTTACAAGAATTACATTTACAAGAAGAGTCTATAGGGAAAGTGTACATCACAAGAAAATGTATTAGATATAAATACTTCATCAAATGTATAGCCTTTTTTACTTAAAAATGATAGTGTTGGTCTAGTATGTTCACTAACACTATACTTTCTGCATATAATGATAGCCGATTTCTCAATTTACATTATGACCATGTAAACCAAAACTGTACATTTATGCAAGTTGTTGGTCCTCGAATGGATGATTTAGACCATTTTAAATTAATGATGTGCTTAAATAAAAATATGTTCATTATCTTTACACGCACACACTTAAATCTTCCAGTGCACTTGGACCACTTAACTGAAGTGCATTACATCAATTTTATAAACCTGGGATATTCCTCTTAAGATTGCATTTTGTACAGCACAGATTTCTACATCTTCACACCTCTCAACATCCTTTCTCTTTTCTCACAAGCAACAGTTTCACACACTGTGTAAAGAGCATCTCAAGAACATCTCTACACCACTATGTAATTAAAAAGTGTTCAAAAACGTTTTAATGTTATTATTCAATTATCATGTACTGCAGTAAATCCATTGTCTGGCTATCACCAGACCAAGCTCAATTTAAGATTGAACATTGGTCTGGGGAGTCTGCTAGGTATTTTCTACTGCACAAGAGACGTGATCAACGAGCATAATTCAAATGATTCTGTACGCAATTGGATAGTCCTTCAACCAATCAGACCACAAGAGGCGAGATCAACAAGCATAATTCAAATGATTCTGTATGCAATTGGATAGTCCTTCAACCAATCAGACAAGAGGCGTGATCAACGGGCATCAATCCATCGCCCCATCATTATGTTAAACACGCCAATAGCGCGCCAGGTGGATAAGCCAGTCTATAATTGGTTCCTGCAAAAGTGTGACAGAATAAATGGTAGGATAAATGAATGTACAGGTATCCAGCCGGCAGATCAGGCTGGGTTTACCCAGTCTAGTAAATCCAAACATGACAGCAGCGAGTTGACTGCTTTATGACTAGTGGCGTGTCCTGATTTTTTTGGCCCATGTGGGGCAAAAGCTCATTCAAGTGTGACATGAAGCATAATCCGACTTCCCTCTAATATTGTCATCCTGTTCCTGTTATCCTGTCATATTTATCAATGTAGGCGGATATCAGCTGCATTTTAATAATTTCCTTGCTTAATCAATATTTAAAACTTTACTATTATCTAGCACTAAGGGATAGTTCACCAAAAAATGCAATTGTTGTCATTTACTCACCCTCATGATCCTTACAAACCTGTATGATTTTCTTTCTTCTGTGGAACAAAAAATGAAATATTTCGAAAAAAGTATTGTTACGTCCCGTGACGTAATTGATGTTGAACAGTGATGTGTTTTCTTCTCTCCCTCTTGTTCTCTCTCGCTATCTCTCTCTCTCTTCATGCAGCGCTCCAAACGACCCGCAGCTGATTTTGATTAGTGGGAGCGTGGTGGATCTAAAAGGGCAGTGAGACGAAGCTCGA
Source organism: Romanogobio albipinnatus (assembly GCA_023566225.1). NCBI lineage: Eukaryota > Metazoa > Chordata > Actinopteri > Cypriniformes > Gobionidae > Romanogobio > Romanogobio albipinnatus. The sequence continues at coordinate 20,342,948 of CM042256.1, read as the reverse complement.
GAGGAGTCCTTTTTCCACTAACCCAGACACTGTGTGGCTTTAGTTGCGATTGAGCAAATTGTGTATTGTTTATTGTGAATTTGTGGTGCATTCACATTGACTCTGCCACTTTGGACTCGGTGTGAGTCCTGTAACTGTGTAGGGAGGTGGGCGCCAATTTATTTGGGTTTACCCATTCCTAAGTTTTCTCCTGTTTATGTTTTTCAGTTAGGGAGAGAGGTAAGAGTTATTGTTTTTCTGTTTAACTTTCTTTGTTAGGGAATTTAGTTCATTTAATACCCTTTAGTAAGTGACTGTTTTGTTTGTTATTTTGGCCTTGCCCTCTCCTGACGATTTGGTTATTTACATCTGCTTTATGTTTTCTATTCCTTATGTTAATCCTGAATTTATGTTAACCCCTTTAATAAAACACTGGTTAACTAGATTCTTGTTCCCGTCTATTGTTTGTGATCTTGTGTAATAAGAGTGAAAAGAGCTGGGATAGTGGACGAGGAGATTCCTCAACGTTTATTTATTCATCTACGTAATTATAATTGTCACTTTTCTTTTGTTACTCCCTCCCTAAACCCCTAGATGTGGGGAGGGCGTAACAAATGGGGGCTCGTCCGGGATAGTCATAGGGGTTGAATGTTCATCCAATAGCCGGTCGCTTAACAACTTTAATGGTCCTCGCACAACATGACCGAAAACAAGCTCAGCCGGACTGAACCCTAGAGATTCCTGCACGGTCTCTCTCACAGCAAACAAAATAAAGGGAAGTCCCTCATCCCAATCTTTTCCGGTCTCAACACAATAACTGCGCAGCATCGTTTTCAGAGTCTGGTGAAACCTCTCAATCACACCCTGTGACTCTGGGTGGTAAGTACTAGATAACTGGTGATTTATACCAAGCCCTTTGAGAATCTGTTCAAACATTTTTGACGTAAAGTTTGTGCCATAATACAAAACACCATAATATAACTTTTCTCAAATGTTATGGACTTCATGGACATCTTATATATGACAATGATGTGTTTGGCGTGTCCTATGGTGGTCTCACAAATATTTTGTTCAGTGGGTTTCAGTCATTGGTGATCGGCCTATTTTATACTCGTTGAGCTTCTATCCTCCTCTAGATTTTATCTATAAATAAATTAACCATTACAATTAAATTTCTCCACCCATAACTGATCACTTTAATCCTTGTCTGCTTCCCACGATTTCAACATAGGTTATTATGTTGATCATTAAATGTCCTGCCTCTGACTTGTGAGATGACCAATCATAATGCAGAATGTCGGGGGTTCCATCCCGTGGCCAATGACATTTTAAAGGTGCTATATGAATTTAATGAGCTGTTAAAGTGTAAATGAAGCAGTTAATCAAGTTAACATTATTTAGTAAATAGATTTCAACTAATTATATAACACACAATAAATGTAACCTTTTAAAAAATATAATGTGTTATTGGTTTTCTAGCAAGGGCGCCGCCATCTTGAAGTACTACAACCTGCGATGCCACGAGGTTGGTTGGCTCCATTGGATTAATGAAGATTATTAGGCTATTGATTTTATTTTGGTCTTTGATTTTTCTGCCCAGTTGCTGTAATCGTTAATAGTAATAGGTAAACTCAAAATATATGCCACCAAGTAGATGACCAATAGAGGGCTCCAGTGTTATATGCAAGGTAATTGACGGGATAAGGGATAACATTTGAAGAACAAATATATAATTTTTCATTAGAGAGGAATTCTATTTACTAAATAACGTTAACTTGTTTCATTTCCACTTTAAAAATGTAACACCTGCTTTATGTTAAACAAATGTCCTGGCAAATTGGGTGCACTTAAAAGTTTGCAAATATTGTTTGTTTTGTCTAGGATTTTATAAAAGCTTCTCTCACAGACAGGTGCAAGACACTTGTCTCAGTGGCATGTAAAGGTGAGCTCTCACATTAGAGCTGGAATCACACCTGTCACAGTACGGTAAGGATACTGGCCTGAAGAACAGATGAGCTCTTGGCAAGGGCAAAAGCTCTGGTGTCACACGTCGAATCTGGCTCGTATCAGCTGGGTCAAAGCAGGATCTTCCCTCTCCAGACTGTAATAAGTCGAAAAATTCATGAGACTGATGATTGTAAACTAAAACTACATTTGAATGATTCTTAGATCACGATAAAATAAAATAAATAAATACTTATTTACTTTATTATTGCAGCTTTTTGGGAATACTTTAATATATTAAGCTGTAAGCTTGAATTTTTCAATTTGACAAAGCATAGTAGGCGAGTTAAATTAATGCATTTTTTTGTTCAAAAAGGCCTACACAGAAAAGGGGTTTATGGCTAATTCCCATTTGTGCTTTTCCCAACATGCACTGAGGTGTGAGTATTTAACACCAGGGCATTTGACTGTATTTCAGCTTTAGTTACACTGTTGTTGTTGATTTAGCTGTCATGCTTAATAACATATTATGACATTAGGATGCATCTGTTCCTCTAAAATGACTAGATAGTTGATTGTTACCCCTGTTGTGTTTCTAGTACCAAAGGTCCTTGTCCTTGATGGTGTATTTCATTGTTGTACCTCAAAAAACCTGCTCTATTTCAGAGAAGAAATATAAAAGAGAAGTGAAAAATGTTTAAAGACATGTAAATAAAAATAACAATTTGCTATAATCTACATTAGGTCATTGTTACGTGGCAAAATCTGCTGTTGCATAATTTTACATTTACCATTTTAGAGTCAAGAACATTGATGATTCAACTCAGAAAAGCTTTTCCCTTTACAGTGAGGAAAATAAGTATTTGAACACCCTGCTATTTTGCAAGTTATCCCACTGTGAGAGACATAATCAAAAAAAAAAAAAAAAATCCAGAAATTACAATGTATGATTTTTTAAACTATTTATTTGTATGATACAGCTGCAAATAAGTATTTGAACACCTGAGAAAATCAATGTTAATATTTGGTACAGTAGCCTTTGTTTGCAATTACAGAGGTCATACGTTTCCTGTAGTTTTTCACCAGGTTTGCACACACTGCAGGAGGGATTTTGGCCCACTCCTCCACACAGATCTTCTCTAGATCAGTCAGGTTTCTGGCCTGTCGCTGAGAAACACGGAGTTTGAGCTCCCTCCAAATATTCTCTATTGGGTTTAGGTCTGGAGTCTGGCTAGGCCACGCCAGAACCTTGATATGCTTCTTACAGAGCCACTCCTTGGTTATCCTGGCTGTGTGCTTCGGGTCATTGTCATGCTGGAAGACCCAGCCTCGACCCATCTTCAATGCTCTAACTGAGGGAAGGAGGTTCCCCAAAATCTTGCAATACATGGCCCCAGTCATCCTCTCCTTAATACAGTGCAGTCGCCCTGTCCCATGTGCAGAAAAACACCCCCAAAGCATGATGCTACCACCCCCATGCTTCACAGTAGGGATGGTGTTCTTGGGATGGTACTATTCATTCTTCTTCCTCCAAACACGTTTAGTGGAATTATGACCAAAACTTTCTATTTTGGTCTCATCTGACCACATGACTGTGATATGGGTTCGTGTAGGCAAGGAGGAAAGAAGACAGGGGTCGGCGTGACTGGGACACGTGCTTTTATTCAACTCAGAACTTGGAAAAATTAACAGTGCTCGTGGGCGCGCACAGCTCTCCAGACCTCAATAGTCACTCAAAACTCTCTCAAACAGTCAGTATCCTCTGTATAGCTCGTGGGTGCGGCAGCAGTGGTGTCCCAGCTTTTTGCACCGGCTTTATAGCCCTCTCCCCGCCAATCACTGTAATCACAGACAGGTGTTTTTAATCAGCGCTCAAGCCGCTTACTCACCGCTCGGATCCTTTCCTTCTCTCCGCCCGCAGACTTCGCGAAAACCACGCCCACCTCACCACAATGACTTTCTCCCATGACTCCTCTGGATCATCCAAATGGTCATTGGCAAACTTAAGACGGGCCTTGACATGTGCTGGTTTAAGCAGGGGAACCTTCCGTGCCATGCATGATTTCAAACCATGACGTCTTAGTGTATTACCAACAGTAACCTTGGAAACGGTGGTCCCAGCTCTTTTCAGGTCATTGACCAGCTCCTCCCGTGTAGTGCTGGGCTGATTTCTCACCTTTCTTATGATCATTGAGACCCCACGAGGTGAGATCTTGCATGGAGCCCCAGTCCGAGGGAGATTGACAGTCATGTTTAACTTCTTCCATTTTCTAATGATTGCTCCAACAGTGGACCTTTTTTCACCAAGCTGCTTGGCAATTTCCCCGTAGCCCTTTCCAGCCTTGTGGAGGTGTACAATTTAGTCTCTAGTGTCTTTGGACAGCTCTTTGGTTTTGGCCATGTTAGTAGTTGGATTCTTACTTATTGTATGGGGTGGACAGGTGTCTTTATGCACCTGTATGCAGCCTCAAACAGGTGCATCTAATTTAGGATAATAAATGGAGTGGAGGTGGACATTTTAAAGGCAAACTAACAGGTCTTTGAGGGTCAGAATTCTAGCTGATAGACAGGTGTTCAAATACTTATTTGCAGCTGTATCATGCAAATAAATAGTTAAAAAATCATATATTGTGATTTATGGATTTTTTTTTTTAGTTTATGTCTCTCACAGTGGACATGCACCTACGATGACAATTTCAGACCCCTCCATGGTTTCCAAGTGGAAGAACTTGCAAAATAGCAGGGTGTTCAAATACTTATTTTCCTCACTGTATGTTCTGCAGACATCCAATTTTTACAGTGCATTTGCCTGTCTAAAACATCCATTCTTCCGAACAAACGAAAAATTGAACTGACAGTGCAGATGCTTTTTGGGCGGATTGGGGTCAGAGAGGGAGGGAAGAGAAGTTCTGCTTGAATGAGGCTGGTGGTTAGCTGAGGTTCATGTCGGTTTGGTTGTTCTTGTTGCTTTCATGCACTGAATGCACTGTTCTAATTTTCCTTCATCATTTGTATCAGTCCTGGTGATGTTGTTCATAGTCACAGTTTATGACTGCAGCAGATCTGAAAGCAATCATTTCAAGCTAGGGGTGGGCGATATGACCAAATTCTCAATATGAGTAATTTAATTTCACGATAACAATATAGAAACACTATATTGCCAAAAGTTTTGCGACGTCTTTAATGACATTCCATCTTTAATCTCTAATTCATCCCAAAGGTGTTCTATCGGGTTGAGGTCAGAACTCTGTGCAGGCCGGTCAAGTTTCTCCACGCCAAACTTGCTCATCCATGTCTTTATCGACTTTGCTTTGTGCACTGGTGCGCAGTCATGTTGGAACAGGAAGGGGCCATCCCTAAACTGTTCCCACAAAGTTGGGAGCATGAAATTGTAATAAACAAAATAATAATGTGTGATAATGCTATTATATTTTCAAATAAAAATGAGTATTAAATAAAAATATAATTAATTTATTGTACACTTAAATACAATGCTAATATTTACGTTTTCATTTTTTCATTGAATTTTCAACATTTTAAAACCTAAGATCAGTAAGCTTTTATTTTGGCGGGTTGCCAGAAAGTAAGTATATGCACTGCCGGTTTTAGCACTGCCGAGTGAAATACGTGAATGTCAACCTGTCAGATTTATTATGCATCCAGTTCAAAAGGAAATGTTATACAGTATTACAGTTAGTCGATCTAAAACGGTGATTGTGCATTAACAGCGGTCAACCATGTCGGTACGCAAATGGGTGGTCCCAGTACATTTTCCATGTGCACCCTTCGAAATAGACCAACCTGAAAGCTTCAAGCACTAGATAGGCCTATAAATAGGCTACTACATAAATAAATAAAATATACACAACTCTGCATAGTGATCAACTGCTAAATTCAAAATGTATTTTTGCACTTTGGCTGTGTCATAAAACAGGAGGTGAGACACATAGATCAACTGAACAGGATGTTTATTCACACAATGGTTAGGATCATATAGATAAGTGATGGGCAGAAGCAGTTCAAATGGCAATCACACTTAACTGAGTAGTCTTTTCCCTTTTCAGGGTGGTTGATGGAAAACACAGATGATGAGCTGATGGTAGGTAGTCTGATGGTAGGTCACAGGTAGGTAGTCGTGTAGGTACACTCTCCTGCAGAGACTGACAATGGAGACCGGACAATGGAGTGTGGGCAGTGTGCTTATGAAGGGTTCTTAATGAGGGTGTACAGGTTAAAACTTCGGTGATTGTGGGTGGAGCCGAAGCACCTGGTGCTGATGGCATGCTGGCTGACTCTGTGACAGCCTAGAGCTGAGCAAGAGATGAACGCGCTCATTGCTTGTTATATATCACAACTATTCAGTGATTTCAAACACGTTTATTTTAGGTTTCAGACATTTAAATATACACAAGTAGGCTACTAGCAAAACAATGCATTTATAGTTTGTAAAATACACACTGATGTCTATGGCAATAACAATCTTTAAATTATAAATTGACGTGTTTTATTCATAATTAATTTCTCCCACTTCACTGGCCACTTACTTATGTATTTCAGTAGAAATGGATGAATTTACCCGTTGTAAATCCGACAGATACAGTTCTCCTAATTGCGGCGCAACATACACACCTATCGTGTGTTATAGATCAGCTAATATGAACATTATAAAGGTTTTTAAAAGACAAAACACATTCACTTAGACATATTTTAGTGGGGAGGGATAGTGATAGTTCAAAACTGTTGTTAATGTTGCTTGAATTTTGTTTCTGTTGTCCATCTTTATTTTAATAGCACAATAATGTAGGATGTAAATTGGAGTAGTGTTTCTGTATTATTTAAAATCGTTTGTTTGATTTATCTTGTTAATTGTGATTTGGTTTTGGTAAATACTGGAGGTAGGTCCTGATAAGCCTAGGGCTTCTACCTATCCCTTTTCGAACAAGGTGATTATTATGCAGAATTTTTGTTTCTGTTTTATTATATCTGTTGTGTATATTTTATATGTTTTTTTTGTACAGTTTGAAATACATTTTCATTCATTCATTCATGAGAATAAGAATATCAGGTAGTTGATGACCTGTGTTGGGAGTAATGCATTACAGTATTACTTTTTGCTGTAACGCAGTAGTGTAAGGCATTACTAATCAATTTTCAGTAATATTTTACTCAGTAAATGTTCAGTAGCTTGCGTTACAACACACTTTTAGCCCAAAATTTATTTGGTAAAAAAAAAAAAAAAACCAGCTAGACATTAACGAGTGCGTCGAGTATGAACACCTCGCAAACGGACGAGGCGCACATGCAGTCGCGCTGCGGAGCCAAAGAAAAGTATAAACAAGGCTTAATGGTAGTAGTGGGAAGTTCGAATAATTTTACTGACTCAGATCTTTGAATCTCGTTCAGCAAAATTAACAAATCTTTTCAGTCATTTAGTTAATTTCGTTAATTTCAGCAGAATCGAATTAAAATGTTACGTTACATTTTTCAACACATTTAGTACTTTTGTAATAAAAAATAAACTATAAGCTAATGCAGCCATGGCCAAACTTTGAGAAAGGCTGTATGCAGTCTGTTAGTTCACCTTAACTCCCGACCCAAATCATTCTTTCTTTTGTCACCGTGACAGCCTCATATGTAAATGAATACATGCGTCCGGAAACCGAAAAGATTAGTTAATCTTTCGAGTCTCGGTTCGAGTCATTCGTTCATCAAGTCCCAGCCCCATTAGGCAAGGCTATGCAGTCACCGGAAACAGAAAAGATCAGTTAATCTCTCGAGTCTTCTCGTTCAAATCGTTCGTTCAAGTCCCCATAGGCTGAATGCAGAAACAGAAATTATTAGTTCAGTCTTCTCGTTCGAGTCTCGTTCTTTTTTCATGTGACCTCTTCCCGGTTCAGTGTCTCGCAACATATACATTACAGTCGTATTATTGACTGCATGTTGTAATACGTGACCAATCACGGAAAGTAGGGACACAAGTCAGTTCTGGGGCATTTTGAGTTATTCACAGATTCTGAAAGTGCAGTCTCCAAGCTTTCCAACAATGTGTAACACATGGAAATGATAATATTTGGAGAAGGTAGGCACTCAAAAAAGCTCAAAAGGGAGAAAACGGCCTCTAAAGATTGTGCAGATTGGCTCATTTACATCTCATTTAGATAAGCCATACCCTCTGTAAAGCTGCATGCTTGCATAGCAACGACAGAGCTGCGAGCAGCGATGACGGGCCCAAGCCGGTGGCACCGCCACCCCGGTGGCGTCAGCTTAACTGTGCACGGCAGGCAATATGCATTTAAACAGGAGAATATTTTAAAATCGCTCGAATATGCCACATTTACCGCAGCAGCTGGTTCCACTATCACCACAAGCCACACCCATGATGTCATTTAAATATAGATGAATTTTAATGTCATAAGATATAATAGATCACTTTCAAATATGCAAAAAGGTATCTTTTCCTGCTCAAAATTATGTAAGGCCAGTATTTAATTCAAGATATTTGTATATTTCTTTTTTTTACTTATTCACACTAAAGTGATAGTTATTTGTGATAGCCTATGATATGAAAGGGGTTATTTATCATCAAGAGAGAAAGACACACACACACACACACACACACACACACACACACACACACACACACACACACACACACACACACACACACACACACACACACACACACACACACACACACACACACACACACACACACACACACACACACACACACACAGGGTGAGGGAGAGGGAAGGACTGAGAGAGGCAGAGTAAGATTCACATTTAACAAGATTTTAACAACAAAATAAAATCTATATGGTGGGAGAAAGTTGTTTTTATTTCAGTCTCTGAAAACATTATTTTGAATATATTGAATATATTTGAAATCACAGATGTATTTTGGTATTTTATCTTATTATGCCGCGTTCATCGTCGATAAGATCGCATAATAAGTAGCCACGCTTCCCTTGGAGGGTGGGGGCAATAACAAAAGAAACAAAAGCCGGCTTATCCAGTATGGAAATACACACAGACAATGACACGCCCCTACTACATGCTAGAATCTCTGAAAAACAAGTCGATTGCAACCTCAAAATGTACGCTTTTAAATATACCAATACTGCTATCTCAAACACGGAGAGGCTTTTTCGTGATCTCAACTAACAGATTCTGCAAAAAAGCCAAAATCACCAATTTTGAAAAAAAATCCAGCTTCTTTCTCATTTTGCTCGAAGGTTGTGCTGCCGACTTGTGTCACTGGTTTCCGTGACGGGTCACATATTTATTATTATAATTAAATCATCAGAAGATATGTGCAATAAACATTTGTTATGCCTATCCGTTCTGAACAACCAAGTGTCCAGGCTTCATAGGAAAATAAATTATTATACTAGCTAAAAAACTGAAATAAACAAACAAAAAATCGACTCACTTGTTTGCAAGGAAGGTTGTGAATTAACCATAGACTGTAAAGGAATTAACTAATTTCTGTATCCAACGCGGCTGTGACGTCACGTGACAAAAGAAGGAGACTCGAACTGTTTATGCATTCAGCCTATGGGACTTGAACGAACGATTTGAACGAGAATACTCGAGAGATGAACTAATCTTTTCTGTTTCCGGTGACTACATATCTTTGCCTAATGGGGCTGGGACTTGATGAACGAATGACTCGAACCGAGACTCGAGAGATGAACTAATCATTTCTGTTTCCTGCACAGAACATATGGGAGGTTGCGCATGCGCAGTCAACACAAAATGAACAAATTGCTCTCTGAGACAACCTGTTGTTCTCGAGTCACATTAAAGATTTGTTCAAAATGAACGAATCGTTCATGAACGACTGTACATTCGCGAGATAGACGTATGCACATTCCTTCGAGTTTGTCAGAGTTAAGGACAAGAAGAACGTAATAGTCAAATGTAAATGCAGTCAAATGCAACCTTTGTCTACAACAGAAAGAACTATCGACGTCACGAAATAGCACTAGCAATTTAAAAAACATCTCTTGCACTTTGTGCATGACGATTTTGTATTGTGCAGTGAACCTCTTGAATTCACTGCACATTGAATTTATTGAATAAAATAATGACAACAATAAAAAAAGAACAAATGTGCATCTTGGCATGGCATTAGAGTCATACAGTTCTGTTGTGTCTAATATGAATAGACCCAAGCTATTCCCAGATATTGCCAGATAATCACTTTACCTCTACCATACTTTTGGCAGACTTGGATCGTTTGTGATTCATCCTTTCTTGCATTGTCTCGAGCCTTCACTTTGCCAATTATATGCTATATTGTTAGCAGCCTGGATAGCCCACAGTCATTATGCTACATCATATCGCCTTCTACTGGATGTACAATGCTCTGTAGTAACCTACATTTTGTCATTTCAGAATGTTAAGTTCTACTTCTGTAGTTATTTTGGTGAAAGTAATACAGGAGTAATGTAACGCGTTACAATTATGAGACAGTAATATTGTAAGGTAAAGGAAAAAAGAAAAAAAAACAATACATATAGTTTGTCATGCTATTGTGACTGCGGTGTGAGCATGACCACGCCATGGAAATTATAAGGTGATTGTTCTAAAATAACGGTCACCTTAAAATAACTCATGCTGGGGGTCAGCTAGAATATTTTAAACTTGTGTGTCAAAGGGTTTATGGCACAGACGGCAGCAGATATATTAGACTTGCTTTCACTTTAAGACCGATGGACAGATCTAATAAACTGATTGACATGTATTTTCTTTCTCACTTGTTTACATTCACTTAGACATAAACGACTGTGTTTACGAGGATTCTCGCATTCTGACACATTGGGCCTCATTCATCAAACACGAGCAGAATACATTTTTGTGTAAATCGTTCGTAAAGCAGTTCTGACGTAAATGTTCAGGTTCACAAAATGTTCGTATTTTCAAAATGTTAGTTGGTACGAAATAAATTTACACCTGCTCCCTACCACGTGTAAATGGTTCATAAAACATTTGTACGTTCTGTGTTCTAATTTAGGCCAAATTATGACATTGCATTTTGATGCACTATATGTACCATAATAATATTTCACGAGTTGATTTGCTTGAACTTTGAGTAACTGTCACTTTTTACCCAGCCATCCAATCACAAGTGTAATTGTACAACGATTGTACAACAATGGAGAAGTTAATATTGCTGGTTACTGCACTTTTATATTCAGTAATATTCTTAAAAATTAGATTCTAGTAACACATTACTGCCATGGGTATTCTGTATCATAGCAAAATGATGATGGAAAAACGATGTGCTTGCAATGCACTTTCAAGCGGCACCAGCTGGCCGTTTTCAGAAGAGCAGCAGGCATTTTTTAGCTGGATAAAAATGCTTTGGTGGACACACAATAATTCAATATTTAATTATCTCACCTATTCTACAGTACTGAATAAATAAGATATAATTGTACTATAATCTTCAGTTAAGGACCACAATCTTAACTCTTAGGTCTGCACAGTTTTGGGGATCTTTAGAAGTTTTGACATGCTATGACATTTATGCTTTTTAAAGTTGCTTATAAACATATTAATGGCAACATTGTCATTACACTGTACAGTATTCATCACTAACTGGGCTACCATAATATGTTGGCAATATTATGTTTGTAATTACATAACATGATTGTAATTTTGAGAGAATAACGTTTATGCGTGTGTTTTTTTTACAAAACGTATATATATATATATATATATATATATATATATATATATATATATATATATATATATATATATAATTACATTTTTGACTATAACTGTATTAAGCACACTTCTTTTTAACAAGAAATAAATGTATGTCTGTATTTATTAAAAATCTTAGCTGGCAGTTATGTTCACAATTGACTTTCATTATATGATGGAGCAACTCAGACATTTTGCTATATGTAAGTCGTACAGGTTTTTAAAAGACACGAGGGTGAGAAAAGTTCACCCTCAAATCATTTTGGGGTGAACCATCCATTTAACTCCTGTGTAAACCAAGTGCGACACACCAAAACGAACACAGAGCACATCAGTTGCTGAAGAATGAAGAGGTGTTATGTGATGCAGTTGAGTTTCCATAGTAACTGTTTTCTCTTTTAAAATCCCCTTATGTAGATTACAGCCAACTGAGAGAAAGAGAGAGAGAGAGAGAGAGAGAGAGAGAGAGAGAGAGAGAGAGAGAGAGAACACAGTTCCAATAAACACCACCTGAAATGCTCTTCACACACAATGCTTGTTTATGTATCTTAAGTTATGCTGCTGCACCTTGAATACTAATGTGTTAATATATCAAAATGAGCTATGACTAGATTTTAACATGTTTACACTGCCATGAAATTACACCAATTAGAATCAAATTAGTTGCTCTGTTATAAATAAACTTGCATAAGATCACTACTTGGCTCCATACTTGGTTTAATGGAGCTTTCATTTTCAAAGACCACGGTTTAAATCAGTTTTTAATTTCTGCATGCTTTGTTTACATACATCCACAGTTTTTTAAATAAATAGTTTTCATGGTAATTTCACTTTATGTTTTCATATGTTTTAGTTTAATTTTCATTGACTTTCTATTTTTGTATAAAATTTACCTGTAGTGAAGTTACGATACAGAGGCTTCGAAGCTTGTGTCTAGAACGTCAGGTACTTCCCGGAGGCCTGTCAGGGCTTGTATTGTTTTAGTGAAATGACGTCATCAGTGGCGTTTGAAGCCTCGTTTGAGTGCAGTGCTTCGAGAAGGGGTTCACTTTTGGCGAAACAATGTGTTTTTTTCCCTCTCATGTTACACACGCACTTCCAGTTCTCTCTGTCCAGTCCACCAGTTTCACATTCTTTTATCCAAACTAAAGAACTCCATTTCCATATGTTCAACACTGCCCAGTTACAAAATTATGAAACATTATGAAACTACACTGAGCATAAATACTTCACAGAATCAATCAACCAACCAATCATCCATCCATCCATTCATCCATCCATCCATCCATGCATTACTTACATGTGTTTATGTGTATGATAATGTATCATGAATCATGAAACACATTTTGGCGGTTAGCACATTTCCTGCACCATATTTCCATTGACCAGCAGGTGTCCTTGCATGCATTCGAAATGAACCACTTTTCAACAGGCTGGAAAGCTTCAAAGCTTCATGAAGCTTCATCTCGCTACCCGTAGTTTCCTGTTTTCCTTTGTTCCAGTTTACCACTCCTCGTTTGTTACTATGGTTTCTGATGAATGAGTCCTCACCTGTTTTTCATTTGAGTTTAGTCACCTTTTTTTCAGTTCACCTGTATTTAAGTCCCTCCTTTTCTGGTATTGTTCATGTGTTTGTATGAAACACACTGTTACGTTACCTTCGAACCTCCATCAGTTCCACAGTGGGTCACCCTTGTCCCTGCAACCTCCGGCTGTGCTCTGGGTTCTCTTCGGGCCGTCTTCTTATCCATGGATTCTATCACCATCCACTCCTCCATGGTCACTTTCACCATTCACTCCTGATGCTTCCAGCTGTCACAGCCAGAGAAAGCAGGCTGAGGCATGGATCTAAGTGCAGGGGTTTTAATAAAGAAACAAGTAGTGATGTGACATTTGAACTGAGGCGTTGGAGCCGAAAAATAAAGAAATGGGCATAAATGCTGATCACAGCATACATAAATAATTAATTAACAGTGTGTCTGACAGTTGTCTTTGTGCAAGTAAAGTCTTAGTTAGTTATTTTCTACCCAGGCAATGGACAAATGTCATTGGCTCAGGATTAATGGATTTGTCTGCTATTTCTTTGCACAGTAGCTAGGTGTCACTGAGCAATGATTAATGAAGCTTCGGGCAATGAACCTTTTGGTGAAGCAATGGGCTGCAAGGTCTCAGTGGTTCAGAATCAGGAAGCCTCATTTTGCCATCACTAGAAACAAGTATAGCCTACAAACGAAAGGAAACATAGAGAACAAGGAACAAAAGCTAACAGAAAACAGGGACCATCACATTCAACAACTGACAGAGAGCAAATGAAACAAAAGGGCTAGGGGCAAACACGCTTGACAAAAGTAACGAGGAAACAAAATAGCCTACACCTTGGTAGATTAGTCAACATGAAAAACTACAAACATGGTCAAAAGAACAGGACACATGAATATTAACAGAAACAAAGGGGATCTAAACACTTCAAAATAAAAGTCCATAATAAACAGGTACAACACCGGGATTGTTACACCAGCGTCTATTCCACTCTGGTCCCACTGACCGACATCTCTGCCTGTTTCCAGATCTTTGCCAGCTCCTCGTCCACCTCCAGAGCCCCCTCCATCGCGCCTTTCCGGGGAGTTGTCACACAAACTGCCTGTTTTATTTTAATTTTCATGGACTTTCTATTTGTTTCTATCAGTTACCTGTTTTCCTTTGCTCTATATAAATTGCATTGCACATGTCCTTTGTTGTATTAACATAATGTCCACTCTTTACAGAAAGCATGATTTTTGTGATCTCATGCAAGCATGTATTATTCCACACTAAACACTGCATAATCTATCCAAAACAGATCAACGCAATCTTATCTAAACATTCATATTACTTCTGTAACATATTATATCATATGTATGTTATATTATAGAGCATATAAATGTTAATTTGCAATTTAATATGCTGCTTATACAAATACATTTTATTTTAACATATTTCAGTCGATTTCACTCATCTTAGTTAGGGCTACGATTTGGGGAAAATATCGAATTGCAATTATTCTGGTTAAATGTGCGATTTTAAATGCGATTAATTTGTTGTTGTTTTTACAACCCAAAATAGGATGGAGTGAGCACTGCTGGACACTCGTGGCCTAATGGTTAGAGAGTCGGACTTGTAACCGGAAGGTCACAATTGAGACAACAGAGTCTCAATTGTCGTTGGGGGGAATGAATAACCAGCGCCCTCCTCTACTGAGGTGAGACCCTTGAGCAGGGCACCGAACCCCCAACTGCTCCCCGGGTGCCGCAGCAACATGGCTGCCCACTGCTCCGGGTGTGTGTACATGGTATGTGTGTGTGTACTTGGATGGGTTAAATGCCGAGCACAAATTCCAAGTATCGGTGGAATGGACTTGGCCACATGTCACTTCACATAATTTCACTAATCACACTCATGTTTCATTCATACTGGAGGCAGAGGGCGCCCTCGAGCAGAAACGCCATATTTGGTGGAAGGCACATGTGGAAGATATGCCAATGCTTTCAAAAGTGACCAAAAAGTACCTCTGTATCCCTCGGAAAGACAAGTACAAGTGGCCATATTTTGTCTCCTCAGCAGTCAAGACTGAGCACTGAGAATGTGAACATTTCTGCACTATAATATGAACTGAAAAGACTGGAAATAAGTTTGCAATTTGTAAAAAGGTCCTGATGTAGGTCGGTCCTGCAGCCTTTGACTCCTTATTTTGTTCCAAAAGAATATGCAGCTAGCTCATATTTAATTCCAGAGATGTGTTTATTTTTTCCCTGTACTGTATTATTTAGGTTTCAAAAGGCAGCTATACTGTTTAAGTCAAAAGCCATCAAGATATTGTTTTACCTATAAGTTCTGTACTAAACTGAAAACACAAACTGAAAATAAAATACAAATTTGTAATATAGTTGATCAAAAAAGCCTTTCAGTACGGTGGCCCAGTAGTGCACAACACAACACAATTTAAAAAGCAAACAGAAGTTTACAACAACAAAACCAAGCCACAACACAAACCTGCGATGTAACGTGGGCAGGGAGGCACACAATGCTTATATTGCCTTCAATTGCCACAATATCAATATCTAGATAAATCCGGAAAGGGAACAATAAATAAGACAGAGGGTTTCACATCTTTCCGTGGTGCCCTTCTGAATGTGGTATTTTGTGGAGGTTGAAACTATTACAATATGTATAATAATTATCACTAATGTTGAAGAATCCCAATGTGCAGTCTAAATCCGGCGATGTAGAGTCAACATTAATTGACGGCGATTCAATTCCTCCGTCCTCATGTCTTTTCCTTGCATCTTTCCCTCGCATCTTGAAGGGGTGGAGCTAAGACGCGAGGAAAGGAAACGAGGATGCACAAATAAGCAGTGGTGGAATGTAGCAAAGTACAAATACTTTGTTACTTTACTTAAGTACATTTTCCATGTATCTATACTTTACTTAAGTAGAATCAATAGTGCATTCTTTTGACTTTTACTTTGTTACATTTTGCAGCAAATATTATACTTTCTACCCCACTACATTTCTACAACGTTCCGTTACATTTTCGTTACATTTTCTGATCAGGGCTCAACATTAACGCGTGTCCGCTTGTCAGAGACAAGTGGATTTTTTGAAGGGGCAAGTGAAAGAGAATTTTACTTGCCCGACCAGACAAGCTGATTAAATTGTCAATAACAAAAATAACTAGGGAATCACCAAAATGCAAGAATGATTCTGCATTAATTAAGTGTAAGTGGTGGTCGATAGTGGATACTAATATATAATATAATGAACTGACGGTAACAAGGTTGTGCTGTTGCGGCTCGCGCAGCCTCATGAGGAGAAATCGCAATAAATGAGCGCTGCTCATACAAAGAAACTCAGTCACATACTGCAGTAACAATTCAAAATGTGAAGTTTTTATATTTATAACATAGCCTATAATATAGTTAAAAAAACATCACATGACCAAGAGTGCTGTTTTCTTGAATACCATCACGACTGAAAATGTGACACTGATTTCATATTGACCTCAATGGGGGCGCTTGCGAGCATCCTTCTGAGACCTAAAATGACAAATGGGACACCCTGCGGTCTCGTGGACTTAACGGACACGTGCATGCAGCGGTCATTGTAAGTCCACAAGACCGAAAGTGCACATGAAGTGTACCATTTGGGACAGGGCCTTGAATGAATCAACCGTTTGAACGAATTGACTCAATGATTCACTCATTAAGACCTGCCGCCACCTACTGGCAGGTTAGTTTCATGTTTAAACATTCTTTCCAACATTTCTTATTTGTATTCAAAAAATATTTAAAACAATCTCATAATATTATTTAAATAATTGTGTAAATTGTTTAATTGTTTAATTCTAAAGTGTAAATTATTTAATTTGATTGGTAACAGCCCTATAGTGTCTTATTCTAATTTAATTTATTGATCAAATTTAAGAATATAAAAGGAAAGCTGAAGTATATCCTATATTTAATACGATTAGGGAGAAAATGCCTTTTATAAAAGGTAAAAATATCCTAAATATGCAGATTTAAATCACTGGTGAGAATATTGCTTCAGAATAATGATATTTAACTCTGCAGATCACCCTGATAGATAACCAGAATTGTAAGTCAGAATGTAAACTGGGCCACAGGTGGTAAGCACAATTACATTAACCCAAAACTAACTTCATTTAAGTTCCAAAGCCCATACTGTTTTATTTATTTATTTATTTAATTATTAGAATATAGACATTAAGAGAATAAATTGTTATGCAAGTACTTTTACTTTAAATACTTAAAGTACATTTAAAATCAGGGACTTTTTACTTTTTACTTAAGTAGGGTTGTCATTGTGGTACTTCTACTTTTACTAAAGTAAATATGTCTCTGGTTATTTGTACTTTTACTTAAGTACTGAGATTCCAGTCCACCAGTTTCACATTCTTTTATCCAATCTAAAGAACTCCATTTCCATATGAACTCCATTCCCATAGTGCAGCACGAGGTCCGAATGAAATAGCATTAGACCCCCCTCTTTAACAAAGATTAGTAAATACTGTAACAAATTGCTCGTCATTAGTTCATGTTAGTTAATACGTTAACTAATGTTACCAAATGAAACCTTATTGTGAAGTGTTACCATTCATTTTACCTGTAAAGTCCCTGTAAAGGCAATTCGGAGACTTGTTTCTAAACACATTTAAAATTTTAGAAATGTATCAGAATCATACACACATGGTGGTAAAAGTACATGATTTGCACCAATTAATGAAGTCACGAGCAACCAAACATTCTCACCAATGTCAATATTATCCTATTTACAATATGTATGAAACTTTTCAGTTGCATTGTAAAGGAGATTAAAACAATTCTGTGAACATGTGGATGTTTTAATTCATGGTTGTCATGCTTGGCTTTAATCAGACAAATGACATTTAAAAAATATCTAAATAACAAGGGAGAGTGAGCTTGATTTAAAGAGACAGTCTAGTAAAAAAAAAAAAAAAAAAAAACAAGAGAAAAAGGAAAAAATCTTCAAAGGGGAGAGTGCTGTCATCAGCAGGATGAACAGACGGAGGATGAGGACTTTGCCAATGAGCCAAGCGCCCAGACGCAATGGGATGTAGGACGGAGGACAGAGGGAAGCAGGGATAAAGTGCCAGCAGAGAGTACAGCTGGTTCTAGAGTATAAATAGTTTGGGTGAAGAAGTTTTTACTGGCGAGACATGGAGAACTTCTCTGCCCACAGGTTCTTTACTTAATGTGATGTAGATTATATTATGAAAGTGACAGGGCCAGATGTGGAAAATCAGAAAAACATGCTAGTAGGCAGTGCATGAATAAAAAATAAATAAAAAAAAATTGGCCATGAATTTGCATAATGCTCTAAACATTTAAAAGGTATATTTGATGTCTCCAATTGCCATCAATATTATTGTGTCATCAAGTGTTTCATAAAATATTTTTCAAAATGGGAAATATCTTGGGATCTTTGAAAATTATAATTTGGGTAATTGGTTTGTTATAACTTACACACTTACTCAACTACATTTACAAAAAAAAAAAAAAAAAGACAAATAAACAGTCAGTAATAAAATTAGAAGGAATAAACTAATTGCAAATGATAGCACAAATAAATACAATGGAATAGAATAAAAACGAGACAAAAAAAATAAAACATGGCTTTAAGTTCCCTTTCGAGGGAATTAATTCATAATTCATATTTGCAACTGAAGCACGTGTGTCAACTAGCCTAATGTTGAGATGGACTGTATCGGGCGGGTGACGTCACAATCAGGAGAGCATAAAAGCACATCCAGAATGACCAGAGTTAGCTTCTGCTCTTCAGCAAGCGCTCTGTGTTCATACTGTCTGTCTTATTATGTCTGTTTTATGTCAAATAATGAGAGAGAACCAAATGGCTTACCACAGCTATGCTGACGACAACCAGATCTACTTAGCCCTATCACCTAATGACTACAGCCCCATTGACTCGCTATGTAAATGCATTAATGAAGTTAACAGTTGGATGTGCCAAAACTTTCTTCAGTTAAACAAAGACAAAACCGAACTCATTGCATTTGGAAACAAAGATGAAATTCTCAAGGTGAACGCATACCTTGAAGCTAGGGGTCAACCAACTAAAGATCAAGTCAGGAATCTGGGTGTGATTTTGGAATCAGACCTGAGTTTCAGTAGTCATGTCAAAGCAATAACTAAACCAGCTTACTATCATCTCAAAATTATATCAAGAATTAGATGCTTTGTTTCCAGACAAGACTTAGAGAAACTCGTTCATGCTTTTATCACCAGTAGGGTGGACTACTGTAATGGTCTTCTCACTGGCCTTCCCAAAAAGACCATTAGACAGCTGCAGCTCATACAGTACGCTGCTGCCAGGATCCTGAGCAGAACCAGAAAATATGACCATATCACACCAGTCCTCAGGTCTTTACACTGGCTTCCAGTTACATTTAGGATCGATTTTAAAGTACTATTACTTGTATATAAATCACTCAATGACCTAGGACCTAAATACATTGCAGATATGCTCACTGAATACAAACCCATCAGATCACTCAGATCATCAGGATCAAGTCAGTTAGAAATACCAAGGGTTCACTCAAAGCAAGGAGAGTCTGCGTTTAGCTATTATGCCAGCCGTAGCTGGAACCAGCTTCCTGAACAGATCAGATGTGCTCCAACAGTAGCCACTTTCAAATCCAGATTTAAAACACATCTGTTTAGCTATGCATTTATAAAGCTGTGCTTTGCCTGAACTGCTTGCACTTTAATTTATATGTTTCAATGTAACCCTGTTTTTATTTTTAGTTTTAATTATACTTTTAATTATTATTATTTTTTTAACTTTGTTAAGGCTGTCTTGGTGGAAGAGGTTGAGAGATGTGAGAGCGATAAATTGATATCCCTCCGGCGTAAAGACGATCCGTTTAGATCTGCTCTGACGGATAGATCTGTATAGCCTTGGTGGTAAGAGGAAGGACCGTGTAGATCTGCTCTGACGGTCAAATATTTGGGGGCGATGCATGCAAGTATCAGGTTCGTCCCTTCGGTCTAGCTTTATCACCCCACACATTCACAAAATGTGTGGATGCAGCTCTGGAGCTGCTCAGACTGCAAGGCATTTGCATTCTTAACTATATAGACAACAGGTTTATCCTAGAACTTTCGGAGCACATGGCGGTTCGGCAGGCCACCTTTTGTCCTGCTGTACATGAGACCCCTGCAGTGGTGGCTCAAGACCAAGGGGTTTTCCCCAAGGATCAAGGTCATGCGCAGTATGATCAAAGTCATGTGCAGGTGTCTCCATGCCTTGGTTATATGAAGGAAACTTTTGTTCTTATCCCAGGGTCCTGTGTTAGGAGCTCATTCTCATCACGTCACACTCAAGACAGATGCTTCTCTCATGGGCTGGGGAGTGGTAATGGAAGGCTGCTCAGCTCAGGGTCTGTGGAAGAGTGGAGATTACGGCAGGAGGAGCCAGGGTGAAATCCCCAGCAGGAACCTAGGGAGGAAAGGGGAGAGAGGGAGGAGCAATTGTGCTCACTTAGTAGCTGGAACCAGGGGGATGAATGACTGAGGCGGAGTTGAAGGCAGTGGACACCCAGGCAAAGATGAAGAGCTGAAGGGACCAGGTGAAACCGAAGGCGGAGCCACCGGGATGAGCAGCCGAGGCGAAGCCAGGGTGATGGTGACAAAGGCAGAGCTGTTGGGACTGAGGACTGAGGTGGAGCCAGAGGGAAAACAGAGCCCAGCAGAGTCAATGGAGTGGAGGGACGAGTCACAGACAAAGGCCTATAAGTCCATGTCGACGGCAGAGCAACGACTGAACAAGGCGAAGCCAGAGGGATGAGGAAGGTCGTGCAGCCATAGGGATGATGGTCCCAGGTAGAGCTGATAAGTTGGCGGGCCGAGGTGGAGTAATAGGCCTGAAGGTTCTAGGGTCGGCCATCCAGGGCTGAGCTGGCGAACTATCAGATCAATGTGGATCTACAATGCTAAGTCAGCATAGGAGGAAACAAAGGGCTGGAGGAAACAAAGTCCATGGTCTGCGGTGGGCTCTCGTATCTTCATTGTGCTGGTCATCGTGGATGACTGGTCTCTGGATGAAGAGTGGGGCTGGTGTGGTCCTCTGATAGGCCAATGGTGAACTGGGAGTTGTTGTTCACCAGCATCCACTCCACAAATGTCCTTCATACTACCCACATTCATGCTATATAGAACATGCTTTTTAAAGTTTCAATCCAAATGTAAAGTATGCGATTTCAGATGCAGCGATGGGCTGTTAGACATAAACTTTTTGCAAGAGTAAGCGTACAATGTGTTAACATATTCATTTCAGGTTTAATTTAAACCCTCCCTTCAGGTGCAAGTTTAGGTGTTGCTGTTATTTTAAACACACATTCAATGTGTTACATCAACAAGCTTGTACATTCCCTGCTGCTTCTGCAGAGGAACATCCACGGTGTTGATTAGGCTTTTGGAAAAGGGGATGTTTCATTAGCGCTGTTGTTGTCATCCTGTTTTTGATGCATGATTCCTATTACTGGAAGATTAAGAGCCATTTACCCTGTGAGTGCTGTGAGGTTATGGGTTGTTCTCTCTTTCTGCTTGTTCTTGTTCCATCCAGAGGCTTATGTTCCCAGCTGCCACTGTCGCTTGGGGGGTCCACTAGTTCCTAAATGTGTCTCATGGTCAGTGACAGTGACAGTGAGACAAACAAAAGCCAGAAATGAGAGCTAATTGGATGAGTATTATTAACCTTGCATGACTATAGATATGCAGTACCTGGGGGAAGTATAAGAGTTCAGGGAACATATCAGTCAAGTGAAGAGTAAACGATGAAAGTGAAAAGAAATATAAATCAAGAACACTGTTTTTCATTGTTTATCTGTGATTCATTTTTTTTTAAAATAATTTCAGGGCCAAACAAACAAAACAAACAAACCAAAAATGGACAAATGTTCAGAGATGGAGGGATACATTATACAGTTTATATTCAATAAATGTCCGGCATTTTTTATCTCCAAATCACTTCACCAGAAATCCCGCCCTGCAGCTAATTTAATTGGTTAATGTTACAGTGACGAGTATGTTTGCTTTTTGCATACTTTCTGTGTTTGTGAAGATGCTGAAACATACAATATGGATGAACTGACAGCATCTATTCAGCATTCACCATTCAGCATCCATTATATATTTATGAAAACCATAAATATATTTATATATTTACATTTTTACTGTTTCATAGATATAGATGTTTTTGTTCCCTTAATCCTACCCCCAAACTTAAATATGACCACTTTTTAGAAATATATATAAAAAATGAAATTGTACAGAAAAATGTACAGTGACGATAATTTTAGTTACAATTTGCCATTGTACAATCCCTCTCTCTAAACTAACCCTAACCATTTACTCTACAGTATAAAGAAAAACTTTTCAGACAGAAGTTTAATCACAATAATTTATTTCCAGTCCAAACAATGATGTGTTGCATTGCACTGGTGATATATTTAAAAAATATGGTAAATATTGCAAGTTGGATGCTTTCATTGTGATACTGCCTGGCAAATGAAAGATCCTTTACTTAGCCATTTAGAAACAAAGTTAGCATCTTTCCAAGTATAATCTCATTTATATATGATATAAAAACACAGCTGCAGTGTGATACTTTTGGGGAACAGACCATTTCTTTTCTGGGTTGAAAATATATCTTTCATACTTAATATCTGGGCCACCATCTGCGATGCAGTGATCACAATTGTGTTATTACATTGTAATTACTCAGTATAAACCAGTAAACCATCAAGGCAACTTCTTTAGACAAGATGTCTGTGTTAATGTCTTTGCTTCCTAATCTAGTTGTCTATTAAACTTGCATAAATGTAAATGTTAAATGTTAATGTCAAGAAGTTAGAATTGCAATAGGCCTAATTATAAAATGCAATTATTGCGATTATCTAATTATTATTTGTAGGGAAGATGATGTTGTTTTTCTTTTTGACACAATAATTAACTGATAAATGCAGTAGTGCTTAAATTAATCACCAAAACATGTATAATTACTACTTTATAACTAGTGAATAATAGCCACCATTTAAATGTGATGCAATAGCAAATTGAAACGCAAAATGTCCTTTTGAGCACAATAGGTGGCAATATCTCAGACTGTAATCTCAGGCTATGTTTGATTACAAAGATACGGGGAGAAAGGAAGGAATGCTAGGAAAATGGAATGACGTCAGTGGCTCTACTGGAGTTGGACAGATTAACTCACGCCACTTGGCTGATCCATGACGATAGATGTGGCCTGCCGTTTTCTCTGGGCCAACTGCTGTTCTTTTACTGAACTGCCTCCCAAATTGGGTTACAATTGATTGTTCATTATGCATTTCTATGCAGTGTATTTCCTCTAGCAAATACAGTGGACACACATTAATGAATGACTCAGTTTCACCAGTGACTGGATGATAAAAGTGCTGTTGCGTAAATTCAAGTTATAAGCACTCTGCATGAGCTCTGTCCTCCCTTACCAGAATATAATTAATGTATTTGGTTACTTGGAGCTGTCAGTGGTTTAAGACATATGGGCCCCATTATAAAAATTAACACAACTTTTTTTTTTTTTTTTTGAGAGACACTGGCCTTTAAATGTAAATGTACAGTTTTTCTCAGTCGCTTTGGTACATTTCTCGAATCATCCTTGACATTTGCAAAACAGTAAGTGCATTTCTCAAAAGACAATTCGTACAAATAGCAAAACACCTGGATTGTAGATTACACCTTAGTGTGTGGGAGTTTGATTGCAAGAGACTGGACAAGATTCACATTTACGCTTTTACTGTTCGTACTGTAATTTGTTGACAGACCATGTCATTGCGATACAGAAAGGAAAAGACAGCACTGCATAGCAAAAAGAAGAAAAAAAAAGAAGAAATGTGAACATAGGACAATCTCCTTAGGGAAAACTGTACATGCAGTGCTGTAGGAATTACAGTGCAGTCTTCCTACACCTCCTGACGCTCCTGTCTGTTGGGCCACACATTCTCATCCACATCACAACGGATATCTTTAGAAAAAAAGTCTAATGGAAAGATATAGAAATATGCTTGACATATTATGACAACTTGTTAAACCATTTTGCATGTAAAGAAATGTTGTCGGGGGTGAGACTATTCAACAGAGACCCATTATAATACATTTTGATCGACATGACATAAGCAATTGATAATGTAGGAAACAGCAGAGAATTGTACATAATCATTTGAATGGATGTACCAAAGCATTTGCAACTTGTTCAAAGAAATGAGAAACTGCTTTTTTGATGTGCACAAGTGCCACAATGATGTGAAGATTGAACAGGTAGTTTTGCGAATTTCAATTCTGATCTGAGAAATGTAACAAAGCGACTGAGAAAAACTGTAATGGAGTTAACTAGTTAACTGAGGTTCGGGACCGGGGCCACACCTCAACCAATCACCTGACTTCTCAAAACCTTCTTATATTGGGCCGCCACATACAGTACTGTTTGTCTTGTTCTCTTAAACCCTTCCTTCCCCTCCCTCTCTCATCCATTTAACCATCTTTATCCTAATCCTAATAACTCGGGATCCTAATAACTCGGCCTACCTTTAACTGAGATGATGCCCCACTCTGAGTCTACTGGCCACCAACACCAGATGCCCAGATCAGCCTTTCTATCATCCCTTTCTCGTCTTCTTCTTCATTCTCTCCCTATTTATCCCTAACTTCTTCAATAAATAATTCTCCAACATTCATGGTTGTGGCGTGGTCCTTGCTCGTGAATGAACATTAAAGGATACAAAGTTAATGTATTGCTGGAGGAAGAAGTCACCCAGCATGTGTTGTCTTGCACTGACCTCTAGTGGTCAACAGCACACTTTTTCCAGTTTATTTATGAACAAACGATGTGAATTATATGATATCATACTCAATTATGTAACCCAATTATGCAATGCAATTAGAATACGGTACATGACAAACAACAGAGCAAGGTTTCAACTTGATTATTGAAGCCTCCCGCTGTCATTTACCCCTCCAAACAGAGTGTAACACAGTTGAAAAGACATTATCTGGTCAACTGATCAAGTAACTTCAGTGTCCTAAGGGATTTCAGACGGAGAAAAAGCAGCAGATCTACATGTACATGCTAACAGCTAATGAGGAAGTCTGATATTTAATTGCTAATTCATGTAACGGCTCAGTTTAGAGGGAATAGTCATCTGCATGTGTGTCATATGCATTCATATAACACGGAAGAGGTTTGTTTGCTGACCTTTTGGCCTGTTGATACTGAACAGATTGATGTTTAGCATTAAGTTAATAGCCAAGCATTTATTTCTCACCCAAACATTTGTCTTGTGTCATCTCTGAAACATTTAAAAGTAGCAGCTGACACAAAGGAGTATACTAGCTTGTCAATAGATTAACAGTGATTATTTTCCTGAATAGTTTGTTAAGTAGTGGGCACCATTGTTACTGTGGAATAAAACAATGCACTCTCTCTGAAGTGGTTAAAATAGAGGGACCATGTTGCCCTTTCAGCTTAGAATTCAGTGGAGAAAGGACTTCTATAATTACTCAGTGACCTTTCCGTACTGGAGGCTAGATAGCTTTCATCACATTGACTACTGTAATCAATGTACACAACTCACAGAACAAACTCAACTTGAAAAGGCTCTAGACTCCCCAGTGGCTGTGACAGCAGCACAAAAAAAAAAAAAAAATCAGAGGTGTGCTTATGAAAAAAAGATGTGTGCTTAATTGTATTGAATGTGCACTTGAAGTGTATATCAAATCTTAAGTTAAAAGTATCACTTCCATGGCTGTCTCTTAACACACTTTAAGTGTACTTTGTAATGTCAAATTAAAAGTTTTATTTTAAAGTACATTTTAAATAATTGTTTTAATAAATGTTTTTGTTGTGCTTTAAAGAAGTACACTTATTTTTAGTTGACTAACATACGTCATGATTTTTAATTGTGTTATTCAATATTGCAGTAAATCTTAAATGTCTAAACTACAACTTCATTATTAAAGAAAGTGTACTAATTACTAATATATATATATATATATATATATATATATATATATATATATATATATATATATATATATATATATATATATATATATATATATATATATATATATATATATATATATATATATATATATATATATATATATATGACGTACAAATTTCAAGACAATTGACATTAAAGTATATTTAAGTTTACCATAAATGTTTGTCAGTACATTCGGCAGTATAGGTAATTATGACATTACACAGATGTACTCAAGTCCTACTCAAGTGTGTAAAAAAAAAAAAAACTAATTACGTTGAACTAATTACATTCAATATAATTTTAAACTATACATTTCCTTTAATTGCAAATAACAAGTATATTATAAATACTTTTTATTTATATATAATCATAACATATTATTTCAGTGAGTACTCTTTTTACAAGTATGCTAAAGTCTACTTCTTTGTCACAAGAGAGTAACTGTAACATTCATGAAAACTGCCTAATATGGGTAGACAATGAGAGATTTACATGCTGTCAGCCGAGTCAGACAAATGAGGAGAGAGAAAACCTTGTGCATCAGTTCATGTGATTCACTAAAACAATTGACTCACTTATGTAAAGACCACCTGTGATTCTCAACTGGATTTACTTCAGGATCCAGGTTTTATACTCATCAAATGGTGAGCCAACACAGAACCAAAAATGGGAAATAGTTTGTAAGTGTTTTCTGAACATTATTATATCATATATACAGAATGGTTGCTCCAATGAAGACGAAGATGAATCCAAAAATCAAACAAGGTTTATTTTAAATGACTCAAAGACATTCCAATGGCATAACCATTCGTAAACACAAGCAATACCAGACAACTGAAGAGTGAACAGACAGCAACTTAACTACATGGTAAATGAGGGAAATAATGGTTAACGCCTGTGATGATCAAATTAACTACCCCATGACATCTAAAAGGTGGCAGGAAAAGTGAACAAAAGAAGACATGTAACTCATTTTATTAATTTTTTTAAGAAAGAAGGCCTGTCATGCAGCCTGAAATTATTTGTGCAAGAAGTTTGCCAATATACATAACCCACTCTGACACATACTCATATATGTTTATACTGTATCTGAACTAAGTGAATTGAATTGAATTGAAATTATTTTATTTCAAGCAATATATAAAGACACAAAACAGGCAATAAAGAAGCATTTTGATTAGTCTGTACGACTAGTTTAAATTCATCATACTCTAACAACACAAATCCAACTGTTGCTCGAAAAGGAGTGGGTAGAAGTCAACTTATTTAAACCCACCCCGATTACATTTAAACAGGAAAACAACAAAAACAAAGAGAAACAAAGGTAGTGCTTCCTACTAAGTGAAAAATACATTTCCTAGATAACCATAGCATACAAAGTACAGCATACAGAAAAATAAATTAATGTTCCTATCAGAGTAATGTCTGAAAAGGGTATACGGCAGGCACTTTTTTTCAAAGTGATGTGCTTCAAAAAACTCTAATTGCTCCTTGGTTCCTCACTACTCTGTCCTCCATGACCCAGAAATCGATCGAGCCCCATCATGAAGGATATATCAATTTACTAAAGCCACTATAAGGCGAGGAAGCTTCCAGAGGAGACTGGAGATCTAGGAAATATAGGTGTATACTTGCCTGAAGTCTTTTTTGTGTCCAATAATTCTTTACACTTCTGGAACATAATAGTTCTAATTTGTGTTTTTTGAGTCAACCATACATTTTTATATATTTAACATATCAACAGTACATCTTGCTTTATTCAATATGTCTTGTTTAACCAGCTACATCAACATAACAGCACAGCAAGGTATTAAGCACAAAGTAATGTTTTATTACAGCATTTACATTATTATTTTTTAATTACACAAAGTACATTGATATTATAAATATACATATATACATTATATATTCAAAAACAGCTTTGGTTTTGAATATAATCCTTGATTTTCTTTCAAAAAATAAAATAAGGTTTGCTTTAGTGAAAATGAAATGTTGTAAAATATTATCAATAAAATACGCTCTTTCAGTTCACTAATAATATAAAAAATGAGTTTGAACAATCAAACAAATAAGAGGTATATATTTTTTTCTCCTGGGAATCGAACCTTGATCATGATGTTGCTTGCACACGCCTCCATTTGAGCTTCCTTGTATCTTCATAGTGACCTACACACTATATGAGGTGTGATGGGTGGGTATACAGCTCTCAGTGCCAGCTGTGTTGTTCTGTTGTCTTTGGGACTGTCACCGCACTTGCTAATAACAGTAACGTTTGTGAGCACAGAGTTGCTTTTCTGTCTAGGATGCAAAAGACTCCAAAAAACTCCTCGAGCTCTCTTTCGGAAGTGACTCCCTACGACAACGTACAAGAAAGGGTTTATTGAGCTATTGCTATACCCTAAATAAGTAGCCAGCTGGTTGCCTATTTGTAACGTGTGCTCCCAGAGGCACCCAGGTAAGAGCTGAAAGTAGTCGAGAGTGTCTAGGAACCGCACCAGCTGAAAGGGTGTCCAGCACAGGAGAAACACAGTGAGGACCATAAGAACCAGCTGAGCGGCCTTCCTCTCTGTCTGCACCCTTGGTTGAATCCCCATTCCCCGATTTTTAAGCGCCTTGACCATGTGAAAGGTGCAAAGTGAAATGATCGGCAGGGGAACCAGGAATCCAACCAAGTTCGTTGTAAGGTACAATTGTAGCACCCAGGCTGGATGAGGGTACACTAGATAGCAGGCTTCCACCCCTGCAATTGGAACAAAATTTACTCTTCGGAAGAGCAAGGCTGGGAGGCTGAGGGTGAATCCAACAGTCCAAATCACCACGCAGATACGCTTGGCCCATTTGGGGCATCTCAGCCTACTAGGATTCATGGGTTTGGCCAAGGCGAGGTAGCGGTCCACACTGACCAGCACTAGGAAGAATATGCTGCAGTAGTAGTTCATCGAGATGGCGGTGTTAACCACCTTGCAGAGCAGTTGACCAAAGATCCATTGATAGTTTCGTACTATGGTGACCGTCCAGAAGGGCAAACAGAGGACCATAATGAGGTCTGCAGCTGCCAGGTTGCCCAGATACACATCAGCTACGCTGCACGGCTTCCGCTGGAGGCAGAACACACAGAGGACCAGACTGTTGCCCACTACTCCCAGAATGCTGATAAGAGCCAGAAATGGAGGCTGGAAAGAAGATAGCCATATCCAGGCAACTGTGTCATTGCAGGGGACGTTCGATGAATTTAGCTCCATTGGGACACTGTGAAAAAGATATTTTTTTTTTTACTTTTAAGATTTACTTTGAAACTATTTTCTTTCAGAAACTGCTAGTAAATTTCACAAGTTATCACAAAGAAATGGCACGTAACATTCAATTAAACATGAAGTTTGAAGTAGAACGACTAAAATGGTATTTTCTTGTAAAACGGATGACAATAATTTACAATTTATGTTCAGGATAATTACAAAATCCTGCTATTTATTCCTGAATTGGTAAAGGTTGAAGTTTCCTTGTTTGGTAACTAAAAACAACTAATCCAGCTCGAGGAATGAAGGGGAGTCATTTGCTGGAACTGATCCATCTGTCTGAGCAAAATCCGGAAATTCCAAGTATATTTTCAGTAGGCTGCATACAATTCTTACATATTTTCAAAATATTAGAAAATGCTGTTTTTTAAGTTTGTATTTTGATTTATATTGTTTCATCTCCATATATCAGGTAATTCAATTATATTATTTAATAACATTAAAGTCTCTTTGCTAGCATAACCTGTTATTGTGATTAGTGATGAATGTAACTTGTACTGTTTGAATATAACCATTATTATTAAAGTCCTGATGACTTGTAAGAATCTCACCTACCTTTCATGTTAAGTGACAGTTCCAGATTTTAGATCCAGAGTCACTATCCGTTCACTTCCGATGTATTGACTGGCTGAATCTCCTCCAACAAGACAGTGGTGAGATCAGACAGGCGCTCTTATAAACGCATAATGAGACTGTCGTCACTGGATGCCTGGATCTGTTCTCACTTTCCATTTGTCATGCTCTGGCTGTCTTTCTTGTGAGTAAAACACTTGCAGCTTCACTGTTACAGCTTCACTGTTATTAAGCTGATATGAAGATAAACATTATGACTCAAGCGTGACGCTGCCTTTATACCAAATCTTCAGCTCATGACACAGCAACTGCAGATACGTCAGTTATTATAGTGGTATTCCAGAATGATTTCACAATATGCAGTCTTTTCTAAAATGTCTTCTCAGACAGAGAAAGACAGAATTTTAAAGAAAGAAAAAAACCCTACATTTTATGGAATAAACCAAATAAACACAAATGTTGAGTTGGCAACACAGTAATCTAGCAAAACCCAACAGGCCAAACAATATAAAGTGCTTCTCCTTGACCCATGGAGACAGCTATTAGATTTTGAGTATTGAAAATAAAAACGGTTCCAGTCTCTACTCTTTTCCCCTCAATGTTCACTCAGAAATTCAATACCGCAACAAACTAAAAACGGAAAATGTTTTGTGCCTTTTGGTCATTCATTTACACGACAACAGTGTTTTGGCGGCCTGAAAACACAAATCTTTGAAATCAGGTTTCAAAGTGCAAGTTTAAAAAAAAAAAATGATACCGTTATTGTCTCCATGTAAACAACAAAACATTAATCTGTGAAACCGGTGACATCATGCACATGTGTATTCCATGTTCAGTCTATAAGCATGCGATTTCTTTACAAAGTGCCATTGCCGACTACTGGCCTGGCAGAATAATACAGCATTTTAGTCGCATTCACAGATCAGTGTGAAAGGGGATAATTCTGACAACATTGATGCCTGTTCACCAAAAAAATCTAAGGATTTTTAGTACATCACTGTTGTTTAAACATACCCTTAGATTCCATGAGAAACTAAACTCAAAATCAGGCATAACGTTACATTAACATTAGTTCATGCCATTCAAATATGGGTAACTTTATACTAAGAGGAATTACCTCATGTGTGGGGTAAAAGACCCCCCTCACCACCCCATACATTCATAAGAATTTAAAACAAAATAAACCAGTTTTAGGGTTTATTTTCACTCAAAATCTGTTGCTCCATCAATGTTCAATACAAACATATATATTTTTTCTGCAAACATACACTATGGGAGTAGTGAAAAGCACATTTTTCTTAAGGTGAGCCTTTACTGTAGCCCCGTTGTATGCTAGTACTTGAGTGAGAAAAGATTTAAATTATTATTATTATCAATAACAACACATTTTTTTGGGTGATCAATGCTCAGCAAAATGACAGACTTACTTTCTATGACAAGTGACATGACATGAAGGCCAGGTATGGTTACGGCACCCGGGGAGAGATTGGGGTTTAGGGGGCTTGCCCGAACCCAAAATCGAACCCACAAACTCTGGGTTACCAGTCTGCCTCTCTAACCATTAGACTATGACTTCAACTATTCATAAAAGCAGGTCACATAGACAATCCGTGCCATGATCAGCACTTCCAGCTCTCACCTGAGATGGATAGCTTAATTAAAGCTGGTGGCGGTACTTTGGTGGGAGGCTCAGAGGAGGGGGTGGGCAGGAAGCCATCTGTATCTGTTATCTGAATCCCGCATCAAGGCAGCCACCACTGTTTATATATCCAAACTGTAGAAGGTCCTTGTGAAACGATGCTTTTCTTTCTGTATTCTTCTGTACACCCGAGCAGTGAATAAGCTGATTTTTCTTCAATAATCTTTCATTATCTAAACCGTGCTGTTGAATTAAGAGGAAATGATGAAGAATAGGTGTTTTAGCTCTGTTTAGATCATGAAATGTCAAACTCTTGAAGAAAAAATCATATCTGCTTATATACTGCCTAATCACTGTTTGAGTGTACAGAAGAATACAGACAGAATGAAAATGAGAGAGCCAAAAGGAAAATGTATTTCTTGTCATGAACAATCTAGGTCATAGCTATTACTGTATTTCATATTTCTAAACAATTTATGAAAGAATGTACAAGATAAAAATCCCCCAGCTGTTTAAATTTTCCTACTGCTTTAAACAATCTCCTGAGAGTCACGGATAGTTTCAAGGCCGATTGCTAAATGTCTTGTAATGCAGCAGCACCAGACGGTGGGAAATGGTGAACATGAATAGCAAGAGGCCCACAGAAGGGCTATTTTGCACATCAGTATTACTATGGTAACATGAAATAGTATTACATAACTGCTAGTTCCGGTCTATATTTGACTGGCCCAAACGTTGTTTCAAGAGAACTGATGTGTATCTAAAATGCTTCACTTTCACGTCAATGGCCTGCGTTCACAATTAGGGTCCATTTTTGATAAATAAATAATGACACGGTGTGATATGTCATGTGTTGTTGTTGTTCATCTGAGGTTTTATTTTCAAAATTTTAAGAGCTTTAAGCACTATATATATATATATATTTTACTTTGTTCTTATACAGAAAACCATGGAATTCAATATGGTGTCCTAACTTTTTCACATGACTGTATTAATGCCTTATTCTGCATGACCATATTCTACATCCGAGATTTATTTTGGTCCTCATTTTTTATTTATGTATTTATTTATTTTGCTTAATTAGAATTGCTTGCTTTGCTTACATAAAGGCAAGGTTCGAGTCTATCTTTCTAACAGTATACAATTGGCCATCAAGATAAATTATATATATATATATAGCAACTCACTCTCTGAACATAACCTGCTCCAGATTCTACAGGGTTAGTTTACTTCAGAGGTAACAAGAAAACAAACAAACAAACAAACAAACAAAAAAAAAACACCTATACAGCCATGTTAACTTTGCAAGTGTAAACTGTAATTTAGCTTAAAGGGGTCTCATGACCTGCATTTTTTTATAATGTTTCCCAAGGTGCAGTTATAATGTTAGTATGATTTTTACATAATTGTTTTAAATAATTTACAAATAAAAGGCATTTTTCCTACCCTGATTTTAGCTCTCTGATTTGAACGCTGTTTGAAGGGGTGTCTGCTTTGAGACTTCAGTGTATACGCCCACTGCTGATTGGCTTACATCTATGCATATGAAATAACTAAGTATTACATGTGGAACTCTCTCAAAAACTTTTAGCATGTTTTTACTATTAAAGCTCTCAAGGTTAACTAAGAGTTAAAAGTGTTGATTATAGCATTATATTTAGATATATAGCATTCTATTTGGATTGTGGCATGGCATGTGCAGCATTTGTATATAATCTAATCACAGTTTAAATAATTATTTTCATCCTACTAAAAAAAACAATGTGAAGTTAACCGTTTAGTCACTGGTTTGATTTACTGACACGTAGACAAAGAACATCTGACTGTCCATTAATCATTACATATCAGAAATCACTGGTCACAGATCAGGCATTAGAATTAACACAGTTACTTATAGCATCAAAATTGGGTCTATATCTTACAGTACAATTTACCAAAGAATCCACAGAGAAATGTACTGAATACAAATAAATACTGCTCAACTGAGACATTTACCTCTTTGAAAATAAATAACAACATTCTTAGCAGTAGGATACTTTGGAAGGTAATGTTATTTTTCTAGGTTTCTAGGTTGATAGGTCTTTCACCTATCTTTTCCACAACAACCCATCCTCTGGGCCTGGTTTCAATAAAAGCTGTTTTTGGACTAACAATGAAGTTTTCAGTTCTGAAATAGCCTTACAGGATATTCTTATGACCTCTTATATGTCAAAAGCTCAAGGAAAATTGTATTTCTCAGTTCATGACCCCTTTAATCAGTCTTTCTTTATATATATATATATATATATATATATATATATATATATATAATTAGCATCAAACAAACAATATAGTTCTTATTCAATGAATGTAGACAGCTGTGTCAGCAGCTTAAATTTTGAATTGTAATATTAATGCTTCTTGACTATTTTATTGCTTGATTTAAACAATATTTGCTATTGCATTGATTTATGTTAATACGCTAACACTTCAGCTTGTGATTCTTCTTAAGTGGGGATCATTTTTTTGGATTTTTTACCCAACTTAAGCCTCTGAGATCCTTAAACCTTGCACTTCTGGAGATTCCAGGTAGGTTGCTGTTCTGGAAAATGGTGGCGCTGGAGACTAAAGGGTTCCCTTTCGAGGGAACTTCACACTGCGTCCACTAGGGACAGCTCTGGGAACAGCGTGATAGCGTCTGATACACGTATGTCAACTCAGCCAACGACGAGAGTGAGCGTCACGGGCGGGTGACGTCACGTCCAGGAAAGGATAAATACACATCCAGTCCGATCGCACTTCAGCTTTTCTGCCTCAGCAAAGCGATCTGTGTGAAAACTGTCTCTGTCTATTTATTGTTGTCCGTCAAAAGCACAATAAGTCTCAGTTTAAAAATGGTGAACACATCGGTATTCAAACAGTGTACTCCTCTGTGTCCCCGTTTCCTTACGGGTGGAGATACACATGATTTGTGTGTGATGTGTTTGGGAGTGGAGCATGCTCTATCAGCCTTCGAGGGGGCTGAGTGTGAGCATTGTGAGAAGTTGCCGCTTCGCATGCTCTGCTCCCGCCTGTCACTCTTCGAGAAGGGTGATCAGGATTGCGTTCCCTTTGGTTCTGGACACGCTGCTGCCAAGGCACAGTGGAGAATGACATCATGGGGATTGCAGATGGATCTCTCGGCGGGGTTTGAGACGGGCGCGAGCACCCTTTCTCTGCCTTCACCCGAGAGATCTGTCACTCAATCTCTGGTGTCGGAAGCCCGCGCTGTCAGCTTTATTGTCGATTCTTCACATGTTCCAGACATACAAAGCAATCTAAATTACGTTTCCCTCCATCCCACGGTGAAGACAAGACATATAGTTTAAACTAGACGAGTTAAAAATAAAATAAAACTAGCGTTCAATATCAATGTATAGACATTTAAATTAAAATTAAGTCTGCAAGTGGCATGTAGTGCAAAGACAGTTTGGTCATAGTAAACATCAGAAGTGTGCAAATGTTATGGTAGTGCAAAAGACAGTTCGTCAAGCAGCATCTGAAGTATGCAAATGGCATTGTAGTGCAAAGATAGTTCAGTCATAGCAGCATAAAAGGTGTGCGAGTGACATGATAGTGCAGGAACAGTCAAAAAATGTGCAAATGGCCTGATAGTGCAAGGACAGTGTTGGGGGGGGGGGGGGGGGGGTCATCTTCTTGACGGCCTGGTGACTGAGGGGAGAGAGTTCAGCATCCTAACAGCCTGGTGGGTGAAGCCGTTGCTGAGTCTGGTGGTGTGGGAGTGGAGGTTCCTGTACCTCTTCCCAGATGGCAGGAGGCTGAACAGATTGTGAGCTGGATGACTTGTGTCGCTCACAATTGTGGTCGCTTTGCGGATGAGGCGGGTGGAGTATATGTCTTTCAGGGAGGGGAGTGGGGCACCAATGATCTTTCAGGCTGTGTTAACTATGCGCTGAAGAGCTTTTCTGTTGTATTCAGTGCAGCTCCCGCCACACACAGTGATGCAGCTGGAAAGGATGCTTTCAATGGTGCCTCTGTAGAAAGTGCTCATGATGGGTGGTGGAGCACTTGCCCGTCTGAGTCTGCGCAGGAAGTAGAGATGCTGCTGAGCCTTCTTCACCAGAGATACAGTGTTGGTGGTCCAGGAGAGGTCTTCACTGATGTGCACCCCCAGGAATTTGGTGCTGCTCTCTCTCTCCACAATGGCACCGTCGATGGACAGTGGCAGGTGTTCGGTGTGACCTCTCCGGAAGTCAACAATGATCTCTTTGGTTTTGCTGACGTTCAGCAGGAGACCCACCAGAGTTGTGTCGTCCGCAAACTTGATAATGTGATTTGTGTTATGAGTTGTTGTGCAGTCGTGTGTCAGCAGCGTGAAGAGCAGCGGACTGAGCACGCAGCCTGTTTGATGTGACGCACTACTTGAGGCCTCTGACTGAGGAAGTCCAAGAGCCAGTTGCAGAGTGAAGTACCTAGTCCTAGTTTGTCAAGTTTGCAGATGAGTTGTTGTGGAATTATTGTGTTGAATGCTGAACTGAAGTCTATGAATAGCATTCTCACATATGTGTCTTTTTTGTCCAGGTGGGTAAGGGCTGGATGAAGGGCAGAGCAGATTGCATCCTCTGTAGATCGTTTGGCTCGGTATGCAAACTGGTGGGGGTCCAGGTTGGGGGGGGGGGGGGGGGGGGTGGATTTGATGTGTGACATGACAAGCCGTTCGAAGCACTTCATGATGATGGGTGTCAGTGCCACAGGGCGGTATTCATTGAAGCAGGATGGTGCAGGTTTCTTTGGTACAGGTATGATGGTGGTGGCTTTGAAGCATGATGGAACTGTGGCTTGCTTCAGGGAAGTGTTGAAGACATCTGTGAAGACCTCCTTCAGCTCCTTTGCGCAGTCCTTCAGTACACGGCCAGGAATGTTGTCTGGACCTGTTGCTTTGAGGGAGTTGATAGTGGCGAGTGTCCTCTTCATGCTGGCGGTGGAGAGGCACAGGGGCTGATCATGGGGGGGGGGGGGGGTCTTCTGTGGCCTTGTGTTGTTTTGTTTTTCAAAGCGTGCGAAGAAACTGTTTAGGCTGTTGAGCAGAGATGGGTTGCTCTCGCAGCACTGTGGCGCAGGCCTGTAGTCCGTGATGGCCTGAATGCCCTGCCAGAGGCTCCGTGCGTCTCTACTGTCTCTGTAGTGTGGTGTATGCTGGTGTAATTTTGGAAGGACAGTCTTGAGGTCAGCATGATTGAAGTCCCCTGCAAGGATGATGAAGCCATCTGGGTGTTCTGTCTGTTGATCACTGATATCCTGGAACAGTTTATTTAGTGCCTCGTTCCTATCGCTGTTGTTGTTAGTGGGAGGCAAGTAAACCGCGACTATCAAGACCGCGCTGAACTCCCGAGGCAAATAGAATGGTCGGCACTTTATGATCATAAACTCCACCAGTGGTGAGCAATGTTTACACACCACCATAGTGTCTCGCCAGCTCTCGTTTCGGATATAGACACAAACTCCCCCGCCACGCGTCTTTCCTCCGTCTATGAGGCCCTGTCCGCCCGGTAGCATACTAACTGCTCCAGTTGTACAGCAGGGTCGGGAATGTTGTCATTTAGCCAGGTTTCAGTGAAGATAAGCACACAGCAGTTACTCACTGTCCGGTTCGCTGACCTCAGCAGTCGTATGTGATCCATTTTGTTGTCCAGTGATCGTACATTTGCCAGGAGAATGGATGGATAGAGAAGGTCGATAGAGAAGGGGTACAGAATTCAGTTTGGGTTCCACCCACCTCGATTCAACGGAGTGCTTTTAACATTAGTACGTCCCGAGCAGGCTCTAATAATGGAACAGGAAGTAGAAACCTTGTTAAGAAAGGAGGCTATAGAACAGGTCCCTGTACAGAACAGAGAATCGGGTTTTTACAGCCGGTACTTCTTAGTTCCAAAAAAGGATGGCTGGTTGCGCCCCATATTAGATCTTCGTCGCCTGAATTGTACAGTCAGAAAACTAAAATTCAAGATGCTGACGCTAAGACAGATTGTGACACAAATCAGATCCGAGGATTGGTTTGTCACAATAGATCTGAAGGACGCATACTTCCATGTCTCCATCCTTCCACAACACAGGAAGTTCCTGAGATTCGCTTTCGGGGGCAAAGCGTACCAGTATCGGGTTCTTCCATTTGGTCTATCTCTTTCACCCCACACATTCACGAAATGCGTAGATGCAGCTCTGGCCCCTCTCAGGCTGCAGGGCATACGCATTCTGAACTATATAGACGACTGGCTGATCCTGGCACAGTTGCAGGAGATGGCGGTTCGGCATCGAGATGTCGTCCACGCGGCGGTGTCTCCGCGCCTTGGTCATATGGAAGAAACCCTGGTTCCTGTACCAGGGTCCTGTGTTGGGGGCACAATGTCGTCGAGTCACCCTGATGACAGATGCCTCTCTCACGGGCTGGGGAGCGGTAATGGAAGGCCGCTCAGCTCAGGGTCTTTGGGGGGACCATCATCTTTCATGGCACATCAACTGCCTGGAGATGATGGCAGTTTTCAAAGCATTTAAATTTTTCCTCCCAGACCTGAGGGGCCATCATGTGTTGGTCCGTACGGACAACACATCGGTGGTCTCCTATGTAAATCGCCAGGGGGGTCTGCGTTAACGCCCATTGTGCAAGCTAGCGCACCAGATCCTCCTGTGGTCTCTGGGGAAGTTACGCATTACGTCTTTACGCATTTCCCCCAGTTGTTCTGCTCCAGGGAGTTCTGGAGAAAGTTCGCCGGGAGGGGATAAGTCTACTGCTAGTAGCTCCTTACTGGCCGAGCCGGATTTGGTTTTCGAACCTCGTAGCATTGCTTGATGGCTCACCCTGGAAGATTTCAATCAGGAGGGATCTTCTATCTCAGGCGGAGGGCTCAATATTTCACCCCCGCCCAGAAATGTGGAACCTGTGGGTTTGGCCGCTGAGGGGGCCGAGCTCATAGAGTCTGGTCTCTCTACCGAGGTAGTGGAGACCATTCTCAGCTCCAGAGCTTCGTCCACGAGGAGACTATATGCCCTGAAGTTGTTCACTTCTTGGTGTCAAGAACGACAGTTAGATCCAGTCAACTGCCCTGTTGGTTCAGTGCTAGATTTTCTACAAGAGCGTTTCTCTTCTGGGTTGTCCCCTGCTACACTAAAGGTGTATGTTTCATCTATTTCTGCTTACCATGCCCATGTGAATGGTATTACTGTGGGGAGGAACCCGTTGGTAACTAGTTTCCTTCGTGGCACTAGGAGGCTGAGGTCCGCGGTGCGCACTAGAGTTCCTACTTGGGATTTGGCTATAGTGTTGGAAGGTTTATCTGCGGCTCCGTTCGAGCCACTTGACATCATCTCAGAAAAGTTTCTGACTCTGAAAACCATCTTCCTTCTTGCCATCTCTTCTATTAAGAGAGTAGGAGACCTTCAGGCCTTATCAATATCCCCTTCGTGCTTGGAGTTTGCACCAGGGATGGTTAAAGCTTTCCTTTACCCTAGATTAGGGTATGTTCCGAAGGTGTTAACCAATGTTCCACGGCCTATAGTGCTGCAAGCTCTCTGTCCTCCTCCATTTGTTAATCCAGACCAGGAAAGCTTGAACCTTGTATGTCCAGTGCAAGCACTGGATGCTTATGTCCACAGAGCTGCCCTGTGGAGGAAAGTGGATCAATTGTTTGTTTGTTTGTTTTGGACCTCAGAACAGAGGTCTACCTGCGTCCAAACATACAATGAGCAAGTGGATAGTCAAGGCTATCTCACTGGCTTATGGGTCTTCTGGTCAGCAGTGTCCCTTAGCTGTCAGAGCCCACTCTACTAGGGGTATGGCGTCCTCTAAGGCCTTGGTATCGGGGGTTTCCCTCAAAGAGGTTTGCGATGCGGCCGGTTGGTTCCCGCCTCTTAGAGATACTATGATCTTGACCTGGAATGTGCTCCAGGTTCTTCAGTGCTCCTGTCTTGAATGTGCCACAGTTTCACACGACAGGCATTTGGTATAATAGCGTTTTGGTATTTCGTTCCCAGAGCTGTCCCTAGTGGACGCAGTTCCCTCGAAAGGGAACGTCTCAGGTTATGACTATAACCACGAAACGAAACACTGCGTCCCTTTGCCATACTCCCTGTATCCCTGCGATCCCTTGCTTCGGCAGTTTAGCTGAAGTGTGATCGGACCGGATGTGTATTTATCCTTTCCTGGACCTGACGTCACCCGCCCGTGATGCTCACTCTCGCTGTTGGCTGAGTTGACATACGTGCATCAGACGCTATCACGCTGTAGGCGTTCCCAGAGCTGTCCCTAGTGGATGCAGTGTTTCGTTCCCTTCTCTGGGAACTATGGTTATAGTCATAACCTGAGACGTTCCTGATGGTTTCACACTTAATTCTTCATTCTTTTGCAGTAAACAGGTGTCTTTTCTTTTCCACCTGTTTTTGTCTGACCCTGTGCAAATGATGAGAATTCATCACTGTCCAATGGTCATGCCTTAACTGCCATTTCTAGTATTGCATTAGTATTGTATCCTTCTCATGGACATTTAATAATTATCAGTCTGAGTTAAATCTCTTTTTTTTTTGGCTCATTTTATCTGCAAAAGAAAACATGCCCAATAATTTGGTTATAATGTGTTTTTCATTTCCAGCCTTCATTAACATATAACTTATAAATTATTAAATACAAAATCAATAGTAGTTATTGGGATTAATGTGGTTTGGAATTGGTGAAATGTGCCTGGAACAAAAATATCATCTGAAAATCAATGTGCCTGGAACAAAAATATAATCTGAAAATCAATGTGCCTGAAAATTCTGCATGCAGTGTAGTTTTAGTTTTATTTTTGAAATAAAAAAAATATAAAAATAGTAAAACTATGTTTTTGAAAAATATGTAAAGAATATAGCATTGATATGTGCCCTTTTAGAAACATTTATATTCTAGGCATCATACTCTGTTTGAATTAGAGAAACAGAAGACTTGTATGTTAGTTATTAGCTATTTAACAAAGCACCAAACTAATCAGAGATGATCAGCCTGACATGTATGAGCACTGTAAATTGATGTGCCGTAATATTACACACAGACCAGCAATATCCGTTCAGGACAATCTGTCCATAAGACGTCTGAGTTATTCCTCAAGAGACCAATCAGTAGAGTTAACAGACTCCTAATCATCAGATCTTACTGTCCAGAACATGGAAAACATGGCACAGGAGCACATAAGATGACATTTCATACACCATAGGACATTTCTCTAAAACAAATAAAGGAGATCCAGGCTTGGTGTGGCATATCTAATTATGTTTTTGAATCCCAATGTCATCATACTTTCTTGGGAAACAAGGTAATACCATGCTGGGAAAGAACATATGAAAGGATCAGTTGTGTTCTATAAATTACTACTTGTATGTGTTCCAGCTTAATTCAATTCATTAATTATAATCTCAGTAGGTTAGTATGTTTTCTATTTTTGCAGTTCATTTTTGTTATTTCATTGTTTTACTGCTTAAATTGCTAAAATACTATACAATAAAACATTTTAACATTATAATATGTTTAACTTTTCATGATTTTATATTTTAAATAAAGGTATTCTTTTCAAATCATTGTTAATAATAAGCAGGTTCTCTTTTATTTGTAATGTGTTAGACATGCACAAAGATGAATCAAAAATGTATTAAACAAAGAGAAAACACTTAGCAAAGACGTAGCAATTACACACATTTACATAAACAATACCGAACATTGAACAGACTGAACGAAAGGCTTAAAAACACCTGCGAGCAACGGAAAACAGAACAGGTGTAGAACTAATTAACAACCATGGAAACAATCAAAGAACTAGAACTGCACAGTGTCAAACAGGCACATGGAAAACCAAACAAAAAACACAACGAACTGACAGAACTAAACAAAACTGTGACATTATCTTCACTACTTTGTATTTATTTATACCATGGTCTGTCTGAAAACATACATATATTAATGCACTGCTTGCATTAAAGCACACACACAGGCCCTGTGCCAAATGGTACCCTGATACACATGCGGTTTTCCTTCGAGTCTGCAATGCTTTGACTGTCGGGACGTCTGCTGCAGAGCTCGCTTCAGTGCAGATTCAGCAAAAGTGCGCACCAAGGGTGCATATAGAGGATATCCACGCGTGGATATTCCGTGGATCCAGGGCGCAATCTCAGACCCCCCTGATGATTCAGATACAAAACTACAGACGTATTGTCTGTTCGTATCAGGACATGGCGGCCGCGGAGGTCCGGGAAAAAGCTCCTCAGAGCTCTGTAGACCACCAGCATTTCCAGGCAATTTACGTGCCAGGAGGAATGCCGGGTCTTCCACGGCCCTCTCGCAAAGCGGCATCTGTTGAAGAGGTTTTCCAGCAACATGATGCTCCCAGCACTGGCCCCTGGTACAGGAACCAAGGATTCTTCCATATGACGAGGGAACGAAGGCATCTGCGCATTACCCTGATCATACAGAATGGTTTTCCCCTCGAGGAAAACCTCCTGATTACCAGCCACCACTGTAGGGGTCTCGTGCAGCAGGCCGAGATATATTCTGTTGGACGCAGCTGCATTGAGCCCCAGCACTCCTTAAAACTGCTTCACAGTGATGCTGTGGCCTAGCTTCATTATAGAGACCATCGCCCGTATGTACTCGACACGCGCAGGAGACAGTAGCCTGCAACATAGTCGAATCCCATACGACTCCCAGGAACCCGGTTCTCTGAGAAGGTGTCAACACGCTACTGCGTGTAAAGTCTCAACCCCAAGCACTAAGAGCAGCCAAGGACGACATCTCAATGCCGAACTGCTGCTACTCGCGACTGGGCCAAAGTGAGCCCATTTTATGTAGTTCAGCACACGGATGCCCCAGAGACTCAGTTGGACCCAGAGCTGTATCCATGCACCCGGGAACGTATGAGGAGAAAGAGCCAGGCCGTATGGAAGAACCTGATATTGGTACGCTTTGCCCCCAAAAGCGAACTTCAGGAACTTCCTGTGACACAGAAGGATGGATACATGGAAGTATGCGTCCTCTTTAGACCCATCGTGACAGACCAGTTCTCAGACTGGATCTGAATCATGACGGAGAAATTGTAAGCATCTTGAATCTGAATCTCCTCAGAGAACGATCCAAGTACCTCAGATCTAAAGTTGGACACAACTCGCCATCCTTCTTAGGAACTATGAAGTACCGGCTGTAGAACCCGGACTCCCTGTCTGGCGGAGGAGCACATTCTGTGGCCTCCTTACCAACAGGGAGTAAACTTCCTGTTCCATTACCCGAACCTGTCCAGGGACCACTGCCGTCCAGAACACCCCATTGAACTTCGGGGGAAGGTAACCGAACTGCAGTCTATATCCCCTTTTCTACAGTCACAGGCCCCACGCAGATATATTCGGAGACATAACCATGCGCCAAGATAATCTACTAAGGGAACCAGCCTCTCGAAGCTGGCTTCGGGTGTCCACTGAGCCTCACTCACGACCACCTGAAGCGGCTGACCGGCAGGGACCAGTCGAGAATGATTCTCAGTGCGCGGATGCGTTCGCTGTCAGTCGCAGGTCTTTCTAGAGGCGGATGGAGCAGCGTGCATTTGCAGGAATTTGATGTGGCCCGAAACATACTAGACGGCGAGAACACAGCATCGATTCCCAAAGCTTCACAGGGGAGGCGACCTCGATCGCTCCTTCCTGGGAGAGGGGGCTGGCCAGCAGGGGCCTCATCTAAGGGAACAGCTCGACAGGGTCGCAAAACTAGGGCGGACACTGCAATTAGCAATTGCATGAAACTGATGTGTCCCGCAGGCCACAAGGCGGCGAGAACAACATCAAGTTCCTGAGGGCTACGAGGAGGAGCAACCTCACTATGCATGAAAGCAGCCCCCTCAGGAACTGCCCATGCATGTTATGCTCCCATCTTAGAT
Organism: Romanogobio albipinnatus; assembly: GCA_023566225.1. NCBI lineage: Eukaryota > Metazoa > Chordata > Actinopteri > Cypriniformes > Gobionidae > Romanogobio > Romanogobio albipinnatus. Next base: position 20,299,259 of record CM042256.1, on the reverse strand, counting down.
GAATATTCAGACAAGTAAAACACATTTGGATGACAGACTGATTTAAAATATCTAACTTATCAAAGTCAGATAATATGACACTTAATTCCTCAGAATTAAATGCCAACATAATCACCCAACCCGTGCAACCTGATCTGAATGACAGGCTGAATAAAATATCTAACTCCTCAAAGTCATATAATATTTAATTTTAATTGCTCAGAATTAAATGCAGCCATAAATACCAACCGGTGAATTAATAGGCTGAATAAAAATATCTAACTTCTCAAAGTCAGATAATATTTCATTTTAATTCCTCAGAATTAAATGCAGCCAAAATCACCAGACGATACTGTCTTAAAGGTCCCGTTCTTCGTGTTTTTTTGAAGCTTTGATTGTGTTTACAGTGTGCAATATAACATGTGTTCATGTTTCGCGTGTAAAAAAACACAGTATTTTTCACACAATGTACTTATCTGTACACCGCTGTTTTCACTGTCCTAAAAACGGCTGGTGAGTTCCTTGTTCTATGAAGTCCCTCCTTCAGAAATACGTAACGAGTTCTGATTGTCTAAGCGGTTCCCATGTTGTGATTCGACCGCAGCTTAGCGCACGTGCCAGCGGTTCCTGTGTTGTGATTCGACAGCAGACTCCTCTGGATCATCCTAATGGTCATTGGCAAACTCAAGACAGGCCTTGACATGTGCTGGTTTAAGCAGGGGAACCTTCCGTGCCATGCATGATTTCAAACCATGACGTCTTAGTGTATTACCAACAGTAACCTTGGAAACGGTGGTCCCAGCTCTTTTCAGGTCATTGACCAGCTCCTCCCATGTAGTTCTGGGCTGATTTCTCTCCTTTCTTAGGATCATTGAGACCCCACGAGGTGATATCTTGCATGGAGCCCCAGTCCGAGGGAGATTGACAATCATGTTTAGCTTCGTCCATTTTCTAATGATTGCTCCAACAGTGGACCTTTTTTCACCAAGCTGCTTGGCAGTTTCCCCGTAGCCCTTTCCAGCCTTGTGGAGGTGTACAATTTTGTCTCTAGTGTCTTTGGACAGCTCTTTGGTCTTGGCCATGTTAGTAGTTGGATTCTTACTGATTGTATGGGGTATACAGGTGTCTTTATGCAGCTAATGACCTCAAACAGGTGCATCTAATTTAGGATAATAAATGGAGTGGAGGTGGACATTTTAAAGGCAGACTAACAGGTCTTTGAGGGTCAGAATTCTAGCTGATAGACAGGTGTTCAAATTATTTGCAGCTGTATCATATAAACAAATAGTTAAAAAAATCATACATTGTGATTTCTGGATTATTTTTTTAGATTATGTCTCTCACAGTGGACATGCACCTACGATGACAGATCTCTCCATGATTTCCAAGTGGGAGAACTTGCAAAATAGCAGGGTGTTCAAATACTTATTTTCCTCACTGTATTTGGACAGACAACACCAAATAGACAGACAATTCACACAAAGCGCTTCAGCTGAAGAGCAAAAAGCTAATTTGTTTGTGTGTCAGCGTCCCTTTGTATCTTCCGGTTATGCGGTCATCTACTACGTCATGACGCAGCACCAATCAGGATTGGATAGATTTAATTCATGCTTCAGACACGCTACGCTGAGGGCGTTCCCAGAGTGTCGTCACTCGACGACGCAGTGCGAGTTCCCTCGAAGGGGAACATACGAAACAGCCACTATGAAATATTTCATATTTAATGTAAGCAATAATAGCATTTTTAATAAACTAATTTTTGCCAAAACACCATATTTCTTCATTGTTAGTATCTGCAAGGTAAATTACTATAAAGGTGGTGGTGCTGGATTGACAAGCTTGTAGTGTGTATTGGCGTTTTCCAATTTTGCAGTTTCACATGAGCTCCAATTAAACAAACAAACAAAAAAAAACAGTGCCTATATGGGGAGGAATGGGAGGTCTCTCTCGCTTCGGCCTGTCAATTCAGACAACAAACCAAAACCAAACCAAAATGGGCCGTTGTTTATTGGCATGATGGGCCAGTCTGTGGCCAAAAAAAAGAAAAAAAGAGAACTTGGCCCCAAAGGGCGTTGGTTGGAAAATGCCCGGTGTGCCCGGTTATCAATCCAGCCCTAATTATCATCTCTATCACAGTCAGGCTTATGTGACATTGCAGTTCTTCATCATTGTGAAAGTTTATTATCTGCTCGAATTTTAAAGCCATAGCAGTCTAAACTTCTGATAAATGGTTTTCTCTGTGCACACATCCGAAGCACGTGCACTGAAATCTGGCTGTCAGAAGGTGTGTCCTGTGAGTATTAAACTAAGTTCTCCTTCTGTGTATTAGGATGAAATCAGCATAATATACTGTACCTGTGCTAATAGGCACAGACTGTTAGCATTCGTGGGCGGGGACTGTGCAATGTGATGTCACATTGATTATGATTAATGATGGGGATTAAAAAAAAGTAGTGGGTGGATTTTTACCATTGTGGTTTTGTAGTCACACTGCCTACTCACATTTATGTTCAAATTTAATCATTTAATTTTTTGTTAACTTTTAGACTTTAAAGGGGACCTATTTTGAAAAATTTCTAACTTTTATAAGGTGTTTGAACACAGATGTGTGTCCACGGTCTCTCCAAATGAGCGGTTTCAGATTTCCAGATCTCTTTCGTAAGAGTAGGGGTTCCCGTCCATGACTGGTAACGATCTGCCCTATTAGCAAAGATAGGGGAGAGCGGGGAACAACCTAACGCTTTTTGAATTTCTCAGTTTATGTAAATCCACTTGGGGTTCAGAGTATTTATTTTTTCCCACATTAATTGTATACTTTTTTTCTTGATTTACCCCGAAAGAATGGAGTGAAATGTGACAACATGCCCCATAGGTGGGGTACATTGTAACATGTTAGGGGCACATTGTAACATGACCAAATGAAAGCTTAAAATGTTACCTGATATAATCAAAAAAATATCCAAGACAAGCTAAAATATTTTCTCAACAAAATACAATTATTAACTTTTTTAAATAAAATAATGGCATTTTTAATCATTACAAATATAAAAAAAATTGAGTTTGACAACAAACACCGCTAAATACAGCTATACAGCATAGTTCTAAACATAATTGTGGCGGAGGGGGCTTGGTTTTGCGAAGTCTGTAGCGGGAGAGAGAAAGCTGAGCCAAGGGTGCAGATTAGTGATGGGAAGTTCGGATCATTTTACTGACTCGGATCTTTGAATCTGGTTCAGCAAAATGAACGAATCTTTTTTCAAGTCATTTCGTTCATTTCAGCAGAATCTAATTAAAATGTTACATTTTTCATTTTTAAACACATTTAGTACTTTTGGAATAAAAAAATGAACTATAAGCTAATGCAGCCATGGCCAAACTTTGAGAAATAAATTATTAATTAATTGCTTAGCTTGATTCAGGCTATGTATGCAGTTCACCTCACCTCCCGATCCAAATCGTTCTTCTTCTTTTTTTCCAAATCGTTTACCTCTCGTGTCTGTCTTCAGACTCGAGCCGTTAGTTCCGTCATGTCTGATGCTCTGATCTGGCCGTGACAGCCGTGTAATACATATGCGTCCGGAAACAGATTTGAACAGTTCATCTCGAGTCTTTGAGTCGTTCCTTCAAGTCCCCATAGGCTGAATGCAGAAACAAAAATGATCAGTTCATCTCTCGAGTCAGTCTTTGGGTCTTAGTCTCGTTCTTTTGTCACGTGACCGCTTCCCGGGTTCAGTGTCTCGCAACATATACAACATTACAGTCGTATTATTGACTGTATATTATTTTTTGTTTAGGAATTATCATACAATTATCAAAAGATATCTGCAACAAACATCTGAAAAATAACAAAGTGACATCTTGTTCCTGTCAGTCTATTTTTATTGTTAAATGTTTCTTGTGCCCCTGTGGTGTTTTTTTAAATTATTATTTAAATTATATATATATATATGATATGGCTTTGCTATTTACTGAAGATTAGAACCCACTGTAAACAAGTCTCAATCTTTGCTTTATCAAAGTGATTTCCCCATCATACAGATAAAGTTTAAAGCATTTACCAACTCTTTAATAATATAATTCTGTTATAGAAAAGAACCATCATTACAGATATTCACAAATATATAAAGTGTAAGAAATAAAAAAGGTACAATTTGAGGCCAGAACGCGCATCAAAAAAAGTTATATGTGAATTATTAACTAATTTCTGCATGCAATACGGCTGTCATGTCACGTGACAAAAGAACGAGACTAGGACCCGAAGACTGACTCGAGATGAACTAATAATTTCTGTTTCTGCATTCAGCCTATGGGGACTTGAAGGAACAACTCAAAAGACTTGAGATGAACTGTTCAAATCTGTTTCCGCCGGTACAGACTGCATATCCGTGCCTTAATATGGGGCTGGGACTTGATGAACGAACGACTCGAGAAATGAACTAGGCTGCATTTCCCGATAACATTGTCTCTTAGCGCGCTACGAAGACTCTAAAGGTATAACTTAAATAAAGGTATACCATTTCTAGGTGTGTTCCTCGAACTATATCTTAGGAGGTTGCTTAAGGTAAACCTTCTTATGTGCGACGTTAGCAGGTGCTGTCCGTGGCATTTTTCCGAACCAGCAATTTCATACTCAACCGCATCATGCGTCAACCCTACACTAACTGGCAGTATGCCTTCACTGGCATTTGAAAGAGTCATTTATATTATTACAATATATTTTCCATAGTGTGTTAATTTACTCCACAATCAGGGATGATTGCCCAGCAGCTGCATTACATTATTGTGTAAATAACTAATTTCTGTTACTGAATGAACGCACCGCCACCCCGAGGTGTTACTCAGCCCATATCCATCCCCAACCACCTCCAGAAAACTCCCCACGGCATAAAAACGGAGAGCCGCCAGCAGCTGGATTTCAGGGCTGAGAGGGTAGCTCCGTCCAGTTTGTCTCGACAAAGTTGAACCAACAAGATCTAAAAGCTGCTCAATTTGCTGTCGTGGTAGGCGAAATTTATTTTGAATAGCGGCTTCTGACATGGTAACCAGGGGACTAAAGTTTTCACGTATGAAATAGTGCACATACACTAAATGGCTCCGCGGACGGCGCCGTCTTTGATTTAGCACAACTATTCGCTGTCTCGCTGCCATAGTTTGACCAAACTCCCCTCCACAATCATTCCCTTTAAATAGGCTCCTAAGCTTTTCCTGTCTAATGGTTTGCCAGCTGATGTACCTTTGGATAATATAATTAAAAATCTAACAACCATTAGTGTAATGACATTTGTAATCCTTTCATTAAAAAAAATTAGCCTGATTGAACATTGGGTGTATATTACAACTTCAGAATTATATTCGTATAGACTGACATGTAAAGACGCTTTTTGCACAGTGGTGGCCACTAGTGGATTGAACTGTCAATAGTGATAATGTATGGCTAAGAGTGGTCCAGACCAACCTTACGAAAGTACAGAAGGTATTCTTAACTACGATAGTTTCGGGAAACACGTATTAACGTTAAGGTACACCTTAAGGTATAACTTAAGAACGACGTAGTGTTAAGAAGGTTTCGGGAAATGCAGCCCTAATCATTCTGATTCCTGTACGAGATGTTGCGCCATGCGCATGCGCGGGTCAATACAAAATGAACGAATCGCTCTCTGAGACGACTCGTCGTTCCCGAGTCATATTAAGGATTCGTTCAAAATGAACGAATCGTTCATGAACGGCATCACTAGTGCAGATGAGTAACACCTGTGTCTGATTGCAGTAATTGTTGTGGCGAAACTGCATATAAGCCACAGTGGGGAGAGAGTTGGGAGAGAGAGTTTTGAACTTGGACCTCGCGTGACTGCATTCCTGAGAAACGCATTGGAAACTGAGTGATTAAGCTGACGTATTTTTGAGAGTGTTTGCTGTGTTGATGCGCCACAAGCGCCTGTTTTGTTTTGTTTGTATATAAAGTTCTGAGAATAAAATCGCGAGTCCCAGTCACGCCGACCCCGCCTTCTTCCTTTCACATACATCCCTACACATACACATACATCGAACCTCATCACAATAATAATAATGAATAATTTCTGAACATTAACTCTCAGTCTTTTCTCATGGTTTCTCAAAAGAATTCATAAAAGTATAAAATATAATGGCATATTTCTAATAGGGGCACATTGTAACGCAGTGTTACAACACACCCCACCTGCACAACTGGGATTTTAATAGCGGCTCGTGTCTTCTACTGGTTAAATCGGCATTAAAGAACTATATCAACTGGTAAATAACAGATATAAGATTATAATAATATCAGATTTGTCTTATTTTAAATGAACACAAAAAAGAGATGAAAAATAAATTTACTTTTGCTATGGTTAAATAAAACCTTATGAAAATGAACCATGGTTTTACTACAAAAAAAAAAAAAAAAAAAAAAAACATGGTTATTGTAGTTAAACCATGGTAACCACAAATTAACCATGGTTTTGTTACTCGAACCATAGTTTAACCATGGTATTTGTGGTAAAACTGTGGTTATATAAATGGTAATCAATTAGCCAAAAAAACATGGTTACTACACTTTTACTATAATAAAACCATGGTTATTTTTCATAAGGGAATGTTCAGTAATATCTTCCAAAGATTTTTTAATTTTGGCGCTATTTTTTCTCTAAATAATGTTGATATGGCAACTAGTAAATACACTAAGTTTCATCATTCTGGCATGTGTGGAAAGTGTTAAAACGTGCATGATACAACTAATCCCGCATTAAGTTGTGCCCCGCACTCCCCTACTGCCTTGACTGAGCCGCAGCAGTCCGCCATTTCTGTTTCCTCGCTGTAGCAGCTGTACAATGTCTGCGGCCAAAAAAAAAAAACACATTACAAATGTTCTGTTAATGGATGAACCAATGACCGCAGGAGTCTCTCTTATGCCGGACTGCTTCACAAATGATGGTCAGTTCAGTGCTGGATTTGCACAAAAGCTGTTTCTGAAAGATTTTTTGATTAACATAGTCGATGAGTTGAATCAACTTAACTCCACAACAACTACATCAATTTGTCCACTAACCATTCAGAAATGTAACATTTTGGTTACGTGACATTCTCCAGTTTTGTTGTTGCTGGAGTATCCCAAGCACAAGCTGTAAAGGCTCCACCCGCTTCTTGATAGGGGGCTGGGAGCAGCAGCTCATTTGCATTTAAAGGGACACACAAAAACGTTGTGTTTTGCTCACACCCGAATAGGGGCAAATTTGACAAGCAATAATAAATGATCAGTAGGATATTTTTGAGATAAAACTTCAGACATATTCTGGGGACACCAGATACGTATATTAGCCTACATCTTGTAAAAAGGGGCATAATAGGTCCCCTTTAAGATTTGTGTCAGTACTGAAAAATGAAATGAAAATGACTATGAAAAATACATTTAAATGTGTTAAATGTGTGACCAGTTATCCTCCTCAACTTCTGGAGTAAGAACACATTTTGGTTTTTTTGACTTGTGCCTGTTATTTCAAGGCTCCTCGTTCTGCTATTTTTCAGTGCTGTCAGTATACAATCATTTTCTGAAGACATTTTTTGAATACATTTTATCCATGCCAGTCTTTTATAATGGCATAATTTGTTTCAGATAAACCTGCTCCTAAATGACAGGCAAGTTGCCGTTGGCCAGAATAAGCAGCGAAGTAGCCCAGCTCTATGCCACTGGTCCAAAAGTCTAGATCAGTGGTTACCGGCGAGGGGGCCCACTAGGGGGCTCAAGATGACTTAGATCATTTATGCCAATACAAGACCAAATAAACAGTTGCTAAAACAACTTAAAAATCAAGACATTTCTTATTTTAATACAACAGCTAAATTTTATACATTAGTACAATTAAAAGGAATAATCTATTAGTTAATCTGGACTGTTTAGTTGAGCAATCCATGTAACAAACAAAACCAGCTCTGAAAACTGATGAAAGAACAAAGACACTTGATATGTAATCTTATTAGATGATTAGTTCATTGCATTTGATAGATTTTACCTTTAAATAAAACATTTGCTATTTGAAAAGCTTAGTTTTTTCCATTACTATTGAGACTCACATGACATGACTTGGTTTGTTTTATGTTCATGCTTCTATGTCTTTTATTTTGTAGTTTAGTTCCTGTTTCCTGTCATGTATTTCTATGTCTTTTATTTTGTAGTTTAGTTCCTGTTTCCTGTCATGTATTTCCCTTGATCCTCATGTGAAACAGTGATGCATTGAACACCCTGTTCTAATAGCACAAGAGTTGCATCTATGGCAGCTGAGAAGGCTGTGTTCTTTTTGAATAATTTTTGGAGCCTGATGAAATCTGTATAAATATGTATTTAATACTGTAAAACACGCTCAATGTTACAGTCACTGCCCTTGCCATCCAGAATAAAAGAGAACATCCCAATCGAGTGAAAGGATTTGTGGAAACTGTGGTTCTTAATTATTGTGATCCATTATTTGCCTCCCATTTCTGGATGAAAAGACAAACATGTCTTCTAATATCTTTTATTGTTGTATATACCGAGCTGCAGTGGACACGACTGTAAACGACTTTATTTGGACCCATTGTGCGAGTTGTCTCTTTAATATCGCACGGTTTATATACAGTACATGTTGCTATTGATTGGGCTAACATTTTTGACACACCCACCAAACAAGAGAAAACGTATCTTAAACCTGGATGCACACCGTTGTCGTTCAACCCGGAAACGGTAACAAAACGTTGCGCACCGGTTTGAGCTTGAACATGCCCCTGTCCTGTGCCTCCTTGTTTTATGTGTCATGTTCTCATTGGTTGTTGGGCCATGTGTTTCTCTGTTCTGTTTTGCCATTGGTTCATTGTCTTGTTCATGCTCAGGTGTTTCTTGTTAATCATCTGTATTTGTGTATAAATAGACCTCATGTTTCATTGTTCCCTGTAACTGATATTGGTGAGTTTGCTAAGTTTAAGTGTTTAGTTAAGTGTAAATGTTTCAAGTCTTTATTTATTTCGTTTATTTGAAGAAATGTACACATGGGTTCTCACCTCAGTGTAATTTAATCACAAAATCATTATTGCTCCAGCTCTCCCAATGGATGAGTTTGCTTTTTGAGTACAGCTGTCAGTCGGGGCTCAGGCGGAAATTACATAAAAAAGGTCACATTCCTCCATTCAGATTCCATTTAACATGTTCAGACAAAAATCTTTTTTCCATTATTTTCTGGAATTTAGTGGAAACAGCCAAAACTGTCTGCAGGGTGCTAGAGCACACAGTGCCTGAGTTACACACTTAAAAAAAAAAAGAAGGTTGAACATTGTTATTACAGCTCAGACAACACATCAAAGGGTTTCCTGTAAAGGCAGGGTTGTGTTATATTTTGTTTTGTTATAAATACACTTGCAGTGAAGATAATCAACGTCCTAGCTGCCTGAACCACATTTGTGTAGCTATTAAACAGGCAGAGTGGTGTTTTATAACATATTTCATTTTATTGTTGCCTAAAATATACATACAGAGATAAGATCGTAGCAGTTCCATTTGCAGAATTATCGGACTTGCGTCCACATAATCATTTAATGATCTACCTGTACAACAAAATAAAGTTAGCTTTGTTGACAACTAAGTGGATATTTAATAACTCTAATAGTAATTTGTCACTAGAAATAACATCAAAAGTGGAACACATTGGTCAAAAAAGTACATTTACACACAAACTGACCACCCACTGCAACTTTCAGATGCTCTTTATTTTTCAGCTCAACTGTCACAGAATAGAAAGCACAAGATATCAAAGGCAGCCAAGGATATATATGCTGCCTTAAAATCGATTAGTTGAAAGTATCTCAGGAGACAGGAAGTTAAGCTGACATTGGATTCAAACGTGCCTTGATGCCTTCCTGCCTTGGAATGCATCCTCCAATGGCAGCATTTTTAAGATTTCGAATGTAGGCATCGATTAGATGAAGGTATCTCTGGAGACAGGAAGTGAAGCTAACATTGGATTCAAACGTGCCTTGATGCCTTCCTGCCTTTAAAATGCATCATCCAATGGCAGAATTTTTAAGATTTCGAACATAGTCATTGATTAGATGAAGGCATCTCAGGAGACAGGAAATTAAGCTACATTGGATTCAAACGTGCCTAGATGCATTCCTGCCTTGGAATGCATCTTTCAATGGCAGCATTTTTATGTTTTCGGACGCAGCCAGGGTCAGTGTTTCCAACCCTGTTCCTGGATACACACAACACTACACAAATAATATGTTACGTCCCTCGTTAATTAGATGTTAAATTGTCTAGCATATTATCAGACATAACACAGGATGAGCGTGTGTGTCTTTCAGACAGTAGGGGAGACTGCAAAAGGATGACCCAAGACCAACGACTTCAATTGAAAAATATTTAATTTGTGTTTATGACAATAAAGTGAAGTAATAATGTGAAAAGTAATAAAGTAGTGAAAATAAAGAATATATACAAAATATACAATTAAGCAGGATAAAGCAAAAGCCAGTAACCAAACTGGGAGAGAGGAAGGAGCAAATGAGTGGTGCTTAAATCAAATAATAAAATATAACAAAACTCATCTAACTGAAGATTTATGAAATAAACTAACTAACAACAAAAATGTAGAAAGAAACATCTTCAGCGTCCTAAAACGCCATAACTGAACTACCTGACTAACCAAACAGAACAATCTTAGCACCACTGCTAAACCTGGTGTGTCTAATACATGAGTGAACTACATGTTGTAAATGTAGGTTGCGACCTGCTTACCTGTCTCACAACCTCTCGTACCCGTTTATACAACGCTGTATAATAACTTGAGATAAAGCGTCAGAGATAGGGTTGCCACCTTCAGTGTGGGAAAATAAGGGACACCCATTCACGACCCTCCCCCCCAAAATCCCCCCCCTACCCACCAAAAAAAAAAAACAGAAATAAAGAAATCGTCATGAAATTTTAATATTGACAACTTGACAGATCAATAATAAACCATAAGAAAACATGAGATCAAGTATGTGAACTTGCAACAGAACACATTTGATATTATTTTACATTTGATTATTTTATTTATTTCTAAAGAACTCTTTAGAGCCTATTTGGTGCACTTTAAAGGGATAGTTAACCCTAAATGAAAATTCTGTCATCATTTACTCGATGTCCAAATATACATGATGTCCAAACCTGTATGAGTTTCTTTGTTCTGCTGAACACAAAAGAAGATATTTAGAAGAAAGTTTGTAACCAGGCTGCTTTGGAAATGTATACATGTTTGGAACAACTTGAGGGTGAGTAAATGCTGACAGAATTGTAATTTTTGGGTGAACTGTCCCTTTAAGCAGTCATTCTGAACCAGTAATCACTTTTTTGAATTTCAAAAATGTTAATTTCTTTATTAACTTACTTAAATTATGACTATATTATCATGTAATTATTTGTCCCATTTTTATCTAAATATTTTTTTAAATGTCATAAACTTTATATGACAGGATTATTTATTATGTATTAAATATCTGTCGCAAGAACGAACACTAAACATTGGCTTTACTATAGTATCCAAATCAAACACAGAACCATGTTTAGCATGCCTGTAGATAAACAATACATAAAAGCTCTAATCAAAGAATAATTTACACTAATGCCAAGTTCACTGTTGAGATTTTAAAAAGTTTGTAACGTTAGGTGTTTGTCGGATAACGTTAAGTATGAATGAGCATTTAACAAACTGGTTTGCAGAGCCAAACAGCATTGTCAGGTTTACTTCCTTGCTACAACGTAGAATTAACAACACAAACTATTACAGGAAAACACATCGACGAAAAATAAATCATACTTACAGGTTGTGGCCCGTAAACAGCTTCTGTTTTTAAATCCATCTTTCAGGACAAGACGTTGTGCGAATCCTTCATTGAACTCGTGAAGATTGTGGAAGCTTTCCTCCGTGAAATGTGCAGCGGGAGCCGCGCGCCCGTCTCATACTGGCAGTGTTTGTCTCAAGCAGCTGAACCGCGGCTCGTGTATTGCAAATACAGACGAATATTGTCCATTATGTCACATTTTCCGGTCTTCTCCTCCAACCCCTGTCTGTCTCGTGCTTTGATTTATGATGGGCAGCATATATCTGCTGCAAATGCGACCGTGTTCCCCTCTGTCTTATACACGCATGCATATAACGTTGTATGTTAAACGCACTGCAACGCACCCCCGTCTCTAGGAAGGCTGAACAAAGTGGACCTGCAATCCGGATGAAAATAACAGCGTTTCGTCGGCATTGGCAACAACACTCCAGCCTACTAACTAGCCTACCACAACAACTATTCCCCGCCGCAAATCAAAATGGCCTCGCCCCCCCTTATTTCATATTCTCGGAGGAGGGGTTTATGTAAATATTGGGGCTGGTGATGTCAGCAACCCTGGAGGAATGTGTAGTAGTCCCTAGCGGCCGTTTGCTGTAGTCCTTAGAAATTGATTTCTTTAAAAGCAAATATCTCCCTTTGCTTTAAACTTTGAACGTTGTAACTTTGCAGATGTTGTTTATGCTCAAACAGCAACATTACACACTAGCTAAAGCTAGAAAAGTGAAATCGTGGTTTACCACCCCTTTAAAAAACCACGCAAGTTTGCAGGCACACTGGCACAGCGCTTGTTCTCGAGACTCCGGCAACCAAGCCGCTAAAACGCAATCACGCACAAATGAGCTCCTGTACTACTTATTGTGAAATTGATTTCTTTATATTTGTTATCAGTATTCACCACACTGCAACATCCGTATGTTTATTGAACTATGTGTGTAAAATACGGGACAATTCGCGTTCTGTAATGGGTTTAATACGGGACGCGTCATTTTGGTTGTAAATACAGGACGATTCCGTATTTTACAGGACAGGTGGCAACCCTAGTCAGAGAACAGCGGTCACACGTCAAACATGGTAATAGGCTACCTCAAGCATATAACACACATGAACACACAAGCACAACAAACAGAGAACTGATCTAACTGCTAAGGTGTAACAGCAGTGAGCCCCGAATATAGATCAGCCTCTCAGACTGGACTCTTGAACGAGAGACCGTCGTCACTGAGTGTGTACTCTCCCCAGAGTCAGAGCGTGTCTCTCATTGAATTTTGCGGCATTCATAAACAGTCTCAGGACCGGTGATTGGTTGCGCAATCCTGACGTCAGTGTCTGACGTCCGTTGACTGACAGGCGGTTCCTCCACTCACGTTCCATCTCTGAAACAGACAGCCTATAGACGGTTTCAACGGACGAACGCGTGTTGCCACGGTTACGCGCCTGGCCCGAAGTTAACTTCCGGTCTGTGTTTGTTTATCAGTCTGGTAAGGGGATAGTATGGCGCACTACTCAGTAGAAACACATTTTTGACGTAATATTCTTGGATAACATGATATAAATATTAACGATCAAGCAGAGAAAATATGACACCGGCGCAAAAACTGTGTGCGACTCACCAAAAAGCCTTAAATGCTTCATAAATATCCAGTCATATGAGAGCAGCGTCTAATGTCATTTAGACTGTATGTCTAATGTCATTTACTTGTTATTTATTTTGCTTGTTATCAGAAATAATCTACTCTAGAGGTGATTATTCTGGCTGCGTTTACACTTGGCATTAACATGTGATCATCAGTCAGTCAGGACATGGCGAGTTTACATTTGTTCACTAATCGGATTTGTTTCCCGCAAAATATTTAAATGTGCCTTTATCACGGAGTACAAAACAACTTTCGCTTTGTCCCCTATTAATGGCAATAGAGCACAGGATTTTTTGTGATGCATTCATATACAATCAATCTCAAATAGGGTACTTTATCTACAAGTTAAGTTTCCCAACATTAATCTTATGGTATGAACACAAAGACACATGTTATTCCGATGCATTGCATGATTGAAGGCGAGTGCGCAAGCATTAATAGATACTGTACAGAAAACGGCATTACACGGTTACAGGGTTAGTTCACCCAAAAATTGTAATTCTGTCATTATTACTCTCCCTCATGTCATTCCAAACCTGTAAGACCTTCGTTCATCTTCGGGACACAATTTAAGATATTTGTCTTCTTCTCTACGGTCTTACGGGTTGGGGTCGACATGAGGGTGAGTAATTAATGTATGAATGTACATTTTTGGGTGAACTAACCCTTTAAGGGGGGAGTTTTCCCCACTCTATATTGCAGACAGAAATGGGAGATTATTTATAATAAACATACTGAAACAATAAAAACATGTAAATTAAGATAATGCTGCCCAATTCAAATGAAAGATGATAACGCATAAGAAAGATAACGCAGCCTCTGTTGTTATTGATTCTTTGCAGACGTCTACCGGAAGTTAAGTTTGGGCCACAAAAGCGTGCATGCGCAGTAACGTTTGTATATGTTGTTGCCGTTGCAACCGTCTATACAAACTCACTCACACATATGCACAGCGTGATATATATCAAAACTACGTAGCACAGCGTACGTAACAGCTTTTTTTATATTAGTATACTACTAATTATAGTAGCATATTACGTTTTGCTGTAATGCAGTAGTGTAAGGCATTACTAATACATTTTCAGTAATATTTTAATTGGTACATGTTGAGTAACGTTTGCATTACAACAGACTTTTAGCCCAACATTTAATTGTAAAAAAAAGGGGGAAAAAACAAAAAACAGCAAGATCGCAAGACATTAACGAATGAAAAATGCAAGTAAGTTGTAACCTGTTCGTGGTCAGCCAATAGCCGCGTGTGGTGTCCAAGTTTGTAAATAAAGAAGGCTTTTTACCCAGATAGCCTTGTGACATTGAGTCAATGTTGAAATTCCATCAGAATCATCAATTTGGTTGAGGTTCAAATGTCAATGCTAAGTAATATTGGATCAATGTTGAAAATTATATGCTAAAAAAATGTTGGACCAATGTTGAAAATTAAATGCTAAATAATATTGGATCAATGTTGATAATTCTATGCTTTTCAGTGTTGAAAAGACAAACGTTGAATCAATGCTGATTTTTGGTCAGCTTAATTCTCCACTGGTGAGGCTTACTGTCAATCTATCTGTCCCATCATTCAACATGTTAAAGCAAATCCAAATCAATTGGGTACATTTCTGTGAAATGTGAGCACATTCATTATCCTCAAGGGATGAATCTCCACCAACGAGTGTATGGATTAACAAAGAACTCCTACCATAAATTGAACTCAATGGGATGAACCAGTTGATTATTATTAGTAGGCATATTGTTAATATTAATGTTTTAATTATTGTTTTAAAATCTCCTCCATCATGGAAAACATCTCCAATCCTCTAGTGTTTCCAGCTAGCTACAGCACATGCAGAGAGATATGTAATGACTGTCACAGAGTCCTTAATTCTTACATAGATTTAATTATTTATCTAAAGAATACAGGGTTAATAAAGAATATTGAATATTTTCCCCTACTGATCGAATACAGCACAATCCAATCCAGTAGGTGGCGGTAATGCACCTTCAGATCAAAGCGCGGCTTAACAGACTTCAAGCGCGAAAAAAGACAGAGACAGGACAGCAGCAGTGTTTTTTAGAGATAAGTACAAAAAGATTAATACAGTTAATCTCAATCTTTATTTCTTACAACTTGTGTGCTTCTGGGCGAGTCAGAGTGAACTGCGACGTTAATAGAGTCACGTGAACGCCCTCCGTACACAACCAACGGCCAGGATATTCTTTAATACAATGAATTTCAGTTTGTTTTTCACCAAACCCTATCATATTTTTTAATACGCATACACGACATACACAGTGCGATTTTCATCCGATTTCGAGCCGAATTCTGACTCGTGCAACTCTTATTTGGGTCGGGCCGATTTTCATCTTTGTCGTGTGTCATTTGTTGTGAGGTGTTCGCGTGATTTTAGAATCAAAATGATTCATCTGTGCGTGCAACGGGTAAGATGTGCATTTGTGGATCAGATGCCATGCATGCATTCATTGCCTCGTTTGTGAGTTGATCCCATTTGATTCTTTTGGATTTTGAGACAATAGGATCGACTCACAAACGAGTCAACGAAAGCATGCGCAGCACCAGATCCACAAATTCACATCCTACTCGTTGCACGCACATATTCTGACCAACATTAATACAACATCGAAGTTTTGCATTCACAATTATGTCTCTATTTGTACAAAACGCTGCACATTCATGTAATTCTGTATTTAGCACACACAAGTTGAAAGGCATTTGTTTGTGGACAGTAAAAATATCTACAAAATGTATCAAGTTCATGGATAATTGTGCGTGCATTTATTAATCATTTTGAAAGTAAAATTATCTCATATTTGTCTTGTGTACAGGGAGAAACGAGAGGCGATCGGACGGTCAGATACATTTCTGGCATGTCAGTTCTTCTGGTCGGCCTCGTGCGGGTATCGCAGAGCTACCTGATTGCCCTGTTGGCATGGTGAGGGGAAATAGGACAATCAGTAGCTCTGCTTCTGCTGTGCGATTAGCTCACGAGGGGCAACCAGAATTACATTAATGCAGCTAAATAATTTTAAAAGAAAGAAGAGTGAGATCTTTAAAGGGTTAGTTCACCCAAAATTGAAAATAAAGTCAGTAATTACTCACCCTCATGTTGTTCCAACCATGTAAGACCTTCGTTCATCTTCGGAACATAATTTAGTATATTTTTGATGAAATCTGAGAGCTGTCTCTGAAAACTGAGATCAGTAGTAGTAGAAGAAGAACGCCGTTTTCGCGCATGCGTCGTGGCGTCAGAGGCTCGAATTGAACAACAATAATAGTGGGATAAAGTCGTTATTTTTGTTGTTTTTCCGCTCAAAAAGTATTTTCGTCGCATGATAGACTTAATACAGAGCCACTGTAGTCATTTGGACTCCTTAAATTACGTTTTTACTTACTATTCTGGGCCATCAAGTTTCAGTCCCTCTGAAAGCCTATGGAGGAGTGAGACAGCTCTCAGATTTCATCAAAAATATACTAAATTATGTTCCGAAGATGAACGAAGGTCTTACATGGTTGGAACAACATGAGGGTGAGTAATTACTGACTTTATTTTCAATTTTGGGTGAACTAACCCTTTAAGTTCTGTAGGCAGCTATATCAAACTGCAGAAATTTAGCAAACTGCTGCGCCTCCAGTTCGTGTTGTAAAATGGACAATCTCTTCCAAACCACTGTAGCCTATCCAGCTCCTCTTTTATACATGTAGCTACTTGATTATTAATTTACTTGTTTCACTTTCACACTTTATTTGTTTATTTACTGTTATTTATTATTAAATACAGTATTACTATTAGATAAAACAAGATAGATATTTTAAGATATTTTCACCTTGCTTTTCCATTCATTCCTCCTGTGTCTGCAGGTGCTTTAAAGGGATTTTTGTAGATGCAGGTTGTCAAGTTTTTCACTCGTGTTATAAATTCTGATGTAATTGTTTTAAGTCGATGTTAGATTTCCTGTTGAAACAGTGGGGGCAAAAATAAATACATTTGCATGTAAACTGAAGGATGTTGTTTACTTTGAGTGACTAGATACAAAATCATATCAATTGCAGCCATACATGAAAATTAACTGGCATAGAATCCTGCTGTACATAAAGCAAGATTGATTTTATAGTGTTTCTGTGTTGATTCAGTGTTAAATAAGTGATTTAATATACATTAAAATAAGGAGTTCAGGTGAGTCCGTGGAAGCAAGCATTAGCGTAGGGCATGTGCAAACGATACCGGTGACTGAGTGCTTGTGTGGGGCTTAAGTGCAGGTGGTGATTGCAGTGATGATGACGTGCAGGTGTGTGTGCTCAGAACTCTGGTGATTGGGACCGGTGTCTGGGAGAGGGTGGAGCCTGGCGTGCTTGTGACAAGTACATTGTCATTTTAGAATGATAAGTTCTACTTCTGTAGTTATTTTGGTGAAAGTAACTCAAAGGTAATACAGGAGTAATGTAACGCATTATAACAATTCTGAGACAGTAATATTGTAAGGTAAAAAATTACTTTATAATGACAGTAACAAGTATTCTATAATGTATTACAGTTTGGAAGTAACTTGCACAACACTGTTCTTCACACATTTTGTCATTTCTAAATATTTACAGATGGTACACTAATAATTATTTTACTGCTTTTGTGATTTTCAGGGTGCAAGTGTTCTAATTTGGGGGTGTTGAGTGTATGGAAAGTATATAGCCACATCATTAGCGTCATTAGTGTCGGCCGAAACTTTACTTTATAAAGTTTTAAATATGGATTTTTTTTTTACACAAACGCATCGATTCACTTCAGAAGGCCTTTATTTACCCCCCAGAGCCGTGTGGAGCACGTTATTTGACGGACAGATGGATTTTTTATGGACTTCAAAAACAGAGCAACTTACTGCTCTTATAAAGCTTGGATTAGCCAGGACTTTTTTAATATAACTCTGATTTTATTCGTTTGAAAGAAGAATGACCTAGGATGACTTGAGCGTGAGTAAATCATGGGCTAATTTTCATTTTTGGGTTAACTATCCCTTTAAAACAGGTACGACGTGCGTATAAGCATAGGCGTAGGGCAGGCAAGGCAAGCAAGGGCTGCTTATTTAAACAATCAGCAGCAATCATGAAGAGCATCCGTCTGTCATGGCCGCTCACTCTAATGTTAACCTAGATAAATATGTGCTATTATTAGGCACATATCCAAGTGTTTGGAGGAGTGTGGAAGCTAAAGTATAGCATGCTTATTGCTTGACATGGAGGCACCATAATGATCACTTGCATTTTTCCCTGATAACAGCAGAAACAACTTAAAATACTACATCTTTTATGGTTATACAGATACGAGTAATGCATCATTCGTAACTGTAAACTCAATTATTTGTGTAACTTTTATTTGTGTAAACTCACAATAACAACAAAAAGTTTTGTAAAATAAAGAAAACAAACAGGGCGCCCTTTCTGCCATCTCTGTCTCAGTGAACTAGAGCACATCTCAAAACTGAATCAAAACTCAGCATATAGGCTTGCCTCACAGACAGGAGAAATGTCCACTTTTTGAACAAACCAATTCAAATAGAAAACAAATACTCTCTGATTATCTAAAGGCGCATCCATTGTACTATGGAGATGGCGAGTCAGCATCATCAACTTTATATTTGCAGCTGACACAGACTCAGAAAACATTAAATCATTAAAATGTCTCCTTGTTATTTTTTCGGACACATTTCTAATCATTACTTTTGCAAATGCTTTGCGGCAAGTTTTATGCGTGCGCTTGAGTGCAGAATAGGCTTCCACCCCCAGTATATATTTAACCCTATAAGGCCCACTGTTGTAATATTACAGCATCAAGTTTAGCTCTACAAAACCGTAAGAAGTATATATTTTTTCTCTCTAAGACCACATTTACACAACCTATTGTTCAGCCTTGCAATACTAATTGGATGGAATATTTTGTGAATAGGCATTTTTACCTGGTCATGAACTCACACAACCTGCAAACTTGACTTGAAGCACATCATCTCGTTTTACTGGACTGGATAAATCAACATTCAAGTAAGAAAAAGTATGCACAAATATGTTTTCTGTATTTATGCAGATATTAAAGGGATAGTTCACCATGAAATGAAAATAAAGCCATCTTTTAATTACCCTGCTGTTGTTCCAATGCCTTATGTCCTATCTTTTTCGAACTTCAAAAGCAGAAATTAAAAAAAAGATAGTCCTGCACGCACTCCTCCATATAATGGCAGTGAATAGAGACCAGGCTAAAACATAAAAAAATTGGTACAGAAGTATCACGCAATGATACAGTGAGACGGGCGCCATATATGGAAAGTGTTAAGGAGGCATACTATAAAGTTTTGCAAGAAAGAAACCATATTATTCAGTCAAAATACTGTTCTCTCATGACAGCCCATGCTCCCAGGAGACTCAACCCCCAGACTATCCAGCTGATTTGGAGACGCTTCAGAGCCACACAGGTAGACCTGTTTGCAGGACACTTCCCTCTGCCAATTGTTTTACTTCCTGACCGAGGGCACCCTCAGCACGGATGCACTGGCACACAGCTGGCCTTGTTTCCCCAAGTGAACCTACTCGCACAGACACTGTGAAAGTTCAGGGAGGACGAGAAGCAGATCTTTCACTGAATTCAATTTCATTGAATCTTTCACCCGACCTGGTTCACTGAATTGACGCTCCTCGCGACAGCCTCTCCCTGGTAGATTCCTTCCTGCAAGAAGGGTTGGAGCGAAGGCTGTCTCCCTTCACATCCTAAAAGTGTGCATTGCCACTATCGCAGCACATCACGATGCAGTTGATGATAAGTCTGTGGGAAAGCACAACCTGATTGTCATCCTGAGGGGCACAAGGAGGCTGAATCCTCCCCATCCTCACCTTGTTACTTCTTGGGTCCTCCTTGGTCTTGTCGGCCTTGCAGATAGTGCCCTTCAAGCTGCTGCAGTCAGTAGAGCTTAAATAAGGCAGTAAGTAAGTAAATGTTTTTTATATAGCACATTTAAGCATAGCAGAACTATCCAAAGGGTTGAACAGAGTAAAGAGAAATACAATGAAAAGATAAAAACAAGAATAAAACAGAATAGAGACAAAGTGAAACCAGACAAAACAAACAGTCGAACAGAAGTATAATAATATTAAAATATCAGGGAATATAGTTACGTTTTAAATTCTGACTTAAAAATAGTAATGGAAGGTGCAAGGCAGATGTGTCACGGTTCATGAATTCATCATCTCACTCTGGTGCATGTGTATGTGTGTTTGTTTGGGGCGGAGCCGCTGGTTGGCTGACGATCATTACACCTGTCGCAGCTGCTCAGCGCTCCAGCTGCAGATCATCAGCGCACCCTATTTAGTATGTCTTTGTTCCCTTTGTCATTTGTCAGAGCGTTGTTTTGGATGTGTGTCGCGTGTCTCCTGCTCGTGCCCATCGTGTTCCTGCCCGACTGTTTTCCTGTGTTCTGTGTTTCACTCTGGATTCATCGTCATCATTCTACACCATCCTCACCAGACTGGGTTGTCTGCAGCATCCCTGTGCTACCTGGACCTTCTGCCACGCATCCGCTCGCACACTCTGGCAGTCTACGCTCCGATCTATTCATTGTGTCTTCTGGTTACTACCAACGACATTCTGTCTAATAAACTAACTTTTGACTTGCATTTGTATCCTGCCTTATTTCCACGTTACAGTACGCTCTGACCATTATGGATACAGCAAGTTTGGAGGATATTAGTGAGTACCTGACTCACAGCAGTTCCCGTATGGACCGGCAGGAGAACTTGGCCACTACAGGACGTGCGGTGCAGGTATTGGTAGCACAGGTGTCCGAGCTGACCCAACAGATACAACGTCTCGTCTGTCCCGCTGTGCCCAGCCCACCGCCGATTCCCCCCACACCATCTACCACCAACCACCAGCGTGAACCGCGACTACCCACTCCTGAGAGTTATGCGGGTGAGACAAACTACTGTAGAGCTTTCCTAACTAAGTGTTCGATGTTTTTTGCTCTCCAACCATCTACGTTCAGTACTGAGCAGAGTAAGGTGGCGTTCGTGCTTTCGCTACTTTCTGGACGGGCTGCGTTATGGGGAACGGCGGTGTGGGAGAACCAACATCAATGCTGCTCCTCGTTCCAGGCACTCTCAGATGAGATGAAGCGGGTGTTTGACCGGGCGGTGGCTGGCAAAGAGGCAGCTCGTCAACTCGCTGACCTTCTTCAGGGTAACCGCTCGGTCTCGGATTATTCGATCGAATTCAGGACCCTGGCTGCCGAGTGCCACTGGAACGAGGAGGCACAGTGGGACATGTTCCTGCATGGGCTGGCTGACCGCATCCAGAGAGAGTTGCTGCCGCTGGATCTTCCGGGAGGACTCAACGCACTCATTGACTTGGCACTTCGGATGGACGCATTCTGAAACGTCGTTTCAGACCACCGCTCCAGTCGGTAGGCGCCGAGGACAGCCAAGTCGGCGGGAGCGATGCGGTCAGTCCTCACTTCGATCCCGAGCCCATGCAGGTGGGTCGAGCTCGGCTTTCCCGGGGGGAGAGAGAGAGACGGAGATCCCGTGGTCTTTGCCTTTATTGTGGTGGAGAGGGCCACTTCCTGTACAACTGTCCGGTAAAAGACCACGCCCGGCGGTAAGAGGAAGGCTACTGTCGGGCGGGATCTCCGTGGATAAGACCTCATCCTCAACTCTCCTCCCGGTAAGATTGCTGTGGACAGCCCGGTCTCACAACTGTGAAGCACTTTTGGATTCTGGGGCAGAAGGTAACTTTATGGATTTAACTCTGGCACGTTCACTTGACATTCCTATCATTTCACTCCCGGACACGTTACCCGTCAGTGCACTAAATGGTCAGGATTTACCACCCATCACGTTCACCACCAGACCTCTGACACTTATCACCTCTGGCAATCACACTGAACAGATTTCATTCCTGCTCCTGGATTCCCCTTTGGCTCCGGTTGTCCTCGGTCACCCCTGGCTGGTCCATCACAATCCTAGGGTCGACTGGGGACATCACACTGTGTCTTCGTGGAGTGAAAGCTGTTATCAGTCTTGTCTTGTTTCTGCCTGTTCGTCTGTTTCTCGTCCTGTTTTTCAGAAGGAGGTGGTGAATTTGTCTAACATGCCCTCTGAGTACCTCGACCTGAAGGAAGTGTTCAGTAAGTTTCGCGCTGCTTCTCTTCCTCCGCATCGTCCCTATGACTGTGCCATAGATTTACTCCCAGGTAAGTCTCCGCCTAGAGGCAAACTTTACTCTCTTTCTGTTCCTGAGAGGGAGGTCATGGAGAAATATATTTCTGATTCTCTAGCTTCCAAGTTCATCCGTCCTTCCTCTTCTCCAGCGGGGGCGGGGTTCTTTTTTGTGGGGAAGAAGGATGGTTCTCTGCGACCTTGCATTGATTACCGAGGGCTGAATAACATCACGGTCAAGAATACCTATCCTTTACCGTTGATGTCTTCAGCCTTTGAGAGGTTGCAGGGAGCATCCGTTTTCACAAAATTGGACTTGCGTAACGCTTATCATTTGGTTCGTATCAGGAAGGGGGATGAATGGAAAACTGCTTTTAATACCCCCAGGGGCAATTTTGAATATTTGGTGATGCCCTTCGGGCTGTCCAACTCCCCAGCGGTTTTCCAGGCACTCGTCAATGATGTGTTGAGAGACATGGTAGATCAGTTCATATATGTTTACCTGGATGACATATTGATTTTTTCTTCGTCTCTCCAGGAACACATTCAACACGTCAGGCGAGTGCTTCAGAGGTTGCTAGAGAATGGGCTTTTTGTCAAGGCGGAGAAATGCGCGTTCCATGCACAGTCGGTTCCCTTCCTAGGGTTCATCGTCTCATCCGAGGGAGTGCGTATGGATCCCGACAGGGTTAAGGCTGTGGTAGAGTGGCCAAGTCCAGATTCCCGTAAGGCCCTACAGAGGTTTCTGGGATTCGTTAATTTCTACCGGCGTTTTATTCGCAACTTCAGCCAGCTAGCCGCACGTCTGACTGCCTTGACCTCTCCCCGAGTGACGTTCAGGTGGTCCGATACAGCCGAGGCTGTATTCGCCAACCTCAAAAGCCGCTTTGTTTCGGCTCCCATCTTAGTCGCCCCTGATCCAGCACGTAAGTTTGTGGTAGAGGTCGATGCGTCAGAGGTGGGGGTAGGTGCGGTTCTTTCCCAACACTCTGCTTCGGATGATAAGATGCATCCTTGCGCGTTTTTGTCCCACCGGTTAACACCTGCTGAACGTAACTATGACATTGGTAACAGAGAGTTGTTGGCAGTTAAGATGGCTTTGGAAGAGTGGCGTCATTGGTTAGAAGGGTCGGGGGTACCTTTTATAGTATGGACGGACCATAAGAACCTTGAATATATTAGATCTGCTAAAAGACTCAATTCCAGGCAGGCTCGGTGGGCACTTTTTTTCGGATGTTTTGATTTTTCTCTCTCGTACCGCCCCGGGTCCAAGAACATCAAACCCGACTCTCGTATTTTTCAAATCTTTATCTCGTATTTTTGATCCTTCCGAACGCCCGGTTACTCCCGAGTACATTTTGCCAGAGAAGATAGTTATCTCTACACT
Source organism: Romanogobio albipinnatus (assembly GCA_023566225.1). Taxonomy (NCBI): domain Eukaryota; kingdom Metazoa; phylum Chordata; class Actinopteri; order Cypriniformes; family Gobionidae; genus Romanogobio; species Romanogobio albipinnatus. Next base: position 20,275,189 of record CM042256.1, on the reverse strand, counting down.
CACATGGGAGGTCGAGTCGAAGGTCAAATTGGCCTTAGAAGGGGTAACGCCTCCGCCCGGCTGCCCACCGAGTCATTTATTTGTACCGGAGAGTTTGAGGTCTGAAGTCATTCAATGGGGTCACTTTTCCAAGATCGCTTGCCATCCAGGAGTAAACCGTACCTGCAGTTTAATAAAGCAACGATTCTGGTGGCCGGGTATGGCTTGCGACATTCGCAGTTTCGTGTTGGCTTGTTCAGTTTGTGCCGTTGGTAAGACGTCTAATCGACCCCCGGATGGGTTACTACAGCCGTTGGCAGTTCCCTCGAGACCCTGGTCCCACATTGCGCTAGATTTTGTCACCGCCCTACCGCCCTCTAATGGCATGACGGTTGTTTTAACCGTAGTGGACCGGTTCTCGAAGGCTGCACATTTTATTCCCTTGCCCAAATTACCCTCAGCCAAGGAGACAGCGGTGTCTGTTATAGACCACGTTTTTCGGTTACATGGCCTCCCGATGGACGTGGTCTCCGACAGAGGTCCCCAATTTATGTCCAAATTTTGGAAAGAGTTTTGTAAATTGCTAGGGGCGACAGTCAGTCTATCTTCGGGTTACCACCCCCAGAGCAATGGTCAAACTGAGCGAGCCAATCAGGACCTGGAGAGAGTGTTGCGATGTGTGGTTTCCAGGAATCCTTCATCCTGGAGCCAACAGCTCTCTATGGTGGAGTACGCTCACAATACGTTACCAGTGTTATCCACAGGCCTTTCTCCTTTTGAGTGTAGTTTAGGTTACTAGCCACCTGTTTTTCCTAGTCTGGAATCTGAAGTCGCAGTCCCCTCCGCTCACGCCTTTGTCCAGAGGTGCAGAGGCAACAGAAAAAGCTCCCTTAGTTTTTAGATGTGAGCGAGGGATGGATAAAAGAACCCTGTCTGAAGATCTTAACAATCTGGAAGGTAACTGAGATCTTTAATATAATGAGGAGCTTGATCATTAAGAGCTTTAAAAACAAACAACAAGAGTGCCAATGAAGCGAGGCCAAAATCATTGGTGACATGATCATATTTTTTTGTCCCAGTCAGCAGTCTTGCAGCTGCCTTTTGCACCATCTGGAGGCATGTAAGTGATGACTGGGGAAGACCCAGATAGAATGTAATGATTTACAAAAATGATTTAAGTTTGGAAAAAATCCGCAGTTGATAAAAACTATTCTTAACAACAGAATTCATTTGTTTGGTTAAACATAATACTGAATCCAAGATAACAGCTTAAGATCCTGTCTCTCAAGATAGCACTCCTGACTGCGCTCACTTCTGTCAAGAGGGTAGGGGACCTGCAGGCACTTAAGGTAGATGAATCTTGCCTGGAATTATGGCCGGCCAACTCTGTCGTAGTCCTGAAACCTTGTCCTGGATACATGCCCAAGGTTCCCACCACCCCTTTCAGGGATCAGGTGGTGAACCTGCAAGTGCTTCAGGACCTCAGACCAGCTCTTTGTCTGTTACATTTACATTTATGCATTTGGCAGAAGCTTTTATCCAAAGCAACTTATAGTGCCCTTATTACAGGGACAATCCCCCTGGAGCAACATGGAATAAGGTGCCTTGCTCAAGGACACACTGGTGGTGACCGCTGGGATTGAACCAGCAACCTTCTGTGTATCAGGTCCATGGTTTAACCCACTGGACCACCATTACAGAGGCCAGCAGAAGGGCAAGGCTGTCTCCAAGCAGAGATTGGCCCACTGGATAGTGGAGGCCATAGTCTTGGCTTATCAGGCTCAAGATCAGCAGTGCCCTCTTGGGGTGAGAGCTCACTCCACTCGGAATGTTACCTCCTCCTGGGCGTTGGCACACAGCACCTCGCTGACAGGCATTTGTAGAGCTGGGTGACACCTAACAGGTTTTTAATTTGTAATTTGGGGGAAACCCGTTCACTTGCAGTGCCACTCCCCTCCTAGGATGGGATACAAGCTTTTATCTGCTCCACAGATGAGTTGGCCACCTGACGAACCCTGCATGGAGTTTCTCCACCACCCCCAGCAGGCAGAAACAGTGGACTAGTTGGACGCTAGATCTAGCAAAACATTACAAGGTGTATGCCCTGAAGGTCAGTCCCTGTGCTAGACTAGGTGTCCATGTGTTGTGATTCCCCTGCGGTTGATCCCACATGTGTAGTCTTCCATGGTATGGCTTCCCTGTCAGTGAGCCTGTGTCTTTGTCTTTGTCAGTGAGCCCGCTCTGCCATCCCTGCTCGGTTTTGCCTTCACCCTAGTTAGGCTGGATCTACCACAGAGACCTTCCATATGTTTGGCGAGAATTTGGATGTGCTAAAAACTTTATACACTGCATACAGCTGGAAGAAACAGTCACAACTGTGCTGTGTCAGAGGAATTAAATCGCTTGCAACCAGTTGGGGTGATAGAAAGCATTGATACCTCTGCATGGGTGTTAAGCAGAAAAAATCAGGCAAAGGCAAGATGTGCATTGACCTTAGAGAGCGAAAGACAGCAATGATCATTGACTCTTTTCCATTGCCACACATGGATGAACTACTCTTTGCTCTTAAGGGTTCTACTGTTTTCTCTACGATCGACCTGACTAATGCTTACTACCAAGTAGGGGTCTTGTGATATATGACAAAAAAAATTAATATATTTTCAAAATTAAATATCATTATCTTGTTAATTATGGGTGTCACAATATACCGGTATTGGCTATAACTGTAATATTTCAAATGAACAGTGCACATTATGATAATCCAGTGCTAGTTTCTGGTTGACATCCCAGGGTCAGTATTGTACCCTAACATTGGTTGCCGCCTGTCATAAAACCCAAGAAGACACACCGGGCAGCTGCAACTGCTGTGTAAAAAGATGACAGATGAGACACTCTACCGGCACTCAAAGAAAGTTAACTCGTCAGGGTGGAAGTTTTTGGGATCATTTTGCAGGAATTGCCAATCAACAGTGACCGCATAAAGTGAGCAATACCACCAACAATTAGTACTTTATCTACGGCCAGTACTAATTCTGATAGAAAGTCAGCAAATTCTTTGATAAAGTCTGTATTATGCCCTGGTGGCCTGTATACAGTAGCTAACACCAATGTTGAACGGGTTTTGTCATGTACACTACATAGCGTTACATAAAGCACCAAAACTTCGAAGGAATTATATTTGAAACTAGACTTCTGAGTAATACTGAAGATATTATTATAAATTACAGCAACCCCTCCCCCTTTACCTTTCAGACGCGGCTCATGTTTATAACAATAATCTTGGGGGGTGGACTCATTTAAGGTAATGTAGTCGTCAGGTTTTAGCCAGGTTTCTGTCAAACAGAGCACATCTAGATTATTATCTTTAATAATATCATTAACAATAAGCGCTTTTGGGGAAAGGGATCTAATATTCAGCAACCCAAGCTTTATCAATTGTTCATCTGTATTATATCTTTTGTTTATTTGTTGGACATCAATTAAATTTTTACTGTTGAATGGTTTTGATGTTTTTTTGTATTTACTAATTCGGGGGAACAGACACAGTCTCTATATGATAATATCTCGGTGAAAGAGTCTCTATGTGCTGGGATTTATCTGACTCCGGTGACGTGAGACAGCTAGCAGACGGTCGGTTTAGCCAGTTTGTCTGCTGACACAAGCAAACTTTATTAAAGTTATTATTACTAAGCATTACTGTCTGAACTAGGGGTTGCACAGACTAATTGACTAGTCAACTTTAATGTTATGACGCTTTAAAGGAACACGCCGACTGTTTGGGACTTTAGCTTATTCACTGTATCCCCCAGCGTTAGATAAGTCCATACATACCATTCTCATCTCCGTGCGTGCCATAACTCTGTCTGACGTACCCACCGCTAGCCTAGCTTAGCACAAAGATTGGAGGTAAACCACTCCATCTAGCCTACTGCTCAAAAAATGACAAAATAACGGCAATATTTACCTATTTACATGTTGTGATGTGTACTATAGTCGGAATTCTCAAATTCCTGCGTAATAATCAAGGAACTCTGCCGTACCATGGGTGCAGCAGGCACAATGATATTATGCAGCGCCTGAAAATAGTCCTCAGCACGCTCTCTGTGCAAGTAGGTTTTCACGTTGGTTATGTTGATGGAAGTTAGCCTATTTTCAGGCGCTGCGTAATATGATTGCGCCTGCTGCACCCATGGTACGGCACAAAGTTCCTTGATTACGCAGGAATGAGAGAATAGTTCCTAGCCATATCGGTCTAGAAAATTGCATCTTTTCATTTTACGTTGGTCTTAGTACACGATGTAACTATAGTTATGAAGGCAACATTGTCCTATTTACATGTTGTGATGTGTATATATACACATCACAACATGTAAATAGGACAATGTTGCCTTCATTTTGTCACTTATTGAGCAGTAGGCTAGATGGAGCTGTTTACCTTCAGTCTTTGTGCTAAGCTAGGCTAGCGGTGGGTGCGTCAGATAGAATTATGGCACACACAGAGTTGACAATTGTATGTATGGATTTATCTACCTCTGGGGGATATGGTGAATAAGCTAAAGTCCCAAAAAGTTGGCGTGTTCCTTTAAGCTTGGCCTATAGAGGGTGCAACAGGATAAGAAATCTTTGAAGTCTACTTTTACGCTCTGTTTCCAACAGTTCACATGACAAATAAATGGACTCTAAGAGCACTCCACAAGATATGATTATACCATCTGGATGCTCAAAAGTGATCAGGTGAATGCACATTTTAAACAGCTTATTGTTCACGTAAGTTAATTGCTGTACTAAACGAATGCACTGCTGCATTGTAACACAGACACATAGACAGTAGCTCACACATCACATTCAGATCGCAAGTATACAAAAACATTCAGGAGCACAGAAATGTATTGTCAACACCGTTCTGTCATTTATCAATAAAATAGCTTAGAAACTTAAAGGTTCTAGCATATATTTGTTAGTAACTAAGAACCCACAGCTTCACTATTAGTAGAGAGATGCTTCCAGGTAGAATTATTTCACACTCTCTCTCACAATCGCTCTCTAATGCATTATATAAATGTAATCTTTACTGCTCTACTTTCTCTGTATCTGATTTAGAACAAGCAGAAATCTGTGAGAAATATAACAACCCAAATAAGCCCAAATAAACTGATAAAATAAGCCGTTATGTAGGAGCAATAACCTTGTGGGCAGCGTTGTGTCATATGCCATAGCTGTGCACAAGGCAACCAGCGTTCAAGTCTCAGCTCGAGGTTCAGGATTATTTGTTCATTAATGACGTCATCAGCAACCCCTAGTCTGGCCCCTGGCATGAGGCCCCCTTGTGTCCCCTATGTAGCCACTTGCGTCACTTTTTATAAGTCAGAGAAAGTCACCAAGTGACAATTAATGCATGTTACAATGTAACATTTTGTTAGAATGTCATTTTTTTTTATGGAGACCATTTGAAGCATGTTAAGGTTACCATGGATCTGGAGTCTCTGAGACCCCAAATCAAAGCCAATTTGTGAAGGCATTTCATTTAATTTCTCCAGCCTCTGTAAATAGCTTGCTGTTCTCACTGTGAAGACATGAGAACAGACTTATCTTGACCCCAAGGTCCATTAGAGCTCCAAGAAGTGGGTGTTTTGACCTTTGAGACTCTACAGTTTCTTCTCCCACCAATTTTCTTGAGGGAGCATCTCAACCATCTTGAAGTTGATGGAAATTAGATGCGGATGAATTGCCATCTGAGTGTCTCTATGGTAACAGCCACACAGGAGACCCATTGCATGAGCGGTGCCTCGTTTCATGCCTTTTTGCAGCTGTGGACTCACGGATGTTGCTTTCAGTCAACATCAAAGTGACGAGGCTTATGTTGATGCATCCAAGGGTATACAACACCTAAAGGAAGTAGAGTGTTCCAGATGCGATATCTGACAGCAGTGTTTTGTCTCAGAAGGTGCCAATGGACTCAAAAAAAAATTGTTTATGCAAAGTCCACATGCCTGCCAGAATTTTCTTACAGGGCGTGTTGATAGGAAACAGTGTGCAATAAAAAAGTTATTCTGCAAACACAGACCATTAAAGTGCTTCTGAAGTTTAATATTAGAACAGTTGCATAAATATTTCCATAAACGCCAGAACTTTTTCCAGAACTTTTCGGGTAAAGTTCCAATAATAATGAAGAGTCCAGTAATGTATTTCAGCCTTTTCCTGTCTACGTACCATGACATACTCATCCTTGAGATATTAAGAGACAAAAATAATAGTCACTTAAAACTCCATATTCCACCATTCTATAACATAACAGTTATACCATGAAATTGTTATGTTATACCTAACAGTTATACCATGAAATCATTTGTTTTGCTTTGTTTGTGCCTGTAAAACCCACAGTTACAGTTATTTATTAATTTATTTTTTAATTATTTAATTAAAAGGTGTTAGTGAAAGGTCTAAAAGTGCAAAAAGGCAAAATAAAATAATTATTAATACACATCATTTAAAAATAAAAATAAAAAAGCATTCTGTACTGTGAATTTTTCCCCCAGTGGTATGTTTTGATGAATTTGATATGATATTTATAATACAATGATGAATAATAATGTCAGGATGTTAGTAAGCATTCACCATATTCCTCACCATATGTGAGGGAAATGAACTGATTAAACAAAATGTGGAAGAATCTACAATGTATGTTGCAAATAAATAACAGTATTTGCATTATATATTAAAAAATATGATCAAAGATGGCTGTAAAAATAAATATGCAATGTTTATTCTTTTGATCTTTTATTTAAACAGGTGCAAAAATCTAACATTTCATTGAAGTAAAATAATTGAAAGTAAGGGGTAAATCACATTATGAAATAAAGGCTTTTCTCCAAAACACATTGGCCATTATTGGCACCCCTACAATTTATTATGACAAAAATATCTCTCAAGTATATTCCCATTAATATTTACTTTTTTTTTTGCACACCAGGGTGACAATGAGCATGACATTGTCCAGCTTTGACTTCTTTTTTCACAGGAGTATAAATATGAGGAAACACAAAGGCAAAAATTCCCAAAAGAATAAAAGTAAAACCAAAGAATATAGTTCTGATGTGCAGCAAAAGATTGTTGAGCTTCATAAAATAGAACGTGGCTGTAGGAAAATAGCTAAAGCATTGAAGATTCCCATTTCCATCATCAGTGCAATAATTAAGATGTTCCAATCAACTAAAGATGTTACAAATCTGCCTGGAAGAGGACGTGTCTATATTGTCCTAATGCACAGTGAGGAGAAGAGTTTGAGTGGCCAAAGACTCTCCAAGGATCACAGCTGGAGAATTGCAGAGAATAGTTGAGTCTTGGGGTCAGAAAGCCTTTAAAAAATGGGGTCAGAAAGCCTCTAACAAACCCCTATACATCATCCACAAGATGTTTGGGAGGGTTTCAAGGAAAATCTTCCTTGCTCATCCAAAAACAAACTCCAGCATATTCAGTTGTCCGAGACGACTGGAAATTCAAAAGGCACCATGTTCTGTGGTCAGAATAAACGAAAAAAAAATATGTGTTCGGTGCAAACAGGGATAAAAAGTATTCCATGCCCACGGTTAAATATACTGCTAGATCTTTAATGTTGTGTGCCTATTTTTTTGCTGGAGGTCCTGGACATCTTGTTCAGATATATGGTATCATGGATTCTAGCAAATACCAACAGATAAAAATCAAAACCTGACCGCTTCTGCTAGAACTCTTATAATGGGCCATGTTGGATCTTACATAATGATCCAAAACAAACATCAACATCTACACAAAAATGTGTCACTGAACACAAAATTAAGCTTCTGCCATGGTCTCCCTAGTCCTCTGACCAGAACCCTATAGAAAATGAGTGGGGCGAACTGAAGAGAAGAAGCACCAACACGGAGCTTGGAATCTGAAGGATCTGGAGAGATTCTGTATGAAGGAATGGTCTCTGATCTCTTGTCAGGTGTTCTCCAAACTCATCAGACATTATAGGAGAAGACTCAGAGCTGTTATCTTGGCAAAAGAGGGTTGCAAAAATTAGATATAGATGTTTGCATATAGTCCACAAAATAATAGCTGAATTAAAAAATGACCTAATTCAAAAGTTAACTAATGCTTGCATATGTAAATATATATATATATATATATATATATATATATATATATATATATATATATATATATATATATATACACTCACCTAAAGGATTATTAGGAACACCTGTTCAATTTCTCATTAATGCAATTATCTAATCAACCAATCACATGGCAGTTGCTTCAATGCATTTAGGGGTGTGGTCCTGGTCAAGACAATCTCCTGAACTCCAAACTGAATGTCAGAATGGGAAAGAAAGGTGATTTAAGCAATTTTGAGCATGGCATGGTTGTTGGTGCCAGATGGGCCGGTCTGAGTATTTCACAATCTGCTCAGTTACTGGGATTTTCACGCACAATCATTTCTAAGGTTTACAAAGAATGGTGTGAAAAGGGAAAAACATCCAGTATGCGGCAGTCCTGTGGGCGAAAATGCCTGGTTGATGCTAGAGGTCAGATGGGCCAACTGATTCAAGCTGATAGAAGAGCAACTTTGACTGAAATAACCACCCGTTACAACCGAGGTATGCAGCAAAGCATTTGTGAAGCCACAAAATGCACAACCTTGAGGCGGATGGGCTACAACAGCAGAAGACCCCACCGGGTACCACTCATCTCCACTACAAATAGGAAAAAGAGGCTACAATTTGCACAAGCTCACCAAAATTGGACAGTTGAAGACTGGAAAAATGTTGCCTGGTCTGATGAGTCTCGATTTCTGTTGAGACATTCGGATGGTAGAGTCAGAATTTGGCGTAAACAGAATGAGAACATGGATCCATCATGCCTTGTTACCACTGTGCAGGCTGGTGGTGGTGGTGTAATGGTGTGGGGGATGTTTTCTTGGCACACTTTAGGCCCCTTAGTGCCAATTGGGCATCGTTTAAATGCCACGGCCTACCTGAGCAGTGTTTCTGACCATGTCCATCCCTTTATGACCACCATGTACCCATCCTCTGATGGCTACTTCCAGCAGGATAATGCACCATGTCACAAAGCTCGAATCATTTCAAATTGGTTTCTTGAACATGACAATGAGTTCACTGTACTAAAATGGCCCCCACAGTCACCAGATCTCAACTCAATAGAGCATCTTTGGGATGTGGTGGAACGGGAGCTTTGTGCCCTGGATGTGCATCCCACAAATCTCCATCAACTGCAAGATGCTATCCTATCAATATGGGCCAACATTTCTAAAGAATTCTTTCAGCACCTTGTTGAATCAATGCCATGTAGAATTAAGGCAGTTCTGAAGGCGAAAGGGGGTCAAACACAGTATTAATATGGTGTTCCTAATAATCCTTTAGGTGAGTGTATATATATATATATATATATATATATATATATATATATATATATATATATATATATATATATATATATATATATATATATATATATATATATATATATATATAAATAAATAACCAAATTCATACGAATTGGGCAAATCGTAAAACATGTACAAATTGCTGTGAGATCGGGCTGGATGATCATAGTGGACCAGTTATGAAATAGTGGCATTGTATTGATGATTTGCCATTCTTTAAAATATATAGTTTGGAAGAGATTGTTGGTGGGAATTACCCAGTTTGCATTGTGTCTACAGGACTGCATAATTCTTGGGGCTATCATTGATTGTTACTGTGGATGAAATGTGAGTTCCAGTGTAGTAATGGACTTGAGCTCAAAGTGTATTGTTTTATACAGAATTTTTGGCTGCTAGATAGTACCATCTGCATCTGTTCATAAACTGCCTTGTGTTACTATTTTTTTTAAAGTCATTGTTCAAATGTATCTCTCCTTAATTATGTGTCATCGCATTGACCCATGTCGCCTGATAGTCAGCTATAAAAAATGCAGATGCTCTGCCAAGTTAAAATATTTCTAATTTCATCAGATGATGTCAAACAGCCACTATGTATGTGGTTAGTACAGTTTATAACTTCACTTAACAGTCACAGCGATAAATTAAATGAAGACACTGTTTTTTTCCAGACTTCTGTTAAACATAATCATAACAAAAGACTATTTTCATCCTAGAATCAGCACTGACAGTAATTTTCTCCAGGTTTTGGACTCATCCAGGAAACAATACCATAAATGTTACTTGGTTCCCATAATCGGATACAGTGAAAACAAAGACGATTACTCAGCCAAGTCCGACATATCATGATGAACGAATAGAGACCCACAGGCCCATCACATCAACTGTTTGCTCTCTTGCTAAATGAGTTTACCTGCCAGGTGATGTCAAACAGAAGGTGACAGGTGGGACCCATTCATCAACATGCAGCTGTTTTGAGATCTGTGGGATAATTGGAGCCAGACTCCTCCAGTTCTCTCCGTTACAACCCGGCAACGAGCCATCAATCCCACGTACACACTATGTGGGAGATTGATGGATCCAACACGCTGCAGGATCTGCAGTCACAGGATTAATCAGAGAGAATGTATCTAAGTCCGTCGCACACATCCTGAGGAGATGAACGACATCGCAGTGAATTTTCTTTCTCTGGAATCTGTTGCTTTGTGGTTCATAACACTCGAACCTCAGCTGCAGGGTCACTGCCAGCTTGATGCTCGGAAACTGTTCAATTACTGTCGCCATGGTGATGCTGCCATAGCAACAGAGTTTCCTGCGGTAATGATTTGCAACTAGTCTGCACACATTTGCGAGAGAGCATCATATAAGTGTTTACCACATGTGTTCAAAACACAATCCCACACAAAATGATTCCTGTTTTCAGAAACAATGAAACCTTCTGTTTCAGCGCAAACGTACAGTATGCGTGAGATGGAAAGCTGTAATATTGGGTTACCTTAGCCTGACCCCTGAGGTAGATGGAATATCTTATTTCATATCTCATAACATTGCAGGGATCATCATCTGTCTGGTTTAAGGGCAAACAGAAGCAGTTGAAGAGATTTACGGGAACATCAGAAAATCTAAATTGACGCTTTCTCAAAACAGACATGGACAGATTGATGACAAACATTAGTGACCTTCATGAAATTAGTGGTTGTAGCATTCTGAGCTTTCAGCCTTCACGTAAGTGCCCTACATGTGTGTGACAACAGCCTGAGGCGGGGAAAATGGGGCATGCTGGTGGTTGAACATGGCAGGTGTTACAAATCTCTATTTGGAACATACCATCAATAATAGTGACAAAACAAACATTGATGTGGAGGCTGAAAACAGTCATTTACTTTCACATTTGTGGAGTATTAAGTAATCCATCAGTGATGTCAGAGGGACTGATCTTGTAAACAGGGGTGAAATGGGATCTATGCCAACCCGTCACAACCCACAGCATACTATTCTTATTGGTAAAATTTGGTGGTTAAATATTTTTTTGCACCTTTTTTCATGGCAACATGCTGGTGTTATTTTACTGTTTCTTATATTACATATCATTCTTCTATTTTCATACCAATGCAACTTAAAGTATTATGATATTATTCTTTTTGGATATTATCTTTCATGTAGTGTGTAATACAGCTGCTTGTGGATGTAAAAGGTCTGCAAAGTTTCAAAGATCAATGTGTAGGATTAATGGGATTAATAGCCCCTTTCAAACATACAGTCTTTACTGGTAAATTACTGGAAACCAGGACCAGGACCTTTTCAAAAATACCAGTAAATTGGTTCCGGCAATTTACCAGTAAGGGAAGTTGTAACATTACCAGTAAGTTACTGGTAATGTGCTCTGTGTGAACACAGAATGAAGATTACTGGTATTTTGCATTATAATATTTAAAACCACAATAATTAAAACCCATCTTTGTGGAAGCCCTGGATCTCCTCTTCTCTACTGCACCACTACACGACCGTAACAGAACAACGGACCAAACTGCCAGGACTTCCATTCTCAAGATGGATTGCTGCATTACCCCGATCTCTCCCGTGTCTCCACTGATAGGCTCTGCAGCAGTGGATCGCCTGTGTGGGCTCAGGCAGGACGGTCAGCCGCTGGAGAGGTATGTGGCTATCTTGTCTGGTGAACTGGCCAGACGCTCCGTTGAACGCTGTTTTTCTTATAGGTCTGGACGAGGACACTATCCACTTCCTTGAACCTGCCTGTTCCTTTTCCCTAGTTGAAACTATTAGTCTAATTTGATTTCTAAATTGTTCCGAGTCTGTAATTCTAGAGGTTCAAGAAGGGAAGTGTCTTCCTCATCCAGCCCCCTCAGAAAAGCATGCAGCATGGTCAGTTCACCTACAGCCAGTTTCCTCCACCTATTCCTCCAGTAGGCCGTCCTGTGTGGTCCTGCCAGCCCCAAAGCCCTGATGGCCGAGGAAGAGGGCCACTGCTTAGCCCTCGATTCCGGCTGAGGTGGCCGCGACCACACCAGAGCCACAGGAGAGCTGGCTGATTAACTTTTGGAGCGATCCTGCCGCTCCAAGTCTCCTTGTGCCTGCTCCTAGTCTCCATGAACCCGCTCCAAGTCTCCTGGATTCCACTCCAGGTTTCCCAGTTCCCAGTTCCCGCTCCGAGTCTACTGGATTCTGCTCCAGGCTTCCCAGTTACCAGTTCCCGCTCCGAGTCTACTGGATTCTGCTCCAGGCTTCCACGTCTCATCGAGCTCGCTCCAGCCTTCCACGAGGCCGCTCCAGCCTTCCACGAGGGGGGGCTATAAACCAGTGGGTAGGATTCCGGATCCGCAAGGTTACCCAAGACTCCTGATCCACCAAGGTTACCCCAGGCTCCGGATTCGCCAAGGTTACCCGAGGCTCCTGATCTGCCATGGCCGCCCAACATCCTAGTCCCGCCCTGTAGACCTCCGTACCCGTCTGCACCTCCCCCGCACCTGCGTGTAGGTCTCCAGGGCTCCAGTACGTCTCCTTGAACTCACCCCCTGCACTCCTTGTCCGTTGTTGAATGTTATTTCTTACGTGTAAGTGTTCTGTATTCAGTTTGTTAATTAAAACCCATCTTTGTGGAAGCCCTGGATCTCCTCTTCTCTGCTGCACCACTGCACAACCATAACAGTACTGTAAGCTTTTTAATAGTTTTTCTATTTTAATATGCGCTGACTGATCATCTTTGACTGTTGTGCCATGCCTCACAGTCTTTGCTTTGCTCCCGAGACCCAGCCTTTTCAATTCATCTGCAGTTGGATACTATTCATAGACCACATCTGAGGGTTGCCCTCCCCTAAAAATATCATTAAAAACCACATTGTGTACTGTAAATAGTATAATGATAAATACAAAAAATCATTGTGTAAGTAGTAAAACAATACATACGCAAACGGAGCAAAAAATCAGTTTTAAGTTTAGAAACATTGAGTCCTCCCTCTCTTGCCTCACAGTGGATTGGTCCACCACGCACCTCACCTACACACACAAGTCCGGTGGGAGAGAACAAAGTTTTTCAGTAGTTGTGGAACTCCAGTAAGGGCTGTTAAGGCTATTTTATTCACTTTAAACATCTGATTAAGTGGTTTTTCTCTCTTTAATACAGACAATGCTGAGTTATTAATAAATGACAAAACATGAAAATAACCAATGTTTTTTTCCTCGTGGCCAATATTTTAGCTAATATTGTTCAGTAGCTTGTTGTAAATCTCCCACTACAACGAACACGGCGATAAGCCTATGTGTGAACTGATTTTAGGCTAATACTGTAGATCTACCGCTGTGTCAGGTTTTGCCCCAATGTTGTCAAAATGAACCGAAAAAGCACTTCTCCTCATGCGGGAGAATGAAGACAACAGCGCAGCGCTTAAAGATCATTTATGATGACTGACATCACAGAATATACCGCTTTTTTGCTGTTGCTGTGTGAATGGTCTCTTACCGGTAAAAAGCCAGAACGCCGTCGTTTGTGTGAACAGCACATTTTTGCATTTACCGGTAAAGTCGTTCTGGTAATTACCGGTATTGCTGTGTGAAAGGGGCTATTGTCTCCAAATTGAAAGAACCAATTCTAAACTGCCTGAAAAAATTTCAGTAATTTCAGTCTCACTTTCTGCACAAACCTTCCTAGGTTTGTAACAAATTTTCATAATTCCCGAACTATGGTCTTCATGGTCTTTGCTGCCTGTGAAAAATGCTTACTTTGACCCGCCCTCAAACACTGTAGCTGTAGCTGAGGCCTGGAAGAGTTTGGTTCATGTTGTCAACATGTTGAGAAAACACTTTTCAGTGCTGCAAAAGTAAATTCATGCATTTCCATAGGATGAGGTCTCGGGCTTGAATTGATACGGTAAAACCACACCATTGTTACTATTCATGTCACTGTGTATCAAGTGCTGAGGAAGCCTCTGGAGCTGAAATTCAGATATGGTAATGGGAGTTTCGTTTCTGACATGCACTGTAAGCGGTATACTAATCAAAACATACTGGGCCATATGACCAATTAGAGCAGAGCAGGCTCTCAGAAAGGAGGGGTTTATAGATACTGAATCCTTTATCAAACCGTTTCAAACACTGTGAGAAAAGAGGTTATACTGCAATGTGTCAGGACACAGACGGAAGCAGAGGATGAGGTAAACTTTGGATGTTTATTAAGACAGAGACACAAACACAGGTAATGGGTAATGCAGGCAATGATGAGCACTAGCACTTCAGATAGTCACTTAGCTGAGGGTTTCAGAGTTTGTAGTATGCTGGGAATTGGAGACCACAAGGAACTGGAGACGAGGAAGGCATAGAAGGAAAACGATGGGATCTGGGTGAGTAGCAGCCCAGATAGCATTGTGACACTGAGTCAATGAAAATCCATCAGAATCATCAATTTGGTTGAGGTTGAAATGTCAATGCTAAGTAATATTGGATCAATGTTGAAAATTCAATGCTAAATAATTTTGGATCAATGTTGATTATTCTATGCTTTTCAGTGTTGAAAAGACAAACATTGAATCAATGTTGATTTTTGGTCAGCTTAATTCTCCACTGGTGAGGCTTACTGTCAATCTATCTGTCCCATCATTCAACATGTTAAAGCAAATCCAAATCAATTGGGTACATTTCTGTGAAATGTGAGCACATTCATTATCCTCAAGGGATGAATCTCCATCAACGAGTGTATGGATTAACAAAGAACTCCTACCATAAATTGAACTCAATGGGATGAACCAGTTGATTATTATTAGTAGGCATATTGTTAATATTAATGTTTTATTTATTGTTTTAAAATCTCCTCCATCGTGGAAAACATCTCCAATCCTCTAGTGTTTCCAGCTAGCTACAGCACATGCAGAGAGATATGTAATGACTGTCACAGAGTCCTTAATTCTTGTGGTCATCCAGTAATATAAATCATAAATAATAAAATGTAGGCTATTATTATTATGATTTTAAAAATCATGTATAATTGACATAGATTTAATTATTTATCTAAAGAATACAGGGTTAATAAAGAATATTGAATATTTTCCCCAACTGATCGAATGCAGCACAATCCAATCCAGTAGGTTGCGGTAATGCACCTTCAGATCAAAGTGCGGCTTAACAGACTTCAAGCGCGAAAAAGACAGAGACAGGACAGCAGCAGTGTTTTTTTAGAGGTAAGTACAAAAAGATTAATACAATTAATCTCAATCTTTATTTCTTACAACTTTTGTGCTTCTGGGCGAGTCAGAGTGAACTGTGACGTTAATAGAGTCATGTGAACGCCCTCCGTACACAACCAACGGCCAGGATATTCTTTAATACAATGAATTTCAGTTTGTTTTTCACCAAACCCTATCATATTTTTTTAAATTAATCTTTATGTCTTAAGCTGGACATTTTCGAGCCGAATTCTGACTCGTGCAACTCTTATTTGGGTCGGGCCGATTTTCATCTTTGTCGTGCGTCGTTTGTTGTGAGGTGTTCGCGTGATTTTAGAATCAAAATGATTCATCTGTGCGTGCAACGAGTAAGATGTGCATTTGTGGATCAGGTGCCACGTATGCATTTATTGCCTCGTTTGTGAGTTGATCCTATTTGATTCTTTTGGATTTTGAGACAATAGGATTGACTCACAAACGAGTCAACGAAAGCATGCGCAGCACCAGATCCACAAATGCACATCTTACTCGTTGCACGCACATATTCTGACCAACATTAATACAAAATCGAAGTTTTGCATTCACAATTATGTCTCTATTTGTACAAAATGCTGCACATTCATGTAATTCTGTATTTAGCACACACAAGTTGAAAGGCATTTGTTTGTGGACAGTAAAAATATCTACAAAATGTATCAAGTTCATGGATAATTGTGCGTGCATTTATCAATCATTTTGATAGTAAAATCATCCCATATTTGTCTTGTGTACAGGGAGAAACGAGAGGCGATCGGACGGTTGGATGAAGTTCTGGCATGTCAGTTCTTCTGGTCGGCCTCGTGCGGGTATCGCACAGCTGAAGCAGAGCTACCTGATTGCCCTGTCGGCATGGTGAGGGGAAATAGGACAATCAGTAGCTCTGCTTCTGCTGTGCGATTAGCTCACGAGGGGCAACCAGAATTACATAATTCCAATTTAATTTGTAATGCAGCAAGAAAGAAAACAAAGAAGAGTGAGATCTTTAAGTTCTGTAGGCAGCTATATCAAACTGCAGAAATTTAGCAAACTGCTGCACCTCCAGTTCGTGTTGTAAAATGGACAATCTCTTCCAAACCACTGTAGCCTATCCAGCTCCTCTTTTATAAATGTAGCTACTTGATTATTAATTTACTTGTTTCACTTTCACACTTTATTTGTTTATTTACTATTATTTATTATTAAATACAGTATTACTATTAGATAAAACAAGATAGATATTTTAGATATTTGAAGATATTTTCACCTTTCTTTTCCATTCATTCCTCCTGTGTCTGCAGGTGCTTTAAAGGGAAGTCTATACTAAAATTCATTAAATAGTCTTGAATTTAAATTCTGCGTGTTTTAACTGGAATGTAAAGATTTTGATCACATTTCAAGTTTCACTTCATTTTGTACATTTGTAATGTTTTATTAGTCAAAAGGAGGCATCAGAGTTTATCATTGCTGAGACGGTGCAAAAATGGCTCCGTTACGCCCCTGAAAGGCTTGGGGGCATTGCTCGTGGTGGAAACCCCTGAGTTTAGAGTATTCAGAGTATTTAATTCTTTCTTCTACCTTTTTTCTTTCAGTACTACTGTCACATTTCTGTCTTGGCGAGTTTCCATTTGTATTTACTTCAATTTTGTAGATGCAGGTTGTCAAGTTTTTCACATGTTATAAATTCAGATGTAATTGTTTTAAGTCAATGTGAGATTTCCAGTTGAAACTGTGAGGGCAAAAATAAATAAATTTGCATGTAAACTGAAGGATGTTGTTTACTTTGAGTGACTTGATACACAATCATATCTATTGCAGCCATACATGAAAATTAACTGGCATAGAATACTTCTGTACATAAAGCAAGATTGATTTTATAGTGTTTCTGTGTTGATTCAGTGTTAAATAAGTGATTTAATATAAGTTGAAAAAATATTGATTTTAAGCCCATCTTGATTTATTTTTCATCGTTGAAATAACATTATTTCAGGGTGCAAACCTGATGAAAAATCTATGTTAAATTTCAACATTGATTCAATAATATTTTAGTTGATGCATTAACATTGATTCAAAGATGATTCAGTTTTGGTCTGCTATCTTGGAGGCAAGGATTCCAGGTATGTGTGACGAGACCAGACATAGAAGTGCAGGGAGAGTGTGCTTATAAAGTGTCTGTGATGATGGGGTGCAGGTGCAGGCAGGTGATCAGTACCATCAGTATCATGTCTGTTGGTTGATGTTAGCTGTGACTCTGTGACACAATGTATATTATGATACAATTTGTGTTTTTTTATCTTGGATTAATGCAAACCTAGGAGACCTCCAAAACAAAATTAGGATCCCAAAAGCCCTGATATACTTCAAGCAAAATCGAACCGCGAACTGATGTGGTGTCATTTCGAACAAAATCAGGCCCAAAGAAAGTTCTTTTTAGTTTGTTTTGGGAAAAGTTCACTCCAGCTGGTAAACACCTTTGAACTACCATTGGTCCTGGCGATTACGTATAGGTAGGAGTGGTTCTGAGGCTCCTCCTTCTTTGACGTGAAAATCGCTGCTCTCAGCAGTGTGAGCGCTGTTCGCTAACAGTATATCGTTGCTAACGTATTTCTAACGTCTTTTTACCTTTAAGCGAAGAATGAAAAAGAACTTCACTATCTGTGAGTATATAGGGGCCTAACGTTAATTATCACATTAATTGTGAACCTGTATATAGCTCCTAGTAGTCCTCTGGGAGGTATGAAAAAAATAGTAGTTACTGATTAGCTAATAGTGAACTATCACATTCGACTAAGCATTTACCTACTAATTTATTAATCAGTTTCTTGTTAGTTAATAGTAGTTACTAGAGTGTTAATACTGCATTACTTGCTTGTTCTTGTGTAGTTATTCATTAAAGGGACAGTTCACCCCAAAATGAAAATCCTCAGCGAATAAGGTCAAAATACATGCAAAATACCAGCGCGATCATAGATATATACATAGATTCCTCATTAGTGCCTGCGTGGATCGGTCAAATGAGGCATCTATGTATATATGTTTTGATCGCGCTAGTATTTTGACCTTATTCACCGGAAGTTATGGCGCTGGGAAAACGTCTCGGTTACGTATGTAACCCTCGTTCCCTGAGGAGGGAACGGAGACGTACGTTAGTGACTAACGAATGGGGGTTTCGCTTAGAAGCCAATTATCTTCGAGAATTCAACAGCGCCCAATGGCAGTGCCAATGCCATGGGCATGCGGAATTTGCATGCGTAACTCCGCCCCACCTCGTGGGTATATAAGGAAGTACGCTGGCAATATCGCATTATGTTACTGCTGCAGGAGCCAAGACTGAACTCCGCGTTCCAGGCAGCACGGCTGACGTGGCAGAGGAAACGTACGTCTCCGTTCCCTCCTCAGGGAACGAGGGTTACATACGTAACCGAGACGTTCCCTTTCGTTCAGTCACTACGACGTACGTTAGTGACTAACGAATGGGGGTTCCAATAAAACAACGCCACTCAGCCGTCATCCAGTGCCCTGCGTAAGTGTGAGTACCCTGTCGTAAGACTAGTACGGACGAAGGACTCCCACTTATCACAGGATTACCAAGGTACACTGGGAAGCATATCCCAGTGAGGGAATGCCAAGATGCCTGCCCGTAGGGAGGACTTAAGAATACACATATGACCCGCTAAGGGCTGCATATGGAAGATCTCTAGGGTACCAGCCGAAGGTGGATTTTTAACCCTAGGGGTGGCAGGGACTTGCCGAGGGAAAGACACCTGCTCGCTGAGGAGGCTTACGGTGGGAATACTCGTGTGGGGGTCGCCGGAGGGGAACCATGCACACGGAGCACCTGGCCGGACATGAGGGTCTGGGCTCGAAAGGGCAGACTGAACTGATGTCGGCGTCAGCAGTGCTGGAGGAGCTCAGGGCTCTCGGGGAGCTCACCTGAGGAAAATATCGCACGTATCCAGTCCTTGGAGTGGAATGGCGAGCAAGCGAAGACACCTGAGCCTGGCCCATTACCGGCCACCCGTAGGGGCGAGTACATAGTCGGACACTGGCTCCACTCGGAGATTGTAGAATCTGGCGAATGTGTTGGGTGTCGCCCAGCCTGCAGCTCTGCAGATGTCTGTTAGCGAGGCGCCATGCGCTAAAGCCCAAGAGGAGGCCACACTCCGGGTGGAGTGTGCCCTAACCCCAAGGGGACATGGTCGACCTTGCTGCTGGTAAGCCAAAACAATGGTGTCCACTATCCAGTGAGACAACCTCTGCTTTGAGAGAGCACTTCCCTTCCGCTCTCCACCATAACAGACAAAGAGCTGGTCTGAGGTCCTGAAACATCGCGTACTGTCTACATAGGCGCGGAGAGCGCGTACTGGACAGAGCAATGCCAAGGCTGGGTCTGCCTCCTCCAAAGGCAGCGCTTGCAGGTTCACCACCTGGTCTCGGAACGGAGTGGTGGGAACCTTGGGCACATATCCGGGCCGGGGTCTCAGGATCACGTGAGAGTTAGCCGGCCCGAACTCTAGGCACGCTTCGTCAACCGAAAATGCTTGCAGGTCCCCGACCCTCTTAAGCGAAGCCAATGCGGTCAGCAGAGCAGTCTTCATAGACAAGAATTTAATCTCAGCTGACCGCAAAGGCTCAAAGGGAGGCCTCTGCAGAGCACTTAAGACTACTGAGAGGTCCCAAGAGGGTACGAGAGGAGAGCGAGGAGGATTCAGTCTCCTCGCCCCCCTCAGGAACCTGATGATCAGGTCGTGCTGACTTACCTTTTTGTCCCCCAGGAGATCGTGATGGGCAGATATTGCGGCCACATACACTTTAAGGGTGGAAGGAGACAGCCTTCGTTCCACCCCCTCCTGGAGAAACGATAGCACGGACCCGATCGGGCATTTCCAGGGGTCTTCTTAGCGGGAAGAACACCATGTGACGAAGAGGTTCCACTTCAGCGCATAGAGACGTCGTGTAGACTCAGCTCTAGCGGAAGTGATGGTAGCGACCACCGCAGGTGGAAGACTACTCAACCCTGCCGCGTCCCGTCCAGAAGCCAAATGTGGAGCTTCCAGAACGCCGGACGCGGGTGCCAAACGGTGCCCCGTCTCTGAGTGAGGAGGTCCGGTCTCAGAGGAATAGGCCAGGGAGGGGCTGTCGCAAGGAGTAGAAGTTCTGAGAACCAGGTCTGGCCGTGCCAATACGGGGCGACCAACATGACCTGCTCCTTGTCCTCCCTGATCTTGCACAGTACCCGTGCAAGGAGGCTCACTGGGGGAAACGCATACTTGCGTAGCCCGGGCGGCCAGCTGTGCGCCAGTGCATCCGTGCCGAGGGTGCCCTCGGTCAGGGAATAATACAGGGAGCAATGGGAAGAGTCCTGGGAGGCAAACAGATCTACCTGTGCGTCGCCGAACCGTTCCCATATCAGCTGGACCGTCTGGGGGTGGAGTCTCCACTCTCCGGGGAGAGGCTGAAACCGTGAGAGCTCGTCGGCTGCACAGTTCAGGTCTCCCGGGATGTGGACAGCACGAAGGGACCTCAGGCGCTTCTGACTCCACAAAACGAGATGGCGGGCGAGTTGAGACATACGGCGGGAGCGTAGACCGCCCTGGTGGTTGATGTACGCTACTACGGCCGTGTTGTCTGTCCTGACTAGTACATGTTGACCCTTCAGCAACGCTCGGAAGCGGTGCAGGGCGAACCGTACTGCCAGTAACTCGAGGCAATTGACATGCAGAAGGCGCTGGGGTCCTGTCCAGTAGCCCGCGGCTGCTTGTCCATTGCACATGGCACCCCAGCCCGTGGATGATGCATCTGTTGATACAACAACATGCCTGGAAACTCGTTCTAAGGACACTCCGGTCCGTAGAAAACTGAGGTTCGACCACGGGGTGAGAGTCTGTAAGCAGGCCCGAGTCACTTGGACCCGGAGCGTGCCAGACCGCCATGCCCATCTCGGGACTCGATCGCGTAGCCAGTGCTGAAGCGGTCTCATATGAAGCAATCCGAGCGGCGTCACCGCGGCTGCAGATGCCATATGCCCCAGGAGCCTCTGAAATAGTTTCAGTGGAACCGCATTCTTGCCCTCGAGTTGACGAAGGGAAGTCAGCAGAGACTGCGCGCGCTCGCTCGAAAGCTGCGCGCACATGGCGACCGAGTCGATATCCATACCGAGAAAAGAGATCCTCTGCGCGGGGCAAAGTTTGCTCTTCTCCCAGTTGACCCGAAGGCCCAGACGGGCTAGGTGATGGAGCACCTGATCTCTGTGTCCGCAAACCTGCTCCCGAGAGTGACCCAGTATGAGCCAGTCGTCGAGGTAATTCAGGATGCGAACCCCGTGCTGCCGAAGGGGCGCAAGGGCTGCCTCGGCAATCTTCGTAAAGACGCGAGGGGACAGAGATAGCCCGAATGGTAGAACTGCGTACTGATATGCCCGCCCCTCGAAAGCAAACCGTAGGAACGGTCTGTGTCGAGGTAGAATGGAGACATGGAAGTAGGCGTCCTTCAGGTCGATCGCTGCAAACCAATCGTCTGGACGAACGCATTCGAAAAGGCGTTTCGCTGTCAACATCTTGAACGGAAACCGGTGAAGGTAACGGTTCAAGACGCGCAGGTCCAGGATTGGCCGTAGCCCACCGGTCTTTTTGGGTACGATGAAGTACGGGCTGTAAAACCCGGAGTTCATCTCGGCTGGAGGGACAGGTTCGATCGCACCCTTCGCCAGTAGGGTGGCAATCTCCGCTCGCATGACGGGGCATTGGCCCCGATCATAGTGGAGCGGACTCCCCGGAAGCAGGGAGGAACCTGCGCGAACTGAATCGCGTAGCCGCGCCTGATGGTCCGCGCGACCCAGCGGGACAGCCCTGGAAGCTGAAGCCAGACTTCCAAAAACTGCGCCAGCGGGGTCATTCGGAGCACAGACGTACCCGGTGTGGGCTTGCAGCGATGCAGCGTCACCGGCCCGGACATGGGAGGCTGAGGGGCGTCCCGGTGCGGGGGCACGGTTGACTGCTGCGTCCTGACAGAGGAGACCAGGGAAGGACGCACGTTCCACTGGGGTCTGCTCTGCCAGGAGGCTGGCGACAGAGTGGGATGCGAGTGGCGGGACCCGTGGGTGGCGCGCACTGTCATCGCCGGACTCTGTGGGCTCAGGGATGGGAGTGTTAATTCTTTCTTTGACCAAAATAGGGTGCTGCTGACCCGTGGGCCAGCAGCTGAACAAAGGATTCTCCCCCGGCCCTCCACCGGGGGAAGGAGTGGTCCTGCTACCATCTCCTCGAAAGAATTTCCCATCCCTGAGCCGTCCGTCTCAGGAGCGCCGCTTGGCCTGGCGTTTAACGGGGCGCGGGGCGGCCTGAGGGGACTTGGACGCCTTCCTACGGCTTCCTCCGCGACCCGGCCCGGGTGAAGGCTGCTGCTTGGACCGGGTGGGAGGGGCGGGAGCCTTAGGAGGGCGTCCTCGGCGTGGAGCAGACTGAGGCGACTGTGCCGGCGGCTGGGTGGAGGCAGCAGCTGGCCGCCGGGGCAGTACGTGCTTTATAGCCTCAGTCTGCTTCTGGGCGATCGAGAACTGTTGGGCAAAGTCCTCAACCGCCCCGCCGAAGAGGCCGGCCTGGGATATGGGGGCATCGAGGAACCGGGTTCGCTCGGTGTCCCACATATCGGCCAGGTTCAGCCATAGGTGACGCTCCTGGACCACATTTGTGGACATCACTTGACCCAGGGAGCGTGCGGTCACCTTCGTCGCCCGGAGAGCGAGGTCGGTGGCGGCACGCAGCTCATTTAAGAGCCCCAGATCAACTCCACCCTCGTGCATGTCCTTGAGGATCCTGGCCTGGTAGACCTGAAGGATCGCCATGGCATGCAAAGAAGCGGCGGCCTGCCCCGCGGCTCTGTGCGATTTCGCCACCAAGGTTGATGTGAATCGACAGGCTTTGGAGGGGTGCTTTGGATCGCCGCGCCAAGTCGAAGCGCTCTGAGGACACAGTTGCATCGCAACAGAACGTTCAACCGGGGGGACCCCAGTGTACCCTTTAGCCGCCGCCCCATCGAGGGCGGAGAAGGCGGAGGAAGCCGCTGACCGGTCACGGGAAGACAACGGGGACTTCCAGGACCGCGCGAGTTCCTCATGCAGCTCGGGAAAGAAAGGTATTGGGGGCAGGGACTGACGGTTGTCAGCGCGGGCTCCCAAAAACCAATCATCGAGCCTTGAGCGTTCGGGACAGGGCGGAGGGTTCCACTCTATCCCTAAGCTCGCGGCTGCCCGAGACAGCATGGCTGTCAGCTCTGGGTCCGACTCGGGCAATGCTGGAACGTCCGAAGGCGGCAACACAGCCGAGTCATCATCCTCAGAGGACTCGAGCCCACCTTGTGATGCGGTGACCGACATCGCATCCTCCTCCGGAGCGCCAAACGAGATGCGCGGGGGGGCCGAAGCAGGCCCCGCGATCTGCGTCTGGACACTCGCGGGTTGCAGTGTGCAAGACGGGGGTGTGGCCCGAGGCATGAGCGTCGGGGCTTTGTTCCACACCGTAACCGTCAGGTCACCCTGACCACCAGCCGAAGTACTGGGCCTCGGGGACTCAGTAGATCGGGGTGTGGTAGAGGGGACTCTCACTTCTTTACGAAGGTCATGGAGTCTTGACCGCAACACCGCGATGGTCATATTCCCGCAGTGGGAACATGACTCATCCACAAACGCTGCCTGGGCATGCTGAAAGCCCATACATACCAGACAGTGTTTGTGCCCATCGGAAGGGGAAAGCAACCGGCCACACCCAGAAGTACACGGACGAGACATCCTGAAAACGACGCGTCACGTGCAAGCTCTTTTAGGAGAGGAAAGCCTCGCAAAGAACGCCGAAGCGCCCAGGGACCACACACCAGCTGTCAGACGGACCACTGCGCAGATCAGCAGGCAGGCAGTATGATGATCACTGGAACGCGCCGTAACACCAACGTCTCTGGAAAGCTGCTCGTCTCAAAGCTTTGTCGAAGACTCAGGATCAGGCTTGAAGGAGTGAAGAGATACTCTTGGCTCCAAAGCAGAAACATAATGCGATATTGCCAGCGTACTTCCTTATATACCCACGAGGTGGGGCGGAGTTACGCATGCAAATTCCGCATGCCCATGGCATTGGCACTGCCATTGGGCGCTGTTGAATTCTCGAAGATAATTGGCTTCTAAGCGAAACCCCCATTCGTTAGTCACTAACGTACGTCGTAGTGACTGAACGAAAGGGAACTAGATGACATTCGTCTAATAAGAGGTAACAAAATAACATAAATACTGTTCGGTTTCTTGAAGAAACCGATCGTCTCGTGTCTTGAGACATCCATGTGTTGCCATGAGCCGCATGTTTTAATAAGGATTCGTATGTCTATGTGTTTTTACTCTCATTGCTCTCATACTCTAAAATATCCCCATTGACATGCATTATACGACTATCACACTGCAACGGTTGGAGTTAAAAATCTTCATTTGTGTTCTACTGAAGAAACAAAGACACCTACATCTTGGATGCCCTGGGGGTAAGCAGATAAACATAAAGATTTTGAACTATCCCTTTAATGAAGGAACAGTGTTCTAAAAAGATTACAGATTCTCCTCATGTGAGTGATGCCACCAGATTTCATAATCGGTTAAGATTGAAAAAAATCCTCTTGTCACAAGCACGCCAGGCTCCACCCTCTCCCAGACACAACGATCCCAATCACCAGAGTTCTGAGCACACACACCTGCACGTCATCATCACTGCAATCACCACCTGCACTTAAGGTCTTAGGTAGTATTTTTTTTTTTTTTTAATTGCAGAGTAATATTAAAAGTAAGTAATTAGGGGGGAAAAAGATGCCATAATAAGTGGGATAATGTATAGCCAGCTAGTCACTATCACAAATTAAACCCCTTTAGGATGATGCAAAACCACTCTGATTTATTGTATATGATAATAACTGGCTGTACATTATTGCGCATATAAACTGTTTGGCTGTTGTATAATCTAATTCATCTATATGGCAAAAATTGACAATAGTCCTGGTGCTCCCTATGTGTCCAATCCATCCTTGTCTGTAAACCTCCCCGGCACTGTTATTTTCATTTTCAACCTCTTCATAAACATACAGAGTCAGAAGCAGAAATGTTATCCTCATATTTCAAACTGCTCTAAAAGCATTGCATTGTTCTTGCGCCATGCTTTTATATGCTCCTGCATATAATATCAAATTAACTGTACAAGAGGTTGTAATGAGACTTCTTTTTTTCCTAAGATTTAAATTAATGATGTATATCAAAATTTGAGTAAAGCCAAGTGGTTTAGTCCCACAACCTATTAAAACATGAAACACTTTATATGGGCCTGTAATTTATACAGAAAAACATTTATGTTATTCTAAAATAAGATCAATTGTAGGGTCACTTAAAAGGATAGTTCACCCAAAAATGACAATTCTGCCATCATTTAGTCACACTCAAGTTGTTCCAAACCTGTATGAATTCCTTTGTTCTGCTGAACACAAAGGAATATATTTGGAAAAATGTTTGTAACCAAGCAGATTTCGGCATTGATCTGAGGGTAAATGATGACAGAATTTTCATTTTTTGGTAAACTATCCCTTTAATTCTACAATCTACAAATTAGATAAAAGCATAAGTGAAAACTTATTGATGTTTTTTTTTTCCATATGCACAAATGAATGACACCAGCTGTATTTATAAATATTCATATATTGTCATAATATCAAGTTTTATGTATTTCTTTAATATATCTATAATTTAATTAATCTAACCATTTAAGGTTATTTATAGCATGAGTTGCCTTGCTTAGAGAGAGAGAGAGAGAGAGAGAGAGAGGAGAGAGAGAGAGAGAGAGAGAGAGAGAGAGAGAGAGAGAGAGAGAGAGAGAGAGAGAGAGAGAGAGAGAGAGAGAGAGAGAGAGAGAGAGAGAGAGAGAGAGAGAGAGAGAGAGAGAGAGAGAGAGAGAGAGATGAGAGAGTTGGATGAGACACAGAGAATGTTAAAAGAAAGACTAAGAGCACGAGTAAAAACTCTTGGATATTTGGGTCGACTGAAATCAGAGTGTTCGTGGGAGACATTGAGAGAGACGTGAGAGTTATGTTAAGTGTCGCTCTGAGCAGCGTTGAGGCGTCTGTAAAGCATGAGCTCTGAAACAGCAGATGTCTCTGGGGAGCTTGCCTCAGTCCGAGTCAACACAGATGAGGGTTTGTGGGAACAGGCTGAGAGGCTCATAGAATATGTATCAAATCAAAGGGAACAGGTTGGATACTGGGATTTTGCTGGCTCACAGCTTCCTCTAGAGAAGAAGAAAAAAACATCCATATGTTTGGTCTCCAGAATAATTAGATATCTGTGGCTCCACAAAGCTTTTGATATCTGTTAAATTATTCTACGAATGGCACAATACTTGTTATTGTCAATTCATCTCTAATTCCTGACATAGAAGAGTGTTTATTGGGATTAATGACAGAAATAGGCCTTGTCGTCATACTTTGATCTGAGGGAATCAAGCTGCTATGAGCTCTCATTTTATTTCCCAGGCACGTCAATGCAAGCAACAATAAGGCACTGGTTTTAAAATCTTTTGTTGTGTAAAATAAAGCAATAAGCCCAAAGAAGCCGTGCTTTACAGTGAATTTATAACAGCTAAAGGGCGTTGTTAGGCACAACGTGGAGCAGAGTTTTAAAGTTAGTGAGTTGGCTAGTTGTTAGTAGTCAGTTAGTAGTTTTTCTTTGGCTTTAAAGACAAATATAAGCACAGACATTAACATAAATTAAAAACAACAAATAGAAATGCATAAAGTATAAGTATAAAAGATCTAAAATGCAAAATATACATTATACGTAAACACACACACACGTTGTGTTTTCATGTTTTATGGGGACTTTCCATAGACAAAATGTTTTTTAAACTGTACAAACTGTATATTCTATCCCCTTACACTTACCCTGCCCCTAAACTTACCCATCACAGAAAACTTTCTGCATTTTTACATATTCAAAAACTCATTCTGTATGATTTATAAGCTTGTTTCCCCATGGGGACCTCAATTTAGGTCCTCACGGTGAGTCCCATGCGTCTGTGTGCATTCAGGTTGAAGAAAAACATGTACTCGCACACGCACATTGGGTTCCCATGTTTTATGGGGATGTTCCATAGACATAATGATTGATATATATATATATATATATATATATATATATATATATATATATATATATATATATATATATATATATATATATCCCCCTAAACTAACCCTACCCATAAACCTACCCATCACAGATGCATTTTTACATTTT
This sequence comes from Romanogobio albipinnatus, assembly GCA_023566225.1. NCBI lineage: Eukaryota > Metazoa > Chordata > Actinopteri > Cypriniformes > Gobionidae > Romanogobio > Romanogobio albipinnatus. The sequence continues at coordinate 20,247,294 of CM042256.1, read as the reverse complement.
CAAAAACATGTATGATGATAGTGTGATTTATAACCAGTTCCCCTTTGAGGGAACACGCACTGCGTCGTTGAGTGACGACACTCTGGGAACGCCCCCAGCGTAGCGCGTCTGAAGCATGAATGAAATCAAGCCAATCTGATTGGTGTTGTGTCATGACGTAGTAGATGACGGCATACCCGGAAGATACAAAGGGACGCTAATACACACCTACAACAGCTTTTGCTCTTCAGCTGAGCGCTCTGTGTCAATATTGTCTGTCTATTTGGTGCTGTTTGTCCCATATATATCAGTCAACCACACATATATATATATATATATATATATATATATATATATTAAAAAGATGGCTAGCGAGCAACAGTTTAAGAGGTGTGTGCACCCGTGTCCGTGATTCCTTGAGGGCTCGGACACACACCTACTGTGTGTGCAATGCCTGGGCATGCAGCACGCTAGGGCGGCTCTCGAGGGAGCCGCCTGTAGTGAGTGCGATAAGCTGCCGCTCAGGGTGTTGTGTTTGATGAGGCCGGGCCAAGCTCGCGAGCCCCATGGATCTGGGTCGTGGATCATGGGGCTCGCAAAAGGATCTCTCAACGGGACGCGGGACTGCTGAGGCACTTTCCCCGTCCTCGTCTGAGGATTCAGATGTTCTCCCGCCCAGTGTGGAAGCCTGCGAAGCGGCTTCTTCCCGCGGGGTGGAGGACCCGATGCTTCAGCTGTCTGGCTCCAAGGAGTCAGACGTGTTGAGCATCGAGGCGGGTGATGTGGAGCCTGAGCCATCGCTTCACTCACCTGCTCAAGAGGAGCTAGTGGAGGTTTTGACCCACGCTGTGGCCAAGTCAAGAATTGACTGGCCACAAGAAGAGCCTGAAATCCAGCCGCCTAGTAAGCTGGATGAACGGTTCTTCAGGCGCAGGTCTCAACCTCCACACCGGGGCCTACCATTTTTCCCGGACTTGCACAATGAGTTGTGCAAGTCCTGGGTTAAACCCTACTCAGCCAAGCTCTCCAACCCCCCAGTGCCTGATTTTGGTAATATACTCGGGGCGGCTGAGCAGGTTTTAAGGGACTCAGGTTTTAAGGTTTTGTCTGCACACCATGGCGGTACTGCAAGCCTACCAGGCCGACCTCCTCAAGGAGCTCGACGAGGGTGAGGGTCCGACTCCAGACGATATCACGGAGCTCAGGAAAGCCACTGACTTGTCTCTCCGCATCACCAAAGAGACGGCCCGCGCCATCGGCCGCTCTATGGCTGGTTTGGTGTGTGTGGAGAGACATCTCTGGTTAAATCTGTCGGGGATGAAGGAGAGAGAGAATTCACCTTCTGGCCTCTTCGGCGGCACGGTAAACACCGCCGTCGAGAGGTTTCAGGAGGTGAAAAAACAGTCGGCGGCTTTCCAGCAATACCTCCCTGGTCGGTCCAGCTCCTCGGGGAAGGCAGTCTTAAAGGGGCAGCCTCGGCCGTCTGCTAGCTCCTCGCACCGGCAGGTGCAAAAGGAGAGTGTTGCCTCCCGCGCCCCTCCCGAGGGAGCCTGGCAAAGGAGGTGGCGTTCTCGCGGGTAAGCCTTCCAAGCCGAGGGTTGATCTGAGGACCGTCCTTCAGGCAAAGAAGGCTTCCGCCAAGCTGTCCTAGCTGCGGTCGGACCGCTGAGAGCTGTCCCCCCCGGGGCAGAGTGACCGAGGTCATTTTCCCCCCGGAGCTCTCGGGAAATCAGTGCTGTGTTCCTGCCGTCCAGTACGCTTCGGGCCTCACTGGTTTCTGCGCGCACGCACGCCGCCTCAGTCGCCTCTACAAAGACCTGCGATTGGGCAGCGAACGTGTCCGCACACTGAAAATCATGTATGGGTAAGTTTAAGGGTAGGGTTAGGTGTAAGGGAAGTGTCAACTGTGTAATTATAAATGTAACTACAGAAATGAATTACAAACGTAATTACATGCAGGTTTTTTTAAAAATGTAAATACAATGTAAAAACATGTATGTACACAGTAAGTACATTGTATCAAATGATTAATTAAAATGTTAGTACATAGTAGTTAAGGCCACCTAATATAAAGTGGGTCCGATTATCTCGGCGCATGGTCATGCCTTTCGAATATTTCTACATGGGCCCTGCAGACTGTAGAGCTGGGTTACAGACTTCAGTTCGGCTCCCCTCCCCCGAAGTTCAGTGGGGTGGTCTGGACTGTGGTCGGCCCAGAGCAGGTTCGGGTTATGTAACAAGAAGTACAAGCCCTGTTAGCCAAGGAGGCCATAGAAAGTGTCCCTCTGGCAGACAGGGAGTTCGGGTTCTACAGCCGGTACTTCATAGTTCCCAAGAAGGATGGGGGGTTGCGTCCAATAATAGATCTCAGGCTCTTGAATCGTTCTCTGAGGAGATTCAGGTTCAAGATGCTCACAATTCCAGCCATCGTGAGTCAGAGCCAGTTCGAGGACTGGTTCGTCACAATAGATCTGAAGGACGCATACTTCCATATTTCCATCCTCCATGTCACAGGAAGTTCCTGAGGTTCGCTTTCGGGGGTGAAGCGTACCAATATTGGGTTCTTCCCTTCGGCCTAGCCCTCTCCCCTCACACCTTCACCAAGTGTATGGATGCAGCACTGGCTCTGCTGAGACTCCATGTCAGGACTCCTGGGTGATCGTGTGTGTATGTTGTCTTACCTGTTGGTGGTGGTTCCTCACGGGTTCACTGGCTCCTCCCGCTCGTTTCATTAATTGTTCACCTGTCGTGTCTCATCAGCTGTTCTCTTTTTATAGCACTCTGTCCTGTCTCTCGTCGCGTGCTCATTGTCTTGGTTGGTCTGTCATGCTGTCCTAGTCCAGTCGGTAGATCCTTGCTGTTTCTCTCCAGTTCCTCAGGTTCGGTCGCAGGCATCTGGAGGCTCGTCTTAGCCAAGAGTTCTCACGCCTGTGGATATCGTGAACTTGACTTCAGGTGAACTGTGCTCTGTTTTTCCTGGTATTACTGGTGCGCTTTGTTTTTAGGCGAGATCCAGTATTGTCCAGGTTCCGGTGAGCTTATCGTCAGTCATCTGCCGTGTTAGGATTTCTTCCCGGTCACCGACCAGAGTTGATTACCTCGTGGATCGCCGCGTGTGGTCTCTGTTCAGTGGACTGTGACTTTTTGTGCTTCATCTGACCCTCTCTTTACTCCTTATAAATAAACAGTGTGAACTTGCATTTGGCTCCGAGACTCTTGTGACACTCCAGGGCATCCGTATACTCAATTACATCGATGACTGGCTTATTCTGGCCAAGTCGCGCGAGATGGCGGTTCGGCATCGAGATGTCGTTCTGGCCCACATCAGGTGCTTAGGGCTGAGACTCAACACGAATAAGAGCATGTTGACGCCCTCCCAGAGGACTACGTTCCTGGGGGATGTATGGGACGATGCGGGCACAAACGTCTCCCGCGCGCGTAGAGTCCATACTGGCGATGGACTCCAGAGTGAAGCTAGGCTGCAGCCTCACTGTGAAGCAGTTTCAGAGACTGCTGGGGCTCATGGCAGCAGCGTCCAACGTCATAGCTTTTGGCCTGCTGCACATGAGACCTCTACAGTGGTGGCTGAGAGCCAAGGGGTTTTCCCCGAGGGGAAATCCGTTCCGTATGATCAGGGTAACGCGCAAATGCCTTCGTTCCCTCGTCATATGGAGGAAACCTTGGTTCCTGTCCCAGGGGCCAGTGCTGGGAGCATCGTGTTGCCGGAAGACCGTTTCAACAGATGTGTAATAATTTCACTTTTGGGCCCAAACAAGGGACGCCAATTATGTAGTGATTTTACCTTCGTCCATCCAAGGACGTTAAGTAAGGTAGTGATTGGTACCCACGTCACCGCAGACGTTGTGATTTTTGGATAACACGTCACTTAAGGTGTGGTTATGAGTACATCAGATGACCACCTTCCCCCTTTCTTAGTTTGGGACACTAATCAAGGTCTTTTACCTTGGCTCTATGAGAACGCTTCAAACGAGAGGCGGTTCAATCATTTTAGATTGAATGTAAAGTGGGGAGAGTTGGTCAGCTGATTTATCTGAAAGATTGGTGAGATTTCTAACTTGTAGAGCCTTTTCTGCATTATCAGCACAAGTAAGACACAATTGTAATAAAATAGATTTTATTAACAAAAGATAAACAATAATAACTAACACCACTACTAAATTAATACAATGAATGATAAAATAATAAAGTACATAAAATATATAAAATACATGTGATTGTTGAGTGTGGCTATGGAAGAGTTGTGTTATCTTATGGAAAGATAAACTGTTGTTTCTCTGAAACTAAGGCGAAGAACCTTATTATGCATCAAACAAATAACGAAAGATTATTTGTTATTAACTAGCATCAGTTAATTACCTCTAATGTAAATTAGAAAATCATATACTGATATATACAACAATGCCAAGGTTTCTGGAAAGAGGTTTGGTTAAGTGATATTTACGTTCTACTTGGTTGAGTAAGCAGTCATGGAGGTGACTTCTTCCACTGGTTGTGCTGGGTGACAATACAGTGGGAAAGGAGCTGGAATCCGTTTCAACAGTCTTGAACACGAAGATCTGTGGGATGCTGATCTCCTGGAGCACCAAAGGGTCCTAAAATCTGGAACACGCAGATGAGTCCCTGAAGTAGGTGCAGAAGGTCCTTAATCTGGAACACGCAGACGAAGGAACCTCGAAGTGAAGGTTTGCTCTCCTGAGCTTAACCTTGTTGCAAATGTCTCTGTGTGTCTTCTGACTCTGTGGGTCAGACACTCAGGACTTGGTCAATCCGCTTTGGTCTCTCTGGCATGGAGACTCGGGACATGCTGTAGTCTCGCTGGACTAAAACTCTGAACGTAGTGGTTGTTAATGTCTCTTTCTTCACAGGCTGGAGGCTCAGAACGTGGTCGTATCTGTTACTGCCTCACAAGCTGTAGACTCAGATCCTTGTATCTTTTGTTGTCTCTCTAGATTAACCAGAGGCTCAGAACTTGGTTGCTCCGTCACAGTCTCATCCTCACCGGACAGACTCAGGACTTGGTGAACTGTTTGTCTCTCTCAAGGAGAAACTCAGAACATTACGGTGTACCTGTTATGTCTCTCTTGAAGGGAGACTCAGAACAAGGTGTGTCTGTTGAAAGGGTACCTTTATCCTTTTCCGAATAGGAGGCGATTGCAAATTGGCGCTTCTCCATTCCAGTGTTGCGATTGGCTGCTGGCATCAGAGGGGGCTCACCGTGTGGCCCACCCTCCTTTCTCCTGTGGAACTCATTTGCATACTGTACACAGTTAGAAGTCTTTAATGTGTCTTTAAAGTTTACCAATGCATTTCTAACTCTCCAAACCACCATCAGAATACCCTTGGCAATATTCTAAACAAATAGAAACCAAACATAATGGAAAAAGATTGAACTGTTCATTCATTGATTTGTTCATTAACAGCTGACTCTAAGATGTTGCATTACAAATAGCTGTCACTGGGAATACTTATTTCTCTGAATAAGTATGAAATGGATGTGTGTACTTTACATCAGTCTTAAGTTTTCCAAACATAGTTATGAATGGATTTGGATGTGGTCTTTCTTTCACCCACTACTGCTAAGGTCCTGTGGAATTTTTATGGCAGTCATAGACCAGGACACTAGGGATTTGGGTGAAGGGCAGAAACTGCATGTGGACCAATGAGATGTCTTGTCCTTCCTAGGCTTGGTACAAGAGGTGGTCTTTTTGGCCTCTAAGAGGTGTCTGGCTAGCCTGGATGCCAGACGAACTTAGCCCCACCCACACATTTTTTTGCACGGGCAGTTCGGTCTGGACTTGATCCATAGAGAAGTAATTATGCCCGAACAGAAACTGTTCGGACCAATGAAATTGTCAGGGCAGGCTTTAGACGATGATGGACAGATGATAAACAGTAACGTAATCATCCACGTCATCAAAGGCGCTTGGGTTGAATTTGTTCTAATCCTAAACGGAGAACTTGTTCGTATATGCATTCACCTTTACTATTTCTCTCAGAAATGATGATAGTGTTGGTAAGTACTCTGTGTATCCTTAAATTCTTTTTTTACAACACCGGCAAAGATCGTTTACACTCATCTTCTTCTAACGTGACTTATTCTAGCGTGTGTGCAACAGGTGTGTGCCCAGTTGCTACTCAAAACTAGCTAAAAACAAGCCCAATAGCTTTCTCTGGGGGGTTCTCCGGGAAAAATGGCATTTTGGGGGTAAAATTTGTTATTTTGGCAGGGCTACCTGCTAAAATTCGCATTCCTGGGTCTGTATATCACATCATTGGGGTCGCTTCAACCCGCGGACTTGGCAACACAGTGCAGTTGAGTTCTGTTGACATTTGACAACTAACGTTATGCGTCGCTCCGTTGCTCTTATTGGTTGTAGGTCTATCCAATTGAGGTCTTTCCTGGTTCGGTTTAAACACGCCCCATAATCACAGCTCAACGGAGCAGTATCAGACTCAAATTCTGACTAGAATTGAGTATGACAACGTCAGGCTAGTGTCTGGCTGTTGTCCAAGCATCTTTATCTGATGGCGTTGGACAGTTTGTTTGTGTCAGTCTACCAAGATCCAGTCAAAATGTAGCAAACCTTTGTCCACTGTTATGGACAGAGAGGGGCCCGGCCATAAACTGGGCCCTGGAATGTGCTGTCCACTACAGATGCCTCCCTCACTGGCTGGGGCGCGGTCATGGACGGCCGCTTTGCGAGAGGTTTGTGGTAGACCCAGCATTCTTCCTGGCACATCAACTGCCTGGAAATGCTGGCGGTCTACAAAGCTCTGAGGAGCTTTTTCCAGGACCTCCGCGGCCACCATGTCCTGATACGTTCAGACAACACTTCAGTTGTTGCGTATCTGAATCGTCAGGGGGGTCTGAGGTCGTGCCCTCTTTGCAGACTGGCACACCAGATCCTCCTGTGGTCCCAGGGGAAACTGTCGTCAGAGCCTTAAGAATTTATCTGGAGAGAGGTCTTCCCAGTGGAGGAAGTCAGACCAGTTGTTGGTGTGCTTTGGCTCACCCAAGAAAGGGCTACCGGCATCTACAATACAATCAGTAATTGGATTGTCCAGGCTATAGCCACGGCTTATAAGATGCGCAACTTGCCTTCACCTATGGCCGTGAGGGCTCATTCCACCAGGGGTATGGCCTCCTCAGTGGCCCTCCTTTCTGGCGTCTCGCTTCAAGAGATTTGCGTGGCGGCCGGGTGGGCCACCCCGCACACCTTCATAAGATTTTACAGTCTGCATCTTCCGGCGACGCCTGGTGCCAGAGTGCTCGCGTCCTAAGTGTGCCTGGTTCCCAGCTTCACACTAGGACGGGTGTGATTTCGGTGTGGCATAGTGGGTATTTACGTTCCCAGGGTGTAGTCACTTGACGACGCAGTGCGAGTTCCCTCGAAGGGGAACGTCTCAGGTTACGACTGTAACCCCTGTTCCCCGAGAAGGGAACGAGTTACTGCTTCTGGTCGCCACATCTATCACAGGCAGAGCGCTCACCTCATCGCAAATAAGCTGTTCTGTGTGTGTATCAGCGTCCCTTTGTATCTTCCGGGTATGCTGTCATCTACTACGTCATGACGCAGCCCCAATCAGATTGGCTTGATTTCATTCATGCTTCAGACGCGCTACGTTGGGGGCGTTCCCAGAGTGTCGTCACTTGACGACGCAGTGTCTCGTTCCCTTCTCAGGGAACAGGGGTTACAGTCGTAACCCAAGACGTTTTCCTCATAGGGACCACAACAAAAAACAGGCTGTTATCACTATTCTTGTGGGGACATTTGGACCTCACAACGTAGGGAATATGAGGTACACACATACACAAACCTCTAAGTAAAACCAATTGAAAAACTATCATAGCCTATAATATTGCCTTCAATGCCCTATTTTTTCAACTGTGATTCAATGTGTGTAAAAATATGCATATCAGTAAAACAGCTTGTGATTTCCTGCATTATCAACAATAATGTGGCATAAACATCTCACATAGCCACTAATCAGTCTCTGACATCTGTTATGAGGACTTTTGCCCAGTCTTCCAGAACTACTTCATCATTCCCTGAAAGATGTGTAGTCATCCAGGCACAGAGGACAAAACACAGCCAGATAGCTTCATGGACAAAGGTTGGGAACCACTGCCTTAGGATGTCCCACTTTATACCTTCGACTGCTCCAGTATGGAGCTGGAGGCTATTTTCCTGACAGATCTCCTGGAAGTATTTAGGATATTAATTATTTATCCTTGTAGATGAGAGTTGAGGTGGAGAGAGTCATAAGAGCGACCCACTCTCTCATTTGTCTCCCTCTCCAGTTTATTCAAACAGGGGGTTAAAGCAGGTTTACTCCCCTATGGATGAGTTGCTTTTAGGAAAACCCCTGTTCAATCTAATAAAAGGTCAGAATGGCACACTCTGGCAGAGTGGAGGTAGAACAAATCACAGTTGAATCCATTCTCTCATTTGTCACCCTCTCCAGCACATAAGTTTGGGGGTTAGACTGCAGAGGTGTTACCACACATGCTCCCTTTGGTAGGGTATTTGGTATTTGGTCCAGGGGACTAGTAGGCTAATATGATATTATTCCATTTGTTCCATGAGCTTAAGATTGTAAGAGAAACAGATCAATTAGCTCAAAGGGAATTATTAATTAATTATTTTTAAAGAGTCACTTATTTTGCGGCTGAACAAATGAATCGTCCAGCACTCAGCTGAATGGGACATAACTATAATAATAATACTAATAATCATTTGTTACATTTGTATAGCACTTTTAAAGGCACTCAAAGCGCTTTACATGGAAGAGGGGAATCTCCTCAACCACCACTAATGTGCAGCATCCATCTATTTCGCCAGAACGCCCACCATACACCAGCTTATTGGTGGAGAGGAGGCAGAGTGATGAAGCCAAATATATATATATATATATATATATATATATATATATATATATATATATATATATATATATATATATATATATATATATATATATATATATATATATATATATATATATATATATATATATATGTTGGTATATGTTGGCTGATGGATGGGAAGTCTCATTCTGAAGTTTGAAATTTTAAGGCAAGCAACAAGTTGTGGACTGCAGCTTTTGCGGCCAAACTTAATTTAGAAACGAGACTCTCAACAGAAAAGAAAATAACATAAAAAGTAAATGAGACGAGAGAAGTTAGATGCAGGAATGAAACTGATCGGTTTTAACCCATTTTCATCTTCCAAATTTGTCTGATGCTTTAAGCTGAGTTTGTCCAACCCCTTTGAGAAATTCTGACCAATTAGACATTGTTACACTCAAAAAAAAAAAAGTTCTATATGGCACCAAAAATGGTTCTTCGTCGTAATCATAGAGGAACCACTTTTGGTGCTATACAGCACCATATCTTAACATGTTATGTCTATGGTAGCGGTGCTATATAGCACCGGTGAAGAACCTCTGAAGAACTGCTGAAGAACCACTGAAGCACCAAAATTGGTGCTATATAGCACTAAAAAAGGTTCCCCTATGATTACGAGCCAAGAACCATTTTTGGTGCCATATAGAACCTTTTTTTAGAGTGTATATATATATATATATATATATATATATATATATATATATATATATATATATATATATATATATATATATATATATATATATGGTTAACAACAATTTATTGCAATTAACTATATATCTATAGTAAATAATCACAGAATAACCTCTAAGGAGTGGATTATTAATTCCTCTGGTCTGTTCCGTTTAACGAACGAGCAGTACAATCATTATCAACTCTCACGAGGTCTTCTACCCAATTTTCTGGCCACAAAGGACATACTTTCCGAGCTATGGTATTAATTAAAGCATTCAATGATACTTATAAGAGCTTGTAGCTTAGATCTGACATTAAAGGGACTCGTGTTTTGTGAGCAATTAACAACAATGACAATCAAAACGTGGATACAAGGGTTTTAATAATTATTGATACTATGATTACATATGACTAAATAAAGAATACATACATAATAAAGGAAAGTAAAGAAGGAGGATGAGATGAAAGGCAAGTGTAGCAGTACGCAAGTTATTAGTAAGAGGAGTGGTTCAATTATTCTCCTTATTTGGCAGCGTATAAAGGTGGCCAGAATGACGCTATGTGTGTGCGTCTTCCCCCACGTTTGTGAGTGAGCCACCGTACTTCCGGCGGGGTGTGTGTGAATGTCCGCAAGGTAGGAATGTGCTGTCCATGATTGCGCTGTGGTCTGTTTTGCTTGTCTCGTGTACAGGGTTTCAGGGTTTTATTTTGTTAAAGGGTGGCCTGAGGAGCTTTGCGGGATGCCTTCGGCAACAGCGGTTTCTATGGAAATCTGTGTAACACGCATTTGCTGCGCTATATGAGTCGCCAAACAACAGGTATGCTTTGGTTTTGGGCTAACTACCAATGTTTGTGGCCTTGCGAGTTAAACCTGTCTTATGCTGTATTACATTTTAGGTTTGGGTCAACGTACGTTGCAGTGGGCTTTGGGTCTTATTCATACGGTCGTTTGAACTTTGTCTGCTCTATTTACATCATTGGAATGTTCTACTGACTTCAATCGCTTGGGAGACGAGGAGTGCGAGTGCACGATCCATTGCGGGATTAAATCTGCGTATCCGCTCATCTGTCGCTGCACCATAGTGGTTCCTGCTTCTTAACCATGGATCAGCTGGACCGCTGGTTTGGGCCTGTGACGTGGTGCTTTGACTTTTAAATGAAACTCAACACCGTGAGTAACAAGAGTGACTGAAATAAGTGTGAGTATCAAGTGACTCAAAGCCATGTGTGGCTTACAATAAACAGTCAGCCACTTAGCTGTCACCAGTCGTTTTTGCAAGGTTTTGTTTCTTTTTTTTGTTGTTTATGTTGGTTGCAATTAAATGAGTTTTATATATATATATATATATATATATATATGAAACTCATGTTGTCTGTATACGTATCTGTTTATTCTAATCCTTAAATGGTTGTTTGTCTTTAATGGGGTTTTTTTTTTTGTTGCAATTTGAGTTTTGATTCCAGTCCACCGTATAAGAGGCGTGGTTGTCGGATGTGGCACCTCTGACGGGCTGGACTGGTTTTGTGAATTTAGTTCTTTTTGTGAATTTCAGTTTCTCATTTCATCATATGATTTGTGGCTGTTCTTTCTTTTTTTTTTTTTTTCCAGTGTGTTTCATTTCTATTTTCTTTCCTTCAGAATTGGGGCAGCTAGCTGTAGAGGATCAGCATCTCCCTGTGTTGTGGTGGTGGGTTTCCTTCCAGAGTGCCGTGTTCACAGTGAGGTGTGGTGTGAGTGTGCACGTGTGATCGCTGTGTCCATCCTGCTTGAGAGTGTCGTCCCCAATTCTGAAGTGGTATCATTTGTTTCTTTGGATTTGTGTTTCTAATAGATTTTAAATAAAGTAATCCTTTTTTTTTTGTACTCAACCCATGTCTGATACCTGACTCGGCTGTAACGAACCTGTGAGCTTTGCTCAATTATTAAGGGCTTTTCCCCCGCAATGAGGCCCCCGGGGTGGCGTAGTCGGTACTGATGTCAATCTTTATTTTGGGGTATGTTATTTCTATCAAGGTCGGATGCCCGGTAGAAAGTTAAGCCCCTCAGCGCCCATTTTCTTACAATTGCCACACAAGGAAGAAGGGTATGGTCCGCTCAGACACTTTCCAAAACATAACCACTAGAGCCAGCAAGAACCATTATCACCTTAAACAGGGGTACAATCTTAAAACGCATCTAAATTTCGATAAAATTGATACTTGTATGGTTCTTTGTTATGTAAAGCAAAATGCATGCGTTGGCGTTTCTCAGAGTGTTCGTGCGCTGAAGCTCTCAATCCTTTTGGTCCTTCCGGAGCTTAGTCGGTCCGCAGGAGATTTAAAGGTGTTTAGAAGCGAGTGTCTTGGAAGGGAAAGTTCATCTCATCCAAGCTAAGAAGGTTCCTCGTGCGCAGTGATGGAGCGCGCCGCTGGCCGTGTCGCAGAGCGCGTCGATCTTCAAAGGAAACAACCAGCTTGGCTGGGCCGCGCGGGTTCGGCCCCGCTAGCTGCGCTGACGTGACGGGAGGAAAATAAAGTTTGTCTTGTCGGAGTCCTTGCAAGTTGACTGAGCGAAGATGTGCTTGTGTTATTGTCCTTTAAAGTCCATTGCCCTATGCCCATCTTCCCTGAGATGACCAATCATTGGTGTGAATTTCAGGCAGGAGAGAATTTCTTTGTTCGGACTTTATTACTCGATGGAATGTTCTTGCAGGAGGCCAGAATTAGTAAAGTTTCACTCCAAAAGGACTAAACATACTAACGGTACATCTCATAATCATATACTTTGCACCATTGACTAAGAAAAAGAAAGAAAAACCTTTAGACATCAAACATGCCTTGGTTTAAACACATAAGCAGTAAATCTTCTTTACAGAGCCATTTTGAGCATTTAAGATGACTTTTACATCACCAATATAGGAAGCATGCATATACTTAAGAAATCATCATATCTGTAATTTCTGGGATAGTTTAATTAAAGGCTAAATAAAGAGGAATGCTTGCGTGTGTGTGTGTTAAGGTAATTCTCCCGCCACATAGAGGTGAGTTAGGGGTCCTGGCTGATTAGGATCTGATTGAAGCTCTCACAGGACCATCATCGTATCTTCTGGTCACACTCTAGCTGGTCATTAACCAGTCAGTGGTGCAATCTAACTCAGACTTGTTGGAGCCATTGGAGCAGGGATTTAATTTATACGCAGAGCTGTGGAAGAGAAGAGCATCTCTGATGTTCCTCAAAACGACTCACCCCTTTGATCCTATGAGAGAGAGACTCCAGACGCTACACATGCCAGACCAGTATGTGATGCTGTAATTTTGCCACATAAATACACTAAAAACGGAGAAGAAGAGTTGTGGCTAGGGGTACAGCAATGGTCAGAAGTGAGGCAAAATCTCACAATAAAATAATAAATAAATGTGCTACTTACCATATAATGCTTTATTAACACCTACACCTACACCTACCCAAACTCTAAACCTACCATTACAATAATTCAAATACAGTATTAAATGCAATATTGATGTGTGCATGCCCAGTAGCCGTAGCTGTATCCCTTCTAGTCTTTACTGTGCGGGACGTAGTGTGATGACATCACCGCTTCACAAAATATACGGATTGGCTGTACACACGAAAACTCATGGGTGTCGGTTTAAACTCTGGAACGGGGTTTAAAAAAAATACCAGTTTCAGGCTCCTAAAATGCCGGATCCGTCTGGACAAAACGCTGATATGATACAACATTTTTACGTATACAGCTAAACGTCTTGGTCTATGATGCTGTGTGTTTGATGGGAATTCTGTGAGTTTTGTTATTAAATATCCTGTTTTCCGTTCATCCTCATCTTCGTGAGCTTTTATACCACACGTGACAGTTGTAGACATGATATAGAATTATGCAGTTGAAAGATGTTTGATTATAAGTTTGTCTAGCATTGTTTTGGAATGATCTGATGCACTTATGTAAAGGCAATCTGTGGGTTTCTCTTGGGGGATTCAAGTCTTGGGAGATTCAAGAATCTCCAAACAAATCTGTCTTGTTAAACTTGACGTATTAAGTGTTCATTCTCTAGTTGGGAACCTTAACTTACAAGCATTAGGGTCTGAAGAGTTGATTTGAAATTTCTATGGAATCTGCTTTTTGATCAGTTTGAGTCATTGCAGTCTGATTTGCTCTTAGTTCCTACAAGATGGAAGAAGTATTGTGGATTATGTCTGTGAACTCCCCTGAATAGCTCTGCTTTCAGGGACTTACTTTAGGCAGATGCCTGTCCTGTAGCTGGAGGCTATAGCTGGCCTAATGCTGGTGTTCCTTCTTTCAGACAAGTATTTCAGTAGCGCATGGAAGCTTTGGTGTGTTCTCTGGCACCTAGGCATTAAGCTCTTCAAGGGAGTAAAGCTATTGCACTGTCACCTAGGATGCATCCTAACTGGATGTTGACGCTTAATTTTAGTGCTCAGGCTTGCTAAAATAGAGCTTGGTCTTTTTTCACAGCTTGATAGAGCAGGCATTTGTTCAGCATGGTGTACTGGGTATTAATGTTCCCATAGCATCAACACCATGATGCAAAATTGACCTCCCTTGAAAGGAAGGTCTTAGGGTTACATGCCCAGTTCCATGAGATGGGAACGAGATGCTGTGTCACGTGCCTGTGTGACCTCCTTCAGACAATTCAAAGTTGATGACGTGTAATGCAAGCACCCTTTTATACGCACAGTGTTATAAAAGGTCATAGGACTGCCGTCAGTCAATAAATTTGACATGATTTCACATGTGCGTCAGACATTGATTATTAATTGTAAACATGACCACTCACATGTTAATGCATTCTAGATTTCAAAAGATGAAGACAAAGGTATTTATTTTTATTAAACAACCCCTTTAACTTCCCTCTGAGCCAACATATCAAATTATCTATACAATTTTTTGTAATTTACTACAAATTGCACAAAGTGGGTTTCACATATTTTTACTTTTATAGATATACTAAATACTGGACATACACTAAACCAATGAACCTTATTTTCCATGTGATCTTGTTTGGAGATGTTTGCTCAATAAACAACACTATTGTTTGATAGTTAACAAATCAATTCAGTGTTTCAGTGGTGTTTATGCAGGGTTTTCAATCTGAAACAAATTAATGGGGTTTGTGGTACAGTAGTATTTCAAGTGACAACAAAATATTGAGGTGAAAGTGTCAAGGTTTTGCTTAGTTTTAGAGCAGATTTGTTTATATAAGTATATGACAGTCGCACATCTGTTGTTCAATGACTCGTTTAATTCAACAGTGGTTTTTCAATACAAAAAGAAACACGTTGCGGTGCAGGTGAAGCAGAATTTAGTTGAACACACCAGTGTTAATTTGCTACAATAGATATCAGGCCTCTGTATAAAGACCTCTCAACATCAACAGACAGGAATTTTACTAAGAATCTTAATATCTACATTGTTTTTGCTGAGCAGAATTAATTTAGAATTTACTTTGCACCACACTTCTAAATGAAGGTTTACTGTGGTTTTGGGATTGTGAATTGAGCTGGTCTAAATAACAGATGCTACTCTATTAGGAACTGCAATGGTACCAGCAAAATGCAGTTTATTCCCTTAATAGAAAAGAGACTTTGAAGGACATTTCAATTGTCTCTCAATTAGACAGTATTATATACCATAATTAACAATCAGCTCTTCATCAAACTTCATTGTGGCAGTTACAGTTTATTTGCAAAGTATTTTTACCTATGGACGGGAGACATTCCAGTCCATAAATCAAAGTCAATGATAAAGTGAAGGCCATTTTCCTGTTCAGCATATATTCAACTCCTTCTCCTAGTGCAATTCATTGAAGAAAAGACGATAGATGATCATCTTGGCTTGGTCCCAGTACATTTCATCCCAGTGAACCGTAGCTAAAACCTGCTCATTTTGGTTAGCCTAATTAATAAGGTCCAACATCTGTTGATTAGATCAATACTGTGACCGTCACAGTCTGAAAAGTGTGCGGTCAATAATGACTCAATTAGTAATTGTTCAAGTTTTACAGTGAAAATGCTGAAGATCTGACTGGTTTGTAAAATTCGACTGGTATGAAATAACTTTCTAAACCTTTATTTTGTCAGAGACCTTTAAGGATAAGACTTAGTCGTAAAACAATTGGCAGTTGCATGATCAGAATTAAAAGAGAACTGATTGATCTTAAAAAAAAAGTGTATTTGATGTTCCCAAATGATAAGACTGGCACTATCATATGGTGGGATGCTGGTGTCCCCGTCACTCTGCTGAACTAACTACCCTAAAACACAGTAGTCAATCATCTTCCCTTGAAAGACCATGTTGAGCCAGACCAGCATTAACCAGCATAAGCAAACCTAGAGCAGTTCATTAATGTATTTTTCTTGATCTGCCCTATCTATAATATGTTGCTGCCTCATTAAAAAGCTGCGCTATACATTTAAAATTTAATTTCTTAGTATATAGGCCCTATTTATATAAATATATTTAGTCCTAGGCTACTTGTTTTGCATGAATGTATTTTACAACAATGTGTAACATTTTAGCAGATTTAGTGCTACATGTATTCACTTTTATTTGTTCCCCACTAAAAAAATTTTTTCTTTCCACTAAATGTTTAGATTTTATACAATTATTGTGCACTCATGATTTTTCTAGAGTAACTTTTGCTGCTAAATTATCCACTAATCTAGTTTATCCACCACCTAGTTTATAGTAGTATTTTTGTCATAGATTGTGATTATATATGTTATTATTTGTTGTTTTTCGTTATAATGAAGTTGTCTGTATTTAGTAGATTATGTTCAACACACTGAGGTATAGAAATTCTACATTTAATTTTTAAACAAAACTGCACTGGTATCGGATCTTTATCTGCCGATACTCGGTTCTGAACAAATGGTATTGGTGCATCCCTAGTTTGTTTGGACAGTTGCTTTGTGCCAGCGGGCAGTAGAGATGTTTGCAGGTGTATGATGGTGGGATAAGAAGCCGCAGACACTTACTCCCAGACAGCATGAAACAGTCGCCATAGCAACCACCACTTTTTTATGCTGAGCTCATTAAAAGCAAAGCTTTGACCTCTACCAAATACAAGCTGCACTTGTCATCCTCAACTAAGGGAATGGGATGATTTATCTGTATGAAATCATTTACTGGAATGCAGGCTTTGATTAAAAAAAAAGTGTGGTGTGTGTGAAACTGAACCTTCCATAAACTAAAATTGGTGATTTTATTATGCAGATAATTAAGTGAAGAGATTGTCTCAAAAATGTATGTATCCTGGAATCAAAAAAAAAGCCCCATGAATGAAGAAAAGGAGCTTATTATCGGTTTCAGACCTAGGTTAAAATATTTTAATATAAAAAAAAAGGTTTAGTTTCCTGTTGTGAGCACTTACATACTGCACTTCCTACTTTTACATCATTTTATGGTTACTTTTCCAAATTAGGCTTGGGATTCATTTCAACTTCCTCAACACTGCTCTAAAATGGTCGCTGGAGGACTTCCAGAGAGAAGCGTTTGCCCTCTAGACATTTAAAGCTTAATAAAGCATTTGTTATTACATACTAAAAGCAAAAACACGTACAAATTATTTGGCAAAAGTATGGCAGTATTAGTCACTCGGAAAAATGAAATCAGCATTTTTTCCCTCACATTACACTGTTTAGCATTAAACAATCTAGATAAAAAGTTTTCAACATGAAAATTACAAAATCATTTCTGGAGCTTCTAAATACTGTTCTGCATAAAAAATAAACAACTAACACGGTGTACATTTTTTTCTTTCTTAAATGATTGCACACACTGTTCTTCTCATGAGGGCCCGGGTGCCCTATATTTATCTCCAAAGTTCCATTGGTTTCATTCTATTGGTCAGAACGTGAAGGCATAAACAACGCCCACCACTATAATATTGCCGATGGTGGCAGTGATGGCGATCCACAGCCATATGGCATCTCGGGACATGGACTGTTGCTCCTCCTGTTGGTTGTGAGCTGCCAGAGCGGCGGCGTGGACGCTAGCAGAGGAGTTGAAGAGAGAGTGATCCGTGCTGTAGTCATCGTGAGGTGACGAGTCCATGAAGGCTCCTGTCATCACAGGGATCTGAAGATGGAGAACGGAAGAGGTCAGACGGATGACCACACAACCAAATGATTCCATCTTCCACATCAGTAACACTCTGACGTGCATCATGGTCTGGCTTAATATCTGCTAACACTTTATTTTAAAGCTCCCCCAACAAACATTCTACTGACTATAAGTAACTTTGCAACTACATGTCAACTACTAACCTTAGCCCTAACAGTCTACTAATACTCTAATGAGAGTTAGTTGAGATGTGGTTGCAAAGTTACAATCAAGAAGTGCACTAAGATGAGTTTATCACTAGCCTGGAGAGAGCAGGAATAATTGTAACACATTTAGCTAAATTGATCAATATTTAGCCTTTACGTTTTACCTTAAAACATATTTGACATTAATAATTAATATCAGAGTAAAACAAATCTATTGAGTCAAGTTTTCAGGATTCTTTGATAAAGTTCAAAAGAACAGCATTTATTTACTTCATCATGTGCCCTTTTTAGCAAATGCTAAATCTATAAATTTTGATTTTGCTAGATTGATTTTATGCAAATAAAAATGACACTAACACCAACATTTTAAATGTCACTTAACTTTTCAGAAAATGCAGACCTTATATGGCTACAGAAACATATTACTGATGATAAAATATAAAATGTATTACTGAAAATATATACATTGAATCGCTTTGATCAAAATGTTGTTGTTTTTTTTTCATGCAATTTTAAGATTTGGGTCTTTTTGTCTTTTTGGCTCATAAAGTGTCTTTTTTCAGACAAACATCCAAAATACACTTTAAGTGTATCTTGTATAGCACTTTATCTATTTGTGTCTGTGAATTTCAATTACAGTACACATCTTTAAAGGCAGTTTTCTCAAAATGAGTTTTTCAGAAATCTCCACTTCAGAAGCACTTACATGAACCATACTTTACAGTTTTATTCCTATCTATATTCTGATGGGTTTCACAATTTCACAGTTGGAGTAGTTTTATTGAAAGATAGCAATTTTCTGAGATTTGTTTTGTTTACTATTGACTTATTTATTTATTTGAAATGTAATTGTAAAAGAATGTCTGCTACAGACATTCACATATTCAAGTGTATAAGTTTACGTGTGTCTCTTATTAACTATCAATGCACCCATTAATATCCACTGACAGATATTTGAAATTTTGGATGATTTATATAAATAGGAAAAAATAATAATAATAATCATGACTCTACAATATAATAATTATATTCATAATAATAATAATTTGTAAAGTGAGATTTTAAACCTAAAACTTTTTACATCAAAAGCAGAGAAACATACCTCTATACCAGGGGTGGGGAACGTTGATCCAGAAGGGCCACTCTCTTGCAGAGTTTAGCTTCAACCCTAATCAAACACACCTGAAGCTAATCAAGGTCTTCAGGATTACTGATGTTACAGGCAGGTGATTGTTTTTTTCAGGGTTGGAGCTAAACTCTGCAAGAGAGTGACCCTTCTGGATCAGCGTTCCCCACCCCTGCTCTAGACCAAGCTATATCTCCCTATGGATGACATATACAATCATCCCAGGGGCTTATTTGAGTCACAAACTGTTACAAATGAACAGCATTTTAAATTTGACAAAGCTTGACTGTTTACTTGCCCTTGGCCCTGAAAATGCTTCTTTTTAGTAATTCACAAAGCATAGCTGTTATTTGCACAACCTTCACAACAAAGTGTTGAACAAGTTGCATGTTGACATTTAAAGCGAGAATGTGAATAACAGCGAATAACAATTCTGGCTATTTCCAGAGAGGCATCTGTGCTGTTTTAAGACTGATCAAAAGCTGCATGGGGCAGTAAAGTGTCCGACAGCCTCCACTGAGCTAAGATGAAAAGACGCTCACAAAGAAGTAAACACATCACAAAGAACCCAGAGATGGCCAATTCCTCTCCTCTCTATTCAGCCTGACATGCACACCTGTCTGTGCTGCAGTTTGTGGGTGTGAACCCTTTCAAGCTGCACACTTCACACATACACAGATGGATCCTTGTTCTGCTTCACTATGGCAACTGGTGACAGAAGAGAAAAACGAATGATGGAGGCAGGGGCACTGTGAATGAAGAAGGATGACAAACTTAACTGTGTATGAACGGCTACTGGTGAACCATCAGAGCTGATAAACAATATCAAAGATGACAAATCTGAAAGAAGCATTATGAATCATTCCTTTCAGAGTATAATTGTTTATAATGTGTCATTTCACCCATGGCTGAACACTTTTTAAGCTGTATCTACAACATATTCAAACCGTTTTCAGGAAGCGCACACACAACAAATAAACTCGGAAATAGGATTGAACAATGTCGGTTACATGCACAAACATGTATGTAAAATTTTTATTTAACAATATATTTTCAATTAAATTAATAATTCAGTATGTCATGCTGCTGTGCATTTTGTCACTTTTGACAGCAACACAGTTTTAATTAACAGTTTAAATTATAGTCCAACTGCCGGGCTTACATTATGACCAGGGAAGCAGACCAGAATGTGAGGTTTTTATATTACTTAGGGTGCGTTTATAGGACAACGATTTCAGAAAATCGTTTTGGCTCCACTTTATATTAAGTGGCCTTAACTACTATGTACTTACATCAAAAAATAAGTACAATGTACTTTTTCACTGTGTTGCACTGTGTTCAAATTTTAATTGCAAAACACTTTTGCTGATATTGAGGTGGGATACGGTTAAAGTTAGGGACAGGTGTTGTGGTATGGGTAAGTTTAAGGGTAGGGTTAGGTGTAAGGGAAGTGTCAACAGTGTAATTACAAATGTAACTACAGGAATTAATTACAGATGTAATTACATGCAGGTATTTACAAAAATGTAAGTACAATGTAAAAACATGTCACAATAAGTGCAATGTATCAAATGATTAATTAAAATATTAGTACATAGTTGTAATATAAAGTGGGTCCATCGTTAGTGGGTCCATCGTTTTTTTATGCGTACAGTTAATCGGCAAAATTTGAAATGGCTCAGCGATTTACTGCAGAGCAAGTACTGAACACGTTCAAATATTAGTGTCACTGTCACTTGATGATTGTCTGGCTATCACCAGACCAAGCTCAATCTTTTAAGATTGAACATTTGTCTGGGGAGTTTTCTACTGTGCAAAAGGCGTGATCAACGAGCATAATTCAAATGACTCTGTACGCAATTGGATAGTCCTTCAACCAATCAGACCACAAGAGGCGTGATCAACGAGCATAATTCAAATGACTCTGTATGCAATTGGATAGTCCTTCAACCAATCAAACAACAAGAGGACTGGTTCTCTATCAGTCATTGTGTTAAACCCGCCAATAGCACGGCAGATTTTCCAACAACTCTTTTAAGTTAATTTAAGATGTTATATAACTTTTTAGACTGCTCTTATGAGAATACTCAACAAAGTGGGCATTTTGGCATAATTCTGTGTAATTGTTCATTCATTCTGTGCGTGTGATACTGGCGCGCATCTTTCTGTGCTTTGTGTGTGTCAGTACATTCACATACAGTGTGTTCTCTTATGTTTTGTCACGCTTGAATGGTTTAAAAGCATTTGCATGAATAAGAGCATGGTTTTTGGCTATGTAACGCTAATTGCATTAAATATTTTTACCGCATGAAACTGGAAAAATGAATTGCATGCGTTAATGAGCTCATTTTGACAGCACTAGTTTTAGTTGAAAATGTTGTTGTATCAACGGCCCCTTCAAATTAGGCCTACTTTAAGATTTTATGTTGATGTATGACTCAGAGGTCAGTGATTGGCTGATTACTGAAAACAGAGGCAACTGGGCAGTAATCAATACTGCACTGCGCCTGCTGCACCACACTGACAGAACAACTACATCACTCTTTAAGGAGAGAAACCTTCTCCCAGCTTTTTGAAACATAAAATCCGACATACACATAAATAACAGTACTAATAAATCAGGATGAGCAGAAAGTTTTCTGTTCACTTCTGTCATCATGATAAAGATTGTACACTCATAGAAAAAAAAGGTTTACTGGGGTTCTAAATAAAACATTTGAGTGCAGAGATTTGCCTTACACAATTCTCCTTTTTAAGTAAAAATAATTTGTACACAAGATAGCAAATTAATCAATGCATGTGATTAAGAGTGGATGTTTAAATTTACATTCTGTACTAATAAGCACTGATTAAAGGTACAGTTCATCCAAACATAAAAAATGCTGCCGTTATTTACTATAATTATTTACTATTTCATATTCTGCATTCTTTTTAATACAATGAAAGTGAAGAATCGCTGGAGCATTTGTATTTATTTATTTATTTATAAATCTATTAGTTAGATTTGTCTATTAGTTAGACTTCTGTAAAATACATTTAGTACTTTTCCTACACTCAGATACACATACATATAGAGAGCCCAAATGATTAGCCATATACAAGCCAAACTCCACAAGGATGTGACAAATGTAAACCTCTACTATCTTGTGTCTTTTGCTTGTTCAGTGTGCAGTGGAGCACACAGTAGTTTGTCATAGCACTCACACATACATGCATGTGCACAAATACACAGTATACAGTATGCAGTGGTTAAATTGGCTTTTGTAGGGAGGGGGAGCCCTTATTTACGGTGAATGGTCATTCAAAATCGCACGGGAAAAATACTTAATGTGTTTTTACACCAAAGGGGTTCTTTTTCCAGTATTAATGTGTAAGGTAGGGTTGAGTAGTTATTCAAACAAAGATAAATACTTTACAGTTCACTTAGGGCCATAGGCAGGTTTTTTTTTTTTTTTTTTTTTAAATCAGTGAGGTCTAAAATTTGAGGTAGTTAGGGGGGTTGGGGGGAATTTTCCCCCGAAAATGTTTTGATTTCTCTGCTCTACATATGTGCATTTTTAATAAGCTTGAAGGCCAAAAAAAATTATAATAAAAAGCTTTCAAAACCATGTCAGTGGGCAGTAGATTATTTGACAATACCCCCCTAAAGATGAGCTTTTACTGTAGTCTTTTCATTTTCGTCTGTGTCCCTGAAAAGTGTTGGGAACTTTTTTTGACCAAATAGCCATTGTTTTCATTTTTGGTAAATGCATTTTTCCAAAAGAGCCACAGTAAAAAATTATTATTATAAAGCTTTTTTTTTCTCAATAGAATGTCAACAGTAGTAATTATTAGGTCCATAACTAAAAACAAACAATTATGCAGCAAACAATAAATAAGTTGCAATATGGCATTAATTGTGCAGGGCTTTCACTGTGAGGTTGACCAACTGATGAGTATAAATCCTCTTAGTGTGTGTGAACGCCCACAGTGCTACATCTACTATGTTTATGTGAATACTCGACTTAGCATTTTGATATATTTCTGTGTGTATTTGCCTGTTAGGCGCGCAGCCGAAGACAAAGGCTAGCTTGCGCTCGGAGCGTGCGCACAGCATCCTGTCAGTAATTCAGTTGTCTTTCGTGACTTATCATGCTTTTATTATTTATTTTATCGTGACACTCGCGAACAGCACTGAACACACAATAATAAAGTTTATTATTATCATAAACTTGTCATTAACCTCGGTAGGCTGTACAACAAGGGAATTGTAATTGGCTGCTTTTTTCTGCAGATAACGGATCTCTGTTGATGTGTGTGTAATCTTTTTATCGATCATGTTAGTAATATTGGTTATGTTAGATATGTTGGTAAAGTGTGAGAGACCTGACGAGCCATAGGTTCCCGGCCGCTGCTCTAGCCGTTCGCGGATTTCCATGGTAACTCACTGTTAGAATTGTGACGGTTTTACCTGATGGCTTTGGGCGCGGTGCTGAACCAGAGAACCCAGCGATTAATGCATTATGACATCTGATAATTCCATGTAGCCTGTATTTGCCAGGAGTTGATCAATAATTAAAGTCTAATGACAATATTTCGTGCTGAAGGAGACGGAGCTGAGCTCCAGCAGGGTGTGTTGTGGACCTGAGGAGGCGGAGCTGCGCTCCGGTGCACCCCGGCCCAATTGAACCTCTGACAGTATGTATGCTCAAATATTGCACAATTGATGAACCGTACAGTTATTGAACTAAACTGAATCAACACTAGCTCTGCTGAGTTAGAGATTGTAAGCATTGATGCAAGAATCGAGGACTTGCCACCTCATTATCCTGCATATGAGGAGCTGGCTGAGGTTGTGACTGGTGCTGTTGCCAGGTTAAACATGGACTGGCCAGCTGAGAAGCAGGATGTTTGTCCCAAAAGTAAATTAGACAAACACTTCCTGCCTTTGCGGTCACAGCCTCCTCGTTGTGGCCTGCGTTTTTTTTCCTGCATCTCTTATGTGTGTATAGTTAACAGACTTCAAACTATTCATCCATAGTAGGCTACAAAGAGCATGGTTATGGGGCAATGCCTAAGGTGGAAGAGACACTAGCCAGCTATCTCTCCTCTGAGTCTGCATCAACCCTAAAGGCCCTGATGTTACCCACGAAGCTGTTCAGAAGAACGTCTGCATTGGTGGGTAAGGCTTATTCAGCATCTGGTCAGGCTGCAGCGTGTCTTCACACAATGACACTGCTGCAAGCCTACCAGGCTGTTTTGTTAGGAGACCTAGATGAGGGCAGGGGTATTGGCACGAATGCAGTGAGTGAACAGATCTTTCTCTCAAATCCGTCGGATTTGAGAAGGGTCCCAGAGCAACCAGTTCGGTTGTTCCCTGCCGGTTTGCAAGAGGAACAAGAGGAAAAAACTTTGTTGGAGAAGGGGTCCATAGAATGTATACCTCCCCCGGTATTGTATCTTTCCAAAGAAGAATGGGGGTTTGCGTCGCATTTTGGATCTGCATCATCTGAACCAGTCAGTCATGCAGCTAAAGTTCAAAATGTTAACCTACAGACAAATCGTGCAACAGATCAGATACAAGGACTGGTTTGTCACAATAAATCTCAAAGATGTATATTTCCATATCTCTTTTGATAGGAAGTTTCTGAGGTTTGCTTTTGGGGCGAAGTATATCAAATTCGTGTCCTAGCTTTCAGTCTTGCCAAATGTGTGGATGCAGCACTGGTGCCGTTACGACATTAGAGCAACCACATTCTGAACTGCATTGACAATTGGTTGATTTTAGCTCAGTCCCTTCATTTGGTGGTTCAGCATTGAGATGTCATTCTCACTCAAATTAAATCATGGGGTTAAGTTTAAACGCCAAGAAGAGTGTGCTTTCTCAAGCACAAAGGACCACTTCAGTGTGGTATGGGAATCGGTTACGATGCAAGAAAACCATGAGGTTTTCCTTGAGGGTCAAACCATTTTGCATGATCAAGGTCACGCAGTGATGCCTACGTGCCTTAGCTATGTGGAAGAAACCTTGGTTCCTATCCCAAGGTCCCGTGTTGGAAGCTCCTTGTTGTCGCAAGATGGATGCTTCTACTCACTTCGCTCAACTTAAGGTCTGTGGAGGGCTCATCAACTCTCTTGGCACATCAACTGCCTGGAGATGATGACAGTTTTTCTTGCTCTCAAGAATTTTTTCCCAAACCCAGTGCTTGTCCTTACAGACAATTTATCAGTGGTCGCCTACATAAATTATGGAGTTTTGCAAACTGGCGGACCAAAATCATTATGTGGTCTCAGGGAGAGCTGCTTTCCCTCAGGGCAGCTTACATCCCTGGGTGCCAAAACCAGGGAGCAGACATCCGGTTGAGGCAGTGGCTAAGGCCTGTGGAATGGAGGGTCCATCCCATGGTGGTGGAGCAGATATGGAGGGTGTTCGGCCAGACAGAAGTGGATCTGTTTGCATCTCGAGAGACATCTCACTCTCCACTCTGGTACTCCCTCACGCATACAGCTCCTCTGTAACTGGATGCCATGGTGCAGATGTGGCAGAGGCTATGTCTATACACTTTTCCCCTGAACGTTCTGGAGAGAGTTAGCTGGGACAAGATCCATCTTTTCTTAATAGCCACACTGTGGCCGGGCAGGGTATGGTTGTCGGATCCGTGTGTCTGCTCAACAGCTCTGCTTAGGAGATTTTGGATAGGAGGTTCTTAGTGGAGAGCTTTCACTTCTTGGTGCAGCAGTTGTCCGCTTGACCCAGTAACTGCCCTGTTGGTACAGTGCTGGAGTTCCTGCAAGAGCGATCCACTGCAGGGTTATCCCCATCCAGTTTAAAGGTCTATGTGGCGGCCATAGCTGCTTATCATATTCCTTTGGGTGGAATGTATTTAGGGAGAGACCAATTAATAACACGTTTCTTCCATTGTACTTTGAGGCTGAGGCTTGCAGTGTGCACTAGGGTGCCGGCTTGGGATCTGTCCGTGGTTCTCCAAGGCCTGTCTCTGGTTCTCTTTGAGCCTATTGAGGAGGTTTCAGTCAACTTTCTGACTCTTAAAGTTGTTCCTCCATGCTAACATGTCTCTTAAAAGAATATGAGATTTGCAAGCCCTTTAGCCTGCCCCTTCATACTTGGAGTTTGTACCTGGTCTGGTGAAGGCATTTTTTTACCTGAGGCCGGTTTATATTCCAAAGGTCCTCACTAATGTGGCTAGATCAATTGTGCTACATGCTTTCTGTCCTCCCCAATTTCAGGATCCAGACCAGGAAAAAAAACTATCTGCTTTGTCCAGTTTAGGCTTTAGATGCTTACGTCACCAGAACTGTCCTGCGGCATGAATCAGAATCACTCTTTTCCTGATCTCATACAGAGCAGACGTGCCTTCTATCTGCTCCCCGCTCTGCTTTGGCGCTGATCTTTTTGTCTTTTTTTCTTGACTCCCTGCTTGCTGGACTCCTGAAAATACTGAAATGGAATTAATTAACTGGTCTCTCAGCGCGATTGACAAGATTTTCTCACTGAGGAAAGGTGCTCCGGGAGAACCCACCTGCCCGGACGGGACCTTCCCCGCGGGCTACACGCGGGACGCCTGGAACAACTGGCAAGGCCTGTGCCTGGAAGTCCTGTCCGTGGAGGATATTGAGGATTTATTCATAATTGGCATTATGATAGTGGGGTTCCTATTTCTCAGCCTTGGGATTGCCCTGACCTATCGTAAAATTGGTAAGACAGCTGCCAGTAAATTCACCCAGCCGCTGTCTGTGGAAATTAAAGAGTGCTTCGTGGATGTGTGTGACCGACTGAAGGTATTAGATCAAAGAATGACATTGAGTGAGGAACTGTATCGTAACATCTCAGCCCGGACTGCGGAGACGCAGGGAAGAGTGGGCTCCATCGGGGGTCAGGCTAGTGAACTGCTACGCAGTATGTCTGGTCTGACCGTGAAATTGGATGAAATGTCCAGGTCCATTCATGAACCGGACGCTCGCCACTGACGCTGAGGATCAGAACGGATTGATTGATTATGGTCTGGAAAATTACCGAAGATCAGCTAAATGGATTAAGATATTTTCCCTCATCCCAACGTCCAGCTTGTCCCTATCTCTCGGTTGGGAGGTCAGCTTGACAGCTGGGTCCTGCTATCTTGCTTTCATTCCCTGTGCACGGCCATATCTCCTTTCAAGGACAAGCCACAGAACTGAACTTTGAAAACATCTTAAGTTATGGCTAACATTCTCACACAACACAGGAAGCTTCAAGACTCTTACTCGCATCACACACACCTCACCCCATCCCTGCCCCCATCCAACCGTCTGCCTCCCCTTTCCTCCTTCCTATCTCCCTTACTATTCCCAACAAAAAATCCCATCACGTGACCACGTGTACTGTGTGTACTATGTATGTAATGTTTGCATGTATGCTTAGCAATCTGCATTTCTTTATTTCCGGAGAGCGTGTGGCGGCGCTTTAAATAGCTGCGGCTCGGAGGCTTGCTCCAAACTTCATTTCGTTGCATTGTACTTGTACATGTGTAATGACAATTAACTTGAATCTCATCTCATCTCATCTGTTTTGGATCACCCAGCAAGGAGTCCCCAGCATTGAAGCAGAGGATGAGCAAGTGGATAATTGAGAGATAATTGACCTCTCTTGCATATGAGTCAGCCAGACAACCTTCATTTATGTCAGTCCGAGCCCACTCAACTAGGAGTATGGCTGACTCTAAGGCTCTTCTATCAGGTGTCTCACTTCAAGATGTTTAAGGTGGTTATTTAATTATATTTTGTCACCGTGCGCCTTTAGATTTCTACCCAAAATCAACAAAAGTTATTCTAATGCGATCTCTCGTGCCGTCTCCATTCACAGAAACATGTCATGCTTGGTATCATTAAAAAGCTCCCAGTCTCACACACAGCGCTGTCTAATCCAAATATGTCAATTTCCTTTATAGAACTGACCAACCTTGAAAGTTTGCAGCCGAAAACCACATCTGATTTGTCAATGTGAATTTCCCACTACTCGCTGCTTGTTTCCTTGTGTATTCTCCACCTGAGAGAAAGTGCAGACAACGCCGAAATCAGCTCATAAACGTTCACAGAAAAGACCAAGTAGCAAGAGCTAGTAAAAAGAAAGTAAACAACAACAGATTAGACGACGAAACCCCGTCAGAATTTGATTCAAATAGCTATAGATGGACATATACAACAAACAGGGTGTCACGGTTCATGGGTTCACTGACTCGCCCTCGTGTGTTTGTTGTGAGGCGTGGTTGAGTTGCGCGCTGATTATTATCAGCAGCTGCGGTTACTCATTAGCGCTCTATTTAATGTGTGTGTGTTTGCGTGTCCTGTTTGTCAGTTCGTTTCAGACGCTGTCCGGGGTTGTTCTCTGTCCTTGCTCTCCGTCTTCCTGGACGGTGTTTCCCGGAGTCGGTATTTGCCCGAGGACGTTTCCGTGTGTGCCTGATTCTCTGCTGCCCATTGTGGTCCCTGCTTCACTGAGCCTGCCTGCGACTTCTGACACTGAGCCTGCCTGCGACTTCTGACACTGAGCCTGCCTGCGACTTCTGACACTGAGCCTGCCTGCTACTTCTGACTTTGAGTCTGCCTGCGACTTATGACACTCAGTCTGCCTTCGACTACTTTCTCGCAGTTCGCCTGCTTCTGATCTGAGACTACCCGCTACTTATTCATTCACTGAGTTTGTCTGCTACTTCCATTCATTCAGCCTCGAGGGCTTTATGGGGTTCTGAGTATTTGTCAATAAACATCATTTTGCACTCGCTCTTGGATCTTCTGTTTTTTCATACAATGTATCGTGACAGAACGAACTGACCAACATGGATCCAGCGAGAGCAACAGATCTGCAGGATTATCTTACAAGGAGCGCTCTCAGGATGGACCAGCAGGAGGAGCAAGCTCTCGCAACTGCTCAGGCGGTACAGGCATTGGTGAAGCAGGTGTCCGAGCTTACTACCCAGGTACAACATCTATCGACACCCACTGCGCCACCCACACCGCCTGTCCCTCTCCAGCTTCCTTCCGCGAGTAGTCAACATGAGCCTAGGATACCAACTCCAGAGAGGTATTCTGGTGAGCCTAATCTGTGTCGGGCATTTCTAACAAAGTGTGACATTTTTTTTCTCATTGCAACCTGTGACATTTGCGTCAGAAGCATCTAAGGTGGCCTTGGTCATGACGCTATTATCTGGACGTGCAGCACTGTGGGGGACAGCGGTGTGGGAGAACTGTCATCCTTGTTGTTCCTCGTTCGCTACACTCTCCATGGAGATGAGACAGGTATTCGACCGGGCAGTGGCGGGACGTGAAGCGGCCCGTCAACTAGCTGATCTGCGTCAAGAGGGGAGACCGGTTTCGAATTACGTCATTCAATTCCGCACTTTGGCAGCGGAGTGTAGCTGGAACGAGGAGGCGCAGTGGGACATGTTCCTGCATGGGCTGGCTGACCGCATACAAGAGGAGATTTATACCTTGGTGTTACCGGACAAGCTTGACGGTTTGATCGAGTTGGCGCTCCGAGTGGACGCTTGTTTACAACGACGAAGGGATCATTCACGTCCAGTCAGGAGTTTGGAGTTCCAGAGGTTTTCCAGCGGAGACGTTGGTAGTGCGGTTAGTCACCCTGTCGATCATGAGCCCATGCAGGTGGGTAGGGCTCGGCTTTCCCGGGAGGAGAGACAACATCGGCGTGAGAGGGGACTGTGTTTGTACTGTGGAGGGTCTGGACATTACCTCAGGGAATGCCCAGTAAAAGACCAAGCCCGACAGTAGGGAAGGGGTTACTGTCGGGTGGGATATCTATGGGCGAATCCTCATCAGCCACTCTCCTCTCTGTAAGGCTGCAATGGGCAGCGGGATTCCATTGCTGTCAGGCACTGGTGGACTCGGGAGCAGAGGGTAATCTGTTGGACTGTGTATTGGCAGAGAAAGAGTTATTGCCAGGAACTTCTCCGCCTAAAGGCAGGTTATACTCACTTTCTAACCCGGAGAGGGAGGTCATGGAGAAATATATTTCTGATTCTTTGGCAGCTGGGCTCATTCGTCCTTCCTCGTCTCCTGCTGGCGCCGGATTTTTTTTCGTGGGTAAGAAGGACGGCTCCCTGCGACCATGTATTGACTATCACGGTAAAGAATACTTATCCTTTGCCGCTGATGTCTTCAGCTTTTGAGCGGTTGCAGGGAGCGTCTCTGTTCACGAAATTAGATCTGCGCAACGCTTATCATTTGGTTCGCATAAGGGAGGGGGGTGAGTGGAAAACGGCATTTATCACCCCCATGGGGCACTTTGAATACTTGGTCATGCCTTTCGGCCTGTCCAACTCCCCTTCCGTTTTCCAAGCACTCGTTAATGACGTGTTGAGAGAAATGGTCAATCAGTTCATATATGTTTACCTGGATGACATATTGATATTTTCCTCTTCTCTCCAGGAACACGTTCAGCACGTCAGGCGAGTGCTCCAAAGGCTGCTTCAGAATGGGCTTTTTGTCAAGGTGGAGAAGTGCACGTTTCATGCACAGTCAGTTCTGTTTCTGGGGTACATCGTATCATCTGAGGGGGTGCGCATGGATCCTGACAAGGTTAAGGCTGCGATAGATTGGCCAATCCCAGATTCCCGTAAGGCCCTGCAGAGGTTTTTGGGATCCGCTAATTTTTATCGGCTTTTTTTTCGCAATTTCAGCCAACTAGCCGCTCCTCTGACCGCCTTAACCTCCACCAGAACGATGTTCAGGTGGTCTAATGCAGCTGAAACTGCATTTTCCAACCTCAAGAGCCGCTTTGTTTCAGCTCCCATCCTTGTAGCCCCTGATCCTTCACGTCAGTTTGTGGTGGAGGTTGACGCGTCAGAGGTGGGGGTAGGTGCAGTGCTTTCCCAGCGGGCCGCCGCGGACGATAAGATGCACCCGTGCGCGTTCTTTTCTCATTGCCTATCGACTGCCGAACGTAACTATGATATTGGTAACAGAGAGTTGTTGGCAGTAAAACTGGCATTGGAGGTATGGCGTCATTGGCTAGAAGGGTCGGGGGTGCCTTTTATCCTCTGGACTGATCATAAGATTCTGGAATACATCAGATCCGCCAAACGTTTGAACTCCAGGCAGGCTCGGTGGGCTCTTTTTTTCGGTCGTTTAGATTTTTCGCTTTCGTATCGTTCGGGTTCTAAGAACATCAAACCTGATGCGTTATCTTGTATTTTTGATTTTTCCGAGCGCCCGTCCACTCCCGAGTGTATTTTACCTGAGAGACTGGTGGTCTCTTCACTCACATGGGAGATCGAGTCGAAGGTCCGCACGGCCTTAGATGGGGTAACGCCTCCGCCCGGAGGTCCACCGAGACGATTATTTGTGCCGGAGGGATTACGGTCAGATGTTATTCGATGGGGTCATATTTCCAATGTGGCTTGCCATCCAGGAGTTTCTCGTACCAGGTTTTTGGTTAAGCAACGATTCTGGTGGCCTCATATGGCTCGTGACGTCCGAGATTTTGTTTTGGCTTGCTCGGTCTGCGCTAGTGGTAAAACTTCCAATCGTTCCCCTGATGGTCTTCTTCAACCGCTGCCTGTCCCTTCGAGACCCTGGTCCCACATCTCGCTAGATTTCATTACTGGTCTCCCTCCGTCACAGGGCAATACGGTGATTTTAACCGTAGTGGACCGTTTCTCGAAGGCGGCACACTTTATTCCCTTACCCAAATTACCGTCAGTCAAAGAGACAGCGGTTGCTGTCATTGATCACGTCTTTCGAATTCATGGCCTCCCGATTGACGTGGTTTCTGACAGGGGATCTCAGTTTACTTCTAAATTTTGTAGATTATTGGGAGCGACTGTAAGTTTATCTTCTGGGTTTCATCCCCAGAGTAACGGTCAGAGCGAGAGAGCCAACCAAGATTTAGAGAGAACGTTACGATGTAGAGTGGCTCAGAATCCTTCCTCCTGGAGCCAACAACTTTCATGGGTGGAGTACGCACATAACTCGTTACCAGTATCATCCACGGGTCTTTCGCCTTTTGAGTGTAGTATAGGTTACCAACCACCTATTTTTCCCAGTTTGGAATCTGAAGTCGCGGTCCCCTCTGCTCACGCCTTCATCCAGAGGTGTCATCACACATGGAGAAGAGCCCGTGAGACTCTTCTCCATGTAGGAGCACGCACCAAGGCTCAGGCTGACCGCCACCGGCTGAAGCCTCCCGTATACGTCGTTGGTCAAAAAGTGTGGCTTTCCTCTAAGAACATTCCTCTCCGATCCGTTTGTAATAAGCTAGCACCTAAATTCATTGGCCCGTTTCCTGTCACTAAGATCATTAGTCCGGTGGCAGTTCGCCTCAAATTCCCTCCTGCGTACAGGAGAATTCATCCCGTCTTCCATGTGTCCAAAATCAAACCCGTTATTCATTCTCATATTAATCCGCCGGTCCCAGTTCCTCCCCCGCTGCGTCTTATAGATGGGGAACCAGCTTATTCGGTTCGTCGTATTCTGGATGCCAGGCGGAGGGAAGGAGGATTCCAATACTTGGTGGATTGGGAAGGTTACGGTCCAGAGGAGAGAAGTTGGGTTTCAGCCAGGGACATTCTGGATCACTCCCTGATAGATGATTACAATCTACAGGTAGGTTCTCCTGGAGGCGTTCCTAGGGGAGGGGGTACTGTCACGGTTCATGGGTTCACTGACTCGCCCTCGTGTGTTTGTTGTGAGGCGTGGTTGAGTTGCGTGCTGATTATTATCAGCTGCTGCGGTTACTCATTAGCGCTCTATTTAATGTGTGTGTTTGCATGTCCTGTTTGTCAGTTCGTTTCAGACGCTGTCCGGGGTTGTTCTCTGTCCTTGCTCTCCGTCTTCCTGGACGGTGTTTCCCGGAGTCGGGATTTGCCCGAGGATGTTTCCGTGTGTGCCTGATTCTCTGCTGCCCATTGTGGTCCATGCTTCACTGAGCCTGCCTGCGACTTCTGACACTGAGCCTGCCTGCGACTTCTGACACTGAGCCTGCCTGCGACTTCTGACACTGAGCCTGCCTGCTACTTCTGACTTTGAGTCTGCCTGCGACTTATGACACTCAGTCTGCCTTCGACTACTTTCTCGGAGTTCGCCTGCTTCTGATCTGAGTCTACCCGCTACTTATTCATTCACTGAGTTTGTCTGCTACTTCCATTCATTCAGCCCGTGGGCTTTATGGGGTATTTGTCAATAAACATCATTTTGCACTCGCTCTTGGATCTTCTGTTTTTTCATACAGTGTATCGTGACACAGGGACAGTTTGTCTGCAGTTTTTGTGACTGTTGTTGTGTGTTTGTTAACGTAGTTCTCTAATAGCTATTGCTATTAATAATTTATTCATATATCAATTTCCACGTGTTTTAAATATTATACACTACAGATATTAATGAACTGAATATATATTTTGTTTGTAGGTTGGGGTTTTTATAGAAATGTAGGCAGTTATACAGTATACAACTTTAATGGCCGTTTTCTCAAAATGAGTTTTTTTTTCTCACACTCAGAGTCAGATATATCCACTTCAGTAGCACCTACAAGCACAAACTTTTGCAGTCTTATACTGAACTATATTCTGAAGGCATTTACAGAGGGATTTGTTGATATATCATTCCTATCCTGAGTTATAGGTCCTTTAACACCAAAAAAAAACATGGCGGAAATAGATTTTTAAGGCTATTGTCAGTATTCTCTAATTTACTAATAAGAGCACAAAGTAAGATATCCAGAATCCCCTCTGTAAAAGCCCTCTCATCTAATATGTCAACAAATAGAACCAAGAATTTTAAACATGGTCCTTTCCAATTTCCAGATTTTGTTTTTGGAAAAATATGCAAATGAGCATATATTTAAGTATATAAGGCCTCATTTGCATATTAAAACATTAATTTACACAAAGCTTATTATACATTTTTTTCTTATGTTTATGCCAGTAATAAACTGGAGAAGTTTCACAGTGATATCTTGTAATTTAAAAAAAAAAAATCTTGCCTTAAATACAATAAAAATTGTTTAAAAATATTAAGATATGACTGTTTTATAAGCTTATGTCACACCGGGTCCACCGGGAATGCAAAAGGTATATACAGTTGTTTTAATTCATTAGGAGGGTTAACTTTTAATGACAGTCACTGATGGATTTTATAAAAAAATATGCAGAGAAAGAAATGCTACATGAACATTTGATATGAAGGCTTTCATACAATGCAACTGTCACA
Organism: Romanogobio albipinnatus; assembly: GCA_023566225.1. NCBI lineage: Eukaryota > Metazoa > Chordata > Actinopteri > Cypriniformes > Gobionidae > Romanogobio > Romanogobio albipinnatus. The sequence goes on along the minus strand of CM042256.1, from coordinate 20,213,100 downwards.
TGAACTCAGTATCTTGTCATTGCAGAGGCAGTAGATAAAATGAGTTGCCTGGGGCTTAATACCATCCAGAGAGCTGCATTAAGTCTTAATGATTCCCATGCTTCCTGTAGCCTCTGCTCTGAGCTCAAAAATTAAGGATTCAATGGACAACTGCTAAGTACCCAGAGGCTCACAATAGTGAATAGGCACTCTGGACTGGAGCACCTAATACAAATAAGATAACGAACACACACAAATGCACACACACTTAAACAGCATATTTATAGCAGTCTTACTCACAAACTCACATGCGGAAACAACAAACCATTCCTGTTCCCTGATATTCTGAATTTCAACTTTTTTTCCTACTCTAACCTTCTAATCAGTTCCCCCTTTTTTGTGATGTGATCATATTTAGAAATTGAAAGATGCACGAGACAGAAGTGCTAAGCTACAGGTACAATTAATTCCATGTCTAAAACATGTACCATGCACATTGGTGAATGTATAAATGATTTGGCAAAATAATTTACCAAAATGTTGAGCTCTTAGTCAGATTGTTCAGGGTAAGTTGTGTAACTTATAGTGATAGTAAGTTATGCCTCCAAATGTAAACAAACTAATAAATAAACATCATTCTAAAATTACAAATACTATTACAAAATGTTAATAATCAAATATTACTAATATACATAATTTAGAGCAAACACTTTGTAATGGAATTGTGTTTATAATTTTTTATATTTATATATATATATATATATATATATATATATATATATATATATATATATATATATATATATATATATATATATATATATATATATTTTTTTTTTTAATGTTCATATTATTTAACATGTAAATAATTAACATATCCCTGAATGAGTTAAGTTAACGCTTGACAGTTTATCCTTACACTCAAACAATCATGACATAGCTAATTATTAACTATTTGCATATATTAGATTTTATTTAGAAAATAATGAATTTATTCAAACAGTTTGATCAGAATAAATCTGTTTATTGAAAAACAATTACATTTATTCAAGCAGGGTTAAAATGTGGCTAGCTTTGGAACAAGCAATATTCAGTTATATATAAAACAAACTGGATTTATTGATTAATTAATCTTGTAATCTTAAATTTAGGCCTACATATTGTTTGGCAAGATTTGTTTCTGGACCAAATTTTCATGGATAAATCATATTTCTATGGGTATATCTGTGTGCATGCTTTCTTTTCCATCTCATCATCATCAGTGCCTGAAGGACAACTTAGTAGTAAAATGTGGCACAGCTTACCCCACTCTCCTTTAATTTATTATAGTGGTATAATAATGTCAATGGATTATTGTCAGTATGATGAAGCCTCATTTCTTCAGACAGGTGTTATCACCTTGCCAAAGACAGTGCGCTCCCTGTACAGTAGAGCTCAAAGCTATTTTTTTGCCCTCATTCCATTCAAATGTCACAATTTTGAGACAAAATACTATTTTCTGTTCACAGCCACAACTCTTTGTTCTTGTTTCCTATCTTAGAAAACCCCTTTCAGCACCTTCTTTATGAACCTATTGTTTATTATTGGTTGAGGTGCAGTCTGGGCTCCACTGGCACTTTGGCCTTCAAGGCACCCACAAATGAAAGAAAGAAAATAGTGTATCATCGGCTATAGCAGGAGACTATAGGGTCCAGGAAAAGATTTGACTTTATCAAACTCCAGAGCCAATGGCAGATTGTTTGTATAGTTTTGGATTCATAGTTTTGGATTCACTGGTGATATATCGTATGCAGTGCTTTTGCCTGCCAGACACCATCAAGTCCAATTCCAAATTGCACCTCTTCAACTTCTGGCAGTGTGAGATTTGATTAAGAGCAGCAATCCATCACTACAATGACTGTTTATTCTTGCAAATATGCATTCAAACTTTGAATGAAAGTTCAAAATGATGAAGCATCTGAAGGATGTTTCCCTTCAGCTTATGATAGAGTACATACATGGCAGGTGGTGTTTTAAAATGAGGAGTTACACACTGGTACTCCTTCTGTCTACACCTGAGCATTTTGGATTATTAACATATATAGTTTATTGGAATCTGTTCTCATTGTCTTCTTTAATCAGTGACAAAGGCATTAACAATGTATTATTTGTGAACTAAAGTTCAGATTTTCTTTTAAATAGTCAACTTATTTTCGTCAGTCATCAAGCTTGTACTGGTCACAGACACGAATATGTACCTTTAAAGTAAGTACAGGCCTTCTAAATTACTACAGCATTTTTGTCACAGGCAGTTGCAAATGAAGTTGAAACTGGATCTACACGCAGTAGTTTTCTAAATGTATTTTAACAAACCAATGTCTAACAGAGGAGTGTGGGAGGGCGGGCTGGGCCAGGGCGGAGGCAGAGGCGTAAGGGACCAGGGAGTAGATGAGGGCAGGAGCAGCCAAGAAGAAACCCCCAGCAGGACAACCAGGACATAAGCCCAAGGCAGAGTCGAGGGAGGGAGGAGCCAAGGGAGAATCTTTTGGCAAAAACTGAGGTCCTGGAGGGCAGGGTAGAGCCACAGTTACAGGCCATGGCGCCGGAGAATCGATGCGGAGCGACCGAGGAGCATGGTGGAGCTGAAGTGAAGACAGAGCCAGATGAAGTCGCAGGGATGTAGAGAGGCTCAGAAGTCGGTAATGCAGGCAGTGTGACGTCTGACCAAGGTGGAGCCAGTGGATAGGAGGAAGCCCGGTGGAGTCGAAGTGATGATGGTCTTGGGTGGAGCCGAGGGAGGGAGGAGCCAAGGCGAAGCCGATTGCTTGTCAGGCCGAGGGGGAGCTCAGGAGTTGACACCCCCTGGATGGACAGGCAAACTCGAAGCCAAAGACAAGACATCACAAGGAGAAACGAAGGGCTGAGAGGACGCAGTGCAGGCAGTGCTGGGCAGAGTAGACAGGCTTTACAGGAACACACAAGACAGGCATACAATGCATTAATGACCCTTTTGGAACAGGCAGGGAACTCTCACTAGAATTAGACAACACAGGCAGGGTGAGTGGGAGACAGGCCAGGATGCACTCATTCTCAAAGTCAATAAGCGATACTTCCTTGGCCGCTGTTGGGGGGGTTGAGCTCCAAATCATCCCATCATAATCCACTAGTATATCCACAGGCACGGGCGATGATGCAGTCTCAAGCACCTGGTCAGACGTGGTGGCTCGGGCTCCTTGTCTATGTAGGGCTCATACGTCACTGGTGCTGGGCTGATGGTAGCGGGCTGGGGTGCTGATTTCCTCCCTGCTTTCGCAGATCATAAATGAGGAACCGTTGTGGAGAAGGACCCGTTCAAAGTAATCCATAAAGCTCAATGGAGGCTTGTCTCTGGGCAGGCATACCCTGGTCTTTTAATTAAAAAAAACATGCAAGCTAGCGTCATCGTACTGATCTAGATGTTATAAGTCCAAAAAATGCTTGTGCATGTGCCTCCAGGGACTGGTTCTGCTGTGAGAGCAGGAGGATTCTGACTGCTGCTAGATCCATGTTGAGTGTCCATAATTCTATAACAGGCGGTCACAAATGAATTCGAACTGGATATAAACGCAGCACTTTTTTAAATGTATTTTAATTAAGTTTTTTTGTTTTTTAGTATGAATATGTTAGCCTTACTGTTATCTATAAGATAGTGTGCTCCAAAACAATGACAACATTTACATTTAGAAGATAGGCATTCAAAACTTAGTCTCTCACTTTTGCCAATATGGATCAATGATTTTGATGACATCACTCTGCACTTCAGCTTCTCATCAGATTTGTCGAGTCAAATGCTCTCTACAATTTTTAAATATGGATATTTTTCTCACGCAAAAGCATCACTTCGCTTCAGAAGGCCTTTATTAACCCCATGGAGCTGTGTGGAGTACTTTTATGATGGATAGATGCAGTTTTTTGGGCTTCAAAATCTCAACCCCCATTAACTGCCATCATAAAGCTTGGAAGAACCAGGAATTTTTTTTATTTGTCTGAAAGAAGAAAGTCATATATACCTAGGATGGCTTGAGGATGAGTAAATCATGGCATAATTTTCATCATGTATCAGTACCATGGGTGCAGAGGCGCAATGATATTATGCAGCGCATGAAAATAGTCCCCAGCATGCTCTCTGTGCAAGTAGGTTGTCACGTTGGTTATGTTTACGGAAGTTAGCCTATTTTCAGGCATTGCGTAATATCATTGCGCCTGCTGCACCCATGGTATGGCATAAAGTTATTTGATCATTACGCAGGGATGAGAGAATAGTTCCTAGCCATATCGGTCTAGAAAATCGCAACTTTTCATTTTCCGTCGGTCTTAGTACACGATGTAACTATACACATCACAACATGTAAATAGGACAATGTTGGCATTATTTTTTCACTTCTGGTGCAGTAGGCTAGATGGAGCCATTTACCTCCAGTCTTTGTGCTAAGCTAGGCTAACGGTAGGTGCGTCAGACAGAGTTATGGCACGCACGTATATGACAATGGTATGTATGGACTTATCTAACTCTGGGGGATATGGTGAATAAGCTAAAGTCCCAAAAAGTCGGCGTGTTCCTTTAACATTTTAATTCTGTTTCTGTCTGAGCCCATCAATCATACAGAAGGACAGTGTAATTCAGCCTTACGCTACTGTAGTGGCATATGCTAAAAGCTGTTTTACATTATGTGGTAAGACACAACACAGTCCTCATCTATCCAAGCCAAGGCTTGTGCTCTCAAACCAAAGCTCTTCTTTCACAGAATAACAATTACTCTTCATCCTCCAGAGAGAGAGGGCTGCAGAAATGGAAAAGAATTTGCAGAAGGTTTGGACCGATCTGACATTCAGCAAAATCTGGAAGGAAAAGGAAGCTTCTAAATTATGTAAATGAATGCTCTGAAACTTGAGGGAACATGGGCTAGAAATGACAGCTGAAGAGAACAACCCAGCAATATAAAGAGAAATATGTCATATGAATATATTCCAATGAGCAATATTCATATCCACTGTTATAATCCACTAACTCTAAAAATGGAAAACAATAATCTAGTTGTTGAAGACAAAATGAAGTGTGACCACTTGACTTTCTGTCAATTTAAGCAGTTAAATTAGGAAGTTAAAGGAGATCACAAACAGAAAAAAAAGATTGAAAGTCCTTCAGCTCTGCCAAGATAACGTGCATTGATGTTGACTTATAAGTGTCTGCATTCTAGAAATTAAATCTTTTTCTTCTCTCTCTCTCTGTGCATGCTGGGAGCGTTTGGGTGTGTGTGGTGATTCTCAATGGGAGAATGACTGTTATTTTCTTTTTTTCTCTTATTTTCATCTTTAAAATTTGGTTTATAACAGTTGATTTTTGAAATTAGGTTAAGTTGAGTTATCTGTAAAGTTTTGGGATGGTGTTGGGATGGTGTCGTTTCCAAACGGGGAAGACCCACCGACACCTGTTTCTTTGCGTAATGGAATTAGGTGCGTTCCTGCGCTAGGTGTGGAAGACGTGCTAGTGGCGATCGGAGAGCAGATCGACTTTGAAAACATTTCCTCTGCCTCGAGGATGAACAAGGCAGTTGTGATTTTTGTAAAGGAGGAAGAGTTAGCTAATCGTCTCGGGGTCAGCAGAGTTGTGGTAAGTGGTGATTTTATTAATGTTTCCCCGCTGGTTACGCCGACGATACGGATAACCATCTCGAACGTGCCCCCATTCATTCATAATGATGAGATTGAGCGGGGGCTAGTTTGTTATGGAAAGTTCACAATTAAAATGGCTCCACTTCGCTGTAGAAATGTAACATTAAAGCATGTTATGTCATTTAGGAGGCAGGTGTTCATGTTTTTGAACGAGCCAGATTTGGATGTTTCTTTCAGGGTATGGCATGAAGGAAAGGCGTACATGGTTTATGCAAACTCTGGAAGTTTGAAGTGTTTTGAGTGTGGAGATGTGGGACATAAAAGGCTGGCATGTCCACATAAAGCTGAGAACAGTGAAGAGGCTGCAGGCCCTAGTGATGCTGCTGATGTAGAGAATGAACATGACACCGCATCACAGTCTCACGTTGGAGACACGAGTGACGGTCAAGCTCAAAGTGCTAAACAAACTGATGATACTGGTAATGATAATGGTGATGACAATAAGGTTAGTGAGAAAGTTGAAAAAGTAAAAAGGCTGGAGGCCAATGGAAGTGTTGATGATGAAGTGACAGGGACATCTGAATGGGTTGAAATGTCTGAGGATAAGGATAAATGTCTTTTTTTTTTTTGGACTCAAGATGGCGCTGAGGATGGCTGCTGCGTTGCGATCTCCGTTACAACATTGTAGCTTTTTGTTTGTTCTGTTTATAGTTTTTGTGTTTTTTGTCTTGGATGTTGTCTGCCTTACTGCGTACGACAGACAGACACTTTTGGACATTGGTTCGGCAATTGCACACCGAAAACCGGACTTTAAATTCATCAACGACGACACGCTGTTTACAAACACGGCAGCGGAGCCCTTTGTGTGGGCGGCCCGACCGCGCAAACGCCGCCGGAGAAGAGGAAGCAGAGCCGGCGTGCTCATCAGAGTAAGACGCCGCGCAAACCGACCCCCGCTTCCCAGTATTTTACTGGCTAATGTTCTGGACAACAAACTCTTTCCAACGAGAGACGAGGGACTGCTGCATTATCTGCCTTACAGAAACTTGGATGTCTGCTGAGATTCCAGATTCGGCCATCGAAACCACGGGGTTCTCTGTGCATTGAATGGACAGAGAAAAAGATCTCTCAGGGAAAAGCAAAGGCGGGGGTGTATGTTTTATGATCAACAGATCCTGGTGTGATCAGAGGAACGTACATTCTATCAAGTCTTTCTGTTCTCCTGATCTGGAACTTCTCATGGTTCTGTGCCGACCATTCTGGCTACCGAGGGAATTCACAGCGGTCATCATCACAGCTGTGTATATTCCCCCACAAGCCGACACAGACCGGGCACTAAAGGAACTGTATAGGACAGTGAGTGAGCAGGAAACCGAGCATCCCGAGGCTGCGTTTATTGTGACTGGGGACTTTAACAAAGCCAACTTCAAGCGCATTGCACCTAAATACCACCAACATGTTAACTTCAACACGCGAGGGAACCGTGTCTTAGATCACTGCTACTCTCCCTTCCGGGCCCACCATTTGGCAAATCGGATCACTCTTCCATTCTCCTTCTGCCCGCATACAGGCAGAAACTGAAACAGGAAGCACCCGCCCTCAGAACCATCCAGTGCTGGTCGGACCAATCGGACTCTATGCTACAGGACTGTTTTGATCACGCGGACTGGGAGATGTTCCGGTCGGCCTCTGATGACGACATCGAGGTCTACGCTGATAGCGTAACGTGTTTCATCAGGAAGTGCGTAGAAGACGTTGTTCCGACCAAAACAATTCGGCTGTACCCTAACCAGAAGCCGTGGCTAAATGGGGATGTTCGCGCTAGGGATGGGTCGCGATTTTCGAATATTCGATAGTTGATTTAATTATAGACTATCGAATAGTTTGTGCGATTATCGTCCTCAAAAAAATCCCCATGTTTTGGTGTGGTGGTGACGCGTTCATGTAACGAGAGGGAGGCGCTGCCAATAACGCACCTAAAGCTGTCAGTCAGCTCTCAGAGTGTTTTATACTGGGCACGTTTGCTGTGGTCCGAGCTGATTATTCCCTCCGCCTCCGCAGTGTTGGTCTGGTTCCACACTCAACTTGAACCCTAGTGTGTTTGCGTTCATCTAACGTCATCACAAACGTGCACGGGCATGATAGGAAACAGAACGCGGGTCAAATATATTGGGCTTTTTTAAAATAATTTGGTGCTATTATGTGCAGCTGAGTAAACAACAGGTTTACCGTATATGTGTCGCTCGAAGGCGGCTTTGCTGCTTGCAAACAGACTCTTTTGAGGAGACGTGAATTGCCATTCATTTGCTGCCCTGATTGCACTCTATGCGTGAATACACTGCAGGCCCGCTCTCGCGATCGTATCTCAGGTAAATCATCAACACTATCATCACTTACATGTGTGTTATTGAACTAATGACATTGCAATCGGCTAAAACGCATGCGCTGGTTACTTTTCTTCCTGAACAAGTGCACACCGAGTGTTGTTTCACATTTACGTGAATCGCGGCACAGCTCCGAGTGCAACCGAACTCCGGTTGTGTGTTCTCGGGTTCGGTACCTCAGTGCACACCAAGCTCTGTATGTAAGCTTTCACATTAGCAATTTTTCATGCGAACCGTGCTCCATTTCAAACTAAACTGCCAGAGTAACAGACTTCAAAACAGACTTTGATGACACTTCAAAACGTCCACCATTGTACCTGTACCTAAGCAATCAAAAACCACCTGCTTAAACGACTGGCGTCCTGTTGCTCTGACCCCCATCATCAGCAAATGCTTTGAGAGACTAATCAGAAACCACATCTGCTCTGTTCTCCCTCCCTCACTGGACCCACTGCAGTTTGCATACCGCACAAACCGCTCCACTGATGATGCCATTTCATCTACAATTCACACTGCTCTCTCCCACCTGGAAAAGAGGAACACATATGTGAGAATGCTGTTTGTAGACTACAGCTCAGCATTCAACACCATTGTGCCCTCCATACTTGACATGAAACTCCGGGCTCTAGGCTTAAACAGCTTGTTATGCAGCTGGATCCTGGACTTCCTGTCAAACAGACGCCAGGTGGTCAGAATGGGCAGTAACATCTCCTCATCACTGACTCTCAACACTGGAGCCCCTCAGGGCTGTGTTCTCAGCCCACTCCTTTACTCCTTGTACACACATGAATGTGTGGCAACCCACAGCTCCAATACCATCATCAAGTTTGCTGACGATACGACGGTGGTAGGTCTCATCACTGACAATGATGAAACGGCCTACAGAGAGGAGGTGCATACTCTGACACGGTGGTGTCAGGAGCACAACCTCTCCCTCAACGTCAGCAAGACCAAGGAGCTGGTGGTCGACTTCAGGAGGAATGAGAGAGAACACCGCCCCATCACCATCGATGGAGCACCGGTGGAGAGAGTCAGCAGCTTCAAGTTCCTTGGTGTCCACATCACAGAGGAACTCTCATGGTCCGTCCACACCGAGGCCGTTGTGAAGAAGGCTCATCAGCGCCTTTTCTTCCTGCGACGGCTGAGGAGGTTTGGAATGAACCGCCACATCCTCACACGCTTCTACAGCAGCACCATCGAGAGCCTGCTGACTGGCTGCATCACCACCTGGTACGGAAACAGTATCGCCCGCAGCCGCAAAGCCCTGCAAAGGGTAGTGCGCACGGCCAGCTGCATCATCGGAGGTGAGCTTCCCTCCCTCCAGGACATTTATGCCAGGCAGTGTGTGAAGAGAGCTCAGAGGATCATCAGAGACTCTAGCCACCCGAGCCATGGGCTGCTCTCACTGCTGCCATCAGGCAGGCGGTACCGCAGCATCAGAACACGCACCAGCCGACTCCAGAACAGCTTCTTCCCACAAGCAATTAGACTACTCCTGATCCATCAGGATCATAACACACACTGGACAGAATATCACTCAGCACAACCCACTGTAGATACACACACATTATATACACATTTATTTATCATACAGCATCTATTGCACATTGGATTTCAATTTGTGAATAATATTGTATACTGTACATTGTATATTATTATTATTATTATAGCGTAATGTATATTGTTTAGTGTATGTTTAGTGTATATTGTTTAAAGTATATGTATATTGTAAGTATGTGTATATTGTTTAAAGCTGTGAGAACTACACTCACATTGTGTAAATTATTTATTGTTTATTGTAGAGTTTACTGTGCTGTGAGTAATTGTGGGCGCATCAGATGTGTAATCTGATGTTGCTTTAAATGTTGTACATGTCATGTCATGACTACTATGTTGCTCGGAACTGCACCTAAGAATTTCACCAACTGTTGCACTTGTGTATATGGTTGTGTGACAATAAAGTGATTTGATTTGATTTGATTTGATAAAGAGATAAGAGATGATGATGATGATGATGATGATTCAATCTCTGATATTTCTGAGATAGGATCAAAGGTTTTGGATAAGTACACACTGCAGGAAATTAATAACTTTTTGAAAGCAACGTTTGGAAAAGTAGTGAAAGTTAAGGATTTTTTTCCAGACACGGAAAAATTCATTGGGTCAGTGTTGATGTTGCAGAAAACGGTCGGTTACGAGGCTTTAAGTTAAAAAAAGAGGTTCCGTCTGAAGAAAATGGTAACAAGGTTAAGGAAGGATAAAAGGCATGCTTCGAAAAGAGTAAAATGAACTAAATGCACACGGTGATTTCTAAACTTGTGTGTTACATTTTTCCTGTCCTGTCTCTTTTATTTCATCTTTGGGGCTTTTAAGGGTGGGCTCCTTGAATAGAAATGGAGGTAGAATAAGTTGGCAATGGCTTCTGAGTTTTTTTAAATTAATCGGGTTGATGTAGCTTTTTTTTTACAAGAAACCCATTCTAATACTGATAATGAAAATGAATGGAATATGTGGTGGGAAGGGAAGCTCACTTTAAGTCATGGGACAAACAATAGTGCAGGGGATAGCTATTTTATTTTCGAAAAATATGAATGTTAATATTTTATCTGTAGATGAGGTTATAAAAGGTAGACTTTTGTTAATTAAGATTGAAGTTGGAGGAATGGTATTTGTGTTCATGAATGTTTATGCTCCAAATAATGGGTCTGAGAGGATGGATTTTTTTTTATGAAAATGAGAAGTATAATTCAGACACTTGATAGTAATGTGTGTACTGTTATGGGAGGAGATTGGAACTGCATCACAGATTTTACAATTGATAGAAATGGTGAATGGTGGCCATATAGTCAATCAAGCATGGTGTTGACAAAAGTATTAAATGAATTTGAATTATTAGATGTGTGGAGAATGATCACACTTGGCTTAACGTAACTGATAGTAGAGTCAGTGGTGCAAGATTAGATAGATTTTATTTGGGAAACATATGGAATAATCGAGTGATAAATGCTTCAATTCTGCCTAATGGGTTTTCAGACCATCACATGGCTAAGTTGTTGCAAGATATAAATTTTTGTGATTCTTTTAATTTTTTTCTGGAAGATCTGGAAAACGAGGAAAGATTCATTTGAGAATCTCAATCTGTGGTGGGATGTGGGTAAGGTTAACGTAAGGATTTTTGTCAGAATTACTCATCTCATATTGGATCAGTGGTGAAGGAAACTGAAAAGACTGCAAAAAGACATTGAACTTTTAGAACTGGACATTTTTAATAACAATTAACTTGTGCATGATGATGCTCTAAAAAGGAAAAAAGAAAGAGCTTGGGACTTTTTTACAAGAACAAGTAAAGACAGCGCTGATAAGGGCAAGATTTTGCTCTATTAATGACATGGACACTCCTAGCACATATTTTTTCAACCTTGAAAAGAAAAGTACAACACAAAAGCAAATGTATCATCTTCGCCATCATGATGGTTCTATAACAACAGATCCTGTGGAAATAAGAAAGTTGGCTGTAGATTTTTGTTCACAATTATATGCTTCTGAAAAATGTAGCTATGAAACCGCTGATGATATACTTAGTGAACTACCAAAGCTTGAGACTGAGCATAAAAAGGCTCTGGATAATGACATTACGTTTCAAGAGCTTGCAGAGACAATGCAACAGTTGTCCACACGTAGATCCCCAGGAAGTGATGGATTGACTGCTGAGTTTTATAAGCATTTTTGGGGTGTTTTAGGAGAAGACGTTTATGAGGTACTGTCTGAATGTTGCCAAAGTAAGATTTTTCCCATAAGTTGTAGTCGGGCAGTACTTTCATTACTTCCAAAAAAAGGAGATCTGGGACTTCTAAAAAATTGGAGACCAGTGTCATTATTGTGCGTTGACTACAAAATATTCTCAAAATGTTTAGCTAACAGACTTAAGTGTTATCTGGGTTCATTCGTACAGAAGGAGCAGACATACTGCATTCCTGAAAGATCCATAATGGATAATATTTTGTTTTACGTGATGTTATTGAAATCAGTCAGTTAAATTATGAAATTGGCGTTCTTTCTCTAGATCAGGAGAAAGCATTTGATAGAGTTGACCATGGGTATCTCTATAATGTGTTACAGCATTTCTACTATCAGAACAGTTGTATAGCCTTGTCAATGAACCTCTTTTGTGCAGGTTAAGGATAAGTCTTAATGGAGTCTTAATTCCAAATGGAGACATAAGTTATATGGTGTCCGTATCGGCTTATGCTGATGATGTTACCGTTTTTATAACAGGCCAGGATGATGTTACAGTTTTAACTAAGAGCATTGAACTATATTAAAAGGCATCCTCAGCTAGATTAAACTGGGGAAAAAGTGAGGGTTTCATTGTTGGACAGTGGGTGGGAAAAGGACCTCCACAGATCAATTTCAGATGCAGAATTGGGAGGGAATGCTGGAGAAAGTGATTGCCCGATTGTCTAAATGGAAATGGCTATTACCACAGTTGTCGTACCGAGGGCGAGTTTTGGTTGTTAATAACCTAACTGCCTCTACACTGTGGCACAGGATGATTGTCATGGAGCCACCCAATGAACTGATCTGCCGTATACAGAGAGCATTAGTGGACTTCTTCTGGAGTGGGCAGCACTGGATTCGGGCAGAAGCACTGTATCTACCTGTCCAGGAAGGAGGCCAGGGTTTGGTGGATGTGATGAGTCGTATCCATGCTTTCAGGATACAAGCGCACAGAGACTCCTGTACCATAAGGACTTGATTTGGGCTCAAAATGCTTGTGCTTTGCTACAGAAAGAAGGAGGACTGGGATTGGATAAACATTTATCATTAATAAGACGGAGGTGAGCTTGTCTGAGCTTACATCGGTTTACAGGTCTATGTTGCAGGTCTGGAGAACTGTTTTTAAAGTAGACCGGGACAATGATCCTCAAGGACACTGGGTCACTGAAGAACTCTTGTTTTTGAATTCAATGATACAGACAAGGATGTTATCTTCTGTGAGTATACAGACATGTTTACTAAGGAATAACATTGTAAAACTGGGGAACCTCTTGGACAGTAATGGATGGAAATCAGCAGAGACCCTCAAAGAAGTGACATGATTACGGTCACTCGCAGCAAAGCTGATGGAGGAATTTTTTTATGTAATACCAAGCAGCTACAGAGAGATCATCGCAAGAAAAGAAAACAATGAGAATGGATTCCCAAAGATACAGATAGCTCCCGCAAGTAAGGAAGATCAGGAGGGTGCGGACGCTGGCTCAATCTTGTCTTTTGAGGTTCCTAAAATATAACTTTTTGAGTCTACATCGAAGAAGGCCATATAATCACACCACAGTGAAGGTCATACATCAAGAATCACTCAAGGGAGTGAAAGCCTCCGGGTGGCCAGGACTGTTGACTCCAGACTTTCTCCCCTTTTCTGAGGGACAGGTGGAGAGCCCTGTATAAACCTCCAGTAGAGAAGCGAACAGCTGGTCTACAGTGGAGGATTATTCACAGGGCAATAGCTACAGACAGACATGTGGCACACTTGAATCCAGCAGTGGGTGGGGAATGTAGGTTCTGTGAGGAAGATGAGGATTTGGAACATTTGTTTTTAAGATGTGCAAGACTAAAAAGTATTTTTAAACTTCTTGAGGAATGGTTCAGGAAATTTGACGAGGTTGTTTCGGATGAAGTATTCATTGGAGGGTTAAAGTATGGGTTTTTGATGAGGAAGAAAGTGTGTTTATTAAGTTATCTGATTGGGACTGCAAAATTGGCAGTGTGGAAGACCAGGGAGAACAAAGGCTTACAATTTGAAAGTATGGATCCTGAAGTTATGGTTAGGAGTTTCACGAGTTCACACTTACATCAAATTAAATGGAGTAAAGATTATGCGTATTTGGCGTGCTGTCCAGGGGAGGGCTCTGGGCTCGGAATTTTGCCCGAACCCAGAGTATCCACCCCATGATAGAGATAGTCTAGAACTAGACTATATTATTATGGATTGTGTTGACGTCTAATAAGAGTTTATTAAAATCAAAGTGAGAAGATGGGGTGGTGGAGGGATGCTAAAATAAAAATGGTCAACGAAAGAAGGTAAATCTGCTGTATATATACACCTCTTATCGTTGATTAAATCGATTAGCTTGATGTGCTTCACACGTGTTTAATTAGGTTTAATTATCTGAGGGTGCTCCACTTCTGTTTAATTAGGTTTAATAATCTGGACGTGCTCCACTTGGGTTTGATTAGGTTACATTATCTGACGTGCTCCATTGTTTAGATAGGTTTAATTATCTGGACGTGTTCCTCCCGAAATTAATTAATAAAACTTCACTTCAAGAGTTCACAAATTAAATGAAGTAAAGATTATGCGTATTTGGCGTGCTCTCCGGGGGAGGGCTCCGGGCTCGGAATTTTGCCCGAACCCAGAGTATCCCCCAAAATGCAAAGAGCGGAGGACAGCCACCAGAAACCCCCAAATACGCAGAGAATTGGTGGGCTGGTATTTTGCAAAGCCTGTTTGCTAGACCAGGAGGGCCCGTGTTGCCTCTGATGGGAGCAGCTCACAGCGTCAGGCCGATGTACTGGGAGCTACCTTGATTTGGAACGATCGATCGGGAAGGCTCTTGCCACATCTGAGGGGGGTCAGGCTCACTGCAACAGACGAGAAACAATCCTACCGGCCGATAAACGAGGAGCAGTCTTAAGTTAAAATTACCGATCGGGAAGGCTCTTGCTACATCTGAGGGGGGCCAGGCTCACTGCAACAGACGAGAAACAACCCTAGGGGCTGATAAATGAGGAGCATCCCCAAAAATAAATGATTGGGAAGGCTCTTGCGACGTCTGAGGGGGGCCAGGCTCACTGCAACAGACGAGAAACAAGCTCTATCGGCCGATAAATGAGGAGCAGCCTTGAATTAGAATGACCGATCGGGAAGGCTCTTGCAATGTCTGAGGGGGGCCAGGCTAACTGCAACAGACGAGAAACAAACCCTACCTGCCGATAAATGAGGAGCATCCTCAAATTAGAATGACCGATTGGGAAGGCTCTTGCAACATCTGAGGGGGGCCAGGCTCACTGCAACAGACGAGGAAAACCCTACCGGCCGGAAAAGAGGGAGCAACGATATTTAACAAGCGTATAATTTGGAAATGGACGATCGGGAGGGCTCAAGCCGCATCTGACGGGAGATTAGACTCGCGGCGTCAGACGGGTGAGCCCTACTGACCGATAGATGGGGCAGCACAATTAAAAAGAAATGACTGACTGAGGTGGCCCACCCAGCCTCCACCAGGAGCAGTTTCTGGCGTCAGGTGAGTGGGTCCTATCGGCCGACGGCACGGTGAAGTAGAAGTGAAACACCCAGCCAGGAAGCTCTCGCCGACATCTGATAGGAGATCAAGACACGCTGTATTAGATGGGCAAGCTTCGCTGGCAGACAGGTGGAAGGTAAAGCATGTATGTTCGTCCAGGAGAGCTCTTGCAGCATCTGAAATGAGATCAAGACTTGCGGTATCGGATGAGTAAGCCTCGCTGGATGGAAAAAGAAAAACATTGATAGCGACCTGGAGGGCCTTCGCATTTTTCCTCTTCTGTTGCTCATCTCCCCTGTGGTCTTCCTCAAGGCTCGATCTTGGTGCCTTCCTTACTTTCTTTGTACATGTTACCTTTGAGTTCCCTTCTAAGAAGACATGGGGTGTCTTTCCGTTTTTACAACGATGATACCCAGATCTATTTACTGATCAAGATAAATTATCCTTCAGCATTTATATCTCTATTAATGTGCTTAGATGAGGTTAAATCTTGGCTAGCCCAAAATGTTTGATCTTTAAATTAAGATAAAACTGAGGTGATCGTCTTTGGTCCCACTGATAATTTTCAGGCTAACAGCATTGATTTGGGAAGCTTATCTGCTTTCAACTCCGTCTTTCTAACTGACAAAACTCTAAAGATGGCTGTTCATTATTTTATTACTTGTCGTTTAGATTACTGAAACTCACTATACTGAAGTATTTCCAAGTCTCAAATCGCTCGCCTCCAACTGATCCAAAATGCAGCTGCCAGACTTCTTTTTTTATTTTTTTATTCTGCCATTTACATAACCAAACTCCCATCTATTTATCTGAATTGCTGTGTCCATATACCCCCTTCTAGAAGTCTAAGATGAAGTGACCAGGGCCTGTATTTATCAAGCCTCTGAGAATTACTCACAAGAACATTGCTAAGAATTGACTTAAGAGTAAAACAATTATTGTCTCAAAGCTGTGCTTAAAAGTTAGATATCAAGATATCAATCTCATAATTTAAGTGAAGTGTAAGTACTAAATCTTAAGTGTCAGTCTTAGAGAGGATCCACAAACGGGATTTTGGATGACAACATAAGCATGGACCAATCACTGAATAGATTTCCTTATTTAAGAATATTCTCAGATAAATTCATATTGAATGGTGCAATTACTAAGAGGAGTTTACATTCAACACACATTTGACAATAAAGAATTTTCAAGATAATACATTATGATATAAACACTGGGAATTAAAGATAAACACGTTTTACACCTTGTCTTAAATGAAAATGTTAAACCGGTGTGCTGTTAACTGACATGCCTATCTATAGCCTAGATTTTATGATCTAATCAGCCACCATGGATTTCAAAAGAAAACCAAACTGATGGGAGGAAGAAGTGCTACTGCTTGCTGAATTAGTCGAACAGGAAACATGTTATAAAAGGCAAGTTCAGCCCAAAATTAACCAGCGCTGACAAAGTTGAAGCCTGCTCTGTCCAAATTATACCGTTTGATTAACAGCTCGTCGTCAAAACATAAAAATAGAAAAAATTCTTCCTCTCCTGAAAGATTTGCGCACATTTCTGTCTCCTCAGTGCCATCACAAGCCCCTACTGACAACTCCTAACCACTTAAGAAACCTCTCTGTCTTAAATAACTTGGAGAGTAAGAGTGATTCTTAGCTTTAAGAAATTTGATAACTTGCTGCTATTCTTAAGTTTGAAAGTAGTACATTTCATGAATCCTCAGCACTTAAGACTAAAATGGCACTTTGAGAAGCTTGATAAATACGAGCCCTGAACCTTCTTCTAGTCCCTCACTCCAGACTGAAACGTAGAGGGGATTAAGTAGGGTGACCAAACGTCCTGTTTTCCCAGGACATGTCCTGTTTTCAAGCCTTGTCCTGGCCATCCTGGGCTGCGTTTCCCAAAACCATCGTAAGCCTAAGTTGATCGTAGAGACCATTGGTGGCAATTGTTCTACGATCAACTTAAGCTTACGATGGTTTTGGGAAATGCAGCCCAGGCTGTTTTTTATAAAGTGATGAAAATGTCCTTGTTTTCATTATTTTCCATTGGGCCATTAAATTAACTGACATATTCTCCGGCATATTGATAGCGGCTCCCTGATGCCCGCCAATTAGTTAAAATCTACCGGAATCTAGAGCGAGCGAGCAAGAGCATGCATGCAAGACAGAGGTTGTACGCCAAACCGGCACGAGCGCACGGCAGAGAGGGAGGGAGAGGGGGCGAGAGACCTTGCGTGTTTGTGCTAGAGTGCGTGTGTGCCTCATGACGCGCATGTAAGACAGAGAGCATCCTGATTGGCCTGTTTCGGTAAATCAATTGTCAGTGCGGGCGGGTTTTTATCTCTTCCCCCAAACCGAATGAATCAGTTCAGTGCAGTGTTGCCAAGTCCGCGGAATTGGGCTACTTCAACACTGTTGCCGCGGGCTGTTTTTCATGTCTGCGGGTTGAAGCGACCCCAATTATGTGATATTTAGCCCCGGGAATGCGAATTTTAGTAGGCAACCGTGCCATAAAAACACATATTTTACCCCCCAAAACCGGAGAAGACCCCCTGAAATGGGATTGGGTTTGTTTTGGGCTAGTTTTGAGTAGCAATTGGGCGGGGTTTGTTGTGAAAACCTGGCAATTCTGGTTCAGTCTATCTAGAAACAGAAGCGTCATGGAAGAGACGGAGAATGCCCCAAAAAACGAAAGTATAAGACACATTTTACGCCAGACTACACAAAAGTATATAAGCATTAAACATAATGAAAATCTTGCACGGTGTACAGTTCGTAACAATGACTTCAGCATTGCCCATGGCGGGTTAAATGATTGTAAAAGACATGTTGAGGTGAAGTTTCATGTCATGTGCATATTTTTCAGGCTGGCTAGTTGCCAAGGCTATATGAAAACAACAAACTCCTTAGACCTGTTTAAAGTTGCAATGGAATACAAATAAAAGCAGTTAACATAAATAGTATAAATAGCATATAAATAGTAAGTGTTTACATATTTTAACATAATTAATAAATAATTGCATAGGCCTATAGAAATTATATTTTATGCTTTTATATCTTTTAGACATTAAATTGTTATTAGTTATTTTATTCTTTTTCTTAGGGAGTGGGGGGCCTGAAATTACTTTTTGCAGGTTGGAATGTCTGTATCTCATTGCCGGGCTGAGTGTCCTGGTTTTCGGTAATCAAAATATGGTCACTCTAGATTAAGCATTTTCTGTGGTTGGGCCATGGTTATGGAATAACCTGCCTTTAGAGATTATGGGCCAGATTTACTAAAGAGGGCAAATTAGCATGAGAGCGCAATTCTAAAAAAGCGCAAATGGTAGTGGAAAGTTCTGCGCGTGATCTACTGACAACGTGCAAATTAAAGAAAACAGACGCAGGTGAATCATTTCCATAATTAACAACTCAATCTACCAAGAGCAGCGCAAATTAGCATCTCCTCCCATAAACTTTGTGTCTGAAAGGGAAACTCCTATGCATATGCAATAAGGTCAGCTGCAAAAATTACCCTGTCCATGCCTTTTCAGCACAATTTTTTTACTGCGTCTTTAGTCAATCCTGACAGTAGTTGTTTTTTACGACAAAAGAGGGTTTTCGCTGACGCAAGCTGTTAGTAAATCTGGCCCTAGATTGGCACCAATTCCCTGACTATCTTTAAGTCTCTTTTAAAGAGTTTGTGTGCCCATATAATCTTAGTGAAAGTGGTAAACAGATTTGACTTGCTGTCTGCTATATAGGGGCTCGGAGAGGATATTTTACCCGAGCTCTGAATGCCCCCCTATAATAGGCAAAATTGTACAAAAAGGAGGAGCAGGGGAGGAGGAGGGATGCTGCAAGAACTAGCAACGGGAAAAGGTAAGCTGCTGGTTTGATACCTTGGTATTAATTGGAAGATTAGATGGGTGTACTCCTCCCGAAATTACGTTTAATAACTTCACTTAAAAACGTGTCTATTCTCCTTGGCTTATTAACATCTCTTTGTATTAGTTTATTGTGGTTTTCTGTCAGTACTCTGTCTTTAAGTGTTTATATTTAGATTTTATGTGATCTTTTTGTACAGCACTTTGGTCAGTCGTGTGACTATTTTTAAATGAGCTGGAATTGGAAAATTGGAATTTATGCAATAAAAACATATCTCCATAGCATCAAAGAGTACGAGACAATGCCAATTGAAATTAAAGCTGCAAGCAGCATTTATCGGGGTTCAAGCAGTTTAAGGCTTTTAAGCACATATGCATAAAAAGATATTGTTTTATTTAGCAAGCATGTAACCACTTCGAAAACCAAAAGTAACTTATAAACGATCATATAAGAGATTCAAAGGGTACAGCCATCAGAACTGGGAGGTCAATTGCAAATTACGAATTTAAGTAATGAAAATTAATAGGAAAAAGAAAATAATGTTTTATGTTGCTTTAAAATAAGTGAACGTTACTATGATCAATAAGTTTGCTAATGGTTCTTAGCAAAGTGTTGGAAACAATAGTTTGTGAGCAAATGTAAGTCTTTAGTAATTTTCAGCATGCACATTGAGAGGGACCTCAACACGAACAGCATTAAAACAGATGACAGATGATTGCTTAGCACAGATTGAGGAAAATAAATTAGGAGCAGTATTGTTATATTTTATTTCACAATTACTTTTCATACTGTACATTGATTTGAAAGTAATCTGTCTAATAGGGTATTATATTGGAAGTTTTCAGTTGTGAAACAGTTGCAATGTGGTGTACCTCAAGGAAGTTGACCATTACTATTTTCTATTTTACCAATAAACTTCCTCTTGTTTTAAAGTGTGCATGGACAGTCACGGACAGTGTATTTTTTTACTTGTTGGGACCTCAGGAAGAGTAACCACTGCCTAGGTATTGGCTAATGGGGATCCAAAGAAATAAATAAACTTAGATCATAGATGAAAAAAGATAATTTACAGCCAATTTACCAAGGAATACTTTTTTAATAACCATTTAAAAAAGTTTTTTTGCAGTTATAGCAATAAATGTGTCTTGCCCAATTTGTCTTGCCCAATCTCCACTACTTTTTAAAGTTCGTCTTGCCCAATCTCCACTACTTTTTAAACAAGTCCTTAGAGTGTGTCCATACATATGTGTGTCAAATTTGTTATAAATATGTGTCCAAAGTCGGTCCTCGAGGGCCACTGTCCTGCAGAGTCTAGCTCCAAGTTGCCTCAACACCCCTATCTGAAAGTTTCTAGTATGCCTAATAAGACCTGTTGAATTGGAGTTGGAGCTAAACTCTGCAGGACAGTGGCCCTCCAGGAGCAGAATTGGACACCCCATTATTATAGACACTTACAGTATATTTATAAGAGTATAAAAATGACCCTTGGGCATCATTGATTGGATTTCACTTCCTATCATAGTTTTGACATTTGGACATTGTTGTTTAGCTATTGACATATGTTATCAAAATTCCTGTGATGATTTTGTCTCAATTGGACTAGCAGTTTCGAAGATAATAGCAAAAGTTTTGAAAGGCTAAATACACTGTTACACAAACCATAAAGAAAAACCTGCCATGTTTGGTATCGTTGGACTCGGCAAGGATTCAGGAGCCTAAAAGAGGTGACTTTTGTGAAAAACATTGGCTTGAAACTTCTTAGGCTCCTTCAAGGCATTGTGCCGATATGCAAACTGAGTTTTTTGAGATACACCAATGTTCTCAGACTATCATGGCACCCTGGACAAAGATACTGCATGCAAATAATTATCAAACTAATGGTTGGGTGTGGTTATAGCCATTTTCATAACAATTTTTTCTTCTTACAGCGCCACCAAGTGGCCAATCATTGCAATTTTTTTAAAGTAATTGAGCTCATAGACATGTGACCCGAGTTTAGTGAAAATATCTTGTTCCGTTCAGAAGTTATAGTCATTTTAGTTAAAGTGGCCCCTGACATGTTGAACATTTTGGATCCCCTTAGCGACTATAAATTGAAAAAAAAAATTTTTTTTCATAATTATTAATAATCTCTCTCCAAAGAACATTCCTACAGTGGTTTGGTTCTGATCAGGGAAAAAATGTGGGAGTAGTTGGCAAAAGTAGGTTTTTCAAAAAACTCAAAATTTCTCGAAATTGGAGCCTGAAGGCTGAGCCAATCCGAGACATGCATGTTGTCCGCCTTGAGCCAAGGATTCCAAAGATATAAGACAGTTGAGCCCATGCCTAACGGTTTAGGAGTTATGAGCCATTTTGTACTTTTGCTTGCTGTAGCGCCCCCGTCAGGCCGGTCGGGTGTGCCTCGGTGACGCTGGTAGTCGTTGTGAGTACTACCAGCCCTGAATGTTTCATGTCTCTACGACTTATGGTTTGGTCTGCCCGATCAGTTTTAGATGAAGAATGATGCATCTTGGGAAAATTAACAATTACAATAGGGTTTCAGCCTTTCAGGCTTGAACCCCTAATAAAAGAGGGCATAAAAAGGGCCTTCAAAAGCCTATAAAAAATAAAGTATAGGGTCTCAGAGCTTGAATTTTGAGCTGCTGGTTACAAAAACTTTATCAAGCGTTTTGACATGCGCGTCGGAGAGGTCAGAGGTCGATTTTCGCATTTTCAGCTCATTTAGCATGGAAATGCTGTGTTTTTTTAAAAACCTTCTAAACTGTAGTACCTCTACTGGTGGCCCGATCTCCACAAAAGTTTGCACGCTTCTTTAGAATAATATGGCGCACGTGCTCAGCTAATTTGGTGAAGTTTTGCGCAGAGCAGACCCTTTTTCAGTCATTTAATGGTCATTTATAGAGCATTTTTTCACCTTTATAAGAGTTAAACCACCATTAATGGCCATAGCAGTTGGCAAGCTTCTTTGGGATCACGTGACGCATGTGCATGCCCGATTTGGTGAAGGTGTATGCAAATCAGGTTGGAAGAGGGCCGCTTTCAGCCATATAATGGGATTTTCCATTGAAATACATCACTTTGACCCCTTTTTAACCTTTATAGCGCCACCAAGTGGCCAGTTGCTGCGTCCTTTTTCACGTAGCCACAAAATGAGCTCATACATAGGCGTGCTGAGTTTGGTGAAAATATCTCGTTCCGTTGACGAGTTATGGCCAGTGAAGTAAAAGTGGCTCCTCCCACCTCAAGCGTTTTGGCGGCCCTTAAGGACCCTGAACCCAAATTTGCACTTTTTTTTGATAACTTTTGACATTCAGACTCCAGAGAATCTTGCTGCACTGGTTTGGTTCCAGTCGGGCCAAAAACCTAGGACTAGTTCGCAAAAGTAGGTTTTTGGAAAAAGCCAAAATACCCAAAATTTTTCCCAGGGTGACGAGCCAATCCGATGCATGCATGTTGTCCGCCTTGAGCCAAGGATTCCAAGGATATAAGACACTTGAGCCCACGCCTAACGGTTTAGGAGTTATGAGCCATTTTGTACTTTTGCTTGCTGTAGCGCCCCCGTCAGGCCGGTCGGGGCATGCCTCGGTGACGCTGGTAGACGTTGTGAGTACTACCAGCCCTGAAAGTTTCATGTCTCTACAACTTATGGTTTGGTCTGCCCGATCAGTTTTAGATGGAGAATGATGCATCATGGGAAAATTAACAATTACAATAGGGTTTCAGCCTTTCAGGCTTGAACCCCTAAAAAATAAAACCTCTCGTATCTTATGGCATAACCAATGTGTGTTTGGAATATTTTAACCTTTTGGCCTCACATAAACTGTTGTGCATCCAGCACACGTCCAGGTAAATACATTAGATTTCTCCATCTGGCCTTGAATCAAATACGTTCATAAATGTGAGGGCTTACATAAGAGTATCACCACATGCCGGAGAACAGCTCTCAAAACACAAGAGATGCAGATGGGAGAAAAACACCTTATGTGAGCCATTAGCTTGTGCCTTTGAGAGAAGGAATCCTCTGGCTAGAGCAAATGAATCAGTGTGCAATGAACTCCAAAGCATTATCTACAGTGAAGTGCCATTTCAATTCACAGCAGTGCTGAACAAGCTTCTGGCCCCCCTCCTGCTGCATCGACCTTAAGGGCCCACATTTACCCATCCAGGCATCACTGTCCTCAGCTATCAGGGAGACACAGGGAATGACACTCGGGTCTCAGAGGAGGTTTGAGATTGGTGATGTGGCATTTGTTCAACTGGCTGAAACGGCCGAGAACTCCCTCATCAGCCGTTTGCAAATTTGTCTTGGCTCACAATTTTAGTGTCACAGACTGAATTTGTTAAATAACCTGAATTAACCTTAATTAAAAGATTATCACTTCCAGCATTGTGCAGTAGCTTTGCATCAGACAACAAATTTACATTTCTCAGTGGTGAGGTGGAAGTTTCTTTGTTTATAAAACTATGTAGTAGGGCTGTGCGATTAATCGTAATTTATTTTTTGACTTCGATTTTGACTTCCAACAATTATGAGAACAAGATAATAAAGGTAAATTGTGCAGCTGCCACATTCAGCAGTGTGCTTTTGTTCCCCCCAAAGCCAAACCTATCATCTAAATAAGCCGAATAAGTGTTGTAAAATGCAGTCTACTGTTGCTAAACTGCCAGATATTAAACAGTGTCATTAAAAGAGGATTAAGCTGCGAATGGGGACTTTTTTGATCTTTTACTTAACTATATTAGTTGACCTAGTATACATTTTTTCGAACCCCATCCATAATTGTGAATTTTACTGATATCTAAAATGACTCATATCATGAAATAAGACTTTGATCCTATCAACACAATAACTTGTTATATAATCGTGATTTCAATATTGACCAGAATAATCATGATTATGATTTCTGCCATAATCAAGCAGCCCTACCTTTTCAGTAGAGATACTTGTACAATGGTACAGCACCTTAAAACATCAACCTGCGTCTCGGACACACTCCCCACTTCTTTTTTCAAAAGTGTGTTTAACCTTTTAGAAGCAGATCTCCTAGAAGTGGTAAACGCCTCACTTCTATCTGGGACTTTTCCAAACTCCCTTAACCGCAGTAGTTAAGCCTCTCTTGAAAAAGAGAAACCTGGATAACACCATATTAAGCAACTACAGACCAATCTCAAATCTCAAATCTTCATAGGCAAGATCATTGAAAAAGTTGTTTTCAATCAGCTGAACAAATTCTTGAGCTCAAACAGATACTTTGACAATTTTCAATCTGGTTACCGACCGCATCACAGCACAGAGACAGTGCTCATGAAAATTAATAAATGATATTCGCCTCAACACAGATACAGGCAAAACATCAATTCTGGTACTACTCGACCTCAGTGCTGCATTCTGCATTCAGTGCGGCTAGAAAATTGGTTTGGGCTTTTTGGAATGGTCCTCAAATGGTTCAGGTCATACTTAGAAGGGAGAGGTTATTATGTGAGTATAGGTGACCATAAGTCTGAGTGGACATCCATGACATACGGAGTCCCACAAGGGTCAATTCTTGCACCACTCCTATTCAACCTGTATATGCTGCCACTCGGCCAAATAATTAAAAATAACAAAATGGCTTACCACAGCTATGCTGACGACACCCAGATCTACTTAGCCCTATCACCTAATGACTACAGCCCCATTGACTCTCTATGTAAATGCATTGATGAAGTTAACAATTGGATGTGCCAAAACTTTCTTCAGTTAAACAAAGACAAAACTGAAATCACTACATTTGGAAACAAAGATGAAATTCTCAAGGTGAATGCATATCTTGAGGCTAAAGGTCTAATAACAAAAAATCAAGTCAGGAATCTTGGTGTGATTTTGGAGTCAGACCTGAGTTTCAGTAGTCATGTCAAAGCAATAACTAAATCAGCCTACTATCATCTAAAAAATATTGCAAGAATTAGATGCTTTGTTTCCAGGAAAGACTTAGAGAAACTTGTTCATGCTTTTATCACCAGTAGGGTGGACTACTGTAATGGTCTTCTCACTGGCCTTCCCAAAAAGACCATTAGACAGCTTCAGCTCATACAGAACGCTGCTGCCAGGATCCTGAGCAGAACCAGAAAATATGACCATATCACACCAGTCCTCAGGTCTTTACACTGGCTTCCAGTTACATTTAGGATCGATTTTAAAGTACTATTACTTGTATATAAATCACTCAATGACCTAGGACCTCAATACATTGCAGATATGCTGATTAAGTACAAACCCAACAGATCACTCAGATCATCAGGATCAAGTCAATTAGAAATACCAAGGGTTCACTCAAAGCAAGGAGAGTCTGCGTTTAGCTATTATGCCAGCTGTAGCTGGAACCAGCTTCCTGAACAGATCAGATGTGCTCCAACAGTAGCCACTTTCAAATCCAGACTCAAAACACATCTGTTTAGTTGTGTATTTACTGAATGAGCACTGTGCCACTGTACGTCCGACTGATTGCACCTTATCTTATGCATTTACTGAATGAGTTCTGTGCTTTGTCTGAACTGCTTTCACTTTAATTATGTGTTTCAATTTCACAGTTTTATTTTTAGTTTTAATTATACTTTTTATTTTTTATTGTAATTTTTTATTTTGTTCTTTATTTTTATTTTAATTCCTAGTATAACTGTTATACTATATATATATATATATATATATATATATATATATATATATTTTTTTTTTTTTTTTTTTTTTTTATTCACTTACGAATATTTTAACTTCTTTTCTGTGTAAAGCACTTTGAATTGCCACTGTGTATGAAATGTGCTATACAAATAAACTTGCCTTGCCTTGCCTAGAGAACTGTTTTATTGATTAAGTAGCAGGGTATAGCATTGACACAAGTTTGTTTTGTTTTCGCTAACAATATATGATATACCATATGAATATATATTCTGTCAGCTCCTTAGAATCACAACTATAGCGAAACCCAATTCATGAATGAATCAATGTTTTGTATCAACTCTATTTAAAGAATAGATTAACAAATCTGCCTGAATCGTTCTGATAGATAAGTCACACAATGAATCATTTGGTAGTGCTTTCTTACTTTGTAAATGTCAGAAAACCCAGACCCATAGATATACTGTGAAACGCAATGTGGTTTATTGATGAACAAACATGCACACTGCTTTTGCAGACAACACTGCAGAGGATGATATAGCAAACAGTCCAGGTAAGTTGCACACACACACTTTGAAATGATTGTCACTGAATAGTTTGATTGAGTCTTACACTTTCCTTTACAGGTCTCTGGAGATTACCACTGGAGGAATTAGAGACAGGAGATAATACCTGGACATAGTGGAGATGAAGAAACAGCACACAGGTAGGAAACTACAGGTAAGTAGTCTATACAATGTTTGATAGAGTCCTACTTGTAGGCAAGACTGTGTGAGTGTGGAGTAGACTTAAATGGAGTGGAGCTGATGAAGGTGAATGATGGCAGTTATGAATGATTGTGTGCAGGAGTGTGTGCAGGTGGGAGCCTGGAGGGATCATGGGAAATGTAGTGCGAAGGTGACAGATGATGGTGAGGTGACTGGACATAGTGACAGCACTCCCCTCTCCTGTAACACGCGTCTTTGCCCCAAACTGAGTCCACCCCAGGGAGGGAGGCTGGGCAATCTGGAGTTGGAAGAGTGACAGGTAGAGGACAGGTGACCAGGGCAATGCCAGCAGGATTTGGCAGCACTGGTGATACTGGAGACCAGGGTGGCCATGGAAAAGCAGAGAATTTTGGAGGCCTCCAGGGAGAGACGAACATCTGTAATGTCACCAAACTTGATGACCTCTGGCGGACCAGCAGACTTGATTACCTCTGGTGGACTGGCAGACTCGATAACCCTTCGGCGGGTCGGCTGAGAGATGGTCATCTGAAGGACTCGTAACTGAGCTTCTGGGACTTGACCAGACTCGTGGGCTGAAGTTGATTCTAGAGCGGGCTCTGAAACAGCTTCCTCTGGAGCAGGCACTGAAACAGCTTACTCTGAAGCGGCTGAACAGCTTACTTTGAACCAGGTTCTGGAATTACACATGGAATGGACTGGGGAATTTTAGTCTCTGGAACGGATTCTGTAATTTCAATCTTTAGAATGACTGGGGAATTTCTGTCTCTGGAATGGACTCTGGAACTTCAGTCTCTGGAACAGACTCAGGAATTTCAGCATCTAGAACCCATCCTGGAACCCATACTGGACTGTACTCAGGGGCAGGACATGCAGAGGACCATTTCTTCTTCCTCAGCCTCCTCCTTTGGGCTGGGGTTAATACAGATATTTATCTGAGCTCAGAGGCTTAAACACTATGTCTTACACTTTCCTTTACATGTCTTTGGAGATTACCACTGGATAAATTGGAGACAGGAGATAATACCCAGTGGTAGCGGAGATGAAGAAACAACGCACAGGTAGAGAACTACAAGTAGGTAGTCCATGTTTAACGAATCTACGAGTCCTAGTCGTAGACCAGACTCCGATGAGTGTGTGGAACAGGCTTAAATGGAGTGGAGCTGAAGAAGGGGAATGATGGCAGGTGTGAATAATTGAGGAGTGTGTGCAGGTGGGAGCCAGGAGGGATCATGGCAAATGTAGCACAAAGGTGATGGTGAGGTGACTGAAGATCATGACAGAAAAACACTGACATGATATTTTATTACGTTCAACACCAGCAGCTTGTGAACAGCTCTCTAATGCAGGTGAAGACATTTCCTGTTCTGTAATGCAGGTGAAGACATTTTCTGACTAAAACAGTTTGCAAAAACAGTAGTAGTACCGAAAAAGTGTCATGGAATTTTCATGGCTTCTCAAACACAAATATGAAACTAAATACCTCTTTTTAACCCTTTAGGCGCCAGAGTTTTTTTCCTAAAACGTTTGATTTTGACATCTTAATTTGAAAAGGCTATATCTTAAAAGCGATAAAAGATAGAGACTTTAAATTAGAGAAATATTAAGGATGACCCAAAGTTTATGTAGGGATTACATTTTCCCATCTAATTAGCATATTATGACGTCATATGGTGGTGGTCACCTTGGATTATAAAATTTTCATGAAAAGTCACATGTTTACATGGTGAGATGGTGGTCCTGTGGGTTAAACCATGGAACTGATATGCAGAAGGTTGCTGGTTCGATCCCAGCAGTCACCACCAGTGTGTCCTTGAGCAAGGCACTTTACTCCATGTTGCTCCAGGGGGATTGTCCCTGTAATAAGGCCACTGTAATTCGCTTTGGATAAAAGCGTCTGCCAAATGCATAAATGTAAAGGATAAATGCAGCACTTCTTTCCCCCCAAAATGTCCCTCACCTTCTGTATGTTATATTGCGAAATACTGAATGCTCAGGTAAATAGTAAATAGTGAACAAACTGTGTAAATCGTTACTAATAAATGGCAGAAACAAACCAAATGCATGTAACGGTTGGCCTTTTGCTGTAGAGACTTTCCATTTACTACATACAGTAGGCACTCTGATTCCATGCATGGGGCACATATATATTATTCATATGACACACAAACACAAGTAGACAAGACCTGTTTAGTTCAAAAGATCACTCGCCACGGCAAGGCAGAGATCATGAGTGAGATGACGAGACAAGACGAGAGACAGACGCGCATGCAGTTCGGACTACTGTCATTGTCATTGTGACTCCCCACCTTGCCTCCACGTTGCCCCCTAACTGTATTTGCAATACACGATCCGCAGTTCAGCTGCGCGAGACAAACGCTGCCAGTGTGAACTCAACACGGGCGCGCACGGCTCCCGCTCTCCATACGCACCACTCCTGCCCTGCCAACGCACTGCTTGCGCGTGCGGTGTGAAGCCGGTATAACACACCTGCTAACTTCGCGATGAACAGTCGGACCCCGGGAAACACCACTGTGTTCCCACCACTGACATTGGGCAAAGGACCATCTACATTGGGCAAAGGATTCACCGTTTGTGCTTGGTGTAGGGCTATACTTTCACTTTCAGAATCACGGCAGATATTCCCCTTCAGAATCAGGGTCCGCGAATAGAAGACCCAACACTTCATTGCGGGTAAGCTTTAATGATGCCATTAGAAAATAATAATAATAATCTAATGCAAATACTTGCTGACATTGACAATATTGCTCTGATAAAATGGCTCACTCGTACACTAGCCACGCGTTTGTTCGCACTGATTCAATGTGCTCTTGCTCGAAGATTTTGTATAGAAGCATGACGTTTTTTTGAGTCGGGGATGAAGTATGACATGTCTGACATCTATTGGAGGGGAGGTCAAACGAAATTTGACACCCTATTTGACAAAATCGGCCGTTTTATTCAGTGCCGCATCTTGTCGAGTAAACTCAACCGTGGCGCCTAGAGAGTTAATGGCTACAACAAATATGCTGCAGTACAGAGCAATTTCATGTCGGATTGGGATTTGATTTTGAGCATTTTTTTTTGTTGTTGTTGAACTATTTGGTCTACATTTATACATTACTGGGTACTAGTACTCTTAGTAGGCCTTCTAATAAACCCGAACTCACCGATATAAAAAATATCGTATTTTGTACATTTCTTTGTAGCAAACCACATATACATAAACACTCTTTTCAAAAAGCATCCCAAGATTGTATTTAGTCTAAATCAACCAGATTTAACGTTTGTTTTTTTAGAAATCTGGAGTATTGCACCAGTATTGTATTTTAATGGAAGCTTAGCATAGAAACGCACATGATACCAGTCACAGCATATCCTACATGATAGTACGATAATAACACACAAATTATGAAATGCAATTTTATTTTAAACGAATGAGGAAAATAAAGTGGGTTGAATCCAAGCAGCTCTAAACGATTTTTAGAATAGATAATCCTTTCATCCGTCTGTGCTTGAGCTGTTGAATGCTCTGTAGATCATTTAAACATGTTAATTACACAAATAAAATGTATATTAAGTGAAGCAAAGATTTTGCTGAAAGATCTACAATATATAAGAGCGCACGGTTTATCCGTCGAGTTGTGTTCATTGCTATAGCAACAGTACAAGCACAGACGGATGAAAGGATTATCTATTCTAAAAATCGTTTAGAGCTGCTTGGATTCAACCCACTTTATTTTCCTCATTCGTT
This sequence comes from Romanogobio albipinnatus, assembly GCA_023566225.1. Classification (NCBI taxonomy): domain Eukaryota; kingdom Metazoa; phylum Chordata; class Actinopteri; order Cypriniformes; family Gobionidae; genus Romanogobio; species Romanogobio albipinnatus. Next base: position 20,182,799 of record CM042256.1, on the reverse strand, counting down.
AAAATCAAGTCTTTCTGTTCTCCTGATCTGGAACTTCTCATGGTTCTGTGCCGACCATTCTGGCTACCGAGGGAATTCACCGCGGTCATCATCACAGCTGTGTATATTCCCCCGCAAGCCGACACAGACCGGGCACTAAAGGAACTGTACAGGACAGTGAGTGAGCAGGAAACCGCGCATCCTGAGGCCGCGTTTATTGTGACCGGAGACTTTAACAAAGCCAACTTCAAGCGCATCGCACCTAAATACCACCAACATGTTAGCTTCAACACGCGAGGGAACCGCGTCTTAGATCACTGCTACTCCCCCTTCAAGGATGGATACAAATCACTCCCACGCCCACCATTCGGCAAATCAGATCACGCGTCAATCCTCCTTTTGCCCGCATATAGGCAAAGACTCAAACAGGAAGCACCCGCCCTCAGAACCATCCAGTGCTGGTCGGATCAATCAGATTCTATGCTACAGGACTGTTTTGATCACGCGGACTGGGAGATGTTCCGGTCGGCCTCTGATGACGACATCGAGGTTTACGCTGATAGCGTAACGTGTTTCATCAGGAAGTGCGTAGATGACGTTGTTCCGACCAAAACAATTCGGCTGTATCCTAACCAGAAGCCGTGGCTAAATGGGGATGTTCGCGCGGCACTCAATGCGCGGACCTTCACTTTTAACTCCGGTAATGCGGAGGAGCATAAACAAGCAAGTTATGCCCTCCGGAAAACCATCAGAGCAGCAAAACGCCAGTACAGGGACAAGATTGAAGGACAGTTCAACACCACCGACTCCAGAAGCATGTGGCAGGGAATTAACACCATCACGGACTATAAAGGGAACACAAACTCCACCGTGAACACCGCTGCCTCTCTCCCGGACGAGCTCAACACCTTCTATGCTCGTTTTGAGGGAACTAACACCGCCCTCGCGGAGAGAGCGCTCGCGGCTGAAGATGCAGAGGTTAGTGCACTCTCCGTATCTGTCGCGGATGTAACCCGATCCTTCCGGCGGGTGAACGTCCGTAAAGCTGCGGGTCCAGACGGCATTCCCGGCCGTGTGATCAGAGCGTGCGCGCACCAACTGGCTGGAGTCTTCACGGACATTTTTAACCTGTCCCTCTCCCTGTCTGTGGTCCCCACATGCTTCAAAACGTCCACCATTGTGCCTGTACCTAAGCAGTCAAAAACCACCTGCTTAAACGACTGGCGTCCTGTTGCTCTGACCCCCATCATCAGCAAATGCTTTGAAAGACTAGTCAGAAACCATATCTGCTCTGTTCTCCCCCCCTCACTGGACCCACTGCAGTTTGCATACCGCACAAACCGCTCCACTGACGATGCCATTTCATCCACCATACACACTGCTCTCTCCCACCTGGAAAAGAGGAACACATATGTGAGAATGCTGTTTGTGGACTACAGCTCAGCATTCAACACCATTGTGCCCTCCATACTTGACGGGAAACTCCGGGCTCTAGGCTTAAACAGCCTGTTATGCAGCTGGATCCTGGACTTCCTGTCAAACAGACGCCAGGTGGTCAGAATGGGCAGTAACATCTCCTCATCACTGACTCTCAACACTGGAGCCCCTCAGGGCTGTGTTCTCAGCCCACTCCTGTACTCCCTGTACACACATGACTGTGTGGCAACCCACAGCTCCAACACCATCATCAAGTTTGCTGACGATACGACGGTGGTAGGTCTTATCACCGACAATGATGAAACGGCCTACAGAGAGGAGGTGCACACTCTGACACGGTGGTGTCAGGAGCACAACCTCTCCCTCAACGTCAGCAAGACCAAGGAGCTGGTGGTCGACTTCAGGAGGAATGAGAGAGAACACCGCCCCATCACCATCGATGGAGCACCGGTGGAGAGAGTCAGCAGCTTCAAGTTCCTCGGTGTCCACATCACAGAGGAACTCTCATGGTCCGTCCACTCCGAGGCCGTTGTGAAGAAGGCTCATCAGCGCCTTTTCTTCCTGCGACGGCTGAGGAGGTTTGGAATGAACCGCCACATCCTCACACGTTTCTACACCTGCACCATAGAGAGCCTGCTGACTGGCTGCATCACCACCTGGTACGGCAACAGTACCGCCCGCAGCCGCAAGGCCCTGCAAAGGGTAGTGCGCACGGCCAGCTGCATCATCGGAGGTGAGCTTCCCTCCCTCCAGGACATTTACGCCAGGCGATGTGTGAAGAGAGCTCAGAGGATCATCAGAGACTCTAGCCACCCGAACCATGGGCTGCTCTCACTGCTGCCATCAGGCAGACGGTACCGCAGCATCAGAACACGCACCAGCCGACTCCAGAACAGCTTCTTCCCACAAGCAATCAGACTACTTAACTCCTGATCCATCAGGATCATAACACACACTGGACAGAATATCACTCCGCACAACCCACTGTAGATACACACATTATATACACATTTATTTATCATATAGCACCTATTGCACTTTGGATTTAAATTTCTCAATCTGTGAATAATATTTTATACTATACATTGTATATTATTATTATTATTATAGCGTAATGTATATTGTTTAGTGTATGTTTAGTGTATATTGTTTAAAGTATATGTATATTGTAAGTATGTGTATATTGTTTAAAGCTGTGAGAACTAAACTCACATTGTGCAAATTATTTATTGTTTATTGTAGAGTTTACTGTGCTGTGAGTAATTGTGTGCGCATCAGATGTGTAATCTGATGCTGCTTTAAATGTTGTACATGTCATGTCATGACTACTATGTTGCTCGGAACTGCACCTAAGAATTTCACCTACTGTTGCACTTGTGCATATGTAGAGTGACAAATAAAGTGATTTGATTTGATTTGATTTGATTTTGAGTAGACTCCGGGTGCAGTGCAGTGTTTCAGAAAGAAACAATCATGAGAAAAATAAGTCGTGAGAAAATGAGAAAAATAACTTTTGTTATCTCGAGATCACAATAAAATAAGTTGTGATCACGAGAAAACAAGACAGAATTTTTTTTTTTTTATCCATGGTCGTTTAGGGCTTCCATAACTTTCATCTTTGCCTAGCTAATTTTCTTGTTGACTAGTTACTTAGCTACTTAGCTTAGCAGGGGGGTAGCCCATTCAAACTCTTGGGTAAACTATTACTTTAGTGTGAAACAACGGTAGAAAGTAAAGTTTGTTGGGACAAACTTTTTATGTTGGCGTGACAAAGCTGAAAGTTTGAAAGTTTTATAAGCTTTGTAGCATGTTTTATCATGTGCTAACATGGCTTAGCATGTATCTAACATGACTTTACATTTTATTAGAATGTTTGTAGCAGATTTTAATACATTGCTAGCATGAATTCGCATGTTTCTAGCATATAGAGAGTATGTGCGTGACGTCACCATCGGCCGGCGTGACTGCATTTACTCCCACTTAGTGGCAAAAGTTTGGGTATAAACACATTATTAATCAAAATAAGAGTAAATCATCTTTTTAAAAAGTATTTTGACACTTCTATGTATTGTATTGCTTATTGTTATGCCAGAGGGTGGCGACAAGTGAGTGTTTAAAAAGTGTTTGTCATTGAATCATTTAATGTATTCACAAATGCTGATTCATCCAATAACGAAACAAGTCATGATGAATGAGACATTGACTCATTTGTACATTTTTTTTGTTTGTTTGTTTGTTCAAATTAACATATATTGTAAATAGACTAAAACAATGAACAGATAACCTCTAGTTTGCATGTTTTGTTTATTTGCAAATGCAGTATGATTAACTAGATGACTACATTTAACAAAAGGTTCAAGGGCCAGGTGGAAAAGCCAAAGCATTTATTATTACTGTGGAGTTTTACTAGTACAGAGTAAAAAGTTGTCCAAAAGAAGAACTGCCCACAAACGTGTAGCATGCATTAGGGATTCAATGACTGTCAGAGACTCTACAGATAGACCCAAGGCTAAATCTCTGCAAAGCCATCACACAAATAAGACAGAGTAAAGAATAAAAAAAGCAGCCATGAGCCTATAGGGAAATAAAATGAAGCTGATATGCACGTGGTGAGGTTCAAAGGCTGATGAAAATGTGCACAGGCAAAATGAGGATATTTTTTTCTTTTGCTGGACACAAAGCATGCATCAGGGAAAGCATTCAATGTGGACTGTTGAAAATAACACAAACAAGCACAGGTTTCCACAGTCTGTAAAGAAACAACAAATGGATGTTGCACATTAAAGGGACTTGAAGTGTGTTGAGACCAATAATGTTTTTGCAGGCAGATGGTGTATTTATGGCATTTCCAAAAGGGACTAACTGGACTGTGATAAGACAGCCAAACTTTAGTCATGAAGTCACAAAGACTAAGAATTCTGGTCATGACATCTACTCTGGTAGTATGAAGAAACTGTGTGCACCAACACAAAAACGAAGTAATCTGAGGTCACATTACTTGAGTAAAAGAATTACCCATCTAAAGGGCTCAACGGCTATATGCCAAAGACTCATAACTATAACCAAACGTTATCAGACAATATAGAGCTAAAAGAATCAGCCACTTGCTCTATAAAATCTGCTCTTTATATGAGGCGGCGATAGAGGTGCTGAAAAGCATAGACAGCTCAAGAACAGTGCGTAGAGAGCTCCATGGAATGGGTTTCCATGGCTGAGCAGCTGCATCCAAGCCTTGCATCACCAAGTGCAATGCAAAGCGTCAGATGCAGTGGTGTAAAGCACACCGCCACTGGACTCTAGAGCAGTGGAGATGTGTTCTGTGGAGTGACGAACCACGTTTCTCTGTCTGGCAATCCGATGGATGAGTCTGGATTTGGCGGTTGCCAGAAAAACGGTACTTGCCTGACTGCATTGTGCCAAGTGTAACGTTTGGTGGAGGGGGGATTATGGTATGGGGTTGTTTTTCAGGGGTTGGGGTTCGCCCTTTAGTTCCAGTGAATGGTACTCTTGATGCTTCAGCATACCAAGACATTTTGGACAATTTTATGCTCCCAACTTTGTGAGAACAGTTTGGGGATGGCGCCTTCCTGTTCCAACATGACTGCACACCAGTGCACAAAGCAAGGTCCATAAAGACATGGATGAGAGAGTTTGGTGTGGAGAAACTTGACTGGTCTGGCCTGACCTCAACCCGAAAGAACACCTTTGGGATGAATTAGAGTGGAGACTGCAAGCCAGGCCTTCTAGTCCAACATCAGTACCTGACCTCAAAAATGCACATCTAGAAGAATGGTCAGAACATTCCCATAGACACACTCCTAAACCTTATGGAAAGCCTTCCCGGAAGAGTTGAAGCTGATATAGCTGCAAAGGGTGGGCCAACTCATTACTCCATTAAACACTACGGATTAAGAATGGGATGTCATTACATTTCATGTGCATGTAAAGGCAAGCATCCTAAAACTTTTGCCAACATAGTGTAGTTTAGATTGTTTCTACCAGAAAAAAAGCTAAATTAAGCGATTCAATTAAAGGCAGAGATCCAACACTATCAGAGATAAATGAGGGAAGTTGGACAATTAGCAGAAATCTCGCTAGCAATCAGGTCCATTGTAAGAAACCACAGCCATCGTTTATCACCTGTCAAAACACATAAAGCCAAAGATTAATTTGCATCAAGGGCACAAATGAGGGATGAGACCAAACTAAAAAATCATTTAGCCTTGAAATGCTGCATATTATGATTTGGCCCAACTCTAAAACTCTCCACTGAGAGTCATATAGTATATAGAAACTTCAATCCATTTTGTACAGTTACATGGACTGTTCTGAAATAAACCAGACTTGGCATCAGAAATCAGTCAAACCAAAACGTACCTATCAGACGTGACTTTATGAGGGTAATGTCTATTCTTGGTGCATAGTACTGTTCTGACAGGCTAATTTGGACCCTAGCATGGCTTTAAGTTAGTCTCAGACATTAATATTAAATCTTCTGCCTCTTGGCTGTCAAGAGCAATGACACTGAGAGAAGACACAACACTAATGGAGAGATCACTCTTTGATGCCCTGCAACCCATCTCTGTCTGGCCTTGGATCAAATCCATATACAGCACAAACTAGTCTGTGATACACACCAAGTTATTCCCATAGTCCATCCAGTAAGAGGGGAAGGGTACTTTGGTTGCACCCCTTGGCTAATGTTGCAATGATGTTCACTTCACTTAGATACATCCTTTTAAATGACCCTGTCATTGCAATTTTCTGATGTCGCTCCAAGCAGAACTCATCTCGCTTGTTTGCCTACAAGAAAGTCTTCATCCAAAATAAGCACTGTGTAATAACAGAGTATTGACTTATAAAACTCTATTGGTAACACTTTACAACAAGGTTTCATTAGTTAATAACAGAGTATTGGCTTGTAAAACACTGTTGGTAACACTTTACAATAAGGTTTCATTAGTTAATGTATTAACTAACAGTTCACAGTGCATTAACTAATGTTAACAAGATTTTAATAATGTATTAGTAAATGTTGAAATTAACTCTTTCCCCGACAAACACAGAATTGTCTGTTATTTGTGAGAAAACACTTCCCTGACAAACACAGAATTTTCCGGGTTTCCCAAGTTTTCACAGTTATACGCAAGGGAGGGGGGGCTATTACGCATCTTCTGAATGAGTACAGAATCTCCTGATCAAAACACAGGCGAGGAGGAAGATGCAAAGCTATCGATCGTATGTAAGCAGACGCATATGTTAAATAACGTGATCATCAACATTAAACATCAAATAAATCAAACTGCCTAATGTTACTGAATTAAATGTCAACCCTGGACGAGCTATAGGACAGTGCAAGCATTTGGGGTGTTGATGGACTCAATCTAATCCATCTGTGTTTGATCATCATTCTGAATCTAATCCGGATGTAGTCTTTGAAAAAAACGTGATTAAATAAATGCTTTTTAAGTGCAGTTCGTTATTAGTTCATTTTACTAATGTAGTTAATTCATGTTAACTAATGAACCTTATTGTAAAGTGTTACCACACGTCGTTTGTTTTTTTCTTCATCAAACTCTAGTGAAATGGTTGTCAGGGGGAGTTTTCTTTTCACAAATACTTTGCCTTAAGATTTTTTTTCTGCCAAGTTAATGAAACACAAGGAAATAAACATGACTATAAAGCTTGAGCATTGCTGTTCTCTCCCATTACCCTTTCACCAATAATTGCTTTACAGCTCATTACAAAAGCTGCAGTTGTTCATATCATTTCTTAATTTTATTGCTCTCTGAATCATGCACACTGCACTCACAATCTCATGGTCTGCAATAATTATTGATCAAATCTATTAAAATTGCATATATGCATGTTTAGGACTGATTTAATTGCAATAAATTGCTGCAAAAAATTAAAGTGGATGAAGCAAAAAACATAGGATAATTTTATAAATGCATTTATGCTTTTGGCTTATGCCTTTATCTGTTTGTCATTTTGTCCTCTTTTTTATGGATTTCTGCATAACAGTAAGATCGTAATCACTGTTTATTAAATGGCCGCTAGATTGTTTGATATTTTTGGAATTGTGTATATATATATATATATATATATATATATATATATATATATATATATATATATATATATATATATAATCAAGTTACTGATTGCCACAGTGACAATAAGTGCACCTGCCTTTTAAAATATTGATGAAGTAATAGCTGTCACATGGATACAGGTTGAATTTTCAAAGTGCGTCAATATGAAGAATGAGTATTTGGCTTGTCATAAACTCCACAAGTTGCAGAAATTGATGATCCATGTTACCCAGAATTATTTGAGAATGTTACAATGGGCATCTTGTGCTTCATGGGATAAAGAAAACGTGACATTTTGTGCAAAGCAGTTCACATACTTAGTATCACAAAATGTATTAACAGGAATATTAAATAACGTTTATTCATGGAAATCCTGAAACTTTATGTTTATTGTGTACAAAACGTATTTTAAATCTCAAATAATGTTGTCTTAGAGTTTGGACCCCACAGTATAGACAATACAAATCGATTCAATTAGTTTTGCTGATATGATAAGCTGAAGTTTGTAATGAGTTCCACATGAAGTTCAAGTTGACTTTACGACTGTGTCTTTCTGATGGCTCAGACGAAAGAGTGAAATGTCTTACCTGCGCGGCCATAAATGACAGATCCATGATGTTTTGCTTTTCAGAACACAATAACTAAAGCTTCAGGAAGGTTAGGTAATCTAGCTTTCTGTGTCGTCTCTGTCCACGGGGTAACCTATTTACATCCAAATGACATCGTCGAGGTATAACATCCAGGTACATGAATCCTGAATATCTGATGTGCGTCTGCGATCATTTTAGAGACGGATCAACAGCGCGACGAGGTTGAGACAGATAGGAGAAGAAACAACAGGAGAGAGAGAGAGAGAGAGAGAGAGAGAGAGAGAGAGAGAGAGAGAGAGAGAGAGAGAGAGAGAGAGAGAGAGAGAGAGAGAGAGAGAGAGAGAGAGATCTTATTCGTATTCATGTTTTTGTGACGCTAAACACAGCACGTCTCGAAAAGATTTAGACAACGCTTTTGTAGATGCGCCACATGTATGAGCTCAACACACGTATGAGCCAATTATGTTCGATTTGTCAACACCAAAAATATGACTTTGATTTATTTCTACAGCCTTAAATGCTAGTCCCCCCAAAAAACATTATTTAACTTATGGATTTCCTATCTGTAAATAAATTAGTTAGTCAAATCTATGTCGGAAAACATATTTTGATAAAGGTAAACGTAGGCTATTGGCTTGCTGTGGAGTTCTCAGGAACGAGACAAGACTTGAATAATATGAAGCCAAATGCAGTAAAACCTTTTATAATTAATAAGGCAGTCAGAACGTGTGAAATATTTAATGTATCGGGATCCATATTGTTATGAACTATACCATATAAATAGAATGTGCTAAAAATGGGTGGCAAATCAGCAAGAAGTGAGATTATGGAGAACTGTTGCTATTAATGATGTTAGAACCTTCTAATTAATGGTAGCCTAAATAAAAGCAATGTGGGTTCAAAATAAGGTTGTTTTAAAAATGGATCACCATATTGGAATAATCATCATCATTATCTACCTGGTAAGATTATGTCACAAACCCGTTTGAGAAGCTGATGATGTTGAGGTGAAACAGAGTCAGTAGCCTATACTTGTTGACAAATGTATCCACAATCTGTTAATGGAAGATTATTGAAATGCCACACTCTCTCTTTTGACACTCTCTCATGACAAAATCTGAATTGCAAATGTGAGAGGTGATCGTCATTCTAGTCTGTGAGCATGAATATGCCACCCTCTTGGCAGCTTAATGGGGTTTGGAGGACAGAATCGCTGTACTCTTGGTGAACTCTTGCACATTTGACCACAGCATTCAGGATACACTTAGCATGCCTTATGACAATGCATTGATGTGTGATGAAGAAACAAACATTAGATGTGCTGCCTAGTGAAAAAGAAGTGCACTTCATTGTACTGAATAAGCACATGAAGTCTACTTCAAACTATTTTTTTTAAACTGTTCATGCAGATAATATAATATTATTGAAATAAATGGCCACTTAAAGGGGTACTTCACTGGTGGCAAAATGGGCTTTAAATAAAACTAGGCTGCCTAAATATGCAAAATAGGAAGGAAAACACCCATAATGCACTGGGCATGTTGCCGTCCAAGGCTGCTGCCTGCCACCAGTCTGCTATGGATACGCTTACCAGGGTCAAATATCGCTTCATTGCTTCAGTAGGAAATACTTCTTAGCAAACGTTTAGTCATAATGTGACTCTGATTGAGAATATTCACACACTGACACACAAACTCACACACACATCGACAGTGCTTTTGGTTAGGCCTACATTTTATTTACACAGGCATGGTGGATGTTGAGTGTTTATGAAGCTTTTTTTTTTTTTTTTTCAATAAACCTTTTATTTTTTTCATATTTCATTTTTTTTTGCTTCTTTTGTGTAATTGTTACAACTTACCCCATAATGTGTTGCAACCTAAACCGGCAGTGGGTTAGATTGTAACAAATGCACACTATGCATTTGACGTCAACTTATAAAAGCTGTGATATTCTTTCATAAGTTTGAAGTAAACAAATCTGGGTACTTTTTATGCAAGTTTGAGCACTTTAGCTCAAAAATTCAGTGAATTAGAGATGCTGAAAAAAGTACAAAAGATGAAAAATTTTATTATTTCTTTTAAATGTACTAATCTGCAACATCATTATTACAAATGTGTAATTACAAATATATTTAAATACATGACATACAAGTTTCAATGAAATCACAAGAAAGTTTATTTAATTTTACTGTTGAATGCTTTTCAGTATTTTTGCAGTACACATTAACCATATTTCAATTCAAAGATAATAGAAGTATGAAACTCCTTAACGAAACCTGACTCCTTCCCTCTGCCTAGGTTGAAAGACTGTGTTGACAGAGTAGGCTCTGCTAGATATGACACAAAATTAGACCTGTTAAAGGGTTATTGGCAAGTCCCCCTAACTTCACGGGCATCTGAGATCTCTGCGTTTGTCACTCCTGAACACTTCCTACAATATGAGGTTTTAGCTTTCGGCATGACAAATGCTCCTGCCACCTTCCAACGCCTTATGCAGGTGGTTTTGACAGGAGTGACAATTTGTGACGCATACCTAGATGATGTAGTCATCTATTCAAAAACCTGGGAAGATCACGTCAAAACTTTGGAGTTAGTATTCAGTCGCCTGACGGCTGCCTTCCTAACCTTGAACCTTGCCAAATGTGAGGTAAAGCTGTGGTAACCTATCTGGGGAAACAAGTTGGCCAGGGTTGTGTAACCTTTCTTTATCTTGAATGGTACCCTCACTTCCCTTTTCCTTTTCTTAATTTTCCCTAATATTTCTCTGTCTCTTTCTTCCACTCCAAGGGGAGTACTAGTGTTATTGGAAATTTAAACTAAACATTAATATATGTCAGTCTCCCTCAGACTGGGGTTCCATGCAAGATCTCACCTCGTGGGGTCTCAATGATCCTAAGAAAGGTGAGAAATCAGCCCAGAACTACACGGAAGGAGCTGGTCAATGACCTGAAAAGAGCTGAGACCACCGTTTCCAAGGTTACTGTTGGTAATTCACTAAGACGTCATGGTTTGAAATCATGCATGGCACGGAAGGTTCCCCTGCTTAAACCAGCACATGTCAAGGCCCATCTTAAGTTTGCCAATGACCATTTGGAGGATCCAGAGGAGTCATGGGAGAAAGTCATGTGGTCAGATGAGACCAAAATAGAACTTTTTGGTCATAATTCCACTAAACGTATTTGGAGGAAGAAGAATGATGAGTACCATCCCAAGAACACCATCCCTACTGTGAAGCATCATGCTTTGGGTGTTTTTCTGCACATGGGACAGGGCGACTGCACTGTATTAAGGAGAGGATGACCTGGGCCATGTATTGCGAGATTTTGGGGAACAACCTCCTTCCCTCAGTTAGAGCATTGAAGATGGGTCGAGGCTGGGTCTCCCAACATGACAATGACCCGAAGCACACAGCCAGGATAACCAAGGAGTGGCTCTGTAAGAAGCATATCAAGGTTCTGGCGTGGCCTAGCCAGTCTCCAGACCTAAACCCAATAGAGAATCTTTGGAGGGAGCTCAAACTCTGTGTTTCTCAGCGACAGGCCAGAAACCTGACTGATCTAGAGAAGATCTGTGTGGAGGAGTGGGCCAAAATCCCTCCTGCAGTGTGTGCAAACCTGGTGAAAAACTACAGGAAACGTTTGACCTCTGCAATTGCAAACAAAGGCTACTGTACCAAATATTAACATTGATTTTCTCAGGTGTTCAAATACTTATTTGCAGCTGTATCAAACAAATAAATAGTTTTTTTTAGATTATGTCTCTCACAGTGGACATGCACCTACGATGACAATTTCAGACCCCTCCATGATTTCTAAGTGGGAGAACTTGCAAAAAAGCAGGGTGTTCAAATACTTATTTTCCTCACTGTATATATATATATATATATATATATATATATATATATATATATATATATAACTACTACGAGACACATGTTGCACACTGCAGTAAGCTGGATCGATATTAGGCATGGTAAAACATGGTACTCATGGTAAATCAAGAAAATGAGATTTAAACAATAAGACTAACTTTGTTGAGCTTTATAACAATGATTTGTGTTCTGTCGATGAATGTATCCAAAAAGTTGCTCACCTGTCTAATAAACCACATATTAAAGCGTCTTTGGTGTTTCCATGATTTCTACAAAATTGAGGGTAACGCAAGTATGATGTCATTGATTGGCAACGCACGGACATGGTCCATGTCTTGGTTAAAATTGCTTATTTCTATGGATTTAAATATTGTTGGAAACATTTGGGACAGTGTGAGTACACAGGTCAACAAAATATATAAGATTGCTCTAGTTGTTTTTAGATATTTGAATCCAAAAATCTTACATATTGTGCTTTTATCTCCTCAAGAGGAACTGTTTATCACTAAAGTATAAATGAACAAGCGCTCTGATACAGGGAGATGGAGAAAGTGTATCAAAGCAGACAGTTGTTGAAATCCTAGACAAACTCAGACGGAACAGAATGGCATGACAATGATGGATCCAGTTGCAAAAAAGTTACATAATGTTCCCTGAAGTGCAACTGCAGAAAAGAAGAGGTAAACTTATCTTTTAGGAGGAATATATTCCTGAGCTGATACAGCTGAGCTGAGAGTTGGAGGCAGAGTGACGCCCACAGCAACTGTCCTCAGAATGACAGGTCACAGCATATCAATTATTAGTGTATAAACTGGAAATCCCTTCAGCCATCGATAAAGGTTAGGGCATATTTTGCGTTTAAATGATTGTTTCATGGCAACCGACCTCTCTGAATGAAGTCTTTAGAGATTTTTTTTGTTCATAATGTTATTTGAGTGGGTGGATCTAATGCCATTGCAGGCCTAGAAAAAGTAAACAAGTAATTTGTATTAATTACATAATATTATATGATAGATAGATAGATAGATAGATAGATAGATAGATAGATAGATAGATAGATAGATAGATAGATAGATAGATAGATAGATAGATAGATAGATAGATAGATAGATAGATAGATAGATAGATAGATAGATAGATAGATAGATAGATAGATAGATAGATAGATAGATAGATAGATGATTCACCCTCCAGGCATGTTTTGGTGTGATTGGGTGTAGGTCATATACAGTTCTTGATATTCATGATGACTATTATTAAGTGTGTAAACAAAGCACAATGAAATGAGTGCTTAGACAAATACAAAAATATGTTAAATAGATGCCCGAGGATATGGGAATAGCTAGAACCTTTTTTGTGCTGTATTTATAATACACTTTGATGCATATAGAATGTAATAGTTCATGAGATAGTTGGTTCATTATAATTTATTTATCATTTTATACAATTCCAGATTTACTTTTAAATTACCCACAGCCCTATTTTGTAAATTGTAATCCAGACAGTTGATGAAACCTATTCACAGCCCATATAACAGAATCATTATGATGCTGAGCAGATGATGCATAATTAGGATGGTGTAGATGAACTCCTGAAAATATTAGATTAGATTAGATTAGATTAGATTAGATTAGATTAGATTAGATTAAATTAGATTAGATTAGATTCAACTTTATTGTCATTACACAAGTACAAGTACAAGGCAACGAAATGCAGTTTAGGTCTAACCAGAAGTGCAATAGCAGCAAGTGCAGGATACAGTGGTTACGTAAGTGCAGGACATGGAAATGTACTGAATATATATAAATATGTATAAATAGAGAGATGGTTATTACTATAAACAGAACTGAATTTACAGGTGAATATGTACAGTGAATAAATATACAGATGGCTATTACTATAAACAGAATTTACAAGTGAATATGTACTATGAATATAATATACAGATGGCTATTACTTTAAACAGAATTTTACAGATAGAGCTATACAACAATATGATAGGCTAATATGAGGAATGTAGCAGTGGATTAAGGTAGTGCAATAAATTATGGACAGAGCTATCCGAAAGAAAGTGTAAAAGTGCAGTGGAAAGTGGTTGCATATTACAGTTAGAAGTACAGTGCAAAATGCAAAAGTAAACAGTTGGTACTATAAATACAGTCGGCAGTGCAAATGAGCATAATCCAGTTAAGATATGGTGGTGCAAAATGCATAAGTAGACAGTTGTTACTGTAATAAACAGTCGGTAGTGCAAATAACATAGTGAAGGCAGATGTGAGGTAGGAGAGTTAGCAGTTTATGAGGGAAGTGGATCAACGGGGTTTGAGTTCAGTAAAGAGACAGCTCTGGGGAAAAAACTGTTCTTAAGTCTATGGTTCTGGTCCGGAGGATCCTGAAACGCCTGCCGGAGGGCAGGAGAGAAAACAGTCTGTGGGCTGGGTGAGAGGAGTCCTTGAGGATGCTGCGAGCTCAATGCAGACAGCGTTTCCTCTGGATGTGCTCGATGGCAGGTAGTGGAGTCCCTGTGATGCGCTGGGCAGTTTTCACCACCCGCTGCAGTGCCTTGCGCTCCGCAACAGAGCAGCTCCCATACCATACTGCCACACAGTTGGTCAGGTTGCTTTCTATTGCGCAGCGATAGAAGTTCACCAGGATAGCCGAGGAGAGCTGATTCTTCCTCAGTGTCCTCAGGAAGAAGAGGTGCTGGTGAGCCATCTTGACCAGGCTGGAGGTGTTGGTTGTCCACGACATGTCCGCCGAGATGTGGATCCCCAGGAACTTGAAACTGGAGACACGCTCAACGGCCATTCCATTGATGTGGATGGTGTCGTGAGTGCCTCTTGACTCTTTCCTGAAGTCCACGATGAGCTCCTTCGTTTTGGTGGTGTTGAGGAGCAGGTTATTATCAGCGCACCATGTGGCCAGGTGCTGGATCTCCTCCCTGTAGGCAGTCTCATCGTTGTTGCTGATGAGACCAATCACCGTAGTGTCGTCCGCAAACTTGACGATGGAATTAGATCCATACACAGGCTTGCAGTCGGAGGTGAAGAGGGAGTAGAGAAACGGACTTAGCACACAGCCCTGTGGTACACCAGTGTTGAGTGTGATGGACGTGGAGCAGGTGGATCCTGATCGAACATTCTGGGGTCTGTCAGTTAGGAAGTCCAAAATCCGGTTACACATTGAAGTGTTGATGCCCAGGTCTCCAAGTTTGGCAATTAACTTGGATGGGATGACAGTGTTGAATGCTGAGCTGAAGTCAACAAACAGTATGCGTGTATAAGTGTTTTTATTGTCCAGATGGGTGAGCACAGAGTGCAGTGCCATGGAAACTGCATCCTCTGTGCTCCTATTGCTGCGATAGGCAAACTGGTGTGAGTCCAATGTGGATGGTAGAGAGTCTTTTAGGTGTTCCAGGACCAGCCGCTCAAAGCACTTCATAACGATGGGTGTGAGTGCTACAGGGCGGTAGTCATTAGGGCACCTCGGGCTAGAGTGTTTCGGCACTGGCACAATGGAAGTGCGTTTAAAGCATGTTGGTACAGCTGCTTGGGCAAGAGACAGGTTGAAAATGTCTGTAAAAACCCCAGCGAGCTGCTCCGCACATGCCCTGAGAACACAACCAGGGATGTTGTCTGGTCCAGCAGCCTTGTGCGCGCTGATCCGGAGAGTGTGATTGGTGGGTGGTCAGCTGAGGGTTTGAGCTTGGTTGCAGTTTCTCTGTTGTCTCTTTCAAAACGGGCATAAAAGTAATTTAGCTCATTCAGGAAGTTGACATCAGTGGCTGCGGGGGTGGACCGGGTGGGTTTGTAATCACTGATGGCCTGAATGCCCTGCCACATGCGTCGAGGGTCAAAGTTGGAAAAGTGTCCCTCTATCTTTTGCTTGTAGCAGTGCTTGGCCTTTTTGATGCCCCTCTTCAGGTTTGCTCTGGATGTGCTGTAGGCTTGTGCATCACCTGATCTGAAGGCAGTGTTGCGTGACTTCAGCAGGAGTCGCACTTCCCTGTTCATCCAAGGCTTCTGATTTGGGTATGGTGATCTGATGGTGGTATTGATGGTGATCTGATGGTGGTATTGGTGATCCGTTTCTGGGTTGTAACACTGTCAATGGTGGTATTGATATGATCCAATACAGAGGAGGTGAATGAGTCAATGTCCGTGTGAGCGCCACTGGTGGCTTGAGAAGCAAACATACTCCAGTCTGTGTTTAGAAACCTTTCCTGGAGTGTGGTATCTGCCCCCGCAGGCCACACCTTGATGGTCTTCACTGATGGCTTCACACGGTTGATGAGGGGTGCATATTTGGGTGTTAGAAACAAAGAGAGGTGGTCTGACTGTCCCAGGTGGGGGAGGGGTGTTGCAACGTAAGCTTCAGCCATGTTTGTGTAAACATGGTCTAAGGTTTTGTTTCCTCTGGTGTGGCAGGAAACATGCTGGTGAAACTTGGGTAGCACTGACTTTAAGTTTGAGTGATTAAAGTCACCTGCAACAATAAACGCAGCTTCCGGGTGATCAGTCTGCTGTTTACTGATGGCTGCGTGAAGTTCTTTCATAGCAAGCTTAGCATCAGCATCCGGGGGAATATAGGCTGCAGTGATAAAGGTGGACGTGAACTCCCGTGGTAGATAAAACGGTCTACATTTAACCATGAGAAACTCAAGGTTATCTGAACAATGACTCCCAACAATAGCAGAGTTAGTGCACCAAGCTTTGTTAATGTAAATGCACAATCCACCGCCTCTGGACTTACCGGAGCCATGTAACGTTCTATCCGCCCGGAGTGTGTGGCGTCCCGCTAGCTCAATAGCGGTGTCCGGTATTCCAGTTTAACCAGGTTTCCGTGAAGATTAGGACGTTACAGTTCAAAGGTTTCTTACTGTGTTTGATGCTGAGTCGAATCTCCTCCATTTTGTTCACTAGCGATCGTACATTAGCAAGGAAAATGCTGGGTAAAGAGAGCCGGTGCGGTGATAGCATTAGCTTAGCACGCCGTCCTCCGCGCTTCCCACGCCTTTGTTTACGATCGCACCGCCGTCTTCTAGCACTTCCGCCCAGCCGGGTAGAGTGCACAGCCTCGGGTGTCCTAGCGATCTCAGGAAGGAGTCGAAGATTGTCCATAAAACTGTCGGAAATTTGCAAACCAATATCCAAAAGCTCACAACGGGTGTACGATGTAAAGGCACAACTGTTCTGTATGAACAGACCCGAGATGAACATGAAAAATACCGCAAAATTGCAGAATCTGGAGAGAACCTGAGCTTTGCGAGCTACACGCGCCGCCATCTTGGTATAATTTTTATTTTTATATATATATATATATATATATATATATATATCATACCACTGGTGTTTCTAAATGCTGTGTCTCCATTACCTACTTTGAAACTGTCTGCAACTTGTTTATCAGTTACTTTACTATATTTATGGAAAATATAAAACTTTGCATAGTTTTTTTTCGTATTGTGACATTAAATCTTTCAAATACATCTTTGTTTCTCATAATGTGACTTTAAATCTCGTAAATTCGGCTTTGTTTCTCATAATTTGATAGCCTGGATGCCAGCCGAATTTAACCCCGCCCACAACATTTGAGTACGGGAAATTCGGTCTGGACTCGGTGGAGCAACTATGCCCCAACAGGAGCTGTTCGGACCAATGAAATGGCAGGGTGGACTTTATACGATGATGGACAGATGATAAACAGTAACGTAAGCATTCACGTCACCAAAGAATGCTTGGGTTGAATTTGTTCTAATCCTAAACGGAGAACTTGTTTGTATATGCATTCATCTTTACTATTTCTCTCAAAAATTATGATCATGTTGGTAAGTACTCCATGTATCCTTAAATTATTTTTAAAACACCGGCAAAGATCATTTATACTCATCTTCTTCTTCTACTTCTTCCAGTGTGCGTGCAGTTGAGTTCTGTTGACAACTATGCGTCACTCCGTTGCTCTGATTGGTTGTAGGTCTATCCAATTGAGGTCTTTCTGGTTCGGTTGAAACATGCCCCATAATCACAGCCCAATGGAGCAGTATCAGACTCATATTCTGACGAGAGTTGAGAATGGCGACGCCAGGCTAGTAATTTGACTTTATATCTTTTAAAGTATAAAGAAACTTAAAGAAAGTTAAGCATTACGTGCTTATCGTAAATGTGGCTTTAAACCTTGCAAATGTGACTTTGCTTCTGAAATGTAACTGTGAATCTCACAAATGAGTTTTCTCACAAAAGACTTTAGGTTTCACAATGACACTTTATATTGCACTATGGGATGATAATTCGGACAATATTCAAAAGGAATTGCAAACTGTATTTGCAATTGAATTTCTATATGTGCACGCATACGTTGTGACATAATGGAAACACAAATGCGTGATTTGCAATTGCTTTTGGAATTTCTTGTCCGTGTATGTAACATGTCTGCCAAATTTCAAATATAAAACGCAAAGTCCATTTGCAATTGCATTTACAATGTCTAACGATTTATGACCCTGCCATTTTGGAATAGCAATAGAAAATCACCCATTTGCTTTTTCACTTCCTCCGCGTCCTGTCACAGCCCTCACAAAATTAAAATGGAATCGTAATCCCCTTTGCACTTGCATCTTCGATGTCTTACACAGTCAATTGTCAATCAGTCTTGAGGGTGGGGTTTATTGATATAGTCAGAAAATAAGCCATGCCCTCAACTGTCCGGAATATAATTCCATATTGCAAAGTGTAACTATGAATATAGAAATTTGTTTTTCATTTATATATCAAAAGCTCAAGGGAAAGTTGATTTCTCAATTCATGACCCCTTTAAATGGTTCACCAAAAATTTTAATTCTGTCATTAATTAATCACCTTCATGTCGTTCCAAATGACATTGAAAGTTACAATGACATTGCTGCCTACGAATGGTTCAGAAATACCTTAATTCATGTTCCAAAGATGAACGAAGGTCTTACGGGTTTGGAACGACATGAGAGTGAGTAATTAATTACAGAATTTTAATCTTTGGGTGAATTAACCTTTTAAACTAAGACAGACAATATACATGCCCTTACATGTCTTTTTTTTTTCTTCTTCTTTTTCCTAAATAATATTTTATTTAGCTGTTTTTATACATCATCATAATATTTTATTCAACTTTATTCTTCAGTGCTTTTCCTTTTAAAGCAACTTTTACTTTGTGTTTATTGATCCCCACAGAGTGATCTGAAAAGACCTTCAATTCATACATATTACAGCACTCAACCGTCAATATGGTTACATTTTTCAGACTCTAATGCAAAGTTGTAAAACGGTGCACTCTAAATTATGAGTTAGAGACCAAAAATAGAAGCGGAAGCAATGTGTTATTGTTTCAAATTGAATGGAATTTCATGGGAGAGACTAGCTTTTCCTTTCCACCAACAAAACAAACACAGTAAATGCAAATAAAGGTCACGAGTCTGTTGTCCTCCATGGGGCAGATTTTCTGCTCCGGTTGGCTCTTCGTCAAATAACAGAATTCTTTTTTTCCCTCTACAGTCTGATAACAGCTGCTCCCAGTAAAGTATGGTAATCTATCTCTGTGCGTTTGCATCAACAAAGACATATGCATTATTCTGTAGACCTAATTCAGGAGTGTTTCTGTAACTAATGCATGCTGGGAGAAGCCCAGCCTTAATGGAAATAGAGAAGGAAATGTTGATCGGGGCTGTGTGGTTATCCCAAGCATGCTTAGCTGTTGCTGTTTCAAGATTTATTACTGGAAACATTTTATATAAAGCAATTTATATAAAGGGGCCAAGAGTCATCCCTCTGCCATCCTCTCCTTCAATGATTTACTTACAGCCTAGACAAAAACACAACAGTACCAACATAGTAAAACATTAAGAGACCTCAAGCAAAAATAAATAAATAATGAATGAAATAAACCATTAAAAAGTTTGGGGTAAGAGCAGTTTTTTATTTATTTATTTTTTATTCAATGAATACTTTTATTCAGCATGGACGGATTGAATTCATTAAAAGTGACAGTAAAGACATTTATGGTGTTACAAAAACATTTATATTTCAAATAAATGCTGCTATTTTTAACTTTCTTTTCAACAGATAATGTATCACAGTTTCCACAAATATATTTTCAACATTGATAATAATAAGAACCATTATTAATATTTGGTGATAATTGAGCTCCAAATCAGCATTTTAGAATGATTTCAGAAGGATCATGTGACATTGAAGATAATGCTGAAAATTCAGTTTTGCCATCACATGACTAAATTGCATTTTAAAATATATAAAAATAGAAAAGTTATTTTGAATGTGTAAAACAAATACAGTATTTTTGGCATATGAGAGACATAATTCTCTAAGACTTAATAAGCTTAAAATTGCTTATTTTACATTAAACAAGTTGTATATTACATTACAGATATTTCAGTGACGTGATATTGATATGTATATTCTGTTATTTGTTTGTGTGTATACAGTCATGTGAAAGAAAGGACTCCCTTTTGAAATATCAGTATCAGGACATAATACAAAATCATATGGTCTTTAGCAGGTCTTAAAATTATGTAAATACAACATCAGAAGAACAACAGCACATGGCATATTATTTATTTAACAAAAATAAAGCCAAAATGGAGAAGCCATGTGTGACTAACTAAGTACACCCTATGATTTAATTGCTTGTATAACCACAATAAGCAGCAATAACTTGAAATAATACTTTTTCTGCATGACATTCTGGAGGAATTTTTGCCCACTCTTCTTTACAACATTGCTTAATTTCTTTGAGGTTTGTGGGCATTTGTTTATGCACAGCTCTCTCAAGGTTCCGCCACAGCATTTCAATCAGGTTGAGGTCTGGACATTGGGCCAGTGCAACACCTTGATTCTTTACTTTTTCAGCCATTCTGTTGTAGATTTTCTGGTGTTCTTGGGATTATTGTCCTATTGCATGACTCTATTTCAGCCAAACTATAGCTGTCAGACAGATGACTTCTAGAATAATTTGGTATACAGAGAAGTTCATGGTCAAGTCAATGACTGCAAGGTGCCAGGTCATGTGGCTGCACAACATGCCCAAATCATCACCCCTCCTCCACTGTACTTGACCATTAGTATGAGGTGTTTGAGCTGATATGCTGTGTTGGGTGTTGTTCTTTATGGCCAAACATCTCCACTTTGGTCTCGTCAGTCCAATGGACTGTTCCAGAAGTCTTGTGGTTTGTTCAGATGCAACTTTGCAAACCTAAGCTGCGATGCCATATTCTTTTTAGAGAGATGCCATATTCTTTTTAGAAAGCTTTCTCATGGCAACCCTTCCAAACATGCCATGCTTGCCCAGTCTATAGCTCTTGGGTTTTATTGCAATTTCTCTGAGCATTGCACGGTCTGACCTTGGGGTGAAGTTGCTGGAACGTCCACTCCTGGGAAGGCAATTGTCTTAAGTGTTTTCCACTTGTGAATATTCATCCTCATAATGGACTAATTCAAATTGTTTGGAAATGGCCTTGTAACCCTTCCTAGATTGATGGGCAGCAAGAATTGGTTCTCTAACATTATTGCTGATGTCTTTACTCCTTGGCATTGTGTCAACACACACCTGAATGCTCCAGGCCAGCAAACTGCCAAAACTTCTGCTTTAATCCAATGCATTTGATTAGCAGCGGCTGACTGCTACTTACCCTCTTAAATTTTATGGAAGCAGGGTGTACTTAGTTTTTCACCCATGGCTTCTCCATTTTGGCCTAGTTTTTTTGTTAAATAAATAATGACATGGTGTAATATGTCAGGTGTTGTTCATCTGAGGTTGTGATTCTCAATTTAAACAGTGTCACGTCTAAACAAGAAGAAACTGGTGCGAGGACTCAAGTGCAGAAAATAAAGGATTTATTTATAAAAATAAACATGAAACAAAGCCCACGAGGGGGCAACATAAACTAGAAATAACAAATCACACTGAAGACATACTAAACAGAAATCACGGTGTAGACATAACAATCCGACGAAGACTGAACACACAAAGGAACTTATAAAGGGGACAAATCAAGCAGGGAATGAGGGAAGACAGGTGGGGCAAATGAAACCAATAACGAGATAACAAGGGGGGTGGGATCTAGACAGAGACAGGAAAATAACAAAAACACCACGTGCTACACGAGACAGGACAGGCATGTGACAAACAGCCAGCATCCCACATGAAAAAATACGATAGTATATTATAGTAAAATTACTCTAGTAAATACTTTTTTTTTTTTTTACCGTAAATATTCTATAATATCAACAATTTACTGTAGTATCTTTACTATAGTATGGTTCAAAAACACTATAGTATTTACTAGAGTAATTTTACTGTAATTTTACTATAATATACTATAGTATTTTTTCATGTGGAAAATTTTATTTACACTATCTAGACACGTTTTAACATGTAACCCAACCCCACTCCAACAATTTATTCAAAAAGAACAAATATTCCGAGGCCAAGCGATTGATTTGTGTGAAGGAAATCCCCAAAAGCGATCAGCGTCTCCATCCGCAGAAGATCATGAATACATTAAATTTCAAATATTGCTGCCCGTTACGTCAGTTTTCATAGTGAAATTGCATTGGCTCTCGTATGTCTTGTGACCGAATGCGTCATGCTAAAGAGCCGTGTGTATTATTTGAATGAGATATGAATGAGTGCGTTAACGGTTAACTTTTATACTGTTTTTGGTCAGATTTTGCAATAAGTAGACGTGACTGTACTTGTATTTGCCTGTTATGTGTTTTATATTGTTTAGGAGTGGGTAGGTTTAGGGTAGGAGTTGGGTTAGCTGCTCCAAAATATAAAAGTAACCTTTAAATATGAATAAAATATTAATAAAATCATGTCTGCTTTTACAAATGCAAAGAATAAAATGCGTCTTGATCTGACGCATTGGGTAAACAACTGAAATGAATGGAGCACCCAGTGCGTCGATATAATGACGCCTAGGGGTACCTTTAGCGTCTTTGTTGTGCCGCGGAAGGCACTTGACCATGCTTTGGAGTTTGACGCCTTGGGAGTGAGAATGGGTTGCATTTTAATATACAATTAATATTACTCTTTTAAGTAGAACTTTTGCACTATTTTCCAAGTTATTGTATGTTCGCTTCTTCACTATCTTCATATTCAGGTTGTTTGAAGATCACATCTCCCTTGAGTCTCAATCAGTTTAACAGGCATCTATCCATCCTCTTTTTATAATGAAGGTCAGCACCTCATTGAATACAGACACTCCCCTTTCATAAAACAGATGAGAAGCTGACAATATTGAGTGAATGGTGGGGGCCAAACACATGCCGAGTCGAAATTAATTTTGGGGGAGTTAAAGGTCAGAATGATTTACTCAATGTGATCTGAGTTGCTTCATTACAAATAATCAAGTCTGTTTCCAGAACACCTACACATATTCAAAGAACTATGGGAATGTTGTTTTGTATTGAGAAGCATATTACACAAATAAATCTACAAATTTGCCGGTAACAGTTCTCAATATAACTGAATAAATCTGTCTTTGCATTAGGTTATGCTTATGAAAGTCATTTTTTAAGGGTCAGATCAGGTTTAGTTTTTCTTTTGTCTAGTTTTGAGACAGGTTTCAAGAAATGTGAATTTATCTCTATGATATTTCAAGCTATCTTTTGTAATATATATATATTTATAATCAAACTCTCATCTGAAGTAATATTTACTTAGAGTAAGTCATTCCTTTTTAATTTGCTTCATAATTCAAATTATAAAAGTTTTCTATTGATAGTTGCCCTTTGGAAAAGATTTTCTCTGGATTTCTCTGAACCATCTTCCTTCACAAGCCCTTAAAAATATTTTTCAGAATTATATAAAGTGAACTAAAGTAACAATGCACTGAAGTTGCATCAGAATCTTTGAAATTTAAAGCTGAAGTATGTTATCCATCACTAGTGGCACCAACTATTTGAACACTCCACTTGTCTGCCATTGGCCAGATATACAGACAGCCCCGCCCTAAACTCACCCTATTGGTTGAGCCAATGTTACTCTGACAGGCTGCTCCAACAATTGCTCAAACACTCTCTGCATATTAAACTGGAATACAAGAAAGTGTTTCTCTTTTTGTTTCTCTGTATCCATAGTGACATCAATGTCTCTTGAATTGACTTCCTTTACAAAATAATATAAATATTATTTTAAATATATATATAATATAAAATAAAACTATTATATTGATTATGTAACATTTATTTTATACATTTTATTATATAAAAGCATGTAGTTTAAATGTAATCAGAATAAATAAATTTGACCATTTTTATTTATTTATCTGCATTACAATTATAGCACACACTGTTACAAAGAGAACAAAAACAACCTTGAGGAAGTTGTCTCAGATCTGTCTTACTCGCTGTGAGGAAGAAATTAGTATGCGTTGGTTCCCATTTTAATGAGAGCCTTAATGAGGAAATATCAAGCAATTTACCTCACCACAGCTGCGGCCCTTTATATGCGATGCCACTGTTTCAGGAAACCAAATGAACAATTTCTATAGCGCTAGAGGTGATACAACTTATGGGAACTGTTCCCACCTTTGAAACACAGAGAAACTTTAGGGAAATCTCTTAAATAGGATTCAGATTCAAACCTGTAATAATCAAAATCAAAATGACCCATTTAACAAAATCTGCGCTTTTGCTCAATAATGGAGAGCTTTAGTGAGTAAATGCCCTGTCATAATGTATTATACTTCAATATCTATCACACAGTGGCTTGACCTTTAATGCTTCCTTTCATTAGACACATCCAAATTTGATGTCAGTGTCTCACTGACATTTCTTGTCTGATTGAATTTAATTTTAAGCAGTTGAAGAGAGTCTGGGACAACCATATTATCCATTTCCTATCTGTCAGTCACTTTGACATGGTGTCAAATGCTGACACCAGGGATTACATTGGGAGCACTAAATGCCTCTGATACTTTAGAAAAGGTCATTGAGAATTGGCGAGTATAATTGGAATGCACCATACCCCCAGACATAAGGGTATAAAAGGACCTGGCGTGCATACACTCATTCAGATTTGGTCTTTAGAGCCAAGCTGTGTTGATTCATTCGCTCTGCCTATTCACCTCAACAAGAAAGCTGATCCGGCTGGATATATTGCATATCACAGCCGTCTCTCCCACACTGTCACAGATAAATGCAGAGTTCCTCTGAACGCTTCAGTAGATCAGAGAAGTTTGGGAGCCTGGCTATTGCTTCCCAATCGGTCACGCTGGCTTATCAGTACAATCAGACTCGGCGATGTGATTCAGTTAGCCAGGCATCCGCCCAAGTTCAATGCCATCCTCTTTCCCTCAGTGGCAGAAAAAGATGCCCCAGTTCTGTATGTGGAAATTGCAGTCCTGTTGGCGAAGGACAAAACAGAGCCTGTCCCTCCAGCTGAGACCAAGATTGGTTTGAGGCGATAGACCTGAAGTATGCATATTTTCATGTCTTGTTCTTGCCTCGGCAGACCGTTTCTTTGGTTCATCTTCGAGGGTCAGGCATATCAGTATAAGGTCATCCCCTTCGGGCTGTCTCTGTCTTTTCACGTCTTCATGAAAGTTGCAGAGGCTATGCTTGCCCTGTTAAAGCAGCACTAGGTAGGTTTTGCTCTCGGGGTCCCCCTACAGTTGGGAAACAGTATTGTCCTATACTACTGTCATAAACTCTGTCATCCTGCATCAGGGGATGCATCACACGTGCATTTGTTGACATGACAACTATGATAGCCCTGAACACTACAGGAGGAGTTCACATGCAGGTGTTCTGCTTGCGTCACGTGTAAAATGTCTTCATCCCAGGTACAGTGGCATATGTTTCAGCATGTCATTCAATATAATTTCATGGGTTTTATTTATTTTTTTCAAACGCCAAATGATCGCCATGCTCACATTTACAAGCCAGCGTCATTATAGTAGTCTAGTCTATTGGTTACCGTTTTACAGAATCTATATGATACTTCAATTCAATGTTTGAGTGGTAGGTAATAACCATATATCCTCAATATAATATATTGACCTCCTTCAGCTCATGCCAACGAGCAAATGCTGGCCCAATGTTGATCCTCGTCCTGCCTTTAATACGATCGCTTTCTTCTTTTTCTGTGCTGCCTCGGCCATGACTTTAACATCTGGCAAACAAAGGATAGTTGGGCTCGCACGTCCGAATTTAAGGAAGTGGGGGTGATGGTGGAAGTGACGTATATGCCGTAAAGCAGTCGAATTTTGTAGTTCTTTTTTTCTCGGGTTACTACCCGAAACCCGAAGTTTAAAAGTACGATTAAAAACGATACTATATACTACTGCTATGGCAGACGTGCCATTCAACCTATTGTAAGTCGATGTATCATCACAAGAGTCTTGAAAATATATTATGAAGGTTGAAAAGTTACCTAGTGCTGCTTTAAGGGAAGTGTGCATTCACATTCTCAGTTATCTCAATGGCTGGCTGAATTTAGTTCACTCGCGAAGTATTCCTAAATTTGCTATTCTGGTCTTTATAATCAAACTTTCATCTGAAGTTATATTTACAGTTATATTGAGTAAGTTCTTCCTTTTTAATTTGCTTCAAAATTAAAATTCTAGAAGTTTCTATTGATTATTGCCCTTTTTATTTATTGATTATTGTCTTAAGGATAACATTTTCTCTGGATTTTTCGGAACCATCTTTGTGATGGTTTGTCTAACCGTGCCGAACCGTGCTGGTAGAATGAGTGTAGTGTCGCCACTCAGGATTTGTCACTTGTCTGTTGCCTGGCTAACAGTTTCTTTGTAGCTGGCTGTGACGGGTGCGTAACTCACCTCACATTTTGACCTTTACCTTTAGTTAGTTTTGGAGTTTAAATGAATGTTTGTTACTTTATTTAAATCCCTGTATTATAATAACACCGGACAAGAAAATGAGTTAAAAGTTTATTAAAATCTTGAATATACAGAAGGGTGCACACTACTTATATTTCCTCTTTGCTGTTTAACTTTACCTGAGTCCTAGATTACTTGAGGTCCATGGAGTGACGGCCGCATTCCATGTGGCAGCAGACAAGGGAAGAGGCGGGGTTTCAGCCTCCAAACTTATGCTGTTCCAGAGGAAGTTGGACTGTACCATAATGTGTTGTTTTAGGAGAGATTGTTAGATTTATTTTGTTCAGTTATTCCTTTGTTTGATTTGAATTTGATTTTCTTTTCATATGTTTGGTTATATGATTCTATTATGTTAGGCATGATATTGGATATTGGGTTGTAAATGTTATTTTGTTTGAGTTTATTTAGTAAAGGTATTATTCTGATACTTACCTTTATTTTTGTTTGGTAGAGGCTAAATGGGTATTTATAGCATTGTGGGTAAGAGCAGAAGTTAGTCAGTCTTGCACAGCTACATAACCATCATGACCTGCTGACCTTAGTGGTTTGATTTGTTACTTTGTTTACAGGGGAGATTTATTTTTAAGCTTATTTCATTTTTTGTTAATTTCAGTTAATATACCTCAAGTTTTGTTTTTGTTGTTTGAAATCTGCCCCTGAATATAATTATTTTCCCTTTATTTTGTTGGAAGAAATAAACTTCTGTTTTCGTTTTCACTACCTGTCTGGCCATGACCACCACACTGGCTAAGTGCGCTATTTGAGCGACGTAGATGCAGATTAATAATAAAATTTAAAGAAATACCTGATTGCCCTACATAACGCGGTCACTATTTACATAATACTGTCTTTAAACAAACTTATGTTACCAAAGAAATGACTGACGTGTTTGAATTACATTCCAATGTTGTCAGTTATCAGCCCCAAAGGGACCGTACCGACTGGCTTGGATCGGCTCGGATCAGCACGGAATAAAACGATTACACAATGAGAACCATTCGGGCCAACGGTGGAAACGTGGCTAATGTTACTCTGTCAGGCTGCTCCAACAATTGCTCAACACTCTCTGCATATTAAACTGGAATACGAGAAAGTCTTTCTCTTTTATTTAGCTTTATAACCATGCAAGTCTTGCCACTTTGATTCTCCTTTATGTTTGGTTGGCTCTCTGTATTTATAGTAACTGCAATGTCTTTGGAATCTGAAGTGATATTTCCTTAGGGTAAGTCATTCCTTTTTAAATTTCTTCAAAATTAAAACCAAAATTTAAATGCATGTGTACTTCAGGTCTATAGTCGCAAACCAATCCACATTCTCAATTATCTCAATGGCTGGCTGAATCTAGCTCACTCTTGAGATCTATTGTGCGCACAGGACGCTGCGGTATGCATTGAGTTGCTATCATGCTCATCTGCCACTGTACATTCAGCCCTCAGACAGACCTTGCATTTCTATGGGCAGGGGTTCCCCTAGAACAAGTGTCCAGGCATGTTGTGGTCACAAAAGATGCATCCAAGACACCACAATTAGCACTGACAATCAGGATTAATTCTCATTTTAAACAAAATAAATAAATACAACTCAAACATCTAAATTTAATTAAGCTGTTTAATTTTTGGAAATACAGTATATATATATATATATATATATATATATATATATATATATATATATATATATATATATATATATATATATATATATATATATATATATATATATAATTACCCTTGTCTAAGACATTTACATGTCAATCTTTGCCATGTGAAACTGTATCTGATGGTGGGAAGAATGGAGGTCAATATGACCTGAGTCTGTCATAATATGGTCGAGTCCCTAAGGACAGTAAGGCTTATTGAAGCCATAAACACTGAACATCAAAAGGCCTAGAAAACTGTCAACAGAAAATATACTCAGCTGAAAATTTGCTCCATATGCTGTGGGAAAAGCCTGTCAACAAAATCTACGGTGGAGGAATTCAGTTAAAAATTACCTATTACATTAGCTCTTTAGCATTTAAAAAGTAAAATGTACCTAGATAATAGGAAAATGGATATGTTTTCATGCCATATTTGAGTCTGGCTATGATGAACAAAAGTTGTTGGTCTGTACATCAGATGTAGTGCACCATTGTGTGTTTTACTGAATCATTTTCATTTAAAAAGTTGCTTTTACATTAAAATCAAATAGAAGATTTAATATTCTGGGAATTTATGGGAAACTATAGTGAACTGAAGAGCCAATATGTTAAAGGTGGGGTAAGTGCTTTCTGATGATGTTGATTTCAAATCACCAAAACAAAGACAACCCTACTTTGATAGCTTCGCCCCACACATAAGTAACCCAGGCAACAACTATAGCGGAATCTGCTTTGCCAGCTGGCAAAGGGGGTATGATATCTGGTATCTGGCGAGGGTATGATGTCATTAATAAGTGAAAGCAATGTGTTACTATGGTAATCCAGGTCGAATGTTCAGTGAAAAAGTCATCCCTTACATCCCAAAAAAAACAAACTGCAGTTCTCATGAACAACTCGATAGCACGAGCACGACAGTCCAACTAACAATTATTACAATTATGACAAGATTAGAGGGTTATATCGATCACGGAAAGAGGAACCACAGGAAACAAACATACATTAGGAGTATATTATCTTACTTTTCGGACACACTTTGGGAGCTGACACTTGAAACAGACAGAGGAGGAGGTTTAGACGCTCCAGGCTTATACGGTGTGGAAATGAATGAATAGCTGACGTGAACGACGATATGATCGCAAATGGACAAGCAAGCAAACATGACAATGAGCATATTCAAGCAAAAGCCAGCATATATTATTTCTGTAAAACAAAACCAAATCAATGTTACTCGCCTATCGAGAGGAAATAAAGCAACCTCGGCCTTCGCTCCTTGAGTTCTCTCCAGCGCTGGAAAGCTGATACTTCTTGCCTGATCGTAAGCCTTTTTTCTGTTCCACAGATATCTTCCACATTTGTTTTTTTTATCTGCCATCTTTCTTTTTCTGTCGTCGCTCGGCTAATGTCCATCCTGCGTCGTGTCTTTTGAGTAATGACATGCACTGAACGTTCTCTTCTCCCCGTCATTAGTAGACACGCCCCTTACTGCTGATTGGCTATAAGTTTGTTTTGGTACTCAGCCCGAGACACTTCTATAAAGCAGTTTTGAAATACCACTTACCCCACCTTTAAAGTCAAATCAGAATCTTTGGAGTTTAAAGTTGACTGTTTTTTGCATAATAGTGGCATCAAACAGGATTTTCAAAAATTTTGAACACTCCCCTTATCTGCCATTGGTCAGACATACAGATAGTCCCGTCCTAAACTCACCTCATTTGTTAAGCCAATGTTACTATGTCAGATGCTTCAACAATTATATGACTGCGCAAACATTGGATTCTCTGCATATTAAACTGGAATACGCAAATGTATTTTAGCAATGAAAAATTACAGACTTCACCTTTAAACCACTGTGGTAAAGAACCAAATTACAGGTTTTCATACCCTACTTCTCTTTTATTTCCCTTTCATAACAATTCACTGACATGTACACACACACACACACACACACACCACACACACACACACACACACACACATTGTTGGCTGCTAATTGCTTCCTATTATCCAGTCAAGATGTGATTTATAACTTGGGCTACCCAGCAGATGAACAGATGGAGTCTACACTGATGACAGTACCAGGGAAGTAGGACGGGACATGGCACAGAGCAGAGCCATTGCTCACATGTGGGGGCGTGATCTAATTTGAATGCAAATTTTGGGAGGCATTCTACTTCGGATGTTCATTTATTCTGCGTCATAAAAAAAGAACTGTGTATTTTTCACATGGAAATGATCATCAGAGTGGAAGAAATGGAAGATAATAGACACTATTCAGATACAGGGCCCTTCGGGGCTGGGGAGGTTGGTCCTAATTGAAAAAGATGAGGACAGGATATAAAAAGTTTGTCTGGAAGGAAATCGAGCATGTTCATCCTTCATGGAGAATTTGAATCATTTGTGTCTGGAGAATACTGTTTACTTTGAACAGTATACACAAGAGTGCACAAGTCTGTAAAAGTGATGTTGTAAAACTTATTTGAGTGTTTAATATATTTGGAACACAAAAGGAGATATAGTTAAAACTGCTATGTTCCATATAATGAAAGGGAATTGTGACCAAGGTTGTCAAGCTAGATTTCCAAGCACGATTTTCATTGAATAACGACTAAAGTTTTATTCTGTTCCTCTGACAGTGGCTCTGATAGGGAAACTATATTACAAATTCTAGAATTTTTGTCAAGTGAAACCCTTTAAAAAAAGAGAGAGAATTTCACATTTTGTATCTCTATAAACCAGGTTCAATTAATTATCCGCATGTCAGATTTGTGTTTGCAAAAGTGTTGAAGAGAATATCAAAGAAAGTCTTGTTAATAACAACAAGACCATTCAAAATATATGGTCTATGAAGGTTTGGAATGATCTCTCAAAATTCAAAACGTCCAGGTTTTAAACATTTTAAAACTTTGTTTCTCATCTCCGTGCGTGCCATAACTCTGTCTGACGCACCCACCGCTAGCCTAGCTTAGCACAAAGACTGGAGGTAGATGGCTCCAGCTAGCCTACTGGTCAATAAGTGACAAAATAACGCCAACATTTTCCTATTTACATGTTGTGATGTCTATAGTTACATTGTGTACTAAGACCGACTGAAAATGAAAAGTTGTGATTTGTGTATATGGCTAGGAAATACTCTCATTCCTGCGTAATGATCGAGGAACTTTGAGCCGTACCATGGGTGCAGCGGCGCAATGATATTACGCAGCACCTGAAAATAGGCTAACTTCCATCAACATAACCAACGTGACAACCTGCTTGCACAGAGAGCGTGCTGGGGACTATTTTCAGGCGCTGCGTAATATCATTGCGCCGCTGCACCAATGGTACGGCAGCAAAGTTCCTTGATCATTACACTGAACAAGAGTGAGAGGAATGAGAGTATAGTTCCTAGCCATATCGGTCTAGAAAATCGCAACTTCTTCTTAGAAAGTGTTAGTACACGATGTAACTATACACATCACAACATGTAAATAGGAAAATGTTGGCGTTATTTTGTCACTTATTGAGCAGTCGGCTAGATGGAGCCGTTTACCTCCAGTCTCTGTGCTAAGCTAGGCTAACGGTGGGTGCATAAGACAGATTTATGGCGCGCACAGAGATGAGAATGGTATGTATGGACTTATCTAACTCTGGGGAATACGGTCAACAAGCTAAAGTCCCAAAAAGTTGGCATGTTCCTTTAAGGGAATATTCCATTTTGTCATTTTGCACTCTCTGAATCTTACAAAACAGGTAGATTTTTTATTTTATTTTTTAGTTCGACGAATGTGCAATTAAAACATTTCGAAGAAATGTTCCATGAACAATGTGTAAATAAAGGTTTTGTGCTAATATTTTGAGAACATTATTAAAGATCAGGTAATGATCCATTAACATTACTGGAAGAATGTATGCTCATAACTTTGTTAGAATCTTGCCAGAACGTTAGAAGTTCTGAGAATGTTCCCTGTTAGCTGGGATAGTACTTTTTGTTGTTTTTTGAGCTTGACAACCTTGATCCTCATCCATTTATGGAAAAGATTATGTGAACATTCTTCATAACATCTCATTTTGTATTCCACAGAAGAAAGAATGTCATATGGGTTTGGAATCACCATGAGTAAATGATGACAGCACTTTTGTGGGTGAATCCCTTTTAAAACCTCTACATGAGTAATCGGAGAGTACAGACAATATTGTGACATTACGGGATTCCCTCAGAGAAAGGCTAAATTTGCTTTGATGAATGACTTCACACTCTCAGCACCTCCCTTTTGATCCACGCACTAAAAAAACTGTGTTGCCAACTCAGCTCAGGAAAATAACACTCATTTATTTAAGTTTCTTCATTCTTTCTGTGTACCATGCCATTTGAGTTTTATAGGTCAACCACTGATTACAGGTTACACACATTGTAAACAAAAACAAAATGCTACAGTTACAGTATGCCTGCAGCTATGTATGTATAGCTATAAAATAGAATCACTGCTTGACTGAATTAAGCACTAAAATTAATTTGAGATGCTTGGTTCACATTATGACTTCAATGCACACAATTAGTAGAATGTCTAAAATGGACTATCAAAATAAAGTGTTGACAGAGAAAAAAATAATAATGATGTGCACGGATAAATCATTTATAATAAACACTGCAATATTCCCCCAAAAACAAAACGGACAATATTGATTTAATGGTGACCTTAAAGGAACACGGCTTTAAAAAAAAAAAAAATAGGCTCCTTTTCTAACTAAAGTTAAACAGTTGAGTTTTACCATTTTCGAATCCATTCAGCCAATCTTCGGGTCTGGCGGTAGCACTTTTAGCATAGCTTAGCATAGATCATTGAATCTGATTAGACCGTAGCATCTAGCTCAAAAAAATAACCAAAGAGTTTCGATATTTTTCCTATTTAAAACTTCTGTAGTTACAATGTATACTAAGACCAACAGAAAATTAAAAGTTGCGATTGTCTATGGCTATGAACTATACTCATTCCTGCGTAATAAACAAGGAACTTTGCTGCCGTACCATGGCTGCAGCAGGCGCAATGAAAATAGCCTAACTTCCGTCAACCAACATGACAACCTGCTTGCACAGAGAGCGTGCTGGGGACTATTTCCAGGCGCTGTGTAATATCATTGCGCCTGCTGCAACGGCTAACAGTCTAATCGGATTCAATGATCTATGCTAAGCTATGCTAAAAGTGCTACCGCCAGACCTGGAGATCGGTTGAATGGATTCGAAAACGATAGAACTCAACTGTTTAACTCTAGGGGAGTTGGAAAATGAGCCTATTTTCAAAAATAGTGGCGTGTTCCTTTAAATTCCAGGAAACCCTGTTAAATAAGTGCTTATATAACGCAACCATGCATATCAATACAGCTTTTCATGTAATTATTTTGCCTTTGATTTTTTCCTGTACGGTACAACACATAGTAGGTGGTGTTAAAATCATATCTATAACATATCATCACACAGTAACATTTTTAACATCAACACAAGTGTTAGAAGTATAAAAATGAGGGAGCAAATAGAGCAAGCAATTTGGACAATCAAACGTTTGCTCTTTCTCTCTCTCTCTCGCTCGCTCTCGCCCACTCATGTTCTCTTTCTTCATCCGCCACCTCCATCTCTCTGCTTTTCTCACTAAGGCTGCTGAAGGCTTGTCAGCAGGCCTCCATGCTTTTCCATCGTTCAGCTCCAGGGCTTGACACATCACAATGATAAGGAAGCAATAGGGATACGCTAATGCCAAGATGATGTCACATCTCTTTTAATTAACCCAGTGTGCGCTGATGCCCAGCTGCCTGATTCCCACAGGGGAGGAACTTAACATAGCAGGCCACTTCCCTCCTATTGCTTTTGTATTGAGAAGTCCAGACACTCAAACATCACATTTACAGATGGCTGCTCATTACAATAACAATCATGCAACGCCTAATAATGTCTAGTAAAAATCAGCAAAAATCTGACTGAACCAGATATGTATAACAGTTGTGCAAAATCAATTCTTTCTTTTGTGAACATGAAATATATTTACAGCCATGTTTACAGTAATATGTTAGCTTTTACACTATTTTACCCTATTCTACGATTCCACCCCTAATTATACCGTAACAAAGCAAAACCAAAATTATACATACATACAAAAAAATAATAATATTTAGGAAAATATGTAAATATGCTTTTTTTAAAAATCAATATCCAGACTTTAGGTTAAAATTTATATGAACATGTAAAGAAAAACTGCATTGATGTGATTTTTGCCTTCACATTTTAAATGGTCATATGGTGTGACAAATATACTTTTTAAATAATTTAATTGAGTCATAAAAACTGCACGTGTTCTGAGTTTTTGTAACCTTTATACTGTTTATTGTAAGGTATTTTAAAGTAAAATTTGAAACTCCCTCACTAAATATTTGCAGTTAGTATTTGCAAACTGAAATGTGACTCTGGTGTGTTTATTGCATATATTTTATTATTTGTATCCACCTTCACACTGATTAATGACTATTGCCTTGTTCTAAAATTTATATTTTTTTCATTACTGAAAAATACTTATTAAAATAGTAGTAGTAATAGGGTGGTGTAATTAAAACATTTTAATTATACCTGGTATTTGAGTGTATTGTATATTTTATATAGTATTAGTTTATTAGTATATTTCACATTTAGAATGCTTCATGCCAACATCAGACTAGGAATAATTTAAGAGTTGAGTCTGTGCAGAGAGCTGTGGACATTACTTCCTTCAGGTAATGTATATCTAGGTTAATTACTTATAATTGCAAAATATATTTTGCAAGCATCCAAACTGAATCTGACAATACCAACCGATCCAACCCATGTTTGAGAATGAAATCTAAAATCCTGATGTGGTCTATGTACTCAAGAGGAAAGCTTCTGCCTCTAAATGTTTTACAATGTTCAGATGTTCTCAATGAATATTTTATATTGTATACAGTAAGTGTGAGCTATGGTAAAACAAAATGAATAATTTTCATTGTATGATGAAATGCAAATGAAAGAACACTTAAAATGTACAAATTAATACTAGTATTTAATAAGAGTCTTGAGTAGCTTTCACTTGTCTGAAATACAGGACAGGAAATGCTCACAGAACAACCTCCATTATAACTGAACATGTCAAGAATCTAACACATGTATCCACGATCTTGAATTATTACTCTCATGTTTTATTTAGTAGTATAGAAAAGGGTAGAAAACAGCCAAGACATAGTTTTTGCCCCCATCTCAAATCTGTATAGGTTTAAGACCTAAAATCTAAATGGAATTTTGGATTTGTTGCTGTCAAATCTCTTTAGTCTTCACTGTGAACCATCCAAAGTACAGCTGACATTGACATTGTTGCCAAGGTTGGTCAAAAAAGAGGTACAAAATATATATAAAATATAATGTGGTATTGTACACAGTAGATGTTAGTCCACTACCAATTGTTGAATGTGTAACAAAGTTGTGCCATTTTGGATTAAAAAAGATTAAGCCATTAAAGGGTTCATTTTTGATAAGAAACAGATAAAATAAATCTATGCCAATTTGTTAGTCACATTGTAGCTGTGGTCATTGCAGAAAAGCATGATGATGAAGGGTATATTCAGTCGTTAACAAAACTAAACACTCAAGAACGATAAGAGCTAAACCTCATCTAATGTAAACGTGAGCAAGAACCGACAAGGAGTAGCGGACCGTGGTTGTGTCAGGGCAAACAAAGAGTTCAGGAATGACCTCTGTGGTTGCATAGGCAGACAGAAAAGACCACAGGCTGAAAAAAACACAGGAAGGAGCTCTGGGGCAGGAGCGGCCTCTCGAGCAGACTCATGGGCTGAAGAGAGCTCTGGAGAGGACTCATGGGCTGAAGCAGGCTCTGGAGAGGACTCGTGGGCTGGAGCGGGCTCTGGAGCAGACTCGTGGGCTGAAGAGGGCTCTGGAGAGGACTCATGGGCTGGAGCGGGCTCTGGAGCAGACTCATGGGCTGAAGCGGCCTCTGGAGAGGACTCATGGGCTGGAGCGGCCTCTGGAGCAGACTCATGGGCTGAAGCGGGCTCTGGAGCAGACCCATGGGCTGAAAGTGGCCTCTGGAGCAGACCCATGGGCTGAAGCGGCCTCTGGAGAAGACTCATGGGCTGGAGCGGCCTCTGGAGAGGACTCATGAGCTGAAGCGGGCTCTGGAGCAAACTCATGGGCTGAAGCGGGCTCTGGAGCAGACTCATGGGCTGGAGCGGGCTCTGGAGCAGACTCTTGGGCTGGAGCGGGCTCTGGAGCAGACCCATGGGCTGGAGCGGCCTCTGGAGTGGACTCATGGGCTGAAGCGGGCTCTGGCGAGGACTCATGGGATGAAGTGGCCTCTGGAGAAGACTCATGGGCTGGAGCGGGCACTGGAGCAGACTCATGGGCTGGAGCGGCCTCTGGAGCAGACTCATGGGCTGAAGCGGGCTCTGGAGCAAACTCATGGGCTGAAGAGGGCTCTGGAGTAGACTCACGGGCTGGAGCGGGCTCTGGAGCAGACTCATGGGCTGGAGCGGGCTCTGGAGCAGACCCATGGGCTGAAGCGGCCTCTGGAGAGGACTCATGGGCTGGAGCGGCCTCTGGAGGAAACTCATGGGCTGAAGCGGGCTCTGGAGCAGACTCATGGGCTGAAGCGGGCTCTGGAGCAAACTCATGGGCTGAAGCGGGCTCTGGAGTAGACTCATGGGCTGGAGCGGGCTCTGGAGCAGACTCATGGGCTGGAGCGGGCTCTGGAGGAAACTCATGGGCTGAAGCGGGCTCTGGAGCAGACTCATGGGCTGGAGCGGGCTCTGGAGGAAACACATGGGCTGAAGCGGGCTCTGGAGCAGACTCATGGGCTGAAGCGGCCTCTGGAGAGGACTCATGGGCTGGAGCGGCCTCTGGAGAGGACTCATGAGCTGAAGCGGGCTCTGGAGAGGACTCATGAGCTGAAGCGGCCTCTGGAGCAGACTCATGGGCTGGAGCGGGCTCTGGAGCAGACTCATGGCTGGAGCGGGCTCTGGAGGAAACTCATGGGCTGAAGCGGGCTCTGGAGCAGACTCATGGGCTGAAGCGGCCTCTGGAGAGGACTCATGGGCTGGAGCGGCCTCTGGATAGGACTCATGAGCTGAAGCGGGCTCTGGAGCAAACTCATGGGCTGAAGCGGGCTCTGGAGCAGACTCATGGGCTGAAGCGGGCTCTGGAGCAGACTCATGGGCTGGAGCGGGCTCTGGAGCAGACCCATGGGCTGAAGCGGCCTCTGGAGAGGACTCATGGGCTGGAGCGGCCTCTGGAGCAGACCCATGGGCTGAAGCGGGCTCTGGCGAGGACTCATGGGATGAAGTGGCCTCTGGAGCAGACCCATGGGCTGAAGCGGGCTCTGGCGAGGACTCATGGGCTGGAGCGGCCTCTGGAGCAGACTCATGGGCTGGAGCGGGCTCTGGAGCAGACCCATGGGCTGAAGCGGCCTCTGGAGAGGACTCATGGGCTGGAGCGGGCACTGGAGCAGACTCATGGGCTGAAGCGGGCTCTGGAGCAGACTCATGGGCTGGAGCGGGCTCTGGAGCAGACCCATGGGCTGAAGCGGCCTCTGGAGAGGACTCATGGGCTGGAGCGGCCTCTGGAGGAAACTCATGGGCTGAAGCGGGCTCTGGAGCAGACTCATGGGCTGAAGCGGCCTCTGGAGAGGACTCATGGGCTGGAGCGGCCTCTGGAGAGGACTCATGAGCTGAAGCGGGCTCTGGAGCAAACTCATGGGCTGAAGCGGGCTCTGGAGCAAACTCATGGGCTGAAGCGGGCTCTGGAGCAGACCCATGGGCTGAAGCGGCCTCTGGAGAGGACTCATGGGCTGGAGCGGCCTCTGGAGTGGACTCATGGGCTGAAGCGGGCTCTGGAGTGGACTCATGGGCTGAAGCGGGCTCTGGCGAGGACTCATGGGATGAAGTGGCCTCTGGAGAGGACTCATGGGATGAAGTGGCCTCTGGAGCAAACTCATGGGCTGAAGCGGGCTCTGGAGCAGACTCATGGGCTGGAGCGGGCTCTGGAGCAGACTCATGGGCTGAAGCGGCCTCTGGAGAAGACTCATAGGCTGGAGCGAGCACTGGAGCAGACTCATGGGCTGGAGCGGGCTCTGGAGCAGACTCATGGGCTGAAGCAGCATCTGGAGCAGACTCATGGGCTGAAGCGGCCTCTGGAGCAGGCTCATGGGCTGGAGCAGGCTCTGGAGAGGACTCATGGGCTGAAGCAGGCTCTGGAGCAAACTCATGGGCTGAAGCGGGCTCTGGAGCAGACTCATGGGCTGGAGCGGGCTCTGGAGCAGACCCATGGGCTGAAGCGGCCTCTGGAGAGGACTCATGGGCTGGAGCGGCCTCTGGAGCAGACTCATGGGCTGGAGCGGGCTCTGGAGTGGACTCATGGGCTGAAGCGGGCTCTGGCAAGGACTCATGGGCTGAAGCGGGCTCTGGAGCAGACTCATGGGCTGGAGCATGCTCTGGAGTGGACTCATGGGCTGAAGCGGGCTCTGGCGAGGACTCATGGGCTGAAGTGGCCTCTGGAGCAGACTCATTGGCCAGAGCTGGCTCTGTAGTGGACTCTTATGCTAGAGCTGCGGAGGGGACTCATGAAGAAAAATGTGCGGCTCAAAAACAACAAATAGCCACTGCCATTACAGGAAGTGCAGCCGCAGGAAGTGAAACCTCTAAGGCGACCGGTTCCAGGACAACTGAGCTTTGAAATGTTGAGACCACCAGGATGCCAACCGCTTTCACTGATATTAGTGGTGAGTAATTCTATTACATAAGTTAGGTAATGTAAGTTTATTTTCTAATGTGGCAACTGCCTATATTGCTGTAATCAATTCAGCAACAAGGGTGATATGAAACAACTTGCATTGTTTGCTGTTAAATGAATTGATTGATAAAAGTACTAAATTGTAAGATCATACTGTTGTGTTTTGGTGATTAAACCAAATGTTCTCATTACACATTTCAATAATCTTGTGTTTAAAACAATGATTATGTGTATACAGAAAATGTGTATAACCAACCCAATCACACGGCAATTCATACATATTTTACGAGGTGGCTAATTCATACGAATTTGTACAACTTCACTCATATACGAATTTGTAAGATTTTTGCTAAACCGTACGTATTTGTAGAGTTGACAAATTTGTATGAATTTGTACAGATGACCTCCCCCTAACCGCACCCGTCACTGGGGTTTAGACAAAACATATACATTCGTACAAGTGAGGTTGTACAAATTCGTACAAATTAGCCACCTCGTAAAATATGTGCAAATTGGTCATGAGATAGTGTTGGTGTAACTGTAATGAAATCATTGGATCAGGTTTTGAAAGAATGACTAGCTGTGCTACAATTGTGATCAGGTTGGATTTGTGTACTTATATAAACCTTACTTGTACAAAAGCAAATAAACAAAAAAAACTGTATCAAACACTTTATCTAAATCGGTCGTGCACAGCAACCATGTTTAGTTTTTTACCACTTTTTATTCATGTTTGTAGTTCCGAACTGAATCCTCCTCCAAAGTGCAATGGTTTGTGGGGAATATTAGCCATTAGAGTGTGCATGTATACACATTTCAAAAATCTACTGGAAATAGTTGACCATCGAGGGACTCAGCATTCTCTTTTCAACATAGTATGCTTTGGGACACACTTATTTGAATCTCACTTACTATTTAG
Source organism: Romanogobio albipinnatus (assembly GCA_023566225.1). NCBI lineage: Eukaryota > Metazoa > Chordata > Actinopteri > Cypriniformes > Gobionidae > Romanogobio > Romanogobio albipinnatus. The sequence continues at coordinate 20,142,600 of CM042256.1, read as the reverse complement.
GATGGATAGTATGCACATTGGCACCTAGACAAACATAATTTGACGCTTATGAGGTAGGCTACTTTGTTTCACTATTGTATCCAAAATGCAGATCTGGATTGGTAAATTACCCACATAATTCAGTAATGTTCAAATGTCTATGAGAGAATACACTGCTATATAATTTGATCTTTGATTCACTGTCTGGGAAGTAAATGTTCCCCTGTGGAAAGTTTGGCCACACTTAAAGGGATAGTTCACCCAAAAATGAAAATTCTGCATGAGAATGATAGATTCCTTTTACACAGAAAGGTGAACAAAAGATGAGAGAGTTTTCATTAATTATGCCATGGCTAATGAAGAAGACAGATTTAGTACAGTGCAATAGTAATGATGTCATAAAATCTAGTGCAAAATGTGTCCTATAATTAATTATATTAATTTGCACTCTCTGAATGTTTGGTACTTTCATTTCAGTAGATTAGCAAAGGGGTCAATGACATCACACTCATGTTTCATCCATTCATTGATACTGAATACCTCTCTTCTATGATGAATGTGTTATTATTTTACGAATTCATAAAAAAGTAAAAGTAGTTTGGTATCATTTTATATTATTATTCATATATATATATATATATATATATATATATATATATATATATATATATATATATATATATATATATATATATATATAAGGGTGTAAGGGTACACGTATTCGTATTGAACCGTTTCGGTACAGGGCTTTCTGTACGGTGCACGCGTGTACCGAACGGTTATGAATGTAATCTTTAACAGTTAACAGTCGGCTTGTTGTAAGCGCGGAACACACTTCAATCCGAGTTCCCACACGAACATATTAAGTATTCAGTCCTTTTTATCACGAAATTCAAACGATAAATGCCGTTTTAACCCTCTTTAATGTGATGTGACTGATAGATGCGTATCAATTCAACTTAAAGCGGCAGCGCGCGAGTCAATGCGATCATCTCTTCCAAAAGAATAAACATAAATTAATACATCTTAAAGTATGTTGAGGATATCGTCGCTGTCCGATGAAAACCACGTATGTCCATTTTGCCGATTTTGAGATTTTTCGACGGATTGAATGTCCAGGTTCATTTCCGTATACAGTATGCGTCACATATCTAAATGGCCAATGAAAAGTTGTGAAATCATGTCATCTGATTTTCATGTATATCCATTTGGTGTCAAAGCTGTCAATCACGCCGCGTATCTCCCGCCCTGTGGAAGCATCTCGCCGGTCTCGCTGGTATCGTGAAGTTGTTTGATCGAAGCTCAGCACTGGATAGCCGATAGTACGACATTGAAGCTCTCTGCAGTTTAGTTCTAATCTAGTTCTTCACAGATTAGTTTGCTTGCTAGTATGTAAATAAACTCGGTCTCTTTGATAAGATTCAGCCTTTTTTTCTCAGTCAAACTGATCAAATTATAGCCTGTAATGCTACTGTCATGATTGTCACTAGAACATGCCTCACTCATACCGCTATCACCGCTTGCCAGAGGCTGAGAATATCCAGCACGTATTCCTCTGTATTCCTCACGTATTCCTCTGCTGAAACGCGACTTTGCCATTCTAATTAATGATCGGAAGAACGCGTATCGACCACCGTTACTGTAAAATATGCACGTATGTCCATTTAAACTCAATTTTGGTCAAATGTGGATTATATCATTACACTGGCAAGAATATGGTTACATGTAAAGATGCCGTACCAAGTATGACAACGCTACATTCAACTGCTTTTGAAATACAGTGTTTTTTTCACTTCCTGAAAAGTAAGCGTTTTGGACATACGTGAGTTTCATCGGACAGCGACGATATATTACAACTTACTGAAATGTATCATATTTCGTGTAATCGCTCCATCTGTGTTTACTAGAGGTGACGTGACTGATAGACGCGTAGCCTATCAGTTCAACTTAAAGCGGCAGCATGCGGCGCGCAAGTCAATGCGATCATCTCTTCCTAAAGAATAAACATAAATTAATACATCTTAAAGCTACACTGTGTGATATTTTCCCCCATCTAGCGGTGAAAGGGTATATGACCATACAGTAAATATTAGTTTCTTTTCCTCCCAATTCCGATATCGTTTTAACTCCTACGGTGGCCAATTTAGTCCAAGATTAACATGGCTTCCAGTTCGATCCAGCAATCCCCCTCTTCACATTCGCCATCGAGTTGTAACGCGTGTGTCCGGGTGAAAAATACGGATAGCTCACTCAATGCAACTGGAGTAGATGCAAACACGGAGGCGATTGACATCAAACAGCCCGCACTTTATTCCCCGCGAAACCCCCCACAAGAGTCCGGCACAAAATCCACTTCCGTCCACAGCATTACCCAAAAAAACAAAAATAAATTAATGTTAGCAACAGAAGACAGAAAATAATCCGCACACATGGGAGCTTGAGGCGCAGTGCACACACACACACACACACACACACACACACACACACACACACACAGAACGCAGGCGCTCCAACCGGGGCGAACGGTCTTAAAGGGGCCACACTATTTTCCTACTCGTTACAGAGTGTTAAAACGCGAAAGGCGAAGCTTGAATTTACGGGTATGTCCCTCTTTGGCTAATGTACTTTCAAGATGGAAGGGCAACATGGCGACCCCCATTCGAACCCCTTACCCGTATGTATTTTCAATGGCATATTATAAACTTACGAGAATACTTTATTACTTTAAATAAGTAAATATACATTAATGAGCACATATATTTTTGAAAGAACTAAGTGTTTTTAGCTAAGAATAAACTAAAAAAGTTACACAGTGTAGCTTTAAGGTATGTTGAGGATACATTAAAACTTACTGAAATGTATCATATGTCGTGTAATCGCTCCATCTGTGTTTCAACCGCGGAAAGACAATAAAACAGCTTGTAAACAATGTCATGCAGAATCACGTTAACTCAGAAGTCATTCAGTGTCCACAGCTGTTAGCTCACTAGAGAAATCAACTCTTTCACTGAATACATGCACTATATTAGCCGTTATATTCATTATATTAGCCTATATATATTCATTATATACTACTTAGCCTGTTAGTGATGTCTTGTTTATTTAATGTATGTTTAAATAACCCTGTCATGAAAATTACAGCCACGAAATGATTATATTTAAAAAACGAATACAAATAATTAGATTTAGAAGTTAATGCAAAAACTGCCTTATGTGAATCTTATGAGTGTTGATTATTATATCTAAAAATAAATAGCAACTGAATTTAGGCTAATAGTTTGGGCTCTGTTGTTAATCTTTAATAGCTATATGTAAGTAAGGGCTCCCTATATAGCTTACAGCATTATCTTTAAGAAACTTTTAGTTATAATTTAATTCATTTAAGGACAGACACAATTTTTTTCATTAAACCACTGTTGAATACAAATTAATAAAAAAGCAATTTTGTAAAACTGCTGTACCGAATCCATACCGAACCGGGACTTCAAAACCGAGGTACGTACCGAACCGTCAGTTTTGTGTACCGTTACACCCCTAATATATATATCAATATATACAAGATCAAACATGTTTAAGGGATAAAATTATTGACTACAGGGGGACCATATGAAATCAACAGTAACACAAAGAGTACATTTATGAGAATTTAGCATGTGTTTTTAGCTATATATTTAAAAGATTTTAGAGCACTCTAAAAGTGAATGGCACCATTTGGGGTTCCTCAGATGCACACTGACTGAACTCTCTCGAAAACCTCCATCTATTCATTTTCCAAACCACTATCCTACTGTCTGGACAGATGGCCAGTCACACATTCACACTGATGGACAATGTCTCCAATATGCTGCATGTCTTGGATTGTGAGGGAAACTGAAGAGAACCTGGGGGAAAACCACACAGGAACTTGCTGTAAGACAGCAATGCTACCCACCGAGCCATCGTGACGCATGGCTGGAGAACCTATAGGAACCTTTTCAAGGAAGATATTTCTATGAAGAACTCTCTTGTCAATGGGTCCTTCAATAACCCTATAATAACAGAAATGGTTTTGAGGCCCTTGAGATGCTTGTGTCTTAATACTGACACTCAAAGGAAGTTATAATATGAGGCTATATTGTAGCATGATGTTAACTCTAAACTGATGGATAATACAAGTTTGTTAAAATGGTAGGAGTGGGATAATTTGAGCCATTATCCTGGGTTAAATTGAGCAAGTGGCTCAACTTGCCCCTTCATATGATTGTTAAGTGTTTTTTTACTGTACATTTCATGAATTGTAGACCAAAGTTTTAGATTTTGTTCTTCGTTTTAAACTTTGTTCTGAAAATGTTAAATAGGCCTTGCTGAAGAAAACTGGCAATTGAAGTTGTAAATGTTATTTCCCTGCAACATTAACAAGTGGGATGTTGAGTATTAGCCCAGATCAAGATCAATCACACACAGATTTTAGTTATTGATTTTCTCTTGCTTTGATATAGCATGAGGTTAAAATGTTTTATTTCAGCATAATCAATAGCATAATTTACCCCCATGTGACTCAACTTATCCTCCCCCAACACTTTAATGGCCAGTTTCACAGACAAGACTTAAGCCTAGACCCAGACTAAAATGCATGTTTGAACTGTTTAAACTTTTTTGTCTAAGGCACATTTATAAAAGCTACTTAAATTTCCTAATTTAACTAAGGCCTAAGCCTGGTTTATTAAAAACCGGGCCTACATTTTTTTTTTTACCCCTTATTAGGGGGCAAGTTGAGCCAACATACCACTTTTTAATTATTATTTTCACTTCATATTTTGAAATCATCCAAAGTGATTATTCCCATGGATGCACTACATCCTGAAATGTATGTCAACTCAACCCCCTTCTCCCGTAATCATAAAAGAGCATAGGCAAAAAGTACCTAGATGACTTACTATACATACATACTAGTTTTTTAGGGGTTGTGAAGTAATTATACTTATTCACCTAGTCAAGAAGGTATGCGATTTTGGACACTGGCGAGGGCTGCATCCGAAAATCTAGGCAGCTGAACTGTTGCCCTGCTTCTCAAGCAATGACTTGCAAAGCAGCGTAAGCGCAGAAAGGTACCTCACAAAACTGATTTCGGACAGACTTCTGAGGCAGCGTAAATGTTTAATGATCTACAGCAAAATAAAGCAAGCTTTGTTGAGAACTAAAAAAAGTTTTAAATTACTACAGTAGTAATTTCTCACTAGAAATTACATCAGAAGTGGAAAACGTCGGTGAAAAACGTACATTTACAAACTGACCAGCAGTTTCTTTTTTGGATTGTGGGATATCAAAGGTAGCAAAGAAAACATCTATGCTGCCTTCAAAAATTGATCAGATGAAGGTCTCCCAGGAGGCAGGAAGTGAAACTAACATTGGAGCCTCTCGTAATATTCTGTAGAAGAGACAAGCTTGCAATGATTCTCTCACAAGTAGTGAATTGTAGATTCAAAACCTCGGCTGCGTCCGAAAACTAGAATCCCTCCTACCTTGAAATGTGTCCTCCGAAGGCAGCATTTGCCAGTTTTCGGACGCAGCCGAGGTTTTGAATCTACAATTCACTACTTGTGAGAGAATCATTGCAAGCTTGTCTCTTCTACAGAATATTACGAGATTGAAATTGTATTAAGAATTTAAACTAATTTACACAGCAAGAAGAATGAAAGAGGACAACTAAAAGAAAAAAACAATCTTGCTATATCAGTGCAAGTAAAAGTTGTGAAGTTCCCCTTCGAGGGAACTCGAACTGCGTCATCGTGACGACACTCTGGGGAACGCCCCTCGCGTTACGCGTCTGAAGAAACAGTAGAATCAGCCCAATCCGATTGGTGTTGCGTGATGACGTCGTATGTGACGGCACACCCGGAAGATACAAAGAGACGTCTGAACGAAACAGAGATAGCTTTTTTGCTCTTCAGCGTGTGCGCTCTGTTGTTCATTCTGAAGGTGTTGTTGCAACGTGTAAGTAGCATTATTTATATTATGGCGAGCGAGCGTTTCAGGCTGTGTGTGCACCCGTGTCCGCGCTACATTACGGGCACGGACACACATCAGCTTTGTGTGCAGTGTCTCGGCGTGCAGCACGCCCAAGCCGCTCTTGAGGGGGCGGCTTGCGGTGATTGTGAACTGCTGCCGCTGAGGGTGCTGCGCTCGCGGCTGGCCGTCTTTGAGGAGACCGGTCAACCTCGTGAGCCCCGCGGTTCTGGGCCTGCGTCTGTTGAGGCAGCGCGGCGCCGTAGATCGTGGGGCTCACAGCGGGATCTGTCAAGAGGATATGGGACTGCTGAGGCATCCTCCCTATCCTCCTCTGAAGATTCTGATATCCTCCCGCCCCGTGTGGAAGCCCGCGATGCGGCTTCTTCCCGCGGGGCGGAGGATCCGGTTCTCAGGCTGTCTGATTCTGAGGAATCAGACAATTTGAGGATCGAGGTGGATGATGTGGGGCTGTCGCCACCCCACGCATCCGCTGTTGAGGAGCTGGTGGAGGTTTTAACCCGCGCTGTGGCCAAACTGAGTTTGGATTGGCCACAAGAAATAGTGGACATCCAGCCACCATCTAAGCTGGATGAACGCTTTTTCAGGCGTCGGGTTCAACCTCCACGGCGGGGTCTTCCTTTTTTCCCCGATCTGCATAACGAGTTGTGTAGATCGTGGGAAAAACCCTTCTCAGCCCGTGTGGCTAATCCCCCAGTACTCGATTTTGCTAATGTGCTGGGGACGGCTGAGTTGGGATATGCAGCGTTGCCACAGGTGGAAGAGGCGCTTGCGAGCCACCTCTCACCCGGGGCCGCTGCATCATTGAAGGCTCCGTCGCTGCCCACTAAACCTTGCCGCGACACGTCCAAGTTAGTCGGCAGGGCTTTTGGTGCGGCAGGTCGAGCTGCTGGTTGTCTGCACACCATGGCGGTCCTGCAGGCATACCAGGCCGACCTCCTCAAAGAGCTGGATGAGGGCGAGGGACCATCTCCGGATGACTTCACTGAGCTCAGGAAGGCAACGGATTTGTCTCTCCGCATTACCAAAGAGACGGCTCGCGCTGTGGGCCGCTCTATGGCTGGAATGGTATGCGTTGAGAGGCATCTCTGGCTGACGCTGTCGGGAATCAAGGAGAGCGAGAAACATTTTCTCCTTGATGCTCCGATCTCGCCTTCTGGCCTCTTCGGCGGGGCAGTGGATACTGTCGTCGAGAGGTTTCAGGAGGCGAGGAAGCAGTCAGCCGCCTTCCAGAAGTTCTTCCCTCGCCGCTCGGGCTCTGCAGTTAGAGCAGGCCTGGGTGGGCAGCCCGGACCCTCACCCAGCTCATCGCACCGCGATGTGCAGAGGCAGAGTGTCGCCTCCCGCGCCCCTCCCGAGGGAGCTTGGCAAAGGAGGCGGCGCTCTCGCAGGAAGCCTTCTCAGCCTAAGAGCGACCTGAGGGACGTCATCCAGGCTAAGAAGGCTCCCAAGCGGTCCTAGCTTCGGCTGGATCGCTGAGAGTCGTCCCCCACAGGGTGGAGCGATCGAGGTCGTTTCCACTCTGGGACTCTCGGGGAATCGTTGCTGTGCTCCCGCCGTCCAAGACGTTTCGGGCCGCATCGATTCCCTGCGCGCGCGCACTGAACCAGTCGCCTCCATTAGGACTTGCGACAGTTCAGCAGCCGCGTGCGCCTCACGGACCTCTTCCCCGACGACACCCTGCCGGTCAGCCGCTTCAGGGCGTTGGGGTAGAGGCTCGAATAACACCCGAGGCTGGCCTCGAGAGGCTAGTTCCCTTAGTAGATTATCTCGGCGCATGGACATGCCTTCCGGGTATATCTGCGTGGGCCCTGCGTACTGTGGAACGGGGTTACAGACTGCAGTTCGGTTTCCCTCCCCCGAAATTCAACGGGGTGGTTCGAACTGTGGTCGGTCCCGAGCAGGTGCGGGTGATGGAGCAAGAAGTACGCTCTCTGCTGGTCAAGGAGGCTATAGAGAATATTCCTCCACCAGACAGGGAGTCCGGGTTCTACAGCCGGTACTTCATAGTTCCCAAGAAGGATGGGGGGTTGCGTCCAATTCTAGATCTCAGGCACCTGAACCGGTCTCTGAGGAGATACAGGTTCAGGATGCTCACAATTCCAGCCATCGTGACTCAGATCCGGTTCGAGGACTGGTTCGTCACGATAGATCTGAAGGACGCATACTTCCATATCTCCATCCTTCCAGCTCACAGGAAGTTCCTGCGGTTCGCTTTCGGGGGCGAAGCGTACCAGTATCGGGTTCTTCCGTTCGGCCTAGCTCTCTCCCCTCGCACCTTCACGAAGTGTATGGATGCAGCTCTGGCTCCGTTGAGACTCCAGGGCATCCGTATACTCAATTATATCGACGACTGGCTGATTTTGGCTCAGTCGTACGATATGGCGGTTCGACATCGAGATGTCGTTCTAGCCCACATAAGGTGCTTGGGTCTCAGACTCAACACGAAGAAGAGCGTGTTGACGCCCTCCCAGAGGACTACGTTCCTGGGGGTTGTATGGGATTCGACGCTGATGCGGGCACGTTTGTCCCCCGCACGCGTGGAGTCCATACTGGCGATGGTCTCGAGAGTGAAACTGGGCCGCAGCCTCACTGTGAAGCAGTTTCAGAGACTGCTGGGTCTCATGGCAGCAGCAGCCAACGTGATTCCGTTCGGTCTGCTCTACATGAGACCCCTCCAGTGGTGGCTGAGAACCAAGGGGTTTTCCCCCAAGGGGAATCCTTTCCGCATGATCAGGGTAACGCGCAGATGCCTTCGTTCCCTCGTCATGTGGAAGAAACCTTGGTTCCTGTCCCAGGGGCCGGTGTTGGGAGCGTCGTGTTGCCGGAAGTCCGTTTCAACAGACGCTTCCCTCACTGGTTGGGGCGCGGTCATGGAAGGCCGCTTTTCCAGGGGTCTGTGGGGGACCCGGCATTCTTCCTGGCATATCAATTGCCTGGAAATGCTGGCGGTCTACAAGGCTCTGAGGAGCTTTCTCCCGGACCTCCGCGGCCACCATGTCCTGATACGATCCGACAATATGTCGGCAGTATCGTATCTGAACCACCAGGGGGGCCTGAGGTCGCGCCCTCTTTGCAGACTGGCGCATCAGGTCCTTCTGTGGTCCCAGGGGAAGTTGTCATCCCTCAGGGCGATGTACATTCCCGGGGACCAAAATCAGGGAGCAGACATCCTGTCGAGGCAGGGGCTGAGGCCCGGGGAATGGCGGCTCCACCCCGAGGTGGTGGAGGCTATGTGCGAGCGGCTGGGCCCGGTGGAAGTGGATCTATTTGCGTCTCGAGAGACGTCCCACTGCCCGCTGTGGTTCTCCCTCACTCATCCGGCCCCTCTGGGGCTGGATGCCATGGCGCAGACGTGGCCGAGGCTGCGTCTGTACGCTTTTCCCCCGATTGCTCTGCTCCCGGGAGTTCTGGAGCGTGTCCGCCGGGAGGGCGTCAGCCTTCTCTTAGTAGCACCCCGGTGGCCCACTCGGGTATGGTTCTCCGACATCATCGACCTGCTGGACGGTCCCCCATGGCAGGTCCCTCTGAGGAGGGATCTGCTGTCTCAGGCCGGGGGTACGATTTTCTACCCACGGCCAGAGGTATGGGATCTCTGGGTCTGGCCCCTGAGGGGGCTCAGTTCCTAGCAGAGGGCCTGTCGGCAGGTGTCGTGGAGACCCTACTCAGTTCCAGAGCTCCATCCACCAGGAGGTTGTACAGCCTGAAGTGGAATGTATTTTCCACTTGGTGTAGAGAGCGGCAGGTGAACCCAGTTAACTGCCCAGTGGCTTCAGTGCTGGAGTTCCTTCAAGACCGCTTCTCCGCCGGTCTTTCCCCGTCCACACTTAAGGTGTATGTGGCTGCCATTGGGGCTTTCCACGCACCTTTAGGTGATGCGACGTTGGGAAGGCACCATCTGGTTGTACGTTTCCTCCGTGGGGCTCGGAGGATGAGGCCTGCGGCTCATTCCAGGGTCCCAACCTGGGACCTGGCAGTGGTGCTCGAAGGGCTGGCTGAGGCCCCCTTTGAGCCGCTGGAGTCGGCTGAGGCGAGAATACTGACCTTCAAGGTGGCTTTTCTCCTTGCCATCACTTCTCTGAGGAGAGTGGGGGACCTCCAGGCCTTGGCGGTCACGCCGACTTGCCTGGAGTTTGCCCCTGGCATGGTTAAAGCCATCTTGCATCCCAGCCAGGGCTACGTGCCCAAGGTGCCATCTAACAGGGCAAGGTCAGTGGTTCTCCAGGCATTCCATCCTCCACCTCACGTGACGGCGGAAGAGAGCAGACTTCACCTCCTCTGCCCCGTGCGGGCATTGAGGATTTATCTGGAGAAGTCTGCTCAATGGAGAAAGTCAGACCAGCTGTTGGTGTGTTTTGGTTCACCCAAGAAAGGGCTGCCTGCGTCAAAACAGACGATTAGTAACTGGATTGTCCAGGCTATAGCCATGGCTTATCGGGTGCGCAACCTGCCTTCACCCTTAGCCGTGAGGGCCCATTCTACCAGGAGCATGGCCTCCTCGGTAGCCCTCCTTTCTGGGGCCTCTATGCTAGACATCTGCGAGGCAGCTGGGTGGGCCACTCCTCACACCTTCATTCGTTTTTATAGTCTGCATCTCCCTGAGACGCCTGGCGCGAGAGTGCTCGCCCCCTAGTTGTGCCTGGTTTCAGCTTCACACTGGGGTGGGTATGATTGGTGCGGGATAGTTGGTACTCGTTCCCCAGAGTGTCGTCACGATGACGCAGTTCGAGTTCCCTCGAAGGGGAACGTCTCGGGTTATGACTATAACCCTTGTTCCCCGAGAAGGGGAACGAGACACTGCGTCTCGTGTCCACCCAATCATCAGAGCGCTCGCTTCATCGCAAAGAACGCTATCTCTGTTTCGTTCAGACGTCTCTTTGTATCTTCCGGGTGTGCCGTCACATACGACGTCATCACGCAACACCAATCGGATTGGGCTGATTCTACTGTTTCTTCAGACGCGTAACGCGAGGGGCGTTCCCCAGAGTGTCGTCACGATGACGCAGTGTCTCGTTCCCCTTCTCGGGGAACAAGGGTTATAGTCATAACCCGAGACGTTAGTTTAAATAGTTGATATAGGTAGACAATTGAACATTTAAGCTCACATATATTATTATAGCTTTATCTATTGATTCTAAAGCCTTTATATATATATATATATATATATATATATATATATATATATATATATATATATATTCATTTAAATTAATGTATATTCACTTAAACTAAGTGCTTAATAATAATTGATAAACTAAAATTGTACGTGCACTTGACTAAGGGTATAATAATTACATGATTAATGACATAATTACATGAAGGGTATAGTAATTACTACTGCTGACCCTCAGTGGACTGCTGACCCCCAGTGGCTGTTTCATCCTTTCACCCTAGAATACGGTTTCATCCTGACTTCAACTGATTTTACTTTCAATGATTACATTCATAAGAGGAGCTGACCTGACACAGCATCTGGAAAAATTCCTCACCTTATCTGAGAAGGACTGTGGAAAATTCTGTCCTAGCATGTTCCAGGACTTGAAGGTTTTGTCTTCTTCAGCCCACACATGGACAACAGTTTTTTTAGGTCCATCTTTATATGGTATGTGTTGACTATGGCTATAACTGTGATGCTTACACCATTTCTTTTCAGTCTCCCCCTGAATTATCTTTGCCTCATATTTTAGAAAACCTGAGCGGTGTTCAAAATCACCCCCTACAACCTTCACTCAAAAAAATTATTTGTTGAATTTACTTAAAAAAGCTGCTTCAAGTGGTTCCACACAACTATATTGAGTCATTTTTACAAATAACAATTTAGTTATATGAACAAAAAAAAGTCAAGTAAAGCTGACAAAATTGATTTAAGTAAATACAAACCATTTGAATTTGTCACTGTTCATAATATTTATTTGTGCAGTTGACTTAATAATGTTATGTTAAATTTATAAAAGTTTATTATGTAAGGTGAACACATTTATTTATTTAATTACCTTATTAAATTAACTACTTGCTCTAAGTAGTTAAGTGTAAGTGGAAAACTATTAAATATAACAAAAAGCATATATTTAGAAACACAATTCAAAAATAACTTAATTGAGAACAGGAAGTCCATCCAATAAATGACTGTATGAGTGGCCACACCCTACACACAGGCACCACTCTTCTACATAATGGTAACCACAATTACAGAAACTCCTCTAAATGTCCAACATAACTACACATAACACTAACATAAATTAACATCTTTCCCTTTACTGAAAAAGATAAAATAACACTTGAATCCCTAAATTTACTCTCCTAATGCAGTCCTTTGCAAAGCATGCTGGGAACTACAGATCCACAGCCCAGTTTGTTCGTTTCACTCAGCAATGTTGACCGAACAAACACTTATTAAGTAAAGCTGACAATACTCATTTTTAGTAGAAACAACTCAGTAAATCTAAGTAAATTTAGTTACATGAGTTTTTTTAAGTAATGTGAACAAGGAGGATTTGAGTGCAACTAACAACAGTGAAAGTTCATTTTTTTGAGTGTTGTTTGCTATTCCCTACACTCTAAAAAAAAAAGGTTCTATATGGCACCAAAAATGGTTCTTCGTCGTAATCATAGGGAAACCACTTTTGGTGCTATATAGCACCATATTAACATGTTCTGTATATGGTAGCGGTGCTATATAGCACCTTAGTCAAAGAACCGGTGAAGAACCTCTGAAGAACCGCTGAAGAACCACTGAAGCACCAAAATTGGTGCTATATAGCACTTAAAAAGGTTCCCCTATGATTACGAGCCAAGAACCATTTTTGGTGCCATATAGAACCTTTTTTTTTTAGAGTGTACATTACTCCATTAATACAGTCCACTTGGAGTAAATGAAAACGAGTGAATGAATTCAGTCACTGGGTGTGCCAGAAGGGCTGACTTTTGTAATAGTTTTGCTGGAATTTATTTGGAATTTAGAAACTATTACCTTATTAAACAATGTAATAATCAATTAAAAAGGAATTTATACCTGTATGATATTTTACGCTGTAGCCACATTGGACCAGCAGTTTGGAAAATGGATGGATGGATGATTAAGCTGCGGGAGCCATCTTCTTGCGATACGCGGGAATTCATTCGGCACAACCCTCACAGTGCATTATGGGTATTCTCTAGCTGTTGAGCGTACATCAGTTGTACACTTGTTATTGCGCCGCATTATGGGATTGAATGAGTTTACTCCATACTGTCCACTATGGTTTAGAACACCACCACTACATCCGAAATCCAAAAAACAGTATAGCCGCGTTTCCACCGCAGGAACTTTCCCCAGGAACTAGGAACTTTGGGGTGGTACTCGGTATGTTTCGACCGCAGGAACCAGGGTCTAAATGAAGTTCCAGGAAAATATTTCCCCCTCCAAACGGCCCCGCTCGCGAGGTAGTACTTTTTCAAAGTTCCGGAACTTTCGGGGGTGGGACTTGGGCGCTGAACATGCTGATCGGTTGAGCTCATGCAGCATTTTATTTCAACCGGCATTTTTGCCGACAAGTCTTGCAAGGTTTGTTCTGCGTTCAGTAAATATTAGTCTATATATTAATATTATATGTCTCAGCCATCTCACGATCAATGTCCGTAGCTGATTATAACATACGTTGTCTTATTTTAAATCTAGCTTTATGAGCTTTCGAAATACGCTTTAGTATCGGTGCTCGTCTCTTTTCCGCTGTTTTGTTAATGACCTATTTAGTAAACCAATAGATAACTAGCAAAAGCAGCGCTGCTTGCATCTCCTCCATACTTGTTATTGTTGCAGACAGTAAATTATTATTGTCCGTCGCTGACTGGGAGGAGCAGCCGCGCGGAGTCCCACGTCTCTGGACTAATTTGCCTAATCTTCACGGTACAGCAGTGGAAATGCAGACAGTAGCAGGTCTGGGGGAAAAAAAAGTTCAGGTAAAAAAAGTTCCTGGTACAAATTGTTCTGGGTAATTTCGGTGGAAACGGGGCTTATGTGACAAAAGTAGTATGTCTGAATTCACAGTACTCATAAAAGATAGGCAAAAAGTACCCAGATGGCCTACCTCAGGTGAGATTCTGAAGTGTCCATACGAAGGACATTTTACTATCCCATGAGGCCACGACAGAAGATTTGTGAATGACAGAGGAGTGATGCAACTGACGCTGGCAGGTCACATGATAATGCCAACATGGTGGATGCAGTATGTCTAAATTACATTCATACTATATAAAACATTTTTTAGCAGTCACAAAGTAATTACTTATTCAAAATAAGCATCTACTCGAGAGAGTATGCGATTTCGGACACAGCCCACTACAAATAGCTGTCCCCTCAAATAGTGCCCTATTTAAGGTATATGGGGCGATTTCAGACACAGCCCTTGTGTTGCCTAGCAACCAGCTTAGAGGCAGCCGAAAGAGTGCTGGGATATGAAAGCTTTTGAGAGGATTGTGAACATGGCAAACCAGCTAAATGTTGTTGCTGGTTTACCATTAAAAAAAAATAAAGAAAGAAAGAAAACCATGTAACCCTCAAAAGTGTGTAACACAGTGGTTCTCAAAGTGTGGTAGGCCGTTCAGGGTCCCTTTAGTGGTACGCAGAGGAATCACCAAATTAAAGTTGCTGTAAAGGTGATTCTTAAATTTGTTTCTATTCTAAACACATTATAAATGTTAGAAATGTGTTGCTGAAACACGTTACAAACACTGTGAACTGTATTGTACTAAAACGGTGGCTCGATGATGCACTGGAGCCACTGAGCCTGGCCCCTCCCCTAACACTGTGCATTCGCATCAGTTCACCCGTTCAATCGCGCGTTGCTGTCACTACCGTTAGTTACTACAGCCTACAGTTAGCTAGCTAGTTATGCTTTCATCACGTAAATGCATATTACCTAATTGTAAAACGTATAAAAAGAAAACAAAATCGCTGATATCAAGAAGAGGTGGATTCATTTTGTGAACAGTTACCTTGAACACCACCAACACCTGCCTCTGCAGTGACCGTTTTACACACGTTCATCGGAGACAACTGGGATTCACTGATAATCCACTGCCGGACCGACACAGGACTTCATCCGCCCGTCCCGCCAACATCTGGTGCCATCGTTGCAGTACGTGCAACTGCCCAGTTGTCTTGTGTGCTTACTACTTTCCTGCTAGTGGCCGTGGTTAGGGGTGGGCGGATCGATCTACATATCGATGCCAACACTGGTATTGGTATCAGATCGATACAGTTGTAATTTAATTGATATTTTATTTTAAATATCTCTCCTTTACGTTCATTATACTTTGCTTGTGTCTTCTACCTCTACAATCAGGGTTGCCAGGTTTTCACAACAAAAACCGCCCAATTGCTACTCAAAACTAGCCCAATCTCGTTTCAGGGGGGAATCTCCAGTAAAAATCGCATTTGGGGGATTAAATATGTGTTTTTTTGGCATGGTTGCCTACTAAAATTCGCATTCCCGGGGCTAAATATCATATAATTGGGGTCGCTTCAACCCGCGGACATGAAAAACAGCCCGCGGCAACTGTGTTGAAGTAGCCCAATTCCGCGGGAAAACCGCGGACTTGGCAATCCTGAGCAAACGCTGCTTTCACATCCTGGCCCACTTTGCTACTCCTCCCCCTCCTGCTGTGATTCGTTGTTGTGTCGTCACGTGACTCACTGACACAACGCGCCGAGGAGCAGCAAATTGAGTGAGCGAAGCTGACAGCACAATGAAGAGATCAGGATGGCCGAGAGGAAGAGAAGCGTTGTGTGGAGCTATTTTACGGCACTAAATGATAATAATGACATACTGCTCTCCCTTACACAAAAGGTTTTTTTTTGTTTGTTTTTTTTAAAGCTACACTGTGTAACTTTTTTTGTTTATTCTTAGCTAAAAACACTTAGTTCTTTCAAAAATATATGTTCTCATTCATGTATATTTACTTCTTTCAAGTAATAAAGTATTCTCGTAAGTTTATAATATGCCATTGAAAATACATACGGGTAAGGGGTTCGAATGGGGGTCGCCATGTTGCCCCTCCATCTTGAAAGTACATTAGCCAAAGAGGGACATATCCGTAAATTCAAGCTTCGCCTTTCGCGTTTTAACACTCGATGGCACCGTGTCGAATGTGAAGAGGGGGATTGCTGGATTGAACTGGAAGCCATGTTAATCTTGGACTAAATCGGCCACCGTAGGAGTTAAAACGTAATCGGAATTGGGAGGAAAAGAAACTAATATTTACTGGATGGTCATATACCTTTTCACCGCTAGATGGGGGAAAATATCACACAGTGTAGCTTTAAGTAAAAAGTATCGTATTGGTATCGGTATCGGCAATACTGACCCTATATGCATTTGGTATCGGGATACCAAATTTTGCAGTATCGCCCACCACTAGCCGTGGTTTCAGCGCAGACAGTGTTTGAGAGCAGAGAATGCTGCTTATTTTTTCAAGATTTCGCTTGTTTTTAAAAATATATACATTATTTAAATTTGGCACACATTTAATAACACGTTTTTCTGTGGTGTGACAAACTCAGAACAAATATCTAATTTTGACTTTAAATATAAATTAATGTTAAAACAATACATTTTAATTTCATCTTTGAGTAAATATTTTTCTTTTTTACATTTAAGTACATTACAGTTTTAATTTAACTTTTAGATACAACACATTTTAATTTAATCATTGTTTTATTTACCTGTATGTAAGCACAGTGCATTGTACAAACTGTGTATTTACAATGTTAAATTGGCTGACAACAAAAAAATATATTCCTATTAGGAATAAACTGCCTTGTTTTTTAACTGTGCTGAGCTGTAGCTGAATAGTTAGGCCTACTACGCTACTGTAATTTAATGTTGGTCATTATGGTGGTACTTGGAGAGCCAAATATTTTCTGAGGTGGTACTTGGTATACAAAGTTTGAGAAACACTGGTCTAATACATTTCTACATCAATCAACTTGAATAAACCTTCTCTATGATGACTTTTTAATTTTGCTTTGTTTTACTCAATGTTAGTGTGATACAACTGTCTAGGTATTATGACAAAGAAAGAAAAAAAAATATATAGGGGTGAATTCAGATTGATTGGGACACATTTTGCAATTGAGATGACTGGGAAAAAGGGTCTCCTTCAAGCTGAATTCACCCCTAGTATAAAATTCAATTCAGCCAAACTTAAAAATGTAAACATTAATAATTAATGTTATTTGTAATTTCCCATGAAACATTTAAGAACTTGAACATTATAAGACTTTTTCAAAACCACAAAGTAATTTTCATTATGAAGTAATAAAAGTTTTTACCTTTTATAATAGAAAATCTTATCAGTCATCTGTCTTCTACAATCAGTCAGGAAAACAAATTGTAAAAGACTATTGCGTCCTCTAGTGGACACACATGAAGATACAATCATCACTAACTCCCAGAATGTACTTTTTGTTATTTTATGTCAATTAAGATATTTGACCCATCCTTTAAGACCTATTTTTCGATTTACGTCCTTAAAGATGAACAATTTCCAAATTTTGTCAATGATACAAACAAGATGAAACTCTTTAGACTTCAAAGTTTCAAGTAGGACATGTTCACGTATTATATCTCACACAACTTTAAAAAATATTTAAAATAAGTCTCACCATTAAGGCCAAGTAGATGCCTTTAACACCACATAATTATTTATCTTATATGAGTAAATATTTACATCTCTAACACGATGGGAATATGAATCAAACCAATTCTTTGCAATGACATCAAATACAGAATTCATAATCTTTAGTATTAGTTTGAAGCAATGGGCTCTTTAAATTATTTTATTGACCAAAAAATACATATACATCTAAAATACATGTGATAATATATTTCAAAATACAACATTTTACATATGCAGTGGTCTAACAGAGTATCTGAAATAAAGACAAACATAACTGCAATAGAAATGCAATCATCGTGTGTAATACGGTAATTCTATGTTGAGTGTTTTACAGTGATTTTTCAGGATTTGGGAGGTTTGACATCATATCCTTCCGTTTGGACTTCAGCAGGTCCAATCACACTTCACAAGTCAACCTTTAAGAAGTTTACATCGATGGACACCCATATCAAAGATGCAACTTCGATGACTAGGACTGTTTTTCTTGATCCAGGAGAGCTGATCTGATTCCCAGCTTCTGAAGTTCCTCTACCAAGTCGCCGCTCTGATGCATCTGAAGAAGAATATCGCAGCCGCCGACAAACTCTCCGTTGAAGAACACCTGTGGAATCGTCGGCCAGTTGGAGAAAGTCTTTACTCCTTTCAGGTGGAACAAAGGCGCATGTCAGTAAACAGACATCATATTTTAGTTCTAACTCTTATACGCACAGCTCTGGAAATCATTTTATGTGACTCGTGACATGCATTTCCTTATTCTCTTTTTAATTCCACTTAAAAAAAGGTGTCATGAACTGGCTTTTTTATTTTTATTTTTTTTTATACTGTTGTCTGAGGTCAACTTAATACGTTCGCGTGGTTTTTACATTCAAAAACATCATAATGAATAAGTAATAGGCTATTTTCTGCCATGGGTTTGAGGCTCACTGAAAAACGCTCTGTTTTGATGGGCGTGCCACACTGAAGACTTGGAAGCAAACGCCCACGGCTAGGATTGGATAAGATTTGCATATTTAATGAGCTTCATCTCCCTCAGTACATGTGAGGATTGTTTTGAAAGCGTCTGGGGAAATGCTCACAGGACTCCCGAAATGCCTTTATCAAACAAACACAATGATTCATCTCTCATCCACCCGCGATTGATTGGAATGTTATTTTTGTATTTTGGCCCACACGATCGGTGAATAACCACGACCCCGCACACTAGGGGTGGGAGAAAAGGTTGATGCATCGCGATTCGTTATCCAATGATTCAGAATCTATTCTCAAAAATTCAGAATCGATTATGTGTTCAATTTAAACGGCCACTTCACCACTGTGCGCGCGCGGTCACGGGCCAAACAGAACAACCCGTTGATAGGCGAACGTTCTTATGCTGGTGAATTGGCTTTGTTTAAGATAAAATGGACAAACTACGACCTGCTCAGGGGGCGTTGCACCCGTGGGGACACTTTTCCCGGTGAGAGGGTTCAACACCCGCACTTTTTATGCAGTTTTTCCACCGTTTTGCACAAACGCCTTACAGCAGTCGCTCCTCCGTTTCTCTGGCCGCTCTGTGTCTGCGCTCGCTGCGGCTGCCTCTCCATTTCAAAAATGTATTTTACCTATTAAATGCAAAGTTTTTAATTTCAAAAGCATTTCTAAATTAAGTTCATATTTCCAACACAAGAAATTGAGCCAAAATAACGAAGTGGTGCTCAAGTAGGCTATAAGGCGCTTTCCTAGCCATTAATGCTTGATAACACTCTTATCCCAGTGGCCGGGACATAAACCTACCAACATCCGTGGCATAATTTTTGGAATGACTTATCGAATATTGCTGAACTACTGCACAATGTTTCAAACGAATGGAAAATTCTGAACAAAGGCTTCGTTTTGGTGAGTGATTCGTTAAATGTCTCTAACATGACTGTTGCAGCTCGGCAAGTTCTCTCATGAGATGTTATGCGCACACACTGAATTTGGCTTCTCAGCTAGAGCTAAAGTTGTTTTTCTTCTGCATTAGCCTATGTTTTAAAGATTGTTTTGTGGCTCTAACCAAAGTAAACTTTTTTTTTTTGCTTTTAAAGACATTTTTTGTTAAAATGTTCTAAAGAAACTGAAAACTGAGAACTGTTTATTCTTAATGATTGTTGTATGCAATTGTATGGCTTACCATGTTTCATTCAGAGCTTGTTAATCTTGAATATAACTTTGTTAAAAAAGTATTGAAAGAAATCTTCATAATCATTTTTAATATGGCAATACTGTCAAACAGATATTCTAACTATAAACAAAACACATATTAGCTCCAATTTTGGTTAAAATGTAAAGTTCATGTATTTGCACCGCAGGATAATTAGTTACCAAAATTGTATGTTAAGAATCGTTTTGGGAATCGGATCATTACTCCCAGAATCGGATCAAATCGTTAAGTGCCTTAAGATTCCCACCCCTACCGTACACACACACACACACACACACACACACACACACACACGCGTGTGCGCACAAGAAAGGAATGTTATTTCACTATTTAAGACAGCCCGTCGGCAGGCCGGTGATACGTTTTGGTAGCCCGTCTGAAAAACACATAGCCCCGGGACTTTGGCCTTTGCGAGCACTGGCGTTATAAGTCCGAGTCTGATCACGAATTAACCAATAACACCTTCTCCAGCCTGTGACAGCGTGCAAAGGTATGTAATCAATAGATATCAAACGATCTGTAAAAATGCAATACTAACACTTATAACAAAACATGTTTTACTCACATAAGTGTGTTGCACCATTCCTGTCGGATCCAATATAGAAGGCACAGTATTGTGTTTGAATCTCAATATGTCTGCAAATGCAGTCTCGACATCTATCTTGTTAACAATCAATTCTGCGGTGAAATGAAGCGAACAAACGTGCAATGTCTTACACACGTGAGCTGCTCGGTAGCGCGATCCGTTTAGCTCCGTTTCCGTTTAGTGGTCGACATATTCTGAGATCGTCATATTCGATCGTTTTCTGGGCCTGGTGTCAATAAAAGCTTTTCTTTGACTAACAAGGACGTTTTCAGCTCTGAAACTTACAGGATATTCTTATATCACAATTTACTTTTATATATCAATGGCTCAAAGGAAAGTTGATTTCTCAATTCATCACCCCTTTAAGCATTTCAGTCTAGGTTTTACTGCTTGGAAACTAACCTCAGTCGTCTAAGGTTAACACCCCTTTCTTCCTGCTGTTCTACACTGATAAAAGCAATCAGAGTTGACCGGACTGCTGGTGCCGTTAACCTACTTGTGCTGTATTGACCAAACTAACCACCACTTTTAAAAGTTTCAGACCCAAACTGAAGTTCAGTGTATGTACTAAAAACCATGAAAGCCAGTTTCTGGCAAAGTGGAGTAAAGAAAATACAATTCACCAAGACATATTAGAAACTTCCTCATAATAACGACTGTAATAATTCTCATTATTACAAGATGCTGAGTCATTATTATGAGAAGAAGTACTCATTATAATTTATATTATAGTTTATAGTTCTCATTATAGTTTCTGATTATTATCAGATGTTTTCTCATGAGAAACGTTTTCATAATAATACGTTTCTTATTATTGTGAGATGTCAAGTCATTATTACAAGGAAACACCACATAAAAATGAGAATTTTTTTCATAATAATGACTCAATATCTCATAATAATGAGAAACTTTCATATAGTAATGCCTTGGTTTATCATAAAATGAGAAACTCTCTCTTAATTAGGGATGCACGATATATATGAGCCATCATATTGGTATCGGCTGATATATGTTCATTTTTAATGTTATTGTTACCGGCCCAATAAGTAAATGTGGACAATATATTAAAGCTGATAAATAATGGATCATTTCCTTCAGCTGAGAGACTTCAGATGCGCACTGTACGCCATGATGGTTTCGAATTGCTTGAAATATGTTTGCCATCACTTAAAAAAAAAAAAATTAAATAAAAAAAAAATTAAATATATATATATATATATATATATATATATATATATATATATATATATATATATATATATATATATATATATATTAAGTACAACATGTGCAGTGCAAGTTTGATATATAGGCTACATAAAATTTTGGGACATGGCTGGGAAGACTTTTTTTTGTTACTAGGCTCTCAAATTACATACAAATTTGGATTTAGATTTATTGGCCAATATATCAGATATCTGTTTTCAAATATAAAGTAGTATGTTATCAGCCTAAACTTTCATATCTGTGCATCCCTACACATAATAATACGTTAGTTTCTCATTGTCGTGAGATGTCAAGTCATCATTACAAGGAAACATCACATAATAATGAGCTACTTTAATACATACAAGTTTCTTATTAATATCCCGCAATAATGGAACAACATAAGAATGAGAAACTCTCATAATGATTCAATATCTCATAATAATGAGAAACCATGTCGTAATAAAGTAATAACGTTTTTTAATAATGAGAAACTTCCATGTAGCAATACTGTGAAACTCTCATAATAACTTAGATTTTTTTCCCCAAACATTTTTTACTAACGTTACATACTCATACAGTTTCATTATGAGACACTATGCATAATTATCAGAACGTTTCTTGATATTATGATTAATAATTGCCAGTTTAAAATGCATGTTTCCATCAAGGTGTCACAACATTTTTAGTCTCTCACGCGTTTAAGAAGAACCAAACATCATATAAGACCGTCGTCCAAGCCAATATCAAATTTAATTAGGGTTTTAAACTAAAAAATAAATAAATAAAAAAAAAACTTCAAACAACAATGACCAGCCACTGACCTTGTCTAATATCCTGATCATCCAACACGTTATAAGCAGCGTAGCTGTCGACCCCGTGCATTCTGAGGATCTGAACGACGGCGTTGCTGAAGCCGCACATGGGCTGAGCGGGGGTGCCTTTCATGAAGACCACCACTTTGTCCTTCTTCACAATCTCCTCCAGGTTCTTCTGGCCCGCGGAGGAGCACATGAGGCGGGCCCAACCAGACATCAGCTCTCCATTATTCTGCGCTGTTCTGTAATGCCACGCGCCCGAGCGAAGACACCGGGCTGTCGATCTAAGAATGTTATTCATTGCACTAGTCTGGAGGGTTTGGTGAAGATTTAAAGAGGTTTATGCACGTTTGTCACGTCCTTTAAATGACGCCACAGAACCACGCCGAAGTAACTTACTAGAGGTAAGCTCCGCCTCTTTGAGTATAAACACTCAATGGATAAAAGCTATTGGATCTGGTCTTTTTCTTATCCTCTGTGATTGGTTGAATCCTACGTCAGTCATGACAGTTACACAAGTTACTATTTATCTCTTGATAGTTTCTATTTTGATAAGTAAAACATTTTATAAACTCTATATAGCATTACACCTAACGTCACTGAGTAATTTAATTGAATCGCCTATTTCTTCTATTTGTGTTGTTGTAAGAAGCAATTAGCGGAGGCGTTTACATCCGGTTAGAATAACGCTGACATTGTTTTCTTCCGGTACATGTTCTGAATCATTTCTGCGATTCGGTTCTTTCAAAATGTTTTAAAGATCCATTTAAACGATTCGGTGATTCCTCTATACTGCTGTAATTTCAGTTCATTTGCAGTGATCCCGCTTATAAAACATACAGGCATTTAAAAACAATATAATTTAGTTATAACTTAATTTTGTCAAATTTATAATGAGTAAAACAGGGATCAGTCTACGTTGCTCGAACGGATTAAAGAATCGTTTGTTTGGTTGTATTTTTTTAAACGATTCAACCGATTAAGTGCAAAGATACGAATGATTCACTCACGAAGCTGTATTTTATTGCTAGTTGTAGTAAGTTCGTTTTTCGGTTTGGTGAAATCTGCAGCATCGTTCTATACCGCGAGGATTTTCTTAGAGTTTTGTAAGTAAGAGTTAAGAAGATACTTTTGTACAAGTCAAGCAGTGCAGTCTTGCGACCCTGTCTCTTGTGCCTGCAGTGGCTGGAGACTCAACGCGGCTGCATAGATCAAACGAAAGGAGAAAAGGCGTGACTTCTCCAGACTTTGAAGTTTTACGTGCGATATTCTTTCAACAAATCCTGTTTCCACGGCGGTAGTGGTTTGTTTTGTACCGTTACCAATCCAAAAACAGGCAGAGTAAATCGGTGGCAATGGGATATTGTCTGGCAGGAGGAGCGCGCCTTTCAGACACATTGAATTGCCACAATTAAACGTAATGTTGTGAATGGAGGAAGAGCAAATCTTACATTGACTAATTCAGACTGTTTTCTAAATCTGTAGGTTCGTCCGGATTCTACCACTGCTCATCATAATCTCAGTAATGTGTAAAGGTTAGTTTTGTAAACGTTTTATAAACGCCATATTGTGTTTGTCCCAATTTTATTCAATAAAATGTGTATTGAGGCAAACAAAAATCCTATATTTGTGTGTGTTTTTTAAAATATATACACCATAAAGTATTTCTTAGGTATCTAATTTAGCCATTCAGCAAAACATGTAGCTTTGGTAAACCTGGAACATTAGAATTTCCATTCATGCATGAGAAGTAGTTAATTAGTTTATATCTGAGGACCAGTTTACTTTATGGCTTCCTTGGGTTATAAATTGAGCCACTACAACAAGCTCAGCCAGACTGTTGTGATTTAGAACCAACTACATGTAACCCCTCCTGTTCGAACCGCCCCGCTCCAAGCGGGACTCGAACCCGGGTCCGCCGGCATGAGAGTCAGACGCTCTAACTAGGAGGCTAAAGGCTGCAACCTCTAGCGTCAGTCGCTAGAGCGTCTCTTGAGATCAGAGGAGTGAGGTTTACTCGCACAGCAACTACTAGCTGGCCTCCGTTACATACACTTTAAAGGTCCCGTTCTTTGTGTCTTTTTGAAGCTTTGATTGTGTTTACAGTGTGCAATATAACATGTGTTCATGTTTCGCTTGTAAAAAAACACAGTATTTTTCACACAATTTACTCATCTGTATACCGCTGTTTTCACTGTCCTAAAAACGGGTTGATGACTTCCTTGTTCTATGAAGTCCCTCCTTCAGAAATACGTAACGAGTTCTGATTGTACCAGCAGTTCCCGTGTTGGGATTTGACCGCAGCTTAGAGAACGTGGAAATGTCACGCCTCTTAACGGGAGATATATGCGCTTAATGATCTCTACAGCGTCCCTGGGAAAGCCAAACAAAGGTGATTTGACTCTGGGATGAAAATAACAGCGTCTCGACGACATGGCGACAAACACAGTCAAACGCAACAATTCCTTTTCTCCACACAACCGTCCTCTTCTCCACGTGGGACAGCAACAAGACCACGCCCCCTTTTTCACGTATTGTTGTGGGCGGAGGTTAGTCTGTTCTACTGACGTAATTAATGAAGGAAGTACCAGGATGTAGTCCAAGCCAGCCGTTCGCTGTAGGCTTTGAAAGGGAACTTCTGTTAAATAAAATATCTCGCTTGGCATTGAACTTTGAGCTTTATAATGTTACAGGTATTATTTATGCTCTAACAGCAACATTACACACTAACTAAAGTTTGAACAATGGGATCACGAAGAACGGGACCTTTAATGAACTGTTTTACAGTGAACCAACTGCTCTCAGGGTGACATTTAGGATATGTTTACACGACAACGATGTAATAATAGACAGCAACATTGTGAAAATGATTCCCATTTACACAGATCTGCGAAAAGTACTAAAAAGGCTGTATTACGAATGTCAGGCCAATAGTTGGCAATGCCACTTTGTCAAGAAACGCTCTGCTAACACGTAAAACACATGTGTGAACATGTAATGTGCATGACGTCACTGTATTCACAAATTCATGTTTTTGTTGTTTACATGGAGACGATAAAGGCATCGTTTTTAAAACTTTGCACTTTGAAACCCGTTTTCAAAATCTTGTGTTTTCAGGCCCCCAAAACGCTGTTGTCAACGGCCTAATGAAGTGCCCAGAACGCATAAAAAGTTTTCAGTTGAAAACCGTGTCATGTAAACCAGGGCCGTAACCACCATAGACATTGAGTGGGACAGAAATAGCCAAATTGTTGCCACCAATATTTAAAGGTCCCGTTCTTCGTGTTTTTTGAAGCTTTGATTGTGTTTACAGTGTGCAATATAACGTGTTCATGTTTCGTGTGTAAAAAAAAAACAGTATTTTTAACACAATTTACTTATCTGTACACCGCTGTTTTCACTGTCCTAAAAACGGGTTGATGACTTCCTTGTTCTATGAAGTCCCTCCTTCAGAAATACGTAACGAGTTCTGATTGTGCCAGCGGTTCCCGTGTTGGGATTTGACCGCACCTTAGCGAACGTGTCACGGTTCCTGTGTTGTGATTCGACAGCAGCTTAGCGCATGTGGAAAGGTCATGTGATGTATGCGCTCAATGATCTCTACAGCGTCCCTGGGAAAGCCAAACAAAGGTGATTTGACTCCGGGATGAAAATAACAGCGTCTCAAAGACATGGCGACAAACACAGTCAAACGCAACACTTCCTTTTCTCCACGCGACACGTCCTCTTCTCCACTTGGGACAGCAACAAGACCACGCCCCCTTTTTGCGCGTATTGTTGTGGGCGGAGGTTAGTCTGTTCTACTGTTCTACTGACGTCATTTATGAAGGAAGTACCAGGATGTAGTCCAAGCCAGCCGTTCGCTGTAGGCTTTGAAAGGGAACTTCTGTTAAATAAAATATCTCGCTTGGCATTGAACTTTGAGCTTTATAATTTTATAGGTATTATTTATGCTCTAACGGCAACATTACACACTAGCTAAAGTTTGAACAGTGGGATCACGAAGAACGGGACCTTTAACATTCTTGATGCTGCTCTGCTGTACTCCATTACACACCGCTCTGTTTGTTGCTACAATGACAAAAGTAAACTGTTACATTTTTAGGTTGGTCTGCCTCAGCGGTCTAACAGTGCTCGTCAGAATAAGTGAGATGGCCAATCAAATCAAAGAGGGCGGGGCTTACAACGCGACACTAGTTATAGCAGGGAAAGAGTGCATTATAAGATGTAAGTAGCTAAACATAGTATCAAACTGAATTTGACGTGACATGAAACAATTTGCATTTTTACATACTAGGCAGACGATAAGAGTGAATGTGTGCATATTTAAAAATATATATTATTTTCAAATAGTTTGCTTCATAACTACAATAGATCTGGAGCTTTTACCATTCTTATTTATTTTTCTTCATTTCCTTAAATCCATTTTAATCCTTTAATAATTTAATTCCTTTAAATAAACCAATAAGACCAATGCAACACCTCTCTCCCCACACACACATTTCCCCATGCCAAAAAAAAAAACATTTTGCAAGTAGCCACGCCCTTAACTATGCAGAAATTTAAGGCTTAATATAATTTAAGTGGATGACTTATAAAAACATTCACCCCCCTCACAGTTGTCATGAAGAGCAAAATTAGCTATATAGACCAAAACTACTTTTTGTACCAGGCTGTAAACATATCTTTTTCTACTGTAAAGTTGGGCATTTTAACATGGGGGAGATACAGCTTTGACTCCCTTTTGGAGCCTGTCTCTAGCGGCCAGTCGATGAATTGCAGTTTAAGCTACTTCTGTGTTGGTTTCAAGAGACCACGGGAGGTTGCCGCTTGGTGAGAACACAAAAACATTGACAATTTTTCCTCCCCATCTAATTGTTTCCCCTTTCACCATATCCCTTGATGGCCTCTATAGCTACATTTAGCACTTTTAGACATGCATTTGAAAACTTTCCTAAGCACTTACCCATGGGAGAATCCATGCTGCCATTTTGAAGTGTGTTCAACGTCGTCAAGCGGACAAGGTACGTTTATTTGGACAGACCCTCGATTTAGACAGAGGGAGTGAGTCTACTCATATGTACACTTCAGGCAGATCCATAGACCACAATGCAACAACATAGGGCATTCTATTTATTGTATTGTATTTCTTTATTGTCCACCGAGGTGGAAATATGTCTTTGGCTCACCAACACATAAAACAATTAAAACAGGCAGTAATAGGAACAACAGACAGTATCACAATACTTATATGTGCAAATACAATTCATGTCATGTCCATGTAATTTAACAGTCACTTACGGAGTTGAGAATTTTAACGGAGGTCGGAAGAAAAGACCTCTTAAACACATTTTTGATTGCTAGAGGGGTTCTGTACCGCCTTCCTGATTTCAAGGGCTCAAATTGATTAAAGAGAGGGTGAGAGCTATCTGCAAGAATACCTCTCGCCGTCTTCTTTGTCCTGTCGGCATAGAGTTGTGTTAGTGGCTTCTGTGGCCTACCAACTATTTTATTTGCCGTGTACACAACTTTGTTAAGTTTGTTCTTAGATCTACAATTTAAGTGATCATACCAGACAGGAAGATGATAAGTTAAAACACTCTACGATGGTTTTGTACACCAGTTCTAAAATGTGCCGACTAACCCCAAGTCCGCTGAGTTTCCTAAGAAGATAAAGTCGCTGTGAGCATCTTTTGAAAATGTACTCTGAATTTTTAAACTAAGTTAACCTGTGAGTCCAAAGTTCAACTTGTTGACCCTCAAGTGAAATTGGCTGAATACTCATGTCTCGTTTGGAACACATAAGTAATTATTTTGTCTTTGCGACATTCATTTCTAATTGGCTAACATGACACCAAATTTCCAAGGCCTTAGTGTGAGCCAGATAGGCAGCGTCAAGTGTAGGGTTTGTCTTATCTAATAAGCTCATTTAACCCCATTGCACCAATAGTGGGCACGCATGCAATGTAAGCAATGACGTACATTCGAGTGAACAAGATGGAAGGAAGTTAGAGAAGGAAGGGAATAAAAAAGTGGACAGTCTGGGTTTACTCATAAGTGCACTTTAGGCAGTTTCATGTGCAACACAATTTTGACGTCACAACAGCAAGTTGCACACATTACACAGTTCAAATGATGGAGGGAAAAGTAGTTTACAACTGTAAGTTAAGTTTGATCAACACAGCAGTTTAGAAGAGTCATACTGAGACAAATTGGCATGTCTCCATAGCAGATTCCAAGTGATCAAGGGCTTAGGGCATTCCATTCAAACATATTGCAAGGGTTCTGCCTGGGCACTCATGCGACGTAAGCAGTGACGTACATCCGAGTGAACAAGACAGAGGGAAGGGCATAAAAAGAGGACTTGGATGTAGTTAAATGTCCAAATCCGTGTTGTCTTAAAGTTGGCATGAAATGGAAGTTGTGATAGTCTTTTCTATCACAAATTTTAAGAATTGTCCATTTTGATTTCATGGTGACACTACATTTATATTTTAACTATTTTAAGGATGTTTATAATGTAAAACATGTATTTTCTGTGAAGTGTATCATAGTGTTATGTTTCTCTGAAATAAATACCACTTGTTATGTTTTGGTATTCATGCAACGATATTTAGCCACTTCAATTTATTGTATGAATACTAATGGCAACAAAAACACACTGTCATTGATTTTTTTTTTCTTAGCACAGCTAAAATCATAAAAAAAAAAAAAAAAAAAATGCTGTATTATTCTGCCAGGCCAGTAGTTGGCCGTCACTTTGTAAAGAAACACTACGCCCCTATAGACTGAACACGCATGAGCATGACGTCACCGTTTTCACAAATGCACATTTTTGTTCTGTACATGGAGACTATAATGTTATAATTTTCAAAAACTTGCACTTTGAAACCTATTTTCAAAAATTTGTTTCCAGGTCCCTAAAACGCTGTTGTCATGCAAATGAATGGCATATATGTTTTTAGTTGAAAAGGTGTTGTGCAAAATGTCCTTTGATGATGAGGATTAAGATTTCCCTTTGCAAAAAAGTACAAAGACGTAACCCAAATCATAGTTATACTATGAACAAATCATCCATTCAAGTATTTACAAGTTTTATTTGTTAAAAGTGAATAGGTGAAATGCCAACACATAAAAGCTGAACTATGACTATGAATGAGTATTAATTACTGGCTTGAGGCAATAAAGGGTTTGCAGGAGCTGTCACAAGTGTATGAAGGAGACGGGCGTGTACTGGCAAGATTTGACGCTCAAAAACACTCTTCTCAAACGTAATGACTTGACTTCTCCAAATGTTCCTTTGTAGCGTTACTGCAGCTATGCATGGAGTTAGTGACTTTTAAACATTTTCTTGGTCCTGTTCAGGATGTCCTCAACATTGAGTAAGAGAGATGGACATGTCGGTAAAGACAAGAAGTGCGTGCAAAGAACCCAAGGTAGGAGAATCCATAATGGTGTACATATATAATTCACAGATACAGTTCTTATAATGCATTGTCTTTATACACTAAACAATTTTGGGTGGCTATTTTTTATGATAATCACAATATTCAGCATGTTTTAAACGGCAAGTTTGCTCCATTACATCATGATCCAGTTCTGGCACAGTTTAAAATATTAATTTATTAATAACTGTGCTTTATTTTATATATTAAACACACAAAAATGGAATGTGGAACTTTTTTTAGACAAACTACCTAATTTATTTCACTTAGTGCATGTCTCTAAAATGAAAGTGAACTTGCTTATACCTGTTCTCACCTGCTCTAAACCAGTTACAATGTTCTGAAATGGCAGCATGTCAGTTACAGCACTTTAAAAGTTGACTCCAACACCCTTGTTGTTGTGTACCCATGCTCTTAGACACATGTGAAAAAGCTTTTGATTTCTATGTTTACAGATGAGAAGCAGGCAGTCCAAGAGGGAACTTTTACCAAGTGGATAAATATGCACTTGAAGAGAGTGAGAATTGTCTTATTTCTACTGCAAGGCCAATCAACACATTCAGCTTTTGACATGTAACACGAGGCCAATCCCACATGATTTTTAAAATTATACTTTTGTGTAGGCTACATTATATTTTCCATGAGTAGACCTATTACTGCAATAGAAGTATTGAATACGTCTTAAAGGTAGGGTAAGCAATTTCAAAGCAGCTAGCAATGGCAGATCCCACCCTCCTCCAAAACACATGAATGCACATAGAAGAGTTTGCAAAGCGACACGACCGACAGCATTAACCCTTTCACACATATGTTTAAAATATTCTGGCTGACCCCCCAGTGTGAGTTTTTCAAGGGGACCGTTATTTAGAACGTATCACTTTATTGTTTCCATGGTGACACATCATTGCTTGTCACATGACACAGCAGTCACAATAGTGCTCTATGGCTGATGATCTGCTTTTATTTTAATTTTCCTTTTTTATTCAAAATATTAACAAATTTGTTAACTATAGCATGACATATCTGATATTCCGATAGTCAAATATGGGCAAGTGGATGTGTTTTGTTTATAACGATTTTTGATTTAGAACTATATGCGCGATGGGCGCCACTATTTTAGTTTGTGCCGCAGTTCTGAGAATCGGATCTATTGGAATTGAAGCACGTGAATGAATCCACTAGAAATACATGAAAGTAAGTGGCTGGTGAACTGGGAGAAGAATAGAGTAAACTTTTAAGTTACTTACACAATGTGTATCTGATATGAATATAACGTGTCTAATTATAATTGAATTATTATTTCTGCTTCCATAGACATCAGCATGTATTTTACAAACTCTGAATGTATTATTTTGCTGGTACTTATGTGTATTTAAATGTATGAAGCCTAAATTAAACAATAATTATGCGGTTGTAAACACTGAATAGTTGTTGTATATGACAAGCGCTGAGAGAATCTGTCTCTGGCACAGTGCCAGCCAACGTGCGAAAGCACATTTTAATTTAGTAGTTGATCACGTGATGCACTGACCGTTGTAATCACACCGGTGTGATCATACACTCCAGGGACCAGCCAAGACAGATCAAGACTGACCAATGTGATTGTATGTGCGAAAGGTTTAAATGACCTCATTACAGTAAATTAACATACGGTGCATTTAAAAGTAGTCATCAGTTGTCATCTACAAAGTGCTATATTTCATTTGTGTCTCTCTGTGTTGTAGTGTGACCCACCTTTACAGGTTAATAAATTATTCACTGATATTCAAGATGGAAAGGTTCTCATGGCTCTTCTAGAGGAACTGTCAGGCTGTAATATGGTTTGTCATTGCATATGTTACTAACTATATCACTATAAATCTGTCATACATAAATGTGGCTTTCCTAAACCCATAAGAAGCATTTTTCTTGTTCTTTAGCTTGATAGATTCAGGCCATTTCAGCATCGCATCTTCAGACTAAACAATATTTCGAAGGTCTTGAATTTCCTTGAGGACAGAAATGTAAGTCCTGATTTAATTTGTTGTCCATTTCTTAGTGTGAAGCACTGTACATCACATACATGGTGGGTGGAAAAGATATCATGGCCACGAATTGAGAATTTGTTCCTACGATTTAATAAATAGGTCCCTCGTTTTAGTTAACCCTCATCCTTCCCCAAAAATTAGTGTTCATCGGAGTGGTCCAAGACCCTATGAATTTTGTCGCACTGGATTTACTGGATTCAAGGAGTTTTAAAAAGTAACAAATCCTTCCCTAGTTGGTCAATATGAACCCCATATGAATGCATGGAACGCAAGGAATGATTTAGTACACCTAAAAATTCTCAAAATTCAAACTAAAATGCTAAAACTTTACCAAAAATGATTGTAGGCTATAATGTCTACATGTATCTGAATGCATTCTGAAGAACTGACTTTAGGACCCAGCGGAACAGTTCATTTACTCTATATAGAGCTATAAGGCCATCTAGTGGCAAGAGTCATGAAATATCATGTTGTATTATTATTTTTCCACAAGAGTTCAGCAAAAACACCCAATGTAAGATATTTTGAGCTGAATAAAAAGGGTTATGAATGAAAGTGAGTTAAGTTGAAAGAATGCGAAGAGTGTGCTTAAATGACTATTTATTTATTTATTTATTTATTTATTATTAATTGATTAAATCTAGTAATTTAAAGTTAAATAAAATAAAATATAACACAAAATATCACAAAAAAATAGAAACAAAAAATATTATCAAAATGAAATGAAATAAGCTTGCTGGACCTCCCCCCCACCCAGTAAATTATATATAGTATAATTTCAATTGTTCTTGTGAGTGAGTGTTTGATCTATTGAGCAATTGTGGGCTAAATTATTTTACCATTCTAAGATTAAACAGGTCACAAGACACCTAGAGAAATTCCCTTCAGTCTGCAGTCATTACCATCTAGTTGTTCTGAACCTGTATACGTTTCTTTCTTCTGTTGAAAACAAAAGACAGTTCATGGTAGCCGTTGACTTCCATAGTAGGAAAAAAATACTATGGAAGTCAATCTGAAAACTGTAAACTGTCAGGTCCTCTTCTTTTGTGTTCAACAGAAGAAAGAAACTCATACATGTTTGGGACAACTTGAGGGTGAGTAAATTATGACAACATTTTAATTTTTGGGTGAACTTTCCATTGTGGCCACATTGTATAAAATAAAACAAGGGAAATAATTAGTACACTGTGACAACAATTTAACTAGAATGAGGGAACTAATTAATAAAACACAGCCATCAATATCTATTTTTCCTTCCACATGTCATGTGCATATTTACATTCAAATGTAATAATTTATATTATTTCCATACAGGTGAGTCTTATGAATATTGACGCTAATGATATTGCTGATGGCAATCCTTCAGTTGTTCTCAGGCTAATCTGGAACATTATTGTATACTATCAGGTAAAGCACACTAACATTGTGTAATGGTAATGAAAGAGTTCAATTGTTCTTGTGAGTGAGTGTTTGATCTACTGAGCAATTGTGGGCTAAATTATTTTACCATTCTAAGATTAAACAGGTCACAAGACACCTAGAGAAATTCCCTTCCACCTTCAGTCTGCTGTCATTACCTTGTGGCAGTGATTCTTCAGGTCGTAGTTCTCCAGTATCACCTGGAGATGACATTTTCGGCACTTCATCCTCAAAAGGCAAAAGGTCATCTCAGAATCTCAAGTACCGTGGTACAGCTATAAAGACTCTGCTTAGCTGGGTGCAAAACTGCACAGCAAAGTAAGTGAATTAATTACCACAATAAAGACAAATGTGTGTTTCTCATTTGAAAATCCCAAAATGTATATTTGTCATAATTTACTCACCTTCATGTAGTTTCAAACCTTCTTTCTTCTGTGGAACACACAAAAAAAGACAGTTTGAAGAATGTAGTGATCGCTCTTTTCCATGAAATCAACGCTTTTAAAAAATGCACTGCTAAAGCATCATAAAAGTGGTTGATATGACATATGTTCGCTATATTCCCTTTAAAGCCATGCAGTGGCTTTCTGTTTTCACTTATAATCTCCTTCTCTAGTGAACTGTAATGTTGGATTATCAGAGAGTGTGTTGAATTTAAGAATCAGATCAGTTGGATTCCTAAACAAATCATTCTAATCAGAGTGGTATTGTGAACCAGTTCAAATGATTAATTAAAAACATATAACTCAAAAGAACAATTTGTTTCCAAATGAAGTGTCGCTTCTTCTTTCATGAATTCTTATGAGCACACATAAGTTGGATGTCAAGGTTGGATGTTATATTGTTCAGTAAATATAACATGAGTTTTGGTCTGTTGCTCACACAATACTACCAGAAGACATTTTTTATAGTATATGGACCACTTTTATGGTGCTTTTGTATAAATTTTTCCCACATTAACATGAAATTACACAGAATAAATAATTAAAAGAAAAAAATTGGAACAACATGCAGCTAATAAAATATTTTTTTGTGATCTATGCCATTGATTAATTGGATGAACTTCCATTATTTATTCAATCATATTATAAAATGCCATTTCAATGTTTTCCTTCAGATATGGGGTAGAAATACATGATTTTGGTAAAAGCTGGAGGAATGGAATGGCTTTTCTGGCTCTGGTTAAATTCTTCTGTCCTGAATTTGTGGACATGAGGAAAGCGTTGTCCTCTGAGCCCCGTCTAAACGTGGAGACAGCCTTCACAACAGCATATGAGTGGCTGGGGATTCCTCGGCTGCTGGATCCAGATGGTAACGCGCGCACACACACACACAACAGTCTGTTTCCTTTTCCTTGAAGAATAGCTGTGTATTGTTTGTGCCTTCTAGGGTGGGATCTGCTTCATGCTTAATTGCTGAATGACCTGCTTTCACTCTTCAGAAATGAATGTAATAAAAACACATGAGCAAGCCCAGAATTTTACTGCACAACTATTGTCTGCAGTAAATATTGGCTGTGAATTGTATAACAACGTGTTATTGCTTCTTAGTTTTGTGACTGGATAGCAAATTTATTTTTGAGTGGGATTCATCTTCAAAGGAAACTGGACCGCAATAAGGTTTGTTTGGTTATTTGACCTGCCCACTATCTTTTTTTTTTTTTTTTTTTGCACTAGATGTTGCAGTGCATTCGCCAGATGAGCAGTCTGTCATCACCTATGTAGCCCAGTTTCTTGAATGTTGCCCAGCCCATGGTGAGGTGAGGATGTGTTTATATTTCATATGAATCATTGAGTAGTAAAGCAGATTAATATTTATACATAGTCGTCGGTAAAGCTAACTAAGACCGGCTTATCTATAAACAGTAAAATTATTGTGACTAGATATGTCAAGAAGACTAAACGTGTAGTCTCATTTTACCAATGTGAACCCATTGCGGAATCTGTGTGGGGGAATCTCGCCCTCACGTTAAATTGTCAATCATGTGGATTCCTATTGAAATGTGTGGATTTTATCCGCAAAAACAAGCCGAACAATGGTAAAGGTGCTCCACGAGTATCAAGCTTGAAGGTGGTAACGGGATAGTTACCAAAATATGACAGCACATGTGATGTATAATGCATAATATAATGCATCCATGCATAATACAACTCCAAAATGTCGGAAATCTATTAATAGATCCTACTGGCATTTCAGAGACAAGGTAGGGGGGTTGGTTCAGACCCTGAATGATTCTGATTCAAATTATTATATATATATATATATATTATATATATATATATATTGCATAATTAATAATAAAAAAAACAAAAAACAAAGATTAGTGTCAGATTAGAATTATGGCTTAAAATTACAATTTTCTTTAGTTTTTTTGGTTGATGAACTATAGTATGGAAGCTCACCTTAGAGTAAATAATGTATACGTTTAAAAGATATATAGATATATAAAGTTGCATTTATATGTAAAATGTCAATATATAAAGCCATTTTTAAGAAATAATGTTACAAATGTTAGAAATATAGTCACAGTTATGAGAAAATTGTACTTGCAAGATATAAAGCCACAGTTGTGAGATGTTGTGATACAATGGAAATTACCTATGTATTTACGTTTTTTTCACTATAAGGTGTAAAATACATTCAAAATCAACCTAATGTACCACAATGGAACACATTATTTTATATTGTGATGTTTATTCTCAAGCAAACAAAATAAACAGTTATATCAGAGAAAGATATACTGCTAATTCCTTGCATTTACTGATTCACAGGACAGTGCATCAACTGATTCCTCTAGAGGCACACCAAACTCCATTGAAAGATGGGACAGACCTTGGATTGATTCGGTTAGCTGTGTGTTACAATCTAATGTCTCTGATGAAGCTTTGAGATGCCTTCATAACCCTTCTGAGACCTACCAAGAAGAACAAACCTACCTTACTGGAGATCAAGAGCTCAGCTCAGAGTCACTTCCTGTCTGTCCTTCAGACAACCCTGTGGGTTTAGCTGCTACACCTCAACATTTCCAAACCATGAAGAGTTCCAGCTGGTCAAATGGACAATCCCTGTCAGACTCCACTGGGGGGCAGTGTTGGGACTCTTTAGCATGGAAAACAGGCTTAAAAGTAAACCTGGAGGATGATGGGAACAGTTCTGAGGTTTCAAAGGAGGTCGTTTATGCGATGTCAATGCTGGATTCAGACGAGGAGGACGCATACAGCTACATCTTAGAGCTGGACCATAAAGAAGCTGGATTAGAGTCAAATGTCAACTTTGAATTAAATACAGTTATGGATGTACAGGGAAAAGAATTTGATTCGAATGTTGAGGGTACACTTGAATCTCAAGCAAGTGAAAGAAATTCATTGTGTCATTTGTATGATACACAGAGTCATTTAAAACCCACGGATGTATTGATATCAGGTGACAGCAAAGGTACAGACAACAGCACACTGGGACAAGTCAAGGACATCC
Source organism: Romanogobio albipinnatus (assembly GCA_023566225.1). Lineage (NCBI taxonomy): Eukaryota > Metazoa > Chordata > Actinopteri > Cypriniformes > Gobionidae > Romanogobio > Romanogobio albipinnatus. The sequence continues at coordinate 20,105,800 of CM042256.1, read as the reverse complement.
ACGTGTCCCAAAGGGACTGTGACTCTCTGCCGATGAATCAAACTGGTATAGACAACACAGAAAAGACTGCCAGATCATCTGATGATGGATGTTTGGACTTAGACTGTTCATTCAAAATGAAGGAGAGTATTCACCCAGATGTATTTACTCAGACTCACAGTGATGGTGTTGATGATGTGCAAGAGGAAAATGGTCTTAATAATGATACAATTAGAGAGGAACTTTTCCTATGTGCAGTGAAGGAGGGTCTATCGGAAAATGACCAATATGAGCAAAACAGTCTTTTAGATCAAAGTGTTTTGGAAAGAATAACCGAAGAATCTGCCGTTTCACATACACAGAGGTTAGAATTATATTCTACATACATTTCATTACCTGCTCATTAGAAATACATGCCTCTACCTATATTTTTGCCAAACTACACAATTCACTGAAATGAACATTAGTGGCAGTAAAATGCCAACTTTAATTTTAAGGATTAAGGAACTAAAAACACTCAAATTATGATTATGGCGGCAGATTTTTTGCATCACATTACCAGCTCCATATTTATGGCATTTCTTATAAGTAAATTTGCTCAGTAGCTCACCTGGTAAAGCATTGCACTTAAGATTCAGAGCGCCCCATGAAACACAAGTCATGATACAAAACTGATCATGTTTTAAATGGCACTCACTGGGCATTTCCATTTGAAACATGCAATAAGCGTAACATCATTCTGCAGAAAAGTTGCCGCAGGCATGTTTTTTCCAATAAGCCTGTTTGCTTTGGAACTAACCAATAACCGCCTTCTTCTGTGTTCTAGGAACGGGGGTTGTGGCCGAACTAGTTATGAGGTGGAAGAGCTACGTGTGCTTCTGTTCCTCTGGATGATCGCCTACTGCTGCCTTATATATCCTCACCTGGATATCTTCAGTCTATTAAGTAAAAACTAGCAATAGAGCTATATAATTACAAGGAGAGCTGCACAAAGTACAATGACGTGATGCAAACTCAGTTTATCTCCTTCCTTCTTACTGTTTGTAATTCAGGATCAGTGCTAAAACTTGTCCTCTAAATAAAGTGGTTTAGATCACATACCGTATTTACAGTTGAATGGTAAAGGCCCCGATACACTCACGGCGAAGATCTTTTTCGTTCTCGGATTGGGGGTAAAATGTAGTTAGAAATACATCACCAGCGGTACACTGTTAGCGAACATCCCGAAAGTTTCCAGAAAGTTTGCTTTGGCAAACTGTTTTGAACTCCCAAAATTAACTCCAAACGAACTTCAGTTTGGCCTGGTTTTGTTTTCTATGATTTTGTTTGAAGTATATCGGGGCCTTTACAGACTTTCAGTAGACAGTGTATTTTCAGTATCACATTGCGAGAGAATGTCAAAGGTCTTAAGGAGTGTTGAAACTTTGAAATTTTTTTTTTTTTTTTTTTCTCGGTTCACTGATATTATTAAGGTTTCGTTTACCAAAAACGCAATTTCTTTTTGCATGACTTTTAAAAATAGAATGCTTCAGGGATGACATAATTTTGTATTCCCTTAACTAAAAGTCAATAGGTTTTTTTTACCATTGGCTTTTGGATTCTTGGAGAAAATGGGAACACTTTACAATAAGGTTTCATTAGTTAACATTAGTTAAGTACTTTACTTTACATGAACAAAGAATTAACAATAGTTCTACAGCATTTATTACTCTTAATTTCAACATTTACTAATACATTATTAAAATCAAATGTTGTATTTGTTAAAGACTCCCTGTGGTGAAAATCAAGTTTTTAATGTTGTTTATATGTCGATGTTGTGTTTTTAATATGTTTTAAGACAAACCAGGTGCAAATTCATAAGTCAACACCATTTCTGAGTATTTTCTCCTTAAAACTCCAGTTCTATGATATTCAAAGCGTTTGTAAGGATGCTGATTTTTAGAAGGCAGTCTGAGATGGCGAATGGGAATTTGGTTTGTGTAACATTAGCAACACATTATTAGCTGTTTGATAACATAGTCAAGCAAAAGGTTAATCATATTAATTACCGCTATGTGTCCGACATTGTAAAGAACGATATCATTGTGCAGCGTTTACCTCAGTAATTTGACCGTGTGGATCTCTGGGCTGGTGTGAGTAAATGGAGGCGGGTATAATTTGCATATTTATGGATCAGTGTATACTTAATGAAGCGAGGGTGTAGAGTTACATTGAATCTATTTTAAGGCATGAAGAATTTTTTTTCACAGGGAAAAAAACGTTTAAATATGTATTTTTGGTGATCAAAGGCGAGTTTTAAGGGATAAAAATATACAGGCAGGCCCGGTTCTACCAGGGTGCTAAGCACCCTCAAACGCAAGCAAAAGCACCCTCAGTTGATACTGTAGTAATATACTGGCGAAACAGATTTGCTAATTTGGGTTTGCCCTTGGAGAGCGTCAAAGGCATCTATTTACAGCATGTTTTTGCAGTGGTGAGTAATCTAGCCAATCACAGTTGATCTCTTGAACACGATCAGAGGTGTTTAAGTTAGTCAGAATCTCGGCCAATTGCATGCTGCAAAGTTTCAGAAGTGACATATAAATGTGGGATTCACTCTGCACGAGACAGAAATATCCTCCTGAGACACAGAAATGTTTACCTCTGTAGAGGACATTATATTTTAGCAAATTTCTCTGACAACATACACAGTTGTAAGTCTGGATATTCTTATGAAAATATTTCCATTTATTACTCCCATTATTACACGTCTTTTTACATTACATATTGTCCCAAAATTTGTATCTTTTAATTTTCTCAATAAATGGTGGTGTTACAGAGCAGAGTATATATCATAGGATTTTTTATATCCATTTGTTATTTATGCTCCAAACAATGTAATGACCTAAAACAAATCTAAATTTACAAAACCTTTTTTCTGGTTCTCAGGAAGATGATGTTAAAATAGTAACGCATTAAAGCATTGTAAAGGCAGACTAATAGATTAATAGACAAACATTTGTAGCAATATATTTTTTAAATTCAAATTATTGGTAAAAGTGATGACTTGTAAATAATCGTTAATTTCTCAGTGTACACTGCTATGGTGGAGCCATTGCTTGTAAATACATCTACATCTACACTTTACTAGAGCACCCTCAGTGATTTGATTCTGTATCCGGGCCTGACTACAGGGGGACTTTAACATTAGTTAATGCACTGTGAACCACCATGAACAAACAATGAACAGCTGTATTTGTATGAACTAGCATTAACAAAGATTAATAAATACCGTAACAAATGTATTGTTCATTGTTAGTTAATACATTAACTAATGTTAACAAAATAAACCTTATTGTAAAGTGTTACAGAGAAAATAACTTGTTTTCAGGTTTTACAACTCATTCCTGCAGCACTATTAATATTGCCTTTTTGCTGCTGTCCCTTAAATATGCACATAACTGTCCTTGCATGGGACATGAGCAACAAGGTTCAGTGTTATTTTTTAAATATATTTTTTACTTGTGTATTTTATTTGTTTAAGTGATTGGTTTCTTGATATTTTTATTTGTCTGAATCTATGCACTGATACTGTTTTACTAATTTATTTTGTTTCATTAACTGCTATATAAAACAACCTTAATCTGACATGTATAATATTGCACAATTTTGAAAAGCATTAAAGAATAAAATAATACAAATATTTATTTTGACACTCATTGTCAACCCCAAAATGGTAACGGTGGGTAGTAGAAATAGTTTGACAGTTGAATGCTTCATTATTGAAGCTTAATATAATGGAGAGGCCTTGCAGTAATACTCTCATTAGAACAGTAGTTAAAATGTTTAACACTTCATCAGATGTACAAACATGTTGCAATTTATAACAAATGTTTACATGCACCAATAAATTGACTTTATTGCTGTTCGTCCCAGTAAGACGAAAATGTGTGTTTGTGTGTGTTTGTGTGTGTTTGTGTGTGTGTGTGTGTGTGTGTGTGTGTGTGTGTGTGTGTGTGTGTGTGTGTGTGTGTGTGTGTGTGTGTGTGTGTGTGTGTGTGTGTGTGTGTGTGTGTGTGTCCGATCCGTGGACTTTGCATTGGGGGGGATTTCTAAAACAGGGCCAAACTACTGCTCAATCTCAGCAACTAGGAAGCATGTTTATTTGGAAAAAGGCTATGTTTCCTGTACCCTTAGAACTGTATAATCCATAACAATGTGCTGATTCATTTTAATCTGTTGGATCATTCAAAAAATTTAATTCCGAATGAAATTGACTCGTAATATGGAATCTATTGTGGCCCAGTAGTGCACAACACAACAAAATTGAAAAAACATACATAAGTTCACAACACAACGTAAAGGCCACAACACAATTTAAAAGCTACAACACAGCATAAAGGCCACAACACAACGAAAAAGCCACAGCACTACGAAAATGCTCCCGACCACTAGGGGGCTCTTGGAGTGCGGTAAAGTTAGTTTTCATTGCCATTGTTCTATAGATTCGCCAGTCTTACAAATATATAAACACTACGATCAGTTTTAAGTGTGCAATTGACCTATCGGTAAGCCCCGCCCCCCTTAGTTACTGTTGCTAACTCGGACAAACAAACTACAGTATATCTTAAAATGACAGCTGTCAGTGTAAAAACCTATCCCAAGATGTTTTTGGACACAGAATGTAGCGTATATCCCGTCCGAATGATGGCCAAACTTAACTGATGGTTTATCAAGTTTATTATGTCCTTTTTCACTCCAAAAAATCATTGTAAGAGCTGAACAAACAAAGGCACTGAAATGTAGACCTTCGTGTTTTTGACCTACAGTGTTACATGACGTGAGAACAGTTAGTTATTTCGGTTTGTATGTTAGCAGGGACTTTAATCGTAACTTAACGAGAGTATGACAAACAGAAATCCTCTCAGGATCCCTGGAATCAGTGTTACAGGACCTCAGGCACGACATTTGAGCATTTTTGTAGCATAAACACCATACAATCGATGAGAGCTTCGGATTTTCCAATGTTTCTCTATGGTGCTGACACCTAAAGATGTCCGAGTTCCGGTCCCAGCGCAACTGATACTCAACTGCTATTGGCTCATCTGCGTTTGAGGGGAGGGGCTTACCGATAGGTCAATTGTTTATCGACATGAAATATCAATTCAAAATCACCAACGTGCATTATAGCATATTTATACTCGAAAATGCTTTGACACGCTTAAGTGTCAATGACGCCTAAGGGAACATCTGCCAATTCCACCAAGTTATTGAAACGTATAATTGTATTAATTAAAATTACATGTTAAAATTCCATAGCTTGATTGTATTGGTAAAACTCAGTTGTGCACAACACAACATTGGAATTTGAACATTAAAATACAAATGATACATTTCAACCACTTGGCAGACGGGTTCCCTTTGGCATAATTGACAAGCGTGTCAATCCGTTTTCGAGTATAAATATGCAGCTATAATGCACGTAGGCGATTTTGAATTGATATTTCATGTCGATATATAATTGCACACTTAAAACTGATCGTAGTGTTTATATATTTGTAAGACTGGCGAATCTTTAGAACAATGGCAAGGAAAACAAACTTTACCGCACTCCGAGAGCCCCCTAGTGGTCAGGAGCATTTATGTTGTGGCTTTTTCGTTGTGTTGTGGCCTTTCCATTGTGTTGTGGCTTGATTCCGTTGTGTTGTGGCTTGTTTCTGTTGTGTTGTGGCTGTATTTCGTTGTGTTGTGAACTTATGTATACTTTTAAAATTGTGTTGTGTTGTGCACTACACTGTAAAAAAAAAATTTGGGGGAAACATTTTGAAAATTGATCATTACTGGGCCACCGTAGGAATCAAATAAAGTATATAAAATGTGTGTGTGTGTGTGTGTGTGTGTGTGTGTATCTGGGGTCGATAAAACAGCCAAACTGTTCAAATATGTACGACTAAGCATTGACTGGGTGAGATTTGTGCCCTCACTACAGCAATCCAACAGCTTCTGAGAATGTGTTTGTTTGCTGTCAAGGTCAGGGTTGCTAATCAATGTCAGTATCTTTCAACATTTCCCTTGGAAAACGATCCGAAGAGGAGTTTGGACAGTTACGTGTACCCCTAGCTGTGGTTTTTGTGCAGCAGTGAATTATCAAGAGATTATATATAGTATTATTTTGCTAGTAGCAAAGCTGCTAATCCTCAATTCTCCGGGGGGAATTGGACAAGCCTGAGAGACACAGGCGCTAAACAGTATGGAAGCCTTATGAATGCCTTAGTGCTCTGCGATTACCTTTTCTTTGGTTTGTTTGCTGCTTATAGCAGCGAGAAGCAGAGGGGAAAACATTGTTTCTCCTAAGTTGGACTTTCCTTTGCCCTTGTCAAGATATTGAGGATATCACATGACCTCCTCTCAATAAGGTTTGATAAATGGGCTTCTCAACTTCACAGAGGCCTCAGTGGAGAGAAAATATTTCTGTCATCCCTAACCTAAAGAAGACCCTTACAGCTCTCACTCAGTATTATAGGCATGATGGGAATGCAAGCGCAATTGTGAACCAGGAACTTCCCAGAGAGCTGGAGACATCAGAAAGGGCCAGTTCTGAGGACAGACAAACTTACTTTGATAAACACTGTTATTCAACCCAGGCGTTATACAAATATTAAGTTGCTTCTTGCTTGTTTCGCGACACTTTCAAAGTGTGCAGTGAGTGGTGCTATAACCACATTCAGATGTATTCGAAACGTGAATCTGACAATGTTTTATTTGCATTAGTTGTTGTACGTATTACAGCAGTTCAGAAATTGTCTTTATTCAGAAGTCTTTATTAACCCATTTAATCCCAAATTTTCCCCAGACATGAAAATATCTAAATGATGTGTCATTAGTAACCCCTTGAAATAATCAATAATTATTTTATGAAATGTTTATGGAAAAGTGTGCAGAAAATTGTGTTTTGTGGCCTGTCACAATTGTGACCGGTGGGATAATGTGTATATTGAATTAACATATTTCTATCATCAACATTCATACACTGAACAAAATTAGAAACGCAACACTTTTGTTGATTGTGGCCGTTGAAATGTTGGTCCCCTCCTCTTCAATGGCTGTGCGCAGTTGCTGGATATTGTTTTCAGCTTCCAGGAATTGTGTACAGATCATTGTAAACATGGGGCCTGATTGATGTATGTATACCTAAATGCACTGTATCGTCCCATTCTTTTGTCATAATCATACTTTTGTGTAAAAAGGATTAAAATTGTTGCCGTTGTAGCTACAATTGCGAGATGTAAACTCAATTGTGAGAGAGAGAAAAAATCGCAATTATCTTGTGTTATTTATATTATATTAATATTATTAATTTATTTATATTAATGTTTTATCCTGTGGCGGAAACAAGCTTGCATACTATTTTTATGTCAACAAGGTCACACAAGCAAAAGATGCTCTTTTGATCATTCTCAAATCATGACAAATTTTAAACAAACTCCAAGACGGCTGTATTTTTTATTTTTTATCTTGTTTTGTAATGATCAAAATCATTAATTGACAGATGCTGATTTTACATAATGACCAGAGAAATGGTGAGTGAGTTGTTCACAAAAGAAAAGTTTTGAGAATAAGAACAACCAGTCTGAAAAAATAAAGATGCATAGCCTGTTACAGCCTCTGTACAAGTGCTGCTGCAATAAAAGCAAATGGATGCATATCAAATACTAGGAAATACAGAGATTCTTTGTTTTTTATTGTTCACTCAATGTGTAATGCAGATAATAATTTGTAATGAAAAAAAAAAAAATTCTCTCACTAGTCTCAGACTTTTGGACCCCACTGTATATTTGAATCTAATCCAGTACAGAAGGAGCTGTCTTAAGCCAGACATTCTGTTTGTGGCCAATTGCAGCTCTGTAAACAACAAGCTCAAGAAGCGTCATTCTGAATTCAACTGTTGTAAACATGCCAATAAAATGGAGAGAAAGTGACATTACACACTGTCTAAAACATTGATTTTCTTTCCCCCTTTGACAGGTTTGCAGAGATCCAACTCCCAAAGTTTGCTTTGGAAATAACATACTTCAGAGACTCTATTGAGAAGTATGGTGTTCACTCTATGTTCTTCAGATCAGCCAGTTGTACACAGCCCTCAAAGGTGAACGATCTGGTGTTGACTCTTGTGATGGTATTAATTTTAAACATCTATCACAGCACAGTATATCACTGGCTGATTGATTGTGTCTCTCTCTGCAAGCTCTGTATGCAATGATCTGATCTTGGATGGAAGCCCAATATAAAATAGGGGTATAATAATAATTATAATAATAATGAATAAATAAACAATTACTGAGTATGTTATAGGATTTATGTTTAATTGGAGTGTAAACAGTAAATACATTAGTTTAAAACCTACTAATTAGTGACTGCTAAGATTTAGAGAATTAGAAGCTGTGCTTCAATTGACTATCACAGAAAAAAGGCACAAGCTACCACGGTATCTTAAGATGTGAAGACTTCTTGATCAACAGTCTGAGAGGAAGACATCCTAAAGTCATCATTCCTAAATTACTGATTGCCTACTTTTTAAAACTAAATTCAATCAACCTGCACACACACACACACACACACACACACACACACACACACACACACACACACACACACACACACACACACACACACACACACACACACACACACACACACACACACACACACACACACACACACACACACACACACACACACACACACACACACACATTTAAGTACTGAAAACCCCTGACACTGAAGTCTAAAACTGTGTTGCATCACTAAATACAGAGCAACAGTTAATCATGAGTGATTGCATTCACAGAATGGGGGTGGAAACAGGTTAATGTTTAAATGTTACTCGGCCGATGCTTGAAGGACTATAAATTGACGCCACTCCATCTGAACAGTCCCCTGTCAAGAGAACTTTGATGGTAAGTTACAATTATTTTGCTTAAAGAGCTATGATTTAAACTAAATTTTAAATAGCTACTCTCCCAGCAAGCAATAGCCGTCATTTCACTGTCTCTGTTAACTATAGACCCGATAGTCCGGCTATCAGTAACCCACTTTTAGACATATAGACATATGATATTCCATCATGTAAGCAACGTCAACAGTGATTACAAGGCATTTGGTTTCATTTCTTTGACATATTCATGTTCTAGATGACTAGTCTATTCTAGGGCTATGGTTAGACATCTAATACATTTTCATTGACAGCCCAAATTTTGCCTTGTTTTAGCCTAGACGTCAGGGCTGTGTTTGGATGGCTATTAGACATCCTTTAAATGCAAAATTGCTTGCTGGGATTAGTGCAAAATCACAAAGTTTGTACAATGCTGTGCCCTCTGGTCATAAAACAGGTGATAAAATGTTGGGAAAGATTTATTGCTGTGCGATTGCTGCCCTGCTGGTAGCAACGGCCTGGGCCGCACCCCATGAAGGTCACGACCACGGTGGTCACACAGCCGAGCACCACCACCATCTCCACCATGGGAAAGACGAACCCCACCCCAGCCACGAGGAGGGCAGCGATGCCTGCCACCTGCTTGCTCCACACAATGCTGACTTCGCCTTCTCTCTCTACAAGAAACTTGCATCCCATCCTAAAGCCCAGGGCAAGAACATTTTCTTCTCTCCGCTCGGGATCTCAATGGCTTTGAGCATGCTTGGTCTGGGTGCCAAGGGCAGCACTCATTCACAGATATACAGCACTCTGGGTTATGGTGAGTTGCAGCCAGAGCAGGTCAATGAGGGTTATGAGCACTTGCTCCACATGCTGGAACACAGCCAGGAAGCCATGCAGCTGGAGGCAGGAGCTGGTGTGGCCATCAGAGAAGGCTTCAAAGTGGTGGACAAGTTCCTGAATGATTCTCAGCACTACTACAACAGTGAACCCTTCAGCGTTGACTTCTCCAAGCCTGAAATTGCTGCTGAGGAGATCAACAAATTCATCGCCAAGAAAACACATGACAAGATAACCGACATGGTGAAGGACCTGGACGCAGATACAGTGATGATGCTGATTAACTATATGTACTTCAGAGGTACTAAATAAACTTCTTTTTCATTCAGCGATATTCCTGTAATTATAATTTCTTTGATCTGACCTGACATTCTTGCAATTTGTCTTTATAGGGAAGTGGGACAAGCCATTTGATGCAAAATTGACCCACAAAGCTGACTTCCAAGTGGACAAGGACACCACCGTGAAAGTTGACATGATGAAAAGAACCGGACGCTATGACATCTATCAAGACCCTGTCAACCAAACTACGGTCATGATGGTGCCCTACAAAGGCAATACTTCCATGATGATCGTTCTTCCTGATGATGGGAAGATGAAGGAGGTTGAAGAATCCATCTGCAAAGACCATATTAAGGACTGGCACGAGAAACTCTTCAGAAGGTAATATTGTCGATACCTCCATATTTAAATTCATGTACTAGTTTACTTCAGACCAGACGTTTAATGGTTGTTTAGTTGCACAGAAATGTGGGAACTTGGAAATGGCCATAGTAGCTGATATACCATATCTTACATTTCTGCCCTTCAGTTCTGTGGACCTGTTTATGCCCAAGTTCTCCATCTCTGCAAATTTCAAACTGGACAGCATTCTGCAGGAGATGGGAATAACCGATGCATTCACTGACACAGCAGATTTATCCGGGATCACAGAAGAGGTCAAAGTCAAGGTGTCAAAGGTACGTGTGAACACCAATGGTTGATAGACCTAAAGCTCTATACAGTCATGTTCACATTTTGAACCCAATCTCCAGGTTGTCCATCAGGCAGTCCTCAGCGTGGACGAGAAGGGCACAGAGGCAGCAGCTGTAACCACGATAGAAATAATGCCCATGTCCCTGCCAGACACCGTGAAGCTCAACCGGCCTTTCATTCTATTGATTGTAGAGGCCAGCACCAAGAGCATCCTCTTCATGGGCAAGATTACCAATCCTACTCCAGACAAAATTTGCCAGCCCACTGCAGATGCAGATTGCTAATCTTCATGTAGATCTCATTGTAAGCTGCAATAAATGTTGATTTGATTGTAATCAAGTGAGTCATCATTTAAAAAAATGCTCTGTAGCACTTCACTTTACAGTCGCATATACATACTATGTACTTATTGTAGTAATGACAGTATAACTGGGTAATAACTAGACACTAACCCTGAACCTAACCTTAACCCATGTAGTTACCTTACATTACTCAGTACTTTCATGGGTAAGTACACTATAAAGTGCACATGCAGTAAAATAAAATGCAACCAAATGCATAATATATTTCTCAATACTGGTCTCAACATAACGCTGTCTGCAAATTTGAGCTTATTAACCCTTTCCTCGCCATTGACAGGAATTTCCGTCATCTGTGCGAAATCGCTGCCCCACCATTAAAGGTCCAGCTTTGCGTGTCTTCACTGTTATATGGTAGGGGGCACTATTAGGTATCTTCTGAAAGAGTACTGACTCTCCTGACCAAAACACATGAAAAGACGATGTGTTTCAGAAACAAGTGATATCTTATGTAATCATGTAATAATGTGATCACCAACATTAAACAGCATATAAATCAAAACTGCCTAATGTTACTGAATGAAACGTCGACCCAGGACAAGCTATAGGACTGTGCAAGCAGTAGGGATGTTGATGACTCGATCCACTGCATCTATATTTTGATCATCAAAAAAGATGTTCATAAAAAAAGAATGCATGAAGCTAGAATAAAATAATAGTTATTATAAAAATAAAATTGTTGTTGTTTAAATGCAGTCTGTTCTTTCTTTTGATATGTTGCATGTTCAGATATTCATCCAACACTATATTCTGGGGGTATTCTGGGTATTCAAAAATGCTGATGGGGAAAGAGTTAAATTGTGCTTCTTATTCTGTACACATTTAACTTAAATGTATTAATCAAACTCATTAAAGTAACATTGGTTAAATGTCTCGGTGGTAGTAATTCTGTAACACGTTCTGTTCTTGCCTCACTGATATTCCTCATGAGTCCTGCAAACGAACAACAGACATTTCGATTTGCAGCATTGATCTTTTTCTGTAGTCTTCATCTAGTCACTCACTGCATAGTTTAGCAGGTGATACTGGACTACACAGATCCTACTATTATGTAATATATAGTGGAACATATGCTGTATGCATATGCTATAACCTTACATATGTAGGGGTCCAAAACTTTAAGACCATCATTGTAGAAAATGCTTCTAATTTCCTCAGCTTTTTTTTATTCTATGTTTTAGCACAATCCTAGAACTTTCTGTTTATTTCTAGATTCTTATTCCCATATTTTCAAAGTGGTCTTAGACTTTGGACTCCACTGTTGATAGCGCTTTGTTGGCTCTCTGTTGTCAATTTTTTTTAGATCAAATGTATTGAGATGAAACAACACCATTGGAATTAACTTTTGCTTTCTGAGTCCTAAAACTTAAACATATAGAAGTGCATATATAAAGATAATAATACCAATTTAAAAAACAAAAAAAAAACAACAACAACCAGAAAACAGAAACACTAGGAGGGTTACTACCAAAATGTATGTCTTAAAATAAAATCATTTCTTGTTTCTAATTCTAACGGGGGGAAAGATAAAAAAAATACAGCTTTGTTTTGGGTTGCACAACATAGGAAAGGATGAAATAACCTCTGGTTCTTTCCCCTCACCTCTCTGACCTTTAACCTTTCAATAGAGCTTCTAGTCCAGGACATTGTGCTCAATCAATACTACGTACTCCATAAAACCAACACAGCATGCTGAGGAACGTCTGTCTCTTCTACAAGATCAAGAGTGCAAATAAAACAAAATGAAATTAAAGCCTTATTGTGTGAGGTATGCAGTAAGGAAATAGATTACATCAGGCTGATACTCATTCCAAAATAACTCTGGCAATGTCTCTGGGCCATATGGCACTTCCTCCAGTGTTTTTGCTCAAGCCTGATGTCATCATGTGGTTGTGAGCAGGGCCGGCATTTGCTATAGACGAGTTTCCCGGGCACTTCCGGTTTACTTCCTGTTTCTGCCTAGAACTTCCGGCCCAGGCTGAGTAGTAATGTACAAATTTGTGACAAATCCTTTCTAGCTTTTATTTATTTGTATCAAACTGATTTATTTTCTTTTACTTACTCTTATTTATTTTTATATCAGTCACTTATTTCTTTATTTATTAATTTTATTGATTTAATATTTTATTCCAGTCTTTTTCTTTTTGTGATATTGTGAGATTTTTTCCCTGTATTTACTTTGTTTTTATTTAATTAAAAAAAAATCATACATTAAGGAGTTAATGAAATTGTCCCTTTGTTATGGAATAGGATCAATAAAAATTAATTCATTTCTTCTCAAATCAATTTGTTTATTGTCATGTGTCAATATTTACAATACATGAAAAAGAATAGCACTCAAAAGTTTTTTTTTTTTTTAAACTCTGTTTTGTCTTATCAATAATCACAACACCAGAACGGGAACAATAACAATAAATGTACACAGGTTTTTATAGCTTTATAATATATATAAAATAAAGGAATATGTACAATAAAAAAAATAAAAAAAAACACCAGAAAGGGAAAAAAAAATAAATTTACACCGGTTTTTCTAGCTGAAAGTATATGGTTGATGGTCGAAACATTCTCCTTCCGACCAAACATTCAGCAATCACCACGAGTTGTTGCAACCGCGAACAGCACAATATGTCCCGGAGCCGTGTCGGCGTGTAACACCACCCATAGTTAACTTTTTCTGCACGCTAACCAAAGACAGTAAAAGACGCTAACCGGAAGTCGTTGGCAGAGTGAAAGGATAATGGCGGCCCGCCTATTTCACTCAGGAAACTCGTCTATAGGCGAGCTAGGCGGTTGCCTAGGGCGACAAATGTGTTGGGGGCGCGCGCAGGCGCCCTCTAGTGGCGCCCTTTAACTTACTTCCCATTAAGCATAGAATTAAAACAAGCTAAATAAAACATACTGTTTATTAAACATGATCATCCTTGGGCGCCCCCTCAGCCGCACGTTTAATTACTTAACCTGATTATTAGATTGAATTGATAGTAAGTATTGTCGAGCACAGGCGTTCAGGCGTTAGGTCAGGCAAGTGCTCATCACTGGCGCGTTCTTCAAAATGTGGTCTAAACCCTCGAGTGCACAGGGACGGAAAAAGAGAAAGGCACACGATCAAAAGAAAGCCCAGTATAGAGGTAAGTCTTCTCATCTCAGCCATAAAGCTGTCAAACGAAATAAATTTACTTCGTATTATCGATATTATCAACTAATATTGGACGGCATTGGACGTTTTATTGCTGTCACTAAGCTATCACTAGCTAGCTAGTTATCTACATATTACTACGCATTTCACTGACAATAAGGAAATCCAGACGAGGCAAATTTTAATGCTGCGTCAATTTTGAAGGTGAATAGAAATGCCAGAAACAACTGTTCATCTTTTATTATTTAAGAAAGGGATAGAGCTACAAGAACTTATATATTTTAATTTTTGTAGTGGTAAGTACAGTGTATCCATAATAGCACTTTTGTTCGTAGAGGGTATAGTTAATCCAGTTTATGGGTCATAATTTGTGTATCATTTAAGTCATAATTAGCTTTTTAAGTCTTGGAGTAACTATAGGAGCATTTTTGTTTATATAGTTTTTATAAATACTTAACCCATTTGTGCCCAATTTTTTTCTGAATGGCATGTTCTGCATTTATTTTCCCCAGGTTTTTGTATTTTTTCTTGAAAATCGTATTTGAATCTGTGGCAACTATAGTTGCCGGTGGGCAAATATGTTGTATGCACCCCTTCAATGTCAAATATGTATAAGAGGAGAACATTTAGCATCTAACTCAAAATAACTGCTTTCAACAGATCAATCTTTATTCATAATCAAATTTATTATGTTTGACTAAGTATACTAAAAACTATAGATCTATTGTAAGATTTGTTTTGTTTGGATGATTCTAGAGACCTTCATGATTACGTTGATATATATATGTCAACTAAAAATACTTATTAGGAACATGAAAATATCCTTTCTTTGGGAGGGTTTGCCTTCGTTGTGCTCCCTGGAAGTAGGAGTAGGAAGTTGGCAGTCTCATGTGACAGGAAGTTAATACTTTTTTTTTTCTTGAATCCTTTATTTGGTTGTATGCTTGTGTGTCATTAAGATATAAAACATGGATAATATCTAGAAAAATACTTACAGAAGGAAAATGACACCTATACACTGGCAACTATTTGCTGGTGGGTTTTAACAATTAAGGGGGGGGGGGGCCGGCCCTGGTTGTGAGTTTTTTCGAGGGCTGACTAATGAGTGGTAGGTGGTGATATGACCAAAATCTTATATATATATATATATATATATATATATATATATATATATATATATATATATATATATATATATATATATATATATATATATATATATATATATATATATGGTAACACTTTACAATAAGGTTGTATTGGTTTATGCATTAGTTAACATGAATTAACCATGAATTTGAATAATGAATCACAGTGCATTAACTAATGTTAACAAGATTTTAATAATGCATTAGTAAATGTTGAAATTACCATTAACCCTTAACCCTTTAGGCGCCAGAGGTTTTTTCCTAAAACGTTAAATTTTGACATCTTAATTTCAAAAGGATATATCTTAAAAGTGATAAAAGATAGAGACATTCTGTAAATTAGAGAAATATTAAGGATGACCCAAAGTTTATGTAGGGATTACATTTTCCCATCTAATTTGCATATTATGACGTCATATGGTAGTAGCCATCGTGGATTATAGAATTTTCCTGACAAGTCACATGTTTAAATGATAAAATGCAGCACTTCTTTGCCCCCAAAATGTCCCTCACCTTCTGTATTCTATATTGTACAATACTGAATGCTCGGGTAAATAGTAAATAGTAAACAAACTGTGTAAATCATTACTAATAAATGGTAGAAACAAACCGAATGCATGTAGCGGTTGGCCTTTTTCTGTAGAGATTTTCCATTTACTACATACAGTAGGCACTCTGATTCCATGTATGGGGCACATATATATTATTCATATGACACACAAACACAAGTAGACAAAACCTGTTTAGTTCAAAAGATCAAGCGCCACGGCAAGGCAGAGATCATGAGTGAGATGACGAGAGACAGACGCACGTGCACCCGCCGAGTATGCACAGTCACTACTGTCATTGTCATTGCGACTCCCCACCCTGCCTCCAAGGAATCAAGGAATTTTTATTGCCAAGTACATTTTTACACATACACGGAATTTGTTTTGGTGTTGTGCGAGTCACACCGAGTCGCCATTCTGCGGCACCTTCTTGAGTTGGACAGAAAATACAGCATAACATGAGGAGAGGTAGGGAGGGGTGAGGAGATGATAAAAAAAACAACCCCCAGACTATGCTCCTACAGGAGCACAGTTTGAGAACAGTAAAAAAACATCTCAGCAACATGAGCACACATTACAACATGAAACACGACTTGCAACAGGGGAGAGGAGTGGGGGGTTGAGGTGTCCCAGCACAGCCAGGCGTCCCGGTCCTGCAGCCATTTCAGGCGCTGGTCACAGACCCGCTTGTCAGACTGGGGGTACAAAGCGGCAAAGGTGAGAGATGGGTGTGTGCATAAATGTGTGTCTGTAAAGTTCATGTGCATGTTTGTGTAGGCCTGAAGAGTCATGCCTGGCACCATAATTTCAGTGCTCCAGTCCGCAAGTTGCTATGGAGACAACCTTGATCAGATCCCAGTCCGAGTCAGCAGGTGATTGGGGGATGAATGCAAGAGCGTCTTCCTGCAGTGCTCTTCTGGGGGAGTTGTTGTCTCAACAGCGGCCTTGGCCAAGGCCGTGCTGGTTGAGGGAGCCGAAAGCAGATAAGATTGGAATTGTTTGGTCTGGGAGCGAGTAGCCACAATTTATGACTACTCTCTTAGTTCGTTCTGGTCTCTGAAACGATCCTTTTGCAAAGCAGTGAGCTTCTCCGTGATGATATCCATCTTGCGTTGCAACTCCATGATGTTATCCATATTGCGATTAATAGTCCCAGTTTGAGAGATGACCGCTCTGCCCACTGCTTCAATCATGACGGGCAGCCTTGTGGAGCTTTGAACCGCTGTCACCGCTTCCTGAATTCTTCGATATCCCTGGGCAATGCCTGATCCAATCAGCAGAAACCCTGTTACCATGAATCCGAATAGGTACTTCAATGTCCTCTACGGAAAGTGCCGCTAGACACACAACATGCCACCTCTCCCACGCGTCCATCGTATAGCCAGCAGCAAACGTTCTGGCAGGGCAGTCAGGTTCCCCCGAACCCAAGCTTCTCATCGAGAAGATGGTGTCAATTGCGTTGAGAGACCAGTTGATCAAATCCATAATTTTTAGTTCGAGAGCAGTGCGTGGAGAGTCTCTCAAGTTTAAGACAGTAGACTAGACGAGACGAGAGAAGCAAGCAGGGGAGGAGGGAGGAGGGAGACGAGAGGGAGAGAGAAGAGAATGCGACCGCCTTCGCTGAGAGCCAGAGGGTAAGTTGCACGTTGCACCCTAACTGTCCTATGAATACTTCGACCTCATCTAACATACCCAGTGGCATTAAACAAAGTCTCCACCACAATACTGTTGCCGCGATTGTGGAGAGGCACACGGTCAGAAGACAAAGCTTCATGGCTAGCATGGTAAAAATCTCCCGCCTTGTTCCCCACACAACTAACACACCTGCTAACTTCGCTATGAAATTTGACATCCTATTTGACAAAATCGTCCGTTTTATTCAGTGCCGCATCTTGTCGAGTAAACTCGACCGTGGTGCCTAGAGGGTTAAAGACCTAGACAGCACGTGCATGAGTAAAGAAGCTTCAAGCTTTCATGACGTTCTCGCGCACGTTTAATCTGAAACACACGCGAGAACTGCCGTCTCTGTCTTCTAGTCTTGTTTGTTTCTCATTGCTATCAGGGCCGGCCCAACCCCTTATGGGGCCCTAAGCAGAATTTTATTTGGGGGCCCCTCGGCGCCACCAATATTATGACTATTGTCAATTCTTGATAATTCGCACACCCAGTATCAATGTTAGTAGTTGTAGCTGTGTTGCTTACACCATGTCTGGCTGTCATGTTTTTACCCTTACACGGTTTTTCATTAAGTAGCAAACCCACAAGAGGTGTCAGGTGTTATAGAGTTAGTTTACCCAAAAATGAAAATAATGTAATTTATTCCTCATCCTCATGCCGTTCCAGGACTGTAAGACCGTTCATCTTCTGAACACAAATTAAGATATTTTTGTTGAAATCCAAAGGCTCAGTGAGGCCTCCATAGGGAGCAAAGCAATTTACACTCTCAAGACCCATTAATGTACTAAAAACATATTTAAATCAGTCCATGTGAGTACAGTGGTTCAATATTAATATTATAAAGCGACGGAAATATTTTTGGTGCACCAAAAAAAACAAAATAACGACTTATAAAGTGATAACCGATTTCAAAACGCTGCTTCATGAAGCTTCGGAGCGTATGAAATCAGCGATTCAGTGGTTCAGAGCGCCAAAGTCAAGTGATTTCAGCAGTTTGGCGGTTTGACACGCGATCAAATCATGATTTGACTCACTGATTCGATACGCTGCGAAGCTTGTTTTGAAATCGGTTATTTCATTTCATGTGCGCTTGGGGCCCCCCCCTGGCCCTGATCGAGTAAACGGTGAGGACATTTCTGCAGAACTGTATATCCAGTGTAGTTACATAATACAAAATAGAGACATCATTCTTAAGATTCATCTGTGGCAAGGACGAAAAAGAAGAGGAACAAGACGAGGATAAAGCCAAGCAAGAGAAACGAATAAGTGTTGTAAATCTGTTTTAAAAAACGTGCTTTTTATAAAGGTTTCCGTGTGGTATCAGAGTGTGTACGGGTTTTTATTGTACTTACCTTGTAGCTACATGAAACAAGAGGAGAACAAGAACAACTTTAATTTACAGGCAGCAGATTCATACTTACCCTGTAACTACACAAAACAAGAGGGGAACAAGAACCACTTTAATTTACAGCCCACAGATTCATACTTACCCTGTAACTACATGGATAATTACCCCTTAATTAAAAAAAAATACTTACAGTATAAATAATGTGTTAATTTTTCTGATAGTTGCCCCTTTATTCCCCCAATATTACATATTGTTCCCTTATACCTACACATACTTACTTTATAGTTACACTATAATTACCAACAATTATGCTGTAAATTCTCTTTACTTACGCAGTACTTTCTGGGCCGTAATCTAAAGCGTTACCAAAAAAACTACAATATAACAACAATACAAATGAAATAGACATACCTGAAAAACTAGATAGACCTATATACCTTATGTGCTAGAGCAGTGGTTCTCAAACTTATTATACCAAGTACCACCTCAGAAAATTTTTGGCTCTCCAAGTACCACCATAATGACCAACATTAAAATACAGTAGCGTAGTAGGCCTAACTATTCAGCTACAGTTCTTCAATGTTAAAAAACAAGGCAGTTTATTCCTAATAAGAATATTTATTGTTGTCAGCCACTTTAGCATTGTAAATACACAGTTTGTACATTAACACTGCACTTTGCTTACATACAGGTAAATAAAAATAATTAAATGATTAAATTAAAATGTGTTGTACCTAAAAGTTAAATTAAAATTGTACTGTACTTAAATGTAAAAAAAAAAAAAACTTTACTCAAATAAAGATTCAATTAAATTATTGTTTTGACATATTTTTTTTAAAGTCCCTGTAATGTCAAAGTTAAATATTTGTTCTGAGTTTGTCACACCACAGAAAAATGTGTTATTAAACACCCAGCCAAATTTGAATGATTTTGAATGAAACGCAAGCAAAATCTTGAAAGAATTCAAACGCTGAAGGCGTGTCCGCTGTCTGCGCTGAAACCACGCCCACTCAAGGGAAAGCTGCAGTAAGCACCGAAGACAACATGGGTGGGCACGTACTGCAATGATGGCACCAGATGTTGGCGGGATGGAAGGATGAAGGGAGGGGTGGTAGATAGTCGGTTCGGCCCCATTCTACAGTGGATTATCAGTGAATCCCAGTTGTCTCTGATGAAAGTTTTTAAAACTATCCGGTGTAAAACGATCACTGCAGAGGCAGATGTTGATGGTGATCAAGGTAGCTGTTCACAAAATTAATCCACCTCTTCTTGATATCATCGACTTTATTTTATAAGCTGATTTGTAATTTATTGCATCTAGGTAATATGCATATACGTGACGAAGGCATAATTAACTAGCTAACTGTAGGCGGTAGTAACTAAAGGTAGTGACAGTAACTCACGATTGAACGGGCGAACTGAATCTGAACTGAGCCAGGCTCAGTGGCTCCAGTGCGTCATCGAGCAACCGTTTTAGTACTAACGTTACACAGTTCTCAGTCTTTGTAACGTGTTTCAGCAATACATTTCTAACATTTATAATTTATAAACAAATTTTTAGAATTGACTTTACAGTGAGTTTAATTTAGTGATTCCTCTGTGTACCACTAGAGTAAGCCTGAGTACCACTAGTGGTAAGCATACCACACTTTGAGAACCACTGTGCTAGAGGAACAAGCATGCAGCCATCTTTAGAATTTTGTATTTGAACTTCAGTTTTTGCGGTAGCTCTGTATATTTCTATGGCATCACTGTTGAAATGTAATTAGCTGGTGAAGTAGATTTATTTATTGTAGAGTTAATAAACATTATCACGAGCATTGTAATGTTAAGGGTCATGGGCATTCATTTTGTTTTGCCTGTATATGTTCTTTTTGACTCTCAAAGTGACGGTAGCCATTGACTTTTATTGTATAAATCACCATGGACCACGGTTTCAGCTAAAAACTTTACTGTTCTAATGAAGAAAATAAGACACATCTTTAATGCCCTGAGGGTGAGCAAATTAAAAGCACATTTTCATGTTTGGAGTGACATGGCACAGATGGCAGGTATATTAGGCTGCTGTCACTTTAAGACTGAATGCACTTATCTAATATAGGCTCTGTTTACACCTGGTATTAAGATGCATTTTGGTCGATTAGATCACAAGTGGATGACTGGTACAGGTGTAAATGGGGTCTAAAACGTATTGAGCTTGTCTACTTTCGACCACTTCCAGAGGCAGTCTAAAATGCATTCGACTGGATTGCATTCTCAGTGTAGACGCTCATGTGGTTGAATATGTTCAAACAGCCACAAAAGACCTCCTACTAACCTAACGCATAAACATTACGGGAAACGCGCAAGCCAGACAGGATTTAAACTTTGTCGGCTGAAAAACATAGCAAGTACAATGTGCTCTCACCATTCCTGATTTCTAACATGCACTCACCGTGTTCGCCGTGGTCAGGTGGCTGTCAGAGCAGAAACGAAAGCTGCTGCTCTCTGTATGTTTTCCATCATCTCCGGACATGTTCATATGTCAGTTAAGGGTAACAAACACCACTTTATTGTACAGCCCGCAGATTCATACTTACCCTGTAACTACATGAAACAAGAGGGGAACAAACACCACTTTAATTTACAGCCCGTAGATTCATACTTACCCTGTAACTACACAAAACAAGAGGGGAACAAACACCACTTTAATTTACAGCCCTCAGATTCATACTTTCCCTGTAACTACATGGAATAACAAGCACCACTTACCCTGTAACTACACGGATAACGATGAGCTGTTCTTCAATTGTCACATACGGAGCAACGTTGCAATTTTTCCTGCAATTTGCAGTGAAGGCATTTCAGAGTGATCTAAATGGAGCAAACTTGTCATTGATTTTTCTCACCTGTCACGGTCATCAAATCTCAGAAATTATACTGATCTGTTCAAACCTATTAATGCTGAATGCAGCTTTGAATATTGGCCTCCCACTGTGACCACTGGACCAGAGAGATCGCAGAGACTTGTGCTGAGAGCTAGACCCCAAGCAGATAGAGGACTCCTATCATGGCTTTCATCTCAGTTTCATCAACTCGTATCCATGTGCTAGGATCTCTGCCTTTAGATACCATACACATTCTTGCATACTGGTTAGTATTTTCAATCACCTTGTGCAGAATATCATTATCAATGAAACATGAGAGTGCATCACTTTCAGTCAGAACCAGTTTTGCCTTGCCGCACAGCCCTTCTTGGTGTGACAAATGTTACATCCTCTTGTCCTGCTCGAAGGAAGGTAAGCTGATAACCAAACAAGTCCATTTTTGCTTGGGTAGGACTCATCTGTGGGAACTTGGGCAGGTTAGTTTTGATCAGCTGCTTCTCCATCATCATGACTATCGTCTTCAGAGATAATTTCCCCGGTAACGTTAGTGTCTGGCTCATTCATGATCTGAATTATCTGATACAATACTAAAACTACAATTTTCTTCATCGTCAAAAACATCAATTTGTTCCCTGACAGCTTCGTCGTCAGATCCACCATCAGGCGAGGATAAAATTAGATTTACGTACTTGATCAGCTGTAAAATGCTAAGCCATTACATTTTTTTTTTATCATGTCTGAGGTAAATTTGATTGACACCTCACATCATCAATTGTCAAACATTGCCACCTTGAGGACTAAGCAGGAATTACATTTAATGAGACGAGCGTTGCACAAAGCACTACAGAGCGGTTTCTTTTTACACAGAAAAATATACGTACACTCTAACATACCTCAGGTCGCTATCGATCCTATACAATTTTTTACATTCATTTATGTTGATCTGAAAATTCAGCTTTGTCCCCGTTATGATTGAATCACAGGACCGGATACCAGTAATTTGCCAAGAGATCTCTTTATTTATTATTTTTATATGTCAGACATAGTAGAGACATTGAAAAGTTATTGTCTCATGCCAGCTGTATGTTTCTCCATTCCTCCATTTCTCTCCCCTCTCCCTTCTCCATCCTCCCCTGTCCCTCTCTCCCTCTCGTCTCCCATCTCTCTCTCTCCCATCTGAGGCAGGGCACTCAATTTGAATGTTATATACTATTAGCAGAGGATCTTACTAGGAGGAAACTTCCTTAGAAGGAAGAGAAACATGCGTCCTATGTTTAAAATAGAGCGTATACATCATGCTTACATATGTTGCACAATCCACTTTCCTTATAAAGAATCAGTTGACAATACATCATGGAACAGATGCATGCTACTGTGTGCATCAGTGGAAACATGTTCTATAAGTATGCACATTCCTGTAACAAATATAGCTCATCCATGTCTCTCCTTGGGACACATGTTCAGAAACAGCCTGACTTTACATTTTACATTATACAAATAATTATAAAAAATAATAAAACATAATAATACCAAATAAAAATAACATTAAACAATACAATTTCAATCTTCAGCACCAATATAAGGGCTTCCTCTACTGCAAAGTGTAAATAATTTTACTATGTATTACAGTGACTGTATGCCTCTGGTCCCTAACTGTATTTTGGCTATCTAATGATTCAACATCTACCTCCTTCAGGGGGCAGAGGAAAGCTCCTAAATGAAGAATAGGAACTTGTTATTGTCAACATTGTGATTGCTGATAATGAAATAAAGATGAAGGGCATTCTATAAAGCTACTCTGAGATGGGTCATTCATTTTTTGTATTGAATTTCTGCAGCGAAAGAAACAAAATGCATGCGGTTGCAACCCGTTCTCACTCCCAAGGCGTCAACATCCGAAGCATGGTCAAGTGCTTTCCGCGTCACAATAAAGATGCTAAAGGTACCCCTAGGCGTCACTATATCGATGCGCTGAGTGCTCCATTCATTTAAATGAGAAACATTTGGTGTCAGACACAGACGCGTTGGGCATGGGAAAGTTATCGTCATGCTGATCATATATTGGATTATGATTTTGCCATTATGACATGTTGGACTGTGATTCGCAATTTAATCAGCCAGCATCATTTTATTTACGCTATCTAGACACGTTTTAACATGTAACCCAACCCAATTCCATCCCTAAACCTACCCATTTGTGTGGTATATAAAACATAGATATAACAGGCAGATATGACTGCATGCACAATTTATTCAAAAAGTACAAATATTCCAAGTGTTTCGAGGCTAAGCGATTGATTTGTGTGAAGGAAATCCCCAAAAGCAATCAGCATCTCCATCCGGAGAAGATCATGAACACATTAAATTTCAAATATTGCCGCCCGTTACAATCAATCAATCAATCAAGTTTTATTTATATAGCGCCTTACAACAACCAAGGCGCTTTCCAGTAAAACATCAATAGACAACATAATGTAACAACATTAATGTACATAAAATAGCAGTCCAGTCAGAGGCTACGTGTTAAAAGCTTGTATGAATAAATGTGTTTTCAACTGTGATTTAAAAACACTCAGCACAGTGATGCTTCGTAAGTGTGCTGGAAGTGTGTTCCACAGCTTAGGTCCCAGGACGGCAAATGACCAGCCTCCAAACTTTTTGTACTTGAACTTGGGAATAACCAGAGAGGTATATTTAGAGGAGCGGAGAGTTCTGGCTTGCTGGTAGACCGTTACTAATTCGGCGAGGTAGGCCGGGGCCAGACCATAAATGGCCTTGAACACGAACAGCAGGACCTTATACTCCACCCTAAGCTGCACCGGGAGCCAGTGAAGCGAGCGGAGGACAGGGGTGATGTGTGAACGTTTGGAGGTGTTGGAGAGAAGACGTGCTGCCGCGTTTTGTACCAGTTGAAGCCAACTGAGGAGTGAAAGATTTAGTCCAGTGTAGAGGGCATTGCAGTAATCTATCCTCGAGCTGATGAAGGCATGAATTGCTTTTTCAAGGTCAGCTTGGGACAAGAATGATTTGACCTTACTGAGTAGTCTTAGCTGGTAAAAGCTCGCCCTCACTACTGCACCAATCTGTTTATCGTACTGCAAGCTTTGGTCAAAAATAACACCAAGGTTTGCGTATAGTGGGAGCAAACTGAGGTGTTAGAGGACCAAAATTAAAATTAAAAGAACTGCTGGATGAGTCCGGGCTGAACAGGATGTACTCAGTCTTTTCTTCATTCAAATGAAGGAAATTCTGGGAAAGCCACTGTTTGACGTCCTGAAGGCAATTA
This sequence comes from Romanogobio albipinnatus, assembly GCA_023566225.1. Taxonomy (NCBI): domain Eukaryota; kingdom Metazoa; phylum Chordata; class Actinopteri; order Cypriniformes; family Gobionidae; genus Romanogobio; species Romanogobio albipinnatus. The sequence continues at coordinate 20,080,726 of CM042256.1, read as the reverse complement.
TGGAGAGGGTCCAGTGCAGAACGATTACTCAGAATCACAGGGAGATAGATCTGGAGGTCGTCGGCATAGAAATGAAATTGAACGTTGTGATTGGAGATGAGTTGACCAAGTGGCAGAATATAAAGTGAGAACAAAATAGGACCGAGAATGGAACCTTGAGGCACACCAGATGACATAGGGGCAACTGAGGAGGAATAGTCATTAAGCATTACTGAGAAAGTTCTGTTAGTGAGGTATGAGGAGAACCAATTTAGCACCACACCCTGCAGACCAGCAACATGTTGAAGACAAGAGATGAGGATGGCATGCTGTCAAATGCAGCGGTAAGGTCCAGTAACACCAGAACCACGGAGCTTTTACAATCCAGTGCTCCAAGAATGTCATTATGGACCCTCAGTAAGGCTGATTCGGTGCTATGTCTAGACCTGAAACCGGACTGAAAAGTATCACCAATGACGTGCAGTTGAAGGTGAGCCTGGAGCTGGGCGAAAACAAGCTTCTCCATCAACTTAGACAGAAATGACAGGTGAGAAATAGGGCAGAAGTTGGACAGTATGGAAGGATCATGGTTGGATTTCTTGAGCAGCGGTCTAACAATGGCGTGTTTAAGAGCAGTAGGAACAGTACCCAAACTAAGACAGCTGTTTATGAAGGGGACAAGGCAGGGACCTATGATGTCAACAGCCTCCTTCAGAATCTTTGCGGGAACAGTGTCTAGAGGGCAGGTGGTAAACTTCAACTCGTGGACAGCTTTTTTAAGGTCCACAAGAGTAACTGCATCAAAGTTCTCTAGCACACATTGCGCCGCCCTAGAAGGCATGGCAACAGTAGAAGCTTGTGTAATGGTTTGCCTAACAGCCAAAACCTTGTCCAAAAAATATTGTTTAAATGCATTGCATGTATTTTCAGAAACATCATTCAAGGCAACAGACACCGGATTTATGACAGAATTAATAGTACTGAATAAAATCCCAGGACGGTGGCTATTGCTGTTGATGAGATAGGAGAAGTACTGTCCTTTAGCGTCCTTCATTGCTCTCTGATAGGTGGCCAGACTGTCTCTGAACATCTCCAGTGACACCTGCAGCCTATCCTTCTTCCATTTTCGCTCAGCCTGTCTACACCGGCGCCTGAGAGCCCGAGTTGTATCATTGAGCCAGGGGTCCAATGGACCATTGGTCGACTTTACCTTGTAGGGCGCAACAGAGTCCATAATCTGGGAACAGATGGTATGGAAGGAGGAGAGGAAAAGGTCCGGGCAAAAAGGAGATGTTAATTCAGTGGAAGCGAGATCAGAAACAGAGAAGGAAGCAACAAAATCATCAACAGTAGATGAGGTAATAATGCGACGACGATGAAGGGCAGTAGACGTAGGCACTGATGAGACAGCACAAACGTCAAACTGTATGAGAGAGTGGTCAGAGATGGGAAAATCCATGACCTCACAAGTTGACACAATCACCGCACGAGAGATAATAAGGTCAAGAGTGTGACCTAACCTATGAGTGGGACAGGATATGGACTGAACTAGACCTAATGAATCTAAAAGTGCCTTAAAATCATTAGCAGGTTTATCAGAGGGGCAGCAAACATGAATATTAAAATCACCACAAATTAGAATGTTATCAAACTTTGCCAGAAACTCTGTCAGGAACTCTGAGAACTCAGTTAAGAAAACCTTGTTTAATTTGGGCGGTCGGTAAATTACTGCACATAAAATAGGACAGGGTAGTGTTAGCACAAATACTTGAAACTCAAAGCTGGAATACCCTCTAGTGGACAGCTGGCGACACTTCAGGGACTGCCTATGTATGGTGGCTATCCCCCGGCCCCTGCCCGCTTGCCGCGGGGTGTTTAAGTAAAGGTAGCCAGAGGGGAGGAGCTCGAGAAAGCACTGACGTCACCTGGTGGAAGCCAGGTTTCGGTGAGGAAAAACAAATCCAGATTGTCAGAGGAGATGATATCATTGAGGACAAATGTTTTGTTATTGAGGGATCTGGTGTTACAAAGTGCCATGCGGAACGCAGTCATGCTGACAGGTGGCAATGTCACACAGTTTTCATAGTGAAATCTTGTGACCAATTGTGTCATTATGTCAGCTTTGACTGTAAAATGTTATTGGCTCACGTGTGTCTTGTGACCGTCATGCTAAAGAGTTGTGTGTATTATTTGAATGAGATATGAATGAGTGCGTTCACGGAGCGGCGGGATCATCATCTCAGCAATTAAAACATTAAGATCAACTCTTTTCTTTACATAAAGACATGTACATCGTATGTCTTGGAATGCAACATGAGTTAATACTTTTATACAGTTTTTGGTCAGTTTTTGCAATAAATAGCCTACCTGTGACTGTACTTTCTTTTTGCCTGTTATGTGTTTTACATTGTTTAGAAGTGGGTAGGTTTAGGGTAGGAGTTGGGTTAGCTGCTCCAAAATACACTCTAAAAAAAAAAGGTTCTATATGGCACCAAAAAAGGTTCTTGGCTCGTAATCATAGGGGAACCTTTTTTAGTGCTATATAGCACCAATTTTGGTGCTTCAGTGGTTCTTCAGCGGTTCTTCAGAGGTGCTATATAGCACCTTAGTCAAAGAACCGGTGAAGAACCTCTGAAGAACCGCTGAAGAACCACTGAAGCACCAAAATTGGTGCTATATAGCACTAAAAAAGGTTCCCCTATGATTACGAGCCAAGAACCTTTTTTGGTGCCATATAGAACCTTTTTTTTTTTGAGTGTATAAAAGTAAATATTTGTATGTTTTTTTCAATTGCTACCATCCTTTTGTTCAATCTGTAGTCACATTTTCAAAATTCTAAACACAATTAGCACAACATCTGTCTGTTGTGACCATACCATTAACACAATTCATGTTGTTTTCACACAAAATGCAGTCAATTAACACGTTTCTAGAATGCCTACATTTTCATTACATATAAGCACACCCAATACCAAAATCATAAATCTTTATAGTCTTTTTTACAAATGCTTAAACACAACATGCCAAAAAGACCTAATGTTCCAAAACAGATATAGTTTAAAGTCTCTACTTCTGCAACAATATCAGCTCAAAAGTATTTACAGTTTTTCTCAATTGTTTACACACAAATTCTGGTACTTGAGACACAATGACCACAACATGTAACTCATTCACCAACCCCCTGAACCAATTCTGCTAAACTACAAGCACAGTTCCTGCTTTACACTAAAATTGCAGTTCTAAAACACACTTTTTTCAAAACACTACACACAATTCTCTGCTTTTGGCACAATTTTCATGCAGAAAATATCTTGTTTTCACAAGGAACACACTGCCATTCAAATATGCACACTGACTCGTCACAAGGGCAAACACCCGTCACACAGTTTTACAATTAGCAATCAGAGCTTTAGCATAAAAGGGCAACAGGTGAGCTCTTTTGTTTTGGAGCAATGGATGCCAACATTGGAAACAGAGGCAGAGCCAGAGGAGTGAGAGTAAGAGGAGGCGGACGGCGAGGACGAGGACGAGGACGAGGACGAGGACGAGGACGAGGAAGGCCAAGGACCGTAATCTCTGATGAGATCCGAGCCACTTTGGTTGATCATGTGGTCAACCATGGTCTAACAATGAGGGAGGCTGGGCAAAGAGTACAGCCACATTTGAGCAGGTACACTGTAGCATCCATCATCCGGACTTTCCGAAATGAGAATAGGTAAGAAATCTACTCTCACTAGAAAATTGCAGTACTGCATATCAATACAGTACTCAATGAGTACAGTATTGCCTGTGGACTGTTCTGTAGGACTGTAAAAATACTGTAAAGTATGTTTCAAGTATTTAGGAAATGTATACCTACTTTGTATTTAAAGTATTTTACTATTTGTTTGGCAGAACTGAAAGATTACCAACACAAGGTGGTCGGGAACGTGTTGTCTCCTGAACAGGAAACTGAAATCATGAACATGGTCCTAGAAAACAACGCCATAACATTACGGCAAATACAAAGAAAAATAATAGAAAACAATGACATGTTTCAAAATATTGATAGGGTAAGCTTATCAACACTGGACCGTGTCTTGCGCAGAAATCATCTCCGGATGAAGCAGGTCTACAGGGTGCCATTTGAACGCAATTCAGAAAGAGTCAAAGAATTGCGATATAACTATGTGCAAGTGAGTCCCACAATTGATGCATACTCACAACACTGTATATAGTAAATTATACATATTTCAATATTGAAATCATAATGATTGTGCTTCACAATAGTGACCACTCCATGTCTATTTCTGATATTGTCATGTGTGTTTCAGAGAGTCCTTGAGCTAGAGGTGGCTGCAGTGGAGCACCAGTTCATCTTCATTGATGAGGTTGGGTTCAACCTCACAAAAAGACGAAAGAGGGGAAGGAATATCATCGGCCAGCATGCCATTGTTGAAGTCCCTGGCCAGCACGGTGGGAACATCACAATGTGTGCAGCGATTACCCACCACGGCGTCATCCATCACCATGCTACCCTTGGCCCCTACAACACCGCCCATCTGATCACATTCCTTGACACCCTACACAACACACTCATTCCACCAGATCAGGTAGATGGCCCAGAGCAGCTCAGGTACGTTGTCATTTGGGACAACGCAAGTTTCAACAGGGCTGCTCTGGTTCGTAACTGGTTCACTGCCCACCCACGCTTTTTAGTTGTTTATCTCCCTCCATATTCTCCATTCCTCAATCCTATTGAGGAATTTTTTTTCTGCCTGGAGATGGAAAGTGTATGACCGAAATCCACAAACGCGTATACCTACTTTTTTTTTAGTGTATGTGCAACTTTGTGTTGGTTGGGAATGGGATGTACACTGTGTACATTGTTTTTGCAGGAAAAATAAAATAAGATTTTACAGTACTGTTTTTGTGTGTTCTGAGTATAAAAACAATATTCTCAAATATTTTACAACACACTTTTGTTTGTACTGTCTGAACCAACAAAGGCCTAAGTCATTATGACGAATGGAGAAGTGTTTTACATTCATCATAGTGTTTTACATTGAGCACATCAGTGTTCAGCTGGTTCTTATAAATGTCTATACATATGATGGTTTGTGTGTCATTTGAAAACAAAATCCCATTTTGATAATAAATAACATTGTTTTGAATGTAAAGTTTCATTTTGCAGGAGAATTGAGGGGTTTTGCCCATTGTGTTTTTTTTTTTTTTTGTGTGTGTGTAGAGTTCTGAGAATATGAGGCATGCTTTCAGAAAATGTGTGTAAACAATTGAGAAACTGTAAACAAATATTCAAAAAAAATATTCAAACAGCTGATAAGCATTTTTAAATTAACTGATCATTAGAGTAAGAAATAGCTGATTCCAATCTCAATCAGAGACATAGCCAGGTGTTGAAGACTTTCCATTACATGGACATACACAATAAAAAGGCACTCTTTGGATTGGTTTTGTTCAAAGCAACACAGAACAACACAGAGGAGAAAGAAAGAGAAAGAAAGTGTCTGGGCGAGGGAGAAGACTAGTTAGACGAGGAAGAGGACTAGATGGTTGAGGAGGAGGACTAGTTGGACCAGGACAAGGGAGAAGGAGAGGTAGGGGGAGAGGAGTAAGAATGCGTGCTGCTGTTCAAAGGAGAGTAAGAGCTGATGTCATGGATGAAATAAGAGCCACCATCATTGAGAGAGGCTGGTGAAAGAGTCCAGCCTAATCTCAGACGGTCAACTGTTGCTTCCATTATCTGGAAATTTCAACAAACCAACAGGTAAGTCATGCATTTCATGAGGGCTATGAATGCAGTTGCTATTTACTGTATTACAGTAACTGCTGGCCACCAGGAGTTACAAATACAGATGTGTTGTATTTTTGTTCTTCTAAAGGACACAACGACTTCCTCACTCTGGGGGAAGAAAGCTTCTCACTGAAGACCAAGAACATGCCATTGTAGGATGCAGGGCTGGGTATTGACACAAATTTCACAATTCGATTCAACTTCGATTCACAAGCTTTTGATGCGATATTCAATTCAATATTGATTATTTTGGATACTACATTAGCCTACTAATATTGAAGGTAAAAATTTACTGATTTGTATACAAACACTTAAATGACACTAAATTATTATTAATAATAATAATAATAATAATAATTATTATTATTATTAACTTTACAATTACATAATCACAATTCTACTCCAATTAGTTTTTTTGAAATATAAACATTTGACGGGTGGCCAGATTTATTGAATATTGACAATGAATATCCTATGTACACTCTTAAAAAAAAAGGTTCTATATGGCACCAAAAATGGTTCTTGGTCGTAATCATAGGGGAACCACTTTTGGTGCTATATAGCACCATATCTTAACATGTTCTGTATATGGTAGCGGTGCTATATAGCACCTTAGTCAAAGAACCTCTGAAGAACCATGAAGCACCAAAATTGGTGCTATATAGCACTTAAAAAGGTTCCCCTATGATTACGAGCCAAGAACCATTTTTGGTGCCATATAGAACCTTTTTTTTTTAGTGTAATGTGGTGCATATAATTAGCAAAATGCCCCTCTCTAGAGTTAATTTTTCTAGCTGACTAACGAGTTTATGGACACTGGATATGGTTTTTCTGAGGTAATGACGTTACGTGATATTTATTTGTAAGCCGGTTTACATCTTTCTGCGGTTGAAACACTGAGTTATTCTATGTGACATGATATGGATTTTGGTAAGTTGTCCTGTATCTTTTAACACACTTTCAGAAGCTCATTCGTGTTTATTTTGCGCTGTTACTGGCGGAAGAGAAGATCTGTTCATGCTTGCTCCGCGCTGCTGCTCTCACTCACTCACTCACTCATCTATATATATATATATATATATATATATATTAGCGCTAGTAAAGTGTAATTTATTCCTGTGATCAAAGCTGATTTTATCATCATTACTCCAGTCTTCAGTGTCACATGATCCTTCGCATTCTCATATGAGGATTTGATGCTCAACAAACATTTATAATTATAAATGTTGAAAACAGTTGTGTACAATGTTTTTACGATTCTTTGAAAGCTTTCTATTTCAGATAAATGCTGTTCTTTTGAACCTTATCAAAGAATCCTGGGGAAAAGTGAGTATATTCAACATAAGAGACTTCTCTTTTTTTTTTTTTTTTTTTTTTTTTTTTTTTTTTTTAAATATACATATCCCAGTCTGAACTGTATTACTGTAAGACTTTGAATATTAACACTTGACCACTCTTATGGATTTGCTACTGTTACAAATAAAAACCGTATAAGGGTAAAAACATGACAGCCAGACATGATGATAAAACAGCTACAATTAATAGCATTGACACTGGGTGTGCGAATTATCAGGAATTGACAATAGTCAATTGTATTGGTGGCACCGAGGGGCTCCCAAATAAAATTCTGCTTGGGGCCCCATAAGGGCTTGGGCCAGCAAAGGCTCGTACGTTGCTTATTACATCCGAGATCAAATGACTCATCCAAGATGATATCATCGTGCTAATCATGATCCGGCTAATTGGGTTCTTCGAACACACCTGTTGTTTATGATTAGTATCGCTGGATTGAGATATCTGAGATAATTGCGCGTTCATGCGTTGGTTTAAAAGGGGATATGTATCGATAGTAGAAACAATGATCAGCAACGCTATTATTGGCTGTTCAGCATGGCCAAAGAACGGGCCCAGTTTTTCCTCTTAAGCAGAACAAGACCTTTTAATGGAAGGTTTTGCCGAATTTGAGTCTTTAATTAAAACGACAGGGAACACCTCAAAGTCTGCAAAAGCCAGGAGAGAGGGCTGGCAAAAAGTAGCAGACAAATTAAATGTGCAAGTGCTGTCCATGTTAGATGTTTCTATCACTTTATACAGTATGTATATTTGCACTTTAATAATTTCATATTTACTTTGTTCTTTTATGTCAGAGCCACCACGGGACCCACTAGAACATGGGAACAAGTAAAAGTGAAGTACAAGAATATTCTACAAAATGATAGCCTTTACATCTTATACTGTCTTTATTGTAAAAAGACTTTTTTCCCCCTCTTTTTAAAAGCCACTGTTAAATGATGTGTTTGTCTGTTTATAATAGCCACCAAGAAAAAGGCTGGAAAAAAAAAAAACAGGTGGTGGTCCTGCACCCCCACAATATACCCCAGCGGAAGAGCTGGCCCTTGGGTTAAATAAAAACCGAACCATTGTGGAGGTTATCCCTGGGGGCAGCTCTTCCTCAGACCCAAAGTCAGGGACCAGTAGCAGCAACACCTTCATTACTGGTAGGCTAAATGAGCTTTCAATTATCTTAGTACACTGTAAAATTATTTGTTGCTGCATTAAATTAAGTATAATCCAAACGGCTGGTGCAATCATTTCAACCGTTTGTCAAAGTGGAAACTTTTAGTTGATATAAAATGTTGGCATGAGTATCTCCTTTTTTAAAAAATTTTTTTAAACAGTGTGGTTAATTGTAACGACCCCCCCCCCCCCCCCTTCTTTTGTGCAGTTTTACATAATACACCAACACTTTTACCTGTTCCCAGTGGTGGCTGGAGCATATGCAGTAAGTTGTGTACTTTTTATAACTTTTACATCAAAAGGGAAGTGCAACACTTTGTAATACCCATTTATTTCCATTGCACAGGACAGTGAAGAAACCCTCTCAGATGACTGTCCTTTGGAGGAAGAACCTGTAAGTGCATAAATAACTTTAACCTAATTTGTATATACTTGTGTACCTATTTTTTCTGTCTGCAATGAGTTGCAGGAGTCCACACCTAGAGAAAGGCCTGCAGAAGAGTCTGCACAAAGAACTGATACAGAGGTGGGAAGTGTTGTACTTTTTACTTTTGTAGCATGAGGCATGTTTTGACCGAACCCCTAGAAAACGCTTCTTATCAATTGGGAAAACCTGTATAATATTAATAAAATCATGTCTGTTTTTTTCAAATGCGAAGAATAAAATGTGTCTTGATCTGACACATTGGGTAAACAACTGAAATGAATGGAGCACCCAGCGCGTCAATATAGTAATGCCTAGTGCCTTCAGCGTCTTCGATGTGACGCGGAAAGCACTTGACCATGCTTCGGATTTTGACGCTTTGACAGTGAGACTGGGTTGGCATTTACTAAACCCAACAAAACAAAAATGTGGAAAGTCTTCAAAAGACACACAATCTATGATCAATAAAATATATTGTCAATTGTATAAGGGTAGACCTGACACATAAAATAATTCAGTTTCTGTAATTCCATTTAGTGTTTTTATAACATTGTGCTATGATTGACTTAATGTTCCTGTTGAAAGAGAACATGTGTTAGGGTTTTGGTAGACATAGTGTATTGTGTAAGTGAATTATTGTATTTTGAAAATTAGTTTTGGAGTTTAGTTTACAATGTGTGATTTGAGCATGAAATTAATCGTTTTGGCAATTGCGTGATGTAGGTGCGTTAAGAGTTTAGGAAATTTGTTAATGGTATTGAAAAAAATGTGATCGCGATTGTAAAAAAAACTGTAAGAGATGTGTGAGGGAAGGATTTGTTAAAAAGTGCAAAGGAAGATAATAGTTAAAGGGATAGTTCACCCCAATTTTTATTTTGTCATAATTTACTTACCATAATCGTTCCAAACCTGTATACGTTTCTTTCTTCTGTTGAACACAAAATAAGACATTTTGTATAATGTTGGCAATCAAACAGTTCATGGTAGCCATTGCCTTCCATAGTAGGAAAACAATTATATGGAATCAATCTAAAAACTGTAAACTGTCTGGTTACCAACATTCCTCAAAATATCATCTTTTGTGTTCAACAGAAGAAAGAAACTTGAGGGTGAGTAAATTATGACAACATTTTCATTTGGGTGAACTATCCATTGTTGCCACGTTGTATAAAATAAAACATAAAATAATTAGTACACTGTGACGACAATTTAACTAGAATGAGGGAACTAATTAATAAAACACAGCCATCAATATCTATTTTTTCCTTCCACATGTCATGTGCATTACATTCAAATGTAATAATTTATATTATTTCCATACAGGTGAGTCTTATGAATATTGACACTAATGATATTGCTGATGGCAATCCTTCAGTTGTTCTCAGGCTAATCTGGAACATTATTGTATACTATCAGGTAAAGCACACTAACATTGTGTAATGGTAATGAAAGAGTTCAATTGTTCTTGTGAGTGAGTGTTTGATCTATTGAGCAATTGTGGGCTAAATTATTTTACCATTCTAAGATTAAACACCACAAGACACCTAGAGAAATTCCCTTCTACCTTCAGTCTGCAGTCATTACCTTGTGGCAGTGATTCTTCAGGTCGTAGTTCTCTAGTATCACCTGGAGATTACATTTTCGGTACTTTATCCTCAAAAGATCATCTCAGAATTGCAAGTAACACCTAACCCATGCATTAGCTTTCTGTTTTCACTTATCTCCTTCTCTAGTGAACTGTAACTGACAATTATGAGTGTGCTGAATTTAAGAATCAGATCAGTTGGATCCGTAAACAAATCATTCAGGGTGGTATTGTGTCAAATGATTCATTGAAAACATATAACTTAAAAGAACAAATTGTTTTCAAATGAAGTGTCGCTACTTCTTTCATGAATTCTTATGAACACAACAAATTGGATGTCAAGGCTGGATGTTAAGATGTTCATTAAATATAACTTGAGTTTTGGTCTGTTGCTCACACAAAACTACCAGAATACTTTGTACGGTGTATGGACCACTTTTATGGTGGTTTTGTGTCCATTTTGCCCACATTAAGTTTAACTGCATGGAAAAGAACATGAAATTACACAGAAGAAAGACAGTTAAGTTTGGATCAACATGCAGCTAATAAGGTTTTTTTTTTTTATGCCTTTAATTAATTGGATGAACTTCCATTATTCATTAAATCTTACAATAAAATGCCATTTCAATGTTTTCCTTCAGATATGGGGTAGAGATTCATGATTTTGGTAAAAGCTGGAGGAATGGAATGGCTTTTGTGGCCCTGGTTAAATTCTTCTGTCCTGAATTTGTGGACATGAGGAAAGCGTTGTCCTCTGAGCCCTGTCCAAATGTGGAGATAGCCTTCACAACAGCATATGAGTGGCTGGGAATAGCCCCTTTAGAATAAGAAGATTCCTCGGCTGCTGGATCCGGATGGTCACACACACACCTTTCTACAAACTTTCTGCATTTTTACATTTTCAAAAAACGTCACATAATATAATATTTAAGCTTTTTTCCTCATGGGGACCAAATATTTGAATATTAATATCAATAATTAGATATTGCAGTCTTTGTGCGGACATTTTGTCTCCATAATGTCGGTTTTGCCAGAACACACACACACACACACACACACACTCACTCACTCATGTTGGGTTTTCATGTTTTATGGGGACTTTCCATAGGCATAATGGTTTTTATACTGTATAAACTGTATATTATATCCCCCTACACTGCCCCTGCCCCTAAATCTACCCATCACAGGAGACATTCTGCATTTTTACATTTTTAAAAAACATCACTTAGTCTGATTTATAAGATGTTTTCCTCATGGAGACCAAAAAATGTCCCTACAAGGATGAGGATTTCGGATATTGCCATCTTTGTGGATATTGCCAATTTTGTGGGTTTTTTCTTGCAGTGTGAAAATGATTGTGAATGTGAACCCATTGCGGAATCTGTGAGGGGGAATCTCGACCTAATGTAAAATTGTCAATCATGTGGATTCCTATTGAAATGACTGGATTTTGTCCACAAACATTTGCCGAACAATGATAAATGTGCTCCACGAGTATCAAGCTTGAAGGTGGTAACGGGATAGCTGTATATCCACGAATGAAGCTGGATTTGCCCTTGAAAATTTGCAAAACAATGGCAAATATGACAGCACGTGATGTATAATGCATTATATAATGCATCCATGCATGATACAACTCCAAAATGTCAGAAATCTATTAATGGATCCTACTGGCATTTCAGAGGCTATGTAGAAGGGTTGATTCAGACCCTAAATTATTTATATATATATATATTGTAATTTTAAGATGGGACAGACCTTGAATTGATTCGGTTAGCTGTGTGTTACAATCTAATGTCAAGCTTTGAGATGCCTTAATAACCCTTCTGAGACCTGCCAAGAATAACAAACCTACCTTACTGGAGATCAAGAGCTCAGCTCAGAGTCACTTCCTGTCTGTCCTTCAGACAACCCTGTGGGTTTAGCTGCTACACCTCAACATTTCCAAACCATGAAGAGTTCCAGCTGGTCAAATGGACAATCCCTGTCAGACTCCACTGGGGGGCAGTGTTGTGACTCTTTTGCATGGAAAAAAAGGCTTAAAAGTAAACCTGGAGGATGATGGGAACAGTTCTGATGTTTCAAAGAAGGTTGTTTATGTCAATGCTGGATTCAGACGAGGAGGACACATACAGCTACATCTTAGAGCTGGACCATAAAGAAGCTGGATTAGAGTCAAATGTCAACTTTGAATTAAATACAGTTATGGATACTCAGGGAATAGAGTTTGATTCAAATGTTGTCAGTACACAATCTCAAGGAAGTAAAAGAAACTCATTGGCTGCATCTGAAACCTAGGCAGCTTACTCGTTGCTTCACTGCCTTATCAGACAATGGCTTGTAAGGCAGCGTTTGTGCATGAAGGCACCTCACAAAACTAATTTCGGACTTCTTAGGCAGTGTAACAGTTTAATGATCTACAGCAAAATAGAGAGAGCTTTGGTGAGAACTAAAGAAATATTTAATTACTACATTCAAAATTTCTCACTAGAAATTACATCAGAAGTGGAAAATGTTGGTAAAAAACTTACATTAACAGACAAACTGACCAGCAAACGCAACTTTCGGATGCCATAATTTTTCCCCAGCTCAATATACATACATGCTGCCTTCGAAAATCATCGACAAATCCATTTGAAACATGCAATAAGCGTAACATCATTCTGCAGAAATGTTGCTGTAGGCACGTTTTTTTCCAATAAGCCTGTTTGCTTTGAAACTAACCAATAACCGCTGCCTTCTGTGTTCTAGGAACGGGGGTTGTGGCCGAACTAGTTATGAGGTGGAAGAGCTACGTGTGCTTCTGTTCCTCTGGAACACCTACTGCTGCCTTATATATCCTCACCTGGATATCTTCAGTCTATTAAGTAATAACTAGCAATACTAGAGCTATATAATTGCAAGGAGAGTTGTACAAAGTACAATACTATGACGCAAACTCAATTAATCTTTGTTTTTTACTGTTTGTAATTCAGGATCAGTGCTAAAACTTGTCCTCTAAATAAAGTGGTTTAGATCACATACCGTATTTACAGTTGAAGAGTAAAGACCCCTATACACTCACGGCTAAGTTCTTTTTCGTTCTTTGATTAGCGTTATACTGTTAGCGATTGTCGTGGGGAAGCCCCCTTCCCTAATAATACGATTTGGGTCATAAGCCAATTAGCTATCACTATGGTGATTATAAAGGGCACTAGATTTACGCCTTAGATCTACGTCATTGTCAACGTCACTAACGCGGCGAGAACGCTGTATTGCTGCTGCCTCCGGCATCAAATGTGGACATTGGAGAAAGAAAGCTCCGACTGCTTGACTGCCCTTCCTTGTATGGTTTGAATGGGCTGTTCGGTTTACCTCACGGGTCTCACACTGCTGTTGTGGCTGCCGTTGTTGTGTGTATGCCCCTGATTATGCATGCATCCTTCCATCACTGGTGCTCTCCCCCCAAAACACTGTGAGTATTGACTGCTAGTCTGCACACTGTTGTATATGGGGAAGGTTATCTCTGTCATACTAGAATTGTCCCCTAGGTGGCAATAGGGGTTCAACAGTTAAAACGGGATGTGTAGAGCTAGCTGAAGAAGAGTCTGTTGGCCTGTTATGCTCTGTGTTGTCTCATGCATGGGAGTAAAGCTATCTGATGCACGCTACCCTGCTGTCCGTCTTCTTTGTATAAGTATTCAAGATACTACATTTGGCGACGAGGATGCTGGTGAGCCCGGAAGAGAACAAAGAGAGAGAACAGTAAGAAGCTTGAGAGTGCAAGTACGCTGAAACTCGGCGGGTGTCGGAAGACGAGGAAGCTAACGCTAACCAAGACGTCGAGATGGCTACGGCAATGGTAGGAACACTTACTGCTTTTGACAGTCAGTCCCAAACATGGGAGGAATACGTCGAAGTGTTGGGACATTTTTTTGTTGCCAATGGGATCGTGGATGAGGAGAAAAAGAGGGCAATATTGTTAAGTTCTGTGGGTAGTCGGACATACAGTTTAATGAGAAACCTATTGAGCCCGAACAAGCCTGGTGAGCAATCATATAAGGATTTGACTGACCTGCTGCAGTCACATTATAACCCAATGCCCAGTGAAATAGTCCAAAGATTTAAATTTAATTCAAGGACTAGAGCAGCAAATGAAACTGTGACGGAGTATGTGGCAGTGCTACGAGAGCTCGCTCAACATTGCAACTACGGCGATAAATTGAAGGAGATGCTACGTGACAGGCTCGTGTGTGGCATAGCGGATGATCGCATGCAGAGGAGATTGTTGGCGGAGCCAGAGCTCACATTTGAAAAAGCCTTGGAAGTTGCGCTGGCCATGGAGATAGCAAATAGGGATGTGCGCGATCTGCAACTGAAAACATTGGAGGGTACCGTGAGTACAACTACACCACAAATGTTAGTGCATAATGTGGAGTCAAACCAGAGAGGGCCTGGGAAGGCAACAACATTAACCTGTTATAGGTGCGGGGGTGAACATATGGCAAGAGACTGTCGGTTTGTCAATGAAAAGTGCCATGGCTGTGGTAAAAGGGGACATTTGAAGAGAGTGTGCCAATCCTGACAAGATGGGGAAGATGGCGCCAGTCTGTTCGGCGATTCGTCTTCCACGGGCACTCTGTTTGATGTTTGTTATAGCCCTGTTTTTATGCATCCACCTGGATGTATCTGCTCTACTGTGCTACGATCGACAAGCCTTGCTTATTATTCGCCAACTATATCTCCGTGAGGCTCGGGCAGCCAGACCTGAACCAGTAGATTGGAGCAAACCCCCCCCTCCCGTGCTGTCAGGTATCCCAGCTTACCTGCGCCGCACGCCCGCGGCCCCTCTTCACAAGAAGCGCTCCAGGAGACGAGGAAGGAGGGGAGGTCTGCTGGTGAAACTCAAGATCCAGCTGCCCTCATATCGAGCGGCCGCTCAACGTCCAGTGCAATGGCTCCGTCCTGTCTCATTGGTTACTCCTACCGAAGCCTTCCTTGACCGTGATGCTGCTGAGCTGCCTCGTCCACCGTTGTTTCCAGCCCTTCAAGCTGTCCCGACAGCGCTAACCAGACCACATCGCACTCAAGTCCCCACGCGACGGCGATCAGCGCACAGGTGCAGCCGTGGCGTTGGCCACTCTAGCCTACGCCTGTTGAAGCGCATCGGACCATCGGCTAGCGTCGAGCTAACCCTCCAGTTGGCCTTGATAAACGTGCGGTCCCTGGCAAGCAAAACTTTCATGCTCAACGACTTCTTTATCTCCCGGGAGCTAGACTTTATGTTTCTGTGTGAGACCTGGGTCTCCACCGGCGAAAACACGCCATTCTCTGAACTTCTTCCTCCAGACTGTAACTTTTTAAATTCCCCACGAGCGACTGGGAGAGGCGGAGGCGTGGCCTCTGTTTACAAGTCGCGGTTTCACTGTCGGCAGATTCCACACGCTGGTTTTGCGAGCTTTGAGCTGCAACTGTTTGAAATTATTCAGTCTTGTCCCGTTCTGTGTGCAGTGGTGTATCGCCCACCTAAATTCAACAGAGACTTTATCCATGACTTTGCTGACGCTTTGTCTGGGTTTATGGTTAAATATGATCACATATTAATATGTGGTGATTTTAATGTCCATGTTTGTTGTGAGTCACAGCCTCTGACCCGGGACTTTCTGAACCTCCTTGACTCATTCAGTCTTAAGCAATCTGTCACTGGCCCAACGCACGAAAAGGGTCATACACTTGATCTCGTTTTATCCTATGGTGTTTCTGTCTCTGTGAATGAAATCTGTGCTATGTCTTTCTCCGATCACTCCCCAATTCTGTTCACTGTGTCAGTTCCATCCTCAGGTAGTACCCCCAGTGTCTCCAAGCGGGTCTCGCGCATGCTCAACTCCTCGACTGCTGGGCAATTTTCAGCCGCTTTCAATGTCTCCCCATTTTGTAGGCTGTCACTGAGCTATAGCTCTGAGTATACTACTGATGAGCTTCTTTCTATGTTCTCATCAGCTTGCACTGGCATTCTGGACTCTGTTGCCCCTTTCAAGGCCAAACGTAAAAAACCACATTCAACACCATGGCTCAACGACGCAACACGTGACCTCAGACGTGCCTGTAGGCGTGCGGAGCGCAAGTGGCAGAAGGACCGCCTCCACGTGTCCCTCCAAATCCTCCGAAGTTGCTTGACGGACTACCACCGAGCCGTTAAAACCGCCAAATCACAGTACATTTCCACCATGATCTCCAGAAACAGTCACAAACCCCAGGTTCTCTTCAATACACTAAATTCTCTCATAAATCCCCTTAATGGATCCCCTGTTGTGCCCTCACCCGCCCTCTGTGAAAGCTTTCAAAAATTCTTTATTGAAAAGATTGCAGCACTTAGGCCTTCTGATACCTCCTACACCCCACTCCCCACCCCTCCCCCCCTCCCCCAGCCAGCTGTCCTCATGCAGTTTGAGCCCCTTACCCTATCCTCCCTTTCTGATGCAGTCAGACATCTGCAGCCCTCCAACTGCCCTTCCGACTGTCTGCCCTCCCGTCTACTCAAGGATGCTAAAGTACTTGATACGGTTGCCCCCGCTCTTCTACTGCTGATTAACGCCATCCTCTCCTCTGGGTGCGTCCCGGATGCCTTCAAGCATGCCGTGGTGCAGCCACTACTAAAGAAGCCAAACCTTGATCCCTCGATCCTCTCAAACTTCAGGCCCATCTCAAAACTACCCTTTCTGTCTAAAGTCCTTGAGCGAGAAGTTTATGTCCAGCTACACTCCTTTTTATCTCATAACAACTTCTACGAGAAATTCCAGTCCGGCTTTAGATCAGCCCACAGCACTGAGACTGCTCTCCTGAGAGTGCTTAACGACCTGCTCCTAGCCACTGACACAGGTAGCCCTGTGATCCTAGTGCTTTTAGATCTCACAGCAGCCTTTGACACGGTGGATCACAGGATTCTGTTGTCTCGGCTTGAGCATCTTGTAGGCATCAAAGGCACAGCCCTGAGGTTTTTCCAGTCCTACCTGGCCGACAGGAGCTTCTCTGTCCAGTTGGGAGATTTCACATCTTCTGTTGCCCCCCTCACTTGTGGGGTCCCTCAAGGCTCTATACTAGGTCCCATCCTATTCTTGTTGTACATTTCACCCTTAGGGGAAATTCTGGCAAAACACAACATCTCCTTCCACTGCTATGCTGACGACGTCCAGCTGTATCTTCCCCTAAAAGCTGATGGTCAGGCTACACTCCATCCTTTGCATGACTGTCTGACTGACATCAAGGCATGGATGGGTGCAAACTTCCTCAACCTCAATGCGAGTAAGACCGAAATAATTATTTTTGGCAAAACTTCCCCGGCCTTCTCCACTGATGCCCTGGGCCCTCTAGCCTCTAACGTCAGGCCCTCTGTCAGAAATCTGGGGGTGATCTTCGACAGTGCATTCAAGTTTGAGCAGCAGGTCAGTGCAGTAGTCAAAAAAAGCTTTTTTCACTTGAGAACCATAGCTAAGATCAAAGCCTACCTGCCCCAGAGTGATCTAGAGAGAGTTATACATGCATTTATAACCTCTCAACTGGACTATTGCAACGCTCTATACACTGGCATTAACCTCTCACAGCTCCGCCGCCTGCAGTTGGTTCAGAACTCAGCCGCCCGACTCCTTACCTGTACAAAAAAGCGAGATCATATCACCCCGGTCCTCGCTTCGCTCCACTGGCTCCCCATCAGCTACCGCATCGATTTTAAACTGCTACTGACTGTCTACAAATCCCTCCATGGTCTGGCCCCTCCGTACCTATCTGATCTTCTTCACCACCATATCCCCTCCAGAGCATTACGGTCAGCTGACCTACTGCTGCTGGAAGTGCCCAGGTCTAGGCTAAAGACCAAGGGGGACAGAGCCTTCGCTGTAGCAGCCCCCAGACTCTGGAACTGCCTCCCCCTTCACATCCGTGCAGCCCAGTCTCTAAACATTTTTAAGTCTCTTTTAAAGACCCACCTCTTTTCTCTGGCCTTTGATTAGTGTCTCCTTTTAAGTGCCAGTATATAGTGCCCCCTGGCTACCCTTCAAATGCAGTCATTGTCATGTTCCCCTTTTCTTTTCTTTTTTATCTACTTCTTTTTAATTATTATGATTATTATTTTTTTTTTTTTATTTCTCTGCCTTCCTTTGCTTATTTGCACTTAGCACTTTATTGTGAAGCACTTTGGTGTGGCTCAGCCATCTGTAAATGTGCTATAGAAATAAAATTTGACTTGACTTGACTTGACTCGCCTTTCGTAGACCAGCGTCTTAAGGGGGGAGGAAGAAATAAGAAGTCTGTAGGAAGTTTCAGAAACGATAAAAAGCAGTGGGCGCATCATATAAGGGAATGTCCGGAGAATGTCACTAGTGATGAAGAGGTATTTACCATGTACAATTTAACAGAGCCAAAGATAACGAAAGTAGACCCCATTACTGCACAGCTTACCATCAATAAGAACATGGTGGAATTCGAAGTGGATACTGGCTGTAGTGTGACCATTCTGTCAAAGGCTGAATATGCTAAGTTATGGGCCGCAGGGGGTGCACGAGAGTTGCAGGACTGCTCAATGACGTTGAAAACCTATACAGGCGAAAAAGTACCAACATTAGGAGCGGCAGATGTTACAGTAAAATATAACGGCCAAGTCAAACAGCTACCAGTAGTGGTCGTAGCGGGGCTAGGGCCAAATCTGTTAGGCCGGGCATGGATAAAGGAGCTGGGCATGAACTGTGTTCGTATCAATAAGATGGAGCAGCAAGACTTGACATTGCAGTATGTGCTAAGGCAGCATGAAGAGGTTTTCAAGGAGGAACTGGGCACATGGAGAGGGCCACCAGCGAAAATTTACGTTAAAGAAGGTGTAGCGCCCAAGTTTTATAAACCCAGGCCAGTGCCTTATGCGATGAGGAAGAAGGTGGAGATGGAGTTAGGAAGACTCATGAACCAGGGAATTATTGAGCCAGTGAAATTCTCTGAGTGGGCAGCACCGATTGTGTCGGTGTTAAAAGCTGATAATTCTGTGCGCATTTGTGGAGACTACAAACTTACTGTCAACCAGGTGTCGAAGCTCGAGCAGTATCCAATACCAAAATTGGATGACTTGTTTGAGAAGTTGTCAAGTGGTGAAAAGTTCAGTAAACTAGACCTGAGCCATGCGTATCAGCAAGTAATACTGGATGAGACATCCAAGCAATATGTCACTATTAATACGCACGAGGGTCTGTTCCAGGTGAATCGTCTGCCATTTGGGGTTTCCTCCAGTCCAGCCATATTCCAACGGTTGATGGAGAGTCTGGTGGGCAGCATCCCGAACGTGGCTGTTTATTTGGATGACATTTTGCTGACGGGCCAGAGTGACCAAGCTCACCTTACAACGCTGAACCAGGTGTTAACGCGGCTGCAGGAAGCTGGTCTTCGCTTAAAGCGTAGCAAATGTGTGTTCCTGGAGCAGGAAGCAGAGTTCCTAGGTTATAAGGTGGATGCTTCTGGACTTCATCCTTTGCCACACAAGGTCCGGGCCATACAAGAAGCACCAGCACCGACCAATGTCACAGAACTGAGAGCGTACCTAGGTCTGCTGAACTATTACAATAGGTTCCTGCCACACTTGTCAACGTTGCTAGCCCCTTTGCATGAATTGTTAAGGAAGGAAACCACCTGGAAATGGGAGGTAGAGCAGGAGAAAGCTTTTGAGGAGTCTAAGCGACTCATGCAGTCATCGGATGTGTTAGTGCATTATGACAGCAAAAAAGATCTGATACTGTCCTGTGATGCTTCTCCTTATGGAGTGGGTGTGGTGTTGTCGCATCGCATGCCAAATGGACAGGAGAGACCGATCAGCTTCATGTCGAGAACATTAACCTCAGCTGAATCGAATTACTCACAACTGGACAAAGAAGGTCTGGCGGTGATATTTGGCATTCAGCGTTTTCATAAGTATTTATATGGACGAAGGTTTGTCATTTGCACTGATCATAAACCGTTACTGTCTCTCTTCAGTGAGATGAAGGCTGTGCCTCAAATGGCTTCCCCTCGTATACAGCGGTGGGCCGTAACCCTGAGAGCGTATGAGTACGAGATGGTTTACAAGCCGGGGAAATATCATGGCAATGCTGATGCGTTGAGTCGACTCCCTCTACCTCAGCAGGCTGTCCAGAGAGGACAGGAGGACAGAGTGCTGATGATGGAGAATGTGACCCTCGTCTCGGCAGCCGCAATGAATAGATGGACCAGCCGAGATCCTGTGTTGTCCAGGGTGACGCAGTTCGTCCAACATGGTTGGCCGGCCCAAGACCGGGACCCAGCTTTTCAACCATATGCTGTTAGGAAAACAGAGTTAAGTGTGCAAGATGGGTGTCTACTGTGGGGTTCACGCATAGTGGTGCCGCCACCAGGGCGGGATGCTTTGCTACAGCAACTACATCACGGTCACATCGGCATCACTAGAATGAAGGCATTAGCACGAAGCTATTTCTGGTGGCCAAAGTTAGATGCCGACATCGAAGCTGTTGTTAAAAGATGTATCGTATGTCAAGAACACCGTAATTCACCAGCTCCAGCACCACTTCATCCCTGGGAGTGGCCGAGCAGACCATGGCAAAGGTTACACATTGACTATGCGGGGCCTTTTATGGGACACCTGTTTTTGGTCCTGATGGACGCTCATTCTAAATGGATGGATGTGTACCCTGTGTCAACCTCAACTTCAGCCATTACAATTGAGTGTCTAAGGAAGAGTTTTAGCAATCAAGGAATTCCAGAAACACTTGTGTCCGATAATGGCTCATGTTTTGTGAGTGCAGAATTTAAAGATTTCATGCAGAAAAATGGAATCGAACACATTACTTCTGTTCCTTATCATGCTTCCTCCAATGGTTCTGCTGAGCGCGCAGTCCAGACATTCAAGTCAATGATGAAGAAGGCGAGTGATGGAAGCCTGAGCACTAAAGTGTCACGAGTACTGTTTAGTTACCGCATTACACCCCAGTCCACCACTGGGCTGTCGCCTGCGGAAATGTTACAAGGCAGGAAGTTAAGATCGACCTTAGACCTAATTCATCCAGACCGTAGAAGGGAGGTGGAACGGAAACAGAGCATTCAAAAGAAACATCATGACAAGCAAGGTTCAGGGAGAAGTTTCCAGGAGGGAGACGCCGTGATTACAAGGAATTTCAGTCATGGACCTAAGTGGATCCCTGGGTTCATTACCAAGATAACAGGTCCTGTCTCCTACAAGGTCATGCTGGGAGATGGAACCATTGTGCGCAGGCACGTCGACCAGATCTTGTCAAGTTCGGAGGACAAGGACTTAGGGGAACCAGAGATCATGGAACCTATGGCACCATGGAACCAGCCGTTGCCTGAATCGCCAGCTGCAGCTTTTGTAGCGTCAGAGAGTTCCAGGCCGGAGGAAGGCTGTGTTGTTTCAGAAGCAGACATTGAGGGGGTGGCAAGGCCTGTTGCAGAACAGGCCAATCCATCAGTGCTGGACATTCAACCTCCAGGTACTCAAATGCAGTCACAATCTTCGACTGCAGTGGTACGAAGGTCGTCAAGACCTGTGTCAAAGCCACGTTATTTAAAGGACTATGTGTGTTAAAAAAAAAAAAAAGGACAAAATTAAAAAAAAAAAAAAAAACAGTATGTTTTTCACAAAGAATGTATGTTGTTGAGATAGTTGTTCCAGGATGAAGGCAAGAGCTTAAGGGGGGAAGAATGTTGTATATGGGGAAGGTTATCTCTGTCATACTAGAATTGTCCCCTAGGTGGCAATAGGGGTTCAACAGTTAAAACGGGATGTGTAGAGCTAGCTGAAGAAGAGTCTGTTGGCCTGTTATGCTCTATGTTGTCTCATGCATGGGAGTAAAGCTATCTGATGCACGCTACCCTGCTGTCCGTCTTCTTTGTATAAGTATTCAAGATACTACACACACGTTGCACGTCCTGTCCACGGATAACATGTTTTGTTTTGTGTTGATTTTTCCCTTTATATTTTCTTTTTTTTCTTCTTTTTGTCCTGGTCAAGAGAACGTTAGAAACCCACTGCCCTATGACCCTTATTTATTTGCTTTGATTTAATATTAATTATTATTGGGTTGTTTTCTTTTGCTTTATTTAACGTTTTCTTTATCTACATTTGGCCAGGAATATTCTGTGATATTTTGTTTCTTTTTGTTATTGTATCGGATATTATTTGTTGTATTTTGTTGACTTCCCTTTTTTCCATTATTTATATTTGGCCAGGAGTGACTTTGTTTCTTTTTGTTTTTGTATCTGATATCATTTGTTGTATTTTGTTTACTTCCTTTTTTCCTTTATTTACATTTGGCCAGGAGTGATTTTCCTTGTTTCCTTTTTGTTTTACATTCTATATAATTTGTGGTATTTTGTTTTGACTTCCATTTTGTCAAGACTGCTGTCCTTTTTGTTGTTTTGCAGTTCTTATGTTCTTGTTTTGGTCTTTTTGTTTTTGTTTGATTTAATTGCTTTTGAAAACTCTATTAAGAGTGGTGACACACTTGCCCTCTTGTGTTTTTGTTTTCTCTATTTTGTTGTATTTGTTTTTACCATTTAACTTGTCCACTGTCAATCCAGCATGGGGACCATTCAGTTCCTACCTTTTTAATACTTTTGTGTGCATGATGACGTCTTTGCTCTGTGTTTTTGTGTTGCAAGGTCTGGATGCCAAAGGCAGTGAGACCGGCTTTATGTCCTTCTAGCGGTGGTGGTGTTTTATTCATAGTGTGCTGTGTCCATTAATAGAGAGTGGTGTGCGTGTGTGACTGTGTGCACTTGTGAAAGGAATGATGTTTCTGCTGTAGGCAGACTTAATCTCTGATAGCCTGACTGCTGGTAAGCCCCAGTTAGTGGGACCTTGTGTGATCGTGTGAAGAGCCAAACCCTTATGATTGGCTGTGTTTTGGGCCAAGGCCCAATGTGTTTCAATGACTGTTTAAAATGATTGTGATTTAATAAAGTTAAAGGGTTAGTTCACCCAAAAATGAAAATTATGTCATTAATTACTCACCCTCATGCCGTTCGACACCCGTAAGACATTCGTTCATCTTCGGAACACCAATGAAGATATTTTTGTTGAAAGCTGATGCTCAGAAAGGCTTCAGACAGGCCTCCATAGGGATTCTGTACATTTACACTCACAAGACCCATAAAAAGGCACTAAAAACGTCGTCACAAAGTCCATCTCACTACAGTGGCTCTACAATAATGTTATGAAGCGACGACAATAGTTTTTGAGCGAAAAAAAAAATCAAAATAACGACTTTATTCCACAAGTTCTGTCTTCCTGTGCTGTGGACTCACGAAGCACCAAGACGCATGCGCGAGAATATGACGCAGAACCGGCGTTCGGGAATCCATGAAATACACACTTTAGTCCCATTTTGAGCTCTACGCCGAGACCTAAAGCACGATCAATGTAGAATTCAACAGCTTAGATACGGCGCGTCTTTCTCTGCTCATTGTAAACAAATCTCCTCCCTTCTGGGTCACGTGTCCGAACGCCGGTTCTGCGTCATATTCTCGCGCATGCGTCTTGGTGCTTCGTGAGTCCACAGCACAGGAAGACAGAACTTGTGGAATAAAGTCGTTATTTAGATTTTTTTTCGCTCAAAAACTATTGTCGTCGCTTCATAACATTATTGTAGAGCCACTGTAGTGAGATGGACTTTGTGACAACGTTTTTAGTGCCTTTTATGGGTCTTGTGGGTGCAAATGCACTGAATCCCTATGGAGGCCTGTCTGAAGCCTTTCTCAGCATCAGCTTTCAACAAAAATATCTTCATTTGTGCTCCGAAGATGAACGAATGTCTTACGGGTGTCGAACGACATGAGGGTGAGTAATTAATGACAGAATTTTCATTTTTGGGTGAACTAAACCTTTAATTGTTATTATTACTATTACTATTACTACTATATTACTATTACCCATGTTTCAGAGCTTCTGATTGGATGAACGAGCTTGCGTGTCCTTTGACACTAATTTACTTGGGTGAAATTCTCACAGTGGTGTAGTGCGTGCAAACTTATCATTTAAATCCACCTGCGGGTTGCCACACGAACATCCCGAAAGTTTGCTTTGGCAAGCTGTTTTGAACTCCCAAAATTAACTCCAAACAAACTACATTTTGGCCTTATTTTGTTCTTCAATTTCGTTTGAAGTATATCAGGGCCTTTACGGACTTACAGTAGACAGTGTATTTTCAGTATCACATTGCGAGAGAATGTCAAAGGTCTTAAGGAGTGTTTAAACTTTGAAAAAGGTTATATTGATTTTATATGGATTTTAGTTTTTTTGGTTCACTGATATTATTAAGGTTTCTTCAGTGGTGTAAAGTAACAAATTACACATACACTTGTTACTGTAATTGAGTACTTTTACTGCGCTATTTACCCTAAACCTGCCGTCGCTACATTGTTTTGTTTTCCTGTCAACGTGATTGGCTAAGACGACTAATCAGTCCTGTGACTCCAGTCCAATCAACCATGATAGCGACCAGCCTAGAGTGAGAGGCACGTGCGCTTTATGAAAGGGTTTTTTTGCTGGTTACTATATGATGGCTGAAATCATAAAAATTGCTTTAAACAATTACAAAAAATTGACTGCAGAATATTACATTTTCTAATACACGCACAAATGGTTCGTATTTCTGTTAGTGCTGCACAAGCTCACGGTGCCATCTGCTGGAAACACTTAATTTAGCTTGATTGTTTGTCAGGCTTCAAAGTGCTTTTGCATTAACTGATCGTCACTGCTAGATTTTTGTCCCTTACATCGATTTTGCTCAACATGTAAACGCATTAACTTGATTTCTGTCAGATTATTGAAGTGCATATTTTAATGTAATGTGTTCTCAGATGGAGATTACAAATTTTAGTCCATGTATATAGCAAATAAATTTCATAAAACAGATTTGTATTTAAATCAGGTTTTTTTTTTATTGCAAGCAAAAAATAATCAGTGGTGAAAATTGTGAGTTACTCGATTCTGATTTCTGAAGTGTATTGTTTTTACAGAGAAAACGTCCATTGAAATGAACCCTTAAATGCATGACTGTTTTGCCAAACATTCTTACATATTCGGGTCTCTAACATGGATAGATCGATACCCGTCACGATAATACATAAAACTCCTGATATTTGAGTAACAATTACAGAAGAATAAAATAAAACATATTTTGTTACCTTTTGGAGCTTGGAAGGGTTCAGTTTGTGCAGATGTTTTATACCATCGTGCACGGTCCTCGTCAGAACTCATTTCCCAGTACATTCAGCATTTCCCCCATATTCGCAATCTCACGCGAATCCTCAAAACTCATTTTCAACGTCTTCAAAATAAATATTTTGATCACTGACAGCTTCCTTCACCAGATCCATCATCAAGTGACAGTGACACTAATATTTGATTGTGTTCAGTACTGTCTCTGCAGTAAATCGCTGAGCCATTTCAAGTTTTGCAGATTAAATATATATTATTGTTTTGTTTTCTGTCACTTCATCATTGTGTATCAGACATTGCCACCTTGTGGAATAAAGGTGAATTGCACTCATTTCATCATTATAGATTTATATATTATTGTGCAGATAAAAAAATGCGTACAATTTTACACACCTGGGGTCGTTAGCGACTCTATACAATTTTGACAAAAAACTAGTGGAAAACAGGCATTCAATTATAATTTTATTATGTTTTTCTTGTTATATTGTTTAAAATTGATTGATTGAGGAATCCTAAGAAGGTTGATGTCTAACTTTAAAAAAATGAATGAGGAGGAGGGTAGTGAATGACGTCTCAGGTCGCTAAAGACCTGAGGTATGCATTTAAGGGTTAAAGCATTACAATGAATGCGTCTTGAAAAGTTGAAAAATGTAAAATTGTTAATGTACTATGCTTTGCAACATTTTTTAACTAACCGCAAGAAAACCTCTACAGAATGATTGTCATAAATGTTATCAGATTATTGGTTGCTTTCTCAAATATTGCATGGCTGTATTTTTAGTGCTAGCAGTCAAAAATAAAACTTGGGTTTCTTTTACCAAAAAATCTTTTTTTTTTTTTTACATCACTTTTAGAAATAGAATGCTTCATGGATGACATAGTTTTGTTGGCCAACCCAGAAGTTAGTATCACTCTGGTTCCCTTAGCAAAAAGCCAATAGGTTTTTAACCATTGCCTGTTGGATTCTTGGAGAAAATGGGAACACTTTACAGTAAGGTTTCATTAGTTATATTTATATTTGTCTGAATCTATGTACTGATACTGTTTTATTAATTTATTTTGTTTCATTAACTACTATAGCAAATAATATTATTAGTCTCACATGTATAATATTGCACAATATTGAAAAACATTAATTAATAACATCATAAAACAATTTATTTTGACACTCGTTTTCAACCCCAAGATGGTAATTTAATAGAAATAGTTTGTCACTTGACAGTGAGAATGCTTCATTATTGAAGCTTAATATAATGGAGAGGCCTATTTGCAGTAATAATCTCATTAGAATTTAGTTAAAATGTTTAACATTTCATCAGATGTATAAATATGTTGCAATTTGTAACAAATGTTTTCATGCACCAATAAAAAAGTCTTTATTGTTGTTCGTCCCAGCAAAAAAAAAGTTTTTGTGTGTGTGCGTGGATCTGGGGAAGATAAAACAGGACAAACTGTTCAAATATGTATGACTAAGCGTGGGCTGGGTGAGATTTGTGCCCTTACTTCAGCAAGCCAACAGCTTCTGATAATGTGTTTGTTTGCTGTCAAGGTCAGGGCCACTTAATCAATGTCAATATCTTTCAACATTTCCCTTGGAAAACGATCCGAAGAGGAGTTTGGACAGTTACGTGTACCCCTAGCTGTGGTTTCTGTGCAGCAGTGAGTTATCAAGTGGTTAATTAAAAAGACTAGATGTTGCAATCCCTAATGTTTGCACCACTTCTAATTCGGGAATTCTTGAAGGGTGGCTGCTATAAGGCTTTACCACCGGGACACATCGTCAGTTGTGTACCTCAGCATCACAGGGTTATTGTTATATCACAATACACCCTTTGCTGAGGCAGGCCCACCACCGGTTGATCAAGCCTGGGTGTTTGTCCTGTGGTTAGCTGTTTGCCTTAGCAGCCCAGGTGGTATCACTCCTCTTCAGCCACAGCCAATGGCTCATCCTCTCAGCGGTGTTGGCCAGCTCGTTGATTGCTTGTCTGTGACCCTGTCCCCTGACTCCGACCTCCCTGAGGAGCTTCGCTGTTGTGCTGGCTACAAAGCCCCTACACCCCACCTCCGCTGGACGCACCCTTATCTTCCAGCCTATGTCCTCTGCCTCAGCTGCTAAGTTGGAGTAAAACAGCTTCTTACGCTCATACGCTTCTTCGATGGCGTCCTCCCAGGGAAATGAAAGCTTTAGAATAAGTTCTGATGGGAAGACTTAATTGTCATGTCACGTCAACTTTATCTATCCAATCACATTCTAATACCTGGGTATAAAAGATCGGTACTTACGCATGTCTGAGTTCGCAGATGCTGACGCTCCATTTCAGTCAATCGCTGGTCCTATTATAAAGTAATAATGTGCATACAGTGGCATTCTAAGTCCATGTCAGCCTATCATTCTGTTCACTGGGCTGCCGCGGTAACAAACGCAAGTGCTTCACTAACAAGAGCAAAATCTCACGTTCAATCACTTTCATGGAGGACTATCTGGGCATGTTATCAAAGACACGGCTGTGATTTTCATCACCATTCTGGCGACATCACTACATCAGCATTTATCACAGTGATATGCATATGGTTATGCATTCCGATGCCGATTGGGTGTAGTATCTTACTCTTTCTCAATTTTGTCACAAGCACATGCATCGTATGAGACACGCACAGGTGTCTGCCGGTCTGCTTGTGCAACGTGATCGCTGGTTGTGGCTCGCTTGTGTCCATAGTGCTCGTAAATTATTCGCATGACACCGGTTACTGTTATTGATAGTATTTTGTTAGAAAAACTGAAACAGAACAGATGGCACAGCATATTAGACTCTATCATTCTCCCCACGAATGCAAGGAAACCAACACGGTTTTTAAAGCAACATGCACCCATTTAATCGGGGCTTCATAATGAACTGAATTTCAGCTGAAATCGTGATTGGGTTCAGTGTTATCAAATCGCTAAAATTGAATTAAAAACTATGCTGAGCATAGATTCATCTTCCAAGCACTGTGAGTTCGTCACATATGCAATTTAACTGACACAACATAGTTTCAAGCTTAGAAGTGTTGGCCTGTCATCCAGCAGAGTACATATTTTGCTCGGAGCCTGCAGATCATCAAGTCCCATTCTTTCAATCTCTATGGCTTTCCTCCACTGGTTTCTCAGTTGTCTTCTTTCTTTCACCAACATGTCAATTTCCTGCTGCCTCCTGGACTTCGACTGATTTAGAGGGTCTTTCTGTGGTTGGCTGGACTCTGGGTTGGAGACTGCTGCTGAGCATTGTAGGCTTGGCTCTGGGTTGAGGGCTGGTGTTGGCTGTGGATGGCTGGACTCTGGGCTGGAGACTGCTGCTGTCTGTTCCTGGCTGGGCTCCGGGCTGGAGTCTGTTGGAGGGTCTATGCAATGTTGAGCTTCATCTGAGGTGCTGATACTCTGAGGACTGTGGGGGTTCTCCTGCCTCCGGGCTTCATTCGACTGATTTGGCCGACCCCTTAAGAAGTATTGGTCAATGCGAGACCCCTTGCTTTGCTTGGTGAGGCATTTCTTTAAGCCTTGATGGATTTTAAGGCCCCTCACTGTTGTTAGTTTTGACCATCCACAGATGCAGTTCTGCAGCTCTTGTCCTGCCAGTGTTAATGGTCCATCCGTTGCAGTGCTGGTTGTTCTATTCATTGTCAGTTCCGTTCCATGGTCTGTCACAGTAAGATATGTCCATGATGGGTCATCTTCCGCCCCTGCAGACCCTAGGGGTATTTTCTTTTTTGAGTTTTTTGTAGCAAAACACTAGCCACCACACTAGCCCCCTTGGGGTCTATTCCCTCCTGCCAGCAGTCTTTCCAGGCAGCATCTGGTCTTTCCCTGATTGTCAGCTGCTCTTTCGCAGCGGTCCTTGGATTACTCCAGCCTTCAAGGTTCGTTGAAAGGACTAGATGTATATATAGTATTATTTTGCTACTAGCAAAGCTGAAAATCCTCAATTCTCCAGGGAAATTGGACAAGCCTGAGAGACGTAGGCACTACACAGTATGGAAGCCCTATGAATGCCCGAGTGCTCTGCAATGACATTGTCTTTGGTTTGTTTGCATGCTTATAGCAGGGAGAAGCAGAGGGAAAATAATTGTTTCTCCTCAGTTGGACTGTCCTTTGCCCTTATGAAGATATTGAGGATCTCATATGACCTGCTTTCAATAAGGTTTGATAAATGGGCTTCTAAACTTCACAGAGGCCTCAGTGGTGAGAACATATTCCTGGTCATTCATAACCTAAAGAAGTCCCTTACAGCCTTTACTCAGTATCATGATAGGCATGATGCAAATGCAAGCACAATTGTGAACCAGGAACTTCCCAGAGAGCTGGAGACATCAGAAAGTGCCAGTTCTGCTCAGTGAGAGGACAGACAAACATACTTTGATAAACACTGTTATGCAACCCCGGCTCATTATAAAAAATAATTGAATTCTGCACAATGATATATAGCTGCTTTTTGCATGTTTAGTGACACTTTCAAAGTGTCCAATGAGTGGTGCTAAAACCACATTCAAATTTATTCAAAACAGGTGAACGTGAATCTGACGTTTTATTTGCGTTAGTTGTTGTACGTATTACAGCACTTCAGAAATTGTTATATTATATTTTATTACATTTTATTACTCTATTTATATCTTTATTAACCCATTTTTCCCACATAATCCCAGACATGAAAATATCCAAATGATGTGTCATTAGTAAATAATCAATGATTATTTTTTTTAAATGTTTATGGAAAAGTGTGTGAAAAATTGTGTTTTTTGGTCGGTCACAATTGTGACTGGTGAGATAATGTGTATATTGAATTAACATATTTCTATCATCAACATTCGTATATATGTATCTAAGCCCAGTTATTAGCACATTTGAATCTCTGTTTCATCACATTCAAGGGGTTACTATTATACAACACTGACAGGAATACTGAGGAATACTTCGAATACTATGAATAATTTGATTGATCCTGCCTGATCGATTGCTCCTGATCGATTGCTCCTGTCTGCCTCCTGTTTGCCCTGCTGCACTACACTTGAATCTCTTTTTGATGTAATTCTGTTGTTGAAACTGCTAAATATAACTTACCCATTACCATATATTGCCTACCACATTAAATCTGACATCGCTAGCTTTTAATCTAAATCACTATCACGTGTTAGCATTTCGCTAGCCTGTTAACTTGCCATCTCTGGATCCGGGTTTCCTGTTTTCTGAGTTCATTAAACAACTAATCCTCAATAAACCCGTCTCCAGCTTGATGACTCCGATCTTTCGAATATTCCTATCTAATAATTGCCTCACCGACACAGCATCCTCAATAAACCCGTCTCCGGCGTGATGACTCCGATCTTTTGAATATTCCTACCTAATAATTGCCTAACCGACACGGCATTATGGCGAGAACTGGCCCCCTGACTGAGCCTGGTTTCTCCCAAGGTTTATTTTTCTCCATTATGCCACCTGATGGAGTTTTTAGTTCCTTGCCACTGTCACATTTGGCTTGGCTTGCTCAGTCGGGGACACTTAATTTTCAACTAAATATTTAACTAAATTTTCAACTAAATTACTGATCTGCCCGCACTGTCACTATATGATAGTTGAAATGAGCTGGATAACATCACCGTTTTCTCCAGAGTGGCTGTACAGCCGAATCAAATTCTGTTGCATTATTTCCCTGTTTAACACTGTGAAGCTGCTTTGCTTCATTAACAAAGTTCGGGAGGAGCACGTTTAAATTATCTATCCAATCATTATGTCATTCCACCCAGCTATCAGTAATCAACATGTCTACCCAATCAGCACAAGTGGAGGATCACATAAATACCCAGTCAACTCACCAATGTTCCTTGACAGGTTTTCAGCACGGACAGCATTTACGGCAGTTTGCCCCGCCCGCCCACTTACATGGCTCCACAAGCCGATCAAAGCAATTCTACAATGCTAAAATATTTTCTAAGCTACCTAAAAAAACCTTTTTCGGCTGATACCATCAGCATTCACGGTAAAAGAATTTCTGCTTTTCCCGAGATGTAATTGTGTCTTTGCCACGATTCAGAATCATGAATCTGTCTTTTAACAATTGAATAGATGTGTGCAAACTGTACAATGTATTTTGGAGCACCTGTTTTCTTAAATGTAATATCAATACCTTACAGTAGGGCAGGCTATATTGTATAACAAGCGTATTAATGGTTATTGTAAGCCATCTTATATTTTGGGGATGGAAAAGCGTATAGCACGATACTTCAAAGTCTATGATTTCATTAAATAAATGTGAGTGCTCACGTTTCAGAATCTGAATTTGGTGCTGTTGTGCGTTCTAGGCTTGCAAAACAATGCTTCTGTAGCATCTATAGTCGAGTCCACTATAAAGGCCAGGAAGCTTTTAGCCACATAAAAATTAATGTCCTGGTGCCAATGAGTCTGAGGGAGATAGCACCTTTGATAGTTTTGGGGAAATGCAGACAAACCCTCGAAGATGCGTTAAAGATTTGTGCCCCTGTTTAAGGTGATATTCGTTGCTGGCTTTCTGTGGTTAATTGTTTGTGAAATTGCCATCCCTCTTTCCTTTCTCTATTTCTCTTCTTTTCATTCTCCTTCATTACTTTTCATTATTCTGTATATACATGTATTCTTTATTTAGTCGTATGTAATCGTAGTATCAATTATTAAAACCATTGTATCCACGTTTGATTGTCATTGTTGCTGCTCACAAGACAGTCACTTTAATGTTTAGATCTTGCTACAAGCCTGCAGTATTGTTGAATACTTAAATTAATATCTAGTTCAGAAGATTATTCTTCGTGGCAGACTACTCTGGGTTCAGGCCAAATACCGAGTTTGGAGCCCTCTCCTCGGACAGCACGCCAAATACGCATACCATTTATTCTATCTGACTTATTTGAATTTGTAAGTGTGAACTCGTGAACTGGATCCTGGATTTCCTGACTGGGAGACCTCAGTCTGTCCGGATCAGGAACAGCACCTCGAGCACCATCGCAATGAGTACTGGCTCCCCTCAAGGCTGCGTGCTCAGTCCCCTGCTGTTCACACTGCTGACCCACGACTGTGCAGCGAGGCAAAGTTCAATTTACATTGTCAAATTCGCAAATCACACGACCGTGGTGGGTCTCATCAGAAAGAATGATGAGTCAGCATACAGAGAGGGGGTGCGGCAACAACCTGTCTCTGAACGTCGAAAAAACCAAGGAGATGGTTGTTGACTTCAGAAGAGCACGGAGTGACCACTCTCCCCTGGACATCGATGGTTCCTCCGTGGAAATCGTCAAGAGCACCAACTTACTCTGTGTTCATCTGGCAGAGAACCTCACCTGGTCACGTCTATACTTCCTACGCAGACTGAGCAAAGTACATCTCCCTCCCCCCATCCAGACCACGTTCTACAGAGGAACAATTGAGAGCATGCTGAGCAGCTGCATCATTGTCTGGTTTGTGAACTGCACCACATCGGACTGCAAGACCATACAGCGGATAGTGAGGATAGCTGAGAAGATCATTGGGAGAAGATCTCTCTCCCCTCTATCAAAGACATTTATACCTCACGCTGCTTCCGCAAAGCCACCAGCATTGTGGTGGACTACACACACCCCTCACACTCACTTTTCACCCTTTTGCCTTCTGGAAAAAGGTACCGAAGCATTCGGGCCGCTACAACTAGACTGTCCAACAGTTTCTACCGACAAGCCATCAGGTTTCTCAACACCAAGAACTGAACCCACCAAACTCAAACACACTCACTCAACTCATTAAATACCCATGAGTGTGTGTGTGTGTGTGTGTGTATGCATGTATGTATGTATGTATGTATATATGTTAAACATGTACTACTCGGGCACATTCACTTTAACTTTTTAACTGCTAAAAAATTGCTGCTATTTCTCTAATTCAATGCTGCTATTATTACTTAGCACAAAGTAATACGTCACACATAACACTATAGTCGGCGCTATGTTCATGTTTTTATGTTTTTGTCCTGTGGTATATAGTATCAAACTGTTTGTTTTATGACTTTTGTTCTGCACTTGTTTCTTTTTTGACTCTCTGTTATTCTGTGTTATGTGTAGCACCTGGAGTAACGTTGTTTCGTTTCACTGTATATTGCAACCACTATGTATGTGTGGAATGACAATAAAGTGTCTTGAACTTGAGCTCTTGAACTATAAGAAAGAGAAAAACTTTGTGAGTTGATAAAGATTGTAGGGGAGCATGGGGCACAACCTAACGCAGGGTTAGTTGTAACGCGCATGTTTTAACCCTTGCCACACATGCCAGGATGACGAAACTACTAGTTGCCATATCAACATTATTTAGAGAAAAAAATAACGCCAGAATAAACTCAGATTAAGTCAGATATTACAAAATATTGCAGATCATGCCATGCTTGCCAAATGGTTGGGAAGCCTAACCTGGTTATCTCCCCAGCACCTCTTAAGCCAATTCCTGCTATCGGGGAACCATTTGAGTGCGCCCATATTAGATTGTGTCGGGCCTCTGCCGAAAACAAAAGCAGGTCATACTTATTTGCTTACGCTTATGTGCACAGCATTTAGCCGTGGCTAAATGGGGATGTTCGCGCGGCACTCAATGCGCGGACCTTCACTTTTAACTCCGGTAATGCGGAAGAGCATAAACAAGCAAGTTATGCCCTCTGGAAAACCATCAGAGCAGCAAAACGCCAGTACAGGGACAAGATTGAAGGACAGTTCAACACCACCGACTCCAGAAGCATGTGGAGGGGAATTAACACCATCACGGACTACAAAGGGAACACAAACTCCACCGTGAACACCTCTGCCTCTCTCCCGGACGAGCTCAACACCTTCTATGCTCGCTTTGAGGGAACTAACACCGCCCTCGCGGAGAGAGAGCTCGCGGCTGAAGATACAGAGGTTAGTTCACTCTCCGTATCTTTAGCGGATGTAACCCGATCCTTCCAGCGGGTGAACGTCCGTAAAGCCGCGGGTCCAGACGGCATTCCGGGCCGCGTGATCAGAGCGTGCACGCACCAACTGGCTGGAGTCTTCACGGACATTTTTAACCTGTCCCTCTCCCTGTCTGTGGTCCCCACATGCTTTAAAACGTCCACCATTGTTCCTGTACCTAAGCAGTCAAAAACCACCTGCTCAAACGACTGGCGTCCTGTTGCTCTGACCCCCATCATCAGCAAATGCTTTGAGAGACTAGTCAGAAACCACATCTGCTCTGTTCTCCCCCCCTCACTGGACCCACTGCAGTTTGCATACCGCACAAACCGCTCCACTGATGATGCCATTTCATCAACAATTCACACTGCTCTCTCCCACCTGGAAAAGAGGAACACGTATGTGAGAATGCTGTTTGTAGACTACAGCTCAGCATTCAACACCATTGTGCCCTCCATACTTGACATGAAACTCTGGGCTCTAGGCTTAAACAGCTTGTTATGCAGCTGGATCCTGGACTTCCTGTCAAACAGACGCCAGGTGGTCAGAATGGGCAGTAACATCTCATCATCACTGACTCTCAACACTGGAGCCCCTCAGGGCTGTGTTCTCAGCCCACTCCTATACTCCTTGTACACACATGACTGTGTGGCAATCCACAGCTCACACACCATCATCAAGTTTGCTGACGATACGACAGTGGTAGGTCTTATCACTGACAATGATGAAACGGCCTACAGAGAGGAGGTGCACACTCTGACACGGTGGTGTCAGGAGCACAACCTCTCCCTCAACGTCAGCAAGACCAAGGAGCTGGTGGTCGACTTCAGGAGGAATGAGAGAGAACACCGCCCCATCACCATCGATGGAGCACCGGTGGAGAGAGTCAGCAGCTTCAAGTTCCTCGGTGTCCACATCACAGAGGAACTCTCATGGTCCGTCCACACTGAGGCCGTTGTGAAGAAGGCTCATCAGCGCCTTTTCTTCCTGTGACGGCTGAGGAGATTTGGAATGAACCGCCACATCCTCACACGCTTCTACACCTGCACCATAGAGAGTCTGCTGACTGGCTGCATCACCACCTGGTACGGCAACAGTACCGCCCGCAACCGCAAAGCCCTGCAAAGGGTAGTGCGCACGGCCAGCTGCATCATCGGAGGTGAGCTTCCCTCCCTCCAGGACATTTATGCCAGGTGGTGTGTGAAGAGAGCTCAGAGGATCATCAGAGACTCTAGCCACCCGAATCATGGGCTGCTCTCACTGCTGCCATCAGGCAGACGGTACCGCAGCATCAGAACACGCACCAGCCGACTCCAGAACAGCTTCTTCCCACAAGCAATCAGACTACTTAACTCCTGATCCATCAGGATCATAACACACACTGGACAGAATATCACTCAGCACAACCCACTGTAGATACACACACATTATATACACATTTATTTATCATATAGCATCTATTGCACTTTGGATTTCAATTTGTGAACATATTGTATACTGTACATTGTATATTATTACTATAGCTTAATGTATACTGTTATTGTTTAATGTATATTTAGTGTATATTGTTTAAGGTATATGTATATTGTAAGTATGTGTATATTGTTTAAAGCTGTGAGAACTACACTCACATTGTGTAAATTATTTATTGTTTATTGTAGTGTATACTGTGCTGTGAGTAATTGTGTGCGCATCAGATGTGTAATTTGTTGTTGCTTAAATGTTGTACATGTCATGTCATGACTGCTATGTTGCTTGGAACTGCACCTAATAATTTTACCTACTGTTGCACTTGTGCATATGGTAGAGTGACAATAAAGTGAATTGATTTGATTTGATTTGACAGCAACTTGTTACTCTGAGGCAATACCACTTCGTTCTTTGAGAGCTAAAGCAATTGTGAAAGCTCTAACTGTGTTCTTCTCTACTTTTGGACTTCTGAGAATCGTTCAGACAGACCAGGGAACGAATTTTATGTCCCGTTTGTTTAATTAAATTCTGTCTCAGTTGCATGTTAAACACATAATTTCCAGGGCTTACCATCCTGAGAGTCAGGGAGCGCTGGAACGATTCCACCAAACTTTGAAAACCATGTTACGCACTTATTGTGCTGAATCGGAGAAGGAATGGGATGAAGGGTTACCATTGCTTTTGTTCTCGGTACGTGAGACCGTTCAGTCTTCTCAGGGCTTTAGTCCCACAGAGTTAGTTTTTGGACACACAGTGCGCGGCCCACTTAAATTGCTCAAAGATAACTGGTTGTCTGAAACAAAGCCATCTTGCCATCTTTTAGATTATGTGAACTCGTTCCGAGAACGTCTGCACAGAGCTCGAGATCTGGCTCAGTCAGCTTTGTCAAATGCTCAAATAAAGATGAAGTAGCGTTTTGATAAATAAACAGTCGCTCGTTCTTTTGTGAAGGGAGACAAGGTTCTTGTTTTGTTACCACTCCCTGGCTCTTCATTACAAGCAACATTTTCTGGACCTTATGTTGTGGAGCGAAAGCTCAGTGATACTGACTATATTATCTGTACCCACGATCGACCTAGAAAAATCTGCGTGTGCCATATCAATATGTTGAAGCGTTATGTTGCTCGTGGTGAACAGCTAGAGTTAAAGAGCTCTACTATGCCAGTTGCTTCTCTTTCTGTGGTACCACCTTCCTGTGGGGATGAAGACGGGTTAAATCTAAGGATTATGCCCGTGTCTGATGTCAGATTAAATAATTCTGAAATCTTGGCAGATCTTAGTTCTCACTTATGTCTTTTAACTGCGAGTCAACAAGCTGACATCATGAATTTGATCCAGTCTTTTTTAGGACTGTTTTCAGATGTGCTTACTCAGACAACTCAAGGATTCAAGGATCAAGGAGCTTTATTGCCAAGTACATTTTTACACATACATGGAATTTGTTTTGGTGTTGTGCGAGTCACACCGAGTCGCCATTCTGCGGCGCCTCTTTTAGTTGGACAGAAAAAAACAGCATAACATGAGGAGAGGTAAGGAGGGGTGAGGAGATGAAAAAAAAAAAAAAAAAAAAAAGTCATTCAGCATGATATTGAAGTGAACGATCATCCACCCATTAAGCAACATTCGTATCGAATCAATCCAGTGAAACACAAAATTATTGAGCCTGAAGTGAAATACTTACTGGAAAATGAGTTTGCTGTCCCGAGCAAAAGTGCTTGGAGTTCACCCTGTTTACTTGTTCCGATACCTGATGGTACCCATCGATTTTGTGCGGATTACCGTAAGGTAAATGCGATCACAACCTGATTCATTTCCTCTGTCGTTAATGGAAGATTGTGTGGTTAATGTGGGATCGGCTCAATATGTTACAAAGCTCGATCTTTTAAAGGGTATTGGCAAGTTCCCTTAACTGAACGTGCAGCCGAAATCTCTGCTTTTGTCACTCCAGACAATTTCCTGAATTATACTGTTATGGCTTTGCCGTTTTCTAGGAATGGCAGGCTATTATAGAGCATTTTGCCGAAATTTTTCTGATGTGGCTTTTCCCTTAACTAACCTGCTCCTTGGCTCTCAAAAGTTCATATGGTCTGATGAGTGTCAACATGCATTTGAAGCTGTAAAAAGTCTGGTGTCCCAGTGTTGTCTGCACCAGAGTATTCACGTCCTTTTAAACTTGACGTTGATGCGAGTGCTACCGGAGCCAGAGCAGTGCTCTTGCAGGATGATGTTCACGGAGTTGAGCATCCTGTAGCCTACTTCTTGAAAAAGTTCTTGCCATATCAGTTACACTACAGTACAATTAAAAAAGAAGCACTTGCTTTGTTACTGGCGCTACAACATTTTGAAGTCTATGTGAGTTCCAGTTCTATTTCTGTGCTTGTCTTTACTGATCACAATCCCCTGGTATTTCTGTCTAGAATGCACAATGCAAATCAACGAATCATGCGCTGGTCCATGCTTATTCAAGATTTTAATTAAAAAGGGCAAGGACAATGTCTTGGCAGATGCCTTATCTCGTTCTTTTAGTTTTGTTTAAAAATCACTTTGTGTTTTTTCTTTTGTGTGTGGGGGTGTTACGATCCTTGTTTTTTTTTTGTGTGAGTTTTCTTGTTCATATGTGTGCAGGGATTGGCTGGCGTAGGAGGAGCCTGATTGGTGGATCTAAGATGCACCGCTTTAAAAGGGTGGAGCTCATTGAAGATGGCGAGCTCATTCTGGCATTGGCCTGGTGGCATGAAGAGCTCCGGATGCCTCCTCCCGTCAACAGATCCCAAACCCAGTTGACCATGTTCATTTTGATTATGCTGATTTATTTAAGTTCACATTATGTTTTAGGAGCGTAGGGGTGTCCTGCCATTTATTTTGACTATGTTTGCAATTTGTTTATTATTAGGGAGATAGGGAAGTTTCTTTGTAATTTTATTTTGTTTATGAGTATGTAATTTATACGTGTTTATTAGTCTATTTTGTTTGTTATGTTGGCCTTGGGGCACCCTGAAGCCATTTGCTCCTTTATTTAATTACCTTTTCCACTTCAATAAATGTATATCTTATTTTGGACTTTAGATTTGGTGTCTTTGGTGATCTGTCAGCTGGGGCGGGTTTTCCTATATTTTCCATCTAGAATTTCACGTCAACCCATAACACTCGTTCTCCTTTCACTTTGTTTTCCGCAACAACGATGCCCATCCCGCCAAATGCTACAGCCATGGAACCGCCCCTTGTTGCTAACAATATCAGAGCACAGATCCTCACAAAAAAACAAGCTGTTGGCACCAGAGGTGGACCCATTCCCAACCCCAGTACCTCACTATTCAGAGCTGATATTCCCATAAACCACACATTGAAACCCCTCCTTGACGCCTCTCTTAATTCCATTCATTCTCATCAAAGGCATCCAAAAAACCCAACCAACCCATCCGGATGCCAGACAACCAATAGCTTTAGAGATACTGACTAAATGTATCTCCATCCTCCGCCGAGGCTACCACTCCATCAATACGGCCCACACTCTGGATGCAATGTTCATATTGGCTTTCTTCGGCTTTCTCAGATGCTCAGAACTCACCATCATGTCCA
The DNA here is from genome assembly GCA_023566225.1 of Romanogobio albipinnatus. Taxonomy (NCBI): domain Eukaryota; kingdom Metazoa; phylum Chordata; class Actinopteri; order Cypriniformes; family Gobionidae; genus Romanogobio; species Romanogobio albipinnatus. The sequence goes on along the minus strand of CM042256.1, from coordinate 20,041,206 downwards.
GCTTTAACCCAAAGGTTCATCCCACACTTTCAGATCTATCAGCGCTAGATGATGAAACCATCTCTTAGTTCATCAAACAAAGTGAGACAGATTAAGTGAAAAAAGGCCATTTCATTTACAATTTCAACCTCCCATCACCAATTCAGCCATACCAATCCCTTTTAGCCTACCTACATTTCAGAAGCTTGTAGACTAAATTCCCATCTGACACACTCTTCGCAGATGACTGCAACCACCCCATCACACGTTTCTGGTTCCAGAAACACCTCAAGTCCATATTGATTCAATCTGGCATCCCAGCAGACAACTTTTCTAGCCATTCGTTCCGCATAGGTGCAGCAATGGCAGCTGCCCAAAAAGGCCTCTCCCAGTACCAGTTCCAAGCACTTGGTTGCTGGCCGTCTGAGGCTTTTTAAGAGCTACATTTGTTCCAATCGCTTCCACATCAAAGAAGCCCAACGAACCCTCATCAGCTAATTTTGTTTCAGCTTTCAGCCTGTTTCCATACACCCAAACCTACAGGCTCACCGCATCTGCTCATTCAACATCATCAATCCACTAAGGAAAACAATCATATAGTCGTCCCGCAGGAGCCCACCTCATTCTTTCACAGCCGCAGCAGTGTTATCTCCTTCGCTCCAACAGAAGTTTCTCCATCCAGCTGGCTTTTACTGCCAAAGCAGTGTCATCTCCTTCGCTTCAACAGAAGTTTCTCCATCCAGCTGGCTTTTACTGCCAAAGCAGTGTCATCTCCTTCGCTTCAACAGAAGTTTCTCCATCCAGCTGGCTTTTACTGCCAAAGCAGTGTCATCTCCTTCGCTCCAACAGAAGCCCAGTTTCTCTGCCCAAAGGGCCTCCACTGCCCCAGCAGTAATTCCGGCTCAGTTCCCACAGGAGTTTTGTATTTCCATTCAACTTGCTTCTACTGTCTCAGCAGTGTTATCTCCATACCCCCGAAGGAGCTCTGTTACTCCATCCAAACTCGCTCCACTGCCACAGAAGTGTCATTTCTTCTGCTCCGGCAATGAGCCCAATTCTCTGTACAACTGGCTCATTAGACATTTTGAAAGCAAGTTGGGAAAAGGAAGTTTGTTTCCACAGCTGCAGCACTGCTATCTCCTCAAACCATTCCTGACCCATTTTTGCTTTATGGCAGGGTGCATTATCTTGCATTATCTAGAAATATTTTCTCACCAGGAAATACCATTTCCATGAAAGGGTGCACATGGTCTGCAACAATGCTTAGATAGGGGGTACGTGTCAAAGTAACATCCACATGGATGGCAGGACCCAAAGTTTCCCAGAAGAACATTGTCCAAAGCATCACACTGCCCTTGCCGACTTGCCTTCTTATAGTGCATCCTGGTGCCATGTGTTTCCCAGGTAAACGACGCACCCGGCCATTCACGTGATTCATGTGATTAATCAGACCAGGCCACCTTCTTCCATTGCTCCATGGTCCAGTTCTGATGCTCACGTGCCCACTGTTGGCGCTTTCGGAGGTGGACAGGAGCATGGGCACCCTGACTGGTCTGTGGTTATGCAGTCCCAGATGCAACAAACTGCGATGCACTGTGTATTCTGACACATTTCTGTCTGGATCAGCATTAACTTCTTGAGCAATTTGAGCTACAGTAGCTTGTCTGTGTGATCGGACCACACGGGCAAGCCTTTCGCTCCCCACATGCATAAATGAGCCTTGGCAGCCCATGACCCTGTCGCTGGTTCACCACTGTTCCTTACTTGGACCACTTTTGATAGATACTGACCACTGCAGACTGGGAACACCCCACAAGAGCTGTAGTTTTGGAGATGCTCTGACCCAGTTGTCTATCCATCACAATTTGGCCCTTGTCTAACTTGCTCAAATCCTTACGCTTGCCCATTTTTTTTCTGCTTCTAACACATCAACTTTAAGGACAAAACGTTCACTTGCTGCCTAATATATCCCACCCACTAACAGGTAGTGTGATGAAGAGATAATCAGTGTTATTCACTTCACCTGTCAGTGGTCATAATGCTATGCCTGATCAGTGTATGTATACCTAAATGCACTGTATTATCCCATACTTTTGTGTAAAAAGGCGTTCATTTGAAAACTGCATTTCATTGTATCTATAGATACCTTTTTGGGGGGATTTTTGCAACAATGTATATATAGGCTCATTATTTTTCAAATTAGCATATATGTTGCTGTATTGTAATAGGGATTCAATCAAATTCAATTGTAAATGATTTGATCATTTGACCTCGCAACAGCCCTTAATCCCGCCTTCGTGGACAAATTTGGGCACTTAATTTTTATAAATGTTATATCACCACCTTCGATAAAATAAATTATATCAATATATGCCTTTTTTGTGATTTTTGGGGTATTAATGAATTTATTTACCTCTAAAAGTACCATATTTTTAATGTAAAATATGCTTATTTTTATGTTATATTTAATTTTTATTTAACTTCAGTAAAAAAAAGTCCAGAGAGCCAAAACCTAAAAATGTGGTGACTTTGGTGACACCTGGTGACATATGATGGTTTGAAAATATAAAAAATCTACAATATCAATAGCCACTAGATGGCAATAGAACTCAATGGCTGCATATAGGCTGAACTCTGTAAACCAATGTTTTAATGACCTTAACCTCTTAAGTTTTAGATTTTATCACAAGTTACAATTGTAGAATGTTTTAGGAACCATTTGTGTTGGGTGAGACTATACAAAGATGCCAAAATATGCTTACAGACAAATATGAGCATGCTATAAGGAAATTACAAAGTAGGAGACCGAGCAATCATTTATTTCTAAGAAAAAAATAACTCAATCAATAACTCAAAAAAAGTACCAAACAGGTAAGAATAAACAATAAGCCTAACAATAAAAGTAAATGGTATCAAACAGATAAAAATAAACATGTTTTGTCTGGAAGCATCAACAAATATTGCAGTAGGACTTTATTCCGACTTTGAAGTGTATGTGTGTGTGTGTGTGTTTGTGTTTTGCAGTAGCTGATTGGCAATAAAAAAATAAATAAAAATATTGCCCAGTTATTGACTCATTTAATTCCTTTTTTTTTGTATGTGTAAGTTACTGTTTTTTATTTGACAAAAATAAAACAAATACAACTCACTCTGTTATAGGCTCATTCAATGACTTTCAATGCAATGCTTTTGTGGATGTGTGTGTGAGTGTGAGTGTTTGCCACATTGAAAATGTTGTATAGGCTCACCCCTTCATTTGTATGTATGTATGATCTGAATTGTGTTTGGTTTATAGATTTTTATTGGACAAATAAAAAAAATATATGCTCGGAATTACAGTTTTTCCCATTCATTCCTATGGGTGCCCATTTTTGTCCACGAAAGCGGGATTAGTGAGGGGTTTAGGTATGTTTAGGTATGTAGGTATGTTTAGTTAGGGATTAGGGAGGAAAAGTAGCCAAGTCTTGTACCGCTCAGGGGTGCGTTTCCCGTACAACGATGCAACTCGCTGGTTTAACTACCATAGTACGATGCATCTTTAAAGAAATCAACTAGCTAGTCACTACTGTTTCCCGAAACCATGGTACCTGTGTCGCAAAACCATGGTTTGAACCACATTGGTTGGAGCTGTCGTTATGACGTTCTTCTTCTTCTTCTTCTTCGATCTAATGGCGGACTGGTGCTATGAGCACATATCGCCACCTGCTGTAAATTTGGTTCTTTTCTCTTTTCGACTGCGCTTTCTTAGTGACGATGTGGAGTAATTACGTTAACAACTCAACATTCATTCTTTGAACAATAAAATATAAACATATATAAACACAATGTTGTCTTCTCTGATCCCAAAAATCTATAACTATTAATTTCACAATTTCATATTTATTAATTTCTTATTGAATATTGATAGATCAGCACAATTAAAATGAAAATAAATGATGGGTTTTACTGTTGATCAATGATCACTGTGATTGTTATACTATTGTGTACACCTGTTGCATATTTTGCTTAAGATCATTAGCCTACCTATTTAAGTTCCCTTGCCATACAGCTATGTGTTCATATGACCTATATGAAAATGACGCGAAAACCACAATTTCCAAAAAATGAAGTTACAGTTCTTTTGGAGGAGGTGGAGAATAAAAAAAACAGCTATTTTCAAAGCTGAAAAATTGTGTAACAAATGCTGATAAATAAAAAAAATCCTGGGCAGAAATCACCCAAAAAATAAATGCTTCTGCCTATTCCTTTTCAGACTTTATGTTGATTTATGTCATCATTTGTTAAATGTTTAAATGTCAGAATAAAATAAATCTGAATCTGCCTACGTTTCCTTAGCGCTAAGCACTGCATGTGTTGCGTGTGTAATGCTACAGTACAGATACAATTTAATATTTAAGGGTAAACCCCTTTTTGTAAAATATTGTTATATGACAATTTGTCTTTGGGAATTTAACAAAGCTACTCACTTGCACACTCGTTTCTTCGCACAAACGAAACCAAGACTGCGTCCCAACCAGCATAAATAATCCTTTCGGAGGGCACTTCGAAGGGAGAATAATTGCGATCGTCACGCTATTATATCGTTTCAAATAATTTGTAATGAAGAAAGCAAATTGTGTAAAACCTAGGCACCTCGACTTTAAGTCATCCAAATTACTTAAAGTGGATGGTGAAACCTTCGAAAGAAATAGGCTATAGGGTCAATAGCTCTGAATAGAGCACATCCCAGCTACTGCGAAATCAATGACGTCGACACGACAAACTAACAAGGAACTATACTTCTAACCACAGGACAAGAGCTGTCGTTCCAACCACACAAGTTTGCGATGCAATTTGCGAACGTTCGTTGGAACGATGGTTTCGGGAAACACCAAATCGTGGAACTATGCTGATAACGACGGAACTTGCGACCATAGTTGGCCAACGATGCTTTCGGGAAACGCACCCCAGATTAAGGAAAGTATTTTTTTTTTTATAAAAAAAAAAATATTTTGCCCACATTTGTCCCGAAGAGGACTCATTGTTCACAGGTGTCCCTTGTCCAGTCATTAGTCTCAGTGTATTTAAACCCTCATGTTTGCCATGTGTCCTTGTCTGGTTTTGATCGTTGTAACCTGCTGTTGGTGAGTTTTATGTTTAGCCAAGCCAAGCCTTTGTTTCTTGTTTTGCCAAGTCTTTGTTTTATGCTTTTTTTTTACATATCATTTCTCCAGGCTTTGAAAAAAAGCTCTCACAAGGGACACTTGTTGCTGGCATGCACAGACATTTTTTAGCAAGTATAGCCTACATACAAATGAGGGAAAATACTGCTATCACAAAATCACTGCCATCACAAAAGCCCACGAGGTGAAGATGGATTAACTTCACTTTTAAACTGTGAGGAATTAGTTTCATACAGATGTGTGACTGTGTGGTTTGTTCCCGCCCCTTTCAGGTGCCACCTGATGAAACACTTGAAGCTTCATTTGGCCATAGTCACGTGACATGGGTGTTTCGAATCACAGTTTGGAGCAGTGTTTCGAAACATCTGCGCTTCTGGATCTCGACAAAGTGCCGAAATGTCAGTTTCGTGTCGTTACACATACACACACTAGCCTGACTATTTCTGCTGCCACAAGGGGATTTTGCTTTGCAAACCACCAGTAAAACCATAAAAAAGAAATTACATTAAAATAAATCATTATATCCATTGAATGATCACTATTTTATGGAAGCTTGTTTCTGCCAAAGAATAAAAAAAGGTAATTGTGACTTTTTTTATCTCACAGGTCAGACTTTTTTCTCACACTTGCGAGTTTACATCTCGCAATTCAGACTTTTTTTTCCCTCAGAATTGCGTGATATAAAGTCGCAATTATAAATAATTGCTCTGACTTTATAACATGCAATTGTGAGAGTCAGAATTGAGAGATATAAACTTGCAATTCTGAGAAGTCATTTATTTTTCCCCTCTGAATTTGACTTTATAACTCGAAAATCTGACTTTATAACTCGCAATTGCGACTTTTATATCTCACAATTCTGAGAAAATAAGTCAGAATTGCGAGATGTAAACTCAATTGAGAGATAAAAAGTCACAATTGTCTTGTGTTATTTATAATGTTTTATCCTGTGGCGGAAACAAGCTTCCATAGTATTTGTATAAGTCAATAATCGCACAAGCACAAGATGTTCTTTTGATCATTCTGGAGTTAGATTGGGAGTTCATGCAGCCCGAGAGTATAGAAGCAGACGCCTGCATTATTATTTTTGTCTTGTTTTGTAATGATCAAAATCATTAATTGACTGATGCCGATTTTGCATCTGACCAGAGAAATGGTGAGTGAAAAGTTTTTTACATAAGAAAAATTGTGAAAACAAGAAAAACCAGTGAAAAAAAGCTGGTTATATAGCCTCTTACAGCCTCTGTACAAGTGCTGGTGCCATACAAGCAAATGGATATGTATCAAATACTAGGACATACAGAGATTCTTGTTTTTTGATTTTTCACTCAATGTGTTATGATTAAAAAAGAAAAAAAATATTATCTCACTAGTCTCAGACTTTTGGACCCCACTGTATATTTGAATCTAATCCAGTACAAAAGGAGCTGTCTTAAGCCAGACATTCTGTTTGTGGCCAATTGCAGCTCTGTAAACAACAAGCTCAAGAAGCGTCATTCTGTATTGTAAACATGCCAATAAAATGGAGAGAAAGTGACATTTCACACTGTCTAAAACATTGATTTTCTTTCCCCGTTGACAGGTTTGCAGATATCCGACTCCCAAAGTTTGCTTTGGAAATAACATACTTCAGAGACTCTATTGAGAAGTATGGTGTTCACTCTATGTTCTCCAGATCAGCCAGTTGTACACAGCCCTCAAAGGTGAACGATCTGGTGTTGACTCTTGTGATGGTATTCATTTTAAACATCTATCACAGCACAGTATATCACTGGCTGATTGATTGTGTCTCTCTCTGCAAGCTCTGTATGCAATGATCTGATCTTGGATGGAAGCCCAATATAAAATAGGGGTATAATAATAACATTAATAATAATGAATAAATAAACAATTACTGAGTTTCGATATAGGATTTGTGTTTAATTGGAGTGTAAACAGTAAATCAATTCTTTTAAAACCTTAATTTTAAACTAACTACTAATTAGTGACTGCTAAGATCTAAGATTTAGAGAATTAGAAGCTGTGCTTCAATTGACTATCACAGAAAAAAAAAGGCACAAGCTACCACGGTATCTTAAGATGTGAAGACTTTTTGATCAACAGTCTGAGAGGAAGGGTCATCATTCCTAAATTACTGATTGCCTACTTTTTAAAACTAAATTAAATCAACCTGCGCGCACACAAACACACACACACACACACACACACACACACACACACACACACACACACACACACACACACACACACACTTACTTTAAGTATTGAAAACCCCTGACACATAAGTCTAAAACTGTGTTGCATTACTAAATACAGAGCAACAGTTAATCATGAGTGATTGCATTCACAGAATGGGGGTGGAAACAGGTTAATGTTTAAAAATGTTACTCGGCCGATGCTTGAAGGACTATAAATTGACGCCACTCCATCTGAACAGTCAAGAGGACTTTGATGGTAAGTTACAATTGTTTTGCTTAAAGAGCTATGATATAAACTGAATTTTAAATCGCTACTCTACCAGCAAGCCGTCATTTCATTGTCTTGGTTAACTACAGACCCGATATAGTCCGGCTATAAAGTAAACCCCCTTTTTGACAAAATTACTTGCAAGATGTATGATATTCCATCATGTAAGCAAAGTCAACAGTGATTACAAGACACTTGGTTTAATATCTTTGACATATTCATGTTCTAAATGACTAGTCATTCATTGACAGCCCAAATTTTGCCTTGTTTTAGCCTAGACGTCAGGGCTGTGTTTGGATGGCTATTAGAAGTCTTTTAAATGCAAAATTGCTTGCTGGGATTAGTTAAAAATCACAAAGTTTGTACAATGCTTTGCCCTCTGGTCATAAAACAGGTGATAAAATGTTGGGAAAGATTTATTGCTGTGCGATTGCTGCCCTGCTGGTAGCAACGGCCTGGGCCGCACCCCATGAAGGTCACGACCACGGTGGTCACACAGCCGAGCACCACCACCATCTCCACCATGGGAAGGACGAACCCCACCCCAGCCACGAGGAGGGCAGCGATGCCTGCCACCTGCTTGCTCCACACAACGCTGACTTCGCCTTCTCTCTCTACAAGAAACTTGCATCCCATCCTAAAGCCCAGGGCAAGAACATTTTCTTCTCTCCGCTCGGGATCTCAATGGCTTTGAGCATGCTTGGTCTGGGTGCCAAGGGCAGCACTCATTCACAGATATACAGCACTCTGGGTTATGGTGAGTTGCAGCCAGAGCAGGTCAATGAGGGTTATGAGCACTTGCTCCACATGCTGGAACACAGCCAGGAAGCCATGCAGCTGGAGGCAGGAGCTGGTGTGGCCATCAGAGAAGGCTTCAAAGTGGTGGACAAGTTCCTGAATGATTCTCAGCACTACTACAACAGTGAACCCTTCAGCGTTGACTTCTCCAAGCCTGAAATTGCTGCAGAGGAGATTAACAAGTATATCGCCAAGAAAACCCATGACAAGATAACCGACATGGTGAAGGACCTAAACGAAAATACGGTGATGATGCTGATTAACTATATGTACTTCAAAGGTACTAAATAAACTTCTATTTCATTCAGCGATATTCCTGTAATAATAATTTCTTTGATCTGACCTGAAATTCTTGCAATTTCTCTTTATAGGGAAGTGGGACGAGCCATTTAATGCAACACTGACCCACAAAGCTGACTTCCAAGTGGACAAGGACACCACCGTGAAAGTTGACATGATGAAAAGAACCGGCTACTATGGCATCTATCAAGACCCTGTCAACAAAACTATGGTCATGAAGGTGCCGTACAAAGGAAATACTTCCATGATGATCGTTCTTCCTGATGATGGGAAGATGAAAGAGGTTGAAGAATCTATCTGCAGAGACCATATTAAGGACTGGCACGAGAAACTCTTCAACAGGTAATACCGTAAAAAACCTCCAGATTTAAATTCATGTACTAGTTGACTTCGGACCTGACGTTTAATGGTTGTTTAGTTGCACAGAAATGTGGGAACTTGGAAATGGCCATAGTAGCTGATATACCATATCTCACATTTCTGCCCTTCAGGTCTGTGGACCTCTTTATGCCCAAGTTCAACATCTCTGCAAATTTCAAGCTGAATGACATTCTGAAGGAGATGGGAATAACCGATGCATTCACTGACATAGCTGATTTCTCCGGGATCACAAAAGAGGTCGAACTCCAGGTGTCACAGGTACAATGGTTGGTAGACCTAAAGAATTTGATATCTCTATACAGTCATGTTCACATTTTTAACCCAATCTGCAGGTTGACCATCAGGCAGTCCTCAGCGTGGACGAGAAGGGCTCAGAGGGAGTAGCTGCAACCACGATAGAACTTATTCCCCGTATCCTGCTAAAAAATCTGATGCTCAACCGGCCTTTTCTGGTACTGATTTTAGAGGGCAGCACCAAGAGCATCCTCTTCATGGGCAAGATTATCAATCCTACTGTGTGAGGTCCTAATCCAATCATAACTTGCCGGTCCTCTGCAGAAGGCTGCTAATCTTTTTTGCGGATGTTATTGTAAGCTGCAATAAATGTTGATTTGATTGTAATCAAGTGAGTCATCATTTTAAAAATGCACTGTAGCACTTCACTTCACTGGGTAAACAGTTAACCTAACCTTAACCCATGTAGTTACCTTACATTACTCAGTACCTTCATGAGTAAGTACACCATAAAGGACACATGCTGTAAATTAAAATGCATCCAAAAGCACACCATATTTCTCAATACTGGTGTCATAATGGTGTCTGGAAATTTGAGCTTATTAACTCTTTTATGCGAAAACGCTTCCCCACCATTAGAGGACATTTCTGTCTTTCCGTGTTTTCACTGTTGTATGTGGGGCACTGTTAGTCATCTTCTGAGTACTGAATCTCCTGACCAAAACACATGCAAAGACGATGTGATATCAAGTGACAACAAGTGATATCATATGCAATAATGTGATCACCAACATTAAACAGCATATTAATCAAAACTGCCTAATGTTACTGAATGAAATGTTGACCCAGGACGAGCTATAGGACTGTGAGAGAAAGTAATATAAGGGGACAACCTGTAACTTTGATTTATGACCCGTGATTTATGGCTTTTTTGACCTTTTGACCTCTATTTCCGGAAATCATAAAATTTTACAACCTTTTGATGAGATCAGCAGGACCCAACACTTTGGGGTCAAATTCTCACTATTAACTAACTATTAACTATGACTTTGCCTCAATAAACCCCTAATTACTGCTCATTAGTTAGTAAGGTTGTTAAGTTTAGGTATTGGGTAGGATTAAGGAATTGCTGTAGAATAAGGTCTTGCAGAATAAATCAAATATGTGTACTATAATTACTGTGTAATATAAGTACTAATAAACAGTTAATATCCTATATTGATAATATAGATATCCATATTTATAACTTTTATAGACTAAAATAACTAGCTCCCGGCAGGTGACTTGAGACAAGAGAGTGACCTGTGACGTGATGTATGATGTAGGAGTAGCATAAGCTTCGACGTCTCTCTGGGCAACAAAATCAAACTCTTCTCTTATATCGAATCCTCTTTTAATTCTAATTTGTCGCCAGTATTTTGTTTTGCTCTATCCTCTGCATATCCACATTCGTCAATACATCATGTGTCGGGTCAGAGGTCACTCTTTTGGCATAAGTCGACGCGTACGGTCGACTGCCGGAAGCTAGTTATTTTAGTCTACAAATTCATAAATATGGATATTTATCTTACAAAAAATGCATGGCTTCGCTTCAGAAGGCGATTATTAACCCTCTGCAGATGGATTACTTTTATGGCCATCAAAATCTTGAATCACTCCCATTATAAAGCTTGGATAAAGCCAGGACATTTTTTAATATAACTATGATTGTATTCATCTGAAAGAAGAATGTCATAGACACCTAGGATGACTTGAGGTGGAGTAAATCATGGGCTAATTTTCATTTAGGGGTGAACTAACCCTTTAATTCTCTTTGATGATTGATGGCCATGACAGTGTTTTCAATGTATTTTGTTGTTGCTCTTTTGTGTTTTGTTATCAAGTTGGAATTGTAAATTACTCATGTGGATAGTGTTAATTTCGTCAGACGAGACTAAATATGTTTGTCAACAACCTTTTTTTCCATGACGAAGATGAGACGATGTCGAGACTGCACCAATGTCCAAAAATGCGGACTAAGACTAAATTAACATGCATTATTGTTGACGAAAAAGACGAGACTAAAATGTTTGGCATAAAATAAAAACTAAGATAAAATCTTTCTTCATTTTTGTCTACAATCGTCTCTACTTTTTCATCATGAGATGAATATTCAGCTGCTCAAAATATTCCGAAAGAGTTTGCGCTGTTGCTCATGTACAGGTCTTATGTTGCTGCCAGCCTGTCATCTCACGGCGGCGCGCATGGTCACATGGTTCCCGGAGTGTTGATCTGAAAATTCAGCTTTGTCCCCGTTAGGATTGAATCACAGGACTGGATACCAGTTGCCTTGTCAAAAAAAACTCTTTATTGTCATATGTTTCAGACATAGGAGAGAAACTTGTTGTCTTCGTGCCAGCTGTATATTTTTCTCTGGGGTGGTGCATTAACAGTAAGCATTATATACCACTGACTAGAGGATTTGCAATTCCTTACAAGGTAAAGAAACATGTTGGTTTGTTTAAAATAGAATGTATACTTCATGCTTACATCAGTTGATATTATAAGCTACTGTTACATCATTGGAAACAGGTGCTACATATACATTAAGGTCCTTCATACAGTCCTTCATGTACACACATTCTTGTATGACCAAAATTATCTCCCTGTGTCCTTCTCCCTGCCATATGACAGTAATATGTTATGCAAACTTCAGCTCATGCAGTATATATATCTTTCTCATGCACTAAAACTTCACAAATAAATAAATTCAATTATGAATATAAATAATATTAAAATAACACATTTCTGATCTACACGGAGTGCTCAATACTTCTAGCGATGTGACAATACATTTGAATGGCTTAAGCGGATATACAATACTGGTGTTTGCAGCAATTTTTGGTAAACTGTACAGCATAGTGTGCATTGATTATTACGTCAACCACATTTACAGTATTATTATATTATGGAGATGAAGATGCAAAATTGTTTACATTAATGTTAATGTTTTTATTGTATTTAGCCCTCAGGTACTAATAATGACCATACACCTTAACTATTTTAAAAATAAATAGCCTATATTTTAGTTCAATAATATTAATTGAATATTTTGAGGAGAACTTTTGGTACTAAACGCTATTTGTGCAATAAGTATGGTCCATTAATGACCACTTAAAACATTTGTCTTTTAATATTTTATTATTTATATTACAAATAATTAAGGTTAAAATAGAGAATTCCAATTCAAAGAGGCAAATTAGAGTCATTTTGTGGCTGGAAAAATAAAATGTTCATTTGTAATGCCATTACTGGTGCCTGTATGGCTCTTTAATAAATATACATTTAGTTGCTCAAAAATGTATTGCAGATCATAACTGCTTAGTTATTTGTGAAATTTTAAAATGTTAATAATAGTGAATATTAATTATATTAATATTAATAATATTAGTTTTCCTTTGACTAAAACTAGACTAAAATTACGAGACTTTTAGTCAACTAAAACTTGACTAAGATACCTTGAGTTGTCTTTTGACTAAAACTAGACTAAAATGATGAGACTTTTAGTCGACTAAAACTTGAATAACAATAAAAGATATGTGAATGACTAAATATGACTAAAACTAACAAGGACATTTGGCACAAGACTAAGACTAATATAAAAATAGGTGACAAAAGTAACACTACATGTGGAGTATAATTTGAGTTTGAGTTTCATTTTGTGTTGAAAAAAAAGTATATGCAGAGATATTGTAATATTGACTGAAATCATGTATGAAATTATATGTAGTTTATATGTTGTAATTATATGTATATTATATAAGCTTTAAGAGCAAACACCATTTCCCTATTAAAAAATAGGAAATTTGTATGAAATAGCCTACATATAAATAAATGACACAAAATGTAAATAAATCCTATATGACTTTAATTTGACTAGCATATGATTCAGTATAAGAACTTTATATGATTTGTATATGAATATCATGTATTTTCTACTACAGTTTTTTTAAAATCGCTATGACATTTTTTTCAATACTTTTAACAATTTTCCTAAACCCTTAATGCAGTTAGCACAACATCTGTCTGTGTAGGCTATACTATTAACACATTTATTGCTGCTTTTAAACAAAATGCATACAGTTAACACACATTTAAAATGCTTGAACGGCTCGGTTACGTATGTAACCCTTGTTCCCTGAGGTGGGAACGGAGACGTAATGTTAGTGACTAACGAATGGGGGTTTCGCTTAGAAGCCAATTACCGTCGAGGAATTGAACAGCGCCCAATGGCAGTGCCAATGCCATGGGCATACGGAATTTGCATGCGGAACTCCGCCCCACCTCGTGGGTATATAAGGAAGTACGCTGGCAACATCGCATTATGTTACAGCTGCGGAGCCAAGACTGAACTCTGCGTTCCAGCAGCACAGCGGAGGTGGCAAAGGGACGTTAAGTCTTTGTTCCCTCCTCAGGGAACGAAGGTTACATACGTAACCGAGACGTAACGTTAGTGACTAACGAATGGGGGTCCCAATACAATGACACCACTTCCAGTGCCCTGCGTAAGTGTGAGTACCCTATCGTAAGACTAGTACGGACGAAGGACTCCCACTTATCACAGGATTACCAAGGTACACTGGGAAGCATATTCCAGTGGAGATATGCCAAAATGCCTACCCGTAGGGAGGACTTAGAGAGTACACATATGACCCGCTGAGGGCTGCATATGGAAAAACTCTGGGGTACCAGCCAGAGGGTGGATTTTTAACCCCATGGGTGGCAGGGACTTGCCAAGGGAAAGACACCTGCTCACTGAGGAGGCTTACGGTGGAAATACACGTGTGGGGGTCGCCGGAGGGGAACCATGCACACGGGGCACCTGGCCGGACATGAGGGTCTGGGCTCGAAAGGGCAGACTTACTGATGTCAGCGTTGACAGTGCTGGAGGAGCTCAGGGCTTTCGGGGAAGCTCACCCGAGGAAATCCAGTCCGTGGAGTGGAATGGCGAGCAAGCGAAGACACCTGAGCCTGGTCCATTACCGGCCACTAGTAGAGGCGAGTACATAGTCAGACACTGGCTCCACTCGGAGATTATAGAATCTGGCGAATGTGTTGGGTGTCGGCCAGCCTGCAGCTCTGCATATGTCTGTTAGCGAGGCGCCATGCGCTAGAGCCCAAGAGGAGGCCACCCTCCGGGTGGAGTGGGCCCTAACCCCAAGGGGACATGGTCGACCTTGCTGCTGGTAAGCAAAAACAATGGTGTCCACTATCCAGTGAGACAACCTCTGCTTTGAGAGAGCTCTTCCCTTCCGCTCTCCACCATAACAGACAAAGAGTTGGTCTGAGGTCCTGAAACACTGCGTCCTGTCTACGTAAGCACGGAGAGTGCGTACTGGACAGAGCAGTGCCAAGGCTGGGTCTGCCTCCTCCAAAGGCAGCGCTTGCAGGTTCACCACCTGGTCTCTGAACGGAGTGGTGGGAACCTTGGGCACATATCCAGACCGGGGTCTCAGGGTCACGTGAGAGTTAGCCGGCCCGAATTCCAGGCACGCTTCGTCAACCGAAAATGCCTGCAGGTCCCTACCCTCTTAACGGAGGCCAATGCGGTCAGAAGAGCTGTCTTCATAGACAAGAACTTAATATCAACTGACCACAAAGGCTCAAAGGGAGACCTCTGCAGAGCACTTAAGACTACTGAGAGGTCCCAAGAGGGTACGAGGGGAGAGCGAGGAGGATGTAGTCTCCTGGCTGCCCTCAGGAACCTGATGACCAGGTCGTGCTGACTTACCTTTTTGTCCCCCAAGAGATTGTGGTGGGCAGATATTGCGGCCAAATAAACATTAAGGGTGGAGGGAGACAGCCTTCGCTCCAACCCCTCTTGGAGGAACGAGAGCACGAACCCGATCTGGCATTTCCAGGGGTCTTCTTGGCGGGAAGAACACCAGGTGACGAAGAGGTTCCACTTCAACGCATAGGCATGCCGCGTGGACTCTGCCCTAGCGGAAGTGATGATAGCCACCACCGCAGGTCCCGTCCAGGAGCCACACGTGGAGCTTCCAAAGTTCGGGACGCGGTTGCCAGAGGGTGCCCCATCTCTGAGTGAGGAGGTCCTTCCTCAGAGGGATAGGCCAGGGAGTATGGAGACAGAATGGACTCATTAATAATTCACGCAAAAAACAAGATGCACACGTGTAACCAATTTCACATGCATGAAACCAAATTCACGTGCACAAAAAACAATTCACGTGTGCAAAATAAAATTATATATTCATAAAATACATTTCACAAATGCAAAACACAACTCGTAGATTTACAACTGTGCACAAAAACTTTTGAATGTTTAAAATTTACACATTCATCCTGAATGTGCAAATCGTCATTCACGTGTGTGAATTGCCTTGGATGTGTGTGTGTGTTTTTGAGACTTTCCTGGCAGCGCAATCCTCCCTGCACAGAGGAGTCGTACTCTTTAGCCAATCAGATTTAAGCTCATCAATCGGCCAATCATAACCGCGTGAGGGCGGGCCCACCTGAATGTTACGTCATCAGCGTTCTACCGCAGTTAGAGATCATGGCTAAGCAGCAGAGGTATGATGTGAAGTTTGATCGGTTCATTTCTGTGTTTACTGAAACTAAGAACTTAGCAGTTTAGAAACTATCACTTCAACTGATCTCTGTGTGAAAATAAACATTTAGTAGTTGATAGGTTTTGATGTACATCTCAGCATTAACTCTTTAGTTAATCACCCACATTATCCTCATCATTTTAATCTACATCACATTCATATAAGTATGGCCTTTTTGATAGATTTCTATCAGTAGTATTGATGGATTCTTATGTTTACTTCATAAAGAATTATGCATATGCACACCATACAAATGTAGGATTTTAGATTCATAAACTCCATAGAAAGCATAACAATGGTTTGAATGATGAGAGATAGTGTATATAAATAGACAATTTAGATAAATAGATATTTTTCACGTGGTCTTTTATTTAACTATTATTTAATTAGGAAAGAGCAGTCACAACAGTGTTTGTACCTGCATGTCATGTCCACCACACATTCAACTGATGATAATAATTTATGTAATGAAGTGCATACCGGTACATTGGAGACCATTTATATTTAATCTATGCTTTGTTTTAACTTCTGCACATATATGCAGTTTTATTGTTTCAGATTTCCCAGACAGATGATGTATGAAGTTGCAGAGACCAGTACCGTTACCTTACCATTCCTACTGTAACTCTTTCAAAACAGTCATGTTGCATCCCTTCATTTTGACTGTTGTTTCAACAAGAGGCTGAAAGTCATGCATTGTTACTGTATTAATGTACACACTCAAGGAATAAAGCCCTGCTATGCATTATTAAATGTTCTTGTTTTATGTCAGAATTAAAAGATTCAAAGATATTTGCTACAGTTGATGTATACGGTTTATTAATTTGAAAGTTTCTGAATCCTTTGGGAATAAAACCTATATGAAATGACTTGGCCATGATTAAAGAGAGTTTACCCAAAACATTTTTTTTTATTAATTTACTCACCCTCAAGTTGTTCCAAACCTATATGAATTTCTGTTCTGCTGAACACAAAGGAAGATATTTGTAAGAATGTTTGTAACAAATCACATCTCTGCAGCCATTGACTAACATAGTAGGGAGAAAACACTATGTTAGTCAATGGCTGCAGGGATTTGCTTTGTTACATTCTTCTAAATAACTTCCTTTGTGTTCAGCAGAACAAACAAAACTCAGTACAGGTTTGGAACAACTTGAGGGTGAGTAAATGATGAAGAAGCACAACATGTACAGAGAATATATATATATATATATATATATATATATATATATATATATATATATATATATATATATATATATATATATATATATATATATATATATATATATATATATATATATATATATATATATATATATAACATTGTATATAAATATATTCTGTAGTTGTGAGATTGGCTGATTAACAGTTTGAAGCTGGGTTAGTTCTTCAGCGACAGGGTACTGGAAGCACAATGTCATTGCATGGCTGGTCAGGGATGTTGGTAGTGTTCCAGTCAGTGTCTTCTTTTCTTTTAAAGTAGATAAATGTTTATCTCCAAATGATACATTTAAGTGCAATACATCAGGTGAAAGTTAACAAATTAAATGTGTTCAATCTAGCCGCCACTAGCCCTTTCTCTGTCAGAACACGTCAGATTTTGGTTTGATATTTACAGCAGTCAGCACGTAGTACAAGAGCTGCAGACAGAGGAAGAGCAGGAAGCAGGAGATGAAGTGATGGTAATATCATTTAATATAGTTTACTGAGTAATCTTAGTAGTATGATGTTAATTGCATCTTTGTCTGATCAGCATAAAAATGCTTTTTTGCCAGGCAAAGTAAAATGAATGCTTCACAACATTGTCCTGTGACATTAAAAACCTTGAGATGACAATACAGCACAGAACATTAAAGTACATGTGTACTGAATAGATTAAGACATTAATACAAATTATAAAAGAGAATAAGGAAACATGAATTTAGATGTTTGTGACTGCTATCCAGATGTCACGCCAAAGGTGTGTAATCCTGAAAAATACACATGAACAATACGTGTGTAATAACAATTTAACACTGTATACTGTTGCACAAATGGCAAAATATCTTCATCACTAAATAATGAGTGCTCATAAAAAAATTGTACATAGTGAAAAAATATCTTGATGAGGCCAGTGCTAAATGGGAGCTATTGGCCACCCAGATTATTGTTAACTGAGAGAGATGTCTGTCTCTGTACCTGCAGCTAAAATACAACAAAACAAGCATCATTTCTTCTTCATATGGGACATCTGATTACCACAGCAGTTGCTTACATCTGTTAATATTGAATAAACTATCACTTCAACTGATCTCTAAGTTCTTAGTTTCAGTAAACACAGAAATGAACCGATCAAACCTCACATGCATACCTCTGCTGCTTAGCCATGATCTCTAACTGCGGTCGAACGCTGATGACGTAACATTCAGGTGGGCCCGCCCTCACGCGGTTATGATTGGCCGATTGATGAGCTTAAATCTGATTGGCTAAAGAGTACGACTCCTCTGTGCAGGGAGGATTGTGCTGCCAGGAAAGTCTCAAAAACACACACACACATCCAAGGCAATTCACACACGTGAATGACGATTTGCACATTCGCATTACAGGATGAATGTGTACATTTTAAACATTCAAAAGTTTTTGTGCACAGTTGTAAATCTACGAGTTGTGTTTTGTTCACGTGAATTGTTTTTTGTGCACGTGAATTTGGTTTCATGCATGTGAAATTGGTTACACGTGTGCATCTTGTTTTTTGCGTGAATTATTAATGAGTCTATTCTGTCTCCATAAGGGAGGGGCTGTCGCAAGGAGTAGCAGTTCTGAGAACCAGGTCTGGCTGTGCCAATACGGGGCGACCAACATGACCTGCTCCTTGTCCTCCCTGATCTTGCACAGTACTCCTGTCAAAAGGCTCACTGGGGGGAACGCATATTTGCATAGGCCCCACGGCCAGCTGTGCGCCAGTGCATCCGTGCCGAGCGTGCCCTCGGTCAGGGAATAGAACAGGCTGCAATGGTAAGAGTCGTGGGAGGCAAACAGATCTACCTGTGCGTCGCCGAACTGTTCCCAAATCAGCTGGACCGTCTGGGGATGGAGTCTCCATTCTCCAGGAAGAGGCTGAAACCGTGAGAGCTCATCGGCTGCACGGTTCAGTTCTCCCGGGATATGGACAGCACAAAGGGACCTCAGGTGCTTCTGACTCCATAGAACGAGATTTCGGGGGCGAGTTGAGACATACAGCGGGAGCGTAGACCGCCCTGGTGGTTGATGTACACTACTGTGACCACGTTGTCTGTCCGGACTAGTACATGTTGACCATTCAGCAACGCTCAGAAGCGGTGCAGGGCGAACCGTACTGCCAGCAACTCGAGGCAATTGACATGCAGAAGGCACTGGGGTCCTGTCCAGGAACCCACGGCTGCTTGTCCATTGCACATGGCACCCCAGCCCTTGGCAGAGGCATCTGTTGATACAACAACATGCCTGGAAACTCATTCTAAGGGCACACCAGCCTGTAGAAAACTGAGGATCGACCACGGGGTGAGCGTCTGTGAGCAGGCCCGAGTGACTAGGACCCAGAGCGTGCCAGACCGCCATGCCCATCTCGGGACTCGATCGCAAAGCTAGTGCTGAAGTGGTTTCATATGTAGCAATCCGAGCGGCGTCACCGTGGCTGCAGATGCCATATGCCCCAGGAGCCTCTGAAATAGTTTCAGTGGAACCGCACTCTTGCTCTCGATTTGACGGAGGCAAGTCAGCAGAGACTGCGCGCTCTCGCTCGTAAGCTGCGCGCACATGGCGACCGAGTCGATATCCATACCGAGAAAAGAGATCCTCTGCACGGAGCAAAGTTTGCTCTTCTCCCAGCTGACCCGAAGGCCCAGACGGGCTAAGTGCTGGAGCACTAGGTCTCTGTGTTTGCAAACCTGCGCTCGAGAGTGACTCATTATGAGCCAGTCGTCGAGGTAGTTCAGGATGCGAACCCAGTGCTGCCGGAGAGGCGCAAGGACTGCCTCGACAATCTTCGTAAAGACGCGAGGGGACAGAGCTAGCCCGAATGGGAAGACCGCGTACTGATATGCCCGCCCCTCGAAAGCAAACCGTAGGAATGGTCTGTGTCGAGGTAGGGTGGAGACATGAAAGTAGGCATCCTTCAGGTCGATCGCTGCAAACCAATCGTCCGGACGAACGCATTCGAAAAGGCGTTTCGCAGTTAACATCTTGAACGGAAGCCTGTGAAGGTAACGGTTCAAGATGCGAAGGTCCAGGATTGGTCGTAACCCACCGGTTTTCTTGGGTACAATGAAGTAGGGGCTGTAGAACCCGGACTTCATCTCAGCTGGAGGGACAGGCTCGATCGCACCCTTCGCCAGTAGGGTGGCAACCTCCGCACGCATGGCAGGGGCATTGGCCCCGACCATAGTGTAGAGGACTCCCCGAAAGCAAGGAGGAGCCTGCAAGGAGGTCATTCGGACCACAGACATACCCAGGGTGGGGCAGCGAGGCAGCATTACCGGCCCGGACATGGGAGGCGTTTGGGCTTCCCGGTGTGGGGGCACGGTTAACGGCTGCATCCTGACAGAGGAGACCAGGGAAGGACGCACGTTCCACTGGGGTCTGCTCTGACAGGAGGCTGGCGACAGAGAGGGACGAGAGCGGCGTGGCCCGGGGACGGCGCACACTGCCGTCACCAGTCTCTAGGGGCTCAGGGATGGGAATGTCAATTCTTTCTTTAACCACATTAAGGTGCTGCTGACCCAGGGGCCAACAGCTGAACAAAAGATTCTCCCCCGGCCCTCCACCGGGGGAAGGAGTGGTCCTGCTACCATCTCCTGGAAAGAATTTCCCATCCCTGAGCCGTCAGTCTCAGGAGCGCCGCTTGGCCTGGCGTTTAGTGGGGCGCGGGGCGGGCTGAGCTGACTGGGCCTTCCTATGGCATCCTCCACGACCCGGGTGAAGGCTGCTGCTAGGGCCAGGCGGGAGCCTTAGGAGGGTGCCCTCGGTGGCGAGCAGGCTGAGGCGACTGTGTCGGCGGCTGGGTGGAGGCAGCAGCTGGCCGCTGGGGCAGTATATGTTTGATTGCCTCAGTCTGCTTCTGGGCGGTTGAAAACTGTTGGGCGAAGCTTTGAACCGCCCCACGATCTCCACCCGAATGCTCACGGGTTGCGGAGCGCGAGAGGGGGGTGTGGCTGAGGCATGAGCGTCTGGGCTTTGTTCCACACCGTCACCCTCAGGTCACCCTGACCACCAGCCAAAGTACCGCCTCTCGTGGAGACGGTAGATTGGGGTGTGGTAGAGGTGACTCTCACTTCTTTACGAAGATCCTCGAGTCTCGACCGCAACACCACGATGGTTATGTTCCCGCAGTGGGAACATGACGCATCCACAAACGCTGCCTGAGCATGCTGAACGCCCAAGCATACCAGGCAGTGATTGTGCCCATCGGAAGATGAAAGCAACTGGCCGCACCCAGAAGTACACAGGCGAGACATCCTGAAAAGGACGTGCCACGTGTAAGCTCTTTTTGTGAGAGGAAGCTTCGCAGACACGCCGAAGCGCCCAGGGAACAAACACACCAGCTGTCTAGCAGACCACTGCGCAGATCAGCAGGCAGGCAGTATGCGATCGCTGGAACGCGCCGTTGACACCAACGCCTCTGGAAAGCTGCTTGTCTCGAAGGCTGACAAAGACTCAGTTAGCAGGCTTGAAGAAGTGAAGAGATACTCTTGGCTCCAAAGCAGAAACATAATGCGATGTTGCCAGCGTACTTCCTTATATACCCACGAGGTGGGGTGGAGTTACGCATGCAAATTTCGCATGCCCATGGCATTGGCACTGCCATTGGGCGCTGTTAAATTCCTCGAAGGTAATTGGCTTTTAAGCGAAACCCTCATTCGTTAGTCACTAACGTTACGTCGTAGTGACTGAACGAAAGGGAACTTATTTTACGTACAAGCTCAACCAAGACCAAAACACTGGATTTTTACTGCCAAATTTTCCAATGCTTTAACACTGTATGTCAGAACAGATAACATCATGTTCTAAACATATAAAGTCAAGGTAAACAGCTGTTTATATTGTGAAGTGAAACATAAATATATCCCCTGTATTTTATTCCATTAGTACTGAGAAACAGCTGATTGAAGTTATGCAAATATATAAATCACAGCTGATTCCCATCTAGGAATTGTTCAGGTGTTGATGTTCTTTCAATCACATGACCATATGGTATACAGTAAAAGAGGGCCTCTTTGGGCTTATCTTGTGTGAAAAGGAACAATATAGAGCAACACAAAGAAAGTAAGAAAAATGCCTGCAAGAGGGAGAGGAAGATGAGTACCAGGACAAGGGCAAGGGAGAATTTCTGCAGCAAAAGAAACAAAATGCATGCATTTACTAAACCCAACAAAACAAAAATGTGGAGTCTTCAAAATACACACTATCTATGATCAATACAATATACTGTCTATTGTATAAGGGCAGACCTCACACATAAAACAATGCAGTTTCTGTAATTCCATAGTGTTAGTGTTTTTATGACATTGTGATATGATTGACTACATGCTCCTGTTGGAAGAGAACATGTGTTAGTGTTTTGGTAGAAATAGAGTGTTAGTGTATCATTGTATTTTAAAAATTAGTGTTGGAGTTTAGTTGACAATGTGTGATTTTGAGCATGAAATTAACAATTTTGGCAATTGTATGATGGTGGTGTGTTAGTGTGTTAAGTGTTTAGGAAAATTGTTAAAATTATTGCAAAAATTGTCATAGCGATCGTAAAAAACTGTAATACCATACACCATTGCATACTGTTGACATGTTAAACTTGTGTAAGATTTTTAAGATATATGAACAGTATTCATATATCACCCAAAAATCACCTACAAGTTTTATGTGTGCTGTTTAGTATGAAAGGGGCCATAAACCATCTGATTTTGTGTATGACATATATTGCACTCAAAAAAAAAAGTCTAGACATAAGATTTATGTATTTGAATTGCATATACATTTTCCATGCATTTGGATTACATAATTTTAACATAAACAAATTAATAAACGTAATGTGATTCTTATATGCAAGTCATACATAAATGTAACAGGTAAGAGATTTATGTAATTGTATTGATAAACTGAATGTGATTCATATACACTCACCTAAAGGATTATTAGGATTCAACAGGGTGTTGAAAGCCCATATTGATAGGATAGCATCTTGCAGTTGATGGAGATTTGTGGGATGCACATCCAGGGCACGAAGCTCCCGTTCCTCCACATCCCAAAGATGCTCTATTGGGTTGAGAAACCAATTTGAAATGATTCAAGCTTTGTGACATGGTGCATTATCCTGCTGGAAGTAGCCATCAGAGGATGGGTACATGGTGGTCATAAAGGGATGGACATGTTCAGAAAGAATGCTCAGGTAGGCCGTGGCATTTAAACAATGCCCAATTGGCACTAAGGGACCTAAAGTGTGCCAAGAAAACATCCCCCACACTATTACACCACCACCAGCAGCCTGCACAGTGGTAACAAGGCATGATGGATCCATGTTCTCATTCTGTTACGTTAAATTCTGACTCTACCATCTGAATGTCTCAACAGAAATCGAGATTCATCAGACCAGGCAACATTTTTCCAGTCTTCAACTGTCCAATTTTGGTGAGCTCGTGCAAATTGTAGCCTCTTTTTCCTATTTGTAGTGGAGATGAGTGGTACCCGGTGGGGTCTTCTGCTGTCCTAGCCCATCCGCCTCAAGGTTGTGCGTGATGTGGCTTCACAAATGCTTTGCTTCATACCTCGGTTGTAACGAGTGGTTATTTCAGTCAAAGTTGCTCTTCTATCAGCTTGAATCAGTCGGTCCATTCTCCTCTGACCTCTAGCATCAACAAGGCATTTTCGCCCACAGGACTGCCGCATACTGTATGTTTTTCCCTTTTCACACCATTCTCTGTAAACCCTAGAAATGGTTGTGCGTGAAAATCCCAGTAACTGAGCAAATTGTGAAATACTCAGACCGGCCCGTCTGGCACCAACAACCATGCCACGCTCAAAATAGCTTAAATCACCTTTCTTTCCCATTCTGACATTCAGTTTGGAGTTCAGGAGATTGTCTTGACCAGGACCACACCCCTAAATGCATTGAAGCAACTGCCATGTGATTGATTGATTAGATAATTGCATTAATGAGAAATTATTAGGTGTTCCTAATAATCCTTTAGGTGAGTGTATGTCAGATTTACGTAAATAAAACAGGTAAGATTTATGTAATAGTACACAGAAAAATACCCATGTTAACCCTAGGAGTCTGAACTGTTTTGGGGCACTTTAGAAGTTTTGACATGCTCTTACATTTGTGTTTTTTTCAGTTGCTTGTAAACATTTTCATGGCAAAAGTTTAACTACACTGTATTCAGCACAAACTGAGCTACCATAATATGTGAGCAACATGTATGTACATGCTTGTATTTTTGAGTAAAAAAAATGTCTTGTAAAAATGTTTATGCATGATTTTTGCAAAAACTAAAAAAAAATTGTTTTAAAATCAAGGCCTCAAAACACACAATAGATATGTGTTCACAAGACTTTTGACTCCAGGGTGTATTTCTATTTAGTTTTTGCTTGAAACTGATGTGAATACACTGATTTAAAATTTGTAAGACAGTTTTTCTTCACAAAGCCAGTATGCGAGGAGGCATGATATCTAATGAATAATGATGAGTATCACCTGAGAGGACAAAATAACACAATAGCCTGCATAATGACCTGCACAATGAACTGAATAATGAGCTGCATAATGAATCAGCGTCATACCTGACTGAGAGAGCAAAAAAAATGCTCTTCTTATTTAGTTGAAATTGTACTTATCTAGTAAATGCATCTTGATTTAATAATGTTTAAATATTTAGACTAGAAACAAGACAAAAATTACTAAGAGCATTTGTGTACTATTTATGGTTTTGAAAGTAGTCTCATGCAAAAAAAAAAAAAAATAATTAATTAAAATTAAGATACAATTTAAACAAAACGAAATTCACTTTAAAGAAAGCAATTCTCTTTCTACAAAAAAAAAACTTTCTACAAAACAAAACTCCAGAATCATTTCTAACAAACTTTGATATTAAATTAAAAAAAAAATAACATTAGGCTATAATATTTAAACATCAATTTGAAGCAAAATACGTTTGACTGGTACTATATATATATATATATATATATATATATATAGCATCTGAGCAGAAATTTGCGAATAAAAGCTTTATTGATGTGACACTAGGCTTTTTTACAATAAACACGTTATAATCTGTCCAAAACAGGCCAAATAAATCTTGTCTAAACAGTCTTGCGTGTATGACATGGATACTGATTAATGAAGTAGCTCGCGGGTGACTGACAGGTATTGCTTTTCGAACAGATTACATAAACACAGAATATTTGTTTTCGATTTGATTTACATTGTTTAAAACCTGACATTTCAACTTTTCTTTAGACATATGTCTCATGTTTGTGAGACAAGTATTCACACAGTTCCTTTTCTGAAGACTATCTGAATGAATGTCTTTGAGAGACAGGCTGCAGATCGCGCATCATGTTTGTTTTCTTTATTTTGCAAAAAGCAAAACATTTTGTTTTTATTATGACTGTACACACAACTAAATAGAAACTTAACAGATTATAATGTATAACACTTGCCTGAATTACCAAAAAAATTGACAGTTATTTGAGTCTCTTTGGCACTGATAAGAAAAAAAGAGAGCCGATCGCGCCGGCGCGACCGCCGACTCGATGGGGTTAAATTAACACTACCTAGTGTTCAAGCGTGTGCTCACTACTGAGTTAAAGTACCATTGAAGCAGTGTTCAGGTCCCCCGGATGTAAATGGCACGAAGCGACCTCAGATTCTTCTGACTCCATATGAGGTGGTGGGCATGTTGCGACATACGGCGGGAGCGTAGACCACCTTGTCGGTAGACGTACGCTACTGGCCGTGTTGTCTGTATGGACTAGTACGTGATGGCCCTAGAGCAACGCCCGGAAGCAATGCAGAGCAAGCCATACTGCCGGCAACTCGAGGCAATTGACATGCCATAGGCACTTGGGTCCTGTCTAGGAGCCCATGGCAGCATTCTTACCCTCGATTTGACGGAGGCAAGTCAGCATTGTCAGCACATGGCGACCGAGCCGAGAAAAGAGATCAGGGGAGAGAGTTTGCTCTTTTCCTAGATGACCTGAAGGCCCAAGTGGACGAGATGCCGGAGCACTAGGTCCCTGTGTCCGCAAACCTGGTCTCGAGAGTGAGCTAATTTTAGCCAGTCATCGAGATAGTTCAGGATGCGAATCCCGTGCGCAAGGTGGAACAGGGGCTGCCTTGACGGCTTCTGTGAAGCCGCAAAGTGACAGGGCTACCCGAATGGGAGAGCCGTGTACTGTAATGCCCGCTGCCCGAAGGTAGACCATGGGGACGGTCTGGTTCAGGGAGAAGCGGAGATATGAGAGTACGGGTCCTTCAGGTCAACACTGCAAACCCTTCCGGGGACGTACGCATCCGAAGACGCGTTTGGCTGCGAACATCTTGAAAGGAAGCCTGAGAAGAGTTCGGTTCAAGACGTGCAGGACCAGGACTGGCCGTGACCCATCGCTTCTGCTAGGTACAATGAGGACAGGGCTGTGAAGCTAGACTTCATTTTGGCTGGAGGGAGGACCTCGACAGCACCCTTCACCAGTAGGGTGATGACCTCCGTACGCATTATATTTAATGAGAATAAGAATTTAATGTTAAGGGCCTGAAAATTACCTAAATATAAAACTGAATGTCTGATCATGTTTTTATTCAAATTTGAGAATGATTCTCTCAAAAATGTAGCTTCTGTAAGCTTTTATGTCAAGAAAAGTCTAGGCGTCCTTTCAAAAAGGCCATTTATTTCAGAATGTTACGAACGCCTTGAGTGGTTGGAGGCTCCAATTGACAGAGGAAACAGTTGGTCATGGTTAACAGTGCTTTTATTATGGTGCACGGTGACAGTCATTCCGAACTGGTGGGAAGAAAACAAAAACAAAACAAAAAAATCTAAAACTTAGATGCAACAGAATATGAACTGAACAAAACATAAGGTCAAAGCAATATATATCAATAAAGCATAACCTGACCTGTTTGTGCAAACTGCACTACATAAGCAGCACTTTCCCAGAGACTCTCTCACAGTCTCCAGTCGCAGACGCCTAGACCTCTCCTCGCCACCTATCTCTGAACTATCCTTCTTCTTCTTCTTCTTTTGGCTTATTATGGCGGTTAGCAAACAAACGATAGGTGCATTCCCGCCACCTACTGGACTGGAGTGTGGCCCATTGATGAATATGGAAGAACTAAGTAATTAAATCAATAAATGATAAAAAGAGAGAGAAAAAATAAAAAAATAAATAAACAAATAAACTTTACAAAAAAACTATTACCTTTTAAATCCTATTAAACACATCTACCTTTCTTAAGAAATCCATTAATGCATTGTATATTCTATGATGGTTTAGTTAATTATTCAGCATTTTTTTAAGTGTAAGTTTGCCTATCCCCAATTCTTTTAATTCTTCCAATAGAAGTACTCGTTCATTTTCATAAGCATTACAATATAATATTACATGCTCTACGGTTTCTGCTGATCCACATAAACTACAATTCCCAGACTCATGTTTACTCATTATATAGAGAGAATAATTTAAAGCCGTATGCCCAAGGCGAAGGTAATAACTGTATCTTCTCTTCTACTGCCAAAATTAGCTCTTTCAACCCCTACTTGATTTTGGATATGAAAAAGATGTCTTCCTCTTCCCTCCTCATTCCAAAATTCTTGCCACTTTCTTTTAATTTCTGTTCTAATTTTAGCCTTAACTTCGTCTTTACTTAGTGGTATCTTGATTTCTATATGTGAAAATTTCAAAGCCTGTTTTGCTACATGATCAATTTCATTTCCATCCACTCCCACATGTGCTGGAACCCACAGGAAACGCATCTTAATTCCCAACTTATTCACTCTATACATACTTAAAAGAATTTCATATAAAATATCTTGTCTTGAGGATCTTCCACTAATCAGACTTGATAATGAAGAGAAAGAATCTGAACATATCACCACATTCATTGGCCGATTATCCTCCATCCACCTGATAGCTAATAGTATTGCTACCATCTCTGTTGAATATACTCCTACTTGATCTGATACTCTTTTGCCCATTTTAACTCGAAAATGTGGGACATGTATAGCTGCTGAAGCTCGACCTGTTTCAGGATCTTTGGAACCATCAGTAAAAATTGTGATCTCCGAGTTATAATTCTGCTCAATATACTGCTTAACCATAACATCCTTTGCCATTACTCGACTTCCATCATTAATCATTTCTTGCAAATTAAAATCGACCAATGGCAAAGGGAATAGCCAAGGGGAAATGGGTGACACTACTACTGTAGGACTCAATTCTATTTTTATTATTCCACATGAATTGGCTACTTCTTCTGCAATCCAAAACTACTTAACTTGGCCGACTCATATTCCCAACAGTTTTCTAATACCTTTTTAATTGGATGATTCTGTCCCTTTACCGAAATCCAATAATTCTACATTAATTTTAATCTTCTTATATCAAGAGGCATGTCATTCATTTCTACCTGTAAAGCAGGAATAGGAGAAGATCTGAGAGCACCACAACATATACGTAATGCCTGTGACTGAATCATTTCTACTTTGTGTAGCAAAGTTTTGGACGCAGCCATATGCTATACATCCATAATCTATAGTTGATCTAATTAATGCACTATATATTCTTTTCAAAGAATGATGTCTAGCACTCCAATCCACCCCAACTAAACATCTTAAAATATTTAAAACTTTTTTTGCATTTATCAACAATTTTTTGAATATGAATGGCAAAAGTCAGTTTTGTGTCTAACCATACCCCCAGATATCTTATCACATTTACTTGTTCTAATTGTTTGCCGTATAATTGTAATCTTATACTTGGACATTCTCTCTTTTTTGAAAAACACATAACCTGTGTTTTCAGCACTGACAAACGAAATCCCCATTTATCTGTCCACTTTTCCACCTCATTAATTGCATTTTGCATACTTTTAATCACATGCATAACATTCCTTCCTCTCTTCCACAGTGCTCCATCATCAGCAAACAGAGACTTTTCAGCTTCTGCACTAACTTGGGAAAATGTCATTAATCATTACATTAAATAATATAGGACTACACACACTTCCTTGTGGAGTACCATTTTCGATATAATATATTTTGGACTTGAATAGATTTATTAAAAAGGAAACTATGAAACCAATTAAACATTCTTCCTCCAATACCATCTCATCCAGTTTAATTAGAAGCCCCTCTTTCCATATCATAGGCTTTCTCCATGTCAAAAAAAAAAAAAAAACCCTAATAAAACTTCCTTATTAACTTGAGCTTTCCTGATGTCAGACTCTAAGCATAAAACCGCATCCATAGTATTCCGACCTTTTCTAAACCCACTCTGGAAAGGAGACAAATATCTTTTACTTTCCATCACATGATTTAATCTAAAAATAACCAATTCTCTCCATAATTTTACACAGATTAGACGTTAATGCAATAGGTCTATAGCTAGACGCTTCTGACTTATCCTTTCCTGGTTTTGCAATTGGAATAATTATCCCATGTTTCCAAGTATTTGGTAAAATCCCCCTTTCCCATATTTACTTACAGCTATGAGAATGGACTCTCCAGTGACGTCACTCACATGAACAAGATGGTGGACACAAAGACCTATAAATAGACTGGATGTCTAACTGAACAGGTTTGGCAAATGACTCTTCAAATTTGGTTCATGAGTTTGTGTGCCCATATAATCTTGGTAAAAGTGGTAAACGGATTTGGCGTGCTGTCTGCTATAGAGGGGCTCGGAGAGGATATTCTACCCGAGCTCCGATTGCCCCCCTATAACAGGAAAAATTGTTCAAAAGGGAGGAGCCGGGGAGGAGGAGGGATGCTGCAAGAACTAACAATGGGAAGAGGTAAGCTGCTGGTTTTATACCTTGGAATTAATTGGAAGATTAGATGGGCGTACTTCCTCACGAAATTACGTTTAGTAACTTCACTTCATGAGTTTGTGTGCCCATATAATCTTGGTAAAAGTGGTAAACGGATTTGGCGTGCTGTCTGCTATAGAGGGGCTCGGAGAGGATATTCTACCCGAGCTCCGATTGCCCCCCAAAAACATAAATGCATAAATAGACAGCAAGCAAGAATGATGGGAATTGGAAAAGCTCATGATTACTTAAGGAATCTGCATAAATATTTAAATAGTCTATAAGACCCCCCCAAAATTGGAGAACGGAACAGAAGGAATGGGAGACTGCACGGCAGCAGCAGGATTTAAGTAGGCAGGTCACTGCTGTGGCGGTTTTAAAACAGGTGAGGTACTGCGGTGGCAGCATGGATTGAGTGGGGCACTGCAGTATCAGTATCAAATTGGTGGAGAACTGCAGTGCAATACCAGGCGGAGCACTGCAGTAGTAGTAGTATCAAATTGGCGGGACATGGCAGCAGCAGAATCAGACGTAGCAGTGCGGCAGCAGCATCAAACTGGCGGAGCACTGCAGCGGCAGTATCAAATTGGCAGAGTCTCAAATTGGCCGGCACTGCAGCGGCAGTCTCAAGCGAAGCACTGCAGCAGCAGTCTCAAATTTGGCGGGGCACTGCAGCGGCAGTCTCAAATTGGTGGGGCACTGCAGCGGCAGTATCAAGTGAAGCCAAACACTGCAGCGGCAGTATCAAATTGGCAGAGTCTCAAATTGGCCGGCACTGCAGCGGCAGTCTCAAGCGAAGCACTGCAGCAGCAGTCTCAAATTTGGCGGGGCACTGCAGCGGCAGTCTCAAATTGGTGGGGCACTGCAGCGGCAGCATCAAGTAAAGCCAAACACTGCAGCGGCAGTCTCAAATTGCCAGGCACTGCAGCAGCAGTATCAAGTAAAGCCAAACACTGCAGCGGCAGTCTCAAATTGGTGGGCACTGCAGCGGCAGTATCAAGTGAAGCCAAACACTGCAGCGGCAGTCTCAAATTGGCGGGCACTGCAGCAGCAGCAGTATCAAGTAAAGCCAAACACTGCAGCGGCAGTCTCAAATTGGCAGGCACTGCAGCAGCAGCATCAAGTAAAGCCAAACACTGCAGCGGCAGTCTCAAATTGGCGGGCACTGCAGCAGCAGTATCAAGTAAAGCCAAACACTGCAGCGGCAGTCTCGAATTGGCGGGCACTGCAGCAGCATCAAGTAAAGCCAAACACTGCAGCGGCAGTCTCAAATTGGCGGGCCCTGCAGCAGCAGTATCAAGTAAATCCAAACACTGCAGCGGCAGTCTCAAATTGGCGGGTACTGCAGCAGCAGTATCAAGTAAAGCCAAACACTGTAGCGGCAGTCTCGAATTGGCGGGCACTGCAGCAGCAGTATCAAGTAAAGCCAAACACTGCAGCGGCAGTCTCAAATTGGCAGGCATTGCAGCAGCAGTATCAAGTAAAGCCAAACACTGCAGCGGCAGTCTCAAATTGGCGGGCACTGCATTGTCAGTATCAAGCAAAGCATTGCAGCGGCAGTGTCAAATTGGTGGAGCACTGCAGCGGCAGCATCAAGCAGAGCACTACAGTATCAAGCGAAACACTGCAGCATCGAGTGAAAACCCTGCAGCAGCGGTATCAAGTAAAGCCCAAACACTGCAGCGGCAGTCTCAAATTGGCGGGCACTGCATTGTCAGTATCAAGCAAAGCATTGCAGCGGCAGTGTCAAATTGGTGGAGCACTGCAGCGGCAGCATCAAGCAGAGCACTACAGTATCAAGCGAAACACTGCAGCATCGAGTGAAAACCCTGCAGAAGCGGTATCAAGTAAAGCAAAACCCTGCAGCGGCAGTCTCAAATTGGCGGGCACTGCAGCGGCAGAATCAAGCAAAGCATTGCAGCATCAGTATCAAATTGGCGGATGACTGCAGCGGCAGCATCAAGCGGAGCACGGCAGCCTCAAGCGGAGCACTGCAGCAGCGGTATCAAGTAAAGCAAAACCCTGCAGCGGCAGTCTCAAATTGGCGGGCACTGCAGCGGCAGAATCAAGCAAAGCATTGCAGCATCAGTATCAAATTGGCGGATGACTGCAGCGGCAGCATCAAGCGGAGCAGGGTAGCATCAAGCAGAGTACGGCAGCCTCAAGCAAAACACTGCAGCGTCAGCATCAAGTAAACCACTGCAGCATCGAGCAGAGCACTGCAGCATCGAGCGGAGCACTGCAGCATCAAGCGGAGCACTGCAGCATCAAGCGAAAACCCTGCAGCAGCTGTATCAAGTAAAGCAAAACCCTGCAGCATCAAATTAGCGGAGCACTGCAGCAGCGGTATCAATTGGTGGAGTACTGCAGCGGCAGTATCAAATTGGCGGAGCACTGCAGCACCAAGCGGAGTACTGCAGCCTCAAGCAAAGCACAACACTGCAGCGGCAGTATCAAATTGGTGGAGCACTGCGGCAGCAGTATCAAATGGTGGAGCACTGCAGCGGCAGTATCAAATTGGTGGAGCACTGCGGCAGCAGTATCAAATGGTGGAGCACTGCAGCACCAAGCGGAGCACTGCAGCCTCAAGCGGAGCACTGCAGCCTCAAGCGGAGCACAACACTGCAGCAGCGGTATCAAATTGGTGTAGCACTGCAGCGGCAGTATCAAGTAAAGCCAAACACTACAGCAGCAGTATCAAATTGGTGGAGCACTGCAACGGCAGTATCAAAAGGTGGAGCACTGCAGCAGCAGTATCAAATGGTGGAGCATTGCAGCGGCAATATCAAATTTGCGAGGCACTGCAGCAGCAGTATCAAATGGTGGAGCACTGCAGCGGCAATATCAAATTTGTGAGGCACTGCGGCAGCAGTATCAAATTGGTGGAGCACTGCAACGGCAGTATCAAATTGGTGGAGCACTGCAGCAGCAGTATCAAAAGGTGGAGCACTGCAGCGGCAGTATCAAATGGTGGAGCACTGCAGCGGCAATATCAAATTTGCGAGGCACTGCAGCAGCAGTATCAAATAGTGGAGCACTGCAGCGGCAATATCAAATTTGTGAGGCACTGCGGCAGCAGTATCAAATTGGTGGAGCACTGCAGCGGCAATATCAAAATTGTGAGGCACTGCGGCAGCAGTATCAAATGGTGGAGCCCTGCAGCGGCAGTATCAAAATAAAGCCAAACCCTGCAGCAGCACTGCGTCGGCAGCATCGAATCCAGCGAGGTTTGCAGGCATTGGTTGGATTGAGTTTCGTGGGGAAACCATCTTAAGAGTAGAGAGTTAGGTGGCTTGTTTGATGGGGCTGAGGTCGAAACGAATGTAAGTTTGAAAGGCATCTGAGGACCACCAACCCATAAGTTTAATTTGATGGTCTGGCAGTCCTTTTGGCTGCGATGGTGGCTGCTCCTATGTGGAAGGAGTGAGATGAATACAAGTGAGCTTGGATACCAGAGTGGGTGAGGATGTGCTTAAGCTTTTTATGAAACCAATGCCTGAT
This sequence comes from Romanogobio albipinnatus, assembly GCA_023566225.1. NCBI lineage: Eukaryota > Metazoa > Chordata > Actinopteri > Cypriniformes > Gobionidae > Romanogobio > Romanogobio albipinnatus. The sequence goes on along the minus strand of CM042256.1, from coordinate 20,007,739 downwards.
GACAGGAAGGTTGTTCTCATCAATGAACAGCGGGTCGAGCTGAGAAGAGATCTGAACCTCCCTGTGTGCAAGGGAGAAAGAAAGATATTGATATGGCTGAATGGGTGTCAGGAGATTGAAGATATGGATGAAATGGCCGTTTTTAAAATGATCAGTTTTGCTGCATTGATGAGGAAACGGATGGTGTCCTCGTTTAAAACTTGGAGATCGGAGATGGTTGGATGGATGGCCGTAGATTAGAAAAATTGAATGCCGCTGAGATAGACTTTGATGGTACTAGGTTGGACGGACTTAATCTGGTTGCGATATGAGATGAATGAAGAATTTGAAAGGAGGAAAAAAGTTGGAAAAACCTGGTTGTAGGAGGAATGGAATTGTTTCAAACTCTCCAAGCTGTCCAGTAGGATTGCAGTGTTCTGGCTTAAAATATTGAATCCAGACATGAGGTGTTACAGTTACTGGAATAACAATTCTGAATAGGGAGGAACTGGGTCCGCCTCCAGGGCTAATGCTCTGGCAACCCCACGCTTGGATCAGCTCCAACGGCGGCAGAAAAAGGAAAGAGAGGGGGTGGCAGGACCGTTTGCGGAGGCAGCCTCACGCTTAGGTCTGTGCCGATAGCAGAGGAGAAATTAATGAGAGGGGGGAAGGGAAAGGGGGGCATGACCGTTTGCGGAGGCAGCCTCACGCTTGGGTCTGTGCCGATAGCAGAGGAGAAATTAATGAGAGGGGGGAAGGGAAAGGGGGACATGACCGTTTGCGGAGGCAGCCTCACGCTAGGGTCTGTGCCGATAGCAGAGGAGAAATTAATGAGAGGGGGAAAGGGAGGCATGAACGTTTGCGGAGGCAGCCTCACGCTTGGGTCTGCTCTGATAGCGGAGGAGAGAGGAATGGAAGGGGGAGGGGGGTGGGGGGGTGGGGTGGGAGTAGTGGCATTTGCACAGGTAGCCTCAAATTTGTACTTATCCCATATAGCACACGTAAGTCTGCAAGACGTCTGTTAATGATCACTCAATCTGGAAAGCATCTGCTGTTTACAAACATCTGATAGACGTCTTTAAGATGTCAGTTTTTCATACATTCTAAATCATAAACATCTTAAAGACATTGTTTAAACGTCTATTTGACATCTGACAGGAAACGTCCAATAGACGTATTGCAGATGAGCAAACACTCAAAAAAAAATAAAAAAATAAAAAATAAATAAATAAATAAATAAATAAGTCTTCCAGATGTAAACACGCACATCAAATAGACTCCGAGATGTATGTGTGCTATCTGGGATTCCATTGCTAGATGGATTTAACTGAGAAGGAACAGAAATATTGTTAATGTGGACAGAAGAAGCTATACTCACCTGTGGGAGGAGGAAAGCTAACAGTCACTGTCGGAGAGCTGTGGAACTATTGCGAGCAGCCGCGGAACTAACGTCTGCGGCCGCGATAGACTGCCGGCCGGAATGAGCGGCGGACGAGGAAAGCTACGGCGGCGGCTGCTGCCGGCTGAAACTGAGGTGGACCGTATGGATCGTGCAGTTACTTGCGTTGATGTTTGCATGGTGCTGGGAGGACGCTGAATGCGGCGTGAGTTTTGTTGAGAGCGCACGAGCAGATCGAGAAGTTGCGTTTTTGAATTCCTCTGGGAGATATGGATACCCATGTTGGATAACGCGTGCCTGAGCGCGATTGACGGACCATTTCTCGACAGGAGGTACGGAAGGGCTTGCTGCTGAAGAGGATTTACAATGATATTGATGATGGCCTCGATGCATCACTACGAGGATCGACCGGGCCCTGTGATGATCTACGTTAGATTGAGGAGGAGAGAGGTGTTTTGCGCTGGGCTGTGGTGGAGCGGAGAGACCGGCGACCTGGGTGATCAACAGGTGAAAATGAGCAGCGAAGTCAGTCATGCAGATTAGGACGGGCCAAATGCTGCAAGAACTAACAATGGGAAGAGGTAAGCTGCTGGTTTTATACCTTGGAATTAATTGGAAGATTAGATGGGCGTACTTCCTCACGAAATTACGTTTAGTAACTTCACTAAGCATAATATCTATCTCTCTTATACTGTATTCAATAAACTATGTAAATCAAATACTTGTTGTGGTGATTTATTTCTGTATATGAGAAAAGACTATTCTATCATGCTATGCACTCGTGTTACGGTTACTAGTTCTCATAACTCAGGTAAAACTACATACAGGACATCATTCAACAAGTTTACAACACAGTGACATTGAATGTTACCAAGGTCCATGCATACATGAATATATGTCGGCTAACAGACTGTAATACATGACGCCGGTGTGTGCGCGTAACGTGCATGTGTATGTGTGTGTGTAGTCCATGCATAGTCGCAGGCTTACCCTGTGACACAGAACATTTGTAAGTAGTTTTTCATTCAAAATAAATCAACAATTAAACTGTTAATTATAATGGATATACATTAAAAAAAAACTAAAGCAGCTGTTTACAGAATTTACAATGTGTAAAAAACTCATTTAGTTGATAAAACCAGTCTGTCATAGAGTCTGCACGCTCCACTGTAAGCGTAAAACTGAGAAGCGTGTGCCGGTGTGTGAATGCTGAATGAAGACGTAAGCACTATAGTTTCTGTTTACATTGTGCAAGATGATGCCTTTTGAAAAGAAAAGAAAAGAAACCTTTTGTTTTTCAACCAGTGTATCTGAAATCTCCATTTAGTAGGATTATAAGTAAACTTTGGTTCAGCGTATGTCAACGACACAGGGGCGTGATCTGATATAAGAATACTACTGTACTGACAATTTCTGATACATGAAATTAGTTCAGCTGATATCAAAAAGTAATCTATTCTTGAGTATCCTTTAGAATTACTCGACCAACATGAATATTCCCTTTTTATTGGGTTTTGAGCCCTCCATATATCCACCAAGTTGAGTTCCTTTATAAAATGTTGTAAAGCTTTTCTAGACCTTACATGAGTGTTATCGAACCCAGATGACCGATCCTTACTGGGCTGCAAAACACAATTGAAATCCCCTGCCACAATATGTTTTCCAGACATTGTGGAGATTCTCAAAAGTAAATCATTATAAAAATCATCAGTTATCATCATTAGATCCATATACATTAACCAGATTAATCCGGGTTGATAGAATATTTCCTTGTATGATCAAAAATCTACCTTTGGGTGTCTTTAGTTATTTTATCAATACGTAAAGGAATAGATTTATGTATTATAGTTATAACTCCTCTGGAATTAGAACAGTAAGCTGACGAGTACCTGACCGGGCCATCTACGCTTAATTTTAATTAATTCATGATCTAATGTGTGTGTTTCCTGCAGGAACACAATTTTGGCTCTTAACTGTTTTATTCTACCTTTTACTAGTTTTATTTTAGTACATTTACGTAGGCCTCTACAATTCCAAGATACACATTCAACCAAAACTTCTGACATTTATTATAATGTCATAATTAACATAAAAAGAGATAAAATACCTCAGTGCTAGAAAAGCAGAAAAAACATCTATAAAGGAGATAAAACCCAAAAAGGAAAGGAAGAGAGCGACCCACCCAGAACCCAAGCCTGCCTCCCTAGAACATACAGGCTACCTCAAAACCCCTAAATAACTTCCCTCCATTATCAGGAATAGGTCCACACTATACTGAGGAACTATTCTCCGGTAGTTTAAAACACAGCTCAATTGCTTGTCTATGTACACAAAATATTCCAGTTAAGCTAGTTTATCTATCATCTGGAAAAAAAGAAAAGAAAAAAAGGATGTGCATCATATTACATGCATGTACTGTTCAACACTCACGTAAGAAGCACCTAATTGCTCTTTAAGAAGCAACCATGAGAAAAAATAAAGTAAAATATAGCTTTAACCAAGGCTTATTAATACTTTATGCTATTATTTTGAAAAAATCTAATCTGTAAGAATTTCGATATCAGTCTTCCAGCGGGATTAGGCCCTACATACCTCCTCCACCAGCCATTTCTAAAGAAAATGTAAGCTTGTTAAGAGTTCTCGTCACAGCACACTTAATTTAGTCATCCTCAGTCCTTGGCTCCAGTTTCTTGATGTATTTGTTTACATCCGCTGGTGTATTGAAGACAACGGTGCGGTCATCGTTGGTCAACAGAAGCCGTGCGGGGTATATTACCCGGTGCTTGTCCAATCCGAGTTCCCTTAATCGCTTTCTCACGCCTTCGTAGCTCCTCTGTTGCTTATGTAACCGGCAGAGTAGTTGCTGTCTGGTTGAAGTTTGTCCCTCTGCAGCCACGGTAGTCCCCTGACGTCACCCAGCTAGCCGTGAGTGGCTAAACAGCTCATTTGTGTCTATGCTAGTTCTATAAAACAGTCTGCACTGTTGTGCTTGAAAGTGTCCAGATACATCTTGTTACTGCTTGGGTATGTGGGTTCCCTGTGCAACGAAGGTGTTTGACTGATTACCAGACGCTTCCGGGTAATCGCGCTGTGTATTACCGAAGGTATTATTTATGCATTTTACTGGTGATCATAATGTGGGTGTCATTGTTGGGACATATGCACTTTTAATGAGCACATTTGCGCACAGGTCTCGGGCAAAGCACCCGCCAGGTAGCTGTACCGCAATCAAGCAGCAACATCAAGAAGGTAAATGGTTATTGTTTGTGTTACGAGTTGATCCAGTGTGTTAGGACTAAAAGCTTTGAACACACATAAAATGAGTCTGATTGTGTTGCCCTGACGTAATGCACTGACGTAATGCATGGCTGTGTCTTGTCAACTCTTAATACAGATGTATTTAATGAATATGCTGTGTGTGATAATTATGTAGGATTGTGAAGACTGGCGCAAAGGGCTGTTTTTCCACTGTGTCAGTTCATATGTCGACATTGAGGTAAAAGAAAATAATGTTTTATGAAATGTCTGCGATGCTATATGACTATTTGTGCATATGTATATCAAACACTAATTTTAATGATTTTGTGTCTGCAGTCACATTGCTCCTGCTGCTTTGCCTCGCCTAAATTAAGTTTTATATATTTCTTTTCTTTATTGTGGTTATTTTGCCGTAGCCTCCGTCTAATGCTCTGTCCAACTGATCTGGTATTGGCTGTTCTAGTAGTGTATAAGTTTTATATTCCCTATCCTGCTAGTGATAACCTTCTTGTCCTCCTTTTTTCTAGAGTACTAGAGTAACTGCTCACAAGGTTCCTGGTTCCGTCCCCGCGCACTGCACCACGTATTGTAGTGGTAACCTGCACTTCACAATATTGATTGAATCATTGGTTTGTAGTGGTTGTGTGTATGTGGATGCATGTGATCTTGGGCACCAGATTCCAGAGCACGGGCGGTGAACGTCACGCTTATCCCGGACAGGTAACCTGCCTTGACAGTATTGAATAGTGAATTAGTATTTCCTAATTAAATGGTTAATCGCATTGTCTCTTGTAACAGCCAATACCAGGTCTGGGGCCTCATTTATAAACGTTGCGTACGCACAAAAGAAGGCGTACGCCACTCTCTACGCAATAATTGGTATTTATAAAAAGAAAACTTGACGGGAAAATGTGCGGTCCTTCACGCAAGCTCTGACCCAGGCGTACGCACAAAAACGGGTGAAATGAGAAATGGCGACACCGTCGGCAGATGGAAGGAACACGTGAAAGTGTGTGAAACTGTAGACCGTTGTGCAAAAGAAATGGCAATACTGCCTCTTATATATAACATGAAGACTTCACAAAGCAAGTCTTACAATTAACAGCCTACACGAACACCCGTTTGATCGATCTGCAGTGCAAAACAAACAAAATCAAACGAAAATTACAACAGAAATGCAAATTAACACATATTTGCCATAAGAAAAGTGAAATTTGTTCTGCAATAATATTGCCATATTATGCAATTCATCCTCATAAATAATATGGTAAACAGAACGAAATAGCTAATGTACGAAACTGATATTCTCGTCAATGTGTCCGTCTGGCGGAGCAGATATAGATGCAATTAGATAGACAGATAGATAGATAATTAGGGAGATACAGTATATATATTTAGATGGATGGATGGATGGATGGATGGATGGATGGATGGATGGATGGATGGATGGATGGATGGATGGATGGATGGATTCTGATAAAATAACGTATGACGTATGTCTCAACCATTCAGAAAGCTGCAAGATACATTACATTTGCACTGAACTATTTCCCATTTCCACGTAGATTATAACCGACATCTGTAGCTTTTCAGATGCAATTAAATGGACGAAAATAAAAGGCCCTATAATGCGTAATGACGCACAATGGCTGATCTTGCGCTCTTAGAAGATGTGGCAAATGAAAGGATTCGGAGTGAACGCATCTTCACACAGCAAGAAGACTTGCTGGCAAACGAGGACACACTCTAGCGATGGAGCGCTAGACGCTTTTTTGCCTCAACTTTGATGTCCGACCATTTCTTTTTTATTTCGGCCATGGTCTGAGGTTGTGAGGCTACAGCATTTACGGCGTCTACAACCTTTTGCCATTCAAGTGCCATTTTGGCATTAGTAATGCCCACACAATTTTTATCCTCTTTTCAACCTTGCCAACGATAATTTCTACTTCACATTGAGTGAAGTTAAGTTTTTTTTATTTCCTCTCTGTGTTTGCCATGATTTCGCAATCGATGAATATTAACTTGTGGGCGTTTCACGGACTATTTATGGGCAACTATGGGCGTGACATGAAGCGGCAAAAGCTGCGCTATATTTAGAATTGATTGTGATTTATTAAGGGAAAACTGCGTAGGATGTGCGTGCGCACGGTTTTATAAATCCGAATATTTCTGTGCGTACGCACATCCTATGTTTCATCCGTACGCCACTTCTGACGCAAATCCTACGCAAAGTTTTATAAATGAGGCCCCTGGTCTTTCGCTTTAAGCCTGTGCCACCAGTATGACGGTGTGGCTCCTTTAATTCTACAATTGTGCAATAAAGTTTTGTCATTGTTTTTTTTTTTTACTGGAAGCACGTCTCTGTCTAGTTCATCCTGGGTGTATTTTTACGAACCTGCTTGCCTTAGATTAGGTATTTAGCAGTTGAGGTGAAAAGTACAGGGAGTGCAGAATTATTAGGCAAGTTGTATTTTTGAGGATTCATTTTACAACATTAATAATTAAACAACAACCATGTTGTCAATGAACACAAACTCATTAATATCAAAGCTGAATATTTTTGGAAGTAGTTTTTAGTTTTAGCTATTTTAGGGGGATATCTGTGTGTGCAGGTGACTATTACTGTGCATAATTATTAGGCAACTTAACAAAAAACTAATTTATATCCATTTCAATTATTTACTTTTACCAGTGAAACCAATATAACATCTCAACATTCACAAATATACATTTCTGACATTCAAAAACCAAACAAATCAGTGACCAATATAGCCACCTTTCTTTGCAAGGACACTCAAAAGCCTGCCATCCATGGATTCTGTCAGTGTTTTGATCTGTTCACCATCAACATTGCGTGCAGCAGCAACCACAGCCTCCCAGACACTGTTCAGAGAGGTGTACTGTTTTCCCTCCTTGTAAATCGCACATTTGATGATGGACCACAGGTTCTCAATGGGGTTCAGATCAGGTGAACAAGGAGGCCATATCATTAGATTTTCTTCTTTTATACCCTTTCTTGCCAGCCACGCTGTGGAGTACTTGGACGCATTGTGGAGCATTGTGTGATGGAGCATTGTCCTGCATGAAAATCATGTTTTTCTTGAAGGATGCAGACTTCTTCCTGTACCACTGCTTGAAGAAGGTGTCTTCCAGAAACTGGCAGTAGGACTGGGAGTTGAGCTTGACTCCATCCTCAACCCGAAAAGGCCCCACAAGCTCATCTTTGATGATACCAGCCCAAACCAGTACTCCACCTCCACCTTGCTGGCGTCTGAGTCAGACTGGAGCTCTCTGCCCTTTACCAATCCAGCCATGGGCCCATCCATCTGGCCCATCAAGACTCACTCTCATTTCATCAGTCCATAAAACCTTAGAAAAATCAGTCTTGAGATATTTCTTGGCCCAGTCTTGACGTTTCAGCTTGTGTGTCTTGTTCAGTGGTGGTCGACTTTCTGCCTTTCTTACCTTGGCCATGTCTCTGAGTATTGCACACCTTGTGCTTTTGGGCACTCCAGTGATGTTGCAGCTCTGAAATATGGCCAAACTGGTGGCAAGTGGCATCTTGGCAGCTGCACGCTTGACTTTTCTCAGTTCACAGGCAGTTATTTTGCGCCTTGGTTTTTCCACACGCTTCTTGCGACCCTGTTGACTATTTTGAATGAAACGCTTGATTGTTCGATGATCACGCTTCAGAAGCTTGGCTATTTTAAGACTGCTGCATCCCTCTGCAATATATCTCACTATTTTTGACTTTTCTGAGCCTGTCAAGTCCTTCTTTTGACCCATTTTGCCAAAGGAAAGGAAGCTGCCTAATAATTATGCACACCTGATATAGGGTGTTGATGTCATTAGACCACACCCCTTCTCATTACAGAGATGCACATCACCTAATATGCTTAATTGGTAGTAGGCTTTCCAGCCTATACAGCTTGGAGTAAGACAACATGCATAACGAGGATGATGTGGTCAAAATACTCATTTGCCTAATAATTCTGCACTCCCTGTATATCCTGGTGTGAGAGGCACCAGGTGGCGTAGTCAAGAACCTTTAAACATAGATCTGGTTAAAGTTCCATAGGGTCACACTTATACACCTCTGTCGGCAGGTCAGGAAGAAATCTTATTTTGTTGTTTTGGTACATCACCTCTTTCTGTATCCTCGCAGCTTTCAATATGTTTTCTCTGTCCTTGTAGTTCAAACGCTTAATGATGATGGTTCTCGGATACGTGGTGGAGCTTTGACTCGCTGTTATCCGGTGCGCTCTCTCCAAAACCGGTGGCGTTATCTTCAGAGTATCCGCTATCCACTTTTCCATAAAGGAACCGGTGTCGTTGCCTTCTACTTTCTCAGGAAAGCCCAGTACGCGCAGATTGTTACGTCTACTCCTCCCTTCTAAGTCTTTGACTTTACTGTTGAGGACCTTTGTCTTGCTCTCAAGTTTTTCGATAGTTTTTTTCAGGGTTTGTATCTCGTCTTCTGCCATAGATATCCGCATTTTGGCCTCCATGATACGCCCACTACAGTCTTTCATGTCCGTTTGAACAATTCTTATTTCCGCCAATACACCGTCAATTTTTGTGTTAAAGTCTTGTTTGAATGAAGTTATAGCAAGCATGAGGTCCTTTGATGAGGGGTTTATGGCTTGTTCAGCGTCCGCAGAGACATCAGCATGTGACTGCTCCGGTGAGCATGGCTCCCCTTCAGCTAGCTCCTGACCTGCATCCTTACAGTCCATCGTTTTCTTCTCCTTGGCCGCTTTTTTTTTTTGGCATGTTTTAAGTATTTTAGTCTTATGTTTACGATTTCATCTCTTCATATGACCTCTCTCTGGAATATTATGCAGGATTTATTGAAAAACAACTGAGCACGAGGAAAACACTTCTACTCCCTTACCGCCATAACCGGAAGTCATCTAATATATATATTGTTTATATATATATCATCACCTGACATGTCTGTTCAATGAAATGAGGGGCTGAAGTGGGTGTGACTTTTTTGGGGTGTGGAGCAGTCCTTTCATGAAGCAAAGCCACATGGGACACAGTGTCATCAATTGGTTAGATAAATATCACTTTTCACAATATATATGCATGTGCATCAGCATGTAAAGAAGTATGTTTGATTGTTTAAATATTTATTTAGTTTTTATTTATATACTAAAACTGTGTTTTTTTTGTTTGTTGCCTCAGGGCAACACGGTGCAGTTAGACCACTTTTGTTCAGGCAGTATCATAGTGTTAGGACCATATGGTGCATTCAAGTCTTCCTGGGAAGTTTGTTTTTACACGTTCAGAAAACTCAGAAAGAATGTGCATTATGAGTATAATTTATGTTTTTTATTATTATTATTATTAACACCGATCAGGCATAACATTATGATATTCCTAATATTGTGTTGGTCCCCCTTTTGCTGCCAAAACAGCCCTGACCCATCGAGGCATGGACTCCACTAGACCCCTGAAGGTGTGCTGTGGTATCTGGCACCAAGATGTTAGCAGCAGATCCTTTAAGTCCTGTAAGTTGTGAGGTGGGGCCTCCATGGATCAGACTTGTTTGTTCAGCACATCCCACAGATGCTTGATTGGATTGAGATCTGGGGAATTTGGAGGCCAAATCAACACCTCAAACTCGTTGTTATGCTCCTCAAACCATTCTTGAACCATTTTTGCTTTGTGGAACTGTGAAAGAGTTAAAGAGGCCACAGCCACCAGGGAATACTGTTTCCATGAAAAGGTGTACATGTAGCAGTAAAGTAACATCCACATGGATGGAGGACCCAAGGTTTCCTAGCAGAACATTGCCCAAAGCATCACTGCCTCCGCCGGCTTCCTTGGTGCCTTGGTGCCATGTGTTCCCCAGGTAAGCCACGCACACGCAAAAAAGTTTAGACAGATTACAGTTGGTTCAAAACGCGGCCGCAAGACTTCTGACAGGTACTCGGAAAAATGAGCACATCACCCCTGTACTGAGAGAATTACATTGGCTGCCAGTCGCCTATCGGATTAATTTTAAGATTTTATTATTTGTTTTTAAAGCTTTACATGATACTGCCCCAACATATATAGCTGATCTGATTCAGGTAAAGAAACCAAAGAGATTGTTACGCTCTGACTCATTAAATCTCTTAGTGGTCCCGCGGACATACCGGAAAATGAGGGGAGACCGCTCTTTTGCCGCCGTTGGTCCTAGGCTGTGGAATGGGTTACCTCCGGCAGTGCTCCAGTCTTAGAGAGTCTAAATGACAGTTAAAAGCATATTCTTTTTGATTTGGCTTTCGATCATACATGAGTGTGTGCTAGTGGTGTTTATATGCTTTATTGTATGGTTTTTATTATTATTTTTACTTTTTATGGTGGTGTAACGAAACTGATTTTGAATGTGATTGTATAATTTTGTAGTCGTTGGCCCTTGTACAGCACTGTAGTCAACTTTTGTTGTATTAGTATGTGCTTTATAAATAAATTGAACATTGAACATTAGTCGCCCATGTCCCTGTCGGCCAGTTCACCACTGTTCCTTCCTTGGAGCACTTTTGATAAATACTGACCACTGCAGCCCGGGAACACCCCACAAGAGCTGCAGTTTTGGAGATGCTCTGACCCAGTCGTCTAGCCATCACATTTTGGCCCTTGTCAAACTCGCTCAAATCCTTACGCTTGCCCATTTTTCCTGCTTCTAACACATCAACTTTGAGGACAAAATGTTCACTTGCTGCCCAATATAGCCCACCTACTAACAGGTGCTGTGATGAAGAGATCATCAGTGTTATTCACTTCACCTGTCAGTGGTCATAATGTTATGCCTGATTGGTGTATGAATATAATACATGATGTGTTAGTTGTAATTAGTAGTAGTGTTTTTGTATTGTTTGATGTTTTTCAAAATAACATTTTATCTAATGCACATATTGCTTGTTTTCCCTATTGAAAATCTATGTAGAAAACCTTGGAGATTTAGTACCCTTATGGCACATTGTTGCCCTGAGGCAACAAATCAAAATCTGGTTCAGGGGTGAGGGGGCGACACTTTTTATGATGGATATATTATAAGGGACCCCCAAGCTCCCAAAAAATGGTGTGAAATATTTTTTCCCCCCAAAAATAAAAAGTCATGCCATAGAGAGTTAAATCATACCTATCTGACCGTTATCAGTTTGTAGCAGTAAATGAAGAGATGTCACACTGATCACAAGTTCAGTATGGAGTACCGCAGGGCTCAGTGCTAGGACCATTGCTTTTCACCCTGTACATGCTACCACTGGGAGATATCATTAGGAAGCATGGCGTTAGTTTTCATTGTTATGCTGACGATACTCAGCTCTATATTTCTTCACGCCCTGAAGAAACTTACCAATTCACAAGATTAACGGAATGCATAGCTGATAAATAAACAAATTGGATGACCAGTAATTTCCTGCAACTCAATTCAGAAAAAAAATGAATTTTTAATTATTGGACAAAAAAGCTCCACAAGTAGTAACCTAGAATATTGTCTAACACTTGATGGCTGCTCTGTCAAGTCCTCGTCGTCAGTGAGGAACCTGGGTGTGCTCTTTGATACCAATCTTTCGTTTGAAAGCCATGTTTTTAGCATCTGTAAAATAGCATTCTACCATCTTAAAAATATATCTACATTACGGCACATGCTCTCAATGCAAAATGCTGAACACTTAGTTCATGCGTTCATGACCTCAAGGCTAGATTATTGTAATGCTCTACTGGGTGGTTGCCCTGCTCGCTTAATAAACAAACTCCAGCTGGTCCAAAACGCAGCAGCTCGAGTTCTTACTAGAACCAGGAAGTATGACCATATTAGCCCAGTTCTGTCAACACTGCACTGGCTGCCTATTAAACATTGCATACATTTTAAAATCTTGTTTATTACTTACAAAGCACTAAATGGTTTAGCTCCCCAGTACTTGAACGAGCTCTTAACACATTATACTCCATCACGTCTACAGCGGTCACAAAATTCTGGCCAGTTAATAATACCTAGAATATCGAAATCAACGGCAGGTGGTCGATCCTTTTCCTATTTAGCACCTAAACTCTGGAACAGTCATCCTAGCATTGCTCGGGAAGCAGACACACTCTGTCAGTTTAAATCTAGACTAAAAACACCTCTTTACTATGGCATACACATAAAACACTTTTTCAATTAAATTATTGTTAAGCTGCATTAACTAGGTCAGCCGGAACCGGGAACACTTCCCATAACACCTGATGTACTCGTTACATCATCAGAAGAATGGCATCTACGCTAATGTTAGTCTCTCTGTTTTATCCCGAGGTCTACTGCAGTCAGTGACCCTGTCAATTAGACTCCCCCTGAAATTGCTTCATCGACACGGCATCCTCAATAAACCCGTCTCCGGCGTGATGACTCCGATTGTTCGAATATTCCTATTTAATAATTGTTAAATCGATATGTCATCCTCAATAAAACCGTCTCTGGCGTGTTGCCTCCGATCTTTGGAATATTGTTCTTTAATAATTGTTTCATCAATACGGCATCCTCAATAAACCCGTCTCCGGCATAACTCTGATATTTCAATTATTCCTATTTAATAATTGTTTAAGCGACACATCATCCTCAATAAACCCGTCTCTGGTGTGTTGCCTCCGATCTTTCGAATATTCCGATCTAATATGACCTCTGACCTGTAAAGTTGTCAGAATAATAATCATACGCTGTTTGCTAATTGGCCAGAGGAGAACTGGCACCCCGACTGAGCCTGGTTTCTCCCAAGGTTTATTTTTCTCCATTAGGTCACCTGATGGGGTTTTGGTTTCCTTGCCACTGTCACCTCTGGCTTGGCTTGCTTAGTTGGGGACACTACATTTATCCAAATAAATCTAATTATTAAACTAAATTAACCAAATAAACTAAATAACTGATCTAATTACTGATCTAAAGCCCACATTGTCACTGTATGATAATTGAAATGAACTGATGACATCACCGTTTTCTCCAGAATGGCTATACGGCTGAATACAATTCTGTTGCATTATTTTCCTGTTTAACACTGTGAAGCTGCTTTAAAACAATCTGCATTGTTAAAAGCGATATATAAATAAAGTTGATTTGATTTGATGCGAGATATTGTTACTACAGTGCAGTGCAGTGTGGTTGTGCCCCAATTCCATTACAGCAGTGTGTACTGTAATTTCATTAATGTCGTTCATTAATATTGACTTGAATCCGTTACTCTTTGACATAACTTGACGTTTTCATTTTGAAATAACATGTTTCAGTCAAGTGATCCATTCAAACTTTGGGGACTTTTAATCCCATCACGTTTCACGAGTTCACACTTACATATAATTTATGGAGAGAAGTTTAACTGCGTATTTGGCGTGCTGTCCGGGGGAGGGCTTCGAGCTCGGAATTTGGCCCGAACCCAGAGTACCCCCTGTATATGAAAGTGGCTGATAAAATAAAAGTGTGGAGAAGGGGTGGTGGAGGGATGCTAGAAACTGTCAATGAATGGAGGTAAGACTGCTGCGTGTATATATATACCTCTTACTGTTGATTAGCTGAGTGCTCTCCACCTGTGTCAATTATCTGAACGTGCTCCTCCCGAACTATGTTTATAAAACATTATTTCACGAGTTCACACTTACATATAATTTATGGAGAGAAGTTTAACTGCGTATTTGGCGTGCTGTCCGGGGGAGGGCTTCGAGCTCGGAATTTGGCCCGAACCCAGAGTACCCCCCAAAAATGTTAAAGCATAGGACAGCCGCCTGGCTAAATACCCCCCCAAAAACAGAGCTTTGGCGGGCTGGCATTTGAGAAAGGCCTGGTTGTTTGACCGGTAGGCCCCTGAGGGTGGTTGTGGCGCATCGTGCCGGGGGATTGCCTGCAAGAGAAAACGGAAAAAAAGGGAAATATGGGAGAGGCAACAATATTAAAAACATTATTAAACACTTCCTTACTGCGTGGAAACTTCTTACTCTGCGTGGAAACATCAACTCTTTGTACTGCGTGGAAACTTTCCGCTCTTTCGTACTGCGTGGAAACTTTCCGCTCTTTCGTACTGCGTGGAAACTTTCCACTCTTTCATACTGCGAGGAACTTCCTCTCTTTCGTGCTGCGTGGAAACTTTCCACTCTTTCATACTGCGTGGAAACTTTCCACTCTTTCATACTGCGAGGAACTTCCTCTCTTTCATACTGCGAGGAACTTCCTCTCTTTCATACTGCGTGGAAACTTTCCACTCTTTCATACTGCGAGGAACTTCCTCTCTTTCATACTGCGAGGAACTTCCTCTCTTTCATACTGCGAGGAACTTCCTCTCTTTCATACTGCGAGGAACTTCCTCTCTTTCATACTGCGAGGAACTTCCTCTCTTTCATACTGCGTGGAAACTTTCCACTCTTTCATACTGCGAGGAACTTCCTCTCTTTCATACTGCGAGGAACTTCCTCTCTTTCATACTGCGTGGAAACTTTCCACTCTTTCATACTGCGAGGAACTTCCTCTCTTTCATACTGCGAGGAACTTCCTCTCTTTCATACTGCGAGGAACTTCCTCTCTTTCATACTGCGAGGAACTTCCTCTCTTTCATACTGCGTGGAAACTTTCCACTCTTTCATACTGCGAGGAACTTCCTCTCTTTCATACTGCGTGGAAACTTTCCACTCTTTCGTACTGCGAGGAACTTCCTCTCTTTCATACTGCGTGGAAACTTTCCACTCTTTCGTACTGCGAGGAACTTCCTCTCTTTCATACTGCGTGGAAACTTTCCACTCTTTCGTACTGCGAGGAACTTCCTCTCTTTCATACTGCGTGGAAACTTTCCACTCTTTCATACTGCGAGGAACTTCCTCTCTTTCATACTGCGTGGAAACTTTCCACTCTTTCGTACTGCGAGGAACTTCCTCTCTTTCATACTGCGTGGAAACTTTCCACTCTTTCGTACTGCGTGGAAACTTTCCACTCTTTCATACTGCGAGGAACTTCCTCTCTTTCATACTGCGTGGAAACTTTCCACTCTTTCGTACTGCGAGGAACTTCCTCTCTTTCATACTGCGTGGAAACTTTCCACTCTTTCGTACTGCGTGGAAACTTTCCACTCTTTCATCCTGCGAGGAACTTCCTCTCTTACATACTGCGTGGAACTTCCACTCTTACGGATGGCGTGGAAATGTTCCACTCTTTCAAGCTGTGAGGAACTTCCCCCTGTGCTGCGTCCATGGAAACTTTCCATTTCTTACTGGAGCCTGAGAACATAAGGAGGAAAATGTGAGTATTTGATCGGGATATTCTCACTGTGTACTAGTCAATAAGGGTTTGGTGGGCTTTTTTGATGTGGAACCGATTGGTCCTGATATAGCTTTGGAAAGCGTCGGAAGACCATCTCCCGAGAGCTTGGATCTGCTGTTGGGAGAGGCCTTTTTGGGCTGCTGAGGTTGCTGCCCCAATGCGGAAGGAGTGACTTGAAAAGTTCTTTGCTGGGACCCCTGATAGTTGGAGAACGGATTTGAGGTGTTTCTGGAACCAAAAGCGAGTCGCGGGTTTGTTGGATTCGTCTAGAAAAAGGGGTTCCAGGGAAGATTTAGCCTGAGATTTCCTCCATTGAAGATAAGCCAGTACTGACTGGTATGGCTGGATTGGAGATGGGAGATTGAAGATATAGATAAAATGACCTTTTTTTGTTTGGTCGGTCTTACTTTGCTTAATCAGATATGAGATTGTTTCCTCGTCTAGAACTGATAAGTCTGCAATGGTGGGGTGGATTTTTGGATCGAATTTGGAAGTGGTGGTGAGTTCCGAGCATCTAAGAAAACCAAAAAAGGCTAGGATGAACATGGCATCGAGTGTTCGTGCGGTATTAGGGGGCTGGTAGCCTGAGCGGAGAGCGTGGATACATTTGGTGAGGATGTCCAGAGTTATAGGTTGTCTGGTGTCGGTACGGGTGGGCTGGGATTTTTGAATACCTTTGATCAGAAGGGATGTTTGTGAATTACTTATCTCCTGAGAAGGAGCACCGTAAATCAGTTTGTGGAAAAATTGAATGCCGCTTAGGTAGCCTTTGATGGACCCTACGTGAAGACTCTTAATGGTATTGAGGTAGGAAATAAACGAGGTGACGGAAAGGAGAGAAATCGGGGAACTGCATATTATAGGAGATGTGGAATGCTCTAAAGTTTCTCCAAGCGGTCAGGTAGGATTGAAGTGTCCTTGGAGAAACTGCTTGGAGGATGGTGTCGCGAGATACGTCAAGGAGATGTTTTAAAGGGTGGTTTATGGGAATATCAGTTCCGAATAGGGAGGTACTGGAGTTGGGAATTGGTCCGCCTCTGAAACAGAAAGCGAGACAGGGAATCAGCGATTTGGTTTTCTGCTCCAGGGACGTGTTTAGCTTTTAAGATAAATTGGTCGCAAGCCGAAATCCAGATGAGACGCCTTAGAAGCGGCATCATAGCGGGTGCATGAGAACGACCTTTGTTTATGCACTGTACCGTTGCGTCGTTGTCACAATGCACTAAAATACTGCTAGTGGCCCATTCTTTCCCCCATAGAAATGCTGCTACTACTAGGGGGTAAAGTTCAAAGAGCGCTGAAGACTGTGTTATGTCTTGGAGCTGCGGTGGCCATGAAGAAGCGAACCAACGACCCTGGTAAAATCCCCCAAAACCGATTGAGGGGGCGGCGTCTGTGAACAACTGGATATCGATGGGAGACGAAACGAGGTTACTGTAAAAGAAGGATAGACCGTTCCATTGGTTCAGGAATGTTATCCATAGCCTGAGCTCGTTGCGACATGCTTGGTTTATGGATATTAGGTCTTCTAGTGAGTGGACGGAGGACGCAATCGAGAGGAGATGCGATATGAATGGGCGGCCCTGTGGAATGATGCGTATTGCGTAGTTTAGATGGCCGAGTAGGGATAGAAGTTCGCGTTTTGAACAATTGTGTTTCTCGAGGAGAGTAGATGTGACGGTAATTATTCTGTCGATTTTTTCTTTGGGTAGAGATGCTTGGAAATGGATTGAATCTAAATTGATTCCGAGAAACTCGATGGAAGTGGCGGGCCCCATAGTTTTTTCCTGTGCTATGGGAATTCCAAGCTCGGAAAAAACTTTTTGGACTGTGAGGATATGCGCGGCCGGGATGGCATCGGGAGGCGAGATTATTAAAAAATCGTCTAGTAGGTGAATGAGGTGAGGAATGGCGTAGTTGTTTGACAGAATCCAGCAAACAGCTTCTGACAGCATGTCGAATATTTTTGGACTGCTCTTGCATCCGAAAGTTAAGCGTACTGCGAAATAGTATTTTTTGAGCCAGCGAACCCCGAATAGGTGCCACGCATCAGGATGGATGGGCATTACTTTGAAGGCTGAAGTTATATCTATTTTTGCTAGCCACGCACCCCTTCCTGCAATTTTAATCATGTCTATTGCTTGGTCTATGTCGTGATATTTGAGTGAGAATTCGTCGAGAGGGATCAAGCTGTTTATGCTTGGGAACGGGGAATTGTGCGGGGATGATAGATCTATTATTAAACGTTTTTTGCCCGAGAATTTTCTTGTAGCTACTCCAACGGGGCTGATGCGAAAAATACTAAACGGGGAATTATCGAACGGGCCGATCATGAAGCCTGACTCAACTTCTTTTTTGATAAGGTTTCCTACAACTTCAGGTTCAATGAGGGCAGATTGGAGATTATTACATATTGTAATTTGGGAAAGCGGGCATTCCACGCCGGGGTTAAAGCCGTTCTTTAAACCTGACAACAGATAATTAGTAAACTCAGCGTCCGGGTGACGAGCTAGTTCGAATTCCATGCGCGAAATATTTACGGGAGTCGATAAGTAGTTTCTGGATTTTTTATTTACAGCTTTATGCACTGGGCATACAATGCGTGCATGAGCGCCACCACAGAATTTACACACATGCATGTACCGGCAGTGCTGTCTGGCACATTTCCCATTGTTAAAATGGTTGCAGAGCTGCCTGTTTCCCTCGAATGCGGAGGTGGTTGCTGCACGAGGCACGTAACTGGTGGATCTGTCTGCTTTTGTTTCCGGGCAGGGTAGAGAGGAGGGTCTGACCTGCGGGCATGATGTAGTGGCGTGCGTCACTGACCTGCAGACTGCGCAGGAGATGTTTCTACATCCTAAAAACACCCTGCTGTGAAGATCCTGATCTAGTGCGCCCCAGTAAGTGCATTGGTTCCATTGCGCTATTCGCACGGCACTTTTGGCTGAGAAAAGTTTGTGGTATGTATAAAAGTGCCCTCCCCCATAGGACAGCGCGAGCTCAGCCATGATGGCCAGGTAGTCATTTAGTTCGCGCCGTCTGTGGGGAAAAGCTGAACAAATTATTTCAGTGAAGCGAGCAAAAGCCATTGAAAATTCAGGAAAAGAAAGCACGCGGGATGATTGTGTGTTTGTGGATTTAAGTGTGACGGAGAACTCCCCGCAGTCTATTTGGCGAACTGGTTCAGCTGCGGGGAGCATGGAGAGGAGAGATGAAAGGTCTATGTCTGCACCTGCTAGGATCTGTAAGCGGATGTTTTGCGACACTGGAGGTGGTTCCATGGCGAGGGCGTTGGACGGCACGGGCATCTGGGTTGCTGAAAACAGAGAATATTGAGTTTTAGGTTGCAACAGAGAGCCGGGAATGTTGTAAGCCGGGGCTGTGAATGGAGGCTGCGGCCTCGCGCTTGTATTGCCCTCTGTGGCGTGGCATGCAAAGGGAGCTGTAGGACAGAAAGGAAAAGGTTGAAATGAGGTGTGGGCTTGAACTGTGAGCGGCGGTAGGCTCGCGGTTGTTTGCCCTGCTGGAGCTGCAGACCACTGGACCTGGGCGGGGTTATAACCTGCTGGAAAAAATGGTTGAGCTGATTGGGCCTGTTGTGCTAGCGGAGGTAGCATTGCGCTAGCGTCTGCAACGGGAGCCATCGGTCCCTGAAAGGAATAAGGGTTAGAAACAAGAGGAGCATAGAACTGGGAAACAGTGGGGAGGCCGCTGGGCCCAGCTGTATTCGGCGCTGCAGCGGCAGAAGTCGTGGAGAAAGGCCGATCTGCATCTGGCGGTGGGAGAGGACTAGCCCCTGCGGAATCTGGAGCGCGGCCCAGGCTCGCTGAAGGCCTGTTGATGCGGCTCGATTGGCGACGCCAGCCGGATCTTGTGCAGGGAGATATTGGTGTTACCGGGAGAGGCGAACTTTGAGCCATGCTGGGTTGGCTTCGCCTACGGGCCGTCCTAGGAGCTGGTGACGAGCTTGGAGAGAGGTTAGTGGGATGCAGAGTTACATAGAGCTCATACAGCTCCGCTTTATTTAGTTTGCGTGAAGCCTGTATGTCTGCATTCCCCAGAGCTTGCCTCAAGCCAGCTACCGTCCATTTCCCGATAGGAGGAATTGTCGGGACGGTCGAGCGGTAGGAAGAGGCTGGGGAGGAAGCTGTAAATCTTGCCGGAGGTGGTGAAGGCTGACCTCGGCGTCGGGGCGAGTGCAGGCTCGTTCGAGCAGGCGTGCGACCGCGCCCGGAAGCCTGGGGCTCGAGTTGGATGACCGGCGTCGGGTTGATGGTATTGGTGCCGGCGGAATGCGGCGGCGGATCCCTGGGGATGTCGCTTTCATCGTTGGAACGAGGGCTTTGACGCTGTGACATTTTGCTAGAAACTGTCAATGAATGGAGGTAAGACTGCTGCGTGTATATACCTCTTACTGTTGATTAGCTGAGTGCTCTCCACCTGTGTCAATTATCTGAACGTGCTCCTCCCGAACTATGTTTATAAAACATTATTTTGCAAAGGGGCTGAATTTGGAGAGTAAATGTTTAAATAAAGTGTTATTTAATGCATTTTTAACCAGATGAAAAAATTGAGAGACTTTTTAATGTTTAATGTTTTGTTTATTGAAAAGTTTGCGTTATTTTAGTGTTTGGATGCCACGGATGTAACTTAGCCACACTGTATTCCCCAACAGTGTTCTAAACTCAATAAAATTGCAGAGCTGTACTCAAAGCTGCAATATTGTTCAGGCATCACAAAAGTTTTAAGTTCAACTGACCCCCAAACTCATTTTGATGAGTGGATTGAAATTACGTCTGACGTAATAATGACGTGCAACTTCATTGGAGGTTCATATCAACATGGCAAATAACCTAATAACCTACACAAACCAACATAAACAAATAAAAAAAAAAATCGGAAATTCCAATGAAAGGTGAATGAACTAGTCTATGATCGATTGTGGCGGATGTACATACACTTTGACATCGTACGACTAGTTGTTTGCAAGGACTGCTACACGCACCCGGATGTAGGCAGGCAATAACATCAAGGAGATCCATCATCAACAACATCAAGGAGATCCATCATCAACAACATCAACCTGCATGCAAACCGTAGAGCCTCTACACAAAGGTAAGAACACGCCTTAATGTCCCAGCCAACATTGCCATGTGGGTTTTTGATGGGCTGTCACTTGGGCCCTACATGGGCAACCCAAGTGGGGCCCATAGAATTTTGTCCAGCGGCTCCCCATGGGCCCCATGTGTGTTAGCCCATAGGGGCACATGATGGGTCCATAGTGGGCTCTAAGTGGGGCCCATTTGTGTATTCATTATAGGGGCCAACATGGGTCCCATATGGGTTCTAATAAATGGGGCCAAAGTGGGCCACATACAGAACCCTTATGGGGCCCAAATAGGTGATACCACTGGGCCCACAAATGGCCCCTCTATGGTTTTTTTTGTGGGACCCGTGGGTGAGAACTGGGCCCCATTTATATGTCTTTTTATTCCTGCAAGTGAAATTAATGTGCTGATTTGCAAAATAAATGATCAAACCCTGCCAACTTTAAATTAATCTATGTTTTACTAAACCTGTACCTGACCTTAATAATTTAAATTACATGAAAAAATATTTCTACTGTGAAAAAAATTACTTTCAACTCAGAATTTGCAAATCACCTTTTTATTGATCATAAGAAAAAACAAGAAAATAAAACAAAGTTAAATCATACAGGACATGAGCATTGAAAATTCTTCAGTCCATCACTCCTGGGATTGGGCAGACCCATCAGCTTCATATCTAAAGAACAGTAATGAAAGAAAAGACAGAAAAGGCAATTAGTTTAAAATACTATCAAAACATTAACAAGAACACTCTCTTAAAAAGCATACATGATTATGATAAAGCCATGCCAGTACTTAATATTTCTGTCCAAATGTCTAAACTGACACTTAAAGGGATATCTACTACTAAAACGAATTAGAACAAGTTAAAGGTGACACTATTCAGTTAAGCAATAGTGTAATTATAAGTAATTATTTGGTGAATCATATTTATATCGTTGCTACAGGAAAATTATTTTTCAACATATATACATTGAGTCAAATTTTGTACTGCAGACATCAATGTCAGCTTTTAAATTATCCATGGACTGGTGAACTAATCATTTCTGTTTCCTGTACAGAGCATATGGGATGTTGCGCATGCACAGTCAACACAAAATGAACGAATCGCTCTCTGAGACAACAGGCTTGTTCGACTTCACCCAGCGATGCGCAGACCGATCGGCGGCTGACTTGAAGCAGTGCATGCCGGTTAGAAATTTTGTCCGACTTGAGGCAGCGCCGACGCCACGTGACAGTGACGTATGTCAACAAAGTGCCGCGAGAGCGATTCGAGAGCAGTCGGCTGATACAGCCGGTGCAGTTTCTCTAGAGCAGCTGCAGGAGGCTGCACGGACTCTGATGACGACACAGCTGTTCCTCGATTGGCCAGATTCACCGCATGACAGCAATCAAGTGTGTTTCGTGTTTATTCTGAAACCTTCAGCTCTACTAATGCGCACAAATCTGTTTTTTATAACAGTAAAACCTCCTTTCATGTAATCGCGATGTTATATTGTCATATTTATCAAAATAAAACTGATAAAAAATGTTGACCCCACTTCATTGATAGTGTAGGATTATATGTTGAACTCTATTCTTGTACAAACACATGCTGTATTAAGCAGTACATAAAGTATTACATGACAATAATGTCTCTGAAACATTTGTGTATTGCCAAATATTGCATTTATTTCACTTCAGCTGATAAAGTATGCAAACACAGCGCGAGCGTCACTACGGGAAGCAGAAAGTGTCCGACTTCACGTCTCCGTTTGCAGCTCCTCCCCGCCTGCAAGCGGCTACTCTCGCCGATCAGTTGAATCCGGCCGCAGCCGATGTCGAACACACCTATTAACTTGTTATCGAGTCATATTGAAGATTCGTTCAAAATGAACGAATCGTTCATGAACGTGCTGGTGAACGCGCCCACGGTCATTCGCATGCCCTCATACACAATTAAACTATTGGGCTTCAGTCACAGCAAACCATTAATACATTCAGTTCGTACAGCTTATAAAAAGCTCAGAACGGTCAATGTATTGATTAATAGTCTGCCTCTATGTCTCGGTGTGGCCGCTGAGAGTACCGGCAACATATGAGAAGTGCTTCGCTAAATTGGTTAAAATTCGAAGTCTTAAAGAATAAAAAAAAATCTTGAAAAAAAATATACCATTACCAGTATATTAAAAACAACATTAAAAATGGTTTAAGATCAAATTAAATATGCATATCTTACCTTGACAGTTTCGAGTGTAGTAGGACGTTCTGAAGTGGCTGCAGCTGGATTGCCGACGTTGTTGGTTTTTTGTTTCAAATGAGAAGGCGGGGGAAGGCACGACGTCGATCGCATGACGCAATGACTGCACGAGGCAAGTGATTTTAGATTATTTAAAAAAATAATTTGAATGAAGTGTGTGTGTGTGTATATATATATATATATATATATATATATATATATATATATATATATATATATATATATATATATATATATATATATATATATATATATATATATATATATAAGGAATAATTGACGACGGGCCGTTCAATTATTAGAATAATAATGCACACCCGAGGTGGTGATGCGGTCACGACGCGAAGCGGAGTGGCCGTTACACCTCGGGTGTGCATTATTTTTCTAATAATTGAACGCCCCGGAGTCAATTATTCCGCTTATACTACGGTTACCACACCTCAAGACATCGATCCGAAGATATATTTAAAGGGATTCGTCCGTTTTTTGTACTTCGCTATTGTGAGTAGGACTATTTCTTCTGCGTCTCATCCAACGGCTCTTTTGTTAGTTCCAAAACGTCATTTTAAAGCTGTTAACGAAGGCTTGAGCCGTTGATAGTATTCTACTGCAGTTACTAATAAAGTTGTTAGAGAGAGAGAGAGAGAGAGAGAGAGAGAGAGAGAGAGAGTGCTTGTGTGAATTAGGCTACCTTTGTGCGTCTCTAAACAGCGCTGTTATTACCTCACTAGTGAAAAAATGTCACGTGTAGCCTTTAAGTTGCTCCACTTTATGGGCTAACTGATCAAATCGTCAGGGCAGCGCTGACACCTTTTTGTGCAAACTGTAGTGCGTGTGCGATCATTTGTGATTTCAGTAATGAGACAGAAAAGCTTGCCTTTGATGTTCGCTTCCGTCTGTTGGTTTTCATCTGGACTGTCTAATACTGCTGCCGCCCAGTTGTTGAACGTTTTATATTCACCGTAAATATTAAGATTTACTTTAGGAAAATCGTCTGTCATATTGTTGTTTTTTAGTCCTGTAATGTCCGTTATTACAGTTAACTATGCGAAGTGATATGGAACTGTAATGCGGTCAAGAGAGCTGCCTGAAACTACGTTCGCTGTGCATCTCCCAGAAAATAATTGCACACCTCAGAACGTTCATCAGCCAATCAGATTCAAGCATTCAACGGCCCCGTAGTATAAATATATATATGTATATATATATATATATATATATATATATATATATATATATATATATATATAAAATAGGGTTAGGCTGTTACCCATAATTGTATTAAAAAAAAAAAAAACTGCAAACAATAAAACTTTACAATTCAAAATATAGCCCAAATGTGGCCCACATGGGACCCTCAAATAAACAATAATGGGCAACCTAACTGGGCCCCACAAGTTTATCCAAGATGGGGCCCACATTCAGCCCATCAAAGTGCCCACTCTGAGCCCATGCCCAGATGACGCCCATATAGCCCAGATAAAAACCACGTGGGGCCCACATGGACATGTTGGCTGGGGTGCTTTATTTATTTGTTTACCATCTTCCAAGCAGAAAGCTTGGAAAGCTCAGCTAAAGTGTAGGCTTTGTGAGAGAGCCCTTTTGCGGCTAGCTGCATGTTTTAGCGAGTTAACTAAAGTTCATTGTCTCAGCTGTCAGCCAGCCAGCCTGTTGTTGCACTACTTTAGTGGGATAACTGGACAGACAAACCGTATGGTTTTAGCACTACCAAATTCCTTTATCAACCGTTACTGGTGATAGGCCTACTTTGGCCGCGCAGGTTAGTTTATAGCCGGACACTGAAGGTATGGGATGATTTTAGACTCAAAATGATTAATAAATGCACACACTTGAACTTGATAAATGTTGCAGACGTATTTCACTATCCACAAACAAATGCCTTTTAACTTGTGTGCAAAATACGATTTGTACCAATAGAGACATAGTTGTGAATACAAAACATCGATTTTGTATTACTAAATCAGAATTTGTGCGTGCAGCGTGATGTGCATCTGTGGATCCGGTGACGGATAGGCTACTTTGTATAGGCAAGATTAAATCAGGTTATGAACACTACATTGTTCATCACAACATTTTTCTCAAATAGAAAACCATTATAAAATGCTTAATATGCAATATAGCATGTTGAATAAAGTGTATAGACTACTTTTAATATCACCGTTTTACTGCCACATTAAGCGTTTTCTTATATAATAGACTTTATGGGAGAAAACGCTTATGTTATGTTCATAACCTGATTTAATCTTGCCTATACAAAGTAGCCTATGCGTTATTAATACCTTTATAATGTTAGCCTACTGTTAAGCGTTTTCCTCGTCTTTATAACGAGGACACGTAAAGCGTCTTATAGGCAGAATAACGCTCACAGTGCCGTTGTCTGTTTCGGCAGAATACTGTCATCTAGTGGCAGCAGGTTTTCTTAGACAGCTGTGTGTGTGTGTGTGTGTGTGTGTGTGTGTGTGTGTGTGTGTGTGTGTGTGTGTGTGTGTGTGTGTGTGTGTGTGTGTTTGTGTGTGGATCGTGCAAGGCCAAACCGGCAAAATGAAACTCTCAAAATCCAAATTAATCAAATAGGATCAACTCACAAACGAGTCAATGAATGCACACGCGTTACCGGATCTGCAAATGCACATCTTTTTCATTGCACGCACAAATTCTGACTTACATTAATACAAAATCGAAGTTTTGTATTCACAACTATGTCTCTATTTGTACAAATCGCTGCACATTCATGTAATTCTGTATTTTGCACACACAAGTTAAAAGGCATTTGTTTGTGGATAGTAAAACACGTCTGCAACATTTATTAAGTTCATGGATAATTATGTGTGCATTTATTAATCATTTTGAGTCTAAAATCATCCCATACAAAGCAATGTTTCATAACTTACACGACTTTTGTCAAACACATGCCACGCCACGCACACACAGGCAGCATGCTTTTAAACATTTTATTAGTAGCCTACCTAGTTGCCATAGGCTACATGGTTCGCATTAGCTGCTAGATGTAATGAAAAGTAACACTGCAGTGATTGCATCTGTCTTATATTAACGTCCATTACTAGTGTCACAATGTAGCCAATGTGTAGCCTATATTATTATAAGTTATAGTGTTTTTCTATGCATTTATTTACCAATGACAATAGCCTAGCCTAATCTTATCCCTTTTTATCTCTCCACAGGGATACACAAAGTCTAGGGTTGAGTGATATATATATATATATATATATATATATATATATATATATATATATATATATATATATATATATATATATATATTTTTTTTATCAAAGAAGGGATGATTCCTTAGACTATATTTTATGTGCCATTTTCAAAATGGGTTGGCTATGCAGGTTTTGTGATGCCTCTTCCGAGACACAGGCTCAGTCACAGTCAGTTTTCAAGGGTCAGCCCATTACCATGTATACACCACTCATGCATTTGCACATTCCAGTCTATCAATGCACTGAAAATTAATCTCTCACGATTCCATCGAAAAATAGAGCAGGAGGTTGCATATCAGGAGCGTGAAGGTGTTAATCTTGTGTTTACATGTCGCCTGTGCAATTTAAAAGAACCTTTCTCAGAGAGAGCACTATTTTCCCATTTAAGAGGCCATTTGAGAACCAAAGAAATGGTAGCATGTCCTTACAAAGGCTGTGGTTATAGGACTAATGTGTACTCAGGGGCGTAAATCGCAGGGGGGACGGGGGGGACAGGACCCCCCCCAATCTGAGGGCTGTCCCCCCCTAAAAACCATGCTGAGTATTGCAAATAATATAACAATATATACTTAAAATAAATGTGTAAGTAGTAAAACAATACAAACGCAAACGGGACAAAAAATGCGTTTTAAGTTTAGAAACATTTTAGTCCCCCTCCCCCCTTGCATCACAGTGGTTTGATCCACCGTGCACCTCAACTAACGTCACCCATAGAACGTAGAAAAAATACCACACAAGTTTGGGGAGAGAACAAGGCTCTTCAGACAGCAGTTGTGAAACACCAGTAAGTAGCTGTCAAGGCTATTTTATTCACTTTAAACGTCAGATGAAGTGATTCTTTTCTCTTTAATACAGATTAGGCAAAACACTGTTAACATACTTGCCCACCGCCGCACCGCCCCGCTCCGCTGTATAGTAATAAAATCATTGAGTTCAGTTAGAGAACTGACAAAACAATTAAAAACTGAACGTGTCTGCTCAATACAGCACCAGCCGAACGAGCAAACAACTGACAGACAAGATTATCAAAGATTTGGTTCCAAAGCGTAAAAGCGCCTATTTAAGGGAGTGTGTCATTGTACTGTTTTGTTGTTGTGTTTTTCATTACGAATAATAGGCTAATGAACCCAAAAATTCAAGCAACCCGCCCCCAAATTCTAAAAAGTGGCTAATTCTAAACCGAAAGTTCAGTCAGATCTGTGTAGGGTTTTGCTCAATATGATAATAAGGGGCAGATCAGAGGGCTTGCTGCAGTTGAATATCTAAATATCTGAATATCATAGTATAAAATACTATGTGGAGGACGCAAGATAATTTAATAATTATAATATGACTGCGTGGTGAAACTTAATCGTATTTAAACTACTATCGCTTTGTGTTGTTGGTCAGATAAAATGACAGAGAAAAGAAAAACGGACATTAGATAATTTTTCAGTACACCAAAAAGGCAAATAAGAACGAAATGTTTTTTGTTTGTTTGTTTTTTTGTGGTACACATATCCTTACAAGTACGATTTTGGCTGTATTATTTGTGTCCCCTTCAAAAATTGCTCTTGAGAAATTTCATGTTTATTGTCCCCCCCAACTTTTAGATGAAATTTACACCCCTGTGTGTACTCTTCATTCAATGCACACAAGAGTAGAGCACATAGGCATGAGGTAAATGTACAGTTTGATGATGTGGCCCGTGCAGATGATGAGAGTTCTCAGGGTCAACATAGTGCAGAGTCAGTTGATGAGGGCCCTTCCCAATCTGTTTATGATTTGGATCATGACGATAGTCAGTGTGATAGTAGACAGTTGAAAGATCAGCTGCATAATAATTTAACCACTGTATTTTTGAAAATGCAAGCTATACTGCATGTGTCAGAGATGGCCACACAGAAAATAGTGGACCAATTCGGAGAGATTTTTTTCTCTTCTCAGGCAGGTAATTGGAGATGTACTGCAAAGACATAGCAGTAATGTAAGTGATTTTGCTCTTGACGAAATAGTAAATGTTGTCATGGACAATAATGTGCTTGTCAGTGCTACAGCTAAAGGAGCAGAATTATCTTCTTCTAAGCAGAGAAAAAGTTGTTTTGAGAATAACTACCCTGTTGTTATGCCTCAGCACAATATACTGTATATATAATATACTCATACAACCTGATCATACAGCTGTGTATGTCCCTGTGCTTCATATGATGCAAGCTCTGTTTAAACACACTGCGGTTCTGGAAATAATTCAAGAAGCAAATAGCTTTAGCTGTGATCATTACAGTAGCCACAGAGATGGGTCTTACTTTCAAGAAAACACCTTTCTATCAATGCCAGGGGACCTTAAAATACCTCTCTTGCTATACATTGATGACTTAGAAATCGCCAACCCACTAGTTACTTCTAGGAAAATTCACATACTTTGTGCAGTTTACTGGGTTTTTGCCGATCTACCAACCAAATATCGATCAGTTCTACATGCGATACAGCTTGCAGTTCTGTGTAAAGTATCTGATGTCGAGAGTTATGGCTATGATTGAGTACTTGGTCCACTAATTAAAGATATTTGTGTATTAGAGGAGGATGGTGTTTTCGTAGAGGGGCTTGGGAAATGTATCAAAGGCACTGTTCTCTGTGTTGCTGCGGATAACCTGGCTGCACATGCACTTGCAGGCTTTGTCAAGTCCTTCAAAGCAGGGCATGTATGTAGGTGGTGTGTGGCCACAAAAAATCTGATTCAGTGTCATGAGGTGGCAGAGGGAACTTTCAATCTGAGAACCATAACTAGCCATGACTTGAATGTCCAGAATGTTTTGTGTGGTGATGGCACACCTGAGTGTGGGGTGAAGGCAGATTGTGTCTTTCGACAAAGCCTGAGACATTTTCACCCCATCACAGGTTTCCCACCTGACATCCTTCACGACCTCCTCGAGGGCATTGTGCCAGTGGAGTTGACGTTATGCTTGCAGGAGATGATTCGTCTCAAGTATTTTACACTTGACTTTTTAAACACAAAAATATGCACATTCCCGTACAAAGGCACTGACAAGTCTGACAAACCTAAACCAATACCAAAGACTTTTGTGGCAAAAAAGACTATCGGTGGCAATGCACATGAAAATGCTGCTTTGCTTCGCCTTCTGCCCTTCCTGGTTGGAAGTCTAGTACCAGAGGGTGATTATGCCTGGCAGGTGTTAATGGATTTGAAAGACATTGTGGAATTGTCCCTGTCCCCTACATTCACAGAAGGAACTATTTGCTACTTACAGAGCAAAATCACTGATCACAGGCAGGTTCTTTCCACAGTTTACTCTCAAGCCCAAACATCATTACATTGAACACTATCCTGAACTTATCAGACGTTTTGGACCACTTGTCATCCTGTGGACAATGAGACTTGAGGGAAAACATCGCTTTTTTAAGTGGGTTGTCCATGATGCTCAACTTTAAAAATGTTCTCTTGACACTCACAAGGAGACATCCGTACATGATGGCTTACCATCTCAGTTCTCCGTCCTTTTTTAAACCATATCAACACACTTCACTCATGTCCACTGTATTGGTTTCTCAATTACCCAAAGTTGCCAAGCAGTTTGTGAGCGAAAGGACTGACAGCCCTACAGTTGACAGCACACAACAGATCACAATTGATGGTACTGCTTTCTGCACTGGGTCATATGTTTCAGTTGGCTTTGAAGCAGGACTGCCTCAGTTTTGTAAGATTGACACAATTATTTGGTCCACAGTGAAGTTGTCTTCATTTGCAGGCAGCAGAAGTCAGATTATGTTGAACATTTAAGGGCATATGAGTTATGCCCAGGTAACATCTCTGTGCACACTGTCCATGATTTCAATGACTCATGTCCTCTTTCTGCATATAACGTTTCAGGAAGATTGTTCTTGACACCAAGAAGATTTATCTCACGTAGAAAGACTTTCACATATGCAAGAACAAAGCTACTGCATTTTGCACATAAAATAATACTTGTGTTTTGGTAATTAATAATTTTAAAGGATAATTTTCCTTTCTTTTTATTATTATTTTTTAGATGGCACAACCTCCTGGTTTCTTGCTAAGGGTCCATATTAATGCAGACACAGCTCACAAGGTGATCTTACCAACCAGACCATCCACATTAGATGAATTTATATCATTTATGCAAGGGAGATTTAACTTAGACGGCCATTTTACTCTTCAATAAGAAGACCCTGACTTTGATGGGGAACTCTGCGTCTTGACAGAGAAGTTCGGAATTGCCCTCAAAGGCTGTGGTCAGGATAATAAGACCAGACAATTTAAATGACTCCCCTCCCACAGAGACAGAATTCACTACCCAGACCCAGGAACACACTCAGAGACGGCCCAATGAGTTCCCAGTTCCAAACTTTTCATATGATGTGGAACACATATTGGAGGCAGGTAACACACAAACACCCATAAAACTCACAAAAGGGAAGAAACATAATGTTTTAGAAAAATGGCTGAGGTCATTTTTAGTTTCAATGCCTATGCCGGTGATGAGGAGTTGGCAAATGCTGCAGAGGCATTAGTGCGCAAGCACCCTTGCCTAAAACAGCGTGGGAGTGATTGTGGTTGGTTGGCTTGGCAGACCAGCTTATTTTTTTAAATGGGTAACTACCGTCACAGGTTGAGTAGAGCTGGGTGTCTAGAGGTAGCAGTTAACTCAGGCAAAAGAAGCCAGTCTAACCCTGATGGAGCAGCATCCCATGCGAACATAAAAAAAGCACGCAAAGCTGAGTTAAATTACTTGCCAAACTTCCCCAAAGGAGAACATGCCACTAGTTCTGAACAGTTAACACTGCAACTTCTTGAAGAAGTTTCAAGGGCCGAGAGAGATCCAGTTTTAATTGATAAGCTTATGAACACTACCTTTGCACTGTGCAGAAAGCACATTATTGTGGAGAACTCGTCACAACCTGTGAGTGAAGTCCTGAAAAATTGGACTGCTCTTGGAACGGAGTCACAAGTCATTTGAAATGTTTTACGTATTATATCTGGTGTGCTTAAAGGTTGTATCAGCGATTGCAGGCCCAAACATAAGGGTCATTCCTTCTCCTTTCACCTAAATTCTGAAAATCTTCCCACCTGATCATCTCAGAATTTCCTGGAAAAATTCTAATAAAAAGATACAGTCTTAATAAGACAAATCTTAAGTCTGTACTGTTAATAGTTTTCTCATAAAAAAAAAATGAATGAGGGGCATTTTTTGGCATCATACTCTGAAAAGCCATTTTTAAACAGCAATATCTGGAAAACTTTCTCACCTGTAGCCTTCAAATTTTCTAGAGTCAACATCTGTTACTAATAGCATCCAGACATGGAATGTCAGGGGTGTAGCTCAATTATAACCTAGAATGGTAGGTACTTAAACTTCTTCCAAAATTTGACTTGGCAAAAATAAAATAGCACATTTGAAGAGTTGTTGAGCCCCCAGTTTTGCAGATAGAAGACTTAGATTTTACAGTAAGAATTCAGATTTTTTTTTCCAGGAAATTCTGAGATGGTCAGGTGGGAGGCATTGGGTGAAAGGAGACGGAAATGATAAATGAGCTAATCTTTCCTCACAATCCACTAGCTGCCCGCCCCATAAGCAGACCGCAAAAAACGCATCTCTGTAGGCAAACTAGGCTCCGAGATATGTACACAAAAACAATTGGTGCTACTAACCACTCAAAACCAAAATAAATAGAATTCCAACCAATCACCAACGAGATGTGCCTTTAGGAGACTTTAAATTGCACGGGAGGGAGGGGGAGGGAGTAGCGAGCTAGCTCTCTGTTTTGTTTGAATGTCAACAGTAGTGACGTTACCCACAATCGCTGAAACAACATTTAATTGGGGGCCAAGCAGCAAAGCTGGGAATGCACTCACTGTGTTTTTATGTATTCTACTTCTTACTATTATTCATCTCTCCACTGCACTTGAAGTCTGCGGCAGCTCATATGACCATATAGTTAGACAACTGTAAGTTGCACACTAATGGGGGCAATCTTAACCATCACATTTTCACCAACCATATGACTGACCCCATTGATGGGTGTCAGTCATATGATTAATTTCACCAAATTGCATTTTTGCAGCTGAAGAGCTTCAGTGCCACCAATAGGTCAAATTTGGCTTTTCACCCATGTAAGTATCTTTTGAACCGAGTATCAAATCTTAAAAGACGAGACACCGTTGGGATTGTTGACCCCCTATTTTTGTCATGATGGATTGAAAGTGAAACAAATTTTTCAGCGATTGCATAATGTTTCTGTTCTTAAAGAAACAGATTACCCTCACTAAAGTTACCTGTAGCAGTTTCCGTCATCAAAATCGCACATGCTCTACAGCCAATAATATTTAGCAGTAAAGCAACCTATCATTAAGTGATCTAATTTCTTGATTTGGTTCAAATCCAAACTTGACACACACCCAGTTGTGAGGAAACACTTTTTTGCGTAATTTGACTTCTAGGGGGCAGTGATGCCATGCTGCAGCGATATTTAACTTAATGTCATCGTGACCAATTTTCTTTTTACTTTTTCAGATTTGTGCAGAATTGCATTGAATAACAAGTAAAATTTAAAGAGTACATTTTATTCTGCATTTGATAAGTACATGCCACGCCTAATGACGATGTACCATGAAAAACCGGCCCGCACTGGCAAAACTTCTGAATTGCTAAGAAACATCTTCAGGACCTATGATCTCCTTGTATGTAACATTTCCTACCTCGTGACAATTTGTACTATAGTATTATTTAAAGCTGCACTATGTAACTTTTCTGTCCACTAGAGGTTGCCTATTCAAAACAAAGGTGTAGTTTGATGACGCCAAGTTTGAGTATGGATTCATGGGCGATGTGGTCTTCACCTCACAGCGGTGAAAAAGAATTGGGATAAGAAATCATGTTCATGGATGAGATTATTAATGTTACTGTAGTATTAAGCAGAGCAGGACAGAGTGTTGTGGAGCTGAGGAACCGCTGGAGCGATTGTTAATAAGATGAACGCTACACACGCCTCGTGAGTCCAGCGGGTCTTTTATTATGCCACAGTTGCCGGCACCATTTCCGCTTTTCCGGTCATGAGTGTGAGGTAACTCTGTTTATCATATTAGATACATCTGAGTGTGTTGAAAATTATGTTATGACGTTACTCTGTGCGTTTGCTTGGCGGCTGCAATCACACTTGTTGCACACTGCAGTGAGAGTAAAGCATTTCTGCAAAATAAAACCGGAAACCGAGGGTAACGCAGATATGGCGCAATTGACAGGCGACTCCTTTACACGTCCCGGTTCCTTGGTTAAAATAGCAATTTTCTCACGATTTACAAATAGTTGGAAACATTTGGGCTTTGTAAGTACTCAACTGAACAAAATATATAACACTGGCCTAAATAAACTTCACTGCGGGAAGATGCTGCTGGATTTTTTAAGACCTGGAATGTAAGTTTTTGATTCAACTGTGTCCTCTTTCACTCTTTCTCTTTTTTTTACTTTGTCTTCTCTGTATATCTCTTTCTATTTAATCCCCTCTGACCTTGCAACCAAAAAACAACAACCACAACCATCTTCCTAGCCACCAGAATAGCAATTAAATCATACTACAGTAATTCACCAAGAATGTCATATTTGGGAATTTTACCTGAACTTTTCATTCACTGGTATTTCATATTATATTAAATACACATGTAGTGTTTTTCATTGACTACTCTACTCATTAACTAATTACTGTCATGTTCTTCAGGCAGAAGAAATTGACCTGCCAGACATCTCGGATGCAGCTCTTTCTATTCTTACTGTCTCAAGTGATACGGACTCCCTTGTGAAGTTTGGTCCTGCTATCAATTTTATAGTTCTTGAGGGAGATATTGTTGTGTGTGATATAGCAGAGTTGACAGAGGCGTTCATTTTGCTGTTCGGCTTAATTTATGCACTTCACCTTGATTATCCAAAACAATTGTCATACACATTAAATTTCATTCAGAAAATTATAATTGGTTTGGATGACCTGAAGCGGTTACCTCCAAGACTGCTTAGCCTTAAAAATGAGTTGATGATGGATGAGTAAGCCTAAGTCTGTTTTCCAAATGTCATTGTTGGTACTGCCATGTTTATAATCAAGCAAGCAATGGAGTATCATTTTTCCCCGCTTTTTATTAATGTGTGCCTATTATTGTCGACCTATTATTTTGGATTGGCCTATTATGTTGGCCTATTCATTTTGTTTTTTGAGTATTATTACCTTTGTTGTTATTTCTTTGATTTTCTGTATGAACCCCATTGCTAGGGAGGTTTTCTGTTAAATAAAAATAAATGGAATCTGCAGTGAAATTGTCTTTTGAATAGTTTTTTATTTGAATCATACAAATAAAATATATTTGATTTTGAAGAAAATAGCAAACATAAACAGTCAATATAATGTGTTTCAATAGACTTAAGTCAACTTAAAAATATAAGAGGCTGAATTGAACATGTTTAGGTGTGAGAAACTGAATGAGTCATAACATAACATGAATATATTATTAGGAGTGATAACTTAAAAAAACAACTCTGTTTCCAGTGTCAATTTTGTTAGTTTTAACAATGGTTTCAAATAGATCAGGTTCATTGAACTTATCCAAACTTTAAGTAGTGATTACTTAAAATGTTTGTTTGTCAAATTATTATATTTCAGTTCATCAACTTCCTCAAAAAATTTAGTGTGAATAATGTTTCTAGTTTAGAGTAGTAATTACTTAAAATGTTTGTTTGTTGAAATTATTTGTTTTAATGTTGTTCATTTTCTCAAAGATTTGGAGTCTAAAGAGCTTGTCTGACTAATGTAGTAATTACTAAAAACATATATTTTTCACATTATTCTTTTTAATTTTATCCTTGTCCTTAAGTAGAAGTAACTTAAAATATTCTTTAACATAGCTAAATATTTTGAGGTAATCAGTTTCATCAAATATTTTGAGTTCATTGAACCTGTTGGGGAATACAGTGCATCTTCTGGCTAGCCAATAAGATTTTGTAAAAGGTTTTCCTGTTAGATGAATACAAAATACAATATATTATTTTATAAATACAAAATTGTCACTAAATACAAATAATCAATTAAACTGAATTGCTTGTTTTGTTTTTTGTTTGATATTCATTTGAGAATAATTTAACTTAATAGTTTTGGACAAAATTAAGAATGTTAACCTGATTTAACTAAATGGCATTGAATTAACCTTATGTAAAAAAATAAGTTTACTGAAATAAACAATGTTAATTAAATTCAACATAACCCAGTTGTGTGGATCCTGTTGACATAAAAAAGTAAATCCAACATAATAGTTTAAGTATAAAGTATATAAACACCAAGTTTGGTGAACTAAATAGTTTAAGTACATTATATAAACACCAAGTTTGGTGAACTTAATAGTTTAAGTACATTATATAAACACCAAGTTTGGTGAACTTAAAAGTTTAAGTACATTATATAAACACCAAATTTGATTAACTTAATAGTTTAAGTATATTATATAAACACCAAGTTTGGTGAACTTAATAGTTTAAGTACATTATATAAACACCAAATTTGATTAACTTAATAGTTTAAGTATATTATATAAACACCAAGTTTGGTGAACTTAATAGTTTAAGTACATTATATAAACACCAAGTTTGGTGAACTTAATAGTTTAAGTACATTATATAAACACCAAATTTGATTAACTTAATAGTTTAAGTATATTATATAAACACCAAGTTTGGTGAACGTAATAGTTTAAGTGCATTATATAAACACCAAGTTTGGTGAACTTAATAGTTTAAGTATATTATATAAACACCAAGTTTGGTGAACTTAATAGTTTAAGTACATTATATAAACACCAAGTTTGGTGAACTTAATTTACTGTAATTACAGTCAGCGTGAGCACCAAAATAATTGAACTTAAATATACAAGTTTTGGGAGACATATACAAGTAAAAATATACAAGTTTACTCAAATCAATTGAGTTCAATCAACTTATTTAAGGACATGCATGCTCTCTTAACCCCTACATTAAAATATTTCATATATTTGCTATTTTTTATCTACATTGTTTATCAATACTTTTTCTTAAACCCATTTGTATTGTTTTATTCACAGACATGGATGTTGCGAATGCTGAAAACAAGACCCCTGATATATCGGCTCAGAAACTCAAGGACCTGCTGGGCTTGAACCAGCTAGAGACCTACAATCAGAGCTCAAATATACAGTGTCAACGATCAAAACAATCCCTTCCTGATCACATAAAAACATACGGTCCCGCGTCCACACAAACACCCCTACACAATCCCTTCCTGATCGCATAAAAACCATATGGTCCCCCGTAAACACACAGCTGCTGATCTCATAAAAAGGTTGTACAATTGTATGACTTCCGGAAATAGAGGTCAAAAAAGCCATAAATCATAGGGGTCATAAATCAAAGTGACAGGTTGTCCCTTATATTACTCTCTACAGTGCAAGTAGTAGGGGTGTTGATAACTCAATCTACTCCATCTATATTTTGATCATCTTTCTGAACCTGATCTGGATGTAGTCTTTGACACAAACATGATTTTCTATTTTTTATATATATATATATATATATATATATATATATATATATATATATATATATATATATATATATATATATATATATATATATATATATATATATATATATATGAAGAGTTTCGTTGCAAAACGAGATATATCCATTTTGAGAAAATTGGTTATTTGCCATTATTATTTGACATCAACAGTCAAGTTCATTCACATTTTTTTTGTACATTAAACTATTACTTGAGCTCAGTGAAGGCCAGAGACACAATATTCTTCAAATCCAGGATATTTTTTATTTAATTTTATGTCCATAAATAGTTCATAAATAAGTCAAAAACCATGCCAAAATGCAACATATTTATCTTAACATTGTCAAACATCTTAAATTGGTTAAAAAAACAATACATCATAAATATATGGAATAGTATAAGATTGATTAATAATAATAAGATTCTGAGTTAGTTTTGGCCAGAACATACACAACATAACCACTTTTTTTTTTTTTTTTTGCAAAACGCTATATATCCACCTTTGGCTATATTCTACTACTGTAATACCATTAAGAAAAGCTAGTGAATCAATGTTTTGTTTGTGTGTGTGTGTGTGTGTGTGTGTGTGTGTGTGTGTTTGTGTGTGTGTGTGTGTGTGTGTGTGTGTGTGTGTGTGTGTGTGTGTGTGTGTGTGTGTGTGTGTGTGTGTGTGTGTGTGTGTGTGTGTGTGTGTGTGTGTGTGTGTGTGTGTGTGTGTGTGTGTGTGTGTGTGTGTGTGTGTGTGTGTGTGTGTGTGTGTGTGTGTGTGTGTGTGGGCATGACACAGACCATTACTCGCAGTCGCATGATGACCACAATTAATCTTTGGATGTTTTCCTTCCCCTGAATGCCTTGCCCGTTTGGTCTTCTCCCTTTGATGATTTTCTTTAGATGCCTTCCTCTTTCTCCCAACAGCAGCTGGAATGACCGGCTCCAATCCGTCATCGAAATCCATAACGTTACTGACTCTGAAACTTTGATTCTCTGACTGACAGACAGCTGTTGATCAGTGACGTAACCTACGTGACTGACAGCTCGCCTACAGTATAAACAATTAAATGATAAACGTTTTTTAGTTAGCCTATTGAATCCTCTTTTTAAAAATATGTTATTTGTTTTGATATTATCGTTAAATCACTGAGCAAACGCGGAGCACTTCACCGGCGGTGACTCTCTCCTCGCGTGACATCCTGAGCTCGCGCACGACGCGCAGCATCCAGAACGCTCTATAGCCTAACCGTTATATCGCACTTTGTAAAGAAACTGGGCTGGCGGAAATCGCGTTTTGTGAAAAAATACATTTTGTAGTAGGCTTAAAATGTACATTTTTAAATCTTATTAATGGCAGCAATTCACACATAGATTAAGGTACATCTGAACATTGATTTCCAATAATAAAATGCAAATGTCAAAAAATGGCGTTTATCACGTTTTGCAACCAAACTCTTCATATATATATATATATATATATATATATATATATATATGTGTTTTTATGAAACTTACCCACATTCAAGTGTTCATAAAAAATGCATGAAGCTAGAATAAAATAATCATTATTATAAAAAATAAAATAGTTGTTGTTGTTTAAAAGCAGAGAGTCTGTTCTTTCTTTTGATATGTTGCATGTTCAGATATTCATCCAACAAAATATTATGGGGGTCAATTTCTGAAATTTTTGTGAAAATGATCAAAAACACAGATGGGGAAATAATTAAATTGTGCTTCTTATTCTATACAGATTTAACTTTGTGCAAATACATCTACTGATGCTACTGGACACATCTTCAGTGATGTTCCTGGAATCATTGGGTGTTTCGGGTCTTTCAATATCATACACCCTCATCCAGGCAACCTAGCTGAGGCTGATGAGACCCCAGCTTGTGTCCAGTTGGCGAATTTAGCTACTTTGCCCCCATGGATCTCCTCTCTTGATCCATTGCCATCTTGAGGCTTTCTCAGCTGCTTTGTGGTATTGTAGATGGCTCTTCTCCTGCTCACTCCATCGATGCCTTACAGACTGAAGGCTCTGAACAGGGATTGGGCCTCAAAGGGGATTGGGCCCCTGTTTCCGACCTCAATTGGGAAGCACCGTGCTCTCCATCCTGCTTGTTGACACTCACAGACCAGTCCCTAGTACTTGGTGAGCTTCCTTTCAAAGGTCTATTCCAGGCGGTCTTCCCAAAGGTCTGTTAGCTCCAACAGAACCACTTGTTTGGTGGACTCAGACAAGAGAACAACGTCTGGTCTTAAGGTGGTGGTCACAATGTGGTTGGGGAACTTGAGTTGCTGCTACAGGTCCATCAACAGCTGCCAGTCTCTCGCAGTGGCCAAGATGCCTGCAGATGTTTTTTTGCAGCTGGTCTTGGCTGTTCTCGAGCTCTGATGAAGGTGATGGTTTTCTTGGAGAGGCGGGAGCGCTTGGCTCACTCGACTCCTGCAGCAATGGCTTCAGCGATGGCCTTCAGCACCTGGTCATGTCTCCACCTGTACCTCCCCTCTCCCAGTGCCTTTGGGCAGCAACTCAGAATGTGCTCTAGAGTTTCATGCCTGGAACACAGTGGACATGCTAGTGACTCCCCTTTTCCCCATATGTGAAGGATTGATGGGCTGGGAAGCACATCATATATATTCTTTTTGTTCTGACCGTCTGCTTGGACGCGGGTCGATCACTTCTCCACTGCGAAGACTTCCACAAACAAATTTGCAGAGCTCAGACCAGGCAGAGCAAATTAAGTCTCCCCTCTTCAGCCGACACATGAGGTGGAGGATGAAATCCTGCAGGACCATAGGCCGTGCCACATTAGATGGCACATTGGGCACATAGCCTGGCCTAGGATGAAGGATGGCCTTAACTCCGCCAGGGGCAAACTACAGGCAAGTCGGCATAATCACCAAGGCCTGAAGGTCCCCCACTCTCCTCAGAGAAGTGATAGCAAGGAGCAGCGCCACCTTTAGCGACAGAACTGTCGCAGACTCGAGTGGTTTGAAGGGGGCCAAAGCCAATTCCTCGAGAACCACCGCCAGATCCCAAGTTGGAACTCTCGAGCGAGTTGCAGGCCTCATCCTCTAAGTACCACGGAGGAAACGTACGACTAACGGGTTCCTCCCTAGAGGTGGAAAGCCGCAATGGCAGCCACGTACACCTTAAGTGTGGACAGGGTAAGCAATCTTGGAGGAACTCCAGCACAGAAGCCACTGGGCAGTTAACTGGGTCCACCTTATGCTCCCTGCACAAAGTAGGGAAAATACATCGCCCTGAGAGATGATAATTTCCACTGGGACCACAGGAGGATCTAATGCGCCAGTCTGCAAAGAGGGCGAGACCTCAGACCCCCCTGATGGTTCAGGTACACGACCACTGACATATTGTCGGAGCGCACCAGAACATGATAACCCCTGAGATCTGTGAGGAAGCTCCTCAGAGCCCTGAACACAGCCAACATCTCCAGGCAATTTATATGCCATGAATGATGATGGTCCTGCCACAGACCCTGGGTAAAGCAGCCGTCCATGACCGCGCCCCAACCAGTGAGGAAGGCGTCTGTCGAAATGGATTTTGGGTGACATGACGGTCCCAACACTGGCCCCTGGGACAGAAACCAAGGTTTATTCCATATTGATAGGGAACGAAGGCATCTGCACGTTACCCTGATCATACGGAATGGATTTCCCCTCTGGGAAAACCCCTTGGCTTTCAGCCACCACTGCAGGGGTCTGATGTACAGCAGGCCAAAAGGTATTACGTTGGACGCAGCTGCCATGAGCCCCAGCAGTCTTTGAAACTGCTTCACAGTGATGTTGCAGCCTAGCTTCATGCTGGAGACCATCGCCTATATGGACTCACCAGCTGATGTTTAGTCTGGCCACCGCATGAGTCACAACCTCAATGAGCTCCTCATAAGTGGGTACGTGAGGTGATAAGTGAGCCTCAACGTCATCCGCCTCGATGCCGAGCAAATCCACATCCTCGGCTGCAGACAGAATGGAGTTGACTGCACGGAGTGGAGCGTTTTTGACTGTGTAGATCTCAACAAACAGGCAGATGTTGTCACGTCATACATTAACTTTTGTGTGGATAATGTGATCCCGCCAAAACTTGTGAAACAGTTTGCTAATTCAAAACCTTGGATTACAGCCCCAATTAATAAACTGTTAGTGGATAAAGAAAGAGCATTTAAAGCAAATGACAGGTATGGAGGGAAGCGGATTCAGAAGGAGATACAGAGACGAAAATCAAACAGGGCAAGAGACAATATAAAGACAAAGTTGAACAACAACTCAAGGAAAATAACTTGCGTATGGGGTGGAGGGTATTAAAACTATCATAGGTCAAAATCACCACTCTAACACCCCGGTACACACAGTCGAACAAGCAAATGCCCTGAATGAACACTTTGCGAGATGGGAGAGTGATGGGCCAGCCAATCCAATCAGCCTCGATGGAAGAGCAAGAACAGAAAATGCCAGAAAAATTACTGGATCTAATGTTAAAATCATCTCCAACCTCACAGATCAGTATACCCTCAATTTGGCTCTGAGGATACTGGATGATCCATCCCAACCACTTTGCTCACAGTTTCCTCCCCTTCCCTCTCGACGTAGATTTACAATGCCATTAACAAAAACCCAACGTGCCATTACATCATTTGTGCCGAGGAGCATTCTGTTATTGAACAGATCAGACAAAGGCACATAGACATTTTATAATGTGCACTATTGATTATTTATTGAATTATGTATTCATTCATTTTAGCTACTGGACTGATGATTGCATGTTTACAACCATTGCTGCGTTGTTGTTGTTGTTGTTGTTGTTGTTTATGTTTTGTTTTCTGTAACCTCTATGTCTATATCATGTTGTATGATGTTTGGTGTGGTTTTACTTTATTGTTAGTTATTTTTATCTGTGCTAATGTTCAATGTGGCTCTCTTGAGTGTAAAACAAATTCGCCTTGTGGCAGTAAAGGTTTCATTCATTAATTCCTAGATTTTCAAATTGGTCTTAGACTTTGGACTCCACTGTTGATAGAGCTTTGTTGGCTCCCTGTTGGCAAGTTTTTCGAGATCAAATGTATTGAGATGAAACAACACCATTGAAAATGACTTTTGCTTAAGTATAAAAGACTTAAAAGTATAAAAGTGCATGTATAAAGATATTAATACCAATTTTAAAACAAAAAAACAGAAACACTAGGAGGTTGGCAGTAATTTATGTTTGTCTTAAAATAAAATAATTTCTTGTTTCTAAATCAAATGGGAAGAAAAGAAATACAGATTTGTTTTGGGTTGCACAACAGAGTAAAGGATGATATATCCTCTGGTTCATTCCCCTCACCTCTCTGACCTTTAACCTTCCGATAGAGCTTCTAGTCCAGGACAGTGTGCTCAATCAATACCATGTACTCCATAAAACCAACACAGCACGCTGAGGCACGTCTGTCTTTTGTAAAGATCAAGAGTGCAAATAAATAAAAACAAATATTTTTTTAAGATGAAAGCCTTATTGTGTGAGGTATGCACTCAGGAAATAGATCACATCAGGCTGATACTCATTCCAAGATAACTCTGGCAATGTCTCTGGGCCATATTAAAATTCCTCCAGTGTTTTTGCTCAAGCCTGATGTGATCATGTGGTTGAGGGCTGACTAATGAGTGGTAGGTGGTGGTATGACCAAAATCTCATATCACAATATGAGTAATTTTATTTCAATATATATATACAGTTTAATGCACAAGTTTGGCCATCTCTCTGAGGCTGCATGATAATTTGCTAAATTATTTTTAAAGTAAAGATTGTGGTGATATGCCATTCAGTACCTAGAGAAAGCTTGATAAAGCGATGTTTTTCAGACCAAAATTCTTAGTGTAGCAGTATTGAGTTGTATGAAATAAAATCAAATGTGAAAAATAGGCAGTGCAAAAGTTTGGCCACCCTTTCAATTGTGTTGATTTGAATACCTATAGTAACTTAAAGGTCCCGTTCTTCGTGATCCCATTGTTCAAACTTTAGTTAGTGTGTAATGTTGCTGTTAGAGCATAAATAATACCTGTAAAATTACAAAGCTCAAAGTTCAATGCCAAGCGAGATATTTTATTTAACAGAAGTTCCCTTTCAAAGCCTACAGCGAACGGCCGGCTTGGACTACATCCTGGTACTTCCTTCATTAATTACGTCAGTAGAACAGACTAACCTCCAGAGGTGGGTAGAGTAGCCAAAATCTGTACTCAAGTAAAAGTAAAAGTATTTACGGAAATATTTACTCAAGTAAAAGTAAAAGTAACAATCATAAAAGTTACTTGAGTAAGAGTAAGAAAGTATTAGATGAAAAAACTACTCAAGTAGTTAGTTACTAGTTACTTACGATCTGATTGATAAGATCGAACACCCTGAATTTCAGACTACTTGGAGAGCTTTCACACACCTCTCCTTGAGAGTCTGATTGTTCTGCTTATACATGTAAAACCTAGATTGAAGTGAAGCAGCCTATCTCAGTACTGTGATGGGTACATTAACATCACATCTGCATATGTCACATTGTTTCATTTGCAATGAAATCTTAAACACACCCAGATGTTTTTTTTAACAGTTAACTCTTTATTTTCACGTTCACAACACAAACGTATCAGCATCTGCCTTTAAACAAGCTAACAGAGAACAAAAGAGAAGGTGTGTGTGTGTGTGTGTGTGTGTGTGG
This sequence comes from Romanogobio albipinnatus, assembly GCA_023566225.1. NCBI lineage: Eukaryota > Metazoa > Chordata > Actinopteri > Cypriniformes > Gobionidae > Romanogobio > Romanogobio albipinnatus. The sequence goes on along the minus strand of CM042256.1, from coordinate 19,963,957 downwards.
AGTGTGTGTTTGTTATTTTTGTGTATGAACTTGTTTATCTGTATTTGCGTTTCAGTATGTAAATGTTTATTTGGTCAGGTTATTTCTTGAACAACCCATTTTACAGAAATTTACTGTTGAACTTCAAGAGTAATTGGCTTTCAAGAAATTTGCAATGTAGTCTCGATCTTTTAGCAGTGAGCAAGAGTCCCGCATGACTAAAAAGTCTCTCACAGGCTGCAGATGCTGGGATGGCTGTGTTTACTTTTAGAGACAACTTCTTGACTTGTGGAAAGGAGTGTAACAGATCCATACCTCCAGCTGATGGACATGAAAGGTACCTCTCCAGCTCTCCTGTTTCTGAGTGTCCCGTTTTCATGGATCCAAAGAAGTCCTCTTCATCTGAAGGACTGCTGTAGCAGAGGGCATCATTTTCCGTGGTGATCTCCAGTTGATCTTTTATGTAGTCTAGTCCTGTGCCAAGACAGATTTATACATTTTACCTGCATAATCCAACATTTTACAATATATTCCTATATTTTCATATTATTCACACAACCAGTCCAAACCTTATTACTTATTAAACTGCAACTCACCACTAATAAAACAAACAGAGGGCAGGTTTTCTCTCAAGGTCAAATAAATAACATTTGAATTGACAGAATTAAGAGATGCATTACCTGTTGTCAAGATGCTCTGTTCTGTTGTCCAGGCAGTTCGGAATTTTGGAAGCAGTATAGCTGCAGCAATAAGCTCTGGCTCCATCATGACCTCTTCAAAGCGTTTGAGGATTCCTCCTTGTAGGGCCTTAAGGAGGGGTTGACAGACTTTACAGGTTGACTCCAGCTTCTTCAGCTTTTCCAGCAGTTGATGAAGTGTTGGCAGCAGAAAACCCATATGAACTGATGATTCACCTTGTAGTAGGTTGAGGGCCATTGCCAATGGCTTCATTACAATAGCGTACTCAGCCAAAAATCCCAATTCAGCTGTATTGAGCCTGTACCATAAAACACAAAAAGGTTATTAATAATAATAATAATAATGATAATAAATGTAGATCAGCTTTGTCATAATATACAACTTACATTTTTATCTTTAATGCTGTGCATACGTTTCGGATAGCTTGTTCTCCTTGTTCCCTCTGGATGCGCACCAACCTTTCTACAGCAAGAAACAGAGAGTTCCAGCGGGTCTGATTGGGTCGCAGAAACTGCAGTTTGCACTCACGTGCCACAGTTTCAAAAGCCAAAGTTGATCTGCTGGATTTGTTCCACAGTGCACTGCATTTCGCAAAAGCTGATCGTGAAAGTCTCTTATATGTATCTATTCCAGCTTCTGCTGCTGAAGCATCAACAGTAGCAACAAGATTAAGTAGATGACAAGCACATTTTTGATGTCTGGGAAGTTGGTATTCCAGGCCGCAGTCCCCATCTAAAATACCAGAAAGCTCTTGGTACTCCATCTCCGATCCATTTTCTTCAGATTCATCATCAAGTATGAAGTCTCCCTCCTCCTGTGCATCATCTTCTTTCTCCTCCCCATATATTCAAAAGGCCTTCAGAAAGTTTGAGCCACTATCTGTAGTCATCCTTGTAATTTTCCCTCTGATTTTGTACTCTTCATGTACTTCCTCTAACGCTGCAGCAATTACATCGAATGTGTGTGATCCTGTCATCCGTCTGCAAGCCAAGGCTGCTGAACACCTCTCGAAAGATGTACTGTCTATCCAGTGGCAGGTCACTCCCAAGAAACTGCGTTGCCTAGCTGACCTGCAGTCTGCAGTTGTAGCAACGTACTCAGCATTGTTTAGTTTTTGGACAAGCGCACTCTTCATATTCTCAAATGCCTCCTGCACTTTGAGACGCAGTGTTTTTCTTGTCATGACTGTGCACTGAGGTTGTAAGGTTTCTATCATTTTCTTAAATGATGGTAATTCCACAATCAAAAATGGCTGATTTCCTTCACAGACAAAATTTATCAGCAGCTTGTCTATCACTCCCTGTGTTACTTTCGTTGCAGGGCTTGAAAAGGCACTCATGATCTCTGGATTCTTTTTTGAATGAGGTTCATCAACCATGACGGAGTCTGATCCTCGTTTTCTTGACTTGATTAGTTCTTCATAAACCTTCAGCTTGTTTGGGTGAATTCTCTGATGTAATAATATATACATATTAGGTTACATTTGGTTTTATGATCATTTACATTATCACATGAATTCCCAATTAATTGGTAATTATGTATCCACAGGCACTTTGCATAAATAGTATATTATTTTGAATTAAATATTTGTGTGTGTGTGTGTGTGTGTGTGTAGAGTATATATGAAGAGTTAATTTGCAAAAAAAAAAAGCTATTATCAAGCTCCTATGTTTAGGTTCAGTAAATTCACTTTTATGTCATTAAAGTGCAATTACTGAACATAACATTTGATAATTTCAGATGGCACGCCTTTTTTTCAAATCAACTCTTCATAAATAGGCTATATATATATATGTATGTTTGTGTGTGTGTGATTAATGGTCAAACAGTGTAAATGAATGGTGTTCTAGGCACAGATTTGTGTTTAAATGCAAGACGTCACATTAGGCTATTCAATTTGTTTAGTTTTGTGAAAAAAAGCATATGAAAATGTGCAAATATGAACATTTGTTCATGAACGTGTGTTGTTTTGAGGGTTCACAAGAGTTACAATTGCTTGCACAAGAGCGCATATCAAGAAAAACACTCGGACAGTGTGTGAAATAGTATTACAATAAGGTAAACGTGCCCATAGTTAACAAATTACCATTAGTAGTGTTCAAATATAGGCATGGCATCATTGTGACACTTACCGCTACATGTTTTTTCAAGTTGGAACTGGAATTCCTGTATGCTGAGATCTCCGTTGGTTTTGGTGCACACAGCATACATATCATTATGTAACTATTTGTTTTAACCTCTTTGAGTGAAAACATGGTCTGAACTTGAGGCCACGGGTGTTCTGCCTCCCGTGGCTCACACACACCTTCCACCGCTACCGCTTCAGCCATCATCTTCTAACTAAACGCGCGCGGGGTGATGCGCGTAGCCACCTCTCGCGAAGCAGCCTCTCCAACGTCTCGCGAGACTTGCGAACAAATCATATTAACTTATTTAAAAAAAAAAAAATTATTACCATTTTACAGTAGCGGAGGAACGCCAAAGAATGTAGCGAAGTAAAAGTAAAAAAAAATCACTAGAAATGTACTTGAGTAAGAGTAAAAGTACCCATCTTTAAATATACTCTAAAAGTACAAGTTACCCAAAAAATTTACTCAAGTAATTGTAACGAAGTAAATGTAATTCGTTACTACCCACCTCTGCTAACCTCCGCCCACAAGAATACGCAAAAAAAGGGGGCGTGGTCTTGTTGCTGTCCCACGTGGAGAAGAGGAAGTGTCGCGTGGAGAAAAGGAATTGTTGCGTTTGACTGTGTTTGTCGCCATGTCGTCGAGACGCTGTTATTTTCATCCCGGAGTCAAATCACCTTTGTTTGGCTTTCCCAGGGACGCTGTAGAGATCATTAAGCGCATACATCTCCCGTTAAGAGGCGTGACCTTTCCGTGCAAGTTACGTGCGCTAAGCTGCTGTCGAATCACAACACAGGAACCGTGCCACGTTCGCTAAGCTGCGGTCAAATCACAACACGGGAACCGCTGGCACAATCAGAACTCGTTACGTATTTCTGAAGGAGGGACTTCATAGAACAAGGAACTCATCAGCCGTTTTTAGGACAGTGAAAACAGCGGTATACAGATAATTAAATTGTGTGAAAAATACAGTGTTTTTTTTACACGCGAAACATGAACACATGTTATATTGCACACTGTAAACACAATCAAAGCTTCAAAAAAACACGAAGAACAGGACCTTTAATGCTGATTGATAGCAACACAAACCTGATGTAACTGGCTCAATGAATATTAGACTGAAAACACAGGAAATTCAAGTTAGCTAGTTTGCTAGTTGTGCTTCTCTTTGATTCTCTACTGGAAAGTAGCAACATGGGAACCTCAAAATAATTCCCTAATGACTTAAAAACTAGGATAATTAATCAATATAAATTAGGAGAAGGATACAAAAAGTTATCACAAAGGTTTAAGGTCTCTGTCTCCACAGTCAGAAATATAGTTAGAAAATGATGGTGGTCCAGTGGGTTAAACCATGGAACTGATATGCAGAAGGTTGCTGCTAAGGTTGCTGTTAAATATAAATGCATAAATATAAAATAGAGAGCCACAGGAACAGTCCCTGTGAAGGAAAGTTGTGGCAGGCCAAGAAAGATATCTGAAAGGCAAAGGCGAAGAATGGTTAGAATGGTCACAGACAAACCACAGACCACCTCCAAAGAGCTCCAAGAACATCTTGCTGCTGATGGTGTCATTGTACATCGTTCCACAGTCCAGTGTACTTTGCACAAGGAACAGCTCAATGGAAGGGTGATGCGGATAAAGCCTTTTCTGCGTACTGCCAACAAGCAGAGTCGTTTGAGGTATGCAAAGGCTCATCTGGATAAGCCAGAATCATTTTGGAATAATGTGTTGTGGACAGATGAAACTAAGATAGAGCTGTTTGGTCTCAACCAGAAGCTCTTTGTCTGGCGGAAAAAGAACCCAGCATTCCAGGAGAAGAACCTGCTCCCTACTGTCAAATTTGGTGGTGGGTCCATCATGCTATGGGGCTGTGTGGCGAGCACAGGTACTGGAAACCTTATCAAAGTTGAGGGTTGCATGGATTCCATCCAGTATCTATCAGCAGATTCTTAAGAACAATGTTCAAGAATCAGTCAAGAGGTTGAAGTTACGCCGGGCTTGGTTGTTTCAGCAGGACAATGATCCAAAGCATTGCTCCAAGTCTACCAAGGAATTCATGCACAGACACAGATACAATGTTCTAGAATGGCCATCCCAATCCCCAGACTTGAATATCATCGAAAATCTATGGAATGATTTGAAGCGGGCTGCTCGGAAACCATCAAACCTGAATGAACTGGAGACAATTTGCAAGGAAGAATGGTCCAAAAAATTCAGGGTCTTATCAGTGGCTATAAGAAGCGACTACAGGCTGTTATTTCAGCAAAAGTGGGCTCTACTAAATATTAATGTGATAATTCCATTGGGGTGCCCACATTTTTGCACCTGTCTGTTTTTGTTATGATTAAAATTATATTGTTTCTGTTGATTCAATAAATGTTATTTCAGAACTGGAATGTTACTGTTTTCATAAGGTTTAAATTATATCCAAATGAAGTTGTGGCTTATAAACTGAAATTATGATAATTATCAGGGATTCCCAAACCTTTGCATAAAACTGTATATATATAAACTGTATATAACTGTATATACTCTCTCTGTGTGTGTGTGTGTGTGTGTGTGTGTGTGTGTGTGTGTGTGTGTGTGTGTGTGTGTGTGTGTGTGTGTGTGTGTGTGTGTGTGTGTGTGTGTGTGTGTGTGTGTGTGTGTGTGTGTGTGTGTGCGCGTGTGAGAGTGGGAGGCGTGGCTACCGATTACTGGCTGTTATCGGTCTACTAATTGTCCTGCTAACCACCCTGAGTTTGTCAGATCATTGGTTGTCTTTCCTGTGGTCCAGTCCTGTCTTCCGTCCGTATCCTCTGGTGTTTCGCTGTTCTGGTTTGTTCCCATCTGTTCTGTGGATGTTTCTCACCGCTGTGGATTATCTCACGGATCTGGTTGCCCATAGTGATGGGCAGGCAAATGTGCCATATTGTTTCGAAGCTTCGAATCAATCCGACACCCGTCTCTATGGTGACACCTAGTGGTCATGGCTATCATGTGTTGATCTGAAATAACCTTGACAATGATATTGGTTTTGTAACCTGTTGCCTCCTCATTGTGAATAACGATAGGGTTTTTTTTTGGTCATGAAAAATGAACATTAATAAAATAAATAAAGCCACAATGTGTCACATTTGTTACATAACATTTTTATTGAAAAACATATTATTTGCTCTGCTGTTGAAGGACTTAGCCGACTTCTTTTTTGTACATATAATTTCTCTAGCCTTTGAAAAAATCCTCTCACAAGGGACACTTGTTGCTGGCATGCACAAATATTTTTTAGCAAGTACATAGGCTACAAATTAGGGAAAATTACTGTTCTCACTTTCCAATAAATTAATGGATCATGCGTTCTGGGCAAAACCGCATCTTTGAGGTTTTTGGGTTTCACAGATACAATGATCAAACAGTTCCCATAAAAATGGCCTAGGTAAAGGGATAATGTTTCCATCCTCTGCACCCTCCAAATTGGCTGTGCCCTCAAATGGCGCATCATGATATATTGTTGCAGTAGGCTAGCTGCCTATCACAATACACAAATCTCACTTTATTTGGTGTTTCCAAATGACACCGCAGATGTACGGCATCTCTTACGTGGAGCCTCCATTTTTATCTATTCTAATAATATATCTATATATCACCTAATCTACATCTATATAATTATATAATTATATTTTTGGACAGAGATCTTGCACTAGGCAAGGCAAAGCAAGGCAAGTTTATTTGTATAGCACATTTCATACACAGTGGCAATTCAAAGTGCTTTACACAGAAAAGAAGTTAAAATATTTGTAAGTGAATAAAATAAAAATATATATAGTATAACAGTTATACTAGGAATTAAAAGAAATACAAAAAAATAAAGAACAAAATTAAAAATAATAATAAAAAATAAAAAGTATAATTAAAACTAAAAATAAAACAGGGTTAAATTGAAACTCATAATTAAAGTGCAAGCAGTTCGGACAAAGCACAGAGCTCATTCAGTAAATGCACAGCTAAACAGATGTGTTTTGAGTCTGGATTTGAAAGTGGCTACTGTTGGAGCACATCTGATCTGTTCTGGAAGCTGGTTCCAGCTACGGCTGGCATAATAGCTAAACGCAGACTCCCATTGCTTTGAGTGAACACTCTGTATTTCTAATTGACTTGATCCTGATGATCTGAGTGACTACACCTTTAGATTCCCCTCACTCCGCTCACCCACAAGATATCACCTGTGAATGCACTCGATGGACAAAGACTTCCGGACATTTCACTCAGAACCAGCACCGTCACTCTCATCACATCAGGGAACCACTAGGAGGAGATAGAATTCTTCATCACTGACTCTCCGTTGGTACCCTTTGTCCTCGGTCATCCCTGGTTGGTGAAACATAATCCCAGGGTTGATTGGGGACACAATTCCATCTCGGGTTGGAGTAATCAGTGTTACGCCTCTTGTCTTGTGTCTGCCTGTTCATCTGTGTCTAGTTCTGTGTTGCAGGATGAGCCGGTGAATATGTCTAACGTGCCCCTGGAGTACCTCAACCTGGAGGTGTTCAGTAAGTCCTGTGCAGCTTCTCTACCTCCACATCATCCCTATGACTGTGCTATAGACTTATTGCCAGGTATGTCTCCGCCTAAGTGCAAGTTAAACTCACTCTCTGCTCCAGAGAGGGAGGCCATGGAGAAATACATTTCTGATTCTCTAGCAACTGGGTTCATTCCCCCTCTTCTTCTCCAGTGGGGGCGGGGTTCTTTTTTGTGGGTAGGAAGGATGGTTCTCTGCGAATTTGTATTGACTACCGATGGCTGAATAGCATCACGGTAAAGAATACTTATCCTTTGACGTTGATGTCTTCAGCCTTTGAGAGGTTGCAGGGAGCCTTGGTCTTCACAAAATTGGATTTAGGTAACGCTAATCATTTGGTCCGCATAAGAGAGGGAGATGAGTGGAAGACGGCTTTTAATACCCCCAGGGGTCACTTTGAATACTTGGTCATGCCTTTCGGGCTATCCAACTCCCCTGTGGTCTTCCAAGCACTCGTCAATGATGTGCTGAGAGACATGGTAGATCAGTTAATTTATGTCTACCTGAAAGACATACTGATATTTTCTTCTTCTCTCCAGGAACCTGTTCAGGACGTCAGGCGAGTACTCCAAAGATTGCTAGAGATTGGGCTTTTTGTCAAGGGGGAGAAATGCATATGTCATGCACAGTCTGTTCCTTTTCTAGGTTACATCGTCTCGTCTGAGGGAGTGCGAATGGATCCTGACAAAGTTAAGGCTGTGGTAGATTGGCCAAGTCCAGATTCCCGTAAGGCCCTACAGAGGTTTCTGAGATTTGCCAATTTTTACTGACATTTTATTCGTAATTTCAGCTAACTAGCTGCTCCTCTGACAGCCTACAGAACTACGTTCAGGTGGTCTGGTGTAGCCAAAGCTACATTTTCCAAAATTTAGAGCCGCTTTGTTTCGTCTCTCATTCTTATTGCCCCTGAACCTTCACGGCAGTTTGTCAGAGGTGGAAGTAGGTGCGGTTCTCTCCCAGCGCTCTTCCTCGGACGATAAGATGCATCCTTGCGCATTTTTCTCCCATTGGTAACAGGGAGTTGTTGGCTGTCAAGTTAGCATTGGAAGAGTCGCATCATTGGTTGGAGGGGTCGGGGGTACATTTTATAGTCTGGACCGATCATAAGAATTTGGAATACATTAAATCTGCTAAAAGGCTCAACTCCAGGCAGGCGCGGTGGGCCCTTTTCTTCTGACGTTTTGATTTTTTTTTCTCTCTCGTATCGCCGGGTTCTAAGAACATCAAACCCGATGCTTTATCTCGCATTTTTGATTGCTCTGAATGCCCATCCACTCCCAAGTGCATTTTACCTGAGAAACTCATTGTTTCCACACTCATATGGGAGGTCGAGTCGAAGGTCAAATCGGCCTTAGAAGGGGTAACGCCTCCGCCCGGTGGCCCACCGAGTCAGTTATTTGTGCCGGAGTGATTATGGTCCAACGTTATTCAGTGGGGTCATTGTTCCAATATGGTATGTCATCCAGGGGTTAATCACACCAGTTTTTTGGTCAATAAATTGCGACATTCAAAGTTTTGTTTTGGCTTGTTGGGTTTGTGCTTGCGGTAAGAATTCCAATAGTCCCCCAGATGGCTTACTCCAACTGCTGTCTGTCCCTTCGAGACCCTGGTCCCACATCGTACTCAATTTTGTCACCAAAGGGTAAGAGGTTATTTTTACCGTAGTGGACTGGTTCTCGAAGGCGGCTCACTTTATTCCTTTACCTAAATTACCTTCTGCTAGGGAGACAGTGGTGGCTGTCATTAAGCACATCTTTTGCATACATGGCCTCCCGATAAACGTGGTCTCTGACAGGGGGCCCCAATTTATTTCCAAATTTTGGAGGGAGTTTTGTAGATTACTGGGAGCGAGTGTAAGTGGATCTTCGGGTTTCCATCTCCAGAGCAATGGCCAAACTAACCAAGCAAACCAAGACTTAGAGAGAGTGTTGCAAAGTTTGGTATCCAATAATCCTTCCTCCTGGAGCCAGCAACTCCCATGGGTTGAGTATGCACATAACTTGTTACCAGTATCGTCTACGGGCCTTTCTCCGTTTGAGTGTAGTTTAGGTTACAAGCCACCTATTTTTCCTAGTCTGGAATCCGACATCGCAGTTCCCTCTGCTCATGCCTTCATCCAGAGGTGTCATCACACTTGGAGCAGAGCCCGTGAGACTCTGCTCCAGGTGGGAGCGCGCACGAAGGCGGTGTGTAATAAGCTTGCGCCCAAATTCATTGGTCCGTTCACTGTCACCAAGATTATTAGTCCGGTGGCAGTCTACCTCAAATTGCCTCCTGCGTACAGGAGGATTCATTCTGTCTTTAATGTATCCAAACTGAAAACCGTTTTTCATTCTTATATTAATCTGCCTGCCCCGGTTCCCCCACAACCGCGACTCGTAGATGGGGAACCATCTTGTTCTGTAAATCGTTTTCTGGACTCGAGAAGGAGGGTACGCTTATTCCAGTATCTGGTGGACTGGGAAGGTTACGGTCCGGAGGATAGAATTTGGGTTCCTGCGTGAGACATTCTGGATCACTCCCTTATTGATGATTACAATCAACGGGTAAGTCCTGCTGGGAGCGTCAGGAGGCACTTTTACGCCGGCTTCACACCGCACGCGTTGGCAGGGCAGGAGCGGTGCGTATGGAGTGGCAGAGCCGCGCTCCCCGTTGTGCATTCACACTGGCAGCGTTGTCTCGCGCAGCTGAACCGTGGCTCATGTATTGCAAATACAGACGAATATTGTCCATTATGTCACATTTTCCGGTCTTCTCCTCCGAACCCCATCTGTCTCGTGCTTTGATTTATGATGGGCAGTTTTTGTGTATTTTATTATATTTTTTTCACAGCGCTGGATGACATATGGTGATCGTGAAACACGCGTGACACTTCACTACATGATTTCATGGTGACATTTGTTATTTTCCATGTTAATCAGGTCAGTTTTGATCAAGAACAATCCACTGTGGCTTTAATTCAGCGTGAGCAGCGCGGCAACCGAAACGATCGCGGCACTGCTGCTTCTGCTCTGTTCCTGCTACGCGCTGCCGCGCCGCCTCTGCATGCGGTGTGAATGCTCTAAACTGTTAACATGGGCGCCAAAAAAATTATGCGCTGCTTACACCCTGCTAACGCGTGAGTGTGAAACCGGTCAGGGAACTGTCTCAGTCTCAACTTACTCAGTCTCATTCTCTCTCTGTGAGTGTGTGTGTGTGTGTGGTGTGAGAGTGGGAGGCGTGGCTACTGATTACCGGCTGTTATCATCATCATCACCACCTGCTGCACTTGATTACCTGGTCTACTTATTGTCCTGCTAACCACCCTGTGTTCTGGTTTCTGGTTGCCCATTGCATCCCTGCGCCACCTGGATCTAGCCTGCCATTGCATCTGACCATCATTGTTATCACTAACTGTGTTTTGAGAATAAACTCTCATTTATTTCACTCGCATTTAAATCCGTCTCTGTTTTCTGACAGCGAGAGCAGGAGTCGGCAACTAAATTTGGCATCGGGCAAAAAAAAATTGCCACTAGATGGCAGGCCAGAACATAATCAAGTAATCATTTAAGAAATTAATTGATGAAAAATGTAACTAAATTGCCTGTGACATACTGTTAGGCCCAATCCCAATTCTATTTTATACCCCTTCGCCTTCCCCTACCCCTAACACCTAAACCTATCCGTTCCCCTTGCCCCTTGAAACAGAGTGCCAAGGCGTAGGGGTGAAAATATTCCCCTTAGAAATGGGACACCACTACTATACCATTACACATCATCACACGTCATCATACCCCGTTTCTTTTATTATGTCCTGTGACATTTAATCAGTATAAACAGCAATTAAGTGCGTAGGCTATATCTAACAGAAATCAGGCGCGGGCGCATTTAAGAAATTATTCACTCCCAACAGAGTTTTGCGCTGTATTTGGACTTAATAAAATGGCGCTAGTTTTCAGTTAAAAAAACGTTTCCTAAGATGATACAGAATGATACAGAACATACAAGACTGGTGAAGTCACTTTTCCATCGGGCCAAACTGTTCTCTTTGTTTATTAACCGTTCCATTCCATGCTGATCCGAGCCGGCCGGTACAGATATGGTTTCGTTATCTACTGTGGTGCTGCGATAATGTTCATACTTTATACGTCTAGTCAGTCATTGCCTTGGTAACGTGTGAGTTTACAGACGATATGTAAATATCGACTGCGTTATGAAGGATGACCATATATATATATATATAAAAAATAAAAAAATATATTATTAATGTGTTCAAATCACTCAAATAGTGCGTTTAGCAAGCTAAGGAGAAACTGGCAGCCAGGCAACACGCAACTGATCGATCCAGAGTGGCAACATACACACATTCTAGCAGCACGGTAGTTGGTGGAGGGAAACTAATCATACCCCTTCGTACAAAGTGTGGTCCTGAAAATTTTTTGTTTGAAGGGCTATCTGGCCCTTCCCCTTACCCCTACCACTCCAGCCAAAAGAGAATCGAGACACCCCTACCCATTCACATGAATGCGCAAAATGAAGGGGTAGGGGAAAGAGAAGGGCTAAGGGGTAGAAATGGGATTGGGCCTTACAGTGTCCTTTGTAACTGGTAGTGAGCTGTTACTCCGTTAAAAAAATTGGATAAATTAACCCTTTAGGCACCAGAGGTTTTTTCCTAAAACGTTCGATTTTGACATCTTAATTTGAAATGGCTATATCTTAAAAGTGATAAAAGATAGAGACTTTAAATTAGAGAAATATTAAGGATGACCCAAAGTTTATGTAGGGATTACATATTCCCATCTAATTTGCATATTATGACGTCATATGGTGGTGGTCACCTTGGATTATAGAATTTTCATGAAAAGTCACATGTTTAAATTATAAATGCAGCACTTCTTTCCCCCCAAAATGTCCCTCACCTTCTGTATGCTATATTGCACAATACTGAATGCTCAGGTAAATAGTAAATAGTAAAAAACTGTGTAAATCGTTACTAATAAATGGTAGAAACAAACCAAATGCATGTAACGGTTGGCCTTTTGCTGTAGAGACTTTCCATTTACTACATACAGTAGGCACTCTGATTCCATGCATGGGGCACTTATATATTATTCATATGGCACACATACACAAGTACACAAGACCTGTTTAGTTCAAAAGATCACTCGCCACGACAAGGCGGAGATCATGAGTGAGATGGCGCGCGCGCTCCCACTCTCTATACGTGTTTTCTATGTGTCTTTTCACTTCAATAAAGACAAACACTCAAATCTATATTGAGTCTTATTTTAATAAACTTGTGGGTCTCTAACATAGACAGTGGTCTCAACAAACTTCACATGACTACGCTCTCTGGTGTGTCTCCTTTTCGGTTCCCCACTCCAACAACATATACAACAATAGTTCCTATTGTTACATCCTTTCTCTTTTTTTATTTTTATTTTATTTTATTTTTTTTTAGGAATAAGAACTAACATTCCAAACCAAAATTCCTTATCAATTTCTGGTATAGTAAAGAACCATATCCCATTTCCTTATAACATATTTCACATTTCCATCACAACAATTTTTTTTCCTTTTTTTTTTTTTTTTTCTTTTCATGTGACATAGTCTTGTAAGTGTTGCGGTTTCTTTACTAAACGTCCTGCTTTTGTGACAACAGGTTCTGAGATGTCTGGCTGTACAATGTTTTGCATCTGATTGTCCATTTTGGTGGTGAGTTGTGAGTGAGTGTCAACAGGTTTTTCGTCTTTTGTATTGTCAGGATCAACAGCCTTTGTTTGGTTGGACTCTGTAGGGGTCACTGCATGATCCCTTCGGAGATGTCTCCTGTTTCTCCTTATAACACCTCCCGAATCCAACTGGACACTGTATGATCTCAAGTCAATGGGATTCACCACGTGCCCTTTCTCCAGGTCTTATGGGGCTCAAATGGTTGAATTCTCACTGATTCCCCCTGTTTAAGTGTGTCTAGGTCTTTGGCTGATCTGTCAAAGTATGTTTGTTGCCGTTGTTGGTTTGTTGTCAATTCCCTCAAGGAATTTTGAACCTTTGGTTGCAGGAGGCTGGTTTTCGTAGGTAGTAGAGTCTTAGTGCGACGGCTAAGCAGCCTCTGTGCTGGGCTGGTAGATAATCCATGTGTTGGTGTGTTTCTGTGGTCCAGTATTGCTAAATATGGATCCTGTCTGGATATTTGTGCTTTGAGCATCAGTCTCTTGGCAGTTTTGACTGCTGATTCCGCCTTGCCGTTGCTCTGAGGATAGCCAGGTGATGAAGTCTTGTGTACAAATTCCCAGTGATGAGTGAACTTCTGGAACTCCTGTGATGAGAACTGCGGGCCATTGTCTGATATGACTATGTCCGGAATACCCTGACGGGCGAAGTGAGCTTTCAGCTTTCTGATGACAGTCGCTGATTTGGTGTCTGGTAGATAATCTATATCCCAAAAATTTGAATAGTAATCTACTGTGATTAAATAGTCCTTGTTGTCAAAAGTAAACAGATCTGTGCCTACCTTGGCCCAAGGTCTGTTCGGCATGTCATGTGGTCGCAATGTCTCCTTTTGCTGGTTCCAGTCCACTGATCGGCAGGTGTCACATTTCTGTACATATGCTTTGATCTGCTCGTTCATTCCTTGCCAGTACACACACTCTCTGGCTCTCCTCAGGCATCCTTCCACACCTAAATGAGAGGAGTGTATACGCTGAGTTATTTCTCTCCAGAGTTTCCAAGGGATAACAGCTCGTTCTCCTCTAAAAACAATTCCATCCTGGTAACTCAGCTCCCCTTGAAACAGGTCATAATGTCCTATTTCTTGTGGTGTGTCTGCTTTGTTCTTTGGCCAACCCTGTTGTATGGTTTTAATGAGTGTTTGTAAAGTTTTGTCCTCTTTTGTTGCAGAACGGATTAGACTAAGTCTGTCCTCTGAGATTGGTAAGTGTTGCGCCATGTTGATTGTCTCAAGCTCTGCTTCCAAAGAACCAGTGGGTGCACTTTCTGGTAGATATGCTCTGCTTAGAGTGTCTGCTAGCCACATCTCTGGCCCTGGAACATACACAACATCAACATCGTATTTTTGGAGTCTCAGCATCATTCGTTGAAGTCTTTTCGGCGCACTTAACAGTGGCTTACGCTGGATGTTTTCAATGGGTTTGTGATCACTTTGTGCTGTTACTTTCCGTCCATATGTATAATAATGAAACTTTTCCATCCCAAAGAGTAGAGCTAATAGCTCTTTCTCTATTTGTGCATATCCACGTGCTGTACGTGTCAGTGCTCTGCTTGTGAATGCTACTGGCTTACCTCCTTACATTAGTGCAGCACCGAGACCTCCGTCAGAGGCATCACACTGGATGGTAAGTTCTTCATCAGGGTTGTAATACTTCAGCACTGGAGCATTTGCAATTGTTTCTTTTATTTTACAGAATGCCTCTTCATGCTGTATGGTCCATCTCCATTCGCAGTCTTTGTGCGTCAGCAGTCTCAGGGTCTCGCACTGGTCTGACAGATGTGCACAAAACTTTGAGAGGTAATTTACCATCCCTAGCAGTCTCTGAACTCCTTTTACATCTGTTGGTTTCGGCATGTGTGTTATTGCACAAACTTTGTCTGGGTCGATTTTCAATCCATCAGACGTCAGGAGGTGTCCAATGTAAGAGACTTCTTTTTGTCTCAATTTGAGCTTGTCAGCATTTAGCTTAATACCTTTCTCTCTGCTTCGTGCGAGAAACGCTTTGAGCTTTTCATCGTGGTCTCTCTCAGCTGCTTCTTGAGTCTCCCCTTGTCCTGTAATAAGCACATCGTCAGCTATAATGTATATTCCTTGCAGGCCCTCTAATGCAGTTGTGAGCTTCCTCTGAAAGATCTCAGGGGCCGGACTGATCCCCAAGGGCATCCGCAGCCAACGGTACCTTCCGAACGGGGAAGAGAATGTGGTGAGAAAACTGGACTCTTCCTCCAGCCTGACATGCCAAAAACCACTTTTCACATCGCACACTGTAAACACTTTGGCTTTGGATAGGTCAGGAAGAATGTCATCGATTGTGGGTAGAGGGAAATGACTACGCTTTAAAGCTTTGTTCAAAGGTTTTGGATCTATACATACTCTGAGTCTGCCGCTGGGCTTCTGTACCACCACCATACTACTGATCCAATCCGTGCTCCTCTCTACTGGTGCAATGATTCCTCTTTTCTGAAGATCTTGTAGCTCCTCCTTCAGAGGTTTCATCATGGCTACTGGAACCCTTCTTTTGGGGAGTTGTACAGGTTTTACAGTGTCGTCAATCTCAATTCTGTATTCTCCCTCTAGGCAGCCATCACCCTCGAATACATCTGCATACTCTGTCTTTATCTGTTGCAGTGACCACTGGCTGGTTGTAGGTTTTTCTGTGGTGACTATGCTGTCTATTGCAAGAATGTTCTCGTAATGCACTTTGATTAGTTTCATAGCTTCACTTGCTCTTTTACCAATTAAAGGAACTGTACATTTGTTATCCACAACCTGAAACTCCAGCCGGTAGAGTTTGTGGTTTCTTGGATTTCTGACTTTCAGTTTGCACTTTCCTAGCGGCGTCACTTTGCTTTGGTTGTACATTACAAGCACAGTCTTTGTATCCTCCAGTTTTATATTTGGGCTCAGTAGATTAATGGGAATTACATTGCAGCTTGCCCCACAGTCAATCTGAAATTTCACAAGGTCCTTTCCCAAAAACATCCCTGCGTACAACTGTGTTTTCTTTTCGTTGTCATTTTCTATCTTGTTTACATTCTCTGTGTTTGCTACACCAATGGTAAGAATATCCTCATACTCATCGCTGTCCTGTTCAGTTACCTTGTGCACTGATTTATGGTTTGTTTGTCTCATCTGGGCTCTACATTTGACTGCAAAGTGATTTGCCTTTCCACACTTTTTGCATTTTTTTCCAAAAGCTGGGCATTTCTGTTTATTCAGTTCATGCTCCTTACCACAGAATTTGCACGTGATCATCCTGTCGCGTTGATGTCGATCTTGCCACGCTCCTTGTCTAACAGCATGCACCTCTTCAATCGCGGCTCCCGCAATGGCTCTGCTGTTCTGCCGTGATAGCTCCGCTGCTCTGCATGTTTGTATGCACGTCTGCAATGTTAAATCTTTCTCGCGAAGCAGCCGCTCTCTCAGTCCTGCGTTGTTAATTCCGCATACGATCCTGTCACGTATGAGCGAGTCTTTGATTTCTCCGAAGTTGCATGTTTTAGCAAGCATTCGTAACTCTGTGACATAATTATCGATCGACTGGTCCGCTGCCTGGCTTTTTGTGAAGAATCTGTAACGCTCTACTGTCTCGTTTATACTGGGATTACAGTGTTCATCAAACTTTGCAAAAATGTCCTTTACCGTTCTTGCATCCGTGGCTACGTCACTCATCAGAGTTTCCAGTTCTCGGCCGCTCTCGCCGATGAGGTAGTTAAACAACTTCACTTTCAACTTTTCCTCCGCGTCCGACATTGTTAACTCCAAGTACAGGTGAAACTGGTCCCTCCAGGATTTCCAGGACTTGGAAAGATTGTCGGTGTCCATGCATAACGGCGATGGGGGTTTTAGTCCATCCATCGTGCAGCTCTATTCAGCCGCTCTCCACTGTCTGATTCTCAACTTTTAATCTAGTAGTCTAATCTAGAAGTGCCCACGCTGCCACCATGTTTTCTATGTGTCTTTTCACTTCAATAAAGACAAACACTCAAATCTATATTGAGTCTTATTTTAATAAACTTGTGGGTCTCTAACATAGACAGTGGTCTCAACAAACTTCACATGACTACGCTCTCTGGTGTGTCTCCTTTTCGGTTCCCCACTCCAACAACAAATACAACAATAGTTCCTATTGTTACAATACGCACCACACCTGCCCTTCCAACGCACTGCTTGCGTGTGCGGTGTGAAGCCGGCGTAACACGCCTGCTAACTTCGCGATGAACACTCCGACCCCGGGAAACACCACTGTGTTCCCAACACTGACATTGGGCAAAGGATTCACCATTTGTGCTTGGTGTAGTGCTATAGTTTCACTTTCAGAATCACGGCAGATATTCACCTTCAAAATCAGGGTCCGCGAATAGAAGACCCAACACTTCATTGCGGGTAAGCTTTATTGATGCCATTAGAAAATAATAATAATAATAATCTAATGCAAATACTCCCTGACATTGACAATATTGCTCTGATAAAATGGCTCACTCGCACAGTAGCTCCGCGTTTGTTCGCACTGATTCAATGCGCTCTTGCTCGAAGATTTTGTATAGAAGCATGACGTTTTTTTGAGTTGGAGATGAAGTATGACATGTCTGCCATCTAGTGGAGGGGAGGTCAAACGAAATTTGACACCCTATTTGACAAAATCGGCAGTTTTATTCAGTGCCGCATCTTGTCGAGTAAACTCGACCGTGGCGCCTAGAGGATTAATAAAGCAGTAGTGACAGTAGTGCAGTCTTCATTCACCAACTTGCAACACAGACCGCCTTACTAAAACACAATTATATGGGAGATGCGGAATGGATAAAAATAACTAATAAAATAAAAGAGGACTTGAATAAGCCTATTAATGGCATGTTTGAGTCATGCTCTTAACGAATGTTTTATTTCCTCTTTGCATATTTTGAATAATAATTGTCTTTTAATTTGCTTGTTACACAATGGAGCCTAACTTATTGTAATAATTATTTGACGCCTACTTTTACAGTCAGAATTATTCCTTGGCATCCTCACAAACTAAACTGCATCATTTTTTTTTTTATTGTTTGCTGGAGGTATGCGATTAAGTTGTGTGCAGTGATGTTAACATTTAATCTAGCTGGTGAGAAAAAATGGCATTATTAAAGAGTTTAAAGAGGGAAATCAACACCTAAAATAGGGCATACAAAGAAAAATTGAAAGACAACTATAGCCGCGTTTCCACCGCAGGAACTTTCCCCAGAAACTTGGAACTACTTTGGGGTGGTACTCTGTGTGTTTCGACCGCTGGAACCGGGGTCTAAATGAAGTTCCGGGTAAATATTTCCCCCTCCAAACGGCCCTGCTTGCGAGGTAGTACTTTTTCAAAGTTCGGGAACTTTCGGAGGTGGGACTTGGGCACTGAACATGCTGAGGTTGAGCTCACGCAGCATTTCATTTCAACCGGCATTTTTTAAATTCTTTTTTGTGAGGATCGTTCTGCGTTCCGCAAATACACACTTGCTCTTTCTGTCCGATGGAGCGTGTTGTCTCAGCAATCGCACGGTCAATGTCCGTAATAGCTGATTTTAAATTTTAAAATCTAGCTTTACAAGCTTTCAGAATCCGCTTTAGTATCAGTGCTCGTCTCTTTTCTGCAGTTTTGTTAATTACCTCTTTAGTAAACCAATACATAACCAGCAAAAGCAGCGCTGCTTGCATCTCCTCCATACTTGTTATTGTTGCAGACAGTATCGCACAAAAATGATTACTGTCCGTCGCTGACTGGGAGGAACAGTCGTGCGCAGTCCCACGTCTCCGGACTAATTCGCCTAATCTTCACGGTACTTTAGACCGCAGTGGAAACGCAGACAGTAGCAGGTCTGGGGGAAAAAAAGTTCCTGTAAAAAAAATTCCTGATACAAATTATTCTGGGTAATTTCGGTGGAAACGGGGCTCATGCGTTTATTTCACCTGGTTTTGTGAATGCAAATCTAGTGTGTCTCATCTGCAACAAAAGTTGTTGCTGTTGGAAAAGAATATCATATCAGATGGCACCACGAGACGAAGCATGGCACCTTCAAAGTGGCCTTTCCACTTCAAACAGAGGCATGAAAGCGCAAAATTGAAGCAATGACAGCAAACTATGCACACAGCAGCAGGATCCTAGAGCGGGGTCTCACAGATCCACAGAAAGTGACAAGTACATCCCTAAAAGTGTCTTGGGTGCTCGCACGACACAACTGGCCATTCACTGACACAGAGGTTTTCAAAGAGGTTATGGCGACAGGTTCCTGACAAGTCGATGAATGCTATTGCCTCTGTGAAACAGTTAACCCTATCTGTGAGGTACGCTACCCGGCGCATAGATGTGCTGTCAGATGCTGTGCAGGAAGTTATGATCAGTGGTCTCTATCAGGCCAGTTACTTTTCCCTAGCCATTGATGAGAGCACTGACAACACAGATGTAGCCCAGATGTCCGTCTTCGTAAGATATTTTGATGGAAAGGAGTTCAGGGAAGAGCTGCTTTCTCTCATTTCATTAGAAGGGCACACGACTGGGGACATTATATTTATGAAATTGGAAGAGTTGTTTAGGCTGCATTCATTGTCATTTGAGAAGGTTTATCTAATTGTGACAGTCGGGGCTCCTGCTATGGTGGGAAAGCACAGAGGTCTGGTAAGCAGAATTAAGGAGATCGCCCCCAAAATACATGGACTGCATTGCCTCATCCACCAGAGTGTCAAGCTTAGCAGTGAGCTAAAGCTTAGCAGTGAGCTAAAGCTTAGCAGTGAGCTAAAGGAAGTTATGGATAAAGTAATACGAGTCATTAATTTTGTCAGGGGAACATCAAGCACACAGCATTGTCTTTTCCGACAACTTGTGGCTGAGTCAGAAGAGGCTGCTTACGATGACTTGCTACTACACAATGACGTACGCTTGTTAAGCAAAGGAAAATCGTTGGGTCGCTTCTGGATGAGGTCAAGGCGTTCCTTAAATTAAGCAAGATTGGGGCAGCATCTGATCACCTTGCCCTCCTGGAAGATGAAAAATTAATGTCTAATGTTGCATTTTTCTAGCTGATACATTGGGCCACCTAAACAAGCTTAATCTGCAGCTACAGATGAGAGGTAAAACCATAGCGGACATGGTTGAAAAAGTGGAATTATTCACGAGGAAGCTGGAGTTGTTGGAGTCAGATATATCAACTGGCCGGTTGTTACATTTCAGTATGCTAAAAACACAGGCCCGGGGACAAGTGACAGAGCTGATGGTGGACTTCATCAAGCAGCTACGGGCCAACTTCACTTCTAGGTTTGAGGGCTACTCTATCCCAAAGGATATTATTGCTTTTGGGCGTGACCCTCTCACAGTCCGACAAGGAGACTTCTCCTCCCTGGGGAAAAAAACGATCCCCTTGTTGGACGAGGCGGCATTTCAGATGAAGTTAATTGATTTACAAACAACTTCCCTTATCATTGATGTGCTCAGAAGTGCAGAGTCTTTGAGTGCCTTTTGGGTGGCATGCTCAGAAAAGTACAGCGCAATCAAAACACTCACATTTTACGTGCTGACAATGTTCCCATCCACCTATACATGCAAGTTGACCTTCTCATCAATGAATGCGATAAAGACACATGAGAGAAATCGACTGACGCATAAAAACCTGGAGAACTGTCTGCGGATTAAAGTGACATACATGTCACCCAACAACCAAAAAAATAAATCATGACTGATGGAAAATGCCAGTTAAGTGAGTCACATTAAGTGAGTAGCCAGTGAAATAGCCAACATTTATTTTGAACATAGTTACTGAATTTCATCTGACTTTAACTCTATTCTTGTTTACTCTGTCATTTCAGGAGTATATGCATATGCACCCCCAGCTGTTCTGCATCCATGATCAATACTTTTTTTTTTTTGCTGGTTGTCTTGTCAATATTTTTGATAAAAAGGAAGCTGGCTTTGTATCATTCTAATAAACCCTGTATATTATTTTCATCTCCTTCTTCTTCATTGGAACCTTAGCATTACACAGATTTTTTTTTATTAATTCATGCTCAACAATGGTAATTGAACAAGCATAATTAGAATAACAGAATGAATGGACTGGACAACTAGTTGTCTGTCTTGCCATATAGTGCAAGACTACAGTCTACAGTGTGTTGCTGGTTTTCATATGTGGTTTCGCTTCAGTAACTTACGGTGATGGAGATATAAATTGTGTGTCATCTGAAGGGTTTAGATCCAGTTACTGTTTATCAGTAACTTTCATCAGTTTTGTGTTCTATGCGCAACTCAAATGTGCCGCTATCCACTCAGATATAAAAGCAGCTGCCGTTTAATGAAGATTTGATGAATGAAACTCAAGGCTTGATTAAACTCTTGTCTTGTCAAAAGTGATAAGACTTTTCTGTTGTATGCATGTCGCAATCTATTACTTTGGTCACAATCCCTATTATTACTGGTAAGAGAACACAGGCTTGACTCCCATTGCACGTTAATACAGACAGCCTGAGACACTACTGTAAGTGTGAATGGGCCATTTCAAGACTCACACCTGTACGTAAATGTGGTGGTCAATCCCAAAACTGAAAGAGTGAACGTAGCCATACAGGACTGACAACGGTATTACACTGCAGTGTGAACGTGGCCTTATAGTCAGTACAATGTCTGTTGGGGGACCATCACAATAAAGTGTTAGCAGATATTAAGCAGACAGTCTACTAATACTTGAACGAGAGTTTGTTGGCGTAAGTTGCAAAGTTACTTATAGTAATTAGAATCTCTAAAATGGACCATCTTAATAGTGTAACCTATCCCATTTGCTACTTCATTCCTGTAATGAAGTACCTCATGAAATCTGTAATCTTAACACAATGGTGGCATGGTTCTGTCACTTCGGTCTAGTTTGCTCTTGGGTTTATGACAGAGCCATGACACTGCTATTTTTTATTTTTTTTTAGATGCATCGGTGCTACGCAGACTGATTGGCATACCGTCAGAGCGATTGGAGAGCAAACGACTCCTTATGCTTTTGAATCGCTCTCGCAGTACTTTGATGTCATACAGTGATCTGTCTGCGCAGCACCAATGCTTCTCAAACAAGCCTATTGTCATGTTTTGTGTGAACACACGGCTTGTCATGTGTTTCTTTGTGCCATGTGTTCTCATTTCTATTATCTAACCCCGCCCATCTTGCTATCTGATTATTGATTAATTTGCCCCACCTGTTCTCCCTCATCACCTACCTTGTTTGTTCCCTATTTAGGCCCTGTCCACACGAACACGGGTATTTTCAAAACCGCAGCTTTTTCTATGCGGTTTGGCTGTTCGTCCACACGCAAACGCAGTATCCGGTTACTGAAACCGGACTTTTTTGAAAACTCCGGCCAGGGTGAACTTTTTTAGAAACTCCGGTTACAGCGTTGTCGTGTAGACGGTGAAACCGGAGATTTAGGCTTGTTAAGTCAAAATGTGCGACGTTCTCTCCTTTGTTTGACGTCAGTTTGTGCGCCGTTATCGATTTTGTTTAACGTTACATGAGTCGAGTCTATGCAAGCGCGGACGTAGCTTTTAATAACTCTGCTAATAGCGCTTATCACATGTAGCCTATACAGATACATGCACAGCACAGTTATCTCATTGTATTGCAGAACAGAGGCGCCAGAATTCAATAATACAACACAGTAAGGCAAGTGTGTGAAGCTTCAGTCCACTTGAGCCCTGCCCCTGTATATACAGTTACCTGTCACTGAGTCCAAAGTAAACTTGTAGAAGGGTTTCACTGAGCCCATAGCATCCCTCCGTGGATGGGACCCATGTGGAAATCAGGCAGCCAATCATAGCGCGGTTTTGCGTTTTCATGTGGACGGAAATTTTTTTTAAACCGTGCTTGTGTGGACGCGATTGTTTTTTTAAACGGAGAAGGAAAAACTCCGGTTATAAAAATACCCGTGTACGTGTGGACTAGGCCTTAGTCTCCTTGTGTTTGCTGTCTTGTGCTGGATTGTTGTGTTCTGTTCCTGTGTGCATGCCTGGGTGTTTCCTGAGCCCTTGTGATTCCCTGTTGGACAGAGGATCACCCGGTGTGGTTTGCACTGCTTCATTCAGCGAAGAACTGGACTAGTGATGGCGAAGTGAAGCTTTCTGAAACAATGAAGCTTTCAGCACAATTGTATCAGAAAAAGGTTAATTTCTCGAATCTTTTCAAATCAGAGCTCGAAGAGGACCTCTGCTGGTGAAAGTGAGGGAAAGCGATGTGTCGCAAAATGTTTCACAACCAACACATTATCAGGGCAAAAGAAGCAAAAACGAATTAATGAATCAATATATTAAATAAATGACAACAATCTGTTCCATTGCATACTCCTAGTAACGCAAACCAATAAAGTTGCCATATTTTATGGAATGTGGCAACTTTTCCTGTCTGTAAACAAATAAAACTTATGAATAGAGGAAGTAGGAATATTATTTATATATACACTCACCTAAAGGATTATTAGGAACATCTGTTCAATTTCTTGTTAATGCAATTATCTAATCAAACAATCACATGGCAGTTGCTTCAGTGCATTTAGGGGTGTGGTCCTGGTCAAGACAATCTCCTGAACTCCAAACTGAATGTCAGAATGGGAAAGAAAGGTGATTTAAGCAATTTTGAGCGTGGCATGGTTGTTGGTGCCAGACGGGTCTGAATATTTCACAATCTGCTTAGTTATTGGGATTTTCACGCACAACCATTTCTAGGGTTTACAAAAAATGATGTGAAAATAGGAAAAACATCCAGTATGCGGCAGTCCTGTAGGCAAAAATGCCTTGTTGATGCTAGAGGTCAGAGGAGAATGGGCCAACTGATTCAAGCTGATAGAAGAGCAACTTTGACTGAAATAACCACTCGTTACAACCGAGGTATGCAGCAAAGCATTTGTGAAGCCACAACCGCACAACCTTGAGGCGGATGGGCTACAACTTTAGGCCCCTTAGTGCCAATAGAACATCATTTAAATGCCACGGCCTACCTGAGCATTGTTTCTGACCATGTCCATCCCTTTATGACCACCATGTACCCATCCTCTGATGGCTTCTTCCAGCAGGATAATGCACCATGTCACAAAGCTCGAATCATTTCAAATTGGTTTCTTGAACATGACAATGAGTTCACTGTACTAAAATGGTCCCCACAGTCACCAGATCTCAACCCAATAGAGCATCTTTGGGATGTGGTGGAACGGGAGCTTCCTGCCCTGGATGTGCGTCCCACAAATCTCCATCAACTGCAAGATGCTATCCTATCAATATGTGCCAACCTTTCTAAAGAATGCTTTCAGCACCTTGTTGAATCAATGCCACATAGAATTAAGGCAATTCTGAAGGCGAAAGGGGGTCAAACACAGTATTAGTATGGTGTTCCTAATAATCCTTTAGGTGAGTGTATATATATGTGTGTGTGTGTGTGTGTGTGTGTGTGTGTGTGTGTGTGTGTGTGTTTAGGCATATTACCTGTGTTGTGCATTTTTACACCTTTTTGAATCAGAGTACGAAGCAATCACGTGGGTGTGTGTGAAATGAAGTTTCAGGCGTCATTGGTCACGTGATTTTGAACGAATCAAGCATCAATACAAAGCTTCACTAAAAATCGTTTCTTTTTTTGACACATGCTTCAGAGCTTTGGTGTCACTGTTAACATTACTAAACTGGACTTCCTGATCGCTTCTCACTTTTCCACGGAGGATCAGTGTTGTCTTCTGTTCCCTCTCATGCTTCATGTTCCTGCTCCTTGTGTTTAGTTTATGTCAAGTTTGGTTTACCCCCTCATGGGTGTTTTTTATTTATTTATTATTTTTATTTATTATTATTTATTAAAATCCCCTTTTCTTCCTGCACTTGAGTCCTCGCTGTTTTCACCCATTCCCTGCCGTGACAAAAGGCCCAGTTTCACAGACACAGCTTAGACTAAACTAGGATCAGGCCTTAGTTCAATTAGGACATTTAAGTAGCTTTTATAAACGTGCCTTAGTAAAAAAAAAAAAAAAAAGTGGTGTGCATTTTGAGACAAAACAATGGCACTGACATATTTTAAGATCTGTCAGTGCAAGTTGCTTTCAGTTAAAACAGCTCAAACATGCATTTTAGACTGGGACTAGCTTAAGCATTGTCTGTGAAACCAGGGGAAAATGTTTTAAAGTAATTTCAGGGAGTATTTATATTAAAAGCTATAGCCTAATTAAGCTTAGACCAGTGGTACTCAAAGTGTGGTACGAGTGTGGTACGAGGCTGCCTCTAGTGGTACGCAGAGGAATCACTAAATAAATTAATGTTAAAACACATACATTTTAATTTAATCTTTATTTGAGTAAAGTTTTTGTTTTACATTCAAGTACAGTACAGTTTTAATTTAACTTTACAACACATTTTAATTGAATTATTGTTTAATTATTTTATTTACCTGTATGTAAGCACAGTGAAGTGTTAATGTACAAACTGTGTATTTACAATGTTAAAGTGGCTGACAACAATAAATATCCATATTAGGAATAAACTGCCTCACTTTTAACTGTGCTGAGCTGTAGCTGAATCGTTAGGCCTACTACGCTACTGTATTTTAATGTTGGTCATTATGGTGGAACTTGGAGAGCCAAATATTTTCTGAGGTGGTACTTGGTATAAAAAGTTTGAGAACCACTGGCTTAGACCATATATTTTATTTATTTGAATTTGATTATTTACACAATGGCAAGACATTTAATAGGCATGGGAATAAAGAGAAAGCTATAAAAGGTGTTAACAGAAGATTAATTTAGATATTTTTAAACATTTGAAATGGTGATCATTTCATACTTATTTCTAAAATGTATATCAAACAGAATTTTTTTAAAGTGAGACAAGCAAAATAACTCATTGTCACATCGAATGATACTTGCTCATGTAACCAAAGTATCATGATTACATTAAATACACTGTTGATAGCATGATAAAATAAAACGTATATGATTTATCTCTATGAAAATGTATGAGTTCAATATTGTATCTAATACGTTAAGATATATAGGATGTGGACATGAAAATGTACTATAGCAGGAATGACCCCTTAATTTTGTGCAAACGTTGCTTGCTGGACAATGAACATTGCTCTATTTGGTGTTCCTGTGTGCACTAGTGTACTGACAACAAGAACACCCACTACCCCATCTCTATTTGTCATCAACATTTGCAACTGCAAACCTACTGATATTTGTTTGTTTACTTGCATCTAAAACACCATAACTGTCTAGTCATGACCTTCAACCATTAGCATGCTGCGTTATAACTCTCCCATTAAAAGCTGCTGAATTAAACAGCATCGATCTGATTTTTCTTATTCACAAGGTGGCACTGTTGCTTCTCTGTCCGAATATTGCGAGAAAGGCTATGAGTGAGAAAGAAAGAGAAAAAGAGAGAACACGCTGGTTAATTTTCTTTCAGTTGGCTATTGAGTGCCAAGCAAAGCAGCCAAGCCTCCCAATTCACTGACCATTTAACACTACTAATGACTTTCATGCTCAGTAAGGCCACACAAAACTGTGGCATTCATTTTGAGACAGACCCTTGCCACTAAATCTACAAAATAGGACACGAGTTTAAGGACAAGGCAGGTGAACACTACGCTGGCAGCACTACGAGCAGGCTAGGGCCATGTCCCTGGGGTGGATGGTAGCAGAGTTAATTGAAAGTAAATGGATTCTGCGGGCACTGCATGAACAACCAGCAGGTGGAGTCACAGACGGATGATAGAGGTGATGATAGACATCATATGGCCACAGCAGGACACCAGCAACACACTAAACAAGCTAAGCCAAAAATGCTTGTATTTATGAAATGTTCATCAACAGGAAACACTTACAAACAATAAAATATGTGTTCTTAATTGCTGCAATATTCAATCTAATTCTCATTTTGACCCAGGACGCCATTCACTACCCTCCTCCTCATTCATTTTTTAAAGTTAGGCATCAACCGTCTTAGTGTTCCTCAATCAATTCATGATAAACAATATAAGAAAAAAAAAAAAATATATATATATATATATAAATAATGCCTGTTTTTTCCATTAATTTTTAGTAAAAATTGTATAGGTTGGCTAACGACCCGAGGTGTGTAAGATTGTATTTTTTTTTAATGCACAATAACCCTTAAATGCATGACTGTTTCACTAATCATTCTTACATATTCGGGTCTTTAGCGACCCGGATCTATAACACAGATGGATCTCTACCTGCCGTGATATTATAAAACTCTCCGGATATTAGTGTAACAATTACAGAAAAATAAAATAAAGCATATTTCATTACCTTTTGGAGCTTGGAAGGGTTCAGTTTGAGCGGATGTTTTATACCATCATCACTATCCTCATCAGAGCTCATTTCCCAGTACATTCAGCATCTGCCTCATATTTATGGAGACAGAATAGACTCATTAATAATTCACGAAAAAAACAAGATGCACACGTGTGGCCAATTTCCCATGCATAAAACCAAATCCATGTGCACAAAATAAAATGATATATTCATAAAATACATTTCACAAATGCAAAACACAATTCGTAGATTTACAACTGTGCACAAAAACTTCTGAATGTTTAAAATGTACAAGTTCATCCTTGAATGTGAATGTGCAAATCGTCATTCACGTGTGAATTGCTTTGGATTTGTGCGTGTGTGTTTTTGAGACTTTCCTGGCAGTGCTCTCCTCCCACCCGGATCATTCGTACTCTTTAGCCAATCAGATTTAACCTTATCAATCGGCCAATCATAACCGCGTAAGGGCGGGCCCACCTGGGTGTTACGTCATCAGCGTTCGACCACAGTTAGAGCTAAGCAGAGCGGTGTGTGTAGTTTGATCGGTTCATTTCTGTGTTTACTGAAACTAAGTTAGAGATCAGTAGAAGCGATAGTTTATTAACTGCTGTGTGAAAATAAACATTTAAGTATTGATGGATTCTTATGTTTACTTCATAAAGAATTATTCATGTGCATACCATCAATGTTAGAATTGTAGATTCATAAACTCCATAGAAAGCATAACAATAGTTTGAATGATGAGAGATTGTGTACATAAATAGACAATTATGAAAAATATATATATCCAAAAACTATCCAAGTTTTTGGATATATTGCACATGGTCTTGTACTATAATTTTATTAGGAAAGAGCAGTTACAGCAGTGTGTTCGTACCTGCATGTCATGTCCACCACACATTCAACTGATGATGATCATTTATGGAATGAAGTGCATACATTGTTGGAGACCATCTATGCTTTGTTTTAACTTTAACCTGCATATATATGCAGTTTTATTGTTTCATATTCCCAAAACAGATGAAGTTGCAGAGACAACCAGTACCTTGAACTTACCATTCCTACTGTAACTCTTTCAAAACAGTCATGTTGCAAGCCATCCATTTTGACTGTTGTTTCAACAAGAGGTTGAAAGTTATGCATTGTTACTGTATTAATGTACACACGCAAGGAATAAAGCCCTGCTATGCATTATTAAACTTTCTTGTTTTATGTCAGAATTAAAAGTTTCAAAGACATTTGCTACAGTTGATATATGTTTTATTAATTTGAACGTTTCTGAATCCTTTGGGAATAAAACCTATATGAAATTACTTGGCCATGATTAAAGAGATGGACATTTAAAATGTTGTCCATTTAGTCACCCTCAAGTTGTTCCGAACCTGTATAGACTTCTTTGTTCTGCTGAAGGAAGATATTTGGAAAAATGTTTGTCACCAAGAGAGCAACCATTGACTACCATAGAATAGCCTATAGACTAAAAAAGAAGTCTATACAGGTTTGGAACAACTTGAGGGTGACTAAATGATGAACTGACAATCTCAAGTATGAAGAGGCGCAATATTTAGTACAGAGAAATATATATACACGTGTGTCTCTTCTATAGTTGTGAGATTGGCTGACTAACAGTTTGAAGCTGGGTTATGAGTTCTTCAGTCACAGGGCACTGGAAGTACAATGTCATTGCATGGCTGGTCAGGGATGTTGGTAGTGTTCCAGTCAGTGTCTTCTTTTATTTTAAAGTAGATAATTGTTTAAGTACAATACATCAGGTGGAATGTTAACAAATTAAATGTGTTCAATCTAGTGATCACTAGCCCTTTCTCTGTCAGAACACGTCAGAATTCGGGTTTGATATTTAAAGCAGTCAGCACGTAGTACAAGAGGTGTGGGCAGAGGAAGAGCAGGAAGCAGGAGATGAAGTGATGGTAAAATAATTTGATATAGTTTACTGAGTAATCTTAGTTGCATGATGTTAATTGCATCTCTGTGATCAGTATGCCTTTGTCTGATCAGAATAAAAAAAGTAAAATGAATGCTTCTCACTATGTAAAAATCAATCTCGATGAGGCCAGTGCTAAGTGGGAGCTATTAGCCACCCAGATGATTGCTTTGCAGTCATTTGCGAGATTGTAAAAGAGAGCTGTCTGAGGGGCTCTGTATCTGCAGTTAAAATACAACAAAACAAGCATAATTTTCCTCTTCATATGTGACATCTGATTACTACAGTTGCTTATATCTGTTAATATTTAATAAACTATCGCGTCTCCTGATCTCTAACTTAGTTTCAGTAAACAGAAATGAACCGATCAAACTACACATACCTCTCTGCTTAGCTCTAACTGTGGTCGAACGCTGATGACGTAACACCCAGGTGGGCCCGCCCTTACGTGGTTATGATTGGCCGATTGATAAGGTTAAATCTGATTGGCTAAAGAGTACAAATGATCCGGGTGGAAGGAGAGCGCTGCCAGGAAAGTCTCAAAAACACACACGCACAATTCCAAAGCAATTCACACGTGAATGACGATTTGCACATTCACATTCAAGGATGAACTTGTACATTTTAAACATTCAAAAGTTTTTGTGCACAGTTGTAAATCTACGAATTGTGTTTTGCATTTGTGAAATGTATTTTATGAATATATCATTTTATTTTGCGCACGTGAATTGTTTTTTGTGCACATGGATTTGGTTTTATGCATGTGAAATTGGCCACATGTGTGCATCTTGTTTTTGTTGTGTGAATTATTAATGAGTCTATTCTGTCGCCATACATATTCGCCATCTCAAACATATTCTCAAAGCTATCATTTTCAACATCTTTAAAATCAATATTTTGATCACTGACAGCTTCTTCACCAGATCCACCATCAAGTGACAGTGACACTAATATTTGAATGTCTTGGGTGCTGAGCCTTATCTTCATAAATGCAATACATATTTAGATTTGAATCTGCGATGACATAACATAAAAGTTAATTTATGTACAGGAAAAATGCATTGAATGACATTGAGCGGTCAAGTTGAAAATAATCTTGTGGATCTTTCCCGATCATGTCACAACACAACATTTCACAAATAAGCATTTGGTGGTGCTGTCAAATTTGCTCAATCCCAGAGTCCTCCCTATATCCTTGGCTGGGAATAGGAACCATTTGAGAGTGAGGAGTCAGTGTTGCGGAGGTAACTAGGTGAGTCAGCTGTGTATACAGGGAGTGCAGAATTATTAGGCAAATGAGTATTTTGACCACATCATCCTCGTTATGCATGTTGTCTTACTCCAAGCTGTATAGGCTGGAAAGCCTACTACCAATTAAGCATATTAGGTGATGTGCATCTCTGTAATGAGAAGGGGTGTGGTCTAATGACATCAACACCCTATATCAGGTGTGCATAATTATTAGGCAACTTCCTTTCCTTTGGCAAAATGGGTCAAAAGAAGGACTTGACAGGCTCAGAAAAGTCAAAAATAGTGAGATATATTGCAGAGGGATGCAGCAGTCTTAAAATAGCCAAGCTTCTGAAGCGTGATCATCGAACAATCAAGCGTTTCTTTCAAAATAGTCAACAGGGTCGCAAGAAGCGTGTGGAAAAACCAAGGCGCAAAATAACTGCCCGTGAACTGAGAAAAGTCAAGCGTGCAGCTGCCAAGATGCCACTTGCCACCAGTTTGGCCATATTTCAGAGCTGCAACATCACTGGAGTGCCCAAAAGCACAAGGTGTGCAATACTCAGAGACATGGCCAAGGTAAGAAAGGCAGAAAGTCGACCACCACTGAACAAGACACACAAGCTGAAACGTCAAGACTGGGCCAAGAAATATCTCAAGACTGATTTTTCTAAGGTTTTATGGACTGATGAAATGAGAGTGAGTCTTGATGGGCCAGATGGATGGGCCCGTGGCTGGATTGGTAAAGGGCAGAGAGCTCCAGTCTGACTCAGACGCCAGCAAGGTGGAGGTGGAGTACTTGTTTGGGCTGGTATCATCAAAGATGAGCTTGTGGGGCCTTTTCGGGTTGAGGATGGAGTCAAGCTCAACTCCCAGTCCTACTGCCAGTTTCTGGAAGACACCTTCTTCAAGCAGTGGTACAGGAAGAAGTCTGCATCCTTCAAGAAAAACATGATTTTCATGCAGGACAATGCTCCATCACACGCGTCCAAGTACTCCACAGCGTGGCTGGCAAGAAAGGGTATAAAAGAAGAAAATCGAATGATATGGCCTCCTTGTTCACCTGATCTGAACCCCATTGAGAACCTGTGGTCCATCATCAAATGTGCGATTTACAAGGAGGGAAAACAGTACACCTCTCTGAACAGTGTCTGGGAGGCTGTGGTTGCTGCTGCACGCAATGTTGATGGTGAACAGATCAAAACACTGACAGAATCCATGGATGGCAGGCTTTTGAGTGTCCTTGCAAAGAAAGGTGGCTATATTGGTCACTGATTTGTTTTTGTTTGGTTTTTGAATGTCATAAATGTATATTTGTGAATGTTGAGATGTTATATTGGTTTCACTGGTAAAAATAAATGGGTATAAATTAGTTTTTTGTTAAGTTGCCTAATAATTATGCACAGTAATAGTCACCTGCACACACAGATATCCCCCTAAAATAGCTAAAACTAAAAACCACTTCCAAAAATATTCAGCTTTGATATTAATGAGTTTTTTGTGTTCATTGACAACATGGTTGTTGTTTAATTATTAATGTTGTCAAGAATAAGTACAATGTACTCATTGTATATATATTATATATTTATGTATTTATATTATATTATATTGCAAAACACCTTTGCTGATACTGAGGTGGGATACAGGTAACATTAGTGACAGGTGTGTTGGTATGGGTAAGTTTAAGGGTAGGCTTAGGTGTAAGGGAAGTGTCAACAGTGTGATTATAAATGTAACTACAGAAATTAATTACAGATGTAATTACATGCAGTTCATTTTGAAAATGTAAGTGCAATGTAAAAACGTGTGTACACAATAAGTGCATTGTATCAAATTATTAATTTAAATGTTAGTAGCTAAGGCCACCTAATATAAAGTGGGTCTGTAAGTTTTATATTTTTTTAAAATAACTTTGCTCTTTAGGAGAACTCTTAGTGGTAAGATAAAATGTTTTGTGAATGCGCCCCCTGGTGACTGTGGAGGCCATTTTGAGTATAGTGAACTCATTGTCATGTTCAAGAAACCAGTTTGAGAGGATTTGTGACAAGGTGCATTATCCTGCTGGAAGTAGCCATCAGATGGTACACTGTGATCAGCGACAATATTCAGGTCAGCCTGTTATCATTGCTAATAGGTGTTAATACGTAACTATGAAAGACACAAAACATACATTTTGTACATTTGGATAGATGCTAAAACATAAAATATGGACGTATCAGCAACATTTAAACGTAGCATTATTACGTTTTTACAGATTCAAATCGTTAAACATTTACGAGTCTTTTATATCATAAAGATATCTGTATAATCTCTGTATTTTATGGTTCTATTGTCTGTCGCTGTATAGGAGAAACTGCCTTTTGTGTCTCACAGCAAATAAACTAAGTATTTCAAAATGGTTAAACGATTACAGAAATGTTATTCATTTTAAGGTTTTAAAGTGTAGTCTTGTTTAACATTATGTAATCCTCCAAAATGAGTTTGTAGCAGAAGTCACGAAGAGAGCAAAATGTTATTATTTCTTATTAAGTAGATTAATAAACTGCATTTAATAAATGTGACTGAAGACATGTCATTGATATGACAATTGAATACAAAAGAGTCAAAACATTAATGCCATTATTTTAATATTCATAAATAAGAATACGTACAAATTTGTTTGTCGGTAAAGTTGTTCATAAGTAAATAATTTACATTTTAGTGCTGTCAATATTATATGTTTCAGTGTGTTTGAAAATGTAAATAAATGAATGAAAAATTTGAATGAATGAATTTAGGCTAGCAAAACATTTACCGATATAGGTCATCAAATGCTGTGGGCACAAATGGTACTCCTTTTGTGGAATGAGTGCAGCTTGATAAATTATGACATTAATTCTATTTCAACTTTAATTAATACCAGATATAACAAATCCTAGATACAGGACTGATCCAGAACAGGGCCTGAAGCAACATTTGTTCTACCGTCTCTCATTCAGGATGTGATTCAGTTAACACACATGACGGAGGTAGACGTTAATGACATCAGATCAGCCTGACTCTGATAAGCAGAAAACTTATTTTTTATGTGAGCTTGCTGAATGATGAGCATCTTCATTAGTCATGAGCTCATGTAGCATTACATCTTATTAAATGGATTCATTTTTTTATGTGTGGATTATCGGTAATTAAAAAACATTAAAAATGTAAAAACTTTATGGAGGTTTTTTAAATGGTTTAAAATTCATCTTTATTATTATTATTATAAATGTAAATAGATTTCCCCTCAGGGAGAATTCATTATCATTTTACTCTACAAGCCCTGCCATATTTATGTGCATTACTTTTGTTAGAGCCCACTTTTCTGTGCCCAACTATGCAGCTGTGTTTTGAGGTAATGCGTGCTGCAGTCTACTGCTCTGACCTTGCAAGAGAGGTTGTAAACAGATGCTAAATTATTGTCTTCTGTGAAGCAGTTCATAATGAAATGTATTTTTGTAGGCAAGTACTTTACCATGAGGGAGGTACAATCATATTTCTAAAGTGTGACAGCTAAGTAATTTGAGCAGATATTCTATTAAACCAACAAACCTGTTGCTTTCTGCAAACATGGCTTGTATTGCACGGACTGATAATAGCAGAGGACAAAAATTATTCTACTGTTATATGTGCAAGCATCTATTTTGTTACATAACTTGCAGTGTAAGCCAATGTGATGACACCAGCTGGAATGAGGCAGGTCAGATTTACTGTGGGCTCTACAAAGTAACTTGAGGAACAGACAGCAACACGCTCATTTTAGTGGATCCAAATGGACTGTAATGAAGAAAAATGTTACTTGCAGGGACAATTACATCTTATGCTTCCTGCTGGGAAAAGTTTGTAGGCTCCCTCTGTGAAGAAGACATCAATAGAAAACATGAACAGATTAGCAGAGAATAATTGAACAAATCCACACAGTTATATAACAAAATCTTTTGAGACATTTTGAAGGCAATTTTGCATACAAATATGTGTGATATTGCTTTTATACACAGTTCAATAAAAATGTAATACTGAGTAGCTTAAAATTTAGACACAATATTGAAACAACTGAATGATTCAGCAACTTGTTCATATCATTTAATTGCTGTGTTTTGGAATTAATCAGTTGAGTGAATGATTATATTACTCAGCTGTAAAGACATGTTTCGTTTTAGAATGAATCAGCGTTTTTGCACAAATTGCACTGTAAAAAATTGAGGCCTCTCCAATTAAAATTTTTCTAGTGAGCGATCACATCTAAATTTTTCAATTGGACAAATTTAATTTCTGTGAATTGAATTTTATCCATTGTGGCAACAGTCTGTTAACATGGGCTCAATTAGAAATAATATGCTGAGCCAATGGAAAAATTTAATTTACCAACACTGTAAAAAATGAACATCTACATTTTTCAGTTGGCCAAATTTAATTTCTGTGAATTGATACAATTTAATTCACAGAAATTCAATTTGGCCAACTAAAACATTTAGATGTGATCGGTCACTAGAAAATTTTTAATTGGAGAAATGTTTTACAGTGAAACTGTGAGATTGGTCCAATTAAATGTTTTAAATTGTAGTCACAATTGTTTATTTCTCACTGCCCAAAAGACAAAAATGACTAAAAACATAGCCTAAATATATTAAGCAAAATACAGAACACAGACAACAGGGTTGACATTTTATCACATTACTTTATTAACAAGTAAATTCCAACACAGGATATTTGGTGAAAATACCTTATTTTCAATAAGGAAAAACTCTGAATACATTCAATAAGTATTCTGCATAACAGGTCTTAATGTGGTGAAGAAAACGCGGCACTGCATGCTAAAAACCTGCAAATAAAAATAAAAACTAACATTAATGACAAAGTTCCCCTGCATCACATCTGGCAAATGACAGAACATAAGTTTCTTCATTATATATGAGGATGAGACGAATGAATGGATGAATAAGAAAATCACAAGTTTGACGTGTTTGATATTAAAAGGCAATAACTCAAGCCCTGAAAGAGGCCGACCCCAAATGCAATCTAACGCCACAGTTTTCAACAGTCGCATGGCACACATATCACACAAATGACTTCATTTACTTATTACCTATTGTTTTAGACATATAAGACATGAGGAAAATAAAACTATTGGCTACCATTAGAGTAAACAAGGTAAACGAAAACACACGCATGAAACCAATGAATGCATGAACTCGTGATTCTACAAAATGTTTTTTAAACTTCATACCGGGTCATAAAGCAAAACTCTGGAGAATAATGTCAGTGCTAAAATACTCACCAACGTCTTTGTGAGATGAATATCTCTATTCTCTTGGGAATGTCTGTTTCGGTCTTCAGCACCTGCTGGTTCGGATCCGCTCACTCTGCATTTGAAATCTCCACATAAATGGTTTTCTTCAAGCGCATTTTAAGCATGCGTATACCGTTTTTCGGACGTAGGACTTTTCACTTCGACAATTAAATATGTTCGGTGAATATACAATTTTAATTTTGAGTGAAGACCTTAAGCTATGATTAGTACAATGCATCTTTTTGCATGGGGATAATTATTTGGAAGTAATTTATTGGGCCAATATGTAATGATCAATTTTCACAATTTTTCCCCCCAATTTTTTTTTACAGTGTGGTTGAATGAATGCGTGCTGACAATGATTCACTCATAGAGATCACTCGCCAGCTTTGACTGTGTAGCGATGTCACCTGCAAACATGGTCACTGTAAAATTCCAAACACTAAAGCACAGACTGACAGTCTGTAACGTGCTAACAAAGACAAGCAGAGTGATACCAACAGTAGCCGCGTTTCCATTACCCTTCAAATTACACAAATTGAAATTGAAAATTGAAAATACGCCCAATGGAAATGCGTCAATTTCGCAAAAAACACCCATATATCGCAAAAAGGTTTTTACGCTCGCATGAGGTGGTTTTTCAGGCAATTCGAAAAAGGAAATTTTCGCAAAACTGCAATGGAAACAGTTTTTTTTTCGCATTTATAGGTCACCTGGTACGGTCATGCATTGCCCCCACATAGGGCTACATATTCTTTTTTTCCACTCAAGTATGTCTAATAACGAGATCTTATGTCGTTAAAACAACATATATTTTCTCCTAATAAGGAAAGTGGCGTAACTTTATAATGACGGACCCCGGTGCATCCACAAATCTCATAACTATCTATAGGCCTACTTTAATTAATACATATATTCAAGACATGTATTAAAACAGAAAGACACTATAGTTTCAGCCTTGCTGAAGAATTTACTCTAAAATTACTATAAAATCAAAGCCATATGTCTAACCAATTTGTGTTCCAAATTTGAAGTTGATATCACAAAAATTCCCATGAGATTTTGTTTAGGTGCTGTACCAATAATAGCCACCGGGTGTCATTCAAATTACATTTATTGTTTTTTTGATGCATTTTCCTGTAAATTTCTGTCCAAATATCACTTCCATCACAAAACAGTCACCAAATATGGACCCTTGAGACTCACACCTTTCCAACAATATGTGTTTTGTCAAGATTGGAAAAGATTTTGAATATAAAGTAAAATAATTGTTGTAATATGAAACATGACACCGCCCACTAGGGGAGGAGCCTGCTAGAATAATTTAGAGTAACGTTTCCATGGTAACACAATGTCCGATTTCAAAACGGTTTTCACAGGATGAATTTTGAGTTTGTAAGCTTTCAAATGATACCTAATTTATGATCATTACTTAAATATATGATACGAAAAAAGGCGATCAAAAAAAGAACACCAGGCGTCCCACCTGTGGGACGGTGACAGTTAAGAGGTTAAATATACAGCCAAATAGTTGATTAAACATTGATCAAAATTAAAATACAATTTATACAAAACAAAATTAATTTTAAATTAATACTTTCTAGAAAACACAATTCAATGAAATGCCCAATCCATGTCCCCGGACATATGCGCATCTGATTATGTGCCTTACTCATGCTGCTCACTTTTCATAATCAACATATGAAATTAAAAGATTATAATATTTAGACATAGCCTAACTATATGAAATTAAATAGGCTACGTTTTCTTTAAACATCTGTCCGACGAAGTCGTCGTCGCCGCCTTCTGATGGATTTTGTTTCCTTATTCCAGCGCAAACAACTCACAATACTCTGTCATTTTTAGCCAAACAGATAGGCTAAGTGCAAGACGTAATTATAAACAGTAAACTGTCTACTTTTATTTGTGTACACTCAATAACAGCAAAGGCCGTGGACTCTGCACGGATTATTTTGCACTCCACTCCAAACGCTGTCTTCATTTCAAAAATATATTTTGTTTATTAAACAAAAAGTTTTTCATTTCAAAAGCATTTCTAAATTCTGTTTATATTTACAACAAACGAAATTCCAAGCCAAAATAACGAAGAGGTAAAAAAAAAAAACTTTGAGTTACCACCATGCAAATTCAAACTTTTCGCTCGTCTCTGTATGTGGCAATGCATCACAATAACCTGGCGTATGTAAAAGTCTCATTCTTTATAGATGATGGTATGTTTAGACAGAAGACGAGTTCTTTATTAAACTTATAAAAAACAATAGAATAAAAAAATGCCACAATTTATCATTAAACCTCATGTGTGCCGCTCAAGTAGGGGTGCTTAACTTGCCATCAGTGCTTGGATAACACACACATCTCATTAAAAATAACGGCGTGCGGTGACTGGGATATACATAAACCTAACAACATACGTAGCATGATTTTTGGAATGATTTATTGATTTATGACACGAGAAGAAAAAATTTTTTTTAGTCGCATAACAGCAGTTAATGGAAACGCCGTCATTGCGTAATATTTTTTTATCGACTTTTAGTAAATATTGCAAAAGTTTTGCGCAAATCTGTAATGGAAACGTGGCTAGTGTAAACACTCAGTGCTGTAGCATGGACTGGTTTGTCAAATCTTCTGAAAGATGCTGTCGTCAGATTCAAGAAACAGTCAGACGTGCTATAAACTCACAATTCTGACCTTATTTCTCACAATTAAGAGTTTATAACTTGCAATTCTGACAGCCGAACTTAGACCCGCCCACAACATTTGGTAACACTTTATTTTGATGGTCCCTTTTGAACATTATGTTGACTATAAGTAAATTTGCAACTACATGTCAACTAACTCTCATTAGATTATCAGTAGACTGTCTGCTTAATGTCTGCTAACTCTTTATTGTGATGGTCCTCCAACAGACATTCTACTGACTATAAGTAACTTTGCAAGTACATGTCAACTTATTCTAACCCTAACCCTACCAGTCTACTAATACTCTACTAACACTCTAATGAGAATTAGTAGACATTTAGGTGATATGTTATTTATAGTCAACAGAATGTGTTAAAGGGACCATCAAAATAAAGTGAAACCCAACATGGTAGTTCGGGAAGTTCGATCTGGACTTGATCCGTTGTGGAGCAACTATGCCCGAACAGAAGTTGTTCGGATCAATCAAATTGTCAGGGCGGGCTTTAGACGATGAGAGCGCTTGGGTTGAATTTGTTCTAATCCTAAACTGAGAACTTGTTCGTATATGCATTCACCTTTACTATTTCTCTCAGAAATGATGATCGTGTTGGTAAGTACTCTGTGTATCCTTACATTCTTTTTTACAACACCGGCAAACATTGTTTACACTCACTTCTTCCAGCGTGCGTGCACCGGGTTGCCAAGTTTTCACAACAAAACCCGCCCAATTGCTACTCAAAACTAGCCCAAAACAAGCCCAATGGGGGGTAAAATATGTGGGTTTTTTTGGCAGGGTTACCTCGCTAAAGACCCGAGGTATGCATTTGGGGTTATTAATGTTTGTGCACATGAAGTGGCAGTGGCATGACATCAGTTGATGCTGTCTTTAGCTTCAAATAAAAAAATCTACAATTACAGTATTTTAAAGCTCCTTGGATTATTTTTCATCATTTCCATTTCATAAAATTGTATTACAGAGTAATATACTGTATATACAAGTACTTCATTTTCAAGTGACATGCTTGTGATGTATGACATCATTACTGATTGATTTATTCAGAAAAAGAAGTAACTTCCATTTATTTGTGTATTCTACTTTTAATTGTATTACTGTAACAACAGTGCCCCCACTATATAACATTCTAGAGGGCGGGTACTAGGACCTGGAAGAGCTTCTGCTGCTGTGGAGGCTGCTGCACGTGCTACAGGCTGTGTCCCAATTCGGGGGCTGCATCCTTCAAAGGCCGCATTTGAAGGCCGATTGCGTCACCGCAGCGCGACGAAGGCTGTCCCAATTCGAAGGGGCCTTCAAATGCAGCCTGCCGTCCATGTTGCCAAGTCTGAGGTTTTCCAGCCGAATTAGGCTACTTTTTAAGTTGTTTCCACGGGTAAAAATGATTTCCGCGGGTTGGTTTCTACCCCATAAGTACGATTTCGCCGCTTCAACACCGCCAAACGTACAACTCCAGTGGAGAATTCGGCCGCTCGATGGAGAAAATCGCATTGGAAGTTTTGGGCTACTTTTGTTGCAGAGACCTGGCAACCCAACCCACCGTCCTTCTCCCCGGCTGCGAAGGATAGAACCAACCAGGACAAGTGGATCCTTCGCGGTCGAGGAATACGGAATATGGAATTTGAGTATCTATAAATATGATTTCTGGAGTATTTTGTATGTAACGTTATGCAGGCTACTGATGCATCATATTTTTTAATTTTCTTAAGATTGCACCCCTGCCTTGCAGGTAAAAAAAATGTATTATGCTAGCATAGAGATGTTTACCTCGGCCCATGTATGTACATAATAAAGAGTATAAACTATATAAAATAAAATCGTATGTTGGTAACATATTAGTCAACATTTTATTTTTATCAGTAGATACATTAGATTACTGGAGTAAATTGAAACCCAATACTTGCATTTAAAAGTGTAATCTGGCAATTTCTCTTAAAAAATCTGACGTTGCAGCGCAATGAATTCTGGGGTAGGCAAGGCTGCGAAGAATCCATCCAAGTATCCTTCATTTCAGGCCG
Source organism: Romanogobio albipinnatus (assembly GCA_023566225.1). NCBI lineage: Eukaryota > Metazoa > Chordata > Actinopteri > Cypriniformes > Gobionidae > Romanogobio > Romanogobio albipinnatus. The sequence continues at coordinate 19,923,376 of CM042256.1, read as the reverse complement.
TATTTTGAAGGAGCCTTCGAAGGACCTACGAATTGGGACAGCCTTCGTTGCGCCGCGGTGATGCAATCCACTATACCTTCCACTGTAAACGAGTCTCGGTGCGTCCTTTGAAGGCAGCATCGGCCGCGCACTTCAAAGGACACGGCCTTCAAAGGATGCAGCCCTTGAATTGGGACACAGCTAGACAGTGAGGAGACTTGTGCTTGTTTTGGGTTAGGTTTGTTGTGAAAACCTGGCAACCCTGCGTTGACAGTCACGTCCTTCTGTACTGTCAATATAAATCACTATACATGCAATGTATTTGCTTGTTTTCACTTAATGACCACACTGCTGAAATGATCTTATCACATCGGCAAGGCATAGGGCCTATCGGCATAATTTAAAATTATTTTAAGTGTTTATCGGCTGATAATGACGAGCCGATAATATTGTGCATCCCTACAAAAAAGTCAAAATTGTGAAATAAAAGTCATAATTACATTTGTGTGTGTGTGTGTGTGTGTGTTTTATGTTTTATTTCATTGTGTAAATAAACTTCCTTGGATTAATGATTAGATTTTAGATTTGTCTTTTTTTTATTATAAATTATTTAGCCTATCTATTGTTGATCCTATTTTCCATAGATTCATAGGGATTGATAACTAATTGTGTGTGTTTGTGTGGTTAGGAGAAAGAGAGAAATATAAATCTGGTAGGTGCAACTCTACAGAAGAAAAATATTACATTGGGGTTTTATTCCAGACATCACACTTTCTCTTTCTGATCGTGCACACACTACAGCAAGTTTTAATGATTTTTTTCCCCCATGAAAGCTGCTTATTTTACCCTCCAACCATCATCAAAGTCATAAAAAAGGAAGAGAGAAACAAATATCCAGCAAAGGCCATTCACTTTCCTGCCATTATGTGCTCCTGGAAATGGCCCATAAATTAAACATCAAACATAAACATAACAAAACACAAAGGTCATCAGTCTTGGATCAGAGATGTGAAGATGGTCTATGGAAATTACGCTCTTCCACTTCAAAGCATAATCAGATGTTAGGAGCAGGGTGAGAGAACAGTTCCAACGTTTTGTTCACAAATTAGGTTTTGGGAAGAGACTCATAATTCATAATTTTAAGACATCTGTTCATCAAAGCAATAGCATTCATTCACTGAAGAACTATTCATATGCATATATCTCCCCAGTCTTCACACAATCTGCAGATGGCATAACAATTGCTGGACCTTTAGAATGTATTCCAATCTTATCCACATTATAATTTCGTTTCAGATTACAAAGGATCTTGTTTTACAATTTGTAGACAAAAAATACAAAATGTTATACATATATAGGCTATACATTTATAGAAATGCATGTTGGACATTTTGCAACCAGACAAAGACAACACAAAAGAGACTACCACTAACCTAGTCCAGTCTCTGGACACCTGGGGGCCTATGCAGGTACTGCAGGGTATTTGGGCAGGTATTTAAACATAGGTCCAAATTAAATCAATCAAATCAAATCACTTTATTGTCACACAGCTAAATACACAAGTGCAACAGCAGGTGAAATTCTTGGTGCAGTTCCGAGCAACATAGCAGTCACGACATGACATGTACAACATTTAAAGCAGCATCAGATTACACATCTGATGCGCACACAATTACTCACAGCACAGTATACACTACAATAAACAATAAATAATTTACACAGTGTGAGTGTAGTTCTCACAGCTTTAACCAATATACACATACTTACAATATACATATACTTTAAACAATATACACTAAACATACATTAAACAGTATAAGCTATAATAATAATAATAATAATAATAATATACAATGTACAGTATACATTATTATTCACAGTAGAGATCCAATTATGTACAATAGGTGCTATATGATAAATGATAAATAAATGATACATAAATGTGTATATAATGTGTGTGTGTATCTACAGTGGGTTGTGCTGAGTGATATTCTGTCCAGTGTGTGTTATGATCCTGATGGATCAAGAGTTAAGTAGTCTGATTGCTTGTGGGAAGAAGCTGTTTTGGAGTCGGCTGGTCCACACTTCAATATTCATAATAAATTAATATTAAAATAATATAAAAGAAATTAAAACTGCATTTAATTCTGATGTCAAGTAGAGTCAATGGAAAGGCCTGCAACTAATCATTACTCTTTGAGAATTGTAAAAAAGAAAAAAAAAAAGAAAAAAGGTTCTTCCTTGTATTTTATTTTTAGGATGACATTAAAGAATTCATGGATAATGAAAGTGACAAACATTTTGCTATTGTCTACCAAGAAGTTCAGGAAATAACAGAGAAAAATATGGCAGCTACTAAATTACTTTTCCTGTCTCAAAAGCAATATTGTCATAGCTAGAATACATTTTACTTGATAAATTACATTGTCATAGTAGAGCAGATTGTTATTCTCCTGAAGTAAACATCAATTTGCAAACGATATGACTTTTTGCCTTTTCAAATGTCTTTTAAAAGAGACGTAGGAACATTAATATTAGGTTATAAAACCTTTTTTCATGATGTTCCTTAGATTATATCACTGACCTCAATCTACTGCACAAAAATGGTCTGTGAGATGAAATATGACATAATAACGTAATATTAACTTTTAGCAATCATCCTATCACAAATTACCATGCAAAATAAAGCTGCTAAAAAGTTGTTGAGGCTAATCTTCTTTAAAACTTTCTTTAGCCCTTTGAGGTTAGTGGAGGAGTCTCTCCCGATACACATGTCCATAAAGCATGCACGGAGATGCAGTCGTAACAACAAAAAGCTGTGGATTATTGATCACAATCTCCGGTTTACAAAAAAATTAAAAAATAAAACTTTCCAAGAAAACAAAATATTCTTGTGAATAGCGATACCATAACATGTGATTGAAGAAACTGTTGCTCTCCACACTCTAATCTGTCTACCAAACAATTCTAATCCACTATTAAGACCTGCACTTTCGCGCCGTAGTGACTTGTCAAGGAGGAGCAAGTCAATTCACATGAACAGGTTAGTCCAAGTATAGCCTGGCTCCGCTTTCCTATGTTCTTCCGCTCAATTTTAATTTTCCTTCAGTACTCCGTCTGGGACTGCGGTATAGTCTCAGGTTTTCTCCGAACACATTTTTACCGGTCCAATCAGCGAACAGAGGAAGTGAGAACGATGATGTTGATGTCGTGCGCTAGTTTGAGTTGTAGTTCAGTAATGGCGGCGGAGAAAAGATGCGAGCGAAGCCATTCATTCCGTTGTGGTACTGCCGCCGAATATCCAGAAGTTAAAGCCGGTGCAAGAACAATTTTTGCTGAGTTTTGTTGGTGGCCATGTTGTGTCCCGGGAAAAGTTAGATTTTCCAGCTCGCTCCGTTAGTGGTAAAGGAGTTGGCTGCAGCCCCAGTAATTGTTTCTCGTGCGGTCGGAAGGTATTGTCATCATTTACAGGGGCTAGTCAGTGATTTTATTGCCGTCCATCTCCCACCACCCACCGGCCGAATCACCTACTGCTTTTGACAAACACCAAGGTCGTGTGGTCATTTATTTGCTGTCCAAATCCACATCTCTGAGTTTTCAAGAATATATCACTTCAAAATTAAAGGAACTGTATGTAAGAAATGTATTTCAATTAATCATAAAATGGCCCTAATATGTCAATAGACATTAAAAAATCATGTTAATTTCAAATACTTATATCACTGACAACAGTTGTCCGGCCAATATATTGTCATTTTAAAATTGGAGTTGCAGCCCTCAACTGATGTTGATGTTGACATGTTGTGTCATGCCTGAAGCGCCGCCCTCCACCTATCTACCAATCACGAAGTCAGTAGTGTTTCTGCATTCGGGTTGCCAGCTCTGCTAGTTACCACAGCTGCAGCTACAAACTTTCTGGATAAACAATGTCTAACTTTACGAAACCTAAACGACCTCGATATGAATCAGAAAAACGTCGTGACAGTGTCCGAAATAAAACAAGGATTTGTATAGGAGATGCCTTTGAAAGATGGAGACGGCTGAAAACGGAGAAGAATTTGAAGACTGACGCAATTGCTAATTTTCTCCTGGACAGGTAAGGTTAACCTATGTTTGGCTAACTTGTACTTAATGTAAATGGACATTTCAAATATTCACGACAGTCGAACAAAGTTGTGCATGTTCATGCAAAGTAACGTTAGGTTAGCGCAGATGGAGGAGGTGGGTCATTGAATTGAAAAGGTAACGTTAAGGAATTGTTTGGTAAATAAAAATGGCGAGTCGTCATTGCTAACATTAGTAATGCATTATCAGAGCCCGTTTCTCTGTCATTATGCTGAGACGCTGATGAAAACAACATTAGCACGCCTATTATGGCAATGTGAAAACGTATTTGAGACAGTAGCCTAACGTTACCTCGGTAAAAATTATTCCTCATTCTTTCTTCGTATATATAGTGGATAAAACATGCTGCAAGTTGACCTGTATGACCATTGCAAATGTTATTTAGTTACTCTCAATCGTTTCTGATGGGACTGAAATCAACCATGTGATAGCCATTGTTGATATTGAACGCTGACATGGCGTAATTTGTCCCGCGTTATACTTGCTGTGGCAATGTTTGTTATTTGTTAGCCTACTTATGACAAAAACGCTTGTCTTACTGTGTACGACTCGTCACTTGCCATTGAAAGCTCCGTGTAGCAGCCTACGTTCCCGCTGGATCCTGCAGCCTATCTGGCAACCTCGAGTTGGGGTACTTGCAGTAATTTGAAAGTGATTGCAGTACCAGTTTTGGCCACAGTCCTACATACAGCTCCTTTAACTGTTTATATCCTTTTAGACCACTGCAGAGCACCGTGCGGTTGCGCTGTCATTTGGATGCATTTCTAGACTTGCATTTCTCTGAATGTTGGCAAGTATTTTCAAGAGCAATATATTTCATCACCGCTAAAAAAATAAAAGGAAGAAAAGCATGTGAACATTTTAATTGGGCCGTTGAACATACAGTTAAAATATAGAATAAATAAATTAAACATAAATCTCTATTCTGATAGTGCACAAAATTCTAAATATGGCTCCTACAAAAGTAAACAAAACCTCTGAAATTATATTAAATTATTATTAATAATAATATTAAAAAATATATAATTTCTACTAACTAATAAATATTAAAAAAGTATAAACAAATATAAATTGCTCAAAAAATTAGTTCACTTTAAAATTACAATTACTCCAAGATTTACTCACCCTCAAGCCATATATGACTTTCTTCATTTTGATTAATACAATCAGAGTTAAATTGATAAGTATCCTGATGCTTCCAAGCTTTATAATGGCAGTGAACGGGAGTTTGAAGCTCGAAAAAGTGCATCCATAAACATACTCCACACGCCTCCGGGGGGTTAATAAAGGCTTTCTAAAGCAAATTGATGGGTTTTTGTGAGAAAAATATCATATTTAACACATTATAAAGTGGAAATATCTAGCTTCCAGTGGTATTCAACTTATGAAGAAAGTGTAACACCTCTCGCCGTTCAAAGCGTTTACATCCTAGTCACATGTCGCATCAGTTAGCCTACCCTTTTTTTTTGTACGTTTGAAAGCTAGACATTTTACTTTATAACATGTTAAATATGGATATTTTTCTAACACAATGCATATTAGTAGACCCGTATTGTAAAGTGTTACCATAAAAACGACTCAAATGTGAAACTTCGAAGCCTCTGCTGAGGTTCACAAGAGACAACCTCGATGTCCCACACTTATGAGAAAATACGAGAAGAGGTTAAACAAGCACAGCACCCGGAGATGAGGAGAGACCATGGTTTGGGGCTGCTGAGATCTCAGAAGTCAGTGTGCTAATTTTTTTTAAAACCAGAGAATATCAGGTTAGCTGTCAGTGACCTAAGGCCAAATAATAAAAACAGATGAATATATTGATAAAAAAATATATCGGTTTCATAAGCCTGAGGGTGATTCTGCTGAAGCAAACGCTCTCAGAGGAGAGAAATTTAAATACTAATAAAGAGGGTTTTGAAGTACAACCGTGTTATATTGCGCAGGTGTAGTGCACTTGCTGCTAGGTTAAAGTTTCTTGTTCTGTGTTTATTCTTTCAAAAATCGTTTATGCTAATTCCACAAGTGGGATTCGGACCAGCTTTGATCGGCATGGGAAACCGGTGTTCTAACAATAATGCAGTATCTAGCAAACCTCTTGAGACCAGGGGAATTTGATTTAGCCTACAGCTCATGCTAGCTGGCTTAAATGATGCTAAAGATGGCAGCCTCCAGTGTCAGTCACTAACACACTTCTTGAAGCCAGTGAGGGAGTAAGATTTACCCGCACAACTCTGGCCTCTGTTACACTCAATTACCTAAAACTCACTCCCATTAGGTTCACTGCACCAATGTATAACTGTGTGACTAATAGGTGTGACTAATAGGATTCGAACCAGCATCATAGTGTCAAAAGAATGTGAGGTGGGCACACAAACAAGGACGCACAGGCTCTAACATCAGTCAGTAGCTCTTCTTGAGGCCAGGGATTTGAGGGATTTGAGGTTTACATGCACAGCCTTTGCTAGCATGTTTAACAATGGGTGGATTTACAATCCCTCTTCTTGTATTATATAATGAATTGGACATTTTATTCTGCTCTTCTCATGACAGCTGTATGAGACATGTATAGAAAACTGTGTCTAACTGTGTCATTAAGGTCAATAACGGACTACGTCTCCACTAAAACATATGCATCCTAAGTATATGCAATTTTTTTTTAAAGATTTTAGGATTTATAGCACGATTTGTCACTATATGTTAAACTATGACAGTGAGTCATGTGTAGAGGTTTGAATCAGTGCTCTGTGCATTGGGTGGATGTGGTTTTCATGTTCTGTTCCAGTGATGTCTTTTATCTAATTGTGCTTTCAGGAATTGTTTATTTGTAGAGGCATGTGACCATGCCAAAGGAGATTTTAACAGCGTCCCAGATGAGAAGAGTCTTTCCAGAATTTATGACTCTGTGACCCTTAAGTTTCTTACGTATATGAAACAAAGTGTGTCCAAGATAATGTTTTTAAATAATCTAATTTGTGTAAAGAACATTATACCTGTCACAATCCTCTCCTGTCCCGGACTCCATTCCCCAGAATCCTCCCTGCCTCACACCTGTTTGCACTCTCTCATTAGCTTTCCCGCTCTCCCTGGATTCCCTGCACCTGGCCCTTTTCGTTAGCACTCCCTTTATATTGTTCACACTTCCCAGCACTCCTTGTTCATTCTACTGTATGTTACTATGTAGTTTGATGTGTTGCGTCCTCCTTTTGAATTAAACCCATTTTTATTTGAAGTCTGCTTCAGGGATGGGGAAATGAAGCCTCATGAAGCAGTGAGGCTTTCCCCTGACTGTTCCGGGAAAAGATTCGAAGCTTCAAGAGTGTCGAGAACAGCGCCATCTGGTGCTTGTTTAAAATAAAGCAGCCAGAAGCCTGTGGAAGAAGCTCTTTCAGATGAAGCAACCACAACACACTCCCATCGTTTCAATGTTATGTGTACAAATAAAAGCCTTACACGTTTGTGTTTAACGTGTTAATTTGAAATAAATTAATTTTTACTCATTAAAGTGTGACAATAAAATATAATATGAGCTTATATGATTCAATAAGATCTAATATAGGCCTACTCTCTCTCTCTCAACACACACATAGTGAATAAGGACATTGTGTGATAGGATTATTAAATGTGCTTATGACACTTGGCAGTGATGGTGCTTGTGTAACTGTAGGAATGACAGAAAAGTGATTAAATTGTTTAATTATTAAGTTTTTAATTATTTTTATTAAGGAAAAAAAAAACTTTCACAATGTTGGGACTGAGTCTATTTCTCCTCTTAGACAGCAGAAAAGCATATACATTGGAGGCTATAAACTCAAAATATTCCCAGATAAGGGAAGTCTTTCTTTTTTTGCCTGTTGCCATTGCTCTAAATACAAAGCCTTCATCAAACACCAACACCCTATCCCCTAATTCCACCCTAACCCCAAATACTAACACCAAATTACCTAGAAAACAACAAAAGTGCAAAGATTTTACCAAAATAAAAAGACACAACAACAAAAAATAAATTGTGACAAATACATTTTGGTTACCTAAATGTAATGTATTGATTAACTTTCAAAGTACAGCACTCTCCTCACAAACCCATCAACCAGACTGACTGAGCCAACAAGGACTCTGGGGTTCAAACCTTCTGACACGCAAAGCGAAACGCGCACGTGATTGGACAGAAAGTGAGGCTTCATTTGTCATCGATCACGTGACTCTGGGAAACCAATACACACCCCGATACGGAGCTTCACTAGAAATTGTCTCGCATGTGCGATACGTGCATCGAAGCTTCAGTGTCATATGTAACATCACTACTTCCTGGTTTTCCTCGCCTTCCTGACCGACTGTAACAATACCATGTCCGCATGCTGCTAGACTTATCGGTTAACTTATCCGAACTTGTAGAAATTATGTCCACTGATTATCCATATGGCTACAAAGTACAAATGTTGCTGTATCCTTAATGAAAGTGAGGCTGGATCCTCTTACTCATTTTCTATGGCCTATGGAAGTGTGGATAACTTTGTCTTCAGTAAACTCTCAACTTAATTAACTTAAACGTTGACTCCTGGTCTGGATTACACCCAAAATGGTGGCGCGCGTACATCGCGAGGCTCTGGGTCTCTCCAGATTCTGCAATTTTGCGGCAATTTTGTTGCTCATCTTGGGTCTGTTCATGCAGAACAGTTGTGCCTTTACATCGTACACCCCTTGTGAGATTTTGGATATTGGTTTGCGAATTTTCGACAGTTTTATGGACAATCTTCAACTCCTTCCTGAGATCGCTAGGACACCCGAGGCTATGCACTCTACCCGGCCAGGCGGAAGTGCTCGCAGGCGGCGTCGAGATCGTAAACAAAGGCGGGGGAAGCGTGGAGGACTAAGAGCTAAGCTAAGGCTAACACCACATCGGCTCTCTTTACCCAGCATTTTCCTTGCCAATGTATGGTCGCTAGTGAACAAAATGGAGGAGATTCGACTCAGCATCACACAAAGCAAGAAACTGTTGAACTGTAACGTCCTAACCTTCACAGAAACTTGGTTAAACAGCGCAATACCGGACACCGCTTTTGAGCTAGTGGGACGCCACACACTCCGGGCGGATAGAACATTAGATGGCTCCGGTAAGACCAGAGGTGGTGGATTGTGCAATTACATTAACAAAGCTTGGTGCACTAACTCTGCTATTGTTGGGAGTCATTGTTCAGCTAACCTTGAGTTTCTCATGGTTAAATGTAGACCGTTTTATCTACCGCGGGAGTTCACTTCCACCATTATCACTGCAGCCTATATTCCCCCGGATGCTATAAGCTTGCTATGAAAGAACTTCACACAGCCATCAGTAAACAACAGACTGATCACCTGGAAGCTGCGTTTATTGTTGCAGGTGACTTTAATCACTCAAACTTAAAGTCAGTGCTACCCAAGTTTCACCAGCATGTTTCCTGTCACACCAGAGGAAACAAAACCTTAGACCATGTTTACACAAACATGGCTGGAGCTTACGTTGCAACACCTGGGACAGTCAGATCACCTTTCTTTGTTCCTCACCCCCAAATATGCACCCCTCATCAACTGTGTGAAGCCATCAGTGAAGACCATTAAGGTGTGGCCTGCGGGGGCAGATTCCACACTCCAGGAAAGGTTTCTAAACACAGACTGGAGTATGTTTGCTTCTCAAGCCACCAGTGGCGCTCACACGGACATTGACTCCTACACCTCCTCTGTATTGGATCATATCAATACCACCATTGACAGTGTTACAACCCAGAAACAGATCACCACATGCCCAAATCAGAAGCCTTTGATGAACAAGGAAGTGCGACTCCTGTTGAAGTCATACAACACTGACTTCAGATCAGGAGATGCACAAGCCTACAGCACATCCAGAGCAAACTTGAAGAGGGGCATCAAAAAGCCAAGCACTGCTACAAGCTAAAGATAGAGGGACACTTTTCCAACACTGACCCTCAACGCATGTGGCAGGGCATTCAGGCCATCAGTGACTACAAACCCACCCACTCCACCCCCGCAGCCACTGATGTCAACTTCCTAAACGAGCTAAATTACTTTTATGCTCGCTTTGAAAGAGACAACAGAAAAATTGCCACCAAGCTCAAACCCTCAGCTGACCACCCACCAATCACACTCTCCTCCACAGATGTCTGCAAGGCACTGAGCCGGATCAGCGCACACAAGGCTGCTGGACCAGACAACATCCCTGGACGTGTTCTCAGGGCATGTGCGGAGCAGCTCGCTGGGGTTTTTACAGACATTTTCAACCTGTCTCTTGCCCAAGTAGCTGTACCAACATGCTTTAAACGCACTTCCATTGTGCCAGTGCCGAAACACTCTAGCCCGAGGTGCCCTAATGACTACCGCCCTGTAGCACTCACACCCATCGTTATGAAGTGCTTTGAGCGGCTGATCCTGGAACACCTAAAAGACTCTCTACCATCCACATTGGACTCACACCAGTTTGCCTACCGCAGCAATAGGAGCACAGAGGATGCAGTTTCCATGGCACTGCACTCTGTGCTCACTCATCTGGACAATAAAAACACTTATGCACACATGCTGTTTGTTGACTTCAGATCAGTATTCAACACTGTTATCCCAACCAAGTTAATAGCCAAACTTGGAGACCTGGGCATCAACACCTCAATGTGTATCTGGATTTTGGACTTCCTAACTGACAGACCCCAGAATGTTCGATCAGGATTCATCTGCTCCATGTCCATCACACTTAACACTGGTGTACCACAGGGCTGTGTGCTAAGTCCGTTTCTCTACTCCCTCTTCACCTCCGACTGCAAGCCTGTGTATGGATCTAATTCCATCGTCAAGTTTGCGGACGACACTACGGTGATTGGGCTCATCAGCAACAACAATGAGACTGCCTATAGGGAGGAGATCCAGCACCTGGCCACATGGTGCGCTGATAATAATCTGCTCCTCAACACCACCAAAACGAAGGAGCTCATCGTAGACTTCAGGAAAGAGTCAAGAGGCACACACGACACCATCCACATCAATGGAATGGCTGTTGAGCGTGTCTCCAGTTTCAAGTTCCTGGGGATCCACATCTCGGCGGACATGTCGTGGACGACCAACACCTCCAGCCTGGTCAAGAAGGCTCACCAGCGCCTTTTCTTCCTGAGGACACTGAGGAAGAATCAGCTCTCCTCGGCTATCCTGGTGAACTTCTATTGCTGCGCAATAGAAAGCATCCTGACCAACTGTGTCGCAGTATGGTATGGGAGCTGCTCTGTTGCGGAGCGCAAGGCACTGCAGCGGGTTGTGAAAACTGCCCAGCGCATCACAGGGACTCCACTGCCTGCCATCGAGCAAATCCAGAGGAAACGCTGTCTGCATCGAGCTCGCAGCATCCTTAACGACACCTCTCACCCAGCCCACAGACTGTTTTCTCTCCTGCCCTCTGGCAGGCGTCTCAGGTGCCTCCGGACCAGGACCAGCAGACTAAAGAACAGTTTTTTTTCCACTGCTATATTCCCCATCTTAGCCTAACATATTGTATACCTCTATCTGTAAAATTCTGTTTTTAGTAATAGCCATCTGTATATTATATTATACTCACAGTACATATTCACCTGTAAATTCTGTTTATAGTAATAACCATCTATATATATATATATAATATATTCAGTACATATCCATGTCCTGCACTTATTCATCCATTGTATATCATGCACTTATGCAATCGTTGTATATCCTGCACTTGCTGCTATTGCACTGCTGGTTAGACATAAACTGCATTTCGTTGCCTTGTACCTGTACTTGTGTAATGACAATAAAGTTGAATCTAATCTAATCTAATTAGCCGTAGCTTCAAAAGCTATTAAATACCAATTCTGCTTCAAATATGCAAAAATTCCAGTGTCAGCCCATTCAGAAATACCGGTTCGTTGGCAGAAACTGCTGAATGCCACTTCCCTTTGACAGCAAAATCCTCTAAATCCACAGAAACCAATCAGAAGATGCAAATCGAATCATATGATTTCAAGATGAATGACGCCGTGTGAATGAGCAGGCTTTCCAACCCGATCTCGTGGCAATTCGTTCATAATTTACAAGGTGGCTGATTTGTACGAATTAGTACGACCTCACTCGTACGAATTTGTCTGATTTTTGCTAAATCGTATGTATTTGACGAGTTGGTCAATTGATGGTCAATATGATCTTACCTCAAACACCGCCCCTAAACCTACCCATCACTGCAGTTTAGACAAAAAGACAAAAAAGAATTAGCCAAATATGTACGAATTGGTCGTGAGATACAGTAGCGATGACAGAATTTTGCGAGAAGCAAGTACACACAACAGTGTTCCTTGTGCTTCTGTAAAACTCTGACAGTAACGGACGTGGCAAGCTCCCCCTATTGGATCAGTTTCTTCATTTTTACATTTTGAACATCATTTGCAATGTTTCCAGTTGAATCTTTATTAATTTTTCAACTGTTTACTATGTTTTTTTGTCCAAAGAGACTTAGAAGTTTTTGCAACAACAAAAAAAAAAAGCACAGAGGAACTTAGCTGGTTTTGCAGCAAAAGACTGCTTTTTTAATTTGTTAAAGACCAATTAATTAACCGAAGTGACATTTTTGATAAGGTATTTCAAGGACTGACTAATAACCTTTCCATTGCAATTAACGTTAAATTACTGAACCTAAACATAGGAGCCTGATAAAAAAAAAAAGCAAATTTTCAAGAAAACTGACTTCGAGTTTTGCATCTGAACTCTTCAAATAATTAAATTAAATAGAAAAGTGAAAAAAGTTGGAAGATTTCTTCCAACAGATTAGTGAGCAAGTATCTTGCTGGGATTGTTTTCAAGCAGAATAGCTATTACAGAATATCTCACTCCCAAACTCAAACGCTAATTCAAATCAATCTTGCCTAGGAGCAATGAAATATTTAAAACAAACAAATAACTTGTGAGTCACTGAGATTTTTTCTTTGAACAGAACAGAATGAGAAAGCAGTAAGCCTATTTTGTGTTTTTCTATACATCTGTGTGAAAATGGTCTAGAGAAATCTGAGTGAAAGTAGCCTGTGAATGATGCCCTGGAGGGTATAACTTGAATTCAGAAATGAAATTGAATGACCTATTTATAGGAGTGTATAGAGGTTTCAGAGAATATAGGAATACACAGCTATTCTGACTGTGAAGAAAGAGTGCTAACTAAATGTTAGCGTGACTGAGAATGACATTGACAACTTTTTGATGACTTTTTTTTGTTTGTCTTTCTTTGGGATACAGCATAAGTACACAGAGTTTTTACTGGTTTACGCTTCATCAACCACTGGTCACAACATCAGATCCTACCTGTCATTGGTCATTTTTAACATTGTAAGATTGTGTATTATGCTCTGATATAGCAATTAATGTATCTTGTTTGATTCAATATTTGTGAAAGCTTCAACAACAGTTTTGCTTTCCTTGCAAATATCCTTTGCTTTCTCTAGGGTAATGTGTACCTGGCCACTGTTACACTTGCAAGGATGAAATTCCTCAAAATGAACATATAGCCTTGAAGAATAGAAAAACACTTTCACCGTAATATGTATAAGAACAGGAGAAAGGGCTGGTTTAGTCGATCTAGTCAGGTTTAGTAACTGTTGCAGATTGGGTCAGATGAGATCCTCCGCTGTCACTGTGGCTCTGATGGATGTCTACATGATGGTGCTGGAACCGAAACTCTGATAACAGGATTGAAATCTCAATCATCTTTGCAAGGCTGAGGTCAGCAGGACACGTCCCACTGTCTCATGCCATCAAGCGGTGATGAGCCCTGGATAAAACACACAGCCCAGCTTGTCTGCTGAGGATTATAGGGCTCATGTCACAGGCAAACAGAGGGTAGGATCCGAATGTGGCGGTTTATTGTATAATCCAGTTCACAAATCAGAAACAAGTAACGGCCCAATGATGGAAAGAGGATAATGAAGGTAGTCAGGATCATATTCAGACATTCACAAACAGAAGCTCAAGCAAAAAGAGCATTTTCTCTTCCATTTTGGGGTAAAAATCAACAATGCAATTGGAATGCAGGGTGCAGATTTGCAGTCAAGTAACCTGAGATGTTCCCTTTCAAAAGCTACTCTTGATGCTGCATACTCATACGCAATGGGAATGCTGTGTTGTCATATGCAATGGGAATGAGAATACCTGCACTGGGTGCTGCACTGGGAAGTGTCTGGACCCCTTACGGTTGTATGTGAACAAACACTGGAGAGGTCTCAGACATGAGCTTGGGATGTCAACTCAACATCCAAACTATAAATTCTGATAAATGTGTGCGGAGAGAGAGGTCCAGCCTGCAGTATTACATACTTGCTGCAAGGGGGTGCCTCTTGCCAAAGCCCTGGAGGATACAACCCCCAGGTGGAATGAGCCCTAACTCCTAGAGGTGAAGCTTGACAGCGCACCTGGCAAGGCCAATGGCATCCCTCACCCAGTATGACACAGTTTGCTTGGTTGCTAGTTGCGGCCCCCAGAGCAAATGAAAAGTTACTCTGTCTTATGCCACTGGCTAGTGCAGTGGATGTAAGTCTGGAGAGCAGTAGGTGGACATTCTCCTGCTCTGGTGTAGTGAACGGCAGAGGACAGAAGGCTTCAAGAATGACCAGATGCACGGTCGAGACAAAATAGCTTTGACCAGTCCAGGGGCAAAGTCTAAGCAGGATGGAAAAAACGACAGGGCACGCAAATCCCCAATTCTCTTTAAATAAGTAATAGCCATGAAAAAAATGTTTTTTGTGGATGGAGCCCTGGCACTCAGAATTGTCTGTATGACATCAGCTGGAAGCCCAGCATCTCTTAGTTGGTCCCCTTCAGGGGCCAAACGTAAAGGTTCCAAAGCTTGGGCCGGGGACGGAATGTCATCCCCTGTGCCTATAAGACAGAAGGTCCCTCCTGATCGGAATCACCTAAGGCGAGCCTTTGAGGAGGGATATTATCTCTGAGAACCAAATTCTGGTCAGCTAACGAGGCACTATCAATAAGAGGCAAGACCCTTGAGGGACCAAAGCAGAGTCCGAACACGGTCCGTCTTGGCGATTTATGTAGGCGACTATTGTAGTGTTGTCCACATGCACTAGGACATGGTAGCCCCTTAACTGCTGGAGGAAGTACTTCAGGGCCAGAAATACAGCCATCAGTTTGAGGCAGTTGATGTGCCAATCAAGATGATGACCTCTCCAGATCACTTGGGCTGGATAGCCATCTAAGACCGCACCCCAGCTCATATGGGAAGCATCTGTCGTTATAATCTTACAACGTGAACACGTGCCTCAAGTGGGACCCAAGATGAGGAACTAGGAGGGGGGAGCGCAACCAGAGCGCAACCAGAGCGCAAACAGAGCGCTCACCTCACTCGGCTTCTAGGCCTTCCTCCGCTTATGAGCCAGACTGGGTAGGCCTCCTCCTGCCTCTTTGCCTCCTAGAACTTGCTGACAACTGTGCTCACAGAGTTGCCGAACAGTCCAGAAGGTGAGATGGGGCATCACGTAAAAACACTTTGTCCCTGTTCCGGTGAGGTTTAGCCACAGATGCTAAACTAAGTTGACGTCACAAAGACACGCAATTAATATGATTTAATATGAGTTAACTTCTTAACCGCACCGGATCTTGGGCGGGGAGGTTGACGTGAGTGAGCGTATCTGTTCTTTTATTTCCTTTTGTTTTATACAAAATATTCAATCAACTATCACAAACTATGCATCATTTGAAAGCTAAAATGCTCAAGATTAATGTTCTGAACTTGTTTTTGCAATAAATACACCAGAGAGGAAAGGGCTAAATGAAATGCTAAAGGACCGGCCATAATATTAGCGGTACTCATCTTTTATCTCCTGCCGTTCAGATCAGATCGGACGAATCCAATAAACACCCGCATACATGTACGTGTAAGGGTCCACTCTTCAAAATACATCCCACTTTTTAATCCAAAACAACGAAAAAATAGGGAAAAAACAAAAAATCCTCCGTTGTTTGCAAGAGAGTTTTGAGTTAGCGTAATCAATCATGTCCATTTTCAATGAAATATCGATTCTAATCCGTTTCTGGCAAACTCCCCCTGCAAGAATAGTCTCTTCTCCATGATAAAAACCCTCCCTCGTCTCTCTCCTTCAATCAGAGTCTCTCCTGTGATGCATCATATAGAGGAAGCGCCTTACAGGCTTAGTGAGCTATCAATCATTGCGCCCATGGTTTGTGTTGGATAAAGGCACTCGGTGCCTAGCCAATGCCTTTCCAACAAAGGTTTGATTGATGGACTTAGTAACCAATCAAAAGGCATTATCTTGCACAGTTTATGTAAGTAGGATTTGGTGAATACTACTGGTGCTTAGGCTTTCATAACACCGGCACGCGCCTGCCATGGTGCCTGTCAGTGATTAGGGCAGAAACTGCAGTGGAGCGTGCAGACTCTGACTGACACTTCTTATCAGTTAAATTATTTTTTTACACTTTGTAATTTCTGTAAATAGTTGCTTTAGTTTTTCAGTAACTGTTTATCCATTATAATTAGCAGTTTATTGCAGTTTATTGCAGATTTATTTGAATGAAAAACTACTCTTTACAATTGCAAATGTTCTGAAATAAATGGCTTTTTTGAAAGGACGCCTAGACTTTTCTTGACATAAAAGCTTACAGAAGCTACATTACTGAGAGAATCATCCTCATATTTGAATCATGACATGATTAGACATTCAGTTTTATATGTAAGTTATTTTCAGGCTCTTAACATTAAATTCTTATTTTTTTTCTCATATAAGTGAAAAAAAAATATATATATACATGTCACTTACATGTATATTTACATGTATATTGCTCTGTTCCCATATTACTTTGAGTTATTATGACTCTTGGGTAGCAACATTTCAAGTGTCTAGATTAAAATAAGACCAGATTTATGAATATAGACCATAGGGTTTAAGAGCTGCAGACATTTTCATTTGGGTATGTCGTTTTCAAAAAATTCTCAAAAATAGGGGCACAGGTTAAGAGGTTAACTCATCATGGAGGTTGTGACGGGGCGCATAGCTACTGCCAGTAACTTCACAATCATAATTTGTTACAATAACCACGCAACATATGTTTTTGTTAATTCTGTATTTGTTTATTTAGTTTAAAAGGAACATAGCTTTGACATACCATCTTTACGTCTGACTAGCGTCTCCTGTTGGTTTGTGTAGAGGAATTTTTGCTGCAATGGTGGGGTTTAAATAACATTATGACTTCCGGGTCAATAGGAAGTGACCCGGAGTTTGGAGTTATTTTTGTTTAGCTGTTAATATGACTTGTGGCTTTGCCAAATGTTAGCTGAAATAATAGAAATTATATTCTGTATTTTTCTAATTTTATAGATGTAGCATTTCGGCTGTTTTAAGCATTTATGGTTTGTTACCTGAACCACCCCTGTATTGTATTATGGGGGGGGGGCTTATCAACATAAGTCTGTTGATACCCCATGTAAAGTGGCTTGTGTAAAGGTCAATCTCTAAGCAGCTATACAATTATGGTTGTTTTTTTTGTGTTTTGGACTCTTATGTCCATTTATTTTATTTACTAAATAGTATTTTTTTTTTCCTTTTTTTTTCTTTCTTTTGTATATATATATATATATTTTTCTTATTATTTTTGATTGCCTTTCTTCAGCCTTAATTGGGGTAAATAAAAAGATCCCATCTGTTAAATCTCATCCAACTTCTCCTGAGTGCTTACATCTACTCACAACGCCTCAGTCACATCTACCCTCAACAGAGGTCCTCGAAGAAGGGGAGAGACCGTCGCTCAGGCTCCTCCACTTGGCCACAGGACAAAAATCTGTCCTCTAACTTTAAGCGCTTGGAGGATCTCCTGTTCCTGTGGCCAGTTTAGCTGTAACCTGGCCACTGCACAAGTTGCCACCTCAAGTTACTCCTTGTGCACTTTGTCATTGTGGGAGGAGTGCTCGGAGGTGGCAATCTCGAAATGCAAATCACCAGAAACAAGAGATGCAGCATCCTCTGCCCAATCTGAAGAAGTGCCGGGGTGCGCTTCGGAAGCAGGCATGAGAACTCACCGATCTGGAGAGAGAATGAATGAAAGGGAAGGACCCATCTCCCGCTTCTCTGCCAGATCGACTCATGACCCCCACAATCTTAATGTAGGGGCTTGCCCTTGGAAAAAGAAGAGGGCAAATCACTTTAATAGAGAACAGCTCACAGTGCTCGCACTTGCCATGCTCGAACGCAAGAACAGCATGCTCTTCATTCATTCAAAGCAGAACTCAAGTGTATCATACTCAGAAATGGGCCATGATCACGGAGGCACATATCTCCTGATTGTTTGCAACATTATGTTCTTTTTTCCCCTTTTACTCTCAAATTTCTGTACACTGACAACTGGAACTCTAACTCCTAACAAAGTGGAAAAAAGACAGATGGAAAAAAGCAAACAAACATTAGAGAAAACTCTCAGAAAAAAAAGTGTTGAAAAGTGTCCAGTTTTAAGAAAGTGTCGAAGTGTCATAAGCAAACACATTCATTTCAGGCAGCACTTTCAGTATCGGTTCTTTCAGTATCGGTTCTCCACAGTCACGGTCCAGTTTTAAAAGAATGTGCTCCTCGCTGCAGCCAGCTTCAAAGTTCTCTCTTAAGGAATTCGAGGTGTCATAAGTCCTGCACGGGTTCGGGAACCCACGGGTATTACTGAAATGGGTGAAAAACATCCTGTGTCAGATAAGGGTGCGGTCGGGTCGGACAAGGGAGAAGCACGGGTCTAAACACAGGTATAAAACAGTCACGTGCAAACGTAAAATATATGGATGTATATTGTAGATGTTTTCCTAAAAAATATATGCATATTTTTAGGAACATATCTACAAAAATATGCTTTGCTTTTATTTCAAGTTGATAAAATAATTTCAAATCCATATCAGTTTATTTGTGGCCGCGCGCGCCCTCCCAGGAGAATCACAATCGTTCAGATGGATCCTGGAGTTGAAGAAAAGAATAGCTAGTGGAGATTGTAAATTTGTCAACAATACGTAATCAAAAATCAAGTCCAGTGTGTGGGAGAAATTTGGTATTATCTCAGATGAAGAAAACAATGTTGTGAAAGGCTTTGCTGCACACTGTAAGCCCGGATAAGTTGGATTCACTTAAAAAAAATTGAGGAAACCGGTTGCCTTAAAAACTTTAAGTAATGGGTTATGAAAACTTGAGCGCATTGGACTTATTATTTTAAGTTCAAAACACTGAAGGCCAAGTTGATTTCACTTACAATATCTTGTAATGTTAATTATCTTGTCACATGAACTCCACTTACTATTTTAAGTTAAAGTAACTAAACCTTTGTATTCATTGAATATGCTAAACTACAACATTTAAATTAAGACAAATACGCAATACAAAAGTAATTTTTTTACCGTTTTATTTGAAAACAGCATTAACTTATCCCCTGCTTTAACAACCTTGAATCATGAGCCTGAAATAGTGACAAAATGTGTCATTCATGCCCTGAACATTACATAAAACAAAGCACCATCATGCCAACAAAAACACTTATTGTGCTCAAGCATGTGTAGATCATTATCACAACAAATCACATTAAAACTGTATTATAACTAAACTCCTGTTAGATAATTTTTTTATATAGTTGAACATTCCCATTTATATGACTAAACATGACTAAAATATCTACCCTATATATCTTGAAAATCTAAAATGCACCAAGACATCTGCCTTTTAATTGGTAATGTAACTAAAATACCAACTAATTTGAAATGAAAAAGCCTGTGTCATGGAATCTTGTGCAAAAATCAGTGCAAATACCACAGGACACATGTACTCCAAACCATACACAAAAGTAAACATTTTCATAAAAGTCCAACGTTACAAACTGTGGCAAACAAATCTGGAACAGCAGTAGAGCCACTTCGAAACCCTGTTTTATGCCTCCAGCTGATTTTTCAAAGTTTGAATTTTGGGTACCAGCTCACTTCTACCCAGTTTGAGCATTACTTGCTGAACAAAGTTGAAAGTGTTTTTCATGCACTTGGGGTAGTCCAGATGCAGGGCATAGATCAGTCCAAAAAGGACACAGAAGGCCTGAGGCAGGTTGGCCAGTTCATCCATTACCACAGACCCTTCCAAGATGATCCCTACTCTGGATGGGTTGAGCTGGGTATTTTCTTGACCAAGGCAAAGAATTCCCACTGGAGTTTCAATGTACGAGTCCTTGTCAGTTACATCCTAACAGTGAAAGAAACGTTTTGACAAGGAGAGAACATAAACATGCCAGTTAGACAATGGTGTTTTGTCCACCAAAAATAACCTGTTTATAATGAAAAGCATTGTACAATATAAACCACACTGAAAGTAATTTATATTAAAAGGATGATACCAGTCTTCAATTTCTATCAAATGCCATATTTGGATCTGTACAGTTTGCAACACTTTGCCCAAAATATGGAGTTTACCCACTTTCAGTCACAGTCGTGCTGAAACATTTTTTTATGACTCTCAGTACCTTTCACCTTAATTGTTTTTGTTTTTTTTTACTTTAAACTTCCATGTTTTAGCCTATAATGCTTAAATAGCTGTGCTCTCTTTTCACAGCGAAGAGGGCAATACTTACACTTCCAAAGCATAATTTTCAGAGATTGATATTCAGTTTGTTGCTAATCTCAGGATATTGGGTTCAAAAGAATCTCTTTCCATGACCTGCAACACAATAAAACAAAGAAAATAAGAGACAAGGGAACTTATAGCTACAGTATTCTATTGCAACAATATACCTGTATTTTCAAGAAAGCTAACATTAAAGCCGTAATGTCATTATTAGGGGTGTGTATTGCTAATATACTCAAGTTTGCATAATCCGGTTGCAATTCACTTTCTCTTAAATGCTTGAAGGTAAAATAATCACTAGATTATTCACATGTCATGCACAAGACAATAATAAAATGAATGGTCAAAGTTGTCATCACATTTAATACTAGGAAAAAACAATCAAATGTGGTAGCTAACACTCCTCTTCCCACCGAGGGCGTGTCCCTCGTTCAGCGTGGATCGGGCGGTGTCACCAAGACGCTAAAGTTACAGGTTAAAAACATCCAGTTGAACTGGTTTTAACAACGGTTTTACACGGTTCAAAAAAGCCCCTCCAGTAAGAAAAAAAAAGTTAGCAATGTTACAACGTGGTTGCGCTCTCTTCCCCGCCATGAATGCGCGTGGTTTTCGTCCGTAGCGTTTAATCTGCCGAGAGGCAGTTCAAAGCGAGGCGGCGTCCGCCAATACGCTAACTTTACAAGTGAAAAAATGCGTTCCTCGCTGCAGTCAGTTTCAAAGTCCCCTCTCCTCTCCGCTTTGATTAGTTTTCTATATTCCACATATATTCCTGTCATGAGCGCTGCAAACACGGATAGGAAGCTTGTACTCAAACTCCCCATTTAGCACCTGTGGCAAGCAGTCGAGGCAGAGGGACCGTGAGAACAGGGCGTCAGTGATAATGAACGCCAGCTGCGTGCTGCACCGGTCTTGTGTCTCATGGAGGAGGATGCATAAAAGGAGGAGCTACGACAGTGAAGGACGAGGGAGGACCAGGGCTGGATTTTATGTTTTATTATGTGTTTGTGTAACGGGTAGATGTTATCTGAAAAAAAAAAGATTATTTTCGGAGACTTTTATTTTGACGGGTGAACTGGTTTTCGGTGTTCGGAGTGAAAAGAAGAAGCAGAGCGCGGTGAATGAGAGTGACGCACAAAGAGATTGAGTGATATGTGTCGTGTTCGAGGAGCTCGTCCGATAAAGTTACTTCACGGAAGTTAATCGGGGCTTTAGTCGAATAAAGGACGACAGCATCAAGTAAATTTGTGAACTGTATCCCACGTTTCGTCGTGAAAGAGTTTTTATGTTTTTATGTTTTTTTTTTTTTTGTCAATTCATATCAAGGAGGAATTCAGGAGAATAACCAGTTTCATTGGAGCAGAGTTTTATGTACAAACTTGACCATTACACAACAAAACTTATTGCCCTGATGATGACCAAGGGAGGTGTCATCGGGACCAAGCTGAGGCCATTTAAGACTGAGCCGGGTATATATGTATACTTTTTTAAAAACTGCTTTTAGGACAACTCCTCCTGCTTGTAATGTACACAGTATTGACACATTATCAATCTGTTCACAGAACCAAAGCATTGAGATGAGACGTGAAACTGTCATCCGCAGCCTTATCTTGTACCTCGGCGAGAAAGAAGAAGAGCTATTTGAAGATTGCCCGGTAAAGCATGATTTTCTTTTGTGTCATAAAAATAATTTTTAAGTACAAGTGAAAAAGTAAGACATAAACATGAAGATTTTCCACTAAACAATGGTCCAAATTATGTGCAGTCACAACTTAAACGTAATCTGGATATTACAAAGGCATAGGGTTTCCTGACACTGTAAAGGTGCAGGCACTGTGAATTGCAGCTCTCTTCTACTCATTTGTTTGTTTTTTTTACTTCTGTTGCCTCACTGTAAAACACATTACACTAAATTTATCATGATGCGAGTTAGGTTTAGTTATTTTTAGCAAGCATGTTCGTTCTGCACTGATAATTAGGGATGCACCGATATGGAAATTTTGGCCTATACCGATAACCGATAACTGTTTATATTTAGAAGCCGATAACCGATATGTTGGCCGATAAATACAAATTTTGGTATGAATTTTTCTGAGCCTGATTACAAAAACAAAAGGCAAACAAATACAGTGGACAACTGTTTTTATTTTAAAACTAAACTGCAAGGAAACATCGATTCCCAAAATCATATACTAAATGTAGCCAACTTTAAACCGATTTCTTAAAGGGGTGGTAAAGCACACTCTTTCGAAGGCTTGATTGTGTTTGTGGGGTGCACTGTAACATGTGTTCATGCTTCGTTTTTAAAAAAATGCAGTATTTTTCATATATTTTACCTTTATTCTACACTGCTCTGTCCCTCCTTGTAAAAACGGTCTGATGGTTTCCGGATTCTGTGAAGCCAGTCCCTCAAAAATACGCAATGGGCTCTGATTGGTTAGCTGGCCCAGTGTGCTGTGATTCGCTAACCGCCTAGTGTACGTTTCTCGAAAGCGTCACGCTCCTTACCTCTACAGGTAGCCTCAGGCTTTGCAGTGTTTCCCCTACCATTGTTTTGGGGGGGCGCCCCGCCCTCCCAAAACGACCCCCCGCCCCCCCTGAATGAATGACAAAAAATATTTGTCATTACGGTCGACAATAAGAATTGCCCGATGGTTCAGTGCCAGCGTGAAAGACACGCCCAGAGCTGCATCTTCACGGAAGTTGATCATTTGCGCATTTTTAAGCCTTGGCAATTTAAATATTCAAGCGCTCATAGACGAGAAAGTGTGTCTCTCAGTTTGATACTCGCGAAGGGCAACAACACACAAACACACACGCACGGCCACGTGTGTCGCAGCGCGTGAATATTCACACAAAATTATATCAAAATGACTGTCTTGTTGAGTATCATTGTAAACATAGTCGGTTAGGTCTTTTAAATGAACGTAAACATGAAATTTGCCAGTCACCGCCAGCATTTATGGTCATTTTCAAGTTTTAATGGTCCACAGAATATCTAAACATGCAATATATCAAAAGAAAGAACTGTTTTATTCCAGCTTCATATATTATTTTTTTAATCAACACTTGAATGTTGCAAGTTTCATGAAAAAGCAAAATTTTGAGCATAAAGCTGAAAAAAAATCAAGTTTTTGTAAAAGACTAACGTTACGTCCGAACGATGAACAAAACACAGATGTTGTAGATCGAGTTCATCAACACCCCAAAGCCTCACAGTCCTAGAACTCGTCCTGGGTTGACATTTCATTCAATAACATTAGGCAGTTGTGATTTATATGCTGTTTAATGGTGATGATCGCGTTATTTTACATAATGCATCTGCTTATGATAGCGCACGTTCCTTCTTCTTCGGCTGTTTTGAGATTCTGTTCTCGTGCAGGAAATGCGCTACAGCGCTCCCTACCGTATAACATTGAACACACATGGAAAGCCGGAAAATATCGTCATTGGCTATATAAATATTGAGATAACAAAAGACAAAAAAAAAAAAATCACTCACTGCTCTTGACTGAATAACTTTTAATAAGGGTTAATCTGTATATGCAGTGGCATATAATTTTATGCAGACTATGCAGTGATATTTTACATTTGATTACTATTTTTGTACCTGACAATCTAGTTTAGACCTACATGAAAATAACTGTTTATTTCATTTGTATATGTTTGTTCTGCTGTATTTATTTGTGCATTTGCTCATAATTTGATTACTTGTTCTTATTTTATTACTGATGGTCTTTAACAATATAAAAATATATATGAGTTAGGATATTAGTTTTTAGAGTCATAACCTTATTTATTAAGCTTATATGGCTCAAAAACAATACTAGGCCTATTTTATTTTATTTGTCTTTTTTTTTTTGTGGTGGGGTCAGTGAAAATTCTGACAGGGCAAGTAAAAAAAAACCCGAAAAAAATCCTTAGCATTGAGCCCTGAAATATATTCCACCCCAAAAAAACAACAACAAAAAAAAAAAACACGGATTTGCGTGTAGTAACTTTAATGGTAAAAATGTAAAAATGCAATGGAGAAGGTGACGAACCTAAACAGGCAAAAATTTTGTTTTTTTTCTTAAAAGCAACAAAATCCAGAGCAACAACTCAAGCAAAGCCAACCTCTGTTGTGTTGTAAATAGTTGTGTGATGTATAAATAAATGTTGTTTATATTTATTTACCAAATTAATTAATTTATTGTCTATGGCAACACCACGTATCCGTAACACTCCAGCTCCGCGACACTAGTAGTTTCGGGAGCCCCCCCCCCCCCCCCCAAAGCTGTAAACCGAGGGGAAACACTGCTTTGTGTACGCTAGCGTCAATAAAACCATACCAAGAGCCCGATTCAGACCCAGACAATTTTAGTGAAGATGATCGAGCAGAACCTGCTCAGTCCTCAAGAGTAAAGACTGCAGATCTATAGTGATCGCTCCTAAATGGCACTGTTACTTTTGTATTTTTAGAACGATTTGCCAAATATCTGTCGCAAGAACGGACATTAAACATTGCTAGTAGCCAAATCAAACACAGAACCATGTTTAGCATGCCTGTAGATAAACAATACATAAAAGCTCTAATCAAAGAATAATTTACACTAATGCCAAGTTCGCTGTTGAGATTTTAAACAGTTTGTAACGTTAGGTGTTTGTCGGATAACATTAAGTATGAATGAACATTTAACAAACTGGTTTGCAGAGCCAAACAGCGCTGTCATGTTTACTTCATTGCTACAACGTAGGCTACAATTAACAACACAAACTATTACAGGAAAACACATCGACGAAAAATAAATCACACTTACAGGTTGTAGCCCGTACTCGCGAAGATTGTGGAAGCTTTCCTCCGCGAATGTGCCGCGGTAGCCGCGCGTGCAGCTGAACTCGTGCAGCTGAAGGCTCATGTATTGCAAATACAGATGAATATAGTCCATTATGTCACATTTTCCGATCTTCTCCTCCTACCCCTGTCTGTCTCGTGCTTTGATTTATGATGGGCAGCATATATCCGATGCAAATGCGATCGTGTTCCCCTCATGTCTCTTACACACATGAATATGACGTTATATGTTAAACGCACTGCAACGCTGCCCCGTCCCTAGGAAGGCTGAAGAAAGTGGACCTGCAATCCGGATGAAAATAACAGCGTTTCGTCGGCATTGGCAACAGCACTCCAGCCTACTAACCACAACAACTATTCCCCGCAGCGATACAAAATGGCCCCCCCCTTATTTCATATTCTCGGAGGAGGGGTTTATGTAAATATTGGGACTGCTGATGTCAGCACACCCTGGGTGAATGTGTAGTAGTCCCTACCGGCCGTTTGCTGTAGTCCTTAGAAATCGATTTCTTTAAAAGCAAATATCTCCCTTTGCTTTAAACTTTGAACGTTGTAACTTTGAAGATGTTGTTTATGCTCAAACAGCAACATTACACACTAGCTAAAGTTAGAAAAGTGAAATCGTGGTTTACCACCCCTTTAACTTTTCAAATGAATTATACATTTCTATGGCCAACTTTCCTTTATAAAAATAAAATTTATTGTATATAAGTATTATATACTTTAAAAATAAAGTTTACAAGTCACTTAACAACATTAACATAAAGAATCAAAATATGCCATGGATAAATAAAATATGATGTTTACGCAGATCCAGCATGACTTTGTATGTACTTAAGAACAGGTAGGCCAATGAGAAATGATATGGGATTGTCTGACCATTTGGCGTGTGTGGAAGTGTGGAAAGTTTTTTTTAACGAAGAGAAGCATTTCCGCTTTTTCACACGCAAGTCTGTTTCTCTTTCCATCAATCACGTTTGATGCAGCTGAGAAGAGACGTTCGCTGTCTACACTCGTACAGGGAGCTGACAGGTATTTGCGTGCAGCTTGGGCCAGGGCTGGAAAACGGGGCGTATTGCTTTTCCAAAACTGCAGTGGGCTCTCATTCCTGGAAATGGGTGGCTCGCTGAGATATGCATTCATCTACAAAGAGGAATACAATGTGTATTACAATATTTCCTTCAATATAACACACATAAGCATGCAAAGTTGAATGCATGCAAGTATTACACTACTTGCAAGCATTCAACTTTGCATGCTTATGTGTAAAAAATAAATAAATTAAATGTGTAAAAAAAAAGAAAAGAACTTGCTGCCTTAAATTAAGTACAGTACACTTGTCAAAGTAATTTTGTCTTAAATTATATTAAAATGACTTTAATAAATGAGTTGAATCTTGTATAACTTATAAAAAATGTGAACATTGCTTAACTTATTTTGTAGTTATAGAGTTACAGTAATGTAAAAACATGTTGTCATGGCTTATTGATTATATTTTTTACAGTTAAGATGGGACATTAAATAATGTTTTGTTTTGTACTCTATATAACAGTCAAATTATGATAATTTCTTTCTTAAATGGTTAGGTAAAGCACTTTTGAATATGAAGGGGGAAAAAATGACCTGTTTTCCTACTGGAGTGTCTTCGTACGTCTTATGTTCCTTGGTCATGTTTTCTTCAAGAATTTCACCATACATGTCAAGCAGGGATGCTGCGCCTTCGTTGCTCTCTGTGTGTCTCTTTTTTAAAGGAGACTCTGTCTCGCGTCTCTCTTTCTCTGTGTTGTTTTCTGGTGCTGTCATCTTGTTCAGTTGTCTCAGCAGCATTTCTGTGGCTCGTTGTTTAGTGGCTTGATCAAAAAAATGATCTTTATACCTTGGGTCCAAGGTCGTTGCCAAGACGTACAAAGTTTTGGTGTATATGCTGTTAAACCGCTGCTTCACAGCCTCCAGAAGAGTCGTTTTAGTTGTCTTCACTCCACTATCTGTACTGAGACTCTTGTTCAGTAAACGTTTCAGAGCCTCAATAGAGGGAATCACGTCAGAAGTCGTTGCCGTGTGTGAACTTATTTCTCTCGTCAGTTCTTCGAAAGGTGCAAGGAGTGTTAATGCATTTTCCATAAGGCCCCACTGGTATGCGCTGAATGATGCGGGAAGCTCGTATTCTGCCCCAGAGACCAAGAGCCCGCTTCTGTGCTAACAAGCTCGACGTCATATAAAATGTACTGTTCCATCGTGTCGGAGTGTCTTGTTGGAGCCTCTTTTTTGGCAATCCTAGCGATGTCTGTATCTCTTCAAGTCGGGACATGGCGAGCTGAGAATGTTTGAAGTGTCCGACTATCTTTCTCCCTAACGCCATACAGTCGGAAATGCTGCGCTGGCTCAGAACTCCTTCATGTATGGCTAACTGAAGAGTATGAGCCATACAGCCAAGACTGTTCAGACCACAATCATCCATGGCTTTTGCCATGTTTCGGCCATTATCTCGCATCACAACATGCACCATGTCTTTCGTTATGTTCCACTGAGCTAACATGTTCTCAAATGCACGCGCTATAGCAGCGCCCGTGTGAGAGCCGGGGCATTCTTGTGCATGCAGCATTACTCTCCTCATCTCAAAGTTTTCCTCAATCCACTGAGCAGTAAGGCTCAACATACTCACTGGACTTACGTCGGAACTCCATATGTCAGTAGTAAAACTTATATCAGCCACATTTTTGTTCAAAAGCATGCGGATGTGTGTCGCTACTTCATTGTACAAAGCGGGGAGCGACACATCAGCGAAGTACCGCCGGCTAGGGAGGGAGTAGCGCGGTTCAATAAACTCGATTAGCCGACGAAATCCATGGTCTTCAACAATGCTAAAAGGTTGGTCATCAACTGCAATCATTTCCATAACTTTGCTTGTGATTGATTTTGCTTTGACGCTGTTCTTGTCAAATTTCCTCGTACTGTCAAGTGTTTGTTGTACTGACTTGT
Organism: Romanogobio albipinnatus; assembly: GCA_023566225.1. NCBI lineage: Eukaryota > Metazoa > Chordata > Actinopteri > Cypriniformes > Gobionidae > Romanogobio > Romanogobio albipinnatus. The sequence continues at coordinate 19,894,840 of CM042256.1, read as the reverse complement.
TGGTAAGGGCTAACGTTGCCGCTGTATGTTTGGCAGTGACTTTTGTCTCATAGTCTTTATACATTTCGGCATGGCGAAACTTTAGATGGCTTATTAAATTTGTTGTTAAGTTTTTTGTTCTACTGCCTCCTCGCATTACCTCACATTGGCAGCTGTTGCAAATTGCAATTTTGATGTCCTCTTTTTTCACCGTGAAGAACTCCCATACTGCCGACATCTTGCCTTCACTCTAGCATAAACTCTTCCAAAGCGCACTCGCGCGTGCGTCTGCTGCGTGCGACGAAACACGTCATGCGGAAGGCACCAATAAAAACGCTTGTGTCCAGCAGGATACATCTTTAGTAGCTCAACCGGCAGAAATAATCCATAATTTATCGGTTTTGATATATCGACCTAATTTTCTTATCTGACCGATAACGATAACACTAAAAATAGCCATTTATCGCCGATAACGATATGGCGCCGATATATCGTGCATCCCTACTGATAATGAATCTATTTTGTATTTGTTTCTCAATAGAATTGTGTTCTTTCTTTCTTTCTTATAAACTAAGGAGGACACTCGCAGTGATGCGTACATATCCTTAAGATACTGGTCATCCATGGTGCTGATCGAGAGGATCCAGTCGATGTGTCCATCCTTTTGGAAGGTAGGGAGATGTTTCAAGGGTGCTAAAGCTTGCACACTGCTGATGGGGCTTATTTATGCCCTCAACCTGGCATACCCCCCAACACTGCCCTACACCTTTGAGGTGTTCCAGAAACTTTTCCTGGACCTGGATGGTGGTAAGATGTCCCCAAAAGTGCAATCTTTAAAGTTGAAACTGCTCTCCTAAATGCTATTGGCATGGCATGTGCTATACAATCGAGGCTGTTGACAGAGGCAAAGGCCAAAGGAAGAACTATCTAGAACTGTTAATGTGTTATGGTTTTAAGAGCATAAAGAGCACTTAGTGTCGGGTCGAATGCTGTTACTGCATTGTTTCATTGAATTGTAAGATTCTGATTGGGTATTTGACAAATATAATTCCAGATCTGTGTTGGAGTAGAATGGATTTTCCTTTTCTTTAGGGGAAATTTTGTTTTATTTTTACAGAACAGCAGACTCTTGAATGAGCATTAAGGAAAAGTGACCATTCTGTTTCAGTTGGACTATGCATGTGCTAGTCATTAATGTTACTTATGCCACTGTTGGCTGCTGAGGTTTAGTTGAACCGTACAAGGTTCATTCTACAGTTATTGTAAACTATCAGAGAGGTTAATGTACCTTAACTACTGATCAGTTTATGTGATTTGATGGTTCATTGTGAATGTTGACATAATAAACTGTTAAACTTTATTTTATGTATTTGTGATTTGTGAAATATTTGATGCAGAGAAAATTATTACATTTATTTGGTAACACTTAAAAAAAGCAACATTTACATAACAATAGTGAGTAAAATAAATTCATTAAACTAAGTAATTCAAAATGTGAAATGGACAGACATTATAAAATCTACTTAATTACTTCATAACAGTAAATATTACAGATTTATAAAATTAAAATTACCTTAAAATTCAATTTACTTAGATTTACTTAACTGGTAAGTTAAATATAATTAAGTAACATTTACTTAATGTCTTCGCAAATGTTATATTTAATAGTTAAGTACATTTTACTTGATACCTCAAGTAAGTTGTACTTGATATCACAGCAGTAAAATTTAATAAGAAAAATTGAGTGCAAATTGTTACAATGATTTTATCAAGTAAATCCTACAAGTTATTTTTATCAAAACGTTTGGCTATATATATATATATATATATATATATATATATATATATATATATATATATATATATATACACAGGGAGTGCAGAATTATTAGGCAAATGAGTATTTTGACCACATCATCCTCATGTTGCATGTTGTCTTACTCCAAGCTGTATAGGCTGGAAAGCCTACTACCAATTAAGCATATTAGGTGATGTGCATCTCTGTAATGAGAAGGGGTGTGGTCTAATGACATCAACACCCTATATCAGGTGTGCATAATTATTAGGCAACTTCCTTTCCTTTGGCAAAATGGGTCAAAAGAAGGACTTGACAGGCTCAGAAAAGTCAAAAATAGTGAGATATATTGCAGAGGGATGCAGCAGTCTTACAATAGCCAAGCTTCTGAAGCGTGATCATCGAACAATCAAGCGTTTCATTCAAAATAGTCAACAGGGTCGCAAGAAGCGTGTGGAAAAACCAAGGCGCAAAATAACTGCCCGTGAACTGAGAAAAGTCAAGCGCGCAGCTGCCAAGATGCCACTTGCCACCAGTTTGGCCATATTTCAGAGCTGCAACATCACTGGAGTGCCCAAAAGCACAAGGTGTGCAATACTCAGAGACATGGCCAAGGTAAGAAAGGCAGAAAGTCGACCACCACTGAACAAGACACACAAGCTGAAACGTCAAAACTGGGCCAAGAAATATCTCAAGATTTTTCTAAGGTTTTATGGACTGATGAAATGAGAGTGAGTCTTGATGGGCCAGATGGATGTGCCCGTGGCTGGATTGGTAAAGGGCAGAGAGCTCCAGTCCGACTCAGACGCCAGCAAGGTGGAGGTGGAGTACTGGTTTGGGCTGGTATCATCAAAGATGAGCTTGTGGGGCCTTTTCGGGTTGAGGATGGAGTCAAGCTCAACTCCCAGTCCTACTGCCAGTTTCTGGAAGACACCTTCTTCAAGCAGTGGTACAGGAAGAAGTCTGCATCCTTCAAGAAAAACATGATTTTCATGCAGGACAATGCTCCATCACACGCGTCCAAGTACTCCACAGCGTGGCTGGCAAGAAAGGGTATAAAAGAAGAAAATCTAATGATATGGCCTCCTTGTTCACCTGATCTGAACCCCATTGAGAACCTGTGGTCCATCATCAAATGTGCGATTTACAAGGAGAGAAAACAGTACACCTCTCTGAACAGTGTCTGGGAGGCTGTGGTTGCTGCTGCACGCAATGTTGATGGTGAACAGATCAAAACACTGACAGAATCCATGGATGGCAGGCTTTTGAGTGTCCTTGCAAAGAAAGGTGGCTATATTGGTCACTGATTTGTTTTTGTTTGGTTTTTGAATGTCAGAAATGTATATTTGTGAATGTTGAGATGTTATATTGGTTTCACTGGTAAAAATAAATAATTGAAATGGGTATAAATTAGTTTTTTGTTAAGTTGCCTAATAATTATGCACAGTAATAGTCACCTGCACACACAGATATCCCCCTAAAATAGCTAAAACTAAAAACCACTTCCAAAAATATTCAGCTTTGATATTAATGAGTTTTTTGTGTTCATTGACAACATGGTTGTTGTTTAATTATTAATGTTGTAAAATTAATCCTCAAAAATACAACTTGCCTAATAATTCTGCACTCCCTGTATATATATATATATATACATATATACATACGTGCTGTGTTAACGTGAGACTCTTATCGGGCGATAAAAAAATATTGCCATTAATCTATTCTCAAAGTTGGGTTGGGAGCTGGGTCTATACTATGCAAGCTATGATGACTTTCACCTTGATATTTTAGCGCGGATGTACACCTAGCCAAATTGCACTGTAGGGGGCGAATTTGCCTACTATGAAATTATCACATCAAACGTGATGTGCTAACATGGATGCAGCTATGAAGCCGCCGGGTTTGCTTCAGGGAAAATTAGTTTTTAAGAAGCTTCCCGATGGAAACCTCGACAAGACTAAGGTTGTTTGCACCTTGTGCAATGTGGAATTAGTAGGAGTTCTTCCAGTCTCAAGTACCACCTAAACGCAAACGCAAAGCATCCCTTAGCTAATGCCGAAGATGCTGGGCCAAGCACTGATGTTGCGCAGGGGAAGAGTAGTCGTGAATAAACAGTTAATAAACACAAGTACATTTTATTGAACATAATTTATTTTCATCACCAATTATCATAGTAGAAGAGCTTTCTCAAGCAGTTTGTGATGCATTTTGGAAACAGGAGATGAGCCCCTGGTCTAATGCGCCACCTGGCTTGAGAACCCCGTTCTCAAAGACTTACTTTTAGTCATTATTTGGGTAGCACACATATTCTGAATGCCTTCGGCAGAATTTAAATAAGCCATTTTAATCTAGATTAATCTAGATCAGTGGTTCTCAAACTTTGTATACCAAGTACCACCTCAGAAAATATTTGGCTCTCCAAGTACCACCATAATGACCAACATTAAAATACAGTAGCATAGTAGGCCTAACTATTCAGCTACAGCTCAGCACAGTTAAAAAACAAGGCAGTTTATTCCTAATATGGATATTTATTGTTGTCAGCCACTTTAACATTGTAAATACACAGTTTGTACATTAACACTTTACTGTGCTTATATACAGGTAAATAAAAATAATTAAATAATGATTAAATTAAAATGTGTTGTAAAGTTAAATTAAAACTGTATTGTACTTAAATGTAAAACAAAAACTTTACTCAAATAAAGATTAAATTAAAATGTATGTTTTAACATTAATTTATTTAGTGATTCCTCTGCGTACCACTAGAGGCAGCCTCGTACCACACTCGTACCACACTTTGATTACCACTGATCTATATTAATTCCAAGATTACAGTGAGATTAATCTAGATTTAAAAAAATGTATCTATGCCCACCACTAATATATATATATATATATATATATATATATATATATATATATATATATATATATATATATATATATATATATATATATATATATATATATATATATATATATATATATATATATATATTTTTTTTTTTTTTTTTATGGAAAGAGGCTTTACATTTCCAACATATGTTCTAAGGGGTTGATCAATCATAACAGACTGGGTCAGCTGACCAATGAGAGCAGACTGGGCTTTTCAGAAAGGCAGACTTTAAAGAGACAAAAGACTACAAAAGAGTGTTTCAGGCAAAGGGTGAAATAGGTGCTGCAGCAATGTGCAGCATGATAAAAAATAATGTGTTTAAATCATGTAATTATATTCTAGCAGACCCCAAAAATAAAATTATACTTGTAAGTGAGCATTATATTGACACTTTAATATCATTTTATAAATACCTACTTTATATTTTATTCTGGTATGAGGGCTGCTATAGGTAAGAGGTTGAATGCTTACGTGGACAAAATGAAGACTGATTTTGTGGATCTATAGCTGTTGTCTGCTTTGAGTAATAAGCTGAGTCAAGCACATCATGAAGACGGCATTTCAATCAGAGCAAAAATCAATTCCCATCAATTTGAATCTGGCTGCACAGAGAAGTCCCTTCATGTGAGCCTCAGAGGACAGCCAAAGTGTGTGTGACAAGAGACCAAAAGACAGCGCCATTAACCTACGTTGTCCCACAAGCTTTCAATCAACCTCCTCCTGTCCTCCCTCGCGTGGATGCATGTGTGAATGTAATGACTGATTGCAAAGTGGGTACAGCACTGATTTACAATACCGTTGTGTAGGGTGACCATAGAGGGGATTACTGTCACATTATACACCCATTTTAGAGTCTGGATGATCATTTCTAGCTTTCATCCATCCTTTGTAACCATTGATATACTGCAAATCTAAGGGTGATCATTGCTGAGTACAGGTGAGAGTAACATTTATGAAGATATTAATACAAATGGACATGAAAATTGTCTTTATGCATTAAATTAATGTTATGGATTCAAATCATGTTAAACTCAATCAACAGCATTAAATACACGTGACAGATCAGCATTTTCTGTGTGTGAACCCCCACTCCCCTTGGATTAATAAAACTGTACTAATATCATTCATACACATACCCACATACATACATATCTCCAACGCTCATTCACAATAGTGATCGATTCTCAATACCGGCAGGAAATGAAGTGAACTGAGGTAAATGAGGGGAACTGAGGTGCCCTTGAGCAAGGCACCTAACCCCCAATATCTCCCCGGGTGCCACAGCAAAATGGCTGCATACTGCCCCGGGTGTGTGTCCCCGGTTTTGCAGTGTGTATGTGTGTGTGTGTTCACTACTCACTGCTCCTATAATGTGTGTGCACTTACTTGTAAGTATATTGTAAGTATGTGTATATTGTTTAAAGCTGTGAGAACTACACTCACATTGTGTAAATTATTTATTGTTTATTGTAGAGTTACTGTGCGTGAGTAATTGTGGGCGCATCAGATGATGTAATCTGATGCTGCTTTAAATGTTGTATCATGACTACTATGTTGCTCGGAACTGTACCTAAGAATTTCACCTTCTGTTGCACTTGTGTATATGGCTGTGTGACAATAAAGTGATTTGATTTAATTTGATTTTATTTGATTTGGATCGGGTTAAATGCAGAGGACAAATTCCGAGTTTTCAATATTTGGCTTTCATTTTCATGTCACGTTTTTACGTGTATACTGTTTTGTTTTTTCTTCAAATGTTTAATAAGAAATCCCCTCATCACAGGGCCTAGGAAAGTATTCCCAGTTATTATCTGTGATAACAGACCATTACCTTTTAATACATTTAATAACTTTATATAATATTGATTTAGTAATTTTAAAATAGACATTGTAGACTTTATTTGCATTAACACATTTTCTTCAGAGATTTAAGTCTATGGTAAATCCATTTGGAGGGGAAGTTCACATGAGTGCAAACATGAGGATTAATGTTGGAGCTAATGATGAAGCATGTCTAATGTGATAACTGATAAACGACTTTCAAATTCCTTTTCATTTCAATGTCACCCAAACCTTGTTTGATCACCTCACAATTCAGCTGCAGCCCTGGCTGTGTGCGTGGAAAAATCCAGTAAGTGCATACAGCTGTGTTTCATTAGACCTGAAGACAGAAGCATCCATCTTTCTTCATGTCTGATTCCCCATTCCACTACAACATGGAAGTTTTGCCCTTGATAGACTCAAACCAAACCAAAGTCCGGCTAAGCCTATGAATGACTGACAAAAGGCCATCACTTCTAACTCAGAAGGATCCTTCAAAATCTCATCTTGCCATCTTTCATAGATCACATAAAAGTAGAAAACAAAGAGAATACCATAACACTAGTTTCTGAAGCACTTCAGAGAGAGCATTTGTCAGTTGGCCATATCTCAACCCATCATTTGTCTTCCTCTTAACATCCTTTTTTGGGCCGAAGGATCAGTTATTGTGTCAAAATGTGGAGATAAATGAGTGTAATTCTTTTGGATTTCAGTTTAAATTTGAACAGATTGCAATACTCAAGCCAATAGTATTCTGGAATGTGTTAAAGAAATTATTTATGAACTATTTCAGACTGTGCCTCATTCATTCGTAACAACTGAAAAATTCTGGAAACAGACAAGTCGAGTAGTAGCAAACTTATATCCAGCACAACCTATCTTCATTCTGAACTTTCTTCATTCTGATAATCTTGCATTAACTCAAATGTTTAAAGAAATATTTTATTTGATCATTATTTATTCACTGTCATGCCATTCCAAGCCCATATGCTCATCCTCAGACAGGCTGTTGTGTGTGTGTGTGTGTGTGTGTGTGTGTGTAAACAATAGTTGCATAATATTAATATAAACCACTATATTTTATAGTGCATAATTGCAAAACATATTAACCTAAATATATAATCATAATTTAGGTTACAATTTTGTTATGTAATGCTGAACATAAAGGGTTCAGGAGCTTGTGTCCTAGTTTTACTGAGGAAGGCTGATATGAGTTCAGTTATAATTAAAGTGATTTACCAAATGCATTGAGTATACTTCAAGGGATACTGGAGAGAAGTATTTAGTTGTACAATGTCTATCATTAAATTAATCATTAAAAGAGGAAACAGGTTTTCAGTGGCAGCTGGGATCAGTTCAAAAACCTTTATTCTTTTTCTGTTGTCCATTTTCCATTGATCACACCAGCTGAAAAAAGAATATTTCAGATTTTCACGACATTTTCAGACATGTGCTTATACAATTCTTGGAGACTCAGAGATGTTAAAATCAACATTAGAACGTGAATCCTTGCCCTTCTCAAGCAATGCTTACTTGAAACTTTGACAGTATTTTGGAAAATTCACATTCGCCAGCTAGTATTGACATGACTATGCAAATATTTAACCTGGCTAAAAATAGATTTCCAGAATCATTTTGCTTTTGCACTGCTGTATCAAACCTGTATGACTTTTTTTTCTCTTTTTTTTCTTCTTCTGTGAAACATAAAACGATAATTTTATTTTTAATAAAAAGATGATTTAATGAATATGGGTGAATACAATACAATAAAATATAATGTCAGTATACACCAGGAGTCAATTTAATGCTAGCACCAAAAAGAAGTTACATTTACATTTATGCATTTAGCAGACACTTTTATCAAAGGGACTTACAACTGAGGAGTACAGGAAGCGATCCATCATGAGGAGGCAGCGAAACACAGAAAGTGCCTTAAGTACTAAGTTTGGACATTGAACAGAGCATCATACACTAGGGCAGGGAAGAAGGAGAGGAAAATAGAAGGAAAATAAGGAAAATTATTATTATTATTTTTTTTAAGATAAGGTTAAGTGCTAGTGGAAGAGGTGAGTTTTCAGCTGTCGTTTGAATGTTGTCAGTGATTCTGCAATTCAGATGGAGGTGGGAAGATCGTTCCACCAGCAGGGAACGGTGAATGTAAATGTTCTGGAGAGGGATAAGTTATCCTATACAGCTGGGGAAAAACAATGTTTAAGCGGTCATACTGTTAAACAAAATAACAAACGATAGACTCTAGGCCATCAGCGGTCGTTTAGCGTTCATGTAGCCAGCTGTGTGGATGTGCCGCTGGCTCTTATGTAGATAGTGGTTAAACATGAGATAATTAATTTGGGGTGTATCAAACAGACAATCTTTGGTCTTATTGATCTGTTACTTGTTCCAGAGCAAACCAATTTGGGTTAAGGGAAAAATTAAGTGTGATAACTTTATATTTAAATTTAGGCTGTTTATCTTAAGGCAGGGGCAGCGATATATTATATTTACACTAAATTAAAATAACATATTTTCTTAGTGATAGATGATATTTACACTAAGTGCAAATAGCTGCAGATGCTATTTACTTAGTGAAATAGCATACTAAGGGAAAATAGTGATATATTCTATTTACACCATGCAAAATAGCAGTTATTTGCAATATGTGTAAATAGTAGTATATTTTACTTTGACAGATACATACTATTTGCACCTCAGTATTGTTGTACATTAAAGGGATAGTTCACCCAAAAATGAAATTTTCTGTCATCATTTACTCACCCTCAAGATGTTCCAAACCTATCAAAATATCTTCTTTTGTGTTCAGCAGAACAAAGAAACTCATTCAGGTTTGGAACAACTTGAGGGTGAGTAAATGATGCCTATCCCTATCCCTTTAACAGGTTGCAATAATAACAGAGTGTAAAGATTATATTTATAAAAAAAAAATAATGGATGCTGTCTTAATGGAACAATAAAAGCATTTTGTTAGGCACTTTATTTCCACTTTTAGAACACTCCCAAGGCGTCAAAATTCGAAGCAAGTGCCTTCCACGTCACAATTGCTGTATTTGCTCAGCGTATTACACACTTACAAGTGGATACATTTCGATTCTGTAGTTATTTTTGGATTTATAATTTTACTGGTTAAGATAATTGTATTTGAATTATAACACGGGCTGTTTTTGCCACCCGTCCGCACTCAATTGTTATTGGTATTGCTGGATATTTCACTACTCGTGAGTCATAGTTTCGCTTTGGAGCTGAGCCATTGACAGGCTGTTCCCTTGATTGTTTGGGAGAATTACAAAGGTGGACAGAACATATATAAAGTCAGGTCGGACAGTTAGTCGTGAGAAGAAGCGTGCTGACAGTGAAAGGAGCGCATATTGAAGCCGTATGTAAGTGTTTTTTCGAATTACTCAGTTTGCTGTATTTGCTCAGCGTATTACACACTTACAAGTGGATACATTTCGATTCTGTAGTTATTTTTGGATGAAATTCCATTCCAATTGGTCTCTGGAATTGCCAGTCTGCTGTAAACAAAGCAGACTTTATTTCATCTCTGGCCACTCACTCACATCTCAGTCTCATGGCTCTAACTGAAACCTGGATCAAACCAGAAGACACTGCCACTCCTGCAGCTCTCTCAAATAATTACACTTTTTCACACACCTCTCGCCCGATTGGGAGGGGCGGAGGTACTGGTTTGCTCATCTCAAAGGATTGGAAATTTGAGCCCATTCCTTCTCTATCTGGCAACTGCTCATTTGAATCACACTCAATCACTATCACTCACCCTGCTAAAATCCATATTGTAGTTATTTACCGCCCTCCAGGTCAACTGGGTAACTTCTTGGAGGAACTGGATATTTTGCTCTCTCACTTCCCCGAGGATGGTACTCCTCTGGTACTGCTCGGCGACTTCAACATCCACCTTGATAAGTCCCAGGCTGCTGACTTCACCACTCTTCTGGCCTCATTTGACCTTAAGCGAGTATCTACTACAGCTACTCACAAATCGGGTAACCATTTGGACCTTATCTACACACGCTACTGCTCCACAGACGTCACTTTAGTTACTCCATTGCACACCTAAGATCACTTTCTCATCACTCTTAACCTCCTACTGACTCCTGCCACAACACATACTCCTCCTCAGATCACCTTTCGCCGTAATCTACGCTCGCTCTCTCCCTCTCGTCTATCCACTATGGTTTCATCCTCACTCCCTCCACCTTCTGAGTTCTCAGCTCTGGACACTAACAGTGCTACTGACACTCTTTGCTCCACTCTAACATCTTGCTTAGACAACTTCTGTCCCGTTTCATCCAGGCCAGCCCGCACCACCCCCTCTGCCCCCTGGCTGTCTGATGTTCTTCGCGAACATCGCTCTGGTCTCAGGGCGGCAGAGAGGAAGTGGCGCAAAATTAAAAACACTACTGACCTGACCCTGTATCAGTCTCTCCTCGCTTCTTTCTCTACTAACGTCTCCACTGCTAAAACTACATACTACAACAACAGAATCAACAACTGCCCTGACTCTTGTGCACTTTTCAGAACATTCTCCTCGCTCCTTTGTCCCCCTCCCCCCTCCTTCATCAACTCTTACAGCTGATGACTTTGCATCATTTTTCACAAACAAAACATCCTCCATCAGCAGCCAATTCTCCACACCGCAAACCGACACGCACATCTCAAAAACTATCACACATACGCTTCCCTCCTTCTCTCTGCTCTCCGAAACAGATGTCTCCAAACTCATCCTTTCCAATCATCCCACTACCTGTCCGCTTGATCCTATCCCCACTCACCTCCTCCAGGCCATTTCTTCTTCTGTTACTCCTGCACTCACTCACATTGTTAACACCTCTCTTCACACCGGGACCTTCCCCACAGCATTTAAGCAGGCTCGGGTAACCCCACTGCTTAAGAAACCTTCTCTTAACCCAGCACTTTTAGAAAACTACAGACCAGTATCCCTTCTGCCTTTCATTGCAAAGACACTTGAGCGAGTTGTGTTTAACCAGCTCTCCACGTTTCTTGAACAGAACAACCTCCTGGACAGCAATCAATCCGGCTTCAAAAGCGGCCACTCAACTGAGACTGCCCTACTCTCGGTTACGGAGGCACTGAGACAGGCAAGAGCGGCATCCAAATCCACAGTACTTATCTTACTGGATTTGTCTGCTGCTTTTGACACAGTTAACCACCAGATCCTCCTGTCAACTCTCATGAAGATGGGCATCTCAGGAACTGCTCTCCAGTGGCTAAAGTCTTACCTCTCAGGTAGGTCCTTCAGGGTGTCATGGAGAGGTGAAGTGTCTAAGTCACATCATCTAGCCACTGGAGTTCCACAGGGCTCAGTGCTTGGACCACTTCTCTTCTCCATCTACATGTCATCACTGGGATCTGTCATTCAGAAACATGGCGTTTCCTATCACTGCTATGCCGACGACACTCAACTCTACTTCTCATTTCAACCAGATGATCCCACGGTTGGTGTTCGTATCGCCGCCTGCCTAACAGACATTTCTGCCTGGATGAAGGAACATCACCTGCAACTCAACCTTGCAAAGACAGAACTGCTTGTGGTCTCAGCCAACCCAGCACTTCATCACAATCTCTCCATTCAGCTAGGATCATCAACCATAACTCCGTCCAGGACAGCCAGGAATCTTGGAGTTGTGATTGATGATCAGCTAAAATTCACTGACCACATTACTGCAACAACCCGGTCCTGCAGATCTGCGTTATACAACATTAGGAAGATTAGACCCTTCCTATCAGAGCATGCCACACAACTCCTGGTCCAAGCTCTTGTTCTCTCCAGACTGGACTACTGTAATGCTCTTCTAGCGGGCCTTCCGGCATGTACTGTCAAACCCTTGCAACTGCTCCAGAATGCAGCGGCAAGGGTGGTCTTTAATGAGCCGAAGAGAGCACACATCACGCCTCTCTTCATCAGTCTCCACTGGCTCCCAATAGCAGCTTGCATCAAATTCAAGACACTGGTGCTCGCCTTCAAAGCAACCACTGGCTCTGCACCAAGATACCTAAACTCGCTTGTGCAGACTTACACTCCCTCCAGGAGCTTACGTTCTGCCAGTGAACGACGCCTTGTGGTGCCATCCCAAAGAGGCATGAAATCACTCTCACGGACCTTTTCCTGGACCGCACCCACCCTGTGGAATGACCTGCCTATCTCAATTCGAGCAGCCGAGTCTGTAGCCATTTTCAAAAAACAGCTAAAGACACATCTCTTCCAGCAGTACCTTACCAATCAAGATTAGCACTTAACATTCTATTCATTTTCTGTCTGTCTGTCTGTCTATTTAAAAAAAAAAAAAAAAAAAAAAAAAAAAACCTTCTGTCCTATGTGTTCTGTGCTAGATTAACAGAGACTTGTTACAGCACTTACGTACTGTTACATACTGTTGCCCTTGACTGTTCTAGCTGCTTCTATTGCTCTCATTTGTAAGTCGCTTTGGATAAAAGCGTCTGCTAAATGACTAAATGTAAAAAATGTAAATGTAATGAAAACGCCAAAGGGCATGGGAATGTTATCATCACGATGATCATATATTGGGTTATGATTTTGCCATTATGACATGTTGGAGTGTAATTCTCAAATTAATCAGCCAGCATAATTGTATTTACATTTATTTTATTTACACTATTTAGAAATGTTTTAAAATGTAACCCAACCCCATTCCATCCCTAAACCTACCCATTTGTGTGTTATATGATATAAAACGATACTCGGTTACTTAACGTAACCTCGGTTCTCTCTAGAAGAGGGAACGAGTATTGCGTAAGTTCCTTACGCTATGGGAAAGTATTCTTTCTTCGAGATTTCTGAAAAACCCAAAATTATCCTTAATTTTGTAACATTGTCAACGCAGTGCGGCAGCCTGGCAGACCATAGCAGGCTATTCCAGCGTGCTATTGGCTGCTCTGCTGGCAACTGCAGCAGCCTATCGGTGAGCCCGCGTGACGTGGCGACCAATGAGGGCGCTTCGCGCCCACCTGGCTTCATTTGCCTACAGGTGGGGCGTGGCCACGTGTATATAAGCAGGGCTCACGGGCTGCATATTCGGTTTTCGTAGTTCTGAAGCGTAAAAGCCCGCGGGGCGCACGGCAAGGAACGCAATACTCGTTCCCTCTTCTAGAGAGAACCGAGGTTACGTTAAGTAACCGAGTATCGTTCTCTTACGAGAGGTTCTCTCGTATTGCGTAAGTTCCTTACGCTACGGGAACATATTGTCAACGCCGTGCGCGCCTCGCATACAGCATATGTATCCCAGGGAACCGGGGACCATAACACTGCTCGGGCAGGGTGGCCGGTAAGGAAAACGGGCCACCACATATACAGACACTTCATTCGGACTGACGGGTGGTTACGACGGGTGGTTACAACACCCTGTCCCATGAATGAGGGAACGGCACCTGCCGGTCTCCTTCAAATTCACCACACCTTGTCTCATGAATGAGGGAGCGGCAACGCCGGTCGCCTTCAAATTCACAATATCTTGTTATATGAGTGAGGTAACGGCACCGCCGGTCACCTTCAAACTCACAACAGCTTGTCTCGTAAATGAGGGAACGGCACCGCCGGTCTCCTTCAAATTCACATGAGCCTAGTACCGAACTTACTACCAGTATGTGAGCTATGTCTGCGCAGAACCACTGGGCAGAACCAACAGCCCTATTGGAGCACAGCCGCAGCTGAGGCCATACGTCCCAGCATCCTCTGAAAAAGCTTGAGAGGTGCGATTTTGCCCGGCCGGAAGTACGCAGCCATGCGCCGAACTTGGCGCGCGCGATGGGGTGACAGGCGGGCTGACATTGCCACAGTGTCCAGATTCAAACCCAGGAATGAGGTTGATTGCGTGGGCACTAATGAGCTCTTGGTCCAATTGACCGTGAGCCCTAGGCTGTCCAGATGGCTGAGCAGCATTGCCCTGTGGGCAAGGAGCTCGGCCTCCGACTGCGCCAGGATGAGCCAATCGTCCAGATAGTTCAATACTCGCATCCCTCGATTTCTCAGAGGAGCGAGGGCCGCGTCCATGCACTTCGTAAATGTACGGGGTGCTAGTGACAGGCCGAACGGAAGGACGGTGTATTGATAAGCCTGGCCGTCGAAGGCGAATCGTAAGAATGGCCTGTGACGCGGCGTTATCTTGATTTGAAAATATGCATCTTTCAAATCTAGGGAGATTAGCCAGTCTCTCGGGCGAATATGCGCGAGGATCTGCTTGGTCGTGAGCATCTTGAACGATCTTTTCATGAGAGCTTTGTTCAGACGCCTCAGATCCAGAATCGGTCTGAGCGACCCATCCCTTTTTGGCACGAGAAAATACCGGCTGTAAAAGCCTGACTCGCTCATAGAATGGGGAACCGGTTCTATAGCCCCTTTGCACAGCAGCGTGGCTATTTCTGCTCGAAGTAGATGTGCTACTTCCTCGCTCACTCTCGTCTCTGTATCTACACACTGTATCTCTGCCGCTTCGAGCGGGGAGTGGCTTGTGTGCGGCCCTACACTCATCGCTCCGGCCACCCTGGGCGGAAAACAAATGGTGTGTGGCGCGGCGCGTGGCGCCTGAGGCATAATGTTCGCGAAAATGTGTGAGCGCGTTTGAGCGGGCACAACTCTTACGCGTGGAACATGACCGGTTAAGAGTGGCTGTGTGACAGCGCGTGTGGTGGTTAGTCGTGGACGCAAACAAGCGGACACGTGACCTAACTCTAGCACTCGAGCGGCCGGTGGCCGCTTTATGTGAGTGGGGGACACGGGGTTTATAGTGCTTGTGTGCAGGGGTGAACACAGAAAAGTGGGCACATTCACTGCATTTGAAACACATACGGCGTGAGCCGTGCAACCAGAAATAATGCAACTTTTGTGATTTCTCTGGTTCGCCGTAAAAACGGCGGTTATTGACAGGCGAGAAGGCATTTTTGCCGGCTCGTTGGCTGCGTGAAATCCATCTGCAGCAGCCACAGTGGTGGGGGCTGACAGGAAAGAGAGTTTTGACGGTGGTCCGGCCGCGGCGGGACTTAACCGTCGTTTCTTGCCTCTGGCTAGGAGGACTTTGGAGGCTCGGGCTTCAGCGCGATCCTAGGCCGGGGGCCCCGAGGTGGAGGCGGCTTACCACGGCTGGAAGAGCGCGATCTGGGGCGGCCGCTCGGTCTTCGCTGAGACGAAGGGGGCCGCGCTGGGCGCTGCGCGGAGCTCGTTGCTGGCTGGTCACGAGGACGGCGAGCAACGGAGCTATTGCTAGCGCCGGGGCGTCGAGGCAGGAAAAGGTTCATGGCCTGCGTCGTTTTCTGCACTTCGGAGAAACGGTCGACGATCCCCTTGACCGCTGGTCCAAAGAGCCCAGACGGGGAGAGCGGGGCATTTAGGAAGGCTGCGCGCTCTGTTTCTCGCATGTCCGCGAGCGTGAGCCAGAGGTGGCGCTCAGCTACCGTGAGGGAGGCCATAGAGCGTCCGAGGGCCTGTGCTGCGGTCTTGGTGGCGCGAAGGGAGAGATCCGTCGCGCTTCGCAAATCCGTGATTAACTCAGCGTCACAGCATTTCTCGTCCAGGTCGCGGAGGAGATTAGCTTGGAGGATTTGCAGCACGGCCATAGAGTGCAGAGCGGACGCAGCTTGACCGGAGGCAGCGAAAGCGCGGCCGATCAGCGATGACGTCACTCTGCAGGCCTTAGACGGGAGGGCAGCCTTTGAGCGCCAACCAGAAGGCGGGCAAAGGTGCGCTGCGACCGCCTCTTCCACCGGAGGGATAGCGTTGTAGCCTTTCTCGGCCGCGCCGTCAACTTGTGAGAGCGTCGAAGAAGCCTGAGACGAGACCCTCGCGGAGAATGGCGCGTTCCAGGACTTTGCAAGCTCCTCGTGAAGCTCCGGCAGAAAGGGTGCAGTCCTGGAGGTGGGCGCACGGCGGCGACTGTTTAGGAAGCATCCGTCAAGTCGGTTCGGCGCTGCCACCTTGGGCGGGGCCCATTCGAGGCCTAGCTGCTCGACAGCCCGGGTGAGAAGGCGCAAAAGTTCGGCGTCCTCACCCGCTCGAGAGCGTCCGGAGCCCCGGACTGAAGAGGTCGCGGAAGACCAGTCCTCGCTGTCGGAAGCCATGATGGAGCAGCTGTCGGCGCGTTCCGCGGCCGCATCCGCCTCATCCCCGGAGGCGGCAACAGAAATGGCGGCCTGGAATGGGGGCGGGGAAGGCGAGAGTGAAGCGGGCGGGAAAGGTTCCGGCGAGCTTCTCTCGGCGAACTCCGGAGTCCGCTGCGAGCGGCGCTTCTTTCTGCGCGCCGTGGCAGGGACTGGAGGGATATCATCATCGAACAGGACGAGTCGAGCCCGCAGGGTCGACATCGTCAGTTCTTCGCACTCTTGGCATCCGCCGGCGAGGAGTGCGGCGGCGACGTGATCACGGCCCAGGCAGAGAGCGCAGATCACGTGGCGGTCCCCGGAGCTGAGCTGCGCGTGACACGAGCCGCAGGTGGAACGAGACATTTGTATCAACGCTCGGCTCTTTTTGTGAAAAAGTGTGACGCAGCGGCGACAACACTTTTGAGCGTAAAGGATATGGGCTGCCGGATAGCAGAGCAGGCACGGATGGCTGAAGGTGGCGCGATGCTGCCGGCTTCCTCAGGCGCTGTCCTCTGCTTGCTTGTCTGCGCGGTCACGGCGGCGGGTTCCAGATCCAGCGATGCGAAGGGCTTCGCTGAAGAAAAGAAAATCGAATATGCAGCCCGTGAGCCCTGCTTATATACACGTGGCCACGCCCCACCTGTAGGCAAATGAAGCCAGGTGGGCGCGAAGCGCCCTCATTGGTCGCCACGTCACGCGGGCTCACCGATAGGCTGCTGCAGTTGCCAGCAGAGCAGCCAATAGCACGCTGGAATAGCCTGCTATGGTCTGCCAGGCTGCCGCACTGCGTTGACAATGTTACAAAATTAAGGATAATTTTGGGTTTTTCAGAAATCTCGAAGAAAGAATACTTTCCCATAGCGTAAGGAACTTACGCAATACGAGAGAACCTCTCGTAAGAGAACACAGATATAACAAGCAGATACGACTGCATGCACAATTTATTCAAAAAGTACAAATATTCCAAGTGTTCCGAGGCCAAACGATTGATTTGTGTGAAGAAAATCCCCAAAACCGATCAGCGTCTCCATCGGCTGAAGATCATGAACACATTAAATTAAAAAAAATGCCGCCCGTTACGCCCGTTGAAATTGCATTGGCTCTCGTATGTCTTGTGACCAATTGCGTCATTACGTCAGCTTTGATTCTAAAATGTCATTGGCTCTGTGTGTCTTGTGACCAATTGCATCATGCTAAAGAGTTGTGTGTATTATTTGAATGAAATATGAATGAGTGTGTGCGTGTGTTCACGGAGCGGCGGGATCATCATCTCAGCGATTAAAACATTAAGATCAACTCTGTTCTTTACATGAAGACATTGTATGACTTCAGAAGACTTGGAATGCAACATGAGTTAATAGTTTTATACTGTTTTTGGTCAGTTTTTGCAATACATACCTGTGACCGTACTTGTATTTGCCTGATACGTGTTTTATATTTTTTGGAAGTGGGTAGGTTTAGGAGTTGGGTTAGCTGCTTCAAAATATAAAAGTAGCCTTTAAATATTAATAAAACATTAATAAAATCATGTCTGCTTTTACAAATGCAAAGAATAAAATGTGTCTCGATCTGACGCATTGGGTAAACAACTGAAATGAATGGAGCACCCAGCGCGTCGAAAAATGACGCCTAGGGGTACCTTTAGCGTCATCATTGTGACGTGGAAGGCACTTGACCATGCTTCGGTTTTTGATGCCTTGGGAGTGAGAATGGGTTGTTTTTTTATGTAGTTTGGGCCAACCAGTCATTGTTAGGTGGAGTTAGTGGGAATAGCACTTGTCAACAAGGCACACTATTATACACTCCGTTATCGTAAATCCTGTAGGGCCTACTAGAGCGCTGCTTTTGACTGAATTGTTTGTGTTTATTTCCTATTGTCTTTTATAATGGCTTTTGTTGTTCATTTAAATATTATTTTTCAATAAATATAATTTTATATAATTGATTACTGCTACTTGTGCTCGCAGACAGATAAATACTTTCACTGTTTGAAATGTGGGGCTTTCCTCAGTGCATAACTTACATTTCATAGGTATATTCTCCATCTGTAAATGTTAGAAAGTCATGCAATTATGTCAATTTTGCTGTCAGGAGAGGACGAGCCTTCTGCATGTGAATCTCAGCTAAAATTCAGTCTTCTGTGAAACAAGCACTGCCACAGATGGAGCGTAATAGAATAGGAATGCAATAATTCTGTCTAAAATATACATATTTCTAAAATATTTGTTGTTGGACAATAAATGTGCCATATGTGGAATTTTAAATTATATTTTTATGAAAGTGACCATTATAATGGGGTAATCAAATAGGCTAATATGCTTTTGTTTTTATTTAAATTTTTAGTTTAGTGAATTTAAAAACAAAATTATTACTTTTGTTTTTAGGTGTAAATCCCCTTTTTGCATATAATATATTGCATAGCCTACATTGCATTCACTGTATTTTTTTTTATAGCCTTTAATATCAACATTGTTTTTAGGACATCACTGTGCAGGATGTGAAATAAAATAATTATTAAAATAAATACAGATTTTCTTTTTTCTTTATCCAAATAATTTGGTTTATGTGTTCATGTCTTTTATTTTGTAGTTTGCCTTATCCCTGTTTCATGTTCCTGTCATGTGATTCCCTTATTCTTTCATGTGAACTTGCCATGTGCTTCCCTTGTCAATAGGCTTGTTCAAGATGCTTTGGTATAGACCAATTGGCGCATTACGTCAAAGTACCGCGAGAGCGATTGGAGAGCAAACAACTCATGCTTTTGAATCGATGTAATCACTCTCCTGGTACTTTGATGTCATACACTGATTGGTCTGCACAGCGCCAATTTTAGTCATTAGTCTTTGTGTATAAATAGCCCTTATGTTCTCATTGTCTTTGGTCTAGCTCAGTGTTTCCCAACCGGGGTGCTGTCTGTATATCCATCCATCTTCTTCCGCTTATCCGGGGCCGGGTCGCGGGGGCAGCAGTCTAAGCAGGGATGCCCAGACTTCCCTCTCCCTAGACACTTCCTCTAGCTCTTCCGGGGGGACACAGAGGCGTTCCAAGGCCAGCCGGGAGACATAGTCCCTCCAGCGTGTCCTTGGTCTTCCCCGGGGCCTCCTCCCGGTTGGACATGCCCGAAACACCTTCCCGGGAAGGCGTTCAGGAGGCATCCGGAACAGATGCCCGAGCCACCTCAGCTGTCTCCTCTCGATGTGGAGGAGCAGCGGCTCTACTCCGAGTTCCTCCCGAGTAACTGAGCTTCTCACCCTATCTCTAAGGGAGCGCCCAGCCACCCTGCGGAGAAAGCTCATTTCGGCCGCCTGTATCCGGGATCTTGTCCTTTCGGTCATGACCCAAAGCTCATGACCATAGGTGAGAGTAGGAACGTAGATTGACCGGTAAATCGAGAGCTTCGCCTTACGGCTTAGCTCTTTCTTCACCACGACAGACCGGTACATCGACTGCATTACTGCAGAAGCTGCACCGATCCGTCTGTCAATCTCCCGCTCTATCCTCCCCTCACTCGTGAACAAGACCCCTAGATACTTGAACTCCTCCACTTGGGGCAGGAACTCTCCACCAACCTGAAGTGGGCAAGCCACCCTTTTCCGACTGAGGACCATGGCCTCGGATTTGGAGGTGCTGATTCTCATCCCAGCCGCTTCACACTCGGCTGCAAACCGTCCCAGTGCATGCTGGAGGTCCTGGTTAGAAGGGGCCAACACGACAACGTCATCCGCAAAGAGCAGAGACGAAACCGTGTGGTCCCCAAACCTGACACCCTCCGGCCCTTGGCTGCGCCTAGAAATTCTGTCCATAAAAATTATGAACAGAACCGGCGACAAAGGGCAGCCCTGCCGGAGTCCAACATGCACCGGGAACAAGTCTGACTTACTGCCGGCAATGCGGACCAAACTCCTGCTTCGGTCATACAGGGACCGGACAGCCCTTAGCAAAGGACCCTGGACCCCATATTCCCCCAGCACCCTCCACAGGACGCCACGAGGGACACAGTCGAATGCCTTCTCCAAATCCACAAAACAAACGTGGACTGGTTGGGCAAACTCCCATGAGCCCTCCAGCACCCTGTAGAGGGTATAGATCTGGTCCAGTGTTCCACGACCAGGACGAAAACCGCACTGTTCCTCCTGAATCCGAGGTTCCACTATCGGCCGAATTCTCCTCTCCAGTACCCTGGCATAGACTTTCCCGGGGAGGCTGAGAAGTGTGATCCCCCTATAGTTGGAACACACCCTCCGGTCCCCCTTCTTAAAAAGAGGGACCACCACCCCGGTCTGCCATCCCAGAGGCACTGTCCCCGACCAGTGCGATGCTGCAGAGGCGTGTCAGCCAAGACAGCCCCACAACATCCAGAGACTTGAGGTACTCAGGGCGGATCTCATCCACCCCCGGTGCCTTGCCACAGAGGAGTTTCTTGACCACCTCGGTGACTTCAGCTTGGGTGATGGACGAGTCCTCCTCTGAGCCCCCAGCCTCTGCTTCCTCAATGGAAGACGTGACGGCGGGATTGAGGAGATCCTCGAAGTATTCCTTCCACCGTCCGACAACATCCCCAGTTGAGGTCAACAGCCGCCCATCGCCACTGTAAACAGCGTTGGTAGGGCACTGCTTCCCCCTCCTGAGGCGCCGGACGGTTTGCCAGAATCTCTTTGAGGCCAGCCGAACGGAAGTCAAGATGGCGCCGAGGATGGCCGCTACGTCGCGAGCTCTGCTAGAACATTGTAGTTTTTTGTTTGTTCTGTTTATAGTTTTTGTGTTTTTTGTCTTGGATGTTGTCTGCCTTACTACGTACGACAGACAGACACTTTTGGACATTGGTTCGGCAATCGCACACCGAAAACCGGACTTTAAATTCTTCAGTGACGAACCGCCGTTTACAAACACAGCATCGGATCCCTTTGTCTGGACGGCCCGACCGCGCAAACGCAGCCGGAGAAGAGGGAAGAGAGCCGGCGTACTCATTAGAGTAAGACGCCGTGCAAACCGACCCCCGCTTCCCAGTATTTTACTGGCTAATGTTCAGTCTCTGGACAATAAACTCTGCGAGCTGAGAGCACGGATCTCTTTCCAGCGAGACACGAGGGACTGCTGCATTATCTGCCTTACAGAAACTTGGATGTCCGCTGAGATTCCAGATTCGGCCATCGAAACCGCGGGGTTCTCCGTGCATCGAATGGACAGAGAAAAAGATCTCTCCGGGAAAAGCAAAGGCGGGGGTGTGTGTTTTATGATCAACCGATCCTGGTGTGATCAGAGGAACGTACATTCTATCAAGTCTTTCTGTTCTCCTGATCTGGAATTTCTCATGCTTCTGTGCCGACCATTCTGGCTACCGAGGGAATTCACCGCGGTCATCATCACAGCTGTGTATATTCCCCCGCAAGCCGACACAGACCGGGCACTAAAGGAACTGTATAGGACAGTGAGTGAGCAGGAAACCGCGCATCCTGAGGCCGCGTTTATTGTGACCGGGGACTTTAACAAAGCCAACTTCAAGCGCATCGCACCCAAATACCACCAACATGTTAGCTTCAACACGCGAGGGAACCGCGTCTTAGATCACTGCTACTCCCCCTTCAAGGATTGTTACAAGTCCCTCCCGTGCCCACCATTTGGCAAATCGGATCACGCTTCCATCCTCCTTTTGCCCGCTTATAGGCAAAGACTCAAACAGGAAGCACCCGCCCTCAGAACCATCCAGTGCTGGTCGGACCAATCAGACTCTATGCTCCAAGACTGTTTTGATCACGCGGACTGGGAGATGTTCCGGTCGGCCTCTGATGACGACATCGAGGTTTACGCTGATAGCGTAACGTGTTTCATCAGTAAGTGCGTAGAAGACGTTGTTCCGACCAAAACAATACGGCTGTACCCAAACCAGAAGCCGTGGCTAAATGGGGATGTTCGCGCGGCACTCAATGCGCGCACCTTCAGCTTTAACTCCGGCAACGCGGAGGAGCATAAACAAGCAAGTTATGCCCTCCGGAAAACCATCAGAGCAGCAAAACGCCAGTACAGGGACAAGATTGAAGGACAGTTCAACACCACCGACTCCAGAAGCATGTGGAGGGGAATTAACACCATCACGGACTATAAAGGGAACACAAACTCCACCGTGAACACCGCTGCCTCTCTCCCGGACGAGCTCAACACCTTCTATGCTCGCTTTGAGGGAACTAACACCGCCCTCGCGGAGAGAGAGCTCGCGGCTGAAGATACAGAGGTTAGTGCACTCTCCGTATCTGTCGCGGATGTAACCCGATCCTTCCGGCGGGTGAACGTCCGTAAAGCTGCGGGTCCAGACGGCATTCCCGGCCGTGTGATCAGAGCGTGCGCGCACCAACTGGCTGGAGTTTTCACGGACATTTTTAACCTGTCCCTCTCCCTGTCTGTGGTCCCCACATGCTTTAAAACGTCCACTATTGTTCCTGTACCTAAGCAGTCAAAAACCACCTGCTTAAACGACTGGCGTCCTGTTGCTCTGACCCCCATCATCAGTAAATGCTTTGAGAGACTAGTCAGAAACCATATCTGCTCTGTTCTCCCCCCCTCACTGGACCCACTGCAGTTTGCATACCGCACAAACCGCTCCACTGATGATGCCATTTCATCCACTATACACACTGCTCTCTCCCACCTGGAAAAGAGGAACACATATGTGAGAATGCTGTTTGTGGACTACAGCTCAGCATTCAACACCATTGTGCCCTCCATACTTGACATTAAACTCCGGGCTCTAGGCTTAAACAGCTTGTTATGCAGCTGGATCCTGGACTTCCTGTCAAACAGACGCCAGGTGGTCAGAATGGGCAGTAACATCTCCTCATCACTGACTCTCAACACTGGAGCCCCTCAGGGCTGCGTCCTCAGCCCACTCCTGTACTCCCTGTACACACATGACTGTGTGGCAACCCACAGCTCCAACACCATCATCAAGTTTGCTGACGATACGACGGTGGTAGGTCTTATCACCGACAATGATGAAACGGCCTACAGAGAGGAGGTGCACACTCTGACACGGTGGTGTCAGGAGCACAACCTCTCCCTCAACGTCAGCAAGACCAAGGAGCTGGTGGTTGACTTCAGGAGGAATGAGAGAGAACACCGCCCCATCACCATCGATGGAGCACCGGTGGAGAGAGTCAGCAGCTTCAAGTTCCTCGGTGTCCACATCACAGAGGAACTCTCATGGTCCGTCCACTCCGAGGCCGTTGTGAAGAAGGCTCATCAGCGCCTTTTCTTCCTGCGACGGCTGAGGAGGTTTGGAATGAACCGCCACATCCTCACACGCTTCTACAGCAGCACCATCGAGAGCCTGCTGACCGGCTGCATCACCACCTGGTACGGCAACAGTACCGCCCGCAGCCGCAAGGCCCTGCAAAGGGTAGTGCGCACGGCCAGCTGCATCATCGGAGGTGAGCTTCCCTCCCTCCAGGACATTTACGCCAGGCGGTGTGTGAAGAGAGCTCAGAGGATCATCAGAGACTCTAGCCACCCGAACCATGGGCTGCTCTCACTGCTGCCATCAGGCAGACGGTACCGCAGCATTAGAACACGCACCAGCCGACTCCAGAACAGCTTCTTCCCACAAGCAATTAGACTCCTCAACTCCTGATCCATCAGTATCATAACACACTCTGGACAGAATATCACTCAGCACAACCCACTGTAGATACACACACATTATATACACATTTATTTATCATACAGCATCTATTGCACTTTGGATTTCAATTTTTCAATCTGTGAATAATATTTTATACTATACATTGTATACTATTATTATTATTATAGCGTAATGTATATTGTTTAGTGTATGTTTAGTGTATATTGTTTAAAGTATATGTATATTGTAAGTATGTGTATATTGTTTAAAGCTGTGAGAACTACACTCACATTGTGTAAATTATTTATTGTTTATTGTAGTGTATACTGTGCTGTGAGTAATTGTGTGCGCATCAGATGTGTAATCTGTTGTTGCTTAAATGTTGTACATGTCATGTCATGACTACTATGTTGCTCGGAACTGCACCTAAGAATTTCACCTGCTGTTGCACTTGTGTATATGGCTGTGTGACAAATAAAGTGATTTGATTTGATTTGATTTGATTTTGATAGTCCTTTTCCATGGCCTCACCGAACTCCTCCCAGGCTCGAGTTTTTGCCTCCACAACCACCCGGGCTGCAGTCCGTTTAGCCTGCCGGTACCTGTCAGCTGCCTCAGGAGTCCCACAAGCCAGCCAGGCCCGATAGGACTCCTTCTTCAGCTTGACGGCATCCCTTACTTCCGGTGTCCACCACCGGGTTCGGGGATTGCCGCCTCGACAGGCACCGGAGACCTTGCGACACCGGAGACCTGTCTGTATATATATATTTTTTTTCTTCACATTTTTCAAATAATTCTCTCTGTAGAGACAACAGTGAAGGATGAGAGAGGACCAGGGGTTGGTTCTTCGTACCTCGCTTAATACATCTGAGATGATTTGACAGATCCCAGATATTTTAATCATGATAACTGATGTCAGGCTAATTTGGTTCTTTAAACGAATTTGCGGATTGGATTTAAATATCTGGATTAAATGATCTAAGATCACTGTGCGTTCTTGTTTTCCCTGAAGAGGGCAGATGCATCGATACTCGAAACCATGATCAGTAATGCAGCGATTGGCTGGCATCAAGACAGCAACGTAATGACATCATATAATTAAAAAAGCCACCTGGCAAAAAACTTGGCAAATTGCAAAAAAAAAAAAAAAAAAAAAACGAATATCTGGACCTTGATAAGGAAACAGCTAAATGACCAAACCAACATAAAAGTTATAATAGATCAATGATAAATGTTTTTTTTTTTTTTTTTTACATGATTACCAATTATTTATATTCACGATTTTATACAGTATTTGTACACCCTTTACATTTTTATTTCAATGTTGTAATTAAATTTTTAATTCAATTTGAAGCAGATTTGTAACGTGACAGTATTAAAGTTTCTTAAGGATCAAGATCAAATTCTCTGCATCTCCTGCGCTGCATCAAGCCACTTCCATAATATCCGTCATCACTTAAATTAAAGCACGCCTCAGATTAACTGTACAACGTGTGTGCAAACCTCCAATAAAATTATAAAGTAATTATTCCATCACAAATAAATCGCTCAATCAAGTGGCTGTGTCTATAGTATTATAGACAACATTATAATATTATATACATTCTCATATACATATACAATTTATTGAGAGTTGTCAATTGAGTGCATAGGAATCGGATCAGCTGATATGGACGGAGTTGGAATTTTTCCAATCAGCCGATAGCAGAGCTTGACTACGTGGCTTGCCTGAACTAACACAGAATGCTTGATTTTAGTTGTGATAAGGTGTGCAAACACAGCGCAAGCATCACTATAAGAAGCAGAAAGTGTCCGAATTCATGTCTCCATTTTCAGCTCCTCCCCGCCTGCACATGGCAACTCTCGCCGACTCTAGCCGCAGCCGATTTTGAACACACTTAAAGAAATCAGCTTGTTGACCCCACCCCTCCCCTCTGTCTCCTCAATTCATTTCACAAGTTCACACTTACAAATAAGTCAGATAGAATGAATGGTATGCGTATTTGGCGTGCTGTCCGAGGAGAGGGCTCTGAGCTCGGAATTTGGTCCGAACCCAGAGTACTCCCCCCGTATCTCTGGTTAGGAAAGTAACCAGGTGAGTGTGAGGAAGATGGGGTGGTGGAGGGATGCTGAAAACCTGTCAAGGAACTTTGTTGAATTGACTGGGTATTTATGCCAGAGCGGAAGAGGTGACACTTCTGTGGCAGTGGAGCGAGTTTGGATGGAAGAACAGGGCTCCTGCGGGAGCGGAGTTGACGACACTGCTGCGGCAGTGGAGCGAGTTTGGATGGAAGAACAGAGCTTCTGCGGGAGTGGACATGAGCCAATTTCAACTTGCTTTCCAAATATCCGGTGAGCTGGGTAGGACATAGAACTGAGCTCCTCCAGGAGTATGGAGATAACACTGCTGTGGCAGTAAAAGCAAGTTGAACGGAAATAACGGAACTCCTGCGGAAGCTGAGGCGGTATTACTGCTGCGGCAGTGGAGATCTTTTGGGCAGAGAAACTGGGCTTTTGTTGGAGCCAAGGAGATGACACTGCTTTGGCAGTAAAAACCAGTTGGATGGAGAAACCGAGCTTCTGTTGGTGCGAAAGTGATAACACTGCTGCGGCAGTGAAAGAATGATGCGGGATCCAGCGGGAGCGACTGGGGAGAATATATGATTGTTTCCCTTAGTGGATTGGTGATGTTGAATTGAAGCAGATGCAGTGATCCTGTAGGTCTGGGTGTATGGAAACAGGCTGAAAGCTGAAACAAATTTATCTGATGAGGATCTGTTGGGCTTCTTTGAAGTGGAAGCGATTGGAACGAATGTAGCTCTTGAAAGCCACCAAGTGCTAGTCTCGGTGTAGAGCTTAAGCTAAGCACACCTATCGTCAGGTGGCAGGCCTAATTAAGCCTCCCTAGAGGAACGCCCAAAGACTAGCAGGCGGTAGGCCTCATTAGGCCTCCCTGAGGGCGAGGGCCCGGTTCCCAGTCTCTGTGGCGGTGGGCGTGGAGTGCTAGTGGGTAGTAGGCCTCACTAGGCCTCCCTGGAGGTGAGCTCTGAGCTTGGATACTCAGGCAGCTAGCACCTTCTGCTATCAGGTGGCAGGCCTTGCCAGGCCTCCCTGAGGGCAAGCTCCCAGTTCCCACTCTCTGTGATGGTAAGCCTGGAGTGCTAGCAGGTAGTAGGCCTCACTAGGCCTCCCTGGAGGCTAGCACGTTATGCTATCAGGTGGTAGGCGCCGGGCCTCCCTGAGATCGTTCCCCAGTCCCCAGTTTCGGTAACGGGTGGTAGCATGGGTTGCTAACAGGAAGCAAGCTGCACGGGGCTTCCCTGTGGGATTCGCCATTGGGTAGCAGGCTTCAACCTGGCCTCCCCTGTGGGCACGTTCCTGGTCTTCAGTCACTGGACACCTAGCAGTGGATTGCTGTCAGGTAGTAGGCTTCACCAGGCCTCCCTGAAGATTCGCTTCTGGGTTGTAGGCCCCAGCGGGCCTACCTAACGGCGAGCTCCGGGACCTCAGTCATCTATGACGGTTCGCACAAATGGCTAGAACAGGTGGTAGGCCTCCCTGAGGGTGAGCCCCTGAGCTTGGACGCTCGGTTAGCTGGCTTAACGTGCTATCAGGTTGTAGGCCCCCACTAGGCCTCCCTGAGGGGGTTCCGGTTCCAGTCACTGTGACAAGCTAGCTGGACCGTTAACAGGTCTCACTACCAGATGGTAGGCCTCGCCAGGCCTCCCTGGGCGAGCCCCGGAGTCGGGATGCTCGGACAACTAGCATGGTCTGCTATCAGGTGGCAGGCTTCCCCAAGCCTCCCTGAAGGAACGAGTCCCGATGGCTATCAGGTGGTGGCCTCACTAGGCCTCCCTGTCAGAGCGAGTCCCATCTTCCAGCTACCTCGAGGGCCAGCTCGACTGCTATTGGGTAGTAGGCCTCATTAGGCCTCCCCGAGAGCGAGCTCCACTGTTTGGAGGTGGGCGCAGTCAGCACAGGTTACCAGGTGGAGGCCCCTTCTGGTCTCCCTGGGGAACGAGTTCCCTAGGAGGGGACACATAACTGGCTTTATGCTGAAAGCTAGTGGTCACCTGCTATCAGGCTCCGGTTTCTAGCCGGTAGCACCTGAAGGCAGTGTTCATTCCCTAGCATACGAGATGACACTGCTGCTATGCATAGGTCACCTACAGCATGGTTACCTACCAGGTAGGCTTAGGAGCTTCTCTCAAGTGAAAGTCTTCTGTGAGCTTACAGCCACTTGGCACTGATCCGTCGGTTGTAGGCCCCTCGAGGCCTCCCTGCTAGGATCAACCTGTAGGCCTGTTCGGCCTCCGGAGCACGTTTTAAAATAAGTGCTTGGTAGATCCTAGGATCGAGCGGCTAAAGTCCTCTCGCTAGCAAGGGTTAGAAAGCACTTCGCTGAGCGCTGCTCTCCAGGATAACCCGTCTCTGAGGTCCGGCTGGTGGAGGACACTGCCTTTTTGCAGTACCCTAGCGGGATGTCTCTTCGGAGGCAGGTACCAGAGACTCTGTACTTAACAGACAGGGTTGACCGAACCTATGTCTCCCACATAGAGGTCGCTAGGTCAGGCCTCCCTAGTGGCATTCGGTGGAATTCTTCCCGAATAGTGACTGGCGCGGGTTCCCTCGGGTCCCCTAGCCACGTTCCCTTAAAGGAACCCCTTCTGTTGAATGGGCTGGTTCCAGGCCTTCGAGTGGCCAGGGTAGGACTTCATATGGTATGCGAAGGTTCCTTCTCAGGTTTATAGCTTGGGATTTGACCGTAAGGAGCGCTGTCATTGACAGCCTAATGTGACCAGAGGGGGAGTGGTTCAGGCATTTCAGTTGAATTTGCTTGTCCTGACAGTTGTCACTGCCAGTGGGCATGCACTCCCCTCGGCATGGCGGTGTGGGTGTATCGTTCCCTGTAGCGTCAGCTGACGCAGTGCGAGTTACGTAAGGTAAAGTCTCGGTTACGTATGTAACCCTAGTTCCCTGAGAACAGGGAACGAGACGCTGCGTCTCATTGCCATGCCTCAGGGCGTGCCTGCCAAACAGTCCCTTCAGACGATTAGATGCTGTCATGTTGGCAAGGCGCCCTTATATACTTCCTGGTCGCACTATGATGACATCATAGGCCGTTGCCGGTCAATAGGATTGACGTTTTTTGATTGTGATTTCAGGCACCTGTCACGCTGGAGGCGTCAGCTGACGCAGCGTCTCGTTCCCTGTTCTCAGGGAACTAGGGTTACATATGTAACCGAGACGTTTTGGTGTTACACTGTTAAGTTTTGTGTAATCAATGGTTAACCGCCATGAGTTATCCGATTTCTTAAACGGCCAGACAGGGCTGTTGGTAGTAGATGAAGTTTGTCTGACGATCCCTTCAGCTTCCAAGTCTGCCACTATCTCTTCCACGGCTTGTCTTGCTTCAGGTCGGATGGGGTATTGTTTATGAGGGGCATGTATCGGTCCCTCAATCACAATGGGATCAATGTTGGCTTTTCCACAGTCCAATTTGTGTTTAGTCCAAACATCTGGATATAAGCTACACAGAAGACCCCACACACCTTATTTTCACCAGTCTCTGATGATTGGTTTTGCCACACCAACAGCACTTATATTGCATGTGCTATCTTCATGTGGTATTATTCCAGCTGTTGTACCGACTTGACGACTGTCAGTGAATATGATCATGTTCAACAATGGAAGAATATCCATGCCAATGAGGCTTCCTTGTGAATTCGGCCCCACCCAGAAAGATGTCCATCAGACTTCATCTTCATGTATTTGCAGAGGAACTGGTATACTTTTGCGAAATGCTCCTCCAACTCCTTCATTGTTTCATGTGTTGTAGGTAAGTTCAGGTCAGTTATCGAAATCGAAGCCCCTGTGTCTAAGAGGCAGTCACATGGGTGGCCCCCTATTAGTGCAAGAATGAAAAGTCGATTGTCACTCTTCTTACTCATACAGGGGGCTGCTGATTCCTATTGCGGATGCACAATTCCCTCCCCAGATAGCCACTGGACACTGTAACGGAACAGGGCCGCAACCGCAAAACGATAGAGTCGGGTCTGGCCCGCATCCGCCTCACGGACTCGTTCCTGAGTCCAAACGCACATCGGGCCGAAGCCGTTTCTGGTCTGTTTTTAGGGGTTGTTGCTGATATGTGCCAGCGCCGATCCAGCACCGCCTGATCATCCCGTTACAGATGCGTAACGAGTGCGTGAAACGATTCCGCCTGCCGGAGCTGTGCCGGATGTGTTACGATTCCGCTTAAATCACCACTGGATTGTTATTTTGCCTTATTTTCTGCATTTTTGTCAGTTAGGGTATCATAGTAACCTACCTAGGCATAGGCCTACATTTTTCACAGTCTGTGGAATGTCCAGAAAAACATTTTCAGCCTTGGCTATAAATAAAAAGCTTGACTTGACTTGATAAAGGCTAGTTTCAGTTGGAGCAATGCGTATAGGCCTATAGGCTATAGCTGAAATAAATCGTTTTAATGATTAAAATGCATACTAAAACAACGTGAACAAAGTTAACAAACACAAAATTAATGACCACAAATTCATAGATTTAATTATAAAAACCGAACAACAAAGTCATGAACATTGTCAACAATTAACACAGAACACAGTCAACAACAAACACAGAATTAATGGATAAAAAAAACCGCACATGCTATTAACACAACGTGAAAAAAAAAAAAAACATGCACTTAAACAAAATCACTAGGTGGGTGCTGTGGCAGCTGTTGCTGCTCCTGCTGCTGACGTGCCAGTCTCTCCTGGCGCCCTCCACTCCTGTCCTGGTAAGATAAAAAAAGAGAGAAATTAATACTTTTATTCATCAAACATGCTTTAAATTGATCAAGTGGCATTTATAATATAACAAAAGATTTATCCATGCTTTATTAAATGCAAATAAATGCTGTTCATTTAACTTTCTATTCATTAAAAAATCCTGAAAAATAAAATGCGTCATGGTTTCCACAGCTGTTTTCAACAATGATTATAATCATAAATGTTTCCTTTTCATCAAATGATCATATTAGAATGATTTCAGAAGGATCATGTGATACTGAAGACTGGAGTAATGATGCTGAAAATTCAACTTTGATCACAGGAATAAATTACACTTTACTATTATCATTACAAATTAAAACATATGTGAATATATTTCGCAATATTAATGTTTTAACTGTATTTTTTATTAAATAAATGCAGCCTTGGCAAGCAGAAGATACTTAAAAGGCTGTCAGTTAGCACTGCATTATTCATATTTTTTATTGTCAATAAATACCTTGAGATGGCTGGAAAACCACAAACCATATAGACTATTGTCGCAATCGTGTTTGTTGTCACGTTTCATCAATCATAGCGATTATTTTTATTCAGCTGCTGCTACAGCGCTGAATGCCTTTGGAACGTGACAGGTTTTACTTCTACGAAACAGAAGTAAAGAGAGCGCGCCCTCCGGCTTCGAGTATGAATTGGAGTCTTGCACGAGAGTGTTAGTACTCCATAGTGTTCAGATAGCCTCGTTTTTGGATACGAATAAAATAACAGGTCATGTATAGATTATTTTGTTTCTTTGAATTGAAATCTAGATTTATTTATGTTGGCTTCTACGTAAACGAACTTGCTTGTGTAACAGACGTAGGCCAGTAAGAGCGGTGCGACTAGACCCCGGTTCGAATCCCGCACGAAGCGGGTCGACTAGGACCGGTGCAACCCGGTAAAAGTGCGGGGGACGAATGCACGTTTTATTAAAAGTGCGTAATCTACGCCCATGAGTAATTAATGACAGAATTTTCATTTTTGGGTGAACTAACCCTTTAAGCTCACAATGTTGCATGTCATTTTCATGAATATGTGCCTGCAATTCAGCGCTTTAACGGCATAGCAGCTAAAGCTAAGATAAGGTGACCAGATGTCCAAGTCCAAAACCGCGGGGACATAATCCCAAAATTTTTGAAAAAAACGGGGACATTTTTAGTTTGACTGTCAATCTGATTGAAATACATACAAGTTGTATCTTCAAAAAACAGGGACATAGTTGTTTTCTGTATTTTCCCGGAGGCAACCAAAAACGGGGACTGTCTGGACATCCTAAGCTAAAATACCTTTTAAAATTCAGCACATTAGCGCAAATATATGCCATGATATTAAAAAGTTGATTCGGTTATTCTATAATTGGGCCTTCTGTGCAACACTCATAGGCTATTTGTATAGCGCAGCTAGCGCTATAGCAGATGCGGCTTTAACATAACACGGTGCGCAAAAAACAGCCTGTAACTGCTATCTACAAAGCAAACAGCCAGGGCCGTGCAGAGACCGTTGGAGGGGCAGGTGCTCAAAGTATAAAAGGGGCACATGGAACAAGGCTTTTAATCGGGCTGTGCTCAAAATATCAATACAGCAATATATTGTGACGCATTCCTTTCTGATACGCGTTCCGATATGGATGTTTCTGTATTGATATGGTAGCAAATGCTTTGATGCAGTTTTGAAAAAGAAAGAGAATAAAAAAGACCATTTAAAGGTTAAAAGTTAAAAAAAAAATTATTGGCACCTATTAATAACTCTGGGATTAGAAACTGTTATACTTATGATTCAGTTATACAGAATAGTAAAGAACAGCTGTTATAGTAAACTGTGTAGGACATGGTCATTATTCAAAATCAACGTGGCCCGTTTCGTACAGTACAGAATAGTTTTATTTAATGCCATGTCAGTATCTGTGGCTATTTTCATGGCAAAAACTGAATTACAAATATACAAGAGTTACATTTATCCAATAAAAATAAAAACCAAGCAAAAAAAAAAAATAATCACAGCAATCTTATACAAGATTTTTAACATTAACGTCTAAAAAATTTCTGGTAAAATCTTAAATTCCTAAATAAATCCTTTAGTGGGTTTGCTGCCTTTACTGTTGTTGTTGCTGATGATGCTGCTGGAGTATATCTGAGACTATAGAAATTAAAACAAGCATATGAGATATGTTAGCTGATTAAACAATTGTTATGTGACCATGACAAGATGTAAAGATTGCTGAAAGTGTTTGTAACTCGCTCACTGTGCTGCAACTGCTGCCAAGGCTGACTGCTACAAGAAGAGGGAGATGTTCATATAGGCTGCTGCACACCAAGAGCTGTGGAGAGAAAATAAGATATCAGATTCAGAAAAGCATCTGAGAAAGAAACAATAGGGGGAACGGATGAGGGCCATGGCAGGGGTAAGAGTGAAACAGAAAAATCTATATAGACAGTGATCATAATTTCATATATTGCATTGTGACTCTGAGATGTAGTTGGGTTTTGATTATGTCTAATCAAAAATATAAATAAATAAACTAAAATGTGTGTGTTCATTCTGTCGGCACCTACTTAAAACAATCTTTATATAATCCCATTATAATAAATGTTATATTTACCTGTGGCCTTCCCTGTTAGACATATACAGAAAACGTAAACGTTAACATAACACCTTTCAGGAACTGCACAAATAATAAACTAAATACAGATGAATTATCATTAAAGCTACACTTTTCTCTGTGATGAACATTATTGACATGAACATGATTGAATCCTGTTCTGAATTTATATATTTTTTTAATGATAATAAAAACAGATATAGGCTAATTCAGAGGACGAAAAATCAGTATATTACCAGTGTTGGAATAAGTTTTTTAAATAAATACTGGAATAAAACTAATAGTTTAAAGTATAAACAGTTTTTAGTAAAATAACATAAAAAGACAAGACTGTGTAACTCTACGCCCGTGAAACTTTTCTCCCTCACAGCAAACTAATGTTAACGTTACTTCTACAGGCTACACATACAGGAAACAGCAATATAAACAGCAGCTCCATGCTCTCTCCACGTCGTTCTTGTGAAATAATACAAAATAATAAGTAAACAAACACTTCGTTCGCTGAGAACAACACTTACCAGCAGCCGCGGTTTTGAAGAATCCTCTCCTGTCAGTCCACTAGGCACTGGCGCGCGCGTGAGAGATGAGGTCGTCGGTTGAAAGGTCATCATCATGTGATTCATTTTATTCACGGATAAATTATTATTCATTAATTTTACTAATAGTTAGATTGGGCAGGCCTTCACAAAAGGGCCTTTAATTACATATATATATATATATAAAAAAAAAAATTTTGCCTTGACAAAAAGGACACTTTGGGCATCAAGGGGCAAAGAGGCACCCTCCGCCCCCCCGGTGCACGTGCCTGCAAACAACATTTAACTTGCACGTTTAAGTAATAGACAGTAAATTAGAATAAACACATACATAGATGTACATAATAAACACATAGAATAAACACATAAAAACTTACGTGTGGTAGCCTATAGCTCGTCAGATAAATCTGCGTCGACAGCTTGGTTTGATATATTCTTTTTTTTGGCGCTTCTGATTGAAGTCCGTAGTACGGATGTGGACCGTATCTGCAAGACGACAGCCAAGCGAGACCCAATAACGTTCACTTGGCGCTGTCGTAAAACGGACCTAAAACGGTGCTCAAACGGACCTGTGCTGTAGCATCACAAAATGTTGCTGTATAGTTTTTAAACACTGATAATATTGCTCAGCTTAATGACAATGCATTTATCTCATGCTCTAGATAGAAGAAGAAAAATATGCAGACAGGTAAGCATGTTGTTTTGAAAATGTTTATTCCACGGAGTTCTTCACACAGTTTGAGAAAGTATTTCGGATGTGGTCCACATCAGGTAGTCTCTGTCAAAACAGTGTTGGCTCAAATCCGTTTTGCAGATATGGGCCAGAGCAGTTTTAAATGCAGTCGGCTCAGATATGTATCACAGATTCGGGCCACACCAGTGTAGCCTATGTGAAAACAGTATCGGCTCAGATTCATGTTGCAGATCTGGACCAAATCAGTGTCAGACACAGCTAATGTCTTTCGGTTACCTATGGGAAAAGTGATC
This sequence comes from Romanogobio albipinnatus, assembly GCA_023566225.1. Classification (NCBI taxonomy): domain Eukaryota; kingdom Metazoa; phylum Chordata; class Actinopteri; order Cypriniformes; family Gobionidae; genus Romanogobio; species Romanogobio albipinnatus. The sequence goes on along the minus strand of CM042256.1, from coordinate 19,859,639 downwards.
TGGGCCAGATCTGTAAAATGATATAAATACTGAACTGATGGCAGTTAGAATGTTTAAGCTGAAACCTCTATCTGGCACGGATCTGGTTCACAATCAGAAAACGTCTCTAAGATAGAAACGGAGGCAAGGGGCTTAAAACGGGTCCGGGCCAAATGTAATTGCTATCTGGGTCAATAAGCTGTCTCTTTTGAAGTGGCCAGGCTTTCCACAATTGTGGCAACCGTTAAGTTTAACTGACGCCACTCCTCTTCGATTTGACTTGTTTCCTTCAACCTTGTTTGATCTCATAGCCATCTCTAGGCAACCAGCCCATTGCATAATTTTGTCAAATGTTTCTCCTGGGTTGACTCTAAGTGATAAAGCTTGTTGGTACTTTGAGCTAAAGCCTTCCACTAGTGTGTCAGCACAGAGGGCCCATCTTTCATAAGCATTCCATTTGCGCAAGGCATATTCATCTGGAGATTCATCGTCTTTTTGCTTAATCAATGTCACCGATGTGAAAGGGATTTTACCGCTGCCCAAGATCTCTTGGATTTCTTTTCGGAATCCATCTAATGCTTGCCAAAGACCCAGGGGTCGCCCCTGGCCATCTACCCACCAGTCCATCCATTGGGCTGTTGTTATCGACGCTGACAAGCGCTCCCATCTGTCTCTTGGGATTTTAGCTTTCACAATGGTGTGTATGTCTCTTAGTGTCATTTGATGTGCTTCAATCAAGGAATCTAATTCTCGCCAAAACTCTGTGTTTGGATCTTGTCTCTTCAGAGGAGGCAAGGCTGTGAGAATGGCTTGACGTTCTCCTGGTGTGAATGGTCTCTCTTCTGTCATCATTTCAGATTGTTTCTTTTTGATAGCAGAGAAAATTCAGGACCGACTTTATCAATTGTGATCATGTCGTCATTTCTTGTCTCATCCCCCCATTTGGATCCACAAGTACGAGCGGGAGTACATCGCAGCATGTCTCTGTTTGGCTGGGTTGATTTAGATATGGTAATTATTGGAGCTGCTTGTGCAGAAACAATATACATTTTGTCAACCCGAACTCCATTCGAGCTTGAAGCTTGAGGCTGCATCAGAGGTTTAAAGTAACTTGTACATTGTTCAGGCAAAGTTGGATAAATTGGCTTGTAAACAGGTGGTGTTACAGTTGTTGCTGATTTTGCTGGTGTTTGTGAATATTTCCTTTCAGCTTCAGCTATTATATCTGTCCAATCTGGATCAAATGAATCATCACTGGTGATGTTTTCCTTTTCTGTACATGTGATAGACATAATTTTACTCAACTTGTTATATGCTTGAACTTGTGGCTTCATTGCTTCAGCAAGTGGAACTGGACAACCATCAATACCACAACAAACTCCTCCTTGTTTCATGATCCAATTAGCTGCCATTATTGGAAATACTTTTAACTTGATATAATCTTTTTGGGTCTTGAACCAGTTTAACTGCTCATCCATGGATGCATTAATGTCAAGTCCTTTTTTCAAAAACTTAGTTTGCTTCTTCCTTTTCCAGATACCATGAAAAATCTAAAGAAAAGTTTCTCTCATATTTCAGTTGTTTTTCTTCCCTTTTTTTGTTGTTTAACTCAGATACATTTCTTATGTCTTTTTTTCTTTATTAAGTTGAACTCAGATCAATTTCTCTCTCCTCAAATACTGAACAGCTTAACAGCTTAAATCAGAATGCCGCCTGCGATTTCAGCTACTTCAGCATGTTTAAACGTTTTAGGATTCTTTATAAACAGGACTCCCCTTTCGAATCCAGATCCGCCACTTTAAACTGCTTTCAATCCAAACATCACTTGACACCTTCCCAGTCTGTCTGTAACAGCACAGATCTTTGGTGTGTGAAATATTTTAGGATAAATTCTGCCACTATTATTGCAGATCCGCCATATTCACCACCTCGCAGCCATGTCAAGTTAATTGCTGAATCGCCTTATGGCTTATTCTACCGGAAATTTGACTAAATGGTCTTCTACCAAGATCCACTTTTAACCCAGCTTCATTCAAATATTGTTTTGAAGGTCCACTGATCTGAGCAACTTAAATAAGCCAAATCAAATTTAATTATTTAAATTACTTTTACTATGTCTGACACATATATTCATTGGCAACACAACTGGTATTTTAAAAAATACAGTTCTTTTCAGCAGTTTCAGTCAATGTCTCTAATCATCAGGCAGATAGAACTATTTAGAAAGAAAAAAGTCTTACCTGATTAGCCGAGACAAATGGCTGAAGATGCAATCCTCTTCGGTGACGCCAAATTGTAGACTTAAAAATTAAGCTTTTCCCCCGTGGTTTAATTTACAGGACCGGACACCAGTTATTTTGCTAAGAGATTTCTTTTTTATTATTTTAAGTCAGACATAGGAGAGAAAGACAATTTTCTGAGAGATGGTCTTCATTCCAACTTTCTCTGTCTTCCTGGACACCTAGTTGGATTTTATAGGTTGCTTAAACAGTAAAATAATTGTTTACCAGAAAAACAGGTTGTTTACGCTATACCTCGTGCTTTCACGTGGCACAATATACCCTTGAACATATGCATAGAGAAACTTGTTCTTCATTGTTCAAAATATGTCTTATAGAGAACTTGTGACTTGTGTCATATGCATTGGTAGGACAACAACAGCAACAATACTTCCTTACAGAAAACTTCAGTCACATGTGCATAATTGGAAAACTTATGCTATATATTCCTGTGTACAAAATTATCCCATCTCCATGTCTCTCACACTTCATGTGCTCAGACTTACTCTGACTAAATAATAATGCAATACTAATAATAATAATTATGAATGATACAACACAAATGATAATGAATATTAGTAAATAATAATAATAATAATAATAATAATACAAATGCACACTAAATAATAATTAATAAAACAAATGATAGTTAGTATTAATAAAGAACAGAGTAATATACATGTAAGGGACTCACGTTTTTTTTTTTTTTTTTTTTTTACTTAGGGAAAAAAATATGATAAAATAACTTTAAAACTGAATGTCTAATCATGTCATGATTAAAATATGAGGATGATTCTCTCAGTAATGTAGCTTCTATAAGCTTTTATGTCAAGAAAAGTCTAGGCGTCCTTTCAAAAAGGCCATTTATTTCAGAACATTTGCAATTGTAAAGAGTAGTTTTTCATTCAAATAAATCTGCAATAACCTGCAATAAACTGCTAAGTATAATGGATAAACAGTTATTGAAAAACTAAAGCAACTATTTACAGAAATTACAAAGTGTAAAAAACTCATTTAGCTGATAAGAAGTGTCAGTCAGAGTCTGCGCGCTCCACTGCAGTTTCTGCCTAAACACTGGCAGGCGCCATGGGAAACGCGTGCAGGTGTTATGAAACTATGAAACTATGTACTTACATAAACTGCTCAAGATAATGCCTTTTGATTGGTTACTAAGTCCATCAATCAAACCTTTGTTGGAAAGGCATTGGCTAGGCACTGAGTGCCTTTATCCAACAAAAACCATGGGCGCAATGATTGACAGCTCACCAAGCCTGTAAGGTGCTTCCTCCATATGATGCATCACAGGAGAGACTCTGATTGAAGGAGAGAGACGAGGGAGGATTTATATCACGCAGAAGAGACTATTCTTGCAGGGGGAGTTTGCCAGAAACGGATTAGAATCGTTATTTCATTGAAAATGGACATGATTGTTTATGCTAACTCAAAACTCTCTTGCAAACAACGGATGATTTTTTGTTTTTTCCCTATTTTTTCGTTGTTTTGGATTAAAAAGTGGGATGCATTTTGAAGAGTGGACTCTTACACGGACATGTATGCGGGTGTTTATTGGATTCGTCCAATCTGATCTGAACGACAGGAGATGAAAGATGAGTACCGCTAATATTATGCTAATGTTTACATAGCCGAAAAATCAAGAAAATTCAGGTTGTATGTGGAGTGAAAAGGCTTGAAACACTCCCATGCAGTTAGGTAGGATTGGAGGGTTCTGAAGGAAAAGGCTTGAAGAGTGGAATTAAGAGAGGCGTCAAGGAGCTATTTCAGTGGGTGGTTTGTGGGAATATCAGCTCTGAATAGTGAGGTACTGGAGTTGGGAATGCCTGGGCCTGCACCGCTAGCGGAGGCAGCTTCGCGCTAGAGCAGGGATGGGCAACTCCAGTCCTCGAGGGCCACTGTCCTGCAAAGTTTAGCTCCAACCCTGATAAAACTCACCTGCCTGTAGCCTTCTAGTAATCCTGAAGACATTGATTAGCTGGTTCAGGTGTGTTTGATTAGGGTTGGAGCTAAACTCTGCAGGACAGTGGCCCTCGAGGACTGGAGTTGCCCATCCCTGCGCTAGAGTATTCAGTACAAGGGAAAGGGTTGGAGAAAGTGACAGGAAAAGGCTGTGATAGCGGAGCCTGCACTGCTGACGGAGGCATACTCACACTGAACAGGCTGCCTGTGGAAGCTGACATTGTGACATGAGGTACAGCGCTGGAGAAAATGCGGTCTGTAGTTCAGCAGAGCAGAGAGAAGAGTTGAGCCTGGTGGCGGCAGCAGCAAGATCTGGGACACGGCCTAGACTGGCTGAAGGCCTGCTACTACGGCCTGGCGCTCATGGAAGAACTGTTCCTGTGAGGGAGGCAGGTGTTTTATGGGAGCGGGAGTTTGGGGCCTTGTGATTACTCGCCCTTTTTGCGGCTTTGGAAGGTGGAGTGGATTTTGGAGATGGGAAAGCGTCTTGGAGTGACGCGTACAGGTTGTACAGTTGTGCTTTATTCATCCTTAGCGCTTTGAGTTTGAGAAAGGCACACTACAAATAAACTGTATTATTATTATTATCCTCCTAGAAAAATAAATGTCAGCGCTGATTAGCAGGTTAGCCTGAGAAACTGAGCTCCTGCGGGAGAAAAAGGAACAGCATTGCTGTGGCAATGGAGAAAATTAGCCAGAGAAACTGAGCTCCTGCGGGAGTAAAAGGAAAACAGCACTGCTGTGGCAGTGGAGAAAATTAGTCAGAGAAACTGTGCTCCTGCGGAAGAAAAAGGAACATCACTGCTGTGGCAGTGGAGAAAATTAGCTAGAGAAACCAAGATCCTGTGGGAACAGCACTGCTGTGGTGGAGAAAAAATTAAATGGACAAATGGAAAAACACATTTGTGTAACCAAATGAGACTCTTATTTTGAAATATATATGCCTTATTATTGTAGAATACTCATTCAAATTCATATGAGGGAGATAAAATATAGTCTTACAACTGTATACAACATATTACAAATAATCACGGTAAAGAAAACATTGTCATTGTTCATAAGAAATCGCTTGGCATAAAAGTGCACTATTCATTGATTTCAAACTGCTCTGAACTGAAGCATTTTGAAGCATTGTTTTGCAAGCCCATAGAATGCACAACAGCGCCACATTCAGATTTTGAAACACGAGCGCTCACATTTATTTAATGAAATAATTTCCTTTGAAGTTTGCCGTATCGTGATATAGGTTTTCCATCCCCAAAATATAAGATGGCTTACAATAATCATTGATACGCTTGTTTGTACAATATAGCCTGCCCTACTGTAAGGTACTGATGTTACATTTAAGAAAACATGTGCTCCAAAATACATTGTACAGTTTGCTCACATCTATTTATAGTCGCAAATGCGAGTATGGTCGAGCCCTGTGTGACCGAGTCAAGTTGAGAAGTATTGAATAAAAGGCAGTGATTATCAGCTGATTCCATCTAGTGACTGATCGTTTGGCCATCATTTTAGTGATTTAGCCTCACGATACCTTCATTCGCTTTACCAGCAAGTATATTTATTGTTCATCACCACGGCAACCAAGTGCTGAATGATGAATGCACTTCTCGCGTGTGAAAAAATGTCTGTCTGTAGTACAACGAGGCGGCAAGATCGCAAGAAAAGCTTGATGTGTGCCGGTAACAATACATTATTTCAAATAATTTCCTATTTCTTAAGACAGGAAACGTAGAGTTTTCCCTGCTGCAAGTCTGTGCGATATACACTCTTTACACTGTCTGAGCGCTGCTCTCGCCATTGACTGTCGTCATTGTTCCAAAAACACCACGGGCCCTATTTTAACGATCTGAAACGCAAGTGTCAAAGCGCAAAGCGCAAGTAACTTTGTGGGCGGGTCTCGGCGCTGTTGCTATTTTCCCGGCGGGATAAATGACTCTTGCGCCCGGCGCAAATCTAAAATGGGTTGGTCTGAAGTAGCTTCATTATTCATAGGTGTGGTTTGGGCGTAACGTGAATAAACCAATCAGAGCGTCATCCAACATTCCCTTTAAAAGCAGGTGCGCAAGTTCCATTATGTATTGCTATTATTATGGCGTATTTACCAGGCGCACGCCAGGAGCGGTTCACAGCCGAGGAGACTGATGTGCTTGTAAGAGCAGTGAAAGACAGAGAAGTTGTGTTGTATGGGGATGGGAGAAACCCACCCAAAATAGCGTCGGTTAAATAAATAATTAGCCTGAATAATTTGTAAGCTAGATTTATGCCTATTTTTTCACATCTTCGTGGCACACCACAATGATTTCCGTCATCTCATGTGTTAATATTTTTTTAGTGTAACAATTTATGATTTGCAAAAATAACTGTTGCATCTGTGTAGATTACATGAGCAAAGTGTATGCGCGTTGTGCACGCTATACATTATGGTCAAGCATGCGCCCTTAAAATAGCATAATGAACAACGCGCAACGCGCCACTGACTTTAGACTAGGTTTTTTCTGGTCAGTGGCGCAATTGTTTAATGGAACAGCAAAATAGCACCAGGGATTGTTTGCGCCGGAACACGCCTCCTTTTTTGCGCTGAACCGCCCAGGGAGCGCAAGTTCATTCACTAGTTTAGCGACGTGCTTCTGTGGAGGGAAAAGCGCGCTTTGCGCGGGTGCAAAATAGGAATGACACATGCGTCGGTGTACAAAGTCAATTGCGCTGGGTGCAAGATAGGGCCCCACGTTATTAACATGCGTTTAGAACATTAATTATTGAAGTTTGTGAATCGATTAGAATTGTTAGAAGACAGCATCACAATTGTGCATCATGGAAAAGATACAATTACATCTCGGGAAAAGCAGAAATTTTACCGTGAATGCTGATGGAAGCGTTTTTTTTTTTAGGTAGCTTATAAATTTGTAAGGAAAAGATTTTAGCAATTTGTAGAATTGCTTTGAGCGGAGTATGTAGGGATGGCTGACGCGAAACAGACGTTTCGGGGCTTTGTCCAGATCCCGAAGCGCAGATGTTTCGAAACATTGCTCCGAACTGTGATTCGATACACCCATGTCACGTGACTATGGCTAAATAAAGCTTCGAAGTGTTTCATCAGGTGCCGCCTGCCGAAACTGCGTTGATTAAAGGGGGCGGGAACAAACCACACAGTCACACATCTGTATAAACCTAATTCACCACAGTTTAAAAGTGAAGTAAATCCATCTTCACCTTGTGGGTTTTTGTGAGAGGAGAGAGATTTTGTGATAGCAGTGATTTTGTGATATAAGTGAGATTTATAGTGCGCTTCGGTTGGTTAGGCTATATTTAGGCTAGATTTAAATGAGATATATTGACTGATAGGTATAGACAGTGACAGATAGGATAGATATAGTGACACATTCATATGTTAGATAGTGACAGATAGCACAGCATAAGTGAGAGATATAGAATTATATAGATTCATAGGTGATATATAGATAGATATATTAATAGACTAGATAAAAATGGAGGCTCCACATAAGAGATGGCATACATTGCTTTTTATTGCTGAACAAATAATCATTTACAAACAGCATGGCAATAACAGAACATTTTTGTATTACAAAATACAGATAATGTGCTTGAAAGTACAGTAGAAAAATATATCAGGCAAATCAAAATAAAAGAAACAAAAAACATTAAAGGGGCTATGGTTTTGTTTGAAGATAATTTTCTTCTATAATGGAAAATAGACTGATTGCATTTTCATTGTGCTGGAACAAGTCTGAAAAGTCAGCTGAAAAAGATTGCATATTTTGTTGAATGTCTCTGATTCTTTAGTGTTGTTGGATGGACTTGCTTCTCTTGTTCAGTGTATTTAGGGTTTAGAGCTCCACCTAGTGGAGAGTTTGAATTCTGCAATTTTCTGTATTTACATGAATCAGGAAGTAGTGAGTGCTCCATGCGGGCAGCGGTAAAGATGGCTCTCTTAAATCGCCAAATATCACTGTAATCTTAAACTTTGCAACAGCATCGCTTGTAAGTATTTGTTGATATACATTGATGTGCATAATGTTTTTATATAATTGCGAATTGTTTCAGTTAAAAGGAGTTATTAATCATTTTCCATATAGGACATTAGCGTCATACCGTAATCATTATTTACATTACAAAATATCATGTTCATTTACAAGTATCACAAAATACTAGATTAATGTGGATGTTGACATGCTGTAATTGTTCATTTCTGGATGTTATTATTGAAATATGTTTATTTGTTTATTTGTAGTTTCACTCTATACCCAAGACCATTAAACCTGTGGGCAATCAAACTTGTTGTCTTCAGAGTCGTGTGAGGGAAGGGAGTTTATCTGACTGTTAAAACAGAAACTATGTTGAGGACAGTACAGTGAAAAAGCGTCTGCAGAGGAAGTTACAGCAGCAGCTTGAGAAGATTCAAGTAAATTGATAGAGTATTGTGTGAGCAATGGAGTCCACACCCTCACTCAAGACCAGATCGTATTTGTCATGTTCACGATCAGGCAGCTCCTCTACAAATGCTGCTGCTGCTATGGCGAGAGCAAAAGCTGAAGCAGCCAAGGCACGTTTATTGTATGCAGATGAGGAGGAAAAAATAAAAGTGGAGAAAGCCAAATTGGAGGCAAAAATGGATAAAATGGTGTTAGAGAGAGAAACTGCTGCAGCAGTAGCCGAAGCAGAGGCTCTAGAAGCAGCTGTTGACACCAGCGTCCATAGTAAACATGATCCTCCACTGGAAACAGCTCCTGTTGATGTTATGCAGCGGACATGTGAATACGTTGAGCAGATGAATTTACATGCAGTCACAGAATCAGCATCAAAAGCAGAGCCACTCCCTCCAGACGAGACCATACAGCCTCACACAGAGTTACGAGTAAGAAATTCTGTTTCAGCTATACGTTTCAAGGCAGAGAGTTGCTCAGACGATGCTGAATTTGATCACATGCGACCAAAGAAAGATTCTGCTCAACCATCACAACTTACAACAAGTACATATCATCCTTCTGGTAACATGACAGATGATAACCAGCGCAGAAGGCACACGCGTGTCACCCAGTGCAGCACACTGCCTCTCACAATGGCAAGTCCAACACCTCAGCCTTCCCAACAAGACAAGACAGACATTTCAGACTTTGTCAGATATTTTGCTCGCCGTGAACTTGTTAACACTGGTTTAATACAGTTCAATGACCAACCAGAAAGCTTCAGAGCTTGGCAACGGTCCTTTCAAAATGCTGTAAGTGGTTTGAACTTGACACCTAGTGAAGAAATGGACTTGTTAGTCAAATGGTTGGGAAAAGAATCAGCTGAACACGCTAGACGCATGAGGTCAGTACACATTAATCAACCATCGAGGGGTCTTGACATGATATGGACTAGACTGGAAGAGTGTTATGGTGCTCCAGAGGTCATCGAAAGAGCTCTTTTCAAGCGTGTTGAAAATTTTCCGCGAATTTCAAGCAGAGATTATGCAAAGCTTCACGAATTGAGTGATCTTCTAATGGAAATGGAGTCAGCTAAAGCTGATGGATACCTTCCAGGCCTGTCATACCTGGATACAGCTAGGGGCATCAATCCCATAGTTCAGAAGCTGCCATTTAATCTACAAGAAAAGTGGCTGTCACATGGATCTGCTTACAAGGAGAGGTATGCTGTATCATTTCCCCCCTTCGAGGTCTTGGTTGACTTTATAAGTCAGCAGGCTAGAATAAGGAATGACCCTGGGTTCAATTTTTCTAATCAAACAGATTCACTTTATAAAGCAGACAAGGTCAGTTGGAGGCCAAGCAAATCAAGAGAAGTCTCAGTTAACAAGATAAATGTGTCTTCCCCTCTAAATTTTGACACTGACAGAGATGAACGGAAAACTGAGGATGCTGAAAGACTTTGTCCCATTCACAAAAGACCTCACTTGTTAAGGAAATGTCGTTCCTTCCGTGAGAAGCCTTTGGAGGAACGTTTTGCTTTTTTGAAAGAAAAGAGAATCTGTTTCAAGTGTTGTTTAGCCACAACTCACACAGCCAAGTACTGCAGATTTGTGACCAAATGTTCTGAGTGTGGAAGTGAGAAACACATTTCTGCGCTACACCCAGGCCCAGCTCCAAAGGCTCAAGAAGCAGCCTCCTCATCACAGCATGGCGGGGAGGAAGTTTCCATGCCCCCAACAGAAGTGGAAGCTCACTGTACTGAAGTTTGTAGAGGTAACCTCAGTAATAAGTCATGTTCAAAAATCAGCTTGGTGAAAGTCTATCCCAAAAGCCAGCCTGAGAAAGCACTGAAAGTCTATGTGATCCTTGATGAGCAGAGCAATAGGTCATTAGCTCGTTCTGAATTCTTTGATGCCTTCAAAGAAAATGGCTCAGCTTCTCCGTATACCCTTAGAACTTGTTCTGGAGTGACAGAGACTGTTGGTCGAAAAGCATCTGGCTACCAAATCGAGTCTGTAGATGGAAAGGTAATCTTCTCCCTTCCAAGTTTGCTAGAGTGTAACAACATTCCGGACAATAGGACAGAGATTCCCACACCCAGTGCTGCTCTCTATCACTCTCACTTGAAGCCTATAGCTCCACTCATACCAGAGTTAGACCCAGATGCTCCTATCATGATTCTTCTGGGTCGTGACATTATCAGAGTACATAAGGTTCGCAGACAGGTAAACGGTCCTCATGATGCTCCTTATGCACAGAAGCTTGACCTAGGATGGGTGATAGTTGGCAATGTTTGTCTGAACGGCATTCACAAGTCTACCACAGTGAGTACATTCTTCACCAACACAAAAGAGCAACGCCCATCCATCTTTGATCCCTGTCCAAATGTTTTTTATGTGAAAGAGAGAAACAGGAACGATTGTAGACATTACAATGGGATGTGTTGTGTGGAGCAACTTGTTAACAATCACAAAGGAGATCAGTTTGGTCGAGAAGTGTTTAAGGTTACCTGTGATGACAACAAAGTAGCCCCATCTATCAATGACCTGTCGTTCCTTCACATTATGGAACAAGAGCTGGATAAAGACGAAAGCAACAGCTGGGTAGCACCATTACCTTTCAAAGCTCCAAGGTGCAGACTCCCTAACAACAGATGTCAAGCCATGAAAAGGTTGTCAGCCTTGAGACGTAATCTAGAGAGAAATCCAGAGATGAAACAGCACTTCTTTACCTTTATGGGCAAAGTTTTTAGTAACAAACATGCTGAAGAAGCTCCCCCTCTCATGGAAGGAGAGGAGTGCTGGTATTTGCCTCTCTTTGGGGTATATCACCCTAAAAAACCCGGGAATATAAGAGTTGTCTTTGATTCCAGTGCCCGTCAGGAGGATGTCTCGCTGAATGATGTTCTTTTATCTGGACCAGACCTGAACAACACCCTTCTTGGTGTGCTTACACGGTTTCGCAAGGAAGCAGTGGCCATAACAGCTGACATTGAACAGATGTTCTACTGTTTCTTAGTGAGAGAGGATGACCGCAATTTCCTTAGGTTCCTGTGGTTCCGTAATAATGACCCATATGAAGACATCATTGAGTACCGCATGCGGGTCCATGTTTTTGGCAACAGTCCATCTCCTGCTGTAGCCATCTATTGTCTCCGGCAGTCTGTCAAAGATGGTGACCCTGAGGTGATGAACTTTGTGAACCGTGATTTCTATGTCGACGATGGTTTGAAGTCTCTTCCTACAGTCAAGGCGGTAGTGGACCTGCTAAAAAACACACAGAAGACTCTTGCTGGTTCCAATTTACGGCTTCACAAGATAGCTTCAAACAGCAAAGAGGTTCTAAAGGCCTTTCCACCTCAAGATCATGCCAGTGATCTCAAAGATTTGGACCTTGGATCTGACATGCTTCCTACGCAGCGCAGTCTGGGATTGAATTGGAGTCTGAAATCTGACACCTTTACTTTCGAAGTAGCTACTGAAGCAAAACCCTTTACTCGTCGAGGTGTCCTATCCACCATTAATAGCATCTTTGACCCCCTTGGCTTTGTTGCTCCAGTTACAATCCAGGGAAAATTAATCATGAGAGAACTTAATAGACAGAATGATGACTGGGACTCCCCTCTTCCCAAGGAAATGGAGGAAAAGTGGGACATGTGGCGACTTTCACTTAAGGATTTAAGTAAGCTTCACATTCCAAGATGCTACACGAACATATCACCTTCTATAGCTACACAAAGGGAGTTGTTTGTCTTCTCAGATGCTTCAACAAAAGCAATAGCTGCAGTTGCCTACCTTAGATTGACAGATTCATTGGGAATCAACCATGTCGGCTTCATCATGGGGAAAGCAAAACTCAGCCCTGAGCAAACAGTTCCCCGGCTTGAGTTGTGTGCTGCGGTTCTGGCAGTAGAACTAGCAGAGTTCATCACTTCAGAAATTGACATATCTTTGGATGGCACTACGTACTTTACGGATAGTAAGGTTGTGCTTGGCTACATATATAATGAGACACGACGATTCTATGTATATGTAAGCAATCGAGTCCTCCGGATTCGCAAGTCTTCACATCCAAATCAGTGGAGATATGTGCGCACTGATGAGAACCCAGCAGACATTGCGACAAGGTCTGTCACTGCTGCTCATCTCCAAGACACCAACTGGCTTCAAGGACCAAAGTTTCTGAGAAACAACCCACAGACTCTACCTGAAGAGAACACACATGAGCTTGTGAATCCTTCATCTGATGCTGAGGTACGTCCTCAAGTCTCCACATTGAAGACCGCAATGATGAGTAAGAGTCTTGGAGCTCAACGCTTCTCCAAATTTTCCACTTGGAAGTCCATCACTCATGCCATTGCACGTCTTCTTCATATATCTCGTCAGTTCCATAAAGGTTCTACAACAGGAACATCTAGCTGCAAGGGCTGGCATTACTGTTCCAATGCTCCAACAGTGGAAGAACTCTTATGTGCTGAAAAAATTATCATCAAAGCAGTACAACAGGAGACATATGACCAAGAGTACAAAAGCTTGGAAACCGGGGACAGGCTCTCCAGAAAAAGCCCGCTTAAAGCCTTAGACCCATTCATAGATGCAGATGGCCTGCTAAGAGTAGGAGGACGATTGACAGAAGCACAGATTGAGCTTGAAGTAAAAAAGCCCCTTATCATCCCTGGGAAACATCACATTGCAACACTTTTAGTTAAACATCATCATGAGAAAGTGCAACACCAGGGACGACATTACACAGAGGGTGCTGTGCGTGCTGCTGGCTATTGGATAGTTGGTGGAAAGAGACGCGTTTGCAGTGTCATTCATGAGTGTGTTAAATGCAGAAGACTTAGAAGAGAACCACAAACTCAAAAAATGGCTGACCTTCCAGCAGATCGTGTATCCACTGACCCTCCATTTACGAATGTGGGACTAGATGTTTTCGGCCCATGGAGTGTGGCGGCACGACGTACCAGAGGTGGTCATGCGCAAAGCAAAAGGTGGGCAGTAATATTCACCTGCATGAGTGTGAGAGCTGTGCACATTGAGCTTATTGAGTCTTTAGATACATCTAGCTTCATTAATGCCCTGCGGCGTTTTCTGGCTATTCGAGGGCCTGTGAAGCTCATCCGCTCAGACAGAGGAACAAATTTCGTAGGTGCTTGCAAGGAGCTTAACATTTCCTCCAATGTTGACAATACCTCTGTTACGAAATTTCTTGTGGACCAGGGCTGTACCTGGCAGTTCAACCCGCCTCATGCGTCTCATATGGGTGGGTCCTGGGAGAGGATGATTGGACTTGCTAGAAGGATATTGGATGCAATGTTCCAACAGCTTGGACCTTCAGCACTAACACATGAGACACTCTCCACTCTAATGGCAGAAGTTGCTGCTATAATCAATGCTCGACCCCTTGTCCCAGTGTCAACTGACCCAGATGACCCATTCCTACTCACACCCAATGCCCTCCTAACTCAAAAGGTCACAATTGCTCCTGCCCCAGCGGGTGATTGGGTCAAAGACCTTCATAACCGGCAGTGGCGCCGGGTACAACACTTGGCACAAACTTTCTGGGATAAATGGAAAAAGCAATACCTTACTCTTTTGCAACCAAAAAGAAAGTGGCCCACTAGTAAGCCTGACCTGGAACTAGGAAGCATTGTGCTCTTGAAGGATGAACAGCAAAAAAGGAATGAATGGCCTATGGGACTTGTTACTCAAGTCTTCCCAAGCAAGGACAATAAAGTCCGTAAGGTGGAAGTCAAGGTCTTTAAAAAGGAAGGGCCGAAGGTCTTCATACGGCCTATCACAAAGACAATCCTTCTCCTCACTCCTGAGAAACTTGGTTAGATTAATCTAAATGACTTGTGGATAGTGGCATGTTGTCCACGCCAGACGGGGAGTGTGCTGGAACAAGTCTGAAAAGTCAGCTGAAAAAGATTGCATATTTTGTTGAATGTCTCTGATTCTTTAGTGTTGTTGGATGGACTTGCTTCTCTTGTTCAGTGTATTTAGGGTTTAGAGCTCCACCTAGTGGAGAGTTTGAATTCTGCAATTTTCTGTATTTACATGAATCAGGAAGTAGTGAGTGCTCCATGCGGGCAGCGGTAAAGATGGCTCTCTTAAATCGCCAAATATCACTGTAATCTTAAACTTTGCAACAGCATCGCTTGTAAGTATTTGTTGATATACATTGATGTGCATAATGTTTTTATATAATTGCGAATTGTTTCAGTTAAAAGGAGTTATTAATCATTTTCCATATAGGACATTAGCGTCATACCGTAATCATTATTTACATTACAAAATATCATGTTCATTTACAAGTATCACAAAATACTAGATTAATGTGGATGTTGACATGCTGTAATTGTTCATTTCTGGATGTTATTATTGAAATATGTTTATTTGTTTATTTGTAGTTTCACTCTATACCCAAGACCATTAAACCTGTGGGCAATCAAACTTGTTGTCTTCAGAGTCGTGTGAGGGAAGGGAGTTTATCTGACTGTTAAAACAGAAACTATGTTGAGGACAGTACATTCATAACTTTGAGGGCTTTTGTATAAGAGTTAAACTCATTATTAAATTAATAAAATTGTGGTTTCATCTTTAAGAACTTGCATTTGTGTATATAAAATTTTCCCAGCATGAGGATGTTGTTAATCAGGAAGTTATCTTTGTTATTGTCCATTACAAGAGATGCCTTACATCTGTGGTGTGGGAGCATTTCCATTTGGAAACACCAAATAAAGTGAGATGTGTGTATTTTGATAGGCAGCTAGCCTTGATGCACCATTTGAGGAGCACTCATCCTGGCATTTTGGAGGGTGCAGAGGACAACAAGTGTCCCATGTGAGAGGATTATTTTTAAAGGCTGGAGAAATTATATGTAAAAAAAGAAGTCAGCTAACTCCTTATTATATATTAACAGCAGAGCAAATAATATTTTTGAATAAAAATGTTATGTAACAAATGTGACACGTTGTGGCTTTATTTATTTTATTAATGTTAAAGGTCCCGTTCTTCGTGATCCCATTGTTCAAACTTTAGTTAGTGTGTAATGTTGCTGTTAGAGCATAAATAATACCTGTAAAATTATAAAGCTCAAAGTTCAATGCCAAGCGAGATATTTTATTTAACAGAAGTTCCCTTTCAAAGCCTACAGCGAACGGCTGGCTTGGACTACATCCTGGTACTTCCTTCATATATGACGTCGATAGAACAGTAGAACAGACCAGAGCCATAGAGAGAGAGAGTTGCGACAACGGAAGTTCAAAACGCTTGATAGTCACGTGATTCATGTAGACCGCGAATAGTTCCAGGAAGTGCTTTGGCGGGCAATTCAAATTGTTCAGTCGCAGTGACAGAACTGCGATTTTTGGTAATTAATAGTCAATAAATGCATTGATTTTCAATAATTTTATTACACATCAACATGTGTATGTAGCATGAGTATGTAGTTACAGCGATGTTGTTTTTAAAATATAATGATGAATAATCTACACAAGCAGGCTTTAATGTACAAGTTATTATGATTAAGATGTGCTGATAATTTAAAATTATACTGATTAAACGTCTTACCTTTTAAAAGTGCATCACAAACGGTCTGTTCTGCTGTAACTCTATGGTGCGGCTGCTACTTCCGGGAACTATTGAGAGTCTCCACGAGCCGCCATTGCTGTAAAAAAAAACTTTCCATTGGAGTCTATGGAGTTGTCGCAACTCTCTCTCTCTATGGCTCTGGAACAGACTAACCTCCGCCCACAAGACTACGCGAAAAAAGGGGGCGTGGTCTTGTTGCTGTCCCACGTGGAGAAGAGGACGTGTCGCGTGGAGAAAAGGAAGTGCTGCGTTTGACTGTGTTTGTCGCCATGTCGTCGAGACGCTGTTATTTTCATCCCAGAGTCAAATCACCTTTGTTTGGCTCTCCCAGGGAGAGATCATTAAGCGCATATATATCTCCCGTTAAGAGGCGTGACATTTCCACGTGCGCTAAGCTGCTGTCGAATCACACCACAGGAACCGGGCTACGTTCGCTAAGCTGCTGTCAAATCACAACACGGGAAGCGCTGGCACAATCAGAACTCGTTATGTATTTCTGAAGGAGAGACTTCATAGAATAAAGGAACATCAGCCCGTTTTTAGGACAGTGAAAACAGCGGTATACAGATAAGTAAATTGTGTTAAAAATACTGTGTTTTTTTACAAGCGAAACATGAACACATGTTATATTGCACACTGTAAACACAATCAAAGCTTCAAAAAAACACGAAGAACGGGACCTTTAAATTTTCATGACCACAAAAACAAAAAAAACTAGAGTTATTCACAATGAGGAGGCTACAGGTTACACAACCAAGATCATGTAGTTGTCAGACAGATGTAAACATTTTTTTTTTTTTTTACATGGCTCATTGTCAGATCAATACGTGCAAGTGACCACTAGATGTCGCCGTAGAGACGGGTGTCGGATTGATTCGAAGCTTCGAAACAATATGGCACATTTGCTTCAACTGCTTCTGTGCTTCATGAAGCCTCGGTCTGCCCATCACTAGTCGTATGGAGCCATGTAGACAGGTGGGCGGGCAGGGTAAACTGCTGGAAATGCCGTCCGTGGTGAAAATCTGTCTAGTTGCTGAAAACCTGTCAAGGAACTTTGTTGAGTTGACTCGGTATTTAAATGATCCTCCACTTGTGTTGATTGGGTAGACATGTTGATTACTGATTGCTGACAGCTGGTTGGAATGACATTATGATTGGATAGATCATTTGAACGTGCTCCTCCCGAACTTTGTTTATGAAACATACATTTAATGTATTTATTCCTTTTGTTCATTGAGGCTTCACACACCATCCCAGGAGGTGAGAGTTAATTAACCTAAATTAAACCTGTTCATCATATAAAGCAATCAAATCTTTTCAGAAAATTTGGATTAAACCGCTCAATTCATTAAGATTATTTTTACAATCTCTTTATGAATGTTTTGAAGTGTCAAAGTGGTAGTTGCGTAGCTGTCAATGGAGGGACAGCAAGCTCTTTTAGATTTCATCAAAAAGATCTTCATTTGTGTTCTGAAGATGAACGAAAGTCTTAAGCCGGGTGCACACTGTGCGATTTTGGCCACGATTTGGCCGTCTGAGACTAATTTTGAAATCCTAAAAGATTTCTCTGATCCTAAGGCTTAAATCTGAAGTTTTTGATCCTTAGTTTGACATGTGCACCGACAACCGATTAATGACCGTTGCGATCAAATTTTACCTTGGACAAAATTCTGGCAATGTCAGAAGATTTGAGGCGCAATCCTGCAGTGTGACTTCTCCTAGGACGACTGTCAAATCAAGAACCAATAGGAGCGCAGATCCTGATGACGCATTTCGTGCGACAACATCACATCACAACAGGGAACATGTCTAAAAGAGTCAGGTGAAAAATGCCACCGCTTGTTTTTGTTGTTTGCTGAACGCTACCATTGTGTCTGTGAATGCGGCTCACCATTACTGAACGTGTCACAGATTGATGACGTAAAACTCAGTCCGTACGAGTCTCTTGTTTGCATCCATTTTTCGCGTCTGACTGTCGTACAGTCTGACACAATGACAACTGAGATCCTACAGTGTGACATGTATTACATCGGGGATCATGTTCGTACAGTCTGACAAGCAACATTCACAGAGGATTTTGAAAAATCGCACAGTGTGCAGGACCCTTAACATGTTTGGAACGACATGAGGGTGAGTAATTAATTATTAATTTACATTTTAGGTGAACCTTTTAAGAACTTCTTGATGCAGCTGCCATCTTGAAAAGCTTGTAAGTAGGGCTGCACGATTCTTGCTAAAATGTGAATCACGATTTTTCTCCATGGGAATTGAGATCACGATTCTCTTACACGATTCTCATTTTTTCTTTTTTCTAAAAATGAATAACATTTTTTAATAAAAGTAATTAGTTACAATAAAATTAAAATGTAGAAACAAATGTAGACAGACTAGATGTAAATCTATGCTTATTACTGTTTATTTCTATTTTAATGATTATTTAATATCTTTTCTTGTGGAGAGAGGGGTTTTGTTGTCTTATTTCGTTGTTTCTTTTTGTTTTTTTGTAAAAAATGAAAACTATAAATAAAATATTTTTTTAAAAATGTTATAAGAAAACGCTTAAAGTGGCTTAATGTACTAAGACAGTGTTATTAAGAGACCAAACTCAGGAAACATAACAAAAATACTGTTGGATAGAACTGCGTGCTTGGTTTGTTACCACAGTTATCTGCGTGCTTCCCCAGCGATAAAGTTCCACATTTGCGGCTATCTTTTCTTCAACTCCTCATGATCGACGAGTGCAGGCAGATCGCGCGCGCGGTTGTGACTCTCCTGGGAGGGCGCGCGCGCACAAATAAACTAATATAGATTTGAAATTATTTTATCATCTTGAAATACAGGTGGAGAGAGCATTTTCTTGTGGTGCCCCCCTCAGCACTTGGTGCCCAACGCGCAGCGCGTGATGCGCGTAATGGGAGCGGCGGCACTGTACATGCATATATTTTTTATATTCGTTAGCACGTGACTGTTTAAAACCCGTGTTCTCCCTTGTCCGACCCAACCCGCACCCGTATCCGACACAGTTGGGATGTTTTTCACCTGTTTCAGCAATATTCGCAGGTACAGGTGCCCGCTCTGCATGGCACTTTAGAAACCGGATAGTTAATTTATAGTTCGATTACGGCTATTTCACATCATGTTCGAATGCATATTCGAATATCGAATAAAAAGTGACAGCCTAATGGCTTTTGTTATATCTTTGTGCCGCTGGGAACTTGGAGGGTATGGCATGCTCCGTACTACAACGTCTGAGTTATGGAAGTTTGCGTGGTCTGGCGGCTGGGATTTTGTGGTGTGGCTCCCTTGTCTCTCATGGCTAACTCGTACTGTGTTTTGTGGTGACGTGTGAGGTGATTGGTGTTACCTTGTGCTGCTGCGATGATGCAAAAGCACTGTTTGCAAATAACTCTTTGCGCATCGTCTTCAGGTTTAAACCCGGAAAAGCTCCAACACCAATGTTGTTGTTACATCCTCACTCTCACCGTCGCCACCGGGATTTTCCACACTGGGGTTCCTTTTTACCTCTTACCGCTACAAATCTGACTCCGTTTAGGTCTGCCGCTTTGTTACACGTCAGTAACAGCGGAACGTGGCCAATGAGGGAGAGGAGTGGAGATGTATGATTGATTGGTTAGTGTTTTGTTATAGTGTGAGTGTGACAAGCTCTGGTGTGACCAATAACGCGTGAACGCAGCATGATCTGAGGGAAATACACGGAAGTGAATCGCCAACATTAAGAAATGAGATTGCATTTATGTTTGAATCGAGATCGTGATTTTTTTTTTCCCATTAATCGTGCAGCCCTACTTGTAAGTCTCATTAACCCTTTCATGCATGGTGTCCACATTTGGGGACAGTTAATTTAACTCCATTTAGGGTTAATTTATCATGGTAATTTTCTCCAAACCACTTGAGGGCAGTGTCAGCAGACTGACAGCAATATTGTAACAGTAGCTACTGTCTTGTATTCCAAATATTCATTGCTTGATGACATAATTAATCCAAGATGGCTGACAGCAATAGCCATGTGCCAAATGCCCCAGGCATATCTGTGAAAAACTTTTATACAAGGAGGTCGATTGAGCTAAAAAAAAAAAATTAGTTTGTACAGTAAAGTATGATGAATAGGTTAGTATTTTATAAACTAAAATTTAGAGTAAAATGTAGTTTTTATACACCAAAAACTAACTGTCCAAGCATGTGGACTTCATGCAACAGTGGAGTCAGATTGCATAAAGTCTGATTTCTGTAACCTGCTAGTATATCTGTTCTATTTTTGCAAATATGTTTTGAATTGTCTTTATATTGTAATAAAACAGATATTTAACAAATATATCAACATATATAACCATTTAAAATTACATATTACAGCATTAAATGGCAACTTTACACATACATACCGAGACAAATTTACACCGCTCTAGAGTAATTTGAAAGTGATTGCAGTACCAGTTTTGACCACAATCTTACATACATTTCCTTTAAATAATTTTTAAATAAAACTGAATTTTGAAATGGATTTCAATTTTAGCATCATATTAAAGTAATAATAAAAAATCTAGATAATGTTTTTCATAATTCATGCATAAAAGGGTTAAGACTCATAAAACGGCCTAAGTCACACTCTTGACATAGGCCATTATACTACAGAGGTAGAATTGCATGATCTGTTCAACTGAGAATGTGTGTGATTTTACCAGAGTTGGCCAGAATCATGAGGAGATGACTTATGCAAAAAACGATTTTTGTCCAAAAATTACTTAGGCAATTATTTTAGGAAGGTGACGATATGGCTCTCACTCTCTTATTTACCTATATATTATGTTGCATATATTACTCCTAACTTTGCAGTGTATATGGGGCTATTAAGATGTTGGTCTCTGGATAACATAGGCCTGTCATGTACCGACTGACAGAACAAATTCAAAACAAAGGAAGATATAATGTAATTAACTATAGTAAAATATGCATGCATACACAAATTGTATGTTTGCCAGTCAGAATAGGGTATTCAAGCTGGCAAAAAACCTCAAGCACAACAGATGTGCACTGCCAAGGGATCAGTTCCTCAAAGTTATGTATTCATTTTCTTAAAAAAGACAATTTAACGCTTGGCTTAGTCCATCTTTGCCATGTCTCTAAAGCCCCCTTCATAGCAGCTGGAGGAAGGATGAGTGAGAGTGAGATGAATATCTCCAGGTAAATAGGAACACTTTAGAGGCGTTAGAGGGATCCGGCCAAACTTCAGTTTCCTTACTTCCGCTGGTCGTTTAAACATGCCTTTCTTAACTCGCTTTCATCTAGAAAACTGGCAATTCAAAGAGGGATTGGAATTGAAAATGCATAGGACGTGTGAAAGTTTTAAAGACTGTCAGGCTTTTTATTTTTTAAAAGACAATGCCAATGACATTTGACTTTTAGAATATCTTTGAGAAACACATACTTGATAAATGAAAATCCATTCAGTCCGTGGCATTGGTTTCATTTAGACATTGTACAAGGTGTGTGTCTTTCAACATACAAAATACTGTAATATTTAGCCCTAGATAAAAAGAGGCATTTCTTCATTTTCGTTTCACAAAAAGAAGCCGTTTGGAATGACACTGTTAGACCTTATTTTGTTTTTACAATGTGCCTGACATAATTATTTGCTCTTTCTTAGCGTCTGTTTCCATGGTGAATCATGTCTGAACTTACTCACACTGTAAAAAAAAATGGGGGTGGGAAATTGTGTCAATTGATCATTACATATTGGCCCAATAAATGACTTCCAAATAATTATCGCCATGCAAAAAGATGCATTGTACTAATCATAGCTTAAGGTCTTCACTAAAAATTAAAATTGTATATTCACCGAACATATTTAATTGTGCTCAGTCAATCTATGAAGTCGAAGTGAAAAATCCATGTTGGCTGAACAAGTCCTCCGTCCGAAAAACGGTATACGCATGCGCAAAATGCGCTTGAAAAAAAACCGTTCGTGTGGAGATTTCAAACGCGAAGACGCGGGAGCGGCAGCGCGAGCGGAGCCGAACCAGCAGGTGCTGAAGACCTAGACACATTCCAGAGAGAATAGAGAGATATTCATCTCACAAAGACGTTGGTGAGTATTGAGCACTGAAATTATTCTCCAGAGTTTTGCTTTATGACCGGGTATGAAGTTTAAAAGACATTTTGTAGAATCACGAGTTCATGCATTCATTGTTTTCATGAGTGTGTTCTCGTTTACCACATAATTATCTAATGGTAGCCTGTAGCCAATAGTTTTATTTTCCTCATGTCTTATATGTCTAAAACAATAGGTAATAAGGAAATTAAGTCATTTGTGTGATTATGTGCGGCATGCGACTGTTGAACACGGTGCGTTTGGCGTCGGCCTCTTTCAGGGCTGAAGTTATTGCCTTTTAATATCAAACACGTCAAGCTCGTGATTTTCTTATGTCCATTCATTCGTCTCATCCTCATATATAATGAAGAAACTTATGTTCTGTCTCTTGCCAGATGTGATGCAGGGGAGCTTTGTCATTAATGTTAGTTTTTATTTTTATTTGCAGGTTTTTAGCTTGCCGTGCCGTGTTTTCTTCACCACAACAAGAATGCAGAAGACTTCTTGAATATTCAGAGTTTTTCCTTATTGAAAATAAGGTATTTTCACCCAAATATCCTGTGTTGGAATTTACTTGTTAATAAAGTAATGTGATAAAATGTCAACCCTGTTGTCTGTTTCTGTATTTTGCTTAATATATTTATGTTTTTAGTCATTTTTGTCTTTTGGGACAGTGAGAAATAAACAATTGTTTCTACAATTTAAAATATTTAATTGGACCAACCACACAGTTTCGCTGTAAAACATTTCTCCAATTCAAAAATTTCTAGTGACTGATCACATCTAAATTTTTCAATTTGGCCAACTAAAAAATTTAGATGTGATCGGTCACTAGAAAATTTTTAATTGGAGAGGTCTGACATTTTTTACAGTGTTGGTAAATTACATTTTTCCATTACCTCAACATATTTCTAATTGAGCCCATGTTAACAGGCTGTTGCCACAATGGATAAAATTCAATTCACAGAAATTCAATTTGGCTAATTGAAAATTTTAGATGTGACCAGTCACTAGAAAATTTTGAGTTGGGAAGATTATAAATTTTTTCCATTGGCTCAACATATTATTTCCAATTGAGCCCATGTTAACAGGCTCTTGCCACAATTGATAAAATTACATTTACAGAATTTCACTTGGGCCAATTGAAAACTTTAGATGTAAACAGTCACTAGAAAATTTTGAGTTGGGAAGATTATAAATTTTTTACAGTGCACGGACACGTTTTTGGAACCAGCATACCTTGAGTAAGCAAGGTTTGGGTTAATCAACCAAGAATGCAAGGTATATGTGACGGTAAGTTAACCTTGCTTTCTGGAATACCCCCCAGAATAGTCAATAATAATAATAATAATAATAATAATAATAATAATAATAATAATAATAATAATAAAGCATAACACACTGGCTTCTTTTCCTTCACACATCATGGTTGACTTAGCTGATTCAATAAATCATCTAGCACAGACATTTGCAATAACAATTGGTTCCAATAATGAATGTCACTGTTAACTAGTAAATTATCTTATTAAATACACACACATGAAATGTATTGACACCAAGCCTGTCTTTGAGGTGCTTATGGTCATTTCTTTTCTCAAAGCAGTTCATGGACTAAAAGCAAAATTAAAATGTTGCCAGACTCCTATAACATTTATTCGTTTTCTGACCTCAATCTATATAAGCTACAATAGGGTGTAAGAGTGGACTCCTGCAGATGGTTCAATCTGCAGGGTTGCCAGAAGACTAAAGAAAAGTTATCAGAAAGATGGAAGAAAACTGTACATTTCTCGTCTATTTCCACCCACTGCAACTTATACCAACGACGGAGATAAGTGCAGTTATAATAGCAAAATATGTGGGAGAGCGTTGCTATAATGTGACTATATTGTATTGAAATAGGGAGCACTTCAAAGTCAATAGCAAATCAAAACTAGTTAGCACAGTATTTGTAATAGAAAGGATTTAATGACAAAATCTGGTTATGGTTACACTTAAAATAGTTTCAAAATGGATGTATGAGATGATAAACTTATACCATTAATCGTACACAGCATGAATAAAATGTTACCTGAGGGATAGAGAGAGAGAGAGGGAGTGGGGGAGAGAGAGAGAAGAGAAGCCCCAATGACCTCAAGAGCCATAGAGTAAGAGACCCAGAGGAAAAAAAGAGAAAGATAATTCCAATCTCCTTTTATCCCTTTCTCTGACCATGTGACTGAAACCAAATGTGAGATATTTAAACTGACCAATCAGACCAAACTCAAACATGACATTCAAACCAAACTTCCCCCACTATAAAGGTGTGACCCCATGTGGCCTGCAGGCCTCTCTATTGTCTTCCAGATGGCCCTTCTGATAAGCAAATGGGGGTGACAACAGTAAAGCAAATCTCTTTGTTGGATTTCAAATATCAAATATCTTTGATTATTTTCAATTCCTTCAAGGGAATACTTATTTGCTGAAAGTGTTACCTGTAGCTTTTGCTGATCAGTTTCTCAGTGGAAGTCAGAACAAATGTACAAGCATTAGTATGTGTATCCACCACTTGGAGACTTAAGGCCAATTTATACTTCTGCGTCGAGTGCACGCAGAGGGTACGGCGTACCCTACGCATAGATGCGTTGGATACGCCGTACCCTGACGCGCACCTCTCCAAAAATGTAACAACGCGTCAATTCTACGCGGACCGCAAGCGCTGTGATTGGTCTGCCAGAACCCTTCCCTCAGGTCAATAAATAAATAAAAAATCTGCGATAGGAGTGTGTGTGTGAGGACCACATGAGGACTCAGCGGAGAAGAGGTGCGCAAGCAGTCTCCTGTCCGCAATTGGAGCGGATGCTCCAATTTAAGGAGCTAGTCTCCCTCCGTCAGCAGGGGATGGAGGTGAGCGAGTTCGGCCGGAGGTTCAACAGCGGAGCTGAGGGGTTGAACCTTAGCAGGGAGGCTCGTAAAGACTTATTCAATTATGCGCTTGACGAGCCGATGGACTGGCTGATCCAAAGTGTATTCAATGGGGTCAGTTTTGAGGCTATGGTGGAGGGTCTTGTTCACCATTAGGAGAGAGCTGCCAGGGAGGTGGTCCCGAGTCCGGAGGTCCCGATTCCATTGATCCTGAGTTCGGTGGTCTTGAAACAGAGGCGGAGAAGGCAGGCTCCCTCTGTGACAGATCCTGTTCCGGTGGTCCCGAAGCGGACCGGAGGAGGAGAAAGGCTCCCTCAGTGGCGGTTTTGGTGGTCCCAAGCCCAGAGACCATCCCGGAGGTTGCTGCCTTTTGCGATACGCCGTCCAGGCATCTTGCTCTGCCCGGCCTGGCCTCCTGAGCTCTGTGGGCCACCCTGGTCTGTCCCTCCCGTCCCGCCCTGCTCTTATAGAGCGTCTGGTAGCTGCTCCGTAGGGAGGGGGTAATGTCACATGCCTGTCCAACAGATGTGGTTCACTGAACCAAGGGAACAGAGGTGGTTGATAAACCGCTTTCAATTGCTGAGCTGCAAGTTTTTATCATGTTTTGTACTTTGTTACAGTGGCAATGACAGGATTTCATGAGTAGGAAGTCAACATTACAGTGTTCCTTGTGCTTCTGTAAAACTCGGACAGAAACAGACATGCAGTCATTTGCGTCACATCTCCCCTTACTGTGTGGATCGGTTTCTTCATTGTTACATTTTGAATTCTTCTTTCATCATTTGCAATGTTTCCAGTTGCATATTTATGGATTCTGCAACTGTTTACTATGTCTTGTTGTCCAAAGATGTGACATTTGTCAAAGCACAGATAGACAGAAGCACAGACAAAAGTTACATTTAGATTGACTTAAGTGACATTATTGAAAACAAGGGATTTCAATTAAGTCAACTGATTAGTTACATTTCATTGTCATTAAAGTGAAATTTCTTAACCTTAACATAGGAGCCTGATAAAAATGCTTATTTAAAAGAAAACATGTCAGGTGGACTTAGAGGTTTTTGTATCTGAACTCTTCATATGGAGGAAGTGCTTCAGTCAACTGAGTTCAAGCCTCACGAGAGCTTTGCATTCACTGAATTTGTGAAGGAGGACATTTTGGGTCACTAAATTAATTCTTGCTTTTATTCAAATTTTCATGTATGTATTATTAGTTAATCTCTGAATTTAACTATAGCTATAACTGATATCTACCATCTATATGATTTATTCCAATAATATTATTGTGAATTGAAGTCTTGCACTACTTCTACAACTTTTCCCTCTGGATTCAGTGATGTCTTATATGTATACTAGAGAAAGGTCATACTGACATCTATTCTTCAAATTTCAAATCTAAAATCAAAACTTTCATACACCATTTTTGTTTGCTTTCTGTGTATGGCAGTGGATGACAAAGCATCAGAACAGATGCTTTTAGCATAACTTCTCTGCTGTCAAATTCAACAATTAATCAGTTCAGCAAAACACAAAATATGGTGCAAAATCACCATGCATTCTGCACATTGGAATTGCAGAGAACTTTGAGCATAAAATATACCAGTCTTGACAATTTCTTTCAAGCAGTAGTAGTATTGCTCAGATCCTCCAGAAATTTGTTAAAGGACAGCTATGTTCAAAAGAAGACCAATACATTTATATCCATTGAATGGGTAGATAAACTGATTCTGTAGCAATGGGTTGAAAAAGTGTTATGAAGACAAGAGTACATGATCAATTTCAAAGTAGAACAGCGAAAACAGGATGCTAATGAGTCGACGGTTCTAAGAACCTACAAAGAAAAGTACTGTATGAAAGATAAATCAATCAGAATCCAAAAAAAAGTCTAAATGGATCTGACTGTCCATAACCTCCGCTAAGTGAGGTCAAAATACGAGCCTGGTCATAGATATATCGATTGTAGGTACGTATACATTTATGACCAGGCTCGTATTTTGACCTCACTTAGCGGAAGTTATGGCGGAGCTCAGAGATGATCACATTCGTCTGATAAGAGGTAAAATAATAGCATAAATACTGTTCGGTTTCTCGCAGAAACTGATCATTTTGCTAGATAAGACCCTTATTCATCGTATCGCTTAAAGCCCTTTGAAGCTGTACTGAAACTGTCGTTTGTAGCCCATTGAAATCCATTATATGGAGAACAATCCTGGAATGTTTTCATCAAAAAACTTAATTTCTTTTCGACTTTAGAAAGAAAGACATGAACATCTTGTATGACATGGGGGTGAGTAAATTATCAGCAAAAGTTTATTTAAAAGTGAACTAATCCTTTAAGGCAAGACACAGCAGGTGAAAACATCGTTTTTTCATGCAGTGGTCAATTTTGAGATTTTGGGCCAGTTTGCTCCCTTAACATGTAAACTTTCATGTCAAAATAAAAAAATGGCAACATTACACATTAAGGTGGTTATTTCATTATATTTTGTCACCGTGCGCCTTTAGATTTCTACCCAAAATCATCCAAAGTTATTCTAACGTGAGCTCCCGTGCCGTCATTCACAGAAACATGTCATGCCTGGTATCATTATTAAGCTCTCAGTCTCACACACAGCGCTGTCTAATCCAAATATGGACATTTCTTTAGTAGAACTAACCAACTGCGAAAGTTTGCAGCCGAAAACCACATCTGATTTGTCGATGTGAATTTCTCACTATGCGCTGCCGCTTGCTTGTGTATTCTCCGCCTGAGAGAAAATGCAGACAACGCAGAAATCAGCTCATAAACCTTCACAGAAAAGACAAAGTAGCAAGAGCTAGGAAAAAGAAAGTAAACAACAACAGATTAGACGACGAAACCCCGTCAGAATTAGATTCAAATAGTTATAGATGGACAAATACAACAAACAGTTCGTCTGCAGTTTTTGGTATGCGTGTTTGTTAAGGTAGTTCTCTTAAGGTAGTTCTCTAATAGCTATTGCTATTAATAATTTATTCATTTATCAATTTCCACGTGTTTTAAATATTATACACTACTGATATTAATGAACTGAATATATATTTTGTTTGTAGGTTGGGGGTTTTATAGAAATGTATGCAGTTATACAGTATAAAACATTAAAAGCCGTTTTCTCAAAATGAGTTTTTTCTCACACTCAGAGACAGATATATCCACTTCAGTAGCACCTACAAGCACCAACGTTTGCAGTCTTATACTGAACTATATTCTGAAGGCTTTTACAGAGGGATTGATATATCATTCCTATCCTGAGTTATAGGTCCTTTAACTCCAAAAAACATGGCAAAAATTGATTTTTTTTTAGGCTATTGTCAGTATTCTCTAATTTACTAAAGCACAAAATAAGATATCCAGAATCCCCTCTGTAAAAGCCCTTTCATCTAATATGTCAACAAATAAAACCAATAATTTTAAACATGGTCCTTTTCTATTTCTAGATTTTGTTTTTGGAAAAGTATGCAAATGAGTGTATATTTAAGTATATAAGGCCTCATTTGTATATTAAAAAAATTATTTACACAAAACTTGTAATAAATTTTTTTCTTATGTTTATGCTAGTAATAAACTGGAGAAGTTTCACAGTGATATCTTGTAATTAAAAAAAATTCCCAATTCACCTGTAGTGTCTCACCTTAAGACGTGTGTGTGGGATCTCCAGAGCTCTTATAATCACTGAACTTTTGACATTTGTCCACCTCATGACACACACAATGTTCAAAGTTGTTTGAGTACAAAACAGGATGTAAAAATAGCATATTTGTCTGATCTTTGACACGGGAGGCAATGCAAAGTTGATTCTGCGCTAATTTGATCTGATATTTGATGTTTTTAAAAATGTTGTAGATTTGAGTAAAATAAGAATTGTTAAAATCATTACATATATTCTGAGACAAAGGTGATTTTCAGTTTTGTTCAAGGTAATAAAAGCAACAGTTCCCTTTCAGTCGGTCACGTTCGACATACGTCGGAACTGACCGACGAATTGGGATCTGATCTCAGAGACCAATCTACTTCGAGTGTGTTAAAAATGAGCCAATGGAGATTGGCATGCGATCCACGCATTCCACACTCCGCCCTGCGGTGCGGGTATAAATAAGGAAGTGGAATGCTAGATCATTGCTTTCTACTTTGGAGCCGAACAGTGAATGTTTTCTGTTTCTACAAAGAGTGTAAACGACGAGTCTCGTGAGAGGAACAACTGCTGCTTGCAGTGCGGGTGTGACAGCGCGTCTCAGCGGGTGGCCGCTTCAATGGAGATCAAAGAGTTGGTTCGCTGGGCGTTTCCATTTTTGAGTGCACACACAGGCTTGCACCTTTGTACTGTGTGGTGCCGCGGTCATTTCCCTGAGTGCTTCAGCACATAAAAAGAGCAGTTTTCCTTTCTAAAAGAGCAACACGGTTTGACCTTCCGTCTTTTTCAAGATGTCATTCAAACCGTGTGTTTCTGGATGCGGTTGATTTCTGTCCCCAGTTGACGGTCACATTCGTTGTCTCACGTGTTTGGGCGTTCAGCATGCTGAGGCAGCGTTCGTGAATGACTCATGTTCCCACTGCGGTAGAGACCAATCTAGTGCTCAGAGCACTTCAGAGCCCTCCCTTTGAGCCTTTGCAGTCTGTGGAGCTTAAAATTCTGTCAATGAAGACAGTTTTTCTGATGGCATTTGCCTCCATCAAGAGGGTAGGGGACCTGAATGCACTTTCGGTCAACGAATCGTGCCTAGAATTCGGGCCGAACAACTCTCACGTTGCCCAAGGTTCCTACCACTCCCTTCCGGGACCAGGTAGTGAACCTGCAAGCGCTGCCTTCGGAGGAGGCAGACCCAGCCCTGGCTTTGTTATGTCCCGTCCGCGCTCTTCGCTCTTCTTCTCTTTACCAGTCCCAAGACGTGCCTTGCCTGTTCGGATTGCGAGCACACTCAACACTGTTGCTTCCTCCTGGGTGCTGGCTCAAGGCGCCTCACTGACAGATATATGTAGAGCTGCGGGCTGGGCGACACCTAACACGTTCGCTAGATTTTATAGTCTCCGTGTCATCCTCTCCCCCAGGGGCCAGTAGCGCTAAGTGCCCGTTCTAAGTGTCGGCTTGCAACGCCACTCCCGCCCTCTGGGCCGGATACGTGCGTCTATTGTCTCCAGTTGTGTTCCCCGGAAACGGCTAACCCTGTCGAGCTCCTCCGTCACCCAGGCCTGCACCCATATGCTTGTGGAACGTGCGTGTAGGCTGGATTCCATATGTAGCGGTTCCCTCACGGCAACCCCATGTGTGTATTCTTCCACGGTACCTGCTTCCCTACTGGCTAGCCCCGTGTCTTTCCCTTGACAGAGCCCGCTCTGTCGTCTCTGGGCGTGTTCTTCCCCCCCTGGAACCAGGCTGGAACCACCCCAGAGACTGCCATATGTTGCAGTACCCTGCTAGGTTAGTCCTTATGTGTATTCCGCCACCAATTCTTCCACTGAAGGACGTGGCTCCGCAGCGTACCATCTCCCGAGACGGGCACGCTTTCCCAGCATTATCCAATAGTCACACTGGCTGGGTCTTGCAGAAACAGCAGTGACTGACCTCCCTGCTTGGAGCCCTGACTTCCGTACCATCTAAGACGGTCCAGTGCGCTCAAGCAGGACGCTGGAAGGGCCAGCGCTCTGGCATTTTGGTAGGGATCCCAATTCGTTGGTCAGTTCCCGTCGCCAGGTGCTGCGCTTCCGCTAGGGGGCCGAGTCACTAGTTCGGCTCCTCAGCAGAAAAAAACAATGATCTTGCATTCCACTTCCTTATTTATACCCTCACCGCGGGGAGAAGCATGGAATGCGTGGATCGCATGCCAATCTCCATTGGCTCGTTTTTAACACACTCAAAGTAGATTGGTCTCTGAGATCAGATCCCAATTGGTTGGTCAGTTCCGACGTACGTCTCCGTTCCCTCCTTCAGGGAACGAGGGTCACATACGTAATCGAGACGTTTTTCAATAACTGAAGAACATGTAAAAGTATGGAATTTGGGGTAAAATGCACCCTTGCTGATGGGGCTAAAGGCATCATATTTAACATTATATTACAGAGTTGGGTGACTTTTCCATTTGTTGACATGACATGGTTAGATTCAGATTGTAATATCATATATTAAATTGGGTGTCCACTTTAGAGATAATCACCATATTTATAATGAAACTTAAAAAAAATATATATTTTATATAATTAATTTAAACTTTGATAAAGTGTGTGGGGTAAAAGGCCCCCCTTGCCACCCCATACATTTAAAAGATTTTTAAACAAAATAAACCACTTTTATGATTTATTTTCACACAAAATCTGTTGCTCCATAAATGTTCAATACAAACTTTTTTTTTCTGCAATAATACATTATGGGTGTAATGAAAAGCAAATGTTTCTTAAGGTGTGCCTTTAGCCCCATTGTACCCAACCATTCTGGATTACCCTAATAAAGACAGCATTTAGATCCTCAACCCATGTGTTTCTGTAACATACTGCTCTGAGACAGAAGGTAGAATATCTAAATGAAGCTTTATTAAAGGGTAATCCACACTCCTAGTCAACAAACAGGCAAGAGGTCATAACAGGTTAACAAGACAGGATAATCCACGGAACAGGCAAGAAAATCAAAACCACGGGCAAACGGGTAATCCATGGAACAGGCAAGAAATCCAAAACCAGAGACATGAAACCAGGGAAAACACTCAGAAATGCATTTGACAACGAACAAGACTTTGCAATGAATGATAGACATGACCAAGCTTATATAGTGTGAGCTAACAAGGTAATGGGGTGCAGGTGGATGTAATCAATGAGTACTGATGAGTCCGATGAGGATTATGGGAGATGTAGTCCTTGATGGAGTGACAGTCCGGGGTGGAGTGCCCTCAGGTGGTAATC
This sequence comes from Romanogobio albipinnatus, assembly GCA_023566225.1. Taxonomy (NCBI): domain Eukaryota; kingdom Metazoa; phylum Chordata; class Actinopteri; order Cypriniformes; family Gobionidae; genus Romanogobio; species Romanogobio albipinnatus. The sequence goes on along the minus strand of CM042256.1, from coordinate 19,827,462 downwards.
AGGGGCACTCTCACTGGTGATTGTGACATAATCTGGCTCTGGAACGGTGACAGGGGACGTCGCTGGGCTCTGGACAGTGACAGGGGATGTCGCTGGGCTCTGGATGGTGGGCGTGGTGACCATGAGGTTGGAGACTTGGGCGTGGATGCCATGATGGGATGAGACTTTGGACTGGTGGACATGACAGGAGTGCTAGATCCATCCTCTGCAACTCCCACAGTGAATGCAGAACCACTCAGTTGCAGTGCCAGATTGATATAACATTCAAGAGTCCAATTAGGGTGGTGCAATGGCATGACTGAACTGAACGGCTCAGTCCCCCACGAAAAATAAAATAATGCAACACACAATAGAGAGTGCATGCAGCCAGAAAAAAAGCTTATTTTTTCTTATATTACAGATAAACTGCCTGGAGTACAAACTACCTAAAAATAATGAAATGGTTACGTGGGAAAAGGTTGTTAATACTGAATAAAATCAGCATTTTAAATGCATAACACTTCCTTGTTTGCTAGACAGCAGGAACAGAGTCAGGTCTTCAGAGACAACAGACAAAGCCATCCTTGGAGCAGAGAGAAAAGAACAGAGTCAAGGAAAAAACATGAATAATTATTGAAGCCTAGTCATTCAGCTTTTTTAAAAACCATCTGAACTTCGTTATTCTCTGCCATCTTTTTGTGAACAAAGAAAAAATGGGCTTTAACATGAACCAAGAGATAAATTGTTGTGGAGTCATTGAACGTTATGCCTAATATTGTATAAACCAGGGAAACATTCATCTCCAGGCAACGGCAGTGTTAACTAGCACTGTGGAATCTTTTCTCAAGCCTCAACTCCTGGCTGTGGACCAAGTATGCATTCACACATGCAGGGATTGCCTTATCATCTTAATCTAGGATTAGTTTTTCCTGTCCATATTTTTTATTTCGAACTGGTCCCAAATCACAAAGGTCTGGCTCAACCATCATTAGCAATCCTTGCCTAATCCTGCTCCACCCCATGGAGGAAGAGGAAAAACCTTTTCTTCACCAATCTTTTTCCTATTATGTGAATAATTCTCTTTCACTTTTTTTTTTCTTTTCCACATTCAGCAGAGCTGCACAAAGAAATATATTCACTAATGACAGAATAGACACAGGGAACATTTCAGATACTGTAGGTTTGGCCATACATTTAACAAAAAATGTTGTTTGTTTTGTGAAATATCTGCCACAGACTGTCCTTTGTTAATTCAACTTCTCTTATACGGTGGCTGAGAGAGCCCAACTGAAAAAAAAAAGAAAAAAGAAAAAACACCAGCAAATTAAGACAACATCTTCATCAGTTTGACAACACGTGCTGCAAATACTCACAACACAACCAAATCCGGAAACGTGCTGCATATAGCATGGAAATGTTTCAAGGAGACCCCAAACAAGTGACGAACCTGGCTGGGACCGCTTATTGTCCAATGTCTAATTGTCAGTGGTGTTGTCGATGACCTGAAATGTGAGTTGTTTTTTTGTTTTGTTTTTTTAACACTATGATCGTATGTTTGTTGGGAGTATTTGCAGCACGTGACAAAGCAAAAACTGTCTGAGTACTGCATAGGCTAAATGCGCTCTTTGTTTGTGCATATATATGATGGTATTTTAACAGCTGAGAACTCATGAAGAGCTTATAAAATATGTAAAGGAGTCAAAACAGCACCAGGTAGCTCCTGTAACGAGAATAACTAGGTATGCTGGAGTATTCTGTCCTTTCTAGGGTTGCATTTTGAGAAATCACATCCTGTTTTTGGTTTGTTTAAAGATCTTTGAGCATATTGAGCCAAGCAAAGCCAGAGAGCTGGATGAAACTTGCGTAGAGGGTGGAGTCAAGGAGCTGGATGACAACAGCAGAAACAACGGATCAGGGGACTGGATGGAGTCAGGTGGGACAGAATGGGATGCAGGAACTAGGAGGCTGGGAACATCGGTGGAGGAAGGACTCTGGATGGAACCGGATAATAAAAACAGCTGAATGGGACCGGTGGATAATAGGGCTGCACAATTTGGGGAAAATATCTAATTGCGATTATTCTGGTTAAAATTGCGATTGTGATTTCAAATGCGATTATTATTTTTATTTTAGTTATACAAATGAGAAATGTGTATATAACTTTTTGTGTTTATACATTAATATGACTAATAATTATGATTATTATTATTGCTAAATACAAATAAGAAGTATTACTATTACAATAACATTAATTATTAAAATGTTAAAATAGAGCATTTAAGAATAAATATAACAATATAATAATAATATTTATATTTTACAGAAAACTTATTTTACAAAAGAAAATAATAGGTTACCTGTTAATATGCAGACCACATGTGACTAAAAAATATTAGAAACATCTAAGGATTTATTGTAAAAAAAAAACAAATTTTATATATATATATATATATATATAATATATATATATATATATTATAAAAATCTGTGCTTTTTATCTGTGATATCAATTTCATAAAGTCTGTCTTTAATATGAAATATGAGCCTCTTATGCATCCACTGTGGGGATTACACTGTGGGGAAAATTTCTTATTTTCCACCCAAAAGTTTAATTCATACTGAAGCCAGAGGGCGCCCTCGAGCAGAAACGTCTCGGTTACATATGGTAACCCTCGTTCCCTGAAGGAGGGAACGAAGACTTATGTCGGACGTCACCAACAAATTGGGATCACTTCAGGGAGCCCCTATCAGCTTCGAGATATAGAGAACGGGCCAATGGGCCATTGGCGTGTGAGATTTGCATCTCGCGCTCCGCCCCGCGCCGTGGGTATAAACAGGAAGCGAGAGCAGGGCACTACTGTTTTTCACAGAGGAGCCAAACTAGTGACTCGGCCATGCAGTGATGGTACAGCAACTGTGGCGACGGGACGTACATCTCCGTTCCCTCCTTCAGGGAACGAGGGTTACCATACGTAACCGAGACGTTCCCTTTCAGTCCCTTTGGAAAACGCCACAGTTACTACCAATTCCAGTGCCCAGCGAGAGCCCCTCAGACCCCGTCTGGGGAAATTCACGCAGGAAGAGTCACACTGCTGTTCCGCAAGACCCATTCAGCAGACAATTGGATAACTCTGGGAAAGCATGCCCCGGAGGGACGCTGCGGAAGCCACATCATGCCCAGAGGGAGTTACCATGTGGAGAATACACGTATGGACTGACCTTGGGCAGTGCAACATACGGGAGTCCCAGGGGTGGCCCCGACCTGTTGGCAGGCGGGGGAACAACACCACACTGAGACAGCAGAGGAAGTTCTGCCGAGGGAAAGACACAAGCTCGTCATAGGGAGCTGTACCATGGAAGAATACACATATGGGACCGCCGTGGGGGTCATAACATATGGAACCCAGCCTAACACAATTTCCATCAATGCGGAGGACTCAACAGGGTTCGCCGTTTTCTGGGGAACTCGACCGGAGCATAAAAGCGCACGTATCCGTTCCATGGGGAAGGTAACACTTTGGTGTTACTGACTATGGGAAGTGAGGAAGAAACCGGAAGAACAGGAAGAAACCAGCTTTACACGGAGGCTATAGAATCTAGGGAACGTGTTAGGTGTCGCCCAGCCCACAGCTCTGTAAATATCTTTCAGCGAGGCACCACGATCTAACGCCCAGGAAGAGGCTACACCCTTGGTGGAGTGGGTTGTGACAAGTTGTGACATGCGACGGGAGCGTAGACCACCCTTTTTGTAGATGTACGCAACGGCCGCAGTGTTGTCTGTACGGACCAGAACGTGCTTGCCTCTGAGCAGCACTTTGAAGCAGCTGAGTGCAAGACGAACTGCTATCAACTCCAGGCAATTGATATGCCATTGCAGTTGAGGCCCCTTCCACAGACCCGAAACTGCAAGCCCGTTGTACGTGGCACCCCAGCCAGTGGATGAGGCATCCGTGGAGACAACAGCATGTCTGGACACTTGTTCTAGAGGCACTCCTGCCCATAGAAATGAAGGGTTCGACCACTGGCTGAAGGTTTGCCGGCGTCACAGAGACGCAGAGGGTTCCGCTGTGCCACGCCCATCTCGGGACTCGATTGTATAGCCAGTGTTGAAGCGGTCTCATATGAAGCAATCCCAATGGCGTTACTGCGGCTGTGGATGCCATATGCCTCTGAAAATGTTTCAGTGGAAACGCTGTCCTGCGTTTGAATGAATTCACGCAGTTCAACACCGACTGGATGCGTTCCTCTGTGAGGCGCCCACCGAGAAAAGAGATCCTCTGCGTAGGGCAGCGTTTGCTCTTCTCCCAGTTGTCCCGAAGCCCCAACTGGCTGAGGTGACTGAGCACCATGTCCCTGTGTTCGCACAACTGCTCTCCCGACTGGGCGAGGATCAGCCAGTCATCGAGGTAGTTGAGGATGCGAACACCACGCTCTCTCATGGGAGCAATGGCCGCCTCCGCGACTTTCGTGAAGACACGGGGCGACAGGGCCAGCCCGAAGGGTAGGACTTTGTACTGATATGCTCATCCATCGAATGCAAAGCATAGGAACGGTCTGTGTTGAGGGAGAATCGAGACATGAAAGTACGCGTTCTTCAGGCCGATCGCTGCAAACCAATCTTGGGGACGGATGCACCTGAAGATGCGTTTCTGCGTTAGCATTCTAAACGGCAGGGACGCCGGGCGAAATGAATTGCATAGCTGAGTCTGGTGGTACGGATGAGCCAGCGAGATGGGCTGGGAAGCGCTAGCCAGCCTCCCAGCGACCGTGCAAGCGGGACCAACGGCACCACAGATGTACCCGCAGCGGGGCAGCATAGCGGCGTATAGGGACCCGACACGGACGGCATGGGAGCGGCCCAAAGTGGGTTCTGAGTGTACTGTGCAACAGTTACCTGCTTCCGCTGAGGGGGCGGGCGAGTGTGGGGAGGCCGCTTGTGTGCGTCCCGACAGCCGGCACCCCCTGCTGGCGACAGGAGAGGCGCCTGAGGGTGACAAGGCATGGTAGTGTCGAACACCGCCAAGCGCACTCTCTTGGCACCCAGAGATGTTGGAAACTGCTCTTTTATTGACAATTTGGGTTCCAGATTGGCGGAACAGAAATTAAACTGGAACAAAGGATTATCTCTCGGCCCTCCTCCGGGAGAAGGAGTGGTGCTGCAGCCATGAGATAGTGGTCCAGTGGGTTAAACCATGAAACTGATACACAGAAGGCACTTTACTCCATGTTGCTCCAGGGGGAATGTCCCTGTAATAAGGGTACTGTAAGTCGCTTTGGATAAAAGCATCTGCCAAATGCATAAATGTAAATGTCAATGTATCTCCTGAAGAGCAGTTCCTCCATCTCTGGGTGGCCCGTCTCAGGGTCTCGTGCGACGGCGCTTGCCACCTGGCTTGGCAGCGGCCTGAGCGGGCTGGACGTCCTTCACCCGGCCGGCTCCACGCCTACACCCGGGTGGAGGCTGCTGCTGGGCTGGGGAGCGGGGGCAGCGGTGGGCGGACGGACGTCCTTGACGACGAGCAGGCAGAGGTGGTGCGGCCGGTGGCGGGGTGGAGGCAGCTGACCGCCGGGGCAGGATGTGCTTGATGGCCTCCATCTGCTTCTGGGAGGCCGAGAACTGCTGGGCAATGCTCTCGACCGCATCGCCGAACAACCCGGCCGAGGAGACGGGGGAGTCCAGGAACCGATACTTGTCGGTCTCCCTCATGTCGGCCAGGTTGAGCCAGAGACGGTGCTCATAGACCAATAAGGTTGGCCTGGCCGATGGAATGGGTGGTGACTTTCATCGCCCGGAGGGCGAGGTCCGTCACCGCCCGGAGCTCCCGGAGGAGCCAGGGCTACCCTTGTCATGTCCATGAGTGCTTGGGCCTGGTGAACCTGAAGCAACGCCATGGCATGCAAGGCGGACGCAGCCTGCCAACAGGACCTGTAGGCCTTCGCAGTCAGACTGGAAGAGAACCTACAGGCCTTGGATGGGAGACGTGGGTCACCGCGCCAGTTGGAGGCGGTCGCCGCACACAGTTGCAACGTGACGGTCCACTCAACTGGTGGGATCCCCACGTAATCCTTGGCTTGCCCGCCGTCAAGGGTAGTGAGGAGGGAGGAGCCACCAGGTCTGTTTCTGGCACTGAAAGGTGTCGTCCACGACCTAGTGAGCTCCTCATGCACCTCCGGGAAGAAAGGCACCAGGGCGGGACGCTGAGAACCAGCGCGACCCACCCCGAGAAACCAATTGTCCAACCTAGAAGGTTTGGACGTGGTTGAGGGTTCCACTCAAGCCCAACCTTTTCGGCGGCCCTGGAAAGCATAGCCGTCAACTCAGGGTCCGACTCGACTGTTGCCACTCTCCCAGAGGGTCATCATCCTCTGATGACAGGAACTCCCCATCCAATGCAGTGATCGACATCTGACCTTCGGGGCACCTGTGGACTCCCATGAGAGGGGCCAGCGACGGCGGAAGCACCACCGGCTGTGGCGCTTGTGAGTGATCAGGGGCCCGCGGAGGTACGCTCGGCGGGTTTGCCCTGAACCTAATCCTCAGTTCACCCTTGCCATCCGTCGAAGTAGCCAGAGATAGCTCTAGATCGAGGTATGGGGAGGGGGACTCCACCTTCCCGGAGGTAGGCAAGTCTCGACCTAAGAGCCGAGATAGTCATGTTCTCGCAGTGGGAACATTAACTATCCACAAAAGCTGCCTCAGCATGCTGAATGCCCAGGCACGTGAGACAACGATTGTGACCGCCATCCGGCGGCAGGGAATGGCCGCATCCAGAAAGGCAGTCTAATCGGCTCCGAAGTGATTGACAATAGTGCGCTGCTCTCGCTTCCTGTTTATACCCGCGGCGCAGGGCGGAGCGCAAGATGCAAATCTCGCACGCCAATGACCCATTGGCCCATTCTCTATATATCGAAGCTGATAGGGGCTCCCTGAAGTGATCCCAATTCGTCGGTGACGTCCAACATACGTTGAAGGTGACCGGCTGAAAGGGAACTCCACATTTGCCTCAGAAGTAGTAATCGTTTTCAGGAAATCCCTAATATGAAGCTTGCGCTGTAGGCTGAATAAAACAAGATAGAAATGCTTTGACTGATTAAACATGAAGATAATAGTTCTGCGACAAGATATGGTGTATTTGAGACTGCTCATCAGTGCACAAAGCAAGGTCCATAAAGACATGGATGAGCATTTGGTGTGGAGGAACTTGACTGGCCTGCACAGTCCTGACCTCAACCCGAAAGAACACATTTGGGATGAACTTTTGGCAATATAGTGTATAAGTGAGAACCAATAAAACATGACTGAAAACTCATTTTGTGTAAGATACCGTTACACTCCTAAATTGAATATTGGCTTGAAGTGCTTTCCTGTGTGGTGGCAGCTGAACTCAAATGCCAGCAGAATTTAAACACAAGATGTACGAAAAAAAAACAATAAAAAACAATAAAAATAAAAAAAACACAGAAATAGTGCATTTGTCTCAGCTGGAAACAAACAAGTAGAAGACCTATTATGTTCCCTAAAATTTCAAGCTATATAATTGAGCAATAAATCTCAAAAGACTTACACTAAACACAAAGATAAACTGACTGAAATTGTCCTAACTGGATTGAGCTGCTGAATATAGAAATGTAATTTAATGACTGTTCTCCAAGTGGTTTCTAATGCAGTAAAATTATAGCAGCAGCATAACTCAGTTGCAGCAGAAGCTACAGCTTTTTGTTCCCTCTGGTTAAGACAATTCAAATTTTGAACTTAAAAACAAAGGTTTATGAAAAAAAAAAAAAAACGCTAATTTGGTTTGGGATGTTGTGTGTTGTTTTATTGATTATTTGCAATTAATTTAATGTTGTAGACATGCATTTAAAATAATTTCCTTTTTTATTGAATAGTCTTTTCTTTTCTCTCTTGGTCTAGCTCACTAGTCATTAATGGAGGATTAAACTACAGCACTTTATTTGATGAGGGATTCTTCCCCTCTGGAAAGCCTTGAATAATTAGTAGTCTCACTAAACATTTCTCAAAAAATGCTGAAGTGATTGAAAACATTCACTCCTGCCTCATTCATTTAGCAGAACAAGTGATTTTTTCATTGGATAATGGGAAACATTTATTGATTGGTTGACCTACTTTAAGTTCCCTCAAAGTTCCAAGCCATTTCAGATAATGTGGCTTCTATTTGATTAAAACATATTGTGAAGTATTTAACTCTATAAACCTTCTTTAGTGTCTTTAAATGTTATGTTTAGTGTAAGATAATGTTTATACCTAGAATAATTGGTAATTCAGAAAATTTGCTGCATCACCTCCCACCACGACCATGGTGCTTTAAACTTGCATTGAGTATATGATCATCAAACGCATTAAGTTAGTGACAGTGTGACAGATATTGTGTCCTTGTGTCCCAAAGATCTGCATCAGCAGTTATACAGGTTAGTTTATCACTGATGAGGATTTCATTCATCACCCATACCTGGGACAAAAAAGGACCTTGGTGATTTTGGACATTTTATTTCATGCCTCTTTATGGGGAATATAAAAGTTGTTTTTATTATTCCGTTTATAGTTATAAAACTTTCAGGGGTGATTCACTGAGAAATCAGATTCATTTTACAGTTTGTTTTCTCTTGAGTTGAAAAAAAATGTTTAAAATAGAGCAGACAGTATTCCCCTCAGAGCAGCTGTATCATTCACTTGCTGTATGATTCAAATGCGATTTGAAAACAAATATGAGAAATTCTCAAAGGAAACACAAATAAAATGTATTAGCGAGACACTTATTTGAACCAAAGATAAATGTTGTGCCCTGTGTTATCTTAGTAGAGGATGTGTGCCATTGGGTGTTGGAAAGGGAGTATTTATTCGCATATGCTGTATCAAAGAAATAATCTGGTTTTATGCCACTTTTACATCAAAGTCTCAGCGCAGGGGCCTGATTCATCCTCACAGCACTGAACACTGGCATGGATCTATATTTTATCTGTGCGTTCAGCACAGCCTATAAAATTGAGAATATAAATTGTGTAATTATTAACTAAAGCTCTATTTTAGCGTGATTAGTTTTATATTTGGAGGTGGTGTTATATAATGATTAACACACCTTCTCTGTGATTTTAATCCCATCTGAATTCAGCATTACAGATTATTTTATGCACAGCATGTGCCAGCAAAGATTCTGTAATTGGTCCTGAAGTATGAACACAGGTAAAATTAATCCTATTTGAATTTTAGTAAAAGTCTGTGAATCTTCATCAAATCGGATAGATCTCCCAAAAACTATGTAATCATTTACTCGCCCCAAAATCTGTATGGCTCTGAATATTTTATTTGACATATTGTCAATCAATAGAAATGTCCATACAATGGAACTCAGTGGTTACCAACATTCTTCAAAATATGTGGATTTTGACCAGTGAGAAGACACTTGTGTTTCATGTGTTGATTGTTGGTTCTTTGTTCAGTTTTAATGGTTGTGCCATAGGTGCTCAGTTTTGTTTCCCTGTTGCTGTATTTTATGTACTTTTGTTATTTTTATTAATAAAGTTTGTGCTGTATTTGGATCCTGCTCTTCCTCATCCCTGAGTCACCAATGTTACAGTGCGGTTGTTGCGATGTTGCCAATGCAGTCTAAGAATTATTGAACTTGGTTTCCAAATAATTTTCTTTTCTTCTATTACACAGCTTTGTGGAATACTTGATTCTAATTGGTCAATCGCGCATTCCAGCGGTACGTTATTCCCAGATAACAACCGCCAAAATTAATAGCACACCACTCATCCGGGTACTACAGCCAGAACTTTACTTTATAAAGTATTTTTATTACACAAACGCATCGTTTGTGTAAGAAGGCCTTTATTAACCCTCCAGAGCCGTGTGGAGCACGTTATTTGACGGACAGATGCATTTTTATGGACTTCAAAAACAACTACTGCTATAATGCTTGGATTAGCCAGGACTTTTTTAATACAACTCCGATTTTATTTGTCTGAAAGAAGAATATCATTTACACCTAGGATGACTTGAGGTTGAGTAAATCATGGGCTAATTTTCATTTTTGGGTGAACTATCCCTTTCAGCATTAATTTAGTAGATTATTTTAATAGATAAAGACTTAAAGCAGTTCGGAACTGTTTTTCTTCGCGGAAGCTTTGCATAAGAGCTAATAAAATATTGCTGAATAAAATATTATATACTGCCTGATTGATTGCTCCTGTCTCCTGTCTGCCTTCTGCCTTGTCTGTAGCTCTGTACAGCCTTGCTTACGTTTGAATCTTTATTTTGATATTTCCTCTTTATTCTACTGCTAAATATAACTTACTCATCACCGTAAATTGTTTAAAAATTGCCTATCACATTAAATTTGACATCGCTAGCTTTTAATCTAAATCACCATCACACGTTAGCATTTCGCTAGCCTGTTAGCTTGTCATCTCTGCAAACGGGTCTCCCTTTTTCTGAGTTCATTAGTTGGATTAGTAAATAGTGTCCAGCAAACGATTGTGATAAGTGGTAAGTTGGATTAATCAACAAACACGGTAAGTCATGTTTTCTCCTGTCATTATCACTTGCACCGCATAACGCATGTTTAATATAGGCTTCTCTGCTGGTGAACAGGGCTTCATATGTGATAAATGTAAGGAGATAGTTAGGCTGACGGAGAAGATTTCAGAATTAGAAACACGCATCCATACTTTAATTGAGAGTAGTGAGGATGTAACAGCTTTAGACACTGATTTGGATGCGAATAGCTTAGTGAACTCTGTACATTCTTCGGTTCCGGCTGCAGGGCCCGCGCAGCAGGGAAACTGGGTGACAGTGAGACGGCATAGTCGCAGACCAAAGAACCGCTCTTCCGTTCCGGTTAGAATATCAAACAGGTTCTCCCCTCTCAGTGAAGCACCCACTGAGTATCCTGTTGAAAGTGCCCTAGTCATTGGCGATTCTATTACATGACAAAACCCGTTCAACATTTGTGTTAGCTACTGTATGCAGGCCGCCAGGGCATAATACAGACTTTATCAAAGAATTTGCTGACTTTCTATCAGAATTAGTACTGGCCGTAGATAAAGTACTAATTGTTGGTGATTTTAATATCCATGTAGACAACGAAAAAGACGCATTGGAATTAGCATTTAAAGATACACTAAACTCTATTGGAGTTAGGCAACACGTGTCAGGACCCACTCATCGCCATAATCATACTTTAGACCTAATATTGTCACATGGAATAAATGTTGATACCGTTGAAATTCTGCAGCAGAGCGACGACATCTCAGATCATTACTTAGTATCATGTATACTTAATTTAGCTAAGGTTGCAAAGCCACCCCCTCGCTTCAAAAATGGCAGGACAATCACTGCCGCTACTAAAGATTGCTTTTTAAATAATCTTCCTCATCAGTATCATCTCCTCAGCATCCCAGATAGCATAGAAGAACTCGATGTTGCAACAGAAACTATTGACTCTCTCTTTTCCAGTACTTTAGACACAGTTGCTCCTCTGCGCTTAAAGAAGATTAAAGAAAATAGTCCAACGCCGTGGTACAACGAGCACACCCGGGCCCTTAAAACAGCAGCCAGAAAAATGGAGCGCAGCTGGAAGAAAACAAAACTAGAGGTATTTCGTAATTCGTGGAAAGAGCACATGATCACATACAGAAAGGCCGTAAGAACTGCTAGATCTGCTTATTTCTCAACTCTCTTGGAAGAAAACAAACACAACCCAAGGTATTTATTCGATACAGTGGCTAAATTAACCAAAAATAAAGCTTCAACTTCTGATGATTGTAAACAGCACAGCAGTAATGACTTTATGAACTTCTTCACATGTAATATTGATAATATTAGGAAGAAAATTTTAACCATGCAGCCGTCTACTACAGTATCACATCAGACAGAGCATTGTAGTGTCACTGAGGAAAAATTACAATCATTCACTGCTATAGGAGAAGAAGAATTGGCTAAACTTATTAAATCATCAAAATCAACAACATGTATGCTTGACTCTGTACCGACTAGGCTATTAAAAGAGATGCTACCAGAGGTCATAGATCCTCTTCTTAATATCATTAATTCATCTTTGTCATTAGGATATGCATTATGGATATGTACAGAAAAAACTGAATTTTTAATTATTGGACAACCTGGAACCTGGGTGTGCTCTTTGATACCAATCTTTCGTTTGAAAGCCACGTTTCTAGCATCTGTAAAACTGCATTCTACCATCTTAAAAATATATATAAATTACGGCACATACTCTCAATGCAAAATGCTGAACAGTTAGTTCATGCGTTCATGACCTCAAGGCTAGATTATTGTAATGCTCTACTGGGTGGTTGCCCAGCTCGCTTAATAAATAAATTCCAGCTGGTCCAAAACGCAGCAGCTTGAGTACTTACTAGAACCAGGAAGTATGACCATATTAGCCCAGTTCTGTCAACATTGCACTGGCTGCCTATTAAACATTGCATACATTTTAAAATCTTGCTTATTACTTACAAAGCACTAAATGGTTTAGCTCCCCAATACTTGAGCGAGCTCTTAACATATCGTCGCTGTCCGATGAAAACCACGTATGTCCATTTTGCCGATTTTGAGATTTTTCGACGGATTGAATGTCCAGGTTCATTTCCGTATACAGTATGCGTCACATATCTAAATGGCCAATGAAAAGTTGTGAAAACATGTCATCTGATTTTCACGTATATCCATTTGGTGTCAAAGCTGTCAATCACGCCGCGTATCTCCCGCCCTGTGGAAGCATCTCGCCGGTCTCGCCGGTCTCGTGAAATTGTTTCATCGAAGCTCAGCACTGGATAGCCGAAAGTACGACATTGAAGCTCTCCACAGTTTAGTTCTAATCTAGTTCTTCACAGATTAGTTTGCTTGCTAGTATGTAAATAAACTCGGTCTCTTTGATAAGATTCAGCCTTTTTTTTCTCAGTCAAACTGATCAAATTATAGCCTGTAATGCTACTGTCATGATTGTCACTAGAACATGCCTCACTCATACTGCGATCACCGCTTGCCAGAGGCTGAGAATATCCAGCATGTATTCCTCTGTATTCCTCACGTATTCCTCTGCTGAAACGCAACTTTGCCATTCTAATTAATGATCGGAAGAACGCGTATCGACCACCGTTACTGTAAAATATGCACGTATGTCCATTTAAACTCAATTTTGGTCAAATGTGGATTATATCATTACACTGTCAAGAATATGGTTACATGTAAAGATGCTGTACCAAGTATGACAACGCTACATTCAACTGCTTTTGAAATACAGTGTTTTTTTCACTTCCTGAAAAGTAAGCGTTTTGGACATACGTGAGTTTCATCGGGCAGCGACGATATTATACTCCATCACGTCTACTGCGGTCTCAAAATTCTGGCCAGTTGATAATACAGAGAATATCCAAATCAACTGCAGGCGGTCGATCCTTTTCCTATTTAGGTCCTAAACTCTGGAACAGTCTTCCTAACATTGTTCGGGAAGCAGACACACTCTGTCAGTTTAAATCTAGACTAAACACACATCTCTTTACTATGGCATACACATAAAACACTTTTTCAATTAATTGATTGTTAGGCTGCATTAACTAGGTCAGCCAGAACCGGGAACACTTCCCATAACACCTGATGTACTCGTTACATCATCAGAAGAATGGCATCTACGCTAATGATAGTCTCTCTGTTTTATACCGAGGTTTACTGCAGTCAGCCAGATCCGGGCCGTATCCAGATCAGATGGTGGACCTGCGCCCAGACAAGACCAACACAGGACCCCGAAGTGTCTGCAGAGACTGTGTCAATTAGCCTCCCCCTGCAACTGCCTCATCGACACAGCATCTCAATAAACCCGTCTCTAACGTGATAACTCCAATTGTTCGAATATTATAATTAAATAATACTTAAATCGATATGTCATCCGCAATAAACCCGTCTCCAGCGTGATGACTCCGATTGTTCGAATATTACAATTAAATAATACTTAAATCGATATGTCATCTGCAGTAAACCCGTCTCCAGCGTGTTGCCCCCGATCATTCGAATATTGCACTTTAATAATTATTTAATCAACATCATCCTCAATAAACCCGTCTCCAGCGTGTTGCCTCCGGTCCTTCGAATATTCTGATCTATTATGACCTCTGACCTGTAAAGCTGCCAGAATAATAATAATAATAATAATAATAATAATAATAATAATAATACGCTGTTTGTTAATTGGCCAGAGGAGAACTGGCACCCCGACTGAGCCTGGTTTCTCCCAAGGTTTATTTTTCTCCATTAGGTCACCTAATAGGGTTTTAGTTTCCTTGCCACTGTTGCCTCTGGCCTGGCGTGCTCAGTTGGGGACACAACATTTTTCAACTAAACATCAAAATAAATCTAATTAATAAACTAAATTAACCATATAAACTAAATTACTAATCTAATTATTGATCTAAAGCCCACACTGTCACCGTATGGAAATTGAAATGAACTGATGACATCAAATGGCTATACAGCTTAATAAAATTATGCTGCATTATTTTCCTGTTTAACACTGTAAAGCTGCTTTGAAACAATCTACATTGTTAAAAGCGCTATATAAATAAAGTTGACTTGACTTGACTTAAACTCAAGACAATATTTTGTGTCTAATTTACTTGAGACAAGTAGCCGTGTTATAAGCGGGATAATGTACATCCAGCCAGTTGTTATCGCAGGATAAACCCAGACAGAGTGATCAGGACCCCGAAGCGAACCGGATGTACATTATCCCTTACTTAATGCATGACATTTAAAATCCATGTACAAGAGAAAAAAATTACTGACTAAAAGAAAAGGCTAACAAAAATGTAATGTATGTGAACAGGTTGTCTATCCTTTTAATGTGCAATTAAGGATTACAGGCTAATTTATGTAATTTATGTATTTTTAATGAAAAACACGTATCTCCAAAAAAAGTTATATTTCAAGAGCTTGAAAAAAAATCATAACCAGGCTTACAAATTTTTTTTTTCACGTTTATCAGTATAAATAGATATTTGTGATTACACATCTCTCAGTTAACTTTTCTGCCTATTTAGTCAAATAGTTATGATATATTTTAAGCTAATTTATGACCTAGTGTTAACATTTGCAGATATATCTGAAAGCTAAACTGTCTATCTGTGTATAAAAGGCAAAAACACAATGATTGCAAATGCAGGCTCAGTCCATCAAACTGCTGCTAATGCATTTGTTTATGAACAGCAAGAAAAGCGTATGAAGAATCTAACTGTGCTGTGCTCATTTATTTAAAACTTCAATGAGTTTATTGTTTTTACGATGACCATAGTTCATTCTGATTCTGAGTTTCTCAGTTACTGTTAAACATGATTATTATACACAAAGAATGTAGATGTGGTGGGTAAGGTTTAATAATTCATAGCCTGGTACAAGAATTACGTATGTGGTGTATGAGATATGTGCTATCTGAAGGACACAGAATAAAATAGGGGCTTTATTCATGCTCAGCTCATTTCCTGCAGATTCCAAGGAGGAAATTTTTCTCACCTTTTCTTACTCAGGCCAGCCAGTTTTGTGCAGCCTTGGCTGATGTTATTACTCTCCCATTGGAGCTGTTTTGTAAGGTGGGAGAGAAAATTGGCACCTGTTGTGGGTGTTATTCTGAGTTACTGTTAACTGAAGATTCACTCAGAAACAGTCAGGCTGGTTATTCGTCCAATAAATGTGGCTCTGAGGGGTTTTACTGACAATGAGCACTTGCAGCCGGCTTTCCTACTGCTAGTAGGCTCTGAATTCTCAATTAATTTTTCAGATGACTCTTATAAATAAATTAGGCTGTGTGGAAACTGCAGAAATCAGATACAAATTCAAGTAAAGACAATGTACTCTACATGATCATTTCAGTCACAATGTTTTATAAGCAAAATAACATGAAGGACATGTAGCAAAACACACTGGAACAAATCAGCTTTTTGTTTTTTTATATTTAATAGGAGTGAGGTTTTAGTTTTCATTATTAACCTTATATAAATAATGTTTGCAGGAAATACGTATTCTTCTGTTTTGTAATCAAGAGCACTTTAGGTATAGGCACTTGACTGTAGCTTGATAACAACATGAGAGATAATTGAATTGGTAATGCAAACTTTTCTCTGCTTTTATTCTTTTTAGTTAAATATAGATCTCACTGATAAAACAACTATTGGAATCTGTCCTAAGATAAAAGACAATGTGGGAAACTCATGGAGGCTCGTGGAAGGTCACTTCAAGTTAACTGGAATGGGAGGAAAGAAACCGGCCTGTAATTTTGCACTAGTGTGGGTTAAGTATAGGTTTTACAACCTGCTTGAATGTGGGGGAGGAAAAGCATAGTGAGGAGTGACATGTTGATTATGTCTGTCAGTGCAGGTAGAAGAGTACAAGGGATATTTGTAGAAGATTGGAGGCAATAAGGTCAAGAGGGCAAGTAGTAGGTTGGTTGAATTGGAGAAGCTTAAATTTATCAGCTTCCACGTGAGTGGAGAAAGATGACAGCAGAGACTTGCATGGGTCAATGATATATATGTTTCAATTATGACAACTCTTTGAATAGTTTTAGCATGTAATGGATATGATGAAGTTAATGCAGTAGCTAGTTCTGGTCTGCACATTTTGCACGTCTCCCTTATTTAGCACACCTGATTCAGATCATCAGCTTGTTAGGAGAGGGCTACATCAACAGAACTAAAGCTACGTTCACATTGACAGTCCAAATCCGTTTATTTTTGTATCCGATTGGATCTGATCTGAAATTATTGACGTCCACATTGTGTATTGCAACTGTTCAGATTCCATGCTGCAGATTCCAGTGTGTCCATGCTGCTCTTTTGTTTTCCGGGATATCTGTGGCTCAATCCCACTGACGGGAAGGCTCTCACAAGGGAAAGACATGGGCTTCCCATAGGAGCGACCGTGGACAGATATATAGGATCCCCTAAGGGTCTCTCATATAACCCGAGCCCAATACCGGTTCTCAAGGATTCAGCGGCAAGGGGCCTGATGCCAGATGCTCCGCCACGTCCAGCACCGAGGGTGATGGAGGACTCACAGAGTTTGCTTCTGGAGAAAATAAGCGCAGTAGCACAGCAAGCCAACAAGAGCCGGGGCCTCTCAGTGTTTCTACCCGTTTGAGGTGAGAACACAGGAGGAAACTGGCTCTACACGTAGGCTATAGAATCTAGCGAACGTGTTGGGTGTCGCCCAGCCCGCAGCTCTACAGATGTCTGACAGCGAGGCACCACGTGCCAGTGCCCAGGAGGATGCAACACTTCTAGTACCGTGTGCTCGCAACCTGAGCGGACAGGGCACACATTGTGCTTGGTAAGCCAAGGTGATGACATCAACTATCCAGTGGGCCATCATCTGCTTAGAGACAGCCTTTCCTTTCTGCTGGCCTCTGTGACTGACAAAGAGCTGATCTGAGGTCGTGAAGCTTTGAGTTCTATCCACGTAAATCCGCAGAGCGCGGACGGGACAGAGCAAAGCTAGGGCTGGGTCTGCCTCCTCCGGGGACAGCGCTTGCAGGTTCACCACCTGGTTCCTGAAGGCAGTGGTAGGAACTTTTGGCACATAGCCAGGTCTGGGTCTCAGTACCACGTGGGTGTCACCTGGCCCGAACTCTAGGCACGATTTGTCGACCGAAAATGCCTGCAAGTCCCCTACCCTCTTGATGGAGGCCAGTGTAGCTCTGCTGACTGCAAAGGCTCAAATGGGGCATTCTGAAGTGCTCGGAGCACCAGAGCAAGATCCCAAGAGGGTATGGAGGGGGGGGGGGGCGAGGAGGATTTAAGGAACCTGACGACCAGGTTGTTTGCTGGGGGGAACAAATCAAAATGAAGTGAATTTTTACTTAAAGCAAGCTAAAATATCTGCCAAAACAAGATTTAAATCAGAAATGTGTTTGAAAGAAGTCTCATGCTAAAAAAAAAAACCTGTAATATTGTGACACTGAACCCAATTCAGTATTCAACGAATACAAATAACTGAATAATTGGTAATGATACATGTTATAAGTAAAATATTTAAAACAACATTATGCAATGCAATTATGATTTTGAATAGTATTGAGTGAATTCAGGTTGATTGGGACACTTTTCCCAGTCATTTCAATGGCAAACATTTTCTGAATCATTTGATTTTGTAAACTATCATACACACAATACTCAAATATAATGAAAAATCTAATGAAAAAAGTCATGGTTTCCAGAAAAATATTACAGTAAACAGCAACATTTAACATTTATAATAATAAGAAATGTTTATGTATTCTCAATATTTTTTTATTTTATTTTTATTTAAATAAATGCAGCCTTGGCGAACATAAGAGGCTTTACTTACCACTGAACATTAAGAAATTGACTGACCAAACTCAGTATACAAACAGTATATTATTGGAAGCATTACATTTGTCAGGGTGGTAAAACTGTCCTGATATCAAATTGAAGAAAAACGTTTGTCCACCAAATCAAAGTCACGTGGTGTCACCGACAAAATCCTGAGGTGAAACATGCAGATTAAAAAAACAAACAGGAAATGGCCAGAGAGGAGAATGCAAAAATAAAAAATAAAAACAGAAGCCTTAGCAGGGAGGGTAAATTGCTGTTGCTCCACCCAACTTACATATTCTGTACCAGACTGACTTTAAGTCTGGGCATTGCTTGCTGACACCATGTAGTTCTTTGACACAGGGCTTGTCTGAAGTCTGCTGAAGACCCCTGGGAGAGACTCTACTGTCTGTGCTCAGACATTTATGTCCCCTGTACTGATATAAATTATGCTCACCTCAGCCTGAAGAAGCCAGCAGTATATTAATGAGCTTAGTGGAGAACAGGACAGGCAAGTCCAAACTCAACTACTAGAGATTAGTTATCACACTTTTTACAAATTTCTCATGGGACAAATAGACCCAGTCTTTGCTAAAATAACACACACATTTTTATGAATGTTTAATCTAAGAGTTCATCTTCAAAGTAAGTAGATTTCATCATTTACTAAACCTACATGACTTTTTCCCCCTCTGTGTAACACATAAGACACAAATAAAGAGGCAGTGAGCTGTGACCACAAGAAAATGTAAGTGCAATCTATGCTTCTTACTTTCTATAAGCCATTGTGCTTATAGGAAGCACAATTTATCGTTCACTGGTATCTGTAGGTAATCGCACAAAACTCTGCCAAAAAATTTAGCTATTTTATTTTGAGCTTGATCAAACAATAGGGCAGATCCTTTCAACAGGGTATTTCATTGGTATTTCATTATTGTGTGCAGATGTAATTCCATATGTTAGTATTATGAGGTTAAGAGAGAATCCAAATTTGATGACAACAACCACCATGTTTAAAGAAGTAAACGGAATCAAGGAAATCTTTTTACTTCCATGTTTAAAGGGGTGGTAAACCATGATTTCACTTTTCTAGCTTTAGCTAGTGTGTAATGTTGCTGTTTGAGCATAAACAACATCTGCAAGGTTACAACGTTCAAAGTTTAAAGCAAAGGGAGATATTTGCTTTTAAAGAAATCAATTTCTAAGGACTACAGCAAACAGCCGCTAGGGACTACAGACATTCCTCCAGGGTTGCTGACATCACCAGCCCCAATATTTACATAAATCCCCTCCTCCGAGAATATGAAATAAGGGGGGGCGAGGCCATTTTGTATCGCCGCAGGGAAGCGTTGTTGTGGTATAGTTAGTAGGCTGGAGTGTTGTTGCCAATGCTGACGAAATGCTGTTATTTTCGACCGGATTGCAGGTCCACTTTGTTCAGCCTTCCTAGGGACGGGGGAGCGTTGCAGTGCGTTTAACATACAACGTTATATGCATGCGTGTATGAGACAGAGGGGAACACGGTCGCATTTGCAGCAGATATATGCTGCCCATCATAAATCAAAGCACGAGACAGACAGGGGTCGGAGGAGAAGACCGGAAAATGTGACATAATGGACAATATTCGTCTGTATTTGCAATACACGAGCCGCGGTTCAGCTGCGAGAGACAGGCGGGCGCGTGCGGCTCCCGCTGCACATTTCACGGAGGAAAGCTTCCACAATCTTCACGAGTTCAATGCAGGATTCTTATAACGGCTTGTCCTGAAAGATGGATTTAAAAACAGAAGCTGTCTACGGGCCACAACCTGTAAGTATGATTTATTTTTCGTTGATGTGTTTTCCTGTAATAGTTTGTATTGTTAATTGTACGTTGTAGCAAGGAAGTAAACAGATGACAACGCTCATTTGGCTCTGCAAACCAGTTTGTTAAATGCTCATTCATACTTAACGTTATTCGACAAACACCGAACATTACAAACTTTTTAAAATCTCAACAGCGAACTTGGCATTAGTGTAAATTATTCTTTGATTAGAGCTTTTATGTATTGTGTATCTACAGGCATGCTAAACATGGTTCTGTGTTTGATTTGGATACTATAGTAAAGCCAATGTTTAGTGTTCGTTCTTGCGACAGATATTTGGCAAATCTTTCTAAAAATACAAAAGTAACGGTGCCATTCAGTAGCGATCACTATAGATCCGCAGTCTTTACTCTTGAGGACTGAACAGGTTCTGCTTGATCATCTTCACTAAAATTGTCTGGGTCTGATGCGGGCTCAAATTGGTATGGTTTTATTTATGCCATTGTACTACCCAAAGCACAGGCTACCGGTAAAGGTAAGGGGCGTGACGTTTCCGACAAACGTGCACTAGGCGGTTAGCGAATCACAACACACTGGGCCAGCTAACCAATCTGAGCCCATTGCGTATTTTTGAGGGACTGGCTTCATACAACCCGGAAACCATCAGACCGTTTTTACAAGGAAGGACAGAGCAGTGTAGAATAAAGGTAAAATATATGAAAAATAATGCAAATTTTTTTTTAAACGAAGCATGAACACGTTACAGTGTACCCCACAAACACAATCAAGCCTTCGGAAGAATGTGTTTTACCACCCTTTTAAAAAAAAAAAAAAAAAAACCCTCTTTGACCTCATTGTATGTAGGCCTAGAGGTAAGCCAGGCAAGCAATTTACAAACAAGCACTTACCTAATACGCTTGTAAGTGAGAAATTACATTTATTAACTTGTTCCTGTTGGGAATCAAAGTCTGACCACGCAATGACACAGGGCTCCAGTTCATAACAGTAAATCAATACTGTAATATTATTTTGTTTATTCGCCAGTCTACTGCTTTTTTGTAGAGTGGTGAATATCAATACTATTTCTTTGATCAAGCAGAATGGATGTAATTCTTCCAGAGAAGATATCACTGGCACAAAATGAATGCTGTTAATGCAAATATCAACTCCAGATTATATCACAAATGTTGGTACTGTCACATGTATGTTCAGTTTAGTTAATTTTCGGTTTTGTCTACATTAGTTCTCATTAGCTGTCATGGTGTTCCATTGAAATATTTGTCTAACCATGCCTGTTTAGTGTCCTCAGTTGATATGAGTATTTATACTCCCTGTTCTGTTCAGTCCGTGTCGGTTATTGTTTATGTGAATGTGATCCTGAGTTTGTCATTCAATACTGTATGTTTCATTACCAGCTTCATTGTGTGCTTTCCATTTATCACCAGACTGTTACAGAATAACCGACCACTCATAAAATGAGTAAAGAAACAAACATGGACTCACCAGCACTGCATCTCCTCCTCCTCCCCGAGAACCAGCAGATGTTGTGGTATTTGGCCTGGATGCTTCAACACGGCGGCCTCGCCCTCACAGCGTGTGAGCCCAAGGCAACCACCGAGGTCATCCAGGAACCTGAACTGGAGAACATCAAAGCCCTGGAGTCGACGTATGTGGGTCAGTCAATCACAGAGCCAGATCCATGTCCCACCCAAGTATCCCACCCTCGAATGCTCGTCTTATTCACTGGTCCTGTTCGGTTATTTGGATGTTCCGGTCCCATCGCTGGTCACAGCCAGTCCTCTGGATCCATCATCACCACTGGTGTTGTCCAGCTCCTCAGCTCTGCCCACGCCACTCACTTCGTGTGGCTTATCTTCCTCGCCTTGGGCTTCCCCTCCACCAACTTGGCATGAGGCAGAGTCCCCGGCTGCACCTCAGGCCTCCAGGCCCATATCTCCATCTCAGACTGTCTGCTTGTCGCCATCGCCTCGGCTCACCACTCCCTCGTTACTCCAGGTCGGCCTCCGGTGGTCGAAACCCAGCTTCTGCATAGATTTCTAGGATTCCAGCGATGCCTACACCCTGCACCTCTTCGGAGTCATCCTTGCTCCTCCCTGCCTCTGACCTACCCGTCATCCTCACTCACGCCATCGTCGCCCGGTCAGCTGAGTCTCCATCACTGCCTCGGTCCCGTGAGCCAGCAGCTCAGTCTCAAGCTTCCAGGCCATCGGAGTTACCCTGGTCCATCAGCGGCTCTGTTCCGCCAGTTCCTCCACTCACCCTGGTTCTGCCTCCATCGATTGGCTCCCGGATGTCATTCAGCTCCTCAGTCAGGACTCCACCCTCATTCCTCCCCCCGTCAGCACCACCATGGTGCCTGGGGCCAACTACCCCAGGCTCCTAACCATCACTATCGCTCCTAACGTTAATTCTCTGTCTTGTCTACATTAGTTATAATTAACTGCTATGGTGTCTCATTAGTTAATCTCTGTCCAGCGATGCCTGTTTAGTGTCCTCAGTTGCTATGCTATTTTTTTTTGCTATGCTATTATGCTATGTTGCAATTTATGTGTATTTATACTCCCTGTTCTGTTATTAAATGCTGTGTGTTTCATTACCACCTTCATTGTGCGCTTTCCAGTTATCACCAGACTGTTACAGGTACATCCTTTTACTTTATATTCTAATATATTATTAAATAGTATAGGGGTGGATTTACTATGGAATAATTGTGCCTGCTGATATTGTTTTCAAATGCTGCCTGTGTTGTTTTATCTCTGATAAATATGCCTGAAAAACTGATGCAAAATGTGCAAGGCTAAGTTGAAAATTGTGAAAGAATGACAATGTCCAATAATTATTTTCTGCAGTATCTATACACCGATACCAGCTGCGCTTTCTCATTCTCTCCTCTCCGATAGCGAGTTTGACACACACCTGCATCCTGTCACAGTTTTAGTTACAGAGCCTGAATTTCAATGCAGGATTACAGGTATTGCAAATAATTTTAGTCCTATGTTTACCCACGTTTCTATGGTATATTTAAATGACACATGTCGAAGGCACATTATTGTAAATCGAAAGCATATTCAATTAATCACAAAAAACTGGACTCTTAAATGTACAAACCCTCTCAATCGGTTAGATATTAAAGGGATAGTTCACCCAAAAATGAAAATTCTGACATTAATTACTCACGCTCATGTCGTTCCATACCTGTAAGACCTTCGTTCATCTTCAGAACACAAGTTTGGCTTAATTTATACATACATATACAGGTCCTTCTCAAAAAAATTGCATATTGTGATAAAGTTCATTATTTTCCATAATGTAATGATAAAAATGTAACTTTCATATATTTTAGATTCATTGCACACCAACTGAAATATTTCAGGTCTTTTATTGTTTTAATACTGATGATTTTGGCATACAGCTCATGAAAACCCAAAATAATCTCAATAAATTAGCATATCATGAAAGGTTCTCTAAATGAGCTATTAACCTAATCTGAATCAACTAATTACACCTGCAAAAGATTCCTGAGGCTTTTAAAAACTCCCAGCCTGGTTCATTACTCAAAACCGCAATCATGGGTAAGACTGCCGACCTGACTGCTGTCCAGAAGGCCATCATTGACACCCTCAAGCAAGAGGGTAAGACACAGAAAGAAATTTCTGAACGAATAGGCTGTTCCCAGAGTGCTGTATCAAGGCACCTCAGTGGGAAGTCTGTGGGAAGGAAAAAGTGTGGCAAAAAACTCTGCACAACAAGAAGAGGTGACCGGACCCTGAGGAAGATTGTGGAGAAGGACCGATTCCAGACCTTGGGGGACCTGCGGAAGCAGTGGACTGAGTCTGGTGTAGAAACATCCAGAGCCACCGTGCACAGGCGTGTGAAGGAAATGGGCTACAGGTGCCACATTCCCCAGGTCAAGCCACTTTTGACCCAGAAACAGCGGCAGAAGCGCCTGACCTGGGCAACAGAGAAGCAGCACTGGACTGTTGCTCAGCGGTCCAAAGTACTTTTTTCGGATGAAAGCTAATTTTGCATGTCATTCAGAAATCAAGGTGTCAGAGTCTGGAGGAAGACTGGGGAGAAGGAAATGCCAAAATGCCTGAAGTCCAGTGTCAAGTACCCACAGTCAGTGATGGTCTGGGGTGCCATGTCAGCTGCTGGTGTTGGTCCACTGTATTTTATCAAGGGAAGGGTCAATGCAGCTAGCTATCAGGAGATTTTGGAGCACTTCATGCTTCCATCTGCTGAAAAGCTTTATGGAGATGATTTCATTGTTCAGCACGACCTGGCACCTGCTCACAGTGCCAAAACCACTGGTAAATGGTTTACTGACCATGGTATTACTGTGCTCAATTGGCCTGCCAACTCTCCTGACCTGAACCCCATAGAGAATCTGTGGGATATTGTGAAGAGAAAGTTGAGAGACGCAAGACCCAACACTCTGGATGAGCTTAAGGCCGCTATCGAAGCATCCTGGGCCTCCATAACACCTCAGCAGTGCCACAGGCTGATTGCCTCCATGCCATGCCGCATTGAAGCAGTCATTTCTGCAAAAGGATTCCCGACCAAGTATTGAGTGCATAACTGAACATAATTATTTGAAGGTTGACTTTTTTTGTATTAAAAACACTTTTCTTTTATTGGTCGGATGAAATATGCTCATTTATTGAGATAGGAATTTTGGGTTTTCATGAGCTGTATGCCAAAATCATCAGTATTAAAACAATAAAAGACCTGAAATGTTTCAGTTGGTGTGCAATGAATCTAAAATATATGAAAGTTAAATTTTTATCATTACATTATGGAAAATAATGAACTTTATCACAATATGCTAATTCTTTGAGAAGGACCTGTATATATATATGCCGCGGATGACAGTTTCATGTCTCATCTCAATGCATTGGTTCTGAAAAAAAAGACAATTTTATATATATATATATATATATATATATATATATATATATATATATATATATATATATATATATATATATATATATATATATAAGCTCGTTTTGAAAGAGACAACAGCTCGTTTTGAAAGAGACAACAGAGAAACTGCAACCAAGCTCAAACCCTCAGCTGACCACCCACCAATCACACTCTCCTCCACAGATGTCTGCAAGGCACTGAGCCGGATCAGCACGCACAAGGCTGCTGGACCAGACAACATCCCTGGACGTGTTCTCAGGGCATGTGCGGAGCAGCTCGCTGGGGTTTTTACAGACATTTTCAACCTGTCTCGTACCCAAGCAGCTGTACCAACGTGCTTCAAACACACTTCCATTGTGCCAGTGCCGAAACACTCTAGCCCGAGGTGCCCTAATGACTACCGCCCTGTAGCACTCACACCCATCGTTATGAAGTGCTTTGAGTGGCTGGTCCTGGAACACCTAAAAGACTCTCTACCATCCACATTGGACTCACACCAGTATGCCTATCGCAGCAATAGGAGCACAGAGGATGCAGTTTCCATGGCACTGCACTCTGTGCTCACCCATCTGGACAATAAAAACACTTATGCACGCATGCTGTTTGTTGACTTCAGCTCAGCATTCAACACTGTCATCCCATCCAAGTTAATAGCCAAACTTGGAGACCTGGGCATCAACACTTCAATGTGTAACTGGATTTTGGACTTCCTAACTGACAGACCCCAGAATGTTCGATCAGGATCCACCTGCTCCACGTCCATCACACTCAACACTGGTGTACCACAGGGCTGTGTGCTAAGTCCGTTTCTCTACTCCCTCTTCACCTCCGACTGCAAGCCTGTGCATGGATCTAATTCCATCGTCAAGTTTGCGGACGACACTACGGTGATTGGTCTCATCAGCAACAACGATGAGACTGCCTACAGGGAAGAGATCCAGCACCTGGCCACATGGTGCACTGATAATAACCTGCTCCTCAACACCACCAAAACGAAGGAGCTCATCGTGGACTTTAGGAAAGAGTCAAGAGGCACACACGACACCATCCACATCAATGGAATGGCTGTTGAGCGTGTCTCCAGTTTCAAGTTCCTGGGGATCCACATCTCGGCGGACATGTCGTGGACGACCAACACCTCCAGCCTGGTCAAGAAGGCTCACCAGCGCCTCTTCTTCCTGAGGACACTGAGGAAGAATCAGCTCTCCTCGGCTATCCTGGTGAACTTCTACCGCTGCGCAATAGAAAGCATCCTGACCAACTGTGTGGCAGTATGGTATGGGAGCTGCTCTGTTGCGGAGCGCAAGGCACTGCAGCGGGTGGTGAAAACTGCCCAGCACATCACAGGGACTCCACTGCCTGCCATCGAGCACATCCAGAGGAAACGCTGTCTGCATCGAGCTCGCAGCATCCTCAAGGACTCCTCTCACCCAGCCCACAGACTGTTTTCTCTCCTGCCCTCCGGCAGGCGTTTCAGGATCCTCCGGACCAGAACCAGTAGACTTAAGAACAGTTTTTTCCCCAGAGCTGTCTCTTTACTGAACTCAAACCCCCATTGATCCACTTCCCTCATAAACTGCTAACTCTCCTACCTCACATCTGCCTTCACTTTGTTATTTGCACTACCGACTGTTTATTACAGTAACAACTGTTTACTTATGCTTTTTGCACCACCATATCTTAACTGGATTATGCTCATTTGCACTGCCGACTGTATTTATAGTACCAAATGTTTACATTTGCATTTTGCATCGTACTTCTAACTGCAATATGCAACCACTTTCCACTGCACTTTTACACTTTCTTTCGGATAGCTCTGTCCATAATTTATTGCACTACCTTAATCCACTGCTATATTCCTCATATTAGCCTAAAATATTATTGTATACCTCTATCTGTAAAATTCTGTTTATAGTAATAGCCATCCGTATATTATATTCACTGTACATATTCACCTGTAAATTCAGTTCTGTTTATAGTAATAACCATCTCTCTATTTATACATATTTATATATATTCAGTACATTTCCATGTCCTGCACTTACGCAACCACTGTATATCCTGCACTTGCTGCTATTGCACTTCTGGTTAGACCTAAACTGCATTGCGTTGCCTTGTACTTGTACTTGTGTAATGACAATAAAGTTGAATCTAATCTAATATATATATATATATATATATATATATATATATATATATATATATATATATATATATATATATATATATATATATATATATATATATATAACTTGGAAATCATGGAGGGGTCTGAAATTGTCATCGTAGGTGCATGTCCACTGTGAGAGACATAATCTAAGAAAAAAATCCAGAAATCACAATATAGGATTATTTTAACTGTTTATTTGTATGATACAGCTTCAAATAAGTATTTGAACACCTGTCTATCAGCTAGAATTCTGACCCTCAAATATCTGTTAGTCTGCCTTTAAAATGTCCACCTCCACTCCATTTATTATCCTAAATTAGATGCACCTGTTTGAGGTCGTTAGCTGCATAAAGACACCTGTCCACCCCATACAATCAGTAAGAATCCAACTACTAACATGGCCAAGACCAAAGAGCTGTCCAAAGACACTAGAGACAAAATTGTACACCTCCACAAGGCTGGAAAGGGCTATGGGGAAATTGCCAAGCAGCTTGGTGAAAAAAGGTCCACTGTTGGAGCAATCATTAGAAAATGGAAGAAGCTAAACATGACTGTCAATCTCCCTCGGACTGGGGCTCCATGCAAGAGCTCACCTCGTGGGGTCTCAATGATCCTAAGAAAGGTGAGAAATCATCCCAGAACTACACAGGAAGAGCTGGTCAATGACCTGAAAAGAGCTGGGACCACCGTTTCCAAGGTTACTGTTGGTAATACACTAAGACGTCATGGTTTGAAATCATGCATGGCACGGAAGGTTCGCCTTACTTAAACCAGCACATGTCAAGGCCCGTCTTAAGTTTGCCAATGACCATTTGGATGATCCAGAGGAGTCATGGGAGAAAGTCATGTGGTCAGATGAGACCAAAATAGAACTTTTTGGTCATAATTCCACTAAACGTTTTTGGAGGAAGAAGAATGATGAGTACTATCCCAAGAACACCATCCCTACTGTGAAGCATGGGAGTGGTAGCATCATGCTTTGGGGGTGTTTTTCTGCACATGGGACAGGGCGACTGCACTGTATTAAGGAGAGGATGACCGGGGCCATGTATTGCAAGATTTTGGGGAACAACCTCCTTCCCTCAGTTAGAGCATTGAAGATGGGTCGAGGCTGGGTCTTCCAACATGACAATGACCCGAAGCACACAGCCAGGATAACCAAGGAGTGGCTCTGTAAGAAGCATATCAAGGTTCTGGCGTGGCCTAGCCAGTCTCCAGACCTAAACCCAATAGAGAAACCTGAACCCAAACCTGACTGATCTAGAGAAGATCTGTGTGCAGGAGTGGGCCAAAATCCCTCCTGCAGTGTGTGCAAACCTGGTGAAAAACTACAGGAAACGTTTGACCTCTGTAATTGCAAACAAAGGCTACTGTACCAAATATTAACATTGATTTTCTCAGGTGTTCAAATACTTATTTGCAGCTGTATCATACAAATAAATAGTTAAAAAATCATACATTGTGATTTCTGGATTTTTCTTTTTTAAATTATGTCTCTCACAGTGGACATGCACCTACGGTGACAATTTCAGACCCCTCCATGATTTCTAAGTGGGAGAACTTGCAAAATAGCAGGGTGTTCAAATACTTATTTTCCTCACTGTGTATATATATATATATATATATATATATATGAAGATTTTCCACTAAACGATGGTCCAAATTATGTGCAGTCACAACTTAAACGTAATCTGGATATTACAAAGGCATAGGGTTTCCTGGCACTGTAAAGGTACAGACACTGTGAATTGCAGCTGTATTCTACTCATTTGGGTTTTTTTTCCTTCTGTTGCCTCACTGTAAAACACATTACACTAAATTTAACATAATGCGAGTTAGGTTTAGGTTAATTTTTAGCAAGCATGTTTGTTCTGCACTGATAATGAATCTATTTTGTATTTGTTTCTCAATAGAATTGTGTTCTTTCTTTTTTTCTTATAAACTACAGAAGACACTCGCAGTGATGCCGCTGAACATACCCTTAAGATACTGGTCGTACATGGTGCTGATCGAGAGGATTCAGTTGATGTGTCCATCCAGGGAGATGTTTCAAGGGTGTGGCAGTACTGCTAAAGCTTGCACACTGCTGATGGGGCTTATGTATGCCCTCAACCTGGCATACCCCCCAACACTGCACTACACCTTTGAGGTGTTCCAGAAACTTTTCCTGGACCTGGATGTCGATAAGATGTCCCCAAAAGTGCAATCTTTAAAGTTGAAACTGCTCTCCTAAATGCTATTGGCATGGCATGTGCTGTACAATCGAGGCTGTTGACAGAGGCAAAGGCCAAAGGAAGAACTATCTAGAACTGTTAATGTGTTACGGTTTTAAGAGCATAAAGAGCACTTAGTGTCGGGTCGAAGGCTGTTACTGCATTGTTTCATTGAATTGTAAGATTCTGATTGGGTATTTGAAAAAAATAATTCCAGATCTGTGTTGGAGTAGAATGGATTTTCCTTTTCTTTAGGGGAAATTTTGCTTTGTTTTGTTTTGTTTTTACAGAACAGCAGACTCTTGAATGAGCATTAAGGAAAAGTGACCATTCTGTTTCAGTTGGACTATGCATGTGCTAGTCATTAATGTTACTTATGCCACTGTTGGCTGCTGAGGTTTAGTTGAACCGTACAAGGTTCATTCTACAGTTATTGTAAACTATCAGAGAGGTAAATGTACCTTAACTACTGATCAGTTTATGTGATTTAATGGTTCATTGTGAATGTTGACATAATAAACTGTTAAACTTTGTTTTATGTATTTGTGATTTGTGAAGTATTTGA
This sequence comes from Romanogobio albipinnatus, assembly GCA_023566225.1. Lineage (NCBI taxonomy): Eukaryota > Metazoa > Chordata > Actinopteri > Cypriniformes > Gobionidae > Romanogobio > Romanogobio albipinnatus. The sequence continues at coordinate 19,797,427 of CM042256.1, read as the reverse complement.
TGCAGAGGAAATTATTACATTTATTTGGTAACACTTAACACTTTTGAAGTAAAATAAATTCATTAAACTAATTAAATCAAAATGTGAAATGGACAGACATTATAAAATCTACTTAATTACTTCATAACAGTAAATATTACAGATTTATAAAATTTACTTGATATTTTCACAACAGTAATGTACCTTTTAAAATTAAATTTACTTAATTACTTTTAATAAATACAACATAAGTTAAATATAATTAAGTAACATTTACTTAATATCTTCGCAAATGTTACATTTAATAGTTAAGTACATTTTACTTGATACTGGCAAGTAAGTCGTACTTGATATCACACCAGTAAAATTTACTAAGAAAAATTGAGTGCAAATTGTTACAATGATTTTATCAAGTAAATCCTACAAGTTATTTTTTATCAGTGCACTCTATTAACAGGCACAGATTGTTTGGCAAACCTCTCTGAAAACATATTTAAGGTTTGGAGAAACGGTTCACCCAAAAATGTATATCTTATAATTATTTACTCCCAATATCAGTAACGTTTTCAATATCAGTCTGTTCATCACAAGAAGCATTCATATGGCTTCTATTTATATAGGAAAGAATCATACAACCATCCTAATACCAATCCTTAGGACAAGCCACTCACAAAGCAAATGCACAGAATTTTGAGTCACTAACCATTATGCATTTTCATAAGTCATATATGACACATTACATTACAAAAAAGTACTAAATATAATGTTTGTGATATGCCATACAAACACAAACAAATCTACTTGCAGCAACATTTTAAAAGTCCCCAAGTTGCTTTAGTAAAACCACATTAGCAACACGGATCCTGCCCAGCAACATTTTAACCAATGGAATGAGTTTGGGGCGGGATTATATGTTTGGCTGACTAATGACAGACACAGGGAATTTTTGGGAAACCTATTTGAAAACCAACATTTGGAGGAATAGTTCACTAAAAAAAATATTATACTGTCATAATTTACTCACCTTCATGTCATTCCAAAATCCTAAATTACATCCCATTCTCTGTAGGGTTTAATATGGAGTTGCCCCACCCTTTGCAGAACAGCTTCAACTCTTCTGGGAAGGCTTTCCACAAGGTTTAGGAGTGTGTTTATGGGAATTTTTGGCTCGCAGTCTCCGCTCTAATTCATCCCAAAAGTGTTCTATCGGGTTTAGGTCAGGCCAGTCAAGTTCCTCCACACCAAACTCGCTCATCCATGTCTTTATGAACCTTGCTTTGTGCACTGGTACGCAAACAACCCCACACCATAATCCCCCTCCACCAAACTTTACACAGTCAGTCAGACAAGTACCATTCTCCTGGCAACCACCAAACCCAGACTCGTTCATCGGATTGCCAGATAGAAAAGCGTGATTCGTCACTCCAGAGAACAGAGGCAGTTTGCATGCCTAGGTGCCTGATTTTTTACACCTGTGACCATGGAAGTGATTGGAACACCTGAATTCAATGATTTGGGGGGGTGTCCCAATACTTTTGGTAATATAGTGTATTTCATATTTGATTTAAGAGCAGCTACAGGAGAATATATGACAAAACCAATGACTTGATATAATCACATCTTTTGAATCCATTCCACAGCATTTGCAATAATTGGTAACAGCTTCAATATTAGTCTGTTCGTCACACAAAGCTATAATATGGCTTTCATTTTTTTGTGTTTTTTAACGTAATATTCATGGTCAATATGAACTGAAGTTATAAGAAAAAGAGCTGTTGTGTCCTTGATTTCCCCATCAAAGTCAGTCAGTCAGTCAGTCAGTCAGTCAGTCAGTCAGTCATAAATCTTGGAGTAATATTCGATGACCAGCTGTACTTCAGAGAACACATTTCTAAGACAGCTCGCTCATGCCGATTTGCGCTCCACAACATCAGGAAGATTAGACCGTTCCTAACAGAGCACGCAACACAGCTTCTTGTCCAGGCCCTGGTTATTTCTAGACTTGACTACTGCAATGCGCTTCTGGTTGGACTCCCCTCTTGTGCAATCCAATCACTTTGAATGATCCAGAATGCAGCAGCACGTCTTGTCTTCAACGAGCCCAAAAGGACCCACGTCACACCTCTCTTCATCTCTCTGCACTGGCTACCACTCGCTGCTCGCATCAAGTTTAAGGCGCTGACGCTTGCATACAGAGCCACCACGCGCTCAGCTCCTGCATACTTTGACTCCATTCTACAAATCCACACCCCCACCAGAAGCCTTCGCTCAGCAAAGGAACGACGGGAAATACCTTTCCAGAACATTTTCATTCAACGTTCCCAGCTGGTGGAACGATCTTCCCAACGCCATCCGAAACGCAGAATCATTGACTTCATTCAAAAGTCAACTTAAAACTCAGCTCTTCCGTGAGCACTTAACCTCATAAAAAAATAAAAATAAAATAAAAACACTTTCCTTTCCTCTTTTTCTTCCTTCTTCCCTCTCTACTCTCTCTACTCTAGCCTGTGCTACACTGAGCAATGTACACGGTCTCAGTATTTCAGGCTCTTATTGCGCTTCTCGACTCTTCATTACCAATCGCTTCATGTACCCCCAAGTTGTAAGTCACTTTGGATAAAAGTGTCTGCTAAATGCATAAATGTAAATGTACATGTAAATGTTGATTCTCTTTTTGTGTTCTAAAGTGGTGGTGGTGGTGGGGGGGGGGGGGGGGGGATGCATACATAATCAGAATGACAGAATTTTGCTTGTTTCATTAATTACATTTCTCTTTTGTTGCTTGTGTTTCAGACTTTGGACCACTAGCAGTTGAGAGAACATACTGTCTGACAGCTTGAAGCCACAGTAACTCATGATATGGTTGGTGTGGCAGAATCCTCTCAAGCTACAGGGATGCTTGACATGTAAATCATAAAATCGTATTTCACACGTCACAGAATAGCAAGAAACATATTTTTTCATAAAATAGACTCTTTGCTCCTTCTGTCCTGCAGTGACACAAGTGCACAAATGTTGTGCTATATAAATATAAGTGGTCATCATTATTGAGACATTATGTTTTTTTTCTATCCTATTTTAATTTGAATCCTCACATATTTTCTTGACCAGAACCAGAAACTAATGACTCTTTTACGTTGTTTTACATTGTCATTCTTCACCTGTATTGCTGATCATGTGGTTTTTCACTGACTCTTCACATTTCTGCTTTGCCAGGAGGCACATTTGCAGGTAATTAAATAACGAATAATTAAATAATCTCTCTCCTTTGATGGCTTGTGCCCTAAGGTAAAACAGAGCTCATTCAGTTGTGTCTTTGTGTACTTCTGTTTAGCTGAGTCAGGACCCTTAAAAGTTGTCAGCATGAATTGATGCAAGTTTGTTATCCTATATACTATATTAGTCCCCAAAGTCAAATCATTGAATTGCAAATTCATGAAGAGTATTGGAAAGAGTACTGGGAATTTGCACTTTGGTACAAGTACTGTTACATTACTGAAATAATACGCAATTGCAAGTAAAAGTACTGGTGTCAAAAAGGTACTTAAGAAAAAGTAACTTGATTCAGTTGTAACACATAATTTGTATATGCAGTGTGTCTTAAGAGCCGTTTATACTACAGGGCTGTTGAATGCTTGAATCTGATTGGTTGACGAACGTTCTAAGGTCTGCAATTATTTTCAGGGAAACACACAGCAAAAGTAGTTCCAGGCTGGTCTTGACCGCATTACAGTTTGCCGAACGATTACAGTTATTTAAAATTTCTTTACAGCATACAACAGCAAAAGAACCCAAACCCACAACGATACTGACCAAGCGAATAAATATAGTAAACAATAATGTGAACTCCCTTTCGCATTGTGACTGCATTACCACCTTGATTGTTGAAAGACTTCCTGGCACATTTCACATATATCCAATAAGATTTGCTGTACCATTTTCATCATGGAGGTCTGTTCTGATTGGTTGGTGCAGGTATGACGTCACTTTGTAGACCAACTGGCAATTAGCATCGCACTGGTTCACTCAAGAAAATTTTCCCATAGGCTTTTGGATTAACATTAACTTAAATAAGCTCTGTGATCAACAAAAGTTTATGATACTTACACGTTTTGTCCATCAAGATAATTATCACAGATGAACACTACTTTTATGAATTTTGAAGTCGACAGAATTTAAAAGCTAAAGGTAGGTTATAAACAGATTACACCACAGTCTCGTGATTTCAATGTCACCATTATAAACTTCGACAACTCTTTCAGTTTTTATCTCAAAACATTTTCCCAGAAAGTTTGAGATAGAATAGTTTATAAGAGCACAATTATAAGCATAATGAAGCTGTAAAAGCGGACTGACTGAGTGTAGTACCTGTTCAGCGTGATGGAGTTTAATTTCCTCAACTGCCTCTGTAGTTCTATTACAGAGGCTACTTGTTAGCAACCACGGTAGCAATAGCTTAAAAAAAGCATGAGTGGGGTAATACTGATGTATTTTATGTCGTAGAATAAAACCTGAAAGTGTCTTGAGCTTGTGTTCACCACAGACCTTATCTCAGCCATTTAACCAAAATCCCATTAAAAAAACCCATTGACTTTGAGACAAGGGAACTGGAAGTTCTAAAATGCTAACTCACTTCCGCGTTTGGGCTACAAAGTGATGTCATACCTGCACCACTCAGCCAAACATATTCACGCCGCAAACTCAATGCATTGGTTGATATGTTGCTGGCCAGGATCTGACTTGCCATGTCTATGTGTTTGTTTTTTCATGTCCCCTTTTTGGCCCCACTTTATATTAGGTGGCCTTAAGTACTATATACTTACATCAAAAAAATAATTACAATGTACTTACTGTGTTCAAATTGTACTGCAAAACACCTTTGCTGATATTGAGGTGGGATACGGGTAGGGTTAGGGACAGATGTGGTGGTATGGGTAATTTTAAGAGTAGGGTTAGGTGTAAGGGAAGTGTCAACTGTGTACAACTGTAACTACAGAAATTAATTTCAGACATAATTACATGCAGGTATTTTTTAAAATGTAAATGTAAAACATAAGTACAATGTAAAAACATGTATGTACCCAATAAGTGCATTGTATCAAATTATTAATTAAAATATTAGTACATTAAGGCCACCTAATATAAAGTGGCTCCGGACTTTTTTTGGGCTGTTTTTGATTGGTCACTGTTTTTACATGCAGGCTTAAAAAAAGCCCTGTTCAGGACACTCAAACAACGAGAAACCTTTTGAGTGCCACAGAGACGCATTGTTTTTTTTTTTTTCTTTATATAATTGCAATTAACCTAATTATTTACTTGCATTTGACTCTGCATATTAAGATATATTAGGCAAAAGATTTTTAACAGCCAAAAAAAGCCAAAAAAAGATAAATATTAGGCCTATTATATTATATTATATTATATTATATTATATTATATTATATTATATTATATTATATTATTTATTATGAGGAGATCTGAACTGCTTTCATTTAATATTTTCCTTTCTCTCACCTCTCAGCTGTCAATCACAACTCTCCCTCCCACTAGATGTCACTGTAACACCAGTAAATGGATCATCATCAATGTGGTCCAGTACTGCTGTTGATTGCACATTTAAATGTAACTGATAAAGAGCCTCGTGATCATTAGCAGGATGATCATTTTAACGACATTGAAAGAAATATTGGGGAAAAAATGGGGAAAGTTTGCTTTTAATGAGTGTGCACAAAAATACAGCCATGTATGGATGTCTTTATTTCATGAATATTCATGTCAGTGAAGGCCTGTGGGGACTAAAGTGTTCTTGGAAATGGAAACATTCGGCTGTTAAAGCATAACCCGCCTTTTCTTTACAGCGATTAAAGACATGAGCTACAGAAAGAGCTGTTGAAGGAAAGAAAAGCTTAGAATCACGGCTAGAAGCTCTTCTTTATGCTGAGACTAATCTGGGAATTTAGAAAATAAATTCACAGTTGAGTGTAGACAACCAGTAAACCAGAACGTGTGCTAAAACCACAAAAAGAGAGCATATCATCTGCAGGGTATTTCCAGAGTGACCTCACATTTGGCTTTAATATGTCAACACATTTGGTATAATTTGGTAAAACTGTAATGTAATGTCAACCCAGTCCTGTTATTATCAAACATTCCTCCTTCCCTGGAACATCTTATCAGAGAAGCTTGTATGATTCTGATGTTCTTGATCTACAGTTCCCTAACTTTGTTTATCAAATACACTGCATTTTTTTTTTTCTTCTGATGTGCTTTTTCCTGATGTGCTAGTCAATACTGTGGCCTGGCTAAAAATTCGCTAGAATATTATTTTCTGTGAAAAATGAATGTTGATAACAAGTTTAGTTTTGCCTCTTTCATCTTATAATTACCACAATGACAAATGCTTGCATAGCTTACATGGCAAAGTTAAGATGTATTAAGTATTACAAATTATAAAGCTGTTACACACAAAAAAAGGTAATTTCCTTAAAAGGATAATTCACACAAACATTTTTATTCTGTAATGATTCAATAACTATTAGGTGGCCTAAACTACTATGTACTTACATCAAAATATAAGTACAATGTAGCAAGGCCTAGCATTACATAATTAAATAATTAATAATTATCATTGTTATGCTGACAATCTCCAACTATGTTGTCTAATTAAACCAGAAAATGATTTTTCATTAGATCATGTATTTTCGTGCCTTATATTTACATTTATATTTATTCATTTAGCAGACGCTTTTATCTAAAGCGACCTACAACTGAGGAATACAGGAAGCGATTCGTCAAATTGCGATGCCTTAAATAAGTTTTGGACATTGCTTAGAGTAGCATAAGCTAGAATAGGGAGGGAATAGAGGACATTTTTATTTATTTATTTTATTTAAGATGAAGTTAAATGCTCACAGAAGAGATGAGTTTTCAGCTGCCTTGATGAAGTCAAGACCTGGATGGCAAATAATTTCCTACAACTGAAGAAATAAAAAATAAAACTGAAGTGCTTCTGCTAGGTCCTGCTGTTACTAATAACTCCATTAAGAGACAGTTAGGATCCTTAAAGGTGCGGTATGTAGGATGTAGGAAATAGGTACTGCAGTCTAAATTCAAAATATTGGAGATCATCGTTTCCTCTGCCCCCTCCTTCAGACTCGATGCTCACGTGTGTTGTCAGCTTGAGGGCATGCAACAGGAGCGAGTGCAATTGACAATGAAAGCCACAATGTAAGTTGATTAGTTGATTTATCCATGTTTAAAATGCTCACGTTCATAGAGATTTTTAGGTGGATGCCGAGGCTTTAGGTCAGGTAGAATCTGCGATCTTTGACCCAGTTTGTTTGCTGGCTTTCATGGCTGCTGCAATACACTGTATTCTAACTGGAAACCTGTGGTGTCGAAATACTATTGGGTAAACTGGTGATATCGCACAGAGAGAAACAAAAACAGACATTCCGACACGGAACACACATTTCAAAGTAGAATAACTGGCTATAGCATTATTATTCTGAGAAACAAGTAGGTGGATTTAGCATGCTTCCTAAATATCTGCAAAAATATTATGGTGTTTGTATGCTTTAGTAAAGTGAAAAACTTACATACAGCACCTTTAAGTAACAACCTACACAGTCATGCAAAAAATCTTGGAGTCTATTTTGATCCTCTACTCCAATTTAATAAGTATGTAAAATGCAGTCATAAAGAGTAGTTGTTGTTGTTTCTTTACTTAGATCTGTAACAAAAATAAACTATTTTGTTTCCAGTAAAGACATTGAAACCATGATTCATGCACACATTTCTTTCCGATTGGATTATTGTAACTTTTTTTTATGTTGGCCTACCTGTCTCTGTTACAGATGGTTCAAAATGCAGCAGCCACTGTTAAAAGTAACTAAGAAAAGGGATCATATTATGCCTGTCCTTGCCTCATTACATTGGCGCCTGATACAATTATTATATGTATTTTTTTTCTTATGTATTTTTTCTTTTCTTCTTTAAATTCTGATTATATTTCTTACTGTAAAGCACTTTGGAATACAAGTAAAATTTGTGCTCTAAATAAGATTTGACGACTTAACTTAATATCTGTGTTTTTAGAATGCAGAGTCATGCAGGAGAAGATGTGAGACGTGATCAAGTGCAATAGTCAAAGAGAAAAAATGAAAAAGCATGGAATGTAAAGATGAGTTCTGTGTCAACAGCACAGTGCTTGACATTTGTGATTGGTGAGAATATTATGTTTGATAAACTCTGAATATGCCTATAATCTAAAGCATAGGCTTCATTTAGGCAGATTTATTTTGGGGTTTAAAGCAGGTTGCTTATTTTCCCTGGCTGTGGTGTGTAGGCACACCTTGGCGAATAATTACAACGTTTTCCATCCACTAAAGAAGCAAAAATAGATTTTCCAACCTTGGGAATTCATATTTTAAGAACTGCCAGTCACAAAGCTGTTTGCAAACGTTTGACTTCTCTCCAGTTCTAATGGAAAGACACATGAGGTATTTTTGTGATATATAAATATTATGACAGAACTTAGTCTTCACAAACTGTTTTTAAAATGCACATGAGCGTAAATATAGAATGCTGTGGTTTAAATAAATAGTTAAAACTAATAACAATTGTTATGCATGGTGTGGAGGTTTATAAATATTATGGTAACTTTGATTATAAGAAGGAAACTGATAATAGAAAACTAATTTAAAATATGTAAAAAGTATTATAACCAACATTATTGAAGATTTAATTTGATAACACAATTTAGCTGCAAATATATGTGAAATAGTGATCTGGTATGTGATCAGTTCAGTGTTTGGAGGTTGTGGGCATTCTAACGCTGTTGTGTCCTTGAATTTGTACAGTTTAGTGTTCTGGGTCTCATGGTTAGTCAGCAAAGATGACACAGACTGCAGTAATTTCCCCAAGCCTGTAGAAATCCAGTTGATTCATTCACCCCGCTGACCCCGGTCTATCATCTCAACAAAGAAGAGGAGTGTCAGGAATGAGAGTGCTCAGACTGCAGATTAAAATTAACCTTTTATGGTTCCCTTCTCAAAACCCTGGATCTGTGTCTAGAAGGCTTTTTTGCTGTAAAACACAGTCATTCTGGACTTTCCCTTTCCCAACCACATTTTATAGCCTCGGGCAGAGATATGTAACCTAAATGAAAAATGCATAAAAAAATAAAATAAAAATAAAAAAAACACTGTGACTGTCAGCCACATTTGAGCATTTACTATAATATGTGGGTGTGAGGTTAACATAAACTACTGTAGATTATACATATGTGCATGAATACTGTGATTCATGCATTTACTCATTTACATTTAGTGTGAATGTTTGATTTAGTATTGTTGATGGTAATTTTTTGTTGTTGTCATTTAACCCTTAAATAAACAGACAATTAAAACCATACATCAGAAAATATATTTATTTGGCATTTTCTGACACATTAAGTTTAACACATATTTGGAATATTTGGAAATATTTGAAATATTGCTTTTATGTTCAGTCTTACAGTTTGTGTCTGCCATAAAAATAACATTTCATAGGAAGTATTTGCAATACAATTCCATCTATATTAATCTTAATATTATGTATAGAATGATTATCATTTAGCCTACTGCCTTTAAAGCACTAACACACATGTAATGAACCCAACTGTGTAGGAGCAGACAGATGTCATCCTGCCCCTTTCAGTTGTTGGTATTTTTCTGGAACTGAATGTGCGCCTGAGGGAACACTGTGTGCACAGTTCACTGGAGAAGATTGCTGCTCCCATCTTGGGTTTATTCGCAATTAACTGTGCTTTTTTTTTTTTTTTACGTTTTTGCCTTTTAATGTTGACAAGATGAGCACACAGTCTTTTTTTTAGATCACTTTAACAAGAACTTCAAATAACAAACCACTCCAACTTAAACATTTAAAAATACTTTTACATGTAGGGGAGAGTGGGGCACAACCTAACGCAGGGTAGTTGTAACACACATGGTTTAAAACGTTCTACAAATGCCAGGATGACGAAATTTAGGCCACATCCACACAAAGTCAGAGCTTTCCCTATCCAATCTTTTTTTTCCCTCGTCTCAAGAAATATCTGCGTACACACGAAACCACTGAAACCGACTCAAAATGATGTAGTATACATGCTGTAACAGAATCAGGCCTGTTACCATGGTTACTCCTACTGAGGGTACTACTACTACACACCACCAGAGGCACCAGGGTGCTTTAGGAGGTGGCATATACCTAGGTGGGTAGTAGAGTTAGCAGATTTGTTGGACAGAGGAAGCATGGCTTACCTGCTGTGTGGCCACAAACTACTTTGAGTCCTGATTGGGAAACTTTGGTTTTAAAGGCGGCATGAAATTTTACAATTCGTATTTTTATATTTAATATTGTAGTGTTTACTATAACTGATTTATCTGTGCACTTCATTATTTAAAAAAAAAATAATTTACCCTTATAATCTTTAATCAAATATGTTAACTTTCCCTCCTCCATCGAAACGACCTCTCTTCTCTCCCGGGTCATATGCTATGGCACGAGGGCGGGGTTATCGCCCCCTGTCTCGTTTCTGCACCGCCTCTCAGAAACCTGTCACTGATCGTAGCATGGTGGTTAGGTGCATTTTTCTCGGTGTACACAATACCTTCTTCAAGAGGGACTTGAGGCAAAAAGAGAGAAATATATGAGAAATAAAAGCTTTTTTATGTAAAAATTACTCAATATAGTTGGACGGATAGCTTGTCGTGACGGCTCGCACTTAGGAATGCAGTGTGTGTGAACACGCTTATGGTGCGCCCCCCTTATAAGGGAGAGCTGAGAAAAAAGTTTTACAGAAATAAAGCCATAAAAGACTAAAAATAAGTGAAATCTGTAGCATGAACCAGCGAAAAATGAGGAAATATGTTCAGTAACATATGTAGAAAAGATTTAGAGAGAAAATAAATTTATTTAAGAGATAGATTGAGTTTTTCTCCACAACTGAGTGCAAACTTCAAATCTGCCTCCATTTTGTTAGCAACACCCAACTTCCAACGATCCAATCAATTCCAGAAGGACGAAATCAAGCCTCGTCCTACATTTTTTCTAATTTCAGAAGCCGTTTCACTCGGATATACGTCACAATAAGGAGAAAAAGACGATCTCAACTTCCATTTCACGCCGACTTTAAGCTCAGTCAAAAGGACTCTTTGATGATACTAGCATTCACACCACTTTCTGAGATTGCTTGGATTGCAATTTATTATCTGTGTAAGTTCTCTGCCAAAATCAAAAAATCAAGTCAGGATTCTGGGTGTGATTTTGGAGTCAGACCTGCGTTTCAGTCGTCATGTCAAAGCAATAACTAAATCAGCTTACTATCATCTCAAAAATATTGCAAGAATTAGATGCTTTGTCCAGGCAAGACTTAGAGAAACTCGTTCATGCTTTTATCACCAGCAGGGTGGACTATTATAATGGTCTTCTCACCGGCCTTCCCAAAAAGACCATTAGACAGCTGCAGCTCATACAGAACGCTGCTGCCAGGATCCTGAGCAGAACCAGAAAATATGACCATATCACACCAGTTCTCAGGTCTTTACACTGGCTTCCAGTTACATTTAGGATCTATTTTAAAGTACTATTACTTGTATATAAGTCACTCAATGACCTAGGACCTCAATACATTGCAGATATGCTGATCGAACACAAACCCAACAGATCACTCAGATCATCAGGATCAAGTCAATTAGAAATACCAAGAGTTCACTCAAAGCAAGGAGAGTCTGCTTTTAGCTATTATGCCAGCCGCAGCTGGAACCAGCTTCCTGAACAGATCAGATGTGCTCCAACAGTAGCCACTTTCAAATCCAGACTCAAAACACATCTGTTCAGCTGTGCTTTTACTGAATGAGCACTGTGCCACTGTACATCCGACTGATTGCACCTTATCTTATGCTTTTACTTTGTTAATTTTACTTTTTATTTTATGAATATTTTAACTTTATTTCTGTGTAAAGCACTTTGCCACTGTACGTCCGAGCTCTGTGCTTTGTCTGAACTGCTTGCACTTTAATTATGTGTTTCAATTTAACACGGTTTTTATTTTTAGTTTTAATTATACTTTTTATTTATTTATTTATTTTTATTTTGTTAAGGCTGACTGGGTGGAAGAGGTTGAGAGACGTGGGAGCGATAAATCGAAATCCCTCCGGTGCGAGGATGATCCATTTAGATCCACTCTGACGGCTAGATCTGTATAGCATTGGTAGTACGAGGAAGGACCGTGTAGATCCGCTCTGACGGTCGAACAAAGTAGAGATAGCCCCGGTGTTCCTGTCTGGGAAGATTTGTCTGTAAGGGTAATGTTTAAATGCACAGTTACCTGACAAATATTTTTTTGAGTACTCCCTACAGTGCGAGGAAGACCCGTTTAGATCTGCTCTGACGGGTAAAACATCTAGAGAGCGCCCTCAAGTTAGGCCAAGAAGATTTGTCTGTAAGGGTACTGTCTAAACGCACAGTTACCTGACAAATATTTTTAAAGTAAACCTGACTCTCCATTTTCTTCCAACCCAGATAGGGGATTTCACCTTTATTTTATATTTTCTTTTAATTCCTATTATAACTGTTATACTATGTATATTTTTATTTTTATTTTATTCACTTATGAATATTTTAACTTAATTTCTGTAAAGCACTTTGAATTGCCCCTGTGTATGAAATGTGCTATACAAATAAACTTGCCTTGCCTTGCCTTGCCTTGCCTTGCCTTGCCTTGCCTTGCCTTGCCTTGCCTTGCCTTGTGGATCTCTTGGATCTTAAGCACAAAGGATCGAAAGGAATACCTGCACGTTTACCATCATCTACATTTTCACCAACTGGTCTCTTGCATCTGTGGACTATATGTATAAGACTTTTTTACATCTTGAACACTGTTGAGTCCTTACTTGTATGGTCATTGTGTGTTTTGTTTTCCAGTATCCATTGTTGTATAATTTGTTTGGTTTGTTTGTTTATTTTTTTGGTGTTTAGATAAAGTTGCAAGAACACCTTGAAGTTTATTACCTGACTATTTTGTGTGATTTATACCTGGTTATATTATGTCTATGAAACAATAGGCTGTTGCTGGTTCCCTTCCCTAAAAATCAGACTAGAAAATAGAAGGGGTACAGCAACGGTATAAGGCAAAATCTCATGATAAAACCCTAACCCTAACCCCAACAATAAATACATTTGCTACTTACCAGATTGTGTTTTATTAACCCCTACACCTACCCTTACAATAATGCAAATACAGTTATTAAATGATGCAATATTGATGTGTGCATGCCCAGTGGCCATAACTGTATCCCTTCTTTACTAGCTGTATCCCATGTAGCTGTATCCCATGTCTTTTGCAGGACGTTTATGTGACGATATCACCATTTCACAAAATATACGGATTGGCTGTACACATGAAAATGCAAGGGTGTCGGTTTCAGATTTATCCACTCTGGGACCAGTTTAAAAAAATACCAGTTTCAGGCTCCTAAAATGCCAGGACGAAATGCTGATATGATACAACATTTTTACGTATACAGCTAAATGTGTCTCCATGTGGATGGGGCCTTAGTGTATTTACTAATTGCCATACCAACATTATTTAGAGGAAAAAATGCGCCAAAATTAAAAAAAAAAAAATCTTTAGAAGATATCACTGAACATTTATTTAACCATGGAAAAAGTTAATTTCTTAAGTTTATTTTTCATCTCTATTTTTTGTGTTTATTTAAAATCAGACAAATCTGATATTATTTTAATCTTATATATGTTATTTAACAGTTGAGAATGTTCTTTAATGCTGATCTAACCAGCAGAAGACACGAGCCGGGTTTAAATCCCAGTTGCACAGGTGGGGCACGTTGTAACTGCGTTACAATGTGCCCCGATTAAAACTACGCAATTATATTCTATACTTTCATGAATTATTTTGAAAAACGATGAGAAAGAGGTGAAGACTTAGAGTCAAGGTTAAGAAATTATTAATTATTATTCTGTTTTTAACTATGCTGTATAGCTGTATTTAGCAATGTGTTTGTTGTCAAACTCAAAAATGAGTTTATTTTTAATGATTAAAAAATGCCATTATTACCCCACATGTTGGGCATGTTGTCACATTTCACTTCCATTCTTTCAGGGGGAAATCAAGAAAAAAGTATACACTGTATTAATGAAACAAAACATAATTGTACTAGACAATTGTGTGCAATTAATGTGGGAAAAAATAAATACTCTGAACCCCAAGTGGATTTACACAAACTGAAGAAGTCAAAAAGCATTAGGTTGTGCCCCGCTCTCCCCTACTAAAAATGTTCACATAAATACTTAAGAGTAACAACTTAAATCGAATAAACAATCTCTTGAAATGCAAAGTCAAATATTCTTCTGTGTTTTTTTGTTTGCAATAGCTGGTGTCTTATGAAAAAAAAATGTTTCACTTATTTTGATGGTCCCTTTAACACATTCAGTTGACTATATGTCACAGGTTGACTTGGCACTCTCTTTGCTTTTCTCTGTTTTTTTCTGTTTTTATTTGCAGAGACATTAGGGCCTTATTGTGTGTGTGGTGTATCGTATGATGGTGTTACTGTGTGCATTAACATAATTGCACTGAATTGTAGTGGTTATTCATGGTGCATGTGCATCAAATCTGTAGTGGGTTTTGTTGTTGCTATTACTTAATCTGCCTAGCCTGACGTCGTCATACTCAATTCTAGTCAGAATTTGAGTCTGATACTGCTCCGTTGGGCTGTGATTATGGGGCGTGTTTTTAACCGAACCAGGAAAGACCTCAATTGGATAGACCTACAACCAATCAGAGCAACGGAGCGACGCATAATGTTAGTTGTCAAATGTCAACAAAACTCAACTGCACTGTGTTGCCAAGTCCGCGGGTTGAAGCGACCCCAATTATGTGATATACAGACCCAGGAATGCGAAATATAACAGGCAGTCCAGCCAAAATAACATATTTTACCCCCAAAATGCCAATTTTCTTGTTTTTAGCTAGTTTTGAGTAGCAATTGGGCGAGTTTTGCTGTAAAAACTTGGCAACCCTGTCTGCATGCACGCTAGAATAAGTCACGTTAGAAGAAGAAGATGAGTGTAAACGATCTTTGCCGGTGTTGTAAAAAAAGAATTTAAGGATACACAGAGTACTTACCAACACGATCATCATTTCTGAGAGAAATAGTAAAGGTGAATACATATACGAACAAGCTCTCCGTTTAGGATTAGAACAAATTCAACCCAAGCGCCTTTGATGACGTGGATGATTACGTAACTGTTTATCATCTGTCCATCATCGTCTAGAGCCCGCCCTGACAATTTCATTGGTCCGAACAGTTTCTGTTCGGGCATAATTACTTCTCTACGGATCAAGTCCAGACCGAACTGCCTGTGCAAAAAAAATTGTGGGCGGGGCTAAATTCGTCTGGCATCCAGGCTATAATCCGCCCTACTGGACTCTTTTTAGACACCTGCCCATGGACAAATCTGGCAACCCGCTTCCTGTTTTATTACTATGCCCATATTTGGATGGTGCTTCCTCCCCTACTAATGTGATGAAATTAGAATTATTATTAGTATTATAATTAGAATTAGAATATTATTATTGCCTCTGCCTTGCCGCTGCTGATTTAAATTAGTGACTAATTGTTTACCACCTGGCCATGCTTGGCTTGAAGGAAGATAAAAACTGGTCCTTTGGAAGAGAGGAGGTTCCCCTTCAAGGGAACTCGAGCTGCGTCACCGCTTTGGGAACGCCCCTGCGTGATTGCGTCGTGAAGCACGTATGTCATCAGTCCAATAGAGAGACGGAACGTCATAGGCGGGTGACGTCATAGACCCGGAAGCTATAAAGCACACCGGCAAACACACGCCGTTAGCTTCTGTTGCCTTCAACAAGCGCTCTGTGTTATTCTGTCCAAGTGTCTTTGTGTTGTGTCTGAGTTCAGACTGTTTTGTTACGTTTGCACTATTCACCACATTGATACAAGAGAAAAAAGTATGACGAGCGAACAGCGTTACAGACAGTGTGTTCCTCCCTGCTCACGTTACATCACGAGCGGGGATACACACTTGATGTGCGTTGTTTGTTTGGGAGAGCAGCACGCGCAGTCGGCACTCGAGGGTGCCGGCTGCGAGCATTGTGAGGCTCTGCCTCTTCGTGTGCTGCGAACCCGCCGGGCGCTCTTCGAGGAGGGCGTCCCGGTTAGCGCTCCCCACGGCACGGGTCCCGCTGCTGCTGAGGCTCAGCGGCGATTCATGTCGTGGGGTTCGCAAAGGGATCTGACGGAGGGGATGGAGACGGGCCCCGCCCTATCTCTTCCTTCACCCGCCAGATCCAGCGCTGCCTCTCTGGGATCGGGAGCCCGCTCTGCGGCTTCTCCCGCCCGGGGAGCGGCCGCGATACTGCAGCTATCTTCCTCCGAGGAGGTTGATGTCTGTAGCATCGATGCAGGGGGTGGAGACTCGTCACTTCATTCACCTGCAAGTGAGGAGCTCATGGAGGTGCTGAGCAGAGCGGTGGCCAGACTACACATTGACTGGCCACACGAACATCATGAGCGAGCTGCCGTAAAAAGCAGACTCGACGAGCGCTTTCTCCCCGCGCGCTCTGTTCAGCCTCCTCGAAGGAGTCTGCCGTTTTCCCCGGACCTCCACACCGAGGTGTCGAGGTCCTGGAAGCGGCCCGTGTCTGCACGCATTTTCACCCCGCAAACGTCTGTTTATAGTAATATCGCGGGGTGTAAGAGACACGGTTACGGTCAGCTGCCTCGGGTTGAACAGACGCTTGCGAGCCATCTGTCACCCGAGTCTGCGTCAACCGTAAAGGCTCCGACTTTGCCCACAAAACCTCTGAAAGTGACATCATCGTTTGTGGGCAAAGCATATTCGGCAGCAGGTCAAGCCGCCGCGTGTCTGCACACTATGTCTATTGTGCAGGCATATCAGGCTGATCTGCTAAGGGACCTGGGGGAAAGCCACGAGATCGGAGTCGATACTATTAATGAACTTCGATCGACTGCCGATCTCGCTCTCCGTGCCACCAAGGAGACGGCCCGATGCGTCGGCCGTTCTATGGCAGCCCTGGTGGCCACGGAGAGGCATTTATGGCTGAACCTTACGGATATCAAGGAAAGGGACAAGAGCTTTTTGCTTGATGCGCCGTTGTCTCCGGAGGGCCTGTTCGGTGACGCCGTCACCACGGTTACCGACAGGTTCCTGGAGGCGAAAAAACAGGCAGCGGCGCTCAAGCAGTTCCTTCCCCGTAAGCCCCAGGTCTCGTCTGCTGCTGGGCGGGAGCAGCAGACGCCGAGTACGAGCTCCTCGCACAGGGCGCAGCAGAAAGTGAGTGTCGCCACTCGTACACCCCCGCAGAAAGGGTCGTCGGGTGCGCGGCGCTCACAGGCGCAGCCTTCTAACCCCAGGGCTGATCTGAGGACAGTCATTGTGGCGAGGAAGGCTGCGTCAAAGAAGTCCTGACGCCTCTGGGCCCAGGACAGTGAGGGTGGTCCCCTCCGCGGGCGCACGGTGTTTACCGCTGTACACGGTACCCGTGCGTCCGCGGTACCCTCACGGGGTCAGTCCGCCAACCCCGCCCGAGTGCCGGGGCGCGGAGGGGCCCCGCGGGTCATCCGAGGATGGCCCGCACCCTCTTCGGAGGGAAATTTTGCCGTTGAGTCAGTCGTTCCCTGCCGGTTCGCCGCTTCAGGGCGCTGCACTCGCGGTGCAGAGTACATCAGAGACCAGCCTCGAGAGTCCTGCGATGCGTAAAGTTGGGGTACGCAATTCAGTTCAGATGCCGTCCCCCCAGCTTCAACGGGGTCCTCTCCACTGTGGTGGACCCGGTGCAGGCTCTGGTGATGACTCAAGAAGTACAGACTCTGCTGCAAAAGGGGGCTATAGAGAGGGTCCCCCCCCCCGGACAGGGAGTCAGGCTTTTACAGCCGGTACTTCATAGTGCCAAAGAAGGATGGTGGGCTGCGCCCCATCTTGGATCTTCGCGTCCTGAACCGAGCCGTGGCAAAGCTCAAGTTCAGGATGCTGACACTCAAACAGATCGTGTCTCAGATCAGGTCCGAGGACTGGTTTGTCACGATAGATCTCAAAGATGCATATTTCCATGTCTCCATCCTTCCGCAGCACAGGAAGTTCCTGAGGTTCGCTTTCAGGGGAGAAGCGTACCAATATCGAGTGCTTCCTTTCGGTTTAGCCCTTTCACCCCGCACGTTCACGAAGTGTGTGGACGCTGCTCTGGTCCCCTTGCGTTTGCAGGGGATCCGCATTCTCAATTACATCGACGACTGGCTGATACTAGCACAGTCAGCGCGTCTCGCGGTTCAGCATCGAGATGTTGTTCTCGCGCATATGAGGAGGTTGGGGCTGAGGCTCAACTCCAAGAAGAGTGTTCTTTCTCCTGTGCAGAAGATCACTTATCTCGGGGTGAGTTGGGATTCGGTCGCTATGCAGGCTCGTCTGTCGGAGCCTCGCGTGGGGTCGATCCTCTCAGCCGTGAAAGGGGTGAAGCTAGACCAGCCGCTCACTGTAAAGCAGTTTCAGAGACTGTTGGGTCTGATGGCAGCCGCGTCCAACGTTATTCCTTCGGGCCTGCTGTTCATGAGGCCGCTACAGTGGTGGCTCAAGACCAGGGGTTTTTCCCCGAGGGGGAACCCCTTTCGCGTAATCAAGGCAACGCGGCGGTGTCTCCGCACCTTGGTTATGTGGAAGGACCCCAGGTTCCTGACCCAGGGCCCGTCGCTGGGGGCACCGTGTCAGCGTACTTCTCTGACCACGGATGCCTCCCTGACGGGCTGGGGGGCGACCATGAGTGGTCGCTCGGCCCAGGGTCTGTGGCAGGAGCACCAGCGTTCGTGGCATATAAATTGCCTGGAAATGTTGGCGGTGTTTCAGGCTCTGAAGCACTTCCTGCCGCATCTCAGGGGCCATCATGTGCTTGTGCGCACAGACAGCACATCGGTGGTCTCCTACATCAACCATCAGGGGGGTCTGAGGTCCCGTCGCTTATACAAGCTGGCGCGCCTTATCCTCCTCTGGGCTCAGGGGAAATTGCTGTCAGTCAGGGCTATGTACATTCCTGGGCGGTTGAACGTGGAAGCAGACATCCTGTCGAGGCAGGGGCCAAGGCCCGGGGAGTGGAGACTCCACACCGATGTGGTGGAGCTCCTTTGGGAGAAGTTTGGCAGGGCCCAAGTGGACCTGTTCGCCACTCACGAGAACTCTCATTGTCGTCTGTGGTTCTCCCTGTCGCCTCCAGCTCCTCTCGGACTGGATGCGATGGTACAGGAGTGGCCGAGGCTGCCCCTGTACGCTTTCCCCCCGATCGCTCTGCTTCCGGGAGTTCTAGAGAGGGTGCGCCGGGACGGGGCCCGTCTCCTGCTAGTAGCCCCGTTCTGGCCGGGCCGGGTATGGTTCTCGGATCTGGTGTCTCTTCTCGACGGCTCTCCCCTGGAGATCCCGTTCAGGAGGGACCTTCTCTCTCAGGCGGGCGGAGTTTTTGTTCACCCCCGCCCGGAGTTGTGGAAACTGTGGGCTTGGCCTCTGAGGGGGCCCAGCTCATAAGTTCCGGTCTCTCAACTGAGGTTGTTGAGACCATTCTACACTCCAGAGCTCCTTCTACGAGGAAACTTTACTACCTAAAGTGGAGACTCTTCACCTTATGGTGTCGAGATCGCCTGCGGGATCCAGTTAACTGCCCTGCGAGCGTGGTGCTGGAGTTCCTGCAGGAGAGATTCTCTGCTGGGTTAGCCCCCTCCACACTAAAGGTGTACGTGGCGGCCATAGCTGCTTACCACACTCCTTTGAGTGGAGTTTCATTAGGGCGACACCCTCTAGTAACTCGTTTCCTCCGTGGAACCTTGAGGCTGAGACCTGTGACACGCACCAGGGTGCCGGCCTGGGACTTATCCATCGTCCTTCAAGGCCTTTCCGAGGCTCCCTTCGAGCCGCTCGAGGAAGTTTCTGAAAAGTTTCTCACTTTCAAAACTATTTTTCTTCTTGCTATTTCTTCTCTTAAAAGAATTGGGGACTTGCAAGCCCTCTCTGTCGCACCCTCGTGCTTGGAGTTTGCCCCGGGTATGGCTAAGGCCTTTCTCTCTCCGAGGCCCGGGTATATTCCTAAGGTCCTCACTAATCCTGTGAGACCTATTGTGCTTCAGGCCTTCTGTCCTCCTCCCTTTGTGACGTCAGACCAGGAAAAGTTAAATCTGCTTTGTCCAGTTCGCGCTTTAGACGCCTATGTCCACAGAGCTGCCCTGTGGAGGAAAACTGATCAATTATTTGTTTGCTACGGACCTCCATCCCGTGGGGGTCCGGTGTCAAAGCAGAGGATGAGCAAGTGGGTAGTCGAGGCTATCTCACTGGCTTATGGGGCGGCCGGACAGCCTTCTCCTTTGGCTGTTCGGTCCCACTCCACTAGGAGTATGGCTGCTTCCCAAGCTCTCTTGGCAGGGGCCTCCCTGCAGGAAGTGTGTGATGCGGCGGGGTGGTCCTCGCCGCATACTTTTGTCAGGTTCTATGAGCTAGACGTTAATACTACTCCGGGGTCTCGGGTACTCGCCTCGTAGCTTGCACAGGCGGGCATCCAGACTCGCATGGGGACGTGGGTATTCTCGTTCCCAAAGCGGTGACGCAGCTCGAGTTCCCTTGAAGGGGAACGTCTCGGTTACGACTGTAACCTTAGTTCCCTGAATAGGGAACGAGACGCTGCGTCACCCGGCCATACTCCTCGCATGCCCGCAAGCGCCTTGTTTCAGGCCTTCTTCAGAAGCTAACGGCGTGTGTTTGCCGGTGTGCTTTATAGCTTCCGGGTCTATGACGTCACCCGCCTATGACGTTCCGTCTCTCTATTGGACTGATGACATACGTGCTTCACGACGCAATCACGCAGGGGCGTTCCCAAAGCGGTGACGCAGCGTCTCGTTCCCTATTCAGGGAACTAAGGTTACAGTCGTAACCGAGACGTTTTTTTTGTTGCTGGTGGCGGTCGATCGGCTACCATTGTGTTCATTGCACACTCCTGCTCCGTAAAGGCAGCCCAGCTACCCAGGCCTTTCCATTTAAACACCGGTGTATTGCAGTGGAATCTCTCTCAACGCTCGCTATCGTTGCCTGAAGAGCCGTAACTATATTTTACACCCACAGTGTGAATGTGTGTTCTCCTGCTATCTGTGGTGTTTGTGTTTATTGTGGTTACTTGCTTCTAGCCTCTGCAATATCCATTCTGTGGTTCCGACGTCTGCCGTTGTCCTGAAGACGGTATGGCTAGCTTCGAACCTCTCTCAACGTTTGCTGCCTGGAATACTGTACTTTTTCCTGTGGGTCTGACGACTATCATGATCCTCTGGACGTGTCCGTTCAACTGTTTTGAGGGAGGACAGCTGGAGCAAACCACTGAGAAGCTACCCAGTCACTAAAGCTTAACCTCTTTCCAAGGGGTTTCAGAGACTTGATTTCAGTGAACTCTTTTCTCTTACGTATCAGTGTTTCCTATTTGGTGCTTGCTGGCCCATTAATAAAGTGTATTTCTTTGTATGCAACCGTGACTGACTGTTGGGTTTCTGTGGCTGGGACCTGAGTCTATTATTTAACGTTGGTCACTAGGTGACATGTACATGCCGTTGTACCTACATACTAACTCTCATTAGAGTGTTAGTAAAGTATTAGTAGACTGGTAGGGTTAGAATAAGTTGCCATGTACTTGCAAAGTTACTTATAGTCAGTAGAATGCCTGTTGGGGGATCATCACAAAGAGTTAGCAGATATTAAAGGCCCACTGAAGTGCTTTGAAACGCCCAGCATTATTCAATGTGTTGATGTAATTTCCCCTGAAACAGGAAGACAGGGCGGGACATATCAAGCAGCTGCTCCTTTTTTTAAAACAGCCACTAGAGTTTAGTTTATATCACAGGTTGACTAGAGCCTTTCAGCTCAGTAAAGCCGCAGTTTCCTCCTAATCTCTATCTGTTTCTCATCATTTCAGCCGCAGCTTCAGCATCTATTTAGGGGGTGGGACGCTTCGGATTCTAGAGGATCATTTGATTGGACATAAAATGTGATGAGAAGCTGAAGCCCACGGTAATGTCATAAAAATCTGTGATCCATTTTAGCGGAAGTGAGAGACTGTAAGTTTTGAATGCTTATTTCTCCTAAATGCAAATTTTGTCATTGTTTTGGAACACACCAGCTTTGTCACAGTCACCAGCTCACTCACCACATCTGCACTCCACTTCCCATAATCCTCTCTGCTCACCACCTGCACACACTCCACCATCACCCACACCTGCCAGCAATCACCCTCATCACAACTTGTATTTAAGCAGTCACCTTCTACCTCACTATTGTCTGGTCTGGTCTATGACAAGCACACATAACCAACCTGTTTATGCACCTGAGAACCTACTTAAATTATCTGATCTGTCTTCTGTCTGCCATTCATCTGTGCCTGCCTAGATCATCTGTTCACCCGTTTCACCAGCATCCTGCGCCAGTCCTTCACCTGCACAGAAAACACTTACCAGCCAGCTAAGTCACCAACTACCAGGCTCCTGTACCCATCGAGAGTCCAGCGGCGGCTCCAGCCCCTGACCCGAGTCCAGTAAAGGCTCCGTCTTCCGTCCCGAGTCCAGCGAGGACTACAGCCCATGAGCTTGCTCCAGATTCCACATTTATGCCCAAGGAAATTTTTTTGGGGGGGCTACCCATTGACGCCCTGGCCTGCTCCGCCATGTTCCCCTGAGCTGCCTGTGCTGCCCTGGAGGCTCCCTGGTCCACCTGGTCACGTCCTCGTCAGCCTCCAGTGCAATAAAGCCTTTTTAACTAACTTACCTTGTATGTCCTCTTCTGTGTGTGTGACAAGCTTATTCATAACCTTAAGGCTAACATATTAATTCTAAAAGCAAAAAAAACTTAAATTTTGATATCAGGGGGCTTTTAAGCAGACAGTCTACTGATACTCTAATGAGAGTTAGTTGACATGTAGTTAACATGTTTAAAAGGGACCATCAAAATAAAGTGGTACCAAAAATAATTTACAATATACAATATATTATTTACAGTCCCGTCGCAAGGGGGGTGCAAGGCCCTGTGCGAACGTGATGTGCGCGGCCCGGGGGTATATTAACGGGGTATACTGTTGCTATAGTGACGAACAATTTGTTTTTATGTGGATATTTAACCCTTTGACACGTACGATCAAACCCGTGTGATCAATCTAGGCTGGTCCCTGGAGCGTACGATCATACTGGTGTGATTAGAACGCTCAGTGATCAACTGCCAAATTCAAATTTCAAATCTGCTTTAGCGCGCTGACTGGCGCCGAGCCAAAGAGTGAGTGAGTGAGAGACTGACTGAGCTCAGTGTCTTTTAATGTTTATTTTAGGTTTCATACACTTCAAATTACATTACACAACCACAAAATATCAGCAAAAACAAAATATAGTTTGTAATTGCATACTAATATATAAAATAGCAAGATATCAGTGTTGTAAACATAATGGCCCATGCTAACATTACAGATCAAATAACAATCATTTTCTACCCTTTGACGTGCATGATCAGTCTAGGCTGTTCCCTCACGTAATGTCACATATATCAGGAGAAGTGGGTGATCTTGTGTTGTAAATCCAGCAGGCTTCAGCTCCCTTGGGTGTTGTAAACATATAATCGCGGCACGAGCGCCCATAACGTTAGCACGCTATAACATTACAGATCGCGGCTCGCTATAACATTACAGATCAAATAACACAATCATTTTCTACTCTTTGACGCGTACGATCAGTTTAGGCTGTTCCCTCACGTAATGTCACATATATCAGGAGAAGTGGGTGATCTTGTGTTGTAAATGCAGCAGGTGCTGACTCCCTGGTACAGTTGTAAACACATAATGGCGGCGCCCCGCCCACAGCTCGTGATAATTTACCGATCAACTAACATATATATATTTTTAATAAGTATATAAACCATAAGGAGTTCACGTGCATGCATTTAATTTAGTTAACAAGTTTGAAAATATTTTGTATAAAAATAAAACATTTGAACAGTCATGCATTGCAAGCATTTTTTCCCGCTGACGTCACTGTTACCTCACACTCGCGTTGGTACCAACTTCAGACACAATTTTAATAAAATTTACCAGTTTTTAACTACTTCAGAGAAAATGGCAGACAATTTATTTAAAAGAAGACAACTGACAAGTGAGGAGATTGAGGAGATTTTTTTTTAATTCTGATGAGGAGAATTTTGACAGTGAGGCAGAGAGTGACAGCGATGAAGACCTTCCCCTGAACCTTGAAGCTCTTGACAACATTGAGGGTGAAGACGAGACTTCTTCCACAACGCCAGAACATATTTTACCTTCAAATGACGCAGCTGAGGTAAACTCGTCATCCTGGAAGGTAACCAACCTTTTTAATCCTCCTGGCCCAGGCAATTTTGACGAGCAACAGTGTGGTGTGCAAAATCCACCAGAATCCCCCAGTGAGGTCAATGGTTTTAAATTGTTCTTCACTGAAGAAGTTGTCGGAGAAATTGTGGAGGAAACAAACCGCTATGCGTTTGACTTGAAAGAAAAAGAAGTGAGGGGGAAAATGGTTAAATGGGTTCCAACAAATATCCCTGAAATGTACACATTTTTAGTGGCAGTTCTCCTAATGGGGGTGATCAAAAAACCATCACTTCGGGATTACTGGAGCACAGACCCCCATGCTCTTGACACCATTTTTCGGGTCTTTGTTCTCACAGGACCGCTTCCTTCTGCTCCTCCGCTGTCTCCACTTCGCAAACAATGCAAGAGCAGTTTTCAATGACCCACTGAAAAAAATCAGAAATATTTTTACTGCTCTCACCTCCTCCTTTCGTCGCATTTTTGTGCCATACAGGGATCTGTGTGTGGATGAGTCTCTGATGAAGTGGAAAGGCAGGCTAGCATTTCGTCAGTACATTCCATCTAAACGGCACAGATTTGGGGTCAAGTTTTTTGTTTTGTGTGATGTGCTCACTGGTTATGTGCAGGACATGATAATTTACTCCGGATCTACCAGTGACATACAACACTATCAAGGACTTGGGATTTCTGGGTCTGTTGTAATGACACTACTAGCACCTTACCTCAGAAAGGGTCATGTCCTTTATGTGGATAACTGGTACAGTAGTCCCACACTTTTCCAGCACCTCTTGTCTCTTGGCACTGGAGCTTGTGGGACTGTGCGTGCAAACCGGAAAGGGATGCCAACATTCACCTGTAAAAGTATAAAAGGAGTACCACACACTGAAGAATTATTAATCCTGTAAAAAGTCACAGTTTATTTATTTGCATGTATTAATTGTAATTATATATGTAATTTGTTTAGTATAAACATATGTATATAGTTTGTTTTAAAGATGTTGTTACCATAGTATATTTATTGTTTTGTTTATAATACTATTTTGATTGTTGTTCATTGTAATTATATTTATAATTTGTTTTGTAATTTTATTAGAAAGTGTATAATAGTTTAAACAAAAAAAAAACATTTAGCTTAAATTGAAGAGATTTAATAAAACATGAATGAAATGTGTACATTTTGCAATTTATTTTTAGCAAATGACATACATTTGAATTATGCTAAATTTATACAACACATTTCTCACTAGCAAAGCAGAGAAAGGGTACATGGTATTTGACATCATGTAAACATATACATATATACATATACACATATATACATATATACATATACACATATACACATATATATACACATATATATATACACATATATATATATATATATATATATATATATATATACACATACATATATATATATATATATATATACACATATATATATATATATATATATATACACATATATATATATATATATATATATATATATATATATACACATATATATATATATATATACACATATATATATATATATATATATATACACATATATATATATATATATATATATATACACACATATATATATATATATACACACATATATATATATATATATATACACACATATATATATATATATATATATACACACATATATATATATATATATATATATATAGATGCAAGTTAAGTCTAGGCGTGACCATATAGCTTTTCTCTGCTTTCCTAGTGAAATATAAAACTCAGTAACAATATTAACACTAAAACATAAATAATATATAATTTATTCATGTCACGTTTCAAGTCAACTGAACCCTAATACCTTTACCGAATGCACGGAGCATATTTGCAATGTGCAAAACGACAAACATGACATTTGAACGTCCACATTATTGAGTACTGTTCGTTTTACTAGAGATTTTTTTAAACATCTATATTCATATTTATTGCATGCTTGTAAATAGTTATATGTACTCCAAAATAGGGAAAAAAACTAAAATATACTCACCAATTGTCACGCGGATGTTGTGAGGGAGATGCAAAATGCCGTGTGCAAGCGAAATTCAAAGCAGTGGGAAAAAATAGCAACATAAACATGTAAACCATAGTGTGTACACGCTAACAAATAATGTGAGAGGTTTTGAATGAAAAAAATAAAGCAAAACATTCAGAGTGCTCACCTGCACGCGGTCATCCACCAAGAGCGCCATTGTGACTGCGAAAACTCACACGTGTCAAGGTTGATGTGTTACCATGGAAATTAGAACGCGGGTCATTACATAATAACGGTCGCATTAAAAAACTCACGCCAGGCTGCCAGTCGGAATATTTAGAACTTACGTGCGAAAGGGTTAAGAAAAAAATCATATATTCAGTTTAACTAGGTTCAAAAAGTTAAACTGTGTAACTGAACTGTGCAGTGTGCACATTTTAACAAAATTATGTTCTAAATTATGAATGGATCAAATGCGTTGGCAAAACGGCCTGAATCCACTTGAATGAGTTTGGACTGCTCTCTCACTGAATCATCTGAAGAGATTTCTCAGTCAGTAAAATACAGACAGTATTGAGAGGACCAGCACTGTTTTTCAGTATTTCCTCTGTGAACAAGCGCTAAATGGATGTCTGACAATTTTGTTGCTTTTTGCAGTTTTCAGATTTAAAAATGTTTAAAACATCTAGAGATAGAGTAGGCAGAATAAGCAGAATAATCAATAATAAAGCATCACGATACACATTTTTATCTATGTTTTTTTTAACTATTATAGTATTTTGAAGGACAAAAACTTGAACTTTAACAATTGACTTTACATCATCAAGTCAGCTGTCACTTTACTTTTGTGTGAGGCCCTTGTGAGGTGTGAGGCCCTATGCGGTACTGATTATATATATTATAACATTTTACTTTGTTACATACAGTACCGTTCAAAAGTTTGGGCTTTGGTAAGATTTTTTTATTATTGTTTTTGAAAGAAGTCTTTCACCTAGGCTGTATATTTATTGGATACATATTTTTTGTAAAAACAGTAATATTGTGAAATATTATTAATATTTTAAAATAGCTTATTTTCTATTTTAATATATATTTAAAATGTATTCATTTTAAATTTATTAAAAGTAATTTATTCCTGTGATGGCAAAGCTGAATTTTCAGCATCATTACTTCAGTCTTTAGTTCACATGATCCTTCAGAAATCATTCTTAATATTTGCTGCTCAAGAAACATTTGTGATTATTATTAATGTTGAAAAAAAGTGTTTATATATATATATATATATATATATGAAGAGCTCTTTTCCAAAACGCGATAAACGCCATTTAAAAAAAAAATGAGTTTATCATGTCATTTTGCTGTGTACTGAACCTATTCACTGCTCCATCAACATTTCATGCCAAATCGCTATATTTCCTTGTTTAAAATGTACTGCATGATGCTGTTTCTTTCCAAAGCGCGATAAACGCCAAACCTATTTTTAGCCAAAATACGATATATCCTCTTGACGAATCAGAATTCGATGAGCGTACTACGTAATCCAACAGGGCGGCACTCTGAACAGCTGTTTGTTTACGTTCATTCATTAAAATGAGTGCTTTAAACTCTGATAACACTTTTGATGGCCTTGATGAGCAAGTGAGACCTACACCTGGGGGTAGAAAACGCCGTCTGGACAAAGAAAATCACAAAAAACAACAAAAAAAGAAGTTTCGTCACTCAGGTAGCGCGTTGATAACAACAGTGGGATGTCAACACAAAGCTGCTGCCAAAGTTTTCTGTCAGGCCGAGAGGCTGTCGCCGGACGATCTGAGGATACATTTCAATTATTTTTATGAAAAACCAAACAAGGTTGACCAGGATCACGCTTCATCTCATGGACTTCACGCAAGTGACAAGGAAGCGTCCGAAAGTCCAGGACCATAAGCACGCTAGCATTCGCATTTCGCACGCATACACACACTCGCATTCACTCACACGAGCTCGCACACGCACACACACACACACACACACACACTCACTCGCATTCACACGCACACTCGCATTCACTCACACGAGCTCACACACACACACGCATACACACACACACACACACACACACACACACACTCGCATTCACTCACACACACACACACACACACACACACGCATACACTCACTCACTCACTCTCACACACACTCGCATTCACTCACGCTCACTCTCACACACACACTATGTGATTTAAAAAAATGTATAGCAGACAATGGTCCTACTGTTTTACAGGTTAGACACTTTACTGTATGCACTATTAAATGTACGGAGCCCCCCTAGTCCCACTTTGTCAAAAAAAAATTATTATAACTATCTCGTGGCCTCAAGATACTAAATCGTGGCCTCAAGATACTAACTCGTGGCCTCAAGATAGTAACTCGTGGCCTCAAGATAGTATCTCGTGGCCTCAAGATAGTATCTCGTGGCCTCAAGATAGTAACTCGTGGCCTCAAGATAGTATCTCGTGGCCTCAAGATAGTATCTCGTGGCCTCAAGATAGTAACTCGTGGCCTCAAGATAGTATCTCGTGGCCTCAAGATAGTAACTCGTGGCCTCAAGATAGTATCTCGTGGCCTCAAGATACTAAATCGTGGCCTCAAGATACTAACTCGTGGCCTCAAGATAGTATCTCGTGGCCTCAAGATAGTATCTCGTGGCCTCAAGATACTAACTCGTGGCCTCAAGATAGTATCTCGTGGCCTCAAGATAGTATCTCGTGGCCTCAAGATACTAACTCGTGGCCTCAAGATAGTATCTTGTGGCCTCAAGATAGTATCTCGTGGCCTCAAGATAGTAACTCGTGGCCTCAAGATAGTATCTCGTGGCCTCAAGATAGTAACTCGTGGCCTCAAGATAGTATCTTGTGGCCTCAAGATACTAAATCGTGGCCTCAAGATACTAACTCGTGGCCTCAAGATAGTATCTCGTGGCCTCAAGATAGTATCTCGTGGCCTCAAGATAGTATCTCGTGGCCTCAAGATACTAACTTGTGGCCTCAAGATACTAAATCGTGGCCTCAAGATACTAACTCGTGGCCTCAAGATAGTATCTTGTGGCCTCAAAATACTAACTCGTGGCCTCAAGATAGTATCTCGTGGCCTCAAGATAGTATCTCGTGGCCTCAAGATAGTATCTCGTGGCCTCAAGATAGTAAAGTGTCTGACACATGGACCCTTTGTTATTAAACTGAACCCTGTAGTGCAAAACTTCACATTCTGTGCAATATTCTCTGTTTTAATATTCAGTGTGCAATATAGTTTCCTGCAGTTCTGCTTCAATTTATTTACTAGTACTGTTCATCACAATTATGTTACAGTAATGTAAATCTTGTAGGCTGCATATCCATAGTTCTTTATAATTCTTCTTCATATTTTATAGCCTATATGTATACTTTTTACATGTATATACTTGTTTATTTACTAACTTCTATTATTATTTATATTCCTTTAAATGTCTTTATGTGCACATCAACTGTGACACAAGAATTGTTCCCCGGGTTATTAATAGCATCAATAAAGATCAATAAAGTATTTCTGATTCTGATTTTAAGTTAGCCTATAGTGGAGTGTGCAGATTGGTTCATTAATTATTGAAGTGTTTCACATTGTGGTAGTTTTGAATGTAAGAAAAGCATGTGTCCGTGTAGCCTACGAAAAAATGCCAGCAGAGGGCGTTCTAGGCTTAGGTCATGCTACCTCCGTCTGTTATTACAGTTTTTTACAATCGCTATGATAATGTTTTCCATAAATTTTAACAAATTTCCTAAACTCTTAAGACAGTTAGCACAACATCCATCTCTGTAGGCTATACAATTCACACATTTATTGTTGCTTTAAGATCATATTTCATTACAGTTTCTTACAATCGCTATGACAAATTTGTCAACACTTTTAACAAATTTCCAAAACTCTTAACGCACCAACACACCTACAACACACAATTGGCAAAACGGTTAATTTCATGCTCAAAATCACATAGTGTGTTATTTTATTCAGAAAATTTTATGTTAGAGTTTAGTTTACAATAACACAATACACATAAACTGCATTATTTTATGTGTCAGGTCTGCCCTTATACAATAGACAGTGTATTTTATTGATCATAGATTGTGTCTTTTGAAGCCCCTATATATTTTTTTTTGTTGGGTTTTGTAAATGCATGCATTTTTGTTTATTTTGCTGCAGAAATTTGATACAAAAAATGAATGTCCCATCTCAGAGTAGCTTTATAGAATGCCCTTCAGTTTTATTTCATTGTCAGCAATCACCATGTTAATAATCATCATAGTTCCTGATCTTCATTTAGGAGCTTTCCTCTGCCCCCTGAGGGAGAGAGGTGTTGAATCCTTAGATAGACAAAATACAGTTACATATAGAGACCAGAGGCATACAGTCACTGTAATACATGGTAAAAGTATTTACACTTTGCAGTAGAAGCCCTTATACAATATCATACCTGTTGGTTTCTAGAAAAAATCTGGATAATGGATGCCACTGTGTCCCGGCTGAGATTTGACTGTACTCGTTCACCAGCCTCTCTGAATGATAGCATGTGGTTTCTGACATGGTCTATGATATTAGCTCTTATTTCATCAGTTACCCTAATTCTGGCCCTTCTTTGAGCGCTGCCATGCATTCTAACTCCTCAATCTCTACCTTGTCCTTTTCCAGGCATTCCTCTCCCTTGCTCTTGTCCCACTCCTCTCCCTTGTCCTGGTACTCATATTCCTCTCCCTCATGAAGGCATTTTTCTTACTTTCTTTTTGTTGCTCTATATTGTTCCTTTTCGACAAGATAATACCAAAGATGTCCTCTTTTATACCATATGGCCTTGTGATTGAAAGAACATCAACACCTGAACAATTCCTAGATGGGAATCAGCTGTGATTTATATAGTTGCATAACTTCAATGGGCTGTTTCTCAGTATCAATGGAATAAAATACAGGGGATATAGTTGTGTTTCAATTCACAGTATAGACAGCTGTTCATTTTGACTTTAGCCTATAAGGTTAGGTTTAGAACATGGTGTTATCTGTTCTGACATACAGTGTTAAAGCATTGGTAAATTTGGCAGTACAAATTCATTGTTTTGGTCTTGGTTGAGCTTGTGTGTATAAGAAGTTCAAGCATTTTAAATTTGTGTTAACTGTTTGCATTTTGTGTAAAAGCAACAATACATGTGTTAATTGTATAGCCTACAGAGACAGATGTTGTGCTAACTGTCTTAAGAGTTTAGGAAATTTGTTAAAATTAATGGAAAACATTGTCATAGCGATTGTAAAAAACTGTAATAACAGACGGAGGTAGCGTGACCTAAGCCTAGAACGCCCTCTGCTGGCATTTTTTCGTAGGCTACACGGACACATGCTTTTCTTACATTCAAAACAACCACAATGTGAAAGAGGCCACGAGTTACTATCTTGAGGCCACGAGATACTATCTTGAGGCCACGAGATACTATCTTGAGGCCACGAGATACTATCTTGAGGCCACGAGATACTATCTTGAGGCCACGAGATACTATCTTGAGGCCACGAGATACTATCTTGAGGCCACGAGATACTATCTTGAGGCCACGAGTTAGTATCTTGAGGCCACGAGATACTATCTTGAGGCCACGAGATACTATCTTGAGGCCACGAGTTACTATCTTGAGGCCACGAGATACTATCTTGAGGCCACGAGTTACTATCTTGAGGCCACGAGATACTATCTTGAGGCCACGAGATACTATCTTGAGGCCACGAGATACTATCTTGAGGCCACGAGTTACTATCTTGAGGCCACGAGATACTATCTTGAGGCCACGAGATACTATCTTGAGGCCACGAGATACTATCTTGAGGCCACGAGATACTATCTTGAGGCCACGAGTTAGTATCTTGAGGCCACGAGATACTATCTTGAGGCCACGAGATACTATCTTGAGGCCACGAGATAGTATCTTGAGGCCACGAGTTACTATCTTGAGGCCACGAGATACTATCTTGAGGCCACGAGATACTATCTTGAGGCCACGAGTTACTATCTTGAGGCCACGAGTTAGTATCTTGAGGCCACGAGATACTATCTTGAGGCCACGAGATACTATCTTGAGGCCACAAGATAGTTATAATAATTTTTTTTGACAAAGTGGGACTAGGGGGGCTCCGTATAAATGCATTGTTGAATATTGAATATAATAATTCGTTTTTTTTTCTTCATGCATATGTAGTGGACAAGTTGGTCCTATTTGTTACAGGCTTTACACTTTACTAAAAATGACTGTATTTTTATGTGTAGGCTATTATGTTTTATATTTATATTGAATATGTATTACTAAATAACTAATTGAATATTGTTATCATTATCATCAATAATTTATATTAATTTATGAGTCCCTGATTATATGTTGCATGTTCTCTTGTTGTTGTTTAAAAAAAAAAAGACAAACCATGAATAAATAAAAAAAATGATGGATTTATAGCGTTTTGAAAAAAAATTAATGGATTTATAGCGTTTTGAAAAAAAAAAGTATTAACTTTGAATTTATCATCAACAATATTGTTGTTTGATTTAATAATCATTGTTCAACATGTTCAGACTGAGCCAAAAAAACATTTTAACAGGATAAA
Source organism: Romanogobio albipinnatus (assembly GCA_023566225.1). Taxonomy (NCBI): domain Eukaryota; kingdom Metazoa; phylum Chordata; class Actinopteri; order Cypriniformes; family Gobionidae; genus Romanogobio; species Romanogobio albipinnatus. The sequence continues at coordinate 19,764,365 of CM042256.1, read as the reverse complement.
TTGAATATTCACAAAATGTGTAGGTCTAGGTAAAAAAAACTATTTTCCTGAAAACTATTGAAATGGATTTATAGCGTTTTGGAAAAGAGCTCCTCATATATATATACACACACACATAAAATTATGAATGTATTTAGTGATTTAGTGCAACTCTTGTATATATGACTGGCGGTTTCGATGTTTTTCAATAAAAAAAATATTGTTTATGAGCAGTTCAAGGACTGCGTTATTACTATATATTTTAACATTTGATTGTAAAAAGACAAATTTAAAACGACTATGTAAAGTTCTTATGTAAGTGCTAAAACAAGAAGGTTGTGTGCTCATCTTGCCCATATTAAAGGTGGGTTGAAGGTGAAAAAAAAAAAACACAGACCTTCCTTTCGTTCTCTCTCCTTTCCTTTCTGTTTTTTGTTGTGCTTGCTGCACATCACCTTTTGCTTAAATTTTCCATTCCACAGCCTGCTGTGGCATCGTTTTGAGAGAGAGCGGCAAAGATGAGAATCTCACTTATAAACGGTCTTTGAACTCCAGCTGGAGGGTGGATTTGTGTGTGTGTGTGTGTGTGTGTGTGTGTGTGTGTGTGTGTGTGTGTGTGTGTGTGTGTGTGTGTGTGTGCGTGCGTGCGTGTGATGAAGTGTTAGACCTGTAAAGCCATGGTGTCAGGAGGGGACGAAGAGAAGGGAGATGTGAAAGAGGAGAGAGAGTGAGCAGGGCAGAGCAGGCAGAGAGCGGGTCCGTAATTCTGAATACTAGTGCTGAATTGACAATTGGATCCAATTTCTCTCTCTCTCTCTCGCTCTCTCTCTCTGTCCTCCAGCATATGAACAGACACATACAGCCTCAGTGTCTTGTGTGGGCATTACTACACACCATGAACGTGACCTTTTTGTAGATGTGTGTCTAAAATCAATTTACTATCCACATTTTGCAGGATCAACACTGATATAATGAACTCGGATTACATTTTTGCAGATATATGAATGTAAATTAAGGACATTTTACTAGTCGACAAATCGAATGGTCAGCTGGTCATTGTGCAAGCTTCCTGACCATCTTTTAACTAATAAGGATGCAGTGACAATTTTTGCCCCATATGCAAATGAATGCATCACTTTTACTTTTGTCCATAGAATGCTGTATAAGAATAATTTATTTTTGTAGGCCAAATACCAGAAACAAGTTAGCATTTTAGCACTTCCGATTTCATCGCCCCGAAGTTGAAGGGTGTTTTGAATGGGCTTTTGGTTAAATGCCTAAAATATGATCTGTGGTGAACACAAGCTCAATATATTATTCTGTAATGCTCCCTTGTCATGAAAATTCTAGGGGTGTAACGGTACACATATTCTTATTGAACCGTTTCGGTACAGGGCTTTCGGTACGGTCCACGCGTGTACCGAACGGTTATGAATGTAATCTTTAACAGTTAACAGTCGGCTTGTTGTAAGCGAGGAACACACTTCAATCCGAGTTCCCACACGAACATATTAAGTATTCAGTCCATTTTATCACGAAATTCAAACAATAAATGCCGTTTTAACCCTCTTTAATGTGACGTGATTGATAGACGCGTATCAGTTCAACTTAAAGCGGCAGCGCGCGGCGCGCGAGTCAATGCGATCATAGTCGCGTATCAGTTCAACTTAAAGCGGCAGCGCGCGAGTCAATGCAATCATAGACGCATATCAGTTCAACTTGCAGGCAGCGCGCGGCGCGCGAGTCAATACGATCATCTCTTCCTAAAGAATAAACATAAATGAATACATCTTAAGGTATGTTGAGGATACATTCAACTTACTGAAATGTATCATATGTCGTGTAATCGCTCCATCTGTGTTTCAACCACGGAAAGACAATAAAACAGCTTGTAAACAATGTCATGCAGAATCACGTTTACTCAGAAGTCATTCAGTGTCCACAGCTGTTAGCTCGCTAGAGAAATCAACTCTTTCACTGAATACATGCACTATATTAGCCGTTATATCCATTATATTAGCCTATATATATTCATTATATATTACTTAGCCTGTTAGTGATGTCTTGTTTATTTAATGTATGTTTAAATAACCCTGTCATGAAAATTACAGCCACTAAATTATTATATTTCAACAACGAATACAAATAATTCGATTTAGAAGTTAATGCAAAATCTGCCTTATGTGAAGCTTATGAGTGTTGATTATTATATCTAAAAATAAATAGCAACTGAATTTAGGCTAATAGTTTGGGCTCTGTTGTTAATCTTAAATAGCTATGCAAGTAAGGGCTCCCTATATAGTTTACAGCGTTATCTTTAAGAAACTTTTAGTTATAATTTAATTCATTTAAGGACAGACACAATTTTTTTCATTAAACCACTGTTGAATAAAAATTAATAAAAAGCAATTTTGTAAAACTGCTGTACCGAATCCATACCGAACCGGGACTTCAAAACCGAGGTACGTACCGAACCGTCAGTTTTGTGTACCGTTACACCCCTATTAATTACTCACCCTCATGTCTTTCCAATCCAGTAAGACCTTCGTTCATCTTCAGAACACAAATTAAGATATTTTTTATGAAATCCGAGAGCTTTCTGACCCTCCATAGACATTTATATAATTAACACTTTCAAGGCCAGAAAGGTAGTAAAACATTGTTAAAATAGTCCATGTGACTCCAGCGGTTCAATCTTAGCGTTTTTACTACCTTTCTGGCCTTGAACGTGTTAATTACATTGCTGTCTATGGAAGGGTCAGAGAGCTCTCAGATTTCATAAAAAAATATCTTAATTTGTGTTCCGAAAATTACGGGTTTGGAATGACATGAGAGTGACTAATAAATTACAGAATTAAAATTTTTGGCTAAACTAACCCTTTAAAAAAGGCAGTTGCAAACAAGTGGCTAAATGGGACTACAGAGATTGTCAGGGACATTAAAGGTCATCAGACTGAACAGGTAAACTCTTCTACTCACTAGCCCGCTTTCACAGCCTCTTTGTTTTTATAATATACTTTTTAATTCCGGAGTGTCTATTTAGACTAAATGCTATTAGCCAGCCTTGTTGACAGAGGCTATTTACACTTACTCCGCCCACTGACGTCTGATTGGACCAGGCAAAATTACGGAAGTTGCTGGCTTGTCCACTATAGCAATAGTGTAGGGGTAAGGCATGTTGCAGAAAGTTTTGACGCAAATTGACCCGAGATCGAATCTACCTTTTGCTGAACTCTCTCTACACCCTTTTCTCCCATCACATATCAGATCGGAAAGGCATTTGTTTTCAATAAAAATTAAGAAAATATTCAAAAAGTGGAAATAAAGTGTTTATTAAATTGTTTAACACTAGAACCACCAGGGGTCGCTGTATACCTAAAACCGCCAGTGGGTAAAATTTACCCATGCAAATTATTACTGTATTGATACGGCTAAAAAACGTAATATGTCACTGTATTATGCCACTGTCTTCACAAAGTAATGTATAGAGTCATGAAATTATTATTTTTAGTCATCAACTATGTTTTTGTCCTGTTGTTTTATGCTATTTTAAGCAGGCTACATTAATCACTTTTTGGTGACTACAGGCTAAACCAGCCTGCAATGACGACAAGAATTAGATGGAAATAAATACATACATTCACCTAAAGGATTATTAGGAACACCTGTTCAATTTCTCATTAATGCAATTATCTAATCAACCAATCACATGGCAGTTGCTTCAATGCATTTAGGGGTGTGGCCTGGTCAAGACAATCTCCTGAACTCCAAACTGAATGTCAGAATGGGAAAGAAAGGTGATTTAAGCAATTTTGAGCGTGGCATGGTTGTTGGTGCCAGACGGGCCGGTCTGAGTATTTCACAATCTGCTCAGTTACTGGGATTTTCACGCACAACCATTTCTAGGGTTTACAAAGAATGGTGTGAAAAGGGAAAAACATCTAGTATGCGGCAGTCCTGTGGGCGAAAATGCCTTGTTGATGCTAGAGGTCAGAGGAGAATGGGCCGACTGATTCAAGCTGATAGAAGAGCAAAATATTTGTGAAGCCACAACATGCACAACCTTTAGGCGGATGGGCTACAATATCAGAAGACCCCACCGGGTACCACTCATCTCCACTACAAATAGGAAAAAGAGGCTACAATTTGCACAAGCTCACCAAAATTGGACAGTTGAAGACTGGAAAAATGTTGCCTGGTCTGATGAGTCTCGATTTCTGTTGAGACATTCAGATGGTAGAGTCAGAATTTAGCGTAAACAGAATGAGAACATGGATCCATCATGCCTTGTTACCACTGTGCAGGCTGCTGGTGGTGGTGTAATGGTGTGGGGGATGTTTTCTTGGCACACTTTAGGCCCCTTAGTGCCAATTGGGCATCGTTTAAATGCCACGGCCTACCAGAGCATTGTTTCTGACCATGTCCATCCCTTTATGACCACCATGTACCCATCCTCTGATGGCTACTTCCAGCAGGATAATGCACCATGTCACAAAGCTCGAATCATTTCAAATTGGTTTCTTGAACATGACAATGAGTTCACTGTACTAAAATGGCCCCCACAGTCACCAGATCTCAACGCAATAGAGCATCTTTGGGATGTGGTGGAACGGGAGCTTCGTGCCCTGCCCTGGATGTGCATTCCACAAATCTCCATCAACTGCAAGACGTTATCCTATCAATATGGGCCAACATTTCTAAAGAATGCTTTCAGCACCTTGTTGAATCAATGCCACGTAGAATTAAGGCAGTTCTGAAGGCGACAGGGGGTCAAACACAGTATTAGTATGGTGTTCCTAATAATCCTTTAGGTAAGTGTATTTGGGTAGTGTAATATTATAATAAAATGTCATTAATCCCATATTAAGATAACCCATGTTATTTAAATTTCTAAAATACCCTAAATAGACATTGAAGAGCAATAATAATTCACAGCACTGCATAAGATGACAATTTACGATAAGGATAACATGCAAATTCAAGCGCACAGTTTGACCTAATTAATTATTAATTTGTATAGTTATGTAATTTATAATTTGAATAAGAGAACAACACCAATAAACTTGGGATAATCATGAATATTGTTTTATTCATTCCATCATATCGTTTTTTTTTTTTTTTTTTTTTTCAGGAAACGGGCAGACTTGAATAAATAGCAACACAATAGCAAACAATACTCAATACAAAATTGCAAAACAAAAATTTATAATTAATCCAAAGTCTGAACATTTATAAATAGGCTAAAACATCTTTATTTGACCGTGCATTGTGTGGCTGTTTACAGTAAGCCGACGCGTTGCTCAAACACAGTGAGAAAATAGAGGAATTATATAGGGGTAAATTTGACCCGCTGGCGCTTATAAGTATAATTGCCCCATTTTTAAATCTGGTTTTATCTAAACAATTTTTAACAACAGGGGATTGTAAATAACACAGTTTTAATAAAAGTCAGTGACTGGGAGACTTGGATATTTAATTGGAAATCTGTTATGTACATTTGAAAAACCATGGGTAAATTTTACCCCGTGGCAGTTCTAGTGTTAATAATAAGGTGTTGTCGGCACCAATAGCCTCGTGGGCAGTGCCACTGACATATAGCGCTGTTGCGCTTCGGGCGACCCGAGTTCCAGTACCGGTTTGTGGTCCTTTCCCGATCCCGTCCCTCTCTCTCTCTCCCACTTCGCTTCCTGTCTACCTACTGTCCTATCATAATAAAATCTTTAAAAAAAATAATAAGGTGCTTATCGATTAGGTTAGCTGTTTATTTGTTAGGTTAGCTGTTGCTGTTCATTTGTCAGTATTATCATGATGAACAAATCCTGTAATGATTATAAACTTTCATTGCTTATTTTCAGGCTTATTTTCTGCAATAATCTAAAAGCCACTGAAAAAATCCTATTGGGTTTTTGTCGAGTTAACTAAGGTGATGCTTTTGGGTTGGCCTACAAAAATATGTCATCACTCCAGCACTCTGTTCTTAAGTATTTTCTAGAATATAAGTGGAAAATAGAAACCTCATCATCATACTCAACTTAGGTTTGACAACTTAGGTTTGACTTGGGTTTTTCTTCCAGAAAATACGGTACTATGTTTTCCACCCAGACGCATGTAACTTGTTCTGCACCATTTGTCTATAAGCATGAATGTTACCTCAAATAATTTTGTATATGAGGAAAGTTGAGGTATTTGTTTTCCCAGCCACTGGATTATGATTCTGATTTTCACCTGCTATACAACAGAAATGGCAGGAATCCCAATTAGAAATACGTAGCGACTTGAGGATGAGCTATTTGATAATTAATCATCTATTTTATTATTATTATTATTATTATTATTATTATTATTAATAATAATTTAACCTGCTGTCCATAACTTTTTTTGTTTTCAAGATTAAAAATTATAAAATTATTTGATGAGAATGTACAACATAAATCCATTTTCCAAACCGTGTTTTTGTCTTACACTGAATCATTATGTTACACTTAAGTGTTTATATTGGGACTATTTCAGACCGGACTGGTAGGAACCGCTGCGGAGGAGCACAGTCCCTGCGTGACTCGCCATAGACCTAAACAGAGAGAAGTAGCTCCGGCTGCAATTTTCTTCTGCAAGACGCATGCAGTTCTGTTTATTAGCTGCTAGAGTGCAAAAGTTACGGACTGCAGCTTTAATTTATATACATTTAATAGCTTCACTGTTCTGCATATCTGTTGTTCCAGTAATTTGGAGCACAGCAGTAGCTGTTTGGCAAAATGACTCTCAAGTTTAAGATTAAATGGAAAGAGTCCTGAGCTCAGGATTAGTCTTAAGCTGTAAGTAATGAAGTTGGCAGAAAATGGGAGAGAGTTTTTTTCCCCCTTTGAGCTCTCCTTTCCAACTGGAGACCGCTGCAGCATCTGGCCACATGCACCATCAGAGCATGAAAACGGAATTGCAACAAAAGTAGCTGCAGGCAGCTCTTCACTCACGCACAGGATCTCTCATCATTGCAGTTTAACCTCACTTTTAACAAAAGGAGGTGGGGTAGGGCTGTCAGTCATTACACCTCTCCTTTCTGTCCAAATGTCTCGGAGCTTGTAAGAGCAGGAGCAGGGCCTTTGGCCTGGGTAATTGTTCACCAAGATGTGCACACACTCTCTCCAAGCTCTAACCGCTGTCTGGTCTCATTTCTGTCAAAATGGTGCTGAGACAGAACAGCATTCGAGGTCCAGATGTGAAGGAGATGTTGTCAGCGATCAGTGCTCTTGACATGCCACGTGGAGAAACTAAAAATAAACGCTTTTAAAGTTCATTTTAGATTTGGAAGAACATTCCCGCTAACAAAAATATGTTCTAAGAATGTTTGTTTACACTTTATTTCAATGGTCCACTTCAGACATTTTACTAATTAAGTAACTTTGCAACTACATGTCAAAACTCTAAATGGAGTATTTGGAGACTGTAGTAGCATAGCTTACCAGGGGGAACACATGCACCAGGATGCACTATGAGAAGAAGGCAAGCCGGCGGAGGCAGTTTGATGCTTTGAGCAATGTTCTGCTTGGAAACCTTGGGTCTTGCCATCCATGTGGATGTTACTTTGACACTTACCACCTACCTAAGCATTGTTGCAGACTATATACACCCTTTCATGGAAACGGTATTCCCTGGTGGCTGTGGCCTCTTTCAAGCGCTAATGTTTATGTTAATAAACTGCACACAGGTTCTGCAAACTTGTCTTCAGTGGACTTAATTACAGCAAACAATATGGGAATGTTAATATTGAATGTTCTCTAAACATTCTGAAATAAGTAGTTACACTTAAAAAAAAAAAAAAAATTAAACCAACATCCTACGAACTAAAACACGACATGTTTCATGAACAATGTATAAAAACATTTTTGTGTTAACGTTTTGAGAAAAGACAAGATAACATTGAAAGAACATTTAATTAATGTTACAGGAAGACTGTTTTATGGATATTTTGGATAATTATGGATAAGTAAAAAAAAAAAATGTATACTGGCCTGATTCTCAGACAGTACTGAATTGGTATATATATATATAATGTCAGAACTTCTGAAACTTAGGACCCAGATGCAGAGTGAACAACGAAGACTTTATTAACAAGACTCTAGACAGGGCACAACAAGGAAGTGACAAGGTGTGAGTTTAAACAGCAGGGCAGGGGACAGACAGGCAGGGAGGATGACCACTGAGACCAGTCCAGGGAGACCATGAACTTGAGGATGGCTTGGGAGACAACACCAGGCAGATGGTGAGAAAACCCAGGCAGGAACACCAGGAACCTGAGACTTGATGTCCTCTCCCAGAATCAGCTCCAGTCTTGACATCCAGGGATATAGAGACAGTGGCCAAGGAAGACTCAGGACACAGGGCAGGAACACAAGACACACACGACAAGACAACAAGAGATAAACAAGGGCAAAAAATAAAACCTAAGAATAGGGAAACTGCAACTAAGTATCAGAAATCTAAAAAGAAAACAAAAGAGAGATAAATAAATAATTCAAAATAAACTATAACAAACAAATGGAGCTAAATAAATACTAGAAATAAAAGAAACTCAATTAACCTATAGGTTTTAACCCTCTGGTGCTCTTCGTTTAGGGGTTGCATTGGTTGTCTTCCCGGTCATAAGTGACCGGATACCTAAAAATTAAACTTCCTCTACCCCAGTAAAACCTTACATTGAAAATTATAAAAAAAATCTAATAAAAAAAAAATTAATAATAATTATTGCAGTATTTCAGGTTAAAATAGAGACTAGGCCTCTATTTTAAAATATTTTTTTGAAGGCAGATTAGCGTCCTCTTTTGGAAATATTTAAGAAATCATGCAACATTGTTTTTTTTCTGTGAATTTGTATTTTAGCAGATTTCCCATTCATTTCCTATGATGTCATTTTTGACCGAAGAGCACAAGTGGGAGTATTTTTTTACGACCACTTAGCATGCTCGAATCATGCCCTCAATTTTTTGTGTTAACATCGCTAATGCTAGAAAAGTCACCAAGTTTCATATCATTCTGATGAAGCTGTGATTTTTAACATTTCAAAACAGAAAATTTTCCGGTCAGAAATGGCCGAAGAGCACCAGTGGGTTAATGAAAGTGAAGATGCCTGAAATGTACGTCTAATTCATGAAAATATTAAATAATAGCCCCATTAATTACAATAAGTAGGGCCTATTACATTTAAAAACAATTTCTACCAGTAACAACATGCCACTTGGGGCCTTCTGTGCCAAATATGGCTGGGTCCTCTTACCCCAAGAGTCTAATTTTATGAAAATGAAAATGACAGTCACTGTGTATAAATGATTATATTTCAACAACGAATTGGAGAAAAAAAAAAACTATTTTATAGTTAGATTTAGAAGTTTTTGCAAAAACTGCCTTATATGTGAAGTTTACATGTTTGCGTACTATGTTATTTGAGTGTTAATTATTATACCTAAAAACAGATAGCATCTGAATTTAGTCTAATAGTTTGGGCTCTGTTGTTAACCTTTAATATTATAGTAATGTGTAAGTAAGGGCTCACTATAGTTTACAGCAATATCTTCAATAAACTTTTAGTTATAATTTAATTAATTTAAGGACAGATTCATTTTTAGTAAACCACTGTTTAATAAAAATAAATAAAAAGCAATTTTGTAAAACTGCTGTACCGAACTTGTACCGAACCGTGACTTCAAAACCGAGGTACATACCGAACCGTCAGTTTTGTGTACCGTTACACCCCTACAAACTAGTAATGCGAAGCGTTCAAAAACTAAACAACAATGTTTAATAACACATTTTAACTCACTTTATATCGTCAGTCGAGTGTTTGTGAGCTGATGTGGCTTCTTATCGCAGAATGAGGCAGACAATGCATTATTTTATTGTATTCTATACAGTGATAATGTTACGAACTGCTCCGAGACTCAAAGGTGGATCCAAATGCAGCTTTATTTGAGGGCAATCCAGAGGCGTAATCCAAAGTACAGGCAAGGGTCATACACAGACAGGCCGTCAAAACAAAGAAACAAACAAACAAAACAGGCAGGGACCAGAGGCAAGAGAGTAATCCAAGGAACAGGGCAAGATATCAAAAAACAAGAAACAAGAAAATCAGGAGAGTGCTCAGAAATGCAGGGTAACGTATAAACAAGACTTTGCGGTGAGTGAATGAATGACCATGGTATAAATAGACAGAGACTAACAGGATGGTGAGACACAGGTGAATGCAATCAGTGAATGAGGTACAGGTGAATGTGATCAGTGATAAGTGATGATGAGTCCGGACAGTGAGTTATGGGAAATGTAGTTTGTGAGTGATCATAGTCTTATGTGTGGAGTGCCCTCTGGTGGCTCTCAAGGGCACTTCAGCTGGTGACGTTACATAGCCCCCCCCTTTAAGGAGCGGATTCCAGACACTCCTCAAACTGTCAAGGAGGGAGGAGGAGCAGAGGCGGACCCGGGGGCGGGATGGAGGGCCAGGCCCGTGGAGCGGATAACGACCTGGAGACTGCGGCAAGATGGGAGGCCAGGGCGGATCAGGCTGTGCAGGCGACCAGGACGGATCAGGCTGTGCAGACGACCAGGGCGGATCAGGCTGTGCAGGCGACCAGGACGAATCAGGCTGTGCAGGTGACCAGGACGAATCAGGCTGTGCAGGCGACCAGGGCGGATCAGGCTGTGCAGGCGTCCAGGACGAATCAGGCTGTGCAGACAACCAGGAAGGAGACGACCCTTCAGGCGGCCAGGGAGGAGACGACCCTTCAGGCGACCAGGGCGGATCAGGCTGTGCAGGCGGCCAGGGCGGAGACGACCCTTCAGGCGGCCAGGGTGGAGACGACCCTTCAGGCGGCCAGGGAGGAGACGACCCTTCAGGCGGCCAGGGAAGCGACCATGGCACAGGAACAGACACCAGCTCAGGAACAGACACCGGCTCAGAAACAGACACCGGCTCAGGAACAGGAACAGACACCGGCTCAGGAACAGGAACCGGCTCAGGAACAGGAACAGACACCGGCTCAGGAACAGGAACAGACACCGGCTCCGCGGAGACCATCTTGTCCTGGGACACTGGTTTGGTGGAGACCATCTTGTACGGAGACACTGGCTCGGCGGCGGCCATCTTGTACAGAGACACTGGCTCGGTGGCGGCCATCTTGTACGGAGACACTGGCTCGGCGGCGGCCATCTTGTACGGAGACACTGGCTCGGCGGCGGCCATCTTGTACAGAGACACTGGCTCGGCGGCGGCCATCTTGTACGGAGACACTGGCTCGGCGGCGGCCATCTTGTACGGAGACACTGGCTCGGCGGCGGCCATCTTGTACGGAGACACTGGCTCGGAGACGGCCATCTGGTACGGAGACACTGGTTCGGAGGCGGCCATCTTGTCCGGAGACACAGGCACGGGAAGAGGAATAGGAACAGATTCAGGCTCGGTGGGACGAGACTCTTGACGGGCTGACGTGACGTGAAGCTCAGTCTCTGGATCGGCAGTCTCAGGGGCTCTCAGTCTCAGGGGCATGACGCATACTGCCTTGGCTTCGGCAGATTTGGCGTGAAGTGCGGGCTCGGCTCGACTGGGGTGAAGTGCAGACGGTGACATGGCGTGCCACGGAAGGAAGCTCTCCAGACATCTGGAGAGTGCCTCTCTCCAATCCAGACCGAAAAGATCGGGGAGCTCCCTCGGGTTGACCGCCTTAGCCCCCAGCCGGTAACACAACTTAATTGCCTCTCCCCCAGAGAGCAAGAGGCAGCGAGAGGAACAAACCCCCAGGTGTACTGGAACAGATCGCGGCTATCCAGGGCCAAGACTGCGACCTGTCCAGCGAACTCCCGGCTCATGCTGGGAAGATCAGGCGAGATCCGTTCTGCTGGATCCCTGGAAGTCATAGCTGCTGGATCGGGGTGTGGTGAAGTCTTCTGTTACGAACTGCTCCGAGACTCGAAGGTGGATCCAAATGCAGCTTTATTTGAGGGCAATCCAGAGGCGTAATCCAAAGTACAGGCAAGGGTCATACACAGACAGGCCGTCAAAACAAAGAAACAAAGAAACAAACAAAACAGGCAGGGACCAGAGGCAAGAGAGTAATCCAAGGAACAGGGCAAGATATCAAAAAACAAGAAACAAGAAAATCAGGAGAGTGCTCAGAAATGCAGGGTAACGTATAAACAAGACTTCACGGTGAGTGAATGAATGACCATGGTATAAATAGACAGAGACTAACAGGATGGTGAGACACAGGTGAATGCAATCAGTGAATGAGGTACAGGTGAATGTGATCAGTGATAAGTGATGATGAGTCCGGGCAGTGAGTTATGGGAAATGTAGTTTGTGAGTGATCATAGTCTTATGTGTGGAGTGCCCTCTGGTGGCTCTCAAGGGCACTCCAGCTGGTGACCGTTACAGATAAAGTCAATGTCAATCAGAACTGTATATTTTATTATTATGAAAATACCCGAGAATAGCCTGGTCCTACCAGACTCTCGTACATTTCATTTGTAATGTACAGAGAGTCTGGCCACTCTCCATTGACAAGCATTTACTTCCTTGAAGGCGGGTACTCTGTTGAAGTTTAAAACTATTGGATCTGCCCAGAGCCACTCTGAATCTGTCATAACGAATCGCTAACCTTTGATCGTGACATATGTCATGACCTGTTCGCCTTTTCTTCTCACATGGAAGTCCTTAAAAATAATAAAACCTTGTGCATTCGGATTGTGATTTATTCACGGTGGAGGGGAGAGTTTTGTGTTCGGGAACGCGCTGCTCACGTGGTCCATAACATACTGTAAATAAAATATATGCTTGGTATGATAAGAATAAATGCTGCTGTAAATAACGGCCCAATTCAAATGTTTACAAGCTTTTCTTCCTTTTGTTTTTTGAGCGGTGATGAAATATATTGCTCTTGAAAATACTTGCCAGCATTTAAAGAAATACAAGTCTAGAAATGCATCCAAATGACAGCGAAGTGCGGCCGTATGGTGCTCTGCAGTGGAATAATATAAACAGTGAATTTTGAAGTGATATATTCTTGAAAACTCAGCGATGTGGATTCGGACAGCAATTAAATGACCACACGACCATGGTGTTTGTCTAAAACAGTAGGTAATTCGGCCGGGGATTTTTATGCTGGTGGTGGGAGACGGACGGCAATAAAATCACTGACTAACCCCTGTAAATGATGACAATGGGTGCGTCTCATTCAGCTCCCTAGTTCAGTAGTCAGGGCACTGATCAGGACATAAGTCAATGGGCTGACTCCCTATGAGCTAGGGGGCTGATTGAGACGCACCCAATGCCTTACGACCGCACGCGACACAATTAACTTACCGGGGCTTCAGCCAACTCCTTCACCACTAATGAAAAGCAAGCTGGAAAATCAAACTTGTCCCGGGACACAACATCATGGCCTCCAAAAAAACTCAGCAACAATTTTTCTTGCTCCAGCTTTAACTTCTGGACCTTCATTACTGACCTACAACTCAAACTAGCGCACAAAATTAACGTCATCGTTCTCAGCCACTCCCTTTGTTTGCTGATTGGACAGGTAAAAATTTGTTCAGAGAAAACCTAAGACTATACAGCAGTCCCAGACGGAGTACTGAAGGAAAATGAAAATTGAGCGGAAGTACGTAGGAGGGCGGAGCCAGGCTAACCCGAGAAGGCTTGAAGAACTCAAATACACCATATCTTGATGCAGTCATGTTTATTGTCTTCATGTTTAATCAGTCAAAGTGTTTCTATCTTCTTTTTATTCAGCCTACAGCGCTAGCTTCTCATTAGGGATTTCCTGAAAACTATTACTACTCTGAGCAAATGTGGAGTTTCTGCTCAAAGGCCTTTAATTGTGGCCAGCCTAAGGCACGCCTGTGCAATACGCATGCTGTCTAATCAGCTTCTTGATATGCCACACCTGTGAGGTGGATGGATTATCTCGGCAAAGAAGTGCTCACTAACACAGATTTAGACAGATTTGTGAACAATATTCAAGAGAAATAGGCCTTTTGTGTCTTAGATCTTTGAGTTCAGCTCATGAAAAATGGGGGCAAAAATAAAAGTGTTGCCTTATTCATTTTGTTCAGTGTATATATAGAGGTGCTGTCATATAATTAAAATATCATCAAAAAGTTGATTTATTTCACTAATTCCGTTCAAAAAGTGAAACTTGTATATTATATTCATTCATTACACACAGACTGATATATTTCAAATGTTTATTTATTTTAATTTTGATGATTATAACTGACAACTAAGGAAAATCCCAAATTCAGTAACTCAGAAAATTAGAATATTACTTAAGACCAATACAAAGAAAGGATTTTTAGAAATATTGGCCAACTAAAAAGTATGAACATGAAAAGTATAAGCATGTGCAGCACTCAATACTTAGTTGGGGCTCCTTTTGCCTGAATTACTGCAGCAATGCGGCGTGGCATGGAGTCGATCAGTCTGTGGCACTGCTCAGGTGTTATGAGAGCCCAGGTTGCTCTGATAGTGGCCTTCAGCTCTTCTGCATTGTTGGGTCTGGCATATCACATCTGCCTCTTCACAATACTCCATAGATTCTTTATGGGGTTAAGGTCAGGCGAGTTTGCTGTCCAATTAAGAACAGGGATACCATGGTCCTTAAACCAGGTACTGGTTGCTTTGGCATTGTGCGCAGGTGCCATGTCCTGTTGGAAAATGAAATCTGCATCTCCATAAAGTTGGTCAGCAGCAGGAAGCATGAAGTGCTCTAAACCTTCCTGGTATATGGCTGCATTGACCTTGGACCTCAGAAAACACAGTGGACCGACACCAGCAGATGACATGGCACCCCAAACCATCACTGACTGTGGAAACTTTACACTGGACCTCAAGCAACGTGAATTGAGTGCCTCTCCTCTCTTCCTCCAAACTCTGGGACCCTGATTTCCAACTTTCATCAGAGAACATAACTTTGGACCACTCAGCAGCAGTCCAGTCCTTTTTGTCTTTAGCCCAGGCGAGACGCTTCTGACGCTGTCTGTTGTTTAAGAGTGGCTTGACACAAGGAATGTGACAGCTGAAACCCATGTCTTGCACACGTCTGTGCGTAGTGGTTCTTGAAGCACTGACTCCAGCTGCAGTCCACTCTTTGTGAATTTCCCCCACATTTTTGAATGGGTTTTGTTTCACAATCCTCTCCAGGGTGCGGTTATCCCTATTGCTTGTACACTTTTTCTACCACAACTTTTCCTTCCCTTTGCCTCTATTAATGTGCTTGGACACAGAGCTCTGTGAACAGCCAGCCTCTTTTGCAATGACCTTTTGTGTCTTGTGCAAGGTGTCAATGGTTGTCTTTTGGACAACTGTCAAGTCAGCATTCTTCCCCATGATTGTGTAGCCCACAGAACTAGACTGAGAGACCATTTAAAAGCCTTTGTAGGTGTTTTGAGTTAATTAGCTGATTAGAGTGTGGCACCAGGTGTCTTCAATATTTAACCTTTTCACAATATTCTAATTTTCTGAGAAACTGAATTTGGTTTTCCTTAGTTGTCAGTTATAATCATCAAAATTAAAAGAAATAAACATATGAAATATATCAGTCTGTGTGTAATGAATGAATATAATATACAAGTTTCACTTTTTGAATGGAATTATGGAAATAAATAAACTTTTTGATGATATTCTAATTATATGACCAGCACTTGTGTGTGTGTATATATATATATATATATATATATATATATATATATATATATATATATATATATATATATATATATATATATATATATATATATATATATATAAAGCTATTGGTATTGACTACTAAATATTTTTTATTGTGACAAACCTACTGGGGCAAAAAAAAGTAGAATAACATTTTGATTCCACTCACTCATTTTCGTTTTTGCTTTCACTTTTGCTTTTCAGTTGTTTTTCAAAGTATGTCAGGATGTCTAAGGAATTTGGGCTGTTTAGATTACAGACTCTAGAAACAACCGCTCTTGTTGCTTCTCTCATTTTTTTATTAATTTGCTTCTGTTAGATAATTAATATATCAGCATTGTTTGTTCCATTAAAGTTGTAGCACTCTTAACTGTCAGCCCCCTTTTTGAGAATACAAATGAAAATGCACTATCCAAATTTAAAGGGCTGTAATTCAAGAATGCTTTGGAATATAGACCAAAGTTTGGTCTTGTTTTAAAGAAGACACTGCAGATTATTGATGAAAGTAATTCAAAATATGAAAGTATGAAAAAGTTATGGAAGTTTAAATGTAGTGTAAATGAAAAATATTGTACTAAATATTTTTTTATTTCATATAAATATATATTTGACAAAAAATGTTTTACTCTAAAATTACTATAAAATCAAAGCCATATGTCTAACCAAGTTGTGTTCCAAATTTGAAGTTTATATCACAAAAATTGAAGTTCCCATGAGATTTTGTTTAGGCGCTATACCAAAAATAGCCACCGGGTGTCATTCAAATTCCATTTTGATGCATTTTCCTGTAAATATCTGTCCAAATATCACTTCCATCACAAAACAGTCATCAGACCTCACTCAAACCTTTCCGACAATATGTGTTTTGTCAAGATTGGAAAAGAGTTTGATTATAAAGTAATTCAAATAATTGTTGTAATATGAAACATGACACCGCCCACTAGGGGAGGAGCCCGCTAGAATAATTTAGAGTAACGTTTCCATGGTAACACGATGTCCGATTTCAAAACGGTTTGCAGGATTTTACCTAATATACCTAATTTATGATAATTACTTAACTATGATACGAAATAAAGGCGATCAAAAAAAGAGCACCAGGCATCCCACCTGTGCACATAATGCATATGGATGTCCAAACTTGTAGAAAAAAACACAAACAGACAGATTGATTGGTTTATAGACACAGTATAGATGAATAAATAAAACAACTATAATTCATTTTTAATAATAAAATGTAATCTTTTTTTCTTAATTTATTATTTTCTGTAATTTTTTATTACATTTATGTTTTATTAATTTTAACTTGTATGTATTTATTCTTTACTTATTTTATTTTATATTTATTTGTTCCTAGATATAAATATGTATTTATTTACATATTTATTTATTTATTTATTTTTACTTCATGGAATCATGTTTAGTGTAATACTCCTTGTGTATTATTTACTGTAATATATTACAAATGTGTATTATTTGCCATAATACATGTTGCCTATCTGTTGTTTTGCTGCTTTTTTTTTCCTTTTTTTGTGTGTTTTTTTTAAGTCCCGTATTCTCTTGATTTATTTAAACACTTCACTTTAGGAAAAAAAGCTGGTATGTTCAGAAAGTTGTGGCAACAACAGCATGAAACTTAAAAAAATAATTTGTGTACATTTCAGCATTTTTAATAACGATATTTGCAAAA
This sequence comes from Romanogobio albipinnatus, assembly GCA_023566225.1. NCBI lineage: Eukaryota > Metazoa > Chordata > Actinopteri > Cypriniformes > Gobionidae > Romanogobio > Romanogobio albipinnatus. Next base: position 19,746,996 of record CM042256.1, on the reverse strand, counting down.
TTGTTCTTCAGTATTAAAAGCCTTACATATGAAAAACTTGATGGGACAATCATGCAAGGAAGCAATTAAGATATTCAAGAGTTGGTGGGTGATTTGCTTTATTTTATTTGTCTTTGTTCAGAAGAAAAGCCATAATTACAAATAATTACTCCCCAAACCAAATAAATTGAGGCGCAGAGGATTTTCTGAAGAGTAAGTGATGCTCTCTGATTAAATATTTAATTATAAAATAATTGGGATGGCAGTGCTCTTGATCTTAGTAACTTGTGAATTATTCATGAATGTAAATAAATGGCCTTTGAAATATTTACAAGAGAAATGCTCTTTGTGGCACTCTTTTGTGTGCCATATCATTAATTGAAACTAAAAAAATTATTATACCTGAAAAAAATGCTTTCCTCTCAGATTTTAACAAAAAAAGTAATATGCCTACCAATTTAGATATATAATTGGCTAATGCATCATTACCCTACATGCTAAACTTTAGATCTAAATATGTTACAATTTAAAAGAAAATGCACACTGAGTAACACTTTTTATTTTGATTGTTCACTTTAGACATTCTAATAATTTAAGGCCGTTTCACAGACAGGGTTTGGATTAAACCAGGATTAGGTACTAGTTAAATTAGGACATTGAAGAACGTGCCTTAGAAAAAATATATATAATAATGACTTATGTGCATCTTGAGTCAAAACAATGGCACTGACATATTCTAGACAAGTTGTTTTCAGTGAAGACAGCTCAAGCAGTTTAGTCTGGGACTAGGCTTAAACCTTGTCTGTGAAACCGGCCATAGAAATATGTCAACTAACTCTCATTAGAGTATAAGTAGACTTTATTTTTAACATCTGCTAACACTTTATTTTGATGGTCCCCCAACAGATATTCTATTGACTAACTAACGTCAATTTATTTGACTAACCCAAACACCGAAACCTAACCTAACGGTCTACTACTACTCTAATAAGAGTTAGTTGACATGTAGCTGCAACGTTACTTATAGTCAAGAGAATGTCTAAAAGGACCAGTAAAAAAAATTATATATATATATATATATATATATATATATATATATATATATATATATATATATATATATATATATATATATATATATAAAACTTAACCCTTATGCCTAGTTCAGACTGCAAGATTTTCAAACTGGTCGGATCACTGCTCTTTTCACACTGCATGACTATCTGGGCCAGCATTCAGTCACTACTGTGTTCACACTGCACAATGGGTCGGTGACAGGGGGTTTCACACTGCATGACTGTACAAGAGGAATAATCACCTACAGCACTGTCCCGTCCGCAAATTACGTTTCACTACAAATAACACGTGAGAAGTGAGAAAGAAACAATGCGAGATCACACGTGCGTCAGACCGGATTTCTTGCGCGAGACTGGAATTATTAAAAATATAGACTGCAGTTCAGAAACTTGCTATCCATATTGTCTGTGCGCTGATTTGCAGCAAAAAGGAGAACAAGATAAAAGATTATGGTGGAGGAAATGGTTGGGGAGACACAGGGAGCAAGGATTGTGTTCTGCAAAGATTGTTTGAGGTAAATAAATAATTTTGCAGTGTGCTGCTGTTGTGGCTGATCTAGCAAATGTTTGTGCTTTGTTTCTGCTTGATATAACTGTAAATATATATATATATTAAAAATATGGATATTCTTGTCTATAACTCCTCCCTGAACCTCCCCCTGCCCTGTATATACTCTCATTGGCTATAGGTCATCGCAGATGTATTTTTCAGTCAGAACTCATTTCACACAGCAGGAGTTTGAATCGCCAACAGATCCAGATATTTAGCATGCCAAATATCTCGCGGGCGTCGGCGACTCATCGGCGATTCTCTCTGATCGTGTCTTTGCTAATGCCGAGTTCAGACTGCACGATTTTAGCCCCGATTTTGGCTGAGCGACGGGTTTTGAGAAATCGCCGACAAATGCCCGAAATCAAATTGTCACTCTTATGAACGAGCACCGATTTCGGGCATTTGTCTGCGATTTCTCAAAACCCGTCACCGAGCCAAAATCAGGGCTAAAATCGTGCAGTCTGAACTCGGCATTAAATGCATGAATGTTTTACCAATTATTATTAAATAATCAGGCCTTTAGCGACCCGGATCTATACCTAAAATGGATGGATCTTTACCTGTTGTGATAATATAAACTCTCCTGAAATTAGATTAACAATTACAGAAGAATACAATGATGCATATTTTGTTACCTTTTGGAGCTTGGAAAGGTTCAGTTTGAACAGATGTTTTATACTACCATCACTGTCCTCATCAGAGCTCATTTCCCAGTACATTCAGCATCTGGCTCAAATTTGCGAACTCAAATATATTCTCAAAACTATCATTTTCAAAATCAATATTTTGATCGATATCAGATTCTTCACCAGATGCACCATCAAGTGACAGTGATACTAATATTTGTGTTTAGAACTTGCTTTGCAGTAAATCGCTGAGCGATTTCAAATTTTCATTCTTTTGTTTTCTGCCTGCGGTAACTATGAGTGAAACAGAATTATACATCATTATATATATACTTACACTGTTACACACCTTTACAAAAAATTTAGCGGAAAACAGGCATTTTTGTATAATTGTTCTTATATTGTTTATAATTAATTGATTGAGGAATACTAAGTATTCATTTAAAAAATGAATGAGGAAGAGTGTAGTGAATGATGTACATTAAAGCACCTACAAAGTTACTCTGTTGTGTAGTACCAAGTAGCGAGAGTATAATATCTTTTTTTTATGGCTCATTCATGGTCAAATCTTTTTGCCTGTTGTACAGTAACTAATTTGTTCATACCCTTGCTATCAGGGTTGCTCTTTCTTCCTAATATGAACTCCTTTTTCACATTAACTTTACCATTTATTGGATTTAAGTGCAATTTTATTTAATCAGAATTCTATATCTGGCTCTGGCTCTGAGCCTGAATCAGATTTTATCAAAAGTTATTACTGGTATTCAGGGGCCTCCTAGATCCTCCCTGAGATTGTATTCCCTGCCTGTAAGAGCTCTTTAGAGGAACATATTCCCCAGTGCACTGATATAATGGAACTGCCGAACGGTGCTGCCACATGAGAATCACCACAGAGGTCAGCTGTGAATTCATGATGTCCCTGAGCGAGATCTGAATTTCATTGCCTCAGTTAGCTGTAAACCTGCAAAAAATATTATATATTGCAAATGTGCAACTTTGTCATTTTAAATGCATATTTAGGACATCATTTTTTTTGTAGAAGTAATTAAAATGAGCAATTTGGGATTAACACACAGGTAACAAATTAGAAAGAAGAAAAAAAAAAGTTCCTCACCATTATGTTATTTTGTATTTAGCGATAGCGGTGGCAAGTAATGGCATCTTATAGAGCTTGATCGAGTGGGCACTTTATAGGTAATTGATCGTTTCCATGTCCTTCACAGAATAAACCTCTCTGGTATTTCACCCTCATGAGAATACAAATACAATCACGAGGATTGGTGATGAAACGATTAACCCTAATTTTGTATTTTTGCAAAGAAATATGTGAAAATAACCTGATATTTAAATTATAAAATGCTTCAATGTTCTGAAAAAATAAATACAATTATGCCTCTTCACTGAGCACGTGGTTTGACTCTGATCAAGACAACTAATAGATCTGCTTTGTGGAGAAAATATCAATGGTGCTTAAAAAAACATTTTGTGTATCTTTATAGATTTGTAGACATTTAAATAGTAATTCAAGATCACCCTTTTTTCAGTTTATATTCAACTGAGCCCCGAGGGCTCCATATAGCTCTGATAATATATGTGGACAAACATTTACCTTTTAATTCAGAATCCAAGCTATATAGTGTAATAAGAAATATAAATCAAAACATACAACAGGTCTATGATTCTGCTCCAGAAGGGACAGACACAGCAGATAAAGAGCAATCCTCTTCCAAATCTCCAATAATCAGCTGGATCTGTAAAAGAAAGAAAGAAAAATACATTGATTCACTGAAAAGTCCTTAAAAAGGGAGGATTTTGTTTTTGTACCTTTCCTTTAAACAACATTTGCCATTGAGATATTCTGGCTATATGAACACAGAGTCCGCTCAGCTTTGAGATGGTTATTGGTGATTATTGTCCATAAAATTTGGTCCAATGTAGCTTGGTTACCAACATTATTCAAAGTATTTTGTTTCACAGAAGAAAGTCATACAAGTTTGATAAGACATGAGGGTGAGTTAATGATGAGGGAGTTTTCATTTTGAGTGAGTTATGCTTTTAAACTCAAGGTACGTTTGAACCAGAGTTGTGCCTTGGTGCTGAGTTGCCTGTGTTCACATTTCCACACACATAAGGGTACCATAACAGTATTAATGTTGGATATGACATGAATACTCACTTCCTCTGAAGATCATGTGGCAGATTTCCATTCCCAAAACTTCTGGATCATGAGGGGGGAAGAAACATACACACACACACACAAATTAATATTAATTTGTTTGATAAAACATTAATATTAATGATCAACTTACTGACAGAGACATGGACTTGCAAAATGTACTCACCAGGTCCATACAAAAACTTAACAGTAGATCCAAAATCCTGGTTTGCCTATAATTCTTCAGAGTCCAAGAATGGCGGTTTCCTGTCCTCTCTGTTGAACGAGTGAACATGACAGTGTTCTCAGATTACTCATTCCATCCATCCATCCATCCATCTTCTTCCGCTTATCCGGGGCCGGGTCGCGGGGGCAGCAGTCTAAGCAGAGATGCCAAGACTTCCCTCTCCCTAGACACTTCCTCCAGCTCTTCCGGGGGGACACCGAGGCGTTCCAAGGCCAGCCGGGAGACATAGTCCCTCCAGCGTGTCCTTGGTCTTCCCCGGGGCCTCCTCCCGGTTGGACATGCCCGAAACACCTTCCCGGGAAGGTGTTCAGGAGGCATCCGGAACAGATGCCCGAGCCACCTCAGCTGTCCCCTCTCGATGTGGAATGAGCAGCGGCTCTACTCCAAGTTCCTCCCGAGTGACTGAGCTTCTCACCCTATCTCTAAGGGAGCGCCCAGCCACCCTGCGGAGAAAGCTCATTTCGGCCGCCTGTATCCGGGATCTTGTCCTTTCGGTCATGACCCAAAGCTCATGACCATAGGTGAGAGTAGGAACGTAGATTGACCGGTAAATCGAGAGCTTCGCCTTACGGCTTAGCTCTTTCTTCACCACGACAGACCGGTACATCGACCGCATTACTGCAGAAGCTGCACCGATCCGTCTGTCAATCTCCCGTTCCATCCTCCCCTCACTCGTGAACAAGACCCCTAGATACTTGAACTCCTCCACTTGGGGCAGGAACTCTCCACCAACCTGAAGTGGTCAAGCCACCCTTTTCCGACTGAGGACCATGGCCTCGGATTTGGAGGTGCTGATCCCCATCCCAGCCGCTTCACACTCTGCTGCAAACCGTCCCAGTGCATGCTGAAGGTCCTGGTTAGAAGGGGCCAACACGACAACGTCATCCGCAAAGAGCAGAGACGAAACCGTGTGGTCCCCAAACCTGACACCCTCCGGCCCTTGGCTGCGCCTAGAAATTCTGTCCATAAAAATTATGAACAGAACCGGCGACAAAGGGCAGCCCTGCCGGAGTCCAACATGCACCGGGAACAAGTCTGACTTACTGCCGGCAATGCGGACCAAACTCCTGCTTCGGTCATATTCCCCCAGCACCCTCCACAGGACGCCGCGAGGGCCCGATTACTCATTCCAAAGCTCCTTTACTTTTTATGAAAAGCTTTATCTTAAAACTATCTTAAAACTTGATCTTAAAACTACCAGTAAGGATGGGCATTATGACCATATTATTCTACATACATGAGACATTTTATTTCACAATAACGATATCACAATATAGTTATTTCATTTTATAGATATTTTATTAAGACATACTACAGAATAAAACTGTTTAGTCTTCACTGTATGATATTCTATGCATTAATATCACTTGATTCTTAAAAACGCAGGTCTTCTCTAGTCTTTTGTTGTTTGATTCAACTTTTGAGACGGCAGTTTATTAATCTGCTGCCCCTTTAAGAACGGATGCACAATGACACGCATCCGGGATTCCGCACGTTAACTTGAACTGTTTAACTATAAACATAACGTTAACTGACTGTTTAAATCAAGTGAATACCTCACATGACAAGGATTTTGAGATAATTGTGTGCATTTTACCGAAAGGATAATTGATTTCGGGATCGCATGCTGTCTGAGAGAGGCGGCTTAACATTACTCTTTATTCTTCATTCATGCATGTTTCTTTATCAAAATGTCAATAACTTTAAGTAACGTTAGTACAGTGCTACGCGGATATATTTACATTCCGCGATATAAAAAGTTAACATAATTGTAAAATCTCTCACTATCATCGTCATAGCGCCCAGCCCTAGCTTAGCAGAAATGATAACTTCAATGCACTATATATTGATGTGACAGTAGAAAAAATATAAAGGGATTTATTTACCTTCTGCTGTCTGTTGTCCGCCATTGGTAACTTAAATGTCTGTTCATATTCATGTTTTTCGTTCTCAGTCGACATCCCACAATCAAAATTCGTCCAAAATAAGATTTTAACAGATGTAAAATGATCCATGTAATGCCATTAATGGACGGACCGAAGCAGTCCTGTTGCAGATTAGTAACCGCGCCCGCAAGCCACTCCAATGGCAACGGGTGTCTTGATCAGTAGAAGGCGTGCACAGTTGTCATTGGCCAGATTTCTAGATGACGTTCAGATTGACCAATCAAGTGAACGTGGAAAGACAGCAAATAACCTTGTGTATATTTATTTTTATTTGCTGTTATATTTAATTAATTGGTCAAGTGGTGTTTTGTGGTGTGGGCAGAGGCTTGAAAGTTTCAACCTGGAGAGCAGTGCAGATTTGTACTCTTTAAAAACAGATTATTGTTTGATATTTAGTTTGCTATATAGTTTGTTATATTTGTATTTAGAATTACAGTTTGAATATAAAAATACACCTATAAAATTAAAGTAAAATATCTTAATTTAAATAAGGAAAAATCTGTAAAATAACAGTTCTCTCTCAAACTTTTAATGTAAATTTGCGTAAAGTTTTTGCACTTTATTTGAATTAAGATATTTTACTTTAATTTTACGGTTTTTGTTACGGCTGCCAGTCATTTACCACTTTTTTACGATTTTATTTTTACAGTGAAACTAATAAGATTTACTTTAAAATGACAAAGAATAATGTTAAATTGTTAGTATGGACATAAACCTTTAATATAATGAGCTAAATATTTTATTACAGATTAGTTCTGTAATTTTACATACATTTGTATGTAATTTAAGAAAACAGAAAAATACTGTATAAATAATACAGTAATTTTCCTGTATAAAAATGAGAATTACTGTAATTTGTCATTAATGATATAATCCTTCAAATAACAGTCAAGTTGTTTATTTACAGATATTGTTTGTAATTTTACATAGTTTTAAACATAATTCAAAATTACAGGAAAATACTGTAAACAATTTAGAGTTATTTTTTACGTAAAATTAGGATTTTTTTTTTTACAGTGTATCAAATCAATCACAATTTGATTTAAAAACTTTCCAGTTTTGCCCAAGTTTTACCCTCATCCTGGAGGCTGGCGCAGGGCTGGAGAAACGAATGGCCAGGGTGGCGCTGAAAGGTTGGAAGCTATGGGGTTGTAGACTCTGGTCAGGGGCTGGAGCGAATGTGGCCCAAATACACACCACAGCAGCAACATAAGTGGATAGGACCACCTCTTCGATCCAACCAGGACAGACAGGAAGGCAAGGCTCTTGAATTTCACTCCCTGGAACGGACTGGGGAGCTACACTCACTGGAGTGGATTCGGGGCTTTCACTCACTGGAACGGACTGGGGAACTACACTCTCTGGATTGGATTTGCAGATTTCACTCTCTGGAGTGGATTCGGGGATTTCACTCTCTGGAATGGAATTGGATATTTCACTCACTGAAGCAGACTCTATTTCAGTCATTGCTGAGGTTGGCAGGTTTGAGGGGGCGATGTGGCCAGCGGGCTTGAGAGTGCAGGCCTTGGAATGCTGGCTGCTCCCTCTGACATTAGTGGTGGATCTGCCATGCTGGATACTAATCTCTTCCGCCCCAAAACAGATCTGGTGGCAGGCTGAAGACTCTGGAGGTGCAGCCATAATGGCTGAAGACTGACAGGACATGGCGGCCAAGACAAGACGAGGCATGATGGGCACTATGGGATTACCAGGTTCCTCGTCTGCAATTCCCACTGTAAATGGAGAGCTGCTCAACAATAGAGTATAGTCTAAGAACTGAGCTAAGGTCCAGATGGAATTACCCCCCGGCATCAGACAGCTAAGAGTCTAAGTGGCACCAGAAACCATCAGTTGAACGTCATCCCACGAAGCCATATGACTATACCTGAAGAACTCCTCAAAGAAAAACTCTATTGGAAATCCATCTTGATAAATGGAGCATAGTATTTCGGATACTTTCTGTTAGGTAATCTATGCCTTTCAATTCTTTGTTAGGTCTTGTTTTCAGTCACACCTGCTGACTGCATTCAGAATGATCAGGCTCGAAGAACAGTTAAGCAGTATTTATTAGAAATAAAGAAACAAACAGAGATAATCCAAATAAACAAACAAAGAGAATATCTAGGTAGCCACAAACACATGTCTCATTTAATTTCATTTTCGAAGGCTGCGTCCTCCAGAGGATGCGGTATACGGAGTGTCCTTAACCCTCTAGGCGCCACGGTCGAGTTTACTTGACAAGATGCGGCACTGAATAAAACGGCCGATTTTGTCAAATAGGGTGTCAAATTTCGTTCGACCTCCCCTCCACTAGATGTCAGACATGTCATACTTCATCCCAGACTCAAAAAAATGTCATGCTTCTATACAAAATCTTCGAGCAAGAGCGCATTGAATCAGTGTGAACAAAAGTGGAGCTAGTGTGCAAGTGAGCCATTTTATCAGAGCAAAATTGTCAACGTCAGCGAGTTTTTGCATTAGATTATTATTATTTTCTAATGGCATCAATAAAGCTTACCCGCAATGAAGTGTTGGGTCTTCTATTTGCGGATCCTGATTCTGAAGGGGAATATATGCCTTCAGAATATGACGTGATTCTGAAAGTGAAAGTATAGCCCTACACCAAGCACAAACAGTGAATCCTTTGCCCAATGTAGATGGTCCTTTGCCCAATGTCAGTGGTGGGAACACAGTGGTGTTTCCCGGGGTCGGAGTATTCATCGCGAAGTTAGCAGACGTGTTATGCCGGCTTCACACCGCACGCGCAAGCAGTGCATTGGCAGGGCAGGAGTGGTGCGTATGGAGAGTGGGAGCCGTGCGTTGTGCATTCACACTGACAGCGGTTGTCTCGCGCAGCTGAACCGCGGCTCGTGTATTGCAAATACAGTTAGGGGGCATCATGGAGGCAGGGTGGGGAGTCACAACGACAATGACAGTAGTCCGAACTGTACACTCGGCGGGCGCGCATGCGTCTGTCTCTCGTCTTGTCTCATTTCACTCATGATCTCTGCCTTGACGTGGCGAGTGATCTTTTGAACTAAACAGGTCTTGTCTACTTGTGTTTGTGTGTCATGTGAATAATATATATGTGCCCCATACATGGAATCAGAGTGCCTACTGTATGTAGTAAATGGAAAGTCTCTACAGCAAAAGTCCAACCGTTACATGCATTTGTTTACTATTTACTATTTACCTGAGCATTCAGTATTGTGCAATATAGCATACAGAATACAGAAGGTGAGGGACATTTTGGGGGGAAAGAAGTGCTGCATTTTATCATTTAAACGTGACTTTTCATGAAAATTCTATAGTCCAAGGTGACCACCACCATATGACGTCATAATATGCTAATTAGATGGGAACATGTAATCCCTACATAAACTTTGGGTCATCCTTAATATTTCTCTTATTTACAGAAAATCTTTTTATCACTTTTAAGATATAGCCTTCTGAAATTAAGATGTCAAAATCGAACGTTTTAGGAAAAAACCTCTGCCGCCTAAAGGGTTAATCAGAATTTAAACGAGACGTCCTTCGTAGGACACACAGGCAGGAAGTATCACGTTGCCAATATGTTCACAGCGCCGTTGTGCTCTCACACCAGTTATATGAATGAAAATTATTTATAACTTGATAATGACTATGAAATATTTCTTGCCTTGAGAGCAAAGTACTGTTCTAAACTTTTAAAAATCATTAAACACTTGTAATCCTGTTTACCACAACTATCTATTTGAGGTAATACAGCTTAAAAACAAAAACAAGCTTGAAACCACATCTTTGCTTGCATGTATATCTGCTGGTGTCGACATTTTTAAAAATAATATAAAAAAAACATGACGGTTGTTAATGGCGACGCAAAGAATTGTGGGTTACCTGCAGCAGCGAAGGATAGGCCTACATCTCATGCACAATCCGAATTCCTGTGAAAGAAGGGCACATTTGAAGGTCGCATTTGGAGTGTCCTACTTACTTTTCTGAAATGAGACAGCCTTGATGACGCATGCAGCCTTCAAATGCGACCTCTAGAGGATGCAGCCTTTCGAAATGAGACACAGCTTATGTTCCCGGTTAACACACAAGACTGTAGCAATGTTCAAAGTGAGGTGAGGAAGAAGACAAGGGGTCGGCTTTCTGAGACTTGTACGTGCTCTTTTATTTCTCTTTACGTCAGTAAACAAACTGTGTGCACATCGCCTCAAACATAAAATAATCAAAACTCTCTTTCGTTCAGTTGTCGGTTTCTTGAGCAGTTCCTCTCTGCATTTGTCTCACTCGAGTCCCAGTGTGTTTTCTCTCTCCCCGTCCTCGTTTCTTGTTGGCTTTATCCTGTCTCTCCACACCAATTACTGCAAAAAGAGACAGGTGTTTATCATTTGCACTTGACACACTAATGCTGAGTTCAGATCACTGCTCTTTTCACACTGCATGACTATCTAGGCCAGCATTCAGCTGCTGCTGTGTTCACACTGACCGATGGATCGGCACCAGGAGGTTTCAGACTGCATGACTGTACAAGAGGAAGAATCGCCGACAGCTCTGTCCCGTCCGTGCAAACTACGTTTCACAGCAAATAAAATTGTCCTGATAGTTACCCCTATATTCCCCAAATATTAAATATTGTTCCCTTATACCTACACATACTTACTTTATAGTTACACTATAATTACCAAAAGTTACGCAGTAAATTCACTTTACTTACGCAGTATACTTTATCTGTAATCTAAACCGACAATATAAACTAGACACAAAACTGGGCAGTGTGTAGTAAGAAGTTGCACATATATTGCATGCTATTTGCAGTATTACATAGCCTGTCTAGGAAACTTCCCAAGTCATAGAGGATCTAAAGGCATTATCTTTTATGATACCTGACAGTTACAGCCATGTAAAATATGGTAAGTATAGTTGTTTTTGAGTTTCTTTTTTTGGTTATTGCCAAGATGCCATGCGTAATTTGGTTTATAAAAACCTAGGCATGCTTTATTTGTCAAAGTAATTTGTTTCTTGTAGTGTCATTGATTCTAATGTCAAACCACAATTAGGGGTTCTGTCGGTCATGTGGAATACATTTGACCAAGAATGTAATGCCGTTTACACAGCCAAAGCAACATATTTATCTCTAGTCAAATTAGATCAGGTCAGGGATGCTGGTTTACATACAGTGAAGCCAATTATTTTGTGAAGCTGAAGAAATGAGACTTGCATATTGGGGAGACTTGCAAATGAGACTTTCTGATGGAAACAAGAATGTTAAAGGACATGATCCTTCTTTTAAATAGAGGTACTTAAGTATCCCTCAAGAAACAGAGAGAGCATCAGAAAAAAAAAGTTAAAAAAAAAAAACTTTATTATGAAGATCACATGTCGTCATCTTGTTCTCTCACAGAAATAAAGAATTTCATAGAAAGTTTTCCCTAATCAGCCATCTGCACAGCAGCTCCCGGGCTAAATTGTGGGTTAAAACGGCCCAGGAGCCTGTGAAACTCAGCCAGACCAATCAGTCTCCATCATCAAACAGCAAAGAAGGACAGCTGTGACCCTGAACAAAAGTATCACCTCCACCCAGGGCTTATGGGGATCCATGAGAACAGGCTGCCTGAGGGTTCCTCCAACTGTGAGGACTGCCTTTCCTCTCCTGATTTCACATCGCTTATTCAGTTTTTAGCTTTTGTTCTACAAAAATCCTCTGAAATTTTACTCAGAATGGAAGCAGACCAATTGGTCTGTGACAAAGTTGGTGTTGATAGTTTGAGGCTGAATGTATGGCATGGAGTGAGTGGAGATGAGCAAACATTTTCAAATTATTCTCTACATGAGCTGAGTGACAGTTTGAGTAGGCAATTGAGACCGGGGTGGTGAGACCATCAAAAAATGGGAAACACTATAAGAGGCTGGGTGGCAGCCAGTTGCTTGGAGGGTAACTTGGTCATCCTGTTCCAAAATCTACCCATAGTGCTGGTCATTCTAGCAGATAATGTGGAAGATGGGGATGCCATGCTTTGTTAGCCTGTTTTGTTGGCAGTGGCTAATTACACTAACTCTGTTCATTCACCATTAATAATTGTAAAATAAACCACTATCACAATGTTATCAAAATAAAATGTTATCAACATAATCTGATAATATTGATATACATGTTGTTTATCATATCCCTACACCTAAACTTAACTCTACACATAAGTCATCCCTAAATGAACACTGATGTAGAAGCACCTAACCCTGGTTGTAAGCCTAAACTTGACAAAATTGTGGTACATGAAAAGGAGAGTGAGGGCTCAAGTGCAAATAAAGATGGGATTTATTAAATACAAAATAAAACAAACACAAACAAAACATCCACAAGGGGAAAATCAAACTAGAAATACTTAAACACAAGGAGCAGGAATATGTAGCAGGACAGAGAACATACAACATCCGAGATAAGACAACGATCCAGCACCGGAATGCAGACACGAGGAGATTATAAAGAGTGACAAATCAGGCAGGACATAGGGGAGAACAGATGGGGCAAATTAACCAATAATCAAATAACAAGAAGGACAGGGTAAAAAGGGACCAGAGACATGACATCACACCAAAACATGATGAAAGGCTTGTTCGACTTGATGCAGCGATGCGCAGGCCAATCGCAGACTGACTGCCGATGCCACGTAACAGTGAGGTATGGCATCAAAGTACTGCGAGAGCGATTCGAGAGCAGTTGGCTAATACAGCCGGTGCAGTTTCTCTAGAGCGGCTGCACAGACTCTGATGACGACACAGCTGTTCCATGATTGGCCGGATTCACCGCATGACAGTGAGTGTTTCGTGTTTATTCTAAAACCTTCAGTGCATTAAGCAGTGCATTAAGTATTACATGAGAATAATGTCTCTGAAACATCTGTGTATTGACAAATATTGCATCTATTTCACTTCAGCTGTGCAAACACAACGCGAACGTCACTGCGGGAAGCAGAAAGTGTCCGACTTCACGTCTCCATTTGCAGCTCTTCCCTGCCTGCACGTGGCTACTCTCGCTGATCGGTTGCATCCAGCCACAGCCGATGTTGAACACACCTAAAACCACCACATGTGCTGCACAGGACAAGACAGACATGTGACATAAACTGTGAACTTGTCCCTCAAATCTGAATGGTTGAATGGAATGTTGTTCCAGGATCAACAAAGATGTTTGCCAGGAACATTCTACTTGGTGAAATCTGGTTGTGCATCTTTTTCACACGGGTACTTAAAGAAGCTATACCAAAAATTTGAGAATGAGAACAGCTCAAACCTTATCATCCTGTGAATTGAACTGAAGAACCTGTAAATTTGTCAAGCTGTCAATTTCAATGAATGATAACTAAAATGTTGGTCTGTTTCTCACATGGCTTACGTTCATGAGACTTGCTACTGTTAGCAACTGTTAACTGTTACTGTTTTTATACACCACTTAGACCACATATATATTTTTGGCCATTCTTTATGAAATTTGAACGCTCCAGTCATTATTGTGTTGTTTCCTCATCAAAAGTGAGTAAGTCATATGTTTAAAATGTGGGAAAGAGGTGGATTTTTTCTTTATAGGACAGTAGTGGTCAGACTAATGCAGTAATCAGTATCAGAGCAAGCTATAGTGACCAGCATTGCTAGCGTCCTGACAGCACTTTTACAATGAGACTACACACTATTACACTCAGACCAACATGCATCAACTATTCACACAATGGCTCTTATTAATTCTGCTAGCATATCACACACCTCCACGGTACAAACAACAGCAGCAACTTACACAGAAAATAAAGATGCATACTGCTCTGCTCCAAACTCATTATTGCAGCCCTGAGGAGCAGAATCTAAACTCTTGAGCCCAGTGTGCCTGCATTGGTGAGGTAAACTGCTCTGCATTCGGTAAAGCAACCCCTGTGCTGTTGAATCACCAAGATTAAAGATCCGCACCGGATAATGTTCTGGTCAAGGTGACAGGTAGCTGAGAGAAGGTCAGGGAACGGTGTTTGGTCCTGTGGGAGAGAAAAATGTCACAGATCATCAGGTTTTCTTTCCTTCATTCTCAGATGCAGGTTGATAAAAGGAAGAACTTGAACCTGATATACGTACAGCAAAGGACGAAGCACCAGCCAGGCAACTAAACATCTGAATTCTTGAGAATGGATATTAGTTCACGTAAATCCACAGTTCTGCGGAAAAGACCACATATGTAAGAGTAAAATGAATAACCACTTTATTTTATGTTCAAAGACATAAGCATTATTAGGTTTGACCAGTTAGCAAGGCCCGCCAATCTGACTGTAAATATGATCTTTCTTTATTCCAAATACTTTTTTTAAATTTGTTATTTTTATTATTTTAGTCTTTCTTGGTTTAGTCAATAAACAAGAAATTAAGTTAAATTAATCACCTAAAATGACAATGAATAAATAATTGTATTATAAATAATTATTTTTAACAATTTATCAACGATTTATTAATAATTATTATTTATAATATTCAATACAGGTTTTCTATATTGTTTTTATATATCATTTATTTATAGCTATGTATAGTTTTTTATTCAGTTTTAGTTTCAGTTAATTTAGGCCTGGTTTCACAGACAAGGTTTAGATTAAGCCAGGATTAGGCCTTAGTTCAATTAGGACATTTAAGTAGCTTTTATAAACATGCCTTAAAAAATATTAGTGGCATGCATCTTGAGACAAACAATGGCATTAACATATTAAGATGTGTCAGTGCAAGTTACTTTCAGTTAAAACAGCTCAAACATGCATTTTAGTCTGGGACTATAGGCTTAAACCACTTCAGCTCTGCTCCCCCTCACCGACCCACCCGTGGGTCCAATATTGCATCATCATAAATTGTACAGCACAAAACTAGACATATATCGTATCGTTTGAAAGATTAGAACCTCAGCTTTCTTGATAACCCAATCACTTTTGCATTTATCTTACATAGAAAAATATAATAAGGTCTGAATTTGACCCCCCCGCAATGCCCCCCCCCCCTTGAGAAAATCATATAAATAATATTAAATTTCATATTTATATCACACAATCTCACCAAAAATAGACAAGTCATGTATAAAATGAAAGCTCTTATCCTCAAGAATATCACTGTGCATTTCACTGATCCAACACTTTACAGTAACGCTATTATTAATAGAATCACAAAGAAGGAAATTACTCCTTTGAACAAGCAAACACATGAGTCATATTCCTGTTCGGATCACTAACGTGTTCTAGAGCTAATAGCCTCAAACGCTATATCAGATCGTTCCTCGGGTTGTTTTCTTCAAAATGAGACCATTTTCACATGTCTGTGAGCATGCATGGCCAAATGACACTGTAATATGTCACAGATGTCCAGATCAAAACATGTGATGCAGACAAATACTCTTATTATCCTTAGTTTTGATCGTCTTTGTTAGCCGCAATTTTTGATGACGTCATCACGTATTGCGTCATACGTCCAAAATACTGAGTATCTCAACTCTCTATAGACATGTCGATCATGCTTCTAGACCAATCAGAGCCCGATATCTCCCTTTACAAAGTTGAGGAGGCGGAGCCTTCTTTTTTCGATTTCCCAGCGGCTATGGAAAATCAATGGAGATGAGTTGGAGTTATTAGATAGTTTGGACAGATTAATCTCAATAACTTTTTTTTGGAAGGAGATATCAAGAAAATTATTTTTCCCCTGTTTACTAACACCTTGTGGAATCTACAAAAATCCATCATGAAGCTTCGAAGCGTTATGAATCAGTGAGTCGAGTCAAACCACCAAACTGCTGAAATCACGCGACTTTGGCGATCCAAAACCGCTGAATCGACTCACTGATTCATAACGCTTCAAAGCTTCATGATGCTGTGTTTTGAAATCGGTCATCACTATATAAGTCGTTATTTAGGTTTTTTTTTGCGCACAAAAACTATTCTCGTCACTTCATAAAGTTATTGTAGAACCACTGTAGTGAGATGGACTTTGTAACGACGTCTTTAGTACCTTTTATGGGTCTTGAGAGTGTAAAGACCATTGTGCAAATGGAGGCCTTTCTGAGCCATCTGATTTCAACTAAAATATCTTAATTTGTGTTCCAAAGATGAACGGAGGTCTTACGGGTTTTCGAACGACATGAGGGTAAGTAATTAATGACAGAATTTTCAACCCTTTAATAAAATGAAGCTCATATCTGTTGTTTTCGGTGCCGAATTATATAAAGTTTATAA
The DNA here is from genome assembly GCA_023566225.1 of Romanogobio albipinnatus. Lineage (NCBI taxonomy): Eukaryota > Metazoa > Chordata > Actinopteri > Cypriniformes > Gobionidae > Romanogobio > Romanogobio albipinnatus. The sequence continues at coordinate 19,730,191 of CM042256.1, read as the reverse complement.
TCGTTAATAATTTATTCGATGCATCGTGATGCAGATGAGGACGATTTGGTATCGGTTCAGTAATAGACCAAAACCGATTATAATGTACTTTTTAATGTACGCTTTTCTGACGTCATTTGTCTTGTACGTGCATTGTCGCGGTAGCATACAATGGCAGAGGGATGCGAGACGGGAGTGCAAGTAGTTAAACATGCTCCAACTACTTTAAAAGCAGACATCTGGGCACATTTCGCCTTTTTTGAACAACCGACATGGAGAACAGATGTGCTGTATGGGGCGCCGTTTGTAAAGCGGCTCATGCTGAAAATAACAGCAACATTTTGTCACATTTAGCTTCAAACAATGTTTAAAAAACTGGTATGAATTTTTGACGGTCACTTTTTAGCACATTTACAACAATATTTGTCAACTTAGAGATATTTTAAATAGTTAAATCTAAATATTAAATGTTACACCTAAATGTTAAATGTTAAATCTAAATGCTAATTCTAAATCTAAATCTAAATGTTAAATCTAAATCTAAATATAAATGTTAAATCTAAATGTTAAATCTAAATCTAAATGTTAAATCTAAATGTTAAATCTAAATCTAAATCCAAATGTTAAATCTAAATATAAATGTTAAATCTAAATCTAAATCTAAATCCAAATGTTAAATCTAAATATAAATGTTAAATCTAAATGTTAAATCTAAATATAAATATAAATGTAAAATCTAAATGTTTCGGGTGAAACTAAATATTTAACTAATATGCAAATTCAAAATGCAAATAACCGGAAGTGCCAAAATAAAAGCTTGAGGAGGTCAGTGTGTGTTTATAGCATCGTGTCAAATAAGTAACAAATAAAAACCATCTCATCCGAGGAAATTGACTCTTGGACATGGATTATCATGATAATAACTACCTAAAATAATAAACATGTTTGGAGAAACTGTATTTGAAGAGTAGGCTAGTGTACTTTTATGAAAAGTGTGGGACTTATGATGACCTGTAGCCATAATAGCCAGCCACGAGGGGTCTCACTTTGACTGAATGTCCTCACTCATCATGGCATCACTCTGTTATCACTCTCTGTCATGTTTGCATGCTTAAACACCAGCAAGAGCCTATATAAGCCTACTCTTCAAAGTCTGGTTGGGCCAATATGGCGTGAACATTAGGACTTGATGTGCTTCCTTCTTTACTTTGAATTTGCAATCAGACTCACTGGGGAAAACACATACTTGCACAGGCCCTGGAGCCAGCTATGACCCAGTGTGTCCGTGCCGAGCGGGGCCTCGGTCATGGAATACCACAGTGGACAGTGGGAGGATTCTTAGGAGGTGAACAGGTCTACCTGTGATTCCCTAAATCAACTCCATATCAGCTGGACCACCTGAGGATGGAGTCTCTTCTCTCCAATGAGCATAACCTGTCGCAAGAGCGCATCGACTGTACAATTGAGGTCGCCTGGAATGTGCAGAATGAGGCTGACTCCAATGGGCTGGGGAGTTGTGATATGCGGGTTGAGAGGATGCCTGAAGATTTATATACGCAACGTGGGCCGCGGTGCCATGTACATCTCTGGACTCAAGCTTGAAGCCAATGCTGAAGCTGTTTTGTACTTGAACAGTCTCAAACAGCTCACCACTGACTGTGCATGGTCTTGAGAAAGACATGCTGTCATGACAATCGAGTCCAGTTCCATACCAAGAGAGACTCCGCACAGGTGAGAGCTTGCTCTTTTCCCAGTTGACCCAAAGTCCCAATTGGGCTAGGTGCACACAGTCTTTTTATGCACACAACAACTCTTGCGAATGATTTTAGGATTAGCCAGTCATTGAGGTAGTTGGCAGCCTCTGCAACGTTCATAAAGACACAAGGATACAGGCACAACCCAAAAGGTAGGACCTTGTACTGATATGCTCGACATTGAAAGGCAAACTGTAGAAATGGTCTGTACATGAATGTATGTGTTATTGCCACAAACCAATCGACCAAACCAATGTTGAAAACATGAAATTATGTTTCTGTGTGAGCATCATGAATGGGAGACTGTACAGGGACGGATTCATACCTCGTAGATCTAAGATTGGTGTCATCCCACCTGCTTTCTTGAGTATGATGAAGTAAAAGCTGTAAAACCCATTCTTCAACTCAGCTGGAAATACAGCCTCTATCGTGTCCGTGTAGCTCTTTTGGAGGAATTTTATCTTGAATACGGAAATGTATCTATACAGTTCCTATGCTGAACACATACTGTGTTTAAATTCTGTACAAAGTGGAAAGGCAGAGACATCATGGAGGATGAGGACGCTTGTTTACAGATGTACAAGAGACTGCAATTATAAATATGGTTTTGGCCAACAATGCAATTAGGATTCGAGAGATGAGAGAACATATCTTGAATAATGACACCATATTTAACAACATCTATGCTGTAAGCCTGTCGACCATACAACGCATCCTCCAACGGCACCAAGTGATGATGAAACAACTTTACAAGGTGCCATTTGAGAGAAACTCTGACAGAGTCAAGAATCTACGACTGACTTTGTAGAGGTATGTATGCAACACTACTTCCAGTACTTCAGACATTCCATATTTACTCATCTGTATATAATTTTGTCTGTTACAGAGAGTATTGGAGATGGATACCCATGTAATTCGCCATGAATTTATTTATGTGGATTAGGTTGGCTTCAACCTCACCAAAACCAGGCGCCACGGAAGGATATAATAGGACAGAGGGCAATTAGAGGGTTGTCCCTGGATAGCGTGGGGGCAGCGTGCTGCCATCACTCAAAACAGGGTCCTCCATCACAATGCCACACTGGGTCCATACAACACCGGCCATATGCTCATTTTTCTGGATGCAATTTGCACAATGTTTGTCCCTGATCCAGATCAGGAGCCTGCTAGACTTGTGGTTGTATGGGACAATGTTAGTTCCCTTTCGAGGGAACTCGCACTACGTCAGAACGACGAATTTGGGGATGCTCCCTAAGCAACAGCATATCTGAAGTCTGAATGAAACTATTCCAATCCTGATTGGTGTTGCGTCATGACGTAGATGTGATGGCATACCCGGAAGATACATAAGGGGGGCCGGCGCATAGTAACGACAGTTATCGTTCTTCAGCATAGCACTCTCTGTCATACTGTCTGTCTATTTATTGTTGTTTGTCAAAAAAAGCAAAATATATACAAAGTGTGTGAGAATGGCGACTCAGAAAGAGTTTAAGCAGTGTGTGCATCCGTGTCCCCGTTTCATGTCAGGCTCGGACACACACTCGCTTTGTGTGGAGTGCCTGGGTGTTCAGCATGCTAGGGCGGCTCTCGAAGGAGATCGCCCGATTCTGCATCGTCCCTTAAAGCCCCGGCGCTGCCAACCAAACCCTGTCGGGACACGTCATCATTGGTTGGCAGAGCTTATATGGCGGCTGGGTGGGCTGGTAGTACCCTGCACATACTATCTATATTGCAGGCCTACCAGGCCGACCTCCTAAAAGAGCTTGATGAGGGCGAGGGTCCCTCTCCAGAGGATGTACTGGAGCTCCAGAAGGCTGCTGATTTGTCTCTCCGCATCACCAAGGAGACGGCCCGTGTTATCGGCCGCTCCATGGCGTCTATGGTGACTGTGGAGAGAAATCTTTGGCTGAATTTATCGGGGATGAAGGAGAAGGATAAAACCTTCCTCCTAGACTCCCCGATTTTGCCTTCTGGTCTGTTCGGCTTCAGGAGGCGAAAAAACAGCTGAAAAGCCTGAGAAGGCTGTCCCCTGCAGGTAGCATCAGCCGTCCGCCAGCTCCTCACACCGGCAGGTGCAGAAAGACACTGTCGCCTCTAGAGCCCCTCCTCCGGGAGCTTGGCAACAGAGGCGGCGCTCTCACCAGCAGTCTTCCGCATCCAAGGGCGATCTGAAAGTCCTTCAAGCTAGGAAGGCTGCTGGGAAGAAGTCCTAGCTTTGGCTGGGCTTCTAAGAGCAGTCCCCCCCACGCAGGGGCAACCGAGGTTGCTTCCTCCGCAGCGCTCTGGGGAAATCCCGCCGTCACAGATGCTTCGGGCCACATCAATTTCCCGCGAACGCATGCTGCTCCAGCCGCCTCTGGAAAGACCTGCGGCTGGGCAGCTTGCGCATCCGCACACCGAAAATCTTTCCCAACTACTTCCTGCCGGTCAACCGAATATTTCTACATGGGTCCTGCGTACTGTAGAGAAAGGTTACAGACTGCAGTTCGGTCACCCTCCTCCAAAATTCAACAGGGTGACTTGGACTGCAGTGGTACCAGAGCGGATTCGGGTAATGGAACAAGAAGTAAAATCCTTGCTGGCAAAGGAAGCCGTAGAGTGTGTTCCTCCTCCGGAGAGGGAGTCCGGGTTCTACAGCCGGTACTTTATAGTTCCAAAAAAGGATGGAGGGCTGCGTCCTATTCTAGATCTGAGGTATTTGAATCGGTCTCTGAGGAGGTTCAGGTTCAAAAGGCTCACCATTCCCATCATCGTGGGTCAGATCCAGTCCGAGGACTGGTTAGTCACAATAGATCTGAAAGATGCGTATTTCCATATAGCCATCCTTCCATGTCACAGGAAGTTCTTGAGGTTCGCTTTTGGGGGCGAGGCGTACCAATATCAAGTGCTTCCCTTCGGCCTAGCTCTTTCCCCACGCATGTTCATGAAGTGCATGGATGCAGCTCTGGCTCCATTGGGACTCCAGGGCATCCGTGTGCTGAATTATATCGACGACTGGCTCATATTGGCCCAGTTCTACGAGATGGCATTTCAGCATCGAGATGTCGTTCTGGCCCACATACAGTGCTTGGGGCTGAGACGCAACACGAAAAAGAGAACGAGTCTAGACCATGCTGGCGATGGTCTCAGGAATAAGGCTAGGCCACAGCACCACTGTGAAGCACTTTCAAAAGTTGCTGGGGCACATGGCGGTAGCGTCCAAAGTGATACCTTTTGGCCTGCTGCACATGAGACCCCTACAGTGGTGGCTGAAAACCAAGGGGTTTTCCCCCAGAGGGAATCAGTTCCGTATGATCAGGGTAACAAGCAGATGCCTTCGTTCCCTAGTCATATGGAAGAAACCTTGTTTTCTGTCCCAGGGGCCAGTGTTGGGAGCGTCCTGTTGCCGGAAATCCGTTTCAACAGACGCCTCCCTCACTGGTTGGGTCACGGTCATGGACGGCCACTTTGCGAGGGGCCCGTGGGAGGGTCGTCATTCCTCCTGGCACATAAATTGCCTGGAGATGATGGCGGTCTACAAAGCTCAGAGGAGTTTTTTTCCCGGACCTCCATGGTCACCATGTCCTGGTACAAACAGACAACACAGCAGTTGTTTTGTACCTCAATCGTCAGGGGGGTCTGAGGTCGCAACCTCTGTGCAGACTGGCACATCACATCCTCCTGTGGTCCCAAGGGAAACTGTTGTCACTCAGGGCAATGTATGTCGCGGGGGTCCAAAATCATGGAGCAGACATCCTGTCGAGGCAGGGACTGAGGCTCGGGGAGTGGCGGCTCCACCCAGAGGTGGTGGAGGCCATATGCGAGAGGTTCGGCCCAGTGGAAGTGGATCTGTTTGCTTCTCGAGAGACGTCCCACTGTGGTTTTCTCTCACGCATCCAGCCCCGCTGGGGTTGGATGCCATGGTTCAGACATGGCCGATGCTGCGTCTGTACGCTTTTCCTCCGATCGCTCTGCTCCCGGGAGTCCTGGAGAGGGTCCGTCGATGAGGTGTCAGCCTGCTTCTGGTGGCACCTCGTTGGCCGACTCGAGTTTGGTTCTCAGATATCATAGCTCTGCTGGCGGGTCCCCCGTGGCAGGTCCCTCTGAGGAGGGATCTCCTGTCTTACGCAGGGGGAACAATATTTCACCCACGGCTGGAAATTCGGAACCTTTGGGTCTGGCCCCTGAGGGAGTCAGGTACCTAGAGGCCGGCCTGCCAGCAGATGTGATTGAGACCTTGCTCAGTTCCAGGTCTCCATCTACAAGGAGACTGTACAGCCTCAAGTGGAGATGGTGGTCCAGTGGGTTAAACCACTGAATTGATATGCAGAAGGTTGCTGGTTCAATCCCAGCGGTCACCACCAGTGTGTCCTTGAGCAAGGCACTTTACTCCACGTTGCTCCAGGGGGATTGTCCCTGTAATAAGGGCACTGTAAGTCGCTTTGGATAAAAGCGTCTGCCAAATGCATAAATGTAATTGTAAGTGGAATGTGTGCAGGGAGCATGAGGTGGACCCATTTAACTGCCCAGTGGCTTCAGTGTTCAGATATCTGTTGAATTTTGTTTAGATTTTGCCAATCTAATCAATGTTGAAATAGCAACCTCATTCCAATGTCACCTTTCTCAACATGTGAATTTGCCAACATTGAATCAATATAGATTTTAGTTTAGATTTTGCAAATCCAATCAACGTTGAAATTTCAACGTCACTATAAAGTCCTGCTTTTTAACATTGTTTATTTTGTTAAACTGTTTTCACTGTATTGAGGTGTTCAACAGTAACATCAAACACCTTGAAATGGATACATAAATACTAAGTTTGCAGACACGCACAGTCAGCAAGGAAGAAGCCAATTGGTCAAATCAGGACCAGGAAGATTAATAAAGACATTTCACTGACGAAAGAAACATGCTTTATTACATGGCTGCAAGTGTGCCAACATTTCACACAACAGAATTTTACACATGTCGAACTTTAACCTTTAGAAACACAGCCCAAACATTGAACACGGCTGGTTAAATCTTCCCTTCTTGTTACTTCTTTCTGCCACCGCCACCCATCCTCTCTGGTGCATATTTCAAGTATTTGGCCATGTATTTGTCTACTTTTGTTGTAGTTGTATCAAATGAGCTCAAGGCAGCGTCTGATGAGGGGGAAAAAAACAACAACAACAGATCAGTATTAGCTAACGCTAACCTCTCAAATTAAAATATTTAGCAAATATCAACTTTTGTGGCATTGCCAAAGTTCCAAGTATATAAAGTAGTATTTATCAACATGCAAGGTCATTTATAATCATGTGCTTGGGCGAGCAACAAAAGGCAGTTGGTAGTAACCAGTGCTGCCGGTAGAGAAGTTAGTCTAGAGCCCAGAATCTGCTTACTATATTCAATTATTTAAAACATTGTTACAAAACTATTATGTTAAAGCAAACTCACCACAGATTATCTTGTAGAGACGGGTCTTCATGAAGGCAACCTTCCCACTTCTTCCTCTGAGGCTCATTGTGGCCATCATTGTATTGGTCATAGTTCTGCCATGGTAAAACAGATTTATATTAGAATATTATATTGCAGTCAAGTTCATTATGAAAATGTAGCAGAGAGTGAGTAAGTGGGTGTGTGGGGGGAGTGATTTGAAAACGAGCCAATGGTTCCCCGGTTTATATTTCGCCAATCATCGTCGTCAAATTTTATGGTTTAGAGGCTCAGAACATGGCGTCTGTAGTACCCAGATTAGAGCAGTGCACCTGCTGCACGGGACATGTTACCTCAGAGAGGAGTGCGAGTGTAGCATGGTGGCGCCGGCGATGTCGAGTAGCACTATTGTAACTTAGTCGTGGGAGTTGAGCTAGCCTCAAATTCAGTTAAATCTCTACACAGGAGGGCAATGGGAGAAGAAAAGCAACAATATCTGGCAATATAGGTAAGCAGCAACAGAAATTCTATTTCTGCATTCTGTATTCTTTTAGCCTATATGTATTTGTGTTTGTTTGCACATTTTTGTATTTAATTAATACAACTTACACACTCATAGCAAAATTGTAACTGCTATGAATATGCTGATTTTATTGTATTGTTGAACTGAGAAATGTGACAATTAAATGTTTTCTGTGTTTACTCTTCTACAATTATGTATCATTTCATAGGTATGTGATACCATTATGATGAGCCATGCCAAGGAGAGGTTTTCTTTCACCAAGCATCTCATCAGTGCCACTCTGTTGCAAGGAGACTTGTTCCCACAACACAGCAGAAAATTCTCAGATTCAGCACTAGGAACCACGGTGGATGCCTATCCCATGTTGGACAAAGCCAGACTTAAAACAGAACTGTCCCTGATCTACAAAAATTAGGACTTGCAGGGTTGCAGTTGCCACTCAGAAAGATAGACGAGCAAAGTTCCTGTACATATAAGAGTTCTCCATCCCCTTCACGCACTCTTCACTGACTCTGTCACTCTCTCTCTCACTCGTTTATTCACTCACTCACACATACACACCATGTTTAACACACATTTGCAATTAAAATAGTGATCTCAATAGGTGTTTCATACTAGTTAAAATGTTAAAATCATCTTTCTTCTCATACTTGGTGTTCACTTCAAGAATATTGTCCCACCCTTTCTTTGAGAGTCTTCTCTCGCTCTCTCTATTTCTTTCTGTAGTATCAACACAGACTGTTATCCATTATCCAATTGTCAATTTGTCTACAGTGAACTTTAAAGATATGTAGTCTACAACTGGGGATTTAAACGTTTAATGTCGGTCGAATGCCAGCTGGGCACATCTAACATAACTAAGTGAAATCAGAGAAAGAAACAAAAATCATGGCTCAGTAAATACAATACAAAACAAATGCCCAACATCTCCAACATGCCCAAATGAAATGTGACACGTGAGGCACACAGGCACTTTTTGTTGTTTTTGTCAACTTCCTTTTGTTTTTGTTTTTTCAATAGCTTCTGCAATGGGGTTTCAATGGGTCATAGTGTCATAACCAAGGGCAACTATTGACAGTACAGAGTGGATGTTTATAGACCTCCAAACAATGTTCCTACCTCTGCCCACCAGTTTAATGGACAACATAGCCTGCATGGAGTTCCCGTGGCCTGCCAGACTTTTTTCCTTTTAAAAGTAAATCTTTACAGTGTTATGATGAAGTAGAGCAGTACAGCGGCCATGAAACTCAGAGATGATGGAGTCTCCATTTGCTGTTGGAGGCCATTCCAGTACATTTGGCGAAACTAAAAGCCGTAGGCTGGACAGAATTTGTTTTGCTCTTGTTATAAGACCAGATTATCCACTTTGACTATTTTCTATTATGGAAGTAATTGTGTGAACTCCTGTCAGACACAGGTGACACAGGAAAGTCAGGCAGTTAACATGGAGGGTTTTTTTCAAAGGCAATGAACTGTAGCTCCAGACCATAATGCTATTCTAAGTCTGCTGTGACATTTCCAATGCCCAAACTGGTTTAGAAAATAATTTGATTCATGCTTGGCACTTGGCAGTGAAAAGCTTACATGAGCAATGATTCTCACACTTCTTTGAGACCAGTCTCTGCAAGCATTGATCGCTAAGTCATTAAATTGATCGTTGACAAAATCTCAGAGGTCTGAGAACAATTAGAACAGTGTCCCATTCAAATTAATTGAGTTAGTGAAGTTAATTTGTTCTTATTTGTGATGTTTTTAGTGATTTTACTGCTACCGAAAGGGGGGCGGGAAGATGTTTTAGGTTGGGGGTGCTCATTTGAATAAGAAACAATATCGATTCTATAAAACATCTCGGTTACGTATGGTAACCCTCGTTCCCTGAAGGAGGGAACAGAGACGTACGTCGGTTGTACCGACGAATTGGGATCACTTCGAATTGGGATCACTTCACAATTGGGATGTTCCCTTTCAGTCGGTCACGTTCAATGTACGTCAGTTGTACCGACGAATTGGGATCCCTTTGGAAAACGCCACAGTTACTACCACTTCCAGCGCCCAGCGAGAGCCTCTCAGACCCCGTTCTGATGCGGGCGGGGAAATTCACGCAGTGAGAGTCACACTGCTGTTCCACAAGACCCACTCAGCAGACTTATTGGATAATGCTGGGAAAGCGTGCCCGGAGGGACGCTGCGGAAGCCACATCATGCCCGGAGGGAGTTACCATGTGGAGAATAAATGTATGGACTGGCCTTGGGCAGTGCAACATACGGAAGTCCCAGGGGTGGCCCCGGCCTGTTGTAGACGGGGGAACGACACCGTACTGAGACGGCAGAGGAACTCTGCCGAGGGAAAGACACAAGCTCGCCGTGGGGAGCTGTATCGTGGAAAATACACATATGGGACCTCCGTAGGGGTCACAACATACGGAACCCTGCCTGACACAAGTTCCACCAATGCATACAAGTGCCAGACCTGGCGTCGGATGCTCCGCCACATCCGACTGCCGGGGGTTGCGGAGGACTCAACAGGGTACGCCATTTCCTGGGGAACTCGACTGGAGAATATAAGTGCACATATCTGTTCCATGGGGAAGGGAGTGGCGCAGCAAGCCGACACTTAGAACGGGCACATCAGTGTTGCTGACTATGGGAAGCGAGCACACGAGAAGCATTCTACACGTAGGCTATAAAACCTAGCGAACGTGTTAGGTGTCGCCCAGCCCGCAGCTCTACAAATATCTGACAGCGAGGCACCACGAGCCAGCGCCCAGGGAGAAGCTACACCCCTGGTGGAGTGAGCTCTAACCCTGAGCAGGCAGGGCACGTCTTGGGATTCATACGCCAAGATGATGGCCATCCTCTGCTTGGAGACAGCTTTTCCCTTCTGCTGGCCTCCGTAACAGACGAAGAGCTGCTCTGAGGTCCTAAAGCTTTGCGTTCTGTCTACATAGATGTGCAGGGCGCGCACTGGACAGAGAAAAGCCAGGGCTGGGTCTGCCAGGGGCCTCCGAGGGCAGCGCTTGCAGGCTCACCACTTGGTCCCGAAAGTGAGTAGTGGGAACCTCGGGCACATATCCGGGCCGGGGTCTCAGGATTACCTGAGAGTCGCCTGGCCTGAACTCTAGGCACGATTCGTCGACCGAAAATGCCTGCAGGTCCCCTACCCTCTTAACAGAGGCAAATGCAGTCAGGAGTATTGTCTTTAGAGACAGGATTTTCAACTCAGCTGACTGCAAAGGCTCGAAGGGCGCTCTCTGTAGTGCAGTCAGCACCAGAGTTAAGTCCCAAGAGGGTATAGAGGGAGGGCGAGGCGGATTTAATCTCCTTGCCCCCCTCAGGAACCTGACGATCAGATCATGCTTGCCTAAGGACTCACCATTAACCATATCGTGATTTGCGACAATAGCGGCAACGTACACCTTGAGGGTGGAGGGAGACAGCCTTCGTTCCAACCCATCTTGAAGAAAAGAGAGCACAGATCTGACCGAACAGGATAAATACTTTCCTTAGGAACACTTTGGCACAAGATCGCCTCAACACTCTGGCTATGCTCTCTATAGAGAAAAAACTCACACGAGACGTTCCAGATTTCAATACAAGGGTCATTGAGAGATTTGCCACTCAGAAAGATAGACGAGCAAAGTTCCTGTACAAATAAGAGTTCTCCATCCCCTTCACGCACTCAACCCCCTCCCCTTCACGCACTCAATCCTCCAATCAATGAATAGGTTCCACTTCAGCACATATAGCCGTCTCGTAGAGGGGCTCTGGCGGAAGTGATGGTGTCTACCACAGCCTGTGGTAAGTCACCTAGAACCTCCGCGTCCCGTCCAGGGACCAGACATGGAGTTTCCAGAGGTCCGGACGCGGGTGCCACAGAGTAGACACAGAGAGTCAGGAGGTCCTTCCTCAGAGGAATGGGCCAAGGAGGTGCTGTCGTGAGGAGCACTAGTTCTACCAGAAAGACTCAGAGATAAGATGATGAATGAAGCATACATTTATTAACAGCCCAGCAAGCTTAATAAAGTTTTGGCATAGGCCCCGTCCATAGTTAGTAATCCGAGGGTAGCGGATCAGCATATCCCTGCCTGAAGATGAAGGCAGGGGCGCAGCCGACCCCCCTTTAGAGGTATGGACGGAACCATCCTGGTGGTGGTGGGGAGGGTGGAGGTTGTTGTCGCATCGGCATCTGCGAACTCAAACATGTGTAAGTATGACCTTTATACAGAAAATATGAAGACGTGATTGGATAGAGATGAAATTAATAAGTGACGAAGTGATTAAGTCTTCCTGGCAGAACTTAAGCTGAAGCTTCCATTTCCGGGAACCAAGTCCTGTTGGGCCAATACGGAGCGACCAAGAGGAGCTGCTCCTCATCCTCCCTGACCTTGCACAGTGTCTGTGCGAGAGGGCTCACTGGGGGAAATGCATATTTGCGTAGACCCCGGGGCCAGCTGTGTGCCAGGGCATCCGTGCCGAGGGTTCCCTCGGTCAGGGAATAAAACCACTGGCAGGGGGTCGTGTCGGGGGCGGCAAACAGATCGATCTGTGCGGCCCCAAAGCGACTCCAGATCAGCTGGACCACCTGGAGGTGGAGTCTCCACTCTCCGGGAAGCACCGGCAACCATGACTGCTCGTCGGCCGCACGATTGAGCGGGCCCGGAATGTGAATGGCACGAAGGGACCTCAGATGCTTCTGACTCCACAGGAGGAGATGGCGGGCGAGTTGGGACATGCGGCGGGAGCGTTGACCACCCTGTTTGTTGATTTACGCAACAGCCACAGTACTGTCCGACCGGACCAGAACGTGCTTGTCTTTAAGCGGCGTCTTGAAGCGGAGGTAGGCTTGTCTCGACCTAAGTGCCGAGATAGTCATGTTCCCGCAGTGAGAACATGAACTATCCACAAACGCCCCATCAGCGTGCTGTACGCCCAGGCACGTGAGACAGTGATTGTGACCATCAGCGGGCGAGAGGGAACGACCGCATCCAGAAATGCACGGGTGGAATGACATCTTGAAAAAGACGCAGTGTCACACCCGTGTTGCTCTTTTTGTGAGGAAACGCTCTTATAGATGTGCTGAAGCACCCAGGGACAACCGCGGCAACACACAGGGAAATAGTGCAGCCTGTGTTTGCACTCACTGAAACCACGCCCTCACGAGACCAACAGTGTTGCTGTGAGAACAGCAGTTGTAAAATGCAGTGGTGAGCGGTCGCGCTGATACAGTGAGGAAAATAAGTATTTGAAGTTAGAATTACTTCTCCCACTTATAAATCATGGAGGGGTCTGAAATTGTCATCGTAGGTGCATGTCCACTGTGAGAGACATAATCTAAAAAAAAAAAAATCCAAAAATAACAATGTATTTATTTGTATGATACAGCTGCAAATAAGTATTTGAACAAATGAGAAAATCATTTGCAATTACAGAGGTCAAACGTATCCTGTAGTTTTTCACCAGGTTTGCACACACTGCAGGAGGGATTTTGGCACACTCCTCCACACAGATCTTCTCTAGATCAGTCAGGTTTCTGGCCTGTCGCTGAGAAACATGGAGTTTGAGCTCCCTCCAAATATTCTCTATTGGGTTTAGGTCTGGAGACTGGTTAGGCCACGGCAGAACCTTGATATGCTTCTTACAGAGCCACTCCTTGGTTATCCTGGCTGTGTGCTTCGGGTCATTGTCATGTTGGAAGACCCAGCCTCGACCCATCTTCAATGCTCTAACTGAGGGAAGGAGGTTGTTCCCCAAAATCTCGCAATACATGGCCCCGGTCATCCTCTCCTTAATACAGTGCAGTCGCCCTGTCCCATGTGCAGAAAAACCCCCCAAAGCATGATGCTACCACCCCCATGCTTCACAGTAGGGATGGTGTTCTTGGGATGGTACTCATCATTCTTCTTCCTCCAAACACGTTTAGTGGAATTATGACCAAAAAGTTCTATTTTGGTCTCATGACCACATGACTTTCTCCCATGACTCCTCTGGATCATCCAAATGGTCATTGGCAAACTTAAGACGGGCCTTGACATGTGCTGGTTTGAGTAGGGGAACCTTCCGTGCCATGCATGATTTCAAACCATGACGTCTTAGTGTATTACCAACAGTAACCTTGGAAACGGTGGTCCCAGCTCTTTTCAGGTCATTGACCAGCTCCTCCCATGTAGTTCTGGGCTGATTTCTCACCTTTCTTAGGATCATTGAGACCCCACGAGGTGAGATCTTGCATGGAGCCCCAGTCCGAGGGAGATTGACAGTCATGTTTAGCTTCTTCCATTTTCTAATGATTGCTCCAACAGTGGACCTTTTTTCACCAACCTGCTTGGCAATTTCCCCGTAGCCCTTTCCAGCCTTGTGGAGGTGTACAATTTTGTCTCTAGTGTCTTTGGACAGCTCTTTGGTCTTGGCCATGTTAGTAGTTGGATTCTTACTGATTGTATGGGGTGGACAGGTGTCTTTATGCAGCTAACGACCTCAAACAGGTGCATCTAATTTAGGATAATAAATGGAGTGGAGGTGGACATTTTAAAGGCAGACTAACAGGTCTTTGAGGGTCAGAATTCTAGCTGATAGGCAGGTGTTCAAATACTTATTTGCAACTGTATCATACAAATAAATAGTTAAAAAATCATATATTGTGATTTCTGGATTTTTATTTTTAGATTATGTTTTTCACAGTGGACATGCACCTATGATGACAATATCAGAACCCTTGATTTCCAAGTGGGAGCACTTGCAAAATAGCAGGGTGTTCAAATACTTTTTTTCCTCACTGTATGTGCCTTATCGCCAGCAGAAGCGTCCTCTTCTCTCTCTCTCTCTCTCTCTCTCTCTCTCTCTCTCTCTCTCTCTCTCTCTCTCTCTCTCTCTCTCTCTCTCTCTCTCTCTCAAAATGCTGAAGCAGCAGTTTGTTCTTCATCAACGCCGTTTGGCTCCGAAGTAAATGACGTCAGTGTGTTGCTCTCGCTTCCTGTTTATACCTGCGGCGCGGGGCGAAGCGCGAGATGCAAATCTCGCACACCAATGGCCCATTGGCCCGTTCTCTAAATCTCGAAGCTGATAGGGGCTCTCTGAAGTGATCCCAATTCGTCGGTTAGTCACGTACGTCGAACGTGACCAACTGAAAGGGAACACGAAGCACAAGAAACATATCGGTGAGAATACTCGTTTAAACAGCATAGCACACCGGGACATTTGACTGCACAACACAGTTTTGACATTAAGTCAATAAGTCATTCAAGACAATAAGTATGAAACGGATGTGTGTAGTCTTAAAGGGTTAGTTCACCCAAAATTGAAAATAAAGTCAGTAATTACTCACCCTCTTGTTGTTCCAACCATGTAAGACCTTCGTTCATCTTCGGAACATAATTTAGTATATTTTTGATGAAATCTGAGAGCTGTCTCACTCCTCCATAGGCTTTCAGAGGGAATGAAACTTGATGGCCCATAATAGTAAGTAAAAACGTCATTTAAGGAGTCCAAATGACTACAGTGGCTCTGTATTAAGTCTATCATGTGACGAAAATACTTTTTGAGCGGAAAAACAACAAAAATAATGACTTTATCCCACTATTATTGTTGTTCAATTTGAGCCTCTGACGCCACGACGCATGCGCGAAAACGGCATTCTTCTTCTACTACTACTAATCTCAGTTTTCGCTACTACTAAAGTTTCATTCCCTCTGAAAGCCTATGGAGGAGACAGCTCTCAGATTTCATCAAAAATATACTAAATTATGTTCCGAAGATGAACGAAGGTCTTACATGGTTGGAACAACATGAGGGTGAGTAATTACTGACTTTATTTTCAATTTTGGGTGAACTAACCCTTTAAGGTTTCCAAACATAGTAATGAATGGATTTGGATGGATCATTGTGGTCTTTCTTTGTTTCACCCACTACTGCTGAGGTCCTGAGGAATTTGTATGGCAGTCACAGACCAGGACATTTGGGATTAGTCTCTAGATGGGTGAAGGGCAGAAACTGCATGTGAACGAATGAGAAGTCCTGTCCTTCCTGGGCTTGTTACCAGTGGTCTTCTTGCCCTCTAAGAGATGTCTGGCTGTTGTCTATCAGACCTGATTCAACTCATGAGATTATTAGTAGAGACTGCAAGACCTGAAATGGGTGAGTCAGATATAGGGAGACATACAAGGCTACATGCAGGGCTGGTGGTACTCCAGGGCAGGTTTGAGAACCACTGCTATATATAAATAACAAAGGCCTACGTGGAGCTAAACCGGATCGAACTTCCAAGCAATAAACATACCGCATAAGCTTAATTCGGATTCCAACATTAGGAATGCAACTTTATTTTTAATGAAGATCCAGCTCACGTGGTTAAGACATTGCACGTTTGTTCGCTTAATTTCACTGTGGAGAGACTGGATTTGCAGACAGGATGAGATTAAAAATGATGTTGTGCCTTCTGGATCCGACAGGAATGGTGAAATATGAGTAAAAAAAATTGTTTATATGTGTTAGTATTGCATTGTTACAGATTGTTTGATATCTACTGATAATGTGTATGTGTCTAACTAAACACAATTAGCGATAACTTACCACGCTGTCACAGGCTGGAGGATCCTTTGTATTTGAGGTGTTATTGGTTGGTTAATTTTCCTGCAATTCGGGATCAGACTAGAACATGTATGTCCCAGGGCTAATGTGTTTTCTAGTCAGGATACCAAAATGTATCACCAGCCTGCCCGATGGACTATCTTAAATAGTGAAATAACATTCCTTTCTTGATGTGTGTTATTCACTCTCTTGACTTGTTATTTGAAGGAAAAATACAATCGCGGAAGTTCTGAACATGCTGATTTTATCTGCAGTGAAGTTTTGCAGATTCTTGTACTTGTGTGTGTGTTAGTGATGTGGTTTGTGGTTATATCGACCGATCAGACGAGCCAAGTAATACAAAATAACATTCCAATGAATTGTAGGTGGATGCAAGATAATTCATTGTGTGTGTTTGATAAAGACATTTTGCGAGCCCATTGAGCGAATCCTTTCGGTTGCTGTTTTTCCACACGTTTTCAAAAAAATGTACTGACGGGGGAGCCGAAGCTCATTGTTATATGCAAAACTGTTATCCAATCATAGCAGTGGGCGTCTACTTCCAAGTCTTCAACGCTGCACCAGAGTCCTGCACGGGTGCGGGTGACCCGCGAATATTGCTGAAACGGGTGAAAAACATCCTACTGTGTCGGATACGGGTGCGGGCTGGGTCGGACAAGTGAGAAACACGGGTCTAAACACAGGTTTTATGTTCAACAGTCATGTGCAAACGAATATAGGCCTATATATAAAAATAATGCATGTATATTGTAGATGTGTTCCTAAAAATATGCATATACAAAAATATGCCTTGCCTGCATTTCAAGTTGATAAAATAATTTCAAATCCATATCAGTTTATTTGTGGCCACGTGGCACACGCGCGCCCCCTCCCAGAAGAATCACAACCGCGTGCACGCGATCTGCCTGCACTGCAGTCGTCAAGATGGATCATGAGGAGTTGAAGAAAAGATAGCCGCAAATGTCGAAATTCATCACTTAATTCTACGTTGCATTGATTCAACAAGGTGCTGAAATGGGGGCCATTTTAGTACAGTGAACTCATTGTCATGTTCAAGAAACCAATTTGAAATGATTCAAGCTTTGTGACATGGTGCATTATCCTGCTGGAAGTAGCCATCAGAGGATGGGTATATGGTGGTCATAAAGGGATGGACATGGTCAGAAACAATGCTCAGGTAGGCCGTGGCATTTAAACGATGCCCAATTGGCACTAAGGGGCCTAAAGTGTGCCAAGAAAACATCCCACACACAATTACACCACCACTACCAGCCTGCACAGTGGTAACAAGGCATGATGGATCCATGTTCTCATTCTGTTTACGCCAAATTCTGACTCTACCATCTGAATGTCTCAACAGAAATCGAGACTCATCAGACCAGGCAACATTTTTCCAGTCTTCAACTGTCCAATTTTGGTGAGCTCGTGCAAATTGTAGCCTCTTTTTCCTATTTGTAGTGGAGATGAGTGGTACCCGGTGGGGTCTTCTGCTGTTGTAGCCCATCCGCCTCAGGGTTGTGAGTGTTGTGGCTTCACAAATGCTTTGCTGTATACCTCGGTTGTAACGAGTGGTTATTTCAGTCAAAGTTGCTCTTCTATCAGCTTGAATCAGTCGGCCCATTCTCCTCTGACCTCTAGCATCAACAAGGCATTTTCGCCCACAGGACTGCCGGAAAACTGGATGTTTTTCCCTTTTCACACCATTCTTTGTAAACCCTATAAAATGTAGGTTGTGCGTGAAAATCTCAGTAACTGAGCAGATTGTGAAATACTCAGACCAGCCCAACAACCATGCCACGCTCCAAATTGCTTAAATCACCTTTCTTTCCCATTCTGACATTCAGTTTGGAGTTCAGGAGATTGTCTTGACCAGGACCACACCCCTAAATGCATTGAAGCAACTGCCATGTGATTGGTTGATTATAGGGGTGTAACGGATCACAGTTGATCCGTGATCCGTACGGATCATGACCCACGGTTCGGCACGCACGTGACCCGCGGATTTATTGCGTTTTTTTTTTTAACTTGTGGATTAATCTGAATTGTTTAGCGATCGCAGACTAAAAGACAATTTTTCTGCCGATATTGCTTTTTAAGTGATCTCGTTTAAACCTTTAAACTCGATGCTGAGTTTCAGAGAAACACATGTGTTCACGTGAACAGGGCATGTTAATCAGTCAACCGTGGCTAGCGGAGAAGTAGGAGACCTTGAAAAGCCTCCTGCATTGTTCAAATCACGTGTATGGGACCATTTTGGCTTCCCCGTAAAATATAATGATGAAGGAAGAAGGGTGGTGGACAAAACTCTAAGAGTATGGGCACTGTGGCACGAGAAAGCCGTATGAAAGTGGCGCATACATCGAGCATGGCACCTGCTGATGCCCGTTTCACACATACTCCGTTTGCAGTGGGTATGGGGTGCGTATTTTTTCCGTGCCCGGCTTCGGTCCGTCAGTGCGTTCCAGGAGCGTGTGGCCGTACAACAGCTGTGCTGATCGTTTCCGCACAGAGTCTATTTTTTGATGTGCTGGCGCTGAATTAAAGTGACAGCGCATCCGCATTAAAACAAACATGTATCGATGCGAAAATCTAGTAATTCCACCACAGATGCATATAATATAACGTCTACTCGGTTTTAAAGTAAACACATGGCTTTTTGCCTCGAGTAAAGCAAGGAAAACTGCCTTCAAGTAAACAAGGAGAAATAATGGAGCACCTGTCCTTTCTTGGAGGTGGAAAAACAAAGTTCTTTATGACCTGCAGGATTTCTTGTAAAAAAAATTAAAAACGAAAGAAAAGCATAAGTTTTAATTTAAAATGTTTGTTATTTTAACATAGTCTATTGTCTGTTTTGCACTTTGCATGAGCAACGTAATATTTACATCCAAAGTAGGTATTAGGCCATATAAATATAAAGTAATGAATTCAATAAAATGTTGTTTAAGTGTAGTGCGTTTAAACATGATATCTATAAAATAGTGTATAGGCCTACAAAGAGAATTGCAATGCTGACAAGTGTGAGAGGTCTACTCTCTCCCTGAGAATGTTGACATCCTAATCTTTAAAAAAAAAAAAAAAAAAACCTCAGGCCCATTTTCATGTCTCAGGTTGTTTTTATCCAAATTTGATTTATTCAGATGGTTATTTTTTTTATTTTTTTTAACACCAAAAGTTCCTTGTTAACTTATAAACCATATAGGTTATGTTAACACCAAAAGTTTTCATGTAATAAATGGAAAGCAAATAAAAATAGTCTCCTCCCCCTTTTATTCTGATCCGAAAAATTATCCGATCCGTGACTCATGATCCGAAGTCGATCCGAACCGCGAGTTTTGTGATCCGTTGCACCACTAGTTGATTAGATAATTGCATTAATGAGAAATTGAATGTGTGTTCCTAATAATCCTTTAGGTGAGTGTACGTTATTAGTATTATGTTTACTGAGCAGTGCAGGACTCTGCGCCGCACACCAATTAAAACAGATCGTTCCAGGAGCTAGGCTCAAAACCAGGGTAGCAAATAGCCTAGTACTTATTAAGTTGGCTTGAAAGAGCCAACTTACTGATATTGTACTTAAACTTATTTTTAAGTGCTTATTATTATTCTTTTTAGACAAAAAAACTAATTGCTACTCCTCCTAGACTGTTCAAGCTACATCCACCAAACTCAGACTTGACCTTCAAACTGTTCTGACTCGGGTTGCCTTATCTTTTCAGACTGATTCGACTTATGGTTTTCCTAAAAATGCTGATTAAAACTCTGAAAAATCCCATAAACTTTCATTGACGGAATGTTCAGATGAGCCAAGACTATTCAAACTCCAGAGGCTCATTAGACTAAATCAAGCTGCCATTCTATGAACTATTTCTAAACCACTGAGACTTAAACTTCCATTCTATCTAATATATCACTCTATCTATCACTCTATCACTCATCTATCTATCTATCTATCTATCTATCTATCTATCTATCTATCTATCTATCTATCTATCTATCTATCTATCTATCTATCTATCTATCTATCTATCCATATCTATCTAAACTACTAACTAAAACTATTTCAAACTTTTAACTTTTCAAATTATTTCAAACTTTTCAAACTATTTCAAACTTTCTGGTCTAGCTTTTTCAAGCCAACTTAAAGTTTGTCTACAAACTTTTTTATCTAGTTCATTATGATGTTTTTGAATGTAAAAAAAAAACGTTGAACCTCAGACAGCAGTATAAAGAAATAAAAAGAGCCAGTTCATGACCCCTTTAACACAGATATACCTTGATACACTATCATTCAAAAGTCTGGAGTAAGATAAATAAATATATTAAAAAAGAATAAAATAAATAAATAAACACAATTAAAGGGTTCCTATTATGCTTTTTACACATTATACTTTCTTTAGTGTGTTGAGTTGAGCATGAAAAGGACTGCAAAGGTAAGCACAAAATCACTCCAAAGGAAGTTATTCTCGTTTCTGAACTCCCTGAAATGCCTTGATAGTAATCTTGAATTCCCTTTCGAGGGAACTCTCACTGCGTCGGAACGACAATTTGGGGATGCTCCCTAAGCATCAGCGAATCTGAAGTCTGAATAGAAACTAAACCAATCCGATTGGCGTGCGTGATGACGTCACTGTGACGGCATACCCGGAAGTATAAAAGGGGAGCCGGCGCATAGAAACGGCAGTTATTGCTTTTCAGCATAGCGCTCTGTGTCAAAGTGTCTGTCTATTTACTGTTGTTTTGTCAAACCAAGAAAGTGTGTGAGAAAGTATGGAGAGTGTGAGAGAGTTCAAGCAATGTGTGCATCCGTGTCCCCGCTATATTTCTGGCTCGGATGCATACCTGCTTTGTGTGCATTGTCTGGGTGTGGAGCATGCTCGGGCGGCTCTCGAGGGAGCCTGTCAACATTGCGAGCTGCTCCCACTCAGGCTGCTCCGCTCTCGGCTGGCCGTGTTTGATGAGGCCGGCCAGCCTCGTGAGCCCCATGGTTCTGGACCCGAGGTCGCTGAGGCGGCTCGGCGTCGCAGATCATGGGGTTCACAACGGGATTTGTCAGAAGGTTTTGGGACTTCTGCGGCACTTTCCCAATCCTCTTCTGACAGTTCCGTGGATCTTCCTCCCCGTGTGGAAGCCCGCGCTGCGGCTTCTTCCCCCGGGGTCGAGGATCTGATGCTCATCCTCTCCGGTTCCGAGGAGCCGGACGAGGGTGGCATCGGGGCGGGTGGAGAAGCAGGAAGTGTTTCATCGCTTCATCCACCCGCCCAAGAGGAGCTGGTTGAGGTGTTAACCCGTGCGGTGGCCAAGTTAAGTCACAGGAAGTGTTGGAAGTTCAGCCACCCAGTAGGCTGGATGACCGGTTTCTTTCTCGCCGGGGCTTGCCATTCTTCCCGGATCTACACACCGAGGTGTGTAACCCTGGAAGAAACCCTGGAAGAAACCCTATTCCTTGCGTGTTTCCAATCCTCCAGAAATCCTGGAAGAAACCCTATTCCTTGCGTGTTTCCAATCCTCCAGTCTTGGATTATTCCAATGTGCTGGGGGCACGCGAGGCGGGTTATGGGTCGATGCCTCGGGTGGAGTGAGCTATCTTTCGCCCGACTCTGCATCGTCCCTCAAAGCCCCGGCACTGCCCACCAAACCCTGTCGGGATACCTCATCTTTGGTGGGCAAGGCTTATATGGCGGCTGGGCGGGCTGGTAGTTCCCTGCACACATTATCCATCCTGCAGGCCTGCCAGACTGACCTCCTCAAAGAGCTTGATGAGGGCGAGGGTCCCTCTCCGGAGGATATTTTAGAATTGAGGAAGGCTGCAGATTTGTCTCTCCGCATCACCAAGGAGACGGCCCGTGCTATCGGCCGCTCCATGGTGTCCATGGTGACTGTGGAGAGGCATCTCTGGCTGAATTTGTTGGGGATGAAGGAGAAGGATAAAACCTTTCTCCTAGACTCCCCGATTTTGCCTTCGGGTCTTTTTTGTGGCGCGGTTGAGACCGTCATCGCCAAATACCAGGAGGCGAAAAATCAGTCAGCAGCCTTCCGTCAATTCGTCCCTCGCCGCTCAGAGCCGGGGAAGGCGGCCCCTAGGGGGCAGCCTCAGCCGTCTACCAGCTCCTCGCACCGGCAGGTGCAGAAGGAGAGCGTCGCCTCTAGAGCCCCTCCTCCGGGAGCTTGGCAACAGAGGCGGCGCTCTCTCCAGCAATCTCACCAGCGGCCTTCCGCTCCTAGAGGCGATCTGAGGAGCGTACTTCAGGTGCGGAAGGCTGCTGGGAAGAAGTCCTAGCTGCGGCAGGACTTCTAAGAGCGGTCCCCCCCGCAGAAGGGCAACCGAGGTTGCTTCTTCTGCGGCGCTCTGGGGAAATCGATGTGGTAATCCCGCCGTCTATGACGCTTCGGGCCACATCGATTTCCCGCGGACGCATGCTGCTCCAGCCGCCTCTGGAAAGACCTGCGGCTGGGCAGCTCGCACGTCTGCACACAGAGAATCGTTCCCAACCACTTCCTGCCGGTCATCCGCTTCAGGGGGTTGGGGACGAGGCTTGTGTAATACCCGACGAGAGGCTGGTTCCCTTAGTAGATTATCTCGGCGCATGGAAATGCCTTCTGAATATTTATACATAGGTCTTGCGTACTGCAGGAAAGGGTTACAGGCTGCAGTTCGGTCACCCTCCTCCAGGGTTCAGGGGGTTGAACTGGACCGCAGTGGTACCAGAGAGGGTTCGGGTAATGGAACTAGAAGTAAAATCCTTGCTGGCGAAGGAAGCCATAGAGTGCGTTCCTCCGCCGGAGAGGGAGTCTGGGTTCTACAGCCGGTACTTTATAGTTCCCAAAAAGGACGGAGGGTTGCGTCCGATTATAGACCTGAGGTATTTGAATCGGTCTCTGAGGAGATTCAGATTCAAAATGCTCACGGTTCCCATCATCGTGAGTCAGATCCAGCCCGAGGACTGGTTCGTCACGATAGATCTAAAGGTCGCATACTTCCATATCTCCATCCTTCCATGTCACAGGAAGTTCTTGAGGTTCGCTTTCGGGGGCGAGGCGTACCAATATCGAGTGCTTCCCTTCGGTCTGGCTCTTTCCCCACGCACATTCACGAAGTGCATGGATGCAGCTCTGGCTCCATTGAGACTTCAGGGCATCCGTGTGCTGAATTATATCGACGACTGGCTCATATTTGCCCAGTCATACGAGATGGCAGTTCGGCATCGAGATGTCGTTCTGGCCCACATAAGGTGCTTGGGGCTGAGACGCAACACAGTGAAGAGTGTGTTGACGCCGTCCTGGAGGACTACGTTCCTAGGGATCGTATGGGACTCGACGACGATGCGGGCATAATTGTCTCCCGCGATGGTCTCAGGAATAAGGTTAGGCCACAGCATCACTGTGAAGCACTTTCAGAGAGTGCTGGGGCACATGGCAGCAGCGTCCAATGTGATACCTTTTGGTCTGCTGCACATGAGACCCCTACAGTGGTGGCTGAAAACCAAGGGAATTTCCCCCAGAGGGAATCCTTTCCGTATGATCAGGGTAACGCGCAGATGCCTTCGTTCCCTAGTCATATGGATGAAACCTTGGTTTCTGTCCCAGGGGCCAGTGTTGGGAGCGTCCTGTTGCCGGAAATCCGTTTCAACAGACGCCTCCCTCACTGGTTGGGGCGCGGTCATGGATGGCCGCTTTGCGAGGGGCCCGTGGGAGGGCCGTCATTCCTCCTGGCACATAAATTGCCTGGAGATGATGGCGGTCTACAAAGCTCTCAGGAGCTTTTTCCCGGACCTCCGTGGCCAACATATCCTGGTACGAACAGACAATACAGCTGTTGTAGCGTACCTCAATCGTCAGGCGCCCTCTATGCAGACTGGTGCATCAAATTCTCCTGTGGTCCCAAGGGAAACTGTTGTCCATCAGGGCAATGTATGTCCCGGGGGTCCAAAATCAGGGAGCAGACATCCTGTCGAGACAGGGGCTGAGGCCCAGGGAGTGGCGACTCCACCCAGAGGTGGTGGAGGCCATGTGCGAGAGGTTCGGCCCAGTGGAAGTGGACTGTCCACTGTGGTGTTCCCTCACGCATCCGGCCCCGCTGGGGTTGGATGCCATGGTTCAGACGTGGCCGAGGCTGCGTCTGTACGCATTTCCCCCGATTGCTCTGCTCCCGGGAGTCCTGGAGATGGTCCGTCAACAGGGGGTCAGCCTACTTTTGGTAGCACCCCGTTGGCCGACGCAAGTTTGGTTCTCGGATATCATAGCTCTGCTGGCAGGTCATCCGTGGCAGATTCCTCAGAGGAGGGATCTCCTATCTCAGGCGGGGGGCACAATTTTCCACCCCCGGCCAGAGGTCTGGAACCTTTGGGTCTGGCCCCTGAGGGCCTGTCAGCAGAGGTGGTAGAGACCTTACTCAGTTCCAGGGCTCCGTCTACGAGGAGACTGTACAGCCTCAAGTGGAATGTGTTTGCCACTTGGTGCAGGGAGCGTGAGGTGGACCCAGTTAACTGCCCGGTGGCTTCAGTGCTGAAGTTCCTCCAAGATTGCTTCTCTGCGGGTCTAACCCCGTCCACACTCAAGGTGTACGTGGCTGCCATTACGGCTTTCCACGCTCCTATGGGTGAGGGGCCTTTGGGTAGGCACCAGTTGGTTGTACAGTTCCTCCGTGGGGCTCGGAGGATGAGGCCTGCGGCTCGTTCCAGAGTTCCAACCTGGGATCTGGCGGTGGTTCTCGAAGGGCTGGCTGAGGCCCCCTTTGAGCCATTGGAGTCGGCGGAACCAAAGAACCTGACCCTGAAGGTGGCTTTTCTCCTGGCGATTACATCGCTAAAGAGAGTGGGGGACCTCCAGGCCTTGGCGATAACGCCGACTTGCCTGGAGTTCGCCCCTGGGGGAGTAAAGGCCATCCTACACCCTAGGGCGGGCTACGTGCCCAAAGTTCCATCAAGGGCGGCCAGGTCTTTGGTTCTTCAGGCATTTCATCCTCCGCCTCACGTGACGGCGGAAGAAGGGAGGCTTCACCTGCTCTACCCAGTTAGGGCTCTCAGAGTATATCTGGAAAAGTCTGCGCAGTGGAGGAGATCTCAACAGCTGTTGGTGTGTTTTGGTTCACCCAAGAAAGGGTTGCCTGCATCTACCCAGACAATCAGTAACTGGATTGTCCAGGCGATAACCGCGGCTTATCAGGTGCGCAATTTGCCTTCACCTATGGCCGTGAGGGCTCATTCCACCAGAGGCATGGCCTCTTCGGTGGCCCTCCTTTCTGGGGTCCCCATGCAGGATATCTGCGAGGCGGCTGGGTGGGCTACCCCACACACCTTTATCAGGTTTTATAGCCTGCATCTCCCTACTGCGCCTGGCGCTGAGTACTCCAGCCCTAGTTGTGCCCGGTCTCTGGCTTCACACTAGGGCAGGCGCTACCCTCGTGTGGGCTAGTGGGTACTCGTTCCCCAAATTGTCGTTCCAACACAGTGAGAGTTCCCTCGAAAGGGAACGGCTCGGGTTATGTATATAACCCTTGTTCCCTGAGAAGGGAACGAGCACTGCGTCGCGTCACCACACCTCGGCACGCCTGGAGCGCATGCTTCAGAGCAATAGCTGCCGTTTCTATGCGCCGGCTCCCCTTTTATACTTCCGGGTATGCCGTCATAGTGACGTCATCACGCACGCTAATCGGATTGGTTTAATTTCTATTTAGACTCAGGGAGCATCCCAAAATTGTCGTTCCGACGCAGTGCTCGTTCCCTTCTCAGGGAACAAGGGTTATATACATAACCCGAGCCGTTTTCTTCTGGTCACAACCCAGCACAACCCAGCAGGCACCGGATGTCAATATGACATCAGATTGACGTTGAACCCCAACGTCGGACAGACATTGCATTTTGGTTGAATATGAAAATCGGATTGACGTCAGAACCCAACGTCAGATTGATGGTAGGGTTCTGACGTCAACCCGATTTTCATTTTCAACCAAAATGCAATTTCTGTCCAACGTTGGATGTTGACATCAATCTGACGATGGGTTCTGACGTCAAATACGATTTTCATTTTCAACCAAAATGCATTGTCCGTCCAACGTTGGAGGTTGACATCAATCTGACAATGGGTTCTGAACTCAACACCAGATTGACATCAACCTTCAACGTTGGACAGACGTTGTATTACATTCATATTGAAACCGGCCATTATCTCATTTGTCATCAGTCTGTGGATATAAAAGGAAAAGGATTTAAATATCCAAATAATTAATAATACATAATACATTATGAACCGGTTGTCATAGTTTTTGTCAGGTTCGCCGTATCTAATGCAGATGTCACAATGGTTCTACTCTGGTGCTAGATTGATATTTTGAAGAATGTTTGTAACCAAGCATATTCAAGCAACCATTGACTACCATAGTATTTTTTACTATGGTAGTCAATGGTCGCTTGGATCTGCTTGGTTACAAACATTCTTCAAAATATATTTTGTGTTCAGCAGAACAAAGAAACTCATGCAGGTTTGGAACAACTTGACTTGGGTGAGCAATTGAGTAAATGTGTTCTGCATTAAACCAATATGAGGGCAGTTTGTCCCAAATTTGAGCCTTTCACAATTGAAAATGATTTATTGGAATTAACTTGAGCTTGAAATTATCTATTGAATTTCATTCAGCTTTGTATATGCAGTGTTTCCCCTACCATTGTTTGGTGGTGCGGATTTGCACATTTTTAAAGGTCCCATGGCATGAAATGTTCATTTTATGAGTTTTTTCAATATTAATATGAGTTCCCCTTGCCTGAATATTGTCCCCAAGTGGCTAGAAATTTTGATCGGTGTAAACCGAGTTCTGGCTGTCTTTCTCTGCCTTTGAGAAAATGACAGCTCAGACGAGCTGATCTTGAATTGTCCTGTTACGACGTCATAACAGGAACGGTTACCATCCTTTCCTCCGCCCAGAGAATTTGGCACGCCCATGCGAGCGCCATATTTGTTTGTCCTCGAGAGATCATGGCTTGTGAACGAGTGAATGCTGGCAGTTTCTCAGTGTTTGGATGTACAAATGAAGTTTTTTTTCAGTTCCTTCTGATCTGTGATCAAATCAAAATCAAATCAAATCAAATCACTTTATTTGTCACTCTACATATGCACAAGTGCAACAGCAGGTGAAATTCTTAGGTGCAGTTCCGAGCAACATAGTAGTCATGACATGACATGTACAACATTTAAGCAGCATCAGATTACACATCTGATGCGCACACAATTACTCACAGCACAGTAAACTCTACAATAAACAATAAATAATTTACACAATGTGAGTGTAGTTCTCACAGCTTTAAACAATATACACATACTTACAATATACATATACTTTAAACAATATACACTAAACATACACTAAACAATATACATTACGCTATAATAATAATAATAATATACAATGTATAGTATAAAATATTATTCACAGATTGAAAAATTGAAATCCAAAGTGCAATAGGTGCTATATGATAAATAAATGTGTATATAATGTGTGTGTATCTACAGTGGGTTGTGCGGAGTGATATTCTGTCCAGTGTGTGTTATGATCCTGATGGATCAGGAGTTAAGTAGTCTGATTGCTTGTGGGAAGAAGCTGTTCTGGAGTCGGCTGGTGCGTGTTCTGATGCTGCGGTACCGTCTGCCTGATGGCAGCAGTGAGAGCAGCCCATGGTTCGGGTGGCTAGAGTCTCTGATGATCCTCTGAGCTCTCTTCACACACCGCCTGGCGTAAATGTCCTGGAGGGAGGGAAGCTCACCTCCGATGATGCAGCTGGCCGTGCGCACTACCCTTTGCAGGGCCTTGCGGCTGCGGGCGGTACTGTTGCCGTACCAGGTGGTGATGCAGCCAGTCAGCAGGCTCTCTATGGTGCAGGTGTAGAAGCGTGTGAGGATGTGGCGGTTCATTCCAAACCTCCTCAGCCGTCGCAGGAAGAAAAGGCGCTGATGAGCCTTCTTCACAACGGCCTCGGAGTGGACGGACCATGAGAGTTCCTCTGTGATGTGGACACCGAGGAACTTGAAGCTGCTGACTCTCTCCACCGGTGCTCCATTGATGGTGATGGGGCGGTGTTCTCTCTCGTTCCTCCTGAAGTCGACCACCAGCTCCTTGGTCTTGCTGACGTTGAGGGAGAGGTTGTGCTCCTGACACCACCGTGTCAGAGTGTGCACCTCCTCTCTGTAGGCCGTTTCATCATTGTCGGTGATAAGACCTACCACCGTCGTATCGTCAGCAAACTTGATGATGGTGTTGGAGCTGTGGGTTGCCACACAGTCATGTGTGTACAAAGAGTACAGGAGTGGGCTGAGAACACAACCCTGAGGGGCTCCAGTGTTGAGAGTCAGTGATGAGGAGATGTTACTGCCCATTCTGACCACCTGGCGTCTGTTTGACAGGAAGTCCAGGATCCAGCTGCATAACAGGCTGTTTAAGCCTAGAGCCCGGAGTTTCCCGTCAAGTATGGAGGGCACAATGGTGTTGAATGCTGAGCTGTAGTCCACAAACAGCATTCTCACATACGTGTTCCTCTTTTCCAGGTGGGAGAGAGCAGTGTGTATAGTGGATGAAATGGCATCGTCAGTGGAGCGGTTTGTGCGGTATGCAAACTGCAGTGGGTCCAGTGAGGGGGGGAGAACAGAGCAGATGTGGTTTCTGACTAGTCTCTCAAAGCATTTACTGATGATGGGGGTCAGAGCAACAGGACGCCAGTCGTTTAAGCAGGTGGTTTTTGACTGCTTAGGTACAGGCACAATGGTGGACGTTTTGAAGCATGTGGGGACCACAGACAGGGAGAGGGACAGGTTAAAAATGTCCGTGAAGACTCCAGCCAGTTGGTGCGCGCACGCTCTGATCACACGGCCGGGAATGCCGTCTGGACCCGCAGCTTTACGGACGTTCACCCGCCGGAAGGATCGGGTTACATCCGCTACAGATACAGAGAGTGCACTAACCTCTGTATCTTCAGCCGCGAGCGCTCTCTCCGCGAGGGCGGTGTTAGTTCCCTCAAAGCGAGCATAGAAGGTGTTTAGCTCGTCCGGGAGAGAGGCAGCGGTGTTCACGGTGGAGTTTGTGTTCCCTTTATAGTCCGTGATGGTGTTAATTCCCCTCCACATGCTTCTGGAGTCGGTGGTGTTGAACTGTCCTTCAATCTTGTCCCTGTACTGCCGTTTTGCTGCTCTGATGGTTTTCCGGAGGGCATAACTTGCTTGTTTATGCTCCTCCGCGTTACCGGAGTTAAAAGTGAAGGTCCGCGCATTGAGTGCCGCGCGAACATCCCCATTTAGCCACGGCTTCTGGTTAGGATACAGCCGAATTGTTTTGGTCGGAACAACGTCATCTACGCACTTCCTGATGAAACACGTTACGCTATCAGCGTAAACCTCGATGTCGTCATCAGAGGCCGACCGGAACATCTCCCAGTCCGCGTGATCAAAACAGTCCTGTAGCATAGAATCTGATTGATCCGACCAGCACTGGATGGTTCTGAGGGCGGGTGCTTCCTGTTTGAGTCTTTGCCTATATGCGGGCAAAAGGAGGATGGAAGCGTGATCCGATTTGCCAAATGGTGGGCGCGGGAGGGACTTGTAACAATCCTTGAAGGGGGAGTAGCAGTGATCTAAGACGCGGTTCCCTCGCGTGTTGAAGTTAACATGTTGGTGGTATTTGGGTGCGATGCGCTTGAAGTTGGCTTTGTTAAAGTCTCCGGTCACAATAAACGCGGCCTCAGGATGCGCGGTTTCCTGCTCACTCACTGTCCTATACAGTTCCTTTAGTGCCCGGTCTGTGTCGGCTTGTGGGGGAATATACACAGCTGTGATGATGACCGCGGTGAATTCCCTCGGTAGCCAGAATGGTCGGCACAGAACCATGAGAAGTTCCAGATCAGGAGAACAGAAAGACTTGATAGAATGTACGTTCCTCTGATCACACCAGGATCGGTTGATCATAAAACATACACCCCGCCTTTGCTTTTCCCGGAGAGATCTTTTTCTCTGTCCATTCGATGCACAGAGAACCCCGTGGTTTCGATGGCCGAATCTGGAATCTCAGCGGACATCCAAGTTTCTGTAAGGCAGATAATGCAGCAGTCCCTCGTGTCTCGCTGGAAAGAGATCCGCGCTCTCAGCTCGCAGAGTTTATTGTCCAGAGACTGAACATTTGCCAGTAAAATACTGGGGAGCGGGGGTCGGTTTGCGCGGCGTCTTAATCTGATGAGCACGCCGGCTCTGCTTCCCCTTCTCCGGCCGCGTTTGCGTGGTCGGGCCGTCCAGACAAAGAGCTCCGCTGCTGTGTTTGTAAACGGCGGTTCGTCACTGAAGAATTTAAAGTCCGGTTTTCGGTGTGCGATTGCCGAACCAATGTCCAAAAGTGTCTGTCTGTCGTACGTAGTAAGGCAGACAACATCCAAGACAAAAAACACAAAAACTATAAACAGAACAAACAAAAAACTACAATGTTTCAGCAGAGCTTGCGACGTTGCGGCCATGATCAGTGATTTCTGATGTGTAACTTTATTATTCGTGCACACGCTGCGGCTTCTCTCTCTCCCGACAGAACGGTGTTTTCTATCTTGTGAACCAGTGTTTTTGTACGTCCTCGTCGCAGTCGTGAGTTTACATTTACATTTACATTTATGCATTTAGCAGACGCTTTTATCCAAAGCGACTTACAACTTGGGGGTACATGAAGCGATTGGTCATGAAGAGTCGAGAAGCGCAATAAGAGCCTGAAATCCTGAGACCGTGTACATTGCTCAGTGTAGCACAGGCTAGAGTAGGGAGGGAAGAGTTTTTTTTTTATGAGGTTAAGTGCTCACGGAAGAGCTGAGTTTTAAGTTGACTTTTGAATGATGTCAATGATTCTGCGTTTCGGATGTTGTTGGGAAGATCATTCCACCAGCTGGGAACGTTGAATGAAAATGTTCTGGAAAGGGATTTTTTCCCCCTCTGGGATGGTACCACAAGCCGTCGTTCCTTTGCTGAGCGAAGGCTTCTGGTGGGGGTGTGGATTTGTAGAATGGAGTCAAAGTAAGCAGGAGCTGAGTGCGTGGTGGCTCTGTATGCAAGCGTCAGCGCCTTAAACTTGATGCGAGCAGCGAGTGGTAGCCAGTGCAGGGAGATGAAGAGAGGTGTGACGTGGGTCCTTTTGGGCTCGTTGAAGACAAGACATTCTGACTGACTTTGATGGGGAAATCAAGGATGTACCTAACTGGATGGTGAAGTCATGTTGTATGGTGGGACTGGCGGGGAAGATGAGAAACTCAGTCTTTGCCAGGTTGAGCTGCAGGTGATGTTTTCTCATCCATGCAGAGATGTCAGCCAGACAGCTGGAGATTTGTGCAGCTACTGTGGGGTCGTCTGGGTGAAATGAAAGGTAGAGCTGAGTTTCTGCTCAACATCGGCAGAGCTACAACCTCACGCACGCCGAAGCTCGGGCTGCACTGACTGGTCGGCCTTCAACATCACCGACCCCTAGTACTGCATCTCGCCCATAGCGG
Organism: Romanogobio albipinnatus; assembly: GCA_023566225.1. NCBI lineage: Eukaryota > Metazoa > Chordata > Actinopteri > Cypriniformes > Gobionidae > Romanogobio > Romanogobio albipinnatus. The sequence goes on along the minus strand of CM042256.1, from coordinate 19,698,465 downwards.
AGGCGCCTCATTCGACAAATACTAACAATATAAGTACACCTCAGAATACATTATAAAATAAAAAACAACAAAAACAACAAAATATCAACGTCAGCTGATGTTGGTATTGGACGTCAAATTAACGTTGGCATTAAACGTTCGGCTGACGTTGAATTTTGGTCACCTGACGTCGCACTCAAAATGTAACCAAATATCAACTTCTTATGACGTTGTGTGCCCTCTGGGAATATTCCTCATTTAAATAATTCCCATCAGAGGCATACACAAAAAAGGGGGTGAGGCCTGGTTGAGTTGCATCAGTAGTGTATTGAGCGTTACTGACAGACTGGGGAGGGAGGTGCTGCAACAAATGTAAAATATGTGAAAACAAATAACTTTTATATATATATATATATATATGTATATATATATATATATATATATATATTTAACCCTTAAGTGCATACCTCGGGTCTTTAGCGACCCGAGACGTCATTCACTACCCTCCTTCTCATTCATTTTTTAAAGTTAGACATCAACCTTCTTAGTATTCCTCAATCAATCATTTTAAACAAGAAAAAAATTATACAATTATAATTGAATGCCTTTTTTTCCACTGGTTTTTTGTCAAAATTGTATAGGGTCGCTAACGGTATAGGGTCTCCTTTTCTCTGTGTTTGTGAGATTGTGTGGAGGCGTGGTCACTGATTACGGTGATCATCACCTCCACCTGCTGCACTCAATCACCAGGCTTTATATGCAGGTCTCTCACCCACTCTCATTGTCAGATCGTTTCAGGCTTCCCTCGTGTGTGTTTGTCGGCTTGTGTTCCTGCTCCCTCTGTGTGTGATCTCCGTTCTGGTTCCTGGATTCTGCTCTGCCGTGTTGCCCGCTGCGTCCCTGCTTCGCTGCCTGTCTGGGATTGTCTGCCTGCATTTATCTGCCTGGGAGTGCTTGCCTGCACCTGCCACTCTGCTGGGATCTGCCTGACCTTGCTCTATGACTTTGTTATCGACGTCTGTCTCAGACATTCTGAAATAAATGAGTATTTTCTACAATGCTATTGGATCCTCCTGTCGCTCATTCGCAGCCGTAATACCCGAGGTGTGTAAGATTGTACGCAATTTTTTATCTGCACAATAATAAATGAATCTATAATGACGAAATGAGTGCAATTCACCTTTATGTCTGATACACAATGATGAAGTGACGTTTAACTCATATTTACCTCAGACAGAAAACAAAACAATAATATCTATATAATCTGATAAACTTGAAATGGCTCAGCGATTTACTGCAGAGACAGTACTGAATGCAATCAAATATTAGAGTCACTGTCACTTGATGATGGATCTGGTGAAGCTGTCAGTGGTCAAAATATTTATTTTGAAGACGTTGAAAATGAGTTTTGAGGATATGCGTGAGATCGCGAATATGAGGGAAATAAGACGAGGACAGTGATGATGGTATAAAACATCTGCTCAAACTGAACCCTTCCAAGCTCCAAAAGGTAACGAAATATGTTTTATTTTATTCTTCTGTAATTGTTACTCTAATATCAGGAGTTTTATAGATTATCGCGACAGGTATAGATCTATCCATGTTAGATATAGATCCGGGTCGCTAAAGACCCGAATATGTAAGAATGTTTGGCAAAACAGTCATGCATTTAAGGGATATACATATATATATATATATATATATATATATATATATATATATATATATATATATATATATATATATATATATATACACACACACACACACACTTATATTATATTCTGCATTTTATGTCCAATTGAAGGAAAGTGGCTGAAACTCCAAGAGGAACAACTTCCTCTGAAGGTGCCACATGGCGGGATTATTCCACTTAACACTCTTAAAGACTCAGACTTAAAGTCTCATTGCTCCACAATCTGCATAATGTTGTTAAGCTTTTAAGATTTATTTAGAGTGAACATTAATCGATTCTCAGACCCAATTATGCTCTGCGAAGCTTCCAGACAGAAAATAAAATTAACTAAATAATTTGTCTTACTGAAATGTTCGGGACAGTTGTAAAATTTCCCCTTCCATTTTGGCAAAGCTGCAGTATTAGTTTCACAAGAGCTGGAAAAGCAGGTCTTAGTGCTGATTTGTTATTTATTTATTTATTTATTTATTTATTTTATAATGTGCCCATGCTTGTTATTGTGTTTACTCGTTGAGCATTTCAGTAAAAATATTTGATCAGCTGTTCTTTTATCTAAAATGTAGGACTGATGATACGTTGAGGTATAATTTCCAATTTGAACATTTCATTTGTATAAGTGTATGCATATACACTGAACACAATTATAAACTTAACACTTTAGTTTTTGCCCCCATTTTTCATGAGTTGAACTCAAAGATCTAAGACTTTTTATATGTACACAAAAGGCCTATTTCTCTCAAATATTGTTCACAAATCTGTCTAAATCTGTGTTAGTGAGCACTTCTCCTTTCCCGAGATATTCCGTCACACCTCACAGGTGTGGCATATCAAGATGCTGATTAGACAGCATGATTATTGGACTCACATCATTTCTCCATGCATGCTGCCCTCCCGTTATGGCTGTATCTGCTTGACTGATCCGGTTCTCGGAGACTGCATTTTAAAGGTATGTTTATGAACCTGCATGGGTTGACCGCCGCTATACTTTACAGGTATACATTGATTTTATTAATCCTGTTTAAGTTTGAAGTTTAAACAATTTCATTGCAGATGGTGTAAACACAGACCGGCTGTGTCTTATGAGTGTTTAGCTTCCTTGCGTGGGGCTGCGTGGTATTATCGCCCAAGGACGCTGTTTGCTTGCCTAATTAGTTGTTTCGTTTGTTTGGTTCATATTCAATGAGCTACATGTTGCTTGGTTGAGCCACACATTGCTTTATTGAGTTAATAGTTGTTTTATCTGATTGTTTTTGTTTTGAGTTAATATTCGCCTTGTTTATCTGACTTTATTTTGCTTGTTTTGTGTTCATTGAACTTCCGTTGAAGATTTAATCTTGATTCTTTTATTTTTCTTTGTTTATTTAAGCTTTTTTAGTGTATGTATGTATGTATGTATGTATGTTATGCTTTCAAATTTATTTGCTGTACCTGGAAAATGTATGCCTCTTTGAACATCCAGTTGTGGAGGATTTTATTAGCATGTTTTCTTAATGGTTTGAGTATTGGGAGTATTGGGACAACTAGCGGTCCACTCTCTGATGTTGGAATTGTGAATGGGCAACCATCAGCCGGTAAGTACTACTTGGTAGAGAATGGTACAATAGTGCTATGGCACTCCACTCTCTCAGTGGCCCCTCCGGTACGAGAGGTAATAGTTGGATGACATCACGTTGCTGCAAAACCTCTAGGGAAACGCTATACCCAATGACATGTAATGTCATCCAACTATTACCTCTCGTACCGGAGGGGCCACTGAGAGCGGCAGTGGAGCGCTATAGCACTATTGTACCATTCTCCACCAAGTAGTACTTGTTGGCTGATGGTTGCCCATTCACAATTACAACATCATAGAGTGGGCCGCTAGTTGTCCCAATACACCCAATACTCAAACCATTAGGAAAACATGCTAATAAAATCCTCCACTATGCACTTATTACCTCAGGTATAGACTGGATTGGTGACAACTGAAAGACACAGAAGTTGAAAAGCTCATTCTTCTTACTGTACTGCCAATCAATTTGTTTTGTGTGTGCTTTGAGATATATTTTTATATATTTTAGATATATATATTTCTGCCAGAAAGACTCGGGAGAATAAATACTGTGACAATTATCCATTTATTAACAACCCAGCAAGCAATAAAGTATATTGGCATAGGCCCCGTCCGTAGCTCGCAATCTGAGGGTCCGGACTCTGCATATCCTGCCTGAAGACGAAGGCAGAGGCGCAGCCGACCCCCCCGTGAGGTATGGAAGGGACCATCCTGGTGGTGGTGGGGTGGATGTAGGGAAGGATTTGACTTGGAGGTGGTGGGGAGGATGGCGGTGAATTGGAGCGTCAGCATCTGCGAACTCAGACATGTGTAAGTACCGATCTTTTATACCCAGGTATTTAGCATGTGATTGGATAGATAAAATTAAAGTGACATGACAATTAAGTCTTCCTGGCAGAACTTACGCTAAAGCTTCCATATATTTTTTTTTTTTTTTTTTTTTTTTACATTAAATGCTAACGAAGAATTTTTAATCTTGTATGATGAGAAGTCTAAAAACCTAGATTAGCATTCTTGCCCTGGCTTTTGCTGAAGTAGCATAGTCTGCTTTTGCTGTTGTTACATTAGCTGCATCATTGCACTTTGCCTTTGTGAGTCTTGTAGATTTTTCTATAGAGAAATAAATCTTCTCTTCATATCACTCTTTAAAAAATGCTTCCAAAAGGTTTTTTTTTTTTTTTTTTACAACGATGCCATAGTAGAACCATTTTGGGTTCTAGAAAGATTATTTACTATAAATACGATGATGCATTTTCCTTAGACAGAAGCCAAAAATAAGTAAATACTTAATAGCCCAATTTACGCATAAATGCACATATATTACTTTTTACTTTTTTTTTACTTAATTTCACCATAAAAAAAAAGCTAAACTGGCTATAATACAAAAGTAGAATTTTCACATGATTGAACAAAAAAAAGTGTACTTGAGGTGTTGTTGCAGTGGATATGTAGTATACATGTTCCCCTTCGAGGGAACTCGCACTGCGTCGTCGAGTGACAACACTCTGGGAACGCCCACAGCGTTACGCATCTGAAGCATGAATGAAATCAAGCCAATCTGATTGGTGTCGCGTCGTGACGTAGTAGATGACGGCATACCCGGAAGATACAAAAAGGAAGCTGATGCAAACACACACTAGCTTTTTTGCTCTTCAGCGAAGCGCTCTGTTTTGTCAGTCTTATTTGATGTTGTTTGTCTACCAACGTTGTTCACAAGCAGGGCTCGCGAACCCCGTGGCTGGTCCCGTGTCTGTCGAAAAAAAAAAAAAAAAGACAGCACGGTTGATCAATCATGGGACTCGCAGATGGGCTGTCAGGGGAACTTGAGAGGGTGTTGAGGCATCTTCTCCTTCCCTGTTTGACAGTTCCATTGTTCTCCTTCCCCGTGTGGAAGCCCGCGCTGCGGCTTCTTCCCCCGGGGTGGAGGACCCGATGCGTGAGCTGTCTGATTCTGAGGAATTAGACGTGCTCCGTATCGAGGCTCGCCATTTCCTATGCTAGATTCAATCTAAGCGCGTTGCCAAAAAAAAAAAAAAAAAGGCAGTGCGTAGGTTCGAGTCTGCTAGTGAAGTGATACAACGTGATACGGTGAAATGTGATACTGTTGGGTGCGAGGCATGCGGTCAGCACCTGAGGGTGCTGGCTGTTTTCATTGAGAAATATCTCGACGCGTACTGCCGTGCGCTTTTCGGGTGTTTCAGCCTCGCGCCTGTTTGGCTTTTTTTCCCGAGGGATGAAGGCCAATTGTATTATAAGGGCTCGAGCCACGTTGCTGAGGCAACATGTGGTTTACGAGTCCGTATAAATACAATAAAGCAGTATCGTCTGGTGTTATTTCCGACCATGTTTCACTGTATTGTGGATACTGTTGGGTGCGAGGCATGCGGTCAGCGCCTGAGGGTGCTGGCTGTTTTCATTGAGAAATATCTCGACGCGTACTACCGTGCGCTTTTCGGGTGTTTCAGCCTCGCGCCTGTTTGACTTTTTTTCCGAGGAATGAAAGCCAATTGTATTATAACGGCTCGAGCCACGTTGCTGAGGCAACGTATGGTTACGAGCCATATAAATACAATAAAACAGTATCGTCTGATGATTTGGGCTGTATTTAATTCTGAGGAATTAAATAATATAGGATCTGACTTTGAGGAGTTAGATATTCAGCCTATCATTCAGACCATATTATGGCTGCATTTAATTAATATTATCTAATGTGAGGAGTTAGATGTATTTTTTATTCAGCCTGTTATTCAGCCTAGGTTGCACGGGTTGGGTGATTATGATGACATTTAATTCTGAGGAATTGAGTGTATGTTATCTGACTTTGATAAGTTAGATACTTTAATCGGTCTGTCACCCAAGCGTGTTTGACTTGTCTGGATATTCATCTAAGAGGGAGCCCTCCTGAAGTTGATGTCGTTCTCGCCGCCTGGTGGCCTGCGGGACACATCAGTTTCAGGCGGTTGCTAGGCGCAGTGTCCGCCCTAGTATTGCGGCCCTGTCGAGCTGCTCCCTTAGATGAGGCCCCTGCTGGCCAGCCCCCTCTCCCGGGTAGGAGCGACCGAGGTCGTTTTCCCCCAGGAGCTCTCGGGAAATCAGTGCTGTGTTCCCGCCGTCAAAGACGCTTCGGGCCTCACTGATTTCCCGCGCACACACGCTGCCTTCGTCGCCTCCAAGGGGACTTGCGACTGGGCAGCGAACGTGTGCGCCCACCGAAAATCGTTCTCGACCGCTCCCTGCCGGTTAGCCGCTTCAGGGGGGTCGGGAACGAGTTTCGGTTGACACCCGAGGCCAGCCTCGAGAGGCTGGTTCCCTTAGTAGATTATCTTGGCGCATGGTAATGCCTTCCGAGTGTATCTACATGGGTCCTGCAGACTGTAGAGCTGGGTTACAGGCTGCAGTTCGGTTCTCCTCCCCCGAGTTTCAACGGGGTGGTCCGGACAGTGGTCGGCCCAGAGCAGGTTCGGGTTATGGAACAAGAAGTACAAGCCCTGTTAGCCAAGGAAGCCATAGAGCGGGTTCCTTTGGCGGACAGGGACTCCGGGTTCTACAGCCGGTACTTCATAGTTCCAAAGAAGGATGGTGGGTTGCGTCCGATTATAGATCTCAGGCTCTTGAATCGGTCTCTGAGGAGATTCAGGTTCAAGATGCTCATAATTCCAGCCATCGTGAGTCAGATCCAGTCCGAGGACTGGTTCGTCACGATAGATCTAAAGGACGCATACTTCCATATTTCCATCCTTCCATGTCACAGGAAGTTCCTGAGGTTCGCTTTCGGGGGCGAAGCGTACCAATATCGGGTTCTTCCCTTCGGCCTGGCACTCTCCCCTCGCGGTGGCGGTTCGGCATCGAGATGTCGTTCTGGCCCACATCAGATGCTTGGGACTGAGACTCAACACGAAGAAGAGCGTGTTGACGCCCTCCCAGCGGACTACGTTCCTGGGGGTTGTATGGGACTCCACGTCGATGCGGGCACAAATGTCCCCCGCACGCGTGGAGTCCATACTGGCGATGGTCTCCTGAGTGAAGCCGGACCGCAGCCTCACTGTGAAGCAGTTTCAGAGACTGCTGGGGCTCAGGGCAGCAGCGTCCAAGGTGATACCTTTTGACCTGCTGCACATGAGACCCCTACAGTGGTGGCTTAGGGCCAGGGGGTTTTCCCCGAGGGGAAATCCGTTTCATATGATCAGGGTAACGCGCAAATGCCTTCGTTCCCTCGTCATATGGCGGAAACCTTGGTTCCTGTCCCAAGGACCAGTGCTGGGAGCATCATGTTGCCGGAGAGCCGCTTCAACAGATGCTTCCCTCACTGGTTGGGGCGCGGTCATGGAAGGCCGTTTTGCGAGAGGTCTGTGGGAGACCCGGCATTTCTTCAGGGCACATCAACTGCCTGGAGATGCTGGCGGTCTACAAGGCTCTGAGGAGCTTTTACCCAGACCTCCGCGGCCACCATGTCCTGATACGCTCAGACAACACTTCGGTTGTCGCGTATCTCAATCACCAGGGGGGTTTGAGGTCGCGCCCTCTATGCAGACTGGCGCATCAAATCCTCCTGTGGTCCCAGGGGAAGTTATCGTCCCTCAGGGCGATGTACATTCCCGGAGACCAAAATCAGGGAGCAGACATCCTGTCGAGGCAGGGGCTGAGGCCCGGGGAGAGGCGACTCCACCCAGAGGTGGTGGAGGCCAGGTGCGAGAGATTTGGCCCAGTGGAAGTGGACCTGTTCGCGTCTCGAGAGACGTCCCACTGTCCACTGTGGTTCTCTCTCAAGCATCCAGCTCCGTTAGGGCTGGACGCCATGATGCAGACGTGGCCGAGGCTGCGTCTGTACGCATTCCCCCGATCGCTCTGCTCCCGAGAGTTCTGGAGCGGGTCCGCCGGGAGGGCATCAGCCTGCTCTTAGTAGCACCCCGGTGGCCCACTCGAGTATGGTTCTCGGACATCATAGCTCTGCTAGACGACTCTCCGTGGCAGGTTCCTCTGAGGAGGGATCTGCTCTCTCAGGCAGGGGGCACAATATTTCACCCCCGGCCAGAGTTTTGGAGCCTCTGGGCCTGGCCCCTGAGGGGGCTCGGTACCTAGAGGCGGGCCTGTCAGCAGAAGTGGTCGAGAACTTACTCAGCTCCAGGGCTCCTTTTACCAGGAGACTGTACAGCCTCAAGTGGAATGTATTTTCCACTTGATGTAGAGAGCGTGAGGTGGATCCAGTTAACTGCCCAGTGGCTTCAGTGCTGGAGTTCCTCCAAGATCGCTTCTCCGCTGGTCTTACCCCGTCCACCCTGAAGGTGTACGTGGCTGCCCTTGGGGCTTTCCACGCACCTCTAGGTGATGGACCCTTGGGGAAGCACCACCTGGTTGTACAGTTCCTCCGTGGGGCTCGGAGGGTGAGGCCTGCGGCTCGCTCCAGAGTCCCAACCTGGGACCTGGCGGTGGTTCTGGAAGGGCTGGCTGAGGCCCCCTTCGAGCCACTGGAGCTGGCTGAGCCTGAGAACCTGACCCTGAAGGTGGCCTTTCTACTCGCCATTACCTCTCTGAGGAGAGTGGGAGATCTCCAGGCCTTGGCGGTCACGCCAACTTGCCTGGAGTTTGCCCCCGGCTGAGTAAGGGCCATCCTTCACCCTAGACCGGGTTACATTCCCAAGGTTCCATCTCAGGGAGCCCGGTCTCTGGTTCTTCAGGCTTTCCATCCCCCTCCCCACCTGACGGCGGAAGAGGGGAGACTTCATCTGCTCTGCCCGGTCAGAGCCCTGAGTATTTATCTAGAGAAGTCTTCCCATTGGAGAAGGTCGGACCAGTTGTTGGTGTGCTTTGGCTCACCCAAGAAGGGGCTGCCTGCGTCAACTCAGACGATCAGTAACTGGATCGTCCAGGCTATAGCCACGGCTTATAGGGTGCGCAATTTGCCTTCACCCATGGCCGTGAGGGCCCATTCCACCGGGAGCTTGGCTTCCTCAGTGGCCCTCCTTTCTGCGTCTCGCTTCAAGAGGTATGCGAGGCGGCCGGGTGGGCCACCCCGCACACCTTCATAAGATTCTACAGTCTGCACCTCCCGGTGACGCCTGGTGCTCGAGTTCTTGCGTCCTAAGTGTGCCTGGGTACCCAGCTTCACACTGGGACGTGGGGTGATTTGGTGTGGCTTAGTGGGTATTAACGTTCCCAGAGTGTTGTCACTCGACGACGCAGTGCGAGTTCCCTCGAAGGGGAACGTCTCGGGTTATGACTATAACCCTTGTTCCCCGAGAAGGGAACGAGACACTGCGTCTCGTCGCCACACCTATCACGGCTAGAGCGCTTGCTTCATCGCAAAAGAGCTAGTGTGTGTTTGCATCAGCTTCCTTTTTGTATCTTCCGGGTATGCCGTCATCTACTACGTCACGACGCGACACCAATCAGATTGGCTTGATTTCATTCATGCTTCAGATGCGTAACGCTGTGGGCGTTCCCAGAGTGTTGTCACTCGACGACGCAGTGTCTCGTTCCCTTCTCGGGGAACAAGGGTTATAGTCATAACCCGAGACGTTTTTATACAAACATAAAATTTAAACAATAATTTTTAAATTTAGATGTGAAAGCACATCTATACAGATTTCATTAAAAGACTAAAGGCAGAATCATATATAGACACAATAATAAAATGTATGTAATCTGTCACATAGGGCCTAACGTCTACAACAAATGATCTATTCTCCCATAGTAGATGATTACAGGATTATAGATTACAGTATTTACTTCAGGAAGTAGCGAGTTTCAGTTGCACATACTGTATGAAGTAGAGCTTTTGTTTTGCCAGGACTTCATAGACATTCCATTCGCAGCTGTTGCTTAAATTCCCTAATGTGTCAGTAAGGTGCACCATTTTATTTCTGATGACAACAGGACAAATGGATGTGGAAAGACGTATCATTGAGATGATCTTTTTGGAACGTTTGTTCGTAGACAGCCTTAAGGGGCACTTCACACAAAATCGTTTATGCATATAAAAACGAGACGCAAGGCAGTGAAATGGAAAAATTGCAAGGTCTGGAAGCTTCTTTTAAAAGTTAATAAACCCTAGTCGTGCAAGATGCTGCAAAAGACATGAAACACGAGAGCAAAACATCTGTCTAGTGCATAGATTCATTTCAAAATGTATATTAACTATACAGTCAATCTCAGCAGAACATGAGAGCTAAAAGCCTAAGAATTGTTTGCATTAGTAGCTTTAATTATTATTCCAGATCATGTACAACTCCGACCACAATCATCATTTAAATTCCATCTGCTATAAAGCAAAAAAATCTTTGTAATTGCAAGAGCTAGATATTCAGGACTGAGTCAAACATAATCTGCTGTGATTTTGACTGCTGGGAAGTCTTGTTTTAATGTCTTTATAAAGTATTCATGTTCAGTGCTGGATTCTGAATGTTGCTGGGTGATCTGTGTGACTGATTGGAGTAATAAAATACAGAAAAGGTCAAATGGAAAGCTATTCAGAGGTACCAAAAGCAAAGATGGTGGCAGAGTGATTATATATTCATTTTGGAGCTTTGAGAATATGATGGCACCCTGCATTTATCAACGTTGAGCCAATTATGGAAATGCAGAGGGGAAATCGCAGTTCTGGCTTGTCTTGTTGTGTCTGTTTCTCTGCTTTTAAAATATGCAAATAATGTTGAACATTTGAACTTAAGTTCAGCTACACTCAACACTCTGCATATTTAATTTAACATAGTTTGAGCATGGTTTTTTAATCTTTTACACACTTCTCAAGAAAAATAGGAATTCATAACATAAACAGGACGCTGTTTATCAGGCGTATACTGTATACAGCTTGATAGATACATTTTCATAATTACTGCTCGACTGCAAATTAAGCAATCTAAATATTCTCAGTACATGTAATATCACCTTGATTTATCTTTATTGTTTTCTAAATTCATGTCAATTAAAGTTATTCAATGACACTGTTGATAAACATTGATTAACCTGTCCACTAACTTTTGATAGAACTTTATTTAAAATTAGCTAATAAAATTATTACTCGGTGTGAAAATGGTGTGAGCTGTGGGGGCATCTGTCATTTTTTTTATCTATTAATAAATATGATGTGAAATATTTTTCACAAAATAAATATAGAATTGGTTTATATTTATTTGACTATTTGTTTACATTTTAGGATTGAATGTCTTTGCCAGGGACAAAAGAAAAACACAACCTGGTCTCACAGAATTCCATGAAATGAACATGGGCCCCATAACTCAAAATCCGTAGCAGTTTCACGGAATCGCCGAAAATTCCGTGATGGGTCCACAGAAGTGATTCCTATGTAAGTCAATGACAGTAAAAAGTAGACATGATTTTATGAACATTTATAGGCTACTTTTATAATTTTAAGCAACTAACTCCACTCCTACCCTAAACCTACCCACTCTCAACAATATAAAACACATAACAGGCAAATACAAGTACAGTCACAGGTATTTATTGCAAAAACTGACCAAAAACAGCATAAAAGTATTAACTCATGTTGCATTCCAAGTCTTCTGAAGTCACACGATGTCTTCATGTAAAGAACAGAGTTGATCTTAATGTTTTAATCGCTTAAATGATGATCCCGCCGCTCCATGAACACAATCATTCATATCTCATTCAAATAATACACACGACTCTTTAGCGTGATGCAATCTGTCACGAGACACATGAGAGCCAATGGCATTTTACAATCAAAGCCGACGTAATGACGCAATTGGTCATGAGACAAACGACAGCCAATGCTATCAAAGCTGACATAACGCTTCTTCCGGTGGTAAAATTTGAAATGTGTTTTTGATCTTTGGCGGATGGACTCGACGCTGCTGATCGCTTTTGGGGATTTTCTTCACACAAATTAATCGTTTGGCCTCGGAACACTTGGAATATTTGTACTTTTTGAATAAATTGTGCCTGCAGTCATATCTGCCTGTTATATCCTGTTTTTTATAATACACAAATGGGTAGGTTTAGGGAAGGGATTGGGTTACGTGTTCAAAACGTGTCTAAATACCATAAATAAATAAAAAAATGAAAATAATTATAAATAAAATTATGCTGGCTAATTCATAATGGCAAAAATCATAGTTTCATGATGATAACCATGCTCAACACGTCTGTATACTGTCATTGACTTACATAGGAATTTTCGGCGATTCCGTGAAACTGCCACGGATTTTGAGTTAAGGGGCCTGTGTTCATTTCACGGAATTCTGTGAGATCAGGTTGGAAAAACAATAAAGGACATTTGAAATATCCATTATATTAATAATATAAGCAATACATAGAAAGATAACTATAATGATGACTATATTTGTTACGGATAGGTGGCTGCAGAAAGTGCATGACGACAGGACATCTCCTACACAGTATTTATTAGCAAACTCAGGAAGAACATTCACGTTCGACACAAACAATAACCGACGAGGACTGAACAGAACAGGGAGTGGTACAAATACACATAGTAAATGAGGACACTAAACAGGAACAGCTGGACAGAGATCAACTAATCAGACACCATAGAAACTAATGAGAACTTATACAGACATGACAGAAACAACTAATGCCTAGTTCAGACTGCACTATTTTCAAACTTGTCGGATCACTGCTCTTTTCACACTGCATGACTATCTGGGGTAGCATTCAGTCACTGCTGTGTTCACACTGACCGATGGATCGGCGACAGGGGGTTTCACAGTGCATGACTGTACAAGAGGAATAATTGCCAACAGCTCTGTCCCGTCCGCAAATTACATTTCACAACAAAGCACACACGAGAAGTGAGAAGGAAACAACGAGAGATCACATGTGCGTCAGACCAGAGTTCTCGCGCGAGACTGGAATTTTTATTAAAAATATAGACTGCTGTGCAGAAACTTCAAAATTGTCTGTGCGCTGATTTGCAGCAAAAGGGAGAAAAAAAAAATATTATGGTGGAGGAAATGGTTGGGGAGACACAGGGAGCAAGGATTGTATTCTGCAAAGAGAGTTTGAGGTAAATAAATAATATTGCAATGTGCTGCTGTTGCGGCTAGTCAAGCAAATGTTTGTTTCTGTTTGACATAACTGTACATATATCTATTAAAATATTAATATTATGGTCTATAACTCCTCCCTGAACCTCCCGCTGTCCTGTATCTTGCTCTCTCATTGGCTGTCGGTCATTGCCGATGTATTTTTCAGTCAGAACACATTTCACACAGCAGGAGTTTGAATCGCCGACAGGTCCAGATATTTAGCATGCCAAATATCTCACGGGTGTCGGCGACTCATCTGCGATTCTCTCTGATTCTCCCTTTGTTTGAGATCGTGAATATGAGCCAGACGCTGAATGCACTGGGAAATGAGCTCTGACGAGGACAGTGATGATGGTGTAAAACATCTGCTCAAATTTAACCCTTCCAAGCTTCAAGGTAACAAAACATTCTTTATTTTATTCGTCTGTAATTGTTGCTCTGATATCAGGAGATTTTTATATTTTAGTGACAGGTAGAGATCTATTTGTGTTAGATATAGGTTTGTAATAATGATTGGCGAAACATTTATGCATTTAAAGGGGTCATGAACTGAGAAACGTCTCTGTTACGTATGTAACCCTCGTTCCCTGAAGGAGGGAACGGAGACATACGTCGGAACTGACCGACGAATTGGGATCCTTTCAGTCAGTCAGGTTCGACGTACGTCGGAACTGACCGACGAATTGGGATCTGATCTCAGATAGATCAATGGAGATTGGCATGCGATTCACGCATTCCACGCACCATGGGTATAAATAAGGAAGTGGAATGCTTGATCATTGCTTTTTTTCTGCTGAGGAGCCGAACTAGTGACTCGGCCCCCTAGCGGAAGTGCAGCACCTGGCGACGGGACATACGTCTCCGTTCCCTCCTTCAGGGAACGAGGGTTACATACATAACCGAGACGTTCCCTTTCAGTCGGTCACGTTCGACGTACGTCGGAACTGACTGACGAATTGGGATCCCTACCAAAACGCCAGGGCGCTGGCCCTTCCAGTGTCCTGCTTGAGCGCACTGGACCGTCTTAGATGGTACGGAAGTCAGGGCTCCAAGCAGGGAGGTCAGTCACTGCTGTTTCTGCAAGACCCACCCAGTGTGACTATTGGATAATGCTGGGAAAGCGTGCCCGTCTCGAGAGATGGTACGCTGCGGAGCCACGTCCTTAGGTGGAAGGATTGGTGGCGGAATACACATAAGGACTAACCTGGCAGGGTAGTGCAACATATGGCAGTCTCTGGGGTGGTTCCAGCCTGGTTCCAGGGGGGAAAGAACACGCCCAGAGACGACAGCGCGGGCTCTGTCAAGGGAAAGACATGGGGCTAGCCAAGTAGGGCAGCAGGTACCGTGGAAGAATACACATATGGGGTTGCCGTGAGGGAACCGCTACATATGGAACCTAGCCTACACACACGCGTTACACAAGCATATGGGTGCAGACCTGGCGTCAGACGGCCGCAACGTCTGGCACTGCAGGGGTGACGGAGGAGCTCGCCAGGGTTAGCCGTTGCTGGGGAACACAACTGGAGACAATAGACACACGTATCCGGCCCAGTGGGCAGGGAGTGGCGTTGCAAGCCGACACTTAGAACGGGCACTTAGCGCTACTGGCACTTGGGGGCGAGGATGCGGGAAGATACCGACACTACACTGAGGCTATAGAATCTAGCAAACGTGTTAGGTGTCGCCCAGCCCGCAGCTCTACATATATCTGTCAGCGAGGCGCCTTGAGCCAGCGTCCAGGAGGAAGCAACACTCCTTGTTGAGTGTGCTCGCAACCCGAACGGGCAAGGCACGTCTTGGGACTGGTAAGCCAAGAAGATAGCATCCACTATCCAGTGGGCTAACCTCTGCTTAGAGACAGCCTTTCCCTTCTGCTGGCCTCCGTAACAGATGAAGAGTTGCTCTGAGGTCCGAAAGCTTTGAGTCCGGTCAACGTAAGCGCGAAGAGCGCGGACGGGACATAACAAAGCCAGGGCTGGGTCTGCCTCCTCCGAAGGCAGCGCTTGCAGGTTCACTACCTGGTCCCGGGAGGGAGTGTACGCCAAAGTGTACGCCGCTATTGCTGCGACGTACACTTTGAGGGTGGAGGGAGACAGCCTTCGCTCCAGCCCATCTTGCAGGAAAGAAAGCACGACACTAACCGAACACCTTCGGGAGTCTTCCCGGTGGGAAGAGCACCATTCAACGAACAGGTTCCACTTCAAAGTGTAGAGGCGCCTCGTAGAGGGGGCTCTAACAGAAGAGATGGTTTCCACCACTGCCTGTGGTAGACCACCTAGAACCTCCGTGTCCCGTCCAGTTGAGCTGTCGGCTGTCCGGTTGAGCGCACCTGGGATGTAAATGGCACGAAGCGACCTCAGATGCTTCTGACTCCAAAGGAGGAGGTGGCGGGCAAGTTGGAACATGCAACGGGAGCATAGACCACCCTTACAGTTGATGTACGCAATGGCCGCAGTGTTGTCCATACAGACCAGTACATGCTTGCCACGTAGCGGCCCCTTGAGGCAGCGCAGTGCCAAGTGTACTGCTAACAACTCAAGGCAATTGATATGCCAATGCAATTGAGGTCCCGTCCACAGACCTGAAACTGCATGCCCATTGTACGTGGCCCCCCAGCCCGTGGAGGAGGCATCCATGAAGAGCACAGCATGCCTGGACACTTGTTCTAGGGGCCCCCTGGCCTGGAGAAATGAAGCGTCGGACGACGGGCTGAAAATCGGGCGGCAGTAAGGAGTCACTGGGACCCGGTACTGGCCGCTCTGCCACGCCCACCTCGGGACTCGGGCCTTGGAGCTAGTGTTGAAGCGGTCTCATATGAAGCAATTCGAGCGGCGTTACCGCGGCTGCAGATGCCATATGCCCCAGGAGCCTCTGAAAAAATTTCAGTGGCCCGCTGTTCTGCCTTTGAATAAATTCAAGCAGTTCAACACCGACCGGACCCACTCTTCCGTGAGGCGCGCAGTCTGGCTGACCGAATCCAGCTCCATACCGAGATAAGAGATCCTCTGTGTGGGACAGAGTTTGCTCTTCTCTCGGTTGACCCGAAGGCCCAACAGGCTGAGGTGACTGAGCGAGGCGACAGGGACAGCCCGAAGGGCAGGACTTTGTACTGATATGCCTTCCCCTCGAACGCAAAGCGTAGGAGTGGTCTGTGTCGAGGAAGGATAGAGACATGAAAGTACGCATCCTTCAGGTCGGTCGCTGCAAACCAATCTTGGGGACAGATGCTCCGGAGAGCCAGCGGCAGAGTATGACACCAGTCGGGATGACACCCACTCCCTCGGAGCAGCTCCTGTTCTCCCTGGGCTACCCGTCTCAGGGCCGCTTGCCCTTACGCTTGCATGTAGACTAGCAAAGCCCTGAGTGGGTTGGGCGCCTCCCTTACGTCCGGCACCCTGCTTCCCAGATGGAGGCTGCTGCCTGGGTTTCGCAGGGGCGGAGGCGGACGCAGGGGGGGTTCCCTCGGCGACAAGCAGGCAGAGACGCTGCGAATTAGGATTTTTTTTTTTAACCGCCTCTGTCTGCTTCTGGGCCACTGAGAACTGCTGGGCAGAGTTCTCAACGGCATCGCCGAAGAGGCCAGCCTGACAGACAGGGGCGTTGAGGAACCGAACTTAATCGGACTCACGCATATCTGCCAGGTTTAACCCCAGGTTCCTGGACCACTAGTGTGGACATCGCCTGACCCAGGGAGCAGTTGCTGCATAACGCAGTTCCTGCATAACCCCTGGATCGGGACTACCCTCGTGCATGCAGGACAGAGGGAAGGCGGGAAAAATTTATACAGATTTTGGCCCTTTTGGTGTTCCATATTTTGACACCAAATAGTTCCATACTGCTAATTTTCCCAATGCCCATCCGGGGAAAAAGGCACGGGGGTAGGCAAGGCAATTTACGCATTGCACTACGCCTCAGCCACCCGGGAAAGCATGGCTGTCAACTCTGAATCTGATTCAGCATGAGCACACACTATTATAGTGGGAAATTCAGCATCATCATTTCCAGCGCATAACAGCCCTCTCTCCGATGCAGAAATTGACATCTGTCCTCTGCCAGAGCCCCAAATGAAACACTAGGTCCCCTTGTTTTTTAAAAGGACCAGCAATCCCATCTGTAGGCTACCAGCATGCATGTGAGACCGTGAACGTGGCCGTGAACTCGACGGCACACGATGCACTGAACGCTCAAGCCCTATGAAAAAGCAAGACGAACACCGCACCGACGTGGTCATGTCCTCATGAGAGAACATGAACCACCCACAAACACAGTCTCAGCATGCTTGTGATGCGATAGAGGAGTGGGGGCCCACGGAGATGTACCCGGTGGGGAAGCACCACTGTAATCCTCAGGTCACCAAGGCTTATTAGCCGAAGTAGCCCTTTCCTGAGAGAGCATGGATCACCCACAAATGTAATCTCACATGTTTATATGTGAGAGAGATCGTGGCCGTCAAATGAGGACAGGAATCAACCGCATCCAGAAACACACGGTTTGAATGACATCTTGAAAAATGCGCAGGGTCAAACCGTGTTGCTCTTTTAGAAAGGAAAACTGCTCTTTTTATGTGCTGAAGCACTCAGGGAGATGACCGCGGCACCACACAGTACAAAGGTGCAAGCCTGTGTGTGCACTCAAAAATGGAAACGCCCAGCGAACCAACTCTTTGATCTCCGTTGAAGCGGCCACCCACTGAGACGCGCCGTCACACCCACACTGGAAGCAGCAGTCATTCTTCTCACAAGACTCGTCGTTTACACTCGTAGAAACAGGAAACATTCACTGTTCGGCTCCGAAGTAAAAAAGCAATGATCAAACATTCCACTTCCTTATTTATACCCGCGGTGAATGGAATGCGTGAATCGCATGCCAATCTCCATTGGCTCGTTTTTAACACACTCAAAGTAGATTGGTCTCTGAGATCAGATCCCAATTCGTCGGTCAGTTCCGACGTACGTCGAATGTGACCGACTGAAAGGATCCCAATTCGTCGGTCAGTTCCGACGTACGTCGAACGTGACTGACTGAAAGGGAATCAAAATTTCCTTGAGCTTTTAACATAAAAGAGGTAGGCTACTATAAGAATATCCTGGAAGTTTCAGAACTGAAAACTTCCTTGTTAGTCCAATAAAAGCTTTTATTGACACCAGGCCCAGCAAATGTTTTTCAAAGTAGGCATCTATGACATCAAAGGGAGGCCAGCACCGCCTCTGCAGAAGAAGATCAACGCCTATTTCATCACTGCCTGTTTAGCCCCGCCCACCAATTAATGCATGCCATGCAATAGAATAGGTAGTCTAAGACCTATGTGGTGTTAAACCAGATCAAGCTACCATGCATAAACATGCTGTTTAGGATTACAAAATATTGTGCAGTGCCTGGGCTCAACAGTAATGCAACATGTAAGTAACAGTGTTAATGCCTGATCTGAAATGTAATGATTCATGTAGGCCTAGTCAGATGTTCTGTGTTTGCATGTCAGTAAATCAAACCAGTGACTAAACGTCAACTTGCATTGTTTCTCTTAGTAGGATGAAATATCCTACTTTATAAAGAAAGCGATCAAAGAAAGCTCCCTTTGTTATTGTTGGAGCAGCGTGCGTTGCAGCTGTCAATCAAACAAACAGCACAAGTTTATCAGTGACTGAGTTCTGGGCTCACGCCAAACTCCCGTTATATTCAACAAATCTCTTGAAAGCATTCATTAGTGTACAGAAACTGAGTTGCAATGATGATATCACTGCTTTCATGTGCTCAAGATGTCTGTGATCGTGCTGCAATGATCACTGCAACCTTTCATGCCACGATCTGAATATAATGCCATAGATCTGAATATAATGCCATAGATCTAAATATAATGCCATAGATCTTAATGTAATTCAACACTTTTCACAATTAGTTAACCATGAGAGCTGTAATAGTAAAAATGTGCTAAAAGAGAGCGTAATACTTAACTATTTCAAATGGAAAGACGTCAGCCAATCACAGCAGTGGGTGGTTACACTGAACTCTCAGCAGACACGCCCCTTAAAACAGAGCGTTCAGAGCAGCGGGCTAAAATCAGGATAGCAAATATGCCTTTTATTTATAAATTATTACATTTTTTGATGTAAAAAGCATTCTAACATTATAAGTGCACCTCAGGAAACATCATAAAATAATAAAACAATGCAGTTCATGAACCCTTTAATAAGTATTTTTAAAACTATATGTATCACCCTTATATTGGCCTTTATATTCCAAATTAGGGCTTCCTTAAAAACAACTTAACTGTATTGTTCAGCCATCTCACAGACTAACTCATTAAAAAATATATATAATATCTAAAAGTGAGGAAATTGACATACAAAAAAGACTAGAATAGAAAAAGACAGAAGTGTTCCAATATGTTAAGGACTTCACAGGGAAGCCATGTGTCTCTTTTATTCTGGGTATGTTCTCTTTGAAACTAACACAAGGTTTTGAATGCGTATGAATGAGTTCAGAATTCCTCTGGTGAGCAAAACCATTTGCTCTGTGTCACCCTTGCAAGACCTTTACCCATCTCTCCATCCCAGAATAGTAAATGTCACCCTCCTGCTTGAGGGATGCAATGATTCTCCACGAATGACAATGAGAGCTCTCACCTCGCTAACATTCTTAATGTGTGGGGAGGTACCAGACTCAACTCTGATATATTGAGATGACATTTTGGGAAGATTTACGTTTGATTGGACACACTCACTCTTTATAATGCGGAACTGCAGAATGAATGCTTCGCAGTGAACGACTGAGGTTTCTCATTTGCTTTCCCCATCTGTGACTCTGAATAATCCAGCAGATTTGACACATTGTCTGTCATCACAGGAGAAGCTGTTAACAGCGTTCCCTCCTCAGGAGTGATGGTCTTTTAAGAACAGATGGCAGCTGTATTGGGTGAGAGAAATGTATATAGAACACCTCATGGCAAATCAATGTGTATTTGACCTCCTCATCTCCACACTCAACATTTATCATTGTGTTGGGTTTGAATATCTGTCAATATGACACTTTAGTTTTTACCTAGCCTGGGTGTGTAAGTTCTCAAAATCCTGCTTTCCATTATTTGTCTGATGTGGCCACAGCAGACAAACTCTAGTAAAAGTATACTATGCATAATTATAATTTTTAAGCTACTTATATGTTATGGAAGCCTGCACAAAATAGTTCAATGGGATTCTATTTAGAAGCCGGGGGTTCTTGACTAAATTTTAAAGAACCCTTTATGACAAAAAGGAAATAAGGAAATAATTATTATTTATTTATTGATTTATTTTATTTATTTATTATTCAATGTTGCCTTCCTGTTTAAAATGTTATTTATTGTTTCTACTGATAAAGTTGTTTAAATCATAAAATTTAATTAAAATTTAAAAAAAAGTATTAAAACAAAATTAAAACTATATCCATAAAATGATTCCATGATGGGAACCCCTAAAAGGTTCTATATATGAATCACCTGTCAGGTTTTATATAAAACATTTTTTTTCAAAGAGTATTTCAATCTCATTCACAATTATGAGGGGGGAAAAAAAAATCACAATTGCAGAATAAGGCCCTATCATACATCTGGCGCAATGCGGCCCCAGGTGCGCCGCAAGTGTTTTTTGCTAATTTTCATTTTCACATCCTGCGCCACGTTGTTTAAATAGCAAATGCATTTGTGCCCATCTGTTCACCCATGGGCATGCTGGTCTGAAAACGAGGTGAGTTCAGGCGCATTGTTGGCTTGTTGCTATTTTGAGGCAACTGAAAACAAGTTTCGTTAGTAATATGTGCCTATTAGATGGATCCACAACACACGTACACTTTGCTTATTCCACACACAAGGAATTATTATTTGCTTATTCCACACACACGCGCAGCAGCACACAAAATTTCAAAAGTGATTTGATTATTATTTAAAATTTTGAGGGTATTTTATGATACTATGCAATATTTATACAATTTGTATTAGCTATTTTTCCCCATTGAAAAAATAAATCTAATTGAATTTAAATTACTTTTAATAATTTTTCAATTAAAACAAGGCAGGTAGATTAGTGCCATCTGGTGGGAGTAAAAAAAGAAAAACTGATGTAATGCAACCACTAGATTCCTATATATATATATATATATATATATATATATATATATATATATATATATATATATATATATATATATATATATATATATATATATATATATATATATATAAAGTGGCTTATAAATTCTCTAGTGTTTTTAGACATACATACTTATTTGTATTACGTTGTGGATTTGGATTTATACTTAGACATTCTCAAAGACTACTTTTTGTCAAGGTTTAGATTTTTTTTATGTTGATTTGAAGTGTCAGTTTTTACATTAATTTTGCTACATTCAAAACTGAGCAGAGAGGAGAACATTTTGAACATATAACATCAAAATTCAATAAAATGTAACAAACATTTTATATTTATATTTTAAACCTGTGTATATTTTGCACTCTTGATATTTTAGAGTGTAACTCCTACATTGCTTTGCACTTTTTTTCTGCATCATGGCTGATTTGTGGTTTATATCACCAAAAGATTCCCTGAGTTTTTGTATTTTTGCGTATTTCCCTTTCATTTCCTATGTCGGTCATTTTTTTTTTTTCTGATCCTTTAACATAACTGAATCATCTCCATGATTTTTTGTGTGTTCACATAGCTAATGCGACAAAAGCCACCAAGTGTCATCTCATTCCAATGAAGCAAAAAAGGACCAGAGGGTTAAATATTAAAAATAAAAGGATTCCTCTCTGGAGAAGTGTTCAGTCTTTCTTCTCGCAAATTCCATCATGTAAATAGCATATCTGCCCTGGTGCAAGCACAACTTGCTTTTAAAGGGAATGGGAGATTAGGTTTATTCCACGTTACGCCCCCAAAACACACAGATTACTCATTTAGAAAATATGGACAACCCTTTTAGGCCATGCGCCGGGCGCTCCGACCATTTTTCCAGTCATTAAACAAGCAAAAGTGGATTCAGACACGCCCTAGTGCACTTGTGCCGTGCACTTAAGACCATGCGCTTAGATCGTTAAAAGAGGGCCCATAAAGCACAGTTACGAAAAATGGTCACACTTGTAAAATAATTAAAACATTTTGAGATATAAAGTTGCAATTATTATAAATAGCCCACATTATTGAAATGTTACGATTGCTAGATATAAAGTCACAATTATAAGACATACAATTGTGAACGAAAAAGGCAGAATTCATCCATTCATCCATCCATCCACATTTAGTCGGTAACGGATTTTCACAATGTTGTTCTTGGATTCTTGACAAGCAGCAGTAGTCTGCTTGTATTACTGCAGCCATCATTTATCAGGATGAGCCAAGTTACTGAATACTGAATAGGCAATGTTGTGTAAATGTAAGCAGTCTTTATTTAAAATTATTTCCCAAATTATGGTAATTCATGAATGTTAATTCAAGAGTCTTTTGCAATGGTGCCAACCAATCCGAAACGCAGCGATTGTTGGCACATGTTGTTGGTTTGGTTGGCAAAGTGTTAAAAGGCTTATGAGGGAAGCAACACACAGAGAAAAAGAAAACATTTAAAATCAAACACTATTCAACACATATTTGTTGTATATAATTGTTTGTATTTACTTTTAATACTTTTAGAAATGGCAATGCTTTTCTAGTGTCTCTATACAAGAAAAAAAAGACAAAATTCCTCTTGTATCATTGATGGTGATTTAGTAGCATTGTAGTATTAAAATATATACATTTGTAGAACATTTAGTTACAGTCTATTGGAGAGTGGACTTCATTTGACTGCTCATAGGACAGGATTAATGAAATATTGTCACAGCTTTGTGGCTTGTAAATATATCAATTTTGAGTTTGTGTGGCAGCACATTTTCTGCTCCTGTAAAACTAACAAATCACAATTTATTTTCATCATGCTTGTCTTTACAAAACTTTCTTTCTTTATTTAATTCGCACCACATCTCAAATTATGTGCTTTGTTTAATAGCATTATGTGGTGTAAATGACATGGGACCACAGTTGGCACAATTTTCATTGTTTAAAGCAGCACTAGGTAACTTTTCAACCTTCATGATATATTTTCAAGACTCTAGTGATGATACATCGACTTACAATAGGTTGAATGACACGTCTGCCATAGCCTGACGGGGTCTGTATCGTTTTTAATCGTACTTTTAAACTTCGGGTTTCGGGTAGTAACCCGAGAAAAAAAAGAACTACAAAATTCGACTGCTTTACGGCATATACGTCACTTCCTTAAATTCGGACGTGCGAGGGTTAGGGTTAGCCTATGTAAGCCTATGTCTAAACGCCGTGTACAAGTTTGGTAGGGGCTACATTCTCGCAATTTAATACATAAGACGTACAAAATCATATTTTAGGATACTGTAACGCGTGTGTCCGGGTGAAAAATACGGATAGCTCACTCAACGCAACTGGAGTCGATGCAAACACGGAGGCGATTGACATCAAACAGCCCGCACTTTATTCCCCGCGGAACCCCCACAAGAGTCCGGCACAAACTCCACTTCCGTCCACAGCATTACCCACCAAAACAAAAATAAATGAATGTTAGCAACAGAAGACAGAAAATAATCCGCACACATGGGAGCTCGAGGCGCAGTGTTCACACACACACACACACACACACACACACACACTGAACGCAGGCGCTTCAACCGGGGTGAACGCTCTTAAAGATGCCACACTATTTTCCTACTCGTTACAATACCTAACATGTCTGTGATATTTGTTTATTTGTCTTGCCTCAAGCTATAATGCAAATCGACTTTTCAAATTTGAAGATTCATCTATGGTAGCTTGATATTATATTGACGATATGGTTATTACCTACCACTCAAACATTGAATTGAAGTATCATATAGATTCTGTAAAACGGTAACCAATAGACTAGACTACTATAATGACGCTGGCTTGTAAACGTGAGCATCGCGATCATTTGGCGTTTGAAAAAAAAAATTAAACCCATGAAATTATATTCATATGACATGCTGAAACATATGCCACTGTACCTGGGATGAAGACATTTCACACGGGACGCGAGCAGAACACCTGCATGTGAACTCCTGCAGTGTTCAGGGCTATCATAGTTGTCATGCAACAAATGCACGTGCTATGCATCCCCTGTGTAGGATGACAGAGTTTACGACAGTAGTAGAGGACAATACTGTTTCCCAACTGTAGGGGGAGCCCGAGAGCAAAAGTTACCTAGTGCTGCTTTAATAGTTGGAGCAAATGTTAAGATAACCCATCTGTGCAAATGAAAGCTGAAGTACTTGGGTAAAAAAACAGACATATTCAATGTCACAAATTATTTCCTAAATTATGTTAATTCATGACTAAAGTATCTTTTGCGATTGTGCCAACCATCCCCACCACCGGGATTGTTGGCACTGTCGTTGATATGGTTGCCACAATGTTGAAGGTCTTAAGAGGGAAGTGAAACAAACAAACACACACATATTAGGGGTGGCACGGTTCACAAAACTCACTGTTTGGTTCGTATCACGGTTTTAGGGTCACAAGTTTTCGGTTCTGTACAGTTCTTGTTGTTGTTTTTTCCTTTAATCGTTAACACTCCAAAATTGTACTTCAGCATATGATATATAGCTTAATTATCCACAATTTAGGATACAGTATTAAATATTTTTTAAGTGGTTCCAAACTGGCTGTCTCCTGCTTACACTGTCTACCGAGTCCGACACATTGGCATAACATTTTTCATGTTCATCATGTCAATTTTGATCAGAACAATGCACTATGGCTTTAATTCAGCATGAGCAGCTGACCTGATTAACATGAAAAATAACAAATTTCACCATGAAATCATGTAGTGAAGTGTTCCGTTTCACAATCACCTTATGACACCCAGCCTGAACTCCGCGGGCCGCCCTGGCCGCCTGAACTCCGCGGGCCGCCCTGGCCGCCTGAAATCCGCGGGCCGCCCTGGCCGCCTGAAATCCGCGGGCCGCCTGAACTCCGCGGGCTGTTCTGGCTCCTGAACTTTTTGTTTCCCCATTCCCTCTCTGGTCTGTTTCCCCCTTCCCTTCCTGGTCTGTTTCCCCCGTCCCTCCTTGGTCTGTCCCTCCTTAGGTCTGCCCCTCCCGTCCCACCCTGGTCTGCCCCTCCAGGCCAGCCCTGGCCTGTCATATGAATATCATATGAATGATGATGATGATCATTGTTTATGATTATGATCATTATTAAATTGCACGTGCCAACTAACCACAAAATAAATTTACCAATCATAATTTTGCATACATTATTTTATTTAAAGGTGTACTAAGTAACTTTTTTGTAAAAAAAAATTACTTAATTTAAATAATGAATCAAAACACCATCAACCCCGAGAAGAACATTTCTTTCAAAACATGTTTTTGTCTTACCCTGATACACTATGGTAACAGCCTATAAAAGTGTTTATATTGTAGACCTGTCAGAATGTTTTTTTGCAGGAAATTGCATACACGTCACTTGCCCATGCCTGTTTCGTCAAATCTGTAAATTGCTCCGGCTACTTTGATGTATTTATGGTGTGGGAGTAGCATATGTTGTCACATTGAGCGGGAAATGTTGACATGGAGCTGCTAAATCTCCAACCTCACCCAAACATCACCCTTTTATACAAATGCCGAACAGAAGAGAGTCTGCTGGCAAAAACAGAATATGACAGAATTTGTAATAAAATGAAAATCAGGATTGGCTTGGCTTTCAGAGATGACGAGAACTGAGGGATCTGAAATGTTGTAAAAGTGACACAGAGATGTTTTTTATTACTCAACAGGTGAGTAAGGTATTTTACTGAACGGATAAATTACCATATGTATCTCCCATATGAGTTCATTGTAAAGCATTATCTATTGTGAAGGTTAATTTCATAATGGTTGTTGTTGTGCTGTGCTGGAATTTAATTTCTAGGAAGTACCATGTCTATTAATGGGTATAGTTAGAATAACATCATCAGCTTGAAATCCTTTCCATCTAAACTTGTTATATCTATTGAGCCTATGTTTTATGAGCAGTAGGATAACCATATTCATCTGCACAGTTACGCAGAGCCTCAAGCCAATGCTCTTCCACAAAATTAACAGTTTTTTTTTTTTTTTAACAGTGTACCTTTTAATGTAAATTTTTTTTTGTCCAAATTTTGTACTCACAAATATGTTCCTCATAAAATTTGAATGTGTTGATAACATCAATAATGAGCCTTGTATATGTGTGAATAGACACGCGTTAAACATGTGAAGGTTAAATAAGGTGTAATTAGGGTCAGATAAATTGTTGTGAAAACAGGGTGCAAATGGTGGACACAGCACCACATCGTTGCTGAAATTTCTCGCTGTTATCTAATTTTCCAGCTATATGTTCACTTTCATGAAATGGCCAGTTTTCATCAAGTGTAAAGATGCTTAGAAGAACAATGTCTCTTGCCAGCAACACAACACATGTCGGCAGGCTCTACAAAATCTCTTTGATGCCATTTATGGCCAAAGATGAAAGAGCTGTGCTTTCATCTCCTTTCTTTTTGTATTCACTGTTAAAATGAAAGCTCTTGCGTTTGCCACATTTGCAGAAGTCTGACATGAGAGTAAAATCAAGAAACCCTGCACCCATTTTACCAAGGCACACTGAGTAAATGTTTGATTGGCTGAGACTGTTTTGCATTTGAAAGTCATTGTTCACTATAAAGCTCTCCTGTCTACCTTTGAGTTACCTGGTGCTAATGACTATTTACCATCCAGAGGAGAAGCTTAAATGTTGTCTTTTTACATACAACTCCGATAGAGCTAAATTAGATGCACTAAGAATATTGTTCTGTTTGTTTTACATGAATAAAAACAGCATTAAAAGAGGAATGTGAATGTATTCATGTATGCATGTTTACATTAAGTTTGTGCACACTGCACACTGCATGCTACACAACTCACTACAAAACTTCTCGTCCAGGTCCTTGTCATTTTTGGGTGGGACTTTTGCAATACTCCCCAGGCTGGACTTCCATTATGTGCAATCAAACCTCTACAATACCATACAGAATGCAGCAGCAATAATTCTTCAATGAATCCTAAAGAGCCCACGTCACACCGCTGTTATCTCTCAGCTCTCACACCGCTGTTATTTCTCACTAGCTACTAGTTACAGCTCGCATCAAGTTTAAGACATTGATGCTTGCATATAGAACAGCCACAGGCTCTGCACCCTCTTAACTGGACCTGCTCTTACGAGTCTACATCCCCATGTAGAAGCCTGAGATCGGTAAGTGAGCAACCATCACAGAGAGGAACAAAATCTCTTTCCAGAACATTTCCGTTCACTGTTCCTTGCTGGTGAATGATCTTCCCAACCCTATACGGAACGCAGAATCCCTGACAACATAAAATATAAAATAAAAAAACGCTGAATACTCATCTCTTCTATCAGCACATAACTGCGTCCTTCTGAAAAGAAAGAAAAAAAAATCTTCCACTTTTCCTTAATCTCTTCCTGTTAGCTTGTACTTTTCTAAATGGTGTCTGA
Organism: Romanogobio albipinnatus; assembly: GCA_023566225.1. Classification (NCBI taxonomy): domain Eukaryota; kingdom Metazoa; phylum Chordata; class Actinopteri; order Cypriniformes; family Gobionidae; genus Romanogobio; species Romanogobio albipinnatus. The sequence continues at coordinate 19,670,655 of CM042256.1, read as the reverse complement.
AACTTTGTATCACCTAAAAATTTTGTGTTTATTGCCTCTTTATGATGAATCGCTAGTTGTATTCCTTGTAATACTCATTTGGATAAAAGTGCATGTTAAATGATTAAATGTACATGTGTGGCTCTGTTTATCTAGTGAGCTGCCTTGTTGCCATCTAAAGGTGCAGACACATTTACCATTGTTCAGCTAATTTTTGTAGACAAAATTAAGCCATTTCAATTTTATTACACACAATTACGAAACTTGATCAAAATGACTTAATTCTATAAATAAATGCTTTTAATTGTTAATCCTTTCACCTCTTCCACTATCTCACTCCTTTTCTCACATTTTTTCCCCATTCTCAATTTTTTCTGTTTATTCTTCATCCTCTGACTCCTTTAATCAACTAATTTAATATACTCTCTTCTCCTTAAAGGGTAACTCAGTGATTTAGCATTAAAGGGGTGGTAAAACATTATTTTGAAGGCTTGATTGTGTTTGTGGGGTACACTGTAACATGTGTTCATGCTTAGTTTTTAAAAAATTTCATTATTTTTCATATATTTTACCTTTATTCTACACTGCTCTGTCCCTCCTTGTAAAAACGGTCTGATGGTTTCCGGGTTGTATGAAGCCAGTCCCTCAAAAATACGCAATGGGATTGGTTAGCTGGCCAAGTGTGTTGTTATTCGCTAACCGCCTAGTGCACGTTTGTCGGAAACGTCACGCCCCTTACCTTTACCGGTAGCCTGTGCTTTGGGTAGTACAATGGCGTCAATAAAACCATACCAATTTGAGCCTGAACAATTTTAGTGAAGATGATCGAGCAGAACCTGTTCAGTCCTCAAGAGTAAAGACTGCGGATCTATAGTGATCGCTACTGAATGGCACCGTTACTTTTGTATTTTTAGAACGATTTTCCAAATATCTGTCGCAAGAACGAACACTAAACATTGGCTTTACTATAGTATCCAAATCAAACACAGAACCATGTTTAGCATGCCTGTAGATAAACAATACATAAAAGCTCTAATCAAAGAATAATTTACACTAATGCCAAGTTCGCTGTTGAGATTTTAAAAAGTTTGTAACGTTAGGTGTTTGTCGGATAACATTAAGTATGAATGAACATTTAACAAACTGGTTTGCAGAGCCAAATGAGCATTGTCATCTGTGTACTTCCTTGCTACAACGTACAATTAACAATACGAACTATTACAGGAAAACCCATCGACGAAAAATAAATCATACTTACAGGTTGTGGCCCGTAAACAGCTTCTGTTTTTAAATCCATTTTTCAGGACAAGCCGTTGTAAGAATCCTTCATTGAACTTGCAAAGATTGTGGAAGCTTTCCTGCGTGAAATGTGCAGCGGGAGCCGCGCACACCGTCTGTGTAGTAGTGTAATGTGTAGTAGTCCCTAGCAGCCGTTTGCTGTAGTCCTTAGAAATTGATTTCTTTAAAAGCAAATATCTCCCTTTGCTTTAAACTTTGAACGTTGTAACTTTGCAGATGTTGTTTATGCTCAAACAGCAACATTACACACTACCTAAAGTTAGAAAAGTGAAATCGTGGTTTACCACCACTTTAAGCTTTGTATTTAAACTGGGTCATTTATGCAGTAGAAATGTGGAATTATTTTTGAATTTGGTGCCTTCTAGACTGAGAAAAGACAGAACATTTATTTTTGTCTCATGTGGATGAAAGACAACAACTCCCAGAATGCACTTGCTTCGTTGCCCTACGAGGCCACTCCGTACACCGTCGTTTTGATCTTCATAGTAATACAATAATTTCGTTCAGTTAGAGAATAAACACTACAATTAAAAACTGAACGTGTCTTTTCAATAAAGTGTGAGTGAGCCGAATGAAAGTCACGGCACAGACGCAGCAGTGTCAGATTTGATTCCTCACGAAGAGCTGAGGTAAGAGTCTTCAGATCGCATATGGAAGCTAAACTATCACAGGAATTCATTGAAAAGTTGAAAGACTCACTTTACTCTGCATCGCCCCATTATGATTGTCCATGCGGCCGTCTTACATTCTGTGGGTTGATAACATGCGGAACAGCTCCATCTAGTGGCTGTAGTCTTTAGCCTCTGGCCAAAAAATCCTCAGATGACGCAAAATGACGATATTTGCATCATCGGAGGAATTTTTCCAGAAATAAAATGTATAATTCTCTCATCTCAGGGGGATATGAGGGGGGAAAGTACCATAATTTGAATATACTACTGGGTTTCTTCTGATACAAAGCCTAATGCTAAATCACTGAAGTTACCCTTTAAGTAATCAAGGTGTGTCTGGTAACAATGGTACAACTATCCCTTGCTCGTAGATTCTTTTACTATATCATCTGGACTCCAAAAGCATCTTTTTCCATTGGCAGAAATTTAAAATTAGCCACTGATATTTATCTATACTGTGGTAGATGTGTCCTGTTTTTTTTCTTTCTTCCGAGGGCTCAAGCATTATACATTATATTCCCTAAAGTTTTGGGACGTCTGCCTTTACATGCACATGAACTTTAATGACAACCCATTCTTAATCGGTAGGGTTTAATATGGAGTTGGCCCACCCTTTGCAGCTACAACAGCTTCAACTCTTCTGGGAAGGCTTTTCACAAGATTTAGGAGTGTGTTTATGGGAATTTTTGACTATTCTTCTAGAATCACATTTGTGACAAAAGGCACTGATGTTGGATGACAAGGCCTGGCTCGCAGTCACCTCTCTAATTCATCCCAAAGATGCTCTATCGGGTTGAGGTCAGAAATCTGTGAAGGCCAGTCAAGTTCCTCTACACCAAACTCACTCATCCATGTCTTTATTTGCTTTGTTTTGTGCACTGGTGGCTGCATGCTTTGCACCACTGCATCCAATGCTTTGCATTGCACTTGGTAATGTAAGGCTTGGATGCACCTGCTCAGCCATTGAAACCCATTCCATGAAGCTCTCTATGCACTGTTCTTGAGCTAATCTGAAGGCCACATGAAGTTTGGAGGTCTGTAGCTATTGTCTGTAGAAAGTTGTCGACTTCTGCGCACTGTGCGCCTCAGCATGCGCTGACCACGCTCTGTGATTTTACGCGGCCTACCACTTTGTGGCTGAGTTGCTGTTGTTCCCAATTGCTTCCACTTTGTTATAATACCATTAACACTTGACCGTGGAATATTTAGTAGTGAGGAAATTTCACAAATGGACTTATTACCGATCATGGTACCACGCTTGAATTCACTGAGCTCCTGAGAGTGACCCATTCTTTCACAAATGTTTGGATGCCTAGGTGCTTGATTTTATACATCTGTGGCCATGGAAGTGATTGGAACACCTGAATTCAATGATTTGGAGAGGTGTCCCAATACTTTTGGCAATATAGTTTTCACGTGCTGGAGAAAGCAGACGAAGGCGAGGATCCAAATGCAGGGTTTTTAATAAAGTAACACATTGAACCAAAAAATTCCAGGAATAAAGAAACAAAGGAACAAAAACCACTAGGACACACAAACTAGAAGCAACCATAACATGTATAACAACCCACAAACACCAGTAAGACACAAGCACTATATATACACAAAGGGAAGACTAGCTTAACAAGATAACAAGAGGGAGTGGCTAAATTGGAAACACCTGGGAGAACTAATCAACATGAAAAACTACAAAGAACTACAAAACATGACACAAGACAGGAAATAACAAAAGTCCTCACAAGACAGAGAAACACAGGCTGGAATCATGACAGAGCCCCCCACTTAAGGAGCGGATTCCAGACGCTCCACAGGAAACAGTCTAGAAGGGTGGTGGAATGGAGGCAGAACAGGGGAGGGATGGTAGGCCAGGCCTGTGCAGGGGCACCGGACCCAGACATGACCTGGACGGGCCTGGGAGCGTGGGCGGACCTGGACCCTGTGCTGTGGCGTGGGCGGACCTGGACCCTGTGGCGTGGGCGGACCTGGACCCTGTGGTGTGGGCGGACCTGGACCCTGTGGCGTGGGTGGACCTGGACCCTGTGGCGTGGGCGGACCTGGACCCTGTGGCGTGGGCGGACCTGGACCCTGTGGCGTGGGCGGACCTGGACCCTCAGGCGTGGGAGGACCTGGACCCTCAGGCGTGGGAGGACCTGGACCCTCAGGCGTGGGAGGACCTGGACCCTCAGGCGTGGGTGACCATGGCGGCAACGGCAGTTCACCAGGCCATGGCGGCAACGGCAGTTCAACAGGCCCTGGCGGCAACGGCAGTTCAACAGGCCATGGTGGCAACGGCAGTTCAACAGGCCATGGCGGCAACGGCAGTTCAACAGGCCATGGCGGCAACGGCAGTTCAACAGGCCATGGCGGTAATGGCGGTTCAGGGGGCCACAGAGGCGTGGCCTTCATGTACCCCTTGCCCCCCCTCAAAATTTTCTTGGGCGGGGCAGCGGGGCCGTGGGCTGGAGCCTGGACGGGGCCGTGGGCTGGAGCCTGGACGGGGCCTTGGGCTGGAGCCGTCTCTGGATCGGCAGAAGTGACGTGAAGCTCTGTCTCTGGATCGGCAGAAGTGACGTGAAGCTCTATCTCTGGATCGGCAGAAGTGACGTGAAGCTCTGTCTCTGGATCGGCAGAAGTGACGTGAAGCTCTGTCTCTGGATCGGCAGAAGTGACGTGAAGCTCTGTCTCTGGATCGGCAGAAGTGACGTGAAGCTCTGTCTCTGGATCGGCAGAAGTGACGTGAAGCTCTGTCTCTGGATCGGCAGAAGTGACGTAACCATAACAACCCACAAACACCAGTAAGACACAAGCACTATATACACACAAAGGGAAGACTAGCTTAACAAGATAACAAGAGGGAGTGGCTAAATTGGAAACACCTGGGAGAACTAATCAACATGAAAAACTACAAAGAACTACAAAACATGACACAAGACAGGAAATAACAAAAGTCCTCACAAGACAGAGAAACACAGGCTGGGATCATGACAATAGTGTACTTTTACTTGTCTGCTGCTGCCTTCAATGTCTAGTTATAGTAAAACACAATCTGATGAAAACTTGTAAGCATTTTATGAATTGGCTAATTTATTTGAGTTCATCAATGTTGTAGTACTCGAGACCTGACACCTATCATGTGGCTAGACCGGAGCACATCGCATGACAATGACAGGAAACCAGGCTTCAAACCCAAGCCCCATATTTACACTATCTGAATCAGACCCTCTCAGACTCAAACTACTCAGGTCTCTGTCTTAACTTGGACTCATCTTACTCACTGCTGTGGAACCAGGCTTAATTCACCTCAAAGTAAAGCATTATTACACTGAATTGTTCAGACCCGCAGGTCTCTGTCTTGAACCTTCTTCTAGTGTCTGTCTTAATTCTGGCTCAACCTACTGAGGTTTTAGTTTAGAGTTGGACTCAACCTATTCAGATCTCGGCCTGGACTTGGAACTTGGACTTGCACTTGGACTTGGACTTGCAAATTATCTGGTTTTGACTGTAACACCGGAATTTCTACAAGCTTCTGAGACAACCCTGAGGGTTTAGATTTGTTGCAAACATACATACAAAATATCAAATTAAGTGTTTGAGACTTTTGGTCCTATCAGCCAAAATCATTGTTCCAGTGTCATTTTCCTCTGGCTCCAGAGTGATTAGTCGCATTGCATTTACAGCTCATATGATTGGCTCTTTTAATGTTGCTGTAAAAACAGAGCGGTAGCAAACTTGTGGGGGTAGGAGTCTTGACACATACAATACAACCATTCAGAATGGAGACTAAGAGACGCTGTGCAGGACTAAAACGTTTTACTAAACTTAGCATCTACTTTCTCATTCCATTTTTCTCTCTGTCCCTCCTACACAGCTCAGAAGTGCTACTACACAGTTCCTCCAGCGCTAGTCAGAATGCACCTACCACCGAAACACAAATATTACAGCCCATCCTGCCTGAACAAACCCCTGTCATTGATTTATCTTCACCCACCAGTCTCGTTTGAACAGTTATTACTTCAGGGAGAGTTGTTCAACGTCATGTCGCCCCAAGATTCTCTGTTTGACATGTTTGAATTTGTTCATCTCATTTCAGGAGTTTTCTATATTTTTCTCGCACACTCATCCCACATTCATCCTCACAGAATCGTCTGTTTTTGAAGACAAAAGGACAAGATCTGTAGTGTATTCTGCGGCAAGCCCCTGGGTGTTCCCTCCCACAAAACGCTGAAGCAAACAAAAAAGAAAAAAAAAATAAACAAACCAAAAACAAAAGTGATTTATGTGCAGGGGAGCACAGGGCTGTCTTAATGGAAAAGCAATAAACAGAGACACATAGAATCACCAACCTTGGATTCACTGTGATCTAAAGGATTCTCCAGCAAATACTCCAAACACCAAATTCACAAGACAAAAAAAAAAACAAAAAAACAACAACATGCATACACTGCAATCTGGACTCTACAGTCAACGCTTTTTGACTGTCCCAGATTGTGTAAATCCACTTGGGGTTCAGAGTTTTTTTTTCCCTCATTAATTTCACACGTCTAGTATAATTATGTGGTTTTGTTTCATTAATACAGTGTATACTTTTTTCTTGATTTACCCCAAAAGAATGGAAGTGAAATGTAATAGCATGCGCCATATGTGGGGTACATTGTAACATGTGAGGGGCACATTGTAACATGACAAAATGACAGCTTAAAATGTTACCTGATATAATCAAAAAATATCCAAGACAAACTAAAATATTTTGTCAATAAAATACCATTATACACTTTTTAAAATAAAATAAAGGCATTTTTTTATAATTAAAACTATACACAATTTTGAGTTTGACAACAAACACCGCTAAATACAGCTAAACAGCATATTTAAAAACATAATAATAATTAATAAATTCAGAAAATTAACTCAGTCATTATTCACACTTTTTTCATGGTTTCTCAAAAGAATTCATAAAAGTATAGAATATAATAGCGTAGTTCTATAGGGGCACATTGTAACGCAGTGTTACAACACACCTCATCTGCACAACTGGGATGTAAACCGCTGCTCGTGTCTTCTGCTGGTTAGATCAGCGTTAAAGAACGATCTCAACTGTTAAATAACAGATATAAGATTACAATAATATCAGATTTGTCTTATTTTAAATAAACACAAAAAATAGAGATGAAAAATTAACTTAGGTAAGAAATTTACTTTTGCTATGGTTAAATAAATGTTCAGTAATATCTTCCAGAGATGTTTTAATTTTGGCGCAATTTTTTCTTTAAATAATGTTGATATGGCAGTTGATATGGCAACTAGTAAAGTTTTGTCATCCTGGCATGTGTGGAAAGTGTTAAACCAAGCGTGTTACATCTATCCCTGCGTTGGGTTGTGCCCCGTGCTCCCCTACTCTACAATAACCTACAATATACTGTAAGCCATGATGTGCTATTTTTTAACTTAAATTAGTGCTCATCATTACAAGTATGTGGTTTAAAGTCACTATATGAGATCAAAATTGACAATTCTTATTTTTTATGGAATTTTGCAGTAGCCTATTCAAGTGTCCTCAAAATCTATAAGCAAAATAACTTTGCAACCCTTTGCAACGTCATCTCTTCTCTGATTACATGTTTACTGTCGTGAGAGCGGAACAACCTGCCATTTACATGAAATCACAACAATAGCTATCCACCTATCCATCCCGTTCTCACTCCCAAGGCATCAAATTCCGAAGCATGGTCAAGTGCTTTCCGCGTCACATTAAAGACACTAAAGGCACCCCTAGGCGTCACTATATCGACACGCTGAGTCCATTCATTTAAATGAGAAACCTTTGGCGTCAGACACAGACACATTGGGCATGGAAAAGTTATCGTCATGATGATCATACTATATTGGGTTATGATTTTGCCATCATGACATGTTAGAGTGTGAATCTCAATTTAATCAGCCTGCATAATTTTATTTACGCTATCTAGACACATTTTAACATCAATCAGAACAGCTTCTTCCCACAAGCAATTAGACTCCTTAACTCCTGATCCATCAGGATCATAACACACACTGACAGGATATCACTCAGCACAACCCACTGTAGATACACACACACTATATACACATTTATTTATCATTTATTATTTATCATTTATCATATAGCACCTATTGTACATTGGATCTCTACTGTGAATAATATTGTATACTGTACATTGTATATTATTATTATTATAGCTTAATGTATACTGTTTAATGTATGTTTAGTGTATATTGTGTATGTTGAGTCAAGATGGCGCCGAGGATGGCCTCAACGTCGCAAGCTCTGCTGAAACATTGTAGTTTTTTGTTTGTTCTGTTTATAGTTTTTGTGTTTTTTGTCTTGGATGTTGTCTGCCTTACTACGTACGACAGACAGACACTTTTGGACATTGGTTCGGCAATCGCACTTCGAAAAACGGACTTTAAATTCTTCAGTGACGAACCGCCGTTTACAAACACAGCAGCGGAGCTCTTTGTCTGGACGGCCCGACCGCGCAAACGCGGCCGGAGAAGAGGGAAGAGAGCTGGCGTACTCACCAGAGTAAGACGCCGCGCAAACCGACCCCCACTTCCCAGTATTTTACTGGCAAATGTTCAGTCTCTGGACAATAAACTCTGCGAGCTGAGAGCGCGGATCTCTTTCCAGCGAGACACGAGGGACTTCTGCATTATCTGCCTCACAGAAACTTGGATGTCCGCTGAGATTCCAGATTCGGCCATCGAAACCACGGGGTTCTCCGTGCATCGGATGGACAGAGAAAAAGATCTCTCCGGGAAAAGCAAAGGCGGGGGTGTATGTTTTATGATCAACCGATCCTGGTGTGATCAGAGGAACGTACATTCTATCAAGTCTTTCTGTTCTCCTGATCTGGAACTTCTGATGGTTCTGTGCCGACCATTCTGGCTACCGAGGGAATTCACCGCGGTCATCATCACAGCTGTGTATATTCCCCCGCAAGCCGACACAGACCGGGCACTAAAGGAACTGTACAGGACAGTGAGTGAGCAGGAAACCGCGCATCCTGAGGCCGCGTTTATTGTGACCGGAGACTTTAACAAAGCCAACTTCAAGCGCATCGCACCCAAATACCACCAACATGTTAGCTTCAACACGCGAGGGAACCGCGTCTTAGATCACTGCTACTCTCCCTTCAAGGATTGTTACAAGTCCCTCCCGCGCCCACCATTTGGCAAATCGGATCACGCTTCCATCCTACTTTTGCCCGCATATAGGCAAAGACTCAAACAGGAAGCACCCGCCCTCAGAACCATCCAGTGCTGGTCGGACCAATCAGATTCTATGCTACAGGACTGTTTTGATCACGCGGACTGGGAGATGTTCCGGTCGGCCTCTGATGACGACATCGAGGTTTACGCTGATAGCGTAACGTGTTTCATCAGGAAGTGCGTAGATGACGTTGTTCCGACCAAAACAATTCGACTGTACCCTAACCAGAAGCCGTGGCTAAATGGGGATGTTCGCGCGGCACTCAATGCGCGGACCTTCACTTTTAACTCCGGTAACGCGGAGGAGCATAAACAAGCAAGTTATGCCCTCCGGAAAACCATCAGAGCAGCAAAACGGCAGTACAGGGACAAGATTGAAGGACAGTTCAACACCACCGACTCCAGAAGCATGTGGAGGGGAATTAACACCATCACGGACTATAAAGGGAACACAAACTCCACCGTGAACACCGCTGCCTCTCTCCCGGACGAGCTCAACACCTTCTATGCTCGCTTTGAGGGAACTAACACCGCCCTCGCGGAGAGAGCGCTCGCGGCTGAAGATACAGAGGTTAGTGCACTCTCTGTATCTGTCGCGGATGTAACCCGATCCTTCCGGCGGGTGAACGTCCGTAAAGCTGCGGGTCCAGACGGCATTCCCGGCCGTGTGATCAGAGCGTGCGCGCACCAACTGGCTGGAGTCTTCACGGACATTTTTAACCTGTCCCTCTCCCTGTCTGTGGTCCCCACATGCTTTAAAACGTCCACCATTGTGCCTGTACCTAAGCAGTCAAAAACCACCTGCTTAAACGACTGGCGTCCTGTTGCTCTGACCCCCATCATCAGCAAATGCTTTGAGAGACTAGTCAGAAACCACATCTGCTCTGTTCTCCCCCCCTCACTGGACCCACTGCAGTTTGCATACCGCACAAACCGCTCCACTGATGATGCCATTTCATCCACTATACACACTGCTCTCTCCCACCTGGAAAAGAGGAACACGTATGTGAGAATGCTGTTTGTGGACTACAGCTCAGCATTCAACACCATTGTGCCCTCCATACTTGACGGGAAACTCCGGGCTCTAGGCTTAAACAGCCTGTTATGCAGCTGGATCCTGGACTTCCTGTCAAACAGACGCCAGGTGGTCAGAATGGGCAGTAACATCTCATCATCACTGACTCTCAACACTGGAGCCCCTCAGGGCTGCGTTCTCAGCCCACTCCTGTACTCCCTGTACACACATGACTGTGTGGCAACCCACAGCTCCAACACCATCATCAAGTTTGCTGACGATACGACGGTGGTAGGTCTTATCACCGACAATGATGAAACGGCCTACAGAGAGGAGGTGCACACTCTGACACGGTGGTGTCAGGAGCACAACCTCTCCCTCAACGTCAGCAAGACCAAGGAGCTGGTGGTCGACTTCAGGAGGAATGAGAGAGAACACCGCCCCATCACCATCGATGGAGCACCGTTGGAGAGAGTCAGCAGCTTCAAGTTCCTCGGTGTCCACATCACAGAGGAACTCTCATGGTCCGTCCACTCCGAGGCCGTTGTGAAGAAGGCTCATCAGCGCCTTTTCTTCCTGCGACGGCTGAGGAGGTTTGGAATGAACCGCCACATCCTCACACGGTTCTACACCTGCACCATAGAGAGTCTGCTGACTGGCTGCATCACCACCTGGTACGGCAACAGTACCGCCCGCAGCCGCAAGGCCCTGCAAAGGGTAGTGCGCACGGCCAGCTGCATCATCGGAGGTGAGCTTCCCTCCCTCCAGGACATTTACGCCAGGCGGTGTGTGAAGAGAGCTCAGAGGATCATCAGAGACTCTAGCCACCCGAACCATGGGCTGCTCTCACTGCTGCCATCAGGCAGACGGTACCGCAGCATCAGAACACGCACCAGCCGACTTCAGAACAGCTTCTTCCCACAAGCAATCAGACTCCTTAACTCTTGATCCATTAGGATCATAACACACACTGGACAGAATATCACTCAGCACAACCCACTGTAGATACACACACATTATATACACATTTATTTATCATACAGCATCTATTGCACTTTGGATTTCAATTTTTCAATCTGTGAATAATATTTTATACTGTACATTGTATATTATTATTACTATTATAGCGTAATGTATATTGTTTAGTGTATGTTTAGTGTATATTGTTTAAAGTATATGTATATTGTAAGTATGTGTATATTGTTTTAAGCTGTGAGAACTACACTCACATTGTGTAAATTATGTATTGTTTATTGTAGTGTATACTGTGCTGTGAGTAATTGTGTGCGCATCAGATGTGTAATCTGATGCTGCTTTAAATGTTGTACATGTCATGTCATGACTACTATGTTGCTCGGAACTGCACCTAAGAATTTCACCTACTGTTGCACTTGTGCATATGTAGAGTGACAAATAAAGTGATTTGATTTGATTTGATTTGATATTGTTTAAAGTATACGTATATTGTAAGTATGTGTATATTGGTGGTGGTTGAGGAGATTCCCCCCTTCTATGTAAAAGCGCTTTGAGTGAGTGCCTAGAAAAGCGCTATATAAATGTAATTAATTATTATTATTATTATATTGTTTAAAGCTGTGAGAACTACACTCACATTGTGTAAATTATTTATTGTTTATTGTAGAGTTTACCGTGCTGTGAGTAATTGTGGGCGCATCAGATGTGTAATCTGATGTTGCTTTAAATGTTGTACATGTCATGTTGTGACTACTATGTTACTCGGAACTGCACCTAAGAATTTCACCTGCTGTTGCACTTGTGTATATGGCTGTGTGACAATAAAGTGATTTGATTTGATTTGATTGATTTCTGAATGATTTAATAATACCTGAGTAATTACTAGTGGGTTACCATGATCTTCACTTTAGAATTATTTATACACTATGCATTACTTTCATTAATTATGAACCTGTATGTAGTAGTTCTTAGTAGTCCTCTGAGAGGAGAGAAAAAAAGTAGTTCCTGATTAGCTAATAGTGAAGTACAACATTTGACTAAGCACTATTACTTACTAATTTATTAATCAGTTTCTTGTTAGTTAAAAGTAGTTACTAGAGTGTTATTAATGCATTACTCATTTGTTCCTGTGTAGTTATTAATTAATGATGGATCAGTATTTTAAAGAGTTACCGCAAACATATTATGGTATTTTTGTGCTTTTGTACAGTCAAAACAATTACATATAGCACCTTTAAGTGTAGTGTTCCTGTTGAACCTGTTAAGTTCTCTCTTTGTGAATGTACATTTGTATTATAAGATCACACTAAGAAAGTAATATTGGGAAAATAGTGGATAGTTTGCTTATTAATTGAAGCTTGAAATTCATAGAGCATTCTTGTTTTGTAACAGCTTGTTCCTTAACTAACTACAGACTCCTCTCATCACTGTGAGTGAACAGTAATCACCTAAATAACACCCTTCAACATCCTCACATAATAGTCACATTAAGCACTAACGTGTCTCTTCTTTATTTATGTTTCCCAAAAAAACAAAACAAATAAAAACTCATACAATAGGGTTTTTTTCTGCACAATAATAAATTAATCTATAAATGACGAAATACGTGCAATTTATGTCTGATACACAATGATGAAGTGACGTTTCTAACGAGGACAGTGATGACCCCTGAACCCTTTCAAGCTCCAAAAGGTAACAAAATATGTTTTATTTTATTCTTCTGTAATTGTTACTCTAATATCAGGAGTTTTATATATTATCGTAACAGGTATAGATCTATCCATGTTAGATATAGATCCGGGTCGCTAAAGACCCGAATATGTAAGAATGTTTGGCGAAACAGTCATGCATTTAAGGGTTTAAGGATTGTTCATCCAAAATGAAATAGAAAAAAAAAAATCTAAATATTTTCTGTTGTGTTCCACAAAACGATCAATAAAAAAATAGAAACATTTGCAGCTGTCTCATTAAGACATAAAAGTTGTTTATACAATTCATGCTGAAATAAATATGTGTGCAATATGTGAACATGTATACTACATTTGACAGGTTTTTAATAGATATGCTTCTTATGTTTGTGGATGATGTTCTCTGGCCTTGAGCATTGTGGGGGTTTTTTTGTTTAGTGTTTTGTCGACTTTTATTATTTTCAACAAAACACATTTATTCTACTAAAACTGAAACCTTGCCACTATTAAAGTATCTGCATTATGGATTCATGCTGATCAGGTAATGCACACAGCATGTTTAATTTTAATGTATGCAACTGCATGGATCCTAGTGAGACTCATTTTAATTATGTTGCCTTAAAGTGTGTTGGAACGAGACTGTCAGCAGCAGGTGTCAACCTCTCTTCCATCCAACTGAGACTGAATAACATGTTTGAGATGTTTCGCTTCATATCTCTCCCCACTGGTCACTTCATCTCTAAGTGCTTTTCACCAGCTGCCGTTTATATTTTCTCGAATGCATTGTCGTAAGTTGCACATAATACGCATAAGAATCCTGTTCTTCATTTCCAGATTGTGACCTCGGTCTGCTCATTCTCATAAAACATGTTCCTCTCACTGAGCCAATTAATTAAAATGTATTTTGAAAGATGTAAATTTACTGGAATTATGGTTTTCATTGGCCAAAAGTGAGTCAGGAGCTGTTTTTGGTTGAGGCAGAGTCATATTTGTAGCACAGACTGGATAAAATACCCGCTCTTGATGCAGTTTCCTTCTCACAGCCTGTTCATGCAAACTGTTCAGGAACGTTGATGGCACACCTTTTACTGACCCCGTACCCAACCGTTATAAAGGGAAAAAGTGAAACAGCCAGTCTTATTTTGGCTCTCATATCACATAGCGATCTCATGGTTGCCAAACCAATTTCAGAAAGCGGAGACGAACAGTATAACCCTTCTTTTCCCCCCAGATGAAGCTTGGGATGGGGTGAACCCCATGAGAAAATAACTTAGTCCCTCTTCCCTGGAGCTGTGGCTGTTGCTCTTGGCTAGACCTGGCAATGGTTCTTCATCATTTTTTCAAACAGTTCCAATAGAGAAATAATGGGCTTTTGGAGTGTTGTCAATGGCTTGGGGGGAGGGGGGGGGGGGGTGCCTGCTGTGAGATAGAGTCTGGGCCTGCTTCATTCATTTTTGTTTCTCATTTGGCACCTTTCCTATTGTTATTTAATGTACAGCAGTAATATTCCATGATGAGAACCGACCGTGTATACGTTTGTACAGTTTAAAGACCCTCTGATACAATGCACACAATGTGTTGATCTGCTCAAATCCATGCTCAAATCCAAACTTTAACCTGAACCTCCAGTCATTTGTTTGCACGTCTTAAATGACAGAGAGACATTATAAAATTGCAATTAAATGAAAAGATCTTGAACTTTGGATCACAATTTTATGTTATAACTTGGCTTGCTTAGGGTTTATTTCAAGTGTAGTCTGCAGGAGACCCTTTTTTAGCATGGCTCCAGTGTTGAAGAAAGAGACCCTGCAGACACTGAGACTGAGGACAACATAGAGTGTGACCCACAGGTATTGTTTTAGGAGGATGCCATAAAAATGGGAAAGACAAAAACTCCAAGTAATACCATAGTAATTGTAAGATATGCCAGTGCAAGCTGCTTTCAGTTAAAACAGCACAAACATGCATTTTAGTCTGGTACTAGCTTAAGCCTTGTCTATGAAACCAGGGGTATATGTCTTAAACTTTGCATGATATGATAGGCTACATACTGGTATGTCTGTCTTACTCTTTCTCGGAGATGGCATTCATACAGGTATATTTTGGTATATTTGGTACAGGTATAAATACAGGTACTTGTATGCATAGTAAAAGTGTTTCTTTCAACTTCCATGTTCCCTAATCAAGTCTAGTCAGATTCGTCTTATTTGAGGTTGTGGTTGTCCATAACATTACAGTTGTATTGCTATATATACAGTACTGTGCAAAAGTCTTAGGCACGTTAGTATTTTCACCCCCAAAAATGGTTAAGCCAGTTATTTATACATTTTGTAATAGTGTGTCAGTAGGTAATATCAGTTTACATTTTCAAACGTTCATTTTGCCATTATTTGTAATAATCCATTCCAGTGAGATTTTTGTATGCAGAAGGAGTCTGACAACAGAGCTATGATCCACACAGAGATCTGATCTCACCATCATCGAGTCCGTCTGGGATTACATGAAGAAACAGAAAAAACTGAGACTAAATCCAGAAGAACTGTGGCAGCGTCTCCAAGTAGCAACTTGTAGCAACATTAGGTATCATATATCAAATAAGCAATACAAGTATGTGGCATAATCGAAAACTCTGAAAATGTTTAATACCATAAATGGTCTTGGTCTTAATACCATAAATTACAAAATTAAATGCATAACTCACATGTTTGACACAAAATTATTGTATGGCTTTGAGGACTTGGAATATAGTCATACAGACTACTTTTATTATACGTATGGTGCTTTTTTTTGTTGACATTTTCACAAGTTCACACTAACATATAATCAAATAGAGTAAAGGTTATGCATATTTGCCGTGTTGTCTGAGGGGATGGCTCCGAGCTCGCAATTTGGCTCCAACCCAGAGTACACCCCCTATCTCCTAGGCTGGGATAGAAATAGTCAGGAGTAAGGAGAAGGGGTGGTGGAGGGATGCTGGAAAATTGTCGTGGAACAGAGGTAAGTCTACTTTAATACCTCCCATCATGCTAATTGAGTTGATTAACGGAATATGCTCCCAAACTTTGTTAATAAAACATCATTTTGACATTTTGCAGCTTGGCCAACTCAGTAGAAGTGACCTTAATGTTCTTAAAAATGTCTGCTTTTGTGTTCCACGCAAGAAAGGTTTGGAATAACATGATGATTGAATTTTACAGAATTTTAATTTTGGTTCAACTATCCTTTTGGAACTATACGTTTAAAAAAAAAATAGTTCAGTTGTTTAATAAATAAATAAATAAATAAATAAAGTAACTGAACTCACGTATTGCTGTGCAACAAGATGCAATTTGAAAAGATTAAACAATAATTTCTCTCTGTAACAGAGGCCTGCTAGTAAGAACTTTGTGAGTAAACCTCACTCCCCTGCCTGGCCTCAAGAGGCTTATTAGCGACTGACACTTGGCTGTGGTCTTTAAAATGCATTCATTTTTATGGAATGTTTGATATTAACCTGATGGTTCAGCACATTGTTTAAGCTGTTACTAGGGGCTTTTGGTGTCTCATAATCAAACAGAACCTGAGGCTAAACTACATCCAGTATGCAGCAGATCATCTCACATGATCATAATCTCTCATTCATGTGCTCATTTCAGCACTTTAAATGTCACTCGAGCTTGATGGAGCTGATCTGAGCTGGTGTGACCCATCCTGCAGTGCAGGGCTCCATGCGATAACACAAGCCGCATCATTCCTGCATGAAGTGGCAGGGAGGGAAGGTTGGCTGCCCCCAGTGTGAGATCCATGCTGCCACCCAGCAGGGCAACTGACAGGTTGGTAATTTCCTCTGACAGGTGACTGAGTGCAGGATCTGGACCGTGGTTGATTTGGACTTGAAATGAGATGAGGGAGATGAGGGACACCAAGGCTGCATTTATTTTATCAAAAACCCAGTAAAACTGTAATATTGTGCAGTATTATTACAACATGTCTTATACTTTCATAAACATGTATTTTTAGTATCAACTGTTATCAATTATTATTAACTGCTTATTTTCTTTTTTTTAAGACTTTTTTTAAGATTCACTAAAGAAAATAAAGTTCATTGAACAGCATTTGCTTAAAACAGAAATATCTTTAATAATAATTATGATGTTTTACTGCCACTTTCTATCAATTAAAATGATTCTTGCTGAATTAAATTTTTTTTTGTTTAAATCTTACATAACACTAGCATTTGAAGGGTACTGCAATATTAAGCAGCTCAACCATTCTCAATATTGAGAATAATAATAACCTTTTATTGAGCAGCAAATTCATTTTTTTTATATATTTATCCTGAAATATTTCATAATATTACTGTGTTTTTTAATAAATGTAGTCTTGATGAACATAAGACACTTAAATAAAATCTTATTTTTTTTATTTTTAAAAAAATAACTCAACTGGTAGCTTAGAGAAAACATCAGAACACATCAGAAGTGTTTAAATACTACAAATTATAGATTTTGCTAACACTTTACAATAAGGTTTCATTTGTTAGCATTAGTTAACTACATTAGTTAAAATAGGCTAACAACAAACAGTACTTCCTCAGCATGTATTATTCTTTTTGGTTGCACTTTATTTTACAGTACATGCACTTACGTGTACTTACAGTGTACTTACCTAAGAAAGTACATGGGTTAAGGTTAGGTTTAGGGGTAGGTTCAGGGTTAGTACTTAGTTATTACCCAGTTATTTGAATTACTTTAACAAGTACATAGTATGTACATGGGGAACATGACTGTAAAATAAAGTGCAACCATCTTTTTAAATGTTTATCTCAACATATTCAAAATACATTTGATGATAAAAAGTTGTATCTGTTAAGATTGCACTGAACTAACATGACATTTTTTTAAAGCTAACATTAACAAAGGCTAATAAATGCTGTAAGATATTGATCATTGTTAGTTCATGTTAGTTAACACATTAACAAAAGACACCTTATTGTAAAGTCTTACCAAGATGTATTGGCTTTTCTTCACTGTAACCACAATATGTGACTTGCATCACCCTTTAATCTAGAAGCTACAGTGAAGGTTAGTGAGAAACTGTTGCTATAGCTGCAGGTTCAGAGATCAAGGACAGTTTTAACTGTGATGAAGCACTGTACAGGATTTGATGACAGACAATCCAACACCTTTATTGGACAGGTAGATAGAAAATAGACGACTTGGCTTTAAGGTCAAAGCAAGTTGAAAAACAGCAGATCATTTTTTTTGGCCAATGCTTATAAGATCTGTTAATAACGAAACGTTGATTCACGTATGATTCATATTTTAAATAAATTCAATCACAATTAGTTTGTTTGTTTATATTTAGTCTTGGTTAGACCACTTGTATAATATGTGTATTAATACAATTTACTAGAAATAAGTACATTAATATTCTTTGCTCATCTCACTTACACTAAAACACAGATTCTATATTGCTTAAACTAAAAAAATTAAAATAATATTACCACACATAATGAAATGATATAACAATTTCCCCACACTTTATAGACTTCCATCATGTGTAATATGCTCATATGCCCTTCTATTTATATTTATTATATTATTTATATTTATTATATTATTTATATATATATATATATATATATATATATATATATATATATATATATATATATATATATATATATATATATATATATATATATATATATATATATATATATATTACATTTACAGTATGAATTATATGCCAACTTTGTTGTGTTATGTGATTATTTTAATACCACACATTATTCTTTCTGGTTGACAGATGTCACTGAGATAGGTGTCCTGAGAATTCACACTAAGTTCACACAAGTCTTGTGTCTGTGACAGCCTGTACATAGCAAAGAACAGTCAGCAGAGCCATGCATGCCTTTTGCATCGCTGAAACCTGACATCAGGTTTACTGACATGTTTTTGCAGGGTACGTTTTGAAGAGTGTAGAATAAATAGTGCAGTCACTCAAATTCTCACATGCTTTAACATGTTCATTTTGACAATCCTGATTTTTATGAATTTAACCATAGCCTATTAAGTTTTGCCATAAGGGGCCATTTACCCAGATTGCATTTTGGCAACCATAGTACACAATCTAGGACACAGCCTTCCGATTTGAGAATCACCAACCTGAT
Source organism: Romanogobio albipinnatus (assembly GCA_023566225.1). Taxonomy (NCBI): domain Eukaryota; kingdom Metazoa; phylum Chordata; class Actinopteri; order Cypriniformes; family Gobionidae; genus Romanogobio; species Romanogobio albipinnatus. The sequence goes on along the minus strand of CM042256.1, from coordinate 19,651,626 downwards.
TTCATGGGGAAATATAACTATGTTATGTGGTTGTGATTTCATATGAATTCGTATAATGTGAATACAAAATCATACTAAATAAAAGGACACAATACATAATATATATATTTTTTTAAAGTAAAGCATAAAGGTCCGCCCCTAAACATACTCATCACTGGGGTGTAAACAGATCATGAAAAGTACAAATGAGATTGTACAAATTCATCCGAATTAGCCACCAATTTGCCAAAATGTAAAAAAAGTTACAAATTGCCATGAGATTGAAAAAAAAAAAAAAACCAACTATGGAAAAGCAGCACAATGGAATGCTAAACACATTCTGTGTGAATGGCCTCTAATAATGTTATTAATATGTAAATGTATTTGCCAAAATGTTATGTATGTTTACTTATGTTAATTATATTGGTTGTAAAATAAATGCACGAGCCATAACGTATATTGACATGCTAAACAGATAAACTAAGCACAATACATCCCATATTTTTCAACAATAGCTTTTAAGTTTGTCACAGAGGAGCAGATATAGAACGATAGTTTAGAGACCATGAGAATCAATAAACAGCAGGTGGAGGTAAAAGCTTGTCCAGTAAGACCTCACAACAACACACAAAAATGTTTTACCACCCGTCAAAACAGTTGGGGACCATCAACAGCATGTGTCCAAAGCCCCAGTGACATGTCAGCTTAACTTGGACACTGCTGTTCTTTGAAACTGAAATGTCCTGCCGGTGTGTGGGAATGATTTAGTTTGCAGGGGAAATCTTTGTGTACAAAGCTAATGTTTATCTTTGACATTGGGGTAAAGTCTTTGGGCTTTAAAGACAGCTGACAGCAGTGGGTGGGTAGTCACTTTTCTTCACTGACACCCCGTCAAGCATAAAAGATAGACACGAGAAACAATAAAGCTCAAGAGACAAGAAAAATACTAGCATGAACTATAGAGTTTTGTCATTGTGAATTTGTGAGTTTGTCTCAAGGTTTTTATATAGCTAAAATATATATCTACAGCTATATGTGTGTATATTATATATATATATATATATATATATATATATATATATATATATATATATATATCTACAGCTATATGTGTGTATATTATATATATATATATATATATATATATATATATATATATATATATATATATATATATATATATATATATATATATATATATATATATATAATATACACAAGACATGTTTTTATGTGATTAGGAATAGTGATATATATATATATATATATATATATATATATATATATATATATATATATATATATATATATATATATATATATATATATATATATATATATATATATATATATAATCTTAAATATTTACTTATTGGGGCTGTGTAGCATGCTTTGTTTCATTGTTTTTGTTATCCCTATTTACCTGTGCAACCTAAGGTGCATTCCATTTGTCAGGGTCCCTGCGCAGTGTTCACTGCTCCCTACTCCCTGAGCACGGTATATAGGGTGAAGTGTACTTCGTTGACATCAATGTATATATACACAAACACACAAAACAGAGTATGTATCAATCTAATAAATGTAATCAAAACATTGTATTAGTCTATAAGTTTTACTTTTAGTAGTTTATTTACTATTATTAGTTTATTGGATAGACTACTGTATATTTAAATGACTTCACAGATTTGAAGTTGTAGCCTACTGTAACTGTCATTCAATATGAAAATACATTCTGATTTGGTTAACTGTATATGTTTTCTTAATAATGGTCTAAATAATTGTAGCGGTCTTATTGCACGAGCAGCTACATAGTAAACATTCCGGAGGTAAATAAGTCAAATAAAAATGACAGTGCCTCAGCTGCTTCTCAACACTTTTACTTTGTTTACATATTCATACAACATTCAAATGTAAAATTCATTGCCATAACCATTCATAAATACTCTAGTTTGTATAATAATACATTTTTTTAGGAATACTCAAATGCATAGCGTCGCTGTCCGATGAAAACCACGTATGTCCATTTTGCCGATTTTGAGATTTTTCGACGGATTGAATGTCCAGGTTCATTTCCGTATACAGTATGCGTCACATATCTAAATGGCCAATGAAAAGTTGTGAAAACATGTCATCTGATTTTCACGTATATCCATTTGGTGTCAAAGCTGTCAATCACGCCGCGTATCTCCCGCCCTGTGGAAGCATCTCGCTGGTCTCGCCGGTCTCGTGAAATTGTTTCATCGAAGCTCAGCACTGGATAGCCGAAAGTACGACATTGAAGCTCTCCACAGTTTAGTTCTAATCTAGTTCTTCACAGATTAGTTTGCTTGCTAGTATGTAAATAAACTCGGTCTCTTTGATAAGATTCAGCCTTTTTTTTCTCAGTCAAACTGATCAAATTATAGCCTGTAATGCTACTGTCATGATTGTCACTAGAACATGCCTCACTCATACTGCGATCACCGCTTGCCAGAGGCTGAGAATATCCAGCATGTATTCCTCTGTATTCCTCACGTATTCCTCTGCTGAAACGCGACTTTGCCATTCTAATTAATGATCGGAAGAACGCGTATCGACCACCGTTACTGTAAAATATGCACGTATGTCCATTTAAACTCAATTTTGGTCAAATGTGGATTATATTATTACACTGCCAAGAATATGGTTACATGTAAAGATGCTGTACCAAGTATGACAACGCTACATTCAACTGCTTTTGAAATACAGTGTTTTTTTCACTTCCTGAAAAGTAAGCGTTTTGGACATACGTGAGTTTCATCGGGCAGCGACGATAGAATAAACTCCATCGCAGAGCCGCTTAAAGCTCTTCTAACGGCTCTGTTCCACCATTAGTTCAGAGTGGTGACATTACACGCAATGACAGTTGGTGTCATGGGGTTTTGGTGTTGGTTCATGTTCATTGTTCTCGGTTCTGTTTTCAGTTTATCATGTTCATGGTTATGTTTGAGTTTGTCATGTTCACAGTCTTGTCATGCACTTCCTGGTCTTGTCATGTGATTCCCATGCCCTCATGTGTTGTCATGTCATTGGTTCATTGTTTAATCACTGTTCACAGTTGTCACTTGTCTTGTCATTAGTGTGTGTATTTAAGCCCTCATGTTTGCCATATGTCTTTGTCGAGTATTACTATGTGTAACCGCTGTTGGTGAGTGTCTGTCTGTCATGTTTTTAGTCAAGTTAGTTTCAGTTCAAGTCATGTCTCGTCAAGTCAAAGTCACCATTGGATTCTGAGTATCACGTTGTTAATAAACTGCACTTGGGTTCTCAACTTGCCTCCAGTGGATTCGTTACAGAATACTCGACCTTCAACCATGAACCCAGCAGTTTCTCTGCTACGTCTACGCCAAGACCAGCGTCCCATTGAGGACTATGTTGTGGACTTTTGTGGACTATGCCATGAGGTAGATTTTAATGATGTAGCCCTCAAGGACATTTTTAGATTTGGGCTTAATGAACCCATCCGATCACAGATGCCAGGGGGGAAGATCCATTTTACCCTGGCCCAATATATAGACCAGGCCCTTTTGTTGGGCGGCTCGGCCTTTACTGTGGGAACAGTGGATGAGGAGCTCCACTGTCCCACAGTACTCTCCACCCCAGCCCACGTCCATGCTCCAGCCCACGTCCATGCTCCAGCCCACGTCCATGCTCCAGCCCACGTCCATGCTCCAGCCCACGTCCATGTTCCAGCCCACATCCATGTTCCAGCCCACATCCATGCTCCAGCCCACGGTCCATGCTCCAGCCCATGACCCCGCTGTCCCGCCCAAGAAAATTTTTTTGGGGGGGGGCAAGGGGTACATGGAGGCCATGAAGGCCATGCCTCTGTGGCCCCCTGAACCGCCATGGCCTGTTGAACTGCCGTTGACGCCATGGCCTGGTGAACTGCCGTTACCGCCATGGCCTGGTGAACTGCCGTTACCGCCATGGCCTGGTGAACTGCCGTTACCGCCATGGCCTGGTGAACTGCCGTTACCGCCATGGCCTGTTGAACTGCCGTTGCCGCCATGGCCTGGTGAACTGCCGTTGCCGCCATGGCCGCCCACGCCTGAGGGTCCAGGTCCTCCCACGCCTGAGGGTCCAGGTCCTCCCACGCCTGAGGGTCCAGGTCCGCCCACGCCACAGGGTCCAGGTCCGCCCACGCCACAGGGTCCAGGTCCGCCCACGCCACAGGGTCCAGGTCCGCCCACGCCTGAGGGTCCAGGTCCTCCCACGCCTGAGGGTCCAGGTCCTCCCACGCCTGAGGGTCCAGGTCCTCCCACGCCTGAGGGTCCAGGTCCTCCCACGCCTGAGGGTCCAGGTCCGCCCACGCCACAGGGTCCAGGTCCGCCCACGCCACAGGGTCCAGGTCCGCCCACGCCACAGGGTCCAGGTCCGCCCACGCCACAGGGTCCAGGTCCGCCCACGCCACAGGGTCCAGGTCCGCCCTCGCCACAGGGTCCAGGTCCGCCCACGCCACAGGGTCCAGGTCCGCCCACGCCACAGGGTCCAGGTCCGCCCACGCTCCCAGGCCCGTCCAGGTCATGTCTGGGTCCGGTGCCCCTGCACGGGCCTGGCCCACCATCCCTCCCCCAAGACTTTTTGTTAAGACTCTCTTTTAGGCCATTGGTGTTATGGTATTGTTTGGGCATCAGGGGCCGCCTATAGAGGGGGGGGGATCTGTCACAGGGTGTTTTGGTGTTGGTTCATGTTCATTGTTCTCGGTTCTGTTTTCAGTTTATCATGTTCATGGTTATGTTTGAGTTTGTCATGTTCACAGTCTTGTCATGCACTTCCTGGTCTTGTCATGTGATTCCCATGCCCTCATGTGTTGTCATGTCATTGGTTCATTGTTTAATCACTGTTCACAGGTGTCACTTGTCTTGTCATTAGTGTGTGTATTTAAGCCCTCATGTTTGCCATGTGTCTTTGTCGAGTATTACTATGTGTAACCGCTGTTGGTGAGTGTCTGTTTTTTAGTCAAGTTGGTTTCAGTTCAAGTCATGTCTCGTCAAGTCAAAGTCACCATTGGATTCTGTGTATCACGTTGTAAATAAACTGCACTTGGGTTCTCAACTTGCCTCCAGTGGATTCGTTACAGTTGGGTGATTTTTGCTCTCCACTTCCTGTGATGTATCGATGTTCCCTTTGAACAAGAGCATGTGAGCGGAGCGGGGAGCATAGCGGTAATATTTCCTCCAGAGCGGTGAGCGCCTTTCTGAAGATTCTGCTCAGTCCGCTCAGCGCCGTTCGCTCAATCCGCTTAACCCAGAATGCCCTTTGGTGATTTGCTAGATCTAGAATCTGTGAAATAGCTATGCAATAGTGGAGCAATAGGTTATGGAGTTCAAATATTGTTTTAATGAAGTCGTGAGCCTTATACATAAATGCACAGGTAAAATCAAAGTTAAGAACGAGCAGTGAGAAGAAATTGAAAGGGAGTGTAGAGAGATTGTGAGAGTTAGCAAAAATGTTGGAATCTAAAGCGGCACATTGCCAGAAAGCACGAGAATGTGCTACGCAAACATGGCAGTGCAGCAAAAGGTGAGCTATATATACAATTTGATAATAAATTAATAGATAAATAGGTAAGGCACGGTAAGGTCTATCGTGTATACGAAGCCCTGCTCTCATTACATGCAGACAAAAATATACCAATGACCATTGGCCACAAATTAATATTTCGTTCCCATGAATTAAGAATTAGTTTTCTCATTTCTAAATCGTAGCCACAACTTCTTAATTCGTTCTCCTTGGTTAAGTAAATAGTGGCCACGTTGAACTAATTCGTTCTCTCATTTTATTTAAACTAGGGAACGGATTATTACAATGTGGCCATGATCTAATTAAAATGAGGAAACAAATTATTAAAACATGCTAACGGGTGGTAACGAATTGTTAATTTGTTATGCAATCATCATATTAGTGAAACTAAAAATAACTTATAGCCTACACACAATATGAATTAGCCTAAAATTGTAGCTTATGTATTTTTTTTGTTGTTGTTGAAGTTAAGACTTGTAAAATTATTAAACCACTTGTAAAAAAAAAACACTTAATAATTGGGTAGGCCTGCTATTGCACTTTATAGGAAAGTTTACCAAAGGGCTAGACATATTTTTTTAATTGATAAAGTTAATTTAATAAATTAATAAAAAAGTACAGACTGTCACCCCAAAATAAATGCTTGCTATAGGCTATATAGGCTATTTATGTTTAACATGAAATATGCATTCCCCGTATGTCACCTAGCAGCAGCAGCGCCGCGTCAGACATGTTTCTGGTGTGCATAGACATAGAAAACGCCATGCAGCTGACACGCAACAGAAACGCCAGGCTCACACCGCGCAGCCAGTGTGTAGCCGGCCTAAACCTACTACAGATACATTTCATGTCTGAGCGGGATATCTTTTACTGGTGAGCGTGAGCGGTTCATTAGTGGAGCGTTCGCTTGGGCCGTGAGCGATTGAGTGGAGCGTGCTGGCATAGAGTGGAATATTGAGCTGAGCATCACACCGCTCCGCTTCGCTCACATGCTCTGCTTTGAACTGAACATGTTCCCTCCCTTCGGATTTGAATCTCACTTAATATGGCGGAATACCCTGTGAAGTCCACCTCGCAATCCACTTAGGGTCGAATGGAATGCACCTCTAGTTTCCACGTCTGTGCCTGCTTTATTCTCTTCACCTGTTGTCAATTAATTAACTCATTAGTTCCCTCGTTTAGTTCTGGTATAAGTACTCCCTATTTTGTTCAGTTACCTGTCCTATCTTGTCTATGTTACGTGGTTGTGTTTTCCCGTTCTCAAGCCAGGATTTAATAAAGACTGTTAATTTTGAATTCATGCACTCTGTTATAGAAGCCACCTGTGACAGAAGACAGGAACCAATACAGTGATATTTTTGTGGCTTTTATTTTTTCATTCATCCTATCTCTCTCCCATCACAATGGATCTCCCACCCATCCAGCTTTTGTGCCTGGAGCAGAAATACAGCTCCCTGGAATCACACACCAGGGAATTTTTGTCCCCGTAACATCTTCGCTACAAGTGTGGAGTGCCTACTGGTAAACAATAATTCTGAAAACAATAATGGAGAAAGTGCCAGTTAGCACAACTGTGCCATGTACTTCCCTGAAGCCTGAGCCCAACGGAATGTCTGACCAGGTGTGGGAGTCTGCAATAACACCTGTCCCCTAGGGAGTACTCATGGCGATTGCGGGCATGGATGAAAGCCCAGCCCACAACCCCATCACTATGAATGTGGTATTCTGGGAATATAATGGAGGATTTTGAGGAGGTAATTCCCCTATTGATCCCGCCAAACCCAGAGTTTCCTGTGTCTCCAGAGTTTCCTGTATCTCCAAGGCACACCCTGCCTCCCTCTCCCACCTCCTTTACTAAAACCAGGTAGTTTATCAGCTCTTCCTCTGCTGGTTATTGTCAGTCCCTCGATTCATCCACAGTTGGCCCGCTGCAGTGTGGCAGATTCACCTTGAATCTTCCAGTCCCCAGCCTTGGCATGAAGATCCCCTGTCTCCACCTCCTGCCACAGATCCTGGACTCCACCTCGGTCCTCTGACCCATCAGCTTCGCCTTGACCCAATGCACCCTCAGCTCCACTGTGGCTCATCATCCCACCAGCTCCAACAGGCTCCACCAGGCTCCCTCATTCGCCCGTCTTTGCTTTGATCAGATCACCCTAGTTCCACCCTGGGATTTCTGGCTGCTGGTTGCACCTCTGCTCCACCGGACTCCGGCTTCCCTCCGGCTTCACCATTGTCCTCAGTTGCACTGTCTCCCACTGCTGTCTTCAGTCTCTGCCTCGGTCACATGAGCTGTCAGCATACATATAATTTCATAGCAGCATTACAGAAAATGGACCCACTTTATATTAGGTGGCCTTAACTACTATGTACTAACATTTAAATTACTAATTTGATACAATGCACTTATTGTGTACATGCATGTTTTTTTTTTTTTTACATTGTACATACATAAAAATATACATGTAATTACACCTGTAATTCATTTCTGTAATTACATTTATAATTACACTGTTGACACTTCCCTTACACATAACCCTACCCTTAAACTTACCCATACCCACACACCTGTCACTAACTTTACCCATATCCCACCTCAAAATCAGCAAAAGTGTTTTGCAATGCAATATGACCACAATAAGTACATTGTACTTGTTTTTGATGTAAGTACATAGTAGTTAAGGACACCTATTATAAAATGGGGCCTTGAAAAGTACATAAACAAATCACACAGTTAGCTAACATTGTATTAATAAAAATGTAATAATTTAAGGCACAAACAATGGGCTCATTGAAGTACATAATACATGTTGTTAACAACGATTAGGGTATATAGAAACAAAAAAAATATTTAGCATGAGCGCATGTTGAATCATCTGAAGTCCTTGCAGGAGCAAGTGAACATTTTGTCCTCAAAGGTGATGTGTTAGAAAAAGGAAAAATGGGCAAGCATAAGGATTTGAGCGAGTTTGACAAGGGCCAAATTGTGATGGCTGTGATAGTATCTCCAAAACGGCAGTTCTGGTCTTCAGTGGTCAGTATCTATCAAAAGTGGTCCAAGGAAAAAACTGTGGTGAACCGATGATAGAGTCATGGGCGGCCAAGGCTCCTTGATGCATGTGGGGAGCGAAGGCTGGCCTGTGTGGTCCGATCAAACAGCCAAGCTACTGTAGCTTAAATTGCTCAAGAAGTTAATGCTGGTTCTAATAGAAAAGTGTCAGAATACACTGTGCATCACAGTTTGTTGCATACGGGGCTGCAGACCAGTCAGGGTGCCCATGCTGAGCTGACCCCTGTCCACTGCCAAAAGCCGTCATCCAGACATTCTCCAGTAAAATGTCTTAACTACTCTTATGAGGCCTGACAACACACCACTTTAAGGCCAGTGACCAAGGAGGCTCACAGAGAGCCTGACAACCTGGTGTACTACCTCCCTCAGCTAATAGCGTGAGATGGTGGTCCAATGGGTTGAACCACTGAACTGATATGCAGAAGGTTGCTGGTTCAATCTCAGCAGTCACCACCAGTGTGTCCTTGAGCAAGGCACTTTACTCCACGTTGCTCCAGGGGGATTGTCCCTGTAATAAGTGCAGATAAAAGCGTCTGCCAAATGCATAAATGTAAATGTAAATGTAATAGCAGGCATTTCAAGCAGTAATCAAGGAGGCTCACAGAGAACCTAACAACTTGGTCCCTAGCTGACTCAGAAGATGGAAGCCTCAGCACTTCATCCTAAACCACCAAAGAGACTCACACAGAAAGCCAGAAACTCAGGGCTATTGTACAACTTAGCTTTAAGAATGGAGGCCTTAGCAAGATCACTGTCTGAAACAAGAAGAGGACTAACAACGTTCTATGCTCAGGGCTGTTTCTACAATCTGTCCTGTAGTGACGTCATTGGCTGTCTCCGGCCAATGTCAAGCTGAAGCTTGCGATTAGGGTAAAAGAGCCGTTACATTTCCAACATACCTCAAGCGTGTGTTAAAAATGTAATGGCTGTTTTACCATAATTGCAAGCTTCAGCTTCAAGAGTAAAAAATATAAAGACAGTTAATAATGTCGTCAGTTTTACCATATCAGTTTGAGTCCGACTCAGATTATGAAAATGCAGATGACCAAGCTGATCGATTGGAACCAATTTGGCAAGCAGAGTTCAGTCCCTCGCAAAATAATAAAACCAACATGAAAAATATGTTGTGATAAAATAGTGAATTGTGATTTTCATGAAAAAAAAAAATATATATTTTTGCTATATCACCCCACCCCTACATTCTATATTCGAATCAAAAATACTGATAATTCACTATCCAGGTCTTTTTCCCATTATGAGTAATTAAATTGCATATGTTCTAAATCTACAAAGCAAATACATATCAACATTATAAAGGCTCAGTTGGCTGATCTTAAAAGACTTTCATTACAGCCTCTGTTGGCTGTAAATCAACTAGAAACAAGCATATTCCATTATTCCACTTGAGTTTCATTGTGTTAACTGAGGCCCTTCTGCCCTGTCACCCAAAAAGCACTATTACAGTCTACACAAACCGAATAAACTGGTTGTTTTGGAGCTGCATAAATGTGCATCTACATAAAAGTGTGTGATTGCAACAATATTTCTTTAAAGCAGTGGATATTTTTTTATTTTTTTGACAAAGAACTAATGTCATCATTATTATTACAGTTAAATCATTACTATAACATTACATATGTTTGGATGGATGTTCTAAATGGTGTAGGTTGTGCTGCATTGCACAGCATTTTAACTCCTGGACAGACAAATTACATTTCTTGTCACTGGAAAACTTATCACTTCCATTGAGCCCCTAATTTGCTAACTCTCTTCACTGGGACTGAGCACTGACCCTGTGCAGCTGTATCCGCGACTTCTTGACTGACAGAATATAGTTAAAATCCATGACCAGACTTTACACTCTGGCACCCTGAGCTCTTGCACCCTGCAGAGACATGTCCTTAGTGCTCTTTTGGCCCACAACATATTCTGTCTCCAGGCTCCCATATATCATCATCGAATGCACTGACGACATCACAGCAGTAGGGCTCAAACAGTGATTTGACAGCCTGGAGAGAAGTAGTGACATGCCTAAGCAACAAAGTCAGTCTATTTATTGATGTCAGAGACAAAAGAAAGTAATTGACAATATACCATGGCAAATTACAGTAAGTCAAAATGTCATTCTGAATTAGGATTTTAAAATGTAATTAAATGATAAATGGAATATTGCATTAAATGCTTTGCAGTATTCATGTCCCCTTATAATATTTAATAAAAAAATAAATAAAAAAAAAATACAACCCCTACCTCTTGCAACATCAATAACTTGCAACATTCGTCTGGCTCTGCAGCGTGAGCCTCTGCTGACTGCTTGCGCTCCTCCCCAAAAGGACGAGGCGTTTATACTTGACACGCTCGCCGTTGTACTTTTCTTTCAAATGACAGAGGGCTTCTCAGAGTAATTGTTCTATAAAACAAGAGGAAACAGCGGTGAGAAGAAAGCTAATGTACACAGGTGACAATATTTATTTTAGTAGGCCTACACTTCACCAAAAACCATACTATAAAATAATCATGTAAAACTCAGTAAACCTTGATAGTATTATCTACATTGGACTCACACCAGTTTGCCTATCACAGCAATAGGAGCACAGAGGATGCAGTTTCCATGGCACTGCACTCTGTGCTCACCCATCTGGACAATAAAAACACTTATGCACGCATGCTGTTTGTTGACTTCAGCTCAGCATTCAACACTGTCATCCCATCCACGTTAATTTGCAAACTTGGAGACCTGGGCATCAACACTTCAATGTGTAACTGGATTTTGGACTTCCTAACTGACAGACCCCAGAATGTTCGATCAGGATCCATCTGCTCCACGTCCATCACACTCAACACTGGTGTAGCACAGGGCTGTGTGCTAAGTCCGTTTCTCTACTCCCTCTTCACCTCCGACTGCAAGCCTGTCGACACTACGGTGATTGGTCTCATGAGCAACAACGATGAGACTGCCTACAGGGAGGAGATCCAGCACCTGGCCACATGGTGCGCTGATAATAACCTGCTCCTCAACACCACCAAAATGAAGGAGCTCATCGTGGACTTCAGGAAAGAGTCAAGAGGCACACACGACACCATCCACATCAATGGAATGGCCGTTGAGCGTGTCTCCAGTTTCAAGTTCCTGGGGATCCACATCTCGGCGGACATGTCGTGGACGACCAACACCTCCAGCCTGGTCAAGAAGGCTCACCAGCGCCTCTTCTTCCTGAGGACACTGAGGAAGAATCAGCTCTCCTCGGCTATCCTGGTGAACTTCTACCGCTGCGCGATAGAAAGCATCCTGACCAACTGTGTCGCAGTATGGTATGGGAGCTGCTCTGTTGCGGAGCGCAAGGCACTGCAGCGGGTGGTGAAAACTGCCCAGTTTCACAGGGACTCCACTGCCTGCCATCGAGCACATCCAGAGGAAACGCTGTCTGCATCGAGCTTGCAGCATCCTCAAGGACTCCTCTCACCCAGCCCACAGACTGTTTTCTCTCCTGCCCTCCGGCAGGCGTTTCAGGATCCTCCGGACCAGAACCAGTAGACTTAAGAACAGTTTTTTCCCCAGAGCTGTCTCTTTACTGAACTCAAACCCCCGTTGATCCACTTCCCTCATAAACTGCTAACTCTCCTACCTCACATCTGCCTTCACTTTGTTATTTGCACTACCGACTGTTTATTACAGTAACAACTGTTTACTTATGCATCTTGCACTGCCATATCTTAACTGGATTATGCTCATTTGCACTGCCGACTGTATCAAATCAAATCAAATCAAATCACTTTATTTGTCACTCTACATATGCACAAGTGCAACAGTAGGTGAAATTCTTAGGTGCAGTTCCGAGCAACATAGCAGTCACGACATGACATGTACAACATTTAAAGCAGCATCAGATTACACATCTGATGCGCACACAATTACTCACAGCACAGTAAACTCTACAATAAACAATAAATAATTTACACAATGTGAGTTTAGTTTTCACAGCTTTAAACAATATACACATACTTACAATATACATATACTTTAAACAATATACACTAAACATACACTAAACAATATACATTACGCTATAATAGTAATAATAATATACAATGTATAGTATAAATATTATTCACAGATTGAAAAATTGAAATCCAAAGTGCAATAGATGCTGTATGATAAATAAATGTGTATATAATGTGTGTGTATCTACAGTGGGTTGTGCGGAGTGATATTCTGTCCAGTGTGTGTTATGATCCTGATGGATCAGGAGTTAAGTAGTCTGATTGCTTGTGGGAAGAAGCTGTTCTGGAGTCGGCTGGTGCGTGTTCTGATGCTGCGGTACCGTCTGCCTGATGGCAACAGTGAGAGCAGCCCATGGTTCGGGTGGCTAGAGTCTCTGAAGATCCTCTGAGCTCTCTTCACACACCGCCTGGCATAAATGTCCTGGAGGGAGGGAAGCTCACCTCCGATGATGCAGCTGGCCGTGCGCACTACCCTTTGCAGGGCCTTGCGGCTGCGGGCGGTACTGTTGCCGTACCAGGTGGTGATGCAGCCAGTCAGCAGGCTCTCGATGGTGCAGGTGTAGAAACGTGTAAGGATGTGGCGGTTCATTCCAAACCTCCTCAGCCGTCGCAGGAAGAAAAGGCGCTGATGAGCCTTCTTCACAACGGCCTCAGTGTGGACGGACCATGAGAGTTCCTCTGTGATGTGGACACCGAGGAACTTGAAGCTGCTGACTCTCTCCACCGGTGCTCCATCGATGGTGATGGGGCGGTGTTCTCTCTCATTCCTCCTGAAGTCGACCACCAGCTCCTTGGTCTTGCTGACGTTGAGGGAGAGGTTGTGCTCCTGACACCACCGTGTCAGAGTGTGCACCTCCTCTCTGTAGGCCGTTTCATCATTGTCGGTGATAAGACCTACCACCGTCGTATCGTCAGCAAACTTGATGATGGTGTTGGAGCTGTGGGTTGCCACACAGTCATGTGTGTACAAAGAGTACAGGAGTGGGCTGAGAACGCAGCCCTGAGGGGCTCCAGTGTTGAGAGTCAGTGATGAGGAGATGTTACTGCCCATTCTGACCACCTGGCGTCTGTTTGACAGGAAGTCCAGGATCCAGCTGCATAACAAGCTGTTTAAGCCTAGAGCCCGGAGTTTCCCGTCAAGTATGGAGGGCACAATGGTGTTGAATGCTGAGCTGTAGTCCACAAACAGCATTCTCACATACGTGTTCCTCTTTTCCAGGTGGGAGAGAGCAGTGTGTATAGTGGATGAAATGGCATCATCAGTGGAACGGTTTGTGCGGTATGCAAACTGCAGTGGGTCCAGTGAGGGGGGGAGAACAGAGCAGATGTGGTTTCTGACTAGTCTTTCAAAGCATTTGCTGATGATGGGGGTCAGAGCAACAGGACGCCAGTCGTTTAAGCAGGTGGTTTTTGACTGCTTAGGTACAGGAACAATAGTGGACGTTTTAAAGCATGTGGGGACCACAGACAGGGAGAGGGACAGGTTAAAAATGTCCGTGAAGACTCCAGCCAGTTGGTGCGCGCACGCTCTGATCACACGGCCGGGAATGCCGTCTGGACCCGCAGCTTTACGGACGTTCACCCGCCGGAAGGATCGGGTTACATCCGCGACAGATACAGAGAGTGCACTAACCTCTGTATCCTCAGCCGCGAGCGCTCTCTCCGCGAGGGCGGTGTTAGTTCCCTCAAAGCGAGCATAGAAGGTGTTTAGCTCGTCCGGGAGAGAGGCAGCGGTGTTCACGGTGGAGTTTGTGTTCCCTTTATAGTCCGTGATGGTGTTAATTCCCCTCCACATGCTTCTGGAGTCGGTGGTGTTGAACTGTCCTTCAATCTTGTCCCTGTACTGCCGTTTGCTGCTCTGATGGTTTTCCGGAGGGCATAACTTGCTTGTTTATGCTCCTCCGCGTTACCGGAGTTAAAAGTGAAGGTCCGCGCATTGAGTGCCGCGCGAACATCCCCATTTAGCCACGGCTTCTGGTTAGGGTACAGCCGAATTGTTTTGGTCGGAACAACGTCATCTACGCACTTCCTGATGAAACACGTATTTATAGTACCAAATGTTTACATTTGCATTTTGCATCGTACTTCTAACTGCAATATGCAACCACTTTCCACTGCACTTTTACACTTTCTTTCGGATAGCTCTGTCCATAATTTATTGCACTACCTTAATCCACTGCTATATTCCTCATATTAGCCTAACATATTATTGTATACCTCTATCTGTAAAATTCTGTTTAAAGTAATAGCCATCTGTATATTATATTCATAGGACATATTCACTTGTACTTGTACTTGTGTAATGACAATAAAGTTGAATCTAATCTAATCTAATTACTTGTGACATTAGAACAAAATGTATGTACACATGTATACAACTAAAATAATGATCTCTTAGACATATCCTAATTTCACTAAACATTTTCATTTAAGTTTGTGAACATTCTTATTAAACATGGATCTTTATTTTCAATAAAAGGGCTTTTTTCTGCTTTTGTAGACTCATTTTGTAAATATAAGCAACTAATTTGTATGTGCAAACAATGAGTCAATGAGTCAAGATGGCGCCGAGGATGGCCGCAACGTCGCAAGCTCTGCTGAAACATTGTAGTTTTTTTGTTTGTTCTGTTTATAGTTTTTGTGTTTTTTGTCTTGGATGTTGTCTGCCTTACTACGTACGACAGACAGACACTTTTGGACATTGGTTCGGCAATCGCACACCGAAAACCGGACTTTAAATTCTTCAGTGACGAACCGCTGTTTACAAACACAGCAGAGGATCCTTTTGTCTGGGCAGCCCGACCACGGAAACGCGGCCGGAGAAGGGGGAAGAGAGCCGGCGTACTCATCAGAGTAAGACGCCGTGCAAACCGACCCCCGCTTCCCAGTATTATACTAGCAAATGTTCAGTCTCTGGACAATAAACTCTGCGAGCTGAGAGCGCGGATCTCTTTCCAACGAGACACGAGGGACTGCTGCATTATCTGCCTCACAGAAACTTGGATGTCTGCTGAGATTCCAGATTCGGCCATTGAAACCACGGGGTTCTCCGTGCATCGAATGGACAGAGAAAAAGATCTCTCCGGGAAAAGCAAAGGCGGGGGTGTGTGTTTTATGATCAACCGATCCTGGTGTGATCAGAGGAACGTACATTCTATCAAGTCTTTCTATTCTCCTGATCTGGAACTTCTCATGGTTCTGTGCCGACCATTCTGGCTACCGAGGGAATTCACAGCGGTCATCATCACAGCTGTGTATATTCCCCCACAAGCCGACACAGACCGGGCACTAAAGGAACTGTATAGGACAGTGAGTGAGCAGGAAACCGCGCATCCTGAGGCTGCGTTTATTGTGACCGGGGACTTTAACAAAGCCAACTTCAAGCGCATCGCACCCAAATACCACCAACATGTTAGCTTCAACACACGAGGGAACCGAGTTCTGGATCATTGTTACTCTCCCTTCAAGGATGGTTACAAATCACTCCCGCGCCCACCATTTGGCAAATCGGATCACGCTTCCATCCTCCTTTTGCCCGCTTATAGGCAGAGGTTGAAACAGGAAGCACCCGCCCTCAGAACCATCCAGTGCTGGTCGGACCAATCGGACTCTATGCTACAGGACTGTTTTGATCACGCGGACTGGGAGATGTTCCGGTCGGCCTCTGATGACGACATTGAGGTCTACGCTGATAGCGTAACGTGTTTCATCAGGAAGTGTGTAGAAGACGTTGTTCCGACCAAAACAATTCGGCTGTACCCAAACCAGAAGCCGTGGCTAAATGGGGATGTTCGCGCGGCACTCAATGCGCGGACCTTCACCTTTAACTTCGGTAATGCGGAGGAGCATAAACAAGCAAGTTATGCCCTCCGGAAAACCATCAGAGCAGCAAAACGCCAGTACAGGGACAAGATTGAAGGACAGTTCAACACCACCGACTCTAGAAGCATGTGGCGGGGAATTAACACCATCACGGACTACAAAGGGAACACAAACTCCACCGTGAACACCGCTGCCTCTCTCCCGGACGAGCTCAACACCTTTTATGCTCGCTTTGAGGGAACTAACACCGCCCTCGCGGAGAGAGAGCTCGTGGCTGAAGATACAGAGATTAGTGCACTCTCCGTATCTGTAGGGAATGTAACCCGATCCTTCCGGCGGGTGAACGTCCGTAAAGCCGGGGGTCCAGACGGCATTCCGGGCCGCGTCATCAGAGCGTGCGAGCGTGCGTCATCAGAGCGTGCGCGCACTTATGCAGCTGGATCCTGGACTTCCTGTCAAACAGACGCCAGGTGGTCAGAATGGGCAGTAACATCTCCTCACCACTGACTCTCAACACTGGAGCCCCTCAGGGCTGTGTTCTCAGCCCACTCCTGTACTCCTTGTACACACATGACTGTGTGGCAACCCACAGCTCCAACACCATCATCAAGTTTGCTGACGATACGACAGTGGTAGGTCTCATCACTGACAATGATGAAACTGTCTACAGAGAGGAGGTGCACACTCTGACACGGTGGTGTCAGGAGCACAACCTCTCCCTCAACGTCAGCAAGACCAAGGAGCTGGTGGTCGACTTCAGGAGGAATGAGAGAGAACACCGCCCCATCACCATCGATGGAGCACCGGTGGAGAGAGTCAGCAGCTTCAAGTTCCTTGGTGTCCACATCACAGAGGAACTCTCATGGTCCGTCCACTCCGAGGCCGTTGTGAAGAAGGCTCATCAGCGCCTTTTCTTTCTGCGACGGCTGAGGAGGTTTGGAATGAGCCGCCACATCCTCACACGCTTCTACACCAGCACTATAGAGAGCCTGCTGACTGGCTGCATCACCACCTGGTACGGCAACAGTACCGCCCGCAGCCGCAAAGCCCTGCAAAGGGTAGTGCGCACGGCCAGCTGCATCATCGGAGGTGAGCTTCCCTCCCTCCAGGACATTTATGCCAGGCGGTGTGTGAAGAGAGCTCAGAGGATCATCAGAGACTCTAGCCACCCGAACCATGGGCTGCTCTCACTGCTGCCATCAGGCAGACGGTACCGCAGCATTAGAACACGCACCAGCCGACTCCAGAACAGCTTCTTCCCACAAGCAATCAGACTACTTAACTCCTGATCCATCAGGATCAAAACACACACTGGACAGAATATCACTCAGCACAACCTACTATAGATACACACACATTATATACACATTTATTTATCATTTATTATTTATCATATAGCACCTATTGTACATTGGATCTCTACTGTGAATAATAATGTATACTGTACATTGTATATTATTATTACTATAGCTTAATGTATACTGTTTAATGTATGTTTAGTGTATATTGTTTAAAGTATATGTATATTGTAAGTATGTGTATATTGGTTAAAGCTGTGAGAACTACACTCACATTGTGTAAATTATTTATTGTTTATTGTAGAGTTTACTGTGCTGTGAGTAATTGTGGGCGCATCAGATGTGTAATCTGATGCTGCTTTAAATGTTGTACATGTCATGTCGTGACTACTATGTTGCTCGGAACTGCACCAAGAATTTCACCTGCTGTTGCACTTGTGTACATGGCTGTGTGACAATAAAGTGATTTGATTTGATTTGATTTTGAAACTGGGTGCCGGTGTGATGAAACGTCATGCTCGGCTAGATTTGTCTCAAACTTGTGCACCTTCGGATGTGGAGCTGCGCAAAAAGTAAAAAAAAAAAAGTGTTGCACACCGCCACGCGTAATGGGGTCTCACGCACTCCCGTGCACTCCCGTCCACTCCGCAATTATGTCATTTTTGCCACGCACACACTCACGCTCATGTGGACGCGTCAAGTATAAACAAGGCTTCAGTAATTCTGGATTTAACAAGAAATTAAATTATTTTTTTAATATATTTTTTTTTAAAACTTGAGTGCCGCGTTTATAAAGCCATAACCATGTCTTGAACATTGGGGGGGACCTTTTATTTTTATTTTTTATGAAGCATAAAGAAACAGAACAGTGAACAAAATTCTAGGTCTAATTCTAGTTGGGAACTAATCCTTTTGGGACTATTTGCAAACAATATATGCGTCAAATATGTTATTAGTCCCAAGATTCTTTGCATTAGTACACTCTAAAAAAATGGCACCAAAAATGGTTCTTCGTCGTAATCATAGAGGAACCACTTTTGGTGCTATATAGCACCATATCTTAACATGTTCTGTATATGGAAGCGGTGCTATATAGCACCTTAGTCAAAGAACCGGCGAAGATCCTCTGAAGAACCGCTGAAAAACCACTGAAGCACCAAAATTGGTGCTATAAAGCACTTAAAAAGGTTCCCCTATGATTACGAGCCAAGAACCATTTTTGGTGCCATATAGAACCATATAGTTTAAATAAATACATAGATCTGCTGTTGATAGACACATTCCCTAGTGATCTGGTGGTATAATCTTTGTACACTGTGTCAAAGGGTTCCAGATTCTAATCCACCCATACATAGTTTTTTTTTCTTCTTTATTAAAATCAAACATGTTCATCAATGATTGTATATTAAGAGCAGGGACACGTTTGTGTGCATTTTGTTTTGTGATTTCACAGGAAAGAATAGAGTCTCTCTCCTCAACGGCATTAAGTGATAGATTGACACCGCTCGTCTGTGTGTGAAGACTCTGCACGAGCTAAAAGTACGGTGGACCAGTAGTGCACAACACAACAAAATGTAAAAAGCATACATAAGTTCACAACACAACGAAATAAATCCACAACACAACGGAATGAAGCCACAGCACAACGAAATAAAGCCACAACACAACGAAAAGCCACAACACAACAAAATCAAGCCACAACACAACGAAAAATCCACAACACAGCAAAATCAAGCCACAACACAATGAAATCAAGCCTCAACACAACGAAAAATCCACAACACAACAAAATCAAGCCACAACACAACGAAAAATCCACAACACAACGAAATAGCCACAACACAACGGAAATGCTCCCGACCACTATGGGACTCTCGGTGTGCGGTAAAGTTAGTTCCCTTTCGTTCAGTCACTACGACGTACGTTAGTGACTAACGAATGGGGGTTTCGCTTAGAAGCCTATCATCTTCGAGAATTCAACAGAGCCCAATGGCAGTGCCAATGCCATGGGCATGCGGAATTTGCATGCGTAACTCCGCCCCACCCTGTGGGTATATAAGGAGGTACGCTGGCAACATCGCATTATGTTTCTGCTTTGGAGCCTAGAGCATCTCTTCACTCCTACAAGCCTGAATTCTGAAGTCTTCTCTTCAGTCTTCGAGACGAGCGGTTCTCCAGGGTGTTGGTGTGACGGCGCATTCCAGCGATCTCGCATTGCCTGCCTGCTGATCTGTGCAGTGATCTGCAACAGCTGTGTGTGTTTTCCCTGGGCGCTTCGGCACTCTGCAGAGCTTTCCTCTCACAAAAAGAGCTTGCGCGTGGCACGTCTTTTTCAAGACGGTTCGCCCGTGCACTTCCAGGTGCGATCGATCTCCGTTGCTGTCTATGGGCACATTCACTGCTCGACGTGTTTGGGCTTCAGCACGTTCGGGCAGTGATTGTGGATGTGTCATGTTCCCACTGCGGGAACGTGACCATCGCGATGTCGCGGTCGAGACTCAGTGATCTCCGCGAGGAGAGAGAGTCCCCTCTGCCACACCCCAATCTACCGTCTCTGAGAGAGGTGGTACTTTGGCTGGTGGCCAGGGTGACCTGAGGGCGGTGCGTGGTATAAGAACCCCGACGATCATTCCTCGGGCCACGCCCCCCTCTCGCACATCGCTTCCCGCGAGTGCTGGACTGAAACAGCGGCCCGTCTCTGACGCCTTGTTCGTTTCGTTCACACTCCAGATAGCGGCGAGATGTCGATCGCCGCATCTCAAGGTGGGCTAGATCCTTTGGGGATGACGATTAGGTTGTGCTCCGCCTCCGGGTGTGTCAGCGCTGCCTGATCTGACCTAGAGTTGATAGCCATGTTATCTCGGGCAGCCGCGAGCCTCGCGCTGGTGTGGAACTCCGCCCAGTCACGAGTGCTCGTGGTTGCACGATCGGTTTTTGTGGGCGGCACCTGACCGCTGTTGGGCCCCGCCCCCAATGCCTTTCGCTCCCGAGGTGCATGAGGAGATTACGCGGTCCTGGAAGTCCCCGTGCTTCCCGTGACCGTTTGGTGGCCTCCTCCGCCTTCTCTGCCCTTGATGGGGCCGCGGCCTAGGGTACACTGGGCCCCCCCCCCACTGTTGAACAACTCTGTTGCGCACTACGGTGTCCACAGAGGGCTTTGACGTGGTGTGGCTGTCCTAAGCACCCTCCCTAAGCCTGTGGGCTCGTCTACTTCGGTGGCGTGGTCCTGCAGTGCTATGGGGTAGGCCGCCGCCCCTTTGCACATGCACAAGGGTGGAGCTGACCCAGGGCTCTTTTTTGAGCTGCGTGCCGCCACTGATCCCGCCCTCTGGGTGGTGAAGGTGGCCACACGCTCCCTCGGTCTGGCGATGTCCACAGCTGTGGTCCGGGAGAATTTCCTGGCCTTACCTGGTGACATGGGGGGGTTGACTGAGCCCGCCTCCTCAACTCGCCGGCTTATCCCAGGCTGGCCTCTTCGGCGGCGCGGCTGAGAACTGCGCCCAACAGTTCTCGGCCGCCCCAGAGCAGACTGAGGCTGTAACACGTACTGCCCCGGTGGTTGGCTGCTGCACCAGCCGCCGGCCCAGTCGCCTCAGTCCGCTCGCCGCCGAGGGCGCCCTCCCTCCTCCCGTCCGGCCCCAGCAGCAGCCTTCTCCGGGCCGCGCCGTGGAGGTGGTTGCAGGATGTCGCCCAGTCCGCTCCTCAGCCTGGCTAAATGCCAGGCTGGAGGTGGACAACTCAGAGATGGGTTCCAGTTCTTTCCAGGGGATGGTAGCAGGGCCTCTCCTTCCCCCGGTGGAGGGCCGGGGGAAAATCCTTCTTCTGCTGGCCCTCGGGCTAGCAGCACTTGGAAAGCACTCATGTTCCTGTCTCTGAGGACCCAGAGACCGGTGATGGCAGTGTGTGCCGCCTCCGGGCGGCGCCACTCTCGTCCCTCTCTCTCGCCAGCCTCCTCTCAGAGCAGACCCCAGTGGAACGTGCGTCCTTCCCTGGTCTCCTCTGTCAGGACGCAGCAGTTAACCGTGCCCCCCGCACTGGGATGCCCAACAGCCTCCCATGTCCGGGCCGGTAATGCTGCCTCGCTGCCCCACCCTGGGTACGTCTGTGGTCCGAATGACCCCACTGGTGCAGTTCCTGGGAAGTTCCATTCGCGGCTACGCGATTCAGTTCGCGCAGGTTCCTCCCCGCTCTGGGGAGGCCGCCCGCTATGATGGGGCCTATCCCCTGTCATGCGTGCGGAGGTTGTCACCCTACTGGCGAAGGGTGCGATCGAGCATGTCCTACTTCGATGACTGGCTCATACTGGGTCACTCTCGTAAGCAGGTCTGCGGACACAGAGTCCAAGTGCTCCAGCACTTAGCCCGTCTGGGCCTTCGGGTCGACTGGGAGAAGAGCGACTCTGCCCCGTGCAGAGGACCTCTTTTCTCAGTGTGGTTTCCGACTCGATCGCAGGTGCGTGCTGCTTACCAGCGAGCGCGCACATAGTCTCTGCTGACTTGCCTCGTCAAATCGAGGGCGAGAGTGCGGTCCCACTGAAGCTATTTCAGAGGCTCCTGGGGCATATGGCATCTGCAGCCGCGGTGACGCTGCTCGGATTGCTACATATGAGACCGCTTCAGCACTGGCTACGCGATCGAGTCCCGAGATGGGCATGGCGGTCTGGCACGCTCCGGGCACACTCGGGCCTGCTTACAGACTCTCACCCCGTGGTCGAACCTCAAGTTTCTATGGACCGGAGTGTCCTTAGAACGAGTTTCCAGGCATCTTGTTGTATCAACAGATGCATCATCCACGGGCTGGGGTGCCATGTGCAATGGACAAGCAGCCGCGGGCTCCTGACAGGACCCCAGCGCCTTCTGCATGTCAATTGCCTCAAGTTACTGGCAGTACAGTTCGCCCTGCACCGCTTCCGAGCGTTGCTGAGGGGTCAACATGTACTAGTCAGGACAGACAACACGGCCGTAGTAGTGTACATCAACCACCAGGGCGGTCTATGCTCCCGCCGTATGTCTCAACTCGCCCGCCATCTCGTTTTATGGAGTCAGAAGCATCTGAGGTCCCTTCATGCTGTCCACATCCCGGGAGTCCTGAACCGTGCAGCCGACGAGCTCTCACGGCTTCAGCCACTTCCTGGGGAATGGAGACTCCATCCCCAGATGGTCCAGCTGATATGGGAACGGTTCGGCGACGCACAGGTAGACCTGTTGCCTCCCAGGACTCTTCCCATTGCTCCCTGTATTATTCCCTGCACGGATGCACTGGCGCACAGCTGGCCATCGGGGCTACGCAAGTATGCGTTTCCCCCAGTGAGCCTTCTCGCACAGGTACTGTGCAAGATCAGGGAGGACAAGGAACAGGTCATGTTGGTCGCCTCGTTGGCACGGCCAGACCTGGTTCTCAGAACTGCTACTCCTTGCGACAGCCCCTCCCTGGCCTATTCCTCTGAGTCAAGACCTTCTCACTCAGAGACGGAGCACCCTTTGGCACCCGCGACCAGCGTTCTGGAAGCTCCACGTGTGGCTTCTGGACGGGACGCGGCTGGTTTGAGTAGCCCTCCACCTGCGGTGGTCGCTACCATCACTTCCGCTAGGGCAGAGTCTACTCGACACCTCTATGCGTTGAAGTAGAACCTCTTCGTCACATGGTGCTCTTCCCGCCAAGAAGACCCCTGGAAATGCCCGATCGGGTCCGTGCTATCGTTTCTCCAGGAGGGGGTGGAAAGAAGGCTGTCTCCTTCCACCCTTAAAGTGTATGTGGCCGCAATATCTGCCTACCACGATCTCCTGGGAGACAAAAAGGTAAGTCAGCACGACCTGATCATCAGGTTCCTGAGGGGGGCGAGGAGACTGAATCCTCCTCGCTCTCCTCTCGTTCCCTCTTGGGACCTCTCAGTAGTCTTAAGTGCTCTGCAGAGGCCTCCCTTTGAGCCTTTGCGGTCGGCGGAGATTAAATTCTTGTCTATGAAGACGGCTCTGCTGACCACATTGGCCTCTCTTAAGAGGGTCGGGGACCTGCAAGCATTTTCGGTTGACGAAGCGTGCCTTGAGTTCGGGCCGGCTAACTCTCACGTGATCCTGAGACCCGGATATGTGCCCAAGGTTCCTACCACTCCGTTCCGAGATCAGGTGGTAAACCTGCAAGTGCTGCCTTTGGAGGAGGCAGACCCAGCCTTGGCATTGCTCTGTCCAGTACGCGCTCTCCGCGCTTATGTAGACAGTACGCAATGTTTCAGGACCTCAGACCAGCTGTTTGTCTGTTATGGTGGAGAGCGGAAGGGAAGTGCTCTCTCAAAGCAGAGGTTGTCTCACTGGATAGTGGACACCATTGTTTTGGCTTACCAGCAGCAAGGTCGACCATGTCCCCTTGGGGTTAGGGCACACTCCACCCGGAGTGTGGCCTCTTCTTGGGCTTTAGCGCATGGCGCCTCGCTAACAGACATCTGCAGAGCTGCAGGCTGGGCGACACCAAACACATTCGCCAGATTCTACAATCTCCGAGTGGAGCCAGTGTCCGACTATGTACTCGCCCCTACGGGTGGCCGGTAATGGGCCAGGCTCAGGTGTCTTCGCTTGCTCGCCATTCCACTCCAAGGACTGGATACGTGCAATATTTTCCCTCAGGTGAGCTCCCCGAGAGCCCTGAGCTCCTCCAGCACTGCTTACGCCGACATCAGTTCAGTCTGCCCTTTCGAGCCCAGACCCTCATGTCCGGCCAGGTGCTCCGTGTGCATGGTTCCCCTCCAGCGACCCCCACACGGGTATTCCCACCGTAAGCCTCCTCAGCGAGCAGGTGTCTTTCCCTTGGCAAGTCCCTGCCACCCCTAGGGTTAAAAATCCACCTTCGGCTGGTACCCTAGAGATCTTCCATATGCAGCCCTTAGCGGGTCATATGTGTATTCTTAAGTCCTCCCTACGGGTAGGCATCTGGCATTCCCTCACTGGGATATGCTTCCCAGTGTACCTTGGTAATCCTGTGATAAGTGGGAGTCCTTCATCTGTACTAGTCTTACGACAGGGTACTCACACTTACGCAGGGCACTGGAAGACATCTGAGTGGCGTTGTTGTATTGGAACCCCCATTCGTTAGTCACTAACGTACGTCGTAGTGACTGAACGAAAGGGAACGTCTCGGTTACGTATGTAACCCTCGTTCCCTGAGGCCACGCCTGGAACGCGGAGTTCAGTCTTGGCTCCTGCAGCAGTAACATAATGCGATGTTGCCAGCGTACTTTCTTATATACCCACAGGGTGGGGCGGAGTTACGCATGCAAATTCCGCATGCCCATGGCATTGGCACTGCCATTGGGCGCTGTTGACATCTCGAAGATGATAGGCTTCTAAGCGAAACCCCCATTCGTTAGTCACTAACGTACGTCTCCGTTCCCTCCTCAGGGAACGAGGGTTACATACGTAACGAGATGTTTTCCTTGCATTGTTCTATAGATTCGCCAATCGTACAAATATTTAAACACTACGATGAGTTTTAAGTGTGCAGTTGTATATCGACATGAAATATCAATTCAAAATCACCTACGACTATCTATCTATCTATCTATCTATCTATCTATCTATCTATCTATCTATCTATCTATCTATCTATCTATCTATCTATCTATCTATCTATCTATCTATCTATCTATCTATCTATCTATCGTGTAGTCTAGTGTCCCCCCACACACACACACACACACACACACACACACACACACACACACACACACATGTGGAGGCTTTATATGGAGAATTTTCTTTGGTGAAGAACTTGAAGGAAGACAAAGTAAGTGGCATCTCTAAAATTATGTACTTTTTATTACCTTTGTATTACTCAAATAATTTCTAACATACCCCGCTTGCGATACAAGTTCAAATGTGGCATTTTAGCAGTGGAGATTTGGATACATTAAAGAACTACAGTAGCAACGGCAAAACCTATTTCCGTCACATAAGAACGTATGAAAAGGATACATTCTTGATTCATATAAATGTTATACATTAAATCCTAAATACCATGTGTCTATGTGTTAGGTTTGACTGGGAAAAAAGTTTCCTCAGATATAAATGTAATTATTTGTGTCCTAAGCCAGAGCTCTCACTTAGTTCCAGTTTTGAAAAGTGTTCAGTCAGCAGCCAGAACTAAAACTAATACTATGGGCACCTGCCTTGAAAATTATTGCATTCCCACACCTGAGGCAAATTTTTCTTTTGTGATATGAGGAATGACTTAAGCCTAAAAAAATTGAATATTCCCAGAGGTGCACATATTTTTAACATCAGGATCTTGGTAGGGTAAGCAACTCCTTTCAGTGTTTAATCTCTCTCTCACACACACACACTATCCCTGGTTTTTCTCTATAGATTTCAGATATGTTTTTGGTGCATGCTAAAAATAGAAGGCTACAGACTGAATCTGCGTGCATTCGCAAGATTAGGTAACACATTTCCTGTATAGTTCCCATCTATCTTTGTATTTCTACGTAAAGTTAGAAAAGATACAAAACATAGGCTACAAGTATTTGGTAAATACTTAAAGTATAAAGTACTTAAAGTATCAGAGAAATAGTAAAGTTTTAAAAGAAATTAAATGACCCAAGATGGTGTTTTGAGTCAATGTCAGCCCGTTGGGGAGCTGTAATGAGTAAGATGAGTGTGTTGGCCTCCAAGACCGCAGGCACTGGGCAAAGGTCTTCACTTCACTAGATTTTTCACTATGATAGATGTGGCCAGAAGCAACCAGTCTGCCCTTAGGTTTAACCACAGCTGTTCCTCAATTATTTCCATTCAACAGCTTCCTTCCTTGTCATCGTTAAGCATGAGGAGAAGATTTTCTGCATCTTCTGGACAAAGGGACAGTATATAATATAATTATATTCATCTAGTTATGCAGGTGTTCTGTCTGTCTGGGCATCTGTTTAAAATTGTATAGTGCATTTCTAAAATGTGTATTATTTGTTATAACATTTATTATTCGTAAGGTTTATAGAATGAATTAAAATCGTCAACTCATCTGTGTTTGTAAGGTGGTACTTCTAGCAGTGTACCTTAACAGTCTGCTTGTTATTATGTCTTTATTCTAACATAAAGTCCTTGGAATCCCTCCGTCACCCGTAAATGTCAAGTTTGAGCAGTATTTTTCATTAGGTCACAGTTACAAACGTATCATTTGGAGTAGACAGAGAACTGAGATTGTTTGCACTATATAACTGCCAATATATTAGAACTTAATCAATTAAACATTTTTAACTAATTAAACAATGTCCAAGTGATTAATCAAGATAATAATACAGTACTACAATAATACTGTTGATAATGATTAATTACACATAATATTTAAATTTGTAAGCACAAATATATTTAGTGAACCCCCAAAATTAATGTAGAATCAGTAAAACTGCCTCTACTAGTACTTAATTAGTAACTTAATTAATTAAATATTTAATAATTTAATTGCCCTTTTAACATTTTATAGATACATTTTAGATCCCTTAACCCTACCCCAAACCCAAACGTAACCATTTTATAGAGAATATAACAAGAATATATAAAACGTAATGGACACAAATGTCAAGGAAAATTACTATTTTAGTAACAATATGGCATTAAAATGATATTTTGAGCTGCTAATCCCACTCCTACCTCTAAACCTACCCATAACCATTTCTTAAAAAATGGCACAGTTTTAATTGCAATACCGTTATCCCAATTCACTCTGTGAAGGGTCACACTTCATTCAAATGCATGCACATCACCTAAAACAGCACACTTCTCATTAAAATGCATGCACATCACCTAAACAGTAAATCGTCGCTGTCCGATGAAAACCACGTATGTCCATTTTGCCGATTTTGAGATTTTTCGACGGATTGAATGTCCAGGTTCATTTCCGTATACAGTATGCGTCACATATCTAAATGGCCAATGAAAAGTTGTGAAATCATGTCATCTGATTTTCATGTATATCCATTTGGTGTCAAAGCTGTCAATCACGCCGCGTATCTCCCGCCCTGTGGAAGCATCTCGCCGGTCTCGCTGGTCTCGTGAAGTTGTTTCATCGAAGCTCAGCACTGGATAGCCGATAGTACGACATTGAAGCTCTCCGCAGTTTAGTTCTAATCTAGTTCTTCACAGATTAGTTTGCTTGCTAGTATGTAAATAAACTCGGTCTCTTTGATAAGATTCAGCCTTTTTTTCTCAGTCAAACTGATCAAATTATAGCCTGTAATGCTACTGTCATGATTGTCACTAGAACATGCCTCACTCATACTGCTAGACTGCATACGCTTGCCAGAGGCTGAGAATATCCAGCATGTATTCCTCTGTATTCCTCACGTATTCCTCTGCTGAAACGCGACTTTGCCATTCTAATTAATGATCGGAAGAACGCGTATCGACCACCGTTACTGTAAAATATGCACGTATGTCCATTTAAACTCAATTTTGGTCAAATGTGGATTATATCATTACACTGGCAAGAATATGGTTACATGTAAAGATGCCGTACCAAGTATGACAACGCTACATTCAACTGCTTTTGAAATACAGTGTTTTTTTCACTTCCTGAAAAGTAAGCGTTTTGGACATACGTGAGTTTCATCGGACAGCGACGAAATGTATAAGTGGTAGAACCACACTTTACTTAAAAATGCATATAAATATTCATGAGATCATATTGAAATCGATCATGTTTTATTCTGTTGTTGTGCTTCCTTTAGCTTTTTAATGCAAACTTAATCTCATTTTGTGCCTTTAGTTTGTTTATAATTTGTGATAATTATGTACATTTTAACAGTATATTAATCTTAATATATAAGTCAAGAAATCTTTATAAAATACTCCCTCAGTTCTGATTAAACGAAGGACAAGTCAAATCAAGTTTGTCACTAGTAAGATTTAGTGTTGTTTAGAGATTCATTAATAAGGAATTCCTAATACACCAGCATCCTCTAAACTCAGACTGTGTCTGCGAGTGAAATACAGAAAAGATCGGTAAAGGGGTCAGGTCTCCCACCAGTGATGAGATGGGAATTGAGGATTATTGGAGGATAATGTGGAGAGATTGAGCAGCTGAAAAAGTGTAACTGCCTGTGGCTGCTTTACTTCATTATCTTCCATAGACACAAACCCTCGCTGGGATCCTTCAGAGAGGAAACTCGCATAACCGGCTTCCCAGTGTGGCTCATTACAGGAGACCAAGATCACTGTCTGTCACTACAGGCGTTCCCTGCTTCCAGATCAGCCCGGCGAACGCTCAGCAGCACAGCCTCATAATAACACTGGCGTGAGATCAATGCCTGAGGAAAAAGGCTGCATCTGTTCATACACTCATACACCTGTATATGACACTCCTCTAATTTGTCAACTTATACAGTTTATTTCCTGTGAAATCAAATGTCTTATTCAAAGTCTGAGCAGGGCAGTCGAAGGGGTATTGGTTTAAAATGCTCCATAATAAGCTTCAGTAATTCTCCTTGTCCTGCATAATGTCCAGAATTTTTAATAAACCCCATTTATAGGTTGAGGTATATGTTTTCAGCTCTTCATCCTTGCAATGTATGTACGTTAAATACATTGTTATTGTAAACTAAAATTAAGACTACTGAATAATTGTTTTTGTCAATTTAAATAAAGCTGAAATAAAATTAAATATATTAAATTCAATTAAAAATAAAATGTATCAAACTAAACTAATGAAATAAAAATAAATTGAAGCTAAATAGAAATGTAAAAATCTAATAAAAATGAGCACATAAAATTACTAAAACTGAAACTAAAATGAAAACTGAAAACATAAAACATTCAAAATATTAATAGATACTACAATAGTATATAAACAATGTATTTATATTTGTGTAGTTTGTACGTATTAGGTAGTATTTTCTCTAAAACTCCAAAAAAATTAAATTATGAGCATTACTATACAAATCAGTTCAGGTTCACACATCTAATATTAACAGTAATAGAAAGTACATATTCCCATAATATTTAAATAATTTGCTTGGGCTTCAGCATGATGACAATGTAAGGGCAGATTATTTAATTCAAGAAACAACATGTGTAAGCCTTTTCAGCATTTTGGTGAAGTTATCTTAATTTATTAAGATCTCATTTTAAATCTGACTCCATTAATAATTTTATCTGACTCCAATTTTATGTGACTCCATAGAGTGTGTTACATTTAGAGTTTATCAGCTGATTTTTTTACGATTAGTTGCTATTTAATTTAGATCGTTGATTTTCTTAGTATCTTCCTAGTTTTCAAATTTGTTCATCAAGAGACCCAATATCGCACAGAACAGACGAGTCCGGACCGCGCGTTCACAATCACAAAATGGTTACTTCTGATATTAGTCTGAGGATGCAGAGTGGATATTTTACCTTTAAGTGGTTGCCCCATGCTCACTCAACAAAAAGTGTAATTTTATTAATATCTCCGAGCTACAATTTGCTAATTCAGCGATAGTCTGAAATCGGATTATCGCGCACTCTGCGCCCATGCTTCAGTCGTGTCGTCATCGGTGTGATCTATCATAACACAGGATTTTGCGGTAATAAAGGAGTCTACATCGATCCATACTAGAAAAATGATTTCGGAATAATACAAGATAAATCAAGATTAACATTTATTTTGGCCAGACAGGAAAAGTAAATAAGTAAACAATAATCCATGGTACACAACTGATCAGCGTAAAAACATAAACACAATCGCAAAGTATTATGAAAATAATTTCAAAGAGTCATCATGTCTGGCTCAATACATGCAGTGTGTGTGAGTGCCTCAAAGACACTGACACAGACTGCATGGGGGGTTCTGGCTACAGAATGTTCCCCCCTCTAAGTTCTGTTACCCTCCCTTAAATACTCCAACTAGAACAAAAGGGTTGCACATATTTGAAACACAAACACCTGGTTTCGGGGGAGAGGATCAGATATCTTTGAAGAGACCACTCAGAAGGAGAACAGAATTCTCATTAGTTTTCAATCTTTCTAATAGTACTAATGACTGCTGTGAAACTGAGACCATTCTACCATTCGCACTGAGACCTTTAAAAGGACACCAAACATGAAAGGGATAAAACAATAGATTTACAAGATACATCATCATTGGTATATCTGCATTTGTTGACTTGAAAACAGGGCAAGGAAAGGGCAAAATGGGGAGGGGGTGAAATGTTTGATCAGGGTGGTGTCCCACAGTTTCTGTGAGATCTTTTCTCAAGATTAGTGACTTTTATTGTTCTGTGTGGATTTCAGCTTTTGTTTTAGCAGCAAAACCGGTCCTTACACATGCTTTTAGTAATGTCTTTATTCTTTTTACTAAATAGGTCTTTATACTGTACATGGAAACAATATAGCTGAATTTATATTGTAGGAGACAGGTGTCTCAAAAGGGGATAATCATATTTGCATCATTGGCATTAAAAAGTTTGAAAATCCCTGGCAAAGGATTTCCCCTTCCTTACCCGACCTGCTTGTAAAATGAATGGGAATAAATAATCTCTTAAACCCATTTGAGTAAGGGAACCCGGCTGCAGGGAGGTGATCAAAGGAACGGGGCGACACTGATGAGGAGGGCGGTGTTGACAAATGGGTGAGGCAGACGCTCCATTACAATAATTCTAACAGAAGGGGATCCATCACTACATGAGCTGTCTCATCTGACCTCCTATAGTTTCACAGTGATAAACACAAGCATATCTAAACATAAAAAGGCATAAAAAAAAAGCAGAGGCTTGAATCCTGGGGCCGGATTCACAAAACATTCTTAAGAATGAAATAATTATTAACTGCCAATTTTTCTTCTTAAGAAAAAATAAAATAATATTTTGTATTCCAAAAACTTTTCTTAAGAATGTTCTTACCTTTTTTTTTATGATTGTTCTTAAGATAAAATTTAAGAAGTATTCATATTCACGAAAAGAATGTTCTTTTTAATCATTGTAAATAACTTCTTAAAGTAAGCCTCCAACCTATCTTAAATACCCAAATGTAAGATGTTTAACAAATGTATTGGGTTGTTTCAAATAGTAAGCATTACAACATAACAGTAGCTAGCTAAATATAATATTTATAACTAATAGTACCATATGGATGAGTATACAACCAGCAACCAGCTCGCACCAACCAGCAAGCGTCAATAGCGGACAAGAAACCCTGCATAATTTAAAAATACTACTATGTTAATGTGTCACAAATTGTAGTTTTAAGACTTTTTCAGGCGAAAACGTACTTGTTTAAAGATTAAATCTGTGATTTATTTATAAATCTTCTGGTCCATCATCGCCAAAAGGCTAACAAAATACCTGCTCGCTAATGAGTTCATCGATCCCAGTGTCCAAAAAGGAGGAGTTCAGGATATTCCGGCTGCCTGGAGCATACAGCAGTGATTAGCCAGCTCATCAATGAAGCCAAGAGTAACAACAACACACTCTCTGTCGTCTGGTTGAACCTTGCTAAAGCCTACCCAAGCGTCCCACACCAGCTGATCCGAAAGGCATTGGATCACTACCATGTTCCATCAGAGGTAGTTAAGCTAGTCACATGGATGCGCTGCAGATGAGGTTCACCGTGGGAAGCGTTACCACCAAATGGCAAAGGCTCGAGAAGGGCATCATGGCAGGATGCACGATTTCTGTGGCCCTGTTTATAGCAGCTATGAATTTGTTGCTAAAGGCAGGAGGAATGCAGTGCACAGGTCCGAAAGCAAAGGACGGCATGAGACACCCCGCTTGTCGTGCTTTCATGGATGATGTGACAGTGATGACTCCATCTATCCAGGGAACACAGTGGATCTTGAGCGCATTGGAAAAGATGGCAACATGGTCACGCCTGCAGTTTAAACCGGAAAAGTCAAGGAGCCTCAGTATCTTGAAGGGGAAGCTAACCGCCATAATCTCTCTTAATATAACATGAGTGTGAGTGCAATTTTGTGGAGAAAATAAGAAAGTCTGAACTCAGACACAACACAAAATGATAGGAACAATGACACAGAGCGCTTGTTGAAGGCAACAGAAGCTAACGGCGTGTGTTTGCCGGTGTGCTTTATAGTTTCCGGGTCTATGACGTCACCCGCCTATGACGTTCCGTCTCTCTATTGGGCTGATGACATGCATGCTTCACGAAGCAATCACGTAGAGGTGTTCCCAAAGCGGTGACGCAGCGCAAGTTCCCTGGAAAGGGAACAGCTTTTTATCCATGCTCAGTGCACTTAATCCAGACAGATTTTTCCAGCCACACATTTTTAGATTAACTTGTGAAATCATCTCAACATCTCAGTCAGAATGGAACATATAACACACAATATCATTTCACCTGTCCATTTTCCCCTAAATACAGCCATCTCTTTGCAATTTAGTAACATTTTCTGGGGTAAATGAAACAGAACACCACTTCCATTTTCCTTGGAATCTTCTGCCGACTATAAGCGGAGATTGCTTCAGTCTTTGCTTCAGAGAGGATTCGGAAACGATGCCCTATCTTCAACTCTTCACTCCGGCACCGCAACAACTTAACCTGAGGCAGATATGTCTGGTAGATGAATACAATTGTGCTGAAATGCCTAGTCTCTCACTTTCAATTTGTAGCCAACAGTTAGTGATCCAAATGATCAAATGATGCAAAATTTTTAATTCAGTCATTGCTTTTCATTTTAATGAGCGTACACATATTTAAATCTCTCCAGCTAACTTCAATCAAGAAATGTATGGGATTTAACACTACTCCCATTGCACAAGGAAAAAAAAGAGAAGTCAATGTCATTGGAGCCTCTAGTAAATTACTTGTACATTGACAAGACCTCTTTTGTTATTTTTAGTAATATGATTTTCAGCATTGAACAGTATGTCTACAATGCAAATGCAATCAATAAACATAATTCCTTGTGTTACAGTTAATAAATAAATAAACTGATTTGTTTAGGTAAACTGCAATTTAATATACTGTGCAATTTAGCTTTATATGAATTCATTTTGTTTGGGGTAATTCACTGCTAGCAAAACCTGGCTGCCTATGTGGCAGAAAGGCGGGGAACATTGTTTTACCGTAAGTGCTACCTGACAAAAACCTGACTAGAGAAAAAGTGCTCTTGTTTTCTCTTTTGCTAAATAGGCAGGACAATGTCAACACCAATAATGCACTGGATATGTTGCCACTCCATGGCCAAGGCCACTTCTGTTGGATAGGCATGACCAGAGTCAAGTACCACCTTACTTGAGTAGGAAATACCTCTTAGCAAAATTTTAGTCACAAACTTATCTTGTATTGTTCCCAGATGAAATTTCAGAAAGTAAACATTTACATTTTCAAAGAATCATAAATATGGTGAAAAAACGACTACATAAAACACTGCAAAAATCTGAAAGGCCTCCGTGTTTGTAGTCTCCATTTTAAACTGGCTGACTACAAACACAGTGTTTTAGGTCAAAAAGAAGGGGAAATAAACTGACAACAGGAAACATCTTCAATATCCAAGGCTCTGAAATCCCAACAATCCAGGATCAAAATATCCGATGCCTTGGAAAGCAGTATGATAGCTCCTTGAAGGACAGCGGCAATCTCACTTATACCAAGGCCCAGCTGAACACCTGGCTTAAGGCAAATGAGCACAGCAAACTGCTCGAGAGGTTTAAAGTCTGGTGTTTTCAGTATGGCATCATACCACGGCTGCAATGCCTCTTCCTACTTAATGATTTTCCCATGTCCCAGGTGGAAGGAATGGAAAGACTTTGCAGTAAGTTCTTGCGGAAGTTGCTGGGAGTCCCCCCATCATTCAGCGCAATCAACTTGTACAGCAAGACCTCCAAGCTTCCCTTGCCAGTCTCATCAGTAGTCGAGGAGTTTAAAGCCACCAAAGCAAGGGCAGTCAGTACACTCCTTGTATCTTATGATGGGAAAGTAAGATATGCAAGCAAGACCATCAAATGCGGCAGGAAGTGGAAGCCCCAGCAAGCCGTGATGGAAGCATAATCCCACTGGAAGCACCAGGAAATCGTGGGAGTGGTGTGCCAGGGACGCCTGGGCCTGGGACACTACAGTGAGAAGAGGTGGAGCAGGGATGATGCCAGAGCCAGAAGAGGTCTCGTCGTGCACAGAGTCCGTGAGGCAGTGGTAGAGGAGCGCCAGGTGAAAGCGATCGAGTTTGCAGCCCAGGGTCGATGGATGCAGTGGGACCAGGCACAGGAGCGGCCGCTGTCATGGAAGAAACTGTGGCAGACCGACCAAGGGAAGTTGAGATTTCTCCTGCGCTCTGTGACTGACCTGCTGCCAACTCCAAGAAACGTAAGTATCTGGGACGGAGATATATCTTGCAACCAATGTGGAGCAGCCTCCTGTACACTAAACCACATCCTGACCGGTTGTCCAAGGGCATTGGCAGAAGGGTGGTACAGATGGAGGCACGACAAGGTCCTCACGGAAATCGCTAAATGGGTGGAACAGCGGCGAGTGAAGGTCAACAACAACAAGCAGGCCCATTCGCCCAAAGCCATACCTTTTGTGAAGGAAGGAGACAAGGCTCATAAGTCCGGCAAGGTGGCTAAGAACCCACCCTCTATTCTGCAACAAGCTTCTGACTGGGAGTTGAGAGTGGACCTGAAGAGGAAGCTTGTCTTCCCACAGGAGATGGCAGTAACCACTCTCCGTCCAGATATGGTCCAGTTATCTAAGAGCACGAAAATCATCATAATTGCTGAGCTCACGGTGCCCTGGGAAGTGAGGCTAGCCACGTCCCACCAACTGAAAAAAGCCAAGTACCAAGACCTGGTCGACGAAACAGTTCTAAAGGGGTGGCACGCAACCAACTATCCCATTGAAGTCGGCTGCCGCGGGTTCCCAGCAAAATCGGTGCACTACTTCCTCCTGAGGATGGGCCTGGAGCCTAAACAGCTGAAGATAGCCACCAGGGACATTGCTGCAGCAGCCGAGTCCAGTTCAAGATGGCTGTGGATGAAGAGAGCCCACAGTTGGAACCCTTCTGCAGGTGAAGGCTAGTCAGTCTTCGCTGCCCCACTCAGGCGAGGTGTTCAGGTTAAGGGGCGAAACACCTGAGACCCTGAGATCCCTGCTGATGATGCGGAAGGGTCCAAACAATGTGGATGCTCCAAGGAATACCATCTCGGAAGATGATCCGCATCACTATAGTTAGTGTAGTTCCTACAGTTGCAGCTTGTGGCAAAGCATCTCTAATGTTTACTTCACCTATAAAGAGAGCGCCTATTTTACAATTTTATCTGCAATAAAATAGCACCATATAACACCTTTTATTTTCTTCTTAAGTAAAAAATTAAGATGTTCTTGAAAATATTTGAGAACTTAAGAATTGTTCAAGAATTGCACTTAGGAACTGTAGTGTAGTATAGCTTTGTGTGGGTGAAGGAAGGAAGAAAACGGGGTCGGCTTAACTGGGACTGCACTTTATTGATCTCACGGTCCTCAAAACTGTGGTAAGCACTCAGCGCATTCAAACTCAAACTCATTAACTTCTCAAAACTCGTCACTTCAAAACTCCAGACACTCTCTCTCAGTTTACAGTCTCTGGCAAGACGTGTGACAGTCCCAGTCGTGATCTCCCTCTCCTCTCTCTCTCCCGACCGCGGCTTTTACGGTCTCTCCACGCCAATTACTGGAACAAGAGACAGGTGTTAGTGATCTGCACTTGACCTACTTACTCACCGCTCGTCTCCGTGGTCCCTCTCTCCCGCTACAGACTTCGCAGAACCACGCCCCCTCCACCACAGGAACATTCTTACGAACTTAGAATTTATCTTAAGAATTTTCTTAACTTCTTTCTTAAGAAGATTTTCGTGAATCTGAGCACCACAACCTTGTGGATTCAAAAACAGTAGGACAGCATGACCTGGTCATCAGGTTCCTTAGAGGGGCGAGGAGGTTAAATCTGCCTGCCCTCTACAGATGCCATCTTGGGACCTTTATCAGTGCTGCACAGAGCTCCCTTTGAGCCACTGCAGTCAGTTGAGATTAAATTCCCCTCTATGAAGGCGGCACTCTGATTGCTTTGGCCTCCATCAAGAGGGTAGGGGACCTGCAGGTATTTTCGATTGACGAAGCATGCCTGAAATTCGGGCCAGCTAACTCTCACGTGATCCTGAGACCCCGACCTGGATATGTGCCCAAGGTTCCCACCACTCCTTTTAGAGATCAGGTGGTGAACCTGCCAGCGTTGCCCCTGGAGGAGCCAGACCCAGCCTTGGCACTGCTCTGTCCAGTATGTGCTCTCTGCACTTACGTAGACAGAATGCGGTGCTTCAGGACCTCAGAACAGCTCTTTTTCTGTTACGGAGGGCAGCAGAAGGGCGTACATTCTTCTAGTGGATGGAGCCCAAGCACTCAGAATAGTCTCTACTACATCCACTGGAAGTCTAGCATCTCTTAGCCGGTCCCCCTCAAGGGCCAAACATGAAGGTTCCAAAGTTCAGGCCAGGGATGGAATATTGTCCCCTGCGCCTGAGACAGAATGTCCCTCCTTTTAAGTATATTCCAGGGTGAGCCATCGAGGAGGGATATTATTTCTGAGAACCAAATTCTGTTCGGCCAACGGGGAGCTATCAAGTAAGAGGCAAGACCCTTGTTGACGGACCTTGGCCAAGACTCCCTGGAGCGGAGTGATCGGTGGAAATGCATAGAGATGCTTCCTGGGCCATGCATGGGCCATGCTGTCCAGACCCAGGGCTGGAGGAATCAGCGAGAAGTAAAGAGTACAGAGGTCTACCTCTGCTTTGTCAAATCCTTCCCAAATCTGACTGACTACATCGGTATGGAGCTTCCAATACCTGTGTGTCACCTTTCGTATAGACAGTAAATCTGCTCCCACATTCGTGCTTCCAGGCTTTCCCCTGAGGGACAGGAACTTGTCCTGAGCCCAAAGCAGAATTTGCTGAGCTAGTTTGTTCAAACGGTGCAAATGCAGCTTTGGCAATTTATATATGCGACTACCGTGGTGTTGTCCACCCACACCAGGACATACACCCTTAACTGCCAAAGGAAGTATTTTATGGCCAGAAATACAGGCATCAATTCAAGGCAATTATTGTGCCAAACGAGACGACGGCCTCTCCAGACCCCTTGGGTTGGCCATCTAATACCACTCCCCAGCCCGTCAGGGAAGTGTCTGTCGTTAGCATCTTGCGACGACAACACAAACACCTAGAGTGGGAACCAAGGTGAAGAACTGAGGTCTGAGCCATATAGAAAGGGTATAAAGCCTGCTGCGTGTATTCGCCTTTGGGGATTGGCCCTTGGATGAAATCCCCTGCCTCTGAGCCACAACTGAAATTGTGTCATGAGCAGAAGACCCAAAGGTATAACCGTGGACACAGCTGCCATAAGACAGATAATTTGTTGACAATTATGGATTGTAATCTCCTGACCTAGCCTGATATTGTTCAGGGTGTTTAAGATGGACTTAACATGTGTGGGAGACAACCATGCCCGCATGGTGACCGAGTCCCATACAACCCCTAAATACTGTTCTCTGAGCCAGAGAGAATGCTTCATATCTCATCTTCATAGCATTGAGTCTCAACCCCAGAGTTTGAAGATGAGCCGGTCCCTCCCCTTTGGCCATCCGACAGATATCTGATGTCTAACTTTGATAGTCTGGGGATCTCTTGTTCCTGTAGCCAGTCTAACTGACGACTTTCCACAGCGTTAGTGACTATCTTGAGTAGCTCATTGTACGATCTGTCATCACAAGAGGAGTGCTCAGAGGCAGCGCACTTAAACTTGTATCAAACTCAGTCTGGTCTGAAGAAGCGCCAGAGCTTGCTCCAGAAGTGGGCTTGATGACCTCACGATCTGGTGAAAGGACACAAGAAAGGGAAGGACCTGTCTCCTGCCCTTCAGCCAGATCTCCATGCGAGCCCCATGATCTCATCATCGAGGATGCGCAGGCTCGCTCTTCCTGGAAGAATTTGAGTCTGGAGTGGAGCACTTTGATGGAGAATATAAGTCGCAGTGCTAGCACTCTGCGCCCTTGAGGGCTGAAACAGCGTGATGTTGCCCCAGACATATAATACAAAATTCAAGAATATCATCTCACAATGCGTTTCTGAAGACAAAGGAACCTGTACGTGCACCTATCTCATGTCTATTTATAGCCTCTGACATGTGCATTACGATGACATCATGTTTGCCACACGTGTTCACAACTGGTTAAACAAAGAGGTTTTCCCATAGCGCTAATCAGCATAGCATTGAGAGTAGCTTTTGAAAGGTAACTTGTACATCGGTCACCCAAGCCTAGTGGTGATGGAAAAAAGAGAAAAAGTTGTTTGTACTGTAGGTGGGACTGTCGGCAGGCTTCCCGCCCATACGGAAATATAATATATGTACATATTTGTCACTATATCCGAGTAGTGATGTCATATATTTCATATAAGGCAATACATTATTAGCACATATATACATCCTCATTATATATGAAGATATAGGTTTATACCATGTATGAAATACCCATAATATATATATATATATATATATATATAAAAATTATTTATATGATGACTTTTTATGTTACTGTATGTTAATGTCATATATGTAAACAATATATGTCTAATTTATACATGTACATTTATTTAAACAACATAAATGCAAACATTCAGTATGATTGTATATGATTTTAAATGGATTATATAGTGGTGTTTGAATCCTGGCATTTCATTCTAGTTTGGTTTTGGTTCAGGCTTTGGACATTAATGCTCCATGTGTTTTTCCCCCCCGTTGTGAGTGTACAGTATGAGCATTCGCTTGGTCTCGCGTGAGCAAGTAGTTTTGCTTGGGCAGTATACACTCTTTTGTCCGTGTGTTGTGTGTTTGTTTAGCACGCGGCTCGTGTTCATCATCACCCATGTACTTTCATGTTTTGTTCTGTGTAGCATGTAACGGTTACCCTGTTACAGGGCTGACATATTTCATCCTGTCCTCTAGAGGGCAACAAAGGGAGGAAGCAGTGTTGCCAACTTAGCGCCTTTGTCGCTATATTTAGCGAGTATTCAGACCCCTCTAGCGACACATTTTCAAAAAAGCGACTAGCGACAAATCTAACGACTTTTTCTGAAGTTATTGGAGACTTTTGGAGACTTTCTAAAGTGAAAGCACATATCGTTCTTACTCTTCTCAATGAGCAGCGGGTGCTGCCGCGGCCCCCACCCCCATCCCCATCCCAAAGCACTCCCAGGCGAACCAGCCCTCGCGCAGCAGCAGTCAGAGCAGGAGATGTTCACCCCTCCACGTCCAGACTGCATATGAATCGCGCATGTGCGGGAAGCCGCCGCTGGCTGATCCCGCCCTGGCTTACATTCAGCACGCGGGATGTAACATTTTCTTTTATTTTATTCCTCTCTCTCCTACATCGTCCATCAAAATGCACAATGCACATGGTCAATATGCATGTGAGGCGATGGTGTCATTTAGCCGTAGAGGACAGCCAATAGCTATTTTCCTTACTGAGGAGTTGAGTTGGCAACACAGACGTGAATGAATGAGCGAGCTACACTGCCGTCCAAAGGCAAAGCGCAGTAACTACACATTTGGTCAAAATTGAGTTAAGAACTGAAATGGGCTTTGTGACATCTGTTCTGTCTTGTGA
Organism: Romanogobio albipinnatus; assembly: GCA_023566225.1. NCBI lineage: Eukaryota > Metazoa > Chordata > Actinopteri > Cypriniformes > Gobionidae > Romanogobio > Romanogobio albipinnatus. The sequence continues at coordinate 19,611,315 of CM042256.1, read as the reverse complement.
CAAAGTTTGCTGGTTCAATTTTGTCCAGTTTTAGAGAAACGAGCGTGTCAAAATTGCAGTAACTACAAAATCCACGCCAATACCAAGGCAAACCGCAGTAAGTGATGTTACTGCGTTCTAGCTTTGTTTCCCCGTTTTTGACACAGCAGATACTGCGGTTTCAGCATTGTCACGATGGGGATTGTATGCGGTTTGCCCCGATCATAACACACAGAAACAACAAGCCAACCATGGCACAATCCCGCAGCCATATGATGGTTGAACTCGTGTTAAAACGCAAATATTCAAAGACTGGTATGGAAGATAGCAAAATAATAACTCATAGTAAGGCAACTGACAGCTTTATAATCAGTTAACATTGACTAGCCAGCCGCTAGCAAATTTTGACTTGCCTGTGCTGCTCTATTAAAGGCAATATCCTCTGACAACGTAATGATAATCTGATTTAATCACGTTGGTGTTTGTTGATTCGGACATCTCTCAGTTTCAGGCAGCTAATCCAATTGTATTGACAGGGGTTACTCCTTCAAAAGTTAGCTGGGTCTGGTAAAGTTATCTTGTTAGACAAAGTTACTCTAAAAGTTACCGGCGCCAGTCAGCAGGTGACAACCGGACGAGCGCAGCCGGGCCGACAGCAAGCACACTAGGTGAAAAAGTACACTTGCATAATGTACTGAAAGTACTCTGTTTTCACGCACTAATTTCGTAGGCTACTTAATATTAAAAATAAAAAATAAAGTGCCAATCAGTTTTTTGGATTTCACAGATAGGCTAGCTAAGAATACATAATAATTATATTTTAATTATTAATTATAGCTTTAAGGGTGTAGATAGCATAAACAGGACATTTACATGTTTGAGAATAGCTTAGAAGTTAGGCTAAAGGGAGAAGAAGCATACACAAGTTAACTTACTCTCTAACCTATAATTCTAGGAATTTATGTATGGCCATATTAAAGGGATAGTTCAACCAAAAATGAAAATTCTTTATTATATAAAGTTTATTATTACTATAAACATGTATTAAGAAGCATGAAAAAAAGTTGGATGAACACATTTAGTTTGTAGATACTGCACTTTGCCTTTGCAATAGTGTTTTAGTTGTTTAAGGTAATCCAAAGGCAGAGTGCAGTATCTGCATTTTGGGGGTCAAAGATCACATCGTTGGTTATGGTTTTTATCTATAAAAACTTTCTTCCTAAGAAGGCAATACATGAATGCATTACCACTAATCTATCCACAACATGTTTGACTGGCTGGTGTAAAAACTTTAAAGCCATTTTTCTCAGTTTCAGTGTTTGCGTAGTTACTGCACTTAGCCTTTGTAGGGCAGTACAAATGAGCACAGTGTTGCCACGACCAAACTGTTATCTGCTTCTCTTTAATTTTAAATTGAAAGAGTTTAGTTTGACCGTTTTGATTTCCATTCTTCTCATGTGCTTATCACTTACATTGAGATGAGAAATGAGAACAGCTTTATTGGGACAGTCAGCAATATCATATTAAAATACAGTACAATAGGCTATGTTAGCGCGAATTTGTTGCGAAAGCACATCAGGCAGGCAGGCAGAACGCAAGAAAGTACGCAATCTAGTACGACGTGATGATGTCACAAATATGCTAATTTACGCATGACGTCATCTAGCGACATTTAGCGACTTTTTGGCAAGGCTTTAGCTACTTTCCTTTGAAAATAGTTGGAAACACTGGGAGGAAGTGGTTTTAAGGTTGCGAGTAGCATAGGAGAGGCATGGCGATGGAGTATGTGTGAAAATGCCTGGAATCACATTGTGTTTGAGGAGTTAAGTGAACTGTACATTCTAATGCTTTACAATCTTATTCAAATGCACATTTTTATGTACACATAAAAATGTTAATTCATAGTGTTTGGAAGTTTGCAGAGAAGCTCACAGAGGACTTTGTAATGAGCTTGAGTGCGCTGATACCTGCATCTTACCTGTGTTCGATTGTGCCAGTGCCTTATCTAGGATTTAGGATTGTATCTTCATTGCCTGCTGGGACTTTACACAGACTGGGACTTTTACAACACTCAAAGAGTGTATATCCTTTTCCCTCTATGGCATTTTGAATTGTTTGGTACACCTTCTATATATTTTTTTTGCTGGTCTTTGTTTATTTGTGTATCACTTTAGTATTTTTGGTTTGAGGTTGATTTTCAGTTTATTTGTTTACTTTCAGTGTTGAGCTTTGATATTCACAATGCTGTCTTGGATTTCGTCCATGTGCAAATTGTTACTATGTTATAATTCAGTGATAGATACAATTTATTTTCATGAGACTACAGTTATTTTGAACACAAACTATTGGCAAAAGTGAATTCCCCCTTTATGAGGCTTTCTTATTGTAGAAAAAAACTAAGGCGAGACAGTTACAAGCATGAAGGGGTTTGTTTGTGTTTTGATTGTTTATTTTTGAAGTCTAATAAAAAGCCCATTAACCTCTGCATCCTTGAGTCCTTCATCCCTTGCCTCACCTGACAATAAGTAACATTAAAAATATTTTATATTTTATATGTAATTTGTTTTATACATACAATCTATACTAAGACTCTACGACATTTGTCAGTGATAGTGATTTGTCATATATATAATTTTACATATATAATATGTGGAATAGAGATATATGTCAATATATGGAATTTCTGATAGCTGTGCATATATGTACATTTATGTTTTTACTCTATATTAGAATATTAGGATATTTCATGTATGAGACATATGTCAAAATATGAATTATACATACATAAACATATTTAATATATAGGATACATGTATATGTCAATGTATGGAATTGTTTCAATTTCTAATAGGTTTCATATATGTTTTTACTTTATATATCGCATATATTGATATTTCATATACACTCACCTAAAGGATTATTAGGAACACCATACTAATACTGTGTTTGACCCCCTTTCGCCTTCAGAACTGCCTTAATTCTACGTGGCATTGATTCAACAAGGTGCTGAAAGCATTCTTTAGAAATGTTGGCCCATATTGATAGGATAGCATCTTGCAGTTGATGGAGATTTGTGGGATGCACATCCAGGGCACGAAGCTCCCGTTCCACCACATCCCAAAGATGCTCAATTGGGTTGAGATCTGGTGACTGTGGGGGCCATTTTAGTACAGTGAACTCATTGTCATGTTCAAGAAACCAATTTGAAATGATTCGAGCTTTGTGACATGGTGCATTATTCTGCTGGATGTAGCCATCAGAGGATGGGTACATGGTGGTCATAAAGGGATGGACATGGTCAGAAACAATGCTCAGGTAGGCCGTGGCATTTAAACGATGCCCAATTGGCACTAAGGGGCCTAAAGTGTGCCAAGAAAACATCCCCCACACCATTACACCACCACCACCAGCCTGCACAGTGGTAACAAGGCATGTTCTTATTCTGTTTACGCCAAATTCTGACTCTACCATCTGAATGTCTCAACAGAAATCGAGACTCATCAGACCAGACAACATTTTTCCAGTCTTCAACTGTCCAATTTTGGTGAGCTCGTGCAAATTTTAGCCTCTTTTTCCTATTTGTAGTGGAGATGAGTGGTACCCGGTGGGGTATTCTGCTGTTGTATCCGCCTCAATGTTGTGTGTGTTGTGGCTTCACAAATGCTTTGCTTCATACCTCGGTTGTAACGAATGGTTTTTTCAGTCAAAATTGCTCTTCTATCAGCTTGAATCAGTCAGCCCATTCTCCTCTGACCTCTAGCATCGACAAGGCATTTTCGCCCACTGGACTGCCGCATACTGGATGTTTTTCCCTTTTCACACCATTCTTTGTAAACCGTAGAAATGGTTGTGCATGAAAATCCCAGTAACTGAGCAGATTGTGAAATACTCAGACCGGCCTGTCTGGCACCAACAACTATGCCACGCTCAAAATTGCTTAAATCACCTTTCTTTCCCATTCTGACATTCAGTTTGGAGTTCAGGAGATTGTCTTGACCAGGACCACACCCCTAAATGATTGGTTGATTAGATAATTGAATTAATGAGAAATTGAACAGGTGTTCCTAATAATTTTAGGTGAGTGTATACACATATATTACATTTCCGTATGGGTGTTCACACCAAGGGCAATAACTATAACGGAAATTGTTCTCACTATTAAAGAATAGCAGGGTTCACACCACAGCCATAACATTTACATTCATGCATTTAGCAGACTCTTTAGCGATCCGTCATGAAGAGAAGCGAAGAAACAAAAAGTGAAATACTGAAATACCTGAAATACTAGGTTTTGGACATTACTTAGAGTAGCATAAGCTAGAATAGGGAGGGAATAGAGTTTTTTTTTTTGTTTTGTTTTTTCAAGATGAGATTAAGTGCTTATAGAAGAGATGCATTTTCAGCTGTCTTTTGAATGTTGTTAGTGATTCTGCCTTCTGGATGGAGGTGGGAGTATCATTCCACCAGCAAGGAACGGTGAATGAAAATGTTCTGGAAAGGGATTTCATGCCTTTATGTGATGGTACCACAAGCCGTCGCTCCTTAGTTGAGCGTGGGCTTCTGGTGGGGGTGTAGACTCGTAGGAGCGAATTGAAGTATGCGGGTGCTGAGCTTGTGGTGGATCTGTAAGCAAGTGTCAACACCTTGAACTTGATGCGAGCAGCAAGTGATAGCCAGTGCAGAGAGATGAAGAGAGGTGTGAGATGGGCCCTTTTGGGTTTGTTGAAGACGAGACGTGCTGCTGCATTCTGAATCATTTGAAGCGTTTGGATGGAAGTCCAGCCAGAAGAGCATTGCAGTAATCAAGCCTAATAATGACCATGGCCATGGACCTGGACAAGCTGTGTTGCGTGCTCTGTTAGGATTGATCTGATCTTCCTGGGGAAGTCGTGGCCTAATGGTTAGAGAGTCGGACTTGTAACCGGAAGGTTGCGGGTTCGAGTCTCAGGTCCGGCAGGAATTGTCGGTGGGGGGAGTGAATAACCAGCGCCCTCCTCCACCCTCAATACCACGACTGAGGTGAGACCCTTGAGCAAGGCACCGAACCCCCAACTACTCCCCGGGCGCCGCAGAAATATGGCTGCCCACTGCTCCGGGTGTGTGTGTGTTCACTACTGTGTGTGTGCACTTGGATGGGTTAAATGCAGAGCACAAATTCCAAGTATGGGTCACCATACTTGGCCACACGTCACTTCACTTTCACTTCACTTCACTGATGTTGTGCAGCGCAAACCTGCATGAGGTCATCAAAGGTCCAAGATTTCTGACCTGAAGGGGTAATCATGGATGAACCTAGCTGGATGGTAAAGTCGTGTTGTAGAGTCGGATTGCAGGGAAGACGAGAAGCTCAGTCTTTGCCAGGTTGAGCTGCAGGTGATGTTCTTTCATCCATGCTGAGATGTCCGCCAGACAGCTAGAGAATTGTGCATACTGTGGGATCATCTAGTTGAAATGAAAGGTAGAGCTGTGTGCCATTAGCATAGCAGTGGTATGAGAAGCCATGTGCCTGTATGATGGGTCCCAGTGATGTAGTGGAAATGGAGAAAAGGAGAGGTCCAAGCACTGAGCCCTGATGAACCCCCATGGTCAGTTGATGTGCTTTGGACACCTCCCCTCTCCAGGCAACCTTGAAAGACCTTCCTGTGAGATAGGACTCAAACCAGTGGAGTGGAATTCCTGTGATGTCCAGTGATGAGAGGGTGGATGAAGGACTACAAGTAAAGAAGGACTACAAGTTGGCTGCCACTATAGGAATGAGGACAGCAGCACATCCAGTTCCTCAACAAAGGTGCCCAATTGACCTGGGGGGCAGTAAATGACTACAATATGGATTTCAACGGGAGTTGTAACTGTAATAGCATGGTATTCAAATGAGTTGTTATTGCATAGAGAGGTGTGGGTTGAGTATTTCCATTTGTTAGAAATAAGAAGACCCGTGCCTCCACACCTCCCAGTCTAGTGAGGGGTGTGAGAGAAAGAGAAGTTGTTAACGATAACAGCTTTTTTCCAGCTGTTGAACAATAAAACACTGTCAGCCATTCAAAATCCATTCTAATTTAAGGGCTCGCACATTTAAAATGACAGATGACATTGCAGAGAAGTTAACCCTCTAGGCGCCACGGTCAAGTTTACTCGACAAGATGCGGAACTGAATAAAACGGCCGATTTTGTCAAATAGGGTGTCAAATTTCGTTCGACCTCCCCTCCGGTAGATGGCAGACATGTCATACTTCATCCCCGACTTAAAAAAAGTCTTTGAGCAAGAGTGCATTGAATCAGTGCGAACAAATGGGGAGCTAGTGTGCGAGTGAGCCATTTTATCAGAGCAATATTGTCAACATCAGCGAGTATTTGCATTAGATTATTATTATTTTCTAATGGCATCAATAAAGCTTACCCGCAATGAATTGTTGGGTCTTCTATTTGCGGACCCTGTTTCTGAAGGGGAATATCTGCCTTCAGAATATGACTATGATTCTGAAAGTGAAAGTATAGCCCTACACCAAACACAAACAGTGAATCCTTTGCCCAATGTAGATGGTCATTTGCCCAATGTCAGTGGTGGAAACAATGTTTCCCGAGGTAGGAGTGTTCATCGTGAAGTTAGCAGGCGTGTTAGTGTTGTGGGGAACGAGACGGGAGATTTTTTACCACGCTAGCCATGAAGCTTTGTCTTCTGACCGTGTGCCTCTCCGCAATCGCTGCGTCAGTATTGTGGTGGAGACTTTGTCTAATGCCACTGGGTATGTTAGAAGTATTCATAGGACAGTTAGGGGGCAACGTGGAGGCAGAGTGGGGAGTCGCAATGACTGACAGTAGTCCGAACTGTGCACACTCGGCGGGCGCGTGCGAGCGCGTCTGTCTCTCGTCTCGTCATCTCACTCATGATCTTTGCCTTGCCGTGGCGAGTGAGCGTTTTGAACTAAACAGGTCTTGTCTACTTGTGTTTGTGTGTCTGATGAATAATATACATTTGCCCCATACATGGAATCAGAGTGCCTACTGTATGTAGTAAATGGAAAATCTCTACAGCAAAAGGCCAACCGCTACATGCATTCGGGTTTGTTTATACCATTTATTAGTAATGATTTACACAGTTTGTTTACTATTTACTATTTACCCGAGCATTCAGTATTGTGCAATATAGCATACAGAAGGTGAGGGACATTTTGGGGGCAAAGAAGTGCTGCATTTTATCATTTAAACATGACTTTTCATGAAAATTCTATAATCCACGATGGCCACCACCATATTACGTCATAATATGCAAATTAGATGGGAAAATGTAATCCCTACATAAACTTTGGGTCATCCTTAATATTTCTCTAATTTACAGAAAGTCTCTATCTTTTATCACTTTTAAGATATAGCCTTTTGAAAAATGTCAAAAAAACTCTGGCGCCTAAAGGGTTAATCACCGAGGTCCAGAAAAATCCACCACTGTTTGACAAGTCAAACTCCCATTTTAAGAAAATGGATACATGGAAAACCCTCTGAATAAATGGTGAGAAGTAACATCTAGCAAACAGTGTAACATAAAATTACCTCAGGTATCCAGCGCTCGTTTCGTTTGTTGGTGTGAACGCTAATATAGTTATCGTTATAGTTATCTTTATAGTTAGCGCTCTTGGTGTGAAAAGGCCTTTATGATGCCTTCACGTGCTAAAATGTTAAAAAATAGGACATGAACGCCCTCTCAAGTCAAAATTTGAAATGCAATGAGCTCGTAATCACGACTTCAGAAGTGGGAAGTATGACGTTTCTGATAGCACGTGAAGGTAGCATTAAAATCACTGGGAGAAATTTTTAACAATACAAAACACCTGAACAGAATGATTAATTGATTAGTTACCTAGGAAACTAAAACACATGGGGAAAATAGAACAAAAAGCACGGGAGGTGCTGGACCAAAAACTTTGAGAACCACTGACAAGTTTAAGGGTTTGTTGGAACCAGATCCAGGTATTTTGCTGTAAACTTACAAAAGAACAGTGTTTCTTTTACATTCAGAAATACAATGTGATTGGGTGATCTTACGTGCAAGTTTACTTTATTATAAAAGCCATAGGCCACATATGATGCTGATTATGTGATACAAACTTCAAAATGTATTCGTTTACAAATTATGCACTATGGTAAAAGCATTTTGAGCTCATAACATCGCATTTTACAAGGAACTATGCGAAAATAAGTCTTTATTAATCAATAATCTGGCCCTGTAATCATAATTTGCATGAACAGAAATAAAAGTTGTTAAGCCTATGAGCCAATATTAAAAGTGGAGAACAACATTCTATGGATAAAGCATCAACATATACCACCTTACCTCTAATACAGTTTTAAGTGCACTACTTTTGATGAGTTCCAGTGCATTATAATTAGCGCTGCAGGCTGCTTCTCCCGTTCTGGTGAGGTGTTTTGCTGAGGTGACTCCCTGTGGCTCCTGGGAACCTGTAGTTCCTGCTCAAGTAAACCTGTGCTGCCCTATGAGGCAGATTTTCTATTTTCTGCTTCATTGAACTGGCTGGCACAAATAATCCAAACACCATCATTTAGTCAGGCAGACATTTATCTATTATTTATTTTCATTCTCTCACCCGTAACGTCAATGAAGTTTAACTCTCTTGGCCAGAGAATAATGCACCAACGTGAGAGCAGTGAAATACGATATCTGTGTTTTTAAAGAATTGCTGTTCTTTTGCCTTCACGATCGGCTCAAATAACTATTTTACATTCAAATCAAATACTTCTGTTAGAGGGGGAAAGCCTGCTAATGGTTTTGTATTTATTTTCCAGTTAGTCGATTGATGTGGGACCCATTAAGACTTTGGTTGCCTCCAGGCATGAACCGAAAGCCCTTTGCTACAGTGGTGGAGTTCGTAATTGTTTTAACTATAGAACACATCGCATACTAAGTGACAATAATCACAAGTTACACATTTTAGTTTAAACATTAATTTTAAAGAGACTTATGGGTAAAAAGAACAAAACAGACCAATCTAAAGCAGGAGCATCATAGTAATCTTTATTTACTTAGGACAGTGTAATGCAGATATATGCCAGTGAATATGTCTAATAACTAGGGGTAGCACAGTACATGAAAAAAACGTTTGGTTCGCTTGTCTCGGTTCGGAGCGTGTGCGTCGCACGGTTTCGATGCATGCACAATGTATCCTCGTGCCCGTATGTTACCTCAGACAGTGGGTGTCCTTTTCACTCCCGTTGTGCATTCACACACTGGCAGTGTTTGTCTCACGCAGCTGAACCACGGCTCGTTTATTGCAAATATTGTCCATTCTGTGACCTTTTCCGGTGTTCTCCTCTGACCCCTGTCTGTCTCATGCTTTGATTTATGATGGGAGGCATATATCTGCTGCAAATGCGACCGTGTTCCCCTCTGTCTCATACACACATGCATATAACATGTTGTATATAAGTAGTTCACATGATAAATGTAACATTTAAAAGTTAAGATATGCTTCTAGTTTTAATATTTTAAACATGCCTTTGAAGTTTGGGCAAAAACTTCTGGCAGTGTTGTGTTTTCGTGTATTTTTTTAAAAAAAAATCACAGCGCTGGATGTCATATCGTCCCCTTGGAATTATAAGGTTCTATCTGACGTTTTTGTCAAAATTGAGTTATTCACATATTCTTATTCTGTGACAACTTATTTACATTATGTGATGTTTTTTTTTAAGTTGTGTAAATTTTGGGACTTTTTATTGAAAAAACAAAAAGGTTCTATCTACAAAGTCGAACTCTGACTTGGCTCTATAAGGTTCTATCTGCGTGAGCCAATCAGCACTTCGAATGCACAGACGAGGACCAATCAGGATCAACTTTATATGTTTTGTCGCCGGCTATTTCCTTGACAGGAAAGATCACAGACACACAGGCTGCGTCCGAAAACCTAGGCAGCTGACTCGTTGCCTCGCTGCCTTATCAGACAATGGCTTGTAAGGCAGCGTTTAAGCATGAAGGCACCTCACAAAACTAATTTCGGACATATTTCTTAGGCAGTGTAACAGTTTAATGATCTACAGCAAAATAGAGAGAGCTTTGGTGAGAACTAAACACATATTTAATTACTACATTAGTAATTTCTCGCTAGAAATCACATCAGAAGTGGAAAATGTTGGTAAAAAACACGTACATTTACACACAAACCGACCAACAAACGCAACTTTCAGACACCATCTTTTTTTCCAGCTCAACTATCACATAATGGGAAGCACAGGATTGTGGGATAGCAAAGGGAGCGAAGGATACAAATATGCTGCCTTCAGAAATCGATCAGATGAAGGTATCTCAGGAGACAGGAAGTGAAGCTAACATTAGATTCGGACGTGCCTTGGTGCCTTCCTGCCTTGAAATGTGTCCTCCGAAGGCAGCATTTTCCAGATTTTGTACGCAGCCACAATATCTGTGAGGATTATGGCAAGCAACGCAAAGTTTTTAAAGGTCCCATGGCATGGCATTTTTCTATTATTTTATAATGTTTCCTGAGGTGTGCTTATATTGTTAGTATGATTTTAACATAAAAAATTTCATAATTTAGAAATAAAAGGCATTTTTTCTATACTGTTATTACCCCTCTGGCTGAATGTTTCAAGGGGTGTGTCTGCTGTGAGACTTCAGTGAAAACGCCCACTGTTGTGATTGGCTGACATCTTTGCATTTGAAATGAGTGTTAGATTATGTTGTGGAGGGGGTGTGGTTTAGCGAGGCACTGCACGCACTGCACACATGCACTGCATGCATGAGAGAGAGAGACTGACAGGGCACTGTGAACCAAGGAAAGCTGGAGGAAGTTTTATTGTACTGAGTTGTTGAGAGCGCTGTGCTGTTAGTGCAAGCTTATTTGTAGCTGAGAGTCCCAGTCACGTCGACTCTGTCTTCTTCCACCTTATTCTACGAACTTTGTAATACATGTAATGTACCATTACAGCTGTCGAGATGAACAAATCGCCAAAGTGTGGATTATAGCATTATTTAATGATCTATTCCTATCACATGAAAAGCTGCAGTGATGAGCATTGAGTAGACAGATAGTCTGTTGATCGCGTGAATGCTGTGATCTCGTCATTGCAACGCGTTTTCTCTCACAAAATGCTTTGACCACAACTAACAGCAAACACAACGTCGATATGAATACAGTAAGAGCTTTGTTGTGCAGCATAACAGCGTCATTCATCATAACGGCAGATTGAGCAAGTGTGCAGATACACTTGCGACGTGTGATTGACAGCTCCGGACATTATAAAGAGTGTTCTTTTCGATCATTAAACGATCTAGAAAGAAAGTCTGAGTGAACTTGAATGATTATCAGGCATTAATGAACACTGTTACTCACTGTTTGTCACGGTGCTGTTGAATCCATATCGTAAAGTCTGTTTGTAAAGCCTGTGCCGACATAAACTGAATCCATTTTCACCACATTCTCTGGACGGGCAAAGCAGAGGAAGGGGAGGTAACCTTTCCTGGTATGACGTCATAACAGGAAAATTCAAGATCAGCTCATCTGAGTTCTCATTTTCTCAAAGGCAGAGAAAGACAGCCAGAACTCGGTTTACACCCATCAAAAAATTCTAGCCACTTAGGGACCATATAAAGGCTAGGGAAATCATATTAATGTTAAAAAGCCTCATAAAATGAAATTTTCATGCCATGGGACCTTTAAGAAACCTCAAGATCGACAATTTTATTGACGATCTTGTCAAGGACAGCAGCCCGAATTCCAGGCAAGTTCAGTCTTTTTTTTTTTTTTTAGGTCTTGCTGAGGAGATTGTTTTCATAGTTAGACACCACACTAGCCAGCCTGATATTAAGAGGCAAGCACTAAGAAAATACAGAAAAAACAAATGAACCTATACTACTCAAAATAGTGCGGTTACAGTAAGTTAAGATCGTTATGTGAAAATTTGAACATGTGAAAGATCGTTAAAGCAGTTACCTCAGTATTAAAATTATTTCAGAATGATTGTAGCCTGTAGCTACTCAATGGTATACCATATATATTTTTTTTTGTCTATTTTTGTAATGAACCTGACATATCCAGGAGGGGGAAAAGTAATGCTAAAAACAACAGCAGGAGTACTCACAGAGAGTATTATAGTTCTGTGTTTTAAAAAATGAGTCTGACATTTTTTGTGATTATATATAGTCAGTGAATTTTCAATGATTATTAAACTTTATGAATTAATTTGCTGAAATATTGTCTGTTTTCTTGCAGTTTTTAAAGTCTTAAAATGTAATAGTCAACAGTTTAATTGATGGGGTCTTAATTACAACAATAAACGTTAGCATGTTATTTCAGCCATACTGATGTCTAGATTTCTATATTTCGACGTTTAATGATTTGAAATGTCCTAAATACATGGAAGTACTAAAAATATGAAATAAATGTCATAGAAATTATACATTTTTACTTTCTAACACATGTTGAAACATTGTTACAACATTAATTTTATATTTAATGTTCAAATAATGTTTTGGCAGATAGAACCTTATAATTCTAAGCAAAAAGTGTTTTTTTAGAATTAGAAGGTTCTATCTGCATTTGACCCATTCCAAAAATCCCCATTTACAATTTTGAGAGGATTTTGATATTGTATATTTAGAATACATTTAGGGTCCCTGTTATTTTCATGTTTGTAAGAAACTTGTTCCCCATATACATTTTCCTATATGTAATGCAAAATCTTTGAAGCTCAATATCTCAAAACTGCTCAGAACGCAGATAGAACCTTATAATTCCAAGGGGACGATATGGTGATTGTGAAACACACGGAGCACTTCATCGTGAAATTTGTTAATCAGGTCAGCTGAATTAAAGCCACAGTGCATTGTTCTGTTCAAAATTGACATGATTAACATGAAAAATGTTACTCCAATGTGTCGGACTCGGTAGACAGCCAGTTAGGAAACAACTTGTACATGATATAACATTAGTGGATGATTAAGCTATATATCATATCGTTAGCCTCATAGCATAATTGCCTAAGTCCAAAAACATTGAAATATGATCTGGGCATTTATGCTATGAGGCTAACGATATGCTGAAGTAAATTTCTGGAGTGTTAACGATTAAAAAAACAACAACAAGTGCCACCCCTACTAATAACATTTACATTTACACATTTGGCAGATGCATTTATCCAAAGCAACTTACAATCAAGATACACATTTTTACATTTGGTCAGTTTTTGCTTTCCCTGGGAATCGAACCCATGACCTTGGCGTTGCTAGCGCCATGCGCTACTGTTGGAGCTACAGGAAAGCTTCAACAGCAATAACACACATCAACAGATGGAAAGTCTAGAATGGACTGCACAACTTAAAAGAAAACCACTACAGAACAAAGAGGACAGGAGCTTATAGTGATGGACACAAATCCTGACTCTCAGTAACTAACTGCTCATATTTCTACTGCTTAAACTGAGGAACTTTAATTTCTCACCCTTTTTTTCTGCTTTGAGATTGATAAGTCAGTATAATCATTTAATCATTTACAAATAATAATTTATGTAATATATAACAAATCTCTTTCTTAGATATTTCATTTCATTTTATACTAATAGATTTTATATGTTGGCAAAGGGTTCTTTTGAATTGTTGCAAAAGAATGGTGGTTCTGCCCATTTTCAAACTGCTCAGTCACATGATTCAAAATACATGACAGACAACATTATGTGAATAGATTACTAAATTGTGACTAGTGTAGGGACTCTGTATAAGGGAAACGGGTCTATGTAGCTCAAATGAAATTATGAATGAATTAATAGGGAATTTTGAAAGGGTCCCTTATTTTACGGCCAAACAAATGACTAGTCCAGCATTCATTTGAATAGGCCGTAACTATCAACTCTGCAGCGGATATCCACACAATAATATCCACACAATAGTGAAACACTACAATGGCCAGGTAACATATATCAGCAGTTTAAGACATTACATTTATAAGCACATAACACAAGGATGCTTATCTTTAAATACAAACAAAACTTTACTTATTACTCTAACACATAAAACGAATATCTAACACGGATTAACCATGTCCTGAGTGTCTGGCCCACAGAGGCTAAGCTCAGGAGAGCAAACCTTCACTTCAAGGTTCCTTCGTCTGCGTGTTCCAGATTAAGGACCTTCTGCACCTACTTCAGGGCCTCATCTGCGTGTTCCAGATTTTAGGACCCTTTGGTGCACCAGGAGACCAGCATCCCACAGATCTTCGTGGTCAAGGCTGTTGAAACGGATTCCAGCTCCTTTCCCCACTGTATTGTCACCCAGCACAACCGGTGGATGAAGTCACCGCCATCGGACTGCTTACTCAACCAAGTGGAACATAAATATCACTTAACCAAACCTCTTTCCAGAAACCTTGGCATTGTTGTATATTATCAGTATATGATTTTCTAATTTACATTAGAGGTAACTGATGCTAGTTAATAACAAATTTGTTTGATGCATAATAAGGTTTTCACCTTAGTTACAGAGAAACAACAGTTTATCTTTCCATAAGATAACGCAACGCTTCCATAGCCACACTCAACTTAATCACATGTATTTTATGTGTCTTATGCACTTTATTCCTTTATCATTCATTGTATTCATTTAGTAGTTGTGTTAGTTATTCTTCTTTATCTTTTGTTAATAAAATTTATTTTATTACAATTGTGTCTTCCTTGTGCTGATGATAAAGAAGAGACTCTAAAAGTTAGAAATCTCACCAATCTTTCAGATAAATCAGCTGGCCAACTCTCCCCACTTTACATTCAATCTAAAATGATTGAACAGTCTCCTGTTTGGAGTGTTCTCATACAGCCAAAAAGACCTTGACTAGTGTCCCAAACTAACCACACCTTAAGTGACGTGTGATCCAAAAATCACAACGTCAGCGGTGACGTGAGTACCAATCATTACCTTACTTAGCGTCCTTGGATGGACGAAAGTAAAATCACTACAGATTGAGTTGGGTTTTGTGTGGAATTATGTTTGAACGAATCATCTGGAAGATTAATTTGTGTCTGGTGCGCCCTCAATTCCTACACTAGCATCTTTCACAAGCTCTTTTGTCCATCCTTTCTACAGCTTTTCTGGGCTGCATTTCCCGATAACGTTGTCTCTTAGCGCGCTACGAAGACTCTAAAGGTATAACTTAACTAAAGGTATACCATTTCTAGGTGTGTTCCTCGAACTATACCTTAGGAGGTTGCTTAAGGTAAACCTTCTTAAGTGCGACGTTAGCAGGTGCTGTCCGTGGCGGCGGTGCTGAAGTGGCTTATATCGATAGCTCAAGAATCGATTATTTACTCTATGCAGGGGCTGTTTCACTGCTTTATGTGAACAAAAATGGCAGGGAGAAAGTGTGTATGTCCACAAAAAATAATTAATGTTGTGTGGTTGCATAAAAAGAAATATAGGGTGAAAAAAATACATTAACCAAAAACAGTGTGAATGATTTGCTGCCTTGTTTGTACACCAGTAGGGCATCTCTTAGTTGAGGTGGGTTGTGGACTTCTTCTTCTTCCTCCTCCTCCTCCTCCTCTTGTTCCTCCTCTTCTGGCAAGGCTGCACCTCCACTAACTGCAATGTTGTGTAGCATGGCTGTAACTACTGCTACTGCACAGCATCTTTCTGGCTTCAGACGCAACCCTCCAGCTGATTTATGCAGGCACCGAAAATGCATCTTCCAGCGCCCGATCCAGCGCCGAACTCCACCAAGTTGCAGGTACGGATGTGTGCGATGTTGTAATCGTGCTCGGCTTGTGTGTTGGGGTTGGTGACTGGATTTAAAAGATAGGTTCTGAGAGGGTAGCCACTGTCTCCTAAAAAAATGCTCAGGCCGAAAACCCCTATTTCTGCATCTTCACTCACCGCTAAATTGGCCCACATAAAGCTTTCGTGTGTGCTACCAGGCCACTTTGCCACCACGTCCACGAACCTCCCCCCTGCGAAATTTATTTTGAATTGCAGCTTCTGACATGGTAGCCAGGGGACTAAAGTTTTCACGGATTTTCACGAATGCACATACACTAAATGGCTCCGTGGACGGCGCCGTCTTTGATTTAGCACAACTATTTGCTGTCTCGCTGCCATAGTTTGACCAAACTCCCCTCCACAATCATTTCCTTTAAATAGGCTCCTAGGCTTTTCCTGTCTAATGGTTTGCCAGCTGATGAACCTTTGGATAATATAATTAAAAAGTTAACAACCATTAGTGTAATGACAATTTAAAGACCCATCTTTTTTAAGATGCTTACTGTCTTTGTGTGTACTATTTTTACACACACACACACACACACACACACACACAAAATTAGCCTGATTGAACATTGGGTGTATATTACAACTTCAGAATTATATTCGTATAGACTGACATGTAAAGAAGCTTTTTGCACAGTGGTGGCCACTAGTGGAATGAACTGTCAATAGTGATAAGGTATGGCTAAGAGTGGTCCAGACCAACCTTACGAAAGTAATACTTACAGAAGGTATTCTTAACTAAGATAGTTTCGGGAAACATGTATTAACGTTAAGGTACACCTTAAGGTATAACTTAAGAACGACGTAGTGTTAAGAAGGTTTCGGGAAATCCAGCCCTGTTGTATTCATAAGAAGAATTGTATTATTGACTACTATTTTGAAGTGTTGTAATGACGTAATGTGTGTGATAACAGAAAGGAAGAGTAAACAAGATGGATGAAGTTCACTACTCCTGTCTCCTGTGTCTTGTTGCGTACTAACTTCTGACAGACACCACATTTTCGAATTTCTAATTAGGTTTTTCTAGTTATGGTGAGAATGAACCCACATCATTTTATGTTTTTACTTTATTTTAATGGTCCCTTTAACACATTCTGTTGACTATAAGTAACACTGCACCTACATGTCTACAAACTCGAATTAGAGTTCTAGCAGAGTATTAGTAGACTGGTAGGGTTAGAGTTAAAATAAATTGACATGTAGTTGTAAAATGACGTATAGTCAGTAGAATGTCTGCTGGACATTCACAATAAATATTTAGCAGATATTACAGTTTTTCTGAATCGCTAAAACACATTTCTTAAAACCTTAAACACAAAACCAAATCTTCTGGCAAAATCAAACAATTGCCTCAAAACCATTGTATCCATTCTCAAAATCAAATAATGCTTTCAGATCATACACACATTGAGTCAATATTATAAACACTACAAATAATTCATTAGACACTACATGAATCCAAAGCATGTAGTGAAAGAAAAAAGTATATTGTAACAAAGTATACAAAATGCAATTAAACAAAAAAACAAGTATAGTAATCACGTGCAGTAAAGGGACAATCATTTAATTTTATTATTATTATTAAACGTTTCGTTAGGCACTTTATTTCCACATTTATAACATTTTCTTATTTATTGAAAGTAAATGCCTTTCCGATGTGATTTGTGATGAGAAAAGAGAGAAGAGCAAGCTCTGCAAAAGGCGGATTCAAACCTGTGTTGATCGAGTCAAAACAAAGATCCATTAATCATACGCTTTGCTGATTTCCCCACTGAAGACATTGAATTACAAGTGTCTTTTTTTTAAGCACTTCCCAACATGGCACACTATTTGCACTTGGTGTTAATAAACACTCCAATATTATAATGCAATTAAATATGCAATTTATATATTGCTTGCAAAAAAGTTACAGTCTCTCTAGTGCAGTGCTAGTTTGCATTGGCCATGCTATACTGAACCCTTGGATTTACCCCACTGTGTTGCTGATGTTAAGATATTTCAGGACAGATTAGATCACTTATTAGACAGGCTTGGCCACTAATGCCCATAAAAACAGCTGTAGGACATTCTGTCATTATATATTGTTGTCCTCACAGTAAAAAGTTTGAGGTCTTGTTAGAGGAACACCAGAAGTGACAGTTCACTGACAGACTCTCATTCAGTTCCTCTTCTGATTTCTGGTCACGCAAGCAGTTCAGAGGTCTAAATTTTATCTGCTAAAACGATAATGCTGTTGAAAATGCCTTTTTCAAACAAAAGGCTTTCCCAATGTCTTTGCAGAAACTGTGATTAAAGCTCCTGATCTGTGGGGTTGATATGACTGTCTGTCTGGTCTAATCATGAGCCCTGTAATGTAGGACAGAGGACTCATTTCAAACTATTCTTCAGCTTTCAACTGGTGCAAAATCCATCTTTTCGCTGCCAATCATTGGAGAGGATACAGCATCTACCTTGAGTCTGCACTTTCACATCTTAAGCCGGGTGCACACTGTATGATTTTGACCACGATTTGGCCATCTGATAAAAATTTTGCAAGTCCTAAAAGATTCCTTTGATCCTAGACTAAAATCTGGAAGCTTTCATCGTTAGTTTGACATGTTCACCGACATGCGATTAATGACTGTTGCAATCCAATTTTACCTCAGACGAAAATCTGGAAGTGTCAGAAGATTTGACTCCTGCAGTGTGACCTCCTACGATGACCATCAAATTGTTTTTGTTTTTCAAGACAAGTCATTACCAAAATGTATGTTAGATATTTCTTTGTAGCCACCATTTCAATCCTGAGTGTAATGCAGTTCCCTTTCAGTCGGTCACGTTCGACGTACGTCGGAACTGACCGACGAATTGGGATCTGATCTCAGAGACCAATCTACTTTGAGTGTGTTAAAAACGAGCCAATGGAGATTGGCATGCGATCCACACATTCCACGCTCTGTCCCGCGGTGCGGGTATAAATAAGGATGTGGAATGTTTGATCATTGCTTTTCTACTTTGAAGCCGAACAGTGAATGCTTCCTGTTTCTACGAAGAGTGTGACTACGAGTCTCGTGAGAGGAACGACTGCTGCTTCCAGTGCGGGTGTGACGGCGCGTCTCAGCGGGTGAGCTACTACTCAGCTACTTTGGCTGATAACTTTGGTGGCGACCTGAGGGTTACTGTGAGGGCATCACCAACGGGTAAAACGGCTCCTCAGGCCCCTCCGCTGCACCGGTGTAGCTTCCAGAAGAGTGCGCTGGCCCCTCTCGAGGGGTTCCAGTCGTTACTTTCGGGGCTCCGGCAGAGAGCCTTGGACCCTAAGAGGGCCATGTTGGCAGTGTGCGACGCCTCCGGGCCTTGTCACTTCTTTCCTCCCCTCTCCTCACCAGGGGGGAGCAGTGTGGGCACCAAGAACTCCCCCGGGCCTTCTCACCCACACTCTGCCCCACCCTGGAATACTCAGACAACACTCCGGGCCTCTTCGGGTCTATTCCACCTCGTTGCCCCACCCCGGGTATGTCTGTGGTGCCATTGGTCCCGCTGGTTCGGTCTCTGAGGACTTGGCTACAGCTCCCCAGACCATCTCGCTGGTTCATCCGTACCATCAGACTCGGCTACGCGATTCAGTTCGCTCACCGGCCTCCCAAGTACAAGGGCATCCTCTTCACCTCCGTGCAAAGCAACGATGCTCAGGTCTTGCAGTCAGAGATCGATGTCCTACTGGCGAAGGACGCGGTCGAGCCGGTTCCTCCAGCCGAGATGAAGGCGGGGTTCTACAGCCCCTACTTCATTGTACCCAAGAAAGGTGGTGGGTTACAGCCAATCTTGGACCTGCGTATCCTGAATCGGGCCCTGCACAAGCTCCCATTCCGGATGCTAACGCAGAAACTCATTTTTGAATGCATCCGTCCCCAAGATTGGTTCGCAGCGATCAACCTGAAGGATGCGTACTTTCATGTCTCTCTCCTTCCTCGACTGCGTTCGAGGGGAAGGCATATCAGTACAAAGTCCTGCCCTTTGGGCTGTCCCTATCGCCTCGCGTCTTCACAAAAGTCGCAGAGGCAGCCATTGTTCCGCTCAGAGAACGCGACGTTCACATCCTCAACTATCTGGCTCATACTCGTCCAGTCTCAGGAGCAGTTGTGCGAACACAGGGACATGGTGCTTAGTCACCTCAGCCTGTTGGGCCTTCGGGTCAACCGAGAGAAGAGCAAACTCTGTCCCACACAGAGGATCTCTTATCTCGGTATGGAGCTGGATTCGGTCAGCCAGACTGCGTGCCTCACGGAAGAGCGGGTCCGGTCGGTGTTGAACTGCTTGAATTCGTTCAAAGGCAGGACAGCGGTCCCACTGAAATTTTTATAGAGGCTCCTGGGGCATATGGCATCATGGCCGAGTCCCGAGGTGGACGTGGCAGAGCGGTCAGTACCGGGTCCCAGTGACTCCTTACTGCTGCCAAACTTTCAGCCCGTGGTCCGACGCTTTGTTTCTCCGGGCCGGGGTGCCCTTAGAACAAGTGTCCAGGCATGCTGTGCTCTTCATGGATGCCTCCTCCACGGGCTGGGGGGGCACGTACAACGGGCATGCAGTTTCAGGTCTGTGGACGGGACATCAATTGCATGGGCATATCAGTTGCCTCGAGTTGTTAGCAGTACACTTGGCACTGCTCTGTCTCAAGGAGCCGCTACGTGGCAAGCATGTACTGGTCCGTACGGACAACATTGCGGCCGTTGCGTACATAAACCGTCAGGGTGGTCTATGCTCCCGTTGCATGTTCCAACTCGCCCGCCACCTCCTCCTTTGGAGTCGGAAGCATCTGAGGTCGCTTCGTGCCATTCACATCCCAGGTGCGCTCAACCGGACAGCCGATGAGCTCTCATGGCAGCCGACACTTCCGGGAGAGTGGCAACTCCTTCCCCAGGCAGTCCAGCTGATATGGGACCTCTTCGGAGCCACACAGGTAGACCTGTTTGCCTCTCCAGACTCGACCCATTTCCAGGGGTACTATTCGCTGACCGGGGGCACCCTCGGCACGGATGCACTGGCGCACAGCTGGCCCTGGGACCTGCTCAAGTATGCGTTTCCCCCAGTGAGCCTTCTTGCACAGACTCTGTGCAAGGTCAGGGAGGACGAGGAGCAGGTCTTGTTAGTTGCGTCCTACTGGCCCAACCGGACCTGGTTCCCAGTACTAACTCTCCTCGCGACAGCCCCTCCTTTGCCGATTCCCCTGAGGAGGGACCTTCTTTCTCAGGGACGGGGCACTCTATGGCACCCGCGTCCAGACCTCTGGAAACTCCATGTCTGGTCCCTGGACGGGACGCGGAGGTTCTAGGTGGGCTACCACAGGCAGTGGTAGACACCATCTCTTTGAAGTGGAACCTGTGTGTTGAATGGTGCTCTTCCCACCGGGAAGACCCCCGAAGGTGTTCGGTTATTGTCGTACTTTCTTTCCTGCAAGATGGGCTGGAGCGGAGGCTGTCTCCCTCCACCCTCAAAGTGTACGTCGCAGCAATAGTGGCGTATCACAACGCAGTCGAAGATAAGTCCTTGGGAAAGCACGACCTAATCGCCAGGTTCCTCAGAGGTGTGAGGAGGCTAAATCCTCCTCGTCCAAACTCATTACCCTCTTGGGACTTGGCTCTAGTTCTCAGAGCACTTCAGAGCCCTTCCTTTGAGCCTTTGCAGTCTGTGGAGCTTAAAATCCTGTCAATGAAGACAGTGCTTCTGATGGCATTGGCCTCCATCAAGAGGGTAGGGGACCTGCATGCACTTACGGTCAACGAATCGTGCCTAGAATTCGGGCCGGACAACTCTCACGTTGTCCTGAGACCCCGGCCTGGATACGTGCCCAAGGTTCCTACCACTCCCTTCCGGGACCAGGTGGTGAACCTGTAAGCACTGCCTTCGGAGGAGGCAGACCCAGCCCTGGCTTTGTTATGTCCCATCCGTGCTCTCAAAGCTTTCTCTCAAAGTCCGACCGGACTCAAAGCTTTCGGACCTCAGAGCAACTCTTTGTCTGTTATGGAGGCCAGCAGAAGGGAAAGCTGTCTCAAAGCAGAGGTTAGCCCACTGGATAGTGGATGCTGTCTTCTTGGCTTACCAGTCCCAAGACGTACCTTGCCCATTCAGGTTGCGAGCACACTCAACAAGGAGTGTTGCTTCCTCCTGGGTGCTGGCTCAAGGCGCCTCGCTGACAGATATATGTAGAGCTGCAGGCTGGGCAACACCTAACATGTTCGCTAGATTCTATAGCCTCCGTGTAGAGCCGGTATCTTCCCACATCCTCGCCCCTAGGTTCACTGTCACCGAACATGTCATTGATTAATGTAAAACTCTGGACGAGTCTTCTTGTGTGCTTCCGTTTTTAACGGTCTGACATTAATGACAACAAGAGAGAGATTGAATCACCTTTATTTACAATATAGGTATAACCTCTGTGTTACCAATAAAAATCTACATTCTACAATCTAATTTAAGAAAGAAAAATAAATAAATAAAATATTGTTAAATAACAATAATATAACTTTAAAAGTCAACAGTAGTCAATATTTTCATTAACTATACATAACTCTACATGTATGGCCCATTCACAAACATTGGTAAACACCCAACCGGTTTGTAATATGCATATTTTATCCTGAGCCTTACCAAACCCTTCAACAGTACCAAACCCAACCAACCCACATCAACAGAGGATCTAATGTATCTTTACCAAATATCTTATTTTTCCTTGTTTTCCAAATAGCGAGTTTGACAGTTCCAAACACAAAATGCAATAAAACCAAAACATTTTTATGACTAACAGAATATTTTGGCCCAAAAATGAACAATTGATGAGATAAATCTTCACCTAAAAATGATGCCCATTGAAATAAAAAAGAAAACAAATTACCCATATGTACACATTGCACAAAAACAAAACAGGAAAGCCCACCATTACATTTGGATTGATGTGCACCACATGTCTGCTCGTAGTTATTGTACCATATACAACCCTCCACTGTAAGTCACAGTTCATTTTTCAATTGGGCATTTGTACAGTGACCGCCAGCTACCTTTGCGGGAGATGTCCACTCCAAAAATTCAGTCCATCTAAATGACGTTATTCCAGATGGAAGATGTGCATTGGTCACTTTCACACAGAAGCACACGTTTCACACGTCACATACAGAGCTTTTTTTTTAACCAGCAGATTCAAAACTATCCAGCTGAGGCATTTTAAAAGACAATATAATATAATATATAGCATGCCATTCCCTTACTTCAGCAGTTATCATCAAGGATGGAAAATCATAGTCACACCCAGCTATCCATTCTTTCATATGGTTAGAGTTGTTGATAAAAAAAATTCAGCTCTCCAAGCACCATCAATAAGCTGTTTCAGGGTTTACTCACACTAGGTGTTCTGAACTGTGGCCGGGAGCATTTAACCCCGAAAGTCGGGTTCGTTTGACTAGTGTGATATATATTTAAGTTTCGGGTCTGGTTCTCACCTTATTGAACAGAAATTGTAGTTTGCGAATAAAGCTGCAAATTCCTCCATCAAAGTCAGCTGCCTCTGTAATAATCTTCTGATTTGTGCAGTACAATTAAGTGAAAATTGCTGCGCGGCATAAATGATAATTTTTTTAGGCAGTCTATAAGAGAAAACACTTTTCTTCCGGTTTTCTTCAAAACAAAAAGTTGCTTCGTAAATTAAGTAAGTGCGCTCTGGCCAGGAAGTGCAAGTGTGAGTGCAGGTCAGCGGGGGAGTGGGGACAATCGCACCAGGGCACGGCACGGCACGGCACGGTACAATACAAACAAATGCCTAGTGTGAGTTCACCCTCAGAAATCGAATTGATTTTATCCCAGTTCTCTCACCCAGGGTATCCAACCTGATGCTTAAAAAGTTTTACACATCCACCAGCATCTATCAGCCGTGATGACAAATTGGCAGAGCAGGAGTGTCTAGAAGGTAAAAAAGAGTTCTGGAACATGCATGCATGTATTCCAGCAGGGCTTGAGACAGAAAAAACTTTCCAGGCTTCCATCACAGATATATAGAAAGAAGTGTAATCTGTGAAAAGTTGTTTAATTCAAGTTCAATAAAAATAGATGTTTGTCAAATCCTGTGTTGCCTGCTTTTCTCAAGAGTGCAACTGCAGTGTTCGACCATGCAATATCACGGTTAAACAGCAGTCTCTGAGCAGCTTGTAGACATACATCTAGATTTGATATCTACAAGACCTTGCCCCCCCCCCCCCCCCTCTTTGTCCAGACACTGACTCATGATTCCCACATTTATGTTCATTTTTATGCTTTCGTTATTCATTAAACTCTTGGGCTTCTGGACCATAGACATGCTTAAGTATAAATTCCACCTTAATAAACTAGGTAGAAGTCAAATGTACAATGCTGACTACAGTTTTCATGGCTAAATTTTCAATTTTTCAAGTCAGTTCTGAGAATGCAGAACCATAATCTGGCATAATTTACTGGGACTGTCCAACATCACTACATCACTACAATATAGGCTAGTGGGCTCAAATACACATTGTGAAGAACTATTTTTGCACATTTATAATTCACAAAATTGTGGATGGTTAGAGAGCAATAATTCATTATTATTATCACTACTCTTATAGTTAAATAAAAAAAACTGTTCAGTGAATTGACAAAATCATTTTTCAGTTCACACATTCACAGTAGATGATGAACCACAATCCGTGTCCAGTTTTGTCCATTTCTCCATGCCAATCTCCCCTTGGACTCATTTCTGCTCGGTGCAGCGGCAGTCTTTTCATATAGATCAATAATTTAAAAAAAGTCCTCCAGATGAGATGACAACATGTCCTCTTATATCTCTCAAGCAAAGGAGTCGGTTTCTTTGAAATCAGCCTCTAAAATCAATACCAAAACCTTTTATCTGACTTAATGAAGATAACAAACCAGCTTCTCACACACAGTGAAGTTTAAAACTCTACAGCATATGGAGCGTGCAAATCAAATAACTGAAATGTAATGATAATTAGTTAGTTAACAGTAATTTACGGTGACCTTAGACATATTATTCAAAGATGTATTAATCTTATTACTACTCCAGAAGAGCCATTTACACATCCTTTATTAAAATATAAACTAACTTTGTCCATGTGTGTCTGAAGGCCTCAAGCATTTCGAGTAAGGTAATTTCATACACAGCAGAAATGCGTAATCCCATCACTGATTTTTATTGAGCTAGAGTCAGACATGGTCTCCAGTGAGAGCTCTGTCTCAAACATAGTCAATTTCTTTGAAGCACGTTGGATCGTCTTGATGTGTCAAGGACTGAGGGAATGAGAATGCTATCATCAAACAAGGCCTTAAACTCATTTTGAAAATGTAATCTTGTTTATCAGACAGACACTGCAATTATAATGTAAAAGCTTTGAGCCACAATACATCATCGCACAGTCGCACATTTCCACTGTTGGTTTTGATTGAGGCGTTTCACAATGAGATATTAGAATGTCTAAATAATGACATTATTTGGCCGAGCAATCATCATTTTCGACATTTTGATAAATGTGCCTCAATGAAACTGATATTGTGAACTAATCAAATTGCTTTCTGTAGAAGCGCTGTTGTCAGATGCCTCCATTAGCCCTTGTAATGATTTGCCGGAGAATCAGCTGGTAAACAAATCTCTCAGCTACAGATGGTAATGAATCCACGACAAATGCCAGTGACTCTCATGATTCCATAAACACCTGCGACTGGATGAAAACTGTGTAAATGAGACCAAGATGTCTTGACATATATGTGGTACGATAAATACAGCATTTATTGATTTAAAATAAATAAAATAATAATTGAATAAAATAATTAATAAAATGGGGAATAACAGTTCACTTTACTTTTAATGCTTGCATGAATGGGAAATAATTATATTGTAGCGCGGCCACATAATAGGGGAATATTTATACTGCTGTGAATTATTTTCATTATTAATTTAATACAGATGTTGATAATACAATATTGTTTTCCCCTGTGGTATATTGCCCGGATATATGTTTGTGTTCCCGTTTTACTCACGTGAGACTTGTGTCGGGAAGATCCAGGGAATCCCCGTGACGTCATGGTGTCAGACAGCTGATTGTCATTTCCGATAAAAGTGCGGCTTGCCGGCGTTCGAGAGTGGACGCTCTCAATTCACTGTGGATTACACGATCGCTGTATATCATTGTGCTCCCGGGCTAAAAGCCTATCCGGTGAGGCTGATCCAACACACACACACACACACACACACACACATACACCCCATTTTCACATATACTCTGTATAGTCATGGCAGATGGTCAGAACACAACCACACACAAATAAAACGGTAAGTACATTTAACTGCTTCTATCTGAACTGTGATATCTAAAAATGTACAGAAACATTCAGATAGTCAGAGAAAGACAACATTTGTTCAGTGACAGGGCTGGGTGTAGGTCAATGACCTGGACATGCTCATGTTAAAAACTGTGTGCTGGTAGAAAATGAATTTCCTGATGTGGAAAAATCCATTCTGAGGAAACATGCATATCTAATATGACTTGGCATTGGATGATTTGTGATTTTCTTTCCCTCTTTTTTTTGCAGGAGTTTGTGCAGGAGTACATAATCTTCAAAATGTCATGTTCCTGCTTTCCCACTTCAAGAACTTGTGCTGAGATTGTCAGTCATAAGGTCATATCTGTTTAATCAATACATACAGATTGAATTGAATTCTGAACCATTTGAAAAACTTCCCCCCTGTGCAAAGCTCTTTTCATCTGTCATCATTGTAAGGATCGGTTTTGCTGCTAAGACAAAGGCTGAGATCCAAACCCCAGCAATAGAACAATAAAATCACTAATCTTGAGAGAAGATCTCACAGAAACTGTGGGACGTCACCCATTTCTCCCCCCTACCCATTTTGCCCTCTCCTAGACCTGTTTTCAAGTCACCAAATGCAGATATACCAATGATGATGTATCTTGTAAATCTATTGTTTTATCCCTTTCATGTTTGGTGTCCTTTTAAAGGTCTCAGTGTGAATGGTAAAATGGTCTCAGTTTCACTGCAGTCACTAGTAGTATTAGAAAGGTTGAAAACTAATGAGAATTCTGTTCTCCTTCTGAGTGGTCTCTTCAAAGATATCTGATCCTCTCCCCCGAAACCAGGTGTTTGTGTTGCAAATATTTACAACCCTTTTGTTCCAGTTGGAGTATTTAAGGAAGGATAACAGAGCTGCCAAGGGGGAACATTCTGTAGCCAGAACCCCGATGTGGTGCTGTGTCAGTGTCTTTGGGATACTCACACACACTGCATGTATTGTGCTAGACATGATGACTCTTTGAAATTATTTTCATATTACTTTGCAATTGTGTTTATGTTTTTACGCTGATCAGTTGTGTACCATGGATTCTTGCTTAATTATTTTCTTGTCTGGCCAAAATAAATGTTAATCTTGATTTATCTTGTATTATTCTGAAATCATTATTTTAGTATGGATCAATGTAGACTCCTTTATTACCGCAAAATCTAGTGTTATGATAGATCACACCGATGACGCCACTACTGAAGCATGGAGCGCAGAGTGCGTGATAATCCAATTTCTGACTATCCCTGTATTAGCAGGTTGCTGTTGCGGTTGCTTTCGTGGGTATTACTAAAATTACACTTTTTGTTGAGTGAGCATGTGCAACCACTTAAAGGTAAAATATCCACTTGTATTCCTAGAGATTAATCTAGATTAAAATGGCTCATTTGAATTTTGCCGAAGGCATTCAGAATATGTGTGCTCGTAAGTGATCGTTTGTCTTTTTGTAGTTTGAATAATAAATAACTTTTGTCCCTTTAAGACCTGACGCACGCATGGATCCCAAACGCTGTTCCTGTGAGCTGGTTACGACTGTGTTCACCAAGATGGGCATTGAGACATTTTTGAGTGTATTTGACCATTAATAAGCTGGAAAAAGGAGCTCATTTTTGCACTTGTATGTCAGAGGCGGCTTTATTACGGTATGTGTGTGTGTGCTTCAGATGCGAGCGCTAAATCTGCGGGAATTAGTAGAATTAACGTTGTGTGCAACCCCGTGCGAAATTCAGACCGGTCACACCAATACTAACAAAAGTCCAGCAGAACACGCGTTCGCAATGTTCAGAGGATTAAACAGACTGAATGATAGGAAGAGGGTGCGTGTCAACTCGCTGTTGGTCGGAGAGGAGAGGAGAGGAGAGCGCAGCTGATATTGATACTGTAGAAAATTAGTATTGTATCGTTTCAGATATTTCAGTATCGATACATAGCGAAATATTTATATTTTTGACAACACTAGAAGGCATACACACAGGTTCGAAGACTCGTTCCCCTTCGAGGGAACTCGCACTGCGTCATCGTTTGATGACAGTTTGGGAACGCCCTCAGCGTTACGCATCTGAAGCATGAATGAAATCAAGCCAATCTGATTGGTGGTGCGTCATGACGTAGTAGATGACGGCATACCCGGAAGATACAAAGGGACGCTGATGCAAACACACGGCAGCTTTTCGCTCTTCAGCTGAAGCGCTCTGTGTTTTTGTCTTCTGTCTATTTGGTGTTGTTTGTCTACCAACGTTGCAAAGCAAGTGAGATGGCTCAGTTTAAGAGTTGTGTGCATCCGTGTCCGCGTTTCATTTCGGGCATGGACACACATCTAATGTGTGTGCAATGCCTGGGCGTGCAGCACGCTAGAGCGGCTCTCGAGGGAGCCGCTTGTAGCGAGTGTGATCAGCTGCCGCTCAGGGTGTTGCGCTCACGGCTGGCCGTGTTCGATGAGACCGGCCAAGCCCGCGATCCCCAGGGATCTGGGCCCGCCGCTGCCGAGGCACGGCGGCGCCGCAGATCATGGGGATCGCAACGGGACCTCGCAACGGGATATGGGACTGCTGAGGCACTTTCCCTATCCTCATCCGAGGATTCCGATGTTCTCCCGCCCCGTGCAGAAGCCCGCGATGCGGCTTCTTCCCGCGAGGCGGAGAACCCGATGCTTCAGCTGTCCGGCTCCGAGGAGTCGGATGGGCGGAGCATCGAGGCGGGTGACGTGGAAGCTCAGCCATCGCGTCACGCACCCGCTCAGGAGGAGCTAGTGGAGGTTTTGACCCGCGCTGTGGCCAAATTAAGCATTGAATGGCCACAGGAAGAGCCTGAAATTCAGCCACCCAGTAAGCTGGATGAAAGGTTCTTCAAGCGTGGGTCTCAACCTCCACGCCGGGGCCTGCCATTTTTTCAGGATCTGCACAATGAGTTGTGTAGATCCTGGGAAAATCCCTACTCGGCCAGACTTTCCTCCCGTCAAGCACTCGAATTTGGGAATGTGCTGGGGGCGGCCGAGCGGGGTTATGGGTCGCTGCCTCGGGTGGAGGATGCTCTCGCAAGCTACCTCTCTCTTGAGGCCGCTTCGTCCCTCAAGGCCCCGGTGCTACCCACCAAGCCATGCCGGGACACTTCGGCGCTGGTGGGTAGGGCTTACATGGCGGCTGGGCGGGCTGGTAGTTGTCTGCACACTATGGCGGTGTTGCAGGCCTATCAGGCCGACCTCCTCAGGGAGCTGGACGAGGGGGAGGGTCCGTCTCCGGACGACATCCTGGAGCTGCGGAAGGCCACCGATTTGTCTCTCCGGATCACCAAGGAGACGGCCCGCAACATCGGCC
Source organism: Romanogobio albipinnatus (assembly GCA_023566225.1). Classification (NCBI taxonomy): domain Eukaryota; kingdom Metazoa; phylum Chordata; class Actinopteri; order Cypriniformes; family Gobionidae; genus Romanogobio; species Romanogobio albipinnatus. The sequence goes on along the minus strand of CM042256.1, from coordinate 19,581,908 downwards.
GCTCCATGGCTGGTCTGGTGGTCGCGGAGAGACATCTCTGGCTTAACCTGTCGGGGATGAGAGAGAGAGCGAAACATTTTCTCCTCGATTCCCCGATTTCGCCTTCTGGCCTCTTCGGCGGCGCGGTTAACACCGTTGTCGAGAGGTTCCAGGAGGTGAAAAAGCAGGCGGCGGCCTTCCAGCAGTACCTCCCTCGCCGTTCTGGCTCCTCGGGGAAGGCTGTCCAGCAAAGGCAGCCTCAGCCGTCAGGTAGCTCCTCCTCACACCGACAGGTGCAAAAAGAGAGCGTCGCTTCTCGCGCCCCTCCTGAGGGAGCTTGGCAAAAGAGACGGCGCTCTCGTGGTAAGCCTTCAGAGCCTACACTGGAAAAAATGCCACTCCAAAAATAAGCAAAAAAAAATTAAAACAAGATATTTTTGCTTGTAATAAGCAAAAAAATCTGCCAATGGAACAAGTGAAAATTCTCTTGGTAAGATTTCTTGAAATAAGACATTATATTTAAGCCTTACAAGATAAGAGTGATCTTGAAATTAGCTGTGTAAACTAATTTTTAGCTATATTTTACTAGTATTGTGAGGTTTTGTGTCTCAAAATAAGCTTGTGATGCTCAAAATTAGTATTTTCCCCTCAAAAGTAGCATCTTTTTTTTGTCATCCTGTTTGTTTCAAGTGTATTTAACTAATTTTTAGTTCTATAATTCTTACACTGTTCTAGATTTAAGTCCACCACCTGCTTGAAATAAGATTAGAAACTGGCATTTTAAGACAAAAATGTCTTGGGAGTTAGCATTACTGACTCATATTAGGCAGTGCTCTTTAGCCATAATAAGCCACAATTTACTCATCTCAAGTGTATTTACCTTATTTTAAGCTCTACAAAAGTAATACTGTTCTAGATTCAAGACATTAACTACTACTTATAAGACAGAAAAAATGGAAAGTAGTCTTGCATTTAACCAACTTTTTAAATTTTATTTAAACAGCAAAAAGTCCCAGAGGACTGCAGGGAAATAGCTTCATTTTTCTCAACATTTTGGATCACAGTATAATGGAACTGCAATATGAAAACATGAGTGAGTTAAGGACAGGTCCAAATATCTGACCAATGTGCCCCATAATACGTATCTGATACACTCAAAGCATAGACACTACAACTGCTCCACCATTCATTCTTAATACAAATGTCTTAATATTGTAACATTCAAATGAAAGGTTTCGGGTTTACATGAACAACTAGTCCCTCAATACACAATTGTAACATCACCATTGAGGATGCACCATACAACTCAACAGGACAATAACCAATATCGCTATATTCACTTTTATCCCAACTTAACTAGTCAATACTCTTTCGAGGTAGATATGCATTAGTGACTGCATCTGCTGAACAGACAATTAGTTGCTTAAACTCAATATTAAAGGGATAGTTGACCCAAAAATGTAAATTGTCATCATTTACTCACCCTCATGTTGTTCCAAACCTGTACGAGTTTCTTTCTTCTGCTGAACACAAAAGAAGATATTTGGAAGAATGTTTGTAACCAAGCAGAGAGAGCAAACATTGACTACCATAGTAGGCAAAAAAAATACTATGTTAGTCAATGTTTGCTCTCTCTGCTTGGTTACAAACATTCTTCCAAATATCTTCTTTTGTGTTCAGCAGAAGAAAGAAACTCGTACAGGTTTGGAACAACATGAGGGTGAGTAAATGATGACAATTTACATTTTTGGGTCAACTATCCCTTTAACTGAAAAGTTAAAATAAACTTAAAACTAAGCAGAATCTGCCCTGAATTGTGCAAACAACACAAAATATAATCACCACATCACAGGATGTCGGCATATTGTCGTGCACCCCAAATGAACACTGGGCTAACTTAGCCAAATGCAAAAAGAAATTAACACTTATAGTACCCTTGGAGGGAGAGAGGAAGTGCTATCCTACATGACCACTGCTTTTATTGGCCAATAAAAGCTTTCCACTCAGCCATGCTCTTCTTGTAAGACGATGTGAGATCTCTCTCATGGATTTTGTCTAAGAGGACCTCCGTCTGTATGACTGAAAGCAGAGTGGCTACACACTTTGGATAAGTCAGGTGTAAGGTATAGTAGTAGGCCATAAGGTATAAAGCACTCTCAGTGAGCTTATCTTTTGGAAAGATGGTTATTGCCACATCTCCTACCGCTAGGAGGCAGTTGGACGGACCGACAATCAGGACTGGGCAGGAGAGAGGGCGTTTCTTTAAGTAGGAATTGGGGTCTTCTGTTTCCTGTAACACACAACACAGACATCCTTCTGTCAGGATAATGCATTTTGGTAATTTGGAACCTAGGGTAGAGGGTTGTTTACAAACACATAACTTTACAAAGCAAAATTCTGACAAAAGTTACAGTACTGAGAAAGCTCCATCTGAAATGGCTGTTTTTAACTATCCCATATGCATTTACTGCTTACACACGTCTAGCCTTCCAAAAGAAGTAAAAACCAAGGCTAGGCTAGTCTTGCTTGGTTATCATTAGGGTGATAAAACCTGCTACCATACTGTGACACAGCCAAGACATCACACAGTGAAAATCCTCTTTCTAAAACAAATGTTTTAGGTGTCTTTGAAGGCTTAGAACATTATGCGAACAGGAAATATATTAGGAGTCGTCAAGGGCAGCACCTTCAGTTATAATTTTTTTAGTCAAAACGATCCTGCAACATTTTACACAGCTCACCTTGAGGACATGCACCAGAGCCTCACTCGCATCTCGTACCCTCTTTGGAGGAGCAGATGTGGAGGGGAACAGTGATGGCAGCACACGTAGAATCTCAAGAGCCTGTTCAGCTGTACAGGAAAAGATTCATTACTTTAGTACTTGGACAAAGTGCACTTTGGTCAATTCTTATTTAAAAGGTATACAAAAGACACAATTTATGTATTTATATTTATATATATATATATATATATATATATATATATATATATATATATATATATATATATATATATATATATATATATATATATATATATTTCTCCTATATATAAGATTCTCACTTTCTCAGATTTCAAATTGCGTCTATTTTTTTACGAAATTCAAAAACATAAATACAGTTTTGGCGCTGTGGCGCGAGATCGCTCAGCTCAGCTCAAAAGAACCGGCAGATGAACAGATCTTCTCTTCCGCCTTAATACCAGTAACAGCGCAAAATAAACATGAAGGAGCTTCTGAAAGTGTGTTAAAAGATACAGAACAACTTCCCGAAATCTGTATCAGGTCACATAGAATCGCTCAAGTGTTTCAACCGCAGAAAGACGTCAGTAAAACGGCTTGTAAATGTCATGTAACATCACATTTACCTCAGAAAAACCTTATCCAGTGTCCATAAACTCGTTAGTCAGCAAGAAAAATTAACTTTAGAGAGGAGCATTTTGCTAATTATATGCACCACATTACATAGGATATTCATTGTCAATGTTCTTCAATATTTAATGCATGAATAAATCTGGCAAGTTTTTATGCAGCCACCATTTAAATTTTTATATTTCAAAAATCTAATTGGAGTAGAATTATGATTATGTAATTGTAAAGTTATTATATATATATATATATATAATTTAGTGTCATTTAAGTGTTTGTATACAAATCTGTTAATTTGTACCTTCAATATTAGTAGGCTAATGTAGTATCAACTGACTCCCATCATTTACAACATTAGTTCAGAAATTAGTTTTCCTTGAGAACATTTTCCATGTATTATACCTGATACATATCCCAAATAATCCATATTGAATTGAAACGAAAAGAATCGAAAATCGAATCAAATTGTGAAATTTGTGTCGATACCCAGCCCTAATTACATATATATATATATATATATATATATATATATATATATATATATATATATATATATATATACTAGGGCTGCAAATGCGTGCGTGAAATGCGTCGACGCGTCGGCGGCACATTATTTACGTTCTAGAATGGAACAGAAGATCTAGAATAATTGCAGCTTCTGCTCCCGGGCATAGTGAAAATGATCATTTATCATATAAAGCCAGACCGCGACATTCAAAAGTGTGGGAGTACTTTAAACAGAAGCCGAATAAAACTGTGCTTTGTTCGCTCTGTAACGCCGGTTTCACACTGCACGCGGTGGCAGAGCAGGAGCTGTGCGCGTGGAGAGCGGGAGCTTTCACACTGCCAGTCAGTGTTGCCAAGTCCACTTTTTTTCCGCGGAATTGGGCTACTTCTGCACTGTTGCCGCGGGCTGTGTCTCATGTCCGCGGGTTGAAGCAAAAACACACACATATTTAACCCCCCGAACGCGATGTTTACCAGAGAACCTCCCCGAAACGCGATTGGGCTTGTTTTGGGCTAGTTTTGAGTAACGAATGGGTGGGTTTTGTTGTGGAAACCTGGCAACCCTGCTGCCAGTGTTCTCTCGCGCCACGCGTGTATTGCAACAGACGGTCACATTTTCCGGGGTTCTTCTCCGACCCCAGTACGTCCCGTGCTTTTATTTATTATGGGCTGCATATATCTCCTGTTAATGCGACCCGGTTCCCCTCTGTCCCAAACACATATGCATAATAACAACATGCTGTATAGGTAGTTTGCATGATTAAAGTAACATTAAAGTTAAGATATGCCTCTAGCTTTAATCATTTAAATGTGTCTTTGAAGTTTGGGCAAAAACTTCTGGCAGCTTTAGTCGTTGTTTATGCACATGTATATCTTCAAAATAGACGACTAGTTATAAATTAAAACTATGCTGAAAGCTCCTGTATGTGAACCTTTTGCAGATAAATACAAGTGCATTTTCGTTTACTATTGACACAAATCAATAAGTAAATCATACTCAACTACTATAGTAAACAACTTTTCCTAATTAGGCCTACTCTGTATACATTTTATGATGAGTATCATTATATATTATGTTTAAAAAGCTTCTTGTGTTCATATATTTCATTATAAAATGGCATACTATGTACACTACCCTTCCTGAAATACAATTAATATTGTCATCATTCATTGATTTCATGTTAAAATAATATACAAATTCACTACCCTCTTTGAAATACAATAATCAGTAAAAAAGAATAATAAGATTAACCTGGAAAATAATCGTTAGATTAGTCGACTAATCGAAAAAATAATCGTTAGATTAGTCGACAGAAAAAATAATCGTTAGTTGCAGCTCTAATATATACATATAAAATCACACACAAAAATAAAAAATCCAGCAAGTAATGGTATAGCCATCATAGATGAAAATGGTGGACAACAAAACACTTGCTCTACTTGACAATAAACATGCCTGAAGGTCCACCCTAAACCCCATTCACTAATAACACCAAAACAGCATTCCCTACCTTTGTCCATTCCCATTGGGGGTTTCAGCGCCTTTTTCCATACGCCAAAAAACTGCACCTTCTGGCAGAAGTCATGCCATCTTCCCTTCAGTTCATCGATGAAGTTGGTATTATCCTTATCCAAAATGCGTTGAAGCTCCTCCATCACCTATGAAATATCAAATATACCAATACAGATATTTGAATATAATTTGGGAGGAAATTGTTATTTTAAACATTGTGTGTGATACCATGGTTTTAATCATGCACACTCAATAATGACTTACATGTACAACGTCCTTAAAACAAGGATATGCTTCTAGAACCTTCTCATGTCTTTCCTCTTCGCGAATGGTATTTGAATCAATGAATGCTCTTCTTGCTACAAATTCCAAATCCAAGAGATGAGAAACATCCTGGTGGTTTGGATTTTTTCTTTTATACAAAGTTTGTAGGGCCTTGTAGTGCTTCGCCAAGGTTGCTGGACTGGTGTCTGGACTGTCGTCTGGACTGTCAACATCTGCAGACTTGTTAGCTGTAAGACACAAAAATACATGATTAATATGCAGTTTAAATGCCTGTACACACCTGGACGAATATCGCGAGCGCCTTTCGCATTTTCACACCCACACACAAGCGATTTTTACTGACGATGCGCCAAGTGAACCTGCACATTCAGTAGATGGCGCTCCTGGTACACAAGGTGGTGCTGCAGCACTTTACACGTCTGACACTCGCTTGTCACACAGAAGAAGAGAGACAGTATTTACGTACTTGCCAAAATCATTCACAAACTTTTTTGCTAACTGGCAAGCAGCGGTGTAACATTGACAGGGATGAGCAGCTCATCCTCTTCTTTGTCTACTTACTACTACTTCATCGTATCAATGTGTGTTCGGCAAGACCGTTTTGTGCTTGAGCGTCACCAAGTCGTGTTTTATTGTAACTTCAGCAGCTCCAGGCACGTGAACAAAAGCCCCGGTCTCATTGGTCAGCCAGTTTTTAACGCAGCGCATCAAAAAATAAAAATGAACCCAAGGCGTTTTTTTTTTAATGCCGCCTTTACGCCTGCCGTTTTTCGAGTCGGTGCACACACATTGGCGCCCTTTGTTTAGTCACGAGGCGCTAAACGTCGACGATAAATGCGCGCGAAAATCGTCCCGGTGTGAACAGGCCTTAAAGAAAAGTTAATCTCTTGTTGCATGACAAAAATATGTAAAAAATAAATTAAAATAAATAAAAAAACCTGCTATAAAAATCAATAATTTATATTTGTTTTAATTTCATGGAATTAAATCTTTTAACAAATATCCGCCCTGATCATAACTACCAAATACCTATTAATTTTTGGAATTTTAACAATTTATATGCCATTTAAAATAATAATAATAATAATTTTTTGTATAATAAATACATGAGAACAATTTGCTTGAAACTCACATGGTCATGCAATCAAATACAATTGCATGTAGGCACACAAGTACACCCCTACAAAGATGCGCACACCCCCACTACACACAGTCATATTGCAGTTGGACAAACTCACCATCAGGACTGGACAGGGCAGAGGGTGCTTCTTCAGTTAGGCTCTGGGATTTTCTTTTTCCTTCAACACATAACACAGACATATTTCGGATAGGATAATGTACTTTAAGGATAATTTCGATATTTTGGAAATAAAATTACATTCAATTAAAAAAAAGAGCAAAAATGCCACTAATGAGACATGGATTTTAAATGCATAACATTATTTGATATGCTGGAGAGGTTATATAAAGTAATGTTGCACAGTAGACTGATACTTAAAGGGTTAGTTCACTCAAAAAAGAAAATTCTATCATTAATTACTTACCCTCATGTCGTTGGACACCCGTAAGACCTCAAATTAAGATATTTGTGTTGAAATCCGATGGCTCAGAAAGGCCTCCAATGTCATTGCCTCTCTCAAAACCCATAAAAGGCACAAAAAACATCGTTACAAAGTCCATCTCACTACAGTGGTTCTAAAATAATTTTATGAAGAGATGAGAATAGTTTTTGTGTGCAAAATAAAACTAAATAACGACTTAAATAGTGATGGGCCGATTTCAAAACAAAGCTTTGAACAGTAATGAATCAGTGAATCGATTCATGATTCGGATCGCCAAAGTCACGTGATTTCAGCAGTTTGACACGTGATCAGAATCATGAATCAATACGCTGATTCATAACGCCTGAAACTTTGTTTTGAAATCGGTCCATAACTATATAAGTTGTTATTTAGTTTTTTTGCACAAAAAACGAATTCTCGTCGCTTCATAAAGTTATTGTAGAACCACTGTAGTGAGATGGACTTTGTAACGACATCTTTAGTACCTTTTATGGGTCTTGAGAGAGGAAATGACATTGCTGCCAATGGAGGCCTTTCTGAGCCATCGGATTTCAACACAAATATCTTCATCTGTGTGTGAAGATGAACGGAGGTCTTACGGGTGTCCAACGACATGAGGGTGAGGAATTAATGACAGAATTTACATTTTTGGGTGAACTAACCCTTAAAAAGGTACTGCTGTACCCAGCTGTTCCTGATACAATGATACAATACCAGCTTTTTATTAATACCAAATTTCTGTTAAAACTTAATTTCTACAATAATGTTAATAAGTTGGTAATAAAACAGTACAAGTGTAGTATAACTACCTATCCTCTGATGTCCTTTTTAAAGCCTTTTACTTCTGTCATGTCAGGACTGTTATCTTGACCAATAAAGTGAGTTTGTTTATGCAAAGTTGAAACTCACCTTCGAACTCACTTTCTTTACGGTCTGAGCCTGGGCTGCCACTTCCTTCTGTGGACCGATCTAGAATGATTGTTGAGTCACTTGAATCTATTTCATCTGTGTCTGTTGGCTGCTCAAAACAGAGCCTCTTTGTAGAGCTGCAAAAATTAATCAGTTAATCAATTAGTTGTCAACAACTAAATCAATGCATCTGACTTTATTTGTATAGCACTTTTCATATAAACAAAATGTAACAAAGTGCTTAGTAATAAATAGCAATATCCGCCACACATCCAAAGCAATTACTTTGTAGTCACTAAAATAAGAGACGGGAAGCGGGAAGTGAAGGATACAGATAGCCCAGGACATTGACATGACTGATCATTTGAGTCATTTTTCTTTTGGAATGTACAAATATGATTTAAGCTTCTGAAAATTTAGAAAATGTGAATATTTTCTAGCTTCTTTAATCCTCTATGACAGTGAAATTAACATCTTTAGGTTGTGGACCAAACAAGATTTTTGAGGACATTAACTTGACAACTGATAAATTAATCTTGAAAATGATTAACAGATGAATCTTTGATAAAAAAAAATAATAATTTGTTACAGCTCACCTCTTTGAATGTCTCCCATCTGGAGTTCTTTTTTGGGGGGATCTCACATTTTGTAATCGTTTGTATAGCTGTGAGTACACAGTGACCTGCACAAGACATTCCATAAATTTTTCAAATCGCTACTTAAAATGTACAACATGAAACAGTCATAAACTGGGTGCATTTCACTTACCCATTTATGGTGGCCTTGGTTCTGCAGCATGGGGTAGTACAGTACTATTCTCTTTGCCATTGCGGTAATTTCTGGCTTTGATGGGTATCTGTGTGATTCTCTATCCCCCTTTGCCCTCAGGATTGCAATCATACTGGTCATTGTGTTTCGAATGAGCCGGCATCTGAGATCTTTTGACATCTGGCAGTTGCGCTGTTCGCCTCTCTTCGACAACTCAAAGTACTGTTGTCGGACTTGCTCAAGTTCTGTGTCGGTGTGCAATACATATTCTGGAAAGGATAACTTCACAACCTTTTCAGGGGTTGTGTACTTTGGAGGACTCGTGTTCACAGGAGTGGATGTCTGTTGCATGGGTGATGCATTAAAGGAGGAACTGCCCGATAACTTTGAGTGTTCTTGGCCAGACTCCTGCAAAAAACAACATTTTTGTTTTTTGTGACAACACAAAATGCAATGTAGCTTTGACAGCTCTGCACACGTATAAATAAGCAATGTTACATTTTAGGGGTGAAATCGCTTATTTCAACTGAACACCTATCAATGAATCTAAACTGAATTGAACACATGTAGACCATGCCTGTTCCAAAAACACTGTTAGCTCAATGTGCTGCTGCCAACTTAAAGGAACACACCAACTTTTTGGGACTTTAGCTTATTCACCGTACCCCCCCAGACTTAGATAAGTTACATATCCTTTTCATCTCCATGCAGTAACTCCGTCTTTTAGCCATAGTCTTTTGACTAATATGCCATTTAGTTTTAATCATCTGAATTGTTTTTAGTTTTAGTTGGCTAAATATCATAAGATTTTAGTTGACTAAATCTACAGTAGCGCATTTCAGCATTACATAACCGACTGTTACTTGAACTGACATTTTGACATTGTGTTGTTGACATAAAAAAATGAAAGAGAGCTCAATTCACTTTTGTTTGTTTTTTTAAAACATTTATGTAGTTTTTATAACCTTGTATTTTATTTTAGTTAACATTTATTTAATTTCAAGTAATGAAGTTCTTTTTAATGGTTTTAGTTAACTATTATAACCCTGATACGTTATTGATTATGTGTCAAATACTCCTTTATGTTCCTTTAAATGTTCCTTTAAATATGTGGTTAGTTTAGGCCACTTAACTGAGAAACTTACCTCCTCAGATACATCATGACAAGCACGCCAGACCGCCTTTCTCCGTATAAAGTTCTCTGGGCCTGGGAAAAGATCCCGCAAATCTTCACGAGACAGGGTGCTCATCATTGTCTCTGTGATGTTTGCAGCTATGAAAACAATGGAAAACAACATAGATGAGTGCCCTAGAAATGAAACTGCATGAGACTATCCATAGTTTTCAGTACTCCATAGAACTGCAGCACAAGCCTGTCAAATTTCCATCTTAAAACAAAAATATGTGAACAAGATGCACGTTTTGGGCACTTATGATCCATATACAGCACCTGCTGCAGTATTTTTAAGTCACTGAAAACAGCGGGACGTTTTTAAAACGCTTAACGTGAAAAACACTATAGGGTGAGCTGCACCAATAAGGATTAAATTAAGCAAAATTTAACGTTAATCTAGGATTTGTTGATATGGGTTTTATTTTAAATCGAGTTGTTGCACCACTTAATTTTAAACAGATTAATTACGCAGTAAAACCGTTATAGAGCGGGTCAAGCAGCAGATGAAGGGTGAACTGACCACAGGTGAATAGTGCAACCAACCCTTAAAGTGCAGTAATGTACAAAAACAGTGATATTAAAAGATCAAATTCAGTTTACACCTTTTTGATGATACATACTATATACAGGCGAGTAGATGAGGCAAGAATATGAACGCAACGTGTTTTCTTTATAATGGGTTTCGATGGGGAAAACGCCTAACGAGAAACCTCGCTTTGCATTAATATTCTGTGTTCGTCTGCTTTCCTGTACAAAGTATGAAACATCAATAAGTTGTATATTGAATTTTGGTATTTTTTATATATCACTGTTTTACTGCATTAATGCTGACTACACACCTGGTAAAAATGACTGGCGGGCAATGAGGAAAGCATTTTTTTTTTTTGCCCTACAGGTAGGCCTTCCTATAAGCACGTGAAAACTATGGATTAGAAGTTAAAACTTAATTCAAATTAGGTAAGAATTTTTCTAGTGACCAACCATTGTTACTTGTCGCCATTAGTTGACTAAGTTAGTCTTCACAGTTTATGAATTTAGCGGGAACAAAATGGCGCGAGTAACGTAAGGCGAAGATTCTGCTTTTGAACACAACATAAAATAACTTACAACATTATTTCCAAAGCGCAATTCAGCTCCTTTAGTTCACCGACCACACATAACACTTCACACAACAGGTGAAAGAAGGAGCGTGGTGTGACAAATGGGAGAAAGTTCGAGGCCCACAGTGCTGCTGTAGCGTTAGCTGTGGAGCAGCGCCAGGAAGCAATTAGCTTCTTTTTTTAAGTTTCAATTAGGCCTCTGCAATCGTAGGTTTATATATGATAAAGATTAATATTTTCATACATACCCTTTAAAATCGACACTGCGACATCATCCAATTCTTCCATGATGATAGCTTCGTCTTGCTTTCTCTGTTCTGTCTCGTAGTTCAAATCCAAGTGGCTCTGGACCGTTAGGATACGCCCACATTCTCATTTGCAGCAGCTAGCTGGCGGGTGTAACCATAGTAACGAGTTTTTACGGCAGTCTTGCTCTCTACCGAACTGTGACCAGTTGACCGTCTTCTTGCCTGTGACATCTTTGCTTCCAACATGATTTGGCGTTGCTTCATATGCTACATATTTGTGGCATTGACTCTGAAACGACTTTTAAGTCACATTAACATCATGCACAGTCGCAGCCCTGACTTTCGCGTCGTGTGCGGGATTGATGGCTGTCCAAATGAGTACAGGGTGTATAACTCCTTCTACTATCACGTGAAGCGGACACACGCGCATCATCTTCTCCACGTTGAAGCGGCGGAGGATGAAGGACCGACTGGCCACGGTTTACCTGGAGCACAAAGGGCAGCCGCGAACGACCAAACTAATGCAAGCCATGTGGATGAAGCGGAGGGCTCAAGCATCGTCATTCCAGCGGTAAGTCACACAAGCTAAATGTTTCATTTATTTAGGTCAACTGTCCACTAAACATGTTTGTGAATCTGTTTTTTTTTATTAAACATGGATCGTTATTTAAAAGGGCTTATTTCTGCTTTCGTAGACTCATTTTGTAAATATAAGCACCTCATTTGTATGTGCTAACTGGGGGCAGGTGTGCTGAGACGTCATGCTCGGCTAGATTCGCCTACAACTCGGAGTCGGACATCTTCAAAAAATGCGCTGCACACCGCAAGGCGAATGGAGTCTTGCGCACGACCGCCCACTCCGCGTTGACGTTATTTTTGCCGCGCGCAGCCTCGAGCTCTTGCGGACGCGTCGACTATAAATAATAAACCAACAAGGCTTCAGACTGAGCACGCGCTGTGAACGACTGACGCGCCCGCTGCGCTCTATTGTGATGAGTGTAATCTGACTCCTGCTGTGTTTGTGCTGTCACAATCTCTCAGTTTACTCGCATTATATTGAACAGACAGTTTTTAATTGTAGTGTCTGTTCTCTAACCGAACTGAATGGTTTTATTAGTATGAAAATGGCCTCGTAGGGCAGCGAAGCAAGTGCATTCTGGGAGTTGTTGTCTTTCATCCCCTGAGACAAAAATACATTTTATGGCTTTTCTCAGTCTAGAAGGCACCAAATTCAAAAATAATTTCACATTTCTACTACATTAATGACCCAGTTTAAAAACACATTCAGCTTCCCAGCGTACCCCTTTCACTTAATGGTTACATTGTTGACAAACGCAGCCTACCGCCCCACAGATTGTCCACTTATGATCTAATGTCTAATGCTTAATTTTATATGCAGTAACTGGTAAATTAATTAACTTATTTGATTTTTTGTTTAATATGTTTAGTTTAATTATTTATGTACCAGACTTCATTGAAAAAGGGTTGAAAATCAGTAATGTTAATGTTAGTCATGTAAACAACAAATAGAAAATTGCAGGTTATCCTTCAAAAGTTTGAATCAAGCATTAGAGGATGTATTGTGTGTATTATTAGCTTATCATTCACAAAGTTGTAACTGGCAGGTGAGACATGTCTTCATGACAGTGTGTGACAGAAAGTTGTCTCCGTGTAGCTTATTGGAATACAAGTTCAGTTTCAAGGCCTTTAGTAATGTTAATTTATTGGCAAGACATCAAGTGAATGGATACAATTAATCTAGTATGTGTGTCAACCTTACACATGAAGTACAGATTTTTTTTTTTAGGCTGTTATAGTTATTGTATTTTCGTAGTGCTGTTTTGCTTTTATTAGTTGTTGTTTTTGTATTTATTTTACATACTAAACATAAAGGTGCCAATCAGTAAAAATACACCCATCTTGTACCTTTTTATTGGAAGAAAAAAAAATAGCTAGCTAGCTTACCCAGGTAGTTGTCAAATTGTATGGTGGTGATGCCTAAAAATGCCAATATTTTCCCTGTTTTAATAGATATTTGTTGTTAATCTCTTTCAGAGTGGATTTCAAGAAGATGGAGAGGGTCGCATGAATGTTGATCTTTCTAAACATGCAACGGCATTTCTTCTTCAAGCCAGAGAAACCCATCGACTGACACAGGTAATTTATGCCACTGATTTTCCAATTAATTATATTTAATTTTTATTAGCAAGTTTAAAAGCAATAAGCTTAAACTGTAGAATGATTTAGCCACTGTTCAGACCTGGCATCTTGGTTGATGCGATCACAGGTGGACAGCTAAAGGTATGTCAGAGAAACACCTGACATTAGAATGTGTCTCCACATGCTTCTTCAGTGACCACTTGTGATCAGACCTCACTTCCCTGCTATATGAAAATGGACACATACTTTGTTTAAAAAATCTACCCATCCATTATATTTGTTGAGCATGAGCTAAGAATAGAGACAACATGATACACCCAACACTTATGGTGCGTTCACACTGGACGCGATTGACGCGAATAATTTGCACTAATCGCGCGAAGGTGAACGCTTGAACATCTTGAGTTTACTCGCTTCATTCGCGCAAATCGCGTGTGACATTCACTGCACAACAGGCGTGATTCTCCTCATGGGCGGGGCTTCTGCCAGCGGCTCGTCTCGTTGAGAAATGACTGACATGGGCTGTGTTTACACATCTTTTTTGGTGAAAATCTACTGTTAATGTGTGACAAAACGTAGTTTTAAGACTTTTTCAGTCAATAATGTAGTTGTTTAAAGCTCAAATCTGTGGTTTATTTATATAAAGAGCGCCTATTTGAACATGTGATCTGGTGTTTTTGGAGTTGTGAGCTCCAGTGGATCAGCGGCGCTCATTAACCCGGTGAGAGCAGCCTTTCCTCAGCCAGTCTCTGTGGCGGCTCCAGCTATAATTCGTCTTGTAAAGGGCGATCATTTAGGCTGAGGGCAAAGTGAAGTTTCATTAGTTTTTTATTTTTAGGCTATAACTGTACGTTGCAGTTGTAACGTTAGCCTCCTAGCACTGACTGTGAATGTTTGACTGAATTGTTTGCTTTATTTCATGTGTAGCTTCTTACACCTTTTACTTATACTTTTGTATTATTGATCATACATAAACTTGCATTTAACAAAAAGATACTGGGTTGTGTTTCATGTCATTTAATGTTATCACAGTGATAATCATATTGTCTGAACCAGATATTAATATACAGATTTTCTCCTCATTGTTGTCACTACTAGAGCAAGCTCCTGATTGGTTAACGCGGCGCGAATATCCGCCAAAGTTCAGATTTTCCAACTTGAGCAATTCGCGTGAATTGCACGATCAAAACGCTCAATTCGCGCGAATTGCACGATCAAAATGCCATTTCGCGTCTCTGCGTTGAATTAACATGTAAATCACTGGCACGAATCGCGTCCGGTGTGAACGCACCATTACACTTTTATTTAGCACTGTCTACTTGTGATCCTGTTGCTCAAAACGCATTTAAGGACCAAGTGTAAACAAGGTCTTCAAGCTTCAGGAAAGGCAATATTATTTCATGATAGTTTTGCTGGAAATAGCCTATTTTGATCATTGCATGTCAATTGCTAACAATATGTAATTAAAGGGCTACTTTAAAAAAAAAAGTGTCTGTGAGTTTGCATGTTGACTGCATTTTTATATGAATTTTATAATATATACATTTTGTTTGTTTTCTACTCCCCAGAGAGCTGTTAACCAAATGGTGAGTGGAGTCCAGCAATATCAGGCCGCATTATTGGAGCACCTAAAACAGCAAATGAGTGACACGATTGAGAGAAATTCTGGAGACCTGGATCTACTAAAGAGTGATGCAATGGGGATCTTTGACCAGTTTGTTGACCCTTTCTGCCAAATTACTTCCACCCATTTGCAGGATAAGACCATCAAAGAACTGTTAAAACCAGTTGAACCAGAGATTCTTGTCGCAAAACAAACAGTATGTTATGTGAAAAATGGAGACTCCAGAGTTCTTACCATCAAGGACCATTTTTTTCATTATATACCGTTGGTGAAAAGTTTGGAGCAGCTGTTATCACATCCGAGAATAATTGCAATGATTGATAAGAGGCCACAGGCATGCAAGGATGGATTTTTTCATGATTTCATTGATGGAGACATTTTTAAGTCGCACCCACTGTTTTTGAAATTTCCCACAGCATTGCAGTTAATTTTATATACAGATGAAATTGAGCTATGCAATCCTCTAGGATCTCGGGCAAACAAGAACAAATTGTTATTGATTTATTATACCTTAGGTAACATCAACCCTAAATACAGATCAAGACTTGCTGCCATTCGTCTGCTTGCCATGGTAAAATCAAAAGATCTTTCCCATTGTGGTATTGATGAGATATTTGAGCGGATTAACCGTGACTTAACTGAGCTGTATGATGGTGTCCAGGTTGTCACTGCAAATGGTGAGAGGACAATTTATGGGGCACTTATGTCTGTGTGCGGAGACACTCTTGCTCAGCATGAAGTGGCTGGATTTAAGATAGGAGTGGGATTTGCCTACAGTAAATGCAGGCACTGCGAATGCAACTTTGAAGACATGCAGGAGCAATTTAAGGAAGATTTGTTTGTTAAAAGGACAATGGCAAGTCATAACAGGCAATGTAATGACATTGAAAAGGCAAATACTGACTTTCTGAAGGACAATCTAAAAATGACATATGGCATAAACAGGAGAAGCAAATTAACAGAATTTCCTCACTTTGATATAATCAATCAAACCCCACAGGACATCATGCATGTCATTCTTGAAGGTGTTGCCCCGTATGAAATAAAATGTGTTTTAAAGCATCTTGTGCTCTCAGGGCATATGGACTTAGACGCATTCAACAGTGCAATTATTTCTTTCCCTTATTCTCCTGTGGATGCAAGGGATAAGCCTTGCCCCATATCTGTCAATACACTGTCATCAAATGACAATAAATTGAAACAGTCAGCTGGGCAGATGCTGGTTTTGTTAAAGATTCTGCCATTTCTCATTGACAAAATTGGAGAAAACGATTACACACAAATGCTACTTAAGTTGTTAGAGATAGTCAAAATTCTGTTTTCACCTATTATTGCTCTCTCAACTCTTTCAAGGCTGAAGCTTTTAATAGAGCAACATTTAAAACATTTCAAGCAACTTTTTCCAGATGCAAATATTATACCTAAACAGCATTACTTGCTGCATCTTCCTTCTCAGATTAAGGCACTTGGTCCTACAGTGAGGCATATGTGTATGCGCTTTGAGTCAAAGCATTGCTTTTTTAAGCAGTGGGCTTTGAAAAGTAGTTTTAAAAATATATGTAAGTCTCTTGTGAAGCACAACCAACTTTATGAATGTAGTCAGAATGTGCATGAGAAACATCCAATTTGTTCAGGTGATGTTGATTTGGGCCCAGTCTCTGAGGTGAAAAATGTTCACTATGTAGAAGGAAAGATTAAAGACTTCTTAGGAATAGAGCACGTTGAACATATAGTTTCGGTACAGTGGATTACGCAACATGGAAATAAGCATACATGCGGAAAATCTTTGGTTATTTCTAATGTCATCAGTGATACTCCAGAGTTTGCACTTGTGAAAAACATTTATATTTTAAATGCTTCAGTGTATTGTTTTGAATGCCAACCTCTCTCTACAGTTGGGTGGAATGATCATTATTTAGCTTATGAGGTAGAAGTTCCCGAACTAGCTCAAGCCAATATTTTCATGGATGCTGAAAAGCTTGTTGATTATACACCATACTTCTGTGTAAACTTCAATAATAGCAAGTACATTCCACTGAAGTATGATCTCACAGACATCATCAAACATCATTCTTGAGTCTGTATTGAGTGTGGGTGTTTGTGCTGAATTTATTTTTTTTAAGCACTGACAAACGCTATAATTGATGGCATTTATTTCTACTTATTACTTTTGGAATAATGTGGTCCAGAGTGCAACAGAACAGAGAAGGAAACATAATTCCAGCTTTTGCCTATGTCATTTTTACATTATTATATGTACATGGTTTGATAGAAATGTAAGACAAATAGCCAGACTGTACTGTGCATTGTGAGTTGGGCATGACAGTTTTCAATAAAGCAGATTTGTTGTCTCAATTCAAGTTAAGTCTATTTCTTGAAACAAGACGATGCATCTTTTACAAATAACACATTAGCTTAAAAACTTAATGACATGACAAAAAAGCTTATTTCATCTGAGATATGACTCAAAACAAGATGTTTTCAAGACAGTTTCACTTAACAAGATATTCAAGATGCACTGTCTAAAAACAAGTTTTTTTATCTAACTTAAATCTTGCTCTTTAGGTAATTTTGTCTTATATTAAGTGTGATGAGATATTTTGACTAGAAATTAGAAAAATATACTTGGCAAGATTTTGAGTTTTTGCAGTGTAGGGTTGATCTGAGGACCGTCCTTCAGGCGCAGAAGGCTACCACAAAGCGGTCCTAGCTGCGGCTGGATCGCTGAAAGCTGTCCCCCCCGGGGTGGAGCGACCGAGGTCGTTTTCCCCCCGGAGCTCTCGGGAAATCAGTGCTGGGATCCTGCCATCTATGACACTTCAGGCCTCACTGGTTTCCCGCGCGCGCTCACTGCCTTCATCGCCTCCGGAAGGACTTGCGACCGGCCAGCGAGCGTGTGCACCCATAGGGCTCCGTTCTCGGCTTCTCCCTGCCGGTCAGCCGCTTCAGGGGGTCGAGAACGAGTCTCATTTAACACCCGAGACCAGCCTCGAGAGGCTGGTTCCCTTAGTAGATTATCTCGGCGCGTGGTCTCGCCTTCCGAGTGTGTCTACTTGGGTCCTGCAGACTGTAGAACGGGGGTACAGGCTTCAGTTCGGTTCCCCTCCCCCGAAGTTTCAGGGAGTGGTCCAGACTGTGGTCGGCCCCGAGCAGGTTCGGGTTATGGAACAGGAAGTACAAGCCCTGTTAGCCAAGGAAGCCATAGAACGGGTTCCTCTGGCAGACAGGGAGTCCGGGTTCTACAGCCGGTACTTCATTGTACCCAAGAAGGATGGGGGGTTGCGTCCGATAATAGATCTCAGGCTCTTGAATCGGTCTCTGAGGAGATTCAGGTTCAAGATGCTCACAATTCCAGCCATCGTGAGTCAGATCCAGTCCGAGGACTGGTTCGTCACGATAGATCTAAAGGACGCATACTTCCATATTTCCATCCTTCGATGTCACAGGAAGTTCCTGAGGTTCGCTTTCGGGGGCGAAGCGTACCAATATCGGGTTCTTCCCTTTGGCCTGGCACTCTCCCCTCGCACCTTTACGAAGTGTATGGATGCAGCACTGGCTCCTCTGAGACTCCAGGGCATCCGTATACTCAATTACATCGACGACTGGCTCATTTTGGCCAGGTCGCGCGATATGGCAGTTCGGCATCGAGATGTCGTTCTGGCCCATATAAGGTGCTTGGGGCTGAGAATCAACACGAAGAAGAGCGTGTTGACGCCCTCCCAGCGGACTACGTTCCTGGGAATTGTATGGGACTCCACGTCGATGCGGGCTCAGTTATCCCCTGCACGCGTGGAGTCCATACTGGCGATGGTCTCAAGAGTGAAGCCAGGCCGCAGCCTCACTGTGAAGCAGTTTCAGAGACTGCTGGGACTCATGGCAGCAGCAGCCAACGTGATACCTTTTGGCCTGCTGCACATGAGACCCCTAAAGTGGTGGCTGAGGGCCAAGGGGTTTTCCCCGAGGGGAAATCCGTTTCGTATGATCAGGGTAACGCGCAAATGCCTTCGTTCCCTCGTCATATGGCGGAAACCTTGGTTCCTGTCCCAGGGGCCAGCGTTGGGAGCGTCATGTTGCCAGAGAGCCGTTTCAACAGACGCTTCCCTCACTGGCTGGGGCGCGGTCATGGAAGGCCGCTTTGCGAGAGGTCTGTGGGAGACCCGGCATTCTTCATGGCACATCAACTGCCTGGAGATGCTGGCGGTCTACAAAGCTCTCAGGAGCTTTTACCCGGACCTCCGCGGCCACCATGTCCTGATACGCTGGGACAACACCTCAGTTGTCGCGTATCTCAACCACCAGGGGGGTTTGAGGTCGCGCCCTCTATGCAGACTGGCGCATCAAATCCTCCTGTGGTCCCAGGGGAAATTATCGTCTCTCAGAGCGATGTATATCCCCGGGGACCAGAATCTGGGAGCAGACGTCCTGTCGAGGCAGGGGCTGAGGCCCGGGGAATGGCGGCTCCACCCAGAGGTGGTGGAGACCATGTGCGAGAGATTCGGCCCAGTGGAAGTGGACCTGTTCGCGTCTCGAGAGACGTCCCACTGTCCACTGTGGTTCTCTCTCAAGGATCCAGCCCCGTTAGGGCTGGACGCCATGGTGCAGACGTGGCCGAGGCTACGTCTGTACGCTTTTCCCCCAATCGCTCTGCTCCCGGGAGTTCTGGAGCGGGTCCGCCGGGAGGGCATCAGCCTGCTCTTAGTAGCACCCCGGTGGCCCACTCGAGCATGGTTCTCAGACATTATAGCTCTGCTAGACGGCCCTCCATGGCAGATCCCTCTGAGGAGGGATCTGCTCTCGCAGGCAGGGGGCACAATATTTCACCCCCGGCCGGAGTTATGGAGCCTCTGGGTCTGGCCCCTGAGGGGGCTCAGTACCTAGAGGCGGGCCTGTCAGCAGAGGTAGTCGAGACCTTGCTCAGTTCTAGAGCTCCCTCAACCAGGAGACTGTACAGCCTCAAGTGGAACGTCTTTTCCACTTGGTGTAGAGAGCGTGAGGTGGACCCAGTTAACTGCCCAGTGGCTTCAGTGCTGGAGTTCCTCCAAGATCGCTTCTCTTATGGTCTTACCCCGTCCACCCTGAAGGTGTACGTGGCTGCCCTTGGGGCTTTCCACGCACCTTTAGGTGAGGGACCCTTGGGGAAGCACCCTCTGGTTGTACAGTTCCTCCGTGGGGCCCGGAGGATGAGGCCGGCGGCTCATTCCAGAGTCCCAACCTGGGACCTGGTGGTGGTACTTGAAGGGCTGGCCGAGGCCCCCTTCGAGCCACTGGAGCAGGCTGAGCTGAAGAACCTGACTCACAAGGTGGCCTTTCTACTTGCCATTACCTCTCTCAAGAAGGTGGGAGATCTCCAGGCCTTGGCGGTTACGCCAACTTGCCTGGAGTTTGCCCCTGGCGGAGTTAAGGCCATCTTGCACCCTAGACTGGGGTATATACCCAAGGTGCCATCTCAGGTGGCTCGGTCTTTGGTTCTTCAGGCTTTCCATCCTCCTCCCCACCTGACGGCAGAAGAGGGGAGACTTCACCTGCTCTGTCCTGTCAGAGCTCTGAAAATCTACCTGCAGAAGTCTTCCCAATGGAGAAGGTCAGACCAACTGTTGGTGTGCTTTGGCTCACCCAAGAGAGGGCTGCCTGCGTCTACTCAGACGATCAGCAGCTGGATCGTCCAGGCTATAGCCACAGCTTATAGGGTGCGCAATCTGCCTTCACCCATGGCTGTGAGGGCTCATTCCACCAGGAGCATGGCCTCCTCGGTGGCCCTCCTCTCTGGTGCCTCGCTTCAAGAGGTTTGCGAGGCGGCCGGGTGGGCCACCCCGCACACCTTCATTCGGTTCTATAGTCTGCACCTCCCGGTGACACCTGGTGCTAGAGTGCTTGCGTCCTAAGTGTGCCTGGTCTCCAGCTTCACACTGGGACGTGGGTGATGTCGGTGTGGCCTAGTGGGTATTAACGTTCCCAAAGTGTCATCACACGATGACGCAGTGCGAGTTCCCTCGAAGGGGAACGTCTCGGGTTATGTATATAACCCTTGTTCCCCGAGAAGGGAATGAGACACTGCGTCTCGTCGCCACACCCATCACGGTCAGAGCGCTCGCTTCATCGCGGTAAAGCTGCCGTGTGTTTGCATCAGCTTCCCTTTGTATCTTCCGGGTATGCCGTCATCTACTACGTCATGACGCACCACCAATCAGATTGGCTTGATTTCATTCATGCTTCAGATGCGTAACGCTGAGGGCGTTCCCAAAGTGTCATCACACGATGACGCAGTGTCTCGTTCCCTTCTCGGGGAACAAGGGTTATATACATAACCAAATTTACTAGGGATGCACCGATATGAACATTTTGGCCGATACCGATATCCGATAATTCTTTACATTTTCATGTCCTGCACTTGCTGCTATTGCACTTCTGGTTAGACCTAAACTGCATTTCATTGCCTTGTACTTGTACGAAAGCCGATAACCGATATATTGGCCGATAAATCTAAAAACAAATTTTAATAAACTCTTAGAGCCTGATTACAAAAACAAAAGGCTCACCATTAAAAGCCATGTCCCAAACACTTCAACATAAATCAAGCCTATACACTACAGTAGCCTATTTGAACTAGTGTAAGATTCCTTACCTTTTCAAATCAATTTTACACTCCTATGGCCAACTTACTTTATATATATATAAAAAAATTTTTAACACTTTAAATAAGGTTGAATTTTTGTTAGTATTAGTTAACCAACAATGAATGAACAATACTTCAACAGGATTTATTCATCTTAGTTCATGTTAATCTCAACATATTCAGACCCAAAGTTGTGTCTTTTAAATTAGGTATGCACTGTGAATGGACTGTTAATAAACACAAACATTGTATTACTAACATAAACAAAGATTATTGCTCTCTGTTTGTTCGTGTTAGTTAATGCATTAACAAATGAGACCTTATTTGTAAAATGTTACCAAAAATTATATTGCCTAAAAAATAAAAATAATATACCTAAATAATGCAAACAAGTTATTGAACAGCATTATTTATGCTGCATAATAAAGAATCAGAATGCAAGTGCATGAAATAACCTCCTCACAGACAATAAGGAAATGGTTTTAATCAAACCGTATATTGTTGATGGAAATGATACGAGAACAATAAAAGTGCTAGTTATAAAAAATAACGCTTCTGTGTTTTTGAAAAAAATATGTTTAATATTACAGTAATAGTAAACATCTTTAATATTAGTCTAGTCTATTAGGAATAATGCTGCTGTTTGAGAGCGTGCAGTGAAGCTGGAGAGAATGAACGAAAAAAACGTAAACTGAAGCGCTTAGAAGGTTAATTAACAACTAAACGCATCATATATGAGAACAATCAGATATTTATACAAAATAAATATAATATTACAACTTATATTTGCACAATCACGCATAGGTGAAGACTTATAACTCCTGTGGATGCTCTTCCCCTGTTTGAGAGCATGCGCTGAAACTGAAGATGATCACCGGTACAATGAAGCACTGCGGGTTATTGACTTAACGAAACGCATGCTATATGACATTAATCAGATGTTTATACTACAAAAACATAATATTACGACTTACATATGCTTAAAAAGCGAACTTGACTGTGCTGGTCAGAATGCGTTGTGGACGCTTCCCACAACAGCGCGCTGAAACACAACAACTAAACCCAGAGAATTCACAATGTTTTATAACAAAAATATTCTCATTACATCGTTATGTATAGGACAGTCCCAGTAGTTATTAATGCTGTGCATTTTTGTTTGAAATGTGCGCTGAAGCTAAAGACCGGTACAATGAAGTGCTTTACTGCATCGTTAATTAACTCAACCAAACGCATCCTATATGAGATTATATACACAGAATAATAATAAATATAATATTACAACTTACAATGGCACAAAAGGCTGTGAATGCACAAGCGAACTTGACTGTGTTGTCATGAAGGTGTAACTCCGTGAGCGCACTCTTCCCTCAACAAACGCGCTGAACACAACGTTATTTTACAGCCGTATTCTATTCTCATTATCATTTTATGTAGATTATATTAGACTTGGCTGCATATGTTGCACATAACTATATTTTCCTTTTCGAAGTGTTTCCAATCATATTTAGAGCAATTCAAACCCATCATGGTGGACAGCGGGTCTGTCTCAGCTGAAGGAAATAATACATTATCTATCGGCTTGAATATATTGGTCAAATTTTCTTATTGGACCGATAATGATAACATCAAAAATAATAATTTATCGGCTGATAACGATATGTTGCCGATATATCGTGCATCCCTAAAATTTACACAAAAAAGAAAAAAAAGAAAATCACATGTACATAAATATTCACAGCCTTAGCTCGATACTTTGTTTAAGCACCTTTGGCACCAATTACAGCCTCAAGTCTTTATGAGTATAATGCTACAAGCTTGGCACACCTATTGTTGGGCAGTTTCTCCCATTCTTATTTGCAGGACCTCTCAAGCTCCATCAGGTTGGATGGGGAGTGTCGGCCATTTTTTATAATTGGCACAGCCATTTTCAGATCTCTCCAGAGATGTTCAATTGGGTTCAAGTCTGGGCTCTATCTGGCCCACTCAAGGACATTCACAGAGTTGCCCCGTAGCCACTCCTTTGTTATCTTGGCTGTGTGCTTAGGGTCGTTGTTTTGTTGGAAGATGAACCTCCGCCCCAGTCTGAGGTTCAGAGTGCTCGGGAGCAGGTTTTCAGCAAGGATGTCTCTGTACATTGCTGAATTCAGATCAAATCAAATCAAATCAAATCACTTTATTGTCACACAACCATATACACAAGTGCAACAGCAGGTGAAATTCTTAGGTGCAGTTCCGAGCAACATAGTCACGACATGACATGTACAACATTTAAAGAAGCATCAGATTGCACATCTGATGCGCCCACAATTACTCACAGCACGGTAAACTCTACAATAAACAATAAATAATTTACACAATGTGAGTGTAGTCCTCACAGCTTTAAACAATATACACATACTTAAAATATACATATACTTTAAACAATATACACTAAACATACATTAAACAGTATACATTAAGCTATAATAATAATAATATACAATGTACAGTATACATTATTATTCACAGTAGAGATCCAATGTACAATAGGTGCTATATGATAAATGATAAATAATAAATTATAAATAAATGTGTATATAGTGTGTGTGTATCTACAGTGGGTTGTGCTGAGTGATCTGTCAGTGTGTGTTATGATCCTGATGGATCAAGAGTTAAGGAGTCTAATTGCTTGTGGGAAGAAGCTGTTCTGGAGTCGGCTGGTGCGTGTTCTGATGCTGCGGTACCGTCTGCCTGATGGCAGCAGTGAGAGCAGCCCATGGTTCGGGTGGCTAGAGTCTCTGATGATCCTCTGAGCTCTCTTCACACACCGCCTGGCATAAATGTCCTGGAGGGAGGGAAGCTCACCTCCGATGATGCAGCTGGCCGTGCGCACTACCCTTTGCAGGGCTTTGCGGCTGCTGGCGGTACTGTTGCCGTACCAGGTGGTGATGCAGCCAGTCAGCAGGCTCTCGATGGTGCTGCTGTAGAAGCGTGTGAGGATGTGGCGGTTCATTCCAAACCTCCTCAGCCGTCGCAGGAAGAAAAGGCGCTGATGAGCCTTCTTCACAACGGCCTCAGTGTGGACGGACCATGAGAGTTCCTCTGTGATGTGGACACCGAGGAACTTGAAGCTGCTGGAGGAACTTGAAGGGAATTCATATTTCCCTCGATCCTGACTAGTCTCCCAGTTCCTGCTGCTGAAAAACATCCCCACAGCATGATGCTGCCACCACCATGCTTCACTGTAGGGATGGTATTGGCCAGGTAATGAGCGGTGCCTGGTTTCCAGCAGACATGACACTTGCCATTCAGGTCAAAGTTCAATATTTGTTTCATCAGACCAGATGATTTTGTTTCTCATGGTCTGAGAGTCCTTCAGGTGCCTTTTTGGCAATCTCTAGGCGGGCTATCATGTGCCGTCTGGCCACTCTACCATACAGGCCTGATTGGTGGAGTGCTGCAGAGATGGTTATTCCTCTGGAAGGTTCTCCTCTCTCCACAGAGAAATGCTGGAGATCTGTCAGAGTGACCATCGGGTTCTTGGTCACCTCCCTGACTAAGGCCTTCTCCCTCAATTGCTCAATTTGGCCAGGCGGCCAGCTCTAGGAAGAGTCCTGGTGGTTCCAAACTTCCTTTATTTTTGGATGATGGATGCCACTGTGCTCATTAGGACCTTCAATGCTGCAGAAATGTTTCTGTACCCATCCCCAGATTTGTGCCTCGATACAATTCTGTCTCGGAGGTCTACAGACAATTCCTTGGACTTTATGGCTTGGTTTGTGCTCTGACATGCACTGTTAACTATGGGACCTTATATAGACAGGTGTGTGCCTTTCCAAATCATGTCCAATCAACTGAATTTACCACAGGTGGACTCCAATCAAGTTAGAAACATCAAGTAGAAAAATCTCAAGGATGATCAGTGGAAACCGGATGCAACTGAGCTAAATTTTGAGTGTCATGGCAAAGGCTGTGAATACTTATGTACACGTGATTTTTTTATTTGTAATACATTTGCAAATATTTCAAACAAACTTCTTTCACATTGTCATTATGGGGTATTGTTTGTAGAATTGAGTTTTTTTTTTAATTTAATCCATTTTGGAATAAGGCTATAACAACAATTGATGTTTCATAAACAAATTTCGGGAGGAGCACATTCAGGAAATTAAAACTGTTAAGTGGAGCAGACCCAGATAATTAAACCTAATTGAACACAAGAGGAGCTCATTAAAAAATCAACGATAGGAGGTGTATATAGACAGCCGATTTACCTTCCTGTCGTTGACTGTTTCTTAGCATCCCTCCACCACCCCTTCTCCTCACTTAATTAAACTCACATAAGACATCAAATTAATATATGTAGTCTAGTTCTAGACCATTTCCATCAGGGGGGGGGGGGGGGGTACTCTGGGTTCGGGCAAAATTCCGAGCCCGGAGCCCTCCCCCGGACAGCACGCCAAATACGCATAATATTTACTCTATTTAATTTGATGTAAGTATGAACTCGTGAAAAACTGGAAAAAGTGAAGCACTGTGAATACTTTTTGGATGCACTGTATAAAACATTTTAACTATAAGTAACTTTGCAACTATATGTCAACTAACTGTCATTAGAGTATTAGTAGACTGTTAGTGAAAGTGAAAGTGAAGTGACGTGTGGCCAAGTATGGCGACCCATAATTGGAATTTGTGCTCTGCATTTAACCCATCCAAGTGCACACACACAGTAGTGAACACACACACACACACACACACCCAGAGCAGTGGGCAGCCATATTGCTGCAGCGCCCGGGGAGCAGTTGTAGGTTCGGTGCCTTGCTCAAGGGTCTCACCTCAGTCGTGGTATTGGGAACTCGTGCTGCGTCCCCGCTTTGGGAACAAGAATACCCACGTCCCCATGCGAGTCTGGATGCCCGCCTGTGGCATGAGCTAAGAGGCGAGCACCCGAGACCCCGGAGTAGTGTTTACATCCAGTTCGTAGAACCTGATGAAAGTATGAGGTGAGGACCACCCCGCCGCATCACAAACATCTTGCAGGGAGGCCCCTGCTAAAAGAGCCTGAGAGGCAGCCATACTTCTAGTGGAGTGGGACCGAACAGCTAAAGGGGAGGGCTGTCCGGCCGCCACATAAGCAAGTGAGATGGCCTCAACCACCCACTTGCTCATTCTCTGCTTTGAGACTGGACCCCCTCTCGAGGGTGGTCCGTAACAAACAAAAAACTGATCAGTTTTCCTCCACAGGGCAGCTCTGTGGACATAGGCGTCTAGTGTGCGAACGGGACAAAGCAGATTTAATTTTTCCTGGTCTGACATCGTAAAAGGAGGAGGACAAAAAGCCTGGAGCACAATAGGTCTCACAGGATTAGTGAGGACCTTGGGAATATACCCGGGCCTCGGAGAGAGAAAGGCCTTAGCCATACCTGGGGCAAACTCCAAGCACGAGGGTGCAACAAAGAGGGCTTGCAAGTCCCCTATTCTCTTAAGGGAAGATATAGCAAGAAGAAATATCATTTTTAGAGTGAGAAACTTCTCAGAGACTTCCTCGAGCGGCTCGAAGGGAGCCTTGGAAAGGCCTTGAAGGACAATGGATAAGTCCCAGGCCGGCACCTTGGTGCGTGTCACAGGTCTCAGCCTCAAGGTTCCATAGAGGAAACAGGTTACTAAAGAACCCTAAAGAAACTCCACTCAAAGGAGTGTGGTAAGCTGCTATGGCCGCCACGTACACCTGTAGTGTGGATGGGGCTAACCCAGCAGAGAATCTCTCCTGCTGGAACTCCAGCACCATGCACGCAGGGCAGTTAACTGGACCCAGCAGGTGATCTCGACACCATAAGGTGAAGAGTCTCCACTTTAGATAGTAAAGTTTTCTCGTAGAGGAAGCTCTGGAGTGTAGAATGGTCTCAACAACCTCGGTTGTGAGACCGGAACTTATGAGCTGGGCCCCCTCAGAGGCCAAGCCCACAGTATCCACAGCTCCGGGCGGGGGTGTACGAAGACTCCGCCCGCCTGAGAGAGAAGGTCCCTCCTGATTGGAATCTCCAGGGGAGAGCCATCGAGGAGAGACACCAGGTCCGAGAACCATACCCGGCCCGACGCACTCTCTCTAGAACTCCTGGAAGCAGAGCAATCGGGGGGAAAGAGTACAGGGGCAGCCTCGGCCACTCCTGTACCATCACGTCCAGTCCGAGAGGAGCTGGAGGCGACAGGGAGAATCACAGACGACAATGCACATTCTCATGAGTGGCGAACAGGTCCACTTGGGCCCTGTCAAACTTCTCCCAAAGGAGCTCCACCACCTCGGTGTGGAGTCTGTAACAACAATGAGTTTCAGGGAATAATTAATTCAAATGGTGTAAATATTCATGAGTCTATGAATATGATTTGCTTGTTGTACAGACAATTTTAACTTATAACGGAACCTTTAATCATGTAAAAGTAACCCTTATCCAAATTGATTTCTTCATCAATTATCAATTTTACAAACTTTAAGAAACATTAATCTGCTTGATCAGGACAAATAATATTTCCTATGTTCGCACAATTTGTATTACTGAAATAGTAACAAGAAAACAAAGCTTAATTGGTAGCTAAGATCTTGCGTCTCATTGACTTCGATCTCTGTGAGCAAAACAATACGGATTCAATTCAATAAAATTATTGGGTTTTAATAAAACAACTAAAGTATACAAAGCTACGATTCACACGGGGTAAATATGCATACGCATGTAGGAGAAAACAAATAATATGGTACCAACAAGGAAAAATCAAACTTAACGAATGATATAAAGGGGAAGAGAATGATGGAAAGAGAGAATTAACGAGGGAGAGAGAGAGAGAGAGAGACAGAGACAGAGAGAGAGACAGACAGCGGCAGCCCTTTCGCAAGAGACCTCAAGAAATTAACACTCCCGTGAACAGGAATAATTCAGACAACCTTTTACACGCAGTTTGATTGTGAAATGAAATACTTGCATTACTATGGCTTCTCGTGTGTAAGTGTGTAAGTTAATGGTCAGTTCTCGTTCTTATAGATGAGATGACTGACGCCCAAACAGTTGGAGGGATCCAATCACGTCCGGGAGGCAGAAGGCGCACATTTTTCCTTTGTTTGTGGACACCCCCTCCTCTTGGCTAATCAACAGGGGCGTTCATTTTAAACCTCTATTCTTAGAAAGATGGTACTTTTGTAATAATGCATCCTGTGGTAATTTGTGAACGAGGTTTGGTACAGTCAGGTTTCTGCGGTTTGAAAGATACCGCACACGATCATTCTGCGATTTGAGAGTGCAGAGCTACAGGATTTCCACAGTTACTGGCGTACAAAGTTTGATTTACATACAGTAAACATCCTAGCTATTTTAATACATCGTATAACGACATCAAATCAACACAATATATATATATATATATATATATATATATATATATATTTAAACGTTATGGAGGCTGTTTTGGTCCACCTGGTTCCTATAAGGCAGATGTGTGAGATGAGTCACGCAAAACTGTCCTGTGTCTAAGTATTGTGCGCCCATTCGCACAAAGGGTGTGTGTGTGTGAGGGTGATACGTGTGTGTCTTGGGGCTATAAAATTCAATGCTCCAATCTCTTGCAGAGACAAGACGGCGCCTCAGATCTAATTAGTGTAGATAGTCACATCAACACAAAGGCCCTTTGTTTACGTATGATCTGATTAGAAAAGTCACAAGATGCTGTTAGGAGTTCAAGCTTTAGTCCATCCGGCCAGATGGCTCGATGCCATTGCCCTTATCGTTACAAGTCTCCACTCCCCGGGCCTCGGCCCCTGCCTCGACAGGATGTCTGCTTCCAAATTCTGGCTCCCTGGGATGTACATTGCCCTGACTGACAGCAATTTTCCCTGAGCCCAGAGGAGGATAAGGCACGCCAACTTGTATAAGCGACGGGAACTTAAACCCCCTTGATGGTTGATGTAGGAGACCACTGATGTGCTGTCTGTGCATACAAGCACATGATGGCCCCTGAGATGTGGCAGGAAGTGTTTCAGGGCCTGAAACACCGCCAACATTTCCAGGCAATGTATGTGCCACGAACGCTGGTGTTCCTGCCACAGACCCTGGGGCGAGCGACCACTCATGGCCGCCCCCCAGCCCGTCAGGGAGGCATCCGTGGTCAGAGACGCACGCTGACACGGTGCCCCCTGGGACGGGCCTTGGATCAGGAACCAAGGGTCCTTCCACATAACCAAGGTGCGGAGACACCGCCGTGTTGCCTTGATTACGCGAAAGGGGTTTCCCCTCGGGGAAAAGCCCCTGGTCTTGTCCTCAGATCAGCCCTGGGCTTAGAAGGCTGCGCCTGAGAGCGCCGTGCACCCGACGACCCTTTGTGAGGGGGTGTACGAGTGGCGACACTCACTTTTTGCTGCGCCCTATGGGAGGAGCTTGTACCCGGCGGAGACCTGGGGCTTACGGGGAAGGAACTGCTTGAGCGCCGTCGACTGTTTCTTTGCCTCCAGGAACCTGTCGGTAACAGTGGTGACGGCGTCACCGAACAGGCCTCCCGGAGACAACGGCGCATCAAGCAAAAATCTTTTGTCCGGTTCCTTTATCTCCGTAAGATTGAGCCACAAATGTCTCTCCGTGGCCACCAGGGCTGCCATAGAATGGCCGACGCATCGGGCCGTCTCCTTGGTGGCACGGAGAGCGAGATCAGCTGTAGATCGGAGCTCATTGACAGTATCGACTCCGATCTCATGGCTCTCACCCAGGTCTCTAAGCAGATCAGCCTGGTATGCCTGCACGATGGACATATTGTGCAGACATGCGGCGGCCGCTTTGCCCACAAAAGATGATGTGATTTTTAGGGGTTTTGTGGGCAAAGTCGGAACCTTTATGGCAGATGCAGACTCGGTGAGAGATGGCTCGCAAGCGTCTGCTCAACCCGAGGCATCTGACCATAACTGTGCCTTTTCAGCCTGGGAAAGGAGGTCCGGGAAAATCGGCAGACTCCTACGCGGAGGCTGAACAGAGCGCGCGGGGAGAAAGCGCTCGTCGAGTCTGCTTTTTATGGCAGCTCCCTCATGTTGTTCCTGTGGCCAGACGATATGTAATCTGGCCACAGCTCTGCTCAGCACATCCATAAGCTCCTCACCCGCAGGGGAATGAAGTGGCGAGTCCTCACACTCTGCATCGATGCTACAGATATCAAACTTCTCGGAGGAAGATAACTGTAACACCGCGGCCGCTCTCCGGGCGGGAGAAACTGGGTGAAGGCTGAGATAGGGCGGGGCCTGTCTCAAGCCCCTCCAACAGATCCTTTTGTGAACCCCAACATATCCAGTGCACTCCATGGCCAAGGCCACTCCTGTTGGATAGGCATGACTAGAGTCAAGTACCACCTTACTTGAGTAGGAAATACCTCTTAGCCAAATTTTTGTCACAAACTCATCTTGTATTGTTCCCAGGTGAAATTTCAGAAAGTAAACATTTACATTTTCAAAGAATCATAAATATGGTGAAAAAACGACTACATAAAACACTGCAAAAATCTGAAAGGCCTCCGTGTTTGTAGTCTCCATTTTAAACTGGATGACTACAAACACAGTTTTTTAGGTCAAAAAGAAGGGGAAATAAACTGACTGAAACTGCCATTAATTTGACGTTCAGTTTATTTAGAAGAAAGGAAACAGGCCACCATCTACAATAGTATGTTTACCATAATGCTTTTTAAAGAGTAGACAAAGTATGATACAGTTTTCAGTGTTAAACCTACTCTCACCATAAATATTTGGTTATTAACCCTCTGTCAATCCGAGTGTCTGTGGACATGTATACAAAAATGCGTAAGTACAATCTGTAGTTTTCATGAAAGCCTTGGAGCTGTCAAAAGTCCAAAGAATGATGGGTAATTGTGTTATCTGGTGGACTTTTGGTGAAAATAAAAATACGCATGTTCGCTGCAATGACGCTCTTGAATCGAAACAATAGATCCCAATGGGGCTATTCACACCAGGCATGAACATTTGTCAATATTTCCCCCCTCTATCTCCATGATGAAACAGGCTGCCCAGTTAGATTTGCGCCTTAGATCACGTGCCCGGAGCAGCTTCTGTTGCACAAAAGAGTCAGATTGGTGGCGCTGTAGCAAAGAGAGCTGTTTTGGAAACCAGTGTATTCCCTGCGGAGAGAAGAGAATGGATTCAGAGTTCTTGTTATCGCTGGTTTCTGAGAACAAATTTTTTGATAAAAGTCACAGCAACTATAAAAACAGGAACAAAAAAGATCCCTTACGAAAATTAACCATGGTTTTATTATAGTAAAAGTGTAGTACCCATGTTCTTTGGCTAATTGATTACTATTTATATAACCACAGTTTTACCAAAAATACTATGGTTAGAGTAGCAAAACCATGGATATTTTGTGGTTACCATGGTTTAACTATAATAACCATAGTTTTTTGGTTTTATTTGTAGTAAAACCATGGTTCATCACGAATTGCAGAGAAAATGTGAATCCGTGGTGAGTTTAATATCTTATTCATTAAGGATTCTTCTTCCCAGGAGACAAAGATGAGTGGCCGTTCAGCTGAAAACTGCGTTACACCACCTAGTGTGCAGGCGTAAATGTATTCTCGGCCAGCGCCACCTATTGTGCAGGCGTGAATTAGCAGAAGGTGATCAGTCGTTTTGCGTTTGATGTGAAAGGTTTGTTCCTCTGTGATGCGCATCTTGCTCAGCGTGAAAGGGCCTTTAGTTGTTTCTGACATGCTATAGACCCAAATCTGAGCTAAAACTATGAATTAAGCTGTTGAACTGTAGAACTTTAAAGCAGATTCCATGACTAGAGCTGCTGGCAGGTCTTTGGTGCAGCTGAAAAACTAATTGCATACAGAAATAACAAAGCACTACTGCGTCTATGCTGCCTCCAACACATGTTTTCAATTACATTGCTAATTCCTGGAGCCCAATTGGCCCTATTTCTGCAATTAAGGACTGTAACTTTAAATGCTTAGATTTGCCACCTATAATTGTTTCATTGTGTATGCAAACACGCATGAAACTCACTGATCAAATCCTCTGACTTTTCACCTTCAGTCTAACAGAAGTGGTTTGGAATCCTTATTATGAGCTCAAGCCGTCCTTGAGGTATATAACCCGCAAAACAACAGGGGCATTTTACTTAAGTCTGAGGTTTGGAGAAACATCACAAATACAGATAAACATAAACACAGACATAACATAATCTAGTTAGCAGATCTAATGTTCTGTTTGATCCATTTCTTAAGACAAGCATTTATGTTTAGTATTAATGGATAATGTGACAATCTTTTAAATGTTTTCTTAACCAGTTGGCAGGCCATATACTCATTTTCTGACCCTTGATATTCAAATCTCACCCTTAGTGTCTTTAAGCTGGAAACTATTTGAGGTCTTTTGAGCAATATTTAAAATAATAATAATAATAATAATAATAAATTAATAAAATAATTTTAGTTATTACTGTATAAAATGCCTTGTGCCTCTGAGAGAATATCTGTAAATTGCATATTACACTTGAAATGGTTAGAATAAACAACAGAAACAACAGACAACAGAAACAACAAATCACAGCTCAGTATCTTTCCATATCTGTTCATTTAGAAGAGACACATCTTTGTTTCATTGTCTTCTGAGGATACAGTTAGCCAACTATCTGATGGGGCAGCTGACGCCTTGGGTCAACAGTATCTAGGACGCCTCAGTAATTATTAATTAAGGAATAAAGCTTGAAGTCTTGGGCTGAGCTCAAATGGATGATTTATACACAAAGCATGTCCTATATAATCAAAACCAACAAAGAGAGTATGTCGTCCACGTAGCATGAAGAGAAATCGAGAAAATGGGTTGTGTTTTGAAATCCATTTTTGTTCTCAAAGGTTAGTGTGAGAAGGTGTTAATAATTAACTTCATGTAGTTTGATCTTGGGAATTAAATGAAGGTAGAAGGAGATTTTTTTATGTCTGGAAAATGTTAATTAAAGAAAGGAGCCAGTTTGAGTTTTCAAGCCGTCAGTGCCCTGGCAGTCTGAATTCTCAGCTCAGCCAGGGCTAATAGTGCCAGCACCGCATCTGGGGAAAAGCAGGCATGAAACGACAACGCAAACACTAATGAATCGTGCATCCCTCTCTAGCACAAGGGAGACCATTCACACACTTTCCATTTCACACCAAAGACAAGAGAGGATCCTTCATCAGACCTGATGCCCACAGTGACTCATTCCACAGCCCTTTTGTGAAGCACTCTATAGGTTCAAACTCATACACGAGTGCGCTGCTCTACTTACAGTCTCTTCAGCTGTCAGATTCCAGCAGCGGTCAAGTCACAATTTAGCAGGACTACAGGAAAGAACTTGGCTGAAGTACAAATTATTATGGCAACACAAATATTGCACAGTCATGAAGTATTAATTTTGTTTTCTTTTTCTGTTTCCATAAAATTAGCTGGAATCAAAGATGCTATGCTGACTCAAAACGAGAGTCTTCTAAGAGTCTTTTGGGAGCAACATTTTTTTTCAAAATCATTTCATGTTATACTGTAAATTGTAGATGTTTGAAGGTAAAAACTGGTATAGACATATCAGAGGGATTAGGCACATCAGAGGGATTAGGGGCCCACAGAGTTTGCCTTGGCAGGGTAGCCCTAACCGTAATACTCAGGTCACCCTGGCTATTCACTGAAGTAGCCCTATTCTGATGGCCAGAAGGAATAGCTCTAGATTGTGGTATAGGTAAGGGGATTCCACCTTCCCGAAGGTAGGTGAGTCTCGACCACAATGCAGAGATAGTCATTTTGCCGCAGTGGGTACATGAACTATCCACAAATTCTGCCTCAGCATGCTGAATGCCCAGACATGTAAGACAATGACTGTGACCGTCAACTGGTGATGGGGAATGACCACATGGGTGGAATGGCATCTTGAAAAGGACGCAGTGTCATCCCTTTTAAAGGAACTCGCACTGCGTCGGTAACGACTCTTTGGTCCCTTAGCAAAAGCATATCTGAAGTATGAATGAAACTATTCCAATCCTGATTGGTGTTGCATCATGAGGTAGAATGTGACGGCATAACTGGAAGCTACATAAGGGGAGCCGGCACATAGTAATGGCAGCTATCGCTCTTCAGCATAAGCGTTCTGTGTTCAAATTGTTTGTCTATTTGGTGTTGTTTGTCTAAGCATTATTATGGAGAGAAAGAGAGCAGTTTAAGCGATGTGTGCACCCGTGCCCGACATAAACCGGTTTATGTTGGGCACGGACACACATCAGTTTGTGTTTATTGCCTGGGCGTGCAGCACGCAAGGGTGGCTCTCGAGGGAGCCGCCTGTAGCGAATGTCATAAGCTGCCGCTCAGGGTGCTGCACTCTCGGCTGGCTTTATTTGACGAAGCCGGCCAGCCTCGCAAGCCCTGTGGATCCGGTCCCTTGTCCGCCGTGGTGGCGCGGTTACGCAGATCATGGGGCTCGCAGGTGGACATGTCAGCGAGACTCAGGACTGCTGAGGCCCCTTCCCAGTCTTCTTCTGACAGTTCTTATGTTCTCCCTCCCCGCGTGGAAGCCCGCACTGCGGCATCTTCCCCCGGGGTGTAGGAGCTGATGCTTGAGCTGTCTGATTCTGAGGAATTAGATGTGCTCAGCATCGAGGCAGTTGAAGATGAGATGGTGGTCCAGTGGGTTAAACCATGGAACTGATATGCAGAAGGTTGCTGGTTCGAGCCCAGCGGTCACCACCAGTGTGTCCTTGAGCAAGGCACTTTACTCCATGTTGCTCCAGGGGGATTGTCCCTGTAATAAGGGCACTGTAAGTCGCTTTGGATAAAAGCGTCTGCCAAATGCATAAATGTATATGTAAGATGTAACGAGAGCTCGCCACTTCATAATGCAAGGCTCGATCTTGCGTTTCTGAGGCAGCGCGTAGATTATGGGTCTGCAATTAAAGTGACACATGCGATCGGTGTGGATGTGATACTGTTTGGGTGCGAGGCATGCAGTCAGCTCCTGACTGCGTATATATATCTCGACGCGTACAGCCATGTGTAACCCACACCTGAGATGTAAATTTTTATTTCGACTCGACAACTGGACCAATGCGCTCAGAAGACTAGGTTTGACCACTGAGAGAGATGGTGCAACAAAAGTGAACACACTCAGCCGATCAAGGGTTTAGTAAGAGAAAGATTTAGCTGTATTGAACACAAAACAGTTGATGTAATTTAAATGCAGTGAAAGATATGAATAAAATAAATCTAAATAAAAAAAAATCTAAATCAGTCCATGAAATCTGTTCAGCTCAATTCAAAAGTCCTTGAATGTGATGTAATTCACAGTCTTTGCAGTTGATCCAGGGTGAGGACGAGGAAAAAAAAAACAGTTTGTTGTGCAATTTCCCTCCTACCGTTCGATGACCAAACGTTTAAGTTCACAAGAAGTTTCAAGGATTCACTCTACAGGTGGCCCGCCAGTCCAACCCCACCAAGATGCATACAGAAAGTGCAGGAAGGAGTTGAGACGAATCAGAAGGATTCACACTTCGATCAATCCACATCCAGATCAGGCAACATTCAGCTGCTGGCTCCACAAACTCAAACAGACATCACAGGAAGAACCAAAAACCTGGCCTTGAACACACAAGGCCACAAGGACATTAATAACTGATGCTATAAAAGCACACATTACTGTTTGAAAGCACACAAGTTTGAACCCAATTCCTAATAAAACATCAAATAATATCCACGTGTATCATTACATCAATTTGTATAACAAATTTCTCTTTGTGCACTTTTCAGTTAACACAACTGCACCTTAACTTTTCATATAACATATGTACAGTGTCCTTTCTGCTTTAAATATACACTTAAAGCTGTAATCACCATCAATATTACACCAATAACAATAATTTGATGAACTCGATATGACTTTGTAGTACACTGAAAATAAAGAAGGCCTAAACTCACCAAGGAAACTCATTCATCACATGTACATTGTCCAACAGGAATTTTCCAGAGCATTCACGTTCCAAATGTCACTTTCCAGACAATCTGCTTCTCTCTGAACCCTTTTTGTTAGAGATATACATGTATATCACGTCACATTAGCTTAAACTAATGCTAAAACACGTCATTAACATTCATTTGGAATGACACGGACATACAAGTAAACATCGCACTTCTGCTTGTTTCACACTAATCTCTACATAATATACAATTAATTTAGAGACTGATCATCCTTACATTACTTTTCTCTGACTTCAAAGCACTGAATCTCCCGGGATGGCGAGCAACATCCGTTTTCATCAGAGGTTATGGAGAACAGAGAAAGATCTCGAACGTGCAGGATATAATGATCCCACGACGGCGGAGATTTAGTGACGTCAGATGCGATCTCATTGGATACGTCGTAGTGTGAGAATATCATTAGAGAATTTTGAAACCTTCAATATTTATTTATTTGTTATATATATATATATATATATATATATATATATATATATATATATATATATATATACAATATAATTAGTAAAATTAATTACATCATAATTTATAGTTTCAGTCTCTTTATACTTGGTTTACTTCAAAGATTTATTTATCTCTCAGTCCCTAACCACTAGTAACCTGGGTTACACCTGCGCCTTTCGGGTGTTTCAGCCTCGCGGTGCGCGGTTTCAGGTGCGCAGCTGGCGTTCATTATCAATCACCTTCGGCCTTGTACTGCCTGCCACAAGTACATTTGCTTTACAGTAAACTTTTTTCACTTTCATCTTTTGAAGTTCTTTCACTCCAGCAATAATCTGCTTTGTCTTTTTTAAAAAGACACCAACCTGTTCCAAACCATTCATGGATTACTATTATTTATGTTTGGATAGTGCATTTTCATATCTATGTTCAAAAAGGGGGGTGACAGTTAACAGGTCCTCTGCATGTTATTATTAACACATAGGGTGGGTTGCACCAAGAAGGATTAATCTTAAATCTAGATTATATCAAGGTTTATTTAATAATTCTGTTGCACCAAACTTTAAACCTTGTTTAAAAATAAGCAGGTTTACATTTTAACCATCATTTTAAAATAGATTAACTTCAATCCTGTTGCTCCATAACTTTAAACTCAGATTTAAATCACAATTTTTGATTAATTTTAAACTTACATGTGAGGAGGTTTAAATAAAATAAAGTGAACCTACAATTAAACTATGCAGATGATTGAACAGAGATATTGATGATTGAACTCTCCCGGACGAGCTCAACACCTTCTATGCTCGCTTTGAGGGAACTAACACCGCCCTCGCGGAGAGAGAGCTCGTGGCTGAAGATACAGAGGTTAGTTCACTCTCCGTATCTGTAGCGGATGTAACCCGATCCTTCCGGCGGGTGAACGTCCATAAAGCCACGGGTCCAGACGGCATTCCGGGCGCGTCATCAGAGCTTGCGCAAACCAACTGGCTGGAGTTTTCACAGACATTTTTAACCTGTCCCTCTCCCTGTCCGTGGTCCCCACATGCTTCAAAACGTCCACCATTGCTCCTGTACCGAAGCAATCAAAAACCACCTGCTTAAACGACTGGCGTCCTGTTGCTCTGACCCCCATCATCAGCAAATGCTTTGAGAGACTAATCAGAAACCACATCTGATCTGTTCTCCCTCCCTCACTGGACCCACTGCAGTTTGCATACCGCAAAAACCGCTCCACTGATGATGCCATTTCATCCACAATTCACACTGCTCTCTCCCACCTGGAAAAGAGGAACACGTATGTGAGAATGCTGTTTGTAGACTACAGCTCAGCATTCAACACCATTGTGCCCTCCATACTTGACATGAAACTCCGGGCTCTAGGCTTAAACAGCTTGTTATGCAGCTGGATCCTGGACTTCCTGTCAAACAGACGCCAGGTGGTCAGAATGGGCAGTAACATCTCCTCATCACTGACTCTCAACACTGGAGCCCCTCAGGGCTGTGTTCTCAGCCCACTCCTGTACTCATTGTACACACATGACTGTGTGGCAACCCACAGCTCCAACACCATCATCAAGTTTGCTGACGATAAGACGGTGGTAGGTCTCATCACTGACAATGATGAAACGGCCTACAGAGAGGAGGTGCACACTCTGACACGATGATGTCAGGAGCACAACCTCTCCCTCAACGTCAGCAAGACCAAGGTGGTCGACTTCAGGAGGAATGAGAGAGAACACCGCCCCATCACCATCAATGGAGCACCGGTGGAGAGAGTCAGCAGCTTCAAGTTCCTCGGTGTCCACATCACAGAGGAACTCTCATGGTCCGTCCACTCTGAGGCCATTGTGAAGAAGGCTCATCAGCGCCTTTTCTTCCTGCGATGACTGAGGAGGTTTGGAATGAGCCGCCACATCCTCACACGCTCTACACCAGCACCATAGAGAGCCTGCTGACTGGCTGCATCACCACCTGGTACGGCAACAGTACCACCCGCAACCGCAAAGCCCTGCAAAGGGTAGTGCGCACAGCCAGCTGCATCATCGGAGGTGAGCTTCCCTCCCTCCAGGACATTTATGCCAGGCGGTGTGTGAAAAGAGCTCAGAGGATCATCAGAGACTCTAGCCACCCGAACCATGGGCTGCTCTCACTGCTGCCATCAGGCAGACGGTACCGCAGCATTAGAACACACACCAGCCGACTCCAGAACAGCTTCTTCCCACAAGCAATTAGACTACTTAACTCTTGATCCATCAGGATCATAACACACACTGGACAGAATATCACTCAGCACAAACCACTGTAGATACACACACATTATATACACATTTATTTATCATATAGCATCTATTGTACATCGGATTTCTATTTGTGAACATATTGTATACTGTACATTGTATATTATTACTATAGCTTAATGTATACTGTTATTGTTTAATGTATGTTTAGTGTATATTGTTTAAAGTATATGTATATTGTGTGGTGAAACAGAGACGGATACAAATGCAAGTAAAAGAAGGTTTAATGACAATGAATAGAGACACACAGGTCGGGGAAACAAACACTCAGAATAGGAGATGACGCAGGGACTTCAGTGGGCAACCCGGTGAAGGTGCGTGGTGATCGGCGTGCTCAGGAACCAGGAACAATAAACGATCCAGACAGCGTGAAGACACACGAAGCGGGTCCACGAAGAACGAGATCCATACACGAGGAGAAGAGAGCAGACACGGGAACCAGGACACGACACCGGGGAAAGCCACAACGATCTGACAACATGAGATGGGAATTACTGAACATATAAAGGGAACGGGGATTGAACACAGCTGGCGACAATAACGAACACAATGAGTAACCACACCAACACACACAGACACACACACACATATCAGAAATGAGACAGCTGATTCATGAACCGTGACATATTGTAAGTATGTGTATATTGTTTAAAGCTGTGAGAACTACACTCACATTGTGTAAATTATTTGTTGTTTATTGTAGTGTATACTGTGCTGTGAGTAATTGTGTGCGCATCAGATGTGTAATCTGTTGTTGCTTAAATGTTGTACATGTCATGTCATGACTACTATGTTTGCTCGGACTGCACCTAAGAATTTCACCTACTGTTGCACTTGTGCATATGGTAGAGTGACAATAAAGTGATTTGATTTTGATTTGAGATAGAAAGTGTGGGTGTTGTCAGGTCTCAGTCCGGGATGCAGATCCGTCACTTATCTCGGTGCACCTCGCCTCGGTGTCGGACAAATAAAAGAAGAGGAGTATATTTAGCAATTAACGGCAGCTGTTATGATGAGGTGCTTCTCATGCCCGCTCCACTCGATCAAATGGACAAGGTGGCGCTGTCAAGAGCAGAGATAGTCACTCCACCAATCATGACATTTGTTTGTCATAAGTTACGCTGCCACAATATAGTCCATTAATTGATACTATAAATATATTTCCAGGCTTATGAAATCTGCAAGTGCTGCCGCAATGTTTTCATTACAAATTGATTTCCTTTATTGGCAAGAGCTACTTATGTCAGAGAGAGAGTTTCTGGTGGTCAATAAAGAAGGAAATTTAATAATAGTATTGTTGCTGTCAATGGCGAATCCATCATGGCAGCGAAAATTTATTGTAATTGGAGATTTTAAACTCAGGTTCAATTCTAACCCCCGATTTGTTAATCTGGGTTTAAAATTAAGTGGTGCAACAAAACTCGATTTAAAATAAAGCCTATATCAACAAATCCTAGATTAGCTCTAAACCGAGTTTAATTTAATCCTTGTTGGTGCAACCCACCCATAGTACTCTATAAAGACTAAGATTCAATTTCATAAGCCTTATAATATGCTTATGCAATGTCATGAATAAAATGAGGGAAAAATGCAGTGCTGTGCCATTTGAAAGGTATTGATTTGACACTCCAAGTTCATGTTGAAATGTGTGTGATATCTTAATATATGTCTAGTTATGTTCCTAGAGTGATAAAGTGACACACTGATATTGATCTTAAAGCTCTTGACAACACCTCCTCTGTGACAGATCTGAACAGTGCCTCAGTCTCTCCAGTGAACTGAGCTGAGAACAGATAAGGACGCTGTGATAACTCATTTAGAGACACGCGCTGAACCTTGACTCCTAAGTTGATTAATCAAATGTGACTGGGGCAGTAAATGTCACTCTGTAAAATAATCCCACTTTAATATCGCAAAACCAGGTTAGAAATTTTTGACCATTCCTTTGACCACTGCCATAAGGCTTGTTGAGTAACAGAATAGAATGTTACTGCATTAAAATTACAAAATACGAGTTACAGTCACAGTTCTGAATTGCAGTTCTAAGTTTTTATATATTCATTTTCATTTATTTCATTTCAGTCTATTCATTGGGGGGGGGGGGGGGGGGGGGGGGGGATAAATTATGTCATGTTACATTTCTACAAGTAGACGGGATGCTATGAGCCAAAAGGTCAATACAATGTCATTAAGGAACTTTGAATTAAATTGAAGCATGTTTCTATCCATACAGCTTTTAGAAAACAGTTAAAAAAGCATGACAGTTAAAACATGAAA
The DNA here is from genome assembly GCA_023566225.1 of Romanogobio albipinnatus. Lineage (NCBI taxonomy): Eukaryota > Metazoa > Chordata > Actinopteri > Cypriniformes > Gobionidae > Romanogobio > Romanogobio albipinnatus. The sequence continues at coordinate 19,540,079 of CM042256.1, read as the reverse complement.
ACAAAGCAGGCACAAAATTATGACTATGATGTTTGTGTATGTTCTTTATGGTGTTTTGGGTTTTATATGATAAATTACTTTTAGCATTGTGTACAAACAGTAGATTTTCTGGCTCATTCTATGAAAATAATCCACATTAAGGGGTTGGACAATTAAACTGAAACACTGACCACTATAATGTTGGAGGTTTCACACTTATATATGCAATTACAATCTTCACTGATTCCATCACTAAGAGTAGAGGGTGAAGGTTAAATTATCAGAGCAATAGCACAGCTGTACGTAAAATATTGGGTAATGCTTTAGATTACATCCCGCAAAGTACTGCGCAAGTAAAACAAATTTAGAGCATAACTTTCTGTAAATATAGTGTACCTATAAAGTACATACGTATAGGTATAAGGGAACAATATGTAAAGTTTGGGGAATAAAGGGGTAACAACCAGAAAAAGAAAAAAAAAAGATTTGTAAGTATTTTAGAACTAAGGGGTAATTATACTATGACATGTAACAATCTTACGTTTGGGAGAAATTTTGCGAGAATGTACACTGCATAACTTTTTTTTCTAATAATTTTGTAACAATACATATAGGCTTTTTTTTAATTACGGGGTACATATTAGTGCATTTATACATAATTTTTAGATTGCAAAATTGCAGTTGTTTTAGTTTGGGCTTCCGTGTTTCAAGGCAAGTAAAACTAAAATGATTGCACCTTTAAAAAATACTCTTGTTCCATATAGTTACAAGGTAAGTCTGCAGGCTGTAAATTAAAGTGGTGCTTGTTACTGTCTTGTCCCATGAATTTACATTCTCACAACATTAATGCAATCGGCTCGCTTTTTTTCTTATCAGTGCCAAAGAGACTCAAATAACTCTGTCGTTTTTTTATCATTCAGGCAAGTTATACATCATTATAATCTGTTAAGTTTCTTTTTTTTGTGTACAGTCACAATAAAAACAAATAGTTATGCTTTTTGCAAAATAAAGAAAACAAACATGATGCGCAATCTCAATCTGCAGACTCTCTGTCAAAGACATTCATTCAGATAGTCTTCAGAAAATGACCTCTAGCTTAGTGAATACTTGTCTCACAAACATGAGACATATGTCTAAAGAAACACTGAAATGTCAGGTTTTAAACACTGTAAACCAAATCAAAAACAAATATTCTGTGTTTATGTAATCTGTTTGAAAGCAGAGAGATGTTAGTCGTTCCTGAGCAGCTCATTATACACTAATGCGACCACGCCCACGGAGCACGTGTTCTATTGAGATTCAAATACTGAGGCTCCAGAGTCGACGCCCACACATCAACTCAAACAAACACATCAAGTAAGGGAGAGCGGGGCACAACCTAACACTTTTGACATTCTCAGTTTGTGTAAATCCAATTGGGGTTCAGAGTATTTATTCACACGTCTAGTACAATTATGTGGTTTTGTTTCATTAATACAGTGTATACTTTTTTCTTGATTTACCCTGAAAGAATGGAAGTGAATTTGACATCATGCCCCATAGGTGGGGTACATTGTAACATGTGGTGGAGCACAATGTAACATGACCAAATAACAGCTTAAAATGTTACCTGATATAATCAAAAATATATACAAGACAAACTAAAATATTTTGTCAAAAAAATACAATTATTAACTTTTTAAAATAAAATAATTGCATTTTTTTAATCATTAAAAATAAGCATTTTTGAGTTTGACTACACGCTAAATACAGTTATACAGCATAGTTAAAAACATAATAATAATTAATAATTTCTGAACATTGGCTCACAGTCATTATTCACCCTTTTCTCGTGGTTTCTCCCAAAAATTCATAAAAGTATAGAATATAATGGCATATTTCTAATAGGGGCTCATTGCAGTGTTACAACTTACCCCATCTGCACATCTGGGATTTAAATCGCGGCTCGTGTCTTCTGCTGGTAAGATCAGCATTAAAGAAGGATCTCAACTGTTAAAAAACAGATATAAGATTAAAATATTATCGGATTTGTCTTATTTTAAATAAACACAAAAACAGAGATGAAAACTAAACTTAAGTAAGAAATTTACTTTTGCTATGGTTAAATACATGTTCAGTAATATCTTCCAGAGATCTTTTAATTTTGGCGCAATTTTTTCTCTAAATAATGTTGATATGGTAACTAGTAAATACACAAATTTTCGTCATTCTGGCACATGTGGAAATGGTTAAAACATGCGTGTTACAACTAATCCCGCCTTAGGTTGTGCCCTGCGCTCCCCTACTGCATTCCTACTTCAACTACATCGTTTTGAGACATGTTTAATAATCATGGAATAATTCTCCATGAAAAACTGTTCATTTCTGAAAGCAACGATCCCCCGCTGTGTGTAAGTAGGCTAAGTTTACTCTGTACTCTGTAAGCATCTGTGAATATTAAATGCAAAAACTTGTGCGAGGATGCACTGAAGCTTTCTTTGTTTAAATCAGCTCAAAATTACTGTCAGATGTAAGTAATTACCTTGATAAACTATACATCATTTAAAAGATATAAGACTAAAGCTTCCATTTTTGACCTCTGTTTTATTCTCAAAGTCATATAGTGACCGTAATTTGTTAATATGTGTCAGGAGTTATGAATATGAAAACCGCGTTGGTACCTTAGATTGTAATATGAGCGTCAGCTGATCTCATTCATAAAAAAATTCCTCTCCTCATGAAGACTCATGACAAAACAACATCCCTCAGGGCTTTTAGTTCAAAAGTGTGCAGATGAGGAGACATATTGATAGATTCTCATATGTCTGTGTCAAATTTCTATACAGAGTGTTATTTATTCAATCGCAGATGTAATCAATATGAGCGCTGGACACTATGATGTGCTGTGTTTTCAGTTCATACTGGCAGCTTGAGGGCGCTCTGTGCACATGTAGTCCATATATAGCATAGACAGACGAAGAAGATACCATGTGACAATCTCCCTGACATAAACAGCTTCCAGAGATCAATATAACATGCATATAGACACGTTTGAAGATAATAAACAAACAATCGCGACAATATATGGCTTATCTGTTATTTATACCATGTTGGGTGTTTTCATAATAGATTATATTTATAATGCAATGCTATTCAAGCTTTTATAATTATGCAGAATATTGTAAAATGATATCTTTTCTGTCTGATTTTTTGATCCAAAGATCACATAAGGTTATTTAAAACATTTGACTTGTGATATACACTCACCTAAAGGATTATTAGGAGCACCTGTTCAATTTCTCATTAATGCAATTTTTTAATCAACCAATCACATGGCAGTTGCTTCAATACATTTAGGGGTTTGGTCCTGGTCAAGACAATCTCCTGAACTCCAAACTGAATGTCATAATGGGAAAGAAAGGTGATTTAAACTATTTTGAGCGTGGCTCTGATGGCTACTTCCAGCAGGATAATGCACCATGTCACAAAGCTCGAATCATTTCAAATTGGTTTCTTGAACATGACAATGAGTTCACTGTACTAACATGGCCCCTACAGTCACCAGATCTCAACCCAATAGAGCATCTTTGGGATGTGGTGGAACGGGAGCTTCGTGCCCTGGATGTGCATCCCACAAACCTCCATCAACTGCAAGATGCTATCCTATCAATATGGGCCAACATTTCTAAAGAATGCTTTCAGAACCTTGTTGAATCAATGCCACATAGAATTAAGGCAGTTCTGAAGGTGAAAGGGGGTCAAACACAGTATTATTAGTATGGTGTTCCTAATAATCATTTAGGTGAGTGTAAAGTAAGTTTGGAGTAAAAACATGGTTTTAATCTCATTAATAGTTGTGTTTTAATAAATTGGTGTAATAAATAATAAATTATGGTTTAATAAATCATAAATTGTTGTGGCAAATAATATAGATTGTTTTAAGCAAAAACTCACTTCATTTTGATTTTCCACCCAGAATTTTTACTTATCTAGTAAATTAATCTTGATTTAAGAATTCAAAATATTTGGACTGGAAACATAAAAAAATACCAAGTAAGAAGAGCATTTTTTGCAGTGTAGTCAAATCATTTGATCATTTCAAATATACAGGTGCTGATCATCAAAAGGTTAATTTATTTCACTAATTCCATTCAAAAAATGAAACTTGTATATTATATTTATTCATTACACACAGCCTGATATATTTCAAATGTTTATTTCTTTTAATTTTGATGATTTGTAAAATCCCAAATTCAGTATCTCAGAAAATTAGAATATTGCGAAAAGGTTCAATATTGAAGAAACCTGGTGCCACACTCTAATCAGCTAATGAACTCAAAACACCTGCAACGGCCTTTAATGGTCTCTCAATATAGTTCTGCAGGCTACAAAATCATGGGGAAGACTGCGGACTTGACAGTTGTCCAAAAGACGACAATTGACACCTTGCACAAGGTGGGCAAGACACAAAAGGTCATTACAAAAGAGGCTGGCTGTTCACAGAGCTCTGTGTCCAAGCACATTAATAGAGAGTTGAAGGGAAGGAAAAGATGTGGTAGAAAAAAAGTGTACAAGCAATAGGGATAACCGCATCCTGGAGAGGATTGTGAAACAAAACCCGTTCAAAAATGTGGGGGAGATTCACAAAGAGTGGACTATAGCTGGAGTCAGTGCTTCTAGAACCACTACGCACAGACTTATGCAAGACATGGGTTTCAGCTGTCACATTCCTTGTGTCAAGCCACTCTTGAACAACAGACAGCGTCAGAAGCGTCTCACCTGGGCTAAAGACAAAAAGGAAAAAAAGTGGTCCAAAGTTTTGTTCTCTGATGAAAGTAAATTTTGCATTTCCTTTGGAAATCAGGGTCCCAGAGTCTGGAGGAAGAGAGGAGAGGCACACAATCCACGTTGCTTGAGGTCCAGTGTAAAGTTTCCACAGTCAGTGATGGTTTGGGGTGCCATGTAATCTGCTGGTGTTGGTCCACTGTGTTTTCTGAGGTCCAAGGTCAACACAGCCATATACCAGGATGTTTTAGAACACTTCATGCTTCCTGCTGCTGACCAACTTTATGGAGATGCAGATTTCATTTTCCAACAGGACTTGGCACCTGCACACAGTGCCAAAGCAACCAGTACCTGGTTTAAGGACCATGGTATCCCTGTTCTTAATTGGCCAACAAACTCGCCTGACCGTAACCCCATAGAAAATCTATGGGGTATTGTGAAGCAGCCCAGAGCAGCCTGGGCTCTCATAACATCTGAGCAGTGCCACAGACTTATCAACTCCATGTCATGCCGCATTGCTGCAGTAATTCAGGCAAAAGGAGCCCTAACTAAGTATTGAGTGCTGGACATGCTCGTACTTTTCATGTTCATACTTTTCAGTTGGCCAAGATTTCTAAAAATCCTTTCTTTGTATTGGTCTTAAGTAATATTCAAATTTTCTGAGATACTGAATTTGGGATTTTCCTTAGTTGTCAGTTATAATAATCAAAATTAAAATAAATAAACATATATATCAGTCTCTGTGTAATGAATTAATATAATACACAAGTTTCACTTTGGAATGGAATTAGTGAAATAAATCAACTTTTTGACGATATTCTAATTATATGACCAACACCTGTAATAGGCCTTTGTTGACTACATTCCAAATAAAATAAACTACAAAAAAATATATTTCCTTTGCTGTTTCTCTCTGTCACAAAGGCCTACCTGAAGCTCATTCATTATACAGCTCATTATGCGGGCTATTATGTTATTTTGTCCTCTCAGGTGATCTCCAGCATTATTCATTAGCTATCACGCCTCCTTGCATATTGGCTTTGTGAAGAAAAACTATCTTACAAATTGTAAATTAATATATTGTTTTATGTTAATGAGTAGGCTCAATGATTCTCACATCAGTTTAAAGAAAACTATATTCAAATACATACAGCAGACAAAAGTCTTGTGAACACATATCTATTGTGTGTTTTGAGGCCTTAATTTTTTCAAAAACCTTGCATAAACATTTTTCTCTCAAAAATACATGTACATACATGTTGCTCACATATTATGGTAGCCCAGTTTGTGCTGAATACAGTGTAATTACACTTTTGCCATGAATGTGTTAATAAGCAACTGAAAAAAACACAAATGTCAGCGCATGTCAAAACTTCTAAAGGGCCCCAAAAGAGCTAAGACTCCAGAGTCACTCCGGTCACCTAATATGCAACATCCACTTTTCCAAGGTGTTTGGATATAGATGTGTGTTGACAGTGTGGTGAACACAGCCACCCTACAATGATAAAAATCCACCTACTCCTTATTTTTAATCCATATTAAAACAAAGCAGTCTCATTAGACAAGCCATTTTGATTCTCTGAGGAATGTGACGTCACATTACTCGTTCCCCGACCATGTCTGTTGACTGACAGCCCTGCATTACCATAGTTTCCGAAAACAACAGGCCAATCAGAGGCTCATGAATATTAATTAGACAGGCCAAAATCAACCTGTTTTAATCAGAGCTCCTGAGAAAGGAGCTGTAAAAATGTATTGTGATGGTTACTTATACCGCAAATATATATTCTTAAGGACAGCAACCCCTAAAATAAAACTCCAAAAAGTTGTACAATATGGGACCTTTAAAAAATATTTTAAATGAATAAGAAGTATTGTTAAGTTGTTTTTCAAATAAATGTTTCCAAGTCAATGATATCAGATTGCGTGTATATATTCTTTATTGTACTTACCCTGTAACTTCATGGAACAAGAGGGTAACAAGCACCACTTTGGGGTGGAGAGCACTTGGCCCCCTGAGCACTTGGTGCCCTATGCGCAGCGCGTGATGCGCGTAATGGGAGCGGTGGCACTGCATAGATGCCAATAAAGCTTTAAATATTTATAATAAATCTTTTCTTTTCTTTTTTAAGTGCAAAAATCCAGCGGAGATGGATAAGTAAATTTACTTACCTGTAATCTAACAGGATATGTTACAAAATTGGCTACATTGTCCACCATGTATTCTGTATAATGGAATGCATTTTAATAATTTTCTTGACGATAAAGTTATAGCAATGCAAGGTCACACATGCCATAAAATATTGTTTTATCAACACTGATGCTATTGAGATTCAAAATCAAAAGTCGTTGGTTAATGCCATTTGTCCTACCTTGGTGGTTTTAACAGCAGTGTCTAACATAACCTCAGTCTCAAATGAGCATCCTTCAGTAATAAGCATCTCCCCCATAGGACCACAATATAAAACAGTAGAGGCAGTAGGAGGGGCTAATGGGTGGTTTAGTCATGCTCTATGGAGCTTCCTCCCTCTGGGGCCACTTTTTAATTTACTCAGAGTTTAATTAAAAGGATATTGCCCCCTCCATAGACCATGCCGATCCAGATCTGCAGAAAAAAACAGATCAGTGGGACCACCTTCAGGGGGTTAACGACGACCCAGTTCATGCTTCTGCTAATGGTAACAACAGGAAGTGAGAGATGCCATCATAGACCTGTTATTGCTCTTTAGTGTCTCTGTGATTTATCCCAAACAGAAGCAGCATTTATGGAGAAATTACTGTATGCTACATTGCCTTCTCTTTAAAAAGCTCTGATTTATGAGGGACGCTCAGGTTCCTTCATCAAATCTGGTTGTTGATTGATGACAATGTGGTAGCAATAATATAATATAATATAATATAATATAATATAATATAATATAATATAATATAATATAATATAATATAATATAATATAATATAATGGTATGTTGTTGTGGGAAGAAGGAGGCGGGAACCGGTGAACGTTCAAACACTTTAATTATAAATAAACATAAAATTAAAGTAAAAACAGCAGTCCCTCAAGGACGGTGCACCCACACAATAAAACATAAAACACAACGTAAAGTCCAGGCCTGGTCCTCTCTCGTCCTTTATTGTTGTAGTTCTTCCTTTTATGCTTCCAAAGCTCCTCCATGAGATACTCTAGACTGGTGCGGCATGCCTGCCTGGCGGTGGCACTGGATAGACCTCGGTGGACGGCTCGACACTCCTGTCGGACATAACTCGAGCATTTTATTATAATATAATGATTTGCCAAATTAAATTATTCAGTCATTTAAAATATGACAAAAATATACTATACTATACTATACTATACTATACTATACTATACTATACTACAGTATAATATATATATATATATATATTAGGGCTGGGACTCGATTAAAAAAAAAAAATCTAATTAATTAGAGGCTTTGTAATTAATTAATCGAAATTAATCGCATATAAATATTTGACCTGAGAACAGTGAGAAGTAATTTTTTTCACATGGATTTTTAGTATACCATTGAATAATGACTAAATACATAAGCTTAATCAACAAAATATAGTTTATTTATTTCAGTCCAGCAGACTAGTGACTTAGTTACCCTGGTCTTGAAACCAGTCATCTGGTGGAGTGTAATACCTTTGTTCACTTGATTGACCTCAATAGCATTGAATCACTGAAAATTGTTGATATTACACAGCCTATACAATACCCCTTGCTTTTTTAGAAATATCACTGCACATTTGCATTGTCTGATCCTATTCTAAATCTAGCAAACACAAAGTCTCACTAGTGCTGACATGGGAATTCAAACGGCAGTGCAAAAGTACTGCTAAGAGCCACTGCTCCTACACACTGATCAACTGTCAAGTCGAGCACTCCTAAGCCACTGTTGCTAGGTTACGCAGAGGAAGTCTGCAAATTTCAATTTAACCTTGATTCAAACAAGCAAAGTTTTAAATATTGTAATTTTGCTGATCATTTACACAAATTGTCTAACCTAAAGATATCTTGGGAGATGAAAGCTGGTGCCAAGCTCCAATAGACTGTTGATGTCTCCTCAAACTCTAAAACAGTTAGTCTTTGCATGATGTTATGCTTGCAATCAAAAAAGATAATGCCTAGATGTTATTTATATAACATGCAAGCAAGCTTTCAGCTGTCCACATTAAAATGAAGATATTGCATGAAAATCAATCACTAGTGCGTGTTTAATCTTTTTAGATTTAGCATTCATTTTGCAGCAAACCTCGTATTACAACAATTTGTATCTGAATACAAGTGATACAAATGTAACAAGACAAGCAAGTGTAAGATGCAATCTCAATAAGCATGTCTTGCCCTTCAATAAATCATAAGTAAAAATAAATAAATAAATAATAATAATAATAACAATGCTAATCATATATTTATTTTACTGAAAAACAAGTAAAATAATTGTTTTTGTATTTAGGATTAAAGACTTTTTGGGTAAACTTCATTCATTGGTCTGACTTGATTTGAAACATCAGTTTTATGTAATGCATCAGATTGGTATTTTACTAATTGTTTTGTGGTCATTTCCAGACAGTATTTCCCTATAGACATTTCACCATTTAAATGTTTGTTTATTTTGTTTATCTAACCACATTAACAAATAGCTCTTTTTCTTGTTTTAAGCATAAATCTTTATGAAATGTTATCCAATTTTACCTTTCAAGAAAATGTTATTGTTTCAGAAATTTTACTGGAAAGCAAGACAAATGATTAAGAAAATGATTTTTGCAGTACAGTAGCTACTTGCAGAGGAGAGCAAACACATTTAAACAAAATCAAACAAGGAGCCACAACACTTTTCTTCTGCTAATCTATAAATAAATAAATAAATAAACAAACAGCAAGAAGGAAAATAGCTTATTGATCTTCATGCATTGTCTCGTTAATTATGCTGGAGGTGTAGATTTCATCTAATCGATGTTAGGAGATGCATCTTTATTCTTGTATATAACTTATTACTGTCTGAGAAATACAAGGCTGCACCGCAATTAGAGCTCTAAAGCACTCGCCAATCAATACCCCAGATGTATGTCGAAGACTTTCCAGGAAGCAATGCGTTGAGAAAGCCACAGTGCATATTCTCCAGGCTAAAGGCTAATCTGCTTTAGTGCTGCGAAGTCCTTCACTAGAATTTGCTTCAATGGTTGGGGTTAATAACTCTGACGACTCACAACCCAAGCTTTGTCTCAAATGGTTGGGTTAGGGGATATCTGTTTACTTAGACCTGACACTTTTTTCAGTTATAGATTGGTTGCCAGTCTTTGACTAGATGTTTCTCACTGTTCAAAGCACACAGCTAAAGTTTATTGTCAAAGTAAAGCCAAGCCACAGCAAGATTAATGATCAATTAGTCACAGGGTGATCATCACACTTAAAGGTGCTGTATGTAAGTTTTTGACTGTACTGAAGCATACAAATACCATAATATGTTTGCAGAAATTTAGGAAACATGCTGAGTTCACATGCTTGTTTCTCTGAAAAACAATGCAATACAGCCAGTTATCCTACTTTGAAATGTGCGTTCCGTATCGGAATCTCTGTTTTTGTTTCAGTCTGTCTGATAACGCACATTGCCAGTTTCCCCGATAGTATTTCGACACCACAGGTAGCCAGTTGGCGGAAAACAAAGTGTATTGCTGCCATGGACGTCAGCGAACAAATCACAGATTCTACCCGACCTAAAAAGACTTGGCATCCATCTAAAAATCTCAGAATGTGAGACCAAGATTAGATTAAGCAGCAGGAGAGAAAAGAAAAGTGTATATACTTGATGCCTGCTCCTGCTGCGGAGATCCCTCCTTTGAGGATCACAGAAGGAAAGTTATCGATCTAGTGTGCCTTACCCACTATCCTGAGTGCCTGCTTTGTGTATTTCACCAAACCAGGCTTAACAAGCTGTCAAAGGCATGCCTGCCTGTGGAAGGTCCTTAAGGGAGCTTCGCTCTGTATGTGGAGTGGGTGCTGGTACAATGTGGCTCACCATACATCATCTGCCTCATGGATGAGGACAACTTTAGCCCCACTCCAGACCTAGAGCCAACCCTGCCTTCAGCCATTTACAGTGGATCAAAAGCCAGGGCCCACCACTGACTTGGAGTCTAATCCCACCATGAAAACAGAGCCAGAGCCAATGCCAGAGGCTATTTTTATCCCGGAGTCCAAGCCTAGTTCCAAGTCAGTCATTGCTAGATAAGCCCAGTTCCAAGTCGTATTTCATTATCACTGGTTAAACCCAGTTTTAAGTCATCTTCATTGCCGTTGGATAAGCCCAGTTCCTAGTCATCTTTGTCATAGCTGGTTAAACCCAGCTCCAAGTTCACAACGCCGGATCAGGAGAAACTTCATAGACTGTGTCCAGTCCATGCTCTTCAGGCCTACGTCCACCGCACTAGCCAGTGGCGTAAGTCAGAGCGATTGTTTGTTTTCCATGGGGGCCGTAACAGAGGTTCTGCCGCCACCAAACAAACCACTGGGTCAGGGATGCTATTGATCTTGCCTATGAGGCGCACAGTCAAGCTTCGCCTATAGGATTAAGGGCTCACTCCACCAGGGGGCGCCACCTCCTCTACTGCGTTAGTAAGGGTTGCCCCCTTAAAAAGTGTTTGTGATGCAGCTGGTTGGTATTCTCAGCACACATTAATAAGATTTTATAGCTTTGATGCTCATGCCACTCCGGGCTCTCATGTCCTTGAGTCGACATCGCAAGCTAATGTCTGAGGCCTCTTCATTGCTGTCACGCCTACACAACCTTGTGCACACCTACACAACCGTAATGGGTCCTGACACCATCAAGCACGGCAGCGTGGGTATTCTCGTTCCCATATGCATAAGCTTCATGCAGCATTGAGTGTAGCTTTTGAAAGGGAACACTTGGGGTTACTTGACTGTAACCATGTTCCCTGATAAAGCGGAACGAGATGCTGCATCGGTGTGCCGTGCTGATGATGCTCCAGGATTGGTCTTCAAAAAAAAAGATCTGATGGCTACAGCTGGAGCTCATCTATTTATAGCCTCGTGTAGCAGGTGCGCCTATGACGTCACCGGCCGAGGCTATAAATACCTCCAGGTCAATTTCATTGACGTGTTTACACACCATTTCAACTGCTGGTCACGATAAGACGTTCTCATATGCATAAGCTTCATGCAGCATCTCGTTCCACTTTATCAGGGAACAGGGTTACAGTCAAGTAACCCCAACTGTTTTCTTTGTTTATTTTGGTTTGATTAGATTGTTTGATTACTGTTAAGTAGTGATGGGCAGACCGGGGCTTCGTGAAGCACTGAAACAGTTGAAGCAAATGTGCCATACTGTTTCGAAGCTTCAAATCAATCCGACACCTCTACGGCGACACCTAGTGGTCACTTGCATGTGTTGATCTGAAATAACCTTGACAATTTTCCCTCTCGAGTCAGTGGTCGCGCCGGCACGATCGGCTCGCTTTTTTTCTTATCAGTGCCAAAGAGACTCAAATAACTGTCATTTTTTTATCATTCAGGCCAGTGTTATACATCATTATAATCTGTTAAGTTTCTATTTTTTTTAGTAAAGTCACAATAAAAACAAATTGTTGTGCTTTTTGCTAAATAAAAAATCAAACATGATGAGCGATCTGCAGCCTCTCTCTCAAAGACGTTCATTCAGATAGTCTTCAGAAAATGACCTCTAGCTTAGTGAATACTTGTCTCACAAACATGAGACATATGTCTAAAGAAATGCTGAAATGTCTGGTTTTAAACACTGTAAACCAAATCAAAAACAAATATTCTGTGTTTATGTAATCCGTTGGAAAGCAGAGATATGTTAGACGAAGCGCGCGCTCTATTGAGATTCAAATACTGAGGCTCCGGAGGCGATACCCACACATCACATCACATCACACATCAACTCAAACAAACACATCAAGGACTACATTCCTACTACAACTACATCGTTTTGAGACGCGTTTAATAATCCTGGAATAATTCTCCATGAAAAACGGTTCATTTCTGGAAGCAATGATCCCCCGCTGTGTGTAAGTAGGCAAAGTTTACTCTGTGAGCATCTGTGTATATTAAACGCAACAACCTGCGTGAGGACGCACTGAAGCTTTCTTTGTTTAAATCAGCTCAAAATTACTGTCAGATGTAAGTAATTACCTTGACAAACTATACATCATTTAAAAGATCTAAGACTCAAGCTTCCATTTTTGACCTCTGTTTTATTTTCAAAGTCATATAGTGACCGTCATTTGTTAATATGTGTCAGGAGTTATGAATATGAAAACCGCGTCGGTACCTTCTAAAGACTGTAATACGAGCATCAGCTGCTCTCATTCATAAAAAAACTCTTCATACTTCATACTGGCAGCCAGAGGGCGCTCATATATGTTCATATATGTCTACCTGGATGACAAATTGATTTTTTTCCACGTCTCTCCAGGAGCATGTACGGCGAGTGCTTCAGAGGTTGCTAGTGAATGGGCTTTTTGTCAAGGCGGAGAAATACGTTTTTCATGCATAGTCTGTTCCTTTTTTAGGGTACATCGTTTCGACTGAGGGAATGCGCATGGATCCTGAGAAGGTTAAGGCTGTGGTAGATTGGCCAAGTCCAGATTTGCGTAAGGCCCTACAGAGGTTTCTGGGATTCGCCAATTTCTACCGGCCTTTTATTCGCAACTTCAGCCAACTAGCCGCGCCTCTGATTGCCTTGACCTCCCCCAGAACTACGTTCAGGTGGTCAGACACAGCCGAGGCTGTGTTTGCCAAACTGAAGGGTTGCTTTGTTTCAGCCCCCATATTAATCGCCCCTGATCCATCACGTCAGTTCGTGGTTGAGGTCGATGTGTCAGAGGTGGGGGTAGGTGCAGTGTTATCCCAGCGTTCTCCCACAGATGAGAAGATGCATCCTTGCCCGTTTTTTTTCCCATCGTTTATCTCCTGCCGAACGCAATTATGACATTGGTAACAGAGAGTTGTTGGCAGTCAAGTTAGCATTGGAGGAATGGCGCCACTGGTTAGAAGGTTCGGGGGTACCTTTTATCGTTTGGATGGATCACAAGAACCTGGAATACATTAGAACCGCTAAAAGACTCCAGGCAGGCTTGGTGGGCACTTTTTTTTGTCGTACTGCCCGGGTTCCAAGAACATCAAACCCGATTCTTTATCGCGCATTTTTGACCGTTCCGATCACCCATCTACTCCCGAGTGCATTTTACCGGAGACCCTAGTCATCTCCACACTCACATGGGAGGTCGAATCGAAGGTCAAGACAACCTTAGAAGAGGTAACGCCTCCGCCCGGTTGCCCACCGAATCGATTATTTGTGCCTATTATTACGGTCTGACGTTATCCAGTGGGGGCATTGTTCCAATGTGGCGTGCCATCCAGGAGTTAAACGCACCTTATTTTTGGTCAAGCAACGATTCTGGTGGTCACTTATGGCTCGAGATGTTCACAATTTCGTTTTGGCTTGCTCAGTTTGTGCCACTGGTAAGATTTCCAATCGCCCCCCCGATGGGTTACTTCAACCGCTGCCGGTCCCTTCTAGACCTTGGTCCCATATTGCGCTAGATTTTATCACCGCCCTCCCGCCCTCTCAAGGTTACACGGTAGTTTTAACTGTGGTGGACCGGTTCTTGAAGGCGACACATTTCATTCCCTTGCCCAAATTACCACCAGCCAAGGGGACAGCATTGATAGTCGTTAATCACGTCTTCCATTTACATGGCCTCCCGACAGACGTGGTTTCCGACAGGGGACCCCAATTTGTGTCCAAATTTTGACAAGAATTTTGAAGATTACTGGGAGCGACTGTCAGTCTATCCTCAGGGATTCACCCCCAGAACAATGGCCAAACTGAGAGAGCCAACCAAGATTTGGAGAGAACGTTGAGATGTTTGGTCTCTAAGAATCCTTCCTCGTGGAGTCAGCAACTGTCTATGGTGTAGTACGCCCATAATACGTTACCAGTGTCATCCACGGGCATATCTCCGTTTGAGTGTAGTGTAGGATACCAGTCACCTATTTTTCTAGTCTGGAATCCGAGGTCGCGGTCCCCTCCGCTCACGCCTTTGTCCAGAGGTGTCACCGCACCTGGACTAGAGCCTGTGAGACTCTACTCCAGATGGGGGAACGCACCAAGGCCAAGGCCGATCGCCACTGGTCTAAGCCTCCCGTATACGTCGTTGGTCAAAAAGTGTGGCTTTCTACCAAGAACATTCCTCTCAGCTCCGTCTCTAATAAACTTGCTCCCAAATTCATTGGCCCGTTTACTGTCACAAGATCATTAGTCCGGTGGCAGTCCGCCTCAACTTACCTCCAGTGTACAGGAGGATTCATCCCATCTTTCATGTATCCAAAATCAAACCCGTGTTTCATTCTCGTATTAATCCGCCAGTCCTGGTTCCTCCCCCGCCGTGACTCGTAGACGGGGAACCCACTTATTTGGTCAATCCCATTCTGGACTCTAGGGCGGAGGGGACGCGGATTCCAGTACTTGGTGGACTGGGAAGGTTACGGCCCGGAGAAGAGAAGTTGGGTACCTGCTAGAGACATCCTGGATCACTTCCTTATCGATGATTACAATCGGCAGGTAAGGGAGTCTGGGAACGCCAGGAGGCGTTTCTAGGAGGAGGGGTACTGTCACGGTTGATGAATGCATTGTTTCCTGCTTGTCCCATGTTTGTGGTGTTATGTGTTGGGTGTGGGTGAGTGGTGTCCCGAGCTTCATTGGTTGATCAGCGATCCAGCTGATCTTGATTACAGCGCCAGCTGCTACTTATCACAGTCACCTATAAGGACTCACCAGTTTCTCATCTCTTTGTCAGATCGTTGTTTACCGTCTTCTGTGCTGTGTGTGGTCCTGTTCTCCCGGTTGGTGTTCCAGTCCTGTTTTCCTGTTCAGTGTTACCTGTGATTTCATTCCTTGTCTGGACCTCATCTCATCTGCACCAGCGCACATCATCTCATCTCTGACCATCTTGATCCCTGCGCCACCTGTCTCTTGGACGCTGTGACTCTGTTTATTCTGTGCGTTATTAAAGAAGTTTACTTGCCATGCTTCCTGTACTTCATCATGACAGTTGTGTTTTAATAAATTGGTGTAATAAATCATAAATTATAGTTTAATAAATCATACATTTTTGTGGCAGATAATATAGATTGTTTTAAATTATCTGGTCTACCTTTATGAAGCAACTCTGCACTGTGTCCAAGCATAATTTCCCCTTGGGGACAATACAGTTAACTAACTAACGAACTAACTAGGCAAAAACTCACTTCAGTTTGAGGCCTTAATTAAAAAAAATTTGTTTTGTTTTTTCAAAAACCATGCATAAACATTTTTCTCTCAAAAATACAAGCATGTACATACATGCTGCTCACATATTATGGTAGCCCAGTTTGTGCTGAATACAGTGTAATTAAAATTTTTCCATTAATGTGTTTATAAGCAACTGAAAAAAAACACAAATGTCAGAGCATGTCACAACTTCTAAAGGGCCCCAAAAGAGCTCAGACTCCAGAGGGTTATCCATGTAAAAAAAACGAAACAAAGTTTTTAACATCTGTCTGACATCTACATGATCTTGATTTTGTAACATATAGCCTCCTCAATGTGAATAACTATAGATTTTTTTTGGTCATGAAAAATTAACATTAATAAAATAAATAAAGCCACGATGTATCACATTTGTATTTTTTAGCAAGTACATACAAATGAGGGAAAATCAATGCTATCACAAAATCTCTCTCCTCTCACAAAAACCCACACGGTGAAGATGGATTAACTTTAAACTGTGGGGAATGAGGTTCATACAGATAATAATAATAATAATTATAATAATAATAATTTATTACATTTATATAGCGCTTTTCTAGGCACTCAAAGTGCTTTACATATAGAAGGGGGAATCTCCCCAACCACCACCGATGTGCAGCATCCACCTGGATGATGCGACGGCAGCCATATTGCGCCAGAACGCCCACCACACACCAGCTGATTGGTGGAGAGGAGACAGAGTGATGAAGCCAATCTGTATATGGGGATGATTAGGAGGCCATGATGGACAGAGGCCAAAGGGCAAATTTGGCCAGGATGCCGGGGTTACACCCCTACTCTTTATCGAAGGACATACTGGGATTTTTAATGACCACAGAGAGTCAGGACCTCGGTTTAACGTCTCATCCGAAGGATGGTGCTTGTTACAGTATAGTGTCGCCATCACTATACTGGGGCATTAGGACCCACACAGACCACAGGGTGAGCACCCCCTGCTGGCCTCACTAACACCTCTACCAGCAGCTACCTGGTTCCCTTTCGAGGGAACTCTCACTGCGCCCGTAGTGTCACCAGGGGTGGTCATGTCTTTTTGGTTCTACGGGTTTTTCATCCTTCGCCTCACGTGACGGCGGATGAACCTTCACTGGGAAGCACTTTGAGGAGTGCTGAGGGACAGGGCAGCAGCGTCCAAGGTGATACTTTTTGACCTGCTGCACGTGAGACCTCTACAGTGGTGGTTGGAAACCAAGGGGTTTCCCCCAGAGGGAATCATTTCCGTATGATCAGGGTAACGAGCAGATGCCTTCGTTCCCTAGTTATATGGAAGAAACCTTGGTTTCTGTCCCAGGGGCCGGTGTTGGGAGCGTCCTGTTTCCGGGGAACCGTTTCAACAGATGCCTCCCTCACCAGTTGGGGCACGGAAAGGAAAGGGTGGAGAAGTTCTCCCTACGGCGCCTGGCGCGAGGGTACTCAAGTCCTAGTTGTGCCCGGTCTCCGGCTTCACACTAGGGCAGGCGCTACCCTCGGTGTGGGCTAGTGGGTACTCGTTCCCCGAAGTGTCATTCTGACGCAGTGCTCGTTCCCTCGAAAGGGAACGGCTCGGGTTACATCTGTTACCCTTGTTCCCTGAGAAAGGAACGAGCACTGCGTCGCGTCACCACACCTCGGCACGCCTGGAGCGCATGCTTCAGAGCAATAGCTGCCGTTTCAGTGCGCCGGCTCCCCTTTTATACTTCCGGGTACGCCGTCACGATGACGTCATCACGCACGCCAATCAGATTGGGCTAGTTTCTATACGGACTTCAGATTCGCTAGTGCTTAGGGAGTATCCCCGAAGTGTCGTTCCGACGCAGTGCTCGTTCCCTTCTCAGGGATCAAGGGTTACAGACGTAACCCGAGCCGTTTTCCCAGTTGGTCTCCCATCCAGGTACTAACCAGGCTCAGCCCTGCTTAGCTTAGCCCTTGACTGCTTGGCCCCTCATATTATGCTTAGATGTAGGGTACCCTTTTCTAGGTGACCCAAAGCAAACAAACAATTGTTCAGTTTTCCTTGACAGGGCAGCTCTGTGGACGTATGCATCTAGGGCCATAACTGAGCAGAGTAGTTTTAGTTTCTCTTGGTCAGACATCTGGAAGGGAGGAGGGCAGAAGGCCTGTAGCACAATAGGCTTGTTCGACTTCATACAGCGATGCACAGACCGATCAGTGGCTGACTTGAATCAGTGCATGCCGGTTAGAAATTTTGTCCGACTTGAGACCGCGCAGACACCACGTGACAGTGACGTATGGCATCAAAGTACTGCGAGAGCAATTAGAGAGCAGTCAGCCAATACAGCCGGTGCAGTTTCTCTAGAGTGGCTGCACCAGACTGCACGGACACTGATGACGACACAGCTGTTCCATGATTGGCCAGATTCACCGCATGACAGCGATTGAGTTCTTTCTGTTCAGTTTATGGTATTGTCTGTGTTAGCGTTAATTATAAACATGTTAGTACGTTTCTCTCCTACGATCTCCTGTGTTTTCTTTGATTTATTAAAGACTATTTTTGTAACTCATCTCCTTCATCGTACACATCATTACAGCCACATGTGACACCATGTGTCTATCCAAGTTGTGTTCCAAATTTAAAGTTGATATCACAAAAATTGAGACCACTAAAAGGTTTTAAAATACCTTTTCCATAGTAACTCATTGCCCAATTTCAAAACGGTGTTCACAAGAAGTTTAAGCTTTTGAATGATACCTAATTTGTAATAATTCATAAAATGTGATAAAAGACAATAAATCACTGAAATTGTATTATTTTTATACAGTGATATACAATATCACAGTACAGCACAGTATGCAAAACAATACAATAGTAGAATAACAAACAGTGGTTGTAACAAACTGTGTTTGTGCTTCTAGTCTCTATGGATTTCTGTTATTATCTTGTCCATCACTGAGTGTATCAGGCTGTCGTGGTTGGCGGATATGTTCTTCTATATCTGCTACAGTTTTACAGGCAGATGAAGTGTCCATAAATCACAGAGTGTCCTGCAGCAAGACTGAGATTATGTTTAGCTTAATACACCAGTTATAAATCAACACTGCTGACTGGACCAGGCAACACTTTTTTTCTCTTTTTTTGGCTCCCTCTCTATCTATTATGTTTGGACATTGATGGATGTCTGTATTTTATAGAGGTACAAAGCAATGGTCCCTGACAAGATAATATATAAAAACTAGCTAGAAACATGTCACACTGACAATACATAAACATTGTATGACATTAAATAAACGTGGTATAAAATGAACTTAGAAAAAAAAAAATGCATGCAAAGGTTGCAACACTTTTAAACACATAAAAAAGTGTCTTAAATCACAAACCCCCCTGCAAACCATTTTGAAGTGCTTAAACGAAATTTTAATGTGTCATGAGTATTTATGCAAATTAAGTCAGTATTTCAATGTAAATTAGGCTAAATTAGGCACAAAATTTAGCACTGTAGGAATACATCAAATAATAGCGAAATATTAAAGGGTCCCGAAACCCCTGTTTCAGCAGCAGTCAGTACTCAGCACAGTTTTGAAAAATGCTATAAAAGTGGGCGTGGTTAAGCTGCGGAGTGGAGGGGGACAAGGGGAGACTGACAACACAACAACGGCTTCTGATTCAGACCAGTGTTGCAAACTTAGCGACTTATTTTAAATAACATATTTAGCGACTTTTCAGAGCACTTTAGCAACTTTTTTTTCCTCAAAAAAGCAACTAGTGACAAATCTAGCGACTTCAGTTACTTTACAAATGTCGCCAGAACTGTCCTGCAAGCGTGATGTCTTGTTTCCCTCCTTCCGTCACACCTTCAGTGAATGGAATGAATTCAGCGCATGCCGTTGAAAACACAAATCAGCTGACAGACGTGAATGAGCGAGCTGCACAGGCAGCACACAGTGTTGCCACGGATTTATCACTTATCTGCTTCCTTTGTTTTATATTTAAATAATTTATATTATACTTATATTACTTATCGTCGCTGTCCGATGAAACTCACGTATGTCCAAAACGCTTACTTTTCAGGAAGTGAAAAAAACACTGTATTTCAAAAGCAGTTGAATGTAGCGTTGTCATACTTGGTACGGCATCTTTACATGTAACCATATTCTTGCCAGTGTAATGATATAATCCACATTTGACCAAAATTGAGTTTAAATGGACATACGTGCATATTTTACAGTAACGGTGGTCGATACGCGTTCTTCCGATCATTAATTAGAATGGCAAAGTCGCGTTTCAGCAGAGGAATACGTGAGGAATACAGAGGAATACATGCTGGATATTCTCAGCCTCTGGCAAGCGGTGATAGCAGTATGAGTGAGGCATGTTCTAATGACAATCATGACAGTAGCATTACAGGCTATAATTTGATCAGTTTGACTGAGAAAAAAAGGCTGAATCTTATCAAAGAGACCGAGTTTATTTACATACTAGCAAGCAAACTAATCTGTGAAGAACTAGATTAGA
Organism: Romanogobio albipinnatus; assembly: GCA_023566225.1. NCBI lineage: Eukaryota > Metazoa > Chordata > Actinopteri > Cypriniformes > Gobionidae > Romanogobio > Romanogobio albipinnatus. The sequence goes on along the minus strand of CM042256.1, from coordinate 19,519,508 downwards.
ACTAAACTGCGGAGAGCTTCAATGTCGTACTATCGGCTATCCAGTGCTGAGCTTCGATGAAACAACTTCACGATACCAGCGAGACGCTGAGATGCTTCCACAGGGCGGGAGATACGCGGCGTGATTGACAGCTTTGACACCAAATGGATATACATGAAAATCAGATGACATGATTTCACAACTTTTCATTGGCCATTTAGATATGTGACGTATACTGTATACGGAAATGAACCTGGACATTCAATCCGTCGAAAAATCTCAAAATCGGCAAAATGGACATACGTGGTTTTCATCGGACAGCGACGTTATATTACTCACTAGCTTTAGTTCATCCAGTTTCTGACCTCTCTCAATTCAGATTATTTTAAACAAATATGTAGTCATTCACTATATCATACTCGTTCTATTGTGTGACAAAAATATATAGCAAATGAGAATGTCTTTATTGGACAGTCAGCCATATTATATTATTTTAAAATACAGTATGTGAGCACAGATTAGGAGAAAAAACACATTAGGCAGGCAGAATGCAAGTACGACGTGAGGGCGTCACAAATATGCATATTGCCACATGACGTCATCTAGCGAAATTTAGCGACTTTTTGGGCAGGCTTTAGCTACTTTCCTTGGAAAATAGTTGGCAACATGGATTCAGACAGTTATATTTCGCTCTCATTAAAAGAATCAGCTTCCCACAAATGCACGCTGCAAATTACCATTACATGCAACGCAACATACACATGGCTTTGTAAGCTCACCGTTACACAAATACATATATATCCTGTGACAGCTATGCACAATTAAATGCACAGCCTTTCGCAATTTGCTCTCTGCATCAAAAATATATATGAACACGCTGTTGCATCTTTGATAACTTTTGAGTCTTATTTTATAGAGTTCTAATAAGCCGTTTGGTCAGTTAAAGGGCCGTAAAGAGCGGTTACCCTCACAGTGTGGATGAATCGCGCTTGTGTCAAAAACTAAAGATCTATTGAAGAGATTATGCAACGCAGAAACTCTTACAAAGCAAAGACAAACACTCGTCGTTTTTGATCCATTAATGCATGCTCACACTGTATGCAATCTCACTGTTTGAAGCGCCAGTCAGAGGATAATGCCTATCAACAATGCCTAATTAAGTGCCTACTGTCATGAATTAAGCAATGTGTCATCTCATAGGATAAGGACACGCAGTCTCATGAGACACAGATGAGTCATCGCCATACTATAGTACGTGAAAATGTCACAACCTATGATGTTGATATGAAGATGAATTTAAACCCGGACGTTGAAAATAGCAAAAAGGTTTAAAATGAACTTCCTCCCACATTCAAAACTAACAGATGGTTCCTTACGAAAAATAAGTAAACTTCAAGTTCATTTTATGAAGTATACTTAAATAATGTTCAAGTATATTTTTAAGTATAATTTATGTAGCAAGTATACTAATATCAATGTGTACTAGTAGTAAACTTGTAAGTGTTCTATTTCAATACTGCTTGGAACTAAATTGGCCCACTTTTAGTAAAAGTATACATTTAAGTGCACTATAAATGTAATGGTAAACTTTAAGTGCATGTAGGTTTCTCATTTTTGTACTGTGTCTGTACTACAAGTGAACTTATAAGTATACTAGTAGTTTACTTTTTCAAAACAAGTAAATGTTTTAGTTTATGAAAGTACACTTTGAAGTGTACTCTCAGTAAACTAGTTTAGTAGGTTATACTGCAAGTATACTTTTAAGTTTTCCTTAAGTGAACATAACATTATATTTAGTTTACTATTTATTTACTATTTTAGCAATTTCAGTATACTACTATGTTCAGATGTAGATATTATTTTTTTATACTTGAATATACATTTAACTGTACTTTTACTAATTTTAAAAACATTTTATTATAGCTACATGTATCCTTTTTTGTCAAAGACTACAACTTGATCAGATTCAGAATGATGATCAAAACACAGATGGAGTAGATCATCAACACCCCTAAAGCGTCACAGTAGTTTCTTTTTTATGGGTTCGACATTTCATTTGGTAACATTAGGCAGTTTTGATTTACATGCTGTTTAATGACTGCGTTATTTTATATTTGCGTAAGCAATCTTCTATCACTTGTTTCAGCTTCTTCTTCTCCTGTATTTTTATCCGGAGATTATGTACTAAAAGATGTGTCATAGCGCCCCTACCATAAAACAGTGAAAACATTGATAGCTGGAAAATTCAGTCAATGGTAGGGAAAGAGTAAAGTGGACTAGCCTACACAAAAATTCAGATACGCAGAATTAGCAACATTTCTGTTTTATATAACTATTCTAATCAATATTTTAATACAATGTTTAAGTTCTTAATAAGTTTAACAAGACTGTGTAAAACTATGTTTAAAAAAAAAGTATATTCAAAAGGCTACTCAATCAAAAGATTAAACACAATTACAAGTCTTTGAATACTTAAAGGGTTAGTTCACCCAAAAATGAATATTCTGTCATTAATTACTTACCCTCATGTCGTTCGACACCCGTAAGACCTCCGTTCATCTTCGGAACACAAATTAAGATATTTTAGTTGAAAACCGATGGCTCAGAAAGGCCTCCATTGGCACAATGCACTGTACACTCTCAAAACTTGGACTTTGTAACAACGTCTTTAGTACCTTTTATGGGTCTTGAGAGTGTACAGTGCATTGTGCCAAGGGAGGCCTTTCTGAGCCATTGGATTTCAACTAAAATATCTTCATTGGTGTTCCGAAGATGATCTGAGGTCTTACGGGTGTCAAACGACATGAGGGTAAGTAATTAATGACAGAATTTTCATGTTTGGCAGTCCTTCCAGAAAAATGCAACTTTTTTTGTGATTGTTGCAGGCAAAAATCCTTGATTATGCGGCATGTTTTCTTAAAAAATGCGATGGAAAATGCAGGAAAATGCGGGATATTTATGCAATTTTATGCGATGAAATTGCAGGAACTTGCAAAAACTGTAGTTTGATGAAAAAGATAAAAAAACGCACTACATCACAGAAAGTGCTGGGAATATTTAAGTTCCCATCTTGTTTTATTGAAGACCTTAATAAAACACATGGCTCAAATTTACAAAACATTGAGTCAAACAAGTTCTGTAGCTTTACAAAAGGAATATGCTACAACTTGAAAAATTAATAAATAAATTCCTTTTTACAGAGGTAGCTATACAAAACAGACATTTGAGTGCTTCCAATGCACAAAGTGCAATCTCTTAAAGGGTTAGTTCATCTAAAAATTTTAATTCTGTCATTAATGACGTCCCCTCATGTCGTTGGACACCCGTAAGACCTCCGTTCGTCTTCGGAACACAAATTAAGATATTTTAGTTGAATTCCAATGGCTCAGAAAGGCCTCCATTGGCACAATGTACACTCTCAAGACCCATAAAAGGTACTAAAGACGTCGTTACAAAATCCATCTCACTACAGTGGTTCTACAATAACTTTATGAAGCGACGATAATAGTTATTGTGTGCAAAAAAAAACAACTAAATAACGACTTATATAGTGATGACCGATTTCAAAACACAGCTCATGAAGCTATGAATCAGTGATTCGTATCGCGTGTCAAACTGCTGAAATACATGACTTTGGCGATCCAAACCGCTGAATCGACTCACTGATTCATAACGCTTCAAAGCTTCATGATGCTGTGTTTTGAAATCGGTCAACACACCGGGAAACTGCTTTGCGCGGTCTTTTGCTGTTATTTTTGTTGGCAAATGGGAATTTGCGTGCTTCTTCATGGTTTCACCGATATCTATGGTTTCTCCACGGGGTTTGTAGCTTTTCGATGACGTTCGCATCGGGTAATTACGTCACTTCAAAACGTTCCCATGGCAAAAGGCGGAAATGGCAGCTCTTGTGTGAAGTAAACAAACATTTTTTCAACTTTCTGCTAATATATATATGACTTTTTTTACAACGAAAATGCGGGGATTATGAAATCATGCTAGCCCCGCATATTTTGCACGCGGAAATAGGCAATTTATGCGGGGAAAGTGCGGCGTATTTGAAAAAATGCGGCCCCCGCATAAATATGCAGACTTTGGCTGATTATGCGTTAAATCACGCGATCGTATAATCGCGTTTTTCTGGAGGGACTGGTTTGGGTGAACTAACCCTTTAATTATACTTTTAAGTATATCTCAATCAAAAGATTGAGTACAAGTATAGACCAAATATACTTAGACTTTTCTGCCAATATAAGTTAAGTATACTTAAGTGCAATTTTAAGTATATTTCTGAGAAGAATATAAAAAGTAGACTGAAAGTATACGTCATTATTTTTAGTTTAAAAGAAGTATACTAATAGAACACTTGAATAAACATTGTCTTATATGATGTTCAACACACATACCTCTCAGAAAATTTGGTTTAGGGTTTCGTGACCCTTTAACCAAAGTACAGCTATGATCCACACTCAAAATTGTAAACCATTTTGGTTACTTTATTTTACATAGTTTATAAAGCACTTCCTCTGTGAACAATGTAAAATGAATGAACTAAAAAGTGTAGATCATAGCTGTACTTTGAATTAACTAAAAGTATCGACACACCCAAACAGGATACGAGGCACGAGATGAGAGAGCGCTGTGTAAACGACTCTGTGGAAAAATCACCAAAGGAAACATATTCTGATGAAGATAAAGATGGCAGAGTTTAAAAACCTCAATAAATATGTCTATATCAAGGATAAAATATGATTATATATTTTATAAAACCAGGTTTAAAAAAAGGTCTGATAATCTCTGAGGAACTCATTAAAGAATGTTCATACATTTTTCACTGCAGAAAAGTTCCTCCACCTTCAATTCTCATATGCATGATATGAGTGAATATGTGAAAATATTTTTGCTTTTCTAATGACAGTTGGCATATGTGATTTAGAGTGGTCATTTGGCCTTCATATACTTAGTCCTACGAGTCTCAACATGAAGGCAAAGAAAATAATTCTCCAAGAAACAAGTTAAGCCAGTGCTGATGTTGTTTTGAAATGACTCTTGGGTTAATGAGCATTTAGGTTCAGCTTGTGCACGCCAATCAGCCTGTGATTACCCACACTCTCCATTTCGGCAAACCAAACACACAAATGCCATTACAAAACAAGTAGCAAATTAGTAGCTCCACCAATAAGCCCCTTGCTACAGTTTATAGATTTAATCAACCATGCACCAGTTAGACTATTATTTTGAGAAAATATATAATCTCTAAATGAGGAAATGTGTATTAGTATATTTCAACCGCAGAGGCAAATTCATTTGTGATTTAAAAAAGTTGTTTTCCATTCTCAAAACTTCATCTCTATTTATATATGTGTCTCCCATCTTTGCTGTTGAACAGCATTGTTTGGGAAGCAGTTGTACAATGACTGCAAGAGAATGTTGCTGTATCTCTCATTATCAGACTATGAATTATCCCTCAACATAAGGTTTTCAGTTTTGGGTAAAGGTGTAGTTGCTCAGCAGGGGATCTTTTGATGTTTCCCAGCATGCCCTTGAGGAAGGTACACAAGCCCAAGTTGTTCTAGTGGTGTAATAATTGGCAGCCATGCATGCATGCTCAATAAAAAAGTATTCTGACGTAAACCTGATTACAAAGAGCTATTAGAAAGCACACTTATTTTATTATAAATCTGCAGGCGTACTTAACTTTTAACAGATGGCCTGTGTACTTCCGTTTAGCTGAACAAAACAGAACAAACATAGAAAATGACGCATTAAGGCATTAAAATACATTAAGACGTCAGTCTGAACAGAGAGTACGCCTCAGGGCATTTCACAGTGGAGCATCAGGCTCCGCCAAATTCCAGAAGACTGTCCCAAAAGAAGACTATCCATGCTTTGATGAAATTTGCACAAAGTTCCCCTTTAATCAGCTCCTTAATAACATCTAGTCCTCCATTAAGCATTCAGTACACGCAGGCAGTGATTTACTAAAACCGTGCCTGTATGAAAACACAAACTAGATAACTTGTACAAAAAATACCCAAGCTGATCTACTAATGTAGACTACTGAGGATTGCCTCTGCAAAATAGGGCATCAGTCAGTTTTTTTTTGCAGATTTCCCTTAATGAATAAGTAAGTAGTTGTGCCTCCATAAAAGAGCTAAATTAAAAGCTGCATTCACACTGACACGACCCCATTTATTTCAATACAGACCTGGCGGTTTATGGCAACACGAGCGTCAGGATGGCGTGACCAGCGACTTGACAGAGTTGAGGTATGTTTAAAGGGATAGTTCACCCAAAAATGAAAATTACCCCATGATTTACTCGCCCTCAAGTAGTCCTAGGTGTATATGACATCTTCTTTCAGACAAACTTAATCTGAGTTATATTAAAATATGTCCTGGCTTTTCCAAGCTTTATAATGGCAGGGAATGGCAGCCCAAAATTTGAAGACCAAAAAAGTGCATCCATCCATTATAAAAGTAATGCATACAGTTCCGGGGGGTTAATAAAGGCGTCACAATAGAAAGAAAAGACTAATCGCAACTTACGCTTCATGCTTCATGCGCATTTGCACAGGAAAAGCGAAGCCTGTGCTCAAATAAAAAAAAGAAAAACTTATCTCCTGGATATGATGTCATGTCCCGTTCTATGGTCCGGTTAGATGTAAAGAAAAAAAAAAAGAAACAAATATAGTTTTGTGCCCTGTGTCATTTACATTTCACCAGGTTAAAATCGAATAGCTCAAGCGTTACGCATAAACACATAAATGGATTACCTTTATGATGGATAGATACTTTTTTGGGCTTCAAAATCGCAGGTATTATTCCCATTATAAAGCTTGGAAGCCAGGATATTATTTAATATAACTCTGATTGTGTTTGGCTCAAAGAAGAAAGACATATACACCTAAGATGGCTTGAGGGTGTGTAAATTATGGGGTAATTTTCATTTTTGGGTGAACTAACCCTTTAAACAGTGAATGTTACAATATACACAAAGGAACAGACATGAGCAGAGGTGTCAGTGACGGGAGAGAGAAATGGCTGGGCAACAGAAAGAGGGCAGCGAGAGGAGCAGCTCATGGCAGCTCTGATGGATGGGGCTTGTTAGGAGGCCCAACTGTTAGCTAAGTGACAATGACAGCTGGAAAAGGCCTCCATTACCACTTTTAAGATGTGGCTAAAATCCCCGTCAACCCGTAGAAGCAGATGTCGATAACCCAGGGCGAAAGTTCTGTCAGCGTTGACAGCAACACATTTTCATCAAGCTAACAGAGCCACACGGCAGATGCTAATGTAGCATAGAGAAAACACTGTAATGCACTATAGCGTTTAAGAGGTCCTGAAAGGACCTTGTAGTTTTGCGAGTTGCGCTTTGGAGAAAAAAAACATACAATCCCTTCCGCAGCCCCATATGTTCTGTGGACTTTCATGTTTGGCAATGACATGAAAAATGATGTCACTCACATAAAGGAAGTATTTCAATGTGAAAGAGTGTAAATAATTACTTTCTGAAGGCTGCTCTGATAATTTACATGGAGCTGGACAGGTAGACTCTAATAAAACTAGAGCTTCAAGCTGTGGGTTCAGAGGTCAAGTGCTTTGTGTGAACAGAGAGACTGTAACAAATGATGCTGAGGAAGTTTTTATCCTTCTGTATTTCACTTCAGACACTTTGCGGGTTTCTGCTTACCATTAAACCCAGTTCACATACTGTGGTGGTTACAAGGCCACAGCTGTACTCACTGGGCTACCTTCCGGGAAAATTATCCTTCCATGCTGCTACTTCTATTTTAAATATTATATAAATAGTTGGTGGTTACAAATTAATGTAATTCTTCAGTAAGTGTTTGTGTCATAAAAAGTTTTAATCTTTATGCCTACAAACTTATTTACTGTAATGGATGGATGGAGAAAAATGTGTGAAATTTTAAAGTAGAAAAACTGAAAAAGTATTTTCTTGTAAAATGTACTCCAATAATCTTTGTTTGGTTAATTTCTAGATAGATAGATAGATAGATAGATAGATAGATAGATAGATAGATAGATAGATAGATAGATAGATAGATAGATGGATGGATGGATGGATGGATGGATGGATGGATGGATGGATGGATGGATGGATGGATGGATGGATGGATGGATGGATGGATGGATGGATGGACGGACGGACGGACGGACGGACGGACGGACGGACGGACGGACGGACGGACGGACGGACGGACAATCAATCAGTTTGGACACTAAACATTAAGTTTATAATTTTCATCATTGCCACAATCCGATTGTGTGAGATGCATTATATTGTGAAATCATCACTCTTCTAAAAGACGTGTAGATTGTAGCAGAATGCTGGAGCTTGTCTCAGTGCAGGAAATGAATTTTTGAAATGGTTTTCAGCACATGACGAGTGGCTGCTGTTCGCTCAGTGCGGCCTTGATTTGTGGTGCGGCAAAGGCAGATCTAACACAAGGCCATGTTGTCAAGACTATTGTAGTAGACACACTCTGGAGCGATGCTTTTGTTTTGATTTAACTTGAGTTTCCCAAGGTCATGAGAACTTAAAGAGTTTTTGTATTCCAGACACTTTAGGCTAGCAGTGTGCACAGATTAAGACACTGTACAAAGATTTCCTATGGGAAATCACGCACATTGATAATCAATACTAAAACATATTAGGACCAATCACGCTGAAACCTTGAGCCTTTGAACGATGAGGACACACAATGTGCTACTGGCCCTTGGGAAACTTCATTACCAAATGCAGAGTTTGAATGGAGATGGAGACTCAAGGCACACACACACGCGCACACACACACGCGCACACGCGCACACACACACACACACACACACACACACACACACACACACATAGTCCCGCTAGGATGAGCAGATGAAAAGATTTGTTATGTATACATCATTTTTATGTCAGGTTAGAAAGGGATAAATTAAATCATTTCACAGAGATGTCGATATTACTGCCGATTCTGGGAACTGTAGAATGTGACTCTGCAGGCAAAACCAGATATAATGAATAGTGCAGAAACCAAACCCCAGATTTGTTCCTGTATCACTTTATAAATGAGCCGGGATGAAAAAGACTTGTGTGATGAAAGACTTGCACCTACAAGACGTGTTTTTCTTCCTTTTCAAGAAGGGATTGCCAACCTGCTGTGAATGGTGTGTTTTAAATAAAGCAAATTAATGTGGTAAAACATAAAAAAAGACTTGAAAGAGGATGACATAATCAAGGAAAACAAGGTTGTAACCATGTCTGTTTTTTTCAGGATTCTGGTTGTTTCCTTTTGGTTCTTCCAGCCAAATTTTCACTGATCCCTTTCCATTTTTTAAATCTTAAAGGCCTGTACACACCGGGACGAATATCGCGCGCGTTTATCGCCAGCGTTTTTCGTGACGTTTTTCGGCGCGTCTTGAGTGTTCACACCCAAGCGATTTTCACTCGCGATGCGCCGAGTGAACGTGCAATTTCACTCCCTGACATTAGATGGCGCTTATTGAAAAACAGAAATAGCCCGGTACACAAGGTGGCGCTGCGCTCGCTGCATCCCTTGTCACACAGAAGAAGAAGAAGAAGAGAGAGAGTATTTACATGTTAGCCGAAACACACATAACTTTCTCACATACTAGACCATGGATTTCTCAAGCAGCAGCTCCAGCAGCTCCAGCGATGAGGACATTGTTGTTCTGTTGAACGAGGAAAGACAACAGAAAAGACGCAGATTTTGGATACATCCCATAGTTAAAAAAAGAAGTAAATCTTCGAACTCGCTGACGGACATTCTAAAATACCCCCGAAAACGTTCATGATACATTTTTAGCTCTTGTATCAGTCGATAGAACTCCCCATGTTCTTCTCTTTTTTTAACTATGGGATGTATCCAAAATCTGCGTCTTTTCTGTTGTCTTTCCTCGTTCAACAGAACAACAATGTCCTCATCGCTGGAGCTGCTGGAGTCTTCTTCGCCAATGTGTGCTCGGCTAGACCGGTTTGTGCTTGAGCGCCACCAAGTCGTGTTTTACTGTAACTTCAGCAGCTCCAGGCACGTGAACAAAAGCGCCGATCTGATTGGTCGGCCAGTTTTTAACGCGCCGCGTCAAAAAAAAAAAACGAACCCGAGGCGTTTTTTTAAAAATGACGCTTTTACCCCTGACGTTTTACGCGTCGGTGTGAACACTCACATTGGCGCCCATTGTTTAGTCACAAGGCGTTAAACGTCGGCGATAAACGCGCGCGAAAATCGTCCCGGTGTGAACAGGCCTTAACTGAACCGACGGATTATTTGCAGAGTTAACTGAAAAAACTGATGTTCTTTCAAACATTTGATCTGGGTGTAATACATTTGACTTATTACTACATGAAACTTTCACCTAACCTGTCCAGATTCAAAATGATGTGCAATCAAAACATGTACAAATGGTACTGTGCCATATCATATCACCTCCTAAATTAATTTTGTTAATACAGGTGAAGGGTAATACATTCCTGATATCATATTGAAAAATTAAATGGAAAATTAAATTAAATTAAAGAAATAAAATATTGAAAATAAAGTATTTTTAAGTAGTTTGTCATTGTTTATTAAAGAAAAAAGACAAGGCAAGCTTTAGGATTTGTGGCGACGCCTCAAAAATGTTTGTCTTAGTTGTCATGGGTTTTGTCATGTTCCTGTTTGATTTTTCCCACCACATCTTTGCTACCATGGTCACCGTCATTATATGTTTGTTTGGTTCAGCTGTGTTTTATAATCACCTTGTTTGAGTTCCTATTTAAAGGGTTAGTTCGCCAAAAAATGAAAATAATGCAATTTATTACTCACCCTCATGCCGTTCCACACCCGTGAGACCTCCGTTCATCTTTGGAACACAAATTAAGATATTTTTGTCGAAATCCGAAGGCTCAGTGAGGCCTCCATAGGGAGCAAAGCAATTTACACTCTCAGGATCCATTAATGTACTAAAAACATATTTAAATCAGTCCATGTGAGTACAGTGGTTCAATATTAATATTATAAAGCAAAAATAATATTTTTGGTGCGCCAAAAAAACTAAATAACTACTTATATGGCATCTTTACACAGCCGAGTTAAGGCTGCTCTAAAGCAGCTCTGTGTCTGCTCAAAATTCTGTGTAAAGACGCAATGCCGCATTTCAAATCAGACTTCAAATCTGCCGGGTCTGATCCACCTCGGCCCCTAGTATCAAAGGCGATGCTGCAACGACTTTGATTCAGTGTAAATGAACGCAAACTTAAACTACCCCATTGTCATGACAACCGCCTGTCAGCCTCAGCTCACGCGGCGTGAGAATCAAGAAGCAGGAGACAAACCATCTAGAAATTAAAGTAAAAGAGTCCTGTACTCACATTTAAATGGAAGGGAATTGGGAATTGAAGATCGGAATTATATATACAGGTGCTGGTCATATAATTAGAATATCATCAAAAAGTTGATTTATTTCACTAATTCCATTCAAAAAGTGAAACTTGTATATTATATTAATTCATTACACACAGACTGATATATTTTAAATGTTTATTTATTTTAATTTTGATGATTATAACAGACAACTAAGGAAAATCCCAAATTCAATATCTCATAAAATTTGAATATTACTTAAGACCAATACAAAGAAAGGATTTTTAGAAATCTTGGCCATCTGAAAAGTATGTACATGAAAACTATGAGCATCTCAATACTTAACTGGGGCTTCTTTTGCCTGAATTACTGCAGCAATGCAGCGTGGCATGGAGTCAATCAGTCTGTGGCACTGCTCAGGTGTTATGAGAGCCCAGGTTGCTCTGATAGTGGCCTTCAGCTCTTCTGCATTGTTGGGTCTGGCATATCGCATCTTCCTCTTCACAATACCCCATATATTTTCTATGGAGTTAAAGTCAGGTGAGTTTGCTGGCCAATTAAGAACAGGGATACCATGGTCCTTAAACCAGGTACTGGTTGCTTTGGCACTGTGTGCAGGTGCCAAGTCCTGTTGGAAAATGAAATCTGCATCTCCATAAAGTTGGTCAGCAGTAGGAAGCATGAAGTGCTCTAAAACTTTCTGGTATACGGCTGTGTTGACCTTGGACCTCAGAAAACACAGTGGACCAACACCAGCAGATGACATGGCACCCCAAACCATCACTGACTGTGGAAACTTTACACTGGACCTCAAGCAACGTGGATTGTGTGCCTCTCCTCTCTTCCTCCAGACTCTGGGACCCTGATTTCCAAAGGGAATGCAAAATTTACTTTCATCAGAGAACATAACTTTGGACCACTTTTTTTCCTTTTTGTCTTTAGCACAGGTGAAACGCTTCTGACGCTGTCTTTTGTTCAAGAGTGGCTTGACACAAGTAATGCGACAGCTGAAACTCATGTCTTGCATACGTCTGTGCGTAGTAGTTCTTGAAGCACTGACTCCAGCTCCAGTCCACTCTTTGTGAATCTCCCCCACATTTTTGAATGGGTTTTGTTTCACAATCCTCTCCAGGGTACGGTTATCCCTATTGCTTGTACACTTTTTTCTACCACATCTTTTCCTTCACTTTTCCTCTCTATTAATGTGCTTGGACACAGAGCTCTGTGAACAGCCAGCCTTTTTTGCAATGATCTTTTGTGTCTTGCCCTCCTTGTGCAAGGTGTCAATTGTCGTCTTTTGGACAACTGTCAAGTCAGCAGTCTTCCCCATGATTGTGTAGCCTACACAACTATACTGAGAGACCATTTAAAGGCCTTTGCAGGTGTTTTGAGTTAATTAGCTGATTAGAGTGTGGCACCAGGTGTCTTCAATATTGCACCTTTTCACAATATTCAAATTTTCTGAGATACTGAATTTGGGATTTTCCTTAGTTATCTGTTATAATCATCAAAATTAAAAGAAATAAACGTTTGAAATATTTCAGTCTGAAACTTTTTGAATGGAATTAGTGAAATAAATAAACTTTTTGATGATATTCTAATTATATGACCAGCACTTGTTCATTTTGCGGAGAGGTGTAAGGTAAGACAACCTGCATGTTTTTATTTTTATTAGTTTATATTGTGTAGCCTGTTTCGTTTGTGAGCAGCGTCAGTCTGCCTCAGCTTGTCAAAAATGCCCTTTTGTGGTGGTGGTGATAATAGGCTAAACGTTTAAACTAACATTGTGATGCTTGAAGTGTTTTATATATATATATATATATATATATATATATATATATATATATATATATATATATATATATATATATATATATATATATATATATATAAATATATATATATGGATTTTATTATAGGCAAGACAAATTAAGTGTTAATTTGAGAGGCTAAATTGATCAAACATGTGGTCACTGTCGGCTGCTTGGTCGTCACTTTAAAAAACAAAAACTTTAATTTAACAAACCAAAAAATGCTTCAAACATTTTTCTAAATTAACTTAATAAAGAAACGAAATAACTACTTTGACATTAAAAACAATACTGAACTATTGTAATTGTTGCAACAGTGTGTAGGCTAATAGGGAGGATAAAAAATAAAAATAAAAACACGGGCTCCAGTCCGACACGGGCCGAGAGTTTTGATAAGCTGTCGGACACGGGCTGGGCTAGGGCCTAGATTTGTGGCCTGTGTAGGGCTCTAACTCATATCGTCTACCTCACAATGTAATAAATTGCCGTTTCCCGTTTGTAATCTTCCTTTGAAGAGACTGGCAGATCAACGCACTGCAACATTTCCCTCAGATGGGTTATGCTTAACCCAGTCGGCGTCACTGTGATTGTGCATTGTAATATTATATTCCAAACATAATCTTGTTGAGAACGATATTTGATATTAGATTTGATATTTGCTGATATATCTGCTGTCCTGAAACGCTATCATTGTTCATTTGTTGCGACTGCTCCAAAGTGACTTTGTTTCTTTTTAAAAAAAACTTTTGTCCACTTTAAATCCTGCGGTGATCTACCCGTAATAATAAATATTTTTTATAGCATTTGTTCAATCAGGCACAATTTTATTACAGAATATAAAACAACTAGGCTATACTGTAGCCTACAATAGCCTATACAGAATAATGACAAACATCAAAAACGCCTATATATAGCATGCAGAGGAAAATAATAAAACAAATCTGTATTTTTATTTTATTTTTATATATTCCATTATTTTTAAATTAATTTATAACACTTTGTTAAAACTGTTGTAATGTTCAAAGCATTGTTTCCCGCGATTTTCGATCCTGTGTAAATGCATTTATGCCACTTCAGAGGAGCATTAAATGGTCTGTGTAAATGCAAATTTTTGTGATATGCCGCTTCAGAATCGTTTGCTGTGCCGCGTTTGCTCTGTAAAGATGCCTATATAATGATAACCGATTTCAAAACACTGCTGCATGAAGCTTCAGAGTGTATCGAATCAGCAAGTCGATTCAGTGGTTCGGAGTGCCAAAGTCACGTGATTTCAGCAGTTTGGCGGTTTGACACGCAATCTGAATCATGATACGACTCGCTGATTCGATGCACTCCGAAGCTTCATGAAGCAGTGTTTTGAAATCGGTTATCACTATATAAGGCATTATTTCGTTTTTTTGGGCGCACCAAAAATATTATTGTCACTTTATAATATTAACATTGAACTCACATGGACTGATTTAAATATGTTTTTAGTACATTAATGGATCTTGAGAGTGTAAATTGCTTTGCTCCTTATGGATGCCTCACTGAGCCTTCAGATATCAACAAAAGTATCTTAATTTGTGTTCTGAAGATGAACAGAGGTCTTACTGGTGTGGAACGGCATGAGGGTGAGTAATAAATTACATGATTTAAATTTTTGGGTGAACTAACCCTTTAAGTTTTCCCCTTACGTTCATTCTCTGTCCGGTAACGTTCACATTCAGTGTGTTTTCACCTGCCTGTTTGCGGATCATTGATATTAAACTTGTATTGGAACTATAATCTTTGTCTTTTGCCTTCCTGCAACCACCCATGATAGATGACCGGAACAAATAAGTGAGGAAATTGACACAGTGAATCGTTTTTTTTTCTGTTCCGTTTTCAGTTTGTGTTTTGTTTTTCTTTGTTTGTTGGCTATGCAGTTAAACTCATTTGCCTTGAGCAGGGTGACAGCTCTCTCTAGGAACCCCTGGAGGTTCTTTGCCTATGTTCCTCCGCCCATGATTCCAGGGTGGACCATCGACCATTCGGCCTCACCGGGCTCCCTGGGTCAGTCGGCTCGACTTTGGTCAGAATTCTCCACACCTGCACTGCGGACTTGCAGGCTATCCGCTGCACTCCGACCCTCCACCCCTTCATCTATGGTCCCCTCAGCCATCCCTCACTTATTTTAGACATTGACCTTCAATTATTTGTTTTCCCTCCACCAATGAAAAACAAAGCCACAGCAGAGCTGTTGCAACACAGAGCAACACACATTCCTGATGTTTTGATCCTTTATGATTTAGGCTTGGTTCCACAGACAGGGCTTAGATTAAGACATGATTAGGCTTTAATTCAATTTAGGGCATTATTTTATTATTTTTGTATCGATTAATCTATCGACTAATTTATCGATTAATCAATTAATCTACCGATTAATTTGTCACTATTATTTTCAACAATTTGACTTAAAAACATTTAACTTGCAATGTTGGCCTTCAGTAGTGCACTATAGAAAAAGTATAAATGTAAACAAAGCCTTGACAAAATGAGTTAAGATATCTGACTGCGTTTACCTGAATACTCGCTAGGACATGAATTTTTACATATTTTTTGCCATTCATACCCAATAATCCATGAAACTGGCTGTAGTACGGTTCATTCTTATGGGAAGAAGGAGGCGGGAACCGGCGGACATTCAACAAGTTTAATACAAAATAAAATGGCGACGGCAGCCCCTCACGGCTGACTGCCGCCTACATACAAAAACAAAACGTAAATAAAACACAACACAAAATCCCAGGCCTGGTCCTCTCTCGTCCTTCACTGTCGTTGCTCCTCCTTTATACTCCTGTAGCAACAATGAGTCAGATAAAATAATAACTCAACGGGGAATTTGAATTAAAATGAAAGAGACTCGAATTACACTATAATTTATAAATAATTCAGAATTAATGTTTACACCTTAACTTATTCGTCCACCGATATGTAAGAATTTAAAGGGGAGTCTGTTAAAGGGAAACAGGTCTATGTAGCTAAAATGAATGAATTAATGAATTCATAAGGAATTTTGAGAGTCTAATTTACAGCCAAGCAAATGACTCTTCCAGCGTTCATTTGAACGGGCCGTAAATATCAACTCTGCAGCGGATATTAATATCCGTACAATAGTGAAACACTATTTAACAGCCAGGTAACTTAGATCGTCAGTTCAAGACATTAAATTCATAAGCACATAACACAAGAACAGTTATCCTTGAATACAAACGAAACTTTATTGATTACTCTAACACATCAAACTAATATCTAACATAAACACACGCACTTGCACATTCACACACGTTGCAGAAAGGAAGAAAGTGAGGAAAGAAGAAGTTTTAAGAGAGAGATTATGAAATCCAAGCAATATACATTTATGACACATGACCTGAAGAAACCATTGATCAGTAATTTATCCTCCTATCGTTTCTTAGGCGAGTTATTACATTTGATCTAATGCACCACTTCAGCTTGAAATCTAGAGGTGTTACTTGCGTTTGTGTCTCGCAGGTGTCGTCTATGACAAAGGGGGTTCCCTTTTCCTGGCTGGAGAGGGGTTCTCTCGGGTCTTTGATTCGCTGAAGGTCTGGTCGTGTCTTTGATTCTTGGGTAGCCAATCACGTGGCGTATCGGGGCTGGATGGAAGTCTCGTGGGCGTTGTTTGAAGTTGAAGCGCGCTGTTAGAGACTCGTTGAGTAACTTTGCGGCGAAACTTAACAGAACTCGAGACTTAACGGAAAGAAAATAAACTTTAAGTAAAAGAATGGAAAGTGAGAGAAGAGCAGATGGCCTGAATGAAATCTGTTAACCCATTTTCTTTGATGGTCTGCCACGATCGTCCGATCGTCGCCTTAGCAGATTCTGGAACCGTGCTGCGAACAGCTCTTGACTGAACAATGAACAGAAAGTGAACACACTGTCTTCGTCTGTGTTCTGAGGTTAAACTCAAATATTTGCCCATCCCCTGGATGGGTTCTGGCCAATTAGGGTTCAGGGGTGACTGTGTCTCCACCCCTCCCATAAAATTGGGTTATCTATAGTAATTTAGTTTCCTGCTCTTAAGCAGAGAGTGAATTTAGACCTAATTTCTTACTATAAGGACATGATCAATTCTATAAAGATTTCATTCAGCTCATCTGTTGGGTTATAACCATACGAACAAAAAAATATCAAACACGGTGCCTTTTCATCCACTCATTCAATAGTTACATAATTCCAGGAATTGGGAATGATATACATGCATAATAGTCACGTGTATCAGTTGTAAACAGACTTTGTAAACAGACTTGTTGTAAACAAGCTATGTCGAAGGCTATTTGAATGAAAGTCCAATAGTCAGTAATCTGATGCATTCCAATATGTAAAAATTTCTGGGAGTTTGCTTGGAGTTTTAGCTGTGTCACGTGGAGTTCATTTAACGGTCATTGAAAAGAAAGAGATCTGGTTTGTTTCTTTGTCTTGCGATCACAACAAGTCTTTTGTCCTCTTTGTCTAAGTTTTGGTCAAAAGTCCATAGGATATCAAGTAATTATAATATAGAAGCAGTAGCCCCGGGCAGAATGGAGCCTTGTGATAGATGGTCGATTTCCTGGGGTCTGGAGCTGAATTGGGGCTTTGTGGCAGGGATGTTCATTTGATCGAATCATTTGGAAGATTCATTCATCTATAAGGTCTGCGCCCATAATCGCTACACTCCCGTCACTCCTCCGTGAGCCACGAGACCGCTGCAGCACGCAGCTGGCGCCCATCCCCACTGATGAGCGCGGCCTCGTCCCACTCTCACGGTCCCTCAGTCTCGCTGCCCGCCACAACTACATTTAAACAAATACTTTACGACTTGTGTGTGCAAAATCCAGATTGACGTGTATGTGCAGCATTTTGTACAAATAGAGACATAGTTGTGAATACAAAACTTCGATTTTGTATTAATGTAGGTCACAATTTGTGCATGCAACGAGTAAGATGTGCATTTGTGGATCCGGTGATGCGCATGCATTCATTGACTCATTTGTGAGTTGATCCTATTAGATTTATTTGCATTTTGAGACTTTCATTTCGCTGGTTTGGTCTTGCAAGATCCACACACACACAGCTGTAGAAAACCTGCGGCCACTAGGTGGCAGTATCTGCCGAGGGAAGGACATCCAGCCCGCTGCCAAGCCAGGTGGAAAGCGCCGTCGTAATAGACCCTAAAACGGGCCACCCAGAGATGGAGGAGACTGCTTCAGGAGATGGCTACAGCACCACTCCTTCCCCTGGAGGAGGGCCGGGGGAAAATCTTTTGTTTTGTGCCAGCGGTACCCAAATTTTCAATAAAAGAGCAGTTTCCGATATCTCTGGGTGCCAAGAGAGCGCGTTTGGCTGTGTGCGACGCTATGTTTGGCGCGTTTTGCAGTGTGCTGTGGTATCTTCCTGCTTCGCTACTGTTCGGACGCTCTTGCTTACTGCTCTATCGCTTCTATATTTTATCTCATAATTTCAACTTCAGCAAATCAGCACAGTGCTCAAACGACAAAGCTTGACTCCAATGATAAAATTAGAAACTCTGGTGACTGGATTACTAAACAAAAAGCAGAATATTTAAACCGACCAGCCTCCCACTGCCTTCAGCTTACATTCCGGAGAAGGGAAAACGTCTCGGTAACGGATGTAACCCTCGTTCCCTGAGGAGGGAACGAAGACGTACGTTAGTGACTAACGAATGGGGGTTTCGCTTAGAAGCCTATCATCTTCGAGCACTTAGAAAACGCCCAATGGTGTGCCAATGCTATGGGCATGCGGAATTTGCATACGTAACTCCGCCTCCACTCCTAGTGGAGTGTGCCCTAACCCCAAGGGGACATGGTCGACCCCGCTGCTGGTAAGCCAAAACAATGGTGTCCACTATCCAGTGAGACAGCCTTTGCTTTGAGAGAGCTCTTCCCTTCCGCTCTCCACCATAACAGACAAAGAGCTGGTCTGAGGTCCTGAAACATTGCGTCCTGTCTACGTAAGCGCGAAGGGCGCGTACTGGACAGAGCAATGCCAAGGCTGGGTCTGCCCCCTCAATGGGCAGCGCTTGCAGGTTCACCACCTGGTCTTTGAACGGAGTGGTGGGAACCTTGGGCACATATCCAGGCCGGGGTCTCAGGATCACGTGAGAGTAGGCCGGCCCGAATTCCAGGCACGCTTCGTCAACCGAAAATGCCTGCAGGTCCCTGACCCTCTTAAAGGAGGCCAATGCAGTCAGGATCGCTTTCTTCATTGACAAATATTTAAGATCCACTGACTGCAAAGGCTCAAAGGGGGGCCTCTGCAGAGCATCTAAAACTACTGAGAGGTCCCAAGAGGATACGAGAGGAGAGCAAGGAGGATTCAGTCTCCTCGCTCCCCTCAGGAACCTGATGATCAGGTCATGCCGACTTACCTTTTTGTTCTCCAAGAGATCTTGGTGGGCAGATATTGCGGCCACATAAACTTTGAGGGTGGAGGGAGACAGCCTTCGCTCCAACCCCTCTTGGAGGAACGAGAGCACAGACCCGATCGGGCATTTCCAGGGGTCTCCTTGGCGAGAAGAGCACCAGGTGACGAAGAGGTTTCACTTCAACACATAGGCATGCCGAGTGGACTCTGCCCTAGCGGGAGTGATGGTAGCAACTACCGCAGGTGGCAGGCTACTCAAACCTACCGCGTCCCATCCAGGAGCCACACTTGTAGGTTCCACAGATCGGGACGCAGGTGCCATAGGGTGCCCTGTCTCTGAGTAAGGAGGTCTCAGAGGAATAGGCCAGGGAGGGGCTGTCGCAAGGAGTACGAGTTCGGGGAAGCAGGCCCGGCCGTGCCAATACGGGGCGACCAGAAGGATCTGCTCCTTGACCTCCCTGATCTTGCACAAAAGCTGTGCGAGTAGGCTCACTGGGGAAAACGCATATTTGCGTAGGCCCCGCGGCCAGCTGCGCGCCAGTGCATCCGTGCCGAGCGTGCCCTCGGACAGGGAATAGAACAGGCGTGCGAAGAGCGAAGAGTCGTGGGAGGCAAACAGATCTATCTGTGCGCCCCCGAACTGTTCCCAAATCAGCTGGACCGACTGGGGATGGAGTCTCCATTCTCCCGGAAGTGGCTGAAACCGTGAGCTCGTCGGCTGCACGGTTCAGGACTTCCGGAATATGGACAGCACGAAGGGACCTCAGGCGCTTCGGACGCCATAGAACGAAATGGCGGGCGAGTTGAGACAGACGGCGGGAGCGTAGACCGCCCTGGTAGTTGATGTACGCTACAATGGCCGTCATGTCTGTCCTGACTAGTACATGTTGACCCTTCAGCAACGGCCGGAAGCGGTGCAGGGCGAACCGTACCGCCAGCAACTCGAGGCAATTGACATGCAGGAGACGCTGGGGTCCTGTCCAGAAGCCCGTGGCTGCTTGTCCATTGCACATGGCACCCCAGCCCGTGGCAGAAGCATCTGTCGATACGACAACCTGCCTGGAAACTTGTTCTAAGGGCATACCGGCCCGTAGAAAACTGAGGTTCGACCACGGGATGAGAGTCTGTTGGCAGGCCCGAGTCACTTGTACCCGGAGCGTGCCAGACCGCCATGCCCATCTCGGGACTCGATCGCGAAGCCAAAACTGAAGCGGTCTCATATGAAGCAACCCGAGCGGCGCTAACGTGGCTACAGATGCCATATGCCCAGGAGCCTCTGAAAAAACTTCAGTGGGACCGCACTCTTGCTCTCGAATTAACGAAGGCAAGTCAGCAGTGACTGCGTGCTCGCAGGTAAGTAGCACGCACCTGGCGACCGAGTCGGAAACCACACTGAGAAAAGAGATCCTCTGCACGGGGCAAAGTCACTCTTCTCCCAGTCGACCTGAAGGCCCAGACGGGCTAAGTGCCAGTGCACTTGGACTCTGTGTCCGCACACCTGCTTATGAGAGTGACCCAGTATGAGCCAGTCATCGAAGTAGTTCAGGATGCAAAACCCGTGCTGCCTGAGTGGCGCAAGGGCTGCCTCGATAGACTACGTAGAGTCACGAGGGGACAGAGCTGCCCGAATGGGAGGACTGCGTACCGAATGTCCGTCCCTAGAAGCAAACCGTAGGAACGGTCCGCGTCGAGGAAGGAGACATGGAAGTAAGCGTCCTTCAGGTCGCTCGCTGCAACCAATCTACCGGACGAACGCGTCCGAGGAGGCGTTCGCTACCGACATCCTGAACGGAAGCCTGTGAAGGGATCGGTTCAGGACGGGCAGGTCCAGGATTGGCCATAACCCACCGGTTTCCTAGGGTACAATGAAGTAAGGACTGAGGAAGCCGGACTTCATTTCGGCTGGAGGGACAGGCTCGATCGCACCCTTCGCCAGTAGGGTGGCAACCTCCGCACGCATGACTGGGGCCTTCAATTGGGCCCCCGCATGGAGCACAGACTCCCCGGAAGAGGGGAGGAGCCTGCGCAAACTGAATCGCGTAGCCGAGCCTGATGGCCTTCGCGACCCAGCGGACAGCCACTGAAGCTGTAGCCAGGCTCCAGGAACTGACCAACGGGGTCGCTCAAACCACAGACGTACCCAGGGTGGGGCAGCGAGACAGTGTTACCGGCCCGGATATGGGAGGCATAGCGTCCCGGTGTGGGGGCACTGTTAATGGCTGCGTCCTGACAGAGGAGACCAGGGAAGGATGCATGTTCCACTGGGGTCTGCTCTGAGAGGAGGCTGGCGACAGAGAGGGATGAGTGCGGCGCGGCCCGGGGGGCGGCACACACTGCCATCACCGGTCTCTGGGACCTCAGAGATGGGGACACCTGTTCTTTCCAAGTGCCGCCAGCCCGGGGGCCAGCAGCAGAAAGATTTTCCCCCGGCCCTCCACCGGGGGTTAGGAGAGGCCCTGCTACCATCCCCTGGAAAGAACTGGGACCCATCTCTGGGTTGTCCGCCTCCAGCCTGGCGTTTAACCAGGCTGGGGAGCGGACTGGGCGACCACCTCCACGGCGCAGCCCGGTGAAGGCTGCTGCTGGGGCCGAGCGGGAGGAGGGAGGGCGCCCTTGGTGGCGAGCGGACTGAGGCGGCTGAGGCGGCGGCTGGGTGCAGCAGCTAGCCACCAGGACAGTACGTGTTACAGCCTCAGTCTGCTCTGGGGCGGCTGAGAACCGTTGGGCGCAGTTCTCAGCCGCGCCGCCGAAGAGGCCAGCCTGGGATATGGGTGATTTGAGGAACCTAATCGTCATCCCCAAAGGACTCTAGCCCACCTTGGGATGCGGCGATCAACATCTCAGTGCTATCTGGAGTGTGATCGAAACGAACAAGGCGTCAGAGACGGGCCGCTGTTTCAGTCCAGCACTCGCGGGAAGTGATGTGCGATAGGGGGGCGTGGCCCGAGGAACGTATCGTCAGGGTTCTTAATACCACAGCTCCGCCCTCAGGTCACCCTGGCCTCCAGCCAAAGTACCACCTCTCTCAGAGATGGTAGATTGGGGTGTGGCAAAGTGGACTCTCTCTCCTCGCAGAGATTACTGAGTCTCGACCGCGACATCGTGATGGTCACGTTCCCGCAGTGGGAACATGACACATCCACAATCACTACCCGGACGTGCTGAAGCCCAAACACGTCGAGCAGTGAATGTGCCCATAGACAGCAACGGAGATCGATCGCACGCGGAAGTGCACGGCGAACCGTCTTGAAAAAGACGTGCCACGCGCAAGCTCTTTTTGTGAGAGGAAACCTCGCAGTCGATGCTAAAGTGCCCAGGGAAACACACACCAGCCGTCTAGCAGACCACCGCGCAGATCAGCAGGCAGGAAGTATGCGATCACTGGAACGCTCCATCACACCAACACTGACTGGAAAGCTGCTCGTCTCGAAGAAGCTGACAGAGTCTCAGAAGGCTTGTGAGAAGTGAAGAGGTAGGTACTCTTGGCTCCGAAAGCAGAAACATAATGCGATATTGCCACGTACTTCCTTTTATACTCACGCGGTGAGGCGGAGTTACGTATGCAAATTCTGCATGCCCATGGCATTGGCACGCCATTTGGCGTTTTCTAAGTACTCGAAGATGATAGGCTTCTAAGCGAAACCCCCATTCGTTAGTCACTAACGTACGTCGTAGTGACTGAACGAAAGGGAACACAGCTGCCTACATTCAAAAGGATAGGAAAATGCCTCTTCTAGAATATACTTGCTGCACAAACTGCCACAGACTTTTACAAAGGATTAATGTTCTTGAAACAAAGTTATTTGCGGAATCATCCAACCAGACGAATCACACAGCAGAGCTTCATCATGAATGCCGTCTGCACACTGCCGGTGAGTCCCATAAATGTAGTGCTACTCAACAGGTAGAGAAACAAGTAACTGATCAACACACTAATCGATGGCACAAACAGGGAGCAAGACCCAAAGGATTGTCACAAACATCACATATTGCCGCAGTAGCATGCTCTACCCCAGACACAAGGATTGCAAACACTAGATTCCTACCACCAAATATACATCTTTAAAACAGATTTGAAGTATTAATGAATGTGGGTGTGGAATCCCCCAAACGTGATGAATGTGACCGAACACAGATCGAATCAGCCCGTAGCTAACACTGATGCTAACAGGCGCTCAAGGTGAAGCTGACATCGTCCCTCAGCTCAGAGCGCAGCCGAGCCCAGGACTCTGATAGTGGGGGACTACACAGTCAGAAATATTAGCGGCAGGGATACAACTACATGCTGCCTTCCACAAGCAACAGTTTCTGATGTAAACAGGGAACTTAAGAACATTCTGATGAAACATAAGACTGCAAATCGACTTATCATTCATGTGGGGAAGAACGATATTTAGAGAGAGCAGTCAGAACTCCTAAAGAGGGATTTCAATTAACTTTTTGAAACACTTAGAAAACTGAAAGTTCAGCCGTTCATCAATGGACCACTTCCAGCAAGAGGAACAAATAGGTTCTCACGGCTACTTGGGCTTAATACATGGCTGCAAAAAACCTGCAACATGAAGGGAGTGAATTGGGTGGAGGTGAAAGGGGTGAAGGTTTAGCTGCTCTATTTAAAGATGTCTATCAATGTAAGCAAGTATCATTTGGTGACTATTTATCTAGAATATCTAGAATATCTGGGCATTGTGCTAAAAGGTGCTCCATGCATCCTGCTTATCATTATTTATAGGCCTCCAAAATATTATCCGGCCTTTATTGATGACTTGACAGAGCTGTTATCAGCAATCTCATCTGAGTATGAATGTTTTGCTATTGCTGGGGATTTTAACATTCACATTGACAATGCTGAATCCAGTACAACAAAAAAAGTGTTAAGTGTTCTTAACACTTTTGATTTGACACAACATGTACACAGCCCTACACATGATCATGGATACACTCTAGATTTACTTATCAGTAAGGGGCTAAACATTTCATCGATAGTTATTAAGGATGTGGCACTGTCTGATCATTTCTGTATTTTCTTTGATATATCAATCTCTCCTGCCATTGAAACTAGATCTGTCTCTGTCAAAAAGAGATGCTTAAATGAGAACACTAGTGTGCTGTTTATGAAGGCTATATCTCTAACACCAAGCAGACTCTGTTGATTTTCTCGTTGACTCTTTTAACTCAAAAGTTAAGAGTGTAATTGATGATATTGCTCCTGTGAAAGTCAGAAAAAAGAGTGGCAAACAAAAAGCACCTTGGAGAAACTCAACAGCAGTGCAATTAATGAAAAGACAATGCAGGAAATCTGAATGCATGTGGCGAAAGACAAAACTTGTAGTCCATTATAACATCTATAAAGACAGTCTTCGTGCTTTCAATGTGGAACTAGGTAAAGCTAGACAGACCTTCTTCTCAAATATTATAAACAGAAACATAAACAACACGCACACTCTTTTTGCTACTGTAGAGAGACTAACAAACCCCCCAAGTCACATTCCCAATGAAATGCTCTCAGACAGCAAATGCAGTGAGTTTGCTTCCTTCTTCTCAGAGAAAATCAATAATTTAAGAAATGCAATCAGCACATCCTTTAGTTGCTCTGGGGTGAGTCAGATCATACCACATCCTCAGAAAGTTACTATGACTGATTTTGAAGCAATTGATGGTAAAATTTTAGAAGAAACGGTACAGCATCTTAAAACATCAACCTGCGCCTTGGACACACTCCCCACTTCTTTTTTCAAAAGTGTGTTTAACTGTTTAGAACAGATCTCCAAGAAGTGGTAAACACCTCACTTCTTTCTGGGACTTTTCCAAACTCCCTTAAAAACCGCAGTAGTTAAGAATCTCCTGAAAAATATAAACCTGGATAACACCATATTAAGCAACTACAGACCAATCTCAAATCTTCCTTTCATAGGCAAGATCATTGAAAAAGTTGTTTTCAATCAGCTGAACAAATTCTTGAGCTCAAACGGATACTTTGACAATTTTCAATCCGGTTACCGACCGCATCACAGCACAGAGACAGCGCTCATAAAGATAATAAATTATATTCGCCTCAATACAGATACAGGCAAAACATCAATTCTGGTACTACTCGACCTCAGTGCTGCATTCGACACTGTTGACCACAAAATACTTCTTGACAGGCTAGAAAATTGGGTTGGGCTTTCTGGAATGGTCCTCAAATGGTTCAGGTCATACTTAGAAGGGAGAGGTTATTATGTGAGTATAGGTGACCATAAGTCTGAGTGAACACCCATGACATGCGGAGTCCCACAAGGGTCAATTTTTGCACCACTCCTATTCATTTTTACATTTACATTTATGCATTTAGCAGACGCTTTTATCCAAAGCGACTTTGGAGAACATGAAGCGATAGGTCATGAAGAGTTGAGAAGCGCAATAAGAGCCTGAAATCCTGAGACCGTGTACATTGCTCAGTGTAGCACAGGCTAGGGGAGGGAAGAAGAAAGAGAAAGAAGAAAGAGGATTTTTTTTTTTTTTTTACTTTTTTTTATGAGGCTCACAGAAGAGCTGAGTTTTAAGTTGACTTTTGAATGATGTCAATGATTCTGCGTTATGGATGGTGTTGGGAAGATCGTTCCACCAGCTGGGAACGTTGAATGAAAATGTTCTGGAAAGGGATTTTTTCCCCCTCTGTGATGGTACCACAAGCCGTCGTTCCTTTGCTGAGCGAAGGCTTCTGGTTGGGGTGTGGATTTGTAGAATGGGGTCAAAGTAAGTCGGAGCTGAGCGTGTGGTGGCTCTGTATGCAAGGGTCAGCGCCTTAAACTTGATGCGAGCAGCGAGTGGTAGCCAGTGCAGGGAGATGAAGAGAGGTGTGACGTGGGTCCTTTTGGGCTCGTTGAAGACAAGATGTGCTGCTGCATTCTGGATCATTCGAAGTGATTGGATCGCACAAGAGGGGAGTCCAACCAGAAGCGCATTGCAGTAGTCAAGTCTAGAAATAACCAGGGCCTGGACAAGAAGCTGTGTTACGTGCTCTGTTAGGAACGGTCTAATCTTCCTGATGTTGTGGAGTGCAAACCGGCATGAGCGAGCTGTCTTAGAAATGTGTTCTCTGAAGGACAGCTGGTCATCAAATGTTACACCAAGATTTCTGACTGACTTTGATGGGGAAATCAAGGATGTACCTAACTGGATGGTGAAGTCATGTTGTATGGTGGGACTGGCGGGGAAGATGAGAAACTCAGTCTTTGCCAGGTTAAGCTGCAGGTGATGTTTTCTCATCAATGCAGAGATGTCAGCCAGACAGCTGGAGATTCGTGCAGCTACTGTGGGGTCGTCTGGGTGAAATGAAAGGTAGAGCTGAGTGTCATCAGCATAGCAGTGGTATGAGAAGCCATGTGCCTGAATGATGGGTCCCAATGAAGTAGTGTAGATGGAGAAGAGGAGAGGACCAAGCACCGAGCCCTGGGGAACCCCAGTGGTCAGTGGATGTGCTTGGGATTCCTCACCTCTCCAGGCAACCTTGAAAGACCTACCTGTGAGATAGGACTCAAACCAAAGGAGCGGAGACCCTGTGATGCCCAGCGATGAGAGGGTGGACTGAAGAATCTGATGATTGACTGTGTCAATCTTAGCTATCCGCAGGGCTTCAGTGACCGACAGTAGTGCAGTCTCTGTGGAGTGGCCCCTTTTGAAACCTGATTGGTTGATGTCCAGCTGATTATTCTGTGATAGGAAGGATGAAACCTGGTTGAAAACTACTCGTTCAATAGTTTTTGCTATGAATGGTAGTTGTTACGAACCCTTTTGTTAAAAGTGGCTACGTAAGGGTTTCGCAACATAAAGAAGGACACGTGAAACATGAGTACACTGCATTAACATTTATTATACTCACGAACATATAGAAACTCACGAAACACGTATCACAGACACAGAAACATACTTCACTTCAGATAATATAAAGATAACAAATATTAACAAGACGAACAGCAAAGTAGTTTAACTAAATCAAAAGAAAACGAAAAGCTTGTTTGCTGGTTCTCCTCTCTCCTGCCATGCTCCGCTTCAGTGCCTTTATTATAGTGGATCCAAAACGACTCCAATGAGGTGCAGGTGTATAATGACACACAGGTGCGGACCTAATAAGGAGCTCAGACACAGAGAAAAAAAAACAGAGTCATGACGTCATTACAAGGAGAAGAAAACACAAGACACAAACCGTAACACTCCCCCACTTAAAGAAAGAACCAGTCCTCTTTAGACAGGTTCTGGATGGAGCGAACAGTAAAAGCAACCAAGAACATAGTTACAATAATACAAACTTATACACCTACATATATGAAATTATACATTTACCCTAGCCCCGAGAAAGGGCATCTGCCATGATGTTATCAGTTCCCTTCTTGTGGTGGATCTCCAGATTATAACATTGGGCCATTAGCGCCCAGCGCATCAAACGTTGGTTATGATTGTACATTTTATTTAAAAAAACCAACGGATTATGGTCCGTGTAGACGATGACAGGAGTAGAGCTGTAGCCAACGTATACCTCGAAATGCTGCAAAGCAAGCAACATAGCTAGAGTCTCTTTTTCGATAGTAGAATAGTTCAGCTGGTGACGGTTGAATTTAGCTGAAAAATAAGATACTGGATGGGAGATTCCATCAGCACCTCTCTGAAGGAGAACGGCTCCTACTCCGGTCGCGCTGGCGTCTACCTCAAGCTTGAACGGACAAGCTAGGTCAGGAGCAGACAACACCGGAGCACTGCAACGGAGGGACTTCGCACACTCAAAGGCACTTTGACATTCATTAGTCCAATTAAAAACAATTTTAGAGCTGCACATCTTCGTTAAGGGAGCGACTACAGTAGAAAAATTTCTACAAAAACACCTATAATAGCCAGCCATACCTAAAAATCGTCGCAACTCTCTCCTCGTAGTGGGCACAGGATATGCAAGAATAGCGGTCACTTTTGCGTCGACCGGACGTACTTGACCGTTTCCAACCTGTTTCCCCAAGTAGGTAACGGAGGCTTTCGCAAAATCACATTTAGTCAAATTTAAAGTCAAAGAGGCGGCTGTTAATCGGCCAAAAACATTGTGCAAGATAGAGATGTGCTCAGTCCACGAAGAAGAATAAATAACAACATCATCAAGATAAATATTACAGTTTGGAACATCACCCAAAACCAGAGGTGGACAGTAACGAAGTACATTTACTTAAGTACTGTACTTAAGTACACTTTTTGAGTATCTGTACTTTACTGAAGTATTATTTTTTAGGGAAACTTTTACTTTAACTTCACTACATTTGAAAGCCAAATATCGTACTTTTTACTCCACTACATTTCTATCAAGGTCATCGAAGTCGAAAGTCGTTTCTGTAGCAGCTTTGCAAGTCAGTGGATGCTTTTTTTCTTCTATAAAAGTTTTTTTTTTTTTTTTTTTTGCAGACAGCCTATCAGTAATCACTTTTGTAGGGTCATATGAAGTTTCCCAACATTTTTTGAATACTGATCAGTTTATAGCAAAATGGAAGAAGACGGTTCCTCGGGGCACAGTGTGTGCACCCATGGGTATACTTAAAAAGTAAGTTTCCGTTTTCTGAAAAGATTAAAGGTTAGTTTTGTTGGCATACACTTGATGAATGTCTCATAAAATGTAAAAAAAAAAAGTTTGTCTGGGAGAAAGAGAAGCATAGACATATAGATGAATCTGAAAAAGAATGATGTAAGTTCAGTTCAGTCTGGTTTTTTGTGCCTCTCAGATGCCAGAGCACGAGTACTGAAAAGAGCTTTCTTTTGCGTTTTTTTCGCACTTAGACCAATACACACAAAAATTTCATTTTGGAAAGTATTCACGTAAACAGAGTTGATTATGTCTTAAGTGAACGTAAACAGTTGGGGGAATATCGAATGTGTATCAGTGTATAGGATTTGTGCATTCTGCCTTCAAGTGACAGCAGCTTTGTAAAAAAGCTTTGTAACTTTTAAGTATTTAAATTAGTTCAAGGTGGTCATATGCTAGCATGTCGGATGGAGCATCACTGACTGGCTTAAACCACCATGATGGCTATAGCGTGCATTCATACAACAATGCAACAATAATAAAAAAATGCATTGACATAAAAAAGGAAATGTACTTTTGATACTTAAGTACATTTAAAAGCAAGTACTTCTGTACTTTTACTTAAGTAAAAATATTTTTTTACAACTTTCACTTGTAACAGAGTAATATTTGACCAGTAGTACTTTTACTTTCACTCGAGTAATGGAGTTGTGTACTTTGTCCACCTCTGCCCAAAACTGTAGACATCAACCTTTGAAAGGTAGCGGGCGCGTTTCGAAGCCCGAACGCCATACGCGTATACTGAAGAAAAGAATCGGGAGTCACAAATGCGGAGATCTTAGAAGCACGTTCAGTTAATGGCACCTGCCAATAGCCTTTCAAAAGATCTAATTTCGTAATGTACCGGGCAGTGCCAAGGTTGTCAATACAATCCTCTATTCGAGGCAACGGAAATGCATCCGGCACAGTGACAGAATTCACCTTGCGAAAATCAGTACAGAAACGGAATGAACCATCAGCTTTGGGTACTAAAATGCACGGTGAACTCCACGGGCTATTACTCTTTTTGGCGAAACCATTTGTAACCAGATAGTTCACTTCACATTTCATGATCTCCCGTTTACCTACTGGTGAACGATACGCATGCTGTTTTATGGGGAGTGCGTTACCTACCTCAATGTCATGTTCAATGACAGAGGTACCAGTCGGAACATCACCGAACAAGTTAGGATACTCTTCTATTAAGTCAATCACATCCTGACGCTGGTCGCTAGATAAATAAGACAAATGAGATGATAAAACTTTTAAAATCTCTGAATTATTTAGAGGACCACCACTGAACATTTCCGTTGACATTTTCAACCCATCATCTACATCTTCAGCACCCCTGGTACTGGACAGCAAAGATACTCGTTCCACATTTAACACCGGCTGTACCTGACTCTGGGACAAATCAGTCCCCTCATCAGTTTTCCCAGTTCGAGCTACATATCGTTTCAGCATATTTACATGACACAAACGTGTCTTCCGTCGTCGTTCTGGGGTGAGGACTATATAATCAGTGTCACTCAGCTTACTCTTAATTACATAAGGACCTGCAAATCGCGCAGCCAGCGCAGAACCAGGTAAAGGAAGCAACACTAGTACTTGTTCTCCAGGTGTGAAATTACGCACAACCGCGATCTTGTCGAAATGACACTTCATTTTCTTCTGCGAAAGAGCAAGAGCTTCTTTCGCTGCAGCACAAGCATTTCGCAATCGTTCACGGGTACGAGAAACGAAATCAAGCACATTATGTTTCTCAGTCACACCAGTGGAGAAAAATTCATCTTTCAGTACTTTTAAAGGACCCCGTACATTATGTCCAAAAACCAACTCCGACGGACTAAAACCAAGTGACTCTTGTCGCGCTTCACGCAGTGCAAATAAAACCAAAGGGACTCCCTCATCCCACTCATTCCCTGCCTCCAGGCAATATTTTCGCAAACTGGACTTCAATGTCTGATGCCATCTCTCCAGTGCGCCCTGCGATTCAGGATGGTAGGCACTGGATGTGACATGTGACACGCTCAACCCTTTCAACACATTTTGGAACATTTTTGACAAGAAATTAGTTCCTTGATCGGTTTGCACAGTTCTCGGCAATCCGAATGTCGTGAAAAATTTTATTAGAGCCTTAGTGACGCTTTTGGCAGTTATATTTCGTAACGGAATTGCTTCTGGAAACCGTGTGACAGCACACATAATTGTCAAAATGTACTGAGAACCGGATTTAGTTCGCGGCAGCGGACCGACGCAATCTACCAAGACGCGTTCAAACGGTTCACCTACAGCCGGAATAGGACGAAGTGGAGCAGCTGGCACAATCTGATTGGGCTTTCCTACTACTTGGCAGACATGACAAGACTTACAATATCGAGACACATCAGCTTTCAACCCAGGCCAAAAGAAATGCTGGAGCACCCGATGGTAAGTCTTATTTATACCAAGGTGTCCAGACCAAGGATGATCATGTGCCAAGCTTAAAATATGCTGTCGAAATTTCGAGGGTACCACAATCTGATGGACCACATTCCAATCATCCGAATTCTCATCATTCGATACTCGAGCATTCCAGCTACGCATTAACACAGTGTTGTTCCAATAGAACTGATGATTAAACGCAGGTGACTTTGTGTCAGCACTTAAACAACATTTCTCTAACGTATGATCACTTTTCTGTGCTGCAGTAAGAACGTCGCACGAAACAGGCAAAAATACGTCAGGATCGGGACGAACAGATTTCTGGATCGAATTAACATCCACATGCTCTGCCACAGCATTTTTCTCAAAAATCTCTGCAAAAATAGACTCACCTAAATTTACTTCATTCTCCTTACCGAGATCTTTCACCTGAGCGCGCGTCGTAACTGCACTAAAAGCAAAAACATTTGGGAAATGTTGTGTGAGCGCATCGGATTGTTGATCAGTAACTGGGATTTTGGTAACATGCACAACTGGCATCACTTTTCCTCCAGCCAGATCATTTCCCATAATAAAGTCGATACCTTTCACAGGTAGGGAAGAACGAGCTGCTACATTAAAACATCCAGAAACTAATTCAGACGTCACCCAGACGCGATGAAGAGGGACAGTGATGAAGCCCATTTCTATACCCTGCACAATAGTGCTAGTATCACATTCAGAGCTTGCACAAAAAGGCAAAGTGTCAGACAATATAAAAGAGATCCTCCCGTATCACGCAAGATCTTCACAGCTTTCTGATCCTTAACACAACCAGTCAATGATACATAACCGTCAAACACGAAAGGCTGAAAACACTCATCAGGAACTACTGACATCATGGTCTGTGGAGACACACTTTTGACTAAAACTGAACCGCGAGGTTGAGCTGAAAAATCCTGACGTTCATGCTTTCGTTTTAAAATTCGACACTCAGCAATAATATGTCCGACCTTGTGACAATAGCCACACTCTTTACGCATATTCGGGCTAGATGGACTAGGCCTGTCTTTAAAGTTAGAAGAATTAACTTCATTCTCTCTTTGTGAAGTGTATCCTAAATCACTCGCACGCTTTACAAACACAGGTTTATGAATGAGTGCATACTCGTCTGCTAAGACAGCTGCTTGCTGCACAGTAGTAACCTTTTGTTCGTTTACATATAAAGCAGTACGCTCAGGAACGCAATTCTTAAACTCTTCAATGAGCAAAAGTTCACACAAAGATTGATAATCCGCGACTTTACACGCCTTTATCCATCGATCAAAAAGTATACCCTTCTCACGGGCAAATTCGACATACGTCTGCGAAGCGGATTTTTTCATTGAGCGAAAACGTTGTCGGTAATGTTGAGGTACTAACTCATAGGCACGGAGAATTGCATTTTTTACGGTCTCATATTGAACACTTTCCTCCAACGGAAGAGAGGCACAAACTTCTTGCGCTTTCCCTGTTAACTTACATTGTAACATTAATGACCAGACCTCTGTTGGCCACTTCAAAGCAGATGCTATTCTTTCAAATGCCTGAAAATAAGCTTCAACCTCTTTCTCCCGAAAAGGTGGAACAATTACAACATTTCTCGCTACATTAAACGAAGTCGAATGATCAAAAGAATCCGTTAACACAGGTAAAGAGCTAACTATCGCAGGAATATTTGGCACTAATGCAACAGCTTCAACCTCAGAACTAGGTCTATTTTCGCAAGCAATTTTAGATCTTTCTGCGTCATCTCGACCAGACTCTAACTCTAACTTGCGCATTTTAATTTTCATCTCCGCATCAATACGGTGCATTTCAAGCTGATGCTGCAACTCATCCTTCCGTGCTTGAGCTCGGTCTTGCGCCTCAAGCTGTAAACGAGCTAATCGTACTTTTAAACGCAAATCTCCCTGATGTACAGGCGATTCATCGGTAGAGAGGGATAAAGGCTCAAATTTAGGCAAAGAAAGAGGTGGTAATCCTACCTTCGCCCCTTCACCGGGACCCGGCGTAACTGGATTGCCTACGAGAGAACGCAGTGAGGTCGAAGAATGCAGTGGGAGTTGCTCCTCATCCAGAACAGCTGCAACTGCTTCTGCGGATTCAGGAACATCCTCCACTAAAGATAACACCCCAACATTAATTAACCCAGTTAACAAACAAGCTTTCAAGTCTTTCTTAAGCAATGTTTTAGAAACAGGTATTTCAAAGTGTCGAGCAATAAGGAACAAATCGTCCTTTCTACATGTTTCCAACACTGCAATACTAGGTTGATTTACAAACTCATTTAAATCAAACGTCGCCATAATAAATTGATGAGCAAAAAACAAACATAATAAATTAGTAGGCTACGAACGACTCCGGACCTAAACCTACCTAACCGAGACCTAACTAAGACCTCTCTAGTCTTCAGAGGGTACCAGTTAAGAGGCAAGCCTCTCCCCCGGAATACCTCCAAAAACAACAAACTAAAACAATAAAGAAAACAATAAATAGCAAACCGTAGTGAGAACCGGCGCTAAGCACGGCCCCCCTGGTTTACTCTAACTACCCGGAGATCGCGCCCAGCACCACTAACTTTATCTGCTCATCAAACATAATTACCGTAAACTGATATCTCGACGAGCCCCCAATTTATGTTACGAACCCTTTTGTTAAAAGTGGCTACGTAAGGGTTTCGCAACATAAAGAAGGACAAGTGAAACATGAGTACACTGCATTAACATTTATTATACTCACGAACATATAGAAACTCACGAAACACGTATCACAGACACAGAAACATACTTCACTTCAGATAATATAAAGATAACAAATATTAACAAGACGAACAGCAAAGTAGTTTAACTAAATCAAAAGAAAACGAAAAGCTTGTTTGCTGGTTCTCCTCTCTCCTGCCATGCTCCGCTTCAGTGCCTTTATTATAGTGGATCCAAAACGACTCCAATGAGGTGCAGGTGTATAATGACACACAGGTGCGGACCTAATAAGGAGCTCAGACACAGAGAAAAAAAAACAGAGTCATGACGTCATTACAAGGAGAAGAAAACACAAGACACAAACCGTAACAGTAGTAGAGAAACAGGTCTGTAATTTTCTATGAGTGATGAGTTTAGCGTGGGTTTCTTAAGCAGTGGAGTTACCCGAGCCTGCTTGAATGTGGTAGGGAAGATGCCGGTGCTGAGAGATGTTTTGATGATGTGAGTGAGTGCTGGTAGGATTGTAGGAGAGATGGCTTGAAGGAGGTGTGAGGGAATGGGATAAAGAGGACAGGTGGTAGGATGGCTAGAGAGGAGAAGTTTAGATACTTCAGTCTCAGTGAGTGTAGAAAATGAGAAGAGAGGATGTTTGGTTGTGGATGTGGCTGAACTGAAGTCCACAGTGCGTGTGGGTGAGAACTGACTGCTAATGGTTGTTGTTTTATTTGTGAAGAATTGTGCAAAATCGTCTGGAGATAGGGAGGTGGTGGGGGAGGGCAGAGGAGAGAGTTAAATGTTCTGAACAGTGTGCGTAAGTTTGAGGTGCTGTTGATCTTATTTTCGAAATAAGAATATTTATCTGCATGTACTTCATCCGAGAAGGATGAGAGCAGGGACTGATACTTACCCAGATCGGATGGGTGGTTAGATTTATGCCATGTTCTCTGTGCTGCCCTGAGTATCGTCCGGTGTTCACGGATAACATCAGATAACCAAGGGTTAGAGGGAGTGGCTCGTGCTGGCTTGGAAGAAAGAGGGCAAATACTGTCTAGGCAAGAAGTTAAAGTGGAGCATAAAGTGTCGGTTGCAGTGTTGACATCCATAGAGGATAATTGTGAGGATGAGGGGAGTGAGGATGAGACAGCAGAGGAGAGATGTGAAGGAGAAAGTGAACGCAGATTTTGCCTGAAGGTAACAGGTGGAGGAACTGGTGGTACATGAGTACGTGAGTTGAAGGTTGAATGTGATGAAGAAATTATCTGAGATGTGTAGGGGTTTGACCAAAATATTGTCTGTAGAGCAGTTGCGTGTGTAAATGAGGTCTAGGTGGTTACCAGATTTGTGGGTATGTGAAGTGATGAGGCGATTGAGATCGAATGATGCAATGAGGGAGTGGAAATCTGAAGCATAAGATTTGTCCAGATGAATGTTGAAGTCGCCAAGGACTATGAGTGGGCAGCCATCCTCTGGAAATGAGGACAGCAGAACGTCTAGCTCATGAACAAAGGTGGTCAATGGACCAGGGTGGCGGTAAATGACTACAATATGGAGTTTAATGGGAGTAGTAAGCGTAATAGCGTGGTATTCAAATGTGTTGTTATTGCAAAGAGATGTGTGAGTAGAGTATTTCCAGTTGTTATGAATGAGAAGACCAGTGCCACCACCCCTCCCAGTCTGGCGTGGGGTGTGGGAGAAAGAGAAGTTATTAGAAAGAGCAGCGGGTGTTGCTGAGTCTTCTGGGCGGACCCAGGTCTCAGTCAAGGCCAAGATTTTGAGAGCAGATTGAGTGGCAAAGGCTGGAATGAAGTCAGCTTTATTGACCGCTGACTGACAATTCCATAGGCCCAGAGAAAAAGAGGGAGGAGTATTAGCGGAGAAAGGAACAGGACGTAGATTAGCAAGGTTACGGTGTCGTGTAGGTCTGCGTGTAGTAGTGGGGTGTGGTTGAGAGATAACAGGAATGGACTGTACACACATGGTTAGAGAGAAAAGGAAGGTGAAAGAGGAGAAGAGAAGGAGATAACTCGAAGCCTTACCGGAGTCCTTGCCTCGGAGGAGTCGCGCAGAGGAAGAGTCGAATACAGATGTCTTTACCCGCGTCGGTCTTCACACGCGGAGGCTGAAAACGCGCTTCCGCGCCAGCTATGGAATGCTCGTTAAATATTCAACCTGTATATGCTGCCACTCAGCCAAATAATGAAAAATAACCAAATGGCTTACCACATCTATGCTGACGACACCCAGATCTACTTAGCCCTATCACCTAATGACTACAGCCCCATTGACTCTCTATGTAAATGCATTGATGAAGTTAACAGTTGGATGTGCCAAAACTTTCTTCAGTTAAACAAAGACAAAACTGAAATCACTACATTTGGAAACAAAGATGAAATTCTCAAGGTGAACGCATATCTTGCGGCTAAAGGTCTAATAACAAAAAATCAAGTCAGGAATCTTGGTGTGATTTTGGAGTCAGACCTGAGTTTCAGTAGTCATGTCAAAGCAATAACTAAATCAGCCTACTATCATCTCAAAAATATTGCAAGAATTAGATGTTTTGTTTCCAGGCAAGACTTAGAGAAACTCGTTCATGCTTTTATCACCAGTAGGGTGGACTATTGTAATTGTCTTCGCACTGCCCTTCTCAAAAAGACCATTAGACAGCTGCAGCTCATAAAGAATACTGCTGCCAGGATTCTGAGCAGAACCAGAAAATATGACCATATCACACCAGTCCTCAGGTCTTTTAGGATCGATTGTAAAGTACTATTACTTGTATATAAATCACTCAATGACCTAGGACCTAAATACATTGCAGATATGCTGATTAAGTACATACCCAACAGATCACTCAGATCATCAGGATCAAGTCAATTAGAAATACCAAGGGTTCACGCAAAGCAAGGAGAATCTGCGTTTAGCTATTATGCCAGCCGTAGCTGGAACCAGCTTCCTGAACAGATCAGATGTGAAACACATTTAATTATGTGTTTCAATTTAACCCTGTTTTATTTTTATTTTTAATTATAATTTTTATTTTGTATTATTATTTTTAATTTTGTTCTTTATTTATTTATTTTTTATTTTAATTCCTAGTATAACTGTTATACTATATATATTTTTATTTTATTCACTTACAAATATTTTAACTTCTTTTCTGTGTAAAGCACTTTGAATTGCCACTGTGTATGAAATGTGCTATACAAATAAACTTGCCTTGCCTTGCCTTGCCTTGCCTTACCATGCCTTGTCACCCTCAGATGCCTATCCGTTCGCCAGCAGGGGGCGTTGGCTGTCAGGACGCACACAATGTGCCTCCTCACACTCGCCCGCCCCCCCAGCGGAAGCAAGTTTGTGTTCCTCACACTCAGACCCCTCCTCGGACCACTTCCATGTCGTGCTGCTGCGCTGCCCCGCTGCGGGTACGTCTGTGGTGTCGTTGATCCCACTTGCACGGTCTCTGGGGGCCTGGCTAGCACTCCCCAGCCCATCTCGCTGGCTCATCCATACCATCAGACTCGGCTGTGCGATTCAAATCGCCCAGCATCCCCCCAAGTTCAGGGGCGTTCACTTCCATCACTTCTGCCAGAACCCCCTCTACGAGACGGCTGTATGCGCTGAAGTGGAACCTGTTCGTCGATTGGTGCTCTTCTCGCCGAGAAAACGCATCTTCAGGTGCATCCGTCCCCAAGATTGGTTTGCAGCGATCGACCTGAAGGATGCGTACTTTCATGTCTCGATTCTCCCTTGACACAGACCGTTTCTGCGCTTTGCATTCGACGGACATGCATGTCAGTACGAAGTTCTGCCCTTCGGGCTGTCCCTGTCGCCCCGTGTCTTCACGAAAGTTGCGGAGGCGGCCATTGCTCCCATGAGAGAGCGTGGTGTTCGCCTTCTCAACTATCTCGACGACTGGATAATACTTGCCTAGTCGCGGGATCAGTTGTGCGAACACAGGGACATGGTGCTTCGGCACCTCAGCCAGTTGGGTCTTTGGGTCAACTGGGAGAAGAGCAAACTCTGTCCCGCACAGAGGATCTCTTTTCTTGGATGGAGATCGACTCAGTCACCATAACAACGCGCCTCACTGAGGAGTGCGTCCAGTCAGTGTTGAACTGCTTGAATTATTTCAAACGCAGCATAGCAGTACCACTGAAACATTTTCAGAGGCTCCTGGGGCATATGGCAGCAGCCACAGTAACGCTGCTGGGGCTGCTCCATATGAGACCACTTCAACCCTGGCTACACAACCGAGTCCCGAGATGGGCGTGGCACAGCGGGTCCTCCGTGTCCAAGAGACGCCGAGATGCCGCCAAACCTTCAGCCCGTGGTCGGACCCTTCATTTCTACGGGCAGGAGTGCCTCTAGAACAAGTGTCTAGGCATTCTGTTGTCTCCACAGATGCCTCATCCACCGGCTGGGGTGCCATGTACAACGGGCTTGCGGTTTCGCGTCTGTGGACGGGGCCCCAACTGCAATGGCATATCAATTGCCTGGAGTTGCTGGCAGTTCGTCTTGCTCTCAGCCGCTTCAAAACGCCTCTCAAAGACAAGCACATTCTGGTCCGGACGGACAGTACTGCGGCCGTTGCGTACATCAAAAAAACAGGGTGGTCTACGCTCCCGCCGCATGTCCCAACTCGCCCGCGATCTCCTCCTGTGGAGTCAGAAGCATCTGAGGTTCCTTCGTGCATTCACATTCCGGGACCGCTCAATCGTGCAGCCGACGAGCTGTCACGGTTACCGGTGCTCCCCGGAGAGTGGAGACTCCACCCCCAGGTGGTCCAGCTGATCTGGAGTCGCTTTAGGGCCGCACAGATCGATCTGTTTGCCGCCCCTGACACGACCCACTGCCAGTTGTTTTATTCCCTGACCGAGGGAACCCTCGGCACAGATGCCCTGGCACACAGCTGGCACCGGGGTCTACGCAAATATGCGTTTCCCCCAGTGAGCCTTCTCGCACAGACACTGTGCAAGGTCAGGGAGGATGAGGAGCAGCTCCTCTTGGTAGCTCCGTATTGGCCCAACAGGACTTGGTTCCCAGAACTAGTGCTCCTCGCGACAGCACTTCCTTGGCCCATTCCTCTGAGGAAGGACCTCCTAACTCAGAGACGGGGCACCCTGTGGCACCCGCGTCCGGACCCCTGGAAACTCCATGTCTGGTTCCTGGACGGGAGCGGCGTCCCTCCGGGAGACGTATGTCCCGTCGCCACAGTTGCTGTACCATCACTGCATGGCCGAGTCACTAGATCGGCTCCTCAGTGAAAAACAATAGTGCGCTGCTCTCGCTTCCTGTTTATACCCGCGGTGCGGGGCGGAGCGCGGGATGCAAATCTTGCACGCCAATGGCCCATTGGCCTGTTCTCTATATCTCGAAGCTGATAGGGGCTCCCTGAAGTGATCCCAATTCGTCGGTGACGTCCGACGTACGTCTCCGTTCCCTCCTTCAGGGAACGAGGGTTACCATACGTAACCGAGACGTTACCATACGTAACCGAGACGTTAATAAAAATACAGCTGTTCATGGTTTGTTCATGTTAGTTCACAGTGCATTAACTAATGCTAACAAATTTTGTATAAAGTATTAGTAAATGTTGAAATTAACATTAACAAAGATAAATTAATTCTTTATAAGTGCAGTTCATTATTAGTTCATGTTAACTAATGTAGTTAACTAATGTTAACTAATTAACCTTATTGTAAACTGTTACCATCTTACACAGCTTGCAACCTTTCTTTAGCTTATTTGTGAGAGGAGAAAATCTAATAGAATTACAGAACTAAATGTATCTCACATTTTCACAGTCTGAATGCTGCATTTGCTTTTATGAGCAGCTGTGCCTGTATTATATAACTAGCTTCTATTACTGACAGTAATGCTGCTGCAGTCCTGTATTAACTGTCAGATCTCATCACTTTGCAGAGAAAAGGTCAAAGACACTGGAGCAAAGAGCACTGGAGTCTCCGTCTGGTTTAGTGGACTTGTTCATATCAGAGTTAGGGCTCCCTGTGGTGCAGCTTAGCCTGGTGAAAATGTGTTTACAAGTCCCAGTAAAGTCGCCGCTTACT
Organism: Romanogobio albipinnatus; assembly: GCA_023566225.1. Lineage (NCBI taxonomy): Eukaryota > Metazoa > Chordata > Actinopteri > Cypriniformes > Gobionidae > Romanogobio > Romanogobio albipinnatus. The sequence continues at coordinate 19,479,150 of CM042256.1, read as the reverse complement.
GACTGGAAGCACACCTGCCGCTTTAGAGATGGCCTTTACACATGTAGAGCTGTCAAGCCTCGAGGCCAGTCAGAAAGAGAGTGGACTGGAACAAGGTGGGCAGGTGTCATTTCTGCTGACTGCTCTAAAGGGAAAATGAGCGCACAGTCACACATGAGCACACAAGGACATGCACACACATCTGGAGCTGGTCTGTAATACCTGAAGAAAGCTGTCTGCTAGAATTCCTATTCATCTCAATAGCAGTTGGCTCTGACTCACGCAATTATGTGAATTGAGAGCTGCTATCTTTATTCATGCATGGGCAAGTTTTGGCCACAATTGCATTCGAGCTAATCATTACAAGTTGTAAATTACATGTGACCAATCATTCTGAAACTAGAGGAAAATGACATCATGACAAAGCCGATTGGAAGAAGAAATTATTGTTATGAACAATTATTTTTTAGCGATTCAATGCAGCATAACCCGTGTAGTCACAAATCTTTTGAATCATTCAAACAGTTCAATAACCTTACTATATTATTTGATGGCAGTTTATAACCAAAGTGTTCAGGAGTTTATCGTTTAATATAATATATAACAATTATATTCATTGTTATAATAGCAGATTAAGAAATTACAGTTTTACACAACTTCATGCTTCTATGTATAGGTTTCTACCTAAGTACCGGCACTTCTGAATGGGCTGAGGCTGGGATTTAGTGAGTTTGAAGTGAAAGTATTTTATGAATGTATACTATATGAGGAGAGCATTCACTTAGTATCGTTATCTCATTTTTGACCGAAGTGGCTTTTAGAGGCTTTTGCATCTGAACACCTCATACAGGTGCTGGTCATATAATTAGAATATCATCAAAAAGTTGATTTATTTCACTAATTCCATTCAAAAAGTGAAACACGTATATTATATTCATTCATTACACACAGACTGATATATTTTAAATGTTTATTTCTTTTAATTTTGATGATTATAACAGACAACAAAAGAAAATCCCAAATTCAGTATCTCAGAAAATTAGAATATTACTTAAGACCAATACAAAGAAAGCATTTTTAGAAATCTTGGCCAACTGAAAAGTATGAACATGAAAAGTATGAGCATGTACAGCACTCAATACTTAGTTGGGGCTCCTTTTGCCTGAATTACTGCAGCAATGCAGCGTGGCATGGAGTCAATCAGTCTGTGGCACTGCTCAGGTGTTATGAGAGCCCAGGTTGCTCTGATAGTGGCCTTCAGCTCTTCTGCATTGTTGGGTCTGGCATATCGCATCTTCCTCTTCACAATACCCCATATATTTTCTATGGAGTTAAAGTCAGGTGAGTTTGCTGGCCAATTAAGAACAGGGATACCATGGTCCTTAAACCAGGTACTGGTTGTTTGTGGCACTGTGTGCAGGTGCCAAGTCCTGTTGGAAAATGAAATCTGCATCTCCATAAAGTTGGTCAGCAGTAGGAAGCATGAAGTGCTCTAAAACTTCCTGGCATACGGCTGCATTGACCTTGGACCTCAGAAAACACAGAAGACCAACACTAGCAGATGACATGGCACCCCAAACCATCACTAACTGTGGAAACTTTACACTGGACCTCAAGCAATGGATTGTGTGCCTCTCCTCTCTTCCTCCAGACTCTGGGACCCTTATTTCCAAAGGAAATGTAAAATTTAGTTTCATCAGAGAACATAACTTTAGACCACTTTTTTTCCTTTTTGTCTTTAGCACAGGTGAAACGCTTCTGATGCTGTCTGTTGTTCAAGAGTGGCTTGACACAAGTAATGCGACAGCTGAAACTCATGTCTTGTATACGTCTGTGCGTAGTGGTTCTTGAAGCACTGACTCCAGCTCCAGTCCACTCTTTGTGAATCTCCCCCACATTTTTGAATGGGTTTTATTTCACAATCCTCTCCAGGGTGCGGTTATCCCTATTGCTTATACACTTTTTTCTACCACATCTTTTCCTTCCCTTCGCCTCTCTATTAATGTGCTTGGACACAGAGCTCTGTGAACAGCCAGCCTTTTTTGCAATGACCTTTTGTGTCTTGCCCTCCTTATGCAAGGTGTCAATTGTCGTCTTTTAGACAACTGTCAAGTCAGCAGTCTTCCCCATGATTGTGTAGCCTACAGAACTAGACTGAGAGACCATGAAAGGCCGTTGCAGGTTTTTTTAGTTAATTAGCTGATTAGAGTGTGGCACCAGATGTCTTCAATATTGCACCTTTTCACAATATTCAAATTTTCTGAGATACTGAATTTGGGATTTTCCTTAGTTGTCTGTTATAACCATCCAAATTAAAAGAAATAAACATTTGAAATATATCAGTCTGTGTGTAATGAATAAATATAATATACATGTTTTACTTTTTGAATGGAATTTTTTATGATATTCTAATTATATGACCAGCACCTGTGTATATATATATATATATATATATATATATATATATATATAGGACAGGAACAGTTCATCTAAAATATTTTTATTCAATGGCAAGTCAGTCTTTACAGTCATAAAATGCTCAAAAAACATTTAGTAAATAGGACGTGTAACAGCAGTAACAGCAGCCAATGGGAATCTGTGGGAAGAAAACTGGTATCAGAAAGGCGATTTGTTTGAAACTTCCTGGTGGTGCTGGTGCGTCGTTCGGCTAGCGTTCCCAGCAGACGTTAGCTGTGACTTACATGTAAAAAAAAAAAAGGTAAAATGTGAGACTACAGACATTTTCCTATTTGTACAGTAATAATTTGATAGGAATACAATGTAATACAAACCTTAATTAAATTCAGGAATTTCCCCTCAGGAAGTTTTCTCTCAGAACAGAACACAAATGACCATTGACAAATGTATCCAGTTTTAACTGATTTGGCACAGGCTACCCAACAATGGGTTGCATTGGCCCAGCACTGGGTAGGTATGTGATGACCCAGCAGCTGATTTACAGAAAAACTACCCAGCACTGGGTAAAAATGTTATAAATAACCCAATACAATGACCCAGCACTGGGTAGGTATGTGATGACCCAGCAGCTGATTTACAGAAAAACTACCCAGCACTGGGTAAAAATGTTGTAAATAACTCAATACAATGACCCAGCAGGCTAAAATATGTTCACTGTAAAAAAGTAATTGTGGGAAAAATTGTGAAAATTGATCATTACATATTGGCCCAATAAATGACTTCCAAATAATTATCCCCATGCAAAAAGATGCATTGTACTAATGATAGCTTAAGGTCTTCACTCAAAATTAAAATTATATATTCACCAAACATATTTAATTGTGCTCAGTCAATCTATGAAGTCGAAGCGCAAAATGCGTATGAGGAAAACCGTTTGTCTGGGAGATTTCTAATGTGTAGTGCGTGAGCGGGAGTACGAGCAGACTGCAGAGCTAAACCAGCCAGTGGTGAAGACCGAAACATACATTCACAAGAGAATAGATGAATCGATTGTCCCACACTAATTATTATATATTAACCCCTTCGAGTCGGCCGTCGCACTGGCAGTGACTTTTTTCTCATCAGTGCCAAAGAGACTCAAATAACTCTGAACTCAACAAAAGAAATTGTTGTGCTTTTTGCAAAATAAAGAAAACAAACATGATGCGCGATCTGCAGCCTCTCTGTCAAAGACGCTCATTCAGATACTCTTCAGAAAAGGAACTCTAACTTAGTGAACACTTATCACACAAACATGAGACATTTGTCAAAAGAAATGTTGAAATGTCAGGTTTTAAACAATGTAAATCAAATTGAAAACAAATATTCTGTGTTTATGTAATCTGTTTGAAAAGAGAGAGATGTCAGTCATTCGTGAGTGTCTCATTATCCGCTAATGCGACCACGTCCACGGAGAGCGCATTCTTTTGAGATTCAAATACTGATGCAATCGATCCATGAGAGCAGATCAATGCCCACATCAACTCAAATAAACACATCATGTGTAGATCTATACTTCAGCTACATCGTTTTGAGACGCGTTGAGGAATGATCCTGGAATAATTTACCTCATGAAAAGATGTTTATTTCTAAGATCAACAGATTCAGCCGCTGATTGTGAGGTAGGCCTAACCTTAAGTTTATTCTGTTAGCGTCTGTGAATATTAAACACAAAATAGACTGTTTAAAAATTAATCCTGCTGCAACATAAAATGTCATAGACGCAAGACTGTTTAGACAAGATTTATTTGGCCTGTTTTGGACAGATTATGTAGGGTTTAGGCTATTGTAAAATAGCCTAGTGTCACATCAATAAAGCTTTTATTAGCAAATGTCTGCTCAGATGCTATAAATATAGTACCAGTAAAACGTATTTTGCTTCATATTCAGTGCCGCCACTCCCACCATGCGCATCACACACAGCGTGTAGGGCACCAAGTGCTGAGGGGGGCACCACAAGAAAATCCTCTTCGAACCCTCTCCTTATTTAATAAGAAGCAAATATAGCAGGCAATAGCCTTAGCACTGGCGATCATGCATTGCACGCATGTCTTATAAATGAACTGAAACTGGACTTCTTTCAAAAACATTAAAAATAGTACACTGCAAAAAAAAAATGCTCTTCTTAGTATTTTTGTCTTGTTTCCAGTCTAAATATCTAAACATTCTTAAATCAAGATGCATTTACTAGATAAGTAAAATTACATGATATATTTTGTTGAAAATAAAATAAAAATGAAGTGAGTTTTTGCTTAAAACAAGCTAAATTATATGCCAATGGGGTAAGAAAAATAATCTTGTTTCTGATTGAAATCTTGTTTCTTGTTTCTGATCCAAACAGAAATAAGAGTATTTTTCTTACCCCATAGGCAGATAATTAATTTTTAAAAAAAATTTACTTATCTAGTAAATGAATCTTGATTTAACAATTTGTTTGATATTTGGACTGGAAACAAGAAAAAAAAATACTAAATAAGAAGAGCATTTTTTGCAGTGTAGTCAAATCTTTTGATCATTTAAAATATAATAGTTCTTTATAGTGTGCCTTTGTTGACTACATTCTAAATAAACTACAACAAAATATATTTCCTTTGTCCTGTTGCTCTCTTAGTCACATACCTGAAGCTCATTCCTTATGCAGCTCATTATGCGGGTCTTTTGTCTCTCAGGTGTGATACCCAGCATTAATCATGATCATTCACGCCTCTTCACATATGGCCTTTGTAAAGAAAAAGTGTCTTACCAAAATGTAAATTAATATATTGTTTTATGTGAATGAGCAGGCTCAATGATTCTCACATCAGTTTGAAGCAAAAATTCTACGCAACAACACCCATTAGTGAAAGGTCTTGTGGATACATATCTATTGTGTGTTTTGTGGCCTTCATTTAAATTTTTTTTTTTTTGTATTTTCAAAAACCATGCATAAACATTATTCCCTCAAAAATACAAGCATACATGTTGCTTTCATATTATGGTAGCCCAGTTTGTGCTGAATACAGTGTAATTACACTTTTGCCTAACTTTACATTACTTAAAGCACAAATGTCAGAGCATGTCAAAACTTCTAAAGAGCCCCAAAACAGCTCAGACTCCAGAGGGTTAAATCAATTGAACTGCATTTTGGGTGATATTTTTAAATGTTTAAGATCAATATTTGTGTAATGTGCCTATATTCAGCAAGGACAGATTACATTGACCAAAAGTGACAGTACAGTATGTTAATAAATATTTCAAATACATGCTGTCCTTTTAAACTGTCTATTCAACAAATGAACCTGATAAAAATGTGTAATGTTTTCACAAAAAAAGAATGATTCCTGAAGGATCATGTCACACTGAGGACTGGACTAATGATGCTCATGATGTTAATGAAAATTCAGCTTAAAATATATTCAAAAATAAACAGTTACTTTAAATTGTGATAATATTTCACAGTATTTGTTTTTACTCTATTTTGGCCACCTAAAATGAGTCTTTGTTCTATCAGAAATATTCAAAAATCGTACCTACCCCAAATATTTGAACAGTAGTGTAAGCAAATTGGATATTATAACTATATAAATATGCCCAAATAAAATACTATGCAGAATTGAAAATCAAGATATTGTAAATCATAATCATATGGTACACAAATCACACTAAAAGGTTTTTGCTTAAACAGAAACACCAAAAACCTCTGAAGAAAACAGGGAACTATGGCATTTTTACACTTAATTCCCTTTTAAATCACTCTACCAGTGACTAATTATGAAGGCATCACATGCAAGAGGGTCTGGTGAAATTGTGTTCTGACCTTGGAGGTTGTGTGGCTGACAGTGTGGGGAACAGACAGCAATTACATGAGCCTCAAATGAACGCTGGTGCATCAGAATAGACTTGGCATTCCACTGAGTGCTCAATCCTGTGAAGTCAGTCGTGGTTTAGATGGTCTCTGACAGGTGAAAGTGAGCGAACACAGAATAGGAATGTGGATTAAATGCTGTGAATAATGAATGATGATTCAGAGTGGGATCCTATTTTTCACTGTTAACTAAATTTGTTGCTTATTTGATAAGTGACCTATAAGTGCAATAGTATTGTCTAACATTTCTTAATTTTACATTATAGCTTTTTCTTTACAAGCTCTTTTTTAATTAGAATTTACATTTCAGATTTCCAATGTCTCAAACATTTAGAGATAGATTTAAAATTGTAATAATGTTTCATAATATATCTTTTTTTGTTATATTTGATCAAATAAATGCAGCCTTAGTGAGCATACAAGACTTCTTTAAAAACATTTTAAAAAAATCTTACTGACCCCAAACTTTTGAAAAGTATTTTTTTTTTCAATACAAAAATCGATACACTCATCGACTCATTTACTGCATATTGTTCTAAATCAGTACCATTTTCTTCCTTGCTATACATTTATTCAAAATTTGAGTAATGGCCAAAATCGGCCTTTGACCTACTATGAGAATTATTATTTTATTTTTTTCAGTTAGTTACTGCATTTTGCATTTGTAAAGCAATATAAGACATTTAGGAGACACTTTCATCTAAAGATTCAGTGAATGCAAACACAGTCTCTGTATAGCAGTTTGGGTGGAAGTGCCTTGCTTATGGTCAAAAAGCTGAAAATAAATGTCAGTAACTTTCCCTTACCTTTTCCCACTGTGTTAGCACTTCTGATAGCAGTTTAAAATGTGCTTTCTGTTTATCTCTTTCTGGTGTCTTTTTCATGCATGCATAATTTGTTCTTGTTCAATATTTAAAGACCCAATGAAATGAAAAATAAAGTTTTGTGGTTAATAGTCCACGCCTTTTCGCTTTGAGTCCATCAATACGTTATAAAACAACAGTTCCAGTCCTTTAATCTGATTGGCCAAGAGTGCTGATCTCAAAATTTCCTCCATCAGCAGATCTCTTTGTGTTTGTGATATGCAAATTCCCACGGCTCTATTACAAAACATTTGTGTATGACAAACACTGGCGTGTCCTAATAAAATCACAGTCATAAATCTGGCTTGCACAGCTCTAATAATGACAACAGTAAGTGACTTACATTTGTCTGAGCACTGCTTCACTTCTGTTCATTCATCAAGGTGAGATACCAGCTGAGACATGTAAAATCGCTGGAGTTTGGAAACACAGTTATCTTATAAGAGAGAATTTACAGGCACTTTGCAGTATACATCTGCATCCAAACTTTTTATATCAGAGAATGTGAATGTATGCCTTCTCATATCTGTCTTGCACTACAGCAATAACCAAATGCAAATTGTGTTTGGCATGATGGGAAATTGTTGTATTTTGTGTAAAACACAAAAGGAGAAGTTTAGTTAAAAGCCCAAGCTGCTCTTTTCCATACAGTGAAAGTATATGTCCTGTATATCACCGTTCACTTTCAGTTGAATGAAAACAAGAAGACTGAACATTGTGCTCTGTGTTGTGTATATGGACATGTATGTGGTGGTTAGAACTGACTGAGCATTAGGTATGCCTCATATTTGTGTCACAGCAAGCAAGTGCCAAGTTTCACATCTGTGCTTCAAATGTAAGCCATTCAAATAAAATATATAACCTTTTTTGGAGGGCCAACCATTTTGATTCACATCTCATAACCTGCTTGCATGAGCACCAGTTACATATTTACATATTGGTTTAAGCCCAACAAGCACCTATAAAAGCCTGACTCAATCTCACAATTCTTATTCTTCCTAGAAAAAAAGAAGAAAAAGTACACAATACAATACAGTTCTGCCCAGAATGTCCAGGGAGGTTTTAACTATACCTTTTGTCCTCCAAAGCAGTTCCTTATGCTCGTAATCATTAGCTGCCCTGGAGGGTGGTTACTTAAAACAATCGAGCCTTTGTAGTGCAGGAGATCACATTCTTGAATTGTGTTCATTCAACTGATCAAAGGCCAACATCATACCGAACAGAGAACAAATTGTAAAGCATCTCACCAAATTACTTTATTAAATAAATAAATAAGAAGTAGTTATGTATTTATTCATACATACATACATACATACATACATATAATACTATAAGTAACTTTATTTTGTATACTTACACCGATCAGGCATAACACTGATTATATCTTCATCACGGCACATGTTAGTGGGTGGGATATATTAGGCAGCAAGTGAACATTTTGTCCTCAAAGTTGATGTGTTATAAGCAGGAAAAATGGGCAAGCATAAGGATTTGAGCGAGTTTGACAAGGGCCAAATTGTGATGGCTAGATGATCGGGTCAGAGCATCTCCAAAACCAAATCAAATCAAATCACTTTATTTGTCACTCTACATATGCACAAGTGCAACAGTAGGTGAAATTCTTAGGTGCAGTTCCGAGCAACATAGTAGTCATGACATGACATGTACAACATTTAAAGCAGCATCAGATTACACATCTGATGCGCACACAATTACTCACAGCACAGTATACACTACAATAAACAATAAATAATTTACACAATGTGAGTGTAGTTCTCACAGCTCTAAACAATATACACATACTTACAATATACATATACTTTAAACAATATACACTAAACATACACTAAACAATATACATTACGCTATAATAGTAATAATAATATACAATGTATAGTATAAAATATTATTCACAGATTGAAAAATTGAAATCCAAAGTGCAATAGATGCTGTATGATAAATAAATGTGTATATAATGTGTGTGTATCTACAGTGGGTTGTGCTGAGTGATATTCTGTCCAGTGTGTGTTATGATCCTGATGGATCAGGAGTTAAGTAGTCTAATTGCTTGTGGGAAGAAGCTGTTCTGGAGTCGGCTGGTGCGTGTTCTGATGCTGCGGTACCGTCTGCCTGATGGCAGCAGTGAGAGCAGCCCATGGCTCGGGTGGCTAGAGTCTCTGATGATCCTCTGAGCTCTCCTCACACACCGCCTGGCGTAAATGTCCTGGAGGGAGGGAAGCTCACCTCCGATGATGCAGCTGGCCGTGCGCACTACCCTTTGCAGGGCCTTGCGGCTGCGGGCGGTACTGTTGCCGTACCAGGTGGTGATGCAGCCAGTCAGCAGACTCTCTATGGTGCAGGTGTAGAAGCGTGTGAGGATGTGGCGGTTCATTCCAAACCTCCTCAGCCGTCGCAGGAAGAAAAAGGCGCTGATGAGCCTTCTTCACAACGGCCTCGGAGTGGACGGACCATGAGAGTTCCTCTGTGATGTGGACACCGAGGAACTTGAAGCTGCTGACTCTCTCCACCGGTGCTCCATCGATGGTGATGGGGCGGTGTTCTCTCTCATTCCTCCTGAAGTCGACCACCAGCTCCTTGGTCTTGCTGACGTTGAGGGAGAGGTTGTGCTCCTGACACCACCGTGTCAGAGTGTGCACCTCCTCTCTGTAGGCCTTTTCATCATTGTCGGTGATAAGACCTACCACCGTCGTATCGTCAGCAAACTTGATGATGGTGTTGGAGCTGTGGGTTGCCACACAGTCATGTGTGTACAGGGAGTACAGGAGTGGGCTGAGAACGCAGCCCTGAGGGGCTCCAGTGTTGAGAGTCAGTGATGAGGAGATGTTACTGCCCATTCTGACCACCTGGCGTCTGTTTGACAGGAAGTCCAGGATCCAGCTGCATAACAGGATGTTTAAGCCTAGAGCCCGGAGTTTAATGTCAAGTATGGAGGGCACAATGGTGTTGAATGCTGAGCTGTAGTCCACAAACAGCATTCTCACATACGTGTTCCTCTTTTCCAGGTGGGAGAGAGCAGTGTGTATAGTGGATGAAATGGCATCATCAGTGGAGCGGTTTGTGCGGTATGCAAACTGCAGTGGGTCCAGTGAGGGGGGGAGAACAGAGCAGATGTGGTTTCTGACTAGTCTCTCAAAGCATTTGCTGATGATGGGGGTCAGAGCAACAGGACACCAGTCGTTTAAGCAGGTGGTTTTTGATTGCTTAGGTACAGGAACAATAGTGGACGTTTTAAAGCATGTGGGGACCACAGACAGGGAGAGGGACAGGTTAAAAATGTCCGTGAAGACCAGCCAGTTGGTGTGCGCACGCTCTGATCACACGGCCGGGAATGCCGTCTGGACCCGCGGCTTTACGGACGTTCACCCGCCGGAAGGATCGGGTTACATCCGCGACAGATACAGAGAGTGCACTAACCTCTGTATCTTCAGCCGCGAGCTCTCTCTCCGCGAGGGCGGTGTTAGTTCCCTCAAAGCGAGCATAGAAGGTGTTGAGCTCGTCCGGGAGAGAGGCAGCGGTGTTCACGGTGGAGTTTGTGTTCCCTTTATAGTCCGTGATGGTGTTAATTCCCCTCCACATGCTTCTGGAGTCGGTGGTGTTGAACTGTCCTTCAATCTTGTCCCTGTACTGCCGTTTTGCTGCTCTGATGGTTTTCCGGAGGGCATAACTTGCTTGTTTATGCTCCTCCGCGTTACCGGAGTTAAAAGTGGAGGACCGCGCATTGAGTGCCGCGCGAACATCCCCATTTAGCCACGGCTTCTGGTTAGGGTACAGCCGAATTGTTTTGGTCGGAACAACGTCATCTACGCACTTCCTGATGAAACACGTTACGCTATCAGCATAAACCTCGATGTCGTCATCAGAGGCCGACCGGAACATCTCCCAGTCCGCGTGATCAAAACAGTCCTGTAGCATAGAATCTGATTGGTCCGACCAGCACTGGATGGTTCTGAGGGCGGGTGCTTCCTGTTTGAGTCTTTGCCTATATGCGGGCAAAAGGAGGATGGAAGCGTGATCCGATTTGCCAAATGGTGGGCGCGGGAGGGACTTGTAACAATCCTTGAAGGGAGAGTAGCAGTGATCTAAGACGCGGTTCCCTCGCGTGTTGAAGCTAACATGTTGGTGGTATTTGGGTGCGATGCGCTTGAAGTTGGCTTTGTTAAAGTCTCCGGATGCGCGGTTTCCTGCTCACTCACTGTCCTATACAGTTCCTTTAGTGCCCGGTCTGTGTCGGCTTGTGGGGGAATATACACAGCTGTGATGATGACCGCGGTGAATTCCCTCGGTAGCCAGAATGGTCGGCACAGAAGCATGAGAAATTCCAGATCAGGAGAACAGAAAGACTTGATAGAATGTACGTTCCTCTGATCACACCAGGATCGGTTAATCATAAAACATACACCTCCGCCTTTGCTTTTCCCGGAGAGATCTTTTTCTCTGTCCATTCGATGCACGGAGAACCCCGTGGTTTCGATGGCCGAATCTGGAATCTCAGCGGACATCCAAGTTTCTGTGAGGCAGATAATGCAGCAGTCCCTCGTGTCTCGCTGGAAAGAGATCCGCGCTCTCAGCTCGCAGAGTTTATTGTCCTGAGACTGAACATTTGCCAGTAAAATACTGGGAAGCGGCGTCTTACTCTAATGAGTACGCCAGCTCTCTTCCCTCTTCTCCGGCCGCGTTTGCGCGGTCGGGCCGTCCAGACAAAGAGCTCCGCTGCTGTGTTTGTAAACGGCGGTTCGTCACTGAAGAATTTAAAGTCCGGTTTTCGGTGTGCGATTGCCGAACCAATGTCCAAAAGTGTCTGTCTGTCGTACGTAGTAAGGCAGACAACATCCAAGACAAAAAACACAAAAACTATAAACAGAACAAACAAAAAACTACAATGTTTCAGCAGAGCTCGCGACGTTGCGGCCATCCTCGGCGCCATCTTGACTCACCCCACAAGAGCTGCAGTTGTATCCCGGTCTGCAGTGGTCAGTATCTATCAAAAGTGGTCATAGGAAGGAACAGTGGTGAACCGGCCACAGGGTCACGGGTGGCCAAGGCTCACTGATGCACGTGGAGAGCGAAGGCTGGCCCGTGTGATCCGATCAAACTGACGAGCCACTGTATCTCAAATTGCTCAAGAAGTTAATGTTGAGCCACTGTAGCACAAATGGGTGGAGCCACCAAAATAGAAGGCAAGAGGCTGAAAGGAGCCAGCAGTGGTGGGGCTGTGGAACTGGATGGAGGAGGGAGTGGGAGATTGGGCAGAACCAGTTGTGATGAAAGAGACTTGGAGCTGACCGTGACCAGGGGCGACGAAGGAGACTTGGAGCTGGGTGGGACCAGCGACAACAAAGGAAACTTGAGGCTGGGTGGGACCAGCGGCGACAAAGGTGACTTGAGAATGGGCCGGACCAGTGGCAACAAAGGAGAAGATGATGACTCAGGACTGGGCTGAAGCAGCAGAGACAAGAGATTATTTTGGATTGGGGTCCAATTCATCCATCTCCACTTATATTCCCTCAGTGACGGAAACTGTCAGACTCTGTGAATGGCTCTTGCTTTGTGGCGAGCTCGTGCTCAGAGTCTGCGGTGGACACTGGATCCAAAGAGGGCATGGCTGAAAGCTGGCTGGGCTCTGGGTCCATAGTGGTCCAGGGTGACAGAAACAGGGGAAAACCATGGCAAGGAAAATAACCAGAACATGACAATAAAACTATGAAAGCGTCTCGGTTACGTATGGTAACCCTCGTTCCCTGAAGGAGGGAACAGAGACGTACGTCGGTTGTATCGATGAATTGGGATCACTCGCGCTCTGCCCCGTGCCGCGGGTATAAACAGGAAGCAAGAGCAACGCACTGACGTTTTCACTGAGGAGCCGAACTAGTGACTCGGCCATGCAGTGATGGTAAGGAACTGTGGTGACGGGACGTACGTCTCCGTTCCCTCCTTCAGGGAACGAGGGTTACCATACGTAACAAGACGTTCCCTTTCAGTCGGTCACTTCGACGTACGTCGGTTGTACCGACGAATTGGGATCCCTTTGGAAAACGCCACAGTTACTACCACTTCCAGCGCCCAGCGAGAGCCCCTCAGACCCAGTTCTGATGCGGGCGGGGAAATTCACGCAGGGAGAGTCACACTGCTGTTCCGCAAGACCCACTCAGCAGATTTATTGGATAATGCTGGGAAAGCGTGCCCGGAGGACGCTGCAGAATTGAAGAAAAAACGTATGCCTCGTTTATCATTCAGCTAAAGCTTTCCGTAAAACTGATAAGCATATATTACAGAGTTATCTTTAAAGAGATCGAAAGAGAAAGGAAAGGAGGCACAAAGTGTCCAAGAACAAAATGTAGATGATAAATCTATGATATTGATCATCCCATCTTGTTTAATTTATGTTTTTGAGAATAAACTGAAATAAGAATTCCAGAATTCCTAACTCATGAATCATAAATGCTGTCATTATCAGGGATTACGATTACATGATGTTAGTTTTGGCCATGGATCCAAGAATATGTAGAGATCTTCAGAAATATTTATTAGAGCAGCTCATGACCAACAGCAAAATGATAATGGAAAGAAAATCAAACTACACAGAAGAATGTAAAATTGCATTTAAGAAATTAGAATTGGTTCTCTTAATTTTGGCATGCCTAGGTCTAAGAGATTATTTGATCGATTAGATATTGAGAAATTTGATTGCGACTGACATCGTCTAACTGTATGATTTCAAGCGCTCAGACACTGTCGTACAGGGAATGCCACAGTGCCTACGTTTGGTAGTTTCCGTCGTAATTTCGTTAGAATTGATGGTATTCCATCCATAACTGTATACATTCCCCAGTTCACTGTCTGTGGAGGCAGTGACAAGAGATGATGCTCTGGCCAGAGGGAAAGGGAATGTGAGATGTGTGAAAGTTTGTGTGAGTGATGGTGCACCAAGGCAAACAAAATGCCATAAACAGCTGTATCCAAATTTTGTAAGTGGGCACACAAATTGGATTATGCCTGATAAAGTAATGGTCATGGATGAATTTGGCTAACTATCCTAGCCTGGGTTATTATTGTGGCAGAAATGAACAGTGCCACACCTGCGCAGCGCATAACTAACTTTTCCTTTTCAGAATGTCATGGATTCCTGAGCTGATTTTGTGACAGATGCATGAACTACACTGTGATTGCTAAAAGAGTTTGTTTTCCAGGTAAAAAATATGAAATGGTTAATGATTTTGAAATGCATTATATATCACACATAAAGAAGAGAAATGATAGGAAGAAAATGAGATAAAGACTAAATTATGTATGATATTGACAGAAATTGGAATGACATGGGTTCAAGTTTGATTCAATGTATTGGTGTTAATGAGAGAATGGACAGTCCTTATCCCACATTCATTTTTCCACAGGTTATTACTGTGTCATTACTGACGAACAAATATATGTTGTCTCTAACAAATAGTTTTAAGGTTTTCCATTCACAGGTAAAGCAGTTCTGTAAATCTGCAAGATCTTCATCCGGGTGATGATGTATTGTTAACTGTATGGAAAATGATAATGTTATTGTTATTGTTTTGTTTTTTGTTGTTTTTGTCTGTGTTCCCTCCATCTTCTCCATTTCTACCTCTATCTATATATCATATATAGGTATGGTACGAGTAGAGGCTTTCAGATCATGTGTGGTATCTTCATAGAACTGGATTGCTGTTCTGAGTGACACCTGGTTGTGACCACTGGGAAAGACCGAGACATGGAGCGAGATCCATGAGCACACTAAGGACAGTGTTGAGAAGTGGAACACCCCGAGTTCACACCAGGCGTGCCTCTAACCCTGGCAGAGGCAGAAGAGTTCCTTAGGGGGACCAACGAGCAGATTCAACTAGTGGCTTAATAGCGTGCTGTTTGCTTCAGTTGATAAGAATATCATAGTACATAGGAAGGATCGACGAGCACCTCAGTGCTTAGCAGCAAAGAGAAATGCAACAGGATCTGATTAAATCATTCTGATGCTGAAGTATAGAATGAAGGGATTGAGATGTGGTCCAGATGTATCAAAATAGTTATTTTGGATATTATGGAGAATGACAAAATAGTAGTCAACAGGGAATTCTGAACTACTGTATAAGAATGTAAGGGAATGTTTATTGAAGGTGGGATGTACATACTACTACACTTACAGAACACAACCTCACAAACAATCAACACCTGCTTACTGATTCACAACCCCAAGGGATAGGAATTCTTTAACATCAGCGTTTATGTTAGTTTGTTATTTTGGCCAGGAACTGAAGGAGTTCAGGTACCGAACAAGTTCAGGCACTGGTGAAGATTCAGTAGTTCTTACTTTCTTAGAAGATTGGGGTTCATATTAAATGCATACACATAGACATTAAATGACACATAGTATGCGGGGACATAACATGGGTTGGGGTTATTTGTTCATTTGTTTTGTTCCCTTTTCTGTTTTCCTTATGTTTCATTGTCTGTTTATTTTGTAGGTTTATATTGTTGTTTATTTAGTCTGTTTTTCCTTCTCACTATCGCTCTATTAGGTGGCCAACTGATGGGGGTGACAAGTTTGGAACTGACTGCCGTAGTTCCAGTGGAGGGACTGAAGACTTAGATTTTATTATTTAATATAAGTTTCTGTATTATTCTTTACTAATATTCATTATCATTTGTATTTTATCATTCATTATTATTTGTGTTGTATTATTTAGTCAGAGTAAGTCTGAGCACATGAAGTGTGAGAGACATGGAGAGGAGATAATTTGTAGACAAGAATATGTAACATAGGAGATAATTTGTAGACAGGAATATGTAGCATACGTTTTCAATTATGCACATGTGACTGAAGTATTGTTGTTGTTTTCCTACCAATGCATATGACATGTCACAAGTTCTCTCTAAGACATATTTTGAACAATGAACAACAAGTTTCTCTATGCATATGTTCAAGGGTATATTGTGCCACGTGAAAGCACGAGGTATAGCGTAAACAACCAGTTTTTCTGGTAAACAATTATTTCACTGTTTAAGCAACCTATAAAATCCAACTGGGTGTCCAGGAAGACAGAGGAAGAAGCTGGAATGAAGACCATCCGTCAGAAAATTGTCTTCCTCTCCTATGTCTAACTTACAACAATAAAAAAGAAATCTCTTGGCAAGATAACTGGTGTCCGGTCCTGTGAATTAAACCACGGGGGAAAAAAGCTTAATTTTTAAGTCTACAGCTATAAAACCTAGCGAACGTGTTAAGTGTCGCCCAGCCCGCAGCTCTACAAATGTCTGTCAGCGAGGCTAAAGCTTTGCGTTCTGTCAACTTAGACGCGCAGGGCGCGAACTGGACAGAGAAAAGCCAGGGCTGGGTCTGCCTCCTCCGAGGGCAGCGCTTGCAGGCTCACCACCTGGTCCCGAAAGGGAGAAGTGGGAACCTTGGACACATATCCAGGATGGGGTCTCGGGGTTACCTGAGAGTTACCTGGCCCGAATTCCAGGCATGATTTGTCGACCGAAAATGCCTGCAGGTCCCCTACCCTCTTAACCGAGGCCAATGCAACCAGGAGTACTGTCTTTAGAGACAAGATTTTCAGCTCAGCTGACTGCAAAGGCTCGAAGGGCGCCCTCTGCAATGCAGTTAGCACCAGAGTTAAGTCCCAAGAGGGTATAGAGGGAGGACGAGGCGGATTTAGTCTCCTCGCCCCCAGGTCACCTAGAACCCCTAGTTCCCGTCCAGGGACCAGACATGGAGTTTCCAGAGGTCCGGACGCGGTTGCCATAGGGTGCCCCGTCTCTGAGTTAGGAGGTCCTTCCTCAGAGGAATGGGCCAGGGAGGTGCTGTCGCGAGGAGCACTAGTTCCGGGAACCAAGTCCTGTTGGGCCAATACGGAGCTACCAAGAGGAGCTGCTCCTCGTCCTCCCTGACCTTGCACAGTGTCTGTGCAAGAAGGCTCACTGGGGCAAACGCATATTTGCGTAGGCCCCTGGGCCAGCTGTGTGCCAGGGCATCCGTACTGAGGGTTCAATTTGTCAGGGAATAAAACAAATGGCAGTGGGTCATGTCGGGGGCGGCAAACAGGTCGATCTGTGCGGCCCCAAAATGACTCCAGATCAGCTGGACCACCTGGGGGTGGAGTCTCCACTCTCCGGGGAGGACCGGTAACAGTGACAGCTCGTCGGCCGGTGACAGCTCGTCCGGACCAGAACGTGCTTGTCTTTGAGCGGCGTTTTGAAGCGGCTGAGAGCAAGACGAACTGCCAGCAACTCCAGGCAAATGATATGCCATTGCAGTTGGGGCCCCGTCCACACACCCGAAACTGCAAGCTCGTTGTATGTGGCACCCCAGCCGGTGGATGAGGCATCCATGGAGACAGAATGCCTGGACACTTGTTCTAGAGAAACTCCTGCCCGTAGAAATGAAGGGTCCAACCACGGGCTGAAGGTTTGGCGGCATCTCGGCGTCACTTGGACACAGAGGGGCCCGCTGTGCCACGCCCATCTCGGGACTCGTCGTGTAGCAGCATTAAAGCGGTCTCATATGGAGCAGCCCTAGCGGCGTTACTGTGGCTGCTGCTGCCATATGCCCCAGGAGCCTCTGAAATTGTTTCAGTGGTACCGCTGTGCTGCGTTTGAACGAATTCAAGCAGTTCAACACTGACTGGACGCGCTCCTCGGTGAGGCGTGCTGTCATGGCGACCGAGTCGATCTCCATCCCGAGAAAAGAGATCCTTTGTACGGGACAGAGTTTGCTCTTCTCCCAGTTGACCCGAAGACCCAACTGGCTGAGGTGCCAAAACACCATGTCAATGTGTTCGCACAACTGACCCCGCGACTGGGCAAGGATCAGCCAGTCGTCGAGGTAGTTGAGAAGGCGAACACCACGCTCTCTCATGGGAGCAATGGCCGCCTCCGCGACTTTCGTGAAGACACGGGGCGACAGGGACAGCCCGAAGGGCAGGACTTTGTACTGATATGCTCGTCCGTCGAATGCAAAGCAAAGAAACGGTCTGTGTCGAGAGAGAATCGAGACATGAAAGTATGCATCCTTCAGGTCGATCGCTGCAAACCAATCTTGGGGACGGATGCACCTGAAGATGCATTTCTGTGTCAACATTCGGAACGGCATCCTGTGCAGGGAGCGGTTCAAGTATCGCAGATCCAAGATCGGTTGTAACCCGCCGCCTTTCTTGGGTACAATGAAGTACGGGCTGTAGAACCCGGACTTCATATCGTCTGGAGGGACCGGCTCTATCGCGTCCTTCGCCAGTAGGACAGCGATCTCCGCCTGAAGTACAGGGGCGTGCTCCCTCGTCACAGACGTGAAGTGAACGCCCCTGAACTTGGGGGGACGCTGGGCGAACTGAATCGCATAGCCGAGTCTGATGGTACGGATGAGCCACCGAGATGGGCTGGGGAGCGCTAGCCAGGCCCCCAACGACATCGGCACCACAGACGTACCCGCAAGGGGCAGCGCAGGGACCCGTGGATGACATGGGAGTGGTCCGTGGAGGGGTCTGGGTGTGAGACACACAAACCTGCATCCGCTGAGGGGGCGGGCGAGTGTGAGGAGGCACATTGAGTGCGTCCCCACAGCCAGCGTCCCCTGCTGGCAAAGGGAGAGGAGTCCGAGGGGAACAAGGCATGGTAGCGTCGCATACCGCCAGACGCGCTTGTCCAACGGACTGTCGCTGTCCGGCGCTCCCGGAGGAGCTCTGTGTCAGGCCTACCCTCGTGCATGTCCATGAGTGCTTGGTCTTGGTGCACCTGAAGCAGCGCCATGGCATGCAAGGCGGACGCGGTCTGTCCGCAGGACCTGTTGGCCTTTGCAGTCAGACTGGACGAAAACCTAAAGGCTTTGAACGGGAGACGAGGGTCACCGCGCCAGTTGGAGGCGGTCGCCGGACACAGTTGCATCGCGACGGCCTGCTCAACTGTTGGGATCCCCTCGTACCCTGTTGGCCTGCCCGCCGTCAAGGGTAGTGAGGAGGGAGGAGCCATCAGGTCTGTTTCTTGCACTAAAGGGTGTCGTCCACGACCTGGTAAGCTCCTCATGCACTTCTGGGAAGAATGGCACTGGGGCGGGACGCTGAGAACCAACGCGACCCCCCCCACCCCCCAGAAACCAATCATCCAACCTAGAAGGTTCGGGACGTGGTGGAGGGTTCCACGCAAGCCCAACCTTTTCGGCGGCCCGGGAAAGCATAGCCGTCAACTCAGGATCTGACTCAACCGCAGCCACTCTCCCAGAGGGAGGCAGTACAGCTAAATCATCATCCTCCGAGGACTGTAACTCACTGAATAACCACGCCCTCACAAGACCAACAGTGTTGCTGTGAGAACAACAGTTTTGTTTGATGCAGCAGTGGTGAGCAGTCGCGCTGTTGTGTGCCTTTACGCCAGCAGAAGCGTCCTCTTCTCTCTCTCTCTCTCTCTCTCTCTCTCTCTCTTTCTCAAATCGCTGAAAGCAGCAGTCTGTAACTCTTCATCAACGCCGTTCGGCTCCGAAGTGAATGACGTCAGTGCGTTGCTCTCACTTCCTGTTTATACCCGCGGTGCGGGGAGGAGCGGAAGAAGCAAATCTCGCACGCCAATGGCCCATTGGCCCGTTCTCTAAATCTCAAAGCTGATAGGGGCTCTCTGAAGTGATCCCAATTCGTCGGTACAACCGACGTACGTCGAAGTGACTGACTGAAAGGGAACCAAACAAGACAAGATTGTGACAATCATTTGGCTATGGACCGATGTGAGGGTGGTTAGATGATGTCAGAATTAAAATTTTTAAACAAATGATTTGCAGAAGGTGCAACCAGCTTTAATATTATTTGTATACTAGTATAATATTTATTATTATTTAATTTGGTCAGATAGGGCTCATCAACCTGGGAAGGTAGCCTGTTTAAGAGAAGGAAAACTCTTGATTCCAAACCTCTGCTGCCTTGCGGCTATACACAGCCATGGCAAAGGCTTTGGGAGTCAACCCTGAGGAAAAATCCAGTGTCAGAATACCAAAGTTAGTTTACGACTGCTTACAGCTCAGCTCTGGCAACTCTTGTATTGGCATTAAAACCAAGTTGTATGCGCTCTTGCCCATCAGCAAAGTGAGCAACAATCAAAAGATGACAGTTATCAACAAGGAGCTACAGGATTTGCAGCTAGACATTTCTTTTTTTTTTTTTTCAGGAGACCAGGCTCCCACACTTTGGATCCATCAGGGAGAAGAATCATTACTTACCTTCTTCTGGTGAGTAAGTCAGAAGAAGAGCAAAGAGACCATGGTATAGGCTTTGCAATTAGAAACAGCCTGCTGGGAAGCATTGTCCCTTTAAGTGTGGGATCTGAGTGAGTCCTTTCCATGCAGCTTTACACCACAGCAGGACCAGTCCGCTTCATTAACTCTTGCATGCCAAGTTTGACATCCGCAGCTGAAATAAAGGACAAGTTCTATAAGGATCTTAACATTGTTGTCAGTAAAATTATCTAAACAGTTTCTCACCTGTCTAATGAATTCTACTGAAGTACAACTGGAAATCGAGGGTAATGTGACGTCATATAAATCACATAAATATGACGTAATTGGCATGTAAAGCAATGACACGGGCTGTTACTCTGGTTAAAAGTTTTTAAATCCAGAGAAATCAGCACTGTTGGAAACATTTGGGATAATGTAAGTACACAAGTCAACAAAATATATGACATTTTTTAGTGTTTTTTGAATATTTTAATCCAAAATTCAACACTTTAATTTGATTGTCCCTTTTGAACATTCTGTTTACTAAGTAACTACATGCCAACTCTGCTTAATATCTGCTAACTCTCTTTTGTGATTCTCCGCCAACAGACATTCTACTGACTATAAATAACTTTGTAAGTATGTAAACTTATTCTAACCCTAAACAGTCTACTAATACTCTACTAACACATGCTAGGCATGCAGGAGTTAGACATGCAAGTTCAATGCTATTTACAGTCAGTGAACTTAAAAAAGGGGACAATTGTATCTTGTGAAAAGCTACACTATTATTTTAGGTTTATTATTAGGCTATTTACTATTTACTATTATTAATATTTTAAATGTTATGACAAATATCACCAAATCTGATGTCTACATTTGCTTGGTTGAATTGAGTTGCTACTAGCGTTGTTAATTAAAACTAAAAGTAATATGTTTTTTATTTATTTATTTATTTTTATTTTTTACTTTAAAATGAGAAATGTTGCCTTGGAAACTAAGTGAAATAAAACAACTTAAGTTGAATTATTACAATTATTAGAACTAAAACTGAAATAAGAAGTAAATAAAGCCAAATATAAATCTATTAATTTTCATGAGTTGCTCACGTGTGCCTTTTATATGAGAGTTTTTCTCATATTTTCTCTCATATTGCTTATAATACTCTATCTCAGAATGGTGGCAAAAGGTCAACCTGGTGGTTATACTAATATCTGAACCTACTTTACGGAGCACATCCATGAAATGTAATTTCAAGCACTTGACCATAAAATGTATCCAATTAGCACATTAGCCTTCCCCTATTTACACGTCTAAAGAGCAGTGCAGGAATGAGAGAGATACGCATGTGTTATTTGGGCCCAACTGAAGTGTCTTTATAATGAGCATTTGATTAAGCTCAGTGTTGTCCAAGAGGTGTCATGCTGCTGAGAGGGTCTGCTCTTGTGCCAAACTATTTAGTAAAACCTTGCTGAGACAGTGAGGGTCGGCTGGAAGTAGGGATTGAGTTATAACCATTAGCCACAGGTCCAATTGCAAAAGTCAACTTGGAGAAGGCAGGACAGTTTGCCAGGGGTTCTTCAAAGGTACGTTACTGAAATGAAACATGGTATAAAAGCCAAGAAAGACAGGCAGGATGGCAGGATGGCAGGATGGCAGATTCAGGTGCCTCAGATTTGAAAGCCAAGTGGAGGTAAAAAATGGTACGCAAACTATCTGAAATAAGCTTAAAGTATAATATAAGTTTTTTGGGTTTCACTTTATTTTGATGGTCCCTTTTGAACATTCTGTTGACTGTAAATAGCGTTGAACTTGCATGTCTAACTCCTGCATGCCTAGCATGTGTTAATAGAGTATTAGTAGACTGTTTAGGGTTAGAATAAGTTTACATACTAGCAAAGTTATTTATAGTCAGTAGAATGTCTGTTGGAGGAGAATCACAAAAGAGAGTTAGCAGATATTAAGCAGAGTGTCTACTAATACTCTAATGAGAGTTACGTAGTTGGCATGTAGTTACTTAGTAAACAGAATGTTCAAAAGGGACAATCAAATTAAAGTGTTGAATTTTGGATTAAAATATTCAACAACCACTAGAACAATGTTATATATTTTGTTGACTTGTGTACTTACATTATCCCAAATGTTTCCAACAATGCTGATTTCTCTGGATTTAAACAATTTTAACCAGAGTAACAGCCCATGTCATTGCTTTACCTGCCAATGACGTCATATTTATGTGATTTATATGACGTCACATTACCCTCGATTTCCAGTTGTACTTCAGTAGAATTCATTAGACAGGTGAGCAACTGTTTAGATAATTTTACTGACAACAATGTAAAGATCATTATAGAACTTGTCCTTTATTTCAGCTGCGGATGTCAAACTTGGCATGCAAGCGTTAATGAAGCGGACTGGTCCTGCTGTGGTGTAAAGCTGCATGGAAAGGACTCACTCAGATCCCACACTTAAAGGGACAATGCTTCCCAGCAGGCTGTTTCTAATTGCAAAGCCTACACCATGGTCTCTTTGCTCTTCTTCTGACTTACTCACCAGAAGAAGGTGAGTAATGATTCTTCTCCCTGATGGATCCAAAGTGTGGGAGCCTGGTCTCCTGAAAAAAATAAAAATAAAAATAAATGTCTAGCTGCAAATCCTGTAGCTCCTTGTTGATAACTGTCATCTTTTGATTGTTGCTCACTTGCTGATGGGCAAGAGCGCATACAACTTGGTTTTGATGCCGATACAAGAGTTGCCAGAGCTGAGCTGTAAGCAGTCGTAAACTAACTTTGGTATTCCGACACTGGATTTTTCCTCAGGGTTGACTCCCAAAGCCTTTGCCATGGCTGTGTATAGCCGCAAGGCAGCAGAGGTTTGGAATCAAGAGTTTTCCTTCTCTTAAGCAGGCTACCTTCCCAGGTTGATGAGCCCTATCTGACCAAATTAAATAATAATAAATATTATACTAGTATACAAATAATATTAAAGCTGGTTGCACCTTCTGCAAATCATTTGTTTAAAAATTTTAATTCTGACATCATCTAACCACCCTCACATCGTTTACCAAGTTTACTTCAAAAAATGGAAGTAATGTATCTTGTGAAATTTTGAATAGTTATTTTAGATTAAAAAAAATAAATAAAAAAAACCTTGGAAACTATTTAAAATAAAATAAGTTTAAAAGCACAGATTATAAGATTTAGGGTTTTCACTTTATTTTGATGGTCCTTTTAACACATTCTGTTGATTATAAGTAACGTTGCACCTACATGTCTACTAACTCTCATTCGAGTGTTAGAGTATTAGTAGACTGGCAGAATTAGAATAAATTGCTGTACTTGCAAAGTTACTTATCGTCAGTAAAATTTCTGTTGGAGGATCATTACAATAAATAGTTAGCAATAAAATAAAAATAATAAAGATATGTTACTGCAATGTTAAAATGGTGCATTTATTTTCATTTTGTTGCACTTTTTGTACCATTCAAACCCATGGCCTAGTAGTGTATGTCACTGCTGTCAATCATCTAAACATAAAATACAGTTTAATGCAGTATTAAATAATTTAATCATTCATTCATTCATTCATTCATTTTGTTGTTCAACAGTTTTTCTTTGTTTTTATGTGCCAGCATGTGCCACATCACATTTTTGCAACAAAAAAATAAAATGCAACAAAATGAAAAAAAAAAAAAAAAAAAAAAAACAATTTAACATTGCAATAAAATACATTATATCTTTTTTTTTATTGTTAGATCATTGAAGCAGTCCTATAAGCTCCAAGGCCATGAGTAAAAAAAAAAAAAAAAAAAAAAAAATATATATATATATATATATATATATATATATATATATATAGGTCCTTCTCAATAAATTAGCATATTGTGATAAAGTTCATTATTTTCCATAATGTAATGATAAAAATTAAACTTTCATATATTTTAGATTCATTGCACACCAACTGAAATATTTCAGGTCTTTTATTGTTTTAATACTGATGATTTTGGCATACAGCTCATGAAAACCCCAAATTCTCAAATAAATTAGCATATTTTATCCGACCAATAAAATAAAAGTGTTTTTAATACAAAAAAAGTCAACCTTCAAATAATTATGTTCAGTTATGCACTCAATACTTGGTCGGGAATCCTTTTGCAGAAATGACTGCTTCAATGCGGCGTGGCATGGGGGCAATCAGCCTGTGGCACTGCTGAGGTGTTATGGAGGCCCAGGATGCTTCGATAGCGGCCTTAAGCTCATCCAGAGTGTTGGGTCTTGCGTCTCTCAACTTTCTCTTCACAATATACCACAGATTCTCTATGGGGTTCAGGTCAGGAGAGTTGGCAGGCCAATTGAGCACAGTAATACCATGGTCAGTAAACTATTTACCAGTGGTTTTGGCACTGTGAGCAGGTGCCAGGTCGTGCTGAAAAATGAAATCATCTCCATAAAGCTTTTCAGCAGATGGAAGCATGAAGTGCTCCAAAATCTCCTGATAGCTAGCTGCATTGACCCTACCCTTGATAAAACACAGTGGACCAACACCAGCAGCTGACATGGCACCCCAGACCATCACTGACTGTGGGTACTTGACACTGGACTTCAGGCATTTTGGCATTTCCTTCTCCCCAGTCTTCCTCCAGACTCTGACACCTTGATTTCCGAATGACATGCAAAATTTGCTTTCATCCGAAAAAAGTACTTTGGACCGCTGAGCAACAGTCCACTGCTGCTTCTCTGTAGCCCAGGTCAGGCGCTTCTGCCGCTGTTTCTGGGTCAAAAGTGGCTTGACCTGGGGAATACGGCACCTGTAGCTCATTTCCTTCACACGCCTGTGCACGGTGGCTCTGGATGTTTCTACTCCAGACTCAGTCCACTGCTTCCACAGGTCCCCCAAGGTCTGGAATCGGTCCTTCTCCACAATCTTCCTCAGGGTCCGGTCACCTCTTCTCGTTGTGCAGTGTTTTTTGCCACACTTTTTCCTTCCCACAGACTTCCCACTGAGGTGCCTTGATACAGCACTCTGGGAACAGCATATTTGTTCAGAAATGTCTTTCTGTGTCTTACCCTCTTGCTTGAGGGTGTCAATGATGGCCTTCTGGACAGCAGTCAGGTCGGCAGTCTTACCCATGATTGCGGTTTTGAGTAATGAACCAGGCTGGGAGTTTTTAAAAGCCTCAGGAATCTTTTGCAGGTGTAATTTTGATTCAGATGATTAGGTTAATAGCTTGTTTAGAGAACCTTTTCATGATATGCTAATTTATTGAGAATTTACTGAGGGTTTTCATGAGCTGTATGCCAAAATCATCAGTATTAAAACAATAAAAGACCTGAAATATTTCAGTTGGTGTGCAATGAATCTAAAATATATGAAAGTTTAATTTTTATCATTACATTATGGAAAATAATGAACTTTATCACAATATGCTAATTTATTGAGAAGGACCTGTATATATATAATAAATTATGCTCACAATGCAAATTTCTTTTTTAGTTTAAATGCAGGCACATGCTTTTAACCTATGTTCCCCAAAGACTCTGAAAGCTTGTTAGTATTGTTCAGGGTGAAAAGGAGAGTCAAACTGTGAATCACAACTTGTGGTCATAACTGACAGTGCTACAGGCCTTCTCGTGTGACTGGCACAACCATCAGAAGGCAGAGCAAAGGCGAAAGGAGAAAAAATAATAAAGAGAAGAAAGCAAGCGAGGGAGAAACGTTTCAATTTATTGAGATTAGATTTCAAGATCAAACAGCGGATGGATTTGCATAGCCCAGGGTTGGCTGTGGCCCACTTTCCCCTGCTCTTTTGAAAGACAGCCCATGCATGCCATTATCAGTGTTGGGGTTCCACAGTCTCAGAGAAAGAGGGAGGTTGGCAGTGGCACAGCCATTGTTTATGCGTACAGTAGGTATTAAAACAAAACACCGCACTGACAAAAACATACTTTTTTGTACGTTTGGATGGATGCTGAAACATACAATATGGACATATTGACAACATCTAAAACCTAAACATTGTTATGTATTACAGATGTAGAAATATAAGATAGCCTATTTACGACTCTTTCACAACATAAATATATTTGTATTGTTTTTTTAGCCATTTTATTGGTACATTTTAGATCCCCCAAACGTAAGGGATGATCCACAGCTATAGCTGTGAATTAAGTATGGGATAATGTTAATCTATGTCTTTATATACACAAAGATGGTACAATTATAGTAGTTATGAATGTGCCAATAAATAAAGTGCCAATTGCCAATTGGTAAAATCATTGCGTTACTGCAGCTACCATTAGAAGCTCTGTTATAGAAACAGTCAATGTTCTGAGATACACGCTTAGGATTGCACATGTGCATTGACTGGTCCAGCCTGAAAAATACGCCTTTTTAACGCTATTTGAGCATAAAAAAACAAAAACAAAAAACATTTATGTTATCAGATTTCATTGGTGATTTCAAATATGAAAATTAATTGTAAGGTTGGTGAACAGCTTTGGAGAATTTTATGTTTGCCCATTCAAAGAGATAGGAGCTGCACTTGCATGACTGAAATAACTGCTGAGAAGCGTTTCAAAGATGGTTGCAGAGTAAAATGAATTGGCCTGTTTGTGTAGGGGAGAGTGGGGCACAACCTAAAGCTTTTTGACTTTCTCGGTTTGTGTAAATCCACTCAGGATTCAGAGTATTTCTTTTTTCCCACATTCATTTCACACGTCTAGTACAATTATGTGGTTTTGTTTCATTAATACAGTGTATACTTTTTTCTTGATTTACCCCGAAAGAATGGAAGTGAAATGTGACAACATACCCCATTTGTTAGGTACATTGTAACATGTGAGGGGCACATTGTAACATGACCACAGGACAGCTTAAAATGTTACCTGATATAATAAAAATAAATAAATATCCAAGACAAACTAAAATATTTTGTCAATAAAATACAATTATTAACTTATTTATTAATTTGTCAAAATAATTAATAAAAGTATAGAATATAATAGCGTAGTTCTAATAAAGGCACATTATAAAGCAGTGTTACAACATGCTCCACCTACACAACTAGGATTTAAACCGCAGCTTGTGTCTTCTGCTGTTAAATCAGCATTAAAGAACTTCTCTCAACTAAATCCCATTGAGAACGTTTGGGGGTAGATGGCAAGGGAAGTTTACAAAAACGGACATCAGTTCCAGACCATGGATGCCCTTTGTGAAGCCATCTTCACCACATGGAGCAACGTTCCTACCAGCCTCCTGAAAACAATAAAAAATAGTGTTTGAAGTAGGGGTGTGACGGTACACGTATTCGTATCAAACCGTTTTGGTACAGGCCTTTTGGTTCGGTGCATGCGTGTACCGAACGATTTCTGAATGCAATCTTTAACAGTCGGCTTGTTTTAAGCGCAAAACACACTTCAATCCTAGTTCCCAACTTCCCACATGAACATATTAAGTATTCAGTCCTTTTTATAAAAAAATTCAAACGATAAATGCCGCTTTGACGCTCTTTAATGTGGTGTGACACAGATCACTGTATACTTTTAATGTTTCCCCCGGTCTTAAGATTTTGTTCAGGGGTGTATATTTCACAATTCACCTGTCACTTCTGCACTACAGTTCCCATCATCCTCCCTGTCTCCCCCCTGCACACACTCCGCAATCACCCGCACCTGCTCCACACCAGTGTATGTTTATCTTTTGATTTTGGATGACATCCAAAAATTATTTATATTATTTTAGGCCTATAATTATTATTGAATAATTGAATTATTATATATTTTGATTGGCCTAATTTGATAGATTCAACCAGTATATGTATGTCTTCTCTTATTAGGTCAGGTGACAGGTGAGAAATAATATCATCAATGACATTTTTTAATGAATCAGTTTTTGCCATCTGTCAGCATTTAGCATTTTCATAACATCATACACACCAGCACAATAGTGCACTACTAGCTGCCGTTGTACCTGTATTCTTCTGTAACTTTCCAAAGAGATATGGGTTTCCTTCATACAAACAAATGTAAAATAGTTTTGGATTGAAATGGAAATGATCCCAGCTCCAGAGGGAATGTGGAACAGGACATCAGAAATGAGTGCATCCAAAAGAGCACTGGTAATGAGTTGTGTGTGAGACCTGTGTGCTGTATAATCCTCTCACAGTCGTAGGACGAATTAAAATCCTAATTAATTTGGTTGCTGCCTCCGAAGCCAAAAACTAGTTTTGACCAAAGTAGGTCAGGTTTATCAAGAATCAAGCCAACGTAGCTAAACAAATTCCTCCCTACCACTAGAATGTTGAAAAGTCCTCAAGATCAAGCTGGATGTACAAAAGCCTCTTTAAAGTGATTTTAATTTTCCACTAGGGGTGTGCATTGGCACTGCCCTCACAATTCGATTCGATTACGATTCACCAGGTAACGATTCGATTCAATTCGATTCTACGATGTATTGCGATGCATCAAAATTCTACTGCACACAACAAGGCAAATTTTTAATCAGTCATGAGGCAATACAAGGAGTCAGATATTGAACAACAGATTTTATTGGCTGCTATGTGTGTATTATCACTCTCCTGTATCTTTGACATAAATGTCATTAAATAAAATAAAATTGAATGGTATAGGGTATTGGATATGGCATTTTCAAACCTGAAAAAGAAAACATAAATCACTGCTTTCAGTGCTTTGAATGAGAAATGTTTCTCTTCGCTCTGCTTTAGAACCATTTGAAATTATATAGAGCAATAATAACCAACTAAGCCAACTTTTTCCAGCAGTGAACACAGAGCTTTTTACTGTGTGTAAAAAAAACACTTAAGACAGGGCACTTCATGAACTCCTGTGCAAATATTAATCCGTAATTACAGTCACACTATTGTAACAACAACCACCACCCAGGCACCCAGCAATAAAAATATTCAGTGCAACACACACAGTAACGTTGACACTAGGGACTCGTCAATTCTCGTGCTTGATTTTAGTGTGGCAGGCGCGTTAGCAGGGCGTAAGCAGCGCATATTTTTTTCGGCGCCCATGTTAACAGATTAGAGCATTCACATCGCACGCAGAGGCGGCGCGGCAGCTCATCGCATCGCAGGAGCAGGAGCAGAAGCAGCAGTGCCGCGATCGTTTCGGCGCCGAGTCTATTTTTGCCGCGCTGCTCACGCTGATTTAAAGCCACAGTGGATTGTTCTTGATCAAAACTGACCAGATTAACATGGAAAATAACAAATTTCACCATGAAATCATGTAGTGAAGTGCCCCGTGTGTTTCACAATCACAGCATATGCTGCCCATCATAAATCAAAGCACGAGACAGGAAAATGTGACATAATGTGATATTTGTCTGTATTTGCAATATCTGCGCGAGACAAACGCTGCCAGTGTGAATCCACAATGGGGGCGCGGGCTCCCGCTCTCCACACCCACCGCTCCTGCCCTGCTAACGCGTGCGGTGTGAAGCCGGCGTCAGAATCCGAAATGTGCAGATGTCCGCTTTCCAAGCTTTGGGTGCGTTTTTAATTACCCGTCTATCGCGGTCATCTCCCTCCGCCTCAGCCATCTTGATTGTTGTTGTTATGACCCTGGAAGTAATTGAAACTTCACAACTTTATTGTTCAACTCAAGGCCAGAAAATAAACGGTGACATAATCGATTATGGCACTTTGCCGCATCGATGCTGAATCGTGCATGCCCCGCATTGCGATGCATCGCTGAATCGATTATTGTTGACACCACTATTTTCCACTATAAAAAAATCAGTAAAACATGAAAATTCTTTCATTATACACTATCGTTCAAATGTTTGGGGTCAGTACGTTTTTATGTATGTATGCATGAATGTATATGTACAGTTCTCTCTATATGTTTGCTTCCTAGCGTGAATATACTGTAGATAAACAGCAAGCCAAACTCTGTTCAAGAGTCAGGATATGCTAGCGTCTGTCTTGAGCCGCGTTTCCACCGCAGGAACTTTCCCTAGGAACTAGGAACTTTGGGGTGGTACTCGGTGTGTTTGACCGCAGGAACCAGGGTCTAAATGAAGTTCCGGGTAAATATTTCCCTCTCCGAAAGTCTCTGCTCACGAGGTAGTACTTTTTCAAAGTTCCAGAACTTTCGGGGGTGGGACTTGGGTGCTGAACATGCTGATTGGTTGACTCCACGCAGCATTTTATTTCAACCGGCATTTTTAAAAGTCTCATTAACCCTTTGACACATACGATCAAACCCGTGTGATCAATCTAGACTGGTCCCTGGAGCGTACGATCATACTGGTGTGATTAGAACGCTCAGTGATCAACTGCCAAATTCAAAATTTAAATCTGCTTTAGCGCGCTGACTGGCGCCGAGCCAAAGACTGAGTGAGTGAGAGACTGACTGAGCTCAGTGTCTTTTAATGTTTATTTTAGGTTTTATACACTTCAAATTACATTACACAACCACAAAAATATCAGCAAAAACAAAATATAGTTTGTAATTGCATACTAATATATAAAATAGCAAGATATCAGTGTTGTAAACATAATGGCCCATGCTAACATTACAGATCAAATAACACAATCATTTTCTACCCTTTGACGTGCATGATCAGTCTAGGCTGTTCCCTCACGTAATGTCACATATATCAGGAGAAGTGGGTGATCTTGTGTTGTAAATCCAGCAGGTTTCAGCTCCCTGGTACAGTTGTAAACATATAATCGCGGCACGCGTTAGCACGCTATAACATTACAGATCGCGGCTCGCTATAACATTACAGATCAAATAACACAATCATTTTCTACTCTTTGACGCGTACGATCAGTTTAGGCTGTTCCCTCACGCAATGTCACATATATCAGGAGAAGTGGGTGATCTTGTGTTGTAAATCCAGCAGGTGCTGACTCCCTGGTACAGTTGTAAACACATAATGGCGGCGCCCCGCCCACAGCTCGATATAACTTACCGATCAACTAACATATATATTTTTAATAAGTATATAAACCATAAGGAGATCACGTGCATGCATTTAATTTAGTTAACAAGTTTGAAAATATTTTGTATAAAATAAAACATTTGAACAGTCATGCATTGCAAGCATTTTTTCCCGCTGACGTCACTGTTACCT
This sequence comes from Romanogobio albipinnatus, assembly GCA_023566225.1. Classification (NCBI taxonomy): domain Eukaryota; kingdom Metazoa; phylum Chordata; class Actinopteri; order Cypriniformes; family Gobionidae; genus Romanogobio; species Romanogobio albipinnatus. The sequence continues at coordinate 19,447,670 of CM042256.1, read as the reverse complement.
CACACTCGCGTTGGTACCAACTTCAGACACAATTTTAAATAAAATTTACCAGTTTTTAACTACTTCAGAGAAAATGGCAGACAATTTATTTAAAAGAAGACAACTGACAAGTGAGGAGATTGAGGAGATTTTTTTTAATTCTGATGAGGAGAATTTTGACAGTGAGGCAGAGAGTGACAGCGATGAAGACCTTCCCCTGAACCTTGAAGCTCTTGACAACATTGAGGGTGAAGACGAGACTTCTTCCACAACGCCAGAACATATTTTGCATATATACAGCACCTCTTGTCTCTTGGCACTGGAGCTTGTGGGACTGTGCGTGCAAACCGGAAAGGGATGCCAACATTCACCTGTAAAAGTATAAAAGGAGTACCACACACTGAAGAATTATTAATCCTGTAAAAAGTCACAGTTTATTTATTTGCATGTATTAATTGTAATTATATATGTAATTTGTTTAGTATAAACATATGTATATAGTTTGTTTTAAAGATGTTGTTACCATAGTATATTTATTGTTTTGTTTATAATACTATTTTGATTGTTGTTCATTGTAATTATATTTATAATTTGTTTTGTAATTTTATTAGAAAGTGTATATATGTATAATAGTTTAAACAAAAAAAAAACATTTAGCTTAAATTGAAGAGATTTAATAAAACATGAATGAAATGTGTACATTTTGCAATTTATTTTTAGCAAATGACATACGTTTGAATTATGCTAAATTTATACAACACATTTCTCACTAGCAAAGCAGAGAAAGGGTACATGGTATTTGACATCATGTAAACATATATATATGTTTACAAGCGAAATGTTTACAAGCGAAATTCAAAGCAGTGGGAAAAAATAGCAACATAAACATGTAAACCATAGTGTGTACACGCTAACAAATAATGTGAGAGGTTTTGAATGAAAAAAATAAAGCAAAACATTCAGAGTGCTCACCTGCACGCGGTAATCCAACAAGAGCGCCATTGTGACTGCGAAAACTCACACGTGTCAAGGTTGATGTGTTACCATGGAAATTAGAACGCAGGTCATTACATAATAACGGTCGCATTAAAAAACTCACGCCAGGCTGCCAGTCGGAATATTTAGAACTTACGTGCGAAAGGGTTAAAAGTCTTGCTCTTTCTGTCCGATGGCGTGCGTTGTCTCAGCCAACTCACGGTCAATGTCTGTAATAGCTGATAATAACATAAGTTGTCTTATTTTAAATCTAGCTTTACGAGCTTGCAGAATACGCTTTAGTATCGGCGCTCGTCTCTTTTCCGCCGTTTTGTTAATTGACCTATTTAGTTAAACCAATACATAACTAGCAAAAGCAGCGCTGCTTGCATCTCCTCCATACTTGTTATTGTTGCAGACTTGTTGCAGACTAAATTATTATTGTCTGTCGCTGACTAGGAGGAGCAGCTGCGCACAGTCCCACGTCTCTGGACTAATTTGCCTAATCTTCACGGTACTTTAGACCGCAGTGGAAATGCAGACAGTAGTAACAAGTGGGGGGAAAAAGTTATGGTTATGGTAAGTTCCTGGTACAAATTGTTCCGGGTAATTATGGTGGAAACGGGGCTTTGCTTCTTTAATTTGAACATGTAAGCTAGTGCAATTTACATGGGCAGAAATACCGGCCATTGAACCAATAAAACTGTAAATTAAATATGGAAAACGTATTAATAATCAAAATTACATCATACTTATTAACAATACAACAAGTAAATATATAGAGAAAGATCACTGACTCATTAGAATCATACAGCACTAACGCCAATCCGCAATAACAAACATCTTTGATTATCAAATTTTAACTCCTACAATATATTACAGACAGACAGATTATTTAGATATACTTACAGCCAATGATTTTGACAGGGTTTAGAAGGAGGACTGAATCAGATTAATCATAAATGTGTGTTGTTGAGCATTCACTGCGCCATGAGCTCGTTATTTCCTGCTACCCACTGTGCGTCGCTCGTGGAAAACACGTCAAAATAAATGTCCTCACATAGAAACCTAAAAAACGAAACTTATACAGAATATCAAACACCAACAAAACATAAAAAAAAAAATTATGAATGAAAATGTCCATTACAAACTACACAGCTTCTTACAGAGGCAGAACAGTATATCTATGTATGTACAGGGCTGTACAGTGCGACATATATGTTGCACGTGCTACAAAAATATCGGTCTGTGCGATGAATATATTTACCCCAGTAGCACGCGTGCGATACAGTTTAGCATGTGAGACAGAGCTCGTTTGAGTGAAGGGAGAATTTGTTTTGTGCTCGTGTGAGGTTAATCTAGGGCTGCACGATTGACTGAAATTAAACCAAAATCGAGATTTGTCTTTGTGAAATTATGAAAATCGCTTCAATTTTTAAATAAATAAATATATGTGTAGATTATGTGCAGCACTGTTCAGGGCGATCAGTTCGCAATAAATGCTACTCTATATCTGCATGCACTGTGAGATAGTCATTGGCATTTTAGTTCGGAAAGGTGCATGGTTTGCATAAAAAAAAGTTAATGTAAAAGCTGTCAATCGCGGGCTCGGTGCGCATCGGGGTACCAGAGACTATCTGAAGGAGGTGGCACTCGAACTGTGCCGCGATTCACATGAATGTGAAAGCAACACGGACTCGGGTGCGCACTTGTTCAGGAAGAAACGTAACCTGCATATGTGTTTTAGCATATTAGTTTAGCATATTGAATATTTAGTTCAATAAAACACATGTAAGGGATGATGGTGTTTATGATTTACCTTGGATATGAGTGTATTCGTGCATTTGCGTGTAATCAGGGCAACAAATGAACTTCATTTAAACTTGTCGTTTACTCAGTTGCGCATAATAGCACCAAATTTATAAAAACACAATATATTTACTGCGGTATGTTTTCTATCATCCGCCGTGCACATTTTTGATGACGTAAGATGAACAAGTGCACCAGGGTTCGATAGAATCAAGTTGAGTGTGAAACCAGACCAGCGCTGTGGGGGGCGTCGGGAACAATCGCGTTTGGACATGACCCCAGCAAACGTGCCCAGTGTTAAAGCCCCCTTAATGTGCATTAGAAAAAGCAACAACCTCTTTCCAAACTTGTAACGAGAAGCGTTTACAAACCTGTTGTCCAACAAAAAAGAACATTTAATCGAGTTTTTGAAATAACTTTTGTAATCTGACAAGCTTCACATCACAGAATGAGGCAGAAATTATATTATTTTATAATATTCTGTAGTACAGTGATAGATTTGCGGTGTTGAGACGTTTACAGTACTTTTTTTCTTTCCCAGTGAATACATAAGATAAAATAAGACAAAAATTAAGACATTACCGTCACAAATTTTTTTATCTTAATTTAATATTTTATTATAAAACCTTAGACCGTTCTAATGATTTATGTAAAATATAATAATAATAATTGTTATTATTATTTTTATTCTTAAATATTTGTATTGTATAGCACTTTTTGCATTTTTCAGACATGGTAACAGATGTTTAATACATGTGCTACAATTCTGTGAGCTGTGCTACAAAACTTTCAACATCTGTGTGCAAAAAAAGTTAACGTACAGCCCTGATGTATGTATGTATAGTAGTTATGTATTTATTTATGTACAGAAATGGCAATAAATAGATCAAAGGTTACAGTAAAGACATTTATAATGTTACAAAAAAATTCAGGGACCCACTTTATATTAGGTGACCTTAATTACTATGTACTAACATTTTAATTATTCATTTGATACAATGCACTTATTGTGTACATTCATGTTTTTACATTGTACTTACATTTTAAAAAATACCTGCATGTAATTACATCTGTAATTAATTTCTGTAGTTACATTTGTAATTACACAGTTGACACTTCCCTTACACCTAACCCTACCCTTAAACTTACACATACCACCACACCTGTCCCTAACCCTATCCGTATCCCACCTCAATATCAGCAAAGGTGTTTTGCAATACAATTTGAACACAGTAAGTACATTGTACTTATTTTATGATGTAAGTACAATGTACTTAAGGCCACCTAATATAAAGTGGGGCCAAATTCGGTTTCAAATAAATGAGAACAGCATTTATGAGAACTTTTGTTGTCCACTGTTACATTTTGTTCTCAACAAGGATACATTAAACTGATCAAAAGTGATATAAAGACATTTGTAATGTTACACAATCTATCGGTTTCAAATAGATGCTGTTCTTTTGACCTTATGCTCATATTAAATGTACTACTTTAAATATATATTTTTTTTACACTGAGGTTAAATGCAGTTTTTTTTAAGGGCAGAAAATATTTATGTCAGCAAACGTTATGTCAATTATACTAAAGAAATTAATCATTTATTCAGTATCAACACATTAAATTGATCAAAAATGACAGTAAATACATTGTTTAAAAAAAAAATCCAGTTTCAAATAAATGCTGTTCTTTTAACCTTCTTCAAATATTTGTGGGAGAAAATGGTTTCTGCAAAAAAATATTAAGCAGCACAATATTTTTCAACACAACATGCAAGAATAATATAATTGATCAAACATGAAAGTAAATACATTGTTTCAAACAATTCAGTTTCAAATAAATGCTATTATTTTAAACGTTCTATTCTTCAAAGATTTTGAGAGATAAAAATCACAGTTTGAAAAATTATAATATATATATATATATATATATATATATATATATATATATATATATATATATATATATATATATATATATATTACACTCACCTAAAGGATTATTAGGAACACCATATATACTGTCACGATTCCACACAAGAAAAAGGTAAAAGATCCAATCGCAGTACGTATATTATTTATTAAGGGAAAATCCAAATTCAGTGGTCAGTCCAGGCATAGGTCAATCTCCAACAAAGTAATCCAAACATAAACAGGCACAAGACAACGGCAAGAACAGAACTTGGAAGTGGGGTGAAACAAACAAGGACTCCGTGACACATACTAAAACAGACAGGGTATATATACACACACAGATCTAACAAGGTGATGGGAAACAGCTGAGTGCAATGAACTGATGAGTGACAGACAGAATGCTGGGAAATGCAGTCAAAATGTGAAAGACACCGTGAGAACGAGGACCTCTAGTGACAACCCAGGGAAACACAACCAGACACTGTGACAGTACCCCCTCCCTACGGAGCGGCTACCAGACGCTCCAAGACGTAATTATACACAACACAAAGGGTTCAGGAGGGAGGTGGAAAGGTGGAGGATCAGGGGGAGGGATGGTGGGCCAGGTCCATGGCGAGGAACCAGGACAGGGGGTAATGGCTTAACTGGCGGCCAGGATGGAGATGACAGTTCATCTGGCGGCCAGGGCGGAGCAGACGACCCTTCAGGCGGCCAGGGCGGAGACGACCCTTCAGGCGGCCAGGGCGGGACGGGAGGGACAGACCAGGGCGGGACGGGAGGGGCAGACCAGGGCGGGACGGGAGGGGCAGACCAGGGCGGGCGGGAAGGGAGGGGCAGACCAGGGCGGGACGGGAGGGGCAGACCAGGGCGGGACGGGAGGGGCAGACCAGGGCGGGAATGGGGAAAGAGACCAGGAAGGGAAGGGGGAAACAGACCAGGAAGAGAGGGGGGAAACAGACCGGGAAGAGAAGGGGGAAACAGACCAGGAAGGGAACGGGGAGACAAAAAGTTCAGGCGGCCAGGGCGGCCCGCGGAGTTCAGGCGGCCAGCGGAGTTCAGGCGGCCAGGGCGGCCCGCGGAGTTCAGGCGGCCAGGGCGGCCCGCGGAGTTCAGGCGGCCCGCGGAGATCAGGCAGCCACGGCACTGGAACCGACACCGGCTCAGGCACTGGAACAGACACCACCGGATCAGGCACTGGAACAGACACCACCGGCTCAGGCACTGGAACAGACACCACCGGCTCAGGCACTGGAACAGACACCACCGGCTCAGGCACTGGAACAGACACCACCGGCTCAGGCACTGGAACAGACACCACCGGCTCAGGCACTGGAACAGACACCACCGGCTCAGGCACTGGAACAGACACCACCGGCTCAGGCACTGAAACAGACACCACCGGCTCAGAAACAGACACCACCGGCTCAGGCTCAGGAACAGGCACCACCGGTCCAAGTGTGTGCGTGGCCCACACACACCACATGGCTGTGGCCATAATGGCCAATGTCGCGGTCACTGAGGCCTCAGGAACAGATGCCTCCGGCTCAGGAACAGACATCACCGGCTCAGAAACAGACACAGAAACAGACACAAGCACAGGCACAGACTCAGGAACAGACACTGGCTCCGGCTCAGGAACTGGAACAGACACAGACACTGGCTCTGGCTCAGGAACAGACACTGGCTCCGGCTCAGGAACTGGAACAGACACTGGCTCCGGCTCAAGAACTGGAACAGACACAGACACTGGCTCAGGAACAGGCACTGGCTCCGGCTCAGGAACTGGAACAGACACTGGCTCCGGCTCAGGAACAGACACTGGCTCCGGCTCAGGAACTGGAACAGACACTGGCTCCGGCTCAGGAACTGGAACAGACACAGACACTGGCTCTGGCTCTGGCTCAGGAACCGACACTGGCTCCGGCTCAGGAACAGACAACACTAAAGGTCTGAAGGGCGTCTCCAGGATCCGAGCTAAACGCTCTAGATAGCCGACCAGTGCCCCCCCGGCCATGAGAATGGGCATCTCCCGATCTGGCTCCGGCTCAGCAACAGACACTGGCTCAGGCTCGGGAACAGACACTGGCTCAGGAACAGACACTGGCTCCGGCTCAGGAACTGGAACAGACACAGACACTGGCTCTGGCTCTGGCTCAGGAACAGGCACTGGCTCCGTCTCAGGAACTGGAACGGAAACAGGCACTGGCTCCGGCTCAGGAACTGGAACAGACACTGGCCCCGGCTCAGGAACAGACACTGGCTCCGGCTCAGGAACAGACACTGGCTCCGGCTCAGGAACAGACACTGGCTCCGGCTCAGGAACAGACACTGCCTCCGGCTCAGGAACAGACACTGCCTCCGGCTCAGGAACAGACACTGGCTCCGGCTCAGGAACAGACACTGGCTCTGGCTCAGGAACAGACAACACTGAAGGTTTGAAGGGTGTCTCCAGGATCCGAGCTAAATGCTCTAAATAGCCAAGCAGTGCCCCCCCCCCCCGGCCATGAGAATGGGCATCTCCCGATCTGTCTCCGACTGGGCAGATGTGGCTTGAACCATCTCTGACTGGGCAGATGGGACATGAACAGTCTCTGGCTCGGCAGACGTGACGTGAGCAGTCTCTGACTGGGCAGACGGGACATGAACCGTCTCTGTCTCGGCAGACGTGACGTGAGCAGTCTCTGACTGGGCAGACGGGACTTGAACAGTCTCTGAATTGGCAGACGTGTTCCTCCTCCCTCTTCTCCGTCCGTAACGGCGAGATGGTGGTTCCGGTCCGTCTTTCACGAGCCCCGGGTCGAATGGGGGCCATGGTGGAAAGTGGTGTTGGACTTCCTCTCGACCATCACCTCCTCTGCGACCTCCCCGAGTCCCACGAAAAATGACTAGGCGGGTTCCCTCAAACATATCTCTCCTCTCCCGCTCGGTGGCTGGGGAGGAGAAGTTGGAACACATACCGCTGGATCTAGGTGTGACGGAGTCCTTCTGTCACGATTCCACACAAGAAAAAGGTAAAAGATCCAATCGCAGTACGTATATTATTTATTAAGGGAAAATCCAAATTCAGTGGTCAGTCAAGGCATAGGTCAATCTCCAACAAAGTAATCCAAACATAAACAGGCACAAGACAACGGCAAGAACAGAACTTGGAAGTGGGGTGAAACAAACAAGGACTCCGTGACACATACTAAAACAGACAGGGTATATATACACACACAGATCTAACAAGGTGATGCGAAACAGCTGAGTGCAATGAACTGATGAGTGACAGACAGAATGCTGGGAAATGCAGTCAAAATGTGAAAGACACCGTGAGAACGAGGACCTCTAGTGACAACCCAGGGAAACACAACCAGACACTGTGACAAATACTGTGTTTGACCCCCTTTCGCCTTCAGAACTGCCTTAATTCTATGTGGCATTGATTCAAGGTGCTGAAAGCATTCTTTAGAAATGTTGGCCCATATTGATAGGATAGCATCTTGCAGTTGATGGAGATTTGTGGGATGCACATCCAGGGCACGAAGCTCCCGTTCCACCACATCCCAAAGATGCTCTATTGGGTTGAGATCTGGTGACTGTGGGGGCCATTTTAGTACAGTGAACTCATTGTCACGTTCAAGAAACCAATTTGAAATGAGTCGAGCTTTGTGACATGGTGCATTAACCTGCTGGAAGTAGCCATCAGAGGATGGGTACATTAGATTAGATTCAACTTTATTGTCATTATACAAGTACAAGTACAAGGCAACGAAATGCAGTTGAGGTCTAACCAGAAGTGCAATAGCAGCAAGTGCAGGATATATACAATGGTTGCGTAAGTGCAGGGCATAAAAATGTACTGAATATATATAAATATGTATAAGTAGAGAGATGGTTATTACTATAAACAGAACTGAATTTACAGATGAATATATACAGTGAATAAATATACAGATGGCTATTACTATAAACAGAATTTACAGGTGAATATGTACTATGAATATAATATACAGATGTCTATTACTTTGAACAGAATTTACAGATAGAGGTATACAATAATATGTTAGGCAAGATGAGGAATATAGCAGTGGATTAAGTTAGTGCAATAAATTATGGACAGAGCTATCCGAAAGAAAGTGTAAAAGTGCAGTGGAAAGTGGTTGCATTTTACAGTTAGAAGTACGGTGCAAAATGCAAATGTAAACATTGGTACTGTAAATACAGTCGGCAGTGCAAATGAGCACAATCCAGTTAAGATATGGTGGTGCAAAATGCATAAGTAAACAGTTGTTACTGTAATAAACAGTCGGTAGTGCAAATAACAAAGTGAATGTAGATGTAAGGTCGGAGAGTTTGCAGTTTATGAGGGAAGTGGATCAACGGTGGTTTGAGTTCAGTAAAGAGACAGCTCTGGGGAAAAAACTGTTCTTAAGTCTGCTGGTCCTGGTCCGGAGAATCCTGAAACGCCTGCCGGAGGGCAGGAGAGAAAACAGTCTGCGGGCTGGGTGAGAGGAGTCCTTGAGGATGCTGCGAGCTCGGTGCAGACTAGAGGTCTTCACGGAGCCCCCGAGACCCGTGGACCCGGGACCCGACCCGGGACCCGTACGGGTTCGGGTCTATATTTTAAATGATCAGCCGGGTCCGGGTCGGGTCCCGGGTCTGTTTAACATTGTGTGCAATACCCGAGTCGATCCGGACTCGGAGAACACCTGCCCGTGATCTGAGTCAGTCAGCACTGCTTGTGTGTTTTTTGTAACTTGCAACTGTAAAATTAGGATAAGAAAAGTGTGAGCCGGGAAATAAGGTTTAAAAAAAGAAAGAAGAAAAACACGAGCGATCTCTCTCTCTCTTGCTCGCTCGCCTCACGCGCTCTCTCTCTCTCTCTCTCTCTCTCTCTCTTTCTCTCTCTCTCTCTCTCTCTCTCTCTCTCTCTCGCTCGCTCTCTCTGCAAGCGCACGGTAATAATAATGGTTACCTTCATGAATGATGTGTGAAAAAAGCTAAAAAACAACGAATATAAAGAAGTTAAACCCACGGGCACCTCTTCTGTCCGGGCATCCTTCATGCATATTGTGGACAAACATGAGAAAAAAGTAAGTGCTGTCTACGTGTGACGCACTGTTGAAGTTTGATTTGAAATTATATTTAAATAATATATTTAAAATCAGCAACAAAATCTCAGTTGAACTGTCACAAATGTTTTCTATGATGCTCAAATTGCGTAAAAAAGCTCATATTTCAGGTTGCTCCAGCCACCGCGCATGTGCAGTAAGCGCGTGTCATTTCTATGGCAACCCGAGCTTCCGCTGTGATTGACTTTAATAATAATATGAATGAACCGTCTTATTTCTTAAAGTTTTGGTGGTCAGGCTCGGCTCACAGAGATTATAGCAAATAAATAATGCGGACGTCAGCGGCCACCGAACGAGCAATCGTTATTAGTTAAAAAGGGCAAACAGTCAAAGTTATTATGGGAGTTAACTCGAGTCGAAATGCAAATCTGCAAAGACGCATTTGTCATCCGTCACCGTGACATAAAGTGGACTTTTAAAGCTGAAATGATGAGTGAATTAAGCATGCTTGGAATAACAAGAGAGGAATAACATGGATTTAACTTTTTGGCAAGGATGTAATGCATCACAAGTAACGTTACAAGGAAGGGAGATGACGGCTAGGTAAGACAAAAAGTTATATTTTTCATAACTTGTTTATTGACTTGTTAATATCAGTTATTGTGGAATATGTGACAAACGGGTCCAGTCGGGTCTGTGTCTTCACGCCGGGTTCGGTTCCAGCTTTTAAATAATAGACGGGTCCAGGTCGGTTCCGGGTACTACGTTTTTGGCATTTCTCGGATCTTCACGGGTCCGGGTCCAGCTTTTGAAATAATAGACGGGTCCGGGTCGGTTCCGTTAAGCACATTACGGGTCTCTTCGGGTTCGGGTATGAATTTTTGGACCCGTGAAGACCTCTAGTGCAGACATCGTTTCCTCTGGATGAGCTCGATGGCAGGTAGTGGAGTCCCTGTGATGCGCTGGGCAGTTTTCACCACCCGCTGCAGTGCCTTGCGCTCCGCAACAGAGCAGCTCTCATACCATACTGCCACACAGTTGGTCAGGATGCTTTCTATTGCGCAGCGGTAGAAGTTCACCAGGATAGCCGAGGAGAGCTGATTCTTCCTCAGTGTCCTCAGGAAGAAGAGGCGCTGGTGAGCCTTCTTGACCAGGCTGGAGGTGTTGGTCGTCCACGACATGTCCGCCGAGATGTGGATCCCCAGGAACTTGAAACTGGAGACACGCTCAACAGCCATTCCATTGATGTGGATGGTGTCGTGTGTGCCTCTTGACTCCTTCATGAAGTCCACGATGAGCTCCTTCGTTTTGGTGGTGTTGAGGAGCAGGTTATTATCAGTGCACCATGTGGCCAGGTGCTGGATCTCCTCCCTGTAGGCAGTCTCATCGTTGTTGCTGATGAGACCAATCACCGTAGTGTCGTCCGCAAACTTGACGATGGAATTAGATCCATACACAGGCTTGCAGTCGGAGGTGAAGAGGGAGTAGAGAAACGGACTTAGCACACAGCCCTGTGGTACACCAGTGTTGAGTGTGATGGACGTGGAGCAGGTGGATCCTGATCGAACATTCTGGGGTCTGTCAGTTAGGAAGTCCAAAATCCAGTTACACATTGAAGTGTTGATGCCCAGGTCTCCAAGTTTGGCAATTAACTTGGATGGGATGACAGTGTTGAATGCTGAGCTGAAGTCAACAAACAGCATGCGTGCATAAGTGTTTTTTCTGTCCAGATGGATGAGCACAGAGTGCAGTGCCATGGAAACTGCATCCCCTGTGCTCCTATTGCTGCGATAGGCAAACTGGTGTGAGTCCAATGTGGATGGTATAGAGTCTTTTAGGTGTTCCAGGACCAGCCGCTCAAAGCACTTCATAACGATGGGTGTCAGTGCTACAGGGCGGTAGTCATTAGGGCACCTCGGGCTAGAGTGTTTCGGCACTGGCACAATGGAAGTGCGTTTAAAGCATGATGGTACAGCTGCTTGGGCAAGAGACAGGTTGAAAATGTCTGTAAAAACCCCAGCGAGCTGCTCCGCACATGCCCTGAGAACACGACCAGGGATGTTGTCTGGTCCAGCAGCCTTGTATGCGCTGATCCGGCTCAGTGCCTTGCAGACATCTGTGGAGGAGAGTGTGATTGGTGGGTGGTCAGCTGAAGGTTTGAGCTTGGTGGCAGTTTCTCTGTTGTCTCTTTCAAAACGAGCATAAAAGTAATTTAGCTCGTTCAGGAAGTTGACATCAGTGGCTGCGGGGGTGGAGTGGGTGGGTTTATAATCACTGATGGCCTGAATGCCCTGCCACATGCGTCGAGGGTCAGAGTTGGAAAGGTGTCCCTCTATCTTTTGCTTGTAGCAGTGCTTGGCATTTTTGATGCCCCTCTTCAGGTTTGCTCTGGATGCGCTGTAGGCTTGTGCATCTCCTGATCTGAAGGCAGTATTGCGTGACTTCAGCAGGAGTCGTACTTCCCTGTTCATCCAAGGCTTCTGATTTGGGTATGTGGTGATCTGTTTCTGGGTTGTAACACTGTCAATGGTGGTATTGATATGATCCAATACTGAGGAGGTGTAGGAGTCAATGTCCGTGTGAGCACCACTGGTGGCTTGAGAAGCAAACATACTCCAGTCTGTGTTTAGAAACCTTTCCTGGAGTGTGGAGTCTGCCCCCGCAGGCCACACCTTGATGGTCTTCACTGATGGCTTCACACGGTTGATGAGGGGTGCATATTTTTGTGTGAGGAACAAAGAGATGTGGTCTGACTGTCCCAGGTGGGGGAGGGGTGTTGCAACGTAACCTCCGGCCATGTTTGTGTAAACATGGTCTAAGGTTTTGTTTCCTCTGGTGTGGCAGGAAACATGCTGGTGAAACTTGGGTAGCACTGACTTTAAGTTTGAGTGATTAAAGTCACCTGCAACAATAAACGCAGCTTCCGGGTGATCAGTCTGTTGTTTACTGATGGCTGCGTGAAGATCTTTCATAGCAAGCTTAGCATCAGCATCCGGTGGAATATAAGCAGCAGTGATAATGGTTGAAGTGAACTCCCGCGGGAGATAAAACGGTCTACATTTAACCATGAGAAACTCAAGGTTAGCTGAACAATGACTCCCAACAATAGCAGAGTTTGTGCACCAAGCTTCGTTAATGTAAATGCACAATCCACCCCCTCTGCTCTTCCCGGAGCCATCTAATGTTCTATCTGCCCGGAGTGTGTGGCGTCCCGCTAGCTCGATAGCGGTGTCCGGTATTCCGCTGTTTAACCAGGTTTCCGTGAATATTTGGACGTTACAGTTCAAAAGTTTCTGCTGAGTCGAATCTCCTCCATTTTGTTCACTAGCGACCGTACATTGGCAAGGAAAATGCTGGGTAAAGGGAGTCGGTGCGGTGATAGCATTAGCTTAGCTCGCAGACCTCCACGCTTCCCCCGCCTTTGTTTACGATCTCTCCTCCGCCTTCTTGCACTTCCGCCCGGCCGGGTAGAGTGCAGAGCCACGGGTGTTCTAGCGATCTCAGGAAGGAGTTGTAGATTGTCCATAAAACTGTCGAAAATTCGCAAACCAATATCCAAAAGCTCAGCGCGGGTGTACGTTGTAAAGGCACAACTGTTCTGTATGAACAGACCCGAGAAGAACAGGAAAAATACCGCAAAAGACGCGGAGTCTCGCGATCTACTCGCGCCGCCATCTTGGTCATCTAATCACATGGTGGTCATAAAGGGATGGACATGGTCAGAAACAATGCTCAGGTAGGCCATGGCATTTAAACGATGCCCAATTGGCACACTAAGGGGCCTAAAGTGTGCCAAGAAAACATCCCCGACACCATTACACCACCACCACCAGCCTGCACAGTGGTAACAAGGCATGATGAATCCATGTTCTCATTCTGTTTAAGCCAAATTCTGACTCTACCATCTGAATGTCTCAACAGAAATCGAGACTCATCAGACCAGGCAACATTTTTCCAGTCTTCAACTGTCCAATTTTGGTGAGCTTGTGCAAATTGTAGCCTCTTTTTCCTATTTGTAGTGGAGATGAGTGGTACCCGGTGGGGTCTTTTGCTATTGTAACCCATCCGCCTCAAGGTTGTGCGTGTTGTGGCTTCACAAATACTTTTCTGCAAACCTCGGTTGTAACGAGTGGTTATTTCAGTCAAAGTTGCTCTTCTATCAGCTTGAATCAGTCGGCCCATTCTCCTCTGACCTCTAGCATCAACAAGGCATTTTCGCCCACAGGACTGCCGCATACTGGAGGTTTTTCCCTTTTCACACCATTCTTTGTAAACCCTAGAAATGGTTGTGCGTGAAAATCCCAGTAACTGAGCAGATTGTGAAATACTCAGACCGGCCCGTCTGGCACCAACAACCATGCCACGCTCAAAATTGCTTAAATCACCCATTCTGACATTCAGTTTGGAGTTCAGGAGATTGTCTTGACCAGGACCACACCCCTAAATGCATTGAAGCAACTGCCATGTGATTGGTTGATTAGATAATTGCATTAATGAGAAATTGAACAGGTGTTCCTAATAATCGTATATATATATATATATATATATATATATATATATATATATATAATATATATATATATATATATATATATATATATATATATAAAATGCCACATTAACAGCAGAGTTAGAAAGAATAAACACATTTAACATCACTTTCACCTTCACAGCGTTTTTTTATTAACACACTGTATCTATTAATGTATTTACATCAGGCAGTAACAGAGGACCTATAAATAGATAGAAGGAAATATATGTGAGATGTGTTGCTGTCCAGTGGGCTTGTGTTCCTCTGATACACTATGAGTGATTATTTGCTCTTCTCCATGGTTTGAGACCTGCTGATTTTCCCTAGAACTCTACAAGGTAAACCCCATGGTGTTGGATGCGTAATTGTCTTCCTGTGGGAAGGTGAGAGTCATTATCTGTGATGGATTGAACTGAACTTTCAAGGGCAAATTACATGTCTGAAAAGGTGAATATTTAATTCTTGCTCAGGGGCAAAGCAGATATTAAGTATGTAGCAATGTCTGACCTTTCACCCCCTCATGTCAGAAGAAATGACAAATCTCTGAATCTCTAAAGGGCTTAAAGTTAGACCATGAATGACAACTCAAAACACATTTGAATTATTACAATTAGTAGCACTAGCGTTGCCACAGTAGAACAAAAATGTGTATGTATATGTACGCTTTATTTATACTGTAGGCCTTTTTTTAACACGGGTTCACTTATAACAGGGATTGTGCCAAGCACAATCTGTTAATAGTGGTGTTTTTTTATAGGCCTTGTTGCAACTCATAATGTAATAACACCTAAAAGTTAAATTCTAACAATATAATAAAATCTTGAGCTCATAATGTAATAACAATGTTTACATTATGAGAAATGTATTACATTATAAACTCACCAAAAACATGTCATATTTCAACATGATCTCATGACAATGCGTATCAATAGTACGAGTGTGCAATCTTGTTGAATGTATACGCCAAAATGAGTTTTGGCGTGCATATGCTACGCAGTTTTTCGCGTGCATATGATACGCAATTTATGGCGTGTATACGACACGCTTTTGGGTAGTATGGGGGTGGGGGGTTTCTACGTATAATACGCCATAAAGTGCGTATCTGTAACATCTGCATCTGCCATCCATTCATCCTACCGCCAGAGGGAGCCATCTCCTGAATATTGAATACTGCCCTTTCCTCTTGCATCACTTCCTGTTCATACTTGTTATAAGCCATGCTGTTTGTTCATCATGTTGCAAAGTATTGCCAGTTTACCCTGTCTCTACCGAGTGTTTCATTTCTCTGTTTGTTTATGCCACGTATATGATTCTCTGCCTGCTTTTGACCACGACTTTAAGATTCCGGATTTGGACTTGTTTACGATCAGGCCTGCCACTACTGTTATCGACCCTGTCATTGTTTGTTGACCTCACTACTTGCTCTGAGCACCCTTTTGTTTTCACTACTTTGTTTAATAAAGCTCCGCATATGGATTCGCACAGCCAACCGAGTCTGTCTTCGTTACAGAATACTTCGCCTGATCAGAATCCAGCGGAGATAACGCAACTATAGGCTGCGTTTGCTTACCAAGCCGAAATGATTAAGGATTTCCAAGGCCAACCTTCCTCGCTACGAGCTGCAAACGAACATCTTACATGTTACATTCAGTCTCTCCCTCCAACCAGATCTGATACGGTAAGAGTCTCTTTACCTGACAAGTTTGATGGCACAGCTGAAAGATGCAGGGGTTTTCTACTTTGATAGCCAGCCGGATGCTTTTCTCAGAGATTCGACCAAGTGCTCATTTATGATGTCACTGTTGACTGGCAAAGCTCTCGATTGGGCATCTGCTGTTTCGGATAACTATGACCGATTGAGAACATCATTTGATTATTTTTCCACGCAAATACGAGAGGTTTTTGAATATCCTGCAGGAGGGAAGGATGTTTCTTTGCAGTTACTACAGTTACGTCAAGAAAATTGCTCAGCTGCTGATTATGCCGTCGAGTTTCGCACGCTTTGCGGCACAGAGTGGCTGGAATGAGGTCACATTGAAACCGGTGTTCAAGCAGGGCCTGAGTTATACATTACAGTCTCAATCTGCCAACTCAATCTGCCTGTTATCCCTTGTATACCACTGATTAAAATAACGGCCATTAATAGTCAACCTATTGGAGAAGGAATTACCCATCAAACCGTTCCGATTACCATCAAGATAGGCCTGTTTCACACGGAAACCATCTCCCTGTATGTGACTTCAACACCCCAGCATCCAGTAGTCTTAGGCAATCCATGGCTGACTATTCATGACCCACAGATTTTCCTATACTTTAATTAGAATCAGAGAAGGTGATGAATGGAAGACAGCTTTTCTCACCACCAGGGGGCACTATGAATAATCCATTATGCCTTATGGCCTGGCTAATCCTCCTGCAGTGTTCCAATCCTTCATAAATGAGATTTTCCGAGACATCCTGAACCACTACGTCATTGCTTACATTGATGACATTTTAATCTATTCAAAGACACGTGAGCAACACATCGATCATGTAAGGAATGTATTGTCTCGATTGCTGGCTAACCATCTCTATGTTAAGGCAGAGAAATGTGAATTTCATGTCTCAAGCACCACTTTCCTCGGCTACAAGATCAGTCATAAAGGAGTGAAGATGGACACAGGAAAGGTCAAGGCTGTCACTGAGTGGCCCCATCCTACCACGGTGAAGGAATTACAGAGGTTATTGGGATTTGCTTATTTTTATATGAGGTTTATCCGGAATTACAGTACCATCGCAAGCCTCCTTACATCACTGCTTAAGGGTAAACCAAATAAATTGTTATGGACTCAGTCAGCATTTGAAGCCCTAAAGACTAGCTTTACTACAGCCCCAATCCTGAAACATCCAGATCCAGAGTTGCCATTCATTGTGGAAGTTGATGCCTCCGACTTTGGCATTGGAGCTGTATTATCTCAGAGACATGGTAACCCGGGTAAAATGGTTCCCTGTGCTTTTTTTTTCCAGAAAGTTAACCACTGCAGAGAAGAACTATGATGTTGGTAATAAGGAATTGTTGTCCATTAAAGAAGCACTTGCGGAGTGGAGACACTGGTTGGAGGGGGCTCTACATCCTTTTTAAGTCATTACCGACCACAAGAATCTGGAATATATCAGGTGTGCAAAGCGTCTCAACCCAAGGCAGGCCCGGTGGTCATTGTTATTCACAAGATTTCAGTTCACAGTCACTTATCGTCCAGGAAGCAAGAACAGTAAAGCTGATGCCCTTTCGCGAAGGTATGGCTCACTTCCTGTTGCCAAGGGCCAATTCTACCTCCTTCTGTCATTGTGGCTCCTATTCGTTGGGATATAATGGAGGAACTACAAAGAGATCAACAGACCGAGCCATCTCCTCCAAAATGTCCTCCTGGCCGACATTATGTCCCAAAGTCTCTCTGCCAACGAATCATTCAATGGGTGCACACATCTCTGAGTTGTGTAACATCTCCATCTGCCAACCGCCAGAGGGAGCCATCTCCTGAATATTGAATACGGCCCTTTCCTCTGATGATGCAAATATCGTCATTTTGCGTCATCAGAGGATTTTTTGGCCAGAGGCTAAAAACTACAGCCAGCAGAAGGAGCCCACAGGGGCGAGATCTCACTCACAGAATGTAAATGCGCACGGCTGCTCGGATCGGGCATTAATAACGGAGCAGTGCAGAGCAAAGTGAGTGTTTTTAACTTTTCAATGAATTCCAATGAAAGTTAAGCTTCCATATGCAATCTGAAAACACGCCTGGACACGCGCTGAGAATGAATGCTGAGCTTACCTCAGCCCTGCTCAGCTCTTACTTCGCTCTCGTGATGAATGAAATCTGAATCCTGCTGTGTTTGTCCCGTGACTTTCGTTCTGCTCACTCTCACTTTATTGAAAAGACACGTTCAGTTTTTAATTGTAGTGTTTATTCTCTAACTGAACAAAATTATTGTATTATTATGAAGATCAAAACGACGGTGTAGGGAGTGGCCTCGTAGGGCCGTATAATAAAAAACAAAGCATTGGTATTCCTTTATAGTACATACACCATATAATACATAAAAATCTAAATCCAGACTTAACCTGCCTACAAAATCCACCAGATTACTGATACTACTAGTAGCTTCTACTAGTAGCCTACTACTAATAGTAGCAGTAGCAATAGTAGTAGTAGTTTAAAGGTGCAAAAGTTCTGCTTTTATTTATTTGGATTTAGATTTTTTTTTATGTACTGTAAGGGAATACTAGTATTTTGTTATGTTTTGAAAGGTGATATTCTTTATGAGTAAGTCATTTTAGTAATTGATCTAGACTAAAAACACATCTCTTTACGATGGCATACACATACACATCATACAGCATACACATCTCTTTACTATGGCATACACAGCTCCATCGATCTCAAGTGGCGGAGGGGGTTCTCTTTCCTCGGTAGTGGCATATGGCAGATAACACCCAAGATGGCGGCGCGAGTACATCGCGAGGCTCTGGGTCTCTCCAGATTCTGCAATTTTGCGGTAATTTTCTTGCTCATCTCGGGTCTGTTCATGCAGAACAGTTGTGCCTTTACATCGTACGACCCGTTGTGAGATTTTGGATATTGGTTTGCGAATTTCCGACAGTTTTATGGACAATCTTCAACTCCTTCCTGAGATCGCTAGGACACCCGAGGCTATGCACTCTACCCGGCCGGGCGGAAGTGCTCGCAGGCGGCGTCGAGATCGTAAACAAAGGCGGGGGAAGCACGGAGGACTAAGAGCTAAGCTAAGGCTAACACCACACCGGCTCTCTTTACCCAGCATTTTCCTTGCCAATGTACTGTCGCTAGTGAACAAAATGGAGGAGATTCGACTCAGTATCACACACAGCAAGAAACCTTCGAACTGTAACGTCCTAATCTTCACGGAAACCTGGTTAAACAGCAGAATACCGGACACCGCTATTGAGCTAGTGGGACGCCACACACTCCGGGCGGATAGAACATTAGATGGCTCCGGTAAGACCAGA
Organism: Romanogobio albipinnatus; assembly: GCA_023566225.1. Taxonomy (NCBI): domain Eukaryota; kingdom Metazoa; phylum Chordata; class Actinopteri; order Cypriniformes; family Gobionidae; genus Romanogobio; species Romanogobio albipinnatus. Next base: position 19,428,386 of record CM042256.1, on the reverse strand, counting down.
GGTGGTGGATTGTGCATTTACATTAACAAAGCTTGGTGCACAAACTCTGCTATTGTTGGGAGTCATTGTTCAGCTAACCTTGAGTTTCTCATGGTTAAATGTAGACCGTTTTATCTACCGCGGGAGTTCACTTCCACCATTATCACTGCAGCCTATATTAGGGCTGTAATCAACCAAAGAAAATCTTGGTCGACTGAAGTCCTGAAATTTTCGACTAAAAATCGACTAAAATAACGTTAGGAAAAAAAAACCTTAAATGAATAAGCTGCACACTGTGCGCAGTACTTGGTAGCCTTGTTGTCTCCCTAAATTAAAGACTGTTACCTGTGAAACAGGGGTGCTCTCAAAACACCCCCATTAGCAATTAGTGCTTTCCACCTGATGAAATGAACGCGGCGCGGCAAAACTGATGAAATGAACGCGGCGCGGCAAAACTGATGAAATGAACGCGGCAAAAAATCGACCAATCAGAATTTTGGTCGAGCCAGAACGTATCGACTAATAATCGACTAATCGACTGGGAGATTACAGCCCTAGCCTATATTCCCCCGGATGCTGATGCCAAGCTTGCTATGAAAGAACTTCACGCAGCCATCAGTAAACAACAGACTGATCACCCGGAAGCTGTGTTTATTGTTGCAGGTGACTTTAATCACTCAAACTTAAAGTCAGTGCTACCCAAGTTTCACCAGCATGTTTCCTGTCACACCAGAGGAAACAAAACCTTAGACCATGTTTACACAAACATGGCTGGAGCTTACGTTGCAACACCCCTCCCCCACCTGGGACAGTCAGATCACCTTTCTTTGTTCCTCAGCCCCAAATATGCACCCCTCATCAACCGTGTGAAGCCATCAGTGAAGACCATCAAGGTGTGGCCTGCGGGGGCAGATTCCACACTCCAGGAAAGGTTTCTACACACAGACTGGAGTATGTTTGCTTCTCAGGCCACCAGTGGTGCTCACACTGACATTGACTCCTACACCTCCTCTGTATTGAATCACACATCATACCACATACCCGAATCAGAAGCCTTGGATGAACAAGGAAGTGCGACTCCTGTTGAAGTCACGCAACACTGCCTTCAGATCAGGAGATGCACAAGCCTACAGCACATCCAGAGTGAACCTGAAGAGGGGCATCAAAAAGGCCAAGCACTGCTAGAAGTTAAAGATAGAGGGACACTTTTCCAACTCTGACCCTCGACGCATGTGGCAGGGCATTCAGGCCATCAGTGACAACAAACCCACCCACTCCACCCCCGCAGCCACTGATGTCAACTTCCTAAACAAGCTAAATTACTTTTATGCTCGCTTTGAAAGAGACAACAGAGAAACTGCCACCAAGCTCAAACCCTCAGCTGACCACCCACCAATAACACTCTCCTCCACAGATGTCTGCAAGGCACTGAGCCGGATCAGCACGCACAAGGCTGCTGGACCAGACAACATCCCTGGTTGTGTTCTCAGGGCATGTGCGGAGCAGCTCGCTGGGGTTTTTACAGACATTTTCAACCTGTCTCTTGCCCAACATGCTTTAAACGCACTTCCACAATTCGGCCAGTGCCGAAACACTCTAGCCCGAGGTGCCCTAATGACTGCCGCCCTGTAGTACTCACACCCATCGTTATGAAGTGCTTTGAGCGGCTGGTCCTGGAACACCTAAAAGACTCTCTACCATCCACATTGGACTCACACCAGTTTGCCTACCGCAGCAATAGGAGCACAGAGGATGCAGTTTCCATGGCTCACTCATCTGGACAATAAAAACACTTATGCACGCATGCTGTTTGTTGACTTCAGCTCAGCATTCAACACTGTCATCCCAACCAAGTTAATAGCCAAACTTGGAGACCTGAGAATCAACACCTCAATGTGTAACTGGATTTTGGACTTCCTAACTGACAGACCCCAGAATGTTCGATCAGGATTCACCTGCTCCACATCCATCACACTTAATACTGGTGTACCACAGGGTTGTGTGCTAAGTCCGTTTCTCTACTTCCTCTTCACCTCCGACTGCAAGCCTGTGTATGGATCTAATTCCATCGTCAAGTTTGTAAGTCTGATTCACTCCCTTTTTTTCGAATATCTTCTGTCCATACTTCATTGCACTACCTTAATCCACTGCTATATTCCTCATCTTAGCCTAACATATTGTATACCTCTATCTGTAAAATTCAGTTTATAGTAATCGCCATCTGTATTTTTATTCACTGTACATATTCACCTGTAAATTCTGTTTATAGTAACAACCATATATATATATATATATATATATATATATATATATATATATATATATATATATATATATATATATTCAGTACATATCCATGTCCTGCACTTATTCAACCATTGTATATCCTGCACTTATGCAACCATTGTATATCCTGCACTTGCTGCTATTGCACTTCTGGTTAGACCTAAACTGCATTTTGTTGCCTTGTACCTGTACTTGTGAAATGACAATAAAGTTGAATCTAATCTAATCTCAGTCCGCTCGCCGCCGAGGGCGCCCTCCCTCCTCCTGCCCGGCCCCAGCAGCAGCCTTCACCTGGGCAGCACCGTGGAGGTGGTTGCAGGATGACGCCCAGTCCGCTCCCCAGCCTGGTTAAACGCCAGGCTGGAGGTGGACAACTCAGAGATGGGTCTCAGTTCTTTCCAGTGGATGATAGCAGGGCCTCTCCTTACCCCGGTGGAGGGCCGGGGGAAAATCCTTCTGCTGTTGGCCCCCGGGCTGGCGGCACTTGGAAGGAACTGGTGTCCCCATCTCTGAGGTCCCAGAGACCGGTGATGGCAGTGTGTGGTCAGGCTGGTCTATGCTCCCGCCGTATCTCTCAACTTGCCCGCCATCTTGTCCTATGGAGTCAGAAGCATCTGAGGTTCCTTCGTGCTGTCCATCTCCCGGGAGAACTGAACCATGCAGCCCACAAGCTCACGGTCTCAGTCACTTCCTGGAGTTTGGAGACTCCATCCCCAGTCGGTCCAGCTGATTTCGGAACAGTTTGGCGACGCACAGGTAGATCTGTTGCCTCCCACGACTCTTCCCTCTGCTGCCTGTTTTATTCCCTGACCGAGGGCTTGCTCGGCACGGATGCTCTGGCGCACAGCTGACCGCGGAGCCTACGCGAATATGCATCCCCCCAGTGAGCCTTTTCGCGCAGTTATTGTGCAAAGTCAGGGGGGACAAAGAGCAGGTCCTTCTGGTCGCCCCGTATTGGCACGGCCGGACCTGTTTCCCTGAACTCTTACTCCTTGCGACAGCCCCTCCCTGGCCTTTCCTCTGAGTATCTCCTCAGAGACGGGGCACCCTATGGCACCCACGTCCCGATCTTTGGAACCTCCACGTGTGGCTCCTGGATGGGACGCGGCAGGTTTGAGTACCCTACCACCTCTGGTGGTGGCTACCAGCACTTCCGCTAGGGCAGAGCTTTCGCCTATGCGTTGAAGTGGAACCTCTTCGTCACCTGGTGTCTTCTCGCCAAGAAGACCCCTGGAGATGCCCGATCGGGTCTGCTCTCGTTTCTCCAAGTAGGGTTGGAACTAAGGCTGTTCTCCTTCCACCCTTAAAGTATATGTGACCCGCAATATCTGCCCACCACGACCTCTTGGGGAACAGAAAGGTGAGTCAGCACGACCTGGTCATCAGGTTCCTGAGGGGAGATATGGTGGAGATCAGAAGGGAAAGGCTCTCTCAAAGCAAGGCTGTCTCACTGGATAGTGGACACCATTGTTTAGGCCTACCAGCAGCAGGCCGTCCATGCCCCTTGGGGTCACAGCTCACTCCACTCGGGGTGTGCCTCCTCTTGGGTTTAGCACATTAGCACAGAGCTGCAGGCTGGGCAACACCGAACACATTCGCAGACTATACAATCTCAGAGTGGAGCCTGTTCCGACTAAGTACTCGCCCCTACTAGCGGCCGATTATGGACTAGGCTCAGGTGTCTTCGCTTGCTCGCCATTCCACTCCACGGACTGGGTACGTGCGATATTCTCCTCAGATGAGCTTCCCGGAAGCCCTGAGCTCCTCCAGCACTGTTGACGCTGACACCAGTAAGTCTGCCCTCTATGAGCCCAGACCCTCGTGTCCGGCCAGGTGCCCCGTGTGCATGGTTCCCCTCTGGCGACCCCCACACGTGTATTTCCACCGTAATCCTCCTTGAGCGGGTGTCTTCCCTTGGTAAGCCTTGCCACCCTGGGGTTAAAAATCCACCTTCGGCTGGTCCCCCATATGCTAGTTCTCCATATGCTAACCGCAGCGGGTCATATGTGTACTCTCTAAGTATATACGTATGTAACCCCTTGTTCCCTGAGGAGGGAACGGAGACGTAACGTCCCTCTGCCACATCCGCTGTACCACTGGAACGGGTTGTCCCACGGGACACGGGGTGTCCAATCTTATATCTTCGAGTCTTAAACCATGAAACAGTTAAAGTACTCAAGGTCAAAATGTTACGGTGAAGAATGCAAGGGTCCTTCGAATCAGTCGTGCCAAATCCAATCACAATGTTGAATATGCGGCACAACTGATCCGAAGGACGCATGCATTCACATATAAAGACACAACAAAGGAAGTTCCTGACGTTTGCTCTTGGGGGCAAAAGCTTACCAATGTCGGGTCTTCCATGCGGCTAGCCTTGTAACCGCATGTATACGAAATGCATGGATGTATTACTGGCTCCATTGGGATTCCGGGGCATTCACATTTTGAATTACATAGGTGATTGCTAATATTAGCACAATTAGGCTTTAGGGCCAATCCTCAGGCAAATAAAGTGGCGTGCCATGTGGCTTCGTACACTAACTATGTGGAAACTCCACCCAAAAGTAGTCAAGCAGATCTGGACCAAATTTTACAAAGCAGAAGTGGACCTCTTCTCAGACAACGCAATGTCCCCTACGCTTCTCTCTCAGTCACCCAGCCCGCTGGGTCTGGATGTGATGGTTCATACATGGCCCAAATGCGTATGCCCTCTTTCCAGTCGCTGTGCTCCCGGGAGTTCTAGCCAGGGTTCACCAACAATGGTCTTGCCTCTTATCGATAGCGCTGCGTTGGTCGAAAAGAGTTTGGTTCTCAGAGATAGTGTCTCTCCTCAACGGCTCGCCATGGTGATTCCGGCGAGGAGGGACCTTCTATCTCAGGCAGAGGGCATGATATTTCACCCCAGGCCCGACCTGTGGAACCTTCATGTTTGGGCATGAATGGGCACCAATTGAGGGACACTGGGCTTTTGCCTGCAGTTATGGAGACCATCCTAAGTGTTAGGTTGTCCTCCACTTGGATTGTTTAGGCCAATAAATGGGGTGTCTTTGAAAGATGGATGAATGACACATAATGCAGACACAGTCAACTGCCAGATTGCTTCAGTTCTAGATTTTCTGCAAGAGAAATTGTGATCAGGCACTTGCCCCTTCACTCTCAGGGTTTATGTGGCCGCTCTATCGGCTTGCCACTCCCTGGTGGATGGGGTGCCGCTTGGGAGGCATCCTCTGCTCGCTCGCTTCGTTGTGCCAGGCAGTTGAGGCCTCCAGTAAGAACCAAGATCCCTTCATGGAACTTAGTTATAGTCCTCGAGGGTCTGGTTGAGACCCCCTTTGAACTATTAGAGTCAGCGTCTGACAGACTTCTGGCCCTTAGAATTGTTTTTTCTTTTGACTACAACTTTCTGCAAGGAATTGTCCACAGGCACTTGCCCCTCCACTCTCAGGGTTTATGTGGCCGCTCTTTTGGCTTGCCATGCCCTGGTGGATGGGGTGCTGCTTGGGAGGCATCCTCTGCCTGCTCACTTTGTTGTGCCAGGCAGTTGTTGCCTCCAATAAGAACCAAGATCACAATAGTCCTCGATGGTCTGGTTGAGACCCCCTTTGAACCTCTAGAATCAGCGTCTGGCAAACTTCTGACTCTAAAGATGTTTTTTCTTATGGCTATAACTTCTCTGAAAAGAATTGGGGACATGCAGGCTCTGTCAGTATCACCATCCTGCTTAGGCCGGCTACACACTGCAAGCGTGGCGTGAGCGTGGCATTTCAGCTGCGTGGCGGCTGCGTGGCGTTTTCTGTGTATTTGCACACCAGAAGCGTGTCTGACGCGGCGCTGCTGCTAGGTGACGTAGTGGAAGGCCTATACTTCATGTTAAAAATAAAATATATAAATAAATATTTATATAAATATATAGCCTTCTGATACAGCAAAGACAACACTCGGCAGTATTGACGGTATTGCCAAATAGGCTACAAAATATTTTGTTCGAAATTGACAGGTGCAATATTTGAAAATCGATCTTATAATTTGTTAAGAATTACAATTATATCTGCATTTATGTCAACCTATAGACTTTCAAACGTCAAAATGTCATTAATTAATATGCATTCGTGTCAAAATGACAAATAACAATATTTTCCTATTCTATTTTGCCTGGAAACGCTTCCAACACGCTTGCGTGTCACGTGAAAGATAGGCATCGGTTCTATTTCTAGCATGCACACGTTTTTAGCCAAAATAAAAACGGACACGCCACGCAACTGAGATGCTCACGCCACACTTGCAGTGTGTAGCCGGCCTTAGACTTTGCCCCAGGCTTGGTGAAAGTGATTTTGCATCCTCATCCTGACTACCTTCCTAAGGTTCCTTTTTAGACTGTACATCCAGTCACTCTAGAAACCTTCTGCCCTTCGCCATTCACAGTGTCGGATCAGAAGAGTCTTCATAGACTATGTCCAGTACATGCTCTTCAGGCCTACGTCCACTACAATAGCCAGTCGCATAAGTCAGAACAATTGTTTGTTTGCCATGGGGGCCATAACAGAGGTCCTGCGCCACCAAACAAACCAAGTCACATTGGGTCAGGGATGCTATTGCTCTTGCCTATGAGGCGCACGGTCAAGCTTTGCCTATAGGATTAAGGGCTCACTCCACCAGGGGAGTTGCCTCTTCTACTGTATTAGCAAGGGGTACTCCCTTACAAAGTGTTTCTAAAGCGGCAGGTTGGTCCTCTCCGCACACATTTATAAGATTTTATAGCTTGGATGCTCATGCCACTCTGGGCTCTCATGTCCTTGAGTCGACATCACAAGCTAATGTCTGAGGCTTATTGGGTCCTTGTGCACACCCACACAATCGTAAGGGGTCCAGACACCATCAAGCACGGCGGCGTGGGTATTCTCGTTCCCATTTGCATAAGCTTCATGCAGCATTGAATGTAGCTTTTGAAAGGGAACACTTCGGGTTACTTGACTGTAACCCTGTTCCCTGATAAAGCGGAATGAGATGCTGCTTCACTAGGCCGTGCTGATGATGGTCCATGACTGGTCTTCAAGGACCCAATAAGCCTCAATGTGACTTGGTTTGTTTGGTGGCGCAGGACCTCTGTTATGGCCCCCATGGCAAACAAACAATTGTTCTGACTAATGCGACTGGCTATTGTAGTGGACGTAGGCCTGAAGAGCATGGACTGGACACAGTCTATGAAGACTCTTCTGATCCGACACTGTGAATGGCGAAGGGCAGAAGGTTTCTAGAGTGACTGGATGTACAGTCTAAAAAGGATATTCGCACTAAACCATAGCACATTCTCAAATTCCTCCATTCATAAAAAGGTTACCGGGCAACTGACGAGTAGCAAGTTTCAGCTCTGATTTTTCTTGCACTTTGTACTTTGAACCCTGGCTAACAAGTTAATAGTGTCCAGCCGATTGCAGTGAGCTTGTGCAGCATTGTCAGAATCAATCTGTGTATATATTAGAAAACGTAACATTTTGCAGTTTATTTAGTAATTGTTTAAGGCCATTTTGCGATTTCAATCATCATAAAATAACACCCAGCAACAAGTAATTTCATATGGGGGCCCCTGGTGGCCAAGTGGGCCTTAAGCAGCCACTTAGTTCGCTTTTGCCTTGGGCCGGGATGGAAAGGATGTGGTGTATAGTAATTAGGGGTGGGGGAAAAATCGATTCACATGAATTAAGATTCTATTTTCTGCCGATTCGCATCAATTCACAAATTCAAAAATCGATATTCTAAAGTGTCACATTGATCAAACTGTGCTGTTTAGCATTGACCATTAAAGTTTTAATCATAAGCTGTTAAAAAAGCCTAAAGCATTTTATTTGTTTTTGTACAGATGTAACTTAGGCCCACAGTTCTCTGAGCATGGTCAAACATGTTCATATTAATAAAAACATGAACAAATGCAGCATAAGATAATTAAACAGTCATTCTACATGAGAGAATGTCATCTTTCTGGTTAAATGGTTGTTTTTCTGTTACCCATACAACTATTCGAATTGAATCATGTCTATCTATTACACAAAGTTACACACTACAAGTAGAGGATGTCATATTTGTAGATACATTGTATTTTTTGTAGGCCTTTGTGTCTTTAAATGACACCTTCAATAAATAAACCACAGATGACAAGCTGTTAATTAAGGTGTATTTCCGATATGTTGATATTCTGTGAGCTGGATATTAATATATTTCAATGTTTGTGAGCTGCGTGACTGAATAATGGCATAATAGATTGTGTATATATATATATATATCGTCGCTGTCCGATGAAACTCACGTATGTCCAAAACGCTTACTTTTCAGGAAGTGAAAAAAACACTGTATTTCAAAAGCAGTTGAATGTAGCGTTGTCATACTTGGTACAGCATCTTTACATGTAACCATATTCTTGACAGTGTAATGATATAATCCACATTTGACCAAAATTGAGTTTAAATGGACATACGTGCATATTTTACAGTAACAGTGGTCGATACGCGTTCTTCCGATCATTAATTAGAATGGCAAAGTCGCGTTTCAGCAGAGGAATACGTGAGGAATACAGAGGAATACATGCTGGATATTCTCAGCCTCTGGCAAGCGGTGATCGCAGTATGAGTGAGGCATGTTCTAGTGACAATCATGACAGTAGCATTACAGGCTATAATTTGATCAGTTTGACTGAGAAAAAAAAGGCTGAATCTTATCAAAGAGACCGAGTTTATTTACATACTAGCAAGCAAACTAATCTGTGAAGAACTAGATTAGAACTAAACTGTGGAGAGCTTCAATGTCGTACTTTCGGCTATCCAGTGCTGAGCTTCGATGAAACAACTTCACAATACCAGCGAGACCGGCGAGATGCTTCCACAGGGCGGGAGATACGCGGCGTGATTGACAGCTTTGACACCAAATGGATATACGTGAAAATCAGATGACATGTTTTCACAACTTTTCATTGGCCATTTAGATATGTGACGCATACTGTATACGGAAATGAACCTGGACATTCAATCCGTCGAAAAATCTCAAAATCGGCAAAATGGACATACGTGGTTTTCATCGGACAGCGACGATATATATATAGTAATTGGGCTTTTATGAACTGCTTAACTAGTCACCACACTGTAAAAACGAACAAGCTCATTTCAACTTAAAATAATTTGTAACCTGGCTGCCTTGAAATTTTGTGTTAAGCTAGCTAAGAAACTTAAGTTGTTTGCACATTTATTGGAGTTCCTTACACATAAAATTAATCGTTGGGATAACAAAGATGAAGCTGACAAAATAGTCTGAGCAACTTTAATTTAAAAGTTTAATGAAAAAGTTTATTAGTTACTCCAACAAGACATTAAAAGTTCAATAAACTTAAATCCCAGTTGAGGCAACATACAATGAGTTACACCAACAAACTTTTTCTGCTATCTTAAGTTGTTTAAACTAAGTATCTTGTTGAGTCAATTTATAATTAATAGTTGTGCCAACAATGTAAAAATTGGCTTAACTACGCATTTTGTTGAATCAACTCATTTTTTTAAGGCAGCCAGGTTACTTTTTCAAGAATAGTTAGTTGTAGTTGGAATGTTAAAACCTCTTAACCTGCGCCCCATTTTTTGAGAATTCTTTGAAAACGACATACCCAAATGAAAATGTCTGCAGCTCTTAAACCCTATGGTCTATATTCATAGATCTGGTCTTATTTTAAACTAGACACTTGAAATGTTGCTACCCAAGAGTCATAATAACTCAAAGTAATATGGGAACAGAGTAATATACATGTAAATATACATGTAAGTGACTCACGTTTTTTTTTTTTTTTTTTTTTACTTAGGGAAAAAAATATTATAATTTAATGTTAAGAGCCTGAAAATAACTTAAATATAAAACTGAATTTCTAATCATGTCATGATTCAAATATGAGGATGATTCTCTCAGTAATGTAGCTTCTGTGAGCTTTTATGTCAAGAAAAGTCTAGGCGAATTTCAAAAAGGCCATTTATTTCAGAACATTTGCAATTGTAAAGAGTAGTTTTTCATTCAAATAAATCTGCAATAAACTGCTAATTATAATGGATAAACAGTTACTGAAAAACTAAAGCAACTATTTACAGAGATTACAAAGTGTAAAAAACTCATTTAGCTGATGGGAAGCGTCAGTAAGAGTCTGCGCGCTCCACTGCAGTTGCGCCATTGAGAACGCGCAGACTGCGCACAAACAGTATTCACCAAAGCATACTTACGTAAACTGCGCAAGATAATGCCTTTTGATTGGTTACTAAGTCCATCAATCAAACCTTTGTTGGAAAGGCATTGGCTGGGCACCGAGTGCCTTTATCCAACGAAAACCATGGGCGCAATGATTGACAGCTCACCAAGCCTGTAAAGCGCTTCCTCTATATGATGCATCCCAGGAGAGTCTCTGATTGAAGGAGAGAGACGAGGGAGGGTTTATAATACGTGGGAGAGACTATTCTAGCAGGGGGAGTTTGCCAGAAAAGGATTAGAATCGATATTTCATTGAAAATGGACATGATTGATTACGCTAACTCAAAACTCCCTTGCAAACAACGAAGGATTTTTTGTTTTTTCCCTATTTTTTCGTTGTTTTGGATTAAAAAGTGGGATGCATTTTGAAGAGTGGACTCTTACACAGAGATGTATGCGGGGGTTTATTGGATTCGTCCGATCTGATCTGACAGGAGATGAAAGATGAGTATCGCTAATATTTTGCTAATGTTTACATGCCCGGTCCTTTAGCGTTTCATTTAACCCTTTCCTCTCTGGTTTATTTATTGCAAAAACAAGTTCAGAACATGAATCTTGAGTGTTTTAGCTTTCAAATGATGCATAGTTTGTGATATTTGATTGAATATTTTGTATAAAACAAAAGTAAATAAAAGTACACACACGCCCACTTCCGTCAACCCCCCCGCCCACGATCCGGTGTGGGTTAAGAGGTTTTAAGTGGATTAATTCTTAATTTGTTAATTTGTTGACACAATTAATTATAACGAGGAACGAATTCGTAAAACGAGTTATACATCCGTGTAAAACACTGTGACATGCAGACAAAAATATATTTATTGTGGCCACCAACAACCCTGTGTAATATTTATCTAGTTTACACTCAGTTTAACAAGCATTTTCATAAAATAAGAAAGTTAGAAGCTCTTACCTCAGCAACTCTTGATTCAAAATGGCTGTTTCTGGCGCGTGCTGTGGAGGGCTCATAGGAGAGATCGGCGGGGTTTCCCGACGTAGTTATGCAGGGGCCGCTCAAACAACTTAGAAATCTATGTTGCCTGAACTACTCTGATTAAACGGAGTAGTTGGGCACTGCTAAACTTAATATCTTAAGTATACTCAACATTTTAGTTGAACTGACTTATGAAAATAAGTTGAGGTAGCAAAAGCCTCAAATCCTTTTTTAGAGTGCATGGGGATCTTCTAAAATAATAACCCAACATAATTTACTGTTTATGTCTTCATTATGAGTGCTAATTGCATGAAAACATTACTTTTGAGCTATACAAATGTGACCCGTGCTGGCAAAATCACTAAATTTGGCACACATCAAGTCAAGACCAAATATCTATAGGAACAATATATATTATTCAACTTTTGTTCCATAATAATTGTTTGATTAATATTAATGAAACAGACAGCCTAGATATTAAGACCTACTGTAATACACAGATGTTTTATGATTTTAAACAACAGTTAACCAAACGTTTATTTAAGACATAACAGATAATTTTTACTTGAATACTCGCTATGATATATATTTTGAAATATTGTAATTCTGTGCATGTGTGTATATTGGGATCATGCGCTGCATGAAGCGTCTTTGCATCGGATCTGTCAGTCAGCGCGAGTAAGATCATCGTTTTTTATGGACAAAGGAAAGGTACTCTCTCCGAAAACATACAAATAAAGACATTTTTAAACTTTTAATTGCTATTTGGAGCATTGGGATCGTGAGGCAAGAGCTTAAAGGATTAGTTCACTTTAAAATGAAAATGTTCTGATATTTTGCTCACCCTCATCTCATCCAAGATGTTCGTTCATGTCTTTCTTTCTTCGGTGGAAAACTCCAACTCCAACTTCTCCATCTTCAAAAATCATCTGACATCGTTGTTTTACCTTTTTTTTTGCTAAAGGATGTTTGTATTAGTCTTCACATGAGCGCTTTGTAAACACAGGAGCATACTTCCGCCTATGCCTAGCGTGACCTTTCCAACGTGATTGGGCAATTCGTGGCATGTCGCAGCGCAAGATGAGCAATTTAGGCTAAAAAGTATATTGTATTTTTTTGGTGGAAAATGACAGATGGTTTGGCTAGATAAGACCCTATTCCTCAGCTGGGATCGTTTCATTTTGAAGTGAACTAATCCTTTAATGAACACATTTTTTTAAAAAGTTTTTTTACTTGTTTTGCCTGTAGCTCAAAATTAGCCTGTGCGCATTCCGACTTATTTTGCCAGCATGGGTCACAAATGTTTGAGAAGAACAAGAGGGGTCAGTACAGCTGAGGATTTTTTTTTTCATGCTAAAGTGTCACCAAGGTAATTGTAAGTATTGTGACAAATAAATATAAAGACCCTGATGTGATAAGGTGAAAAATTTGGCTATCTTATATATTAGAGCCTTGAGAAACAGACATGCCTCTGCTTCATCGTACTCAAATAGTAGCAACAATTTTATTCTATAGGCAGTAATGGAAAATAAATGACTGACCAAGAGGTTGATGTATTTAGCTCCCTTTGTGAGTAGTCAGTCAACCTTTCATCCTCTCTCCAATGAAGCAAACAGAGTTAGGGTACATTTAAAGCCCTTTTCGTGGAGTTCAGTTTGGTTAGGTTAGACTCTTTATATGACCTTCAACATACGTTGGTTAAACGTGAAGCCGCTGTTTTACATGCATTTATATTCAAGTGGTAATCCAACAGATTCACATGCGTAAATGTACTGTGAAAAGTCATTCTAGTCATACACATCATCTCCACATATAAAACCCTTAGTTCAGAACTGTCTAGTGTCATGCATGACCCATCACTTAAATGAAACACATCATATGGCTCAAAACACCATCATAGTACCATCATAGACCTGTACTGTAACTTAATTCTGGTTGTGTGCTGATACCAATAAAGGTTAAATATTAATGTAATGTTTTTTTTTTTTTTTATGTTATTTGGCAATGGTGGAAATGCAAATGCATTTTGGTATAAGTAACATGTAACAAGAAGCTGATTCACACAGATATACGTTACAATAGGAATTAATAGGCTATCACAACTTCCGCTTCATGCTGACTTTAAATGTGAACTTTTTGTGACAGTTTTTAAAAACCATATGAAACATGAATACAAAAAGTACATTTCTAAGAACTAGGGAATAAACTGGTTTCACAGACAGGGCTTTGATTAAGCCAGGATTAGGCGGTAGTTCAATTAGGACAATGAAGTAGCTTTTATAAACATGCTTTAGAAAAAAAAAAATAATAATACTGGCGTGCATCTTGAGACAAAACAATGGCAATGACATATTTTAAAATACACACTATTTTCCCAACGGTTTTGGGACGCCTGCCTTTACATGCACATGAACTTGAATGACATTTAATTCTTAATCTGTAGGGTTTAATATGGTGTTGGCCCACCCTTTGCAGCTCCAACAGCTTCAGCTCTTTTGGGAAGGCTTTCCACAAGGTTTAGAAATGTGTTTATGGGAATTTTTTACCTTTCTTCTAGAAACACATTTGTGAGGTCAGGCACTGATGTTGGATGAGAAGGCCTGGCTCACAGTCTCACTCTAATTCATCCCAAAGGTGTTATATCGGGTTGAGGTTAGGACTCAATGTGCAGGCCATTCAAGTTCCTCCACACCAAACTCGCTCATCCATGTGTATATGGACCTTGCTTTGTGTACTGGTGCTCAGTCATGTTGGAAAAGGAAGGGGCCATTCCCAAACTGTTCCCACAAAGTTGGGAGCATAACATTTTCCAAAATGTATTATGCTGACGCATTAAGAGTTCCTTTCACTGGAACTAATTGGGCCAAGCCCAACCTCTGAAAAACAAACCTACACCATAACCCCCCACCCCCATAACCCCAGATAATTTTTACTTGAATACTCGCTATGATATATATTTTGAAATATTGTAATTCTGTGCATGTGTGTATATTGGGATCATGCGCTGCATGAAGCGTCTTTGCATCGGATCTGTCAGTCAGCGCGAGTAAGATCATCGTTTTTTATTGACAAAGGAAAGGTACTCTCTCCGAAAACGTACAAATAAAGACATTTTTAAACTTTTAATTGCTATTTGGAGCATTGGGACCGTGAGGCAAGAGCTTAAAGGATTAGTTCACGTTTAAATGAAAATGTTCTGATATTTTACTCACCCTCATCTCTCTGTAGCTATTGACTCTGCAGAGGTCTGTAGCTATTGACTCTGCAGAAAGTTGGCAACTTCTATGCACTGTGTGCCTCAGCATGTGCTGACCCCATGCTGATTTTGCGCTGATTTAAGTGGATTTTAGTTGCTGTTGTTCCCAATTGCTTCTACTTTGTTATAATACCACTAAGACTTGACGTAGAATATTTAGTAGTGAGGAAATTTCACAAATTAACTTATTGAGCAGGTGGCAACAATGCTTGAATTCACTGAGCTCCTGAGAGCGACCCATTCTTTCACAGATGTTTGTAGAAGCCGTCTGCATGCCTTGGTACTTGATTTTATATACCTGTTAAAACAACTCAAACATGCATTTTAGTCTGGGACTAAGCTTAAGTCTTTTTCTCTGAGAAACCGGGGGTAGATTTTTATGTTTAAGACTCATTTTTCATTGACCCATTAGCACCTTTTTACTGTGGGAATGTTTCTAAAAGAGGGATACAAAGTAGACCAGATATCTCTGTTTTATTTGTCAAAATAATGAAGCATTTTGAATTGTCCATCAAAATTAAATACAAAAAAAAAATGTAATAAGTGGAGTTGTCCATTTTTCTTGGGTAAGTTCAATCAGATTTCTGTCTGATCAGAATCAGATCAGAAAGAAATCCAGCTAATGAATATCCAGATTCATAATGCATGTTGGTGTTAGGTGTAAATGGCAGGAAGATTTGGACCCAAGTTGGGTCTAACAACTTTATGTGCTCATTTTTATTTTTATTTACAGGTTTTCTTGTTCTAAAATTGGATTACCGGATTGCGATGCTCTCTCGGTAGGATAATCATTCAGAAGCTCAGAAAAATGGATTTGTTTTGCTCCATCTCTCACTGCTTGACGACTGAAATGTGTTTAACGATAGATTAAAAGAGGGAGGCAGTCTCAATTCCCACCAGCACTCAGCACTGACCTCCATTCTGGATCAATCTGGAGCGATTACTCTTAAAACTCTCATTAAGAAATTAATTGGAGCTGCAGGACTTTCGAAATGGGGGAGGATGAGTGCAGTGCCGCCCAATTGATTTTACACACTCTTGGCTTTAAGGCTTCAGGGCCCGACTTCTGTTCCACACAATGGCTTCTTCGGAGTTGAGAGGTAGGAAAGAAATACTGATAATGTGCCCTAATTGTCTACTTTTGCTTGAAATTATAGGTCATATCAGATCAGTTCTGCCCCTTGCGCTCAGCGTGATAGCTCTTGTTCACTCTTAGAGTCTCAGACCTGACAATAAGCACACTTGATGTCTGTAATGGATTTGATGGGAACAAAAGCAAAATAGCAGTGCAAGGTTTATTAGTTTCTTGTTGAGAGAGCCCTGTTTATAGCTGGGCTAGATATGGATGGTGCTTCACTAATGGGAGCTGGCAGAAATGAGCTGTGTTGATGCACACGCAAACACACGAGTTTGCTTGCAGCCCCTTGGCAGTCCAGCTTATTGATTGAGACAGATGCAGGCTGTAGTTGAAGAACTCGCCCACAAATAAAAAGCGAATTCAAGACTGTAGATGAATTGTTTGCTCAAGACAATTTTGCAGTGAGCTGATTGTCAGTGCAGCATTTGTTTTCCCACCTGTCGTAACAAACTGTCGGCCACTGACAGGTATTGATACTCGCCTGCAGAAGGAGTGAAAGTGGGTGGGCAGTGTGTTGTGATATCGACTCTGCAGAGCTCAAACTAAACCAATATGTGGTATTTTTTATGAGGAGGAATTATTTGATATTACTGCCACTGGCAAAATGGTGATCCACACTTCAATAAGGCTTTAAAAAAATACTAACCTTGATCATTAAATAAAGTCTGATCTGTGCCATTTAACTTATCTTTGATTGTGAAACTTTTTTAATTAATAAATCCAAATGCAATGGTGTAGCTGTCGAGAGATAATAGTTAAAAAGGCTAAAATTAAAGTCTGCATGAAACGGAAGTTGCGATAGTCTTTTCTTTCCTATTGTGACGAGTGAAATGTAGAACAAGAAAAAATGTAGGGTGGGACTTGATTTTGTCCATCGTGAATTGATTGGATGGTTGTGGTCTTCTATTGGTCGATCTCATGTGAGTGACAGCTTGTCCCACCCTTGCATCAATAAACACGTCATCAGATAAGAGAAGACGCTGCAAGAGGGAGGTGATGTTATTTTCATTAAAGATTATGAAGGCACATACATTTGTAAAACAGTAAAAGGACACTATAGGAATGAAACGGTATAACAATGTCATATCACGATTATAGTGACCCACAATATCACCATTATCCATCAAATGAGATGAAAGTGTTCAAAAAGAACAGCTGCACACACTGAAATTATTTCAACAAGTTTTATATTTGAAAATCAACAAATAAAACACGCAGCTCTATGCACTTTTTCTGTTCTGTGGGTTGTCCTTCCTTATAATGGTCGCCGCTCTCTCTCATTTCATTCAAATGTGTCTTGCGTCTCTGTTTTTGATTGTATTGAAAATGAAACCAGAGGACTTTACTATTAATACTACTATAATTATTACTATAACTTCTTATGATCATCTTGTCTGGACGATTGTTTTGGTCGCTGTACAAAATGGATTTATAAACCGGTAAGATTTATATACAACAAGCATTCCACCAATAGCAGCGACTATTTTTGCATGTTCTGCAGACAGGGTGACCATACTCGATTAAGTTTCCCTCAGGACTTTTGTAAAAGCCAAAAAATGACCAGAACTCAGATTTGGTCCTTTTAGAAGGCTGAACAATCTCCCGGCGCTGTCACTACCATTTCTTCTCATTCAAAAAACAAAGTTGCATGCTGCGCCTGCGCCAGACTGATGCTGGCTAGACAGGATTTACCGCAAGTTTTCAAAATCTTGATAATCAAACACAGTTTTAATGATAATTAATTTTAATCGTTCCATCCCTATGTGCACAGATAAATTAGAAAATATGGCAATAGTCCAGCTGCATCTGTGTTCTTTAATTTGCACGTCGTCAGTAGATCCACAGAACTTTCCACTCGCATGGTGCTTCTATGGAATTGCGGTCTTGCGCTAATTTGCTCGATTAAGTAAATCTGGCCCTTAGTGTAGTGTGACAAGAGCACTATAAAACTGTGAATAACATCACAGAGATGACCTACGTATGTGGACTGTCACAACTGAGCTGTGTTCTGATTGACAGGGACCCTACGCAGTGTTCACTGCTCCCTGATCCCAGAGCATGGGATATATCTGTTCACTTCACTTGACAAAATTTGTTCATTCGTAACTGCCTGCACATTGTCACACACAGATGAAACTTGATTTGCGCATATTAGAGGACTCTGAGATATGATGACATTTGTGTAATATAAATGTTTAAATCAGGGGTATGCAGGGTCCTTATAAGCTGTGAATGCTCTGCATACCCACGCTAATTAATAATTTAATTTCATCTTAAATACATTCGATCATAACCAGTTAAAGAGTAAGAAAAGCTGTGTTATAGCTTCAGCTGCGAGGTTTCTCTTTTTTAAGTACTGTAAAAGTATGGCTACTTAAGAAGTAATTCACTTGAGTACAAATAAAATTACTGAAAAATTAGATTTTTGTTATAAGAAAGAAGTTTGTTTAAAAACTACTCAAGTTACTATGCTACTAAGTACTTTAGTATTATTATTAATATTTTTTTACCCAACATGGGGCAATGTGAACATTGTGATTCTCTAAACACTCATGTAATGCTGTTTACAGTGCTTCATACTGAACATGTACTTTCTGTTCCTTTTGGATTGGAATCTCACTTAAGATGGTGGAATACCCTATGAAGCCCACTTCACAGGCAATAGAACATACCTTGTGTGTCAAGGTCAGTTATTTATTTAGTTATTTAAAAAAAAAAATATATATTTGAGTTATTTAAAAAATGTAATTATTCGAGATATTTTTAAATTTTTCAGGTCAAATGGAATAACACCCTGAAAAGGTCACATAAAAGGTCAAATGTATTTAAGGTGTATCTTTATCAAGGTGAATTGTATATACTTGATAGTTTTGTTGTTGTTGTTGTTGTTTTGGTCTCACTTTTAGAGTGAATATTCGTCTCACAGTAAAGGGAAACAGATATCACAGTGCGAAAATTGTTGGTTCATCAATTGTTACGTAATTGTTCAGCTATAGATTAGACTGTGTAAAATGTGTATGTCATAATATCCATAATGAAATCTAGTAGATACAGTAGTTATGTATACAATGTTTGCTGGTTAAAAGCTGCAAGCTTTAATCGATTTGAATTTTAATCAAGTCTTCAAACAAGTATTCCACAAGTAAAGGTCGCATGTGACTCTTTTTGTTGTTATTGTTGTTGTTGATATCCTTTTCCTGAGAACAATTTCAAGCGTGCAGTCAAGGGATTGTGGCATTTTGCAGAATGTCATATCGACATGATATCACACTCTTACATTAATCTTCCAGCTGTAGCGATATTTGTCTTGATGACAAATGTTTATATCCACATCAATCATCCTGTCTTCAGAAACCAGACCTTATACATCATAAGTTCTCAAATTCTTTAAAAGCCATTCCCTAAAGTTAATAAATTCAAAGACGTCAATGAAATGATTAGAGAGAACATGAAAAATGGCCATTCTTAGTCTTAGGACATGATTTTAGATGGCGCAGTATGATGAATGTGCCTTTAAAATGGTGAATTGCTAATTTAACTCAGCAGTCCGTGCCAGTGACTGCTTTACGTTCCTGCTCAAAGTGAAATGTTCTGATCAATTAGACTCATCAGATTGTAAGAGGTGATGTTTGTGGATGACAGCAGTAGCCTTTTGGTTTGCCTGCGGTCTGCAGAAACATTGTGAGGGCTCCCTGTGGGTATACTGTAGATGCTTTTTATCTACCAAAATTACATTTATATTCATCTTGAGGAAAAAGACAACTCAAAAACTTTTTGAGTACATTTTTCAAAGTATCCTTGTTGTCATAATTTTATTTGTTTCTGTCTTTTTTCCTGGCAGATGTACAATGAAATTCTCTCTATTTTTACATCAGTCATAATTTGATCAATAAAAGCCTAAATGCATGAGCAGCAATTATTGTGAAGTCCATGCTAGTCACGTAATTGTGACTTTATTTATTAGTGTTACTTTAAAGTGGAAATGAAGCAGTCAGTCAATTTTACATTTAGTAAACTGATTCCCAGTTTAATAAAAAAATATATATAACAAACACAATTAATGTAAAATAGGATGTTTTGCTTTTGGAGCAAGGGTGCCACCATCTTGCAATGCGACGTCACAGGGCTGGTTTGCTCCATTGGCCAGTGAAGTAATAAAAGCATTTCTTTACTTTTGGACAGGCTTGTTTTGAAATGGAGGAAGACGAACTTGAAAGGACTGTTGAGCCCATAATCTATGAGTATATCACTTTTGATTACTTGATGGGACACACTTAATGTGTAGAAAAAAAATGCAAGTATTTTAATACTTTGCATTTTAAAATGAACGTCTAAATGTCTATTTAGTAGTCGCTATGTAACTAACACAAGACAATTTCAAAATTGTGGTGCTTCTAATTAAAGGGTTACTTCAGCGATTTAGCATTAAGCTTTGTATTAGGGATGGCGAAAACTAAACATTTTCTTGACCGACCACCGAGCATCATTAGCCGGTTGAAACCGGTTAACCGATTAGTAAAAAAAATATGCTGCGCTATTTGAAATAACAGCCGCAACTCGCGAGCCGCGCCTGCAATTTCGCAACTCTGTCGCATCTCTGCCTCCCGCTCTCTCACACACACACACACACACACACACACACACACACACACACACACACACGCACACTGTCCAGGCGCCGCCGCCTGCCTTCCACTCACGTCAATTTTTTAAAATCCCCTACAGCGCGAAACATGAGTCCCGCAAACGCGGCGCTGAGGAGCTTGTTTGTAATCGGAGGACAAATGGCTCCTTAGTTTCGAAATGGTTTGGGCACAAGGTGATCGCGTTGAAAATAAAGGCTATTGTCTAGCGTTAGAAGCTCATTCGAAACATTGCCGCGACTCATTTAATGGCTCTTTTCCACTGCGTGGTACAGCTTGGTACGGTTCGACTCGACTCGGCACAGCACGTCTCAGCTCGGCTCGGTTGCTTTTCCACTGCAGTAGCACCGCTTCAAGTGGGTGGGATTACGTTGTAGTTGCGCCTCCTCTACTGCCACGACATCATCGTAAACGCGACACAAAAACAAACGTGCAAAACCGGAGCAATGGAGCCTATCGAAGGAATGGTGTTCTTGATTCTCGGCATGTGGATGTTTTTCACCGCACAACGAAAAAGTTTGTTTCAAAGGAGGCTGATGGCAGCAAAACAAAATACTGAAAAAAAAACTAAGAGAGTATGGGAACTCCTACAACAAAGCGCATTCGACGATAGGCTTGCTCGACGGCGCACGAGGGTAAGCTAATCTTGCACTACGGTCTCAATCGCTATATCACTGTCACGAAAACATATAATGAACTTGGCTGGCAAAATTATGTTTTAAAATGCGTATTCTGTGTATTTCAGATCCTTCACATTTTGCAACGTCGCCGCAACAGACCATCTGTTTGGACATTTAACCGAGCTTCTGAGTGGTGGGATGTGATTGTTCCCGGTTTTACAAACACTCAATGGCTGGAGAACTTTTGAATGTCAGAAGAAACGTTTGTCTACTTGTGCAACAGAGTGCATGGGATTCACCTTCAGCAGCAGAGCCTGTGGGATGTACGTGAGGGTCTGTTGCGTTACTTGAATAGTTAACTATTCATGTTGTCTTTCCTGTCAAGTGGATTATTAATAAACTAAATATTTCAAAGTATTGTCTCGCTTTCTTTAAAAAATATATATTATTAAACAGGCTTTATTATTTATAATTCACATTTATTCATTTGTACAGTACATGCATTAAGAAAGTAATGAAGTACACGTTTGTCCAGTTCCTTTTTTTATTGAAAAAAAAATACAGTTAGTAATATAGTTCTGTAATCGCTTTTAAGTTTTTTTAACTTGTCCCTACACTGTTTAAATGTCCGGCGGTAGCCGTGTGCGGCTAACAGCTTAGCGACTTCCTGAAAAACTCTCTAATTCCGTGTTGCCCCATCCAGCTCTCGCTGGATCCGCTCCTCGGCTACCAACGAGAGGAACGTCTGCACCTCATCTACCGACCAAGATTCAGCCATATTTTTAGTTTTTTTAAACAAGTTTTCCTCTCAAGTCGTGCCAACGATACTGCCTGGCTGTTACTGCTAGCAGGTTGGTGTCGCAAATCCAATGACGCTAGTGGTGACGATACTCTCTGACCAATCAGTGATCTGCAGTGTTTACACGTCACATTTTAGTATCGGTACTGCACGCTTGGAACCCCAACCGAGGTGGTACTGTTTAAGCGAGCTGTACCGAGCCGTACCATGCAGTGGAAAAAGCGCCAAAGCGAACCATACCGAACCATACTGAGCCGTACCGTGCAGTGGAAAAGCGCCATAAGATAATGACAGCTCCGAAGAGACGCCGCTTTAGTTCGAGGTAGTGCTAACAATAATAAAGAAAGATGATGATCAACACCTTATGTGTTACCACTGAAATGTAGATGTAATATATTTAGATGATGTGCTGTATTTAAGCACTGTATCACAAGTTGCAACTTACATCTGAAGCTGAACAATGAAGCATTTGCTGACGCGTTTCATGCATTATTTATGGTGTGAGCACATTCAAGCGGTTCAGAAAATATTCATCTGTAATATCGGTTATAAATAATAAATACAAATTATAAAGACACATTTTGGCTAAGTTGTTTATTTCCGAGTGTTATGCTGCCTTCACGTGCTCTCTGAATTATTGTAAATAGGAGTTTCCTAGGTAAAAATTGCACGTGAACGCGCTCCACCCCTCGAAATATGAACGAGATGAGTTCATACTTCATAATCACGACTTTAGAAGTGGGAATTGTCAAATTTCCGATAGCACGTGAAGGCAGCATTACTTTCACTTACTTTTGTTATTTCCAAGCTGGTAAACTGAAATATTGCGCATGATTTGAGATATGTTTTCCACGCAGGTTGCAAGAGAGGCTATGACAGTTCATAACACAGCAAGCGTTCACCATTCTAATGTGTTTTTAACTGTATAATACAAGTTTTAAAGTCTACCTCCACTATTAGGCTACTCTGTAGTGTCTGTGTCCTAAAGTCCGCGAATGCATTGCGTTGGTGATGTCACGTTCCCATTCTCTATAAATAGCCTAATTTAGAGATCACTTTTTTTTTTTTTTTAACCGACAACCGACAACTTTGATCGGTTAACGTTGATACGGTCAACCATCGGTCAAACGGTCATCGGTTAACATCCCTACTTTGTATCAGTAGAAACTATATTATATTAATATATTATATTTAATATACTATAGTATACTATATATAGTATATAATATACTATATATCATATTTAATATACTATAGTATATTAAAATTATGGTACTTTCCCCCCTCATGTCCCCCTGAGACGAGAGAATTATGCATTTTATTTCTGGAAAAAAAACCTCAGATGACGCAAATATCGCTGGGGTTTTTACAGACATTTTCAACCTGTCTCTTTCCCAAGCAGCTGTACCAACATGCTTTAAACGCACTTCCTTTGTGCGAGTACCGAAACACTGACTACCGCCCTGTAGCACTCACACCCATCGTTATGAAGTGCTTTGAGCGGCTGGTCCTGGAACACCTAAAAGACTCTCTACCATCCACATTGGACTCACACCAGTTTGCCCACCGCAGCAATAGGAGCACAGAGGATGCAGTTTCTATGGCACTGTACTCTGTGCTCACTCATCTGGACAATAAGAACACTTATGCACGCATGCTGTTTGTTGACTTCAGCTCAGCATTCAACACTGTCATCCCAACCAAGTTAATAGCCAAACTTGGAGACCTGGGCATCAACACCTCAATGTGTAAATGGATTTTGGACTTCCTAACTGACAGACCCCAGAATGTTCGATCAGGATACACCTGCTCCACGTCCATCACACTTAACACTGGTGTACCACAGGGCTGTGTGCTAAGTCCGTTTCTCTACTCCCTCTTCACCTCCGACTGCAAGCCTGTGTATGGATCTAATTCCATTGTCAAGTTTGCGGACGACACTACGGTGATTGGGCCCATCAGCAACAACGATGAGACCACCTATAGGGAGGAGATCCAGCACCTGGCCACATGGTGCACTGATAATAACCTGCTCCTCAACACCACCAAAACGAAGGAGCTCATCGTGGACTTCAGGAAAGAGTCACTAACGCGTTTTGAACCTAATAGCCTCAAACGCTATATCAGCTCGTTCCTTAGGTTGTTTTCTTCAAAACGAGACCATTTTCACATGTCTGTGAGCATGCATGGCCAAATGACACTGTAATATGTCACCGATGTCCAGATCAAAACATGTGATGCAGACAAATACTCTTATTATCCTTAGTTTGGATCATCTGTGTTAGCCGCAATTTTTGATGATGTCATCACGTATTGCGTCATAAGTCATAAAAGCCAAGTATCTCAACTTTCTATAGACATGTTGACCATGCTTCTAGACCAATCAGAGCCCCAATCATATCTCCCTTTACAAAGTTAAGGAGGCGGAGTCTTCTTTTCTATTTCCTAGCGGCTATGGAAAATCAATGGAGATGAGTAGGAGTTATTAGATAGTTTGCACAGATTAATCTCAATAACTTTTTTTTTGGAAGGAGATATCAAGAAAATATTTGTTTCCCCTGTTTACTGACACCTAGTGGAATCCACAGAAACTTTCGGAAGGGAAATAGAACAAACAGATTACAAATTATAGATTTTCAAATCAAAATACGACTTTTTATTTATGTTTATCATAGAATTTTGAATAAATACAATATAATATATGCAATATTCCACCATTGTGATACAATTTTGAGTGTTTTCTGTAAAATGAGACAATTTTTATCAATTTACTCCAATGTATGTGGGTAGGGCGCTCTTTTAAATTCCGATATGCCTAATTCTCTAAAGAATTCTAAATATGCCGCAGAGCTGAAGTGGTTACTATTCCTCAATCAATCCATTTTAAATAATATAACAAGAAAAAAATAATAAAATTATAATTGAATGCCTGTTTTTCCACTAGTTTTTTGTCAAAATTGTATAAGGTCGCTAACGACCCGAGTGTAAGATTGTATAAATTAATCTATAATGATGAAATAAGTGCAATTCACCTTTGTTTCACAAGGTGGCAATGTCTGACACACAATGATGAAGTGATTTCATAGTTACCGCAGACAGATAACGAAACAATAATAATTTTGTAATAATAATAAATCTGCAAAACTTTAAATGGCTCTGTGATTTACTGCAGAGCAAGTAGTGAAAACATTCAAATATTAGTGTCACTGTCACTTTATGATGGATCTGGTGAAGGAAGCTGTCAGTGATCAAAATATTTATTTTGAAGACGAAAATGAGTTGAGAATATGCGTGGGATCGCGAACATGAGCCAGATGCTGAATGTACTGGGAAAGCTCTGACGAGGACAGTGGTGATGGTATAAAACATCTGCTCAAATTGAACCCTTCCAAGCTCCAAAAGGTATCGAAATATGTTTTATTTTATTCTTCTGTAATTGTTACTCTAATATCAGGAGTTTTATATATTAACGCGACAGGTATAGATCTATCCATGTTAGATATCGTCGCTGTCCGATGAAACTCACGTATGTCCAAAACGCTTACTTTTCAGGAAGTGAAAAAAACACTGTATTTCAAAAGCAGTTGAATGTAGCGTTGTCATACTTGGTACAGCATCTTTACATGTAACCATATTCTTGACAGTGTAATGATATAATCCACATTTGACCAAAATTGAGTTTAAATGGACATACGTGCATATTTTACAGTAACAGTGGTCGATACGCGTTCTTCCGATCATTAATTAGAATGGCAAAGTCGCGTTTCAGCAGAGGAATACGTGAGGAATACAGAGGAATACATGCTGGATATTCTCAGCCTCTGGCAAGCGGTGATCGCAGTATGAGTGAGGCATGTTCTAGTGACAATCATGACAGTAGCATTACAGGCTATAATTTGATCAGTTTGACTGAGAAAAAAAAGGCTGAATCTTATCAAAGAGACCGAGTTTATTTACATACTAGCAAGCAAACTAATCTGTGAAGAACTAGATTAGAACTAAACTGTGGAGAGCTTCAATGTCGTACTTTCGGCTATCCAGTGCTGAGCTTCGATGAAACAATTTCACGAGACCGGCGAGACCAGCGAGATGCTTCCACAGGGCGGGAGATACGCGGCGTGATTGACAGCTTTGACACCAAATGGATATACGTGAAAATCAGATGACATGTTTTCACAACTTTTCATTGGCCATTTAGATATGTGACGCATACTGTATACGGAAATGAACCTGGACATTCAATCCGTCGAAAAATCTCAAAATCGGCAAAATGGACATACGTGGTTTTCATCGGACAGCGACGATATATATCCGGGTCGCTAAAGACTCAAATATGTAAGAATGTTTGGCGAAACAGTCATGCATTTAAGGGTTAAAGGTGCACTGTGTAAATTTTAGCGGCATCTAGTGGCGAGGTTGCAAATTGCAACCACTCACCCCTCACTTTCGAAGCACATAGAAAAGCTACGGTGGCCATCACAGGACAAAGATGTTGTCATCTGAGACTGCAGACAGTAGCTAGTGCTCTATAGAGCAGTTTGTCCGTTTAGGGCTACTGTAGAAACATAATGCCGCAAAATGGCGACTTCACTGTAAGTGGACCCACGGTGTATGTAGATAGAAATGGCTCATTGGTAATAAAAAACATAACGGTTCATTATGTAAGGTCTTTATACACCACTGAAAAAATGCATTTCTGTCAATAGATCCTCCTTAATACTACACACTGTACATTTAAGTGGTAAAAATCAGTTGCAAATGTTGTACAAAATACACATAGCTTACTCGTATAAATAAAATGTGCAATTTTTCCAAATTATATGTAATATCTAATTCATTTTACTTAAAGTGGAATGGTTTCCTCGAGATCACGCTATTTCGGGGCACTTAAGTTCCCGAACATAATGCATGACATGCATGATATGTTTTAGTTAAGTTATTGTAATTGCTACTTTATTTCTCATAATTGTTCTCATAAAAGTGACTGTCACAATGTGATTTTTTTATTTCTCAAATTGTGACTCTCTCATCTTTGCAACTCATAATATGACTATCATAATGTTTCTTCTTTTCTTTGCAAATGTTACTTTAAAGCTAACATTTTTAACATCTTTATACAGTATTTCAGAAGTGTGTTTGCATGATCTTGGCTGTAATATTTGTGTAGTGTTGACACTTATCAGTCTCAAGTGAACCACATTTCAGTTATGTTAAATTTGATTAACTGATTTTATTAAACAATCACAACCTTGCAACTAGCCTACTTGTCACAACTTGAGTAGTGCCATTTTTAGGGACTTTCAATCTTATTTAGGAAGCATTCTGTACTCTTACTACATTCAAGGAAGATCTTTCTCAATTTTAGGAACATTTTTGTAATGTTTTGAGGTGTTGTTTTGAGAAAGCAGTGAAGTGTCAGGTAGAGATGTATGTGGTATGATGGAACTGCTCCTTCACTGTCACAACACAAAGTCATGTCTGATGTCACTCAGTCATTTTTGCTCTAAAGTCTATGCCTTATCGTTTTGTAATTTGAGTGATTCCAATGGATCAGCTATTAGTTCACAGCAGGTCTGTAAAGAAAAACTGCAGCAATTTTCTCCTTTTTTGAGTCAAACCAAGTTATTTTTTTTCGTCATTATTCTGTAGGAAAACAAACAAATATAGGTAGTCTGGAACATTTTAAAATGGTTTGACATCATGACAAGAAGCTGGTTCACACATCACCTACATCTTCTTTGCCATTGTGGTCTCGCCACTAACCTCTACACAGCACACTTATTTCGCATCAGAGCAGCCACAACAGCAGCTTCTACCATTCCTGCTCCTATGCTCCAAAGAATGGGACGATGGACATCCTCTGCTTTCCAGGGCTATATTCGCCCAGGAACTAATGACATTTTGCAAGCACAGAAGTCCACTACACTACAGAGTCACTACAACCTATAGACTCAACCTGTTATCGCAGACCAAAAGTCGCAGACCAAAGAACCGCTTTTCCGTTCCGGTTAGAACATCAAACAGGTTCTCCCCTCTCAGTGAAGCACCCACTGAGTATCCTGTTGAAAGTGCCCTAGTCATTGGCGATTCTATTACACGGAACGTTAAAATAGAGACACCGGCCACCATAGTCACTTGTTTACCGGGAGCCAGAGCGCCTGACATCAAAGCAAATTAAAAAGTGCTGGCTAAAGCTAATCGTAAATTCTCTAAGATTATTATTCACGTCGGCACTAATGATGTTCGACTTCGCCAGTCGGAGATCACCAAAATTAACATTAAAGAGGTGTGTGAACTCGCTAGTACAATGTCAGAGGCTGTTTATTGTTCTGGTCCGCTCCCTGTTAGGCGGAGTGATGAGATAGTTAGCAGACTATCATCACTCAATGGCTGGTTATCTAAGTGGTGTCTGCAAAATAACAGGGTTCATAGACAATTGGAAAAGTTTTTGGGGCAGACCTGACCTGTTGAAGAAGGATGGCATCCATCCCTCCTGGGGTGGTTCCGCTCTTCTCTCTAGTAATTTGGCACAGAGTCTTAGAGCTAAACCTTGGCCCAGGTCAGGAAGCAGACAAACTGGCTAAACCGACCGTCTGCTAGCTGTCTCACGTCACCGGAGTCAGATAAATCCCAGCACATAGAGACTCTTTCACCTAGATATTATCATATAGAGACTGTGTCTGTTCCCCGAATTAGTAAATACAAAAAAACATCAAAACCATTCAACTGTAAAAATGTAATTGATGTCCAACAAATAAACAAAAGATATAATACAGATGAACAATTGATAAAGCTTGGGTTGCTGAATATTAGATCCCTTTCCCCAAAAGCGCTTATTGTTAATGATATTATTAAATATAAAAATCTAGATGTGCTCTGTTTGACAGAAACCTGGCTAAAACCTGATGACTACATTACCTTAAATGAGTCCACCCCCAAGATTTTTGTTATAAACATGAGCCGCGTCTGAAAGGTAAAGGGGGAGGGGTTGCTGTAATTTATAATAATATCTTCAGTATTGCTCAGAAGTCTAGTTTCAAATATAATTCCTTCGAAGTTTTGGTGCTTTATGTAACGCTATGTAGTGTACATGACAAAACCCGTTCAACATTTGTGTTAGCTACTGTATACAGGCCACCAGGGCATAATACAGACTTTATCAAAGAATTTGCTGACTTTCTATCAGAATTAGTACTGGCCGTAGATAAAGTACTAATTGTTAGTGATTTTAATATCCATGTAGACAACGAAAAAGACGCATTGGGATTAGCATTTAAAGATTCACTAAACTCTATTGGAGTTAGGCAACACGTGTCAGGACCCACTCATTGCCATAATCATACTTTAGACCTAATATTGTCACATAGAGCGCAGCTGGAAGAAAACAAAACTAGAGGTCTTTCGTAATTCGTGGAAAGAGCACATGATCACATACAGAAAGGCCGTAAGAACTGCTAGATCTGCTTATTTCTCAACTCTCTTGGAAGAAAACAAACACAACCCAAGGTATTTATATACAGTGGCTAAATTAACCAAAAATAAAGCTTCAACTTCTGATGATTGTAAACAGCATAGCAGCAATGACTTTATGAACTTCTTCACATGTAAGATTGCTAATATTAGGAAGAAAATTTTAACCATGCAGTCGTCTACTACAGTATCACATTAGACAGAGCATTGTAGTGTCACTGAGGAAAAATTACAATCATTCACTGCTATAGGAAAAGAAGAATTGGCTAAACTCGTTAAATCATCAAAATCAACAACATGTATGCTTGACCCTATATCGACTAGGCTATTAAAAGAGATGCTACCAGAGGTCATAGATCCTCTTCTTAATATCATTAATTAATCTTTGTCATTAGGATATGTAACGAAAACTTTTAAGTTGGCTATTATTAAACCACTTATTAAAAAAAACGCAACTTGATCCTACAGAATTAGTCAATTATAGACCAATCTCAAATCTACCCTTTCTGTCAAAAATACTTGAAAAGGCAGTGTCTTCACAATTATGTTCCTTTTTAGAAAGAAATGGTATCTGTGAGGATTTCCAGTCAGGATTTAGACCCTATCATAGTACTGAGACTGCTCTCATCAGAGTTACAAATGATTTACTCTTATCATCCGATCGTGGCTGTATCTCTCTATTAGTGTTACTCGATCTTAGCGCTGCATTTGATACCATCGACCACAAAAATGATGTAGGTATTAGTGGAATTGCTTTATCATGGTTTAAATCATACCTATGCGACCGTTATCAGTTTGTAGCAGTAAATGAAGAGATGTCACACCGATCGCAAGTTCAGTATGGAGTACCACAAGGCTCAGTGCTAGGACCGCTACTCTTCACCCTGTACATGCTACCACTGGGAGATATTATTAGGAAGCATGGCGTCAGTTTTCATTGTTATGCTGACGATACTCAGCTCTATATTTCTTCACGCCCTGAAGAAACTTACCAATTCACAAGATTAACGGAATGCATAGCTGATATAAAACATTGGATGACCAGTAATTTCCTGCAACTCAATTCAGAAAAAAATGAATTTTTAATTATTGGACAAAAAAGCTCCACAAGTAGTAACCTAGAATACTGTCTAACACTTGATGGCTGCTCTGTCAAGTCTTCGTCGTGAGTGAGGAACCTGGGTGTGCTCTTTGATACCAATATTTCGTTTGAAAGCCATGTTTCTAGCATCTGTAAAACTGCATTCTACCATCTTAAAAATATATCTACATTACGGCACATGCTCTCAATGCAAAATGCTGAACAGTTAGTTCATGCGTTCATGACCTCAAGGCTAGATTATTGTAATGCTCTACTGGGTGGTTGCCCTGCTCGCTTAATAAATAAACTCCAGCTGGTCCAAAACGCAGCAGCTCGAGTACTTACTAGAACCAGGAAGTATGACCATATTAGCCCAGTTCTGTCAACATTGCACTGGCTGCCTATTAAACATCGCATACAGTTTAAAATCTTGCTTATTACTTACAAATCACTAAATGGTTTAGCTCCCCAATACTTGAGCAAGCTCTTAACATATTATACTCCATCACGTCTACTGCGGTCTCAAAATTCTGGCCAGTTGATAATACAGAGAATATCCAAATCAACTGCAGGCGGTTGATCCTTTTCCTATTTAGCTCCTAAACTCTGGAACAGTCTTCCTAACATTGTTCGGGAAGCAGACACACTCTGTCAGTTTAAATCTAGACTAAAAGCACATCTCTTTACTGTGGCATACACATAAAACACTTTTTCAATTAAATGATTGTTAGGCTGCATTAACTAGGTCAGCCGGAACCGGGAACACTTCCCATAACAACTGATGTACTCGTTACATCATCAGAAATCGATATTAAATCGATATGTCATCCGCAATAAACCCGTCTCCAGCGTGTTGCCTCCGGTCCTTCTAATATTCCGATCTATTATGACCTCTGCCCTGTAAAGCTGCCAGAATAATAATAATAATACGCTGTTTGTTAATTGGCCAGAGGAGAACTGGCACCCCGACTGAGCCTGGTTTCTCTCAAGGTTTATTTTTCTCCATTTTTAGGTCACCTAATGGGGTTTTGGTGTCCTTGCCACTGTTGCCTCTGGCTTGGCGTGCTCAGTTCGGGGACACTAAATTTTTCAACTGAACATCGAAATAAATCTAATTAATAAACTAAATTAACCATATAAACTAAATTACTGATCTAATTATTGATCTAAAGCCCACACTCTCACCGTATGGAAATTGAAATGAACTGATGACATCAAATGGCTATACAGCTTAATAAAATTATGCTGCATTATTTTCCTGTTTAACACTGTAAAGCTGCTTTGAAACAATCTACATTGTTAAAAGCGCTATATAAATAAAGTTGACTTGACTTGACTTGACTTATGATCAGTACTTGATAATCATCATGTACCACCACTTAGTTTGGTGGGGGTTTGTTAATAAATTCAGAATTTTCCTATGTATCAAGTATAGTCTTGCTTCTATATTTCCTCTGATTATGTGCTCCTCCTTGTTACCGTAATACCACTTTATTTTCACTGTGTTATTGTGTGGTGACTGTGGTGGCTCATACCAACTTCCTGACTATATTGTATTAACAAAAACTAGTTTGGGACTGTTATTTAATAGCCTTGCCTGTTTATTAATTTTATATTCTTATGTTTATATACTTACAATTTATGTGTATGTTATGTAAAGTGGGACGAGCTTTTTTTGCGTCATCCATTTTTGTGAAATAAATTTGCTTGGTTTTAAAAAGCAAATATATTACTTTTTATAGGCTAATTTTAAATATATAATTTTTTAGGTAAAATCCCCCATCCAAAAAAAAAAGTCACATTAAAGAGGTGGTTTAATGACCATTGGAAAATGTGGGTCCCATGACCAAACAGTTGAGAATCACTGTGCCTTGGAAACACAACGGTTTACTGATAATATGAGATATGATTAATGTTGACCGCATTATGGAGGATGATCAGATATTTATTTTATTTTATTACTAATTTGTGTTTACATCGCTCAAATAGAGCTCTTAGCCAGCTACAGAGAAACTGGCAATGGACAAGTGACTAATCCTGAGTGACGACGTCACTACACAGATTCTACCAACATGATTCACGGTTAGACAACTGTTCTGCCCAACGGTGGAAAAGTGGCTAATGTAATTGTGAAGCATTATAAATTTAGCTTGACTTGACTGTCTATCAATGTCAAGTCTAGTCACCTTTTTCAAAGCAGCTTTACAGTGACAATGGAAAATTAATGGAAGAGAGATTGTTTTGTCTGTACATCAGCTGTAGAAAAAAGTTGTCTAGCTAAAGTAAGTATTTGTCACAGTTATGCTCAGTTTGTTTTAGTTTTCATGGACATTCAGTTTGTTTTCATCAGTCACATGTGTTCCTTTGTTCAATTTTCCCGCCACAATCTGTCACCATGGACACTAACCTTGTTCATCACAGCTGATCGTCAATTTAGTTAATCATCTGTGAATTTAGTTCCTGCTTGTTTTCAGTTCAGTGGCCAGTATTGCATGCTGTTTTGCATGTTGCCTGTTGATCTGTTATCAGTTGTCCCACCCAACCTCTTTCTCCCACCTCCACTATCTAGCACTGCCAGTCCTCCAGCCCTGCCTCAGCTGTTAACCTATAGCCCTTCATCTTCCCCTGAGTTACCCTGCAGTGCGGTATTATGCATGCCAGACAAGTAATTTGGCATTCATTTTGTAAAGCGAAACACACGTGCCTGCGCACATGTATTCAAACATGCTTGCCTAGACTAAACGTGTAATGTTTGCGTGCATTCCATCACCGTTCTCACTTTCACTTTTTTTATTTTTTTTATTTTTAATAAGTTTACACAAAGTTGATAACTCTATTGCAAAATGGAATTGCAAAACTAATTGTTTCCAAAAAGGGGTCCTAAACATCCCCCTCTGCCATAGGTTTGACAAAGCTGTAGTTCTTCCACATTCACATAATTGGTTAAGGTGGGCAGAGAGCTGCCTCCAAGGTTTTTTTTTTTTTTTTTTTTGCTGTTTACAGAACCTAAGGTTGTTACTGAAATAAGTGTCCTGAGCAATATAACTTGTCCTATCCTATCTGAAAACTCAACTATAGTGTTGTAGTCAAGACCACCCAAACCGAGACCAAGACCAGCGTGTGCCGAGACCAAGACAAGACCAAGACTTTGTGGGGTTGAGACCAAGATCAAGACCCAGACAGGGCGAGACCGAGTCAAGACCAAGACCAGACCAGCACTCCTTAAATTAATCTAAAAGATCCATATCTACTGTCTGAGAAATGACTTTTATATTTAATGAACAATACAATTACAATTGTAAGACACTATAGCGCTGTTACCAATCAAATCACTAACCATAAAATTCATGGCACAGAAGTTGCATCTGAATTGGTACAATTACACCTGCACAAATAATGTTGATTAATTTAACATTAAAACATTAACATTATTTAACAGTCACAGAATCCTTTATTCAACCGATTCGTTCAAAGCAGTTGTTATAAATCAGTATCATTTGCAATCACGCTTATATTCATGAAAATAGCTCTCTTGCTCTTGCGATATTGCTTAATTATATTCTACGTTATATAAAAAAAAACTATAAAAAAAAGAGACAATGCTGCATTGATTTTGAACCCGGCAGCACAGTAACAAAAGAAATCATATTTCAAATAAGTTATTTATTGCATTTTAAGCTGTACATGTTACATCAAATCACATTAATGATGTTAAATCAGACAATGCACCGGCAATTTAGTGATATCCTTGCAGTTGTGGTCTTGACTGGTCTTGAGATAAAATCCCGAGTCCTCCAAGTTCGAGACCAAGATAAGACCAAGGAGAAATGCAGTCGAGACCAAGACAAGACCTTCAAAAAATGGTCCAGTCTCGAGTACTACAACACTACTCAACCAATAAAAAGCTATAATAAAAGCAATTCATAATTTTTATAGATTGTGACAAGTAGAATAGGTTGTCAGGCAGAGTTATTGAGTTGTCAGTCAGCTGGTTTAAAAAAAATGTTTCTCTCATGCACGTAGCTGATGCAATACCCACCTTCTCTTGTAGATTCAATTGTCGAGCAGATGGTCTTACATTCTCATGCAAAATGTCCTGATACTCTTGAGAATTGGTAACCTGTCTAGTCTCTGAGACTAAGTAGCCATTAACCTTTCTATCTATCTATCTATCTATCTATCTATCTATCTATCTATCTATCTATCTATCTATCTATCTATCTATATAATATAATATATATATATATTTTTTTTTTTTATAGCTTTCATCCGTGAACACCATTTTTGTTTAGTGTTTTATTCGTAGACACGTCAGGTGATTATTCTTTAGGAAGTCTTTATCTGACGCCACAACTGTTCGCTGAGCATTCTGCTTACACCTCCAACCTCATTTTATTGCTAGGACTACAGGTTAGCTGACTTCTGACTCCAATTAGTGTTTGGAGGAGACATTAGCCTAGGGATTCACAGACATTTGAGAACGAATTAGATTTGTACAGAAATACATGGTAAATCCAAGGGTTCCTTGTTTTCCCAGAAACTGTACTGGTACAAAGCATACCATATAATTGGGTTGCTAAAAGGGTACATGGGGGAAAGTTTTTCTTGTTAAATGATTCAGAACATAAAAAGGTGCAAGATGTCAATGATGTGCGTACTATGTTAAAATAATGAAAGCACTGTTCTTTATTTATTTATTTATTTATTTACTTTATAGAGCATCCTGCTAATCACTCAGACAGAAAGAACCCTTAGAGACATAATTATTTTACAAAACACTTACAGTAAATGGAAAATTGTTGATTTAGATCAGACAAAATATAAAGGACATTTTTTTTGGTTTGTTAAAGTTAATGATAAAACAATAGATTTACAGTTTTAAAAACACAATATCACTTAGGCACATAAGTACTAGCCACATTTTCATTCTTCATATGTGTTTTAAAGTTGTGATGAAATTGAAGTAGTGACATATGTTCCATATTGTGACGTACATCCAAGTGAAATGGATTATAAAAAGAAAAATGTAGGGGATTGTGGTTAAAAAAAGTGGTTCTGTCCATCAGTTGCTGATTTGGATGGAGCCAGATCTGAATGTGAGTCGGTAGTTGAAGCCTTGAAGCCTTTGATATATAAAAATGTAGTTTCAAAGCTGAAAACTTCCTTGTGTCACGGTTCATGAATACATCGTCTCACCTTCTCTGTGTGTATGGTTGTGTTGGAGGCGTGGTTTCTGATTGCTGAACACTCTGATCACTTCCACCTGCTGCACTCATCATGGGCTATTTATACGTGTGTCTCACTCAGCCTTGTTGTCAGATTGTTGCAGTTTGTCCAGTGGTTCCTGTCTGTTCGTGTGTTCCTGGTCGTGGCTCTTCGTTCCGGATTCCTGGATCCTGATGGTTCGGTTTGCCCATTGCATCCCTGCGTCGCTGTTCTGAGTGGTAGCCTGCCTTTGCCTGCTTCAGTCTGCTTTATTCGCCTGTGCTGTGCCAGCAATATGTCCTAATTATCAACTGTGAACCTGAGTATAATAAACACTTGTTGTTGAACTCGCTATTGGATCTTCTGCCTCTTTTTCCTGTTACCAGACGTAACACCTTGTTAGTCAAATAAAAGCTTTTATTGACAGCTGGCTCCTCAAACGAGGGATCTGCAAATTTGCTTCCCTGTGACGTCAGAGAGCAGCGACACGCTACCTCAACAGTAGAAGATGAATGCCTAATTCTGTAGCTCCGCCCACCGCTTCACACATAACGTGATAGATAAATAACATAGGCCTACGTGTTGCTATACGGATCAAGCTACCAAAGCAATAAACATGCTGTTGAAGATTACAAAATAGTGTGCATTGCCTGGTTTTGTAAAGAACACAAGTCACTACTACACTGTAAAAAAAAATTGGGGGGAAAAATTGTGTAAATTGATCATTACATATTGGCCCAATAAATGACTTCCAAATAATTATCGCCATGCAAAAAGATGCATTGTACTAATCATAGCTTAAGGTCTTCACTAAAAATTAAAATTGTATATTCACCGAACATATTTAATTGTGCTCAGTCAATCTATGAAGTCGAAGTGAAAAATCCATGTTGGCTGAACAAGTCCTCCGTCCGAAAAACGGTATATGCATGCGCAAAATGCGCTTGAAAAAAACCGTTTGTGTGGAGATTTCAAACGCGGAGACGCGGGAGCGGCAGCGCGAGCGAAGCCGAACCAGCAGGTGCTGAAGACCGAGACACATTCCCGAGAGAATAGAGATATTCATCTCACAAAGACGTTGGTGAGTATTTAGCACTGAAATTATTCTCCAGAGTTTTGCTTTATGACCGGGTATGAAGTTTAAAAGACATTTTGTAGAATCACGAGTTCATGCATTCATTGTTTTCATGAATGTGTTCTCGTTTACCACATAATTATCTAATGGTAGCCAATAGTTTTATTTTCCTCATGTCTTATATGTCTAAAACAATAGGTAATAAGGAAATTAAGTCATTTGTGTGATATAATAATAATAATAATAATACGTTTAATTTATATAGCGCCTTTCCCAAGCTCAAGGACGCTTCACAATAACAGTAAATAACATGCAGTTTACACATAGACGGACAGTGGACATTTGCCCAGTCCAAGTAATGAGCGATTGCAGTTGCAAGTCGCACTACATTTGCAATACAACATGAAAAACAAAGGCAACAAACATAATTACAGACAGCATGGTGGGCAGTTAGAGTAAAGATGCAACAGATTATTGGTAGTCAGTTAACATTGTGATTGTGTTTTGTCAAGTTAACATGGTCATGAATGATAATACTGATTAAACAAATGTGTTTTGAGTTTACTTTTAAATTCATTTAACGTGGTTGTTGTCCTGAGAGCCAGGGGGAGAGAGTTCCATAGCTTAGGGGCTGTAACAAAGAAAGACCTGCCACCCATAGATGATAAGCGAAATCTCCGCTCACAGAGGAGTTCAAAGCCAGAAGATCGGAGAGTTCGAGGGGGAATATAAGGAGAAAGTAATTCAGAGAGATAGGCTGGAGCAAGACCATTGAGTGACTTAAAGGTAAGCAGAAGAATTTTGTAAGTGATACGGGATAACACAGGTAGCCAGTGCAGTTTGAACAGAATTGGAGTGATATGGGCAGTTTTTTTAGTGTGAGTTAGTAGTCTTGCGGCAGAGTTTTGGATATATTGCAAACGTGAGATAGAGTGTGCTGGTAGTCCAGAAAAAAGAACATTACAGTAGTCGAGGCGAGATGTGATGAACGCGTGGACTAGTGCTTCAGCGTCTTTTGGGCTGACATAGGGGCGGAGTTTGGCAATACGGCGCAGATGAAAAAAGGACGCTTTACAAAGTTGACTAATGTAAGCGTCGAACGTCAGTGAAGGATCAAGAATGATACCCAAATTTTTGACAGTGGCAGATATGTGCGGCATGCGATTGTTGAACACGGTGCGTTTGGCGTCGGCCTCTTTCAGGGCTTAAGTTATTGCCTTTTAATATCAAACACGTCAAGCTCGTGATTTTCTTCTGTCCATTTATTCGTCTCATCCTCATTATATAATGAAGAAACTTCTGTTCTGTCTCTTGCCAGATGTGATGCAGGGGAGCTTTGTCATTAATGTTAGTTTTTATTTTTATTTGCAGGTTTTTAGCTTGCAGTGCCGTGTTTTCTTCACCACAACAAGACATCCTGTTATGCAGAAGACTTCTTGAATATTCTTTCTTGAGTTTTTCCTTATTGAAAATAAGTTATTTTCACCCAAATATCCTGTGTTGGAATTTACTTGTTAATAAAGTAATGTGATAAAATGTCAACCCTGTTGTCTGTTTCTGTATTTTGCTTAATATATTTATGTTTTTAGTCATTTTTGTCTTTTGGGAGAAATAAACAATTGTTACTACAATTTAAAATATTTAATTGGACCAACCACACAGTTTCGCTGTAAAACATTTCTCCAATTCAAAAATTTCTAGTGACTGATCACATCTAAATTTTTCAATTTGGCCAACTAAAAAATTTAGATGTGATCGGTCACTAGAAAACTTTTAATTGGAGAGGTCTGACATTTTTTACAGTGTTGGTAAATTACATTTTTCCATTAGCTCAACATATTTCTAATTGAGCCCATGTTAACAGGCTGTTGCCACAATGGATAAAATTCAATTCACAGAAATTCAATTTGGCTAATTGAAAATTTTAGATGTGACCAGTCACTAGAAAATTTTGAGTTGGGAAGATTATAAATTTTTTCCATTGGCTCAACATATTATTTCCAATTGAGCCCATGTTAACAGGCTCTTGCCACAATTGATAAAATTACATTTACAGAATTTCACTTGGGCCAATTGAAAACTTTAGATGTAAACAGTCACTAGAAAATTTTGAGTTGGGAAGATTATACATTTTTTACAGTGTAGCGATGCACCGAATCCAGGGGTTTGGCTGAATACCGAATCTACTGGTTAAGATTCTGCCGAATCCTACTCCTATCCTCAGTCCATTATCACAGTAAACACATTAATGAAGTAAGCAATGTCCACAGCAGTGTAGGGATGCTCATATTAACCATTTAACTGTTAACCGAAAGGAAGAACTTTGACCAATTAATACTATCAGTTAAACGGTTTAAATGTTTGTTTGTTTTTTTACACTTTTTTTGTTTGTTTGTTTGCTGCATGGTTAAACCAAAATATGCTGTGTTTGTTCACTCACGGAGCGCGTTGACACGTGCAACCACATGTCTAACCTCGCAAAATTAAGCAATGGGAAAGAAGAAGCCTACTGTGTGGGACCATTTTGACAGAAAGGGCGACGAAGTTATGTAAAATATGCTACACGGTATTAAAATACAGCAGTAGTACAAGCTCCTGACTGGTGGAAAGCAAATGCGCTTCCCGAGACTGGCCACTCTAGCGAGCCGTTATCTCTGTATTCCTGGGACATCAGTGCCATCTGAAACCTTGTTTAAGGCTTTTCGTAGTCTGGTTTTGTTAAAGTTTACTAAAGTAAACATTGTCACGTATGTTCACTGTTTCCTGATGGTTTATAGAACAATTACCCTGAGACACCCTCTGTCGTTTCAAAGAACAACACAACGGCGAGCGCAGAAGGCACGCGCACAGTCAGCGGAGGCTCGTGCTGCAGAGACAGACGAAAGTATAAACAAGGCTTAACTGTCAACAGGCTGTGCTCCAGACTAACACACATCACTTAGACATGTTACTTTTTTTTTTTAAATAAATTAAAACCATACAAGGTGTGGATTGAGTATAGGCCTGCTATTTTTATTTGACAAAAAAACTATTCCGGTTCTTCAAAGCTTCAAACGGATTCAGTGTATTTTCGTTTTGTCATCTTAATTTGGTAATTATTTAAGTGAAAAATATTTAGTGTAGGCCTGTTTATTTTATTATTTTTATTTATATTTTATCTGATCTGTATGCTGCTGTTTGCACGGTAAAATAAACTAGTAAGACAAATTTGTCTTTTTAACGGGTCACAGACACTTGTCAATCGTATTTTTATTTAATGCCAATTAAATATTATAATCTTATCAGTTAACTGTTAATAATCAGATAATAAGCAGCAGTTGTTGCTGGGAAAATTAACTGAAATAAGCATCCCTACAGCAGTTTATTTTAATTTAATTTAATTTAAATTAAGAATAGGCAACATTATGCTAGGATCACTGTCCTTCCTTTGCTGTACCTGAAGTTGCTGCATTTTGGCTGCTGTCTTTAGATTCCTTCATGCACGACTCGTATTCTTTCGGATCTTTCATATGCAAATGTTTTAAAAGGCGGCAATGTTGTGTATTGTTTAGAGTCCTTGCCACCACGAGACAATTTGGCATTGCAAATTGAACATGTAGCTCGACTGGAATCGCCTTCTTTTGACTGAAAGTACTGCCAAACAACACGTTTTCTGTTCACAAGTTCCATTTTCACTTTCTCACAGCCTACTGCATTCGAACGGTCCAAATAAGAAAACATGTTCCCATAATCAATGGCGTCGTCATTACGTTCGACCAGCGGAGCGCACGTAGTGCAAGCCTAGGGTTTGGGTTCAGTGGAAAAAAAGAAACCAAACCCCGTCAAAAAGCACTGGATTCGGTGCATCCCTAGTCACTTCATAAGCTTCCTTCGGTTTCCAATTTTAAGAATGCGGTTGAACTTTACTTTTAATGAAGTTCCAGCTCATGTGGGTAAGACATTGCGCGTTTGTTTGCTCTATTTCACAGCAGGTTCGTTTGTAAACAAGAGACTGGATTTTCAGACAGAATGAGATTAAAAAACGATGCTGTGCCTTCTATATTGGATCCGACAGGAATGGTGCAACACACTTATGTGATAATTAAAAAAAATATATGTGGTAGTATTGCATTGTTACAGATCGTTTGATATCAACTGATTATGCGTACGTATCTTAAGGATGCGCGGTAAACCGGTATATATTTTGTTTCAAATGGTACAATATCATGATTTTGCTCATTTCAGTTTATGCTGCTGTTCCGAAGTTCACCGCTAGGTGCGCTACCCAAACTGACGTGAAACCGGCAAATGTGGCAACATAGAACAAAATTAATACAGCGGTTGAATCTCACTCAACACACACACAACTAATTAATAAAGAGAGGAGACGTGACATTTGGAATTAATTTGCTTATAAAACTGATGAAGAACCACCTTGCCAAGCATCGGTCACTTGCCAATCATGGCTTGTACAAGACATTAAAAGATCGACAGGTGAGTGCATAATTCAAACAATCTAATTTAGACATTTATTTTCTTTTAACACTGATCAACGCACATAAGATTTTACCGTTTAAATATAACGAAATCTCTACATGCAGGTATTTTTTTTAAATGTAAGTGCAATATAAAAACATGTATGTACACAATAAGTGCATTTTATCAAATGATTAATTAAAATGTTAGTACATAGTAGTTAAGGCCACCTAATATAATGTGGGTCCATTCAGACCCTGTAGGGTGTCGATTTAATATCGGTACTTCAGTATTAGATTGTGGTACTGTACCAAAGCCAAAATTGTGGTATCAAACCATCCCTAACGTGTCTAACAAAACATAATTAGCGTTAACTTACTACACTGTCACAGGCTGGAGTATCCTTTGGATTTGAGGTGTTGGTTCATTGTCGTGCGATTCGGGATCAGACTTGAACATGTATGGGCCCAGGGTTGCAAAATCGCTTGCCCGACGTCCCGGGGCTAATGTGTTTTCCAGTCGGACTACCAAAATGTATCACCACCCTGCCCGACGGGCTATCTTAAATCGTGAAATAACAATCCTTTCTTGATGTGCGTTGTTCACTCTCATGACTTTGATATTTGAAGGAGAAATACAATCGTGGAAGTTTTGAACATGTTGATTTGTCTGCAGTGAAGTTTCGCTGATGCACGTACTTGGCTTGTGTGTGTGTTAGTGATGTGCAGTTTGCGGTTATATCCACCATAAGATCCGGTGGGCCAAGTAATAAAAAATGATTCCAGGACATTCCAAATAATTGCGGGTGGATGAGAGATTAAATCATTGTGTTTGTTTGATAGACATTTTGCGAGCCCTGTGGGCGAATCTTTCCGGTTGCCGTTTTTCCACATTGGAAGTTTTCCAAACAATTCCCCACGTGTACTGACGGGGGAGCTGAAGCTCATTATAATGCAAAACTGTTATTCAATCACAGCAGTGGGCGTTTACTTCCAAGTCTTCAGTGCGTCACGCCCATAAAACCTACCACTCCAAGTGCTAGGCTCAAAACCAGAGTAGAAAATAGCCTATTACTTATTAATTATGTTTTTGTATATAAAAACCACACAGACATCATAAGTTGATAACAGTATAAAAAAAAGCCAATTCATGACCCATTTAAGAAAGGGGGTTGTTTAAGTCAACTAAATAATAATTTCACTGGAAGATAATGACATTTTAATTAAAGATTATGAGGTCAAACATATTTTTAAAATTAAATGTGCATGGATGAATTGTTCATAATAAGATCAGTGACATGCATTTAGAAAATAGGGTAACACATTACAATAAGGTTAATGTTAGTTAATGCATTAAATAATATTAACCAGCAATGAGCAATACATTTGTTACAGTACTTATTAATCTTTGTTAACATTAATTAATAAAATACAACTGTTCATTGTTAGTTCCTGTTAGTTCAAGTTCAGTAACGTCTCGGTTACGGATGTAACCTTCGTTCCCTGAGGAGGGAACGGAGACGTACGTTAGTGACTAACGAATGGACGTACGTCTCCATTCCCTCCTCAGGGAACGAGGGTTACATCCGTAACCGAGACGTTCCATTTTGTTCAGTGACTACGACGTACGTTAGTGACTAACGAATGGGGGTTTCGCTTAGAAGCCTATCATCTCCGAGCACTTAGAAAATGCCCAATGGCGTGCCAATGCCATGGGCATGCGGAATTTGCATACGTAACTCCGCCTCACCGCATGAGTATAAAAGGATGTACGTGGCAATATCGCATTATGTTACCTGCTGAGGAGCCAAGACTGAACTCCTGCATTCCAGGTAGCACAGCTGAAGTGGCAACCGGACGTACGTCTCCGTTCCCTCGTCAGGGAACGAGGGTTACATCCGTAACCGAGACGTTCCCTTTCGCTCAGTCACTACGACGTACGTTAGTGACTAACGAATGGGGGTCCCAATATAATCACGCCACTCAGCTGTCTTCCAGTGCCCTGCGTAAGTGAGAGTCGTAAGACTAGTACGGACGAGGGACTCCCACTTATCACAGGAATACCAAGGTACACTGGGAGGCATATTCCAGTGGAGGTATGCAAAGGTTCGGTTCAAGATGCGAAGGTCCATGATTGGTCGTAACCCACCGGTTTTCTTGGGTACAATGAAGTAGGGGCCGTAGACTTACACATATGACCTGCTGAGGGTTGCATATGAGAATTTCTAGGGTACCAGCTGAAGGTGGATTTTTAACCCCAGGGGTGGTAGGGACTTGCCAAGGGAAAGACACCTGCTCACTGCGGAGGCTTATGGTGGAAATATACGTGTGGGGGTCGCTGGAGGGGAACCATGCACACAGGGCACCTGGCCGGACACGAGGGTCTGGGCCCGTTAGAGGGCAGACACACAGGTATCAGCGTAAGCAGTGCTGAAGGGATTCAGGGCTCTCAGGGAGCTCACCGGAGGAAAATATTGCACGTATCCAGTCTGTGGAGTGGAATGGCGAGCAAGCGAAGACACCTGAGCCTGGTCCATTACCGGCCCCTCGGTGGAGCGAGTACATAGTCGGACACTGGCTCCACTCGGAGATTGTAGAATCTGGCGAATTTGTTCGGTGTCGCCCAGCCTGCAGCTCTGCAGAAGTCTGTTAGCGAGGCGCCATGCGTTAAAGCCCAAGAGGAGGTGGGGTGCCACACTCCGAGTGGAGTTTGCCCTAACCCCAAGGGGACATGGTCGACCTTGCTGCTGGTAAGCCAAAACAATGGTGTCCACTATCCAGTGAGACAGCCTCTGCTTTGAGAGAGCTCTTCCCTTCCGCTCTCCACCATAACAGACAAAGAGCTGGTCTGAGGCCCTGAAACATTGTGTCCTGTCTACGTA
This sequence comes from Romanogobio albipinnatus, assembly GCA_023566225.1. Taxonomy (NCBI): domain Eukaryota; kingdom Metazoa; phylum Chordata; class Actinopteri; order Cypriniformes; family Gobionidae; genus Romanogobio; species Romanogobio albipinnatus. The sequence goes on along the minus strand of CM042256.1, from coordinate 19,384,299 downwards.
AGCACGGAGGGCGCGTACTGGACAGAGCAGTGAGAGTCTGTAAGCAGGCTCGAGTCACTTGTACCCGGATCGTGCCAGACTGCCATGCCCATCTCGGGACTCGGTCGCGAAGCCAATGCTGAAGCGGTCTCATATGAAGTAATCCGAGCGGCGTCACCTCGGCTGCAGATGCCATATGCCCCAGGAGCCTCTGAAATAGTTTCAGTGGAACCGCACTCTTGCTCTCGATTTGACGGAGGCAAGTCAGCAGAGACTGCGCGCGCACTCGAAAGCTGTCCGCGTCAGGAGCGCCGCTTAGCCTGCCGTTTTTTCACGGGCTGCGGGGCTGAAGTGGACTGGGGCGCCTTCCTGCGGTTACCTCTGCGCGGCCCGGGTTGGAGGCTGCTGATTGGGTGGCGCAGAGGTTGAGGGAACCGCAGGAGGGCGTCCTCGGCGGCGAGCAAGCTGAGGCAACTGCGCGGGGGCGGCTGGGTGGAGGCAGCAGCGGACCTCCGGGGCTTTGTTCCACACCGTCACCCTCAGGTCACTCTGGCCACCAGCCAAAGTGCAGCCTCCCGTAGAGACCGCAGATTGGGGTGTGGCAGAGGGGACTCTCGCTCCGGCATCAGCACGGAGTTCACGGAGTCTTGACCGTAACACCGAGATGATCATGTTCCCGCAGTGAAAACATTAATCATCCACGAGCGCTGCCTGAGCATGCTGAAAGCCCAAACATGTCACACAGCGCTCATGCCCATCAAAAGGCGAGAGAAATCTACCGCACCCAGAAGTGCACGGGCGAGACATCCTGAAAATTTGTGAGAGGAAGCCTCGCAGTCGATGCCGAAGCGCCCAGGGAAACACACACCAGCCGTCTAACAGACCACTGCGCAGATCAGCAGGCAGGAAGTATGCGATCACTGGAACGCGCCGTCACACCAACACCGACTGGAAAGCTGCTCGTCTCGAAGAAGCTGACAGAGTCTCAGAAGGCTTGTGAGGAGTGAAGAGGTAGGTACTCTTGGCTCCGAAAGCAGAAACATAATGCGATATTGCCACGTACTTTCTTTTATACTTTTATATAGTTACGTATGCAAATTCCGCATGCCCATGGCATTGGCAAGCCATTGGCCGTTTTCTAAGTGCTCGAAGATGATAGGCTTCTAAGCGAAACCCGCATTCGTTAGTCACTAACATACGTCGTAGTGACTGAATGAAAGGGAACGTCTCGGTTACGGATATAACCCTCGTTCCCTTAGGAGGGATCGGAGACGTACGTCCATTCGTTAGTCACTAACGTACGTCGTAGTGACTGAACGAAAGGGAACTAATGTTAACAGATACAACTTTTGATTTTAATCATGTTGAGTTCAACATTAACTGAGATTAATAAATGCTGTAGAATTGTTTTTAATTATTCATGTTAACTAATGTAGTTAACTAATGTTAACAAATTATTACAGTTTGCATTTCATGCTGAAAACTTTTTGGGGTCAGATTAGAACAAGTAAAAGCTACTCCATTCTTCAACTTCAAATTTGTATTAATGTTGAGACTTTTTCCATGACTTAAACCTTGAAAGTTTAAATTGATGTGCAGGTCAATTCACATTCGGTATTCACTGAATTCTGAGCAAAGTGCAGTTTTAAATCAGGGTTGTGTGTTCAGTAGGGTTTGATCTCAATCAATGCTGTAATATCTTTGGATCTAACAGTAGGAGATCACTGCTGTCCTGAGAATAAATTTTATCTATACTCCCATCACAGCAGTGAATGATACTACTCACCGTGACCTTGACAAGATTCTTATCAGTAAGCTGTTTCATCAGCCCAAATCTGCTGCGGTGTGAGTCTTCAGTGCATGGATCATTCACCATATTCTACCTCAACAAAATGATGAAACTGAAAGTTACTATAATATTAGTATATCAGGGAATAGACATCAGATAAGTTTAGCATAAAACCACAAACATTAGTATTACCACAAGAAAAATGTATTTGATTAAAATCATGTTTTTTTATGGTTCCTGTGTACTTACATATTAACCTTAGACTTTGTGTTCCATGCTCCTCAATTTGATCCTACTAAACTTAGCAATGGCGTGTCAACAAAAACAGCTCTTTGCATTAGGGCTGATTTTTAAATGTTCCTTTTGATTTGTTCCTTTTATGTTCACTTAGTAAAAATCAGTAAGTGGTCTCTGTATTTATTGTTATTTGTTTTTAACTACTATTAAATTTCAACTAAACCATTTGTATGTAGCTAGTTATTTTTAAGCAATATTTGTTCTTTTCAGATCATGTCTTTTTCATGGGGGCAAAAAATATATATATATATATTAGACAAACATCTAAAAGGCTACCATCAAAATGTTACATGCGCTACATGCACTGATAGAGTCTTGAGCAGATGTTTTGGCCTGATCCCGGGAGCTTACAGGTCTCTGTCTCTACCTCCTCTTGGTTCAGTTGATCATAATATGGTTTTACTGTCTTCTGTGTATACTCCCATTGTAAATCAGGTGAAGAGAGAGGTACGATATGTTAAAGAATGGAAACCTTCTAATATCAAAGTTTTGATTGCACCGATTGGAATTTGTTTTTGAACACATGTTCTGTTCTGAACGAACAGGCGCTTACCATTTCTGGATATATTATTTTTTGTGTTGATCTTGTTATACCTACAAAAAAGATCACCTTGTAAACGAACCATGGGTCATGAAGGAGTTAAAGAGTATATTAAATATGAAGAAGAGAGTATTTTTTGCAGGGACTAATGAGGAAAAAAAAAGATAAATATATAGGGAAGTAAAAAAGGGCAATCAAAATAGCTAAAAATAATTATAAAAATAAGATTCAGGGTGTGTTTATGCAAGGTAATCTTAAAGATGCTTGGAAGGGAATTAAGAATATGGCTGCAGTGAGTACACTAGCATCACTAGTTTCAATGGAAAATTATAACACTAATTTTAACTAATGAGTTTAATGATTTTTTTCATGTTTCGATACATCCTTTGCAGTTGATGAGATAACAGTTTTTAAAGACACCTTGAGCTCTTTTAATAATTTTAAAATTAATCTAGTTAACATATTGAGACAGTTGAAGGCCCAACTGCTTAATAAGGCCCCAGGCCTGGACGGTATATGTAGTAGAACATTTAATCACTGTGCTGAACAGCTCAGTGGAGTTCTCCACTAATTTAATTAGTATTCCTTAGATCTAGGGCTGGAACCTGATTTGTGGAAAAGTTCAGTTAGTGTAGCAATACCTAAAAAAGCTGAGCCAGAATCTTTGAATGATGACTGTCCTATCGCCTTGACCTCTTTGGTCATGAAGGCTTTTGAAAAAGAGACCAAGACATGGTTCTTGCAGGTTTCAGTATGTCAAATTTAGGACCTTTTTAAGACATTTTAAGACCATAAAGATTGAAATTTAAGACCTACACGACGCATTACCAAAAATATTCACATCAAAGAAATTGAGAAAAAATCATTTTATTCAATGAATTCCGTCATTGAAAAGCATTCATTTAATTTACAGATAAAGCAATCACATTAGTAACCCTCCACACCCAATAACGTGTCAAATGCCCAAAAACCTTAGGCCCAAAATTAAAATAGGCTAAAACAAACTTGTCCTCAAATAGAATAGATTACAAAAACATTACACATTACAAAACAACATATTAATAGCCTAAGAGAGATTAAACAGGCTCCAACCTAGGGCTGCGCGATTTGGGGAAGATATCTAATTGCTATTATTAGTGGAAGTCAGGGCTCCTGGCAGGGAAGGTCAGTCACTGATGTTCCTGCAAGACCCACTCAGAATGACTATTGTATAATGCTGGGAAAGCGTGCCCGTCTCGTAGAGATGGTACGCTGTGGAGCCACATCCTTCAATGGAAGGAGAGTTGGAAATACGCATAAGGACTAACCTATCAGGGTAGTACAACATATGGAAGTCTCTGGGGTGGATCCAACCTGGTCCCAGGGGGGAAAGAACACATCCAGAGACAACAGAGTGGGCTCTGTCCAGGGAAAGACACGGGGCTAGCCAAGGAGGGTAGCTGATACTGTGGAGAATACACATATGGGGTAGCCGTTAGGGGACCGCAACATATGGGGAACCCTGAACTGACAAAAATGTAAAATGTGTACCTTGAATGCAATGTAAGTCGCTTTGGATAAAAGCGTCTGCCAAATGCATAAATGTAAATGTAAATATGGAACCCAGCCTACACACACGTTCCACAAGCATACGGTGTAGGCCTAGCATCAGACGGCCGCAACGTCTGACAACGAAGGGGTGACGGAGGAGCTCACAGTGTTAGCCGTTTCCGGGGAACTCAACTGGAGAAAATAGACGCATGTATCCGGCACAGAGGGCGGGAGTGGCGTTGCAAGCCGACACAAGAACGGGTACTTAGCGCTACTGGCCACTGGGGGCGAGGATGCAGGAAGATACCGGCTCGATACGGAGGCTATAGAATCTAGCGAACATGTTAGGTGTTGCCCAGCCCGCAGCTCTACATATATCTGTCAGCGAGGCGCCTTGAGCCAGCGCCTAGGAGGAAGCAACACTCCTTGTTGAGTGTGCTCGCAACCTGAATGGGCAAGGCACGTCTTGGGACTGGTAAGAAGACAGCATCCACTATCCAGTGGGCTAACCTCTGCTTGGAGACAGCCTTTCCATTCTGCTGGCCTCCGTAACAGACAAATAGTTGCTCTGAGGTCCAAAAGCTTTGAGTCCAGTCGGACTTTGAGAGAAAGCTTTGAGCTTTGAGAGCACGGACGGGACATTACAAAGCCAGGGCTGGGTCTGCCTCCTCAGAAGGCAGTGCTTGCAGGTTCACCACCTGGTCCCGGAAGGGAGTGGTAGGAACCTTGGGCACGTATCCAGGCCGGGGTCTCAGGACAACGTGAGAGTTGGCTGGCCAATTCTAGGCACGATTCGTCAACCGAAAGTGCATGCAGGTCCCCTACCCTCTTGATTGAGGCCAATGCAATCAGGAGAACTGTCTTCATGGACAGCACCACTCGACGAACAGGTTCCACTTCAGGTCATAGAGACGCCTTGTAGAGGGGGCTCTAGCAGAAGTGATGGTGTAAACCACTGCTTGTGGCAGGCCACCTAGAACCTCCGCGTCCCATCCAGGGACCAGACATGGAGTTTCCAGAGGTCTGGACGTGGGTGCCATGGAGTGCCCCGCCCCTGAGAAAGCAGGTCCTTCCATAGGGGGATCGGCCAGGGAGGGGCTGTCGTGAGGATTGTGAGTTTGGAGAACCAGGTCCGTCTGTGCTAGAAGGCTCACTGGGGGAAACGCATATTTGTGTAGGTCCCGGGGCCAGCTGTGCGCCAGTGCGTCTATGCCTAAGGTACCTCCTGTCAGGGAGTAATACCACTGGCAATGGGTCATGTCTGGAGAGGCGAACAAGTCTACCTGCGTGGCTCTGAAGCAGTCCCATATCAGCTGGACGCTCCGGGGGTGGAGTCACCATTTGCCCGGAGGTGTACACTGACGAGAGAGCTCGCCGGCTGTCTGGTTCAGCGCAGCTGAGATGTGAATGGCACGAAGTGACCTCACAAACTTCTGACTCCACAGGAGGAGATGGCGGGCGATCTGGAGCATGCAACGGGAGCATAGACCACCCTGTCGGTTGATGTACGCAATGGCCGCAGTGCTGTCCGAACGGACCAGTACGTGCTTGCCTTGGAGTGGCTTCTTGAACCGGGCCAGGGCAAGACGTACCGCCAGTAACTCTAGGCAATTGATATGCCAACGCAGTTGGGGCCCCATCCACAGACCCAAAACTGCATGCCCGTTGTATGTGGCCCCCCAGCCCGTGGATGAGGCATCCGTGAAGACCACAGCATGCCTGGACACCTGTTCTAAGGACACTCCGGCCCATCTCGGGACTCGGTCGTGTAACCAGCATTGAAGTGGTCTCATATGAAGCAATCCGAGCTGCGTTACCGCGGCTGCAAATGCCATATGCCCCAGGAGCCTCTGAAAGAATTTCAGTGGGACCGCTGTCCTGCCCTCGAATGTATTCAAGCAGTTCAACACTGACCGGACTCGCTCTGGAGTGAGGCGTGCAGTCCAGTTGACCGAGTCCAGCTCCATACCGAGATAAGATAAGAAGTTTGCTCTTCTCTCGGTCCAACAGGCTGAGTTGACTGAGCACAATGTTCCTGTGTTCGCACAACTGATCCCGAGATCCCAGTATGAGCCAGTCGTCGAGATAATTGAGTATCTGAACGGCGCATTCTCTGAGCGGAATAATGGCTGCCTCCGCGACAGTCCAAAGGGCAGGACTTTGTACTGATATGCCTTCCCCTCGCACGCAAAGCGTAGGAACGGTCTGTGTCGAGGAAGGATAGAGACATGACTCTTGGGGCCCAGGGAAGGAGGTAACTGCTCTGAGAATGTGGGTACCGCTGGAATCCGTGGAGCGGACTGAAACCGAAAAATATTCTCCCCCCGGTCCTCCCCCAGAGGAGGGAGGGGTGAGGACACCGTCTCCCCGAGCAGTTCGCCATCTCGCTGGGCTGCCCGTTCCAGGGCCACTTGCCCTTGTGCTTGCTAGTGGACTCGTAGGACCCTGGACGGGTTGTGCGCGTCCCCTGAGGCGGATGCAGGGGGGCACCCTCGGTGACAAGCAGACAGAGGCGCTGCAGCTGACGACTGGGTGGAGGCAGCAGCTAGTTGTCGGGGCAGGATGTTTTGTTTTTTTGTTTTGTTTTTGTTTTTTTGTTTTTAAACCACCTCCATCCGCTTCTGGGCCACCAAGAACTGCTGGGCGAGTTCTCGACGGCGTCACCGAAGAGGCCAGCCTGACAGACAGGGGCGTTGAGGAACCGAACTTTGTCGGGCTCACGCATATCTGCCAAGTTAGCCCCAGGTTCCTGGACCACTAATGTGGACATCGCCTGACCCAGGGAGCGTGCAGTGACTTCCGTCGTCCGGAGAGCAAGGTCTATCACCACACGCAGTTCCGTCTCGGGTTATGACTATAACCCTTGTTCCCCGAGAAGGGGAACGAGACACTGCGTCATCGTGACGACACTTTGGGGAACGCCCCTCGCGTTACGCGTCTGAAGAAACAGTAGAATCAGCCCAATCCGATTGGTGTTGCGTGATGACGTCGTATGTGACGGCACACCCGGAAGATACAAAGAGACGTCTGAACGAAACAGAGATAGCGTTCTTTGCGATGAAGCGAGCGCTCTGATGATTGGGTGGACACGAGACGCAGTGTCTCGTTCCCCTTCTCGGGGAACAAGGGTTATAGTCATAACCCGAGACGTTCCCCTTCGAGGGAACTCGAACTGCGTCATCGTGACGACACTTTGGGGAACGAGTACCAACTATCCCGCACCAATCATACCCACCCCAGTGTGAAGCTGAAACCAGGCACAACTAGGGGGCGAGCACTCTCGCGCCAGGCGTCTCAGGGAGATGCAGACTATAAAAACTAATGAAGGTGTGAGGCGTGGCCCACCCCGCTGCCTCGCAGATGTCTAGCATAGAGGCCCCAGAAAGGAGGGCTACCGAGGAGGCCATGCTCCTGGTAGAATGGGCCCTCACGGCTAAGGGTGAAGGCAGGTTGCGCACCCGATAAGCCATGGCTATAGCCTGGACAATCCAGTTACTAATCGTCTGTTTTGACGCAGGCAGCCCTTTCTTGGGTGAACCAAAACACACCAACAGCTGGTCTGACTTTCTCCACTGAGCAGACTTCTCCAGATAAATCCTCAATGCCCGCACGGGGCAGAGGAGGTGAAGTCTGCTCTCTTCCGCCGTCACGTGAGGTGGAGGATGGAATGCCTGGAGAACCACTGACCTTGCCCTGTTAGATGGCACCTTGGGCACGTAGCCCTGGCTGGGATGCAAGATGGCTTTAACCATGCCAGGGGCAAACTCCAGGCAAGTCGGCGTGACCGCCAAGGCCTGGAGGTCCCCCACTCTCCTCAGAGAAGTGATGGCAAGGAGAAAAGCCACCTTGAAGGTCAGTATTCTCGCCTCAGCCGACTCCAGCGGCTCAAAGGGGGCCTCAGCCAGCCCTTCGAGCACCACTGCCAGGTCCCAGGTTGGGACCCTGGAATGAGCCGCAGGCCTCATCCTCCGAGCCCCACGGAGGAAACGTACAACCAGATGGTGCCTTCCCAACGTCGCATCACCTAAAGGTGCGTGGAAAGCCCCAATGGCAGCCACATACACCTTAAGTGTGGACGGGGAAAGACCGGCGGAGAAGCGGTCTTGAAGGAACTCCAGCACTGAAGCCACTGGGCAGTTAACTGGGTTCACCTGCCGCTCTCTACACCAAGTGGAAAATACATTCCACTTTAGGCTGTACAACCTCCTGGTGGATGGAGCTCTGGAACTGAGTAGGGTCTCCACGACACCTGCCGACAGGCCCTCTGCTAGGAACTGAGCCCCCTCAGGGGCCAGACCCAGAGATCCCATACCTCTGGCCGTGGGTAGAAAATCGTACCCCCGGCCTGAGACAGCAGATCCCTCCTCAGAGGGACCTGCCATGGGGGACCGTCCAGCAGGTCGATGATGTCGGAGAACCATACCCGAGTGGGCCACCGGGGTGCTACTAAGAGAAGGCTGACGCCCTCCCGGCGGACACATTCCAGAACTCCCGGGAGCAGAGCAATCGGGGGAAAAGCGTACAGACGCAGCCTCGGCCACGTCTGCGCCATGGCATCCAGCCCCAGAGGGGCCGGATGAGTGAGGGAGAACCACAGCGGGCAGTGGGACGTCTCTCGAGACGCAAATAGATCCACTTCCACCGGGCCCAGCCGCTCGCACATAGCCTCCACCACCTCGGGGTGGAGCCGCCATTCCCCGGGCCTCAGCCCCTGCCTCGACAGGATGTCTGCTCCCTGATTTTGGTCCCCGGGAATGTACATCGCCCTGAGGGATGACAACTTCCCCTGGGACCACAGAAGGACCTGATGCGCCAGTCTGCAAAGAGGGCGCGACCTCAGGCCCCCCTGGTGGTTTAGATACGACACTGCGACATATTGTCGGATCGTATCAGGACATGGTGGCCGCGGAGGTCCGGGAGAAAGCTCCTCCGAGCTTTGTAGACCACCAGCATTTCCAGGCAGTTGATGTGCCAGGAAAATGCCGGGTCTCCCACAGACCTCTGAAAAAGCGGCCTTCCATGGCCGTGTCCCAACCAGTGAGGGATGCGTCTGTTGAAACGGTTTCCCGACAACCTGACGCTCCCAGCACCGGCCCCCGGGACAGGAACCAAGGTCTGTTCCATATGACAAGGGAACGAAGGCATCTGCGCGTTACCCTGATCATACAGAATGAATTTCCCCTCAAGGAAAGCCCCCTGGTTCACTTACGCATCAGGACATGGTGGCCGCGGAGGCCCGGGAGGAAGCTCCTCAGAGCTTCATAGACCGCCAGCATTTCCAGGCAGTAGATGTGCCAGGAAGAATGCCGGGTCTCCCACAGACCTCTGAAAAAGCGGCCCTCCATGGCCGTGTCCCAACCAGTGAGGGATGCGTCTGTTGAAACGGTTTCCCGGCAACATGATGCTCCCAGCACTGGCCCCCGGGACAGGAACCAAGGTCTCTTCCATATGACGAGGGAACGAAGGCATCTGCGCGTTACCCTGATCATACAGAATGGTCTTCCCCTCAAGGAAAGCCCCCTGGTTCAATTACGCATCAGGACATGGTGGCCGCGGAGGTCCGGGAGGAAGCTCCTCAGAGCTTCGTAGACCGCCAGCATTTCCAGGCAGTAGATGTGCCAGGAAGAATGCCGGGTCTCCCACAGACCTCTGAAAAAGCGGCCTTCCATGACCGTGTCCCAACCAGTGAGGGATGCGTCTGTTGAAACGGTTTCCCGGCAACATGATGCTCCCAGCACTGGCCCCCGGGACAGGAACCAAGGTCTCTTCCATATGACAAGGGAACGAAGGCATCTGCGCGTTACCCTGATCATACAGAATGGTCTTCCCCTCAAGGAAAACCTCCCTGGTTCCCAGCCACCACTGTAGGGGTCTCGTGCAGCAGGCCAAGAGAAATTCTGTTGGACGCAGCTGCCGCAAGTCCCAGCAGTCCTAAACTGCTGTACAGTGATGCCCGAATGGAGGAACCTGATAATGATACGCTTCGCCCCCGAAAGCGAACCTCAGGAATCCCCCGTGACACAGAAGGATGGAACATGGAAGTATGTGTCCTCTTTAGATCCACCGTGACAGACCAGTCCTCAGACTGGATCTGAACCACGACACTCAAGCATCTTGAATCTGAATCTCCTCGGAGAACGATCCAAGTACCTCCGATCTAAAGTTGGACGCAACTGGCCATCCTTCTTAGGAACTATGAAGTACCGGCTGTAGGACCCGGACTCCCTGACTGGCGGAGGAATATGTTCAAAGCCTCCTTAACCGACAGGGAGTGTACTTCCTGTTCCATTACCCGCACCTGCTCTGGGCCGACCACAATCCAGACCACCCCGTTAGACTTCGGGGGAGGGAACTGAACTGCGGCCTGTAACCCGTTCTACAGTACGCAGGGCCCATGCAGATATATTCGGAGGCATAACCATGCGCCGAGATAATCTGCTAAGGGAACCAGCCTCTCGAGGCCGGCCTCGGGTGTCAACCGAGCCTCCTCCCCGACCCCCTGAAGCGGCTAACCGGCAGGGCGAAATCGAGGAAGATTTTCGGTGAGCGTACGCGTTTGCTGGACCGCCGCAGGTCTTGCTAGAGGCGGCTGGTGCAGCGCGCGTGCGCTGAGAAACGATGTGGCCCGAAACGTACTAGACGGCGGGAGCACAACATCGATTCCCAAAAGCTCCTCAGGGGAGGCGACCTCGATCGCTCCCACCCGGGAGAGGGGGCCGGCTCCAGCAGGGGCCTCATCTAAGGGAGCAGCTCGACAGGGCCGCAACCTCCAATCTTAGATGGATATCCAGACAAGTCAAACACGCTTGGGCGACAGACTGATTAAGTATCTAACTTAAAGTCAGATAACATGACACTCAATTCCTCAGAATTAAATGTCATCATAATCACCCAACCGTGCAACCTGGTCTGAATGATAGGCTGAGTAAAAAATACATCTAACTCTTATAGTCAGATAATATTTTAATTTAATTCCTCGGAATTAAATGCAGCCATAGTAAGGTGAAAGCGAATACTGTTCGATTATATTATATACGGCTCGAAAATCACACGTTGCCTCAGCAACGCGGCTCAAGCAGTTATAATACAATTGGCCTTCCTCCCTCGAGAAGAAAGCCAAACAGTATCACATTTCACAAATACGGTGAACATGGTCTGAATAATAGGCTGAATATCTAACTCCTCAAAGTCAGATCATATTTCATTTAATTCCTCAGAATAAAACGCAGCCACAATTATCAGACAATACTGCTTAATTGTATTATATACGGCTCGTAACCACACGTTGCCTCAGCAACGCGGTTCAAGCTGTTATAATACAACTGGCTTTCATCCCTCGAGAAAAAAGCCAAACGGGCGCGAGGCTGAAACACCCGAAGGCGCACGGCAGTACGCGTCGCGATATTTCTGAATGAAAACAGCCCGCCCCCTCAGGAGCTGACTGCATGCCTCGCACCCACAGTATCCCTACTCACCGTGTCACGTTGTATCACTCTAATAACAGACCCAAACCTGCGCGCCGCCTCGGCAACTCAAGGTTGAATCTGCATTAGGAAAGGCGAGCCTCGATACGGAGCCCATCTAATTCCTCAGAATCAGACAGCTCACGCATCGGGTCCTCCACCCCGGGGGAAGAAGCCGCAGCGCGGGGCCGCGGGCTTCCACGCGGGGAAGGAGAACAATGGAGCTGTCACCGGGAAGGAGAAAATGCATAAGCACTCTCAAGTTCCCCTGACAGACCCATCTGCGAGTCCATGATAGATCAACCGTGCTGCCTCAACAGCACGGGACCGGCCATGGAATTCGCGAGCCCTGTATGCTTGTGAAAACAACGTTAGTAGATAACAACACCAAATACTCTCAGACTGGTAACACAGAGCGCTAACGCTGAAGAGCAAAAAAGCTATCTCTGTTTCGTTCAGACGTCTCTTTGTATCTTCCGGGTGTGCCGTCACATACGACGTCATCACGCAACACCAATCGGATTGGGCTGATTCTACTGTTTCTTCAGACGCGTAACGCGAGGGGCGTTCCCCAAAGTGTCGTCACGATGACGCAGTTCGAGTTCCCTCGAAGGGGAACTGCATAACCCCTGAGTCGGGACTACCCTCGTGCATGCAGGACAGAGGGTAGTGAGAGAGGGAAAAAATGTATACAGATTATGGCCCTTTTGGTGTTCCATATTTTGAAACCAAATAGTTCAACACTGCTAAATTTTTCCGATGCATATCCAGGCAGCCACCCAGAAAGGCATGGCTGTCAAATCTGAATCTGATTCAGCATGAGCACACACTATTATAGTGGGAAACTAAGCATCATCATCTCCAGCGCATAACAGCCCTCTCTCCGATGCAACAATTGACATCTGTCCTCTGCCAGAGCCACAAATGAAACGCTAGGTCCCCCCTTTTTTCAAAAAAGGACCAGCAATCCCATCTGAGCTACCAGCAGGCATGAGAGACAGTGGGCGTGGCCACCAGGCTCGATGGCACACGGCACGCTGAATGCTCAAGCCCCTATGACAGGGGCAGGACGAACAACGCGCCGACGTGGCCATGTTCTCATGTGAGAACATAAACCACCCACGAACAAAGTCTCAGCATGCTCATGATGTGATAGAGGAGTGGAGGCCCGAAGAGATGTACCCAGCGGGGATGCCCCACTGTAATCCTCAGGTCACCAAGGCTTATTAGCCAAAGTAGCCCTTTTCTGGTGCACCAGAAAATGAACTAGATCAGGGAATAAGCAAAGGGACTCAACCCCGTTTGAGGTTTCATAGTCTGGACCCCGCATCTAGAGAGTGAAAATGTCCACTCAATTTTTTATCAAAATTGACTTTGCTGATTCTATCAACTTCAAACAGATGTAGCTCAGTCATTTTGTCAGATTCAAACAAATCATACATCATTTTGAAGGTTTTTAAAGGGTAACTAAACCCCAGCTCAGAGCCTAACTCCATCCACTGGCAATATTTGAAAAATGCTGGAAAAGTGGGCAGAGCCCAGCGGAGACAGAGGGGATGAACCGAGGGCGGGACTGAGTGGAGGGCGTGCACCTGAGACCCGCAGTGACGGATTGATTGACAGCTGTCTGACTTGCAAAGATGGAGAATGACTGGAGTGACGCCAGTAGCTTTGCAACAGAGCGGTCATTCTCCCCCACCTTCACCTGAAGTGGAGGAGGGTGAATTGTCTGTGGACACAGACCCAGAGCCTTTTCAATGTGAGCCGCTGGCTCAAACTGTGTTAACTCCCGATGCTGACGATGCTAGTGAAGCAGCAGTGCAAGAGAGAATAAGACACCTGACCTAATCTATGAACAGTCAAATCCTTATACTGAATGCCACTAAAAATAGATCAGATACAAAATAGCGATGTATTTTCATTAAAATTAACTGAATCAATAAGCAGCGCAGGACCAATAAGTTCAAACCTAATAGCCTATTATAAACAGATTTCCTCAAATAAAAGTTAGACTACGCCAGCATGTTACGGTATTGTTGTTCGTTACCGCGGCAATTACTTGCGTGTCAGGGAGGGTTTGAAAGTGCGTCTCATGTATGAAACTTTTCTGTACTCATGACGAGGGGCAATAATATTGCAAGAAAAACCTGACGTGTACTGACAACCGCATTATTTAACCACATTTTCTTCATTACAATGTTAAAGCATGTGTCAAGTGAGTTTCATTCATAATGTTTCTACTTCATGTAACATGAGAGTTCATACTGGAGTGATGCCGTTCTCAATCTCATCATGTGATTGGGGAAAATATTTCTGAGGGCGTGGTGAGCTCGTGCCAGGGGCGTGGGTAGTGAGCCGTTGGAAGTACCATCCTACATCACAATGACCCACAACGTCCAATAGGAAAATTCAACTGCAGTAGCCACCGTTCAACCTTAAGAGGGCAGCACTTAGACGGTTTTACACCATATATTATAGAATTATAACACTTTATACCCAAATGTCAAAACATTTACTCGAATCAATGAACAGCATTAATAAAGCCCCAGTCTTGCAGATCATTAATTAAAAAAAGTTGGTTTAGGGTTTAGTTACTTTAATAGAGAATGTGAAAATAACAAGAACTCATTTTTGAAAATGTGCTCATTGTGACTCATTTTGCCAGCATGAGTCACATATATTAAATATTGTCAACATGGAAAAATATTGAGATATATAATATATTTTTTATACTGTCCAGCCATACAGTTTGTATAGAATATGAATATATAATATACTGAGTAAGCAAGTGCTTAAGTGTTTTGTTGTGTTTTAGTGTTCAACAGCACTAAATATGTTTGAAACGTAGGGAGAATGAACAGTCATAAATAGATCCTTTCAAATAAGCCAAAGCTGCAGCTTAACTGCATCATTGAGGGAATTTGCAATTTACCATTTTGCATTCTTCAAATATTCAAAATCTGAATAATTTGATCCCCAAATTAAAATTAACCAAACAATAAAACAAACAAGCTCTTGTTGAGTAAATTGGATTTTAAACCAAACAAAAAGGGTGTTATCTATGGATTTGTGCACTATTTATTTTCATATGGAATTCAGTTAAACATCTGTCGTTTTTCAGGCATATTGTGAAATTACGAAGATACTTTTTTTTTTAGCCCTTCCTTTAAAATAAGAAAATAGGTCGTTTTTTTCTTTGAATTTTCTTGGAACTGAATGTAGAATTGCAAATGATTTTGAATAGGACCTGTGTTCCAGGAAGTTCTTTGTCAACACCGCATGCCTTGCTTTGTTTCCAAAAACCCTGCTTAACTATCCTTGGCTTTTGTATTAGTCAGAAGATTTTGCCAATTAATATAATTAATGTCAACAGAGTCAGGTCAGTTTACACCAGATGCCTTTTATCACAAGCAACAGGCGGTAAAGTATTTGTAGAAGACAGTCTTTGGTGTCCAAGTGACTTGCCTAGGGTGGAGATGGGAGATCTTTGTAAAGCCTGTTTCATGCTTGATGTGTCTAAGTGCAAGGGTGTGTGCATTTTTTTTAATGCATTTTCTTCAAACCCATTGGTCTTGTTGAGCATATGTACATATTGAACACTTTGAGTAGGACTTAAAACCTTACGGTTTAAAACCAGAAATTTTGGCCTGCATGTGTCGATCCTACTTTAGTCCATACTTTAGTCCATTACAGTTAAGACTGAGGGTGGGTTGTCCAATGCTAGGCATGTCACGATAACTACTTTTTGTTGGGCGAAATATTGTCCCAGAAATAATTGCGAAATGCAATATTATTGTCATTTTAAGATTATTGTCATTTTATTTAATCATTCTATAACAGCATAATATTGCAAGTGGCTTACACACTTTCAAATGACAATATACTGGACATTGATGTGTCAACACTAATAATAGTGTTGAATAAATAATAAGTGCAAAATAACAAGTAGGAAAAAAACATTTGAAAAATCCACAAAAGGCACTTATATGGAGATTTCCCATCTACAGATTTTTTTCAGTGAGGTAATACACACCATTGCTGAAAAACATAAACCCTACTTAGCAGTCAGATGTCCTTATGAACAAAGGCACATATGCCTCAATAGGCCATATATGCTGCTAAATCTATTTTTATAGAGGAATGTTTTTAAAAAGTTAAAGAACTTCTTATAACGCTGCGTCATGCACAAGATGCTGCAAAAGATGTGAGTGCACCGGTCAAACACTTCTGTCTAAAGTGTGGATGGAAAAACAGCGCAGTGGAATGCAACTAGACACTTGCGACTGCTGTGTCCCATGTGAAATGGCCTTAACGCTAGCTGTGAGCGTGCACCATTTCGCACATTTCACATTTCGCGTCATGTTTATACACTATATTGCCAAAAGTTTTCGCTTTACATGCACATAAACTTTAATGGCATCCCATTCTTAATCTGTAGGGTATAATATGGAGTTGGCCCACCCTTTGCAGCTATAACAGCTTCAACTCTTTCCACAAGTTTTAGGAGTGTGTTTATGGGAATTTTGACCATTCTTCTAGAAAGCGCATTTGTCATTTTAGGCCTGGCTCTCAGTCTCCACTAATTCTCTAATTCACCCCAAAGGTGTTCTTTTGGATGGGGGGTTGGGACTCTGTGCAGGCCAGTCAAGTTCCTCCTCACTAAACTCATTCATCCATGTTTTTATGGACCTTGCTTTGTGCACTGGTGCGCAGTCATGTTGGAACAGGAAGGGGCCATCCCCAAACTGTTCCCACAAAGTTGGGAGCATGAAATTGTCCAAAATATATTGGGTGCTGAAGCATTAAGGGTTCCTTTCACTGGAACTAAGGGGTCAAGCCTAACCTCTGAAAAACAACCCCACACCATAATCTCCCCTCCAGCAAACTTTACACTTGACATGATGCAGTCAGGCAAGTACAGTTCTCTTAGCAACCACCAAACCCAGACTCGTCCATTGGATTGCCAGACAGAGAAACGTGATTCGTCACTCCAGAGAACACGTCTCCACTGCTCTGGAGTCCATTGGCGACATGTTTACAACTCTGCATCCGACGCTTGCATTGCACTTGACGATGTAAGGCTTGGATGCAACTTCTCAGGAATGGAAACCCATTTCATGAAGCTCTCTACGCACTGTGCTTGAGCTAATCTGAAGGCTACACAAAGTTTGGAGGTCTGTAGCTATTGACCCTGCAGAAAGTTTATGAGTTCTGCGCACTGTGCACCTCAGCATGGGCTGGCCTCGCTCTGTGGCCTACCACTTCATGACTGAGTTGCTGTTGTTCTCAATTGCTTCCATTTTGTTATAATACCACTAACAGTTGGTGGTGCAATATTTATTAGTGAGAAAATGTCACATATGGACTTATTGCACAGGTGGCAATCTTTCACGGTACCACGCTTGAATTCACTGAGCACCTGAGAGTGACCCGTTCTTTCACAAATGTTTGTAGAAGCAGTTTGCATGCCTAGGTGCTTGATTTTATACAACTGTGGCTATGGAAGTGATTGGAACACCTGAATTCAATGATTTGGAGGGGTGAGACATAATTTTTTTAGTGTAAACATAATGGGCAATATATATCGTATAACCAAAAATAATCAAGGTCATGTCCATATATCAAGCGATAAGTTGATATATATATTGATTATCACAACAGGCCTATCCAATGCCAACACTCTTACTGACATTTCTGACAAATGTCAGTCAAATGTCAAATCCCACCTATTGAAGACTATATAGCTCTATCCAAAAACATTCCTTTGGTATTAGGCATTTCAGCAGGACACATCTGTACCCACAGGATGGGGTGTAACCTGAAGTGATTTAGTCTATATTAGTATTCTGTTTCATCTACATCCAGGAAGGAGCTGGGGGGTGATGCAGTGTGTGTGCGTCTCAGACTGCTCTCTCTTTGGTCCACTGCACCAGTGGCGGATGGTGTCAGACATCTCCAGCTGGAATGACCGTCTGCCGCCCCTCCGTCCTGGGAAACAAAGCGCTTTCCAAATGTCTGAGAGCCAGATGTTGTCACCCCAAAATCCCACTAAAGGACTAGTATACTTACACTGACACACACATGCATAGACAGCAGCAGCAAATAACTGCATTCCCAACACCATTTGGACATCAGAGGCTTGTAGTTTCCATCATCTCCATATTTCATTTCCTGCTGTGGATCTGAAAGCACATCCCCAGAGGATTTCTTGCTGTCATACTGTCACAAGCACTAGCTCACACCAGTATCTGAGAAAAAACATTGAAGTTTACCAGCCTTCGCAGACACATCTTTCCCATGTCTGCCATCCTGTTCGCCTCGCTCATCAGATTTCTGTTGCTTTCATGACAGTGTTTCCAAATTATCTGTCTGTTCTTTCTTTCAGGTGTAATGGTTGGTCTTGCGAAATTGAGCAAATTCAGCTGGATGGTTGATTTTTTTTAAAATTGAGATTACAATTAAACGATTTGAGTTGCAATGCCCAACATTCTTGACTAATACATTTCAATTACTTTTTCAGACATTAAAATGGAGGAAAAAGGAATTTTAGAATCATCAAATCAAGTCAAGTCACCTTTATTTATTTACTGCTTTTTACAATACTGATTGTTGCAAAGCAGCTTCACAGTAAATAAGGAAAATAATGCAACTGAATTTGATTCGGCTGTTCCGTTTTCTGGTGAAAACGGTGATGTCATCCAGCTCATTTCAATTATCATATAGGGTCAATGCGGACAGATCAGTAATATAGTTGAATATTTAGTGACCCCAAATGAGCAAGCCAAAAGCCAAAGGCGACAGAGGCAAGGAACCCAAACTCGATCAGATGACATAATGGAGAAAAAAACCTTGGGAGAAACCAGGCTCGGTCGGGGTGCCAGTTCTCCTCTGGCCAACGAGCAATCAGTGTATAATTATGGTTCTGGCAACATTTCAAATCAGAAGTCATTTTCAAATCGAAATCAGTCAAATCAAATCAGTCAATTCAATCTAAATATTCAAAGGAGCTGGTTTAAAAGAACGACAGGCTCATAATTTAATTAATTCACATGACTTCTTGCTTAAAAATGATTCAGACCGGTTTGTGAATCAATTAGACTGATTAATTAAAAATATAACAATTAGCTCCCAAATCACTGAATTTCTCCATTGACCTTTACATTCATTTGTGGTAAGTGGATAAGGATTTTAAAAATCTATCAATTTCAGACGAATCACAAACAAATTATACAATTTGCAGATCAGTTTCTCCTATTCATTAAATAATACGTAAACAACATAATGATTTCCTATAGCCCAACCTTGTTGACTAATGAATTTCTATGACACAGTCATAGATGTGGTATATTAAAGTTATTGAATAAATTGGTTCAACCTAGTTAAAAAGGAGCTACTAAAAAGAAAGACTGGCTCAGTAGTCAATAGATTTCCATGACTTGTAGATAAGGATTTTTAAAAATCATTTAATTTCAGACCGATTCACTAACAGATCATTCAGGGCTGTGTTTCCCAAAAAGCATTGCAAGCCCACGTATAATGTAGAGAGACCATTGGTGCTTTTGGGAAATCACAGCCCAGACCGATTTGGAAATCAAATTGTTTGATTAATTAAAAGAAATTGGCACAAAAGCAATTATAAGCATTTATAGTATTAGTTTAGACTGTACTGTCAATCTAATTGACTGAGGCATTAAAAATAACTGACTCATAAGAACCCAATATTACTGAATTCCCATGAGTTTTCATGACCATTGCAGTAGTTTGTGATGATAATTTTTATAAAAAGTTTAACTGTTTCATTGAACAGAATCGATTCAAAAGACTAAGATATCACTATTAAGAGCACACTCTAAAACATGCTGGGTTAAAAATAAGCCCAGTTGGGTTGAAAATCCCAGCAATTGGGTTGTTTTAAGCAAACATTAAACCCAACCACTGGGTTAATTTTTGGAGTGCAAGTTTGAGTCTACATGAGTACTGTTTAACCAATTAAATATTGTATAGCAGACTAAGCAGAGCATTCACAAGCCTTTTCAGGCCAATTTAAATATCCTCATCTATTTCCTTGGCTATAGGGACCCTGGAGTTAAAGGTGCAGTATGTAGGATTGGCGAAATAGGTACTGCAGTCCAAATTCAAAATATTGGAGATCGTCGTTTACCCCGCCCCCGCCCCCTCCTCCTCAGACTTGATGCTCATGCAGGTTGCCAGCATGAGGACATGCAACAGGAGCAAGCGCAATTGACGATGAAAGCCACACTGTAAATTGATGAGTTGATTTATCCGCGTTTTAATAATCTCTCGTTCATAGAGATTTTAGATGGATGCAGGCCTCCTCCATGGGCTGGGGTGCCATGTGCAATGGACAAGCAGCAATTGAGGCAATTGATACTGGCCGTGTTGTCTGACCGGACAAGTATATGTTGACCCTTCAGCAACGCTCGGAAGCGATGCAGGGCGAACCGTACTGCCAGAAACTCGAGGCAATTGACATGCAGAAGGCGCTGGGGTCCTAGGAGCCCGCAACTGCTTGTCCATTGCACATGGCACCCCAGCCCATGGAGGAGGCATCTGTTGATTCAACAAAATGCCTGGAAACTCGTTCTAAGGACACTCCGGTCCGTAGAAAATTGAGGTTCGACCACGGGGTGAGAGTCTGTAAGCAGGCCTGAGTCATTTGAACCCAGAGCGTGCCAGACCGTCATGCCCATCTCGAGACTCGATCGCGAAGCCAAAGCTGAAGCGGTCTCATATGAAGCATTTCGAGCGGCGCTAACGCGGCTGCAGATGCCATAAGCCCCGGGAGCCTCTGAAAAAACTTCAGTGGGACCGCACTCTTGCTCTCGCATTAACGAAGGCAAGTCAGCCGAGACTGCGTGCGCGCTCGCAGGTAAGCAGCACGCACCTGCGACCGAGTTGGAAACCACACTGAGAAAAGAGATCCTCTGCACGGGGCAGAGTCGCTCTTCTCCCAGTCGACCTGAAGGCCCAGACGGGCTAAGTGCCGGAGCACTTGGACTCTGTGTCCGCAGACCTGCTTACGAGAGTGACCCAGTATGAGCCAGTCATCGAAGTAGTTCAGGATGCGAACCTCGTGCTGCCTGAGTGGCGCAAGGGCTGCCTCGATAGACTACGTAGAGTCACGAGGGGACAGAGCTGCCCGAATGGGGGGACTGCATACTGAATGTCCGCCCCTCGAAGCAAACCGTAGGAACGGTCCGCGTCGAGGAAGGAGACATGAAAGTAAGCGTCCTTCAGGTCGATCGCTGCAACCAATTTACCGGACGAACGCGTCCAAGGAGGCGTTCGATACCGACATCCTGAACGGAAGCCTGTGAAGGGATCGGTTCAAGACGGGCAGATCCAGGATTGGCCATAACCCACCGGTTTCCTAGGGTACAATGAAGCAAGGGCTGAGAAGCCGGACTTCACTTCGGCTGGAGGGACAGGCTCGATCGCACCCTTCGCCAGTAGTGTGACAACCTCCGCACGCATGACTGGGGTATAAGCCCCAACATAGCGGGCGGCCTCCCCAGAGCGGGGAGGAGCCTGCGTGAACCGAATCGCGTAGCCGAGCCTGATGGTCTTCGCGACCCAGTGGACAGTCCCGGAAGCTGTAGCCAGGCTCCCAGGAACTGACCAGCAGGATCACTCGAACCACAGACGTACCCTCGGTGGGGCAGCGAGGCAGCGTGACTGGCCCAGATGTGGGAGGCGTAGCTTCCCGGTGTGGGGGCACAGTCAGCAGCTGCTTCCTGACAGAGGAGACCAGGGAAGGACGCACGTTCCACTGGGGTCTGCTCTGAGAGGAGGCTGGCGAGAGAGAGGGACGAGAGTGGCGCGGCCCGGAGGCGGCGCACACTGCCATCACCGGTCTCTGGTCCTCAGAGACAGGAACAGGAGTTCTTTCCAAGCGCTGCAAGCCCGGGGGCCAGCAGCGGAAGGATTTTCCCCCGGCCCTCCACCGGGGGAAGGAGAGGCCCTGCTACCATCCCCTGGAAAGAACTAGAACCCATCTCTGAGTTGTCCACCTCCAGCCTGGCGTTTAGTCAGGCTGAGGAGCGGACTGGGCGTCATCCTGCAACCACCTCCACCGCGCGGCCCAGGTGAAGGCTGCTGCTGGGGCCGGGCGGGAGGGGGGAGGGCGCCCTCAGCGGCAAGCGGACTGAGGCGACTGAGCCGGCGGCCAGAGGGGGCGTGGCCCGAGGGAACGTATCGTCGGGGTTCTTAATACCACAGCACCACCCTCAGGTCACCCTGGCCACCAGCCAAAGTACCACATCTCTCAGAGATAGTAGATTGGGGTGTGGCAAAGGGGACTCTCTTTCCTTGCGGAGATCACTGAGTCTCGACCGCAACATCGCGATGGTCACGTTCCCGCAGTGGGAACATGACACATCCACAATCACTGCCCGAACGTGCTGAAGCCCAAACACGTCGAGCAGTGAATGTGCCCATAGACAGCAATGGAGATCGATCGCACCCGGAAGTGCACGGGCGAACCGTCTTGAAAAAGACGTGCCACGTGCAAGCTCTTTTTGTGAGAGGAAGCTCCGCAGAGAACGCCGGTGCGCCCAGGGACCACACACCAGCTATCTAGCAGACCACTGTGCAGATCAGCAGGCAGGCAGTATGCGGTCGCTGGAATGCACCGTAACACCAATGCCTCTGGAAAGCTGATCGTCTCGAAGGCTGACAAAGACTCAGTTATCAGGCTTGAAGGAGTGAAGAGATCCTCTTGGCTCCAAAGCAGAAACATAATGCAATGTTGCCAGCGTACTTCCTTATATACCCACGAGGTGGGGCAGAGTTACGCATGCAAAGTCCGCATGCCCATGGCATTGGCACTGCCATATTCTCAAAGGTAATTGGCTTCTAAGCGAAACCCCCATTCGTTAGTCACTAACGTACGTCGTAGTGACTGAACGAAAGGGAACTGGTTGTAGCATTGTTTTTCAGAGAAAAAAGTAGACCGATTAAGCATTTTATGGTATTTTGATGCTTTAGTAAAGTGAAAAATGTACAGCACCTTTAAAATTACAATGTAGTGGCGTGAACCTTCCCACATGCATTTTGGCAAAACAAATTAGAATGACGATAATTTACGTGGATATTAGTCAGCCATTGACCGTTAGCACATCAGTATTAATTTTCTCCATGTGGATACATGGATCTTGACACACTATCAGTCAAACTACAATAATTACAGCCTACACAAATTATGTGATATTTTATTTATAAGTCTATAATTACATAAATTCCATGTTTTAAAAATTCATCCATTGTGGCAGGTGTAAATGATAGCCAATGATCTGAGGAGAGAGGTAGAGAGTGATAATGTGAATCCCCCTACAGAAACTAAGGCTGATTGAGAGTTGAAATATGAATGAATTGAATTCATCATCTGGAACATACACAAACTGTTCCAGTACAGCATGCCTGTGTGCTCAAGTGTAGGATTAGAGAAATTACTGTGGGACTTTGGGGGAATTGCAGGGTCTTGACTAGAAGTGTTAAATAAATGTGCTGGGAAATTGAGGTTAAAAGGGAATCTATGAGCAATTAAAATAGGTTTAAACGAGTATTGGCTTGGAAGAGCCCTACAGACCTTTGAACAAACAGTCGTGGTACCACAGATTACATCATACAGTATGTGAGAACCCGAACATCACACACACACATATGTGCTTGTTGAACATTTAATTTCACAACTATTGGCATTAGTCGAGTTTAGTTTGTCCATATCTAACAGCTTCCT
This sequence comes from Romanogobio albipinnatus, assembly GCA_023566225.1. Taxonomy (NCBI): domain Eukaryota; kingdom Metazoa; phylum Chordata; class Actinopteri; order Cypriniformes; family Gobionidae; genus Romanogobio; species Romanogobio albipinnatus. Next base: position 19,360,942 of record CM042256.1, on the reverse strand, counting down.
CTCTCTTGCACACAATGTTGAGGAATTTAAGTCCAATTTTTTGGTCATATTTCAATAAGATATATTTCTCTTATGACAACTCTTGGAGTGTTTGGCATGGTAATGGATATGACAATGGTGATATGTTTGGTCTTGTCAGAAGATCTGCTACTCTGCTGCTGTACGGGACTTGCTACTGCCAATACATACATGACACGCTGTTGTGAGCAAGTAAGACATGCTGCTGCTGTACAATTTAGCATACACAGGGTTTCTGCAGGTTTTATTAAGGTAAATTTAAGACCAATTAAAGAAAATTTAAGGAAATGGAAGGGAACATAACACATCAATTTGTTCTCTAAATGTAAATGTCTAGGGAGCGCAGAAGGAGTTGTATTAGCAACACTTCAAAATTTGAAAATACAATTTCCAACAGATCTCTGTTAGGCTACTTTTTAATTAATTTTACAAAATAAAAAAGCTGAAACGTTTGAATAGCCCTGCTCCCAAACTAGAATATGGAAATAACTTCTGTACTGTACCTTTTGATCACACTGCAAAAAAAGTAATTCTTTTTCGGTAGTTTTGTCTTGTTTTCCAGTGCAGATTCTTAAATCAAGATACATTTACTTGAGAAACAAAATGATAAGATAAGAAATTATCTTGTGAAAGTGATTTTATGTTTAAAACAAGAACAAATATCTGCCAATGGGTTCAGGAAAATCAACTTAATTTAAATGAAAAAGTCATTTTCATACTCATTGACAGATACTTGTTCTCGTTTTAAGCATAAACTCACTTAATTTTGTTCAATTTCACACAAAACAATACTTAATGTCTTCATTTTGCATCTTCATTTAAGGATGTTTAGATATTTGTACTGGAAAACAAAAATTCGGAGGAAGATTTTCTTTCTTTTTTGTTTCTTTTTTGTTTGTTTTTTGCAGTGCATGCAATTTCATTTTGGAATTTATTTTCGAGCCCTATGAATATTTTGGGGTAAACTACTTGACGGTGAGTAAATGATGACAGAATTTTAATTTTGGGTGAACTATCCTTTTAACACTAGAACTACTGGAATTCTATAACTACTAGAATGGCGATAGCAGTCATTCTGGGGTGCGTTTCCCGTACAACAACGTAACTCACTGCTTAACTTCCATAGTACGATGCATCGTTGAATAAATCAACTAGCTAGTTACGACTGTTTCCCGAAACCATATTGTCGCAAATTTGTCGTTCAACCATGTTGGTTGATGTTACGCAGGTGATGGAGTAATAACTTATTTTAATGGATCTGTTTAAGGTTGAATTAATGCTAGATTTTTTGCTATAAATTATGAACGTCATCTGTGGAGTAATTCAAATTTTTCGCAGTTATTTAGCTTTATTTCCAGATTCAATCATTGTCTCATCCTTACGTACAAGAGCATGCACATGCGGCATGCGCACTCTTTAAAAACGGTGATTAAATCTTTTGACAAACTAAAAGATGTAAATGACATTTGTATGTATTCTAAATAAAAGATATCGCTTGTACTGAGTGTCAGCTTGCTTATTTTGCTCAAGATAAGGATTTATTAAGTCCACATGTCCTGCAAACAAGAAACTATGCTTCTAACCACAGGTTGAGAGCTGTCGTTCCAACCACACAACTTTGCGATGCTGTTTGCGAACGTTTGTTGGAACTATGGTTTCGAGAAACACTGACTCGTTGAACTATGCTGCTAACGACGGAACTTGCGACCATAGTTGGCTAACGCTTTAGGAAACGCATCCCTGACCGTTCGTACTACACTGCACCGAATGTCATTTTTGTCATGCCATATTTACATTCAAAGCTTCTATTGAGGTTTTAGAAAGAAGCTGTATATGTCCTTAATTTGAATAAAATCAAACAATATGGATTAAATGGAGCACCGAGCACCAAGCGAATGCAGATAGCGATGTTTTTTGTAATATATAATTGTGTAAGCGCTACTAGAACGTGCCCAAAGGTGCGTGCCACACTTTGTGTAAGAGCAAATCTTGTTTTTGAAAGTCCAAATGCCAACAAATATGGATTGAAGAATATTTTGTTAGATAAAAGCATGTTGTGAATGTATTGACTTTTTTCAATACATTTTGACTTTTGGAATTTATAACGCTCTGGAGGTAATGGAAATGTTTGGATCACACAAATCGGAAACAATCCCATGTAGCCACCAGCATAATCAAGACTCTGAAGCAAGGCTAAAAACTTTGATATTTCAATGGTAAATCTATGTTTTAGCTTAGCAATAAAATATAAAAACAACTAGAAAGTTGCTAGGCAACAGTGATGTGCATCTTCAAAACTAGCAAACACTGAAATAATACGCGGCATATGCATCTGTAATGCGTACGGTCAATTTGACCATTATGGCCAAGAAATACTCAGAACTCTTTTGTGTTTTTAATAAAATAACAATATTAGAGCAAAATATACACATTTAGGAAAAGTCAGGGTACTATAGCTGTATGGGTTTAATTTCAACAAAGTTATTACACTGCAACATTTTAAAACTGTCAAAATGACCGCCTTGGTATAGTGTTAAGTGTACTGACCCATCCTACTTTTGATTTATTCATCCAAAAGTTGACAAATTCTGTGACATTCCACATTATACAGTAAATAAAATTTTTATGAATGGATTCTGTAATTGCTGACCAAGTATTTGAAGGTTGAGCAGTGAGCTCATTGGCTACTGATACAGCAGGAACCAATCAGCTGCATCCTATAGAGAATTATGTGCAAGCAGATTGAGTTAAGGACCTATTAGCCTGCGCCATCTTGTATTTAAAGTCGGCTTCTCGAACAAGACAAAATTTATTTATCAGAAATGTATTTGATGGTTGTGGTTTTCTGTTGCTGTGATGTCATGTGAATGACAGGTTGTCCTGCTGTTAAAATAATGATGTGGACTGATAAATAATTTATAATAGATACTGCAATATTCCATAAAAAAAACAAGGACTGTCAATTTGAGTCACATGCAAGAGCAGAAATTTCTGCTGATAAAATGATTATAGAAGGACTAACCTCTCAGGGACCTCTCCCTAAGAAATTCAGTTTGCTTTTCAACATTTTCTTTTTGACCTTTCCTTATTTTGACCACGTACATTCAGCCCGTCATGTAAACATGGAAAGTAAATCAAATGTAAAACAGCTGTTTAGTTGAAACAGTAGAGCAAACTGTAAAAAAATGTTAATCTATGCAACCCAGTCTCATTGGACAAATGTGCATGTGGCAACATTTCTGCAAAAATGCTAAATTATATTACGTTGCATCTTCTGCAACACCTTTCAAAGTGAAATGTCCAGTGGCTGGTGCTAAAATCGTGTTAATTTTATCCGGTACAGATGAACCTGTATTGGAATCTGAAAGTGAATATTGTTTTATTGCATTCGTTGTTGCATGCATCACGGCAGTTTGGAAATTAAATGTCCGGTGAGTGGCACTAAAAGGTTAATGCTCTATCGCATTTGAAAATAATGTACCAAATACACTAAACCCTAAACATACCCGATAGTAACATATTAACACATTTGCTGAAGCAACTATGCCATTGTAGCTCTTTTAATATAATTTGGATCTTTTAAGTGTTGTTGGTGAGTGCTTTGATTCTTGTATTCTGCTTTGAATATTGATGTAAATCTTTGGTTGGAAAACATTGTTATCTTAGACAAACATTACACAAACCTAGTATAGCTATATTCAGTCATAAAATTTTCAAGGGCTGTCAAAGTTAACCCAGGCAATGAAATGCATTGAATGTTTGTCATTTAAATATTGACTTTAACACAAATATTAATTTTGACTCTATAACACTTTCATTCTTTTCTGTGTGGTTACTTCAAACTAACCAGAACCTTCATAGCTGACTGAAAATAATTGGAGATGCAGTGCTAGTGATTGTGTTAGTGAGTGTTTCTTAACCCTTAAATACATACCTCGGGTCTTTAGTGACCCGGGACGTCATTCACTATCCTCCTCCCCATTCATTTTTTTAAAGTTAGACATTAACCTTCTCAGTATTCCTCAATCAATTCATTATAAACAATATAACAAGAAAAAAATACTCAAAACATTATAAAAGAATGCCTGTTTTTCCATTAATTTTGTGTAAAAAATGTGTAGGGTCGCTAACGGCCCAAGGTGTGTAAGAGTGTATGTATATTGTTCCCTTTCGAAAGGGAACTCGCACTGCGTCAGCTTCGACGCTACGGAGAACACCTCCAGCGTGACCGGTGCCTGAAATCACAATCAAAAAACGTCAATCCTATTGACCGACGACAGCCTATGATGTCATCAAGGTGCGACCAGGAAGTATATAAGGGAGCCTTGCCAACATGACCGTATGTTTTCGTCTTCAGGGACTTTTTTGCCTGTCTTCACGTGAAACGTCTACAAGAAGGTTAACTATGAAGTGTGCTGAGAACGCCACTTCTGCAGGTGTGTTTTGAACGTGTACCAGGTAGCTTGCGCTTTGGATACACACACACTTTGCATTTACTGTCTGGGAGAAGAGCATGCATGAGAGGTTTGCGAACCTCTTGTGGAAAATATTGCAAGCGTTTTCCTCTGGGAACGCTCCGCTCTTGGTTGGACCTCTTCTCGAGGGGAGAGGTTTCAGCATCTGGGAACGGCCCCGTTCGAGCTGAGGCTGAGCGGCGTCTAAACATCATGTGGTTCCCAGATGGATCTGGCTCGTCGCTTGGAGACAGATGTGGTTCTCGAGGACGATCCAGATCGCGAGAGGCGGACTTCGCTCTTCCACTCGAGCAGAGGATGGGTGAGTCAGTTAAAAATGCTGAAGCTTTTCAACCATTCTGTCCCATGTACGGGGAGTTGCTGGAGGTCATGAAACGCGCTGCAGGTAGATTGCAGCTGCCTTGGCGGCGCGTGAGGAGAAAGGCTGAGCGTCCAAACAGTTCGGACGATCGGTTTCTCTCCGCCCATGACCTCCCAACTCCTGGGAGTCTTCTATTCCTTCCAGATCTCCATCTGCAGATCTCGAGGGGATGGAAGAAACCATACTCAGCCCCGCATCTGTCGACATCGGCGAGCTAAATTTTGCTGATGTCGAGGGACTGCCTGGCTGGGTGTGTGTCGGGGCCGCCCGTGGACGAGATGTTATGTTTATCTCGCCTCTGGGCGGCCGGCGACACTGTGGCTCCCACCCTGCCGGTCTAATGCCTGAATGGCAGGGCGTACATGTCAGTGGGTCACGCTGCGGCGGCTTTGCACACCACAGCTGTGTTGCAGGCTTACCAGGCAGACCTGCTGAGGGACCTCGATCAGGGGGAGGGACCCCCTGAGGCGGTAGTCGAGTCGCGCCGGACCGCGGTTTTCGCTCTCCAGGCCACCATACAGATAGCGCCGATGGCGGCGAAGGTGGCCACGGAGAGACATCTGTGGTTAAACCGTTTGGACATCGGGAAGAAAGAAGTCCTTTCTCCTGGATGCCCCGGTTTCGCAATCCGAACTTTTCGGCACCTCCGTAGAGGTGGTGGTGGGAAAGTTTGGAGAGGCGAAGGCGCGCTCGGCAGCATTTAGAACATGCATCCCGCTGAGGTCCGGGACCGCGCCCAGGCAGTCGGGTGTCCCCGGCCCATCCCAGTCTGAGGGCTGGAGACGGGAACAGCAAGCCAGCGTCTCCTCTCGAGCGCCCCCGCTTGCTCCAGCGTGACCGGTGCCTGAAATCACAATAAAAAAAAGTAAATCCTGTTGACCGACGACAGCCTATGATGTCATCAAGGTGCGACCAGGAAGTATATAGGGAGCCTTGCCAACATGACAGTATCTTTTCGTCTTCAGGGACTGTTTTGCCTGTCTTCACGTGAAACGTCTACAAGAAGGTTAACTATGAAGTGTGCTGAGAACGCCACTTCTGCAGGTGTGTTTTGAACGTGTACCAGGTAGCTTGCGCTTTGGATACACACACACTTTGCATTTACTGTCTGGGAGAAGAGCATGCATGAGAGGTTTGCGAACCTCTTGTGGAAAATATTGCGAGCATTTTCCTCTGGGAACGCTCCGCTCTCGGTTGGACCTCTTCTCGAGGGGAGAGGTTTCAGCATCTGGGAACGGCCCCGTTCGAGCTGAGGCTGAGCGGCATCTAAACATCATGTGGTTCCCAGATGGATCTGGCTCGTCGCTTGGAGACAGATGTGGTTCTCGAGGACGATCCAGATCGCGAGAGGCGGACTTCGCTCTTCCACTCGAGCAGAGGATGGGTGAGTCAGTTAAAAATGCTGAAGCTTTTCAACCATTCTGTCCCATGTACGGGGAGTTGCTGGAGGTCATGAAATGCGCTGCAGGTAGACTGCAGCTGCCTTGGCGGCGCGTGAGGAGAAAGGCTTGAGCGTCCAAACAGTTCGGACGATCGGTTTCTCTCCGCCCATGACCTCCCAACTCCTGGGAGTCTTCCATTCCTTCCAGATCTCCATCAGCAAATCTCGAGGGGATGGAAGAAACCATACTCAGCCCCACATCTGTCGACATCGGCGAGCTAAATTTTGCTGATGTCGAGGGACTGCCTGGCTGGGTGTGTGTCGGGGCCGCTCCGTGGACGAGATGTTATGTTTATCTCGCCTCTGGGCGGCCGGCGACACTGTGGCTCCCACCCTGCCGGTCTAATGCCTGAATGGCAGGGCATACATGTCAGTGGGTCATGCTGCGGCGGCTTTGCACACCACAGCTGTGTTGCAGGCTTACCAGGCAGACCTGCTGAGGGACCTCGATCAGGGGGAGGGACCCCCTGAGGTGGTAGTCGAGTCGCGCCGGACCGCGGTTTTCGCTCTCCGGGCCACCATACAGATAGCGCCGATGGCAACGACGGTGGCCAAGGAGAGACATCTGTGGTTAAACCGTTTGGACATCGGGAAGAAAGAAGTCCTTTTTCTTGGATGCCCCGGTTTCGCAATCCAAACTTTTCGGCACCTCCATAGAGGCGGTGGTGGGAAAGTTCGGAGAGGCGAAGGCGCGCTCGGCAGCATTTAGAACATGCATCCCGCTGAGGTCCGGGACCGCGCCCAGGCAGTCGGGTGTCCCCGGCCCATCCCAGTCTGAGGGCTGGCGACGGGAACAGCAAGCCAGCGTCTCCTCTCGAGCGCCCCCGCCGACGGACGACTGGGGCGCAGGGGAGGCGGGACACCCGCAACAGGGAGAGGAAGGAAGCCGGGGCTGGTAACCGGAACCAGCGCAGGCAGCGGACTCCGCCCTCGAGGACGCGGAGATGAACGCTGCCTTTTTCCCTTCCTCTGGCTTTCCCCCGGGCGCTTTACATCAGGCCGGTGGGCCTATGGTGAGCAGAAAATGTAAGATTCTGCCGGCCCGCCTGGTTTGTTTGTTAAAAGCGCCCCCCTCAGGATGGCGGGCGGATACTAGCTCGATGGCTGGGTTGAAGCACCGCAAGGAGCGATTGGTGAGTCCCCCTCTATGAGGGCGAAACAACATTTTTAAAACTATGTTTTTCAGGACTTTTGTACCGTCGCTCCCCTGAGGGGTTGCTTGGGGAAATTTTGGATCATCGAGGGATTTCGCAGGGCCTGCAGCTCCCCGTGAGTGAACTAAGAACGATTTTCTTTGCAACATTATGTGGTTGTGTGTGAATGCCTCACTTTTGCTAGTAGAGTTTTGCTGCCTCTCCGTGTTATGTTTTCCCCACTGATGTGGGTGACTGAATTGCGCTCTTGCCCGAGGGTTTGTAGTGTCGGGGGCGAGCTGTGTTTTTCCTAGCGTAAAAGTGTGAAGTAGCTGAAGACCGAGTATGCACTTATGCATGAGCTGTAGTGAGATCTGCGCCCATCTCTGCGGGGCTTTGGGAAAAGGGTTTTCGGGGCCTCATTGTGTAATATTAGAGGTGATAATATTTCTTTCCCGAGCCCTGAGTAGATCTAGTGCGGACTTACGTCGCACCACTTGGCCTAGGTTCCGTCAAGGATGGGAGCGTTCCCTTCTAAGGAAGGTCGTTCGCCCCTGGCCTGTCTTTGGTATATAAACAGGGCTTGTTATGCATCCTTGACCTAACCTCCTCTTGTTACAGAGTTGTCCGGCCAAGGCCCGCCCCTTTCTCTGCGTTCTGGGGTTACGAGTAACGCAGTCGAGGTGTTGCAGGAGACAGCGACTTTGCCAGTGGTCGTGGGGCGGAATGAAGCGTCTTTCGCCGGTTTGCGATTAGACTTTATCTGCCGTTTCCGCCTTTCAGAGCTTAGTGGCCGCCATCTTTTGGCGGCCCTCGGCCTCTTCCTGGAGGATGGTTCGGCCGGTGGGTTCTATATTTTCTAAGAAAAGGTATTGTTTCACCCCTGCTCTATGTCTCTGCTCCACCTCCTTTAGGGCTCGGGTTGAGCTGAACATCGGATAAACCTCTGTTTGCGGTTCTGGTCGGATGCTCCCCTGAGGCCCGAGCATTGCCAATGGCTGACGCCCTCACACTTACGGATGGCCGCTGCATGGAAAGTAAGACAGCCGCCCCGAGGCAGGTGACGTAAGTTGTACTCCCCTTGCTTTAGAGGGTTTTCGTTATGCACTTCTGCTGAGTACACTGCTGTTGGCAATGTGATTAGGTTCATGTCTGTAGGCACTGCCCGAGAGACTGCAGTCTAGGCAGCAGGACTTCAGGACAGGTAGTAGGCGTCAACCGGCCTCCTTGCAAGGAAGTCTCGACGCCATGGCCCACGATCTTCTCCACTGGTGTCGACGTCAGCAGTAACCTCGTCAACTAGTCTCCTTGGGGATGAGTTCCCAGGTGTGAACTGGATTTCCAGGCTTTGTCAGCAGCAGACAGCTGCCGTCAGCCCAGGCGCAGCAGCCAGCCTTCTTTAAGGCCGCCCTGAGGGGTAGGCTCCCGGTTTGGGTTACCTTCGCTCAGGTGGTAGGCCTGATTGGCCTGCCTGAGGGCCTGCTGTGGTCAGCAGGCACTGCCTGGTCTCCCCCGAGGGGGCACCACTGGCATTAAGTCCCTTGACGGCTGGTACAAGCTGCTAGTAGGCACTGGATGGCTAGCACGAGTGCTAGTAGGTAGTAGGCCACAGCTGGCCTCCCTGAGTGCAGCCGCTGAGGCGGTGACCATGAAGTGCTATGAGTAGCACATTCTGGCTATGGGCGGCATGTTCTGCTATCAGGTGGAGGCCCCTCTCAGCCTCCCTGGGGAACGAGTTCCCTGGGCGGGAACGCACAACTGGCTTTACGCTGACAGCTAGTGGTCACCCGCTATCAGACTCCGGTCTCTGGCCGTTCGCGAGACCTGAAGGCGGTGTCCTTACCCTAGCATGACGAGACGTTGCTGCTGCTATGCAGTCCCCACAGGAGGGGACCTTCATAGTCTGCCTACGACATGGTTACCTACCGGGCAGGCTGATGAGCTCCTCTCAAAGCGAGGGTCTGTTATGAGCTTGCGGCCGCCTGGCGCTGATCCATTGGTTGTAGGCCCCGCGGGGCCTCCCTGGTATGATCGGTCTGTAAGGCCTCTGGCCTCCTAAGCACGTTTTAAAGTAAGTGCTTGGTAGATCTGAGGATCGAGCGGCTAAACTCCCCTCGCTAGCAAGGGTTATAAAGCACTTTGCTGAGAGCTGCTCTCCGGGATAACCCGTCTCTGAGGTCCGGCTAGTGGATGTCACTGCCTTTCTTGCAGCACCCTAGCGGGATGCCTCTTCGGAGGCGAGTACCAGAGGCTCTGTACTATACAGACAGGGTTGACCGTATTACGTGTCCCATAACAGACTGGGTCACCTGGTCAGGTCTCCCTGGTGGCATTCGGTGAGAACCTCCCGAATAGTGACTGGCATAGGGTTCCCTCGTAGTTCCCTTGCCACGTTCCCTTAAAGGAACCCCTTCTAAGTCAAATGGGTGGTTCCAGGCCTTTGAGCAGGGCCTGGGAAGGACCTCATGTGTGTGAAGGTTAGTGACTGAACGAAAGGGAACGTCTCGGTTACGTATGTAACCCTCGTTCCCTGAGGAGGGAACGGAGACGTAACGTCCCTTTGCCACTCCGTTGTACCGCTGGAACAGCCGGGAGTTCAGTCTTGGCTCCTCAGCAGGTAAATGTAATGCGATATTGCCACGTACTTCCTTATATACCCATGCGGTGGGGCGGAGTTACGCATGCAAATTCTGCATGCCCATGGCATTGGCACTGCCATTTGGCGTTTTCTAAGATCTCGAAGATGACGTTTAATATAAGACGTTTTATATTATCGCAACAGGTAGAGATCCATCCATGTTAGATATAGATCCGGGTCGCTAAAGACCCCCGAAAATGTAAGAATGATTGGCGAAACAGTCATGTATTTTTAAGGGATCAACTGATCAAACACAGAAAGGACAGTTATTTGCTGCTGTTGTTTGATGGCTTAAGATACATCAAAGCCGAACCAACTGTGGAAAAGAGGGGTCACAGGAGCAGCGCACAGCGGTAGCACCTGGTGAGACGCAGGAGAGCTCCAGGCAGGAAGCACCCCACAGTACTGGAGATCTCTCAGCACCTGTGTCACCTCAAGACCTCAGGAGGGACCCACCCAATGCCACTCCAGGGAGCCAACCCCATCCTGCGAGGGAACAGATCAAATGGCCCAAGATGAGTGATAACAAAGAGTGGTACCAACTAGACCAAGATCTCGACAAAGTGCTAGAAGCCACACTAGCAGGGACGGCCGAGCAGAAAGTCAATACTCTCACAACAATAACCTATAACCTGGCAAGGGAGCGTTTTGGAATTCAGGAGAAGAAAATCAACATCAAGTCTGCACATCAGCCAAACAGAAGAGAGAGGGAAATTCATCGATTAAGGGGAGAAATCAAGAATCTCACCAGGCAGTTCAAAAGAGCCCTTGCTGATGAAAGGGAAGGCATCAAGGACCTGACAAGTCAACTCCGGGAGCGCCTCTGCAGACTCAGAAAAGCAGAAAGCACTCGGCAGAAGAGGAAGGATAGGGAGAACAAAAGATCTCAGTTCACCAAAGACCCCTTCCGATTCCCCAGAACACTGTTGGGTGAAGCAAAATCTGGAAGGCTGACCAGCCCCAGAGGAGATGTGGAGGCGTTCTTGAGGGAGACCCACAATGACACCTCCAGAAACCAGGCCCTGGATGCCAACCCAAACATCAGCAGTATGAAGACCCCGGAAAAAGAGCTCAACATCAGTGAACCATCCTGGAGGGAAGTCCAAGAGGTGGTGAAGAAGGCCAGAACAGGGTCTGCCCCCGGACCAAGCTGTATACCCTACAAGGTATATAAGAAATGCCCAATGCTTCTCCGGAGGCTGTGGAAGCTTTTCCGGAGGATCTGGAGAAAAGGTACCATCCCATCAGGCTGGAAGAAGGCAGAGGGCTGTTTTGTGCCAAAGGAAGAGAACTCCTCAACCATTGACCAATTCAGAACAATCTCACTGCTAAGTGTAGAAGGCAAGATCTTCTTTTCTGTACTGGCTAAGAGGATGACCTCGTACATGACAGAGAATGGATACATCAACACTGCCATCCAAAAAGGTGGAATTCCAGGCTTCTCTGGATGCCTGGAAAATACCGGAGTTCTCAGTCAGATGATCCGTGAGGCTAAAGCCAGTAAGGGCAACCTGACTGTTGTCTGGTTGGATTTGGCCAATGCCTATGGATCAATCCCTCACACCCTCATCCATGCAGCACTAGACCACTACCACATCCCGCAGCACATCAAAAGAATGATCACCAGCTACTTTGGTGGAATCCAGCTACGATTCAAGGCGGCTAATTTTACAACTCAGTGGCAAAGCCTGGAAAAAGGTATCGTAACTGGCTGCACAATCTCCCCTATTCTCTTCGTCATGGGAATTAACCTCCTAATAACAGCTGCGGCGAAGGAAGCACGGGGTCCAAAAATGGAGTCAGGCATCCGACAACCCCCAATAAGAGGTTACATGGACGACCTTACCGTGACGACCACAACCCATGTGGAGGCAAGGTGGGTGCTAACTGTTCTGGGCCACATGGCAACGTGGGCCAGAATTAAGTTTAAACCAAAGAAATCAAGGAGTTTGGTGATCAGGGACGGGAAGTTGACCAACAGGTTTAAGATGCATGTGCAAGGAGAAGTGATTCCATCAATAGAGGAGAATCTAATCAAGTGTCTCGGAAAGTGGTTCGACGACTCACTTACTGATAGGAATAACATAGCCAGTACGGAAAAGCAGATGGAGGAATGGCTGAGGAGGATCGAAAAATCAGGGCTCCCTGGGAAGTTTAAAGCTTGGCTCTATCAACACGGACTGTTGCCAAGACTCATGTGGTTGCTGACTGTGTATGAGGTCCCGATGACATGCGTTGAAGGAGTGGAGAGAAAGATCAATAAGTACCTCCGAAAGTGGTTAGGAATCCCTCCAAGCTTCACTTCAGTAGGCCTCTACATAAGATCAGGGCAGCTCCAACTTCCTCTGTCATCCGTAGTTGAGGAATTCAAAGTTGCAAAGTGCAGAGTCGTAATGACATATAGAGACTCACAGGATGAACAAGTCAGACATGCAGGCGTCATCACAAGATCAGGTCGCAAGTGGGCAGCTGATTCATCTGTTGCACATGCTGAAGCTACGTGATGTCATTGGAGCACCCTGCTCAGGAAGACAGGGTCTTGGAACCTCACATTTTCAACAGTGGAGGAAGGCAGGAACCAGTGAAAGAAGAGCCATGATTCAAGAGGAGGTTCGGAACCTGGAAGAGGAAGGACGAAGATCAAGGGCAGTGGACCTAGCTTCTCAGGGGGCCTGGACCAGATGGGATCTTCCCAAGAGGAAGATTACCTGGGCAGACCTATGGAGACTGGAGCCGTTCCGCATCTCCTTCCTGCTGAGGTCAGTGTATGATACACTCCCAACCCCAACAAACTTGCACAAGTGGGGCATGAGAGAGGACCCATTGTGCAAGCTTTGTGGGGAGAGGGGCACCATGGCACACATCTTGGCCGGGTGTAAAAAAGCACTTACTCAGGGAAGGTACAGGTGGCGCCACGATAGGGTGCTCATGACACTCGCTAACACCTTAGAGCAGGAGAGGAAAAAGAGACGCCAGCCTCTTCGGAAAACAACTTCGATCCAGTTTGTAAGGGAGGGGGAAATTCCACCAACCACAGCAACAACAAGAACCAGTCTGCTACAAAAGGCCCAATCATGGGAAATGAAGGTCGACCTGAGAGGAAGGCTGCAATTCCCCCAGTTTGTCCAGACAACCCTGAGGCCGGATGTGGTACTGTGGTCTGAAGAGGGAAAAAAGATCATCCTCATAGAACTTACAGTCCCATGGGAAGAGGGGTGTGAACAGGCCTTTGAAAGAAAGAGTGCCAAATATCAAGACCTGCTGCACGACTGCAGGGGAAAAGGATGGCAGGCCTGGCTTTTCCCGGCCGAGGTCGGCTGTAGAGGATTCCCTGCTCAGTCAGTGTGGAGAATGCTCACAGCCATTGGAATAACAGGGAAGGAGAGGAAGGCAGCAGCTCGCAGGATGGGGGAGGCAGCGGAAAGAGCCTCTTGCTGGTTATGGAGCAAGAGGGAGGAGTTGAGCTGGAAGCCAGGAGGGGAAGATGGGCAGTGACTTGGCCACCACTGCCGACCCACCATCGGGAGGGTGTTGCGGATAAGGGTCGAAACACCCAATGAACGATGGGTACCGCCTGATGACATCAACCCCTCCTGGCCAAGGCTATATTCACTTAATGTGAACGAATGGGAGAAGCATTTTCGAATGTATTTGTAATTTATGAAATGTAATTATCGAAGTTCAACAAATGAAATATCACCCTAGATTGAAACATTGTCAATCATAACAATGTTAATATGAATGCCAGCATAGGGCAGGCCATTGGCAAACGCATCATACCATCATAATCATGTAGGAATACATCATAACATTTAAGCTTTTATAGAATGAGCATTATAGAATGTTTTCATCCATGCTTCCATTGCATTGCTTATCACTCTTTTCTATTAATAAAAAAAGGATTAAAATGCAATTTTCTACAATGGTTAATTATGTTGCATATTAAAAATGTTATAGTAAATATTTAGTGTAAAAAATGTGCATGCCAAATTAAAGTCATATGATCCAACCAACATGAAAAAACATACATGGAAAAATAATAATAATAAATAAATAAACGTGAAAAATCATTCTGAGAATACCTGAAGACCCTCATGGTTCATGACTATGTGTCAAGCTCTGCAAGTCTCTTAAAATATCAGATAATATCAGATAACTCTTTAATAACAAGAAAATGTTAAAATGTCATGTGGTGGGACCCCAATTTTATTTGTATTTTTTATGAACAAATAATTTGGGATATTTGAAAAAAAAGCCTTCATCTTGAAAAATATATCTATGAATTAATATACAAATTATTTATATTAAGATACATTTTTGAAAACAATAAAAAATTGGTATTCAAGGTGTAAAGGTTTAAGGAAAATACATGATTTTTTTACTTTGTTTGCTTGATTTTTATACATTTATTTATTTAGTTTGATAAATAAACTATAATAAACTAAAACTATAAAACCAATATAAATATATTCTTTATTGAAATTTGGCTAGATTTGTGTTGTGCTAGATTAAAAAGAAAATCTTTATCATGGACATTTTTATTTGTCATTGACCCTCTAGTAGATACTGACAGGAAGTGAAGGGTTCTTAGCATACAGTTCACTCCACTTTGGATACCCCTGAGGTGTCGTGAAATGCATGTTGGATTTACAGTGGTGTGCCCATGAAATATTAAACTATGGCATGGACAAGGAGCTGAGTGGAGTGTTTGTCAAGAATCAAATGTTTTGTTGTTGTTGTTGTTTTGTATTTTCTTCCCCCAAAGGCTGTTATAATGTAATCTACAAAAGAAGGCTGGTCATGTAGGATGATACAAAGCCTTTAATACACCTACAAGCATCAGCCGTGTTACTTCTAATACTCTAGTTCCTTTCCACTCAATGTCTGAAAGCCACACAAAGATACTTCCTGCATGTGATCAAGGGTGCAGATATGAAAAAGTAATGTGGCTTTAGCCAAATATAGAAGTTTATAGAAGTATGTAGAAAACACATACTTTACATTTAGCTGAAGATTAAATAATTTTATTTAATTGATTTGCCAAGTAAAAATGTGAAATTAACCTTTTTTCAGAAAATTATTTTGGCCATCTATTAGACATGGAAATACATTATATATGCACTCACCTAAAGAATTATTATGAACACCATACTAATACTGTGTTTGAACCCCTTTCGCCTTCAGAACTGCCTTAATTCTATGTGGCATTGATTCAACAAGGTTCTGAAAGCATTCTTTAGAAATGTTGGCACATATTGATAGGATAGCATTGTAACAACAATAAGTTCTGGGGAATAATTAACTCAAATGGTATGACTCTTCATGAGTTTATGAATATTATTAGCTTGTTGTACAGAAAAATTAACGTATAACGGAACCTTTAATCATTTAAAAGTAACCTTTATCCAAATTGATTCCTTCATCAATTATCAATCTTACAAACCTTAAGAAACATTGACTTGTTTGATCAGGACAAATAATATCTCTTATGGTTGCACAATTTATATTACTAAAGTAATATAAATGAAAATCAAGCTTAAATGGGTAGCTTAGATCTTACGCTTCAGTGACTTCGAGATCTGTGAGCAAAACAATACGGATTCAATTTAATGCAATTATTGGGTTTTAATAAAACAACTACAGAATACAAAGCTACGAATCACACGGGGGTACATATGCATATATATATATCTAGGAGAAACAGATGATATGGTACAAACAAGGAAAAATCAAACTTAATAGAAATAAAATCAAAAAGGAAAAGAATGATGGAAAGAGAGAATTCACGAGGGAGAGAGAGAGAGAGAGAGAGAGAGAGAGAGAGAGAGAGAGAGAGAGAGAGAGAGTTCCAATCACTTCACCAAAAACCCTTCAGACATTTATGATTTCGTGAATCAGGATTAATTAAGACAACCTCGTACAAGCAGTTAAAGGTGAAATATAATACTTGCATTAGGCTCTCTCGTGTGCGTGTCTGAGTTCGAATCGTCGTGGAAGTTCGCTAAGGAGGTGAGTCCGGAGAATTTCTGTGAAGTTCAGGAAAGTCGCTCCAGAAGTTGCAAGTCTCTCAGTCTTGGCTGGGTGCCAAAGGAATCTCTCTCTCTCCAGGGAAGGTCAAAGGGCCAGGGAGGTCTTCTGAGAATGGCGGAGCGCGCAAGGAGTTAATGATAAACTTCTGCTCTTATAGACGGAGTGGCCGAGCCCGTTTTATTGAAGGATCCAATCACGTCCGTGGAAAGAGAAGGCGCGAGTTTTTCATTGTTCTTTGTTCGTGGACAACCCCTTCCCTCTGAGTTAATCAGTAGGGTGGAAATTCTAAAGCCTCTATTTCTTTAGAAAGCTGGTATTTCTGAAATTATGCATCAAAATCTGATTTCTGAGCAAGATTTGGCCTAGTCATATTTTTGCGATAACAGAGATACTAAGAACGATCCTTCTGCGATTTGTACGTCCAGATGTACAAGATTATCACAGTTACTGGCAGACAAAATAAATTGTACATACAGTAAACATCCTAGCTATTTTAATACATCGTATAAGGACATCAAATCAACACAATATATATATTTGGACATTATTAAGACAGTTCTTTTAGTCCATATGTTACCTATGAGTTGGGTATGTGAGATGGGTCCGAAAGTTCAGTGTGTTCAACTATGTGTGTGTGCGCTCATTCGCACAAAAGACTATGTGTGTGTATTGTTTCGAAACTTCACGTGGTCATCTGTGTGTGTATTGTTTGCCTATTGCACACAGGATATGTATGTTCGTTTGAGGAGTCACATGACCGCCTAAGGCGGTGAAGTCTCTGAAGAACTATTCAACTCTTGAGCTGTTCATTAACTCGAGGTAGCCAGTCCATAATGAACCTCTGTTTGGCATGATCCGATCAGAGTCATGAGATGATGATGAGTCCAAGATTTGGACTTCCTGCCATCTGGCTTGAGTGAATCAATGCTGTTACAGCATCTTGCAGTTGATGGAGATTTGTGGGATGCACATCCAGGGCACGAAGCTCCCGTTCCACCACATCACAAAGATTCTCTATTGGGTTGAGATCTGGTGACTGTGGGGGCCATTTTAGTACAGTGAACTCATTGTCATGTTCAAGAAACCAATTTGAAATGATTCGAGCTTTGTGACATGGTGCATTATCCTGCTGGAAGTAGCCATCAGAGGATGGGTACATGGTGGTCATAAAGGGATGGACATGGTCAGAAACAATGCTCAGGTAGGCCGTGGCATTTAAATGATGCCCAATTGGCACTAAGGGGCTTAAAGTGTGCCAAGAAAACATCCCCCACACCATTACACCAGCACCACCAGCCTGCACAGTGGTAACAAGGCCTTATGGATCCATGTTCTCATTCTGTTTACGCCAAATTCTGACTCTACCATCTGGATGACCAAGATGGCGGCACGAGTAGATCGCGAGGCTCGGGGTCTCTCCAGATTCTGCAATTTTGCGGTATTTTTCTTGCTCATCTCGGGTCTGTTCATACAGAACAGTTGTGCCTTTACACCGTACACCCGTTGTGAGCTTTTGAATATTGGTTTGCGAATTTCCAACAGTTTTATGGACAATCTTCGACTCCTTCCTGAGATCGCTAGGACGCCCGAGGCTGTGCGCTTCACCCGGCCGGGCGGAAGTGCTAAAAGGCGGCGCCGTGATCGTAAACAAAGGCGAGGGAAGCGTGGAGGAATACGGGCTAAGCTAACGCTTACTCCTTATCGGCTCTCTTTACCCAGCATTTTCCTTGCTAATGTACGATCGCTAGTGAACAAAATGGAGGAGATTCGACTCAGCATCACACACAGTAAGAAACTTTTGAACTGTAACGTCCTAATATTCACGGAAACCTGGTTAAACAGCGGAATACCAGACACCGCTATCGAGCTAGCGGGACGCCACACATTCCGGGCAGATAGAACATTAGATGGCTCCGGGAAGAGTAGAGGGGGTGGATTGTGCATTTATATTAACAAAGCTTGGTGCACAAACTCTGCTATTGTTGGGAGTCATTGTTCAGCTAACCTTGAGTTTCTCATGGTTAAATGTAGACCGTTTTATCTACCGCGGGAGTTCACTTCCACCATTATCACTGCAGCCTATATTCCTCCGGATGCTGATGCTAAGCTTGCTATGAAAGAACTTCACGCAGCCATCAGTAAACAACAGACTGATCACCCGGAAGCTGCGTTTATTGTTGCAGGTGACATTAATCACTCAAACTTAAAGTCAGTGCTACCCAAGTTTCACCAGCATGTTTCTTGCCACACCAGAGGAAACAAAACCTTAGACCATGTTTACACAAACATGGCAGGAGCTTACGTTGCAACACCCCTCCCCCACCTGGGACAGTCAGACCTTCTCTCTTTGTTCCTCAGCCCCAAATATGCACCCCTCATCAACCGTGTGAAGCCATCAGTGAAGACCATCAAGGTGTGGCCTGCGGGGGCAGATTCCACACTCCAGGAAAGGTTTCTAAACACAGACTGGAGTATGTTTGCTTCTCAGGCCACCGGTGGCGCTCACACGGACATTGACTCATACACCTCCTCTGTATTGGACCATATCAATACCACCATTGACAGTGTTACAACCCAGAAACAGATCACCACATACCCAAATCAGAAGCCTTGGATGAACAGGGAAGTGCGACTCCTGCTGAAGTCACGCAATACTGCCTTCAGATCAGGTGATGCACAAGCCTACAGTACATCCAGAGCAAACCTGAAGAGGGGAATCAAAAAGGCCAAGCACTGCTACAAGCTAAAGATAGAGGGACACTTTTCCAACTATGACCCTCGACGCATGTGGCAGGGCATTCAAGCCATCAGTGATTACAAACCCACCCGGTCCACCCCCGCAGCCACTGATGCCAACCCTCTGAACGAGCTAAATTACTTTTATGCTCGTTTTGAAAGAGACAACAGAGAAACTGCCACCAAGCTCAAACCCTCAGCTGACCACCCACCAATCACACTCTCCTCCACAGATGTCTGCAAGGCACTGAGCCGGATCAGCGCGCACAAGGCTGCTGGACTAGACAACATCCCTGGTCGTGTTCTCAGGGCATGTGCGGAGCAGCTCGCTGGGGTTTTTACAGACATTTTCAACCTGACTCTTGCCCACGCAGCTGTACCATCATGCTTTAAACGCACTTCCATTGTGCCAGTGCCGAAAAGCTCTAGCCCGAGGTGCCCTAATGACTATCGCCCTGTAGCACTCACACCCATCGTCATGAAGTGCTTTGAGCGGCTGGTCCTGGAACACCTAAAAGACTCTCTACCATCCACATTGGACTCACACCAGTTTGCCTATCGCAGCAATAGGAGCACAGAGGATGCAGTTTCCATGGCACTGCACTCTGTGCTCACTCATCTGGACCATAAGAACACTTATGCACGCATGCTGTTTGTTGACTTCAGCTCAGCATTCAACACTGTCATCCCATCCAAGTTAATAGCCAAACTTGGAGACCTGGGCATCAACACGTCAATGTGTAACTGGATTTTAGACTTCCTAACTGACAGACCACAGAATGTTCGATCAGGATCCACCTGCTCCACGTCCATCACACTCAACACTGGTGTGCCACAGGGCTGTGTGCTAAGTCCGTTTCTCTACTCCCTCTTCACCTCCGACTGCAAGCCTGTGTATGGATCTAATTCCATCGTCAAGCTTGCGGACGACACTACGGTGATTGGTCTCATCAACGATGAGACTGCCTACAGGGAGGAGATCCAGCACCTGGCCACATGGTGCGCTGATAATAACCTGCTCCTCAACACCACCAAAACGAAGGAGCTCATCGTGGACTTCAGGAAAGAGTCAAGAGGCACACACGACACCATCCACATCAATGGAATGGCTGTTGAGCATGTCTCCAGTTTCAAGTTCCTGGGGATCCACATCTCGGCGGACATGTCGTGGACGACCAACACCTTCAGCCCTGCTCTGTTGCGGAGCGCAAGGCACTGCAGCGGGTGGTGAAAACTGCCCAGCGCATCACAGGGACTCCACTACCTGCCATCGAGCACATCCAGAGGAAACGCTGTCTGCATCGAGCTTGCAGCATCCTCAAGGACTCCTCTCACCCAGCCCACAGACTGTTTTCTCTCCTGCCCTCCGGCAGGCGTTTCAGGATCCTCCGGACCAGGACCAGTAGACTAAAGAACAGTTTTTTCCCCAGAGCTGTCTCTTTATTGAACTCTAACCCCCGTTGATCCACTCATTCCCCCATAAACTGCTAACTCTCCTACCTCACATCTGCCTTCACTTTGTTATTTGCACTACCGACTGTTTATTACAGTAACAACTGTTTACTTATGCATTCTGCACTACCATATCTTAACTGGATTATGCTCATTTGCACTGCCGACTGTATTTATAGTACCAATGTTTACATTTGCATTTTGCACCGTACTTCTAACTGTAATATGCAACCACTTTCCACTGCACTTTTACACTTTTTTTTCGGATAGCTCTGTTCATAATTTATTGCACTACCCTAATCCACTGCTATATTCCTCATATTAGCCTAACATATTATTGTATACCTCTATCTGTAAAATTCTGTTTAAATTTATAGCCATCTCTATATTATATTCATAGTACATATTCACCTGTAAATTCTGTTTATAGTAATAGCCATCTGTATATTATATTCATAGTACATATTCACCTGTAAATTCTGTTTATAGTAATAGCCATCTGTATATTATATTCATAGTACATATTCACCTCTAAATTCTGTTTATAGTAATAGCCATATGTATATTTATTCACTGTACATATTCACCTGTAAATTCAGTTATGTTTATAGTAATAACCATCTCTCTATTTATACATATTTATATATATTCAGTACATATCCATGTCCTGCTACTATTGCACTTCTGGTTAGACCTAAACTGCATTTCGTTGCCTTGCACCTGAACTTGTGTAATGACAATAAAGTTGAATCTAATCTAATCTAATGTCTCAACAGAAATCGAGACTCATCAGACCAGGCAACATTTTTCCAGTTTTCGACTGAGCTCGTGCAACTTGTAGCCTCTTTGTCCTATTTGTAGTGGAGATGAGTGGTACCCATTGGGGTCTGTTGTAGCCCATCCGCCTCAAGGTTGTGCATGTTGTGGCTTCACAAATGCTTTGCTGCATACCTCGGTTGTAACGAGTGGTTATTTCAGTCAAAGTTGCTCTTCTATCAGCTTGAATCAGTCGGCCCATTCTCCTCTGACCTCTAGCATCAACAAGGTATTTTCGCCCACAGGACTGCTGCATACTGGATGTTTTTCCCTTTTCACACCATTCTTTGTAAACCCTAGAAATGGTTGTGCGTGAAAATCCCAGTAACTGAGCAGATTGTGAAATACTCAGACCGGCCCATCTGGCACCAACAACCATGCCATGCTCAAAATTGCTTAAATCACCTTTCTTTCCCATTCTGACATTCAGTTCGGAGTTCAGGAGATTGTCTTGACCAGGACCACACCCCTAAATGCATTGAAGCAACTGCTGCCATGTGATTGGTTGATTAGATAATTGCATTAATGAGAAATTGAACAGCTGTTCCTAATAATCCTTTAGGTAAGTGATTATTTAATTTTTTAAGTGAAAAAAATATATATATATACAGGCCCTTCTCAATAAATTAGCATATTGTGATAAAGTTAATTATTTTCCATAATGTAATGATAAAAATTAAACTTTCATATATTTTAGATTTATTGCACACCAACACCAATCTCAATAAATTAGCATATTTTATCCGACCAATAAAAGAAAAGTGTTTTTAATACAAAAAAAGTCAACCTTCAAATAATTATGTTCAGTTATGCACTCAATACTTGGTCGGGAATCCTTTTGCAGAAATGACTGCTTCAATGCGGCGTGGCATGGAGGCAATCAGCCTGTGGCACTGCTGAGGTGTTATGGAGGCCCAGGATGCTTCGATAGCGGCCTTAAGCTCATCCAGAGTGTTGGGTCTTGCGTCTCTCAACTTTCTCTTCACAATATCCCACAGATTCTCTATGGGGTTCAGGTCAGGAGAGTTGGCAGGCCAATTGAGCACAGTAATACCATGGTCAGTAAACCATTTACCAGTGGTTTTGGCACTGTGAGCAGGTGCCAGGTCGTGCTGAAAAATGAAATCTTCATCTCCATAAAGCTTTTCAGCAGATGGAAGCATGAAGTGCTCCAAAATAACGTGATAGCTAGCTGCATTGACCCTGCCCTTGATAAAACACAGTGGACCAACACCAGCAGCTGACATGGCACCCCAGACCATCACTGACTGTGGGTACTTGACACTGGACATTTTGGCATTTCCTTCTCCCCAGTCTTCCTCCAGACTCTGACACCTTGATTTCCGAATGACATGCAAAATTTGCTTTCATCCGAAAAAAGTACTTTGGACCACTGAGCAACAGTCCAGTGCTGCTTCTCTGTAGCCCAGGTCAGGCGCTTATGCCGCTGTTTCTGGGTCAAAAGTGGCTTGACCTGGGGAATGCGGCACCTGTAGCCCATTTTCTTGCACGGTGGCTCTGGATGTTTCTACTCCAGACTCAGTCCACTGCTTCCGCAGGTCCCCCAAGGTCTGGAATCGGTCCTTCTCCAAAATCTTCCTCAGGGTCCGGTCACCTCTTCTCGTTTTGCAGCGTTTTTTGCCACACTTTTTCCTTCCCACAGACTTCCCACTGAGGTGCCTTGATACAGCACTCTGGGAACAGCATATTCGTTCAGAAATTTCTTTCTGTGTCTTACCCTCTTGCCAATGATGTCAATGATGGCCTTCTGGACAGCAGTCAGGTTGGCAGTCTTACCCATGATTGCGGTTTTGAGTAATGAACCAGGCTGGGAGTTTTTAAAAGCCTCAGGAATCTTTTGCAGGTGTAATTTTGATTCAGATGATTAGGTTAATAGCTTGTTTAGAGAACCTTTTCATGATATGCTAATTTATTGAGACAGGAATTTTGGGTTTTCATGAGCTGTATGCCAAAATCATCAGTATTAAAACAATAAAAGACCTGAAATATTTCAGTTGGTGTGCAATGAATCTAAAATATATGAAAGTTTAATTTTTATCATTACATTATGGAAAATAATTAACTTTATCACAATATGCTAATTTATTGAGAAGGACCTGTATATATATATATATATATATATATATATATATAATTTTTTTTCTTTTTTTTTTTCTTTAAAGGAGTGGTAAACCACAATTTCATTTTTCTAACTTTAGCTAGTGTGTAATGTTGCTGTTTGAGCATAAACAACATCTGCAAAGTTACAACGTTCAAAGTTTAAAGCAAAGGGAGATATTTGCTAGAAATCAATTTAAAGAAATCAATTTCTAAGGACTACAGCAAACGGCCGCTAGGGACTACTACACATTCCTCCAGGGTTGCTGACATCACCAGCCCCAATATTTACATAAACCCCTCCTCCGAGAATATTAAATAAGGGAGGGCGAGGCCATTTTGTATCGCAGCAAGGAAGCGTTGTTGTGGTAGCCTATAGTTAGTAGGCTGGAGCGACGAAACGCTGTTATTTTCATCTGGAGTGCAGGTCCACTTTGTTCAGCCTTCCTAGGGACAGGGCAGCGTTGCAGTGTGTTTAACATACAATGTTATATGCATGTGTGTATGAGACCGAGGGGAACATGGTCGCATTTGCAGCAGATATATGCTGCCCATCACAAATCAAAGCACGAGACAGACAGGGGTCGGAGGAGAAGACCGGAAAATTTGACATAATGGACAATATTCATCTGTATTTGCAATACACGAGCCGCGGTTCAGCTGCGCGAGACAGGAGGGCGTGTGCGGCTCCCGTTGCACATTTCACGCAGGAAAGCTTCCACAATCTTTGCGAGTTCAATGCAGGATTCTTACAACGGCTTGTCCTGAAAGATGGATTTAAAAACAGAAGCTGTTTACGGGCCACAACCTGTAAGTATGATTTATTTTTCAATGTGTTTTCCTGTAATAGTTTGTGTTGTTAATTGTAGCCTACGTTGTAGCAAGGAAGTAGACAGATGACAACGCTGTTTGGCTCTGCAAATCAGTTTGTTAAATGCTCATTAATATTAACGCTATCCGTCAAACACCTAACGTTACAAACTTTTTTAAATCTCAACAGCGAACTTGGCATTAGTGTAAATTATTCTTTGATTAAAGCTTTTATGTATTGTTTATCTACAGGCATGCTAAACATGGTTCATGGTAAACATGGTTCTGTGTTTGATTTGGATACTATAGTAAAGCCAATGTTTAGTGTTCATTCTTGCGACAGATATTTGGCTATAATCGTTCTAAAAATACAAAAGTAACAGTGCCATTCAGTAGCGATCACTATAGATCCGCAGTCTTTACTCTTGAGGACTGAACAGGTTCTGCTCGATCATCTTCACTAAAATTGTCTGGGTCTGATTCGGGCTCAAATTGGTATGGTTTTATTGACGCCATTTTACTACACAAAGCACAGGCTAGTAGCCTGAGGCTACCGGTAAAGGTAAGGGGCGTGACGTTTCCGAGAAACGTGCACTAGGCGGTTAGCGAATCACAACACACTGGACCAGCTAACCAATCTGAGCCTATTGCGTATTTTTGAGGGACTGGCTTCATAGAATCCGGAAACCATCAGACCGTTTTTACAAGGAGGGACAGAGCAGTGTAGAATAAAAGTAAAATATATGAAAAATAATGCAATTTTTTAAAAATGAAGCATGAACACATGTTACAGTGCCCCCCACAAACACAATCAAGCCTTCGAAAGAATGTGTTTTACCACACCTTTAACATTTATCTATGCACCAATGTGTTATACATATCTATTCTGAAGCAACATTGTTCAGTATTTTTGCTTAGCGATGAATTTTGTTCTGAATCAAGCGTGCCGCACTCGTGTTGAAAACTGAAGCCAAAACGTCTCGATCGCCCCCCAGGTGGTTGGTCCCAGTATAACTCATAACCCTCACCCCTGCATGTATTCTAATGGATGCGATACAAACAAAACAATCAAACTACACTTAAAATATTTTTTTCCCAACGATGGTTTCTGTCATTTTAGGCAGAAATTTTAGGTTTTTATCATGCTGATTTAATTTCAAGTCTCGTCTTCCATATTTTTCTACAGGCTATGTTCTGAACACACTGTTCAGCTGACATTTGAGATCAATTAAATTATTACATTCAATATCAGGGTGTGAAGTACTTGCCATCTAAAATGTTTCCCTTCAGCTGTTGATGGCTACATTTAGAAAAATTAGCTCAGACTCATACATTGTCTTTAATTTACCCCATTAAATTAGTTAAGCTTTTTAAAATATGCTTTAGAGGTATTTAGAAGTATTCTTTAGAGGGTGGGAAGAGTAATTCCCATTTCAGAATGTCAAAATCAGTAATAACACACATTTATGCAGTGCTGCTTTGGAAGTAAATATTTCATTCACATTTTCCTTTACCTTTTTTTATGAGGAGAAAAAAAAAATCAAGATTAAACAAATCCAAAAGAATAATCGCAAGAAATGTAGTAGGTTGCTCCTGTTTTAATGTGGTTTAATACTTGTGTCACAAATGTAAAGGCTTTGTAATAGAACTGACATGACGAAGAGGAATCAACAGGAACTGACTTTACTAATAGACTCAATAATACCAACAACACCTTTAAACGTGTAAACATAATGAGAACTGACAAGTAAATGAGGAACTAAATCACGGACACATTTAGTGATGAAAAGCAAATGAGTTACCACAGAAACAAATGAGAACTTATATAAATACAGACATGACAGAAACTGAACTAATCCAAACATAGCCGTAATAACCTAATTAAATGTTTTTTTTTAAATGGCTGATCTTGTCAGAACTTTTCATACTGTTGCACAAAGTATTTCTATACAATTTTTAAACAAAAACAACTTTGAACAGAAAGAAAAGATACAAAACATTAAAAATGTTACACCCTAACACACCGAAGTTGGTGTGTTGTTAGTGTACCTGTGTAATTTGCTAAGCATTGCTTATAATACAACTTCAATATGTGCAATAAATGGGCCTGTACCACCCACATCAACACTGCAAAAAAAAGTTGATTTGATCAGTGATGTACAGTAGATCTGTGTATTATGATGTGTATTATTAAAGGGTACATAACACACAGTTTCTGCCAATCTTCTGCCAAGTTTCTGTTCATCTTGAGTAGCTTTAGAGTAGTATTGCATCCTTCATATCTCTGAAGAGTCTTTAGTTTTATCAGATTTGTAAAAGACATACGCTGTACTGATTCTTTCCGAAAACAGCCGAGCTTGTGCAGGCATGCAGTCGGCGGAGCTAAAAAGTCACAGGCTCACAGGCACACACACACACAAAAAAAATACATCATGGCATTATCTCTGGAAATTTTCGATTCACTATATGTACGTATTGTTCACATTATATTGACTTGCACACCAATTGCCAACAAAACACAGACATTTGATTCAGTTTCACTCATCGCCTGCAATTTCGACTTGTGACCGGGAACAAACAAACACACTTGCAGAACTCCGTTGCTGCTCAGGAAAAACAAACTGCATCCACTGCATCCAACAAGGTTATCTTTCCCTCACAACCAAAAACACGCTTCTTTAATGACGTTGATATCGTGGTCTAAAAACAAAATGACAGCGCTGCCAACAGCTTCTGTAACCTGAACAAAGCTAGTTGATGGACCTCTGGTTGATGTGCGCACGCGCTCATCCGGGAGAAGTGCCCATACAAGCAATTCCGCCCTTTATGGCGTCATACAGAGCCATACTTTCCGAAATGTATTAAAATCCTTAAGGAGTGTATTTGGAACAGAAATACTCCATCATACGTCCAACTACAAATGTTTAAATGTTTGCCATGTTTAGCATGAGAATACAACTCTTTAACATGCTATTTTGCATGAAATAGCATTATAACCCCCCTTTCACCTGTATCATGCTAGTAATATCCTGACATATTTTTCCCTTCATCCACTAGAACTAACCACTGTTAAAAATGTATGTTAATAGCGTACATTACTGAATACACTTAGTTATGAAAATGCCTTTTAGGTTTCCACATTATTCCTATTTCATGTGACTGTAAATGGTCACACACTGTAAATAATTTAAAAAAAATAATCAGTAGAAAAACAAATAATGTTGGCAGAAAATTATCTGCATATTTTCTGTTAGGTTTACGGATATTTACTTCAATTCTAAAACAGTGGAATGCATAATTCAAAATATGATTAAACACCTGTTAAAAAAAAACATACTTTATATTAATGTGATACATTAAGCCATATGTTCACAGAGTTAAGCATTCATACATACGCAGTATCATGGCGATCATAGTACAAATAATCGTTGTAGTGCAAAAGAGACTGTACTCTGTGGTTCAAACATTTAGAATAGTGTTTCAGAATAGTAAATGTACAAAATCCACTCTCACGGAAACATGTAAATCAGTCATTGAAATCATAATTTTCCTGCTAAAAATCTGCTTGCTGTTTTGACTTATATTGGATATAAATTAGTACATCAAGATATAATACATCAAACATTTAATAAAACTGACATGCTAGGATTAAATATCGCTGGTAGAAAAGTGAGATAGGAGATGACGTATTTTATCACAGAGTTCTTGGCGTATTCATTACAGAACACTTCAGCTGTATAAGAAAAAACCCGCTGTCACTGTGATCCAGCCACAGGAAGGCCAAACCTAATCTGATTGGATAGATTACACAAACATATTTTTATCTGCCTCTTTGTTGTCAAGACACCAGAGGGCTTGTCAGGAGGTATCCAAACAGCAAATTCCTTTGATATATTTTTGTTTCCGAACAACTGACAGTTCCTCGGAGGAACAGAAGAACTAAAAGAAAGGTCACCTTTGCTGTGATGTGTTTTGTTGGCAGTTCGCAGGGGATGTGAGGAGGCACGATGATATGGAGATGATATTTGGGTCTTTCAGAGGCAAGCGGCAAACCGCCCGATTATAGCAGGTAAAATGACATGCTTGCAATAAGGAGAAGAAATTCTCCTTCCAGCCGTGCCCTGAGATTATTTGAGCCTCGCAAAATGTCAAGGGCATGATTCTCTTAGATGCCCAGCAGGAAATAACCAGTTGTTGCCCTCAAAACAAATGAAACCACATTCAGGGCCAACACAGGTTATCTACTGAAGATGGAAAGCCAAGAACACTGTATGCTTTCTGTAACGGCTTGAACAAGCATCAAACGTGTAAATGCATATATATAAAACATCCATCTTGGCGATGATGGTAAAGCTTTCTTCAGGAGGAGGATAATTTTAGTGATAGCAGTGCGCTCTTAGGGACCTTTTTTATGCCTAGTACTTCACTGTTTCTGGTTCACACTGGACATCAGTAGGTTTTCGATGGGATTGCTGAAGTGTCATTTTTCTGTGTTGTAAGATATCAAGGTGAAGGGGAAGCAGGAACAAGGCATTCTCTGAAAGTTGTGTTGTATCAACTTTCAGCTTCCAGCTCTCAGCTGTGTTTGAGTTTTAACAGTGTTTCTTAAAGTACAGGTATTGACAAAGGAGGTCGATAAAGCCTGTAGCCCAGCCTATAGTGTTGTGAAAATATCCAATGTCCATTTGACGCTTTTCAGGGCCCTCCAAAAAAGAATCAGACCATATAACAATGTAATGAAATATTAGTTATTATATATAGTGCTTATTAAAAATTGTATTTCTTATGAGTCACCCTTAAAGGTTAGTTCACCCCAAAATTAAAATTATGTCATAATTTACTTACCCTCATGTCATTTCAAACCTGTAAGACTTTCGTTCATCTTCGGATGAAGCTTTCCGTCCCTCCATTGACAGCTACGCAGCTACCACTTTGACGCTTCAAAAAGTTCACAAAAAGATCGTAAAACTCATACATATGAACTGATCAGTTTAGTCCAAATTTTCTGAAGAGACTTGATTGCTTTATAAGATAAACAGATTTAATTTAGGCTTTTATTCACATATAAACATTGAACATTGAAATATAAACAGAAGCTCAATCAAACCTGCTTCTCACGTGAGAACAAACTGCATTGGTTCTTGCAAAATCTCAAATGTGCTCCATAAAAAGAGAATGAACCTCATTGGTTTTCCAAAGATGAGTGAAAGTCTTATGGGTTTGGGACAACATGAGGGTAAGTAAATGATGACAGAATTTTCATTTTTGGATAAACTGACCCTTCAATGACGATGATGCCAATCCCCGCCAGGACTTCAAATGACGCCAGCTCTGAATCAACATGCACCACTGCCAAATTTTCTAGGCTATATTGTAATCGTTATAATCACAATTTGTAATAACTGCTTTAATGAGATTATCGTTTCTGCCTAAATGGATACATGATGTTAGGTAACTGCATTAAATTATCTTAGAATGGTACATTTCCTGCATATGGAGATTACTTGGACACAGTCATCTCTGATAACAAATTATTCTAAATTGTAAAGTAGACACATGCACTTTCTAAAAGCTGCTTTGAAACAAAATGTATTATGAAAAGCACTATACAAAATACATGTGAATTTAATTGAATTAATAGTAAAATAAGAAAATCTCACACAGCCATCGAAAAAATACTCTTTGCAGTGTTTAGTACTTGATTGCCACATTTTTTTTTTTTTTTGGAGGGATAGAAACTATGGTTATCAGAGTACATTTTAGTAAAGGAACTGAAATTACCATATTTTATTCCAAATTAGATGCTAGTCATCATCGAATCGATGTTCATGGAGTATGTTCTCCATATCTATAATTTGCCTGTTTATGTGCATGTTCCATTTTCTTTTTTCAAGTGTTTAAATGTATTTAAAAAAAACAACAACAGCAATTTAAGAAGCTGTCATAGCCAAGCTGTTTAGCCATAAAGAGTAAATACTTTAAATGATGTCAAATATATAATTTTAAGGTTTTGTAAATATGGTCCAACGACTACACAAAATGTTGTATTTGGGTCCTTCACTAGAGCAAATAATGCTACCACAATGGCCAATCAAAACACTATAGAAACACTGATTACTATAGTAGAACTTAAGTAACACTCATACCCAGTATTTTAGAACACCTCATACTTTTCAGTATATGTGGATGTAATTATGCTGCTCGTTAAGTATAACTGTATTCAGAAGCTTCTATAGGTCTCTCACACATACTCCCTAAAAGGTCTTTTTAATCAGTTTACATTGTCCACACTAAATTATGTGGGTTGGTGTAATTAATGTTAAAATTCCATAATTGTTATCTTTGTATTCAGGCTCATTATTTAATTTGCAACACATCCAGTGGATGGAGATTCTTTGATTGTGATTGAAATGCACTTCAGACTATAACACTAAGGGCCCTATCTTGCACCCAGCGCAATTGACTTTGTACACCGACGCATGTGTCATTCCTATTTTGCACCCGCGCAAAGCGCGCTTTTCCCTCCACAGAAGCACGTCG
Source organism: Romanogobio albipinnatus (assembly GCA_023566225.1). Lineage (NCBI taxonomy): Eukaryota > Metazoa > Chordata > Actinopteri > Cypriniformes > Gobionidae > Romanogobio > Romanogobio albipinnatus. The sequence continues at coordinate 19,330,374 of CM042256.1, read as the reverse complement.
CTAAACTAGTGAATGAACTTGCGCTCCCTGGGCGGTTCAGCGCAAAAAAGGAGGCGTGTTCCGGCGCAAACAATCCCTGGTGCTATTTTGCTGTTCCATTAAACAATTGCGCCACTGACCAGAAAAAAACCTAGTCTAAAGTCAGTGGCGCGTTGCGCGTTGTTCATTATGCTATTTTAAGGGCGCATGCTTGACCATAGCGTGCACAACGCGTATACACTTTGCTCATGTAATCTACACAGATGCAACAGTTATTTTTGCAAATCATAAATTGTTACACTAAAAAAATATTAACACATGAGATGACGGAAATCATTGTGGTGTGCCACGAAGATGTGAAAAAATAGGCATAAATCTAGCTTACAAATTATTCAGGCAAATTATTTATTTAACCGACGCTATTTTGGGTGGGTTTCTCCCATCCCCATACAACACAACTTCTCTGTCTTTCACTGCTCTTACAAGAACATCAGTCTCCTCGGCTGTGAACCGCTCCTGGCGTGCGCCTGGTAAATACGCCATAATAATAGCAATCCATAATGGAACTTGCGCACCTGCTTTTAAAGGGAATGTTGGATGACGCTCTGATTGGTTTATTCACGTTACGCCCAAACCACACCTATGAATAATGAAGCTACTTCAGACCAACCCATTTTAGATTTGCGCCGGGCGCAAGAGCCATTTATCCCGCCGGGAAAATAGCAACAGCGCCGAGACCCGCCCACAAAGTTACTTGCGCTTTGCGCTTTGACACTTGCGTTTCAGATCGTTAAAATAGGGCCCTAAGAGTAATTGAGGGCTTCTCAACTACCTGTCAATGTTCATGGAGCAAGGTTGCACACTAGAGGCATCTAAATGTTGAAGTAGGCCTATAGACTACTATATGATTTAAAGGTGCCATAGAATGAAACTTTCACTTTTGTAGCTTTTTTGCATTTAGTCAGGTGCTGTGTCTGCCAGCTCAGAAAAGCTGAAAAGAAAACATGCAGTCAGTTTGTTATAAACTGTCTGAGTTTGAAAATGTGTCATTCAGTGACCTGTTTCAATTTGTTGCCGGTTTTGACGTAACTAGCTAGTTATTTGAATATGGCCGCAGATAGCGAAGCGGCTAACGAAGGTGCCTTTCGTTTTACTACAATTTCATTTTACAATGAAGCGATCCTGGCATGCAACCTGCTCTGTGTTAAAGACGAGATGAAAATGTAGTTTAAAAAATAAAGCGTTTGTTCCAGCGTTCATGCTTGCAGTTGCCAGATTTCAGTCATTTAAATCCCCAATGAGAGCTTTTCTGTTAAAACAACATTATTTTTATATTTTATATTTATATTATTAAAACAGTATTCTATCCAGTGTTTTACGTAAACTTTGCAGTCTGGCAACCACGTGCACTTGAGCTCTCGCACAGATGATCTGAAAACACCAAAAACAAGTAAGCTGTATATCAGCAATCTCCATTTGAGTTTTTCTACTTAAAATATAGTGTCATTCAGTCTGTCTGTGCTTTTTCATGACTCACTTCTCAGTGATAAACTATAATAAATTCAAGCATGGATCTCTCAACTATTTAGGGGCCAAGCACCAAAGGTGCGAAGGCACCTATTGAAACCGTTCCTGTTCCTATTATTAGGGGCCAAGCACCGAAGGTGCGAAGGCACCTATTGAAAACGTTCCCGTTCCTATTATTAGGGGCCAAGCACCGAAGGTGCGAAGGCACCTATTAAAACCGTTCCCGTTCTTATTATTATTATTCTTCCGTTTCTTCTTCTTCTTCTTCTTCTTCTTCTTCTTCCGCCACGAAGTCTATGGCAGCCCATAGAACCGTATGGTTAAAAGTTATGAAATTTGGCACGCTCATAGAGGACAGACTGAAGTGTCAACATAGCAAATTTGGAGTCTCTAACTCAATCCCTCTAGCGCCACCACCTGTCCAAAGTTGCACTCATGTTTATGCTAATACCTTTTGACCCATAAGGGCTAGAAACTCAATTCTTTTTTCCTCTGATTCCTTGGCTCAAGCCGATTCGATTGCACCATATGACGTCATTTTCCGTCATGAAAATTCTCCCGCCATTTTGAATTTTCCAAAAAACCTACTTTGGCGAACTCGTCCTAGACGGTTCATCCGATTTGCACGAAAATTGAACCAGATCATCTTCAGACCAGGCTGACAAAAAAAACATGGAATTCAAGTTGATTCGTCAAATCGTTTTCAATAAACACAAGCAAAATGTATGTAACGTTTGCAAAAACACACTTAAAGGCTATATCTCCGCAACGCTTTATCGTATTCAAACCAAACTTGGTACAAGTCATCACAAACATGACTTGAGGCAAAGTACAGCGTTTCGGGGCAGCGCCACCTACTGGTCCGGAGATACGAAAAATGGCTATTTTTGCTTATAACATTTGAACCGTTTATCCAAAAATCATAAAAGTGGTCTCATTAGATTCAAGTCGTCTGATATCCAATTTTACCATATCGGCCATTTTGGCTGTCGGCCATTTTGAATTATGTGCTAAAATGCTGTATTTTATGATCGCATGAACGAATTGTTACGAAATTCGGTATGGGTCATCAGCACGATGCCCTGAAGTAGCCTGAGAAGTTTCAAAACAGCGCCACCTAGTGGATTTTTTCTTTTTTTTTCAAATGCATATAACTCTGGGTGATATTGACTTATTTTCATGGGAGTCACTTTTTTTGTCTCCTGAATCCTTGCCGAGTCCAACAATACCAGATTTGTTAGGTTTCGGTCTATGGTTTGTGCAGCGTTGCAATTTAGCACTTAAAAAACATTAGCTGATATCTTCGAAACCGCTAGTCCGATCGAGACGAAACCAGCTTCAGAAGTTCGGAAACATAGGTCGATAGCCAAATGCCAATGCCCAAATGTCAAAATATTGATAGCAAGGGGGTGTAAAATCCAATCAAAGTCAGGTGTCAGTCATTTTTCATGTGTTTTTTTCATATAAATGTCTATAACTCTAAAACTAAATGAGATATTTTCACCAAAATTGACACACACATGTATGGGCTCACTCCGAGGACACATAAAAAAACTGGTATCATTGTGCCTCTTGGTGGCGCTATAATAGAACAAAACATGAAATTCCCATTGACTACAATGCAGTATTATGATATAAAATGCTATACTTTACAAATGAATTGATGTATCATTACGAAACTTGGTATGTGCCATTAGCACCATGCCTTTAAGGTACTTAAAAGGTTTCAAAACAGCACCGCCATGTGGTCATAATGAAAAGGCCTCTTGAGGCTATATCTCTGCAATGACATATTGACACTATATTGACACCCTGCTTTGATATATTGACACCAATCTTTGCAAGTGTCATTGTTCCCTAATTCTGACCACACCACATCAATTTCGTAACTGTGCCACCTATTGGTTGAAAGTGATAAATCAATAAATCATTATTATTGTTCATATTTATCGTATAGTTGCCTAAAATAACCTTAATAGGTATTTAATTGTTCATTGCTGCAGTTGATCTGACATTGCCAGCCATTTTGGCATGTCTTGTCTACTTCTTTGCGCTTGGCCCCGATAATGGCTGCTTGCAGCTATATTAAGGGGCCAAGCACCGAAGGTGCAAAGGCACCTATTGAAACCGTTCCCGTTCTTCTTATTATTATTATTCTGTTTCTTCTTCTTCTTCTTCTTCTTCTTCTTCTTCTTCTTCTTCTTCTTCTTCTTCTTCTTCTTCTTCTTCTTCTTCTTCTGCCACGAAGTCTATGGCAGCCCATAGAACCGTATGGTAAAAACTTATGAAATTTGGCACACTCATAGAGGACAGACTGAAGTGTCAACATAGCCAATTTGGAGTCTCTAACTCAATCCCTCTAGCGCCACCACCTGTCCAAAGTTGCACTCATGTTTATGCTAATACCTTTTGAACCATAAGGGCTAGAAACCAAATTATTTTTTTTCCTCTGATTCCTTGGCTCAAGCCGATTCGATTGCATCCTATGACGTCATTTTCCGTCATGAAAATTTTCCCGCCATTTTGAATTTTCCAAAAAACCTACTTTGGCGAACTCGTCCTAGACGGTTCATCCGATTTGCACGAAAATTGAATCAGATCATCTTCAGACCATGTTGACAAAAAAACATGGAATTCAAGTTGATTCGTCAAATCGTTTTCAATAAACACACAAGCAAAATTTATGTAACGTTTGCGAACACACTTAAGGCTATATCTCCGCAACGCTTTATCGTATTCAAACCAAACTTGGTACAAGTCATCACAAACATGACTTGAGGCAACGTGCAGCGTTTTGATTGTGTTTGCTGAATAATTGCACTTACGCAACCTCTGTGACAATACAGTCTTTTTTGCTGTTGTTTAAAAAACAACAACTTTAAAGTAAGGTGGAATTTCACTGTTTTACATTTTTTGAGTTTCTTATTTTTCCAGTAGGCCTATATGACACATTGTCTTTGAAAACAATGAGGTCCCACCTTTCGAAGAAAATGTAATGTTACTTATCATTAATTGCGTATGTGCTGCGGTATAAGGACAGATTAATTGTGTAAGCTTTAGCGTGGTGAGTCAGCTGTGTGAGCTACTGAAATGAGCCTTGCTGTGAAACAGCCAATCAGAGCAGTACTCAACATTATTATTCATGGCCCTTCCAAATAAGGTAATAACAGCCCATTTCATTCTAGGGACAAATCCTATTGTTGTAAATGGCCTACTGCCTAATACAGTGTCTGTTTGTGCAAGAATAAAATTCAACATAATGCTATCAATGAATTGGGGTCTACATTTTTATTTTGTCTTATTTTGATAAACATGACACGTTATAACATCGCGACTACATGAAAAGGTTTTACTGATTCAAAAAACTGATTTGTGAGCATTAGTGGAACTGAAACATACGTGATCGCTGTCATGCGGCCAATCGTGGAACTGCCAGCTGCTCTTGAATCACTGTCGCTGTACTTTGACGGCATGTATCCCAATGTATAAAATATAAATTGTTTCCTCTACCGATTTACATCAGCGGCACTTCAATGTGATGAGATAATAGCAAGAAAACACGTCTTTCTATAATTGTGTAGTAGTCCAAATTAATGACTCTTATGAACTGCTTAGTGATCCGCAGCGCAACCAGCGTAATCATGAATAGATCATACTCCGTTTGCAGTGCGTATGTGGAGCGTATTTTCCCCTGTACCCATGTTAACTGGTATTAGAGCTTTCACACTGCACGCGGATGCAGTCCGGCAGTGCGTTCCAGGAGCGGCACGTCTGCAGCAGTGCGGCGATCGTTTCCACGCCGAGTATATTTTTTTTGCTGACGTAAAATTGACGTGAAAATCTAGTAATTTCACCACAGATGCATATAACTTAAAGTCTACTCTGTTTCAAAGTCAACACATGGCTTTTTTGCCTCAGATAAAGCTAGGAAAAATACACCTTAAGGTAAACTAGGAGACATAATGGAGAGTACTCGTCCTTTCTTGGAGGTGGAAAAACAAAGTTCTTTATGACCTGCAGGATTTTTTGTAAAAAGATTTTAAAAAATGTAAATATTTGTTTTTTGTCTATTGTAAGTTTTAATGTAAAATGTTTTTGATTTTAACATAGGCCTATGTTTAAATGTTTTGCCACTTGCGTGAACAACGTAATATATAAATCTAAAGTAGGCTAATGAATTTAATAAAAAGTTGTTTAAATGTAGTGCGTTTAAACGTGACATCTATGAAAGAGTGTATTGCAATGCTGACGAGCCATGTTCAGTAACTACGTTTGGATTTTAAATAAAAAATAATGAATAAATGTTGTTACAACATACGCACCGCAACACGCACCACATACGCACTGCAGATGGAGTATGTGTGAAACAGGCGTAATGCTTTCATTTGTATTCATTAACACTAGAACCGCCATGGGGTAAAATTTACCCATGGCTGTTTTTCAAATGTACATAACAGATTTCCAATAAAATATCCAAGTCTCCCAGTCACTGACTTTTACTAAAACTGTGTTATTTACAATCCCCTGTTGTTAAAAATTGTTTAGATAAAACCAGATTTAAAAATGGGGCAGTTATACCTATAAGCGCCAGCGGGTCAAATTTACCCCTATATAATTCCTCTATTTTCACGCTGTGTTTGAGCAACTTACTGTAGCTACTGTGGCTTACTGTAAACAGCCACACAATGCACGGTCAAATAAAGATGTTTTAGCCTATTTATAAATGTTCAGACTTTGGATTAATTATACATTTTTGTATTGAGTATTGTTTGCTACTGTGTTGCTATTTATTCAAGTCTGCTCGTTTCCTGAAAAAAATAAAAAATAAAAATCAGATATGATGGAATGAATAATTTTTTTTTCATGATTATCCCAAGTTTATTGGTGTTGTTCCCTTATTCAAATTATAAATGATATAACTATACAAATGAAAGAAGCAGAAGCCTTCGCTCAGCAAAGGAACGACGGCTTGTGGTACCATCACAGAGGGGGAAAAAATCCCTTTCCAGAACATTTTCATTCAACGTTCCCAGCTGGTGGAACAATCTTCCCAACGCCATCCGGAACGCACAATCATTGACAACATTCAAAAGTCAACTTAAAACTCAGCTCTTCCGTGACCACTTAACCTCATAAAAAAAAAAAAAAAAAAAAAAAAACTTTCCTTTCCTCTTTCTCTTCCTTCTTCCCTCCCTACTCTAGCCTGTGCTACACTGAGCAATGTACACGGTCTCAGGATTTCAGGCTCTTATTGCGCTTCTCGACTCTTCATGACCAATCATTTCATGTACCCCCAAGTTGTAAGTCGCTTTGGATAAAAGCGTCTGCTAAATGCATAAATGTAAATGTAAATTAATAATTAATTAGGTCAAACTGTGCGCTTGAATTTGTATGTTATCCTTATCGTAAGTTGTCATAGCCTACTTATGCAGTGCTGTGAATTATTATTGCTCTTCATTGTCTATTTAGGGTATTTTAGTAATTTAAATAACATGGGTTATCTTAATATGGGATTAATGACATTTTATTATAATATTACACCACCCAAATATGTATTTATTTCCATCTAAGTCTCGTCATCATAGCAGGCTGGTTTAGCCTATAGTCACCAAAAAGTGATTAGTGTAGCCTGCTTAAAATAGCATAAAACAACAGGACAAAAACATAGTTGATGACTAAAAATAATCATTTCATGACTCTATACATTACTTTGTGAAGACAGTGGCATAATACAGTAACATATAACGTTTTTTAGCCGTATCAATAGAGTAATAATCTGCATGGGTAAATTTTACCCGTTGGTGGTTTTAGGTATACAGCGATCTCTGGCGGTTCTAGTGTTAAGGAGATTAAACTATTGAGTGTAGTGTACATTTAAAAAGCTAGAAAGTGTAAACTTTGTACTTGTTGTTACATCTTGCGGGAGACTATGAAAAGAAAGGCTAACATCCAGAGTTATTAAACCAAAAAGAAAAGGAAAATCAGAGTCAGATAATATGGGAGTGGAAGGTGCAGATAAGACAGAAAAAGTTATACGTAAAAATTAAGTTGTGGAAGGCAGCAGAAGAGAAGATGGAGTGGTGGAAGAAAGAAATATAGAAATGTATGACAAAGAGCTGGAGGTGGTGAGACAGAAGGAATACAGCATGAAGTGAGTGAAGAGGTGGACGAGAGAGGGCTAAGGGAGGAAGAGAGCTCAGACATCGAAAGAGAAGAGAGATAGAGCTTGAAACACCAGCACCCTGTGTGTCAGGGGCCCATGGTATGTTGTGTTCAGTGTGCCTTTTCAAATATTTTTTACATTAACATACAATAGTCAAAACCTATTTATTTGTATAACCTATAAGTTATGATTTAAAGGACCATATGTCAATATTTTTACCTTGTAAACCATATATTATGGTTACAATCGGTGATTTTGTTAGATACTGGTGAGACAAGATATTTGATGACTTTAGATGGGCATTTATGATCAGTAATGATTCTAGTATAATAATGTCAATATATTTCTTATCAAGACTAGTCTTACTAGTCGTTACTTTCACTGCACTGAAATATGAAAATGTCTCTGTCTCTCAATAAAAATGCTCATTTGAGTCTCAGTCTCCTGGCCTGAGGAAACCATTTTCTTCAGCTGTTACCTCAGCTGATGGACTTAACATGGCATATAAAGGAACTTAGGGCAACTTCAGCTCAATAGGACTGTTTAACTGTGGGACAATAGTCTACAAACCAAAGGAAATGGGCCTCATTCCAACTGCCATCAATGTGGATGTGACGTATCTCCACTAAAAGCAAGCACGGTTCTGTCAACCTACGGATTACATTCGCAGCAGGACCTAGACAATGTCAGCTCATTTTAGAGGACATTTACAATCGCTGTCACTATTCAGACCCCCACCCTCCAGACATCTAATCAGTTATCATTACCCCCTCGACGGGTGTCCTCGTCTGGGCTCTTTCCTCTCTCTTTGCTCCTCACCACCGCCTGCTGTGCTGCTCTGAGTGTCCACAGTTCAAATCAATATGAACCATTCAAATAAATCACAACTATTGTAGAGGAAGTTCAGCAACTAAGCCGAAGTTCAGATATCGACAGCTCCTTTGGAAATATTCTCTGTGCTGGGCGCCAACAGGAGGCTGGGAATGCAGAATGGCCTTGTGCCTGGCCTTAAATGAGTTCAAGGTATGTAGGCATAGAAACAAAAATTTCATGATTTTAAGTTAACGATGTAAATATACTTCTGTCACTCACATTCTCAGATTAGGCCTGTCGTGATAATTAAATAATCTGAAATGTATATCGTCACATGATCCTTCAGCAATCATTCTTATTTTATGATTTGCTGGTACAAAGTAATCTAAAGCCATTCCATAGCTGAATGTGAGTGACAGAAGTATATTTACATCGTTAAATTAAAATCGTGAAACTCATCTTCTCTCAGCTGCGTCTGTCAATCATTCTCCGTCCAGCATTCAAACACTGTGTCCCATTCAGTTACGACAGGCAGCACAGTTAAACTCTCTCCAAGATGATATATTCTCATTATTATACTTGATCTGTAGATAAAGGGCTGTGGGTTTGCATTAAGTGACTTTTTCTTGTTAGAGTTTATCTACGTTAGCTGTTTCTGAACAATGTTGTACTCACTACCGGGTGACAACAGGACTATTAAGGACTATTAATTAGCATCACATGCACAATAACTGGAATGTAAAACTGAAGAAACAAATGATCAGTAATCTGTTGGACAGATATATATATATTATAGATTTGTGCGCTCAACATCTCTTCTCTTCTCTTTGTGCCGTGAACTTTTCAATGCAACTAGCGCAGTGTTGCACACTCTGACTCCGCACCTGGGATGCGCATACGCTTTAAGATTATTAGGTGACACTTTAGAATAATGGTCATTAATTAACATTAGTTAACTACATTAGTTAACATGAACTAATAATGAACTGCACTTATAAAGCATTTATTTATCTTTGTTAATGTTAATTTCAACATTTACTAATGCATTAATAAAATCTTGTTAACATTAGTTAATGCACTGTGAACTAACATGAACAAACCATGAACAGCTGGATTTATATTAACTAACGTTAACAAAGATGAACAAATACAGTAACAAATTAATCATGGTTAGTTCATGTTAGTTAATACATTAACTAATGTTAACTAATGACCATTATTCTAAAGTGTTACCGATTATTAAAAGCCTATCTTGTTCTCTCGTATCTATCATATCTTTGTTGCCCCATTAAAAAGCTGCACATTACATTTATAATAAACATCTTGTAATTGTATATTATTTGTGTAGGCCTATATATAATTACTTACATTCACAAATAAATATAAATTTAATAATATAAATAGTTTTTCATAAATGTACTTTATAAGAACACAATGCAATGTGTACCTTTTTATTAACATGTTTAGATTTTATAAAATTCTATAAAAAATATATATTTTTTAAATTATTTTTGTAATTATAATTTTTGTAACTATCCACTTACCTAGTTTAATATATATTTTTGTTATAGCTTATGATCATATAATTGTATTCATTTATTGTTTTCTCTATAATGAAAACATTAAAAAAAGGTTCCACCTTACCGGCTGCATGATTTGGGGGGTGGGGTTGTTGTTGTTCGTTTGTTTTTAATAAAAAGGGCAAATGTGATCAGTTTTGGGGAAAGTTACTTTTAAAAGTAATGAATTTTTGCGTTACTCCTTAAAAATGTAACTGTGTAATATGTTGTGTTACTTTGTTACTTTTCTCACCTGGGCTGGGCTTGCTTGTGTACAATTAAAAAAAATTGTAAAGTGAAAAAGTGAAATGGATTTTTAAAAAAAAAAAAAAAAAAAAAAAAATTCTAAATTCATGCATGTACATTAGAGGGCACAGCTTAAACAAACCTTTCAGCTGTGCACCCATTCTGGAGTCAGGAAAAATAGGACGTAGGAGAAGAAAGTTCAACACTTTCTTCAGCAATAATGCTTATTAGTATGGTTGGATCATCAAAGGTCAACAGCTTTGGTTAATAAAGTGAGATTAAATACATAAAGTATATGTGTATTATTTAACATATTGCATTATTGCATGCTTGTGTAATATTCTGAATTTTCATTTCACTGTTTTTATTCGTCAGTCTATAAATTGGAAAACAAAGTAACTTGTTACTTTTTTTTTTAAAGTAACTCTACTAGTAACACTAGTAATGCTACTTTACTCGTTACTTGAAAAAAAGTAATCTGATTACGTAACAACACATTACCCAGATACTGATAGAAAATGCAATTTAAAACAAATCTCCAGGGCTGTGTTTCTCAAAAGAACCATGAGCTAAGTTGATCGTAGAAACCATTGGTGCCAGTGGTTCTATGATCTACTTAGGCCTACAATGCTTTTTAGAAATGCAGCCCTCAGGGATGTAAAATGACAATCAGCAGCTTCCAATTTGCTATTAAAGTAACTAAACCCTAAACCAACTTTTTTTAGTTAATGATCTGTAATACTGGGGCTTTATTAATGTTCATTGATTCGAGTAAATGTTTTGACATTTGGGTATAAAGTGTTTTAATTCTATAAAATATGGTGTAAAACTGCCAAAGTGCTGCCCTCTTAAGGTTGAACGGTGGCTACTGCAGTTGAATTTTCCTATTGGACGTTGTGGTACATCGTGACGTAGGATGGTACTTCCAACGGCTCACTACCCACGCTCTTGGTACGAGTTCACCACGCCCCTGACACGAGCTCAGAAATGTTTTCCCCAATCACATGATGAGAACGGCTTCACTCCAGTATGAACTGTCATGTTACATTTCTACAAAGTAGAAACATTATGAATGAAACTTACTTGACATTTGCTTTAACATTGTAATGAAGAAAATGCGGTTAAATAATGCAATTGTCAGTACACGTCAGGATTTTCTTGCGATATTATTGCTGCCTGTCATGTGTACAGAGAAGTTTCATACATGAGACGCACTTTCAAACCCTGACACGCAAGTGATTGCCGCGGTAACGAACAACAATACCGTGACGTGCTGGCATATATAGTCTTTTATTTGAGGAAATCTGTTTATAATAGGCTATTAGGTCTGAACTTATTGGTCATGCGCTGCTTATTGATTCAGTTAATTTGAATGAAAATACATCGTATGTATATTAGATATCTGATCTATTTTTAGTGGCATTCAGTATAAGGATTTGACTGTTCATAGATTAGGTCAGTTCTCTTGCGCTGCTGCTTCGCTAGCATCATCGGCATCAGAAGTTAACGCAGTTTGAGCCAGCGGCTCGCATTGATAAGGCTCTGGGTCTGTGTCTACAGACAATTCACCCTCTTCCACTTCAGGTGAAGGTGGGGGAGAATGACCGCTCTGTTGCAAAGCTACTGGCGTCACTCCAGTCATTCTCTATCTTTGCGACTCGCAAGTCAGACAGCTGTCAATCAATCTGTCACTGCGTGTCTCTGCCCACTTTACCAGCATTTTTCAAAAATTGCCAGTGGGTGGAGTTAAGCTCAGAGCTGGGGTTTAGTTACCCTTTAACACCAAAGTATACGGAGATAAAACACCACAAGTATCGATAACAGTATCTTTTATCCTGAAGCTTAGTCAGTAGTCCGGTATTGATCCAATTATGTTCCGCTCCAAAAAAATACTGGTTATATCGTTACCAACACAATTCAATGGAAATTGTGACCATAGTTTACTAACGATGCCTTTGGAAAACACCCCCGTGTTTTTGTGATTTAATATCAATATGACTAATAATAATAATGACATTTTAAATGCCATTATTACTAATTACAAATTATTACTAAATAAAATTAAACTGCATGAAACAGAAGTGGTCTTATTATCCTTATTGTTATGTATATTCGAGTGAAACAATAACAAATAGAGTGGGACCTGATTTTTGTCCATGGGGAATTGGTTGGATGGTTGAGGTTTGCTGTTGCAATCTCATTTCAGTGACAGGTTGTCACTTCATGTAAAATAGATGTGAAAGTTACTTTTTTGTTTACATGTAAGTCACAGCTAATGTCTGCTGGGAACGCTAGCCTAACGATGTACCAGCGCAACCACGTTTTTACAGATTAAAGTGAGCAGCGCGTCAAAACAATGGAGTGATTCACACCACAAACGGTCAGGGCTGTTTATGGTAATGATCTTTCGCTGCTACATCATCTAATATTTGTATCTAGAACCAAACACGCTTCATTCAAGCCCTTCATTTCTGTTCTGTGCATGTTGTTTCTCTCTCCTGCTAATGCATATCACATGGTTATTTTAACAACAGTAGCAGTGCAACAAAATAGATGTTTTTTTGTTTTTTTCTAAAGCGAGAATTGCAGAAAACGAGAATGCAGTAAATACAAATATTTGGACTCTGACCGTTTAACTTATTTTCCATACATTTAGCGTTATTAAAAGAATTTCATAATAAACAATGTTATAAATTGGAAATTTAATTAGAGATGACAAGGGAAGACAATTTTGTGCTCATGATGAGAGTTTTCATTATTAGATTAGTTTATTAGTTTTTGTAGTTTATTACTTTGAGCAAAATATAAAAATGGTCCTTACTTCTTCCTTATGTCCCCATGAAATCAAAATAGAAGTTGTTTGGCTTTTAGTATGAATATGTTAGCCTTGCTGTTATTTATAAGGTAGTGTGCTCCAAAACAATGACACAATTCACATTTAGAAGATATAAGCATTCAAAACTTACAGTCTCTCACTTCCGCCAATATGGATAAATGATTTTGATGAGATCACTCTGCACGTCAGCTTCGCATCAGATTTTCTGTCCAATCAAATGCTCCCTAGAGTCATCATCCTGCCCCCAAATAGTCACTGAAGCTATGGCTAAAATTGGTCACTTTTTCACACATTTACTATTTTCTACATGGTTAATGGCACATAGTGCCCTATATGGGGGATAGGGAACAATTCAGACACACTGTTAGACATTTCTGTAATTTGTACAGTTATTTACTATATATCACCCAGTATAATACTGTAAATTCTCTTTACAGTAAATAACTGTAATTCCCGTTGCATCATGGGTATTTTCTATGACGTCAAACACCAAATACAGTGATTTCCTGTATTTAAAAAAAAAAAAAAGTATAATACTGTATTTACCACAACTGCCTCTTTGGCACAATTGGGATCGACAGGATTTGCTTTAGATTTATATTAGGAACCATCAGTGCAGCGTTGAAAGTTTCACCCGAGGAGAGAGCTCACGGTTCCAGAGAACATATGAGCTGTGTCCGGACACCCTGCGAAGATTTTTTCATCCCCCGTGAGAACGGCAAACAAGCAAGGTAAGTGTGATTTGTACTATCCGCGGTTGTCTGCACCCCAATTTTAGCTTGTCAGCATTGGTGCTAAAAACTGAGGTAAACCTAACGTTTTATGAATTTATTGAATTAGATTAGGAACCGGTGCAGCGTTGTAAGTTTTGCCCGAGGAGAGCTCACAGTCCGGACAACATATTGTACATAACGTTAGGTTATCATTTGCTTAAACTTTGCTGCTAAAAACTGAGGCAAACCTAACGTTTTATTTAAAAAAAAAAAGTTTATTGAATTAGATTAGGAACCAGTGCAGCCAGCGTCGTGTGTAACGTTACTGCCCGAGGAGAGAGCTCACGGCCCGGACAACATACTTTACATAACGTTAGGTTATCATTTGCTTCAGCTTTGGTACTAAAACTGAGGTAACATAAACCTAACGTTTTATTTTTAAAAAGACTTAACGTTAGTGAGTTTATTGAATTAACTTTACCAATACAATGAAGATTTTGTTTATCGAGCATATTAAGCGTACATTAGGACGACGTTAGTTAGTAAATTAACGTTGGCCACTAGTTGCAAAAATAATGTCGTTAACAAGCAAAGTTTACATTTGGATTGACATGATTTATTTTACATTTTAGATAAGAATACCAGGAGCCTGCCTGTGCTGTGCGACACTGGAACTCATACAACGGTAAGTAACGTTACCCCTCTTTGTTTCTCCACATATTACTGATAATTCAAAGTTCCCTTTCGAAAGGGAACTCGCGCTGCGTCAGCTTGACGCTATGGGGAACGCCTCCAGCGTGACAGGTGTCTGAACTACTATCGAATCACGGCAATCCTATTGACCGGCGACAGCCTATGATGTCATCAAGGTGCGACCAGGAAATATAAAAGGGTGCCTTGCCAACATGACACCGCTTCTTCGTCTTCAGGGACTGTTTTGTCTGAATTGCTTCGAGTTAAGGTAATCCAAATTCATTATTGTATACACACAAGCTGTGTGTTTCTGCCTGGGATCAAGAGCATGCACAGTCAGCTCTTATCGAGTTGTCTGTTTGTTTGTTTAATGTGAGCGTTTGTCAATCTGAGATCGCTCTGCTCTCGTCTGATTCTCTTCCTGAGGGAAGAGGGTTTGGTATCCGAGACTGATGATGCGGTCCCCGCTCATGTCGAGGCTGAGCGCGGACGCACGTCATGGTTTCCCGGATAGAGCTCGCTGAATCGTCACGGGAAGGCATTCTTCCCTTTGACGATCTGGCGGCTGACGAGACTTGTTTGCAAGTGCTCTAGGGATGGCTGTGAGAAGGAGGACTAATCTTCTCAGCCATCCCGACTGTGTATGCTGAGCCGATGAATGTTATGAAACGCGCTGCAGGCGGGCTGCGGCCGCTGTGTTGTCGCGTTAGAGGAGAGATCGCTCATGTTGGAATAAACGATCGATCTCTCCCCAGCCATAATCATTGGCTCAGTTGGGGTTTCATTCCTTCCTGATCTTCCTAATTAGATCGAGAGGGCATGGAATAACCTATGTTCGGTTCATGTTCACTGATATCAGCGGTATGACATCAGCAGTGTGCCGCTGATGTCAGGAGGATGGTAGAATATGGGTATGTGTCGTTGCCTCCGATTAATGGGATGTTTATCTCTGGGAAGCTGAGCGCTCCAACCCTGCCACCTAAACGATGTGTCATTTTTAATGGCAGGGCATACGCAGCAGCGGGTCAGCCCGGTGCTAATTCTTACACCATGGCGGGGTTTTCATGTGCACCAGGCCGGTTTGCTGAGGGATCTCGATCAGGGAAGGTTTTTTCCTGATGCGGTGGTGGCACAACAGGCGGAGTCTGGGCCTGAGGGCCAGCATCGCCGAGGAATAGCAAACATTTGGCAGCGTCTGAGGACCTGCATGCCACTGAGATCCGGGTCCCAGGCAGGCGGGAGGCGTCACGGTCCTAGGACCGGAGACAGGGCCCAATGGCCAGCATTGCCTCTCGTGCGCCCCCACAGTCGGGGGTGGGGCACAGAGAGGCGGACTCCCGGGAGAAGTAGGAGCTGTGTATCACAAAACGCAGTCAGCGTTCATGATGGATCTCCTCCCTGAGGGTGAGATGAGAAATTACATTGACCAGAAAACTCACTCCTCTTCTTCATCATCTCCCCAGGCGCTTCTTACATCCGGCCTAGGTGGGTCCACGATGATGTGCTAGGGCCCGCCTGGCTGGTTTGTGAGTGCGCCCCCTCAGGCCCGTGGTAGCGGTACACCTAAGCATACGTGGGAATTAAGCTTGTGGGTGGATATCATGGCGCGCCGCAGGCGAGCGGGTAAGTCCCCTATGAGAGGGAAAAATATTATATATTTTCTGACTTATGCTCCCTGTAGAGGGCTTCGGGGGTCGCTGTGGATCGTTGGATATTTCCTAGGGCCTGTAGTTCCCCTGTTAGGTGGGCTAGAACGATAAAATATAATTTACCAGTTGCTTAAGCTTGGTATAAGTGAGCTAGTATTACTAGTGGAAGCCAGCAAACACTATATATGGTACACGCTGTGAGAGCTGTACAGCCCTTTTTATTCCCAGACCTAAAAAGCTAAGATGCGCTAGAATTAGCGCTGGGAATGCCACTCATTTCCTGCGGGTGTGTAGCGGTTATAGATGAAAGAAAGAAAAAAAAACGGGGTTTTTTTTTGTGTTAAGAGAAGGCTAGGCATTTTTTCCTCCTAGTATTAAGCTGCTAACTGGTAGCCGCCTCAGGGTAAGGCGGTCTGTATCTTCTCTCAGTGTAAATTTCTGGAGAATACAGGATCAGACCATGCTAGAACTACAGTTAGATCTAGAGCCAGATCTATTTAACGACTGGCACTTCTACCCGAGTGCCCCTTTTTGCATGGTGCAATAGTAGCGGCCCTTTTATGGACCTCGGGTACAGATCTAGATTGGCCTAGGCTTTTTAGGGATTACGGAGATGCACGCCAAGAAAGCGTCTGCACTCCGGGTAGCTGTTCCTTTTCTGAATCTAGCTTTATTACTGTCCCTAATGTAGCCTCCTCTTGTGTAGAGTAGTCCGGCCAAGGCCCGCCCCCTTACCTGCGTTCTGGGGCTTTTTCTAGTAATGCAGGTTGGTGCTGTGCAGAATTGATAGCGACTTAGCCAGTAGTCGTGGGGCAGGGTTGAGGCGTTTTTCATGCAGATACGAAAATTCCGTATGCATAGCTCAGCCCGGCTTTCCAGAGCTAGTTTCTAGAGGCCGCCAGTTTTTTGGCAGGCGCTGGCCCTTCCTGTATATGCCCTGGCCATTTGATAGTACTCCCCTGACAAGGCAGGGTAGATTTGAGTACCTCCACTCCTAGCTCTGTATCATTCTGCCTCACCCATGGCTCGGGTCGAGCAGCACTTTTCAACCCTTTGTTTATGTTGGTTTGGTCGTGAGCTCCCTTGTAGCCAGAGCATTGCCATGGCTGACGCCCTTGCACGGTATGGTAGGCCGCTATTAAAGCTAGGACCTCCATGAGGTGGGTGGCGTATGTGGTACTCCCCCCGCTTAGGGGGTACAGGGCGTTTGGTTTGCAGAGTACCCTGCTATGGACAATGTGATTAGGTTCCAGTGCTTGTAGGCGCTGCCGATAAGACTGCACCATTATACAGTTGGCTCCAGAAGGAATTGGAGGCCTCCAGGATGGGTCACCCAGCTAGGCTGGGATGGATTGTAGGACCAGCTGGCTGTGAGTAGCCAGCTGGGGCAGTCTTGGCAGTAGACTCCAGTTCAGGTAGTAGGCCTCAGACAGGCCTCCTTGCGAGTGAGTCCCGACGGTTGGGGAGGTTGGCAATTTATTAGCTGCAACCTGGAAAATAGGTAGTCAGCCTTGGTAGGCCTCTGCAAAGTTCGGCCCCATGTGTATTGCGGTATATATTGCTCCCCAACGATGTCGGCTTCAAGTAGCAGAATTTCCCAACTAATAACCCTATTTAGCAGTTGGATGTTAATTTTTGTCAGCCAGCAGAGAAGCTACTGTCAGCCCAAAGTTATAACAGCATAACAGTTTTTCACTCTTGCCACCAGGAAGCCGTCCCTGCAGGCCTGCTGTGAGGTGGTAGGCCCCATCGGGCCTCCCTGAAGGCAGGCTCCCATTCGCCAGTCACTGTGTCAGCTAGCATGGGCTGCTAAGCTGTTGATGGGTGGTAGGCCGCACCAGGCCTCCCTGAAGACTCGGCATGAGGTAGCAGGCCTCACCAGACCTCCCTTGAGGGCGCAGGCTTGGGCTCAGTCACTTGGTGGGTTGTGATGAACCGTTGGCAGGTAGTAGGCCTCACCAGGCCTCCCTGAAGGAGCACTCCTGTTTACCAGTCGCCGTGTCAGCTAGCATAGGATCTGCTAGGCTGCTGCTGGGTGGTAGGCTGTACTAGGCCTCCCTGAAGACTGGTTGCAAGGTAGTAGGCCTCGCCAGGCCTCCCTGAAGGAGGACTCCTGTTTGCCAGTCGCCGTGCCAGCTAGCACACAAACTGCTAGGCTGCTGCTGGGTAGTAGGCCGCACTAGGCCTCCCTGAAGACTGGTCGTAAGGTAGCAGGCCCCGCTGGGCCTCCCTGAAGGAGGGCTCCTGTTTGCCAGTCGCCGTGCCAGCTAGCACACAAACTGCTAGGCTGCTGCTGGGTAGTAGGCCGCACTAGGCCTCCCTGTAGACTGATTGTGAGGCTTTGCTGGGCCTCTCTAAGGGCCCATTATCGAGTTGTAGGCCTTACTAGGCTTATTCAACTCCTAGTATAAGGTAGTAGGCCTCACCAGGCCTCCCTGAGGGCATGTTCTGGGCTCCTGGATCATCAAAATGAGAAACAGTTAGCACGAGTCGCCTGCAGGTAGCAGGCTGGACCTCCCTGCAGGCCCGCTATCAGGTAGTAGGCCTCACTAGGCCTCCCTTGAGGGCGAGTTCCTGAGTTAGGATGCTCGGGTAACTAGCAATGCTTGCTGTCAGGTAGTAGGCCTCTACAGGCCTCCCTAAAAAGCCTGTTATCGGGTGGTAGGCCTCAACAGGCCTCCCCAAGGGTGAGTTCCCGAGTCAGAGGTGCTCGGGCAGCTGGCTTAGTTTGCTACCAGACGGTAGGCCTAAGCACTAAACCTCTCCTAAGGCTCGCTAAGCAGGCCCTAAGGGCTTGCTATCAGGTAGTAGGCCTCACAAGGCCTCCCTGAGGATGAGTTCCTGAGTCAGACGCTCAGGCAGTTAGCAAAGCTTGCTATCAGGTAGTAGGCCTCACAAAGCCTCCCTGAGGGTTACTTCCCGAGTCAGGATGCTCGGTTAACTGTTGTAGCTTGACTATCAGGTAGTAGGCCTACATTAGGCCTCCCTGAGAAAATGAGTTTTCGTTTTTCAGCTACCTTGACGGTCGGCTTCAACTGCGATCAGGTAGTAGGCCTCACAAGGCCTCCCTGAGGGTTACTTCCCGAGTCAGGATGCTCGGATAACTGTTGTAGCTTGACTATCAGGTAGTAGGCCTCCATTAGGCCTCCCTGAGAAAACGAGTTTCCGTTTTTCAGCTACCTTGACAGTCGGCTTCAACTGCGATCAGGTAGTAGGCCTCACCAGGCCTCCCTCTAAGCGAGTTCCTGAGCCTGATTTCTCAGGCTTCTCTGGCATATATTCCTATTATACAATGGGCCTCACTAGGCCTCCCTAAACGGGTCTTTGGTTCTCAGTGTGAGTACTGCTAACTGGCGTAACGCTGACAGCCAGTGGTGACTTGCTATCAGTGATCTGGCCCTTAGCCGGCAGCATCTGGTAAAGTCTTACCCTGGCGCTACTGGTGTCGCTTCTGCTACTTGGTCCCCAAGGAGGGGATTTCAGCCTGCAACCTGGTTTACCTACCGGGCAGCCCCCTTTAAGCTCCCCTCCTTTCGGAGGGTCGTATGTGAGCCGAAGCTGCCTGGGCCTGATCGGGTGGTCGTAGGCCCCTAGGGTGGCCTCCCAATTAGATCAGCTTTTAGGCCAGTCTGGCCTCCTGAGTGTTTCTATCTGATAATAGCTCAGTAGATCCTAGGATCGAGCAGATTAACTCCCCTCGCTGGCAAGGGTAGAATGCGCTATGCTGAGTACTGCACTCCAGGATTCCCGTCTCTGAGATCCGGTCTGAGGAGGACATTGCCATTCTGCAGTCCCTTGGACTGGATGCCTCTCCAAGAGGCAAGGACCCAGAGGCTCTGTTATCGAACAGACAGGGATGGCCCGGCTGAAGCGCCCGTTAAAAAAGGCACCAAGCTAGGCCTCCTTGGTGGCAGTAGTGACTGGCTGGGGCGCCCTGGGGCCCCTAGCCACATTCCCTTAAAGGAGCCCCCTTCTTTCGAATGGGTTGGATCCAGGCCTTTGAGCGGCCTGGGTAGAACTTCTCTAAGTGTTCGAAGATTCCTACTCAGGCTTATAGCTTGGGCTATGACCGTAGGGAATGCTGTCACTGACAGCCTCTGTGACCAGAGGGGGGGTGGTTCAGGCATTTCAGTTGTATTTGCTTGTTCTGACAGTTGTCACTGCCAGTGGGCATGCACTCCCCTCGGCATGGCAGCGTTGGTATTTCGTTCCCCATAGCGTCAAGCTGACGCAGCGCGAGTTCCCTTTCGAAAGGGAACGTCTCCGGTTACGTATGTAACCTAGGTTCCCTGAGAACAGGGAACGAGACGCTGCGTCGCTTTGCCATGCCTCAGGGTTTGCCTGCCAAACAGTCCCTTCAGACGAAGGGCGGTGTCATGTTGGCAAGGCACCCTTTTATATTTCCTGGTCGCACCTTGATGACATCATAGGCTGTCGCCGGTCAATAGGATTGCCGTGATTCGATAGTAGTTCAGACACCTGTCACGCTGGAGGCGTTCCCCATAGCGTCAAGCTGACGCAGCGTCTCGTTCCCTGTTCTCAGGGAACCTAGGTTACATACGTAACCGGAGACGTTTTTCTTGTATGTTTTAGTCGGGTCTGTTTAACTGAATCACAAAATTATTTAGTTTTTCCACCTCTTTTTAGCTGTAACTAGCCATGTACCATGTTTTTTTCCCCATAAATTATATTATACTAAAATAATCCAAAACTGTGTTTGTCCAGGACTGACAGATTATAATTTTATTTTCTGGAATTTAAGCAGTCCTGGACAATTTTTGGATGATTTTGGCAGATGAAATATAATTTATGAAAAAAACATGGCAAAACTTTAGAATAATGTTGCTCAAGTGCAAACCTGAATACATTTCTGAACACAGAAGATGAAGAATGTTTGTAACCTAACAGATTGAGGCACCATTCACTTCTATAGTAATTTTTTCCTACTATGGAAGTGAATGGTGCCTCAAAATTGTCTGGTTACAAACATTCTTTAAAAGGTTTAGAACAACAGGGCGAGTAAATTACAGAAATTATTATTTTTTTTTTTTGGTGAACTATCCGTTTAATGACGGACCATTATTCTAAAGTGTTACCAAAAACATTTAAAGCAAAGGCACTAAGGGTGATGAAATTTAAAATATCTTTATTCTCTTAATTTTCTCTTGCTTTAATTTTTTTTCGTGAGGAAAAACCCAGAGGAGGGAACAAGATGCACCACCAAAACCGGAGTGAGTCGGAAGACCGGGGAAGTTGTGAACAGGAAGACAACTGTAATCAACAACAGAGTGTCATCCTTCCTTCGCCACCTAATGGAGTTTGAATGGAAAAACTTGGACTAGGTGAGACACTTTTTTAATAGGATATGTAATGTACACAGACACTTACGCTGCATTCACACAGGGCGTCATGCCGGTTAGAAATTTTGTCTGACCTGAGACAGCGCCGACGCCACGTGACAGTGACGTATGGCATCAAAGCACCTTGAGAGCAGTCGGCTAATACAGCCGGTGCAGTTTCTCTAGAGCGACTGCACGGACTTTGATGACGACACAGCTGTTCCACGATTGGCCAGATTCTCTGCATGACAGCGATCACATGTGTTTCGTGTTTATTCTAAAACCTTCAGTTCCTCTAATGCGCACAAATCTCTTTTATAACAGTTAAACCTCTTTTCATGTAGTTGCGATGTTATGTTGTCATGTTTATCAAAATAAAACAGATGAAAAACGTAGACCCGCACTTCATTGATAGTGTAGGCTTGTATGTTAACTTTATTCTTGTACAAACACACGCTGTATTAAGCAGTGCATAAAGTATTACATGACAAAAAATGTCTCTGAAACATCTGTGTATTGACAAATATTGCATTTATTTCACTTCAGCTGTGATAAAGTATGCAAACACAGCACGAGCGTCACTGCGGGAAGCAGAAAGTGTCAGACTTCACGTCTCCGTTTGCAGCTCCTCCCCGCCTGCATGCGCCTACTCTCGCCAATTGGTTGCATCCAGCCACAGCTGATGTCCAACACACCTTTCAACTTCTGCCGCTTGCAACGTGAGTGAAGCGACGCGACGGAACCCACAATTCAGTTCAGCAACGCATGACGTCAACCATTCAAAGTAAATGAGAAGCGTTAACGCCGGTGCCCCGTGTGAATGTAGCATTAAGTTTGAGGATACCTTACTAAAGCTAATGCAGTATACATGTAATCCATCCTGCAATAAAAGGTTACATTGTTGTTTTTGATTAAATAGTTTGTGAAATCATGTTGAGGTGATTCAGTAATATTACTTTTTTGGAGCATGTAGTTTGTGCTGCTGCTACTATTATGTACTGACAGTGTTCTTTAGTTTTTTACTCAATATCAATTTTGTTAAGCTAAATAACAGCGACACCTCTCTAATATGCAATCAGGTTCAGCATCACTACAAAGTACATTCTTCAAAATATTCATAACATTGAATCACCAGCGAAAACAAAAACTGAACATTTCATTTCACATCTTCATGAAGGCATTGCAGGACTGGATTAGACTAGACAGCATACGTTGAGCTAGGTGTACCTCAAAGTGTTAACTGTCTATAAAATAGTATTTTACCATTATGATGAATTGTAATGGGATTATTATTTTTTATTAAATTCCAACAGTGTAAAAAGTTTGTGTATACTCAAATTGTATGACTAACTTCATATCATTCTTATCTAGAGGGACTTCTTGCCATAATGGAGCAGAATCCTGGTTCCTGTTTGAAATCATCCAATGTGGAAGATGGCACAGATCGGTACAGACATGAAACTTGTGTGTTGTGTTGTGTTGTGTTGTGTTAACTTGTTTCAGAATTCATTTGCTCTTTGTTTATATTTTATTCATGTATATGTGTATTTTGCACCAAATTTACAGCATTCTTCAACCAACTATTTACAGTATTCTACCAACTATTTTCTGCAGAGTTTTTAAAATTGTAGCTCAAACAATAGTGTGTGGCGCTAGCAAGGTCATGGGTTCAATTCCCAGGGAAAGCAAGAACTGACAAAATGTAAAATGTGTATCTTGAATGCAATGCAAGTCGTCTGCCAAATGCATAAATGTAAATAAAATGTAAAATAAGTGATATTGAATGCACTCTGATTACTTTTATACATGATTTTCTGAAAATAAGATTTGATTCGAGGATGTTTTAAAGTGAACTTTTTCCACACATTTACATGTTTCAGTTAAAGCACTTAAAATGTTTTAAATAAAGAATTTTATATTTCATAATAATTGTCTGTTTGGATTACTTCTGTAGGATAGATTAATGTAAGAATTAATGTAATTCAGTAAGTATTAATGATTGAATAGGATTAGGATTAATGCACTGTTAACCAAGGTTTACAGTAACGGTACTGTATTACAAAATTACAGTAACATGTAGTTACTGTAAACTGAAATGCGGTTATTGTACTGTAAATCTCAAATACAGTAACTTACTGGCAACAGTGTTGCCAGTAAGTTACTGTAAAATCTCTTATAAATGTCTAACAGTGCAGTGTAAATATGCTTTCTATTTGAAGCAAATGAAGTCTGGTTTCGCAGACTGGTTAGTGTCACACTCACCGCCACAGCACGCACACAGTCTGATTCAGTCCAGAGATATGTTAGCACAGAGCTGATCAGTCGGTGCATACCAGTGTATCAATCCATTTGAATTTTGCACAGAATGCTATATTTTAAACCGATATGGAGGAGATTAAGAGGAGAAACGGTTAGAGATTAGTAGGAAACTACAGCTTTACTGAGCTCAATGGCTCTGGCCGAGCTGTGATATAAACTAAACATTATTGGCTATTTTAAAAAAGGTCTGGAGCTGTTCGAAATGTCCTGCCTTTTCTTTCTGTTTCAGTGGAAATTACGTCAACACATTGAATAACGCTGCGTGTTTCAAGGAACTTCAGTGGGCTCTGCATCCCGTTTTCTCAGTCCCAAAGCCTTTTATGTGCCATACACAAAAAAAAAAAATACAAGTAAATAAATAAATAATAGCCTCATAAAAAACATCTGACCTTACCTTTTTATATTCATATCCAGTTGGGAGAAATATTTACTTTTTTTGATAAATATTGGTAAAAGAAATTCTTAGACATCACTGATTTAACTCTCTGGGCCCAAGATTCACAAATTTGATGAATATTTTGAGTGTCTAGGATTTTTTTTTTCTTTTACAAAGTACTATGGCTAACCCGATGGAAATGTACTGCCCCTGTGCTGGGACGGAAATATAGAGGCCTGACCTTTTGGAACTTTAATTGAATACTGCTGGAATACATTGGCATTCAGGAAGGATGGAGACCCCTTTAAACCCATTCAATACTTAGCTAAAATGAGCACTGATCAGTGAAACAGATTATTAAAATAGCTGAGAAATGAAATCTCTGATCCTTGATCCTTGGTTACGCTACAAATAATTTTTGATTTTTTTGAACATTTTGATGGACAGGCTGGTAATTTTTTTAAATATTTGTTTTCATTTCTCTGATAATTATATAGAGGTATGCCATTCCACATATGTAATTAGATTAGATTAAATGTAATATAGATTAAAAAAATAATAATAAAAAATATAATATAAAGAATAATATAAAGAATATATAAACTTTAATGTTAGGTGCGATTAATCCCGATTAATTACAGAAAATGTGCGATTCATTCTTTCAAGGAATGGTCTCTGATCTCTTGTCAGGTGTTCTCCAAGTTCACCAGGCATTATAGAAGAATACTCAGAGCTGTTATTTTGGGAAAAGGTTGTTGAAATAATTGGGTGGCAAAAATTGTGGTCAACCTGAACTAGAGAAAAACATTTCATCATACGAGTTCCCTTTCGAAAGGAAACTTGCACTGCTTCAGATGACGCTATGGGGAAAGCCTCCAGCATGACAGGTGTCTGAATCACTATCGAATCACGTCAATCCTATTGACTCTGACGTCATAGTCGTGTGACCAGGAAGTATATAAGGGCGCCGTGCAGAACATGACACCGTCTTTTTTTCACGAGAAACGCGTCAAACAAAAACCAAGGAAGAATTGCACAGAGAAGACGCGCAGCTTCAGAAAATGCGCCAACCCGTGTCCCAGGTATCTGACACCTGAGGACACGCACACACACTGTGTATACTGCCTGGGGGAAGAGCAATTGTGAGCGGTTTCCCATCCGAACGCTCCGCTCTCACCTAGCCCTCTCCTCGAGGGAAGAGGGTCCAGCATCTGGGGACGGTCCCACCCGTGCTGAGGCCGAGCGGCGACGATTGTCCTGGGGTTCCCAGATGGACCTGGCTCGTCGTCTGGAGGAAGGTGAGAGACAAGGGCGCGCTCGGCGGCATTCAGATCATGTATTCCGCAGAGATTCCTTGTTCTCCCCGGGTGCATTTTACACCAGGCCCTGCTGGGCCTGTGATGAGCGGAAATAGAAATGCGTCAGACTCTGATGGCCTGCCTGGCTTGGTTCGTGAGTCCGCTCCCCTTCAGCTCCATGGTAGTAGTGCACCCAAGCATACATATGCGAATAAAGCCTGTGGGTGGATATCATGGTGCGCCGCTGACGAGTGGGTAAGTCCCCTATGAGAGGGAAAATATGGATATATTTTTTGACTTATGCTCCCTGTAGAGGGCTTCGAGGATCGCAACTATGGATCGTTGGATATTTCTGTAGGGCCTGTAGTTTCCCTGTTAGGTGGCTAGAATGATCATTACACACCAGTTGCTTGGGCTCCATGGTGAGCTAGTGTTGCTAGTAGAGAGCCAGCAAGAGAATGAGAATAATATAAAAGTGCCGTTCTGCTCGCTGTGGGGAAAAACGGGCATAACGGGTTTTTAAAGGGCATATTGCAGGTTAGAGACTCCAGTGAGTCAATGTATAGAAAAATAATGTAGATTTTCTATAAAATATGCTATTAAGGCTTTTGGAGTCGTTTCTGTGAGAAGATTTGACTTACGCATCTAAAAATGCCAAAACTGGACGTGACGTAACAAGAGGGAGTGCGGTGAATTTCAGCGATAGGAAAATAATGGATCACAATGACAGTTCAGATGCTGAGGAAATTATTAATGTGTATTAATACTCATATGGCAGACCACAGCCATACAATTATGACAATTAGGGACAGGCCAGGATTAGACAGAACAACGATTAGAGGAGACAAATTGAGTTGTTGTGTGAGGAGAAACAGTGGAGAACAGGGCAGGTGTCTCCATGAGAGAACAGTGTTAGCTTATAGATATACAGTATATATGCTAGCTAACGATATGAACACTATGCTCAGATTACAATACTGTACTGATTATTATCATGTATCAGGCAACAGCAAAGCTGGTAATGTTAGTGTCATCTAGTATTGATACTTACCAATAACAGAAACTAATAGGCTTTGACCATCAGGAAAAGTCACACTCGTTAATATCCGTCCACACTAAACGTTATGTGATATAACGTTTAGTTTGGACGGATATTAATGAGTGTGACTTTTCTTGATGGTCAAAGCCTATTAGTTTCTGTTCATTATTGTCAGGAGTGGCTCTTCAAGATGTGTGTGATGCAGCAGGGTGGTCTTCACCGCATACATTCATCAGGTTCTATGAACTTGACTCAGGCTCTACTCCAGGGGCGCAGGTGCTTGCGTCTTAGTGTGCGCTCAGATTTCACACGGACGGACACTGTCGGTTACGTATGTAACCTTAGTTCCCAGAAGAGGCAACGAGACACTGCGTCGCCCTGCCAAAAAGTGTGGCTACTAGTAGCTTTCCCAATGTGAATTTGCCGGTTGATAACAGACCCACTACAGAGCATCCGGTGAGAGACATCCGTAACTGAGACGTTTTATTTTCACAGACTTATTTGCTCATATTTACCAAGGGTGCCAATATTAGTGGAGGGCACTGTGTGTGTGTGTGTGTGTGTGTGTGTGTATATATATATATATATATATATATATATATATATATATATATATATATATATATATATATATATATATATATATATATATATACAGTGAGGAAAATAAGTATTTGAACACCCTGCTATTTTGCAAGTTCTCCCACTTGGAAATCATGGAGGGGTCTGAAATTGTCATCGTAGGTGCATGTCCACTGTGAGAGACATAATCTAAAAAAAAAATCCAGAAATCACAATATATGATTTTTAACTATTTATTTGTATGATACAGCTGCAAATAAGTATTTGAACACCTGTCTATCAGCTAGAATTCTGACCCTCAAAGACCTGTTAGTCTGCCTTTAAAATGTCCAACTCCACTCCATTTATTATCCTTAATTAGATGCACCTGTTTGAGGTCTTTTTTCTGCATAAAGACACCTGTCCACCCCATACAATCAGTAATTATCCAACTACTAAAATGGCCAAGACCAAAGAGTTGTCCAAAGACACTAGAGACACAATTGTACACCTCCACAAGGCTGGAAAGGGCTACTGGGAAATTTCCAAGCAGCTTGGTGAAAAAAGGTCTACTGTTGGAGCAATCATTAGAAAATGGAAGAAGCTAAACATGACTGTCAATCTCCCTCGGACTGGGGCTCCATGCAAGATCTCACCTCGTGTGGTCTCAATGATCCTAAGAAAGGTGAGAAATCAGCCCAGAACTACACAAAAGAGCTGGGACCACCGTTTCCAAGGTTACTGTTGGTAATACACTAAGACGTCATGGTTTGAAATCATGCATGGCACAGAAGGTTCCCCTGCTTAAACCAGCACATGTCAAGGCCTGTCTTAAGTTTGCCAATGATCATTTGGATGATCAAGAGGAGTCATGGGAGAAAGTAATTTGGTCAGATGAGACCAAAATAGAACTTTTTGGTCAAAATTCCACTAAACGTGTTTGGAGGAAGAAGTATGATGAGTACCATCCCAAGAACACCATCCCTACTGTGAAGCATGGGAGTGGTAGCATCATGCTTTGGGGGTGATTTTCTGCACATGGGACAGGGTGACTGCACTGTATTAAGGAGAGGATGACCGGGGCCATGTATTGTGAGATTTTGGGGAACAAACTCTTTCCCTCAGTTAGAGCATTGAAGATGGGTCGAGGCTGGGTCTTCCAACATGACAATGACCTGAGGCACACAGCCAGGATAACTAAGGAGTGGCTCTGTAAGAAGCATATCAAGGTTCTGGCGTGGCCTAGCCAGTCTCCAGACCTAAACCCAATAGAGAATCTTTGGAGGGAGCTCAAACTCCGTGTTTCTCAGCGACAGGCCAGAAACCTGACTGATCTAGAGAAGATCTGTGTGGAGGAGTGGGCCAAAATCCCTCCTGCAGTGTGTGCAAACCTGGTAAAAAACTACAGGAAACTTTTGACCTCTCTAATTGCAAACAAAGGCTACTGTACCAAATATTAACATTGATTTTCTCCGGTGTTCAAATACTAATTTGCAGCTGTATCATACAAATAAATAGTTAAAAAATCATACATTGTGATATCTGGATTTTTTTTTTGATTATGTCTCTCACAGTGGACATGCACCTACGATTACAATTTCAGACCCCTCCATGATTTCTAAGTGGGAGAACTTGCAAAATAGCAGGGTGTTCAAATACTTTTTTTCCTCACTGTATATTTTTCTATATATATATATATATATATATATATATATATATATATATATATATATATATATATATATATATATATATATATATTAGTGGTGGGCATAGATTAAAAAAAAATTATCTAGATTAATTCCAAAATTAATCTAGATTAATCTAGATTAAAATGTTGCATTTTAATTCTGCCGAAGGCATTCAGAATATGTGTGCTCGTAAGTGATCGTTTGTCTTTTTGTAGTTTGAATAATCAATAACTTCTGTCCCTTTAAGACCTGACGCACGCATGGAAACACTGTTCCTGTGAGCTGGTTAAGACTGTGTTTACGTTAAAACTCACCAAGATGGGCATTGAGACATTTTTGAGTGTATTTGACCATTAATAAGCTGGAAAAAGGAGCTAATTTTTGCACTTGTATGTCAGAGGCGGCTTTATTACAGTATGTGTGTGTGCGCTTCAGATGCAAGCGTGAAATCTGCGGGAATTAGTAGAATTAACGTTATGTGCAACCCCGCGCGAAATACAGACCGGTCACACCAATACTAACAAAAGTCCAGCAGAACACCCGTTCGCAATGTTCAGAGGATTAAACGGATTGAATGAGAGGAGGCGGTGCGTGTCAACTCACTATCAGTCGGAGAGGAGAGCGCAGCTGATATCGATACTGTAGAAAATGAGTATTGTATCGTTTCAGATATTTCAGTATCGATACATAGCGAAATATCGATTTTTTTGACAACACTAGTAGGCATACACACAGGTTCGAAGACTCGTTCTCTCGCCCCCTACAGTGCAATTCGGCTAGGTGTACATCTGCGCTGAAATATCAAGGTGAAAGTCATCATAGCTAGCGTAGTATAGACCCAGCTCCCAACCCAACTTTGATGATAGATTAACAGCAATATTTTTTTTATCGCCCGATAAGAGTCTCACGTTAACGCAGCACGTTAACACCGATATATATATATATCAGGGTGAAGAATCACACAACACAGTGCTAGGTGAAAAGCCCCCGGAGGGTGGGTTTATTGTGAGCAGGTGAACAAACAGCGGTGCTTCCTTCTTCCCGTTGGTGCAGTGGTGACTCGCGGTGACGTCAGAGGGACGGGGTGGCCGGAGTGTCACAGGCTGCTGTCTGAGAGAGAGAGAAAGGTTAGTGCGCTGCTTCATGGAGTGTTCGTGCTCAGCCTGGTGTTCCCGTGTGTGGTGTCTTATGTGGTGTGGTGATCGCCTGCAGCTGTGCCAATCCGGTCCGTGCTGAGTGCTGGCAGGTGATCGTGGTTAGTTGCCAGGGCGATGCTGATGAGAACTCGGGAGACTTGTCACAATATATATATATATATATATATATATATATATATATATATATATATATATATATATATATATATATATATATATATAAAATCGAGTAAAAAAAACCCTGAATTAATATTTTTTTTCTGTAATTAATCGCAAGTTTTTAATATTTTGATATTGTTTTAATTTCAGTTACTCTCCAAATGAATGTAGAAACAACTTAAAGACAGTATATTTTAAATATTTGTTGCAATGGCATCTTTTTATGATTGAAGGCCAGTATCACTGATACTAATGTCTCTATGAAACAACAATGACATTACATTACAGTATAACTGAAAGCTACTAATTTCAACATTTATTAGGCTTTAAAAAAAGAACTTTTAATTTAAGTGAACTTAAAACAATCTTTACATAAACCTAACCATTATAATAAATGTTATATTTACCCATGGCCTTCCTTGTTAAACATATACAGAAATGTTATCACAGACCTTTCTTAACTGCATAAATAATAAATAAAATATAGATTATAACTCCTCCATGAACTGCCACCTTAACGTGGTGGAGGGGTTTGAGTACCCGAATGACCCTAGGAGCTACGTTGTCCGGGGCTATATGCCCCTGGTAGGGTCTCCCAAGGCAAACAGGTCCTAGATGACGGGTCAGACTAAGAGCAGTTCAAAAACCCCTTATGACGACAAAGAAAAGGAGGACTGTGATGTCTGGCTCTTGCGACATGGAATGTCACCTCGCTGGCGGGGAAAGAGCCTGAGATTGTGCGTGAGGTTGAGAGGTTCCGACTAGAGATAGTCGGAATCACCTCCACGCACGGCTTGGGCTCTGGAACCACACTCCTCGAGAGAGGATGGACTCTTCACCACTCTGGAGTTGCCCATGGTGAGAGGCGGCGGGCTGGTGTGGGTTTGCTTATAGCCCCCCAGCTCTGCCGCCATGTGTTGGAGTTCACCCCGGTGAACGAGAGGGTCGTTTCCCTGCGCCTTCGGCTCGGGGATAGGTCTCTCACTGTTGTGTGTGCCTATGGGCCGAACAGCAGTGCAGAGTACCCGACCTTCTTGGTGTCCCTGGGAGGGGTGCTGGAAAGTGCTCCGACTGGAGACTCCGTCGTTCTACTGGGGGACTTCAACGCCCACGTGGGCAATGACAGTGAAACCTGGAGGGGCGTGATTGGGAGGAACGGCCCCCCTGATCTGAACCCGAGTGGTGTTCAGTTATTGGACTTCTGTGCTAGTTACAGTTTGTCCATAACGAACACCATGTTCAAGCATAAGGGTGTCCATCAGTGCACATGGCACCAGGACACCCTAGGTCGTAGGTCAATGATAGACTTTGTGGTCGTTTCATCTGACCTGCGGCCGTATGTCTTGGACACTCGGGTGAAGAGAGGGGCGGAGCTGTCAACTGATCACCACCTGGTGGTGAGTTGGATCCGATGGCGGGGGAGGAAGCTGGATAGACTCGGTAGACCCAAACGTACTGTGAGGGTCTGCTGGGAACGTTTGGCCGAGTCTCCTGTCAGAGAGATCTTCAACTCCTGCCTCCGGCAGAGCTTCGACCGGATGCCGAGGGAGGCTGGAGATATTGAGTCCGAGTGGACCATGTTCTCCACCTCCATTGTCAAAGCGGCCGCTCGGAGCTGTGGACGCAAGGTCTCCGGTGCCTGTCGAGGCGGCAATCCCCGAACCCGGTGGTGGACACCTAAGTAAGGGATGCCGTCAAGCTGAAGAAGGAGTCCTATCAGGCCTGGCTGGCTTGTGGGACTCCTGAGGCAGCTGACAGGTACCGGCAGGCTAAACGGACTGCAGCCCAGGTGGTTGTGGAGGCAAAAACTCGGGCCTGGGAGGAGTTCGGTGAGGCCATGGAAAAGGACTATCGGCTGGCCTCGAAGAGATTCTGGCAAACCGTCCGGCGCCTCAGGAGGGGGAAGCAGTGCCCTACCAATGCTGTTTACAGTGGCGATGGGTGGCTGTTGACCTCAACTGGGGATGTTGTCGAGCGGTGGAAGGAATACTTCGAGGATCTCCTCAATCCCGCCGTCACGTCTTCCATTGAGGAAGCAGAGGCTGGGGGCTCAGAGGAGGACTCGTCCATCACCCAAGCTGAAGTCACCGAGGTGGTCAAGAAACTGCTCGGTGGCAAGGCACCGGGGGTGGATGAGATCCGCCCTGAGTACCTCAAGTCTCTGGATGTTGTGGGGCTGTCTTGGCTGGCACGCCTCTGCAGCATCGCATGGCGGTCGGGGACAGTGCCTCTGGGATGGCAGACCAGGGTGGTGGTCCCTCTTTTTAAGAAGGGGGACTGGAGGGTGTGTTCCAACTATAGGGGATCACACTTCTCAGCCTCCCCGGGAAAGTCTATGCCAGGGTACTGGAGAGGAGAATTCGGCCGATAGTGGAACCTCGGATTCAGGAGGAACAATGTGGTTTTCGTCCTGGTCGTGGAACACTGGACCAGCTCTATACCCTCTACAGGGTGCTGGAGGGTTCATGGGAGTTTGCCCAACCAGTCCACATTTTATTTTGTGGATTTGGAGAAGGCATTCGACTGTGTCCCTCGCGGCGTCCTGTGGAGGGTGCTCTGGGAAAATGGGGTCCGGGGTCCTTTGCTGAGGGCTGTCCGGTCCCTGTATGACCGAAGCAGGAGTTTGGTCCGCATTGCCGGCAGTAAGTCAGACTTGTTCCCGGTGCATGTTGGACTCCGGCAGGGCTGCCCTTTGTCGCCGGTTCTGTTCATAATTTTTATGGACAGAATTTCTAGGCGCAGCCAAGGGCCGGAGGGTGTCAGGTTTGGGGACCACACGATTTCGTCTCTGCTTTTTGCGGATGACGTTGTCGTGTTGGCCCCTTCTAACCAGGACCTTCAGCATGCACTGGGACGGTTTGCAGCCGAATGTGAAGCGGCTGGGATGGGGATCAGCACCTCCAAATCAGAGGCCATGGTCCTCAGTCGGAAAAGGGTGGCTTGCCCACTTCAGGTTGGTGGAGAGTTCCTGCCTCAAGTGGAGGAGTTCAAGTATCTAGGGGTCTTGTTCACGAGTGAGGAGAGGATGGAACGGGAGATTGACAGACGGATCGGTGCAGCTTCTGCAGTAATGCGGTCGATGTACCGGTCTGTCGTGGTGAAGAAAGAGCTAAGCCGTAATGCGAAGCTCTCGATTTACCGGTAAATCTATGTTCCTACTCTCACCTATGGTCATGAGCTTTGGGT
This sequence comes from Romanogobio albipinnatus, assembly GCA_023566225.1. Lineage (NCBI taxonomy): Eukaryota > Metazoa > Chordata > Actinopteri > Cypriniformes > Gobionidae > Romanogobio > Romanogobio albipinnatus. The sequence continues at coordinate 19,297,071 of CM042256.1, read as the reverse complement.
CATGACCGAAAGGACAAGATCCCGGATACAGGCGGCCAAAATGAGCTTTCTCCGCAGGGTGGCTTTGCGCTCCCTTAGAGATAGGTTGAGAAGCTCAGTCACCCGGGAGGAACTCGGAGTAGAGCTCCTCCACATCGAGAGGGGACAGCTAAGGTGGCTCGGGGATCTGTTCCGTATGCCTCCTGAACGCCTTCCCGGGAAGGTGTTTCAGGCATGCCCAACCGGGAGGAGGCCCTGGGGTAGACCAAGGACACAGTGGAGGGACTATGTCTCCCGGCTGGCCTGGGAACGCCTCGGTGTCCCCCCGGAAGAGCTAGAGGAAGTGTCTAGGGAGAGGGAAGTCTGGGCATCTCTGCTTAGACTGCTGCCCCCGCGACCCGGAAGAAGCGGAAGAAGATAGATGGATGGATGGATAGATTAATCATCATTAAAGCAACAATTTTCTCTGTTCCCATTGTTCTTTGATGAACATTAATGACAGACATCATCAGTGCTGCTGTCACTTTAAGATCGGCCGCTGCCGATCATGACGTGGATCTGACGCACTGTCACGTGCATCTAATTTTCTCACAAGTTCATTTAAGACATTATTTAACTAATTTAAGACTCCTTATACGAGAAAACGCGACAAAACTGGCATTTTGTTGTTTGTTCAAGAGCAAAAGAGAACTTGATGTGTGCATGAGACTGACGCGAGTATGTCTATGCGTTGAGTGTGTGTGTGTGTGTCAGGGTGTCCCTCAACTTAAATTGAAAAAAAATAATTGCCCACGTTAACGAGCTAATTTGCCTATATACACTCACCTAAAGGATTATTAGGAACACCTGTTCAATTTCTCATTAATGCAATTATCTAATCAACCAGTCACATGACAGTTGCTTCAATACATTTAGGGGTGTGGTCCTGGTCAAGACAATCTCCTGAACTCCAAACTGAATGTCAGAATGGGAAAGAAAGGTGATTTAAGCAATTTTGATGGTGGCATGCTTGTTGGTGCCAGACGGGCCGGTCTGAGTATTTCCCAATCTGCTCAGTTACTGGGATTTTCATGCACAACCATTTCTAGGGTTTACAAAGAATGGTGTGAAAAGGGAAAAACATCCAGTATGCAGCAGTCCTGTGGGCGGAAATATCTTGTTGATGCTAGAGGTCAGAGGAGAATGGGCCGACTGATTCAAGCTGATAGAAGAGCAACTTTGACTGAAATAACCACTCGTTACAACCGAGGTATGCAGCAAAGCATTTGTGAAGCCACAACACGCACAACCTTGAGGCGGATGGGCTACAACAGCTTCTGCTACCCCACCGGGTACCACTCATCTCCACTACAAATAGGAAAAAGAGGCTACAATTTGCACAAGCTCACCAAAATTGGACAGTTGAAGACTGGAAAAATGTTGCCTGGTCTGATGAGTCTCGATTTCTGTTGAGACATCCAGATGGTAGAGTCAGAATTTGGCGTACACAGAATGAGAACATGGATCCATCATGCCTTGTTACCACGGTGCAGGCTGCTGGTGGTGGTGTAATGGTGTGGGTGATGTTTTCTTGGCACACTTTAGGCCCCTTAGTGCCAATTGGGCATCGTTTAAATGCCACGGCCTACCTGAGCATTGTTTCTGACCATGTCCATCCCTTTATGACCACCATGTACCCATCCTCTAATGGCTACTTCCAGCAGGATAATGCACCATGTCACAAAGCTCGAATCATTTCAAATTGGTTTCATGAACATGACAATGAGTTCACTGTACTAAAATGGCCCCCACAGTCACCAGATCTCAACCCAATAGAGCATCTTTGGGATGTGGTGGAACGGGAGCTTCGTGCCCTGGATGTGCATCCCACAAATCTCCATCAATTGCCAGATGCTATCCTATCAATATGGGCCAACATTTCTAAAGAATGCTTTCAGCACCTTGTTGAATCATAGAATTAAGGCAGTTCTGAAGGCGAAAGGGGGTCAAACACAGTATTAGTATGGTGGTTTTTTACTTTAAAGCTAAAATAATCTCATATCTAGTTTAAATCAGAACATATTATTGTTTCTCTGGACTAAGGAGTCTGAGGGTCTTCCTGTGGACTAATAATATGGATTCAATTTAGTTGTGATTGATTGGAAGATGAATAGCGGCCCAGTTTGAGAGAGAGACCGAGCACTGAAGTGTGCTCCACTGTCTCCTGAACCTTTGTGTGGAGGGGTGGATGTATTCTCTGGAGCAGAGCACTATTAATGACCCAGTCCTTTCAGCATAGAGGAGAGTGTGCAACTACATCTTCACACAATGTAAAGCTCCTGCAGGGAAGAACCGATTAAATTAAAGTGTTTCTGGAGCAATCACACCAAGGTCATACGGATGCAGCACAATCTGCTTCTGGCACCAACGTCTGTCTCATGCAAAGACGTCTTGTCTGTTGCTATGTGTGGTTTGGCCACCTCTGCTCAACATGTGTTGGTGGAATGTGGAAAATGATGCTGCCAATATCAAGTTCATATTAGAAGGAAATGCTGGATCAAAAGTCTTCGTAAACAACTGACTGCATCTGTGTGCTTCATGAAGAGAGAAACATTTGCCTGATGTTTGATGAGCATGTAGTGAATAAATGTTTGTATATGTATGCGCAAATGTATGTGCATAGCTAATTAAATGAAGTGTAAAGCTCTAGTACTACATAATACTACTATTACTAGTAGTAGCACTACTACTGCAACAACTAGTAGCCATAGCAGTACACCCTTTTACTACAACTACTACTATTGCTATCGTTTCAATATGCATAGTGGTAGTAGTATCATTACTAGTAGTTGTTGTAGTAAATCATAATTGTACTACTGCTACTGCTACTTGTTGAACCTATACCAGCATACTACTACACCATACTACTATTAATAGTAGTAGTAGGCCTACTACTAGTACAACTAGTAGTCATACTAGTAAACCATACTACTACAACTACTAGGGGAGAGAGGGGCACATCTATACAGCATAGTTTAAAACATAATAATAATGATAATAATAATAATAATAATAATAATAATAATAATAATAATAATAATAATAATAATAATTTCTCAACATTGAGACCCTTTTCTCATGGTTTCTGAATAAAATTCATAAAAGTATATAATATAATAGCGTAGTTCTAATAGAGGCACATTATAACACAATGTTACAACGTCCCACACCTGCACAACTGGGATTTAAACACGGCTCATGTCTTCTGCTGTTAGATCAGCATTTAAGAACTCTCCCAACTGTTAAATAACAGATACAAGATTAAAATAATATCAGATTTTTTCTAATTTTAAATAAACAAAAAACAGAGATGAAAATGAACTTCAGTAAGAAATTTAGCTTTGCTATGGTTAAATAAATGCTTAGTGATATCGTCCAAAGATTTTTTAAATTTTGGCACAATTTTTTTCTCTATATAGTGTTGATATGGATACTAGTAAATACAATAAGTTTCGTCATGCTGGCATGTGTGTTACAACTAGCCTCATGTTAGGTTATGCCCCGCTCACCCCTTCTACTATACTTCTACTATACTTCTAATACTAATAGTACCACCATTACTATAGCCATTGTAGTATTGATACATGTATAGTACTGCTGTTTATTTTTTTTACTATCTAACTATCTAATGTTACTGAATGAAATGTCGACTGTGCATGCATTAGGGGTGTTGATGGATTCAATCTACTCCATCTGTGTTTGATCATCATTCTGAATCTGATCTGGATGTAGACTTTGACAAAAAAAAAAGTGTTCAAAGTGTCTTTTTGTTCAAAATGTAGCTTTTTTTGTGAAACTTACCCATATTTAAGTGTTGATAAAAAAGGAACGTTTGAAGCTAGAAAAAGCAGAGGGAGTTTTTAAAGCAGAGGGTCTATTCTTCCTTTTGATATATTGCATGTTCAGATATTCAATCAACAAAATATTCTATGGGACATTACATTTTTGTGAAAATTATCAAAAACCCTGGCAGTGGCTGGCAACTTTTTTTTAAAAAACGCTGGCAGGGAAAGAGTTGGTTACCTCTTCCTTTTTTTCCATCTTCCCGCTGTTTTGTTACCATTGTTATTGATTAATTAGTTGTCACCTGTTCGTCATTGAGTTAATTCATTGTTCGGATGGAGTTTTGGTTCCTTGCCACTGTCGCCTTTGGCTTGGCTTGCTCAGTTGGGGACACTAAATTTTAGGGGTGTAACGGTATACGTATTCGTACTGAACCGTTTCTGTACAGGGCTCTCGGTTCGGTGCGCGTGTGTACCGAACAGCTCCAAATGCAATCTTTAACAGTTAACAGTTGGCTTGTTTTAAGCGTGGAACACGCTTCAATCCTAGTTCCCACTCGAACATATTAAGTATTCAGTTCATTTTATCACAAAATTTAAACGATAAATGCCGTTTCGACGCTCTAAAATGTTGACGACTGATCACTGTATAGGCGCGTCAATTCAAGCGCGCACGAGTGAACGCGATCGATCATCTCTTCCAGAAGAATAAACATGAATTAATATCTTAAGGTATGTTGAGAATAACACTTACTGAAACGTATTATATGTCGTGTAATCACTCAATCAGTGTTTCAATCGTGCAAAGATGTCAAACAGCTTGTAAGCAATGTCACGCAGTGTCATTTACCTCAGAGTCAGAAGTCATTCAGTGTCCAGAGCTGTTAATTCACTAGAGAAATCAACTCTTTCACGAAATATATGCACTATATTAGCCTATATATATATATATATATATATATATATATATATATATATATATATATATATATATATATATATATATATATATATATATATATATATATATATATATATATATATTAATTCTACTTAACCTGTTAGTGATGTCTTGATTATTTAATGCTATGTTTAGATAAGTCTGTCATGAAAAGGACAGTCACTAAGATTATATTTCAACAACGAATTGGAGAAAAAAACATAATTTTATAATTAGATTTAGGAGTTAATGCAAAAACTGCCTTATGTGAAGTTTACATGTTTGCACACAATGTGTTATTTGAGTGGTGATTATCCTATATCTAAACATGAACATCAGCTGAATATAGGCTAATAGTCTGGGCTCTGCAGAGCCCAGACTATTAGCCTATATTCAGCTGTTGTTAACCTTTGATATTATAGTAATAATGTGCAAGTAAGGGCTCCCTATATAGTTTACAGCATAATCTTTAAAAAACTTTTAGTTATAATTTAATTAATTTAAGGACAGAGACAATTTCAGTTTTTTCAGACATTTTTTTTTCAGTAAACCACTGTTCAATAAAAAATAAATAAAAAGCCATTTTTTAAAACTGCTGTACCGAACCCATACCGAACCTTGACTTCAAAACCGAGGTACGTACCGAACCGTCAGTTTTGTGTACCATTACACCCCTACTAAATTTTCAACTAAATATCCAAATAAATCTAATTAGTAAACTAAATTAACTATATAAACTAAATTACTGATCTGCCCACATTGTCACTGTATGATAATTTAAATGAGCTGATGACATCACCACTTTCTGCAGAGCAGCTGTACAGCCGAATGTTGCTTCTGTTTAACACTGTGAAGCTGCTTTGAAAAAAATCTGCATTGTAAAAAGTGCTATATAAATAAAGTTGACTTGACTTGACTTCGGTATTGTTTGTGTGTAGCACGCAGTTTGTCACTGTTTGCCTGTTACTCTACCAGAGTTTGTTTTATTTTATAAATATTCACTTTAACTCCCACCATTTACGGATATTTCCGACATTTATGAGACCACGCTTCCCCACCAATTTAGGGCTTTACATATGAAGAAGCAGAAACAAGCGATAACACATGTAAGCAGATGCATATGTAAAATAATTCGATCATCAGCATTAAACAGCATAATTGTTATCTGCCTATCTGCCAAAACTGCCTAATGTTATCTAATGAAATGTCGACCCAGGACGAGCTCTAGGACTGTGAAGTTTTGGGGGTGTTGATGAACTCAATCAACTCCATGTATGTTTTGATCATCTTTCTGAATCCGATCTGGATGGAGTCTTTGACAAAAATACTTTTTTTTTGTTTAGTTTTTTTTAAATGAATGTATTACCCACATTCAATTGTAGATTTAAAAAAAATGCAAAAAAGAATGCTAGAATAAAACAGGTTTGTTTGTTTATTTAAAAGGATCTGCATCAAAAATTGTTTTCAAAACACTGTAGCTTTGAGTTATTTTCTGTAACAAGTAGCATGGAGCTTGACAAAAAAAAAATTGGTCAGCTACATGGATGGTTAAAAATGTTCAACTCCTACTACTTTGACTTATTATGACTCTTGGGTAACACAATTTCAAGTGTCTATGAATATTAATCTATAATTTATGAATATATACCATAGGGTTTAAGAGCTGCAGACATTTTCAGAAAATTCTCAAAATTAGGGGCGCAAGTTAAGAGGTTAATACAACGATGTAAAAGGTGCATTTCTGCCACATATTGGGCTAGAGTGTGAAGTGCTGAGATATTAGAAACAATGAAATCACAGCAATGCCAATAGACTTGGATGGTTTAGCAACTGATTTAAATAAACTGATTCACTTATTTGAACACTTATTTCTTGAATTTTCTAAAAATCTTATGGCAGCGGCTATTTGCACTAATACTTAGATGCTTTACACTAAGCGCAAATAGCGATAGATGTTATTTCCTATTTACACTGTGTAAATTATTATATTTATTAAAATTATTAAATGAATGCTACCTTATTAGGACAAATAATGCCCTCCCTACACCTACCTCTACACAATAAAAACGTTAATATTAAAGACCTGTTAGACACTTGGAAAAAAAGTATTCCACTTTTCAAATATTATCTTCATTTTTATTGAAAAAAAAAGCCTTTCCAATCTGATATGTTACGGCAAAAGGTGGATTCAAACTTGGGTCGATTTAGGTCAAAACTTTCTGTCACACACCTCACCCCTACACTATTGGTGCTGCTGAAAATCCAGCGTCTTACGTAATTTCAGATGTCAGTGGACAGAGTTAGTGTACATAGCCTCTGCCCACAAGGTGGGCTATTTAGTGTAAACAGACACTCCAATATTTTATTGTCTAGTGAGCTTTAGATGCTTATTATTAAGTTTACTTTAAGAAGAATGCAGTCTGTTTCATCAGATTTTTATAAAAAAAATTGTTAAAACTAATGACATCTGTGTTGTCAAATTGGTTGTATTTTGCAATGAGGCCCTGCACATAATTAATTTAAATGCTTTTTTGGTTTCACTTATGGTTTGAATAGACCTTTCATCTGCAAATTTGTTTGCTTTTGTGTTTCATTCTAGATCAGGCCAGGTGCATACTATATTATTTTTATGATTTTGCCATCTGAGTTATATTTTGTGGAGTGTGAAAGATTTTCACTGTATCCAGCTAAAATTGTTTATATTAGCTTTTCAATATGATCCGCAACATATATATAGATTTTTAGAAAATCACACATTGTGAGCCCAGCTTGAGGTGAGCCTCTTGTGCATTTTAAAAGTGGTACTATTCATTTTTATAGAAGTTGCTGCCTATGAATGGGCATCTCAGTTCAGTCCCTTGTGAGTTTTCATTTCAGTTTGGACTTTATGTAGACGTGAGGTTTCAGGCAGACCCTTTGTGTTTATTTTGGTTTTGTGATCTCAGGGGATGTGGCTGTAAAATGACTTACAACTGGAGCCCCTCCATGTCTCACTGGGTGAGTCTGATCTGTTCGCCAGGCTCCAGTGCTGTTTGTATCAGAACGCTAGTGGTGGCTACAGCATAAGCTTGATAGGTTGTTTGAGCCTCTGTACACATTCCAAGACATTAACATGTAATTTGGGCTTGAGTTTTGGAAACTACGAACATACAGTGAGGAAAATAAGTATTTGAACACCCTGCTATTTTGCAAGGGGTCTGAAATTGTCATCGTAGGTGCATGTCCACTGTGAGAGACATAATCTAAAAAAAAAATCCAGAAATCACAATGTATGATTTTTTAACTATTTATTTGTATGATACAGCTGCAAATAATTATTTGAACACCTGAGAAAATCAATGTTTGCAATTACAGAGCTCAAACATTTCCTGTAGAAACTGTCGCTGAGAAACACGGAGTTTGAGCTCCCTCCAAAAGATTCTCTATTGGGTTTAGGTCTGGAGACTGGCTAGGCCATGCCAGAACCTTGATATGCTTCTTACAGAGCCACTCCTTGGTTATCCTGGCTGTGTGCTTCGGGTCATTGTCATGTTGGAAGACCCAGCCTCGACCCATCTTCAATGCTCTAACTGAGGGAAGGAGGTTGTTCCCCAAAATCTCGCAATACATGGCCCCGGTCATCCTCTCCTTAATACAGGGCAGTTACCCTGTCCCATGTGCAGAAGAACACCCCCAAAGCATGATGCTACCACCCCCATGGTGGAAACGGTGGTCCCGGGTCATTGACAGGTCATTGACCAGCTCCTTCCGTGTAGTTCTGGGCTGATTTCTCACCTTTCTTAGGTTCATTGAGACCCCACGAGGTGAGATCTTGCACGGAGCCCCAGTCCGAGGGAGATTGACAGTCATGTTTAGCTTCTTCCATTTTCTAATGATTGCTCCAACAGTGGACCTTTTTTCACCAAGCTGCTTGGCAATTTCTCCGTAGCCCTTTCCAGCCTTGTGGAGGTGTACAATTTTGTCTCTAGTGTCTTTGGACAGCTCTTTGGTCTGGCCATGTTAGTAGTTGGATTCTTACTGATTGGATGGGGTGGACAGGTGTCTTCATGCAGCTAACAACCTCAAACAGGTGCATCTAATCTAGGATAATAAATGGAGTGGAGGTGGACATTTTAAAGGCAGACTAACAGGTCTTTGAGGGTCAGAATTCTTGCTGATAGCAGGGTGTTCAAATACTTATTTTCCTCACTGTATGTGCAATAAGCATTTGTTATGCCTATCTGTTCTGAACAACCCAATGTGTCCAGGCTTCATAGGAAAATCAATTAAACTAGCCAAAAAAAAAAAAAAAAAACTGAACTAAACAAACATAAAAAAACCTACTCACTTGTTTGTAAGGAATTGTGAATTAACCATAGACTGTAAAGGAATTAACTAATTTCTGTATCCAACACGGCTGTCACGTCACGTGACAAAAGAACAAGAATCAAAATGATCGACACATCACTACAATGCATATGAGTAGGAGTTATTAGTTAGTTTGGACAGATTAATCACAATAACTTTTGTTTGTCATAATAACCTTTTTTTGGAAGGAGAAAAAAAAAATTTGAACTAGTTGAATCAACAGAAACTTTCTGAATGGATGTTGACCAAACAGATAAATTATAGATTTTCAAATAACAAATGAATTTTAAAAATATGACTTTTTATATATGTTCATCATAAAATTGTGAATAAATGTAATAGAATATATGCAATATTCTACAACTGTGTTTTCTGAAACATTTGAATTTTTATCAATTTACTCCAATGTATGTGGGTTGGGCACTCTTTTAAATTCAGATGCCTTATTCTCAAAAAAATTGCAGAGCTATTATTGTAATAAACAATATACTTGAAGAAGTGGTCCTGATTGAAATCAGTATCCTTACAAATGCTTTAAACTTAGAACGTCAGTGGAGACCGGCATATATTTCATCATAACATCATAATATACATAATTCACCTGCTATATAGACCCCTTTTCAGTTAGTAATAATTGTGATTTTTTTTGTGGGCGGAGCTTAGGTGGAGGCATAAATATTCCCCTGACCACCTTGATCACTTCACAAACGCTAGCTAGCAAGTTTTGTTAGATTGTTTATTTAACAATGACTGGATAAAATCTGATTTTATCTGAATATGTAAGGTCACTCACTGTCTGGGACCGTGAAAAAGTTAACTTTAACAGACAGAACCAGATTGGCCGAACCATAGACACTCACTCAATGGATGGTCAATCTGACAAGATTACCTCCGGTTGGGTGGCCTGACATCTACACCTACCTGATAGAGAAACCGAGCATGTATAGAGAAACTGAGGGAGTATAAATCATATCTATGTTCTGAATGGTCACGTACAAGACTAAAAATACAAAGATTTAACAGATGAGTTTTGTTGTATGATACAAAGTTCTGCTTAGCCAATGCCAAGGCCAGAAGACAACCATGTACATTTAGAGTGACATTACAATACAATTTTAAAGATGTGAATATTTTCTAGAAATAAAAATTCCAGACACTGAAAATAAATTGTGTAAACTTTCTGCATTTGATTATTCTTTCTTACCAGGTTCTTAAAAATTCTAGTCACACATTCACAATCAATCACAACAATGTATATACAATCACAGATGATTCTCCTTAAATTCATCTAAAAGATCCATATCTACTGTCTGATAAATGACTTATATTTAATGAATAAATACAATTAGAATAGTAAGACACTTTAGCAAGGTTACCAATCAAATCATTAACAATAAAATGAATCGCACAGAAGTTGCATCTGAATTGGTACAATTACACCTGCATATATAATGTTCAGATTAATTTAACATTAAAACATAAAAATTATTTAACAGTCACTGAATCATGTATTTAACCGATTTGTTCAAAACAGCTGATTCATTTAATAACTAAACATTCCAGATTTAGCAAAGACACAGTTTAAAATGTGTCATTTAATATTAACTTCTTGTTTATTGAATGTTTGTATAAATCAATATCATTTGCAATCATGCTTATATTCATGAAAACAGCTCTCTTGCTCTTGTGATATTGCTTAATTATATTCTATGTTATACAGTGGCAGAAAAAAAGAAAAAAAGTATATGAACCACTTGCAGAATCTGTGAAAATATGAATTTAACTAAATAAAAGAGTTTTAGTACTTAAAATTTTCATTTAGTACTGTCCTGAATAAGATATTTTACATAACACATGTTTACATATAGTCCACAAGACAAAAAAAAAAAAGCTTAATTTATTAAAATAACCCCATTCAAAAATGTATAAACCATTGAAACTTAATACTGCGTGTGATTCCCTGGATGATCCATGGCTGTTTTTTTTGTTGTGTGATGGTTGTGTTTGAGTCACTCAAATGTCCTCAGTGTGGATCTCAAAATCATACAGTCCCTGCTGCAGAGGGTTCAAATATGCAAAAGATGCTGTAAAAACCTGAAGAATGTGCAGGACCTGGAGGATTTTTTTCTGAAGAACATTGGACAGTTTAACTGCTCAAGACAAACAAGGGACTCATGAACAACCACCACAAAAAAAAACAGCCGTGGATCATCCAGGGAACGACACTAGGGTTGGGTATATTGGCACCGGTACCTTTATAACCGGTATGTACCGGACCGAATCAGAATGCAGATTTCGGTGCCTCATTTCGGTGCCACTTAAATTTCGCGCTTTGGCTGGCGCCGAGCCAGAGACAGACGCACTCGTCACATATCACAACTATTCAGTGTTTTCAACCACATCATGTTTATTTTAGGTTTCAGACATTTAAATGCTATAAAAAGTACTAACAAAAAATACACACTGATGTATATGGAAGCGGCAAAAACAATCCTTTCTGACAGTTAAGATAACGTGACTACGTATTTTATTCATATCAGATACACCTTATATAGTGACTATATAGTTGACTCTATTCTTCTCCCAGTTCAGCAGCGGTCACTTACTTTCATGTATTTTGTGAGACGAAGATAAATGTATGTGATGTAAATCTGACAGATCCAATTCTCTGAGGCGCAAACTAACTTGGCGCCACCCATCGCGCAGTATAGATCAACTAACACACATTCACTCACACATATTCGAAAATCAGAATATCAGATAGTTCATGACATAGTTAGCAAGTTTGTGAATATTTTGAATAAAAAAGAAAAAGTTAAATAAACCCGATACGGCTGAGCTGTCATACAGCGCTATTGCGGCTGCTGTGTGTCATGTGAGAAGCATGACGCGTCTCCATGGAAACAATAAGGTGACGCGTTCTAAAATATTAAGCCAGAGAATATGGTCATATTTCTGCAAAATAAAGCTGAAGCTTGAAGCCGGTTTGTAGCAGACCAAGAATACAGACTACTGCTGTTATCTCTGTGACTGTTATTTAGAGTTAAATTAGGCCTGTTGTAGTTGGGTTAGGTGGCTTTAGTTTTACTGTGAGTTTTTTAAATAAATTGTGTTTTGTATTTATTTATATTTATATATTTAAGTATACTTTAAACTTGTAATAAATTGTTCAATTTAAATAATAAAAAATAAAAAAAATTCTATAAAAAGCCATTCTTTAATCTCATCCACCTCGTTTTGTGGCTCTTTTTTTTTTAAAGTATCGGTTCAGGCACCGTTTAGGCACCGGTAACGTTTTAAATGTATCAGTTTGGCACCGGTATCGAAAAAAACCCAAACGATACCCAACCCTAAACGACACACATTGAGAATTGTATTTATTTTAATAAATTCAGCTATTTTGTGTCTTGTGGACTATATGTATTTTTTTAATGTAAAATATCTTATTCAGGACAGTACTAAATCAAAAAATAACATGCATTTTGTATGATCTCTTTTATTTAGTTAAAATTATTCAAATTTTCACAGATTCTGTCTATTTTTAAATAGAACATCAAATAGAACATTTTCACCGTGATCTGTATTAAAAATAAAATAAAATAAAAAGATTATCTAGAATCATAAATTAAGCTTAAAAGAACATAATATATTTGTCATCTTCCTTATACTTGTAACGCTAAACTCCACGGAAAATGAAGATGATTATAAAAGAACATGAGATTTATTACAAACTCAGAATGTCAAGCCAACATGCAAGACAGAGTACAATACACAAACAACAACCGACCATGAACAGAGAAGAACGTGGAACTTAAGTACAGATACAAACAAGGTCATTAATCACACACAGCTGAAACAAAACTCATAATGACGGTGACCATGGTAACAAATGAGGAGCGGGAAAATGAACAAAGGAAAACAGGAACTGATGAAATGCAAAATAAAAGTCAATGAACTAAAATTTGAACTAAATTTTTGTTTAATTAATACAATTCATACTTTTTTTCTTGATTTACCCCGAAAGAATGGAAGTGAAACGTGACAACATGCCCCATAGGTGGGGTACATTGTAACATGACCAAATGACCACTTAAAATGTTACCTGATATAATCAAAACAATATCCAAGACAAACTAAAATATTTAGTCAATAAAATACAATAATACAATAAAATAATGGCATGTTTTAGTTTGACATCAAAATATTATTATACACAGTTAAACAGCATAGTTTAAAAAAGAAAATAGGCCTTATCATTTCTGAACATTAACTCTGTCTTTATTCATCTTTTTTAAAATAAATGTACTTTTACTATGGTTAAATAAATGTTAAATAAATGTTCAGTAATATCTTCCAAATATTTTTTCTCTAAATAATGTTGATATGGTAACTAGTAAATACACTAAGTTTCCTCATCCTGCCATGTGTGGAAAGTGTTAAACCATGCGTGTTACAATTTATCCCGCGTTAGGTTGTGCTCCTCCATGAACTGCCACCTTAACGTGGTGGAGGGGTTTGAGTACCCGAATGACCCTAGGAGCTACGTTGTCCGGGGCTATATGCCCCTGGTAGGGTCTCCCAAGGCAAACAGCTCCTAGGTGACGGGTCAGACTAAGAGCAGTTAAAAAAAAAACCTTATGATGACCAAAAAAAGGAGAACCGTGACGTCGCCCGGTACAGCGCAGCCGGGGCCCCACCTTGGAGCCAAGCCTGGGGTTGGGGCTTGTATGCGAGCGCCTGGTGGCCGGGCCTTCCCCCCCGGGGTCCGGCCGGGCTCAGCCCAAAGGAGCGACGTGGGGACACCTTCCCATGGGCCCACCACTCACAGGAGGGACCGTAAGGGGCCGGTGCAAAGTGAATCGGGCGGCAGTCGAAGGCAGGGGCCTAGGCGACCCGATCCCTGGACACGGAAACTGGCTCTTGGGACATGGAATGTCACCTCGCTGGGGAAAGAGCCTGAGATTGTGCGTGAGGTTGAGAGGTTCCGACTAGAGATAGTCGGAATCACCTCCACGCACGGCTTGGGCTCTGGAACCACACTCCTCGAGAGAGGATGGACTCTTCACCACTCTGGAGTTGCCCATGGTGAGAGGCGGCGGGCTGGTGTGGGTTTGCTTATAGCCCCCCAGCTCTGCCGCCATGTGTTGGAGTTTACCCCGGTGAACGAGAGGGTCGTTTCCCTGCGCCTTCGGCTCGGGGATAGGTCTCTCACTGGCCGAACAGCAGTGCAGAGAACCCGACCTTCTTGGTGTCTCTGGGATTGGTGCTGGAAAGTGCTCCGACTGGGGACTCCGTAGTTCTACTGGGGGACTTCAACGCCCACGTGGACAATGACAGGGAAACCCTGATCTGAACCCGAGTGGTGTTCAGTTATTGGACTTCTGTGCTAGTTACAGTTTGTCCATAACGAACACCATGTTCAAGAATAAGGGTGTCCATCAGTGCACATGGCACCAGGACACCCTAGGTCGTAGGTCAATGATAGACTTTGTGGTCGTTTCATCTGACCTGCAGCCGTATGTCTTGGACACTCGGGTGAAGAGAGGGGCGGAGCTGTCAACTGATCACCACCTGGTGGTGAGTTGGATCCGATGGCGGGGGAGGAAGCTGGATAGACTCGGTAGACCCAAACGTACTGTGAGGGTCTGCTGGGAACGTTTGGCCGGGTCTCCTGTCAGAGAGATCTTCAACTCCTGCCTCCGGCAGAGCTTCGACCGGATCCCGAGGGAGGCTGGAGATATTGAGTCCGAGTGGACCAGGTTCTCCACCTCCACTGTCAAAGCGGCCGCTCGGAGCTGTGGACGCAAGGTCTCCGGTGCCTGTCGAGGCGGCAATCCCCGAACACGGTGGTGGATACCGGAAGTAAGGGATGCCATCAAGCTGAAGAAGGAGTCATATCGGGCCTGGCTGGCTTGTGGGACTCCAGAGGCAGCTGACAGATACTGGCAGGCTAAACGGACTGCAGCCCGGGTGGTTGTGGAGGCAAAAACTCGGGCCTGGGAGGAGTTCAGTGAGGCCATGGAAAAGGACTATCGGCTGGCCTCGAAGAGATTCTGGCAAACCGTCCGGCGACTCAGGAGGGGGAAGCAGTGCCCTACCAACGCTGTTTACAGTGGCGATGGGCGGCTGTTGACCTCAACTGGGGATGTTGTCGGACGGTGGAAGGAATACTTTGAGGATCTCCTCAATCCCGCCGTCACGTCTTCCATTGAGGAAGCAGAGGCTGGGGGCTCAGAGGAGGACTCGTCCATCACCCAAGCTGAAGTCACAGAGGTGGTCAAGAAACTCCTCGGTGGCAAGGCACCGGGGGTGGATGAGATCCGCCCTGAGTACCTCAAGTCTCTGGATGTTGTGGGGCTGTCTTGGCTGACACGCCTCTGCAGCATCGTGTGGCGGTCGGGGACAGTGCCTCTGGGATGGCAGACCGGGGTGGTGGTCCCTCTTTTTAAGAAGGGGGACCGGAGGGTGTGTTCCAACTATAGGGGGATCACACTTCTCAGCCTCCCCGGGAAAGTCTATGCCAGGGTACTGGAGAGGAGAATTCGGCCGATAGTGGAACCTCGGATTCAGGAGGAACAGTGTGGTTTTTTGTCCCGGTTGTGGAACACTGGACCAGCTCTATACCCTCTATGGGGTGCTGGAGGGTTCATGGGAGTTTGCCCAACCAGTCCACATTTGTTTTGTGGATTTGGAGAAGGCATTCGACTGTGTCCCTCACGGGGTCCTGTGGAGGGTGCTCTGGGAATATGGGGTCCGGGGTCCTTTGCTGAGGGCTGTCTGGTCCCTGTTTGACCGAAGCAGGAGTTTGGTCCGCATTGCCGGCAGTAAGTCAGACTTGTTCCCGGTGCATGTTGGACTCCGGCAGGGCTGCCCTTTGTCGCCGGTTCTGTTCATAATTTTTATGGACAGAATTTCTAGGCGCAGCCAAGGGCCGGAGGGTGTCAGGTTTGGGGACCACACGGTTTCGTCTCTGCTCTTTGCGGATGACGTTGTCGTGTTGGCCCGTTCTAACCAGGACCTTCAGCAAGCACTGGGACGGTTTGCAGCCGAGTGTGAAGCGGCTGGGATGGGGATCAGCACCTCCAAATCCGAGGCCATGGTCCTCAGTCGGAAAAGGGTGGCTTGCCCACTTCAGGTTGGTGGAGAGTTCCTGCCTCAAGTGGAGGAGTTTAAGTATCTAGGGGTCTTGTTCACGAGTGAGGAGAGGATGGAACGGGAGATTGAAAGACGGATCGATGTACCGGTCTGTCGTGGTGAAGAAAGAGCTAAGCCGTAAGGCGAAGCTCTCGATTTACTGGTCAATCTACGTTCCTACTCTCACCTATGGTCATGAGCTTTGGGTCATGACCGAAAGGACAAGATCCCGGATACAGGCGGCCAAAATGAGCTTTCTCCGCAGGGTGGCTGGGCGCTCCCTGAGAGAAGCTCAGTCACTCGGGAGGAACTCGGAGTAGAGCCGCTGCTCCTCCACATCGAGAGGGGACAGCTGAGGTGGCTCGGGCATCTGTTCCGAATGCCTCCTGAACGCCTTCCCGGGAAGGTGTTTCGGGCATGTCCAACCGGGAGGAGGCCCCGGGGAAGACCTAGGACACGCTGGAGGGACTATGTCTCCCGGCTGGCCTGGGAACGCCTCGGTGTCCCCCCGGAAGAGCTAGAGGAAGTGTCTAGGGAGAGGGAAGTCTGGGCATCTCTGCTTAGACTGCTGCCCCCGCGACCCGGCCCCGGATATAGCGGAAGAAGATGGATGGATGGATGGGTTAGGTTGTGCCCCGCTCTCCCCTATGCCCCCTCTAGGTTGCTACACTGAACACTGGTAATGAGAAGACAAGCTGTAGCAGGTTAGTTGGGAAATACATGTATTTATTATTCAGAATGCAATTCGGGAAGTTGTGAAAACTGAAAAAAGGGTGTCATTGTTTAGAGTTAGAGCAGCCGGGTAGGAGAGGATTCAGCCATTAGTTTTGATTGCGCTGCTATGGTACCGGAAGTAGCGATACACTACTTCACTTACCGGTGATGTTCTCGTTGATGTTGTGTTTGTCTAGTTATTCTGTCTGTTGTCAGTCCTGACTTTTGTCATTAACAACATTTATATTGATTATCTTTCGTCTTCATGCGTTTATACTAAGGTGACCAGATTTATGAAATGGAAACCGGGGACATTTCCTATTTGAGTGGTCAAAATATCACTGAAATCTCATTTGTTATTATATATAAAAATAAATAAAAAACGGCGACAATATAATATAATTTTTTAACATTTGATTTTTTTGATCATTGTGGGTTTTATATTAGGGGTTCTGTATTGGGCTAGTATTAACATTAATAATTATTCTAATTTAGTTTGATTATTAGAATTTTTGCTCTGGTTTTAATACAATTCACCCAAAAACAAATATGAAAACAGTTAATAGTAACCACTGTAAATAGCAAGCAGTTTAAAACAATATTATATTATAACAAAATTATGTATTTACAATTTATTTATTTATATATATATAAGGATGAGAAGATATGATAAGTAAAACTATTTACATTTTTTTTTTTTTATTCCAAAAGCCTCTAAGTCCGTCTGATGTTTTTCTTTACAATAAGCATTTTTGTCAGGCTTCTATGTATAGGTTTCTACCTAAGTACCGGTACTTCTGAATGGGCTGAGGCTGGGATTTAGTGGGTTTAAAGTGAAAGTATTTTATGAACGTATACTATATGAGGAGAGCATTCACTCAGAATTGTTATCTCATTTTTGACCGAAGTGACTTTTAGAGGCTTTTGCATCTGAACTCTTCAAATATTTTTTAACATTTTATAATTGTAATTAATATTTTCATTTGTACATGTTACTACTAAGTAGTTATCGGTTGTATTAAAACATACTATAGTAGTCGTAGTAAACAACATGACTAATATTACTACTACTATTAGCAGAAAAAGTCAAAACAATAATAATGAGAGGGAGAAAAAGAAGGAAAGTCTCCAACTGAACAAATAAAAACACATTAAAATCCAGTGTTCAATGCCATCTTGTTACAGTGTTTCCAGCTGCATATTAGAATGGAAACTAAGATTCAATTTGATTCAAATTTGTAATCCTGCTTTAGTTTGAAATGTTCTGTCTAGCCCTTCTGCACAGTATTGGCGAGCTTACATAGAAAATCACTGCTAAATAAAATGTAATTACCTAACTGTTTCCATCTGAGTTTAAAAAAATAAAATAAAACCCAATGTCCTTCAAATATCAGTAGGCATAATTCAAGTCCCTGCCAAACATTTGTGAATGAATCCAGAGACCATTTCTTTTTGCTTTTAAACAAGAACAAATCTCCTACAATTATCTTTTTTCTTCATCTGCTGGTACATTATAAAGTGAGCCAAACCTCATGACGTGACATGTAATGCAAAATATATACAGTATAAAATCTGATATCTTTGTGCTACTTTGTCCAGGATAAATAACACTGATTTCAGAGTGAACATTATATATATGTGTGTATATATATATATATATATATATATATATATATATATATATATATATATATATATATATATATATATATATATATATGAAGACTTCAGATGCAAAAGCCTCTAAGTCCGTCTGATGTTTTTCTTTAAAATAAGAATTTTTGTCAGGCTCCTATGTATAGGTTTCTACCTAAGTACCGGAACTTCTGAATGGGCTGAGGCTGGGATTTGGGCTTGGGGTTTGAAGTGAAAGTATTTTTTAAATATTTAAACATTTTTTTTTATAAAACTTGCACTTTAAAACCTGATTTCAAAAGCCTTTGTATTCAGGCCGCCAAAATGAATGGCCAAAACGCAGACAAAGTTTTCCTTTTTTAGTTGGAAAACAGTGTCGTGCAAATGGCCCCTAAGTGTTCATGCTATGTGGAACTGAAGTATGTGTTGGCTGACTGTACAGACTCTCCACTTGAGCATTAAAGCAAATGTTTCATCCTGATCCTGACTGCTGTATCATACCATCATGCATTTCTCATGGGACCATGTTTTCAGCCAAAGCTGGTTCTTGCCTCGCTTGCTTATGTTGACGTTCCTGAACACATCCTCTGCAGTGCACATCGTAGATCTCTGATTTTCTGATTTTCTTTTAAAGTATGCAAGAAAAAAAAATTGCTATTCATAAGAATCTTTTTTTCTGCTTTTAAAACTACTTATATTCTTTGCGGCCTGATCCATTAATGGCCACTCGTACAATATTCACATTTTCATGTAAATTGTTTTTGTAACAAAGTATCTTCTGAGAGCATAAATGTACAATGTCTTTTCTTAGGACTTGCAAAAATAGCTCTGTTGTGATTTTCCAAACTCCATTTGAGAAAGTCAAATATTCTGTGAAAAGCAAAGAGAAAATGACCAAGCTCTGCTTTAACAAGTGTTTCATCTTTAGCTCTTTCTGAATGGAAATACTTTGTATAGTAAATGTAATAGCACTTTCCTGTGAAAAAAAAACAAAATATATATATATATATATATTCTTCATGATTACATGAGGATACTGAAGCAGGCACCAGCTTGCCTGTGAACGTAACTGCAGTTTCTTCAGATAGAGAGCAAGGAACTTTAACCCCCTCTTTTCATCAGAGTTCTGGTGCATCATGGGTCTTGCTCACATTGAGTGATTTGTTGAAGGTTACATCTGGCGGGTTCCACCTGAGCAGCAGCTCCCCGAACCCTTTTGCTACTCACACATATGGAGGTCTGCAGTTTCAGACTGTATTTTTGCAGAGGAAAGAAGTTAAATTTGTATTGCCGTGTGCCAATGAGCCCTGACAGCTGGTGTGTTAATGATTTAAATGGTTTGTCACATCACGTTAAACTGGCAATGACTTTTTCATTAGAGCAAATTGAAGTGAGACAACGAAACTATAAATGTGTAATTGTTGTGGAGATAAATTGTTCTCTATTAACTTCATAATTCCTCACACATTATTGCCTGCATGACAGAATAGCTTTGCATTTTCTTAAAACTGTGCCATATAGATGAGACTTTGGCAATTATTACGATTATAATAAAGCGAATGTATTTGGTCACAAACAAGCTGGAGTACTGGACACTTATTTATTCTAAGTACCAAAAGACTGTTCTTGATTTATTAGCTGATTATATATTAGTTTAAATTTTAAAATTATTTTAAAATTACTGTTTATACTGAAGTTTGGAATGCTTAAGATGTTTTAATGTTTTTGTAAGACATCTATTATGCTCAGGAAGGCTGCATTCATTTGATTAAAAACACAAAAAATTTACTTCTGAAGACTATCTGAATGAACGTCTTTGACAGAGAGGCTGCAGATCGCGCATCGTGTGTTTTCTTTATTTTGCAAAAAGCACAACAATTAGTTTTTATTGTGACTGTACACACACACAAACTGAAACTTGACAGATTATAATGATGTTTAACACTTGCCTGAATGATAAAAAAATAGTTATTTGAGTCTCTTTGGCACTGATAAGAAAAAAACCGGCACGACCGCCGACTCGAGAGGGTTAAAGAAAAACGTCTGAAGTCTTCATATACATAACTGAGCAGCAAATCATCATATTAGAATGATTTCTGAAGGATCATGTGACACTGAAGATTGGCGTAATCACAGGAAAAATAAAATGTTGAATTGTATTTAAATAGAAAACAGTTGTTTTAAAATGAATGGATATTTTACAATATTACTATTTTACTGTTTTCACAAACAAATGCAGCTTTGGTGAGGTTAAAACATTATATATATGAATATATATTGACCTTTAGTGTTTGTATGAACAGTTACTTCCGGAACATGTTTTGTCATCTAAAAGATGGCAAGAAATCATAATGAAAAAATTACAACTACCCTTCACCTCCCCTGTTTCAAGTTTGCAGTTAGACCTATCTTATTCAATCTTATTTTCATTAAAACATTTAGATACCAGGCATTTATCACCTTTCCTAGTTTAAATCAGCATTATCTATTTTAATTGCAGCACCTGGAGACCCACAACATGTTGAGAACGGTAGTTATTTCCTGTTTAATCAGTATGGCAAAGAAAGTCGACTAGCAGGTCTAGAATGAGCAGCTCTTTAGAGATGAAACAGAATATTCTACAGGGTGAGATTAAATCATTTGAAATGATCCGTGCTGCGTTAATTGTCCATGATGATTCATGATTAAACTCCTTATGTATGTACCATTAGGACAATCATGAGAGGGGATTAACCTTTCTTGCTTAATTTACTATCAGCAACACAACGA
This sequence comes from Romanogobio albipinnatus, assembly GCA_023566225.1. Lineage (NCBI taxonomy): Eukaryota > Metazoa > Chordata > Actinopteri > Cypriniformes > Gobionidae > Romanogobio > Romanogobio albipinnatus. The sequence continues at coordinate 19,275,732 of CM042256.1, read as the reverse complement.
AGATTGCTACTTGAATAAGTAGCAAGATTCAACTTTGTTTATATATTTATGATGCAAAAACCCTGACATGTTTTCTTTTAAATTAGCTTTTTTTTGTATCAGGCTCCTTTGTGTAGGTTCAGTCATTTCACTTTAATGGCAATGAAAAGGTTATTAGAAATGCCTTACTTTCAAAAGTGTCACTACACTCTAAATAATGCTGGGTTGTTATTAACCCAAAATGCTGGGTTGAGACTGTTGGGTAATTTTTGTTGGTTTATTTGATCACATTTGAAACGCCATTGGGTAGTTTAAAATTTCCTGTTGTTTGGTTAAACCTGCTGGGTCGCAACGCTTGGTTGATTCTACCCGGCGCTTGGTTGTTTCACGAGCTTTGCGCCTTGATGTTTTAATTCACTCCCAAACTGTCATTTTGAAAGGACAAAGCAAGGGGAAAAGCCTGGTTGCAGATTTTTTAAGGTAAGTTCATATAATGTTTTCATTAATAATAATTTTAATTAGCTTTTTTTTTTTTCGCAGCAACAATTCTTAAGCTTACATGATATACATTAACTTAGACAACAAAGGTTTTACCTCAGAATCCGATGGCATGTATTGACTCACTCATGTTTAGGTATGTGAGACCATAGATTAATACAGTTTGTGATTATGTATTACACGGAACCATGATCCCCTTACGGAAATTAACCATGGTTGAGATGTCACAAGTACCGGTACTTCGGTACCAAATCCGTACTGAAATTAAAAAAATGTGACGATAGCCTAGCATTTCTGTAGTACCGACTCCCAAGTATATTCGGTCCTGCAGCTGCGTTCAGGTGCGTCAGTGTTTATCTAAGCGCAGGGCTCCAGACTGTAGCCTACGAGTGTCTGTGAATATATAGGCTACGAGTGTCTGTGAATATTAAACTGCTATAAATACTATTTAAATATTACTGCTACATGTTCTGCGTCTCTATGTGAATGACGGGGGCACGTGACACTCGCTCGCTGTCTTTGTAGTCTCTGTTGTGTCACTATATGAGGATACGAACACATAAAATGTCACTTCATGATAATTTACTATTTCATTTGAGAAAACTGTCATATCATGTAGGCTACACAGACACTCAAAGGTCACGACAACTCGTCAAAATAAAAGTTTGATTTAACATGAAGAAATCGACAGAATATATTAGGCTTGTAGTTGTCATTGTTGCCAATTTTAACACATTTGTGTGTTGAATCAGTTGCCCCCATGGGTTAATTTAACCCAGCATGTGTTCTGTCCAATATTTACCCAGCGCTGGGTTGCCAATTGGGTTGTTTTTAACCAAGCCATTTTTAGAGTGTAGTCAATTCATTGGTATTTAACAAATGTACTGTCCAGTCCATGCGTGCTTTTTTGCAAAAACCTAAGGCTGACAATATTACTATAAGGCTGATTTATACTTCTGTGTCTGACCTACGGCATAGCTTCTACGCCTCTTTATCAAGGCAAGAGCTGAAGAAAAAGCAGCTGTTGTGTACACTGTCAGAGTAGCAGTAACAGTGATTGCCATCCTTCAGATGAGACGTTAAATCAAGGTCCTGACTCTCTGTGGTCATTAAAAATCCCAGGATGTCCTTCGGAAAAGAGTAGGGGTGTAATCCCGGCATCCCTGACAAATTTGCCCATTGGCCTCTGTCCATCATGGCCGCCTAATCATCCCCATATAGTGATTGGCTTCATGACTCCTCCATCTCCTCTCCACCAGGAAGCTGGCTGCCGTCGCATAATCCAGGTGGATGCTGCACATTGATGGTGGTTGAGAAGATTCCCCCTTCTATATGTAAAGCGATTTGAGTACCTAGAAAAGCACTATATAAATGTAACAAATTATTATTATTATTATTATTATTATTAATTATTATTATGGTGGCAATAGTGACTTTTCTTGCAGTTTGAGTTGTTGTATTGAATACAAATTAACCATCTTAAATAAAAATAAAAAATTAAATAAATAAAATAAAGGGTTAAATAAAAGGCGATCTGCTGCTGGAATATGTTCAAATAAAGATATTTTGCTAACGCTTTAGATTACGGTCCGGAAAGTACTAGGTAAGTAAAGCGAATTTACAGCATAACTTTAGGTAATTATCGTGTAACTATAAAGTAAGTACATGTAGGTATAAGGGAACAATATGTAATATTGGGGGAATAAAGGGGTAACTATCAGGAACATAAAAAAATGATTTACACTGTAAGTATTTTTTAATTAAGGGGTAATTATCTGTGTAGTTACAGGGTGAGAGGTGCTTGTTATTCTCTTGTTTCATGTAGTTACAGGGTAAGTACAATAAAAACATGTACACAATCTGAAATCACTTGGAAACCTTTATTTAAAAAACTAGTTTTTTAAAACAGATTTACAACACTTGTTTCTCTTGCTTGGCTTCATCCTCCTCTTGTTCCTCTTCTTTTTCTTGAAGCGTGACGTGAGTGCGCCGAGAAACTCTGGTTATGCGGATGTCGGATGCTGTCACACAGACACAGAATAACATACATCTAAACAAGCTTGAAAACCAGTTAAAACTTTGTCAATATGAATTTCTGGGCAAGCTGTTTTTAGATATTCCTGTTAAAAATGGCTTGTCATACCATTTTGTAGAAATGCCAGATGTCTCTGCAAGAAAAGAAAAGAAAAGAAAAGAAAACATTCATCCATTTTGTTGGTGTTCTCATTTTGGGAAGAAAAACACTGAAACATAAAAAGAAGGAGAGAGAAAAAATATGTTTACGCAAGAGAGAAACTTTCTCAAAGATTGTTTATCGGTTTGTACGAAATAAAACTACATAACAGCATCAGCATATTTTGCTCACCAGAACTTACTGTCATAAAATGTAAAAAACAGACACAAACACTGCAGCGTATTTACAAATTGTGATAGAATAAAAAAAACCTGAAAAAAAAAAAAACGATGGTTAAACAAGTGTAGGAGCCATTTTTGAGTTTAGGTTAATCTAAATTATTTTTATTATTTTTTTTTTTGCTATTGGAGCACGAGTACGTTTGTTAGATTAGGGTCCTTTATTTTGTATAGACTTTTATTTTGATAGTCGGTGAGAATGTTTGAAAAAAGAAAATGGCCGCCTCTCACCTTCTAAAAAACAAACAAACAAAGGAACATAGGAAGCTGTGGGAACGTATTAAGCATACAGTTCTTTACATCGCTATTTTGAATCGCTTTTGAACAATATTTGGACATTACTTTGATATTAAATTGTGCCTTCTTTAACCACCAACCTTTTCAACCACTTACAAAACGTTTGTTGGATTACTGGAGTCCATGCTTTGTCTGTCTGCTACTACCCAACCTACTTACCCGTCTGCTGCCTGTCCTGCTTGCTCACCTGCCCTGTACATCTATCGTCAGGAACCCGTCCCATCCACCTCAAAAAAGGTACAATCTAAGTATTTATTAATTAAATAGCTTGTCAAAGAAGCTAAGCAATACGTCCCAGCTAAGAGTGGTCCGCCAATACAACAAGTAAAACTACGGTTTCGCATTTTAATGTGCAACACAACCCAGATATTTGTCAAGAAACTTCAGACTTAGGAGTTGGAACAAAATTTATTTTGAGGTTGCTCAGCTCTGTTAAATTTAACTTATTTCCAACCTGCAAATAAGCTTATGTTGATTGATTGAGCAGAATCATGGACTTTTGGTCTTGTCAGATTTAAACAAAAACAGATAAAAACATGTACTCATGCTTTATTTACAGATACAACTGCATCTAAGCCATCCTATGAGGGCTTCCTACTAAAACAGGACATTCACGCACGATCGATAGTGGCTTCTGCTCTGCGTAATAATTGCGACCCTGTTCAATAAAGTCAACCAGACAAAGGACCACTAACCTGGCAGATTACCCCAGAGAGCAGAAAGACTAATGTAAGCCTTCAGCTCTGAATAAGGAGATACTCAGGGGTACCAGCATAAATTCATAGAAATCCACCACCTCAATTCCTTTCAAATAGCATATTACCCATTTCTGAATTCTCTTGTTATGAAAGCAAAATATGTTTCGCCAAAACATCACTTTCCTTTTCTTTGGAATATGGAACTAAGTGTATTTTGCAACCAGTAGAATCACACAGCTGTCTGCTGACCTTGCTGCTATAGGACACCAAGGCACATTTTAAAATTGTTTTAAACTAATCTAAGTGTAGGTGTGAGACACATTTTTTACTTCCAGGAGGAACATCTTTTAAGGGAAGTGAAAGAGGCCACTTGGAACAAATCATCAAAACAGTACAATTCATATTTTATGAGGCCCTGGTATTCAGGACGACAATCCGCAACTTTACGACTAAAGGCTGTGAAAAGTTCTTACAATCATAGTGGAACAGAGAAGCATAGCTAACTTCTGGCTCTCTGGACAAAGGATTTACCAAAACCTTGAAGTTGAGCGTTTCATACTAAATAAACCAGGAGTAAAAGCAAATTTGAGCACTGCAAAATATCAAAACAATCTTAAATCACGATAAATTTAAATGCTTAGATCAAGAACAAATATCTGCCAATGGGGTACGAAAAATAAACTCAGATATATTTTCTTGTTTTATGCATAAACTAGCTTTATTTTGATACTTTCCTAATGTAAAGAATTTGTTCCCTCGTTTTAGTAAATCGTGAACATGATTTAATAATTTGTTCACTCGTTTTAGTTCAATCGTGGCCACAAATTGAGAATAAATAGTAAATCCTGGCCACGGTGAAAGAATTATTACAACATGGCCACAATTTAGTAAAACGAGGGAACAAATTATTATATTGCATGCACGATTTACTTAAAACAAGGGAAAAACATTTGTAAATATGCTGATGTATTAATAAGTCGTGGGAATCTTCATTTAAGAATGTTTAGATATTTGTACTGGAAAACAAGACAACCCTTAAATTTTACATTTCTGCTAACTTGTCAACCTCACTTATCAAATAGTGAATTGCTTAGCCTGGTCACACACAATTGTGATGGCTAAACGACTGGGTCAGAACATCTCCAAAACTGCAGCTCTTGTGGGGTTTTCCCAGTCTGGAGTGATCAGTATCTATCAAAAGTGGTTCAATGAAGGAACGGTGGTGAACCGTTGACAGGGTCATGAGCCTTTCATGCAACCAAGTCTCATTGATGCACGTGAGGAGCGAAGGCTGGCCTGTGTGGTCTGATCAAACAGACGAGCTACTGTAGCTTAAATTGATCAAGAAGTTAATGCTGGTTCTGATAGAAATGTGTCAGAATACACAGTGCATCGCAGTTTGTTGTGTATGGGGCTGCATAGTCGCAGACCAGTCAGGGTGCCCATGCTGACCCCTGTCCACCACCGAAAGAGCCAATAGTGGGCGAAGGTGGCCTGGTCTGATGAATCATGTTTTCTTTTACATCACATGAATGGCCGGGTACGTGTGCATCCTGATCTCACAGAATTCAGTGAAATGAACACAGGCCCCTTAACTCAAAATCCGTGGCAGTTTCACAGAATCGCCGAAAATTCCGTGATGGGTCCACGAAAGTGATGCCTATGTAAGTCAATGACAGTATACAGATCCGTTGGGCATGGTTATCATCATGAAACTATGATTCCCTTTCGAAAGGGAACGAGACCTTGTTGAGACCTTGTTGAGTCAAGATGGCGCCGAGGATGGCCGCAACGTCGCAAGCTCTGCTGAAACATTGTAGTTTTTTGTTTGTTCTGTTTATAGTTTTTGTGTTTTTTGTCTTGGATGTTGTCTGCCTTACTACGTACGACAGACAGACACTTTTGGACATTGGTTCGGCAATCGCACACCGAAAACCGGACTTTAAATTCTTCAGTGACGAACCGCCGTTTACAAACACAGCAGCGGAGCTCTTTGTCTGGACGGCCCGACCACGCAAACGCGGCCGGAGAAGGGGAAGCAGAGCCGGCGTGCTCATCAGATTAAGACGCCGCGCAAACCGACCCCCGCTTCCCAGTATTTTACTGGCAAATGTTCAGTCTCTGGACAATAAACTCTGCGAGCTGAGAGCGCGGATCTCTTTCCAGCGAGACACGAGGGACTGCTGCATTATCTGCCTCACAGAAACTTGGATGTCCGCTGAGATTCCAGATTCGGCCATCGAAACCACGGGGTTCTCCGTGCATCGGATGGACAGAGAAAAAGATCTCTCCGGGAAAAGCAAAGGCGGGGGTGTGTGTTTTATGATTAACCGATCCTGGTGTGATCAGAGGAACGTACATTCTATCAAGTCTTTCTGTTCTCCTGATCTGGAACTTCTCATGGTTCTGTGCCGACCATTCTGGCTACCGAGGGAATTCACCGCGGTCATCATCACAGCTGTGTATATTCCCCCGCAAGCCGACACAGACCGGGCACTAAAGGAACTGTATAGGACAGTGAGTGAGCAGGAAACCGCGCATCCTGAGGCCGCGTTTATTGTGACCGGAGACTTTAACAAAGCCAACTTCAAGCGCATCGCACCCAAATACCACCAACATGTTAACTTCAACACGCGAGGGAACCGCGTCTTAGATCACTGCTACTCCCCCTTCAAGGATTGTTACAAGTCCCTCCCGCGCCCACCATTTGGCAAATCGGATCACGCTTCCATCCTCCTTTTGCCCGCATATAGGCAAAGACTCAAACAGGAAGCACCCGCCCTCAGAACCATCCAGTGCTGGTCGGATCAATCAGATTCTATGCTACAGGACTGTTTTGATCACGCGGACTGGGAGATGTTCCGGTCGGCCTCTGATGACGACATCGAGGTTTACGCTGATAGCGTAACGTGTTTCATCAGGAAGTGCGTAGATGACGTTGTTCCGACCAAAACAATTCGGCTGTATCCTAACCAGAAGCCGTGGCTAAACGGGGATGTTCGCGCGGCACTCAATGCGCGGACCTTCACTTTTAACTCCGGTAACGCGGAGGAGCATAAACAAGCAAGTTATGCCCTCCGGAAAACCATCAGAGCAGCAAAACGGCAGTACAGGGACAAGATTGAAGGACAGTTCAACACCACCGACTCTAGAAGCATGTGGAGGGGAATTAACACCATCACGGACTATAAAGGGAACACAAACTCCATCGTGAACACCGCTGCCTCTCTCCCGGACGAGCTAAACACCTTCTATGCTCGTTTTGAGGGAACTAACACCGCCCTCGCGGAGAGAGAGCTCGCGGCTGAAGATACAGAGGTTAGTGCACTCTCCGTATCCGTAGCGGATGTAACCCCATCCTTCCGGCGGGTGAACGTCCGTAAAGCTGCGGGTCCAGACGGGATTCCCGGCCGTGTGATCAGAGCGTGCGCGCACCAACTGGCTGGAGTCTTCACGGACATTTTTAACCTGTCCCTCTCCCTATCTGTGGTCCCCACATGCTTCAAAACGTCCACCATTGTGCCTGTACCTAAGCAGTCAAAAACCACCTGCTTAAAGGACTGGCGTCCTGTTGCTCTGACCCCCATCATCAGCAAATGCTTTGAGAGACTAGTCAGAAACCACATTTGCTCTGTTCTCCCCCCCTCACTGGACCCACTGCAGTTTGCATACCGCACAAACCGCTCCACTGACGATGCCATTTCATCCACTATACACAATGCTCTCTCCCACCTGGAAAAGAGGAACACGTATGTGAGAATGCTGTTTGTGGACTACAGCTCAGCATTCAACACCATTGTGCCCTCCATACTTGATGGGAAACTCCGGGCTCTAGGCTTAAACAGCCTGTTATGCAGCTGGATCCTGGACTTCCTGTCAAACAGACGCCAGGTGGTCAGAATGGGCAGTAACATCTCCTCATCACTGACTCTCAACACTGGAGCCCCTCAGGGCTGCGTTCTCAGCCCACTCCTGTACTCTTTGTACACACATGACTGTGTGGCAACCCACAGCTCCAACACCATCATCAAGTTTGCTGACGATACGACGGTGGTAGGTCTTATCACCGACAATGATGAAACGGCCTACAGAGAGGAGGTGCACACTCTGACACGGTGGTGTCAGGAGCACAACCTCTCCCTCAACGTCAGCAAGACCAAGGAGCTGGTGGTCGACTTCAGGAGGAATGAGAGAGAACACCGCCCCATCACCATCGATGGAGCACCGGTGGAGAGAGTCAGCAGCTTCAAGTTCCTCGGTGTCCACATCACAGAGGAACTCTCATGGTCCGTCCACTCCGAGGCCGTTGTGAAGAAGGCTCATCAGCGCCTTTTCTTCCTGCGACGGCTGAGGAGGTTTGGAATGAACCGCCACATCCTCACACGCTTCTACACCTGCACCATCGAGAGCCTGCTGACTGGCTGCATCACCACCTGGTACGGCAACAGTACCGCCCGCAGCCGCAAGGCCCTGCAAAGGGTAGTGCGCACGGCCAGCTGCATCATCGGAGGTGAGCTTCCCTCCCTCCAGGACATTTACGCCAGGCGGTGTGTGAAGAGAGCTCAGAGGATCATCAGAGACTCTAGCCACCCGAACCATGGGCTGCTCTCACTGCTGCCATCAGGCAGACGGTACCGCAGCATTAGAACACGCACCAGCCGACTCCAGAACAGCTTCTTCCCACAAGCAATCAGACTACTTAACTCTTGATCCATCAGTATCATAACACACACTGGACAGAATATCACTCCGCACAACCCACTGTAGATACACACACATTATATACACATTTATTTATCATATAGCACCTATTGCACTTTGGATTTCAATTTTTCAATCTGTGAATAATATTTTATACTATACATTGTATATTATTATTATTATTATAGCGTAATGTATATTGTTTAGTGTATGTTTAGTGTATATTGTTTAAAGTATATGTATATTGTAAGTATGTGTATATTGTTTAAAGCTGTGAGAACTATACTCACATTGTGCAAATTATTTATTGTTTATTGTAGAGTTTACTGTGCTGTGAGTAATTGTGTGCGCATCAGATGTGTAATCTGATGCTGCTTAAATGTTGTACATGTCATGTCATGACTACTATGTTGCTCAGAACTGCACCTAAGAATTTCACCTACTGTTGCACTTGTGCATATGTAGAGTGACAAATAAAGTGATTTGATTTGATTTGATTTGAGACGCTGCGTCAGCTGACACTATGGGGAATGCCTCCAGCGTGACAGGTGTCTGAGCTACTATCGAATCATGGCAATCCTATTGACCGGCGACAGCCTATGATGTCATCAAGGTGCGACCAGAAAGTATATAAGGGCACCTTGCAAACATGACACCACTTTTTCGTCTTCAGGGACTGTTCTGTCTGATTGCTTAAACGAGTTAAGGTAATCCAAATTCATTATTATATACACACGAGCCATGTGTTTTCTGCCTGGGATCAAGCGCATGCACAGTCAGCTCTTATTGAGTTGTTTGTCTGTTTGTATAAGGTGAGCGTTTGTCAATCTGAGATCGCTCTACTCTCGTCTGATTCTCTTCCTGAGGGAAGAGGGTTTGGCATCCGAGACTGGTCATGCGGTCCCGCTCATGCTTAGGCTGAGCACGGACGCACGTCACGGGTTTCTCGGATAGAGCTTGCTGAAATCGTCACGGGAAAACGTTCTTCCCTCTGACGATCTGGCAGCTGACGAGACTTGTTTGCAAGTGTTCTAGGGATGGCTGTGAGAAGGGGGATTAATCTTCTTAGCCATCCCGACTGTGTATGCTGAGCCGCTGAATGTTATGAAAAGTGCTGCAGGCGGGCTGCGGCCGCCATGTTAGCGCGTTAGAGGAGAGATCGCTCGTGTTGGACTAAACAATCCATTTCTCCCCAGCCATAATCATCGGCTCAGTTGGGCTTTCATTCCTTCCTGATCTTCCTATTTAGATTGAGAGGGCATGGAATAACCTATATTCGGCTCATATTGACTGACATCAGCGGTATGTCGCTGATGGCGGGAGGATAGGAGAATGTGGGTATGTGTCGTCGCCTCCGATTAACGCGATGTGTGCAATCTCGCATCTGGGAAGCTGAGAGCTCCAACCCTGCCACCTAAACGATGTGTCGCTTTAATGGCAGGGCATACACAGCAGCAGGTCAGCCCGGTGCTACTTCTTACACCATGGCAGTGTTTCATGCGCACCAGGTCGGTTTGCTGAGGGATCTCGATCAGGGGATGTTTCCCTGATGCGGTGATTGCGCAACAGGCGGAGACTGGGCCCGAGGGCCAGCATCGCGGAGGAATAGCACATTTGGCAGCGTCTGAGGACCTGCATACCACTGAGATCCGGGTCCCAGGCAGGCGGGAGGCGTCACGTTCCGAGGACCGGAGACAGGGCCCGAGGGCAAGCATTGCCTCTCGTGCACCCCCTCAGTCGAGGGTGGGGCACAGAGAGGTGGACTCCTGGGAGAAGTAGGAGCTGTTTATCACAAAACGCAGTTATTGTTCATGATGGGTCTCTTCCCTGAGGGTTAGCTAAGAATTACATTGACCCTCACTACTCTTCTTCATCATCTCCCCAGGTGCTTCTTACATCCGGCCTAGGTGGGTCAGCGATGATGTGCTAGGGCCCGCCTGGCTGGTTTGTGAGTGCGCCCCCTCAGGCCCGTGGTAGTGGTACACCTAGGCATACATATTGTGAATTGAGTTTATGGGTGGATATCATGGCGCACTGCAGGCGAGCGGGTAAGTCCCCTATAAGAGGGAAAAATATTAATATATTTTTGACTTATGCTCCCTGTAGAGGGCTTCGGGATCGCTGCGGATCATTGGATATTTCTGTAGGGCCTGTAGTTCCCCTGTTAGGATGGCTAGAACGGTCATTATACACCAGTTGCTCGGGCTCCATGGTGAGCTAGTGTTGCTAGTAGAGAGCCAGCAAAGGAAATGAGAGGTATATTTAAGAGCTGTTCTGTTCACTGTGGGGAAACATTTTTTAGATCTCCCAGGTTTTTAAAAAAAGAGTATCTCTGGGAAGGCATCGCTCATTCCTGCGAGTATGTAGCATATTGCTAGGCATGTATTTTCTCCTAGTTTTAAGCTGGTAACTGGTAACCACCTCAGGGTAAGGCGGTTTGTATCCTCTTTCAGTATAAGTTTTTTGAGAATGCAGGATCAGACTACGCTAGAACTACAGTTAGATCTAGAGCCAGATCTAATATACGACTGGCACTTCTGCCCGAGTGTCCTTTTTTTGTCTGGTGCAATGGAAGTGGCCCTTTTGGGCCTCGGGTATAGATCTAGATTGGCCTAGGCTTCTAGGGATTACGGAGGCACCTGCTAAAAAGCGCTGGTGCTCTGGGTAGCTATTCTATAAAGGAATGTAGTTTTTTATTTTTATCCCTAATGTAGCCTCCTCTTATGTAGAGTCGTCCGGCCAAGGCCCGTCCCCTTCTCTGCGTTCTGGGGCTTTCATTAGTAATGCAGGTTGGTGCTGTGCAGAATTGATAGCGACTTAGCCAGTGGTCGTGGGGCAGGGCCATCTTTCGTACGATGCAAAAAAGATTGTATGCATAGCTCAACCCTGCCCTCCAGAGCTAGTTTCTTAGAAAGCTGCCAGCTTTTTGGCCCGTTTATATGCCCTGGCCAGGTGGCAGTACTCCTCTGACAAGGCAGGGTAGATTTGAATACCCTCACTCCTAGCTCGTTGGTTGCACTTCGCAACCTTTGTTTATGTAGGTTTGGTAGTGAACTACCTTGTAGCCAGAGCATTGCCATGGCTGACGCCCTCGCACAGTATGGTAGGCCGCTATTAAAGCTTCATAGACCTCCATGAGGTGGGTGGCGTATGTGGTACTCCCCCAGCTTAGGGGGTACAGGGCGTTTGGTTTGCTGAGTACCCTGCTATGGACAATGTGATTAGGTTCCAGTGCTTGTAGGCGCTGCCGATAAGACTGCGCCATCATACAGTTGGCTCCAGAAGAAATCGGAGGCCTCTGGGATGGGTCACCCAGCCAGGCTTGGACAGATTGAAGGCCAGCTGGCTGTGAGTAGCCAGCTGGGGCAGTCTTGGCAGTAGACTCCAGGTCAGGTAGTAGGCTTCAGCAGGCCTCCTTACGAGTGAGTCCCGACATTTAGGGAGGTTAGCAATTTATTAGCTGCAACCTGGTTAGGTAGTCAACCTTGGTAGGCCTCTTGCAAAAATTCGGCCCCATGTGTTTTGCGGTATGTATTGCTCCCCAACGATGTCGGCTTCAAGTAGCAGAACATTTCCCAACTAATAACCCTAGTTAGCAGTTGGATGTTATTTTTGTCAGCCAGCAGAGAAGCTACTGCCAGCCCAAGGTTATAGCAGCCAGTTTTTCATTCCTGCCACCAGGAAGCCGTTTATGCAGGCCTGCTGTAGGGTGGTAGGCCCTATTAGGCCTCCCTGAAGGCGGGCTCCCGTTCGCCAGTCGCTGTGTCAGCTAGCATGGGTTGCTAAGCTATTGGTGGGTGGTAGGCCGCACCAGGCCTCCCTGAAGACTCGGCATGAGGTAGCAGGCCTCACCAGGCTTCCCTTGAGGACGCGTTCCTGGGCTTCAGTCACTCGGCAGGTTGTGATGAACTGTTGGCAGGTAGTAGGCCACACCAGGCCTCACTGAAGGAGGGCTCCTGATTGCCAGTCGCTGTGTCAGCTAGCACAGGAACTGCTAAGCTGTTGCTGGGTAGTAGGCCGCACTAGGCCTCCCTGAAGACTGGTCGTAAGGTAGTAGGCCTCACTGGGCCTCCCTGAGGGCCTGCTATCAGGCAGTAGGCCTTACTAGGCCTATCCAACACTTGTCATGAGGTAGTAGGCCTCACCAGGCCTCCCCTGAGGGCATGTTCCTGGGCTCCAGTTACTTGAGAAACAGTTAGCATGAGTCGCTAGCAGATAGCAGGCCACACTAGGCCTCCCTGCAGGCCCGCTATCAGGTAGTAAGCCTCACTAGGCATCCCTTGAGGGCGAGTTCCTGAGTTAGGATGCTCGGGTAGCTAGCATAGCTTGCTATCAGGTAGTAGGCCTCTCCGGGTCTCCCTAAAGGCTGACTATCAGGTAGTGGGCCTCACTAGGCCTCCCTGAGGGTGAGTTCCCGAGTCAAGATGCTCGGGTAGCTAGCATAGCTTGCTATCAGATAGTAGGCCTCTCCAAGCCTCCCTAAAAGCTTGCTATCAGGTAGTAGGCCTCTCCAGGCCTCCCTAAAGGCTAACTATCAGGTAGTAGGCCTCACTAGGCCTCCCTGACGGTGAGTTCCCGAGTCAAGATGCTCGGGTAGCTAGCATAGCTTGCTATCAGGTAGTAGGCCTCTCCAGGCCTCCCTAAAAGCTTGCTATCAGGTAGTAGGCCTCTCCAGGCCTCCCTAAAGACTTGCTATCAGGTAGTAGGCCTCACTAGGCCTCCCTGAGGGTGAGTTCCCGAGTCAGGATGCTCGGCTAGCTGGTGTAGCTTAACTATCAGGTAGTAGGCCTTCACTAGGCCTCCCTGAGAAAACGAGTTTCCGTTTTTCCAGCTACTTTGACAGTTGGCTTCGGCTGGTATCAGGTAGTAGGCCTCACCAGGCCTCCCTTTAGGCGAGTTTCTGAGTTTGGATTCTCGGGCATTTGGCATATACTGCTTATCATATAATGAGCCTCCCTAAGGGGTTTGGTTCTCAGTTCGGGAACTGTTAACTGGCATGACGCTGACAGCTAGTGATGACCTGCTATTAGTGATCTGGCCCTTAGCCGGAAGCATCTGAGTACGGTCTTACCATAGCGCGACTAATGTCGCTTCTGCTACTTGGTCCCCAAGTGAGGGAATTTAGCCTACAACCTGGCTTACCTACCGGGCAATCCCTTTTAAAGCTCCCCTCTCTTTGAGGGTCGTCTGTGAGCCGAAGCTGCCTGGGCCTGATCAGATGGTCGTAGGCCCCTAGGGTGGCCTCCCAATTAGATCAGCTTATAGGCCAGTTTGGCCTCCTGAGTGTTTCTGTTTGATATTAGCTCAGTAGATCCTAGGATCGAGCAGATTAACTCCCCACGCTGGCAAGGGTGGAAAGCACTATGCTGAGTACCACTCTCCAGGATGCCCGTCTCTGAGATCCGGTCTGAGGAGGACACTGCCAGTTCGCAGTACCTTGGGCTGGATGCCTCTCCAGGAGGCGAGTGTCCAGAGACTCTGTTCTCGAACAGACAAGGATGGCCCAGCTGAAGTGCCCATCGGAAACGGCACCAAGCTAGGCCTTAGTGGCTGGCTGGGGCGCCCTAGGGTCCCCTAGCCACATTCCCTTAAAGGAGCCCCCTTCTTTTGAATAGGTTGGATCCAGGCCTTTGAGCGGCCTGGGTAGGACTTCTCTAAGTGTTCGAAGCTTCCTACTCAGGTTTTTAGCTTGGGCTATGACCGTAGGGAATGCTGTCACTGACAGCCTTGTGTGACCAGAGGGGGAGTGGTTCAGGCATTTCAATGGAATTTGCTCGTCCTGACAGTTGTCACTGCCAGTAGGCATGCACTCCCCTCGGCATGGCGGCGTGGGTATACCGTTCCCCGTAGCATCAGGTGACGCAGCGCAAGTTCCCTTTCTAAAGGGAACGTCTCCGGTTACGTATGTAACCTAGGTTCCCTGAGATTAGCAGCGTCGAGTCCATCCGCCAAAGATCATAAACACATTTCAAATTTTACCGCCGGAAGAAACGTTAAGTCAGCTTTGACAGCATTGGCTCTCGTATGTCTCGTCACCAATTGCGTCTTTACATCGGCTTTGATTATAAAATGCCATTGGCTCTCGTGTGTCTCGTGACAGATTGCGTCATGCTAAAAAGTTGTGTGCATTATTTGAATGAGATATGAATGAGTGTGTTCACAAAGCGGCGGGATCATCATTTTAGCGATTAAAACATTAAGATCAACTCTGTTACATGAAGACATCATGTGACTTCAGAAGACTTGGAATGCAACATGAGTTAATACTTTTATACTGTTTTTGGTCAGTTTTTGCAATAAATACTTGTGACTGTACTTGTATTTGCCTGTTATGTTTTTATATTGTTGAGAGTGGGTAGGTTTAGGGTAGGAGTGGAGTTAGTTGCTCCAAAATATAAAAGTAGCCTATAAATGTTCATAAAATCATGTCTGCTTTTTACTGTCAATGACTTACATAGGAATCACTTCCGTGGACCCATCACAGAATTTTTGGCGCTTCCGTGAAACTGCCACGGATTTTGAGTTAACCCTTAAATGCATGACTGTTTTGCCAAACATTCTTACATATTCGGGTCTTCAGCGACCCGGATCTATATCTAACATGGATAGATCTATACCTGTCGCGATAATATATACAACTCCTGTTATATGAGTAACAATTACAGAAGAATAAAATAAAACATATTTTGTTACCTTTTGGAGCTTGGAAGGGTTCAGTTTGAGCAGATGTTTTATACCATCATCACTGTCCTCGTCAGAACACATTTCCCAGTACATTCAGCATTTCCCTCATATTCGCGATCTCACGCATATCCTCAAAACTCATTTTCAACGTCTTCAAAATAAATATTTTGATCACTGGCAGCTTCCTTCACCAGATCCATCATCAAGTGACAGTGACACTAATATTTGATTGCATTCAGTCCTGTCTCTGCAGTAAATCGCTGAGTCATTTCAAGTTTTACAGATTATATATATATATATATATATATATATATATATATATATATATATATATATATATATATATATATATATATATATATATATATATATATATATATATATATATATATAATATTTTTTTTTTATTTATTTTTTTTTATTGTTTCGTTTTCTGTCTGAGGTAAATATGAGTGAAACGTCACTTCATCATTGTGTATCAGACATTTCCACCTTGTGAAATAAAGGTGAATTGCACTCATTTCGTCATTATAGATTCATGTATTATTGTGCAGATAAAAAAAATGCATACAATCTTACACACCTCGGGTCGTTAGTGACCCTATACAATTTTGACAAAAAACTAGTGGAAAAACAGGCATTCAATTATAATTGTATTATTTCTTTCTTGTTATATTGTTTAAAATGGATTGATTGAGGAATTCTAAAATTGGTTGATGTCTAACTTTAAAAAATGAATGAGGAGGAGGGTAGTGAATGACGTCTCGGGTTGCTAAAGACCCGAGGTATGCATTTAAGGGTTAAGGGGCCCGTGTACATTTCACGGAATTCTGTGAGACCAGGTTGGCGTTTGTGTTGCTTACCTGAGGAACACATGGCACCAGGATGCACTATGGGAAGAAGGCAAGCTGGCGGAGGCAGTGTGAAAGCTTTGGGCAATGTTCTTGGGTCCTGCCATCCATGTGGTTGTTAATTTGACACCTGCCTAAGCATTGTTGCAGACCATGTACACCCTTTCAAACTGTATTCCCTGGTGACTGTCGCTTTTTTCAACAGGATAATGTGCCCTGCCACAAAGCAAAAATGGTTCCGGAATGGTTTGAGGAGCACAACAACGAGTTTGAGGTGTTGTATTGGCCTCCAGATTACCCAGATCTCAATCCAATTGATCTGAACAACCAAGTCTGATCCATGGAGGCCCCACCTCACAACTTACAGGACTTAAAGGATCTGCTGCTAACATCTTGGTGCCAGATACCACAGCACACCTCAGGGGTAGGCTATAGTGGAGTCCATGCCTCGACTAGTCAGGGCTGTTTTGGCAGCAAAAGAGGGACAAACAGAATATTAGGTCATAATGCTATGCCAAATCGATGTGTGTATACTGTATATATACACACAAATATATATATATATTTATATAATTATTTTTATATTATAAATGTATTTCTTATGTGCACATAAGAAGGTAAATTATACATTTATCCTTTCATGCAACTAAAATATGGCTTCTGAGAATTAGGAATAGAATGATTATGATAATTTTATGGTGCAAACAAAATAAAAAGTAAATGTGATGTCATTAACAATAAATCAACCTTTTTTCATGAATTTATTTTTCTATTCATAAAATATTTTGAATGTCTTGTAAAATGCTTCGGTCTTAGCTTGTTAGCTGTCAGTGCAAACATGTAAAATATAAATTTCATTTGCTCAGGTACAATTTAAATACTTGAAAGATCATTTATAAAAAGATAAGAAAAAGATATATGTCTAAAAAGGACTAACCTGTCCAAAGCAACTAACATCATTAATAAAATAAAAATAAAAATATCAGCATACTAGCCAACAGTTTTGGATGTCTATGGGTACAGTGTGTTAATCAATGGATCACACATCATGAAAATAAGAAAGTGAGATTAGGCTATAATAGACAAAATCACTGGTCAATTCCGATGGCTCCTTTATTTTCCAAAAAAAAAAAGAAAAAAAAAAGCTTGGGTTCTCTATTTACAACTTGTGCAAAACATTTAAAGGTTTCAAGGACTTTACATTGTAAGTTCAGTTCAAGGCACATACATGGGACAACAACAACCGTTTAGTAGTGGAAACAAATAAAAGAAATTAAATGTATGTTGCAAACAAAAGTTACTTTGGTTCCCATTGGATTCTACTCACAAAACCCAGCTTAAATACCAAACAAATCACCATATCTTTAAAATGAGACTGTTTCAAAAATTGTAGAACCACGCCCCATCCTCATTATGAAAAAAAAAAAAAAAAAGACAATACTAGAACACATGACATTGTGTGGTTGTTGTTCAGCTAGTCATGGCTGTTAGAATTAACTGCCACTTGGTAATCAATTTATTCAAATATCAGATAGATTTAGCTTTAACCTAATGTAAAGCCACAATGTCAACCGATGTGCTGAAGACCGCATTAAATAAGTTTTAATGTGGATACCTACCAAATCGAACAGGTGAGAAAATGTTCAAAACATAACAAAAAATATATTCTTTCAAAAAATAATGAAAGGGATACACAAAGATTAAAGATGTATTCAGCCACATGCGTGGTAGTGCTTTGTTCAGACTGACCTCACAGTCATTTAGAGTAATTATTCCAAAACCAAATCAATGTGCTTTTTCAAGAGACAGATTGACTGTTGGGTAGGATTACGGATGCAAGGCATTGCTCACAGTCCCTTTTGTGTAATACATCCATTTGACTACAGGGCCACTACTGTGATTTTCAGCTCATCCATAGAAAATAAAGAACAATGTCCGCCACACGAGTGAGGCAATGAATCACTCTGAATCATAACACATCATTCTTGTCTGGAGGATAGACCTTGGCTTGTTAGCAATGTCATCTATTGATGTCTGTCAGGATGCAGTTTGCAATTGCCCTTCAAAATGTGTGCTTTCCATTTAGTCCTTGCCTTCAAAATGTGTGACTCTCACTGTAATCCACAGATCTCTGCTTAAATGATGTCAAATCTTTCATGTGAGACACATTAAGACATACTGCTGGGTTACAGTAAGGCAATAGATAAAACTGTTCGTGTTTAGTATGAAACATTTCTGGTTTTGGTAATGACCCAGCAAATCCCCTCCACGCCTGAGGACTTTGGTAGAGGGAATGATGTACTGGGTAGTGGCACAAATAAGTTCCTCTAGCCTGCCATTACTGTTCTCTCTGTGAAAATATATCAGAGAGAGGCTCGAGACAGATTTATCTCACTAACGGGTTAACTTTGCAGCGATTTGGGTCTGCGCCACCACAACCGCCTCCTCTTGGGGAACCTGAGCCTGATAACCGCACCGGATTTGTGTGGAGAAAGTCTGTTAAAAAGAGTTACGGGTGGCCACAGGATTTGAAATGAATTGTTAATGGTGTACACATCAGTTAAAAGCCTTCAGATGAGAAATGAAGCCCTAGGATGTTCCAGATTTTAAGGAAAGCAGGGATGGGGTGGTCGGAGCAGCCTGCTGGGATGCTAATGAGAAATACTTTCAAGACCACAGAAGTGCAGTAGCCCTTTTATTTTTTATTTTACAGAGCATTTTGTTTGTGCCACGCACTGAGGCAAACCTTGTGTGTTGTTGGTAGTTAACCTGTGCAAGCACCAACTGTTAGTCACAGAAATCAACCATCTGTTTGATTCTGAGTAATTCCAAAAGCAATTTGGATGTAAACAAGTATCCAGCAATTTAGCCTTACCCTTAATGCCAAGTCGGAGAGCGATGAATGGTTAACTCTGACAATTAGGACCCCCACCCCATCTATAAGCCCCCTCTCCAATCCAGAATCCTCCTGCCAAGCGAAAATAACCTTTGATTTCCCCCTTTTCTTGGACCAGGGATTATGCAGTGGGGGTTTGAACTCAGCCCACAAAATAAAATCTTGTCAAAGCAAGTAAAGTCTATGCGTAACAGCGCATGATAAATACTTCTCCACAGTAAGCCTGAAAATTCCAAACTTAAAAAATAGTCCTAATTGCACTCATGCAGGGATCCAAAACTCTTTCAAAGACAGAATCTGGCATGTGCCAGTTCTTCTCCATGAAAAGAAGGCTTTTGTTTAAACGGTCATTCATCATCCCACCTGATGTGATGCATGATTAAAAAGGGTTTTGGACCATAAAGGAAAAGCTAGACAATGATGTGGATGTCGCTGTAGAATGTTCCTGATCATATTCATGTGAGAGAACAGAAATAGATAGAGAGGTGGAGCTCTGTGGAATGCCCTGGCCTAATTTGTAAAACAGAACAACAGAAAAGGCAAGTATAAAAAAGGGAAATACAGACTTAGATGATGTTTTTTTAAATGTCTTACGTTTTTACAATTTATAATTAAAGAAAACATGATTCAGATTATAGAGCTCCCTCAGGATATGAATAGTTTACCTAAAGGGTTTAGATATTATATTACCTAATTTTATGTTTGGACTGTTAATTACTTGAAAATAAGGCTCTAGCACAAAAGCTATCCACATAAAAGTATTTTATGTGATTTAACATGCTAGAGGGTTTGTGGTCTGTTCTCTGTATGGACTGAAACAAGCTGCCCTCTGGTGGGTAAAATGAAACATAAACATGGCCTGGAAAATGCTTGCACAGGAACCCTTTTTGCCCATCTCCCTACCGCGATCACCGATGTCAGCCTCTCCTTCTGAGAACTGCAGGGTGTTGAAGGGTGGTCCTTTTCCCTTCAAATGCGATTTCCACAAAAGCTAATTTCCTGAATGACTGCTCATGCTCTCTGCTGCATTTTGAAAGTGCACTTCAATTCCACAAAAAAAGCAAAAAACTCAGCTCCTTTTTTTCTACTGCAGCTTAATCAGCGGTGTTTTGGTTTCCTGACCACTGTTATCTTAACTACTGTTGTGTGAAGGGGTATTTCAGCACAAAGGGAATATTTTAGTTGTGTGGTTAGCAATGTTTTCAAGATCCTTAAGTGGTTGAGAGGCAAAACCTGTGGACTGCACTTGCAGCAGGTAGCCAACGTCTACGGCATCAACACATCTGCAGTGTCTTTGAGCGAAACAACTTTGAAACTCACAAATTACAAAACCATTTCATATTTACTAAGAATAGAAAATATAGCAGAATTCCACATAGTTGTCCACAGTATAAATTACCATGTTGACTGCACCTGGAAATATATATATGTATATGTATACGTGTAATTTACAGTATATTGAATTACATTTTCTTTGAACAAATGGTTATAGCATCCATTGAAAAGCATCATGTGTGGCAGAAGTCCACACTGGGAACGTTACTGCTCTTGCAATAAGCTATGCTATTGTTACTAAGGTGACAGTCTCGGAGGCCAATTCCTCCATTAGGTGTGTAGATGGGCTGAATTCTGAAGTCCCCCTTTAAAAGCTGCTCATTGTTTAGCGACACTATCTGAAAGCTTGTTTCAGTCATTTCCAGGATGGAGTTATCCTTTTTGGTGCCGGCCTCACAGTAGTCATCTTTTCTCCTGCCGCGATTGTATTTCCATTTGGACGATGACGACCTGCTTTTCTTGTGCATGTGCCAGCAAAACACACTTAGAAGTGTCACTAAGACCACCAACACTGCCCCACCTATCACTCCAGCTAATAGGAGTGTGGAGGTGTTGTCTTGTTGGGCAGCCTGCTCGGATTCAGAGTATGTGGAAGTGGATTTGGTCTTAGCCTCAGAACAGATAGTATCCTCGCCTGGTCTGTAAGTGTTAAGAGTATCCAGAACGTACACGCAGATGCGATAGATAGACCTGGGCTCTAAATTTGACAGGCTAAGTCTTCGTTGGTATCCTGGGACTGTTCTTTCTCCATGGATGTCCCTCATCAAACTCTGCCCCATCTTGACCCAAGTCACCTTGTAAGCCGTCACAGTGAAGTAAGACTCCCAGCTCACATCAATGCAGGTAGAATTAACAACATGAAAGGAGATTTTTAAGGGGTCTTCATAAGGAGGTAGGGGACCAGGAGGAAAATGTGGAACTGGGGGAGTGGGGTTGGCTGAGGCGGGGTAAAAAGCAGTGGGTGAAATGGTGGTGAAGTGGGTGGTTCTAGAGTTGGTTGTGGTGATGGTGGTGGTTCTGCGTGGTGGCAATGTAGATGGATATGAATGGGTTGGCCAGGGATGCAACACGGTGCCCGCCGGGCAGTCAATGGCATCTAAGGTGATCTCTCGAATTACCATGCCACGCACCCTTTCTGGACTCTGGCACGTAAACCCACGGACATTTATCGCAGTTGGCAGAGACCTGAGCCATGCAATGACCCACTTAATGCTGCAATCACAACGCCAGAGGTTGTTTCTTGCATTAAGGTTCCTCAGGTTTCTCAAGCCGTCAAAGACACCTGATGGAAGAAACTGTAGCTGGTTGCTGGATATATCCAACTTCTCCAGTTTACTAAGCCCAGCGAAGGATGTCACTTCAATGGTGTCCATCTGGTTTTCTTGCAGGTTAAGCTTGGTCAGGGATTCACTAGGGAGCAACGGTGGTGGAGTGGTGAGTGAGTTGCGTGCTAGGGATAGTTCTTTGAGGTTGACCAGATCCTGGAAGGTTCCTGGAGCAATGCCCTCATCCTCGAGCAAGTTCCCATCCAGCAACAGTCGCTGAAGGGTGGTGACATTCTGGAAGGCATCCTCGTCAATGTCTGCAATGCGATTCTCATCCAAACGCAGCTCCTTGATATCTACCGGTAATCCGATAGGAATGCTGCTTAGGTGGTTTTTGGTGAGAAAAAGAAGCTTGAGGCTGACAGCCTCCCTGAAAGCCCCCTCCTCTACCCCTACAGTTGAGATGGAATTGTCATCCAGGTGGAGTTCCTCCAGCATGGGTAGCTGGGCAAGTGCTGCCCTTGAGATCGTCTGGATGTTGTTTTCCTGAAGGTGCAGCACTCGAACGTTCTTGGGAAGGTTTAGGGGGAATTCATCAAGCTGATTTCCATATAGGTAAACAGTTTCTACAGAGGCAACATTGTGTAGCTCCAACGGAAAGCCGGCATTGTTGATCTGATTGTTGTGGAGGAAGAGGGTCATATATCCCTCTTGCACCCCCAGAGGCACAGACGTCAGGCTCCTCTCATTACAGTAAACAAATGTTCTATCGCAGCGGCACTCCTCAGGACAAGAGGAGATGGGGCTGAACTGCACATGCAAGCTCAACAACACTGTCAACCAAAAGCGAAGAAATGAAGTCCAATCGTTATTCCAAAATCCTCCTTGAAACTCCATAATGAAAAAGAAAGAAACCAATAACAAACTTAGTGGTTGGAGGGAGTAAATGGAAACATCACAAATCCAGCAAAATGATGTCCTCTAAAAGATTATTTTAATGTGAAGTTTGCAGATAACCAGGAATTTGAGGAGTATTCCCTTGATAATTTCTAGTCCTTGTCTGGAGATGGGGTCTCATTAGAGTGCATGGGTTCTCTCCCTTAAGCCATCCATGCTGAGGAATCAGATCATTGCAGAACTGCTCTTGCTCAATGTAGGGCCCAAGCAGGATGTGACTGAGAGAGTGCTGAAGCGCTGAGCCACACCAACCACCTCCCAGCCTTCAAGTGCTGATGGGCCCCAGCCCTGACTTTTTCCAGAATATGTGACATTTGGGTCCAGAGACCTATGAGGAGAAATTAGAATACAAATAGTTAACAACAAAAAAAGAATAGTAGGCCAATAAACCTTATAGATTCATGTTTTTCACTGACCCCATCAAATTATAGTCATTCAGAAAACTTAAAATTAATGCATTGAAAGTGGTTAAAATCTCAAGAGCGTGATATACAACTGCATAAACAGGATTTATTTCTCAAATTGCAGTAAATCAATCAAATAAAATAAACAATAGCTTAACAAAACATGAAGCAAGGTGTATGTGGTTGCTCATAACGTTTGTGTTTATTAAAAGTATTTACAAGTACATGGCTACTGCTTATGTAATATTCTCTTGATTACTATATGGCATCTTCATTGTGCATCATATAATATGCGCATCCCGTTTGTGCATAGCTCAAATGGAAAAATAAAGTTGAGGGAGAGGGTGAGTCTTACACAGCTCAGAGTGACAAATGCTGCCTGTAAAATTAAATGGGAATTTAGCCTCTCTACCTGCAATAAATGATCAATACAGTTTTTTTTTGTTTGTTAGTTTTTCCTCAGCAAAAATGTTTTATCCTCAAAATCACTACTCACACTGAATCTACTGTTCAGACTGTATTGTTCTCATTTCTGAGTGATTAGTTAGGATTAAAAAAATCAATGTGCACTGTTTTTCATCAGAATAAACGTATTTATAATTGTCCAAGGCAGCTGCTGCCCTTTAATCAAGACTAGAGAAATATTTTCTTTTGATATTTTTTTTAACCTGGGGGGATAGAAAGCAGGCTTTTTTGCTGACATTTACATTTTGTGAAATATGACAGCAGTATAATATGTTGTAGTTGACAACACCAAAAACAGTATTTATGCACAGATGTAACTAAAACATTGCCGTCAGTCCTATTTGTATTTTTTTTCTTTCATTGTTCCTGTAAAATAACAGATTTCTTGGCATCTTGAGACTACAGCAACACCTTTGTATTGGATTGTTGCTTTTGTGACCTGACCATCTGCTTTGTTAACAGAGTTAAGACAATCAATGCCTGGCAAGAGAATGCTTATCTTTACTAAGAAGCAATATGTGACAGATGTGATTTAAAGAAGAAAAAAAGACCAAACAAAACCAAATATATATTTGAATTAGCATAAACATGCATATGGATGATTATAAAGAGGTTTAAGCAAATGATACCCTACATGTAATTTTTTTTTTTTAAATCGTATTTGTGAAAACTGAAAAAAAAAAACCCTGTTATTTGGTTACCAGTAAGTAAAGTTTATATATATATATATATATATATATATATATATATATATATATATATATATATATATATATATATATATATATATATATATATATATATATACGGTATATATATATATACAGTAAAATGTTTTAGATAATGCTTTACTGTAAAATACTATGATTTTGGAAGTAAAAATACAATACATGTACTTTTACAGTAAAATATAGTTAAAATCTTGTAAAGTATGAATCATAATACAAGTCACCTAGTAAAACAGTAA
Organism: Romanogobio albipinnatus; assembly: GCA_023566225.1. Lineage (NCBI taxonomy): Eukaryota > Metazoa > Chordata > Actinopteri > Cypriniformes > Gobionidae > Romanogobio > Romanogobio albipinnatus. Next base: position 19,251,323 of record CM042256.1, on the reverse strand, counting down.
AACGCATCACATTTAATTATATTTTATTTAATCATTTATTATTTGAGCAATTTATTTATTTATTCCTACTATTCGAATCATTTATGTGCCATATTTTATGTTACTAATTTTATTTTAGGCTACTGTTCACTGCATTATTCATGTCGTGGGTCACCCGATGAGGTTTTGTGTTTGTGTGGGTCACACTGCACTCTTGTCTATATAGCCTATGTTTATTGACTATTGATCATGTAAAGGCCACTTTTGCTGAACGTTGGTGCATCGTGTGGTCTTCCATTTTACCACCTTTATTAATACAGTGCTTATATTTAACAAAGTATATTTTAGTTGTTCAATTGGTTGCTATACTATCAGTTAAGAAAATACACAGATAAGAACGGTAAAATATGCAGTCACCAACAGTCACCTGAAACGTCATATTTTTAGGGCGAATTTGTAACTGCTTCACAGTGTATCTTGAGAAAACCGCATGCTCACAGGAAAAAAGAGCAAAGACAAAACAACACTAAAAGTTTGTATCGTAGGACACATTTCGAGGCATCGTGAGAACTTAAGAGAGCAGCGAAGCTGTTGATGTGAATGGATAATCAGATGGTAGGAGAGCCGAGCAAGTAAAAAGAAACGGTGCTATGACGCGCATTGATGTTTGACCAGATAAACCGCTTTAGTTGGGCTATTTACCCTAAATATGTTATTTGAGATGTTGAAATGCAGACAAGCCTTTTCCTAACCTATGAACGCAGCATTTGCGGAAAAGTAAAAGCCCATATTAAAGCAGAATAGTTTCGAACGAGATGCCTGAAAACTATACAAAGGTCACAACTAGTCTAAACCAACAGTTTTAACTTACCATGTGGATGTCAACTATAACCCATTACTGTTTTTAGACGGGTAAATGGACCGAATCCACCACCACCACCCAAAAAAAAAAAAAAAAAAAATCAAATTATTTCCATTCAAAGTAGCCTACCTTATCAAGCATGATTTTATCCGTATAGCCTGTTTTAAGAACACATAACACTTGTCCCCCTATCCTTGTTCTTCATGCGCTCCATGAAATGGACGGGACGTAACGATCCAACGCCATTCCCACAACATGCTGTTCTACCGAATCTGTTCCGAGCTCCTCTCCGCCCGCCGCTCCTCCGGACAGCATACTGACTCCCGTCTGGAGAGCTCAGTGCGCGCGCTCACTACTTTTTGTCGAAGCGACTCCCTCTGTTCCCCTATCCACAGCTGAGCCCTCGTTTAAACCTTTAATTTACATCAAATTCACATTGGCAAAATCCACTTTCTCCAGGAGTCGGTAAACTCGCCGAAAAAGCCCAAAATACATCCACGTCACCGCATATCATATCATCATTTTTTTGAGATAGCGAAACAAGAGTTTGTCGATTTATCTCCGAGAGATGTTTACAGAGGAAAACTGCGCTGGTTATGATCTGTTCACTGCACCTCAGTTCTCTCTCTCTCTCTCTCTCTCTCTCTCTCTCTCTCTCTCTCTCTCTCTCTCTCTCTCTCTCTCTCTCTCTCTCTCTCTCTCTCTCTCTCCTCCCACACTGTCCTGAGTAAAGAGATTACAGGCTGGGGTGGAATGACACTTACATTTTAAGTTTCGCATATCTGTTTAATGATATGCGTTTACTTTCCGTGTTGATATGTCTACATTACGTCATGTTAAGTGAAATTATTCCATATGACACGATTGGGCAATGTAGTTGCCTATCTCAAAAATAGATGTTATGCTCTTTATTTATCTCTTTTTTTCTCTTATTTTTTGCTTGGGAGGAGACAACGCGAAATTTAACTGGCCTATAGGCTATTTAATGAGGTTACAATTTCTTATGAATTCGTAATGTGATTTGTCCAACAACAAAAAAACGAGTGTTGGTGGAACACAAATAGCCTACAATGTCAAGTCTCAAGATTCAAAGTCATCAAAAAAAAAAATATTATAAAAGTGGTTTATATAGGCCTACTTGTTGAATAGGAATGCTCATGAAATAAGCAATTAATAAATTGAGTCAGATCTTTTGAATGAACGATTGATTTTGGTTTATTTTAACATTGCATAACACATATTTGTTTCAGTTATTCTTTATTGATAAAGTATGAGCCATTTAATAATATACATTTAAAATAAAATATAAAAATCAGATATAATAAAATCAAATAAAAAAGTCACTGTTTCACAGCAAGTTATAAACATTATATCCAGATGTTCTATTGTTTTGAGGTGGCTGAGGCAAACTTAAGGGAATCTCTCGTTCTCTTCCTGTGTTTGAAAACCAAAGACAGCTGTGTTGCTGTCCGGTTAGTCATTGACTTGACAGGCAGCATGTTTATATGTAAGCACCTTCTAAGGTAACTGCATTCAGACAGTCTTCCAATAACGTCATGTCTAATAATGTACAACAAATTCAAGTGAGCGTACATTTAAGAATATATATATATATATATATATATATATATATATATATATATATATATATATATATATATATATATATATATATATATATATATATATATATATATATAAAGGGTTCTATATGGCACCAAAAATGGTTCTTCATCGTAATCATAGAGGAACCACTTTTGGTGCTATAGAGCACCATATCTTAACATGTTCTGTATATGGTAGCGGTGCTATATATATACATATACACTTAGGTGTCTTGCTTTATATACACTTAGGTGTCTTGCTTTCTTTCTACTTCCGTACTGCCAGTAAAGGCATTTTTCAGCCACATTTTTTTGGGCACAGCTTCTCTCTCCCTCTCTCCAAGCGTAGCATTCATTAACTATTCGCTCACTGGTGTGCAAGATGCACAGAATGTGCCGATACTGCACTCTGTCAGACTATACATTTTAATTAGGGCCAGATTACTGTAAACGCGACATGATATTTAAATAGAGGCCGACTAACAGTGAGGGGGGACAGCTTGACGTAGGCCTATATCCAGTGGGAGGGAAAACTCCACACACTTATTAGGACCCGAATGATTTGGCAATCAATTTGCGATCGTTAGATTAAATGACAAGGAAGGGCAGAGCATTATAATCGTTGAACATTGAGAAATGAGAGTGTCTCCCGCATTATTGAAAATAAATTGATCTTAGTATCTGAGTTCCATCGTATCATGTTGCGAAGAGCCCTTTTAGTGACTTTCCAGATGTCTTTTATATTTATTTTTATCTTCTAAATGTCAGTGATTGACTGCATCGTCCTTCTCAGTCCACAAAATTTCATTTCAACATAAATCTGTCTGCCATACAGACAATGAATTATATACTGAACCCAAAAAATATGCAGAAGTAAAATGATAGGCTGCCGTATATTTTACATGGAATCACATTTACTTAAAAAACGCTGTCCTGGAGTATCTCAAACGGCTCACTAGTTTGATAAAAAATCTACAAAAATCCAATATAAACCAGTGAGCACTATATTCATGTATCACACATTTTGTCATTGTTAACTCTTTCCCAATTCTGGATGAAGTTTTTGAGTGATTTTTGTTGCTTTTTTTAAATGAAACTTACCAAAATCAAGTGTTGATAAAAAAGAAGGCATGAAGCTAGAGTAAAACTATATATATAAAGCAGAGTGTCTGTTCTTTTGATATATTGCGTATTCAGATATTCATACAAAAAAAAAAAAAAATCGTGGGGGCCATGACATTTTTGTGGCTGGCCACTTTTAAAAAAAATCCTGGCGCGGAAACCGTTAAAAGGATCACTTCAAACAAAAATGAGGGTTAGCAAATAAAATCTAAATCTAAATCTAAATATATATATATATATATATATATATATATATATATATATATATATATATATATATATATATATATATATATATATATATATATATATATATATATATATATATATATATATATATATATATATATTCTGTAGAACACAAGAAGATGTAGAAACAAGTTTTACCTAATTTACCCTTTACACAAATATTTAAAAATAAATAGCAAAACAAATTGAATTAAACATGTAATTTTGAAGTAGAAAAACTGAAATAGTATTTTATTGTAAAACATACTTTAAATATTTGGAATGTTTTGGATTTGGAATGACATGAGGGTGAGAACTATCCCTTTAAAGGTGCAGTGTGTAATACTTATGAGGATCTATTGACAGAAATGCAATATAATATACATAACTATGTTTTCAGTGGTGTATAAAGACCTTACATAATGAACTGTTATGTTTTTATTACCTTAGAATTAGCCATTTCTATCTACATACACCGTGGGTGCCATTTTGTGCCGTCATGTTGCAATTGCTCATTCTAAGGTAATAAAAACATATAATGCTTCATTATGGTAAGGTATTTATACACCACTGAAAACATAGTTATGTATATAATATTGCATTTCTGTCAATATATCCTCCTAAATATTAGATAGTGGACCTCAGGTGGGCAACAATCATGTCACATGTAATTGAATCAAATGTTAAGTGGATTGTGTCCTTGCTAATACCATAATTTGTGTTCACAATATACTGATTCTCAACATAGAGAACTAGAGAGCAGAATTAGACACAGTGCTACATTACCAGAATAGTTAGCAATATCCATAGAAGGTTTTCTAAAGTATTTGCTCATGCCTTTTAGTTTCATTATACAGCAGTGGCAGGACACAATTTACAGCTCCATTTATGCAAGTGAAGGCATTTCTTATTGCTTTTAATGAACCACATGGCCCTTCAGCAGCCAGCTACTCAAACAAACAAATGCAGATCTATTGCACATAGGAGTTTTACTAGTCTGAAGTGTTCAAAGGGCTGCTACCAAAACTCATGTGTGATTTATATTCCTCATCACATCGTGAAAACTGAACGGATCCTTTTTCTTAAGACCACCTACAACATACTATACTAAAGTAATATTTGAACTGTTCTTAGACCTGCAGCACGTCCATATCCATTTAAGTGTTAAATATTTAATAGTTGAGACAAAACATTAACACTTTGTGGTGGAAAGCACCTAGGAGTTTCTTTGATAATATATAATAGCAATAATAGCACAGTGTAATTTCAAGTTCAAATTGGATGGCTGGGTTGTTTCTTTTTATTGTGAAAAGGAGACACAAAAGATTCAGATATCTGAACTTGTTTAAAGTAACATTAAATGTATCATTCATGTTTTAACTTGTTGTGTCTCAAGCAAGCTGCATGCAGTATAGTGATGTTACATTTGCAAACAAATCATTGTTTTAGAACAAATTGAGAAAATGTTTTTAGTGAACAAGTCGTGAATAAAATAGAGGAAAAAATATATCCCTTTTTTTTAACATGTGCAAGATGCTTAAACACTCTTTTTGGAGTGTCGCAGTAGATCTGTCAACATACATTTTAAGGATAATAAGAATGGTTTTGCTTGTAAATGACTGTTTTTATTACAAATCGGTTGAGTAAATGATTCAACGACTCACTTCCCTAGACTTGTGGCCAAAAATAATAACACTTGTCGAAAACCTATACGCAGGTTAGGTAAACAAATTTGAATTAAATTTGCTATTTTTACAACTCACTGAATCAAAATACCCACTAATTACAAGTAAATGTAAATATTTATTGTGTGAAAATGATTTCAGTTTTTACACAAATTATGGTCCAGATTTACTAAACAGGGCAAATTAGTGTGAGAGCGCAATTCCAAAAAAGCGACGATAGGAGTGGGATCTACTGACGTTGCGCAAATTAATGAACACAGACGTAGCCGGATAATTTCCATAATGACCAGCGCAATCTACCCGTTAGTGTCTAGTTTTAAATGCGCTTTTTTTGGGTGGTAAATAATGTAAATTGACCAGTAAATTGACAAGCGCAAACCTTAGTAAATCACCTTGCATGATTAATTTAAATACTCTCCTCCCATAAATTTTGCATCTGAAAGGGAAATGCATATGCAATAAGTTCAGCCGCAAAAATAACTGTGCCCACGCCTTTTCAGCACTTATTTATCACTGCATGTCTTTAGTAAATCCTGACAGTAGTTTTTTAACGGCAAAAGAGGGTTTGTGCTGGTGCAAGCTGTTAGTAAATCTGGCTTTATGACTGTTCCTCAGCTAATTTTCACAATGTCCAGCGATTTTGCCCCCAATTTTCCAATAGACAGGCTTCTAAATGTGAAGTACAGATAATTACTGTAAAACAATCATCTTTATACAGTAGCTGAGAGTAAACACTAACACCCTGTGGCTGATGACATCTCTATTTCTATATGAATTATTCCACAGTCTAACATACATATTTTCATATCATGATGAAAATGCTGCACTGCTGATAGATTTCACTGGAAATAGGTTTCAGGTCACATTTATTCTGCTGGTTGAGCACTCAGTGGGTGTCTGGGAGGCAAAGCTTAAAATCTGGATCAAAGCCCTCACTCACTGACCCCTCTGGACCCAATCCACAATCGGCGCACTACAGAGAGAAAAAGATGCCTGCTCACTCTCCTGACAAACATGCATTGCACTTTTACAGTATGAGATTTAGTAGATTTGCGTCTTTATGTGTTGTATTTGTTTTTCCAGTGCCTATAGCCTGTCTAATATAACTAGTTAATAAGAAAATGAAACATAATCCATGATGGGTTTAGTATTCGCTGTGTGCTTGAAATGTTTTCATCCTTGAGATCTGGGAGCAGCTTAGCATAAGGACTTGTATAAGAAAAAAAAATATTTTTTTCCTTAAATTTAAGGGTTGATTGTTTCTCATTTCCTTTGCACTTACAAACACCTTTCCAAGATGGTCAAAGAGCAAGTGTTTAATGAGCCCCTAGCGTCTTTCACAAGAGGACAGTCAAAAGTATGCAATGTTTCACTCGGCCGAGCGAGACAGCTTCGGCAAGCTGTAAAAACAGTGTCTCGCAACAAGCAAGGCCTTGTTTTTTCCTGCCGATTTGGCGGAGAAAGACAGTGAGAGAGAGGTCAGAGAGGCAGCCAGAGGATGGGTCTTATCCAGCGCCCTAATCCTGCCGGGAGCACTGCCGTTTGAAGTCACATCTGCTGCAAATTTCCCTCCGTCGAGCTCAGGCAGGAGGAAGTCTTAAGTCCGAGGGGGGTGGGTTTCCCCTGGTGATGCTGATACAGCTCAACCCTCATCCTGGGTCACCTGCACTGGACCTGTATTCACATGGCTAAGGGTTTTATTGTTCTCAGAGGAAGTGCTGATCTAGAATCAAATGTTTGACGTTGCTCCGTTGTGGGTATGATAACACTGTATTGCACATTTTTCATTATAGTGTTTGTTTTACATGTAAGTATTATTAAATATAGTAGTAGTGTCACGGTTTGTTCATGTTTCATGTCCTCATTTTGTCATGTTCACTGTCATGTTTCCTGGTTTGTCATGTGATTCCCATGCCCTCATGTGATCATGTCATGTGCTTCCCTAGTCTCTTGTGTCATGGGTCACGTTCAAGCTAAAAACGGTGCTCAACATTTTGTTATGGTTTCAGGGTTGAACTACATGTTTTCTGGAAACTGTGTGCAACAGGGTTTGAGATACGTTTTCTCTTGTTTGGTGGGTGTTTCAAAAATGTCAGCCCAATCAGCAGCACATGTATATAAACCACATGTATTAAAGATACAGCTCGCACAATGGGTCCAAGTAAAGTCGATTACAAATGTGTCCGTTGCAGTACAGTATATGCAACAATTGATATTGGAAGACATGTTTGTCTTTTCATTCTGAAATGTGAGGCAATGTTGATATTGGTTGATTTAGTCATGTGGGTTCGCAGTTCAGTGCTGTCATTGGTTGATTGTCTTGATTGTTCACAGGTGTGTCTAGTTAGTCATTAGTCGCTGTGTATTTAAGCCCTTATGTTTGCCATGCGTCTTTGTCTAGTATTGATGTTGTAACCTGTTGTTGGTGAGTCCATGTTTGGGCCAAGTTTTCTGGTTCGGTTCATGTTGTCAAGTCATTGTTTACTTTGTTTGTTGTTTGGGTTTAAATAAACTTCACTTGGGTTCTTTCAAGTTCGCCTCCAGTGGATCGTTGTTACAAGTAGAGTTTCTAATAAAGCGTATTTCACGTTTCTTCAAATACAGGACATTTCACAAATTACAGCAGTCCTTCAGCTAATATACAAAAATAGTGTTACATAAAAAGAGAAGCGTATGTAAAACTGAAACCAAAAATATAGGACCAGAAGGACCAAAAATGCAATCATTAAAGGGTTAGTTCACCCAAAAATGAAAAGTCTGTCATTAATTACTCGCCCTCATGCTGTTCCAAACCTGGAAGACCTTTGTTCATCTTCGGAACATAAAATATTTTTGATGAAATCAGAGAGCTCTCTGGCCCCTCCATAGACAGCAATTGAATTACCACTTTCAAGGCCCAGAAAGATATAGAGACATCGCTCAAATCGTCCATGTAACTACAGAGGTTCAACCGTAATTTTATGAAGCGACGAGAACATTTGTTTTTTTGCACACAAAAAAAATAAACACAAATAACGACTTTGTTCAATAATTTCATCTAGCCTGTGTCAGACTACGGCAGAACGACTTGTGTGCATGCGTCTTGGTGCTCACGTGAACAGCGCCGGCCATTGGTAAGCCGGCATTCTGTAAGCACTGCACTGTTTACACTGCATCAACAGCGTAAGAGTCTGACACAGGCTAGAAGAAATTGTTGAATAAATTTGTTATTTTTGTTTGGTTTTTGCACACAAAAAGTGTTCTCGTCGCTTCATATAATTAAGGTTGAACCACTGGATTCAAATGGACGATTTGAGCGATTTACTACCATTATGGGCCTTGAAAGTGTTAATTAAATTGCTGTCTATGGAGGGCTGAGAGAGCACTCCAATTTCATCAAAAATATGTTTATTTGTGTTTCCAAGATGAATGAAGGTCTTACGGGTTTGGAACGACATGAGGGTATGTAATTAATGACAGAATTTTCATTTTTGGGTGAACTAATCTTTTAAAGACCTTAACTTTCTTAATTATTTTGTATTGCCTAGTAGTTATACAATTATAGTGTGATTGAACATGTATTAATATTAATATTTGTTTATGATTTTAGTGACAGGGTTTATCTTATCTATGGTTAGCACTTTTCTACGGTGACATTGCTTATATGAGGTCTCAGGTGCAGAGGCTTCAGGGTATTTTGCGTGTCTGAGCGATTATTCATGTTTGGCCCAGGCCAATATCCAATATCCCATGGGCAATTCTTCACTCAGAAATATATCTGCTTTAGTCTTAAGAAATAACCTCTGGATATATATTTTGGGGTTTAATATATGCAAAATCAAGTCATGTGAGCAGTTAACGAGCATAGATCAATAGATTAATCGGTTTTGTTGCTAATGAGGCACAGGTCTCTCTCTCTCTCTCTCTCTCTCTCTCTCTCTCTCTCTCTCTCTCTCTCTCTCTCTCTCTCTCGGTCAATCTTGTTGTCAAAACAGCTCTCCTGTGCTAAGCCTACCATGATGGAGAGAAAATGAAAGAGAAAGAGAGAGTTTATTCACACTCAGCATATTCCCTTCAGATCCCTAAAAAGACAACAGTAACTAGCAATGTGTCAAAACGTGGTGTTTAGTTTGTTGTGCAGATAGAAATGTATTTATACACTGCAGGGCATCATGAAAAAATCTCTGAAGTTCACAGACTATGTGCCAGCAGTTATTTGGCGAGAGCATAAGCCATTGTGACATAATCTGTTTCAGTTAGACTGACAGGCAGAGCCAGAGAGGCGTCCGTGTCTGCCACACATGTCAGTCTGAGCTTCTGTCAATCCAAAAACTGACAGCATTTTTCTTTTCTTAAATAACCATTTTTTATATTGGACCCATCAATCCAGAAAATAAACTATAAGCAAACATCTTTTTCTGACTTTGAGGATATTTAGAAATAACCAGGACAAATTAGCCTAGACTGAGACTGACTGAAGTTCATATGGTTGTAATTATTCAGTTAAATCAATATTATACAAAAGTTATTTCCGATCCAGACATTTGATTGGCTGAGCGGTATTCCAAGAGTGCTGATACAGTCCAACAGCACAACTTTGTATGCCTCCAGATTTGTATCTCTTGTACAACTGTTTCTGTGGGTTACATTGTTGGCACCAGTAGGTGGCGATAAGTGACTTCACTAGTGAGTCATTGTGTCATTTACTGAATCAATTCACTCAACAACACTGTTTCAGTATTTTTATGAATGAAACAAGTGTATATATATATATATATATATACACTCGCCACGTTTTTTTAAATAGCAAATGCACTCGTGCGCATCTGTTTGCCCATGGCCGTGCTGGTCTGAAAACGACGTGCATTTTTGGCACCTTGCTATTTTTAAGCAACTGAAAACTACTGTGCCATTGGTCTAAATTCAATCGCAGTATTTTTTGTTATTTAAAGGGCACAATAGTAATATGCGCCTATAGGTGGGTGCACAACGCGTGATACACTCTGCTTATTACACACACAGGGATGTACAGCAGCACACAGATATTTTTTTATATAATGCACAAGTTTGTTTACCCATATACTCTTTATCTTATAAGGTTTAAGCGTATTTGGCTTGCTTTCCGCGGTGGAGGGGCTCGAGGAAGCCCATTCTACTCAAGCTTAGATTTACCCCCCAGGGACTACTAGTGCTAGGAAGAAGAGAAAGGTAAACATGAATGTAAGTAGGTGGAGTTGGGGAGGTGGAGGGATGCAAAACGACTGATGCCCGAAGGAGGTAGGAGGCTGCTTATATGCTTAGCAGTTGATTGAAATATTCGATGGGTTCACACCTCCCGAATTTGCGTTTGTGTACGTTGCTAATTGAAAGATTAGATGGGTTCACTCCTCCCGAAATTATGTTGTGAACTTCACTTCACGAGTTCGTTTACCCATATACTCTTTAGCTGATAAGGTTTAAGCGTATTTGGGTTGCTGTCTGCAGTGGAGGGGCTCGAGGAAGCCGCTTCTACTCAAGCTTAGATTTACCAAAAAGTGCAAATTAGATTTAGGGCAGCAAGCTGGTAATATGTGAGTGGAGTTGCTGGCAGTTTTTGCTCTGGAGTTTCAGTTTGATTACGGAAGGCCCCCCCAAAAGAGTAAAAATTGAATGACGAGAGGTGACGAGAAGCTGAGAATGTGTATTGATGTGATAGTGTAGGAAGCAAGTCAAGTTTGGTGTATCTCACTGCTGCATTTATCGACCTGGGTCGTGGGCGAGCACTGCTGTGGCACTCCTAGTGACACTCCTAGTTGCTCCTGCGGGAGCAGCGTTTGGACTGGAGGAAGAAGCATGGTGGAGATGGAGTACGTCCTGCCTTAGCATTCATGACATGGAACCCCCCAGGAATAACAGGGCCCTTAATGTCATGAGTGAGGAAGGAGGTCCTTGTCCCTGGAGAAGCGGGCCAAAACTGCTCCCAAGCGATAACCACTCCCTCTGCCACAGAAAGAGAGAGCCTACGATGAGAAATTTGATGCATTGCTTCCCTCTCTCTGAGGCGAGGGCCTGCACTGCACAAAAACACGATGGCCTGCAACTACCTGGCCTGGACAAATATCGGGTTCCTCCAGTCTGCTGTTCGGATGGGAGAGCCCTCAAGATAGAGAACCTGAAGGCTCACACTGCGATTCGGAAAGGGAGAGCCCCCACTGCACCTGAACAAAAAAGGCTCAAACTGCAATTCGAATGGGAGAGCCCTCACTGCGGTTCGAATTGGGAGCCCACGGTAAAAATAGGACATGAAGCTCCTGTTTAAGCGAACGGGAGGGCCCACACTGCGATTCAAACGGGAGAGCCTGCGTTGCATCTTGGTTGGGGGGGCCCACACTGCGATTCAAACGGGAGAGCCCACGCCATGCGTAGGTAGCAAGCCCAATTGAACGGGAGGGCCCTCACTGCAACCAGATGTATGAAAACTCTGCGGGGCTTGATAAGCAGCACGATTTTTGAGGATGTGAGAGTTTGGTGGGCTTGTCTGATGTGGAAGAGGTTCGATCTTACATAGGATTCAAAAATTTGGGAGGTCCAACGACCTAGCATTTTAATCTGGGTTCCCGATAGGCCTTTCTGTGCAGCTGTGGTAGCTGCTCCTATACAGAACGAGTGGGAGGAAAAGTGTTTAATAGGAATTCCTGATCTGGCGAGGACAGTTTTTAATTTTCTCTGGAACCAATGTCTGGATGCTGGGTAGTTATTCTCGTTAAGAAATAAAGGTTCGAGCGGAGAATTGATTTGTGAATGCCTCTGAGATAGGAATGAGGCAAGGGACTGATAGGGCTAAATGGGTGTTGGTAGATTGAAAATGAAGACTGGATGGCCACATTTCAATTGGTCGGTTTTACTCTGTTTGATGTTGAATCGAATTGTGTCATGGTTTAAAATATGGAGATCTGAGAGGGTTGGGTGATTAGCTGGATTGAAAGTGGAATTGATTGTAAATTCTGAAACTCGAAGAAAGCCAAAAAAAGCTAAAATGAACATGGCGTCCAGGGTTCTGGTTATGTTCGGAGGGAAAACCCTGGAGCGGATGGTAGTCAGGCATTTGCCTAGGAGGTCGATGGTAAGAGGTTGCCTGGTATCAGGTTTGGTGGGGTGAGTTTTTTGTAGGCCTTTAATAACAAGAGATTTCTGGGGATTTGAGATGGCAGGGAACTCATGGCCATAGATGATCTTGAACAAGAAATGTATGCTGCTGAGGTAGACTTTAATGGATCCTGGCTGAATGGATTAGGAACTGTTCATGTGGGAAATTAAATAAGTTATAGAGAGGAGGGAAAAATCTATGAAAGCTAAATTGTAAACTGTATGGAAGTTTTTAAAGGAATTCCAGGCTGTCCAGTAGGATCGAAGAGTTCTTGGAGAAACGGCTTGCAATATTGATTCCATGGAAAGGGTGTGAAGATGACTGAGGGGGTGGTCTATGGGAATATGAGCTCTGAATAGGGAGGAACTGGTGTCGGGTTGTAGTCTGATTCTGGAATCAATGTTCTGAATTTCTGGAAAAGAAAGTGAGAAAGAGCGTCAGCGATTTGTTTTTTATGGCCTGGGATATGTTCAGCTTTCACAATTAATTGGTTACAGGCAGATGTCCAAATGAGGCGTCTCAGTAGGGACATGATCTTTGGGGCATTAGAACAGCCTTTGTTTATGCAGTGAACTATTGTTTGGTTGTCGCAGAAAAAGGAAATGGTTTTTGATGACCAGTTAGAGCCCCATAAATGGGCTGCTACGATTATGGGATACAGCTCGAACAGTGCGATCGATTGGTTGGAATGGGGGGTGGCCAGGTTGAGGCAAACCACTGGCCTTCGTAGTAACCTCCAAAACCTATGGATGGGGCAGCGCTGTGAAAAGATTGAGGTCGCTGGCTTGGGACAAAAAATTGTCGTAGAAGAATGTGAGCCCGTTCCATTGCTTTAGGAATGTAGTCCAGAGTTTTAGATCTGAACGACAAGGGGGATTTAGTTCGACTAGGTCATCGAGACCTTGGGCTGCAGTAGCGGGAGTCAAAAGATGTGAAATGAAAGGCCTGCCTTGCGGAATTATCTGCATGGCGTAGTTTAAATGCCCTAGAAGAGAAAGCAAGTTGCGTTTGCTGCAATGGGGGGCTTCTAGCAAGTTTAGAGAAATGGCGATTATTCGGTCTATCTTCTCCTTGGGAAGAGAAGCTTGGAATTTAACGAAATCGAGATTGATTCCAAGGAATTCCAAAGATGTAGAAGGGCCCAAGGTTTTCTCCGGGGAGAGGGGGACTCCTAACTGAGAAGACTTTTTGGACAATGGTTAGGTGTTCTGCTGGGGGAAACTGGCTGGGGGAGATTATGAGAAAATCATCGAGAAGATGAATGAGGAAGGGAATGGCATAGTTTGCAAACGGACCGCAAAGTAAAATTGTTTGCGCCAACGAATGCCGAATAAATGCCAAAAATCAGGGTAGATGGGCATGACCTTAAAGGCTGAAGTAATATCGACCTTTGCAAGCCAGGCTGCGGTGCTGGCGTGTTTGATGAGATTGATAGCTTGGTCTATGTCATGATATTGCAGTGAGAATTCTTCTTGTGGGATTAAGTTGTTGATACTTGGTTGATTTTTTCCATGAGGGGCAGAAAGGTAAATTATAATGCGTTTTTTGCCTGAGAATTACCTGGTGGCTATCCCTATAGGATTTATGCGGAAAAGTTCAAAGGGGGGGCAATTGAACGGACCAATCATGAAGCCGGAAACCACTTCTTTTTGGATGAGGGCCTCTACTGTGTCTGGTTCAGCTGAGGCTGACTGGAGATTGTTGCAGATTAAGCTAGAATTTGGTAGGCTTTCCAAGCCCGGATCGAAACCTTCTTTCAAGCATGAATTGAGGGAGTGTGTAAAGTCTGGATGTTTTTTTAATTCGTTTGCAAGGGAATAAATGATGATAGGGGAAGATAGATACTTTTTGAGATTTGTATTTTGATTTGCTGATGAACGACGTACAGGACATGCAGAATGAGCATGAGCTCCACCACAAAAATTGCAAATGTGGAGAAAACGACAACGTTGTCTAACACAGCCGAAGTTATTGAAGTTATTGCAAACTTGTTTCCCTGAGTTGAAACTGATGGTGTTTTCATTCCTGGAACGGGGAACGTATGATGTAGACTTGGGCACTTGCGGTTCCGGAAGAGTTGGGGGATCTGTTGTTATTTGAGGACAAAGCAAAGTTGAATGAGAGCTTGACCTGCAAATGGCACAGGAAATGCTTCGAACGCCTAGAAAAACTTTATTGTAAAGTTCTAGGTCGAGAGCCCCCCAATATGGGCATTGGTTCCAATGGGTGATACGAGCAGCACATTTAGCAGAAAAAAAGTTTGTGGTAGGTGTAGAAATGACTACCACCGAAAGAGAGACTGAGCTCGGCTATGATGGAGAGATAGTCGTTGAGCTCTTTGCGTCTTGTGGGAAAGACAGCACTTATGACGTCTGTTAGTCTACTGAAAGCTATGAGGAATTCTGAAAAAGTGAGTACTCGCTTGGTAGTTGGGGTGGAATCTTTTAAGTGTATTGTTAAGGGGACCACATTCGAAAGAACGATGGGATTCATCGGTAGGGACTGATGTAAGGAGAGAAGGAAGATCTATATCTGCACCTGCGAGAATTTGAGAGCAGAGTTGTGAAGACACTGGTGGAGGTTCCTGGGCTACTGCATGGAGAGGAGCTGGTTGAAGTTCTGCTGACGCAAGGGTATGGGAAGGCCAGCGAGCTGGGGCTGGAGACATAGAGGGCTGAGCTTGAGGTATTCTTGCAAGTGTTTCTTGACTGGTATGGGTTACTGCTGGAAAAGAGTGGGAAATAGAAGGAAAAGAAAGAAGTGGGAATGACTGCGGAGGCATCCTCACACTGTTCTCACCACCTGAAGAGAAAGGAAAGGGTAGGGGGGCGGAATATTCAGCGGAGGCAACCTCATGCTGGATTCTGCCCCTTTGTGAGAATTGAGATGGAAATTAGCAGCAGAAGGAAGAGACATTAAATGAGAAGGGATTTCTGTCTCAAACCTGGAAGCTCTTAAGCCTGGAAAGGAAACCTGAGGGTTGTTTGGAACGCGTTCCGCTGCGGAACTATTATCGGCAGCCGTTGATGCTGGCCGGAACGAAATGTGAGCGGACGCAGAAGTATGAGCGGTCGCTATGGCGGCGGACGCGGGAGTATGAGCGGTCGCTATGGGGATAGCGCGCTGCGTTTAGTAGAGATTTCCCCGCTGTGGTGGGGAAAAACAAATGGATGAGGTGCGTTTAGTTTTGCTCTTGGGGTTTTTTGGATGAAGTTTAGGAGGAATTAGGGAGTGTTATTTGAACTCTCCAGTAGCTCGAAAAGTTGGATCTTTGTTGATCTGCGTGGAAAGTGGACACCTGCATTAGCGAGTGCTTGACGGAGACTGTATACGGTCCATTTCGAAATAGAGGGAATTGACGGAATCTCTATACGAGTAGGTAGAGATGAAGACTGGGGAGGCAGAGAAGGAGAAGGAGAGATGGCGGAAGCTGTGACTCTTGATGGAGGATGAGAGAGCGGCCTTCTTGTACGTGGTTTGAAAGAGTGCTTGAGATGACGTACTTGTCGCTCAAGCTGTGGATCGCTATCTGGGGTGGAAATACCTGGTTGAGGTCGAGGAGGAGGGGTAGGAGGAGGAGGGGTAGGAGGTCTCTTGGACGCTGAGAAGTTCGTCATCTGACGAGAATAGCTGTAATTCCAGAAGATCGGGCATGTTTTGTCGAAGGAAACGTTCGGATGATGCAAAACGACTGATGCCTGAAGGAGGTAGGAGGCTGCTTATTATGCTTAGCAGTTGATTGAAAGATTAGATGGGTTCACGCCTCCCGGATTTGCATTTGTGTACGTTGATAATTGAAAGATTAGATGGGTTCACTCAAAATTATGTTGTGAACTTCACTAAAATAAAAGGATTCCTCTCTAGAGACATTGAGCATTCAGTCTTTACGATTGCAAATTCCGCCATGTTAATAGCGAATCCACCATGAGGCAAGCGCAACTGCCTTTTAAAGTGAATGTGAGACGAGACTCTGATTGGTTTGTTGCACATTATGCCCAAAACACACCCATTACTCATTAAGAGACTAGGTACAACCCTTTTGGACCATGCGCGTGCCGTGCCGGCTGTTAGCAAAAGTGGATTTGGATACACCCTAAGTGCACTTGCACCATGCACTTCAGACCATGCGCTCATATCATTAAAACAGGGCCCTAAATCTTTTAGGAGTGAAATAAGTGAATTGTCAAATAATTTAACCAATTCACTCATAAACACTGATTCGCTTAGGAAAAAGAAAACACCATTACAATTTTTTTTTTTTTTTTGAGACTAATGGATTATTTAGCTGTGGTTTAGCTTGGGACTCTTTGGCAGAGCAAAATATAGAAGCAATACTGTGTCTAAAATGTAAGTTACTCAATATCTACTTCCTTGTTTAATGAATTTTAGTGTAAAAGCGATGTTACACCCACGCCAGGGTGGATGACGTAGCACTTTTTGAACGCTGCATGCTAATCAAATTAGGGGTAGTTGCACAGAATGCGCTTTAAATTCCAATTTGCTGCTTTTCCATTGTTTTTCTATATTTAACTCTTTCCCCACTAGCGTTAAAAAAAAAAAGTTGCCAGCCACCACCAGGGTTTTTGATGATTTTCACAAAAATTTAATGGCCCATAGCATATTTTGTTGTATGGATATCTGAACATGCACTATATCAAAATAAAGAATAGACCCTCTGCTTAAAAAAACCCAAAATCTTTTTATTCTAGCTTCATGCATTCCTTTTTTATCAACACTTAAATATGGGTAAGTTTCATAACAAAAGCAACATTTTGAACAAAAAGCTGAGAAAATCACGTTTTTGTCAAAGACTACATCCAGATCAGATTCAGAACGATGATCAAACACAGGTGGAGTAGATCGAGCCAATCAACACCCCTAATGCTTGCACAGTCCTATAGCTCGTCCTGGGTCGACGTTTCATTCAGGAACATAAGATAGTTTTGATTTATAAGCTGTTTAATGTGGATGATCACGCTATTTTACATATGCATCTGCTTACATACGATTGCTTGGTTTTTTGCATCTTCCTCACCTTTGTTTTGATCAGTAGATTCTGTACTCATTTAGAAGATGCATAATAGCGCCCCCTAGTGTATAAACAGTGAAAACATGGAAACATGAAAAATTCTGTGTTTGGCAGGGAAGCGTTTTCTCACAAATAACGGAAAATTGTGTTTTGGCGGGGAACAAGTTAAGCTAGATAAACCGTTGCACTCTCGTCTCACATCCTTTGTAGCAACTCGCACATGACACAGCGTTAAAAAAATTGTCTTTAGATCTTACAGTTTTTTTTTTTCCACACTAACCAAAGTCTCATGTTTTTAAACTCAAAAATGCATTCTGTAATAACCACTTTAGATAACCTGTCAATTACAGCTCCAATCCAGCTCATTATTTTTTTCCATTATAATTGAGTATAAGGCAAACGGTTCAGCTGACCTAAGTGTTTATTTCTCATAGTGTGCTAATAGCTTTCATATGATGCTTTTTGAAATAATTGTTTTAAAGCCCTTAAGAATGGATTTAAATGACTAACTGCCACTTGGCCTTTCTGATAACCATCCACACTAAAATTCACTTTGGCAGGATAATAATTCTGTTATTCTCAGATTACATCTTTAAAAAATCAATTTCACACCTGGAAGCCATGTCTGATGTAGGTTTATTGCTTCAGACACTCCCATCATACACGTTAGTGATTTATGTGCTGGATCTAATAGTGTTGCAGGATTATGTTCCACTTTTGCAGTAATTGCTTCGTGTTTGCGCTGCCATTGTTTACAGTGAGTGAAAGTGTCTCAACAAGGGTGTGAACGTGAGACTGTTTATACAGCTTGATCCAGTCAGACTGTACTTTTTTGTCAACTCTCTGACTTCAGTTTTGTTGTTTACATTTTACAAATTGCCCAAATACTTCTCTTGCCTCAAGACAAATGTGATTCGGTCAAGATTAAGAAGTTCTGGTTTTAGGAGGTGGCTGTTTCGCTGCGCGTCCTCACAGGTTCATGGGATTGTTTGTTTACAATCCACCGCTATCGCATCCCTCATCTGCAAAATGTAAAAAAGATTCTCAAATAACTTTTTTCCCTCATATGGCTTTGCTCAGGCAAAAAAAACCCTTCATCCCAATCTGTACCTCCATCTGCTCCCTGCGGTTTAGCAGAAAACAGTTTGCTTCTCTTCTGTTCCGCGCACAGAGAGCTTACTTTTAAAGAGGAGTCTCGGATATCTCCCACGGAGACTCACTAGGAATGCTGGGATATGTTAATACTGGTGTTAAAAACACACTTGGTGTGACTGGGAAGTGTGTTATGTTATGATCTTCACTGCACCGAGGGGGCCACAGCGAGTGATGATGTAAAGTTTATTGATTTACGGCATTGATCGCCCCCCTCCTGCGGCACAGCACCTCACAGGCATGTTGGTTCTCTGACAAACTATTTTTTTTCTTCTTCTTTTCCTCTTCCTCCGTCTTTTTTTTTTAGTAGTGCCAGTCCGATCTCACCACCCCGCTCAGAACAACTGAGGCATAACATTGCAAATGACATATTGCCAATCCTCCTGCCCTCATGAGAAACCGAAACGACCTCTGTTCTTTCTTATGACTGCACAGAGGGACGTTGTGCTTTAGTTTGCTATCCCTCAAAATAAGAAAGGAAATGAACAAGGAAAAATTAAACGGAGCCAAGGTCAGTGTGTGTCTGGGCCCTTTGTATAATTCATGCCTTGCATCCTCCATTTAACTCATTTTTTCCCCTCTCCCTTCAGATGGTGGCACCTCAGATAAATTGCTCTGTTCCAGAGAGCTGGACTGCAGCGTTCATGTCCTCATGTCACCGCGACTCAAGATGAAGAGATCGCAACCTTGCGTTCATTATTCAGAGAAGCTGAAGCGAGCCAGGTAGCAACACCTGAGTGAAACCTGAGGGTCAGGCTGAACACAGAGGTAGACTTTATTATAGCTCTGCCGGAGAGCTGGATTAATGCATTAGAACTTCACACATGCATCAAAACACGCATAAGTAGATATGCAGTGACCCATAGAAGTATTTTCACACTTCAGCAACACATTCAATGGATTTAACTAAAATAAAACTAAATGGATTCATATACAACTGACAAAGAAATAATACTACAGCTTTTCTCACAATTAACGTAATTTTTCTTAATGAAAAATCATACATATTGAGCTTGATGATTTTAATGTACACTATACCGTTTTTTTTGTGTTTTTTATTTTTATTTAAGAAATTGATACTTTTCAGCAAGGACACATTCAATTAATCAAAAGTGACAATAAAGACATTTATAATGACTGTTCTTTTGAACTTTCTATTCATTAAAGAACACCCCCCCCAAAAAAAAAAAAAAAAAAAAACCTGAAGTTTCCCGAAGTCTTGATTATGTTTTTGGGGTATACTAGAATATGTTTTCTTGCATTATTGTGCGCATATTTGACATTATTACAGCACTTCTTTACCCAGTCTGGATCGACAAGCCAATTTCAATGAAGCCACAGCACAATTTGCTGTGATTGGCACAGCTTAGCATTTGTTCAGGAAATGTCCCACCCCTCCAAAACTATGAGTTATTTTCTAGTGTAAATATTAAAAATGCCATCAATTTCAAACCAATTCGAGCCCGATTCAGACTCTGACAATGTTGACAAACAAGAGAAGTTCATTCAGAAATTATTTCATGCACAGACTTTGCCAGGACAGATTTGACAGGACGTTTCAGAGTGGTATGTTTGTAATTTTTTTTGTAATTTCCTTATACATTATAGATACAATGTTATCCACCATTTAATCACAATATTTGTCGGAAAACTAAGGTGATACAAACATTAATCGCAATCACAAAATCATGGCTAATTTTCCTAAGGAGCGGTGGACCGTCTTACAAAAGCGAAAGCTTATAAAAGAAAAAGGTTTTCCATAAAATGTGCAATGCACAGATAAACGTTGTTGTTATAATGTTCAGGAACAGCGTTTAAAATAAATTTAAACCACTCTAAATTTGTCAACCTTAGGAAGGTCAAACAAAGGAGATTTGGAAACGGGGTGGAAAAAACAGAGTCTCTTTGATAGCGACAACACCAGGCCTCCAGGCCTTGTCCCCTTTTTTGCATGGGCAAGTTACATTGTGACTTCATGAAGCCCAGAAATGTGTTGCAGTCCAAACGAGCCGTCCGTTGTAGTTCTTGAAAAGTGGATTCTGTTATATAAAATATCTCCCTTTGTAGTGGACTTTGAGCTTTGTAACCTTGCAGGTCTTTTTTTATTCTTAACCAGCAACATTACACACTAACTTAAGTTGAAAAAGTGGAAAAGCATGCAGGACCCCTTTAAGCAGAACATCTGTTTTTATGCAAATCAGCATATTAGAATGATTTTTGAAGGATCATGTGACACTGAAGTCTTGAGTAATGATGCTGAAATTTCAGCTTTGCCATCACAGAAATAAATACATTTGTAATATATATTAAAATAGAAAGGGTATATTAAATTGTGTGTGTTTGAAATATTTTAGCCTACTTGGAAAGTTTTTTTGTTGTTGTTGTAAATACCACTTGGTTTGATAGTTTATTTAATGTGAAGATATTCATAAATTTTTTAAGTGTGCCTAAATACTTTTTTGGGGGCCGCTCTATGCAATGAAATGTGATGTGAATGTTATCGGGTTACATCAGGTTTAAATTAAATCAAATTATTAGGCAGGAAAATAATATGAGGCTGATGAAATATTCATTATTTAGACAGTGGAACAAATTTTTCAGATGAAACCAGTTCCTCTACTTTTTAAGATTTTTCCTACTGCACCATAATTATACATCACTGAATTATGATATAACGAAGCTTGACAGCTCTCCACCTCAATGTTTCACATTTGAATGCTATGTATCATTTTGGCAATCAAACCTTTGTGAGACATTTCCTGGCACGGCTAAACCATACAAGTGATTTGCATTTATATTTATCCTCCCGTTAGACGGTTTCTTACCAAACTGACATAGTGCATGTATTATGTTATTCCGTGATGATTACTTCAGCGGGTAGCTGAGGTCACGACTTCAGTGCTAAGACAAGAACGACATGTGTGTCATTGCCTTTACAGAACAACACTGGATAACTCAATATATTTTATTTCTTTCTAACTTTATGTAATTACAAAAGGCATTGGCTTACAATGTGGAATGCTACCAATCTTCACAATGGAATTGGGTTCCCATATCTGCTTTAAGATCTGAAACATTTATGCCTTTGGCAAAGGCCCTGATTTCTTTGTTTCAAGCATGCATAGATGTATTGGTCTTGATATTTTCCATCTTGCGGTTTGCCCAATGGGACGCTGTTATCATGTAGCTTTCTTGAACTTCTGAAATGTTAAATGCATCGGTTTGTCACATCAGATTTCCTGTAAATGTTATGGGAATACCATAATACATTACACCATTTAATGTGTATTTTTACTTGCCAGTGAAAATGGAGGTTAATTTAAAGAAAATGCCATAAACAATGACCTTAGACTTGCTTAAAATCAAATCAATCGTCACCAGATTCCCTCGTCTCATATTTTGTACAAAACACATAAAATATGTGAATTAATTAAAAATGTTTAATAATGATGAAAGATACAGCATGAAAGCTATATCTACACTGTTTGAATACTAAATACATTCAGGCTTATCATCACCTTTCATGTTACTTGATCCTCTTTAATATTTTCTTTATAAATAAATGAGTTGTCTGCTGAAACATATGAATCACGACAAGATTTGAATTTAATAAAGGGAATTGTCTGATGTGACACACGTTCAAACTCTGGATCATGGTTTTTCAAATCTGCCAAAAACATTCTCCACCGGGAGGTCGTTGTAGAGAGCGATCGTTTGATTAATTAGGTGGTTTGTAGAGAGAGATTTAAATGGTGCTGTGCTGTCAAAATTCCATGCCACTCTCTGTTTCAATCATTGTAAAAACAGATACTCAAAGCAAACACACACACACTATAAGCTTGCCTTGTTCAGGCCGCTGCAGTTTTTATTTTATGTTTATCTGTTGTTCAGGTGCAGCCAATATTGTTCAATAGGTGTACTGTCATAAAAAAGAAACATGAAACTGTTGTTGCTGTGTTGCCATGATACCATCTATCTATCTATCTATCTATCTATCTATCTATCTATCTATCTATCTATCTATCTATCTATCTATCTATCTATCTATCTATCTATCTATCTATCTATCTATCTATCTATCTATCTATCTATCTATCTATCTATCTATCTATCTATCTATCTATCTATCTATCTATCTATCTATCTATCTATCAAAATAAAATAAAATAAAAAAATAATTTACTTTTAAATTTCAAACTTTTCAAAAGCCCAAAGATGGATGGATGGATGGATGGATGGATGGATGGATGGATGGATGGATGGATGGATGGATAGATAGATAGATAGATAGATAGATAGATAGATAGATAGATGATAGATAGATAGATAGATAGATAGATAGATAGATAGATAGATAGATAGATAGATAGATAGATAGATAGATAGATAGATAGATAGATAGATAGATAGATAGATAGATAAAGTAGAAAGTTTAAATAAACAATAATTCCTTATACTGTTTTGCTTTTTGTTGTCAGATTTTCTCACGGCAACACAGCAACAACAGTTTCATTTTTCTTTTTTTTTATTACTGTACACCTATTGAACAATATCTATATATCCATCCATCCATCTATCCATCTATCTATCTATGTTAAATGAGAATAGTTTGCAATCATAGTTGAATCATGTCCTTTAGGTGTCACACTGGACCAAACCTGGAATGTGGACGTGTCAGACTCCGACGTGTAATTTTAGGCCACCTAGACGCGAACAGTAATGTTTCGGTGACGGCTCTCGGTGTGAGAACATGCCTCAAGACTGCCTGCGCTGGCTTCAGGCCAGTTGAACTGATAGGTTAACAAGAAGAACTTGTTCTTATCAATGGGGCCCTTTATTCGTTCTGTACACAGACACACACATTCTCACACTTACAGCCCTGCAGGCATAACAGCACTACTGACACCAGCACAGCTCTTCTCTGCACTAATCAGGGCGCTTTAAGTGACACGGCTAGAAAGTCATTGTTATTATTCCTCCGGCGTGGAATACGAGAACGTCCAGTCAAGCCGAGCTCTGCCCCGATCGCCAGGGTGACGGGAAGAAGGCG
Source organism: Romanogobio albipinnatus (assembly GCA_023566225.1). Classification (NCBI taxonomy): domain Eukaryota; kingdom Metazoa; phylum Chordata; class Actinopteri; order Cypriniformes; family Gobionidae; genus Romanogobio; species Romanogobio albipinnatus. The sequence continues at coordinate 19,227,507 of CM042256.1, read as the reverse complement.
GGAGGAAGCCGTCACTCTCCTCAGCTGGGTTTATCTTGGCTGCCGGCTAGCCATGGCTTTGGGCAAGAGAAAACAATCTCGCTCTCTTCTTAACAGGCTAATCTCTTATGCTAAATCCTGGTAAAAATAAAAGCCTTTTGACAGCATTTAATTACAAACAGGGTAGATTCAGGTAACTCTTCCCCCACCTCACACATACAGACACACACTCCACTTCCCAGCAATTATGTCCTTTTGGTCTTGTCAATGCAGCCATTTTTTTGTGTGTAGCATAGCTCAGCATTTCCACTCATGCAGCAGAAAGACCAATTGCACCATTACTCATTGGCCAACACTCTCTGACCTTAGCAGAGGTGACCTGCCTTGACTGGGATGCAGAGTGATGGGCCAAGCAGGACTTGGTTCAGCAGTCGGGTGATAATTGCTTTAATAGCACAATGCCAGTGAGAGCGGCACATTTTCAGTCTATCTGTTACTCATAAGGTGACCAGATTTCTGAAATGACAGCCACGGACACTTTTTTTTTTTTTTTTGTTCTGTGGTCAGTAGTACATTTTAAACTTCCATTAATATGATCAGTGAATTAAAGGGATGACATAAAATTTGGCCCTGCAGTCACTTAATGGCTGATATTTGCCTACACTGGATGTGAGCGTCGTGTTGCAGCAAAAGCAAATAGAAGCCATTATAATCACCGACACCATCTACACTAAGACAGCTTGAGTCTGCTGACAACAGTTTGCTTTGACGTGTTTAGCTTAAATTACTCGTTTGCGTTTCCTTACAGACTTCAGGCTGATTTATACTTCTCCGCTGGACCTACGGTGTAGCCTCTACGGTTTTCATTTATACTTCTGTGCTGTTGGCCATGTCAACTTGCAATTACACATGCAGACCACTAGTAGGCAGTGTCCACATGCATGTTGATGGTGTATCAAGGCAAAAGCCGAAGAAGAAGCAACTTGTTGTGTACGTTGTCGGAGAAGTAGCAGCAGTGATGGCAACAAATAGACAAGTGACAAGTGACTTTTGTTACAGCTTGAGTTGTTAAATTTTGCAGAAAAGATCATTTATAATCCGCAAGGAAATGCGTATGAGGAAATTGAAGATTTTGTTTTGTTTTATACACCTACGATGTAGCTGTGGTGTAGGTTTGACGCAGAAGTATAAATGAGCCTTCAAGAAGGATCCCAGCATTTGAAGCAAGTGGATGTTTTCTTTAATGCTGTCACGTTGGAGGATGATATGTTTGTTCGGAGCATTTTTTTTTTTGTAAACGGCAAAGTGTAATTGAGAGTATTGGATCTGACAGCATTGGATCTGACAGCAGATGCATCACAAAACATAAGTCAATGATTTCATAATGTTTTGTCGGAACATTTTGTTTGTTTTCAAAACACTTACATAAAATAGCGAGTGGGTGTTGATACTGTTTCCTATACAGTAACGTTAGCCAATCATAACAGTGTCTGTTTATTTACAAGCTTTAAGTGAGCAGCCCCTTAAAAACGGCTAATTTTGTGTATTTTGACTGTTGTAAATGTTGCACTGCAGTGGGATATCATACTCTTTTACATATTTTTTAAAACGTAATGCTACATTTTAAATCTTTGGGCTATAATAATGTGCATTTTAATGGTAATGTATTTGTGTTTATGATGCTTATATTGCAGAACTAGGGTAATCATTACATCATTTCATTTGACTTACTACATTTTAATGTGGGGTGGACAATGAAACATTTAACTTTAGTGTCTTATCTTTAGCATTTGGGTATTTTGATTGTGTATTTTTGTTAAGGACATATTGTAATTATTTTCATATGTTTTAAAGGGGGAAAAAGCCCCTGCACTGCAAATTTTTTAGGGAATCTTCAAAGCTTTAATTATTTAAATAATGTATACAAAAAATAAATAAAATAAAAAAATAGGTTGCTTAACACAACAAGTTCAAACATTTGGGTTAGGTGACATTTTTATAATGCTTTTGAAAGAAGTCTCTTATGCATGTATTTGATAAAAGAGTTATATTGTGAAATCTTATATAATATATGAATATTATATTTTTTGATGGCAAAGCTGAATTTTTAGCACCATAACTCCAGTCTTCGGTGTCTCATTAACATTCAGAAATCATTCTAATATGCTGATATGCTGCTCAAGTAACATTTCTTAATATTATCAGTGTTGAAAACAGTTTTGATACTTTTTTTGTGGAAACAATGATACATTATTTCAGGATTCTTTGCTGAATAGAAAGTTCAATAGAACAGTGTATGTTTCAAATTTATTAAAATATTTTTTTTTACTGTTACATCAATTTAATGAATCCTTGTTGAGTAAAAGTTTTATCAATCAATCAATCAATCAATCAATCAATCAATCAATCAATCAATCAATCAATCAATCAATCAATCAATCAATCAATCAATCAATCAATCAATCAATCAATCAATCAATCAATCAATCAATCAATCAATCAATCAAAATCCTACATACTTATTACTGAAATAAAAAACAAAACTGCTGAGCAAAAACTCTTCACTATGCATAGCATGTTCCATCTTTGCATTCTGTCAGTGTGCTTAACTGCTTGACAGACAGATGACACATTTAATTCAATGAACCCAATGAACCCAATGGACCTAATGGACCTAAGAACCTCAGACATAGAATTAAAGTTGACATTTAATTGTCTCCTAATGAATGAGTTTCTTATTATTTTTTGTAAAACTCTTGAAAAATTGAAATTGCATGCTGTGTGCGATGATACTACATGTCTCTTTAGACAAAAATGCTATATTTAGCATATTAAAACTAGGAATGTCCAGAGAAAACAAGGACATCTGGTCACCCTCCCTCATTATCACGCTGCTACATACAAATGCTCAACTACTGAAAAGCTGAAAGAGAGGCCTTCTTGATAATGTTGCGCTAAATAGCAGTCATTCAACCTTCAGATTATGTTTCTTCAATCGTTCTGAAAAAACGTATGCGTCTGTTAGATCGTTAACTGAATTACACAGTCAATTCTTGACTTGTAAACCTCTGTAAACCTGAGATGCCCTTGATTGTTATTCCAATTGTCTCTCAGACACTCAAATACCCACTTGCAAAGCCCTTAAAACCTGCTTAAACATTTGACAATCATTTAAAACATTTTGTTTCTGTTGTGTTGCTAAGGCCAGTGCACAATGCAAATGGGAGGATGCACCTGAAATGAATTAGAGGACGTTTATACATATGTGGGAGACTTGGCAGCAGTAACATCCACAATTTCAGGGGTTGTGTGGCATGTTTCCTTTGAATAGGCAGAGATCCTTTCATTTGAGAAACGTGTGACGGGGAATCGTAAATCACATGATATACTTCATGGTGCTGGAATGGTAGAGCAAGATTTCACTAATTCCATCCCAGAGGGCAAAATGTGGCATCTTCTGCAGTGGGTTTTGGTGAAAGATGAACATATTAGTTGTAGTAATAGAATACAAGACACGGTTTTGTTTTGTTTTTTAACAGGAAACTGAAATATATTTGTTATGAGTAATCACATTTTACCAGGACTAGCTACAGTATACTTAACATTAAAGAGTGAAGGCACACAAAAGCTGTTCTTATGTTTAATAAAAGAGCACACTTAAGGCTAGAGTAGTCCTTTTTAATTCCTTGGATCTTTTGTTGTAGTTTTTCTTCTCTTTTCCATGTATTTTATTAAAGACGGCAACACAGAGACGACGGTATAAAAGGCTAGTTCACTACGTGCACAAAAACATTAGTGCTTCTACTGGTGTTCCCTACAAACATTAGTGCCGCGATATTCCCTCAGAGCAGCTCATTTTTGGCCCGTCCCTTGAAAAGTTTTCCTTTACTGTTTCACGTCCTCCCCCACAAGGCAGTAAAGGTATCTTTTTTATTTCCTTTAGCTTTTGGATATTTTTTCAGCCAAGAAGCTCAATATACACAAGCCCCCTGTGTGTGTACAGCATGTGTGTGAGTGTAGGTGTTCCTCAGCCTCAGGTCATTTAGATGGAGGCTTTTTACAGTTTCCAATGTACAGTTAATGATAGATGTTTTGACATTTCTTAAGTCTTAAACCCTCCTCACCCCTTCTTATTTGCAGTGGACTTATCTGTGAATGGATACACTACTGGACACACATACACTGAATAGGATTGAAGCTTTATAGTGAAGTTTATAGTAAGTGTCTTGCCAGAGAAATAACTAAAAAGAAAAGTATACACAGGGACGTGCACAGGAATTTTGAGGGGCTGTTGATCTGACCTATATATATATATATATATATATATATATATATATATATATATATATATATATATATATAATGCATATTATGCAAATTTAATTTAATTTAATTTAATTTTCATATTGTTCATACTGTTGAAGAAAAAACTTATCAAATAGATTGGCATTGCAAATAAAAAAAAATATTCTAAACAATTTAAGTTTGTACTGTCATATTACATTTGTAACATTTGATGAAGTTTAACTTTTAAAATGAAAATGTAATTAAATTTTTTTTTTTGCAAAGATAAAGGACAAAATATGTTTGCAGTTACATATTAACAAGGTCATAGTCAGGTATGTTTAATTCTAGCTTGTATTGTTGTGTTTCGTCCCACCTGATGGGGTCAAAAGTAACAATGTGCAGCTTATGTTCAAAGTGAAATTATACTGTAGTCGTTCTACATTTGTACAAAGTAATACCTGCTATTGATAGACTACACTTGTGAGTTATTGACCACAGCAAAAATATATCTCAGTCTAAAACATTATCTTTTAAAATTACGATTTTCTGAAAAAAGGTACTTTCGTCCCTGCTCTCCCCTAGCCTAGGCTGCTTGTCTGCAAGCTATCTGTCTGATAATTTGGCTAAACGTGGCAAACTCATCCTGGATTTATGAAGATTTTAATTCATTTCATAAAACGTATGATGATGATCGTCCGTTTGTTATACCTTTCCGACAACGTTAAGTCATCTCACCCGATAATCTCCTTCTAGTGCCGTGCAGCGCTGCAGCCACGTCAGCAGAGTTTGCCCTTCCCCCCTACTGACTTTCACTTTCGGACGGGTGCCCGAATATGGAAGAGGATGAGTGAGGCTTTGCGATTTTTTTAATGTTTTTTTTATTTATTTAATCTAGGCCTACGTGAAATTCTGCATCCATTGAACGATTTTTTTATTATTTTTTTTTCCACCTCGGAAGGACAACGTGAGTTGAGAAGGGCATATGGGCAGTTGTCCAGGCAACCTGAGCAACCCCCCTGTGCACCTGAGTATACATATAAAAAGACTGCCTCTATTTATATAGCATGATGGCATTTATTATTGAGTTAGCTTTTATTTTTATATTTTCAGTTTAAGTAATTTTGTAGTTTGTCATTTTTATTAGTTTTTTTTATTTTTATTTTTTTATTTAGCTTTTAATTATTTTTATTTCAAGTTTAGTTTTAGTAATTGTACTGCAAGTTTTTATTTCAGTTCTTTTATTTCAGTAATTTCTATTGTTTACTAATTTTAGCTTTATTCCGTCTTAACAAAACGTTTTTAATCATTTATTTTTAGTTAAATATAAGAACACTGATACGTTCATAATAAATGCATATATGAATATTTTCTATAAAATATTACTACATAAATGTATTTAATATATTTAATAAATAATGTTTATCCTAATGTATATCAGAACTATCATAATTTCATAAAACAAATTAATCAAATCTATTACAGTTAAAAATCATTGATCATTGATTATGTCCTAAAATATGTTTAGATAGATAGATAGATAGATAGATAGATAGATAGATAGATAGATAGATAGATAGATAGATAGATAGATAGATAGATAGATAGATAGATAGATAGATAGATAGATAGATAGATAGATAGATAGATAGATAGATAGATAGATAGATAGATAGAAAAAGTGTGTGATATATATATATATATATATATATATATATATATATATATATATATTTTATAATGGGATACAGAACATGCACTGTGGCAATATTTGCTTCATTTCAAGGAAAATGTCAAGAGCCTTGCTTTACTGAATCCAAAATGCAAATTTGCAGCTTAATTTGCAGCTAAACTCATTCTTTGTCTGTCATGGTTGCTGTGTTACTAGAAATAATTTCCACACAGACTCTTGACAAGCAAATATAGATTCACATCTTGTATTTGAGAAGATATGGAGTGTCAGTGTGATTGCGGTGAAGTTTTAAGGACACATATCCAGTTATATTGATCTAGACGTCAAATCCGCATATGGCAGATCGTTCAGTTCGTTTACAGACTTGTGTAGGCTGGGAGCTTTGCAAGTTTTTGCAGAAAAACTGTCTCTATTGGCCAATTTTCTCTCTAAAGTTTGAACAGCATCAAAGCCTTCTTGACATCACAGCATATGGAGTATGAGAATGCATCAGAGAGAGTGTTTTTGTGAGTACTTTTCGCTCTCACAGTAGTGAGTGGAGCTCAAAACTAAAACATGATTTTATTACTATTGTAATGGACTTGTTCACAGGAGCCGTGATTTGGAATTTTGTTCAGCAGCAGTAATCCTTTTAGTCGCATTACATGTACGTAAATGGAGGATGCTTGACCCGCACAGTCATAATTTGTCATGGCGTCTGTGTTATCGACAGTTGGTCTAGAGGTCCGAATCAAAAACAGCCAAAATCCATCTTGTCACAATGACCTTGGCTTTTCTTGCCAATCACAATAATTGAAATCCACAGCTCACAGGGGGGAATGAGAGGGGAAAAATCAGGCTAGATCTGTGACTTTTGCTTGTAGCAAAACAAGAAGCATTTTTTTTCTTCTTGTTTTGTTTTCTTCCCAATATCAAAACCAAAAGCTTCTTATGGTGGTTTGAATGCAATCCGGTGTAATTATATTTGGATGTCAATTTTGAAATAAAAGAAAAGTAAAACAAATTCTTTGTTTTGAGCAGTTAAACAAATGTACTTATCATTTAGAATACATCTAAATCAGATTTAGCTTAAACAATGCACATTCTGAATGCAGGCACAGCAGGAAAACATTTCAGAAAACTACATGTAACTCTCTTATCCAAGCATTTCCACATGCAGGACAATCTGTTTGACAGAACAATGTCATCCTAGGTCGCCTGCAACAGTGCTGCACTTTGAAGCTGGTTGTTATAGTATGGTGTCGGTAAGTCTATATACCCCAGAGACAATGGACTGGCTCAATGCCGTTGTCATCTTGATATGTTTGGGTAAAAAAAGAAGAAAAAAAGTGGTAACAGCTTTTTAGGATTGACTGTGACATAGAATACGAGATCGAATTGTTGCCACACCGTCTGAAACCAACCGACACTGGCCAACACAAACTCTCTGCTCATGGAATCTTTCATTTTTCCACAATAGATTGCAATAGGAAGCAATTGCAAGGCAATGTGCTGAGGATCTGAAATTGAAGCCTGCACCCAGAAAGGAGCTCCTGCCATCCCAAAGAGGATCATAGCCAAAGCTATACGATCCTACCGTGGCCCAGCTGAACAAATGCTGCCACAACGCTTCTTCACAGCAAGCCTCGCTCTCAAGCAAACAAACCAAGGAGAAAAAGAGAGACCACACCATGAGAGACTACACCACACCATAGTGATCTTGGCACATCAACAACCAACTATGCTTAATAACGAAGCTCAGAGGTCTCAAACTGTGGAGCAATCCGCCCTGCAGGTGGTACATCAACATGACTCTGGAACTTTAGAACACTAAAAAGTTTAATCTGCAAGTGACATTTTGGCATTCAATGTATGTGAATAGCCACAAGCTTAAAAGAGTGGCTTGCTTTTGAGTACAATATTAAGAATGTAAAAACAATATTGAGAAAGTTACTTTAAAAAGTAATGCGTTGCAATACATACTGACTAAAAAATGTAACTAATTGCGCTACTTAGTTCCTTTTTTATGGATACCCATTTGGGTAACATGTTATAATAACTGCATGCTATGAATCATTAGTAAAGCATTAGTAAATAGTTAGTTTATAAAGCATTAATAGACATTAATAAGCAGCTTATAAACACAGCTATACATACTTTATTATTGTGTTATAAGCATATCTATAATGTATTTAATAATTGTATTTTCATACTTCTTTAATGATCAATTTATCATTTCTAAATTAAGTAATACATTTGCAAACCCATTATTTAGGAGTTGTCATAATATAATTTAGAAAGTGTAAGTAAATGATTAACAAACTATTTAAATGTACATCTTATGATTTAGACATATAGTAATAATGAATGCTTTATTAACACATATTCCTACTGTAATTCATGATTAATTCAGGTAGTTATATAACACAGTAGTTGTCAATTAACTAATTTTGTGAGTTCATCTAAAGAGAGGACTATTTATGCCTAAGCTTGTACAAAGGCGATTTAAAGGCTCAGTTATCTTCTAAACAGATAAAGGAAACAAACAGCACAGAGGGATACAGAACAAATGCATATTTATTTCAAGACGCAAAAAAAAAGATAACTTGTTATCAAATTAAAAATAAATGTCATAGAAATTAAAAATCTTGTACACCTCTAGAAAAACATAACTGTGCAGTAAAATTTAATTAAGTCTCTGCAACCTGATATAAAAATTAATTTCTGTAAAAAAAAAAATAATAATACCAGTGCCAACACTGGATTGCAGGAATAGCAAAATGATACAGCCATATTGGTATTTTCCGTCGGCCATAGTACACAATGTAACAACAGTAGAGTCAAGTTTTAGATAGGAAATATTTTGAAACTCCTTGGTCATTTTTGAGCAAGATTCTAACGGTCTAATCAGATTTAATGATCTATGCTAAAAGTTCTATCGCCAGGCATGAATGGATTCGAAAACAGAAAATCTCTAGGGGAGTTTTTAACTCTATGGGAGTTAGAGTTAAACGGTTTAACTAGAGTTAGTGGCTTGTTTATTTAAATCTCCTGTAAAAGCTTTACGAGGCAGAATAGTCCCCACTTTAGATGAACTCACAAAAATAGTTAACTGATAACTACTAAATGTTTTATAACTGCCTGCTACTATCATGAATTACAGTAGGAATACATGTTAACCCCTAGGAGTCTGAGCTGTTTTGGGGCCCTTAAGAAGTTTTGACATGCTCTGACATTTGTGTATTTTTCAGTTGCTTATAAACACATTAATGGCAAAAGTGTAATTACACTGTATTCAGCACATACTGGGCTACCATAATATGTGAGCAACATATATGTACATGCTTGTATTTTTGAGAGAAAAATGTTTATGCATGGTTTTTGAGAAAACTAAACATTTTTTTTTTTTAATTAAGGCCTCAAAACACACAATAGATACAGTGAGGAAAATAAGTATTTGAACACCCTGCTATTTTGCAAGTTCTCCAACTTGGAAATCATGGAGGGGTCTGAAATTGTCATCGTAGGTGCATGTCCACTGTGAGAGACATAATCTAAAAAAAAAAATCCAGAAATCACAATATATGATTTTGTAACTATTTATTTGTATGATACAGCTGCAAATAAGTATTTGAACACCTGTCTATCAGCTAGAATTCTGACCCTCAAAGACCTGTTAGTCTGCCTTTAAAAATGTCCACCTCCACTCCATTTATAATCCTAAATTAGATGCACCTGTTTGAGGTCGTTATCTGCATAAAGACACCTGTCCACCCCATACAATCAGTAAGAATCCAACTACTAACATGGCCAAGACCAAAGAGCTGTCCAAAGACACTAGAGACAAAATTGTACACCTCCACAAGGCTGGAAAGGGCTACGGGGAAATTGCCAAGCAGCTTGGTGAAAAAAGTTCCACTGTTGGAGCAATCATTAGAAAATGGAAGAAGCTAAACATGACTGTTAATCTCCCTCGGACTGGGGCTCCATGCAAGATCTCACCTCATGGGGTCTCAATGATCCTAAGAAAGGTGAGAAATCAGCCCAGAACTACACGGGAGGAGCTGGTCAATGACCTGAAAAGAGCTGGGACCACCGTTTCCAAGGTTACTGTTGGTAATACACTAAGACGTCATGGTTTGAAATCATGCATGGCACGGAAGGTTCCCCTGCTTAAACCAGCACATGTCAAGGCCCGTCTTAAGTTTGCCAATGACCATTTGGATGATCCAGAGGAGTCACGGAAGAAAGTCATGTTGCCAGATGAGACCAAAATAAAACTTGTTGGTCATAATTCCACTAAATGTGATTGGAGGAAGAAGAATGATGAGTACCATCCCAAGAACACCATCCCTACTGTGAAGCATGGGGGTGGTAGCATCATGCTTTGGGGGTGTTTTTCTGCACATGGGACAGGGTGACTGCACTGTATTAAGGAGAGGATGACCGGGGCCATGTATTGCGAGATTTTGGGGAACAACCTCATTCCCTCAGTTAGAGCATTGAAGATGGGTCGAGGCTGGGTCTTCCAACATGACAATGACCCGAAGCACACAGCCAGGATAACCAAGGAGTGGCTCTGTAAGAAGCATATCAAGGTTCTGGCGTGGCCTAGCCAGTCTCCAGACCTAAACCCAATAGAGAATCTTTGGAGGGAGCTCAAACTCTGTGTTTCTCAGCGACAGGCCAGAAACCTGACTGATCTAGAGAAGATCTGTGTGGAGGAGTGGGCTAAAATCCCTCCTGCAGTGTGTGCAAACCTGGTGAAAAACTACAGGAAACGTTTGACCTCTGTAATTGCAAACAAAGGCTACTGTACCAAATATTAACATTGATTTTCTCAGGTGTTCAAATACTTATTTGCAGCTGTATCATACAAATAAATAGTTAAAAAATCATACATTGTGATTTCTGGATTTTTTTTTTTTTAGATTATGTCTCTCACAGTGGACATGCACCAGGATGACAATTTCAGACCCCTCCATGATTTCTAAGTGGGAGAACTTGCAAAATAGCAGGGTGTTCAAATACTTATTTTCCTCACTGTATGTGCCCACAAGAATTTTGACTAATGGGTGTTGTTGCCAAGCGTTTTTGCTTCAAACTGATGTGAGAATCATTGCACAAAGCCAGTATGCGAGGAGGCGTGATATCTAATGAATAATGATGAGTATCACCTGAGAGGACAAAAGAACATAATATACCTGCATAATGAGCTGCATACGGAATGTGACTGAGAGCAGCAGGACAAAGGACATTATATATTATATATTGTACTTATCTAGTAAATGCATCTTGATTTAAGAATGTTTAAATATTTAGACTAGAAACAAGACAAAATTACTAAGAGCATTTTTTCAAAAACTATTGTACTATTTTTTATGTTTTTGAAAGTAGTCTCATGCTGAAAAATTAAATAATAAATAATTAAAATTAAGATACAATTTATACAAAATGAAATTCACTGTAAAGAAAGCAATTCACTTTCTACAAAACAAAAAAAATCACTTTCTACAAAACTTGATATTAACTCGATAAAACAAACTTTGATATTAAATAAAAAAAAAATTGCATTAGGCTATAATATTTAAACATCAGTATGAAGAAAAATACGTTTGACTGGCACTATATTTATAGCATCTGAGCAGACATTTGCGAATAAAAGTTTTATTGATGTGACACTAGGCTCTTTTACAATAAACACATTGTAATCTGTCCAAAACAGGCCAAATAAATCTTGTCTAAACAGTCTTGTGTGTATGACATGCAGCAGGAATCTTATTTAAACGGTCTTTGTGTGTTTAATATTCACAGATGCTAACAGAATAAACTTAACAGAATAAAGCCTACCTTACAATCAGCCCTGAATCTGTTGCTTTAAGAAATTAACAGATTTTCATGAGGAGAATTATAGCTCAACGTGTCTCAAAATTATGTAGCTGAAGTAATGTTACAGTGCTTCATTTGATGTGTTTGTATGAGTTGATGTGTGGGCGTTGACACGTGGATCGTCAGTATTTGAATCTGAAAGAGCGCATGCACCGCGGGTGTGGTCGCATTAGCGGATAATGAAGTGGCTCGCGAAAGACTGATTAATCTATCAATTTTCAACCAGATTGCATAAACACAGCATATTTGTTTTCGATTTGGTTTACATTGTTTAAAACCTGACATTTCAGCGTTTCTTTAGACATATGTCTCATGTTTGTGAGACAAGTATTCACTAAGCCAGAGTTCCTTTTATGAAGACTATCTGAATAAATGCCTTTGAGAGAGAGGCTGCAGATCACGCATCATGTTTGTTTTCTTTATTTTGCAAAAAGCAAAACATTTTGTTTTTATTGTGACTGTATTCAGGAAAAATAGAAACTTAACAGATTATAATGATGTATAACACTTGCCTGAATGATAAAAAAGAGTAACTATTACTATATGTATAAATAATAATATGTATAAATGTACATTTAAATAGTTTATTAATAATTTACTTACACTTTCTAAATGATCTTATGAGCCACTGACAACTCCTAAATAACTGGTTTGTAAATAATGTATACTTAATTAATGATAATTTTATCATTTCTAAATTAAGTATGAAAATACAATTATTAAACACATCATAGATGTGCTATAATAAAGCATGTATAGCTGTATTTGTAAACTGCTAATTAATGTATATTAATGCTTTATAAATGATGAATTAACTATTTACTAATGCTTACTTTTAACATTGTTTTTATTCGTTTTATGGAATACTGAATCAGCTTTTGTGCAAGCGAGATGAGTACATTCATGCTCACATTAGTCTAGAATACAATTACCATCATGTTTACACAGCGCACACAAAGCTTCTGCTCTTACTCCTGATTTCACTCAACACGGGGACAAGAGAGGTGTCAGTCAATAAATGTGAAAAACAGTAACTTGCATTACATATTTGAAAAGTAACTCAGATATGTTTTTGCTAATTTAAAAGTTAATGTGTTACATTACATTATAAAAGTTAATGTGTTACTTGAAGTAATCCGAATACATTACTCACATTACTTGTAATGCGTTGATCATACCAAGATCATATTTATACGAATATGGACATTAATAATGTTCTCACAGAATGTCCTTGCACTCAGACATGTCAGTTTTTCTTAATACTAAAAAAAAAACATTGGCGTGGTAGTCATTCTGATTTGATCAGCCACGGAACTTGACCTAACAAGTTTGAAAACCACTGACTAAACAAATTTACCATCCCCTTTAATAACATATCTAAGTCTAACAACAACAAAACAGGATCAAACCAGCCCTTTTGACTGTCAGCACAGTGTGAACATTTCTGCACAGCCGTGTTAACTAACTGAGCTTAAACCCAAATTTGTTTTCAATTAGTGTCCCAGTCACTTGGTTCTGTTCAAACTGTAGGTGGCATCAGTGATGTGCATTAGATCCCCACAGCCCTTGGTATGCCGAGCTGAACCCAGACATAACTGGATAAAGCCAAAAAAAAAGGGCTGTCTGCACCACAAGTGGAAATCTAGAGTAAATCTAATACAACTTCAACCCAAGACCAGGAGCATACGACATGGACACAACAGTCTGGAGTGTAATCCAATCTCTTTGAAGTTTCTTCTCAAACATCTCCACCGGCACCAAAGAAGTGGGTTCTGGTTCTATCGGTCAACTTCTTTAACACAAACCGTACCTAGAAGCCAGTTCTGGCCAACATGTGGTCATGCAGCACTGTGCGCATGTGTTTTATTAGGTGATAGACAAATAAAGTGTATCAGAAACAATGTGTGGGAAGACCGACTCTGGCCTTAAGCTGCTGTCATCTTGACTCGTATTTCACAAGGGTTTCAGTGTCAATCTGCACCAAAAAATTCCTTAATATCCTCCATATGCCCATAGTGAGAACAACATCTTGGGTACGTGGTTGTCTTTTCCCTCAGCCTTAATCACAGCAATATTCCCTCAATATGCTAGGTCTTCTTTTGCCTTTGCTTATTGTACTTGGATTTGACTAACAACAAAAATATATGAATAGCCCTCCTTTGACACGGCGTATCCTTTGATGAGGTTGTTATTCCGACAGCTGCCTACTCTTTTCCAGGAGAAATGTCTGGTGTGTTGTTACACCTCAAAACCCTGCTGTGAAGCAGTTATTGAAGGGGGAAAAAGTGAGAAAGAAAGTACTAGGAAAAAATTAAACAAAAGAAGTGCCTAATTAGAGACTGAAAGGTGGGATATATGACCCGTCTTCACCCTGAATCTCGTCATAGAGGTTCCTCGGAACCTACGGTCCCATAGGAGAGGCTGTGCATTGTGTCTGGGAAGAATTCAGTCTGCTTTCAACAGCACTCCCGCTGGTCAGCATGAGCAGAGGTTGGCAGGAACAGCAGTGGCCCACATCCCCACCCTCCATTCGGGGCAGTTTGCCAGTTCCCTCTACCCCACTGCTCCATAGGGCATAGGGGAGGCGAGAGGATCAGCTTGTCCATGGACCTGGCCACCTCCAGGTCATCAGCTGAGTGTGGTATTGTAATTCGGCCGGTTAAAATGAAACCCAGAGTGCACAGGTGAGGCCAAAGATGTGGAACTTCAGTTGGAACTTATCCAGAATGTCATAATATACACATCAGAACTAACAATCATTTTATATATGCATAATGACTCTTTGATATTGTCTTTAAAGAAAGAATGACTGGAAAAAGAGATATAGGCCTCACTGTAAACCCTATCGTCAAAATACTTAATTGGAGTATTTAGAACTTTCTTTTTCTTTTGAGTTCACAAAACTGACACATTTTAAATAATCTAAAATGTTTCATTGTTTTGAGTTTTATGAACTTGTTTCTTTTAATCTAGACTAACTTAAATTTAACTGAAACTGGGCTGGGATTTCTATTTCCCAGCATGCTTTGCCATGCCACTGAAAAGGGAGAGTAAATGCTCAAATTAAAAGTTATATAATGTTGTTTTGCAAGATTAAATTTAAGGTGGGGATTTAGTAGTGTTTAATGTTTTGCTATGTTAGTTTAGAGGAGTTTCTGTAATGTTTATTTATTTTTTGTTTTTACAAGTGGAGTATGAGCTTAGTTTGAGAACAGATATACATTATGTTAAATCAGTGGTCGGGAACCTATGGCTCGCGAGCCACACCTGGCTCTTTGACAAAAATAATGTGGCTCAGGTCTCTCACCCTTTACCAACAAATGATCGATAGAAAAAAAATGAGACACATCAACAGAGATCCGCTCTCTGCAGAAAAAAGCAGCCAATTACAATTCCCTTGTTGTACAGCCTACCGAAGTTCATGAAACGTATGATAATAGCTAATATTCAAGTTGTACCGGCCGCGCGTGTTCAGTGCTGTTCGCGAGTGTCACGAGTCGCGACAGCAATCAATACCCACTTACGTTTCTGTGGTAACAGCTTCTGCTCTGGGATTCAAGCAGCTGTGGCTTGTTAAAGGTAACCGAAAACCATTTTTAGAACAGCAGCGAAAATTTAAAAGTAGGCTATATAAACATTAATATATCCTTTTATTGAAACTGGTGGTCTGCTGTGAAAAGAGACATTTCAAAACATTTCACTCGCAGGTACTTTCGCTTTTGCCGTAGAGACCCTTGTGATAAATAAATGTGTATTTATGATAATCCACGCAGATTTCAGTTGACGGAAATAAATTATAAAAGCGTGATAAGTCGCGAAAGACAATTGAATTACTGACAGGATGCTGTGCACACGCTCCGAGTGCAACACGGACAAGCACAGCTTTGTCCTCGGCTGCACGTCAAATTAATAGGCTACAGAAATATATCAAAATGCCAAGTCGAGTATTCACGTAAACACAGTAGATGTAAGCACTGTGTGTGTTCACAAACACTAAGAGGATTTATAACTCAACCTCACAAAGCCCTGCACAATTAATTCCATATTGCAACTTATTTATTGTTTGCTGCATATGTGTTTGTTTTTAGTTATGGACCTAATAATTACTATTGTTCAAATTTTATAGGGAAAAAAAGCATGTTTTTTAATAATAATTTAATATAATTTTTTACTGTGGCTCTTTTGGAAAAATGCATTAACCAAAAATGAAAAAATGGCTCTTTGGTCAAAAAAGGTTCCCGACCCCTGTGTTAAATGTTCTATATTTCTGTACTCATTCAACAAGTGCTATGCTATGCTAATGTTATCAAAGCATTGTGTTACCAATTAACCCTTAAATGCATACCTTGGGTCTTTAGCGACCCGAGACGTCATTCACTACCCTCCTCCTCATAAATTTTTTAATGTTAGACATCAACCTTCTTAGTATTCCTTAATCAATCCATTTTAAACAATATAAAAAAATAATATATATATATATATATATATATATATATATATATATATATATATATATATATATATATATATATATATATATATATATATATATATATATATATATATATATATATATAATTGAATGCCTGTTTTTCAAATATTAGTGTCACTGTCACTTGATGATGGATCAAATATTAGTGTCACTGTCACTTGATGATGGATCTGGTGAAGGAAGCTGCCAGTGATCAAAATATTTATTTTGAAGACGTTGAAAATGAGTTTTGAGCAAGGTTAACAAGGTACCATTTATTAAATTAGCTAGTTCAAGCTAGCCAAGTTTCCACTACTAAAAATATTTGGGTCTGCATTTTAATTTAAATGTATTAATTAGCTCACTCAAATATTTGAAGTTAAGAGCAATTAACATATATGGGTACAAAATAAAAATATGCAAGTTCTGCTTACTTAAACTTTAATATATTGACTTTGATGTTGGAATTTGATGTAACTGATTGGCTCATTTTTTATTTAATTTTTTTATTATAGATTTACAGTGCAGACAGTGTTTAGATTAAGCCAGTATTAGGCCTTAGTTCAATTATGGTCAATTTAATTAAGTAGCTTTTATAAACAAGCCTTTGTATTAGCCTTGTTAAAAAAAAAGGTACTGGTGTGCATCTTGAGGAAAAACAATAGCACTGACATATTTTAAGATATACCAATGCAAGGCTTAAGCCTTGTCTGTGAAACCAGGCAATGAATGATGCAATAATGGATATATAAATAAGTAAGGGAGAGAAAATAATGATTTATCAAGGCTAAGACTGTGCATGGTTGAAACTGAAGACGATTTATGTTGTTGGGTCAGAATGTTCCAATCTTTTACCAGACTCAGCTATAGAACTTGTTCCTTGATGCCTGCTGACTAGTACAAAATAAATACCTTATCTAGATTTCCTTAAAAAAAATAATCTACCACTGATTCTTCACAATTCCTTAGGCAGAATACACAAAACTTGTCATTGACAGTAAAAAAAAAAAAAAAAAAATCAGCTACTATACATACTATTTAAGATGGTCTAAACCTAAATGTTCTCTTGTTCTCAGCTCTCTTACTGACTTTGACCATGCAGGCATATATTTCTTAATTTTGTTATTCATGTGGATGTGTTAATGTAGAGAGACTCAACATATAGTTAATTTCTTTTTTTCTTTTTCTTGGAATAATCAGAAAAGAACAACGGTAGTGATGTAGATTAAGTTTTGTGACTTAGGAGTTGTTTGGCACTTTAAAATAAAGAAATAATAATAATAATAATAATAATAATAATAATAATAATTAATATTATTTAATCGCGATTAATTGCATCCAAAATAAAAGTTTGTGTTTACATAATATATGTGTGTGTACTGTGTATAATTTATATATATATATATATATATATATATATATATATATATATATATATATATATATATATATATATATATATATATATATATATATATATATATATATATATATACAGTACATAATAATTAAACACAGTACACACTTATATATTATGTAAAAACAAACTTTTATTAATCACGATTAATCAATTGCCCAGCACAAATATCATTGTTCTTATTGTTAATTTTTATTATAAAAATTATGTTGCCATTGTTATTGTTGTTAGGGCTGTCATTTTAACGTATCAATTATAATAATGATGGAAAGAAACACAATTTAATAGGATTTTACAACCAATTCAAACATTTATGTAGACATTAAATTATTTTATTAAAGTGTACCTTTTTGATTACTTTTTATTTCAGTTGACACCCAGGTAATAACAATAGTAACAACAACAACAACAACAACAACAACAATAACAATAATAATAATAATAATAATAATAATAATAATAATAATAATAATAATAATAGAGATGTCATTTTAACACATTGATTTAGAGCAAAATAATTCAAAAGGTGATAATTATTTTGTATAATAATGCCCCATGGCCTTGTATTACTGATATTGAAACTTGCTTTTAATGAATCAACACATCATGGCATCAGTTGTTTTAAATTAGTATGTATAATTTGAAGTACTTTAACGTCATAATTCATCTTTTATCAAATTTAATTTAGGAACTATATGAAGTCTGTAATGTGTCAAAATGCAGTTTTTAACATTTTGATTGGAGTATCAACTCTTCAGTTTAACTGAAACTAATGATGATTTTAATAGTTTATATCTCTCTCCTGTGGTGTTACAGTAATCATTTGGAATATGCAAATATTAAATATGCAAGCGAGAGAAAAAAACAAACAAAGCTGTGCCTATTCTCCGCTATGCATGATACAGGCAAAATGCTCTGCATTGTAAAACACAATTTCTTTTGTGATAGTTCAGTATTACGAGGAATAACATACCAAGCACCACATGACCTGTCAGTTGTAATGATTGATTGTGGTTGAGGAACAAGCATAGCTGGCTTAATTAAATGAATGCCCTACCCCACGCTTTAGCTTAATTACATTAGCCCTCTTTCCACCGTGTTTGTTTTTTCTTTTCTTGCGGGAGAGATCACGGTCATCTTGAGATCTTAAGGGTGTATTTGAAGGGGGGACTCATAAGAAGTAGACTATGTCTGGTGCGACTTCAGAACAGTTAAGTACTTGTGCTGGCATTTTGCAACGAGACATTGCCCTCTGCACTCTTGCATATTTGAGCTGTGCCTTCAGGCCAGGTCCTGCTTCACAAAACATCTGATTCATGAACCGTGTTCTCCACTCGCGACACTGATCTGACCGCACATGGGCTGCCGTCACTGGACTTTACTACTGGACTGAAATGTCATGATAAGCAGTGCAAGCATATAAAAGCATTTATATACAGTAAAAAATATACATTTACTTATTTATTTTAAGCTTTGGATTTGCTTGAATTAAATTATTCATGTGTAGTGGACCAAACGGTTATGGGCATTTAAGCTATAATTAAAAATATATATGAATGTTTGTGCAGAGATATAATAAAATATTAAGTGAACATTTTTGCAAATACAGCTTTTTCAAATAAATAAATAGGATAATGTTGGAGTTTAATAAAACAATCGATACAGTTAGTGTTCAATGTGACACTTTCTGGTTGTAAAACGCTAGTGAAACATGTAGTCAACGTGATGAAACACACCTGTGTGAACTTGAGGAGAACTGCTACAACAGTTTCACTCTGGCTATACAAAAATTCATTGGGAAAATGCTTCTGAGGGAAACTCAAGCAACTCAAGTGGTTTAAGAACCCAGCAGTATCCAAATATCTGTTCACTCCTGATCACTGTTCAATCCTGAAAACTTGAATTAGTAGCCCAACATAATACAGTAAGGTAAGGTCACATTTTAGTTTGGGGACCAATTCTCACTATTACCTAGTTGCTTATTAGCTTGCGTATTACTAGCATATGTTTATTTGTACCTTATTCTGCATGACCATATTTTACATTCCTTAATCCTACCGAATACCCAAACTTAACCACAACAATTACCTTACTAACTATTAATAAGCACACTGTAAAAATATATTTTTATGATTTGTTATCACAACTTTTTAACTTTTGTCAAATCAACTTAGATTATAATTAATGGGGTTCAGATAACATAATATTTTGAGTTTCTACTTATTAAACCAATCTCCTTCATTGTATTAACATTGTATTATTTTTTGTAAGAAAAAACAGGTAACTTTTGTAACTGTTTTAAACTTAAACCAACTATATATATATATAAATGTATTTATTTATTTCACTCAAAATCCATGAGAACCCATGTTGAGAAAAAGCTTTTAATCTGCAAACTGTTGTGGTATGAATTTACATTGTGATCTCAGAATGACATTCTTATTAATAGCTGAAAGCATAATCCCCAATATGTATTTTTTTGTACAGCACTTTGGTCAACTTCGGTTGTTTTTAATTTGTGCTATATAAATACACATTGTATTGTATTGTATATTAAATAAACGTTCAAGTAGTAGAACTTGGTGTAGAACTTGTGAATAACGAGTGTAAGACTAGCACATTTTCATTCATGCCTTTTGGCAGATTCACATTCAAGGTACACTTCACCAGTTGAGCTGGCAGGGACACAGTCGTAATAACAAAAACGTCAGATGATCCCTGCAGTCTAGATTATCATATCAAGCACTGAACCTTGTTTCTAACTATTCTATTTTTGTTGTAGTTTTAAAAAAACATATGACTCATCATATGAACTTTGCAGCATGGCCTCATAATAGTTTTTAACTTGTTTTTCCCTGTCATTTGTGACTTTCCCTCACTGAATAACTTAAACTTTTGCGGTGAATTGTGCAGTGCTTTAAAGTTGCAGCAGATTTGCGTCAAGACACACTGATTTTTGTGCCATTTAAATAAGCATTATTTCCAAGTTAATGAACTCTTTATACTGTACTTAGTATGGTATTTAAGTTTAACTGTATCACACATTCTTCCACACACATACACACACACTTACGCTATGTCCAAACACGTGTTGACTGGTAGAAAGCGATACAGTATACAACAGTCAATGTTCTGGAAAAAAGACATGAAAATGGCTAAATAATTCATAAAAGTATATCCAATTATACCACAATGAATTAAAGTTTAAAAAGCCTGTCCACATGAACAGCATCATATCACTCTGAATTACACAGTCCTGTCATAACCGTTTCTATGCTAACTTTTCATTCGCATGACATATTTTGTAATTATGTTAGTTTTGATAATCCTGTTACGAAAGTCTCCAGTGCGTAAACCACCAAAACTATGTTTCATTCAATCCACGCTCAGATATTCTTTAAGTGAAAGCCACTTACTTCTACCAGAGCCTCTTGGTCGCAGCAGGTCAGAAGGGCAACAGGAGTCTTCTGGAATTACGTATGTTTTCGATACCGACTCCAGCAGGGGAGAACGAAACTCCTGAACTCAAAAGAAGAAGCTCCCGCTGAGACGTGCGCGTCGGTCCTGAGAATGCGACTCGTGAGCACAACGAACCTTTGTGTTTCCTTATGTTTTGGCTGTGCGTAACTTAACCCCTCAAAAGCAGAGTCTAACGCTGTCTAACCTGTCTTTTGTTTCTACATTCCATCTCTCGCACCATCTCTCGCACACTCTCTCTTTTCTTTTTCGCAGTTATTTTGTAAGTCCACGCCTGTCGATGAGCTCACTGGGTCAGGCTCATGTTTCAGCCTCGTACAGGAATTCGGAGGGCAGGCAGATTCTGAAAGTGAGCCTGGGAGACGACTCGAGGAGAAGGAGCAGGTCATGGGGTCGCGTCCCGCAGAACAAAGCAGGAGTTAGAGGGTGAGGGGTCAGGCATGCCGCAGGATGTCAGAGCTTAGGGAGAGTGAACCAGTGAGGGGACACCTTGGGTGATAGTCCTTCGATGACTATATCAAAAACTGGAAAGGGATTAAATCTTATACTATGTTGTTGTAGTGCAACACACTGTATTTAAAACAACATCAGCATCTGATATCTTGTGTGTGTGTGTGTGTGTGTGATGCCTATATCTAGCTGTGTGTTGCTGAGTTAAGAGCAAAATCTAACTCACGGTTGCTAAGGCCTTTCAACCCTTATGAACTTTGGTGTTATTTGATTTATGTTTGCTAGCCGGAATCCAATAAGCTGCTAAGTGAGCACAACATGCTTTCGTTCATGATGCTTTATGATCCAGTGGCATGAAGGGTCATAACCGAGGCTGCTCTTTACAGAACAAAAGCTTTTCACACGTCAAGAGATCTTCCTGTATCTGCTTGACGCATGGCAGTGGAGAGAATAGCCTATATGGCCAATGTTATTGTTATTCTTTGAGTTGATTGTGTTTTCATGGGTCGACCAGCAAGAGATGAAATTTTGTGACGTCAGAAAACAAGCTAAGATATTATTATAAGCTAGTTATTAGAAAGTAACATCTACCGCTTAATACTTATATTGAAGACATACATAAGCTAATTTTGTATGAACAATCAAATCGGTTTCAACTTTATTCAGAAGTAGAATTTGTTGGAAATGTAACTGGTTATCAATCAATCAATCAATCAATCAATCAATCAATCAATCAATCAATCAATCAATCAATCAATCAATCAATCAATCAATCAATCAATCAATCAATCAATCAATCAATCAATCAATCAATCAATCAGGCAATGCATAAACTGACAAAATATACATTGAATACAATGTGCTTCGCTTTGGATAAAAGTGTCTGCCAAATATGTAAATATAAATAAATGTTTATTGATAAATTTGCGCAGAACCCATGATGGGACCATGATGGAAACTATATATTTCAATTATTTTACGTTCGCTTGAAAACGTCTCGGTTACGTATGTAACCCTCGTTCCCTGAAGGAGGGAACGGAGACGTACGTCGGAACTGACCGACGAATTGGGATCTGTTTCAGAGACCAATCTACTTCGAGTGTATTAGAAACGAGCCAATGAATATTGGCATGCGGTTCACGCATCCCACGCGCTGCCCCGCGTTGCGGGTATAAATATGGAAGTGGAAGTACCGCATATTGTTTTCAACTAAGGAGCCGAGAAGTGTGGCTCGGGCCTTCAGCTGAAGCACAGCACCTGGCGACGGGACGTACGTCTCCGTTCCCTCCTTCAGGGAACGAGGGTTACATACGTAACCGTGACGTTCCCTTTCAGTCGGTCACGTTCGACGTACGTCGGAACTGACCGACGAATTGGGATCCCTACCAAAACGCCAGGATGCTGGCCCTTCCAGCGCCCTGCCTGAGCTCGCTGGACCACTCCTGAGTTGAAGTGGGAGTCAGGGCTCCCGGCAGGGAAGGACAGTCACTGCTGTTCCTGCAAGACCCACTCAGCGTGACTATTGGATAACGCTGGGAAAGCGTGCCCGTCTCGGGAGATGGTACGCTGCGGAACCACATCCTTCAATGGAAGGAGAGGTGGAAATACGCATCAGGACTAACCTAACCTAGGGTAGTGCAACTATGGAGATCTCTGGGGTGGACCCAACCTGATCCCAGGGGGGGAAGAACACACCCAGAGATGACAGAGCGGGCTCTGTCGAGGGAAAGACACGGGGCTAGCCAGTAGGCTAGCAGATACGTAGACGTGGAGAATACACATATGGGGTAGCCGTTAGGCGACCGCAACATATGGAACCCAGCCTACACACACGTTCCACAAGCATACTGGTGCAGGCCTGGCGTCAGACGGTCCGCCACGTCTGACACCGCGGGGGTGATGGAGGAACTCCCAGGGTTAGCCATTTCCGGGGAACACAACTGGAGCAAAATAGACGCACGTATCCGGCCCGTAGGCGGGAGTGGCGTTGCAAGCCGACACTAGAACGGGTACTTAGCGCTACTGGCCCTGGGGGGCGAGGATGCGGGAAGATACCGGCTCTACACGGAGGCTATAAAATCTAGCGAACGTGTTAGGTGTCGCCCAGCCCGCAGCTCTACAAATGTCTGTCAGCGAGGCACCTTGAGCCAGCGCCCAGGATGAAGCAACACTCCTTGTTGAGTGAGCCCGCACCCCGAACGGGCAAGGTACGTCCTGGGACTGGTAAGCCAAGACAATGGCATCCACTATCCAGTGGGCCAACCTCTGCTTGGAGACAGCCTTTCCCTTCTGCTGACCTCCGTAACAGACGAAGAGCTGTTGTGAGGATCTAAAGCTTTGAGTCCGGTCAACGTAAGTGCGAAGAGCGCGGACGGGACATAACAAAGCTAGGGCTGGGTCTGCCTCCTCCCAAGGCAGCGCTTGCAGGTTCACTACCTGGTCCCGGAAGGGAGTGGTAGGAACCTTGGGCACATATCCAGGCCGGGGTCTCAGGACAACGTGAGAGTTGGCCGGCCCGAATTCTAGGCATGATTCGTCGACCGAAAGTGCATGCAGGTCCCCTACCCTCTTGATTGAGGCCAATGTGGTCAGGAGGACTGTCTTCATGGACAGGATTTTTAGCTCAGCTGACTGCAAAGGCTCAAATGGAGGACCCTGGAGCGCTCTAAGCACCAAGGCTAAGTCCCAAGAGGGTACCGAGGTAGAACGAGGAGGATTTAGTCTCCTCGCACCTCTGAGGAACCTGACGATTAAGTCGTGCTTACCTACGGATTTACCGTCTACTACATCGTGATACGCCGCTATTGCAGCGACGTACACTTTGAGGGTGGAGGGAGACAGCTGTTGCTCCAACCCATCCTGCAGGAAGGAAAGCACGACGTTAATCGAACACTTCCGGGAAGAGCACCAGACGACGAATAGGTTCCACTTCAGAGCATAGAGGCGCCTCGTAGAGGGGGCTCTAGCTGAAGCGATGGTGTCTGCCACTGCTTGTGGTAGGCCATCTAGAACCCCCGTCCAGGGACCAGACATGGAGTTTCCAGAGGTCTGGACGCGGGTGCCATAGAGTGCCCCGTCCCTGAGAAAGAAGGTCCTTCCTCAGGGGAATCGGCCAGGGAGGGGCTGTCGCAAGGAGTGCTAGTTCTGGGAACCAGGTCCGGTAGGGCAAATAGGGCGCAACTAACAAGACCTGCTCATCGTCCTCCCTGACCTTGCACAGAGTCTGTGCAAGAAGGCTCACTGGGGGAAACGCATATTTGAGTAGGTCCCGGGGCCAGCTGTGCACCAGTGCATCTGTGCCTAAGGTACCTCCGGTCAGGGAGTAGTACCACTGGCAATGGGTCGACTCCGGGGAAGCGAACAGGTCTACCTGTGCAACCCCAAAGTGGTCCCATATCAGCTGGACGCTCCGGGGGTGGAGTCGCCATTCGCCCGGAGGTGTCGACTGACGAGAGAGCTCGTCGGCTGTCTGGTTCAGCGCACCTGGGATGTAAATGGCACGAAGTGACCTCACAAACTTCTGACTTCACAGGAGGACATGGCGGGCGAGCCGGAGCATGCAAAGGGAGCGTAGACCACCCTGTCGGTTGATGTACGCAACGGCCGCAGTGCTGTCCGAACGGACCAATACGTGTTTGCCCTGGAGCGGTTTCTTGAACCGGGCCAGGGCAAGACGTACCGCCAGAAGCTCTAGGCAATTGATATGCCAACGCAGTTGGGGTCCCGTCCACAGACCCGAAACTACGTGCCTGTTGTACGTGGCCCCCCAGCCCGTGGACGAGGCATCCGTGAAGACCACAGCATGCCTCGACCCCTGTTCTAAGGACACACCGGCCCGGAGAAACGAGGCGTCTGACCACGGGCTGAAGGTTTGGCGACAGTAAGGAGTAACTGAGACCCGGTACTGACCGCGCTGCCACGCCCATCTCGGGACTCGGTCGTGTAACCAGCGTTGAAGCGGCCTCATATGAAGCAATCCGAGCGGCGTTACCACGGCTGCGGATGCCATATGCCCCAGGATCCTCTGAAAGAACTTCAGTGGGACCGCTGTCCTGCCTTTGAACGTATTCAAGCAGTTCAACACTGACCGGACGCGCTCTGGAGTGAGGCGCGCCGTCCGGCTGGACGAATCCAGCTCCATAACGAGAAAAGAGATCCTCTGCGTGGGACAGAGTTTGCTCTTCTCTCGGTTGACCCGAAGTCCCAACAGGCTGAGGTGACTGAGCACCATGTCCCTGTGTTCGCACAACTGCTCCCGAGACTGGGCGAGAATAAGCCAGTCGTCGAGATAGTTGAGTAAGCGAATGCCGCGTTCTCTGAACAATGGCTGCCTCTACGACTTTCGTGAAGACGCGAGGCGACAGGGACAGCCCGAAGGGCAAGACTTTGTACTGATATGCCCTCCCCTCGAACGCAAAGTGCAGGAACGGTCTGTGTCGAGGAAGGATAGAGACATGAAAGTACGCGTCCTTCAGGTCGATCGCTGCGAACCAATCTTGGGGACGGATGCACTGGAAAATGCGTTTCTGCGTTAACATTTTGAACGGGAGCTTGTGCAGGGCCCGATTCAAAATGTGCAGGTCCAAGATTGGTCTTAACCCACCCCCTTTCTTGGGTACAATGAAGTAGGGGCTGTAGAACCCCGACCTCATATCGGCTGGAGGAACCGGCTCGATCGCGCCCTTCGCCAGCAGGACATCGATCTCTGACCGCAAGACATGGGCATCGCTGCTCCGCACTGAGGTGAAGAGGATGCCCCTGTACTTGGGAGACCGGCGTGTGAACTGAATCGCATAGCCGAGTCTGATGGTACGGATGAGCCAGCAAGACGGTCTGGGGAGGCCAAGCCAGGCCCCCAGAGACCGAACAAGGGGGATCATCAGCACCACAGACGTACCAGGGGTGAGGCAGCGGGTTGGAGCACTCAGACCCGACTCGGGAGGCCCGGAGGCGGCCCGGAGTGTTGTCTGAGTACTCCAGGTGGGGCAGAGTGTGGGTGAGGAGGCCCGGGGGCGTACTCGGTGCCCACTCTGCTGCCCTTTTATTGAGAATGTGGGTACAGCTGGACCCCGGAGGGCCAGCGGAAGAGTTAACGAACCAGCCATTTTGACATTCTCCCCCCGGTCCTGGGGGGTAGGAGAGGTGCGGACACCATCTCCCCTGGAGCAGCTCACCTTCTCCCTGGACTCCCCGCGTCAGGGCCGCTTGCCCTTGCGCTTGCCTGCCGACTTAGCGGGCCCAGACGCGGGTTGGGCGCCCCACTTACGACTGGCACCCTGCTTCGCCGGTTGTGGAGGCTGCTGCTTTGGCTTAGCAGGGGCGGAGGCAGCCGCAGGAGGACACCCTCGGCGACGAGCAGACGGAGGTGCTGCGGCCGACGACTGGGTGGAGGCAGCAGCGGGTCGTCGGGGCAGGATGTTCTTGATGGCCTCCGTCTGCTTCTGGGCCACCGAGAACTGCTGGGCGAAGAGGGCTGCTACTTTGGCTGATGTGCATCAGGAGCTCACAAAGTCGTGGACGGCGCCTTACAACGCTCGTTCACGCTCGACTGGGGGGACCTCCACGTAACCCTTAGCTGCGCCACCATCGAGGGTAGTGAGGACGGAGGAGTCAGTCGATCGTGAACGAGCGTTGTAAGGCGCCGTCCACGACTTTGTGAGCTCCTGATGCACATCAGCCAAAGTAGCAGCCCTCTGCTTTGCAGCGGGAGGACCACTAGATCGGGGGATGCACGATGGGACTCCACCCCGTTTGAGGTATTGGAGACGAGACCGTAACACTGCGATGGTCATGTTCTCGCAGTGCGAACATGAGTCATCCACGAAAGCCACCTCTGCGTGCTGAACGCCCAAACACGAGAGACCGCGATCGTGCCCGTCAACTGGAGATAGATACCGACGGCATCCAGCTGTATAGCACCGTCACACTGACACCGGAACAGGTAAGCAGATCTTCTCTCGTAACTCGTAGACTCGTTCGTAGAACACACTCTTCGTAGGAACATGAAAGCTCGGCTCCGAAGTTGAAAGCAATATGCGGTACTTCCACTTCCGTATTTATACCCGCAGCACGGGGCGGCGCGTTGAATGCGTGAACCGCATGCCAATATTCATTGGCTCGTTTGTAATACACTCGAAGTAGATTGGTCTCTGAAACAGATCCCAATTCGTCGGTCAGTTCCGACGTACGTCGAACGTGACCGACTGAAAGGGAACTTTTTGCATTCTGTTGAGAAACTTTGCCTTTTGCGGTCCCCGGGGGGTGAAAACTTTTTGAATTTGAAGATCAATGTAAATTGTACTTAATTTGTCTTCCAGGAAGCAGGTAAGTTCGGTTGCTTCTGAAGGGCAGTACTAAATGAAAAACAAAATTATATTTAAACAAAATAAGAAACATTTGGACAAAATATGGACATTTGGATAAAAGCAAAACCTGTTCAAAAGTTTTCTCTTCCTCTTATTTTGTTAAAATTATTCCCATTTTCACATATTCTGCAAGGGGTTAACAAACTATCAAGCTGCACTGTATTTGTCATTGTGGTTGTGATTTTTGAAACTTCAGGGTGCCACGGCTTATTGAATTACAAACCTACCAACCCAGCCTTCTGTCACTCAGATCTTATTAGAGCAGAGGCAGTTATGATGCAGAGATTTCTGAATTGTTGAAATGTGTGTCAAATCATGATCCACCAATCCTGTTGGAATCCTAAAGAAGGCTATATCTCCAACAATCTTTCATTTTAAGAGCAGGGATGTGCCACCCCTGATAGTTTATTTGTAAACAATAATGTCATCAATAATACTAAAACATTAAATGGGACCTATTATGCCCTTTAAAAAAATAATAATAATTTTGTTTTTGGAGTCTACTAGAGTAGTTCAAAAAACACAATTTTTCAAATGTTTGACGTTGTTGCAGCAGCTCTTACCAGTGTCTCGGTAACACTCTGTTTAGTTCTGGTCTGAAGCCTCTCCTTTCGAAAAGCGGAATGTGCTCTGATTGGTCAGCTGGATCAATGTGTTGTTATTGGTCAACTGCTTTGAGCGTGTTGCAGAAATGTCAGCCCCTTACCATAACCGCTAGTTTCAACACACTACTAACGTAACTCAACCAGTTCCCTCACCCGACGTGCCTTGGCCGGGAATTATTTAAATGAGGAATATTGTGATCATTGTGTTCATTCCCAGAAGTAAACCTAAGACTACAATCATTTCAGGGAGTTCAGGAATTGTGCTTACTGATATAGAGAATAAGTCCCTTTGGAGTGACTTTGTGCTTTGTAACTTTGTAGACCTTTTTCATGTTCAAACAGCAACATTACACACACAAAAAGCTTAAACTGTAAAAAAAAAAAAAAAAAAGTGTTGTTGTGTATAAAAAGGTGGGTTTTCTGAAGTCCTATGGTTTGTTCTTGCCTATATTCTCTCATGCCTTCACCTGTCTAGCAGGAAGAGTGGACTCTTTTAGTGACAGGAAATATCTGAGTGAGCACTTGAGGCCAAGATATCAGGAATCTCGATATCCACCCCCCTCCCTCACGGCAGTTTCACAAGTGCAATAGGCTAATCTCTCACACGGTTAATGCTCTCATCTAAGGGAGTGCTTTTTCCCCCGGCCAGGAATGTGGAATGAGTCACTGGCTGAGCTGAACGAGAGTTCTAAGGTGGCTCACATGCACTCACACACATGGGCTGGTTCCCATGGGAACCCCATCGTGGTGAACAACTTGCTTTGTTTTGTTATTTCCTGTAGCATCCTCACATGTCAATTATATTTTGAATTTGCACCAGTGTAATCAGTAGTTCGTTTTGGGAAAAACAAAGTTCTGAACTGCTCAACCCATTATTACTTCTGAGACTTCCCACATCATCTGTTGAATAAATTCAATGCAGCCTACTTGGTTGATTGTTTTTTCCTCATCCAAGATATCTGACCACACTGATTGGACGCTTGCAACGTTGGAACAGACATCAATTGTTGCCATGGCAGGAGGCAGTAAACAGGCTGGGAGGTCCGTATTAGAAGAAAATAAACTGCTTTTAATTATACAGCTGCGTTTATCCGGCATCAGCTTAATCCTGCGGATAAAACGTGATTTGTAAAGTTCAAGGATTTATTTACAAATCTACCTATATCGTCTCTAAATAAAATGTATTTTTAGATGCATAATTAGATGCATAAATAAAAATAAAGGGTTTCTCAATAATGCTGCAAATCTAGACAAATTGTAAAATGTTGCATTTTATTGGTTCGGTTTGCTTTTGCAAGGCAACATTTCAAAATTTACTGAAATTTGTTAACAAAAGAGTAAGCAAACTCACCCTGAATGTTTGTGCACCGTTTATGTTCAACGTTTAGTTTTTTTTAGGCATTTCTGAGTTTCTGAGTTTGGATGTACAATGGCTCCGTGGTTGCATCATGGCTTTCTTTCTAATAATCATTATAATTTCTATTTATCACACTGAGCGCAAATCAAGGCCACCACTCAAGTTTCGCAAGGAGAGACATGTTTTGAATTACAGTGATGTGCTGACCCACAGATTTTGTCTCCAAAGATGTATCAGGTATACTCATGGTTATCATAGGAATATTGCAAATAGATATTGATTGGTTCTTTGGTCTGATTCGATTGCATTCTCACTAAGTGATCTGTTCCAGAGTTTCTTCGGAACCAATTTTGAACTGCCTGAAATGAGTCATCACTAATTACAGTCTTACTTTCTGCTCAAACCTATGTAGGTTTGTAATTTGCATAATGCCAGTCTATGGTCTCCATTCGCTGCCATGAACAACATCTACTTTGACCCACCCTCAAACACTGTAGTTGTAGCTGAGGACTGGAATAATTTGGATTGTGTTGTTGACCTGTTGAGAAGACACTGTTTTCTGGACTGCAAAAGCAAATCCACTTTGCATGTACTTCCAAAGGATGAGGACTCTGGCTCGAATTGTAAAATTATACCATTGTTACTGTTCATATAATTGTGTATCAAGTGCTGAGGAACCCTCAGAGCTGAAATTCAGATATGGTAATGTGTGTTTTATTTCAGAAACGCTGGTTTCTGGTAGACCAATCACAACAAATTGGACCATCTGACCAATAAGAGCAGAGTAGACCAATCACAACAGACTAGGCCATCTGACCAAACTGAGCAGAGTAGGCTCTTGGAAAGGAGGGGTTTAAAGAAAATGAATCCTTTATTGAACCGTTTCAGACACTGTGTGATGAGGTGATGTCACAATGTATATTATGGCTGTGTCCCAATTCGGGGGCTGCATCCTTCAAAGGCCGCATTTGAAGGCTGATTGCGTCACCGCAGCACGACGAAGACTGTCCCAATTCGAAGGGGCCTTCAAATGCAGCCTGCCGTCCGTGTTGTCAAGTCAGTGGTTTTCCAGCCGAATTAGGCTACTTAAGTTGTTGCCGCGGGTAAAATTTATTTCCACGGGTTGGTTTCTACCCCATAAGTACGATTTCGCCGCTCCAACACCACCAAACGTACAACTCCAGTGGAGAATTCGGCCGCTCGATAGAGAAAATCGCATTGGGAGTTTTGGCCTACTTTTGTTGCAGAGACCTGGCAACCCTACCCACCGTCCTTCTCCCTGGCCGCGAAGGATAGAACCAACCAGGACAAGGAATACACTTATAAATGTAAGTATTGTGTTTTAATTTACTCAAATAGCCAACGAAACATTTTAAAAGCCGGTGGTATTTATTTCTGTGTTACCACTGCACGGCTTTATTCGTTAGGTGATCTGACGTAATATTTTGTTTTGTTTTATGGATAAAGTAGCAGATAGCTTTATTAAAATGAGGGCAGCAAATAAGTATTTATTTACCCGGGCCGAAAAATCCCATAACGACCCATTTGTAGTATTTCCATAGGTTCTTGTGTAGGTATAGGGGGCCCTTATCCTATACAAAGCCCACAACAAAAATAATATAGAATTTGAGTATCTATAAATATGATTTCTGGAGTATTTTGTATGTAACGTTATGCAGGCTACTGATGCATCATATTTTTTAATTTTATTAAGATTGCACCCTTGCCTTGCAGGTAAAAAAAAATGTATGCAAGTTAATAGACACATCTTTGCTGAAATGTATTGTGCTGTTGTGTTTGTTGTTAACAGACATGTTTATTTTCTCTGCCTTAGGATTGAACGTGTCCTGGGACAGGTGAGGGAGTGGGAAACTTGGCCATGGTTTGTCTTCATGAATGAGGTATTTGGACAACCCCACTGTCCTCATTGCCTCCATCCCTGAGGACACAACAAGTTCAACAGTGGATGACCAAGATGAGGAGGAGCAACTCCAGCCAAGAGGACACAAGACCGGGAGGATGAGCTGATGGAGATACTGAGGGAGGACATGAAGTTTCAGCGAGAGACAAAGGAGAGCAGGGTGAGACTGATTGTTTTCTCTTCTTGAGAGATAGTTGAGAACTAAAATTTTGGTTTTGTAAATTAAAATGTGTAAATTAAATATTATCGTTCTACAGATTATTTTTGTTATGCCAGTTATAATTTGTAAATTAAATAAATAATTATGTTCATTTATTTTTGTCATGTCAATTAATTTGTTAATGAAACAATAAATTGTTCTATACATTTTTATTTACAGTACTTTTTACAACTATTTACATAAGTTACATTTAAGAATAGAAAAACAAAATAAATTTGAAAATTAACAGTACATAAAACAGAGTTTTTATGTAGACTTGTATTGAGCTTGGCTGGGAGACCCTGGTGAAGCCTGGGACATCATCTGGGATCAGTGCATATTTCCACTGTCTACCAACAGGTTTGCAGTGCTGACTTATTTGACGGCTGCCATGTCACTAAGATGTTTTAAGATAGAGGGAAGAATAAATTAAATGAACTCACATCCTCAAATCAAATGAGCTGAACTCTGCAGGACAACGGCCCTCCAAGACCAACCTATCCCAAGGTGCCTATCCCTAATCTATAAGACATATTTCTAGTGTATTTTATTTTTTAGATAATTTTTTTAACGATTACTAATATCAAAATCGAATAATCATGTGTAAAAAGTCAGTGTTCCATAAAACCACAATATTTGCCTCAGATGTATTTGAATAAAAATTTGAGGTACTTCACAATTATACTCAAATACAGAGTATATGTATTTCGTTACATTATTTGTAATATTTAGCAACTGTTGACAGCTGTCGTTGAAGAGAACTGAAATTAACATTTATACTGGACTTTAAATTTATATTCAACTGCCAAAAACAAAACAACTAGCCTAAAGATGTTTACCTCGGCCCATTTATGTACATAAATAAGAGTATAAACTATACAAAATCGTATGTTGGTAACATATTAGTCAACATTTTATTTTTTAAGTAAATTGAAACCCAATACTTGCATTTAAAAGTGTAATCTGGCAATTTCTCTGCAAAAATCTGACGTCGCGGCGCGCAATGAATTCTGGGGTAGGCAAGGCTGCGAAGCATCCATCCAAGTATCCTTCATTTCATGTGAAAAGAAGGAAATATTTGCAGGCCGTATTTTGAAGGAGCCTTCGAAGGACCTACGAATTGGGACAGCCTTCGTCGCGCCGCAGTGACGCAATCCGCTATACACTGTAAACGAGTCTCTGTGCGTCCTTTGAAGGCAGCATCAGCCGCGCACTTCAAAGGACACAGCCTTCAAAGGATGCAGCCCTTGAATTGGGACACAGCTTATGAGAAAAATAAAGTGTTTTTTGACCTTGGATGCACATAACCCTAGTGTAGGAGACCTCCAAAACAAAATTAATAACCTTTAAAATAGCATAATAGGGGCACTTTAAGTGATAGCACTAATACATGAGAGAAAATATTAATATCATGAATACCAAAATTAAGCCACATAAATGTGTATAAACAGTGGTGCGCTGCTGATGGCAAACACCTCTAAATAAATTGGCTTACTTTACACGACTGAAAATATCCAAGTACCGTTTCTTCATCACTAAAAACACAAACTAGGCTGTGGTGGAAATAGCGAACGAAAGCTGCTGTTCCTGGAGCAAACTACTGCTTCTTTTTCTGCTGTTTTGATTCCTAAATGAAAAACATATTTGGAGAAACCTCAGCGACTCTCTTGCTGTGAGCCCATGGCCCTGTCTTATATGTTCCAGTTTAGCACAAGCCTGTGTGTTGAATGACTGGGTAATTACATCATTTGGAAGTGGCGTGAAAGCACTTTACAAGACGATGTAACTGAAATGCTTTATTGCTTTCAGAACGGCCAATTAAAAGACAACACCTGGACCACAGAGGGGCAATAAAATGGCCGCTTCCTCCAAACAAGGGAAAGCCGCATGCTTGCCTGTTGAAAGAAACTATGGGAGCTTGTTTTCCTTCCAGGTTGGTTTTTTATTCACTTTTTTTCTCTGAACGTGGCCGACAATACTGCCTCACATTTGTGCACATGGACCATAAGTCACCCATCTGACATGGACGTAACAGTATTAATAAAACAAACATTTCCTACGGCGGACATATGGCCTGGGTACAACATAAACTTGTTCAGGGCACACTGCTGAAAAGGAAAACAACTCTTCTTATACCTCTTCTGTCCACACCCGAACCTTTCATACTTGTTCTGTAGTTGCTTTGCTGTACAGTTTCCTTGTGTAACAGGAATTATGTTCATCAGATTAAACAGGAGTCTGCATTCATTCACCCAACCATAACCTACCATACAGGTTTAAAATGAGGCATAGTGATACAACGACAACATGGATACACTGCCTTATGCTCACACACACACGTCCTTTCCTCAGCATGCCTTCTTTTGAGAGATCTACTCAGCGTGTGGAAGTCGGGGATCATCATGCTAATAAGACAGAGTCAGCACAGCTACTGTATTAATACAATCCTGCTGAATTAAGAGAAGAAGAAAATGACAAACGTTAAACCAAATCTTTTACAGTTTTTGTAGGATGTTAACATACTTGAGTCTGTTTTTAAAGAACCAAAGTTTCCCTTTTTTTCTGGTATTAAGATCGTTAACCCTCTGGGGTCTGATGTGTTTTCTGGGCCCTGGAGGAGTTTTGACATGCCCTGACATTTGTGCTTATTTCTGTTTCTTATAATATTTTCATGGCTAAATTCTGATTACACTGTTCAGAACAAACTCTGCTACAATAATATGTGAGCAGCATGTAAAAGTTTGTAGTTAAAAATAAATAACCAAATAAATAAATAAGCAATCGACCAAAACACAGATGGATGGATGGATGGATAATGGCACTTATAAAGGGAAAATATTCACATAAAAGGAACAAAATATTTTTAAAAGTTTATTTCTGTCACTGCTCAGGGCTTACCGCTAAGGATTTTTAATCTTTATTTGACCTGCCAAAATTTCCTAAAAAAACAAAAACAAACAAATAACAAATAAATAATAAATACATAACATATGCCTAGTTGTTTTTGTTGTTTTTTACCCATAACTTTAATAAATAAGGTTGTGACACGAAGAACTATTAGCCTAACTCAGGGGTTTTCAAACTGGGATCCGGGGACCCCCAGGGGTCCCCCAGAAGGTTATAAGGGGTCCCTAGAAAATTTCAGAGAAGCAAAAATGGATAAAGTCTACCGAACATTCTACCCGTTTAATTTCTAAATGTTTCTCTCCTTTCTTGCCATACACCTTCCAGAATTGCATATGTATATGCTTTGTATCTTTCTGGTGAGTTTTTCTCATAGTCCCCTTTATTATCGCTCACTGGGGTTGTAAGCCAGTATTCTTAATGCAGTACGGAAGCTGCTTACATGCATTTATTGTGAAAGTTGCTTATCCAAATCATTTGAATTGACAATGTTCTTCTTCAGGTTTATACTGTACATCCAACATTAAATGTTTTAAACATTCAATGTTTTCATACATAAAAATATATACAGTGAGGAAAATAAGTATTTGAACACCCTGCTATTTTGCAAGTTCTCCAACTTAGAAATCATGGAGGGGTCTGAAATTGTCATCGTAGGTGCATGTCCACTGTGAGAGACATAATCTAAAAAAAGAAATCCAGAAATCACAATGTATGATTTTTTTAACTATTTATTTGTATGATACAGCTGCAAATAAGTATTTGAACACCTGAGAAAATCAATGTTAATATTTGGTACAGTAGCCTTTGTTTGCAAGTTCCCTTTCGTTCAGTCACTATGACGTAAAGTTAGTGACTAACAAATGGGGGTTTCGCTTAGAAGCCAATTACCTTCGAGGAATTTAACAGCGCCCAATGGCAGTGCCAATGCCATGGGCATGAGGAATTTGCATGCGTAACTCCGCCCCACATCGTGGGTATATAAGGAAGTACGCTGGCAACATCGCATTATGTTTCTGCTTTGGAGCCAAGAGCATCTCTTCACTCCTACAAGCCTGAATTCTGAAGTCTTCTCTTCAGTATTCGAGACGAGCGGTTCTCCAGGGTGTTGGTGTGACGGCGCGTTCCAGCGATCTCACATTGCCTGCCTACTGATCTGTGCAGTGATCTGCAACAGCTGTGTGTGTTTTCCCTGGGCGCTTCGGCACTCTGCAGAGCTTTCCTCTCACAAAAAGAGCTTGCGCGTGGCACGTCTTTTTCAAGACGGTTCGCCCGTGCACTTCCGGGTGCGATAGATCTCCGTTGCTGTCTATGGGCACATTCACTGCTTGACGTGTTTGGGATTCAGCACGTTCGGACAGTGTTTGTGGATGTGTCTTGTTCCCAATGCGGGAACGTGACCATCGCGATGTCGCGGTCGAGACTCAGTGATCTCCGTGAGGAGAGAGAGTCCCCTCTTCCACACCCCAATCTACCGTCTCCGAGAGAGGTGGTATTTTGGCTGGTGGCCAGGGTGACCTGAGAGCGGTGCTGTGGTATTAAGAACCCCGACGATCATTCCTCAGGCCATGCCCCCCTCTCGCACATTGCTTCCCGTGAGTGCTGGACTGAAGCGGCGGGACCGTCTCTGACACCCTGTTCATTTCGTTCACACTCCAGATAGCAGCAAGATGTCGATCGCCGCATCTCAAGGTGGGCTAGAGTCCTTTGGGGATGATGATTAGGCTGCGCTTCGCCTTCGGGTGTGTCAGCGCTGCCGGATCCGACCTAGAGTTGACAGCCATGTTATCTCGGGCAGCCACGAGCCTCGGGCTGGTGTGAAACTCCGTCCTGTCACGAGCGCTCGTGGTTGCGCGATTGGTTTTGGGGGCGGCACCTGACAGCTGTTGGGCCCCGCCCCCAATGCCTTTCGCTCCCGAGATGCATGAGGAGATCACGCGGTCCTGGAAGTCCCCGTGCTTCCCGTGACCGTTCGGTGGCCTCCTCCGCCTTCTCTGCCCTCGATGGGGCCACGGCCAAGGGTACACTGGGGTCCCCCCACTGTTGAACACTCTCTTGCGCACTACGGTTTCCACGGAGGGCTTCGACGTGGCTATCCTATGGTCATCAGGTTCCTGAGGGGAGCCAGGAGACTACATCCTCCTCGCTCTCACCTCGTACCCTCTTGGGACCTCTCAGTAGTCTTAAGTACTCTGCAGAGGTCTCCCTTTGAGCCTTTGCGGTCAGTTGATATTAAGTTCTTGTCTATGAAGACAGCTCTTCTGACCGCATTGGCCTCCGTCAAGATGGTAGGGGACCTGCAGGCATTTTCGGTTGACGAAGCGTGCCTGGAATTCGGGCTAGCTAACTCTCACGTGATCCTACCAATGTTTACATTTGCATTTTGCACCGTACTTCTAACTGTAATATGCAACCACTTTCCACTGCACTTTTACACTTTTTTTTGGATAGCTCTGTCCATAATTTATTGCACTACCCTAATCCACTGCTATATTCCTCATATTAGCCTAACATATTATTGCATACCTCTATCTGTAAAATTATGTTTATAGTAATAGCCATCTGTATATTATATTCATAGTACATATTCAACTGTAAATTCTGTTTATAGTAATAGCCATCTGTATATTTATTCACTGTACATATTCACCTGTAAATTCAGTTCTGTTTATAGTAATAACATTTCCATGTCCTGCACTTACGCAACCACTGTATATATCCTGCACTTGCTGCTATTGCACTTCTGGTTAGACCTAAACTGCATTTTGTTGCCTTGTACTTGTACTTGTACTTGTGTAATGACAATAAAGTTGAATCTAATCTAATCTAATCTAATATATATATATATATATATATATATATATATATATATATATATATATATATATATATATATATATATATATATATATATATATATAATATTCTCCTTATCGTGGTGGAGAGGTTTGAGTACCCGAATGATCCTGGGAGCTATGTTGTCTGGGGCTATATGCCCCTGGTAGGGTCTCCCAAGGCAAACAGGTCCTTGGTGTCGGCCAGACTAAGAACAGTTCACAAACCCTTTATAATGACAAGTACAACAAGGACTGTGACATCGCCCGGCATGGCGCAGCCGGGGCCCCACCCTGGAGCCAGGCCCGGGGTTGGGGCTCGTATGCTCAGCCCGAAGGAGTGATGTGGGGCCGTCCTTCTGTGGGCTCACCACCTGCAGGAGGGAGCGTAAGGGGCCGGTGCATAGTGGAATCGGGCGACAGTCGAAGGCAAGGCCCCCGACGACCCAATCTCTAGACACAGAATCTGGCTTTAGGGACATGGAATGTCACCTCGTTGGTGGGGAAGGAGCCTGAGCCTGTGCGGGAGGTCGAGAGGTACCGACTAGAGATAGTCGGGCTCACCTCCACGCACAGCTTGGGCTCTGGAACCACACTTCTTGAGAGAGGCTGGACTCTCTACCACTCTGGAGTTGCCCATGGTGAGAGGCGGAGGGCTGGAGTGGGTTTGCTTATAGCCCCCCAGCTCAGCCGCCATGTGTTGTGATAAAAGCGTCTGCCAAATGCATAAATGTAAATGTGTTGGAGTTCACCCCGGTGAACGAGAGGGTCGCTCCCTGCGCTTCGAGCCGGGGATAGGTCTCTCACTGTTGTGTGTGCCTACGGGCCGAATGGCAGTGCGGAGTACCCGGCCCTCTAGGAATCTCTGGGAGGGGTGCTGGAAAGGGCTCCGACTGGAGACTCCGTTATTCGACTGGGGGACTTTAACGCCCACGTGGGCAGTGACAGTGACAGTGACACCTAGAGAGGCGTGATTGGGAGGAACGGCCCCCCTAATCTGAACCCGAGTGGTGTTCTGTTTTTGGATTTCTGTGCTAGCCACGGTTTGTCCATAACGAACACCATGTTCAAGCATAAGGGTGTCCATCAGTGCACGTGGCACCAGGACACCCTAGACCAGAGGCCGATGATCGACTTTGTGGTCGTCTCATCAGACCTTCGGCCATATGTCTTGGACACTCGGGTGAAGAGAGGGGCGGAGCTGTCAACTGATCACCACCTGGTGTTGAGTTGGATCCGGTGGCGGGGGAGGAAGCTGGACAGACTCGGCAGACCCAAACGTACTGTGAGGGTCTGTTGGGAACATTTGGCAGAGCCCCGTGTCAGAGAGATCTTCAACTCCCACCTCCGGTGGAGCTTCGACCGGATCCCGAGGGAGTCTGGAGATATTGAGTCCGAGTGGACCATGTTCTCCACCTCCATTGTCGATGCGGCCGCTCGGAGCTGTGGCCGTAAGGTCTCCAGTGCCTGTCAAGGCGGCAATCCCTGAACCCGGTGGTGGACACCGGAAGTAAGGGATGCCATCAAGCTGAAGAAGGAGTCCTATCGGGCCTGGATGGCTTGTGGGACTCCGGAGGCAGCTGACAGGGGGGATGAAATCATCAAGGTAGTTAAAAAGCTCCTCGGTGGCAAGGCACCGGGGGTGGATGAGATCCGCCCTGAGTACCTCAAGTCTATGGATGTTGAAGGGCTGTCTTGGCTGGCACGCCTCTGCAACATCGCATGGCGGTTGGGGACAGTACCTCTGGACTGGCAGACCGGGGTGGTGGTCCCTCTTTTCAAGAAGGGGGACCGGAGAGTCTGTTCCAACTATAGGGGGATCACACTTCTCAGCCTCCCCGGGAAAGTCTATGCCAGGGTACTGGAGAGGAGAATATACCCTTTCCAGGGTGCTGGAGGGTTCATGGGAGTTTGCCCAACCAGTCCACATGTGTTTTGTGGATTTGGAGAAGGCATTCGACTGTGTTCCTCATGGCATCCTGTGGAGGGTGCTCTGGGAGTATGGGGTCGGCAGCCCCCTGCTTAGGGCTTTTCAGTCCCTGTACGACGGAGCAAGAGCTTGGTTCGCATTGCCGGCAGTAAGTCAGACCTGTTCCCGGTGCATGTTGGACTCCGGTAGGGCTGCCCTTTGTCACCAGTTCTGTTCATAATTTTTATGGACAGAATTTCTAGGCGCAGCCAAGGGCCGGAGAGTGTCCGGTTTGGGGACCATACGATTTCGTCGCTGCTTTTTGTGGATGATGTTGCCATGTTGGCCTCCTCAGACCAGGACCTTCAGCGTGCACTGGGGTGGTTTGCAGCCGAGTGTGAAGTGGCTGGGATGAGAATCAGCACCTCCAAGTCCGAGGCCATGGTTCTCAGTCGGAAAAGGGTGGATTGCCCACTTCAGGTTGGTGGAGAGTTCCTGCCTCAGGTGGAGGAGTTCAGGTATCTTGGGGTCTTGTTCACGAGTGAGGGAAGGATGGAACAGGAGATTGACAGATGGATCGGTGCAGCTTCTGCAGTAATGCAGTCAATGTACCAGTCTGTCGTGGTAAAGAAGGAGCTGAGCTGTAATGCAAAGCTCTCGATTTACCGGTCAATCTACGTTCCTACTCTCACCTATGTGATACCTATGTATTGTCCTACCGAAAGGACAAGATCCTGGATACAGGCGGCCGAAATGAGCTTTCTCTGTAGGGTGGCTGGGCGCTCCCTTAGAGATAGGGTGAGAAGCTCGGTCACTCGGGAGGAGCTCAGAGTAGAGCCGTTGCTCCTCCACATCGAGAGGAGCCAGCTGAGGTGGCTCGGGCATCTATTTTTCCCTTCCCAGGGAGGGGTTCCAGGCACGTCCCACCGGGAGGAGGCCCAGGGGAAGACCTAGGACATGCTGGAGGGATTATGTCTTACGCCTCTGGGTTCCCCCGGTAGAGCCGGAGGAAGTGGCTAGGGAGAGGGAAGTCTGGGCATCTCTGCTTAGACTGTTGCCCCGCGACCCAGCCCCGGATAAGCAGAAGATGATGGATGGATGGATATATATATATATATAATTTTTTTTTTCTTTTTTTTTTTTTTTTTTTCTTTTTTTTCTCTAGGTATTAAAGGGATAGTTCACCCAAAAATGTAAATTAACCCATGATTTACTTACCCTCAAGTCATCCTAGGTGTGTATGACATTCTTCTTTCAGAAGAATACAATCTGAGTTATATTAAAAAAAGTCTTGGCTAATCCAAGCTTTATAATAGCAGTAATACAGTTGCTCTAGTAGCGAATCGATGCATTTGTGTAAGAAAAATATCCATATTTAAAACTTTATAAAGTAAAGTTCCAGCCGACCACCTTTCGTGGAAAAGTGTTGAAAGTGCCTTCTCGCAATTCAAGATGCGTATGTGATGTCTGACGAGTGTAACTGGTAATGGAAGGCTTATGAACGGCAGAGGCACTTTCAACACTTTTCCCATAAATTGAATACGGAAGGCGATCGGCCGAGACTTCACTTTATAAAGTTTAAAATATGGTCATTTTTCTTACACAAACGCATCGATTCGCTTCAGAAGGCCTTTATTAACACCCCAGAGCCGTGTGGAGCACGTTATTTGATGGACAGATACATTTTGTTATGGACTTCAAAAACAGAGCAACTATTACTGCTATTATAATGCTTGGATTAGCCAGGACTTTTTTAATATAACTCTGATTGAGTTCATCTGAAAGAAGAATGTCATATACACCTATGACTTGAGGGTGAGTAAATCAGGGGCTAATTTTCATTTTTGGGTGAACTATCCCTTTAATGGTAATTAATGGTATTAATATATTATTTGAATATTTGTGAAATATTTTTTGTCAGCATTTCTTCACTTCTCACTGCACTAAACCCCTTTAAGATTTAATTGTCATGGAATACTGAAGCAAGACCGTTCAGCTTGAGACACTTGAACTAGATGTGAAAACACCCTAAAAAAGCACAAAGTTCATTGTCAGCTTCAGTTTCATCGAGCATTCCTCTCGGAGTACAATTAAATCTAGTCACTCTAAAACCTCTTGATACTAGAGTACACCACAAATCACCTTTATTTGATTTAAAACTCCCCCTGTTGGGGTATTGATTTGATCCTTCCGTCTCCATAAATAAGCTACCTTGCCTGTATGGAGAGGCCAGCAGGTCTGCTCTCCACCTGTGGATGCCAAAGCTGCATCGGATCTAAATGGCATCCATTTGAGTCACTGAAATATTTATAGATGCTCCCAGCCCCGGGGAGAGTGGATTGTGTGTCTAAAACTGGTATAGTAACACTGCCGCTTTGTCTCTATGGGCACAGATGGGTGATACAGTGAATTAATAACGCCATTGACCTTTCCATGGCTCCTATCTATTTAGAGAATCTGATATTTGTTAATGTAATAAAAACGTTGGAAATATAAAGAGGAAAGAGAGGTACAATTAAAAAAATATGGTGACAAGCATGTCCCTTGACTTTTTGTCATAAAAAAATAATAATTTCAAATATTCAAGAAACCACGTTTCAGAGACACAACTCCCTAGTCTAACATTTCATTGAATACAACGTGACATTGGATGGTCTGACTTTACTGTACATTCTTTAGCACATGAGAAACATGTAAGTGCTTCAAATACCTGATGTATATATAATTTATAGTATTTATTATTATTATTATTATTATTATTATTATTATTAGTATTATACTCATTTACTCAAGTATATCCATTTATTTGTATTATATCATATGTTTTTGTACTTCGATTTAAAAAAAAAAAAAAGTATTCCCAAGGTCAAACTACAGAGAAAGAAGAAAAGATAGCAAATTAGTGTTGACTTTCCCATGACATTTTGAAAATCAAAATTAATAATACAATTTATTTAATTTAAATACATTTAATTGAAGATGTGCTTTATGATTAGTCACAATGCCTATATATTATTAAATACTTTGTGAAAACTTTTTGAATACTTTAAAGTTACAAAGTAGCGAATCTGCTGGTCAAGTTGCTTCAATTCTATTCATTTTTCTCTAGTATCTTGCTTAGTGTATGTATGCAAAGAAGAAAAGGAAACTCCCTTTTTTCTGTTAGTATCTTAGGCTGTTGGAATTTGTTTCCTCCAGGTCACCTGATCTGGTTCAGGTGTGTAAGCTGATCTAGTTTCTCACCCTTTATCTTCCTCTATGGGAGCCCTGCAAATACTCTGCATTTTGCCAGACAAACTTCTACATAATTATAGACCCGTGTACTCTTACAAAAATTATGGCTATGTGTTGTTAAGTTAGAAACATAATCTAAAGTCCTACACATTTAAAAGTACACATTCTTAAACAGCGAAAATAATTTCTTGCATTCCTGTACTTGCGTGTTTCGGCCCTAAGTAATACCTTACGAAGAATTGGTGTCCCTCAGGTCTCTGTCTGTGGAGCGGAGATGACTCATGATGGTTTAATATGATCACTTAAACACAAACCGCATTTGTTCTGATCTACCTGTGGCTTTAACAACTATTACACAAGACAGCCTATATCATCTGCACTTCCTGTCAGCCATCAGCTCCATGTCCCTGTGTAGCAGCTCTTAGGGTCTCCTGCTGCTGGAAATAGATGCTGGCATACTTTATTGCAGTTGGTCGGAGGTTCCTTTTTGTGTTCCTTTGAACAAAAGAGCCGTTCACAAATGGCTCCACCGAACCCCTGCATGTTTATTAACTCTGGAGCAGCAAGTTTTCCACAACCTGGAACTTCCGGAGTTAATCCTGTGTAAACACACCAAGATAGAAACTCCTTGATATACCATTTACACACTTCGTCCTCTATTTTCTCTCTCTTAGAAGGGAATTCTCAAAGAAGGAATTTTGCAAGGTTATTTTTTTCATGTGTTGTTTTAGCATCAGAATCATGCAGAAATTAGGCAAATCCGGTAATACACAGCCAAACAGTCCAATTGCAATTTGCACATAGCATTGCCTTGTCTTGCATGCTGGTTCTAGGGAACCTATACAGTAAATGTCCTCTTTTAAGGGAAGACTTATCCTCCTGTGACCCAGGAATTGACTTTTGTCCACTGTAGTGGACATTATATTTTTGTGAATTTCTCTGACATCATGTCACAATTTTAAGTCTGGATGTCCTGTAAAGAGCACATTCGGGGCTTTGCAGAGATACAAAATGTTTGGAGGTTTCACCAGAACAACAACTTCTTCTTGGTCTTTAAAACCTTTTAAACATTAATGTTTAGCACTCTTGTGGAAATATGATATTTTGTAATTATAATTTAAATCTGATTAATTTTCAAATTGTTTGTAATAAATCAACATCTCAGGAAAATGTTATTTTCTAACCAAAATATGACTTTCGGTAACAAAACAGGGCATTGATTTCATAAATGTTCACTGAAGTGGACGCCAGGACTTAAATCATGTTTATCAAACATAACAAGTGAATAGGGAAATAAATTACATATCAATATTCCTATAAAATATTAGACATTATTATGAAAATGTTGCCAACTATTACTCCCATTATTAAATTTATTTTATTTTTTATTACACGTTGCACTAAGAACACATTAATATGCAAATTAGATGCAGCGTACAGATACATTGTAATGAATGGGAAAATCCAAGTATGGCCATTTTACCCACCTATTGCATAAAGTAAAATTGTATATCAATGCATTCCGTTATACTATCTTTAATAACATAGTTCAGTATCATATTTAAGCAAAGTTTGTTTTAAAAAAAATCCTGAAACCTAAACATTGATTGGTCAATTAAAAATAAATCCCATTGTTTTTGCCTATACATTTTATTTTTTAAACCTGGAGTCCTGGGGCCCGTTCTTCGTACCTCGCTAACTCAGTTAGCTGGATTTGATTGTTGACGATTTGGCATCATCTTGGATTGTTTGGTTCTTCGACGCTCATCCTGGACTTGCTGTCATAGCAACAGGTCCGTAAGCTTAAACCTGCTCGCGAGCAGGTTTATTTCA
The DNA here is from genome assembly GCA_023566225.1 of Romanogobio albipinnatus. NCBI lineage: Eukaryota > Metazoa > Chordata > Actinopteri > Cypriniformes > Gobionidae > Romanogobio > Romanogobio albipinnatus. Next base: position 19,182,707 of record CM042256.1, on the reverse strand, counting down.
TGTAAACAGGATTCGATTGCATTTGAGGTGATACTTAAAATCTGTCCCAGCCACTGCTACTTTATTACAAGAGTTCATTACTGAACCAGGGGTAATAATAATCATTTTAAATAATAATAATATACACATTTTAAATTGTATATGTATATGAGAATGAATATAATATTATAATGTTGTGTATAATACTATAGACATAGCCACTTGATTGAGCGATTTATTTGTGATGGAATAATTACTGTGACGAGTCCACCCAGAGGAATCAGCGTCACCCTGGCAACAACACACCTGCACATCATCACCATGGGCTGATCGGTCACAGCTGCACCCCATCAGCTCAGAGACATATAAGCGGCTACGGATGAGCAGACAGACAGACTCTGGTCTCGAGCTGAATGTACTGCTGGACTAACCTCTCTCTTTGTTCTCCTAGAAAGCAGCGAGTGACCGACAGCCCACTTCACTGGAGCACGTTTGGGACACCCACTTTCACCAGGATCGAGCACCACACGGGACGAGGATTCACCAGCCATCACACACCGGCTCACTAACTGTTTTCACCGTTATCACGAGCACTGTCATTAAAATCCACCCTCCGGGGCCTTTTCACTCAAGCTGCCTTGTCGTGTGATTCCTCACCCCGTGACATTGGTGGAGAATGCGGGAAGAAGCGTGAGGAATCACAGACAAGTTCACCGCACCCAAATCCTAATCTTCTCTGTTTGTTTTGTTTCTGCACGCCAGGACCCGGAAGTAGCGCGCTCGCTCCCCGAAGATGGAGGAAGTGTTGCAGCGCCTCACGGAGGTGAGCATCCGCCAGCAACAAATCGCGGAACATCTCGCCACCCGCCAGGGCAGGACGGAAGATGAACTTACCGCCATCCGTCTTGCCGCCGCCCAGCGCATTCCGCTACCTGATCCGCGTGCCCAAGCCACCCGCCTGCTGCCGAAGATGACGGCGGATGATGACCTGGAGGCTTTCCTGCAGGTCTTTGAAACGACTGCGCAAAGTGAGGAGTGGCCAGAGGGCGATTGGGCACGCGCGCTGGCACCACTACTCACTGGAGAAGCCCAGCGGGCTTATTTTTCACTTCCCCGTGCGATCGCTGAGGATTATGGCGAAGTCAAGCGTGAAATCCTAGCGAGGTTGGGACTCTCATCCATCTGTGCCGCCCAGCAGTTTCATGAATGGGAATTCAAGCCCCGGGTGCCAGCCCGTGCCCAAGCCGCCGAACTCAAACGCATCGCTCACCATTGGCTGATGGAAGGAAGTCCCACGGCGGCTCAGGTAGCGGAACGGGTGGTGGTCGATCGCCTCCTCCGTGCTCTTCCCCGTTCCATCCGGCAGGCGATCGGTATGAGAAACCCATCCAACACCGCGGAACTCGTGGAGGCGATCGAGCTGGCGGATGCCATCCACCACCGTGAGGCAGGGGAGCGAGTGTTGCCGTTCCCCCGGAGGGTGGTCCAGGAGCGACGGCCGCTCGAAAGCGCCCCGCGACCAGTAGGCAGGCCAACGGTTCCCCCGCCGCGAGACGAGCCCATGCCCAGCGCCGAATCCATGCCGCCTCCGCGTGCGTGGCTGGCAGGCTGCATCGTCCACCAGCGGATGCCATCGGGAGCCCCGGAAGCAGACGCGGTGATCGACGGGAGACACTTCAGAGCCCTGCTGGACTCCGGCAGTACGGTCACCCTCATCCAGCCAGGGTTGTGTGGGCCCCGAGGAGGCGAGAAGAGCTTCCTCCCCATCACCTGTGTGCACGGAGACACTCGCCAAGTGCCGACCCGTCGAGTCACCATCTCATCGCCCCAAGGCACCTGGCCGGTGGAAGTTGGCGTGGTCGAGGACCTTCCGGTGGCCGTACTGCTGGGTAGAGACTGGCCGGGCTTCAACGCCCTGCTCACAGCCGCCACTCAGCCTGCCAGCCGGGAGGGGAACCGTCGAAGACGGAGACGGCCGCGTGGACCCCGCCGCCGACCAGCCCTTCTAACCTCCGACAGCGGGAGAGATGGTGAGTCCCCCTCCCAATCCACTAATCCATTTCTTGATGTGTATCAGCAGGCTGCCGGAGGGGGCTCGTTCGCCAAGGAACAACGGGAGGACGATCGCCTGAAGCACTGCTGGTCCCAAGTGCGGATCATCGACGGGAAAGACGTCCTCCCACGGCCCCATCCTCTCCCGCATTTTGTCGTTGAGAATGGCCTGCTATACTGTGTCGCACAGCGGAGGGGGGAGGAGAAAAAATTGTTAGTTGTTCCTCGGACCAAGACCGAAACCATCCTGGAGCTGGCCCATTCCCATCCTATGGCAGGTCACCTCGGGGCAGCTAACACCACCCAACGCATCCGCGACCGGTTCCACTGGCCTGGGCTGGAGGCCGAGGTGAAGAGGTTCTGCCAGGCCTGCCCGACCTGCCAAGTCACGTCGCCCAGGACTCCTCCCCCCAGCCCACTCATTCCGCTGCCCATCATCGAGGTGCCCTTCGAGCGGATTGGGATGGACATAGTGGGGCCGTTGCCAAAGTCTGCCCGTGGCCACGAGCACATCCTGGTCATCGTCGATTATGCCACCCGGTACCCCGAAGCGATTCCCCTCCGCAAGGCCACCGCGAAGAACATCGCCCAGGAGCTGTTCCTGCTGGCCAGCCGGGTGGGCATACCAACGGAGATACTGACTGACCAGGGTACTCCGTTCATGTCCCGGCTAATGGCAGATCTCTGCAGGCTGCTGCGGGTGAAGCAGTTGAGGACCACAGTCTACCACCCACAAACGGACGGGCTTGTAGAAAGGTTCAACCAGACCCTCAAGCAGATGCTGAGACGTGTGGCGGCGGAGGATAAGCGGGATTGGGACCTCATGATTCCTTATGTGCTCTTCGGGATCCGCGAAGTACCCCAGGCCTCAACTGGCTTCACCCCCTTCGAGCTTCTCTTCGGCCGCCAACCACGAGGGCTCCTGGACATCGCCCAAGAAGCTTGGGAGCAGCAGCCTGCCCCTCATCGCACCCTCATCGAGCACGTCCGCCAGATGAGGGAACGGATCGACCGGGTGATGCCATTAGTCCGGGAACACCTCAGCAAGGCTCAACAAGCGCAGCAACGCCGTTATGACCGGGCAGCCCAACCACGGGAGTTCCAGCCGGGAGACCGCGTCATGGTCCTGGTCCCCAGCTCTGCCTGCAAGTTCCTGGCCACCTGGAAGGGTCCGTATACCGTGATTGAGAAGATTGGGCCAGTCACGTACCGCCTGAGACAGCCGGGACGACGCCAGACAGAGCAACTCTATCACATCAACCTCCTGAAGAAGTGGGTGGGGACCCGGGACCAGGTGGCGGCCCTAAGCATCACCTATCCCGTGGTTGTAGACGTCAACCCCCATCTTTCGGCTGCCCAGAAGGCAGAACTGCAGCACCTGGTCAGTCAGTTCCAGGATGTGTTCTCGACCCAGCCCGGGCAGACCAACGTGGTCCAACATGACGTCAGAACACCGCCAGGAGTCATCGTCAGGCAACGGCCCTACCGTGTCCCGGAGGCTCGTCGGCAGGCTATTGAGGAAGAGATTCAACAAATGCTGAAGTTGGGGGTAATCGAACCATCCCGGAGCCCGTGGTCCAGCCCCATCGTGATGGTCCCAAAGCCGGATGGCACCCTCCGCTTTTGCAACGACTTCCGACGCCTGAACGAAGTCTCCGAATTCGACGGGTACCCCATGCCTCGGGTCGACGAGCTGCTGGATCGACTGGGAAGGGCCCGGTACATCAGCACCTTGGACCTCACCAAAGGCTATTGGCAGGTACCACTCTCTGAATCCGCTAAACCCAAGACTGCTTTCTCGACCCCCAGTGGCCACTGGCAGTACCGGACCCTTCCCTTCGGCCTCCACGGGGCCCCAGCGACCTTCCAGCGGATGATGGACATCATCCTAAGGCCCCACCAGGCCTACGCGGCGGCCTACATTGATGATGTCGTCATCCATTCCGAGGCATGGGGAGACCACCTGGAACGTCTGCGGAGGGTGCTTTCGGAGCTCCGGCGGGCTGGACTCACTGCCAACCCCCGCAAGTGTCACCTCGCCCTCTCCGAGGCCAAGTACCTGGGTTTCCGAGTCGGAAGGGGCCTCATCCAGCCCCAGGAGAAGAAAGTCGAGGCCATCCACTCCGCCCCAAGACCGCAGACGAAGACCCAGGTACGGGCCTTTTTGGGGTTGGCAGGGTATTACCGATGTTTTATCCCCAACTTCTCCTCTCTAGCCGCCCCCCTGACAGACCTGACCAGGAAGGGGCAGCCGGAGAAAGTCTGTTGGACCCCAGCCCTCGAGGAGGCTTTCGCCCGGGTCAAGACAGCCCTGACGTCGTCGCCGGTACTCCGCGCTCCAGACTTCGGTTGCCCCTTCCTGCTGCAGACGGATGCTTCCGACACAGGACTGGGAGCCGTCCTGTCGCAAATCCAGGAAGGCGAGGAGCATCCGGTCATCTACATCAGCAGGAAGCTGTCCCCGGCTGAGACGAGGTACGCCGCCGTCGAGAGGGAGGCCCTGGCCATCAAGTGGGCAGTCCTGGAGCTAAGGTACTATCTGTTAGGCCGCAAGTTCACCCTGGTCACCGACCATGCGCCCCTTCAATGGATGGCCCGCGCCAAGGACACCAACGCCAGGGTGACTCGCTGGTTCCTAGCGCTCCAGGACTTCCACTTTGAGGTACGTCATCGGGCCGGGGCCGCCAACGCGAACGCTGACGGCCTCTCAAGGATATGGACAGCTTATGCAGGTCTGTCAGGGGTCATTCCCCACCCTCCCTTTGTTTCACCCCTACTGTCTCCATATGTTCGCAGGACCAGAACAACGCTTAGGGGGGGGGGGGGGGTGTGACGAGTCCACCCAGAGGAATCAGCGTCGCCCTGGCAACAACACACCTGCACATCATCACCATGGGCTGATCGGTCACAGCTGCACCCCATCAGCTCAGAGACATATAAGCGGCTACGGATGAGCAGACAGACAGACTCTGGTCTCGAGCTGAATGTACTGCTGGACTAACCTCTCTCTTTGTTCTCCTAGAAAGCAGCGAGTGACCGACAGCCCACTTCACTGGAGCACGTTTGGGACACCCACTTTCACCAGGATCGAGCACCACACGGGACGAGGATTCACCAGCCATCACACACCGGCTCACGAACTGTTTTCACCGTTATCACGAGCACTGTCATTAAAATCCACCCTCCGGGGCCTTTTCACTCAAGCTGCCTTGTCGTGTGATTCCTCACCCCGTGACATTACTTTATAATTTTATTGGAGGTTTGCACACATGTTGTACAGTTAATCTGAGCCGTGCATTAATTTAAGTGATGACGGATATTATGGGATGGCTTGATGCAGCGCAGGAGATGCAGAGAATTTGATCTTGACCCTTAAGAAATACTGTCACGTAACAAATCTGCTTCAAATTGAATTAAAAATTGAATTACAACATTGAAATAAAAATGTAAAGGGTGTACAAATACTGTATAAAATCGTGAATATAAATAATTGGTAATCATGTAAAAAAAAAAAAACAACAACAAAAAATGTATCATTGATTTATTATAACTTTTATGTTGGTTTGGTCGTTTGGCTGTTTCCTTATAAAGATCCAGATATTCGTGTTTTTTTTTTGTGTAATTTGCCAAGTTTTTTGCCAGGTGGCTTTTTTAATTATATGATGTCATTACGTTGCTGTCTTGACGCCAGCCAATCGCTGCATTGCTGATCATGGTTTCGAGTATCGATGCATCTGCCCTCTTCAGGGAAAACAAGAACGCGCAGTGATTTTAGATAATTTAATCCAGATATTTAAATCCAATCCGCAAATTTGTTTGAAGAACCAAATTAGCCAGACATCAGTTATCAAGATTAAAAGATCTGGGATCTGTCAAATCATCTCAGATGTATTAAGCGAGGTACGAGGAACGGGCCCCTGGTGTCAAATACAGAGGACAAATCATAACATTAATACAATATAATTTTTCCAAAAATAATAATTGTACATTTGTTTCTTATGCTCTAAACAATTTAATGACATGAAAAAATACTAAATTCAACAAACTTTTTTTTCCTGGGTCCCAGGAGGAAAGAAGGAATTGTGTTTTTTTTTTTGTTCATGTGTTGTTTTAGCATCAGAAGAACCATGTAGAAATTAGGCAAATCAGGTAATACTACAAACACAGCCAAACAGTCCAATTGCAATTTGCACAAAACAATGCCTTGTCTTGCAGGCTGGTTCTAGGGAACCTATACAATACATTTCCTCTTTTAAAGGAAGGTTTATATATACATTACTGTTCAAAAGTTTGGGGTTGGTTAAGTTTTTGAAAGATGTCTCTTATGTTTACCAAGACTGTTATTTGATACAGTAAAAACAGCAATATTCTGAAATATTATTACAAGTTAAAATCACTGTATATGTTACAATTTCAGCATCATTACTTAAAGGGGGGGTGAAATGCTGTTTCATGCATACTGATCTTTTTGCACTGTTAAAGACTTGGATTCCCATGCTAAACATGGACACAGTTTCAAAAGCTAAGGTGGACGTTTGATGGGAGTATTTCTTTGCCAAAATTTGTACTTCCTGTTAGTCATAAGTTTCGGAAAGTTTTTTTCGATCATGGGTCCGCTTGACGTCAACAGGGCGGAATTTCCTTGTATGGGCCGTACGGACAATTCTACCGGAAGAGCGCGCGAGAGAGAGAGAGAGAGAGAGAGAGAGCGTGAAAGCAATAGGCTACGCCCATCAAAGCGCTGGCTCGTAGCCAAATAACCCCGCATTAAGGCAAAAGTGGATGGAATTTGCTTTTCCGGATTTTCAAATCACCTAATACATGAAGGATGGAGCGGTCCCAACGATAAAGGTCTCAACGTTGGAACCGCAGGCAGAGAGTAAGACTGCTTCAAATGTCTGTTTTTGCCTATGCACATCAAGTAGCCCAAACATGACCACGTATTGATCAATGGAGCATGCGCTGTATAGTGTGTACATTTGTTTAGCTGGCCACTATATGTGTATGTTTGTGTATTGTAAAAGCACTCCAAACAACAATACACAAAGAATGGGGAAATATGTTGAACTAAATAAGCGCGCTTCTTCATTCAAATGCGCTGCTATTCCATGTCTTTCTATGTAAACACTAGCCTGACGCGCAAAACCAGTCCGCTTACTACAAATCATGTCTACACAAACCACGCGTAAACACACACACACACACACACACACACACACACACACACACACACACACACACACACGATATAATTAAAGTATAAATGTGTAAATAACACAAGCCGCTAAGCATATTATATAGTTAGTGTAACTTATACCACATAGAGATGTCCTGCTCTAGTCGTTTTTGCTGCTGCTCCTGTTCAACTTCAGCCTCTGGGTCTGATTCCGGATCATAGATGTATGGCTGTATCTGATTAAAAGCCATTTTTTATGTTGAATAAAGTTTTTTCCCGCTTTTAGGGATGACGCAGCTTTCAGGCGCACTCAACACAGTAACAGCGGCGCGCGCTCGACATTCTTTAGCTCCGCCCACACGATACGCCCCTAGCCGCACGGCTTTTTTCGGAAAGACTCAGAACAGCGCATCTTCCTTTTATAATTATAATAAAAATAAAGACTTTTCGGAGATATGCAGGATGCAATGCTACTCTATAGGTACTCAAGATTGACATGAGACTGACTGAAACTGAGTGTGTCCCCCCCCCTTTAAGTCTTCAGCAGTGATGCCAGTAACGCGTTACTTAGTAACGCGTTACTCTAATTTGACCACTTTTTTCAGTAACGAGTAATCTAACGCGTTACTATTTCCAAACCAGTAATCAGATTAAAGTAACTTATCCAAGTCACTGTGAGTTACTTTTTTTGTCATTTTCCTTAGTAAAAATATATATTTTTGCTTTCTTGTTTAGTCTCAGCAGGGTTTTTCCTGCATAGAGAATTACGAGGCGGCCGCTCCGTCAAATTTCTTGCCGCCTCCGTCTGTCGACAAAACTCAAGACAGGCAGTCACTTGCTCAGATTAGGCATGTCGTGATAATTAAATAATCATCAGAAATATATATTGTCACATCCTTCAGCAACCATTATTAGTATATTATGATTTGCTAGTACAAAGTCATCTAAAGCCATTCCATAGCTGAATGTCTTTCCTCCGCTGTAGCTGTCAATCATTCTCCGTTCAGCATTCAAACTGCGCGTCGTTCTTTTACAGTCAGCAGCTGCACGGGAAAGCTCACTCCATATTATATATTCCCGTTATAATACTTGATATGTTGATAAAATAATTTATCTTCCTGGAGTTAATCTAGCGGTTTCTGAAAGATGTTGTGCTCGCTACTCAGGTGACAACACAAGGACTATTATAGCATCACACGCACAATAACCAGAATTAAAAACTGTGAAGAAACAAATAATCAGTGAATATTTGGACCGATATAGGCTACATAGTAGACTAGGATATGTGGGCTCAACGCTCATCTTCTCTTTATGCCGTGAACTTTTCAATGTGCACTCGCGCTGCACTGCACACTGACTCCATGTTGCTTTAAGCACATCATTCTGCACCCGGGATGCGCATAAGCGCTTTGTTGCCGCTCTGTTTTGAAGCGTTTCATATATTTTCATCGTTTTGTGCACTTAAAGATTATTAAAAAATATATTGTTCTCACGGATCGATCATATATTTGTTGTCCCTTTACAAGGCTGCACATTACGTTTTCAATAAAATATAAATCTTGTAATTTTATATTATTTGTGTAGGCCCATATAATTATTTACATTCATATATAAATATAAATTAAAAATTAAATATAAATTGTTTTTCATAAATGTATTTAATAAGAACACAAAGTAATTTGTACCTTTTCATTAACATGTTTAGGGTTTTATGTTTAGTGTTTTATGTTTAGTGTAGTGTATGTTTTATGTTTAGTGTTGGCAAAAACGGTTGTCATTTTTATGTTGAGGCTGCAGAGGTGTTGTCGGCAACTGATGAATGTAACTAATAAAGTAACTTGTAATCTAACTTAGTTACTTTTAAAATCAAGTAATCTGTAAAGTAACTTAGTTACTTTTAAAATCAAGTAATCTGTAAAGTAACTAAGTTACTTTTTCAAAGTAACTGTGGCAACACTGGTCTTCAGTGTCACATGTTCCTTCAGAAATCATTCTAATATGCTGATTTGATGCTCAAGAAAAATGTATTCTTATTATCAATGTTGAAAACTTTGATAAGTAGAAAGTTCAAAAGGAAACATTTGATCTATCTGTAAGCCCCTCCCCTCGAATGCAGATCAGCCAATGGCAGTTGAGTATCAGTTGCACGGGGATTGGAACTCGGACATCTGTATCAAGAGAAACATAGGAAAATCTGAAGCTCTCATCGGTTTGATGGTTTATGCTGCGAAAATGGTAAAAGGATGTGCCTGGGGTACTTGAGTTTAATCTTACCCTGCAGTACATGTACAGTGTTGATCCTGGATGTTGTCATCTGCAATTGTGATGACCGTAACACGAGGCTTCTCCCGCTTGCATTGTGATCTGTAAACCCTCGCTTCCAAATTAATCTTGTTACGCACCATATTTATTTTAAAATCTTTTATATATCCCTGCATGGCATATTTACGTCCCATTTGAATGATCCTCGACGAGAGGTATCCTTCTGTGCCCAAAATGTATAGGTTTAAGGTTTTCACACTGACAGCTGTCATTGTAAAATATTTTTTCTAAAAGTTGCTCTCTGTTTGTTTCTCCGAGTTAGCAACAATAATTAAGGGGGGGCGAGGATTACCGATGGGTCAATTGTTTGAAATAGTACTCCTTTAGAACATTATAAATGTCTTTACCGTCACTTTTGATCAGTTTATTGCTTCCTTTGCTAAATACAATTATGGTAGTAAAAGTAATGGTAGTTTAAACCATATTTCAACAATAGTTACTTAAATATCAAGGTGTACATATTAAAAGCTGCATAGTTAACTGATGATATCACCAACACACATCAGAACACTCCTGACTTAATTTATGGGATTCTAAAATTGAACTATGAAGTATACCCACGTAATGTTAGATGTGCGTCACATCCATTGTTTTCACATTTGGCAAGCCCCAGTGGTCAGATATGCTCTAAATGCAGTGTTTTTTATTGAGGGGACTCATCTCCCCCTCCCTGACACTTGGGGAGATGGCCAGCTGTTGAATTCATCAGAATGTAATGTTTTTTTCCCTAAGCTCTATTTTTTAGGTGACTGGGCATCTGGCTGACTAAATACTGCCAGTCGGTCAGTTACTTGGTCTGTCGTCCATCCATCCATTTATTTTACATGCTGATGATTCAAGGCGGCGCATACAGAACTACTGTCAAATTAGATGTCAAACAATATCATGACATCTCAATAAAATAGCTTTTTAAGAGCAGACTTTTGCTGTATCTCTCTAGGACCCGCCTATAATTTTGATTCTGCAATGAGACATATCATTTATCTGTCTGAAATACCAAATTCAGTTCTAATGTTCAGGTCACTTTGTCAGAACAAATCTCTGTCTGAGCCCTAAACGTGTATGATGACACAAAAATCCTTTTCTCATAGAATCATGGCACTTTGTTTCATGATTGTCTCAGATCTCTGGAGAATGTTATCTTCATTCAATAAGAGTATGGACCAATGTCAATGTATCATTTACTGCCAGACTGTAATTTCAAGAATTGCATGTATCCAGTAAAAATAAAAATAACATTCTCAAAGTTGTAAATTCAATGCATTACTTGCAGATTCTTTGCAATAATTTGTGAAGTAACTAGCAGTTTCTGAGTAAAAATTGTGCTCCCACTTTATAGTAGGTGCATGGCCTTAACTACTATTTCGTCGCTGTCCGATGAAAACCACGTATGTCCATTTTGCCGATTTTGAGATTTTTCGACGGATTGAATGTCCAGGTTCATTTCCGTATACAGTATGCGTCACATATCTAAATGGCCAATGAAAAGTTGTGAAAACATGTCATCTGATTTTCACGTATATCCATTTGGTGTCAAAGCTGTCAATCACGCCGTGTATCTCCCGCCCTGTGGAAGCATCTCGCTGGTCTCGCCGGTCTCGTGAAATTGTTTCATCGAAGCTCAGCACTGGATAGCCGAAAGTACGACATTGAAGCTCTCCACAGTTTAGTTCTAATCTAGTTCTTCACAGATTAGTTTGCTTGCTAGTATGTAAATAAACTCGGTCTCTTTGATAAGATTCAGCCTTTTTTTTCTCAGTCAAACTGATCAAATTATAGCCTGTAATGCTACTGTCATGATTGTCACTAGAACATGCCTCACTCATACTGCGATCACCGCTTGCCAGAGGCTGAGAATATCCAGCATGTATTCCTCTGTATTCCTCACGTATTCCTCTGCTGAAACGCGACTTTGCCATTCTAATTAATGATCGGAAGAACGCGTATCGACCACTGTTACTGTAAAATATGCACGTATGTCCATTTAAACTCAATTTTGGTCAAATGTGGATTATATCATTACACTGTCAAGAATATGGTTACATGTAAAGATGCTGTACCAAGTATGACAACGCTACATTCAACTGCTTTTGAAATACAGTGTTTTTTTCACTTCCTGAAAAGTAAGCGTTTTGGACATACGTGAGTTTCATCGGACAGCGACGAATTATGTACAATAAGTACTACAATGTACTTATTGTGTTCATATTGTATTGCAAAACACTTTTGCTGATATTAAGGTGGGATACGGGTAATGTTATGCACAGGTGTGGTGGAATGGGTAAGTTTAAGGGTAGGATTATGTGTAAAGGAAGTGTCAACAGTGTAATTATAAATGTAACTACAGCAATTAATTACAGATGTAATTACATGCAGTTCATTTTTAAATGTAAGTACAATGTAAAAACATTTATGTAAACAGTAAAGACACTGTATCAAATGATTCATTTAAATGTTTGTAGTGTACGTACAAGGCCACCTAATATAAAGTGGGTCCAAAATTGTTTTAACATCACTACTTTTCAGTGTACATCTGCCAACTGTAGTACTGATCATTAGCCAAATATATGAGAGTATATGGGAAAGTATATGGGAAAGTGCACATGTGCCCCCAGGATATTTGACGAATGTTTCAGCTGTATTTCTCCATCCAATAATAAGCATAGTTCAGAATTTCCACGCTCCATAAAGGTACCTTAAAAGCAATCCGTACAACTTCAGTAATTTAATCCAAGTCTTGTATAGCAACAGAGAAGGGAGTGAAAGTTAAGTGGGTATACTGTTTTGTACCTTTAATGTCTAAAGCCCACAGCGATGTTCATCATGTAAAAAGAGTATCATGTAGCTTATTTAATTATCTCAATCAGGTCCATTAAGCTTCATAAGAACAAGCATAAATTATATTTCAAGGCGCTCTCGTCTTCTGTCATTATCAGCCTGTTGGACACTGACGTTTTGTTCCATCTTTCTTCTTTTATTTCTGTTTCTCCCTGGCAGATCCTCATTACCAGAATATGACATGGTGCGCTTTGACGTCTTCAGAGGGTTTCCGGGAACTTGCCTCTTGTAAGTCTATGAAGAGAATAAAGAGTGCTGATTATACACTCTATGGGGGGATGATGTAATGATAGGCCATCAAACTGGGACAATGGGATCATGATTAGCCTTCCGATTAGGGCAATTTAAAATTTAATAAAGTAACGTCTCTCTTGACAGGTGACCGTTTTGAAAGAGGCCACACTGATGGGTTTAATGAACGTGGTCGTTACATTTGTAGAAGGTATTTTTGTAAAACAAAACAGGAAAATAAGAAAGAAAAAAAGGAAAAAAGAAAGGAAACTATTTCAGTCTTACTTCAGTAACTGACACTATCTCTGTTCCGTTCTCCTTATTGGAGATAAGGTGTATCATATTCCCCCTCTGGATTTGTTAATTCGTGTGTGTCTTTTTGCCCCCGCACACCTTTTATGAATGACTTGGTTTCCTTTGAAGGGAGTTAAACACTCAATCTTCCATTTGGGGGGCGGAATAGACATACAATATGTTTTAGTTTTAAAGGTCACAGGTTGAGGACTTATCGCAATAGAAGTCTGTGCCATGTTGAAAGCCCTGACTGCTGATTGGTCAATTGAAAGGCCGTTTTAGCTGTTTTGAAGAGTGCCTTTTGTCTTCAGATAACAGGGAATATTTAAAACCAGCCGAGATATTCCGCCTCAGGCATTTTTACCTCTCAAATGGTGTAGCATATTTCAGTAATTGGCCAATCTCTCTAAAACAAAAGGCTCTCTGTCAGTACTTCAACTTTTAAAAGGTATGACAGTCTATGTCAGACTGTTGGTGTTTATTTAATAAGGTTTAGCTGTAATGGCTGTTCACAATTGAGATGTTTGTGGATTTTACATTGAGAAATGTGGTTTGCACCTTAAGATTCCTTAAAGCATCAGCCTTACAGTAACATAATGTGTATTGCAACTGGAATGACTTTATACGGGACAAATAGTTTCTCTCTGGCTGAGATTAACCCTCCTATTATCTTTGGGATCTTTTGACCCCATTCAATGTCTGTAAAAACACGACTGACATAATTTTTGTTTGCTTTAGATTGAATGACTTTTCCTAATTTAATGGGGACAACTCTGTAAACAAAAAAATTAACATGATGATATTTTTCCAATGTCCTGTACACATTTTGTAGCATCTGTGTTCTTTGGGGTCAATTTGACCCCAGGCTCTTTTAGCTGTATAAAACATAAGAAATATCAAAATGTTACAGCCATTTGTTTAGGTTGTTTTATTGAGGTCACTATAACATGCTAAAATTGTATATATTCAATGTAACATTCAAACAACATAATCCCTCTGATTTAGGGCTCTAATCTAACCTAACCAAACCAAACCATACCTGTAGTATTGCGAGAACCACTAGTAGTTCACGTTATTATGGTCCTGCCACCCCACATGAATGACAGGGTAGCCATAGTGCTGCTAATGTCATCAAAATGGTTCCAGGGCCCACCAAAATATGCTGTCAGACACAAATGACCTGAGACATAAACCTTTGTAAAAAAAAAAAAAAAAAAAAAAATCATATTCTGGAGGTTTAAATTGACCCCAGTGGGTAACAAATGTTACTAGATTTGAGGGTAACAGGAGGGTTAAAACTGCCAAGATCATTTTACTGTATACAAAGTTATATTGTACTGCCATAAAATGGTTGAAAATACAACCCTGGAGAAACAATATGTAGAATTTTTTAAGATAAATCAGTTAATTATAATATTTGTTTATTTATTTACATAGTGCGCTCACAAAGTACAAGGACGTTTAACAAAAAGATGAACAAGCATAAATAAAAAGAACAAGACAAGAAGAAAAAGGACATTCCAAACCACATGATGAGTTCTGCAGGTAAATTGCATTCAGTTAAAAAAAGCATTAGGTTAATATTGAGAAATGTACATTTTAGACACAATATGCCTATGCTGTTTAAAAAAAGTTTATAAGGGAAACTTAATTTAGCATTCTAGTCAATATGAGCTGACATTTGGGTTAAAGTGCCACTATTATGCTATTTTAAAGTTTTCTAATTTAGTTTTTAGTTTCATGTTCTTATAATATACATTGCACATCACCACAATGTTCAATGATTCTCAAACGACTCGAGGGATGAATCAGTCTCTCTAAATCCATTCTTTCCATGAGCCGGTCTGATATGTTAGACGGCCTCTGTTCTGATTGGTCTACCACGTACAGCGCGTATTTCGGAAGCAAGCGCCCATTACCATAACTGAACTCCAGCTCCAGGCTTCGATAGTACACACTGTAAAGACAGTAACGAGGACGTCGATTTTACATCAATCCCAGCGCGAGTCTGAATCTATGAAACATTGGAAGAACTAGTTATTCAACCTGAACCTTGAGAAGGACGTTTCTCAGTGATGCTACTTAGTTTGTGGTGCATTATGAGATGTTTCAACTGTAATTCTTCACCATCAGCATTAACAAGTGTGTGTGTGTGTGTGTGTGTGTGTGTGTGTGTGTGTGTGTGTGTGTGTGTGTGTGTGTGTGTGTGTGTGTGTGTGTGTGTGTGTGTGTGTGTGTGTGAGCACTAATGTGAATGACTGATGGAAACAGTTGGCAAAACAAATATTGCTCCATCCTTTATCTTTAGTAATAATTACAGACAATTTGCATTAATAGACACAGTTTTAGGTAATAGTGGCCCGCAGCTGAATTATAGTAGTATTTCAGTAAGACAGTACTAACGTCAGTTAGCCTGATAGTTATACAATATGAGACACAATAAACAGATTGTAGAGCACAGCGTTTTCTCGACATGATGCTATCCAGAATCCGCTGCAGTGTTTGAGGGGGTTCAAGTTTTCCCTGGTGTCTGCACACGCAATAAGTGGACGCAATATGCTAATGTTTCCTCTTGACGTCACAACGGAACGGCTTAGGACTTAGGATTCGTTTAATTGACTCAGAGTCAACTCTTACTTTTGAGAGGCAATAACTTTATACACTGCACTTTCAGATTTAAAACTTTGCAGGATGCTTTCATTCACCTAGAACTATGCTACACACATTTTTTATAAAATCCATAATAGGGGCACTTTAAATAAATGTGCAACACAGCTGGGTTGAAATGTGCAACTTAGTTTAATAACCTGACATGTTGCCAATGGAACATTTTTAGTCCAATGAATATGAAGATAGTCGAAGTAGTTCAAAAATAGCAGCTTAGTTTATTAAATAAAGCAAAATTGATATCCACAAGGGTGCAAACACAATGAAACAATACCGGACAATGAACTGAATGAACTCAGGTTACATTTACTCAACAATGATGCACTAAAAACGTTCCTTTGCGTTTTTTCCCGTAAAGACAACAACATTGTCAAAACTGTCCCCGTTCACAAGGATCCACAAAAACGACCAAAACCGCTGCCTTATTTATGCCAGGCTAGTAGTTGGCGATGTCACTTTGTAAATAAACACCACATGCCTATAGACTGAACTCATAATACACATGTGCATGACGTCACCGTTTTCACTAATTTGCAGATTTGTAGTTGACACAGAGACTATAATGGTGTCTTTTTGAAAAACTTGCACTTTGAAACCGTCAAATCACTTTATTGTCACACAACCATATACACAAGTGCAACAGTTGGTGAAATTCTTAGGTGCAGTTCCGAGCAACATAGCAGTCATGACATGACATGTACAACATTTAAAGCAGCATCAGATTACACATCTGATGCGCCCATAATTACTCACAGCACGGTAAACTCTACAATAAACAATAAATAATTTACACAATGTGAGTGTAGTTCTCACAGCTTAAACAATATACACATACTTACAATATACAATACTTTAAACAATATACACTAAACATACATTAAACAGTATACATTAAGCTATAATAATAATAATATACAATGTACAGTATACAATATTATTCACAGTAGAGATCCAATGTACAATAGGTGCTATATGATAAATAAATGTGTATATAATGTGTGTGTATCTACAGTGGGTTGTGCTGAGTGATATTCTGTCAGTCTGTGTTATGATCCTGATGGATCAAGAGTTAAGGAGTCTAATTGCTTGTGGGAAGAAGCTGTTCTGGAGTCGGCTGGTGCGTGTTCTGATGCTGCGGTACCGCCTGCCTGATGGCAGCAGTGAGAGCAGCCCATGGTTCGGGTGGCTAGAGTCTCTGATGATCCTCTGAGCTCTCTTCACACACCGCCTGGCATAAATGTCCTGGAGGGAGGGAAGCTCACCTCCGATGATGCAGCTGGCCGTGCGCACTACCCTTTGCAGGGCTTTGCGGTTGCGGGCGGTACTGTTGCCGTACCAGGTGGTGATGCAGCCAGTCAGCAGGCTCTCGATGGTGCTGCTGTAGAAGCGTGTGAGGATGTGGCGGTTCATTCCAAACCTCCTCAGCCGTCGCAGGAAGAAAAGGCGCTGATGAGCCTTCTTCACAACGGCCTCGGTGTGGACGGACCATGAGAGTTCCTCTGTGATGTGGACACCGAGGAACTTGAAGCTGCTGACTCTCTCCACCGGTGTTCTCTCTCATTCCTCCTGAATCAAGGGAATCAAGGAATCAAGGAATTTTTATTGCCAAGTACATTTTTACACATACACAGAATTTGTTTTGGTGTTGTGCGAGTCACACCGAGTCGCCATTCTGCGGCGCCTTCTTGAGTTGGACAGAAAATACAGCATAACATGAGGAGAGGTAGGGAGGGGTGAGGAGATGATAAAAAAAACAACCCCCAGACTATGCTCCTACGGGAGCACAGTTTGAGAACAGTAAAAAAACATCTCAGCAACATGAGCACACATTACAACATGAAAACACGACTTGCAACAGGGGAGAGGAGTGGGGGGTTGAGGTGTCCCAGCACAGCCAGGCGTCCCGGTCCTGCAGCCATTTCAGGCGCTGGTCACAAACCCGCTTGTCAGACTGGGGGTACAAAGCGGCGAAGGTGAGAGATGGGTGTGTGCATAAATGTGTGTGTGTCTGTAAAGTTCATGTGCATGTTTGTGTAGGCCTGAAGAGTCATGCCTGGCACCATAATCTCGGTGCTCCAGTCCGCAAGTTGCTATGGAGACAACCTTGATCAGATCCCAGTCCGAGTCAGCAGGTGATTGGGGGATGAATGCAAGAGCGTCTTCCTGCAGTGCTCTTCTGGGGGAGTTGTTGTCTCAACAGCGGCCTTGGCCAAGGCTGTGCTGGTTGAGGGAGCCGAAAGCAGATAAGATTGGAATTGTTTGGTCTGGGAGCGAGTAGCCACAATTTATGACTACTCTCTTAGTTCGTTCTGGTCTCTGAAACGATCCTTTTGCAAAGCAGTGAGCTTCTCCGTGATGATATCCATCTTGCGTTGCAACTCCATGATGTTATCCATATTGCGGTTAATAGTCCCAGTTTGAGAGATGACCGCTCTGCCCACTGCTTCAATCATGACGGGCAGCCTTGTGGAGCTTTGAACAGCTGTCACCGCTTCCTGAATTCTTCGATATCCCAGGGCAATGCCTGATCCAATCAGCAGAAACCCTGTTACCATGAATCCGAATAGGTAGATGTCTTCAATGTCCTCTACGGAAAGTGCCGCTAGACACACAACATGCCACCTCTCCCACGCGTCCATCGTGTAGCCAGCAGCAAACGTTCCGGCAGGGCAGTCAGGTTCCCCCGAACCCAAGCTTCTCGTTGAGAAGATGGTGTCAATTGCGTTGAGAGACCAGTTGATCAAATCCATAATTTTTAGTTCGAGAGCAGTGCGTGGAGAGTCTCTCAAGATTAAGACAGTAGACTAGACGAGACGAGAGAAGCAAGCAGGTGAGCAGGGAGGAGGGAGACGAGAGGGAGAGAGAAGAGAATGCGACCGCCTTCGCTGAGAGCCAGAGGGTAGTCGACCACCAGCTCCTTGGTCTTGCTGACGTTGAGGGAGAGGTTGTGCTCCTGACACCATCGTGTCAGAGTATGCACCTCCTCTCTGTAGGCCGTTTCATCATTGTCAGTGATGAGACCTACCACCGTCGTATCGTCAGCAAACTTGATGATGGTATTGGAGCTGTGGGTTGCCACACAGTCATGTGTGTACAAGGAGTACAGGAGTGGGCTGAGAACACATCCCTGAGGGGCTCCAGTGTTGAGAGTCAGTAATGAGGAGATGTTACTGCCCATTCTGACCACCTAGCGTCTGTTTGACAGGAAGTCCAGGATCCAGCTGCATAACAAGCTGTTTAAGCCTAGAGCCCGGAGTTTTCCGTCAAGTATGGAGGGCACAATGGTGTTGAATGCTGAGCTGTAGTCTACAAACAGCATTCTCACATATGTGTTCCTCTTTTCCAGGTGGGAGAGAGCAGTGTGAATTGTAGATGAAATGGCATCATCAGTGGAGCGGTTTTTGCGGTATGCAAACTGTAGTGGGTCCAGTGAGGGGGGGAGAACAGAGCAGATGTGGTTTCTGATTATTCTCTCAAAGCATTTGCTGATGATGGGGGTCAGAGCAACAGGACGCCAGTCGTTTAAGCAGAGTGTTTTTGATTGCTTCGGTACAGGCACAATGGTGGACGTTTTGAAGCATATGGGGACCACAGACAGGGAGAGGGACAGGTTAAAGATGTCCATAAAAATTCCAGCCAGTTGGTGTGCGCACGCTCTGATGACGCGGCCCGGAATGCCGTCTGGACCCGCGGCTTTACGGATGTTCACCCGCCGGAAGGATCGGGTTACATCCGCTACAGTTACAGAGAGTGAACTAACCTCTGCATCTTCAGCCACGAGCTCTCTCTCCGCGAGGGCGGTGTTAGTTCCCTCAAAGCGAGCATAAAAGGTGTTGAGCTTGTCCGGGAGAGAGGCAGCGGTGTTCACGGTGGAGTTTGTGTTCCCTTTATAGTCTGTGATGGTGTTAATTCCCCGCCACATGCTTCTAGAGTCGGTGGTGTTGAACTGTCCTTCAATCTTGTCCCTGTACTGGCGTTTTGCTGCTCTGATGGTTTTCCGGAGGGCATAACTTGCTTGTTTATTCTCCTCCGCATTACCGGAGTTAAAAGTGGAGGTCCGCGCATTGAGTGCCGTGCGAACATCCCCATTTAGCCACGGCTTCTGGTTTGGGTACAACCGAATTGTTTTGGTCGGAACAACGTATTCTACGCACTTCCTGATGAAACACATTACGCTATCAGCGTAGACCTCGATGTCATCATCAGAGGCCGACCGGAACATCTCCCAGTCCGCGTGATCAAAACAGTCCTGTAGCATAGAGTCCGATTGGTCCGACCAGCACTGGATGGTTCTGAGGGCGGGTGCTTTCTGTTTCAGTCTTTGCCTGTATGCGGGCAGAAGGAGAATGGAAGAGTGATCCGATTTGCCAAATGGTGGGCACGGGAGGGATTTGTAACCATCCCGGAAGGGAGAGTAACAGTGATCTAAAATACGGTTCCCTCGCGTGTTGAAGTTAACATGTTGGTGGTATTTAGGTGCAATGCATTTGAAGTTGGCTTTGTTAAAGTCCCCAGTCACAATAAACGCAGCCTCAGGATGCGCGGTTTCCTACAGTATAAGCGTGTTTACTTTGCTTTTTAGATATTAGACTAAGTTAAACAAGACTATTCTCTAATGGAAACCATTCTTTAGAAATATGTAGTTGGTGTCTGAGTCAGCCAACAATGCTTTGTTACATTTCAAATCACATATCCGCACAGGTTCATGCCATCTCCCTTGGCAAAAAACATGAGCATATCTGTCAGTGCAGAAAGTGCTTCATGCATTTCATGTCATGGGAACTCTACAGGCTTTGTTCAGATATGGCTGTCATAAATGACCTGACCTTGCAGTAAGCAAACACTATGCTGAGCGGAGACATATCTGGATCTGGATTTTGAGTAATCTGCTATGGACCAGTCACTTCACTTCTTTCAAAGAACAACAACATAAGCCGTAGCTTCCATCTATATTGATGTATTATTTAAGAGCATGGTGAGGTATAGTTCTGAAGGAGCACAAAGCCGCTCTTTGTTGGCGGGAGAAGACATTCACAGACGGCTGGGGAGCTTTAGACAAAGTGCACAGAGCCAGCTGGCCAACATGGGCAAAATTATTTTTGCAGTTTGGTATTTGAGAGCTTAACTTTGTCTGCCGGCCCAAATGTCCGGTACTGTAAAATAACTCAGCGAGGCAACACTTCAGGGGTTTCTAAATTTATTTGAAATCAAAATTCTCAGGGACTGGACATGGGTAAATGTTCATTCAGTGCAGATCCATTCATGACCATACATCAGAGTGTGGACAGTTATTGACAGTATGACAGTTTTTTTTTTAATGCATTTGATAATTAAGTTTGGTAAAGTTTGGCACATCAACAGACTCACAAAAACATGCTTTGCATTTAGTTGGTACTTGAATTGTTTATAATGCAAATGATATAGTTAAATGCACAGTATATTTGTGTTTTAAATTGTAAATGTTTTGTTTAAATATATATATATATATATTTCTACCAGAAAGACTCAGGAGATAGAATGATAAACGAAGCATGCATTTATTGACAGCCCAGCAAGCATAATAAAGTTTTGGCATAGGCCCCGCGTCCATAGTTTGTAATCCGAGGGTAGCGGATCTGCATATTCCTGCCTGAAGATGAAGGCAGGGGCGTAACCGACCCCCCTTTGAAGGTATGGACAGAACCATCCTGGTGGTGGTGGGGAGGGTGGAGGCTGTTGTCGCGTCAGCATCTGTGAACTCAAACATGTGTAAGTACGACTTTTATACAGCGAGTATAAGACGTGATTGGATAGAATTGAAGGTATTAAGTGACGAAGTAATTAAGTCTTCCTGGCAGAACTTAAGCTAACGCTTCCATATATATTTATACATAATATTTATATATTTAAATTGTGTTATACATTTATATGTACAACATTTTATACATTATAAATAATAAAATATAAAATCAAATCTTTGTAGATAGAGAATATTGTGGATGTCTATGTGATTTTTTTTTTTTACAAAGTACATGGATGAGATATATAATGATAACGATATATATATATATATATATATATATATATATATATATATATATATATATATATATATATATATATATAGGATAGATATATAATGATAACAGCACAGAGGAAAGATATCGTTGGAATCACTTGCAGAATTACTTTTTACAGCTGATGAACAAGAAAACAGCCAATCAGAATCCACCCGACTTGAGCATTTAAAGTGGCAGACAACAAAACTGCAAATCACGCTTAAAACAAATAAAATTATATCGTCCATTGGTGTGGACGCTAATATACACTGAACAAAATTATAAACTCAACACTTGTGTTTTTGCCTCTATTTTTCATGAGCTGAACTCAAAGATCTAAGACTTCTGTGTACACAAAAGGTATATTTCTCTCAAATGTTGTTCACAAATCTGTCTAAATCTGTGTTAGTGAGCACTTCTCCCGATATAACCCATCCACCTCACAGGTGTGGCATATGCTGATTTGACAGCATGATTATGCACAGGTGTGCATTAGGCTGACCACAATAAAAGGTCACTCTAAAATGTGCAGTTTTATCACACAGCACAATACCACAGATGTCGCAAGTTTTGAGGGAGCGTACAATTGGCATGCTGACTGCAGGAATGTCCACCAGAGCTGCTGCCCGTGAATTGATTGTTAATTTCTCTCCCATAAGCCATCTCCAAAGGCGTTTCAGAGAATTTGGCAGTACATCCAACCGGCCTCACAACCGCAGACCATGTGTAACCACACCAGCCCAGGACCTCCACATCCTACATCATCACCTCCAAGATTGTCTGAGACCAGCCACCCGGACAGCAGTGGCAACAATCAGTTTGCATAACCAAATAATTTCTGCACAGTCAGAAACCGTCTCAGGAAGCTCATCTGCATGCTCGTCGTCCTCTCCGGGGTCTCGACTGACTGCAGTTTGTTGTTGTAACCGACTTGAGTGGGCAAATGCTCATATTCAATGGTGTCTGGTACTTTGGAGAGGTGTTCTCTTCACGGAGGAATCCCGGTTTTCACTGTACAGGGCAGATGGCAGACAGCGTGTATGGCGTCGTGTGGTTGAGGGGTTTGCTGGTGTCAACATTGTGGATTGAATGGCCCATGATGGCGAAGGGGTTATGATATGGGCAGGCAAATGTTATGAACATGTAATGTAATGTCACCCATTGAGCATGTTTGGGATGCTCTGGATCGCCGTATACGACAGCGTGTTGCTGCCAATATCCAGCAACTTTGCACAGCCATTGACAGTGTTGGGGGTAACGAGTTACAAAATAACGGATTACAGTAACGATATTACTTTTTTGGGTAACGAAGTAAAGTAACGCATTACACTAAAAATATTGGTAACTACACTACTTTACTAGACTATAGGAACGCGCTTTCCTGCGTTACTCAAGCCGCGTTTGCCTGTGTGTAAAGATCTGATATGTTTAAGTGCTGCGTGCACCGTTGCCATAGAACAGTGTTTCCCAACCGAGGTGCCGTCTGACAAGAGCATGGATGCCGTGTAAAAGTCCTTCAAATTCTCTCTTTGTAAACTTTGTTCAATGCATATAGTGCTGCAGTATGTTCGAATACCAGTCATTTTCGCCGTCGTCACAAATGAGAAGTTGCGCGCGCTGTGAGAATATTTTGTCTATGTGCACTCATCCGAAAGCGCGCACACGTCTCACAGTGCGCAAATATTGAGTTATCTTTCAAGTTTGGCTCTTGAACGGACAAACTCACACAAAACTATGTCAACATGCCCATCTTGATGAGTATCCTAGCAGACATAGTCTGTATATGCCTTAAAACGACGCATATCCGAGCATTGGGTCTTAAAGGGGCAGTTTTATTAGGTCTTAAAGGGGCAGTTTTATTAGGTCTTAAAGGGGCAGTAGCCTTTACTGCTGTCTGTTTAATGTCAAACAACAAAAGACAAGGGCATCACTCACTGCTCTTGATTGAATAGATTTTGTAAATTTAATAGGATTAATGTTTAATTTATACAGTCAAATATGCAATGTTATTTTACATTTGATTTCTGTACCTGAAAACTAATGTTAGACGTACCTGAAAAACCTGAAAAGCATTGTTTATTTTATTAGTGTCTTTGCTCAATAGTATTTATTTGTGCTGCTGCTTGTATTTAAATTATTTGTTCTTATTATTTTCTTTATCTTTATTTGACAGTAGTCCTTTTTGTTTGTTTGGGGAAACACTGCCATAGAGCCATGATGTTTGTCCATATATCTACACGGTAAATTAAGAAATGGGAAAGTAAAGTAATAAGTAGTGTAGTTACTTTTCAAATACAGTAACTAGTAAAGTAATCTCATTACAATTTACAGATGTAACTAGTAACTAGTAACTAATTACTTTTTTTGAGTAACTACCCCAACACTGGCCATTGAAGAGGAGTGGACCAACATTCCACAGGCCACAATCAACAACCTGATCAACTCTATGCCAAGGAGATGTGTTGCACTGCGTGAGGTCAGTCAGATATTAACAGGATTTCTGAAAAAAGTCTTTGATCTTTAAGTTCAGCTCATGAAAAATGGGGGCAACAACAAAAGTGTTTATAATTTTGTTCAGTGTAGTTATCGTTATAGTTAACTTTATAGTTATCATCCTCTCTGTTAACGGCCCATAAGAGTAACTCTGCCGGCTTGCCTTCTTCAAATAGCGACGTAAGCATCGCACACACACCCGGCCATCCACGTGATGTAAAAGAAAACATGATTCATCAGACCAGGTCACCTTCTTCCATTGCTCTATGGTCCAGTTCTGATGCTCATTTGCCCACTGTTGGCGCTTTCGGCGGTGGACATGGGTCAGCATGGGCACCCTGACGGGTCTGTGGCTATGCAGCCCCATACACAACAAACTGCGATCCACTGTGCATTCTGACACCTTTCGGTCAGAACCAGCATTAAATTATTGAGCAATTTGAGCAATAGTAGCTCTTCTGTTTGATTGGACCACACGGGCCAGCCTTCGCTCCCCACATGCATCAATGATCCTTGGCCGCCCATGACCCTGTCGCTGGTTCACCACTGTTCTTTCCTCTGACCACTTTTGATAGATATTGACCACTGCAGACCGGGAACACCCCACAAGAGCTGCAGTTTTGGAGATGCCCTGACCCAGTCATCTAGCCATCACAATTTGGCCCTTGTCAAACTTGCTCAAATCTTACGCTTGACCATTTTTCCATCTTTCCCACCCACTAACAGGTGCCGTGATGAAGAGAGAATCAGTGTTATTCACTTATTACTGATCGGTGTATATATACAGTAAGTAGAGTAGAAAGAAAGAAAGAAAGAAAGAAAGAAAGAAAGAAAGAAAGAAAGAAAGAAAGAAAGAAAGAAAGAAAGAAAGAAAGAAAGAAAGAAAGAAAGAAAGAAAGAAAGAAAAAGAAAATTACAATGCCTTTCATTGAGTCTCGGGTCAAATGATTGTCATCACCCTTAAAACAACAGACCTTAAGAGTGGAAATATGACCTCATTCCTCTGCCTTACATCACTGATATCTTCTCTACCTTCATGTGTGAACATGAATTCATTCCTTATGTTGTTTTACTGTGGTGCAGTGGTGCACAGTACGACAATGTGGAAAATGTCACAGTAAAGTTCAGATATTACTGGAAGGAGCCGTAGGTCTGTATACCAAGGGTCATTGTGAGTCATACATGACTGTTTAAAACAAAAATGAAGAAAGTAACTCATTGAATTGTTCTGCGATTTTAAACATTTTGAAAATTAGTGGTTCTGTCAAAACTGTAGTGCAACATGGTGTCCGGTCCACTTATTGAGCTTAAGAAGCTCATATAAAGCCACTGTTTTCGTATTTTTACATACCATTTCAAGGCTTATCTGAAATATTTCAAGGCACAATAATAGATCACTGTGAAAAAGAAAAAAAAATCGAATTATGGTGTTCCCGCGTCCGCAAATGTTTGTATAAAACATGGAAGAAAATTAGCAGCTTCAGCTTCAGTATGAAATAAGTTTCTCTTTTAATGATAAATATTTTTCTAAATATGAACATGTGCACATACAATAGCATATTCTCTTGAATAGGTACTCATTTTGAATAAGTAATTACTTCACGACACTAAAAAAAGTATGTTTTATATATTAATGCTGTCAATCGTTTAAAAAAGGAACTAATTAAAGGGTTAGTTCACCCAAAAATAAAAATTATGTCATCAATTACTCACCCTCATGTCGTTCGACACCCGTAAGACATTCGTTCATCTTCGGAACACAAATGAAGATATTTTTGTTGAAAGCTGATGCTGAGAAAGGCTTCAGACAGGCCTCCATAGGGATTCAGTACATTTGCACTCACAAGACCCATAAAAGGCACTAAAAACGTTGTTACAAAGTCCATCTCACTACAGTGACTCTACAATAATGTTAGGAAGCGACGTTAATAGTTTTTGAGCGAAAAAAATAAATAAAAATAACGACTTTATTCCACAAGTTCTGTCTTCCTCTGTCGTGAACTCTGTCCCCTGCACGATCAATGTAGAATTCAACAGCTCAGATACGGCGCGTCTTCCTCTGCTCGTTGTAAACAAATCTCCTCCTCGCTTCTGGGTCACGTGTCCGAACGCCGGTTTGCGTCATATTCTCGCGCATGCTTCGTGAGTTAAAATGATTCCTCCACGAGGAATATCTCGTGATCAATGCAACATATTTTAATCATGAGAATCTGCTGTACATAATGCTGTGAAAAAATCTGTGCATGTTTCATGAAGTTATGAGCGAAAAACGCCACGTGAAATCTATATTTGTATTTGCGGGCATTTTTGTGTGTTTTTAAAGCATGAAATAGAATTCAATATGTCCGCATTTTGTGCGCATGAGTCAATTCGTACGTATTTGTATGAGGTGGCTAATTCGTATGAATTCGTACAACCTCACCTGGTAGGTTTAGGGGTGTGGTTAGGGTTAGGTAATTTGTACTAAATCACAAATTGGGCAGCTCGTCAAATACGTACCTCGTATCGGGTTGGTCACACAGACAGATTTACTATTTTTGCGTCTTATCATGTGTGAATGGTTTAATAGCACTTGAATGAGTTAGGGACAGGTGTGGTGGTATGGGTCAGTTTAAGGGTAGGGTTAGGTGTAATGGAAGTGTCAACTGTGTAATTACAAATGTAACTACAGAAATTAATTACAGACGTAATTACATGAAGGTATTTTTAAAAATGTAAGTACAATGTAAAAACATGTATGTACACAATAAGTGCAATGTATCAAATGATTAATTAAAATGTTAGTACATAGTAGTTAAGGCCACCTAACATAAAGTGGGTCCAAAAAAACATACACACATCAATGTCTTCAGTGATGTAGTCAGTAGAGTGTAAGGCTTAAGGATCTAGGTTTTGACGTGATCAAACGGGTTTGAATCCACCTTTTGCTGAGCTCACTTTTCTCACTTTTCCCATCACATATCACATCGGAAAGGCATTTACTTTCAATAAAAATTAAGAAAATCTTCTAAAAATGGAAATAAAGTGCCTAACAAAATGTTTAATAATAATAAAAGCATTTATTAGGTAGGGGTAGGTGTAGGGAGGGCTTTTATTATCCCATTAAGGTGGCATCCATTTAATAAATATAATAAATATAATCATTCACACTATATGTTATTATTGCATCCTGTTAATGTACAAAAATACTGAGGTGCAAATAGTATGTATCTGTCAAAATAAAGTATAAATTGTATGCAATTACTATTTACACATATTGCAAAGAACTGCTATCTTTACTTGGTGTAAATAGAATATATCACTATTTTCACTTAGTATGCTATTTCACTTAGTAAATATCATCTACAGCTATTTGCACAGTGTAAATATCAGCTATTGCTAAGACAATATGTAATTTTCACTTAGTGTAAACAGAATATAGTTGTTATTTACACTTGGTGTAAATAGCATCTATCGCTATTTGTACTTAGTGCAAATAGCTGCTGCCATATTTTTAATGCGTAAAACTGAAGAAAAAATATTAATCACACACGTTAATGCGCTAATTTTGACAGCCCTAAAATAAAAAATATGTTTGTACTGAGACAGACAACACCAAATAAGACACATGATTTCACAGAGAGCGCTTGCTGAAGACAGAAGCTAACGTTGCACTGCTTGGGCACGCTTTATAGTTTCCTGGTTCATGACGTCACCCGCCTCTGATGTCCCATCACACCATGGACTGATTTCACACGTGCTTCATGACGCAATTACTCGCAGCGTATACACCGTATGTCGGGGCCTTAAAGCAAAATAAATGAGTGTCTTAAAACAACTTTTTTTCTGAAGCAACTAATATGCCTAAGATTTTAGTACATGTGTACTTGTGTACTGAATTTGTACATTTACTGTATGTTTCAATTACAGCCCAGATCAATAATCGACTATACCGTTTCAACGTCTGTGTCATTAGGCCCTTCTATTCACCCACACATGGGCCACATGTATTATGCTGTGTTAGTATGTTCACAGCATGAGTTGTTCTCACTTCAATCCCTTATTTCTGCCGCAAGAGGCCTGTGGATGAATGTTGGACATGAAGGACAGAGAAAGACAGAGAATCGTTACGACGGGCCCCCGTGGCTTTCTGAAACAACCACAAGCTCACGGCCGCCAGGAACCCAGTCTGTAAGTCTCCCCTAAAAATAGAGTCTCGACAAATCCAAAAGAGCAAATAAGGGCTTGCTCTGTGGGAGAACAGAAGAGGTGAGCAGCGTTCACGCTCAGAAGAACTCAACATGCACATCTTATATCCTCAGACTATCTAACTTTTATAGCCTGTTTTGTTTTTTTCAAGGTTTTTGAAGTTTCACTGAAGATGTTTGCTTCCTCCCAGGATACCTTTGTGAAAAAAGTATACTTTAGCATATTTGTATGAGTACCAATTACACTTATTAGTAGATAAGATAATTTAAATTTGGGTAAGGGCTTTCTGGTAACCGATGTTGATATGTAAAATCACCAAAACAAACACGCCCCTATTTTGATAGCTCCGCCCCACACATACATAATCCAGGCCAGAGTCCTGCACGGGTCCGATTTTGTAAACCCGCACCTGCCTGTACCCGCAGTACTTAAAACCACCCGACCTGTTTTCTGACAGCAGCACTAATTAAAATCTATTCATTTTTAGATTAATAAACGTACCCGCCCGTACCCACTTAAAAAAGAACCGACACCCAACCCGCACCCAAAATAAAATCAGTTTAGCATCACATTATAGACACACTTACAAAAATGTTTAATGCCAGCATACAGAAGTTACTACACGACCATTAACACAAGGACAACTTCAGCCGAAGCTGTCAAAAGGCTACATCATGAAGAACATGGTTATGTGTCCTTATCATCTCTACGAGGCACCTTCAGTTCTGTCCCCTTTTAAAAATACTGTTCGATAGAACTGCTTGTGCTTGGTTTGTTACCACAGTTAGCCTACCTGCGTGCTTCCTCAGCGATTAAGTTCCACATTTGCGGCTATCCAATCCGATCTTTTCTTCAACTCCTCAGGAGTGCAGGCAGATCGCTCGGGCGCGGTTGGGATTCTCATAAGAGAGTGCGCTCGCCACACGCGGGCACAAATAAACTGATATGGATTTGAAATTATTTTATCAACTTGAAATACAGGCAAGGCATATTTTTGTCATCTACAATATACTGCATATACACTCACCTAAAGGATTATTAGGAACACCTGTTAAATTTCTCATGAATGCAATTATCTAATCAACCAATCACATGGCAGTTGCTTCAATGCATTTAGGGGTGTGGTCCTGGTCAAGACAATCTCCTGAACTCCAAACTGAATGTCAGAATGGGAAACAAAGGTGATTTAAGCAATTTTGAGCGTGGCATGGTTGTTGGTGCCAGACGGGTCGGTCTGAGTATTTCACAATCTGCTCAGTTACTGGGATTTTCACGCACAACCATTTCTAGGGTTTACAAAGAATGGTGTGAAAAGGGAAAAACATCCAGTATGCGGCAGTCCTGTGGGCGAAAATGCCTTGTTGATGCTAGAGGTCAGAGGAGAATGGGCCGACTGATTCAAGCTGATAGAAGAGCAACTTTGACTGAAATAACCACTCGTTACAACCGAGGTATGCAGCAAAGCCTTTGTGAAGCCACAACACGGACATCCTTGAGTTGGATGGGCTACAACAGCAGAAGACCCCACCGGGTACCACTCATCTCCACTACAAATAGGAAAAAGAGGCTACAATTTGCAAGAGCTTACCAAAATTGGACAGTTGAAGACTGGAAAAATGTTACCTGGTCAAATGAATCTTGATTTCTGTTGAGACATTCAGATGGTAGAGTCAGAATTTGGCATAAACAGAATGAGAACATGGATCTATCATGCCTTGTTACCACTGTGCAGGCTGGTGGTGGTGATGGTGTAATGGTGTGCGGGATGTTTTCTTGGCACACTTTAGGCCTCTTAGTGCCAATTGGGCATCGTTTAAATGCCACGGCCTACCTGAGCATTGTTTCTGACCATGTCCATCCCTTTATGACCACCATGTACACATCCTCGGATGGCTACTTCCAGCAGGATAATGCACCATGTCACAAAGCTCGAATCATTTCAAATTGGTTTCTTGAACATGACAATGAGTTCACTGTACTAAAATGGCCCCCACAGTCTAAACCCAATAGAGAATCTTTGGGATATGGTGGAACGGGAGCTTTGTGCCCTGGATGTGCATCCCACAAATCTCCATCAACTGCAAGATGCTATCCTATCAATATGGGCCAACATTTCTAAAGAATGCTTTCAGCACCTTGTTGAATCAATGCCACGTAGAATTAAGGCAGTTCTGAAGGCGAAAGGGGGTCAAACACAGTATTAGTATGGTGTTCCTAATAATACTTTAGGTGAGTGTATGTTTATATGTTTTAAACCTGTGTTTAGACCCGTGTTTCTCCCTTGTCCAACCCGACCTACCCTTATCCGACACAGTTAGGATGTTTTTCACCCGTTTCAGCAATTTTCACGGGTCACCTGTCGGGTACCCGCACCCGTACAGGACTCTGATCCAGGCAACGATCAGGAACAAATGTTCAATGAAAAAGTCATCCCTTCCATGCCAAAAACACAAACAGTTCTCATGAACAACTCAATAGCACAAGCACGACAGTCCAACTAACGAACATATTACAATTATGACAAGATTAGAGGGTTATAGCGACCACAATAACACAAACAGTTCTCATGAAAAACTCAATAGCATGAACATGACAGTCAAACTAACAAACATATTACAATTATGACAATATTAGAGGGTCATAGCGATCACAAAAATACAAACAGTTCTCATGAACAATTCGATAGCACGAGCATGACAGTCCAACTAACAAATATATTACAATTATGAAAAGATTAGAGGGTTATATCAATCACAAAAACACAATCAGTTCTAATGAACATCTCGATAGCACGAGCACGACAGTCCAACTAACAAACATATTCCAATTATGACAAGATTAGAGGGATATCAACAAACATATACAAACATATATTAGGAGTGTATTATCTTACTTGTCGGACACATTTTGGGAGCTGACACTTGAATCAGACAGTGGAGGATGTTTAGACGCTCCAGGCTTACGTTATACGGTATGGAAATGAATGGGTCTGTATCATCACTGAAGTGAATGACAATACGATCGCAAATGGACAAACAAGCGAACATGACACACAAGCATATTCAAGCAAAAGCCAGCATATATTAGTTCTGTGAAACAAAACAAAATCAATTTTACTTGCCTATCGAGAAGAAATAAAGCAACCTCGGCCTTCACTCCTTCTCTCCAGGGCTGGAAAGCTGATCCGATATTTACACAGGTCCTACTTCTTGCGTGACTGTAAGCCTTCTTTTGTTCCACAGACATCTTCCACATTTATTTTTTATCTGCCATCTCTGTTTCTGTCATTTAAAAGAATATACTTAAAGGAATATACCCACCTTTAAAAGAATATACTTAAAGGGTTACTCTAGCGATTTAGCATTAAGCTTTGTATCAGTAGAAACCCGGTATTATATCCAAATTATGGTACTTTCCCCCCTCATATCCCCCTGAGATGAGAGAATTATGGATGACGCAAATATCGCCATTTTGCGTCATCGGACGATTTTTTGGCCAGAGACTATAGACTACAGCCAGTAGAAGGAGCTTGTTCCGCATTTTTTCAACCCACCCATAGGGGTGGGATCTCACTCACAGAATGTAAATGCGCACTATTAATGCCGCTCGGATCGGGCATTAATAACTAGGGGTGGGAGAAAAGGTTGATGCATTGATGCATCGCGATTCATTATCCAACAATTCAGAATCGATTCTCAAAAATTCAGAATCGATTCTGTGTTCAATTCAACAGCCACTTCACCACTGTGCGTGCGGTCACCGGCCAAACAGAAAAAACGTTGATAGGCGAACGTTAGTATGCTGGTGAATTGGCTTAGTTTAAGATAAAATGGACAAACTACGACCTGCTCAGGGGCATCGCACCCGTGGGGACACTTTTCCCGGTGAGAGGGTTCAACACCCACACGTTTTATGCAGTTTTTCCGCAGTTTTGCACAAACGCCTTACAGCAGTCGCTCCTCCGTTTCTCTGGCCGCTCTGTGTCTGCGCTCGCTGCAGCTGCCTCCCCATTTCAAAAATTTATTTTTCTTATTAAAAGCAAAGTTTTTCATTTCAAAAGCATTTCTAAATTAAGTTCATATTTCCAACAAACAAAGTGGTGCTCAAGTAGGCTATAAGGTGCTTTCCTTGCCATTAATGATTAATAACACTCCTATGTCTCCGATGCAGTGGCCGGGGCATAAACCTATCAACATCCGTGGCATAATTTTTGGAATTACTTATTGAATATTGCTGAACTACTGTACAATGTTTCAAACGACTCGTTTTGGTGAGTGATTCGTTAAATGTCTCTAACACCTCTGTTGCAGCTCGGCAAGTTTTAAATGTCTCTAACATGACTGTTGCAGCTCGGCAAGTTTTCTCGTGAGATGTTATGCGCACACACTGAATTTGGCTTCTCAGCGAGCACTGTTTTTCTTCTGCATTAGCCTATGTTTTAAATATTTCTTTTGTGACTCTAACCAAAGTAAACGTTTTTTTGCTTTAAAGACATTTTTTGTTAAAATGTTCTAAAACAACAGCAAAATTGTCACACTTAGTTGTAAATTGAGAACTGTTTATTCTTAATGATTGTTATTTGCAATTGTATGGCTTACTATGTTTCATTAGAGCTTGTTAATCTTGAATATAACATTGTTAATAAAGTACAAGTATTGAAAGAAATCTTCATAATCATTTTTAATTTGGCAATACTGTCAAACAGATATTCTAACTAAAAACAAAACACATATTAGCTCCAATTTTGGTTAATATGTAAAGTTCATGTATTTCCACAGCAGGATAATTAGTTACCAAAAATGTATGTTAAGAATCGTTTTGGGAATCAGATCGTTACTCCCAGTATCGGAATCGGATCGAATCGAATCGTTAAGTGCCTTAAGTGTCACGACACAGAGGCGAAAGCAGTAGCGAGAAACTCTTTTAATAGTAGAATAGATGATGTACACAAAGGAAGTCTCAATGCAGCAGGCTAGCGACGCAGGGACTCCGATGGCCAGAGGTGACGGTGATGAGTGCAGAGAGTGAAGAACAGGTGACGACGAATCCAACGACCACAGGAACATGAACAGGAACAGGGAAGGTAAAGGACTCGAACACACTGGAACACACACCGGGAACCCACAAACAACGATCTGACAAAGAGAGATGGAAATGATGAGTCTATATAGGTGATAGTAATGATTTGCAGCTGGTGACAGGGCTTGATGAGTCTGATGACTGATGATCCAATCTATGGCCACACCCACACAAACAGCACGCACACACACATAACAAAAGGCACATGAGACTAGAAAGAGACATGGATTTACCGTGACATTAAGATTCCCACCCCTATTAATAACGGAGCGGAGTGGATTGGTGCGGAGCAAAGTGAGTGTTTCAACTTTTCAATTCCTATGAAAGTTAAGCTTCCATAGGCATTATCTGATAACGCGCCAGACTGGACACGCATCGTGAATGATGTTGGCTTACCTCAGCTCTGCTCAGCTCTTTGGTCTCTGATGAATGAATTCTGACCCCTGCTACGTTTGTGCCGTGACTTTCGATCGGCTCACTCACACTTTATTGAAAAGACATGTTCAGTTTTTAATTGTAGTGTCTGTTCTATGAATATCAAAACGACGATGGGGCGGTGGGGCGGTGCCGCGGTGGGCAGGACATGTAATGTGGCATTCACACCGGACGCTTGAACATTTTGAGTTTACTCGCTTCATTCACGCGTGAAATTGATGTGTGACGACTACACAACAGACGCGAATTCGCGTCATGGGAGGCGCTTCTGCCCTATATGAGCCTATATGAGCCAGCTCGCCTAGGTCACTTGACGTCTTTTTTGTAAAAAATACTACTATTAATGTGTGACAAAATGTAGTTTAAAGACTTTATCAGGCGATTTTCAGCCATGATTATCTTGTCTTCCATTGTTGTTCGGATTTCTGCCTCCGCTTGTAAATGCGTCACTACTAGAGCAAGCTCGTGATTGGTTAAAGCGGCGCGAAATATACGCCAAAGTACAGATTTTTCGCAATTTGCGTGAATCGCGCGTTCAAAAAGCTCAATTTGCGTCATTTGCGCGAATCACGCAGCAGAATGCCATTTCGCGTCTCTGCATTGACTTAACATGTAAATCACTCACGCGAATCGCGTCCGGTGTGAACGCACCATAACCAGTAGCCGTGGCTTTGGGAGTGGCCTCTTTGGGCAGCGAAGCAAGTGCATTCTGGGAGTTGTTGTCTGGGAGTTTGTTGTCTTTTCTTGGTCTAGAAGGCACCAAATTCAAAAATAATTTCACATTTCTACTACATAAATGACCATGTTTAAATACGCATTCATCTTCCCAGCGCTGAAGTACCCCTTTAAGTTTGAACTGAATGTAATATTTTCAGACACTTAATTGAATGTTATTTACATATAAATTACAATATATTCATTTAAATGTATATTAAATGCAATAAGCTGAATTTAATAGTGCTCTTTTTACACAACTAGGACATAAATCTTTATGATGCAATTGCATAATTTCTTATATTGTCTTTGACATATTATTAAAGTGTACTGTCGGATGTACTGACAAGCATTTATTATAAACTAAAATATATGTTAATGTCATTTAAATATACTTGTAATTACACATTTATAATCATGAAGGTCCAATAAAATATTAACTTTAAATGTAATATCGAACAACACACTATACAGTTAAAGTTATAATCAAGTACTTATATGTGCTTTAGTTTGTTAGTCAACACATCAAAAAAGTTTTAGTTATTTTAGTTTTTATTTTAGTTTTTTTTTTAGTTTCATTAATATTTTAATATTTCATATTTTTATTAATATTTTGAAATATTCTTCATATATTTTTTGTTTTCATGTTGATTTTTTTGTCATTTCATTTTGTGATTTAGTCATTTGACAATTTATTTTTTTATATTACTATTTAGGTTTGCACTTGTAATGTACTTCAAATCTTAAAAGTATATTTAAAAAAAATAATTACTTGCAGAGAATAAAATATTAATGAAATAAAAGATCTGTTTATTTAATGTTTCATTTAATTAAAATGTGATCATTTGCACATTCAATGCAGTTAAGTGCACTTCCTTGTCATAAGCGTATACTTACACAACACACACATTGAGGGTGTGCAAGAGAGCGAGTGAGATTGTTATCAACCCTTTTTACAATGGGACCATTTAGCAAAGGAGGCCTAAACGGGGAAAATGTTCCTTCAAACGATCTCCCTTGCCAAATGAAAGAAGATTTGAACATCCCACAAATAGGCTACATTCTTTAATTTACATCTGTCTTTTTGAATCTTACCATCTGAAGTTGAGAACAAATGGCTTCCCACACACAGTCTATGCATTAGTAAGCACGTACCATGTGAGTCAAATATCTTTACTACTACCTTTATTTCAGGCCTGAAAAAGCTGAACAAGCTTAACACCATCATTTATTCAGAAGGCTGCCAGACAAGCTTTTAAAATGTAATAAACTCTTTCCCTGCCAAACACAGAATTTTCTGGGTTTCCGTGTTTTCAATGTTATACGTTGTTATATCTTCTGAAATAATACTTAATCTCCTGATCAAAGCAAATGTAAAGAAGTTGCAGAAACAAGCAATAGCATATGTAACCATATGCAAATGTAAAATATAGCGATCACCAACATTAAACAGCATATAAATCAAAACTGCCTAATGTTACTGAATGAGATGTCAACCCAGGACGAGCTATATAAGACTGTGCAAGCATCAGGGGTGTTGATGAACTCGATCAACCCCCATTCGTTAGTCACTAACGTTATGTCTCCGTTCCCTCCTTAGGGAACGAGGGTTACATCCGTAACTGAGACGTTCCCTTTCTGTTCTCTTTCACAGCATCGAGACGCCTCTGCCTGAATGCGTCTTGAAGCACTTGTGGAATCAGTCCAATGGACAGAATGGTCATAGGCGGGTGACGTCATAGACCGGAAACTATAAAGCACCCGTGAACACAAACAGAAACTAGCTTCTTTGCCTTCAGAAGCACTCTGTGTGAATCTTGTCTGTAAAAACTGTTGTTAGGCAGGAGTTTTCCACCTTTGTTCTTGTAAAAGAAAAACATAAAATAAAACAAATGGTGACAGCAATTCACTGGATGTGTTCATCCCTGCCCTCGTTTCATTACGGGTGGGGATGCATATTCTATGTGTGTTGACTGTTTGTTTAAGCCACCGGGCGCTCTCCGAGTAGGGCGCTACGGCTTGCGTTCCCCGCAGAGCTGCGGCTTCAGTCGTGGGGATCTCAAATAGGGTCCAGTGTTTCATCTCAGGGTTGGAAGCACGCTTGTAAGACAGTAAGCATATGTATGTGCGTCAGCTTTCATAAAAAAGGAGTGGGCGGACATTCATTGAGTGCACTGTGCTTGCTGCTTGTGGTACACCAGAGGCCAGTCTAGAGAGACCGGTATCTTTAATATTTCTGCGGATATCAAAGTAATGTCTCTGAGGGTCCCCTCCGTAGGAAGGCGTTGTCACCTCATTATACGGTGCCCGTCTCCCTTCGGTGCCCTCAGGGGGACCATTCTGTCAACCCCGCCACCTCGTGTGTTTCAGGGCGCAGTGGTCCCTGACGAGCACATATCTCAGGTTCCACCCGGAAACGTAGTGGTCTTGGGATGTGCGCCCCCTCCGAGGAGGGTCCTAGAGCAGTCAGGCCAATTGTTCCCTGCCGGTTTGCCGCTTCAGGGCACTGTGCTTGCTGTTCGCAGTATATCAGAGGTCAGTCTTGAGGGACTGGTACCAATGGAGATTTGTTGGTGAAAACAAGAAAATCTGCTATTTATATCTTGGTCGGTCCTGCAGATGCAAAAGGAGGCTATAAAAAGGGACCTCTTCCCAGCAGGGAGTCATAGTTTTACAGCTACTTAATTTCTTCATTATGCCAAAGAATTATCTTTCTATAACGCAGGAGTTCTCTGAGGCACGCTTTTGGGGGAGAAGCACACAATCGGGTACTTCCATTAGGTCTAGTTTTGTCAACCCCTGGGAGTGTGGGGTTTGAGTAGTGCAGCGGGGCCTACAGGGCACCCACATACTCGTTTATATCAATGATTGATTGATATTTTGCTCAGGGAGCAGAGTAGAAAGAAGTTCAATATTGAGATGTTGTGCTTGCCCATATGGAAAAGTTGGGATTGAGGCTGAATGCAAAGATAAGTGTGCTTTCTCCAGTACAGAGAAACACTTATCTGGGCATGATATGGGAGTTGGTAGCGATGTGGGCTCATTTGTCACCTGTACGCATTGCGCATCGATTCTCTCAGCAAATCTAGGCCGGCCACTCTCTGTCAAACTGTTTCAGAATCTGTTAGGTTTCATGGCAGCTGCGTCCAATGGGGATACCTTTTTGACCTGCTGAGCATGAGACCGTGACAGTGGTGGCTCATAACCAAGGGGTTTTTCCTGAGGGGATACCTGCTCCGCATGATTGAAGCTTTAGTTATGTGGAAAGATCCTTGGTTTATGTCCTAAAGGCCGGTATTGGGGACTCATGTTCGTCGCATTACGCTAACGACAGAGTTTTCCTTTGCGGGCTGGGGGAGCGATCATGAGTGGTCGCTCAACTCAGGATCCTTGGCAGGACCATCCGTTATGGCATATAATCGCCCAAAATTGATGGTGGGGTTTCAGGTTCTGAACCACTTCCTGCCATACCTCAGGGGCCGCCTAGTGCTTGTTCAAGTTAACAACGACATTTCGGTGGTTGCATATGTAATTCCAGGAAGCGGACATCCTGCTGAGGCAGGGGCTGAGGCCCAGGGAAATGAAGACTCCACACCGAGGTGGTGGAGCTCTTGTGGTTATCCAGCTCCTCCGGGACTGGACACCATGATACAGGAGTGGCCGAGGCCACCCCTTTACACCTTTACCGGATTGCTCTGCTTCTGGGAGTTCTGGAGAGAGTTCGCCGAGACGGGGTTTATCTGTTATTAATAGCCTCGTACTGGCTGGCCCGAGTAGGGCTCAGACCTAGTTTCTCTTCTGGATGGCTCTCCACTGGAGATTCAGTAGGGACCTTCAGGGGACCTCCGAGGGGGCCCAGCTCATAAGTTCAGGTCTCTCAGCCGAGGCTGTTGAGGCCGTATATCACTCCAGAGCTCCATTCACAAGGAAATAGTATTCTAGCCACATTGAAGGTGCATGTGGCTGCCTTAGCTGCTTTACATGCTCCTTTGGGTGAGGTTTCTTTGAGGAGACACCCGCTAGTTACTTGTTTCCTTTGTGGCATTTTGAGGCTTAGATCTGCAGTCAAGGGTTTGCACCCGGCATAGGGAAGGTTTTCTTCATCCTAGGCCGGGCTATGTTGCTGGGGTTTCTACTATTATTGTAATACCTATAGTGCTGCTGGCCTTTGTCCTCCTTGGCGTCAGACCAAGATAAACTAATCTGCTTTGACCACTCCTGGGGTGCAGGTGCTATCGTAGTAGTGTGCGCTTTTGATTTCACATATACAGTCACTTGCTCTTATGGCGGCATGGGTATTGCATTCTCATGGCGTTTCGACGCAGCGCGAGTTCCCTTGAAAGGGAACGTCTCAGGTTACGTATGTAACCATGGTTCCCTGAGAGGGAACGAGACACTGCGTCGTCCTGCCATATTCCCTGTGCCCGTGAACGACTTTTACATTTACATTTATGCATTTGGCAGACGTATTTATCCAAAGCGACTTACATTGCATTCAAGGTACACATTTTACATTTTGTCAGTTTTTGCTTTCCCTGGGAATTGAACCCACGACCTTGGTGTTGCTAGTGCCACTCTCTACTGTTTGAGCTACAGGAAAGCTCAAACAGACTTACTTCAGGCTTTTTCAGAAGCTAGTTTCTGTTTGTGTTCACGGGTGCTATATAGTTTCCGGTCTATGATGTCACCCGCCTATGACGTTCTGTCTGTCCATCAGACTGATTCCACAAGTGCTTCAAGACACAATCATGCAGAGGCGTTCTCACTGCGTTTCGACGCAGCATCTCGTTCCCTCTCAGGGAACCATGGTTACATACTGGTACTGGATGAAGATTCAGCAGCCTTTAAGTATCCAGTCAATTTATGGATTTTTTTTTCGGTATATCTTGGTTACGTTGTTCTTTTTACCTTTGTATTTTCTGTTTTTGTGCTCCACTATCGTGCTTTCTTTCAGACATTTTGCCGCTATGCCGTCTTGCACGTCTAGCAATAGCAATAAATTAAAATGATTACCATGAATTGACTAGCAGCTGATTGGACAGATCTATCCAATCAACTGCTTATTGTTTCTTATCATCTTATGGGCCAATGAGGGTCTTTTTTTGTTTGCGCTGAAGTAAATTTTAAATAATAAAAAAAATAGGGGAACCAAAAATGGTTCTTGCATGGCATCACTGCAACAACAACAAAAAAAAATTAATTTAACTTTATTTTTAAGTGTACAAATATGTCAAACATATCATGTTTCCGTGGTTATCAATGACATCCACTCCACTCCACCCCCCACCCACACACACACAGATGTTTAAAAAAGTGACAGAATGCTTCAAAAAACTAACATTTCTCTACTTTCCTAAAGTAAAGGATGTTAATTGGGATTCAAACTAAATAAATGAAGAGAAAATACATTTTGAAAGCATCCCACAAGAAAGGCCCCAAGAGAGATAGAGACGTGGGTGAGGATTTGGGAGAGAATCAAGAGATTCCAAGAGTAATCAAGTGGAATAATTCATGAGATATTGATTAACTATAAAACAGCAGTATTGCATTCAAATGATGATGATGATGATAATAGAGCATATTCACAATCCAGTTTGTCAAAAAGACCAATAGTGATTATTTGTTGTGAATAATAATTGTAATGAAACTTATACAACTTTGTTTAATGTGACTGGAATCCATTCCTGGTCATCTCTGAATGAGATTTCAATTATCACAATGTTTCTGGGATATAATGTTATCAAGCACTCAGTCAGATCATCTGACTGTGATCCGATCACCAAAACAAAAGTGGCCCAAAAACCTCTCTACCAGTTTTTACAAAATATGTGTGAATAGTGCATAAATCACACATTGACTCGCTAACAGTGATATCAGCGGATTACGTTTTTAGAGGTGCAGTGTCTCTTTGAGCCTCCCTTGAGCTTTTTGCAAAAATAAGGTCACTATTAATACTATTAACAGGCAAGCAAAAGTTAGTAGTAAAATAGGCTTTTTACTGTATTGATGTAGCTATAATACATCAATACAGAGTAGTTTGAATCAATGATAATAAAAGTAATTTAAAATATATTAAACATTTAAAACTTTACTTGAACATTCCTTAAAAAGATATTACAGAGGGTGCTTGTTTTGTTAATATAGTTGCTTAATAATGAATTTATACCATGCCACTGCTCTCTACACACAAGAGTAGCACTCATTCCCATTTGTTCAATGATATATCGATACATGATCTTTCTTTTACAAAGACAAATAAGTAAAAATCTGTCTGCTTGTTTACTTCTAAGGCTGAACTGTACAGCACCTTAGCTGAACTTACTGTAAGTAGTCTGGTTGTAAGATGAGTGTTAAAATTCTGGCTTTGACTTTGCTGTGACTGCCCAGTCAGACCAGTATGACCAATTGAAAAGTAAAAAATAACAACCCCAAATGTATTCTAAAACAAGATTCCAAGATAGATGCAGATATAAAATGTTTATCCTTTCTGTGTCGAGTGGTGGGACAGACATGTTCAACCTTGCCCCATTCCTGAGACTGTAAGCCAGCGTTATCTGATATGATATTGGGATCAACCATCAACAAGTTGCTACATCTTTAGCTGTCATAAAATTCAAAGTCTCCTGTTTTTGCCAAACTACAGAATGGGACATTGCCTAATGCCATGCTTTAGTTCAAAGCCAAAATTCAAATTCTGGCTAATACTGATAAGCTGATAATTATTTTCATGTTATGGCAGATAACAGATAAAAGGTAGATATTACAATTCTGCTCTATTTTGTCTAAACCCTTGTGAAAAAGAAGTGTGCTTAATTGTATTATGTGCACTGGTGTACTTCAAATCTGAAAAGTATAAAAAACTACTTGTAGATAAGAGAATGAATGAAGCAAGCAAGCAAGCATGTATTTAGCACTTTACTATGTACTACTGTACACCCAAAGTGCTTTACAATCATATCAGGGGTCTTATCCTTAATGTATAATATTAATTAAATAAAAGGCAACTTAAGTGCACTTAAAGACAGGACACTTAACAAACTTAAGTACACTTTTAATCTTTCATTTTTATCTTTTTATCTTTAATGTATGTTTTATTTGAAGTGTGTATGTTATTCAATATTACATTTAAAGGTAATATATTTGAAATGTATTAAATTACAACTTCATCATTACACTTTAGCCATATTTCCAAAGACAATGGAAGATAGTATGAAATTACATTAACGATGTAAATCCTACTTAAGCCCTACTTAAGTGGGTTGAAAAAGCACTTTAGTAAATTATTTTTATAATAAGGACACTAATGGAAAATCTAAATCGGTCCTTTAAATGATACAAGATAATTTTAATAAGCATCATAACATTACAATGTAGAATAAAAAATTAATACTCATATCGAGATTTACTAAAAATTATATTTAACAGTAGTATTAAATTATTAGTGTTTTTAAACAACTTCAGAGAGTATTAGATGACTGCAAATAGAATCTAAATGTATTGATTGTCAATAAAAAAAATAAAAATAAAAAAAATATATTTATTGAATGATAAAGAAGATTGAATGATAAAAAGCAAAAAGTTAATCTTAAACTTTCATCAGATATTAGTCCAATATTTCCAAATATCTTTTGATTAAATCCAAATGATGAAGGACCCAAACTTTTTTTAAACCTTACCACACGGAAAACTCCACTGACACATTCCTCTAACTTCACTTACAGCTGAACCGCAGTAAGGTGACGCAAGATAAATTGACAGTCTCCAATTTAGTACAGTATTCGGAATAAAAGGCCCGGAGGAATCTTGTTCTGACAGAGTGTCAAAAAAGCAGCTTGTGAAACTTCAAAAGAGTTACTTTTCTTTTATTAATGCTGACTGCTGCATGAGTGTATTTCTATACAGTATAATTACAAATTAGGGAGGCTGTCCGGCCCATGCGACACCTGTGAAATCGTAGCCATTGCTGGTTAACAAGAATGTTAATCCTTTCGACCCCCTGTTTTGTCTTGTCCCAAACAGACAAGCGAAGTACAAAGCTGTGAAACACTCCTACTAATGGATTCTGTACCACAGTCAGTCAGTGGACAAATGATGATGGAGTGGTTAAAGAGCTGGATCAGTCCTCACGCTGATAATATTCCATTTTTTAATGTTGGGGGGCTGGAAGGGCACATTGGACCGCACGCATATCAAATTCCTCAATGTTTACATTAGCTGTTCTCCAAAGCCATTACACTGGCCCTTCACACCTGCCCTGACACGTCTACCGCTGGTGCAGCCGTGATATATATGCGCAGAACAGAAACTTCATTGTGCTCTCAGTCTGTCTCCCCGGCGGCCATGTTGTCAGGCCCTGGGAGAAAAGGATGAATTATGGGTCCGAGGGATTTGTCTCAGCATGGAGAAAGATGGATAGAGGGAGAGAGAGCAATAGAGAGAAATATCCCACTTCACTAAAGAGCGATGAAGGGGAAACAGTGAGCCAAATTTCCTGTGTCTTGCCCCTCTTCTGTGGCCGAGGTTGTCATCGCTCCAGGCATTCTCAGGTCCTGATCACTTTGGCATTTGGAGATCGCAATCATTTCTTCATAATTATCCTCTTCTCTGATCTCAGAGTCTCCCGATGGCCTCCATCTTTATAACGATACCAGTTTCAAAAAGAGTTTATGGTGTGCTGTGTGGTGTCTATATGCAGACAGATTCACTTCCAAAGGATTTTTGAACCTGAAATTGTTAACCCTAGAATGCATGACCCCTCCAAAAAAACTACATGAATGCATAAAGGGGGTTTAAGCAACCCCTGATGGATTCAATGATTTTCAATGAACATTATGTCTTTTTATCTTCATCTGGTCAGTGTAATTAAATTATTTGATCATACAAATCTTAAATACATATTTCAATAATGTTAATTTCTTCACTTTCGATGTGCATATGTTGTCAAGTTTTTTTTTCCCCCTTAGAAATAAATCACAAACCACAGTGAAGCGATATACTATTTTTTTGGAATATTTTTTAAATAAATATTGTGATTTAACTTTGACCTTTGAAGTATTAGACAGCTTC
Organism: Romanogobio albipinnatus; assembly: GCA_023566225.1. Lineage (NCBI taxonomy): Eukaryota > Metazoa > Chordata > Actinopteri > Cypriniformes > Gobionidae > Romanogobio > Romanogobio albipinnatus. The sequence continues at coordinate 19,139,135 of CM042256.1, read as the reverse complement.
AATATTTGACCACTATTTACAATGACACTAAAAATTCTTAATTTCTGATAGGAATGCAAAATCAATCTGTAATTAGTAATATTTTGAATAAAATAACAAGATTCAAACCTAAACATATTCAAACAAGTTTGCTCTCATTTATTTTTGAACATAGTGCTTTGTACACAACACAAACTTTTAATCCAAAAGTGCACACATTTGGAGAAATATTTACACGTTTATCTCATATTTCTTTAAATAACATAGAACCATCATTTCTTGATGACTCGCAGAAAGGCGATTCTCTGACGCTCCATCAGTCAATATTGCGTGATGATAATTCCCACTGTATGGTGTCTGCATTAGGTGAAAACAATAGAGTGAGTTTTGAGCAGAATTATTGTATTAATCTCATACTGGCACTCTGCAATATTAATGTTGCGCCATGACTTTCTGAAAAGCTCTGCATGGATTGAGGCGCGTGAAATAGGATCATGAATCCCAGAGAGTCTCTAAGCGGGGGAGCTAACAGTTGAAGTCTATTTTTGATTTTAGTGTTGCTTGTTTTGTCATTTAACTTGGCGATGTTTTAAAAATGATATTTTACCAAAAATTTTTTGCATTTTATATGCTCTGCTGGTGGGATAAAAATAATTCAGCAGAGGCAGGGATACATAGACGATAAGGGGGGAAAAACCCACCCCCTTCCCTACAAATTGCACCCTGTACATATTGTAACATACTGCTCTGAGAGACAAAGGTTGAGAATCCAAACGCAGCTTTATTGAAAGGGTAATCCACAATCGTAGTCAAAAACAGGCAACAGGTCATACATAGGCAAGCAGTCCAAACAGGCAAAAGGGTAATCCATGGAACGGGGAAGTAATCCACAAGAGACAACGCTCAGAAATGCAGTGATACAACTAACAAGACTTCACAATGAATGACTGAGATAACCAGGTTTATATAGGGTGAGGTAAACAAGGTAATGAGACACAGGTGCATATAATCAGAGATTATGAGTCCGGGCAGAGAGTATTATCGGTAATGTAGTCTTTGATGGAATAACAGTCCGGGGTGGCGTGCCCTCATAGGGCACTCTCACTTGTGATATATATATATATATATATATATATATATATATATATATATATATATATATATATATATATATATATATATATACAATTATAGTCTATGGAGTGTCAAGGAATTAATTATATTGGTAAAACTGATTACCAAAAAACCCACCCCCCCCAAAAAAATAAAAAAATAAAACGAAACAGGTGAAGTGAAATTTCCTTTGAAAATGCATATTCACCAACCACCCAACCTTTAGGGGAAGAGCATGCTGTTCTAGCATTGGAACATGGTTATTGTGAGCACTGTGAAATGTTCACAGTAAAAGTGCTTTGCACTCTTCTTGCTTACTTCCATGGGCCAGCACCCACAATGAGATTGAGGGGCTCACGTGTAGATATGGCTGAGGAGCGAGAGATGGGTCCATCCCTCGCTCTCACTCCAGATCGGGATGTCCTCTTGCCTGACTCTGAAGCATGCCCCGGTCTCTCCCCTTCTTTAAGAGCCTCCATGATGAAATATCTTGTTCATGGGGGAATTCTTATACATTGCGTGTCTTTGCACCTTTGACGGCGACATATTTGACTATCGCGGGTGCGAAGGCACAGGGTTATCTCTATCTCTCCACTGGTTCTGCATTGTCGAGCCACAGATTTGTCTCTCTGCGTGACTAAGCAGACGGCCTGCTATCAGCCATTCAGTGACATCTGTGGCGGGTGTTTCTGTTAGATGCACCCCTCTCATCTTCCGGGTTGTTTGACAACTCGGTCAACATAGTAGTCAGCAGATTCCGGGAGATTGAAGATTCACAAAGCAGATTTTGTACAGTTTCTTCCCTGCCGCACTAAAGGGGAGGGGCTTTTGGTCACCAAGCCCCAACCTGGTCCTTCTCAAAGAAGAGAGGCCCAAAAAGAGAGTGTGGTGAGTCGCACTTCCCCTCGCAAAGACTGGGGACTGGCTTGTCATGCTCAACAGCCTCCAAAAAGACCTGACATCAGGACTATCATCTCTAAAGAAGATAAAGTACTGATGGCTTTGCACCCAGGTCTATGGGGCAGGCCTCCCTCAGGACGGGGTGCGTAAAATTACATCAACTCGCTACTTCTCATCACCCTCACAAAACTAATGTAACATCCCTGCCACATCTGGTGATTCGGGGGGCAGCGGTTTACAGCGAAATGTTAAATGTTCTGTCACTTCTTGCTATCTCCCAGGACACAGAACATTTAACATCCCCCCCCAGCAAGGAAGTATCGAAATTGATACCCCTTTCAGAGACCTTGGCACCGTGGAAGCTACTGCAGGGTATCTCTCATTGGGTCCTAAAGACAGTAGAGAAAGGTTACAGAATTACATTTGCACACTGCCCTTCACATTTCAATGGCGTGGTCTCCACTACAGTGCAATGTCTTCTTTGCAAAGGGGCTACAGAACATGTTCCCTTCTCAGAGTGAGAGTCAGGTTATTACAGTCAGTATTTTCTAGTTCCCAAAAAAGATGGGGTGTTGTGTCCGATTTTAGATCTTCGCAGCTTGATCACTTTCCCTCAGAACGCTCAAGTTCAAGATGGCAACTATCAAGATGATTGTGTCGTAAATTCAACATCAAGATTGGTTAATCACAATCAATCTCAAGGATGCATACTTTCATATAGAAATCCTGCCACAGCACAGGACATTTCTGAGGTTTGCTTTCGGGGTAAAGCTTACCAATATCGGGTTCTTCCATTCAGCTTAGCCTTATCACCCCACATATACACAAAATGCATGGATGCAGCACTGGCTCTGCTGCGACTCCAGGGCATCAACATTTTGAACTACATAGATAAATGACTGACTGGCCCAGTCTCAAGAGCTTGCAATTTGACATCGTAATGTCGTCCTAGCTCATCTTGTCTTTCTGGGGTTGAGACTCAATGAAAAAATTCTAGTTCTCATGAAAGATGTGTACACGGATGAGATTTCAGTTGTGGCTCAAAGCCAGGGGATTTCATCAAAGGATCAATCCCCAAAAGCAAATAAAGGCTATGTGCCACAGGCTACATATCCTTTCTATGTGGCTCAGATCCCTGTTCCTTTCATTGGGTCTCACTCTAGGTGCCTGTTGTCAAGATGCTAATATCAGACACCTCCCATTTGGGCTGGGGAGTGGTTTTAGATGGCTGTCTAGCCCAAGGGAGAGGCCAGCATTTTGATTGGCACATCAATTGACTTGAATTAATTTCTGTATTTCTATCCCTGAAGTACTTCCTACAGCAGCTGAGGGGCTACCATGACCTAGTGAGGGTGGACTACACTTCTGTAGTCTTCAAAATAAATAGACAGTGTAGCCTGCATTCACGCGGTCTGAACAGGCTAATGCAGAAGGTTCCTGCTTTAGCCCCAGGACAAGTTCCTGTCTCTGAAGCTGATTTACGTTCCTGGATATCTGAATGTGGGAGCAGATTTACTGTCCAGATAGACTGTGCCGAATGAGGAATGGAAACTACACCTCAACATAATCCAACAAATCTGGGAAAGATTCTATGAAGCAGTGCTGGACCTCTTTGCCTCTTAGCGCAATGTCCTCTATGTCTCTCTGAGTCACCCAGCCCTGTTTGGTATAGATGCAATGGTGCATACATGGCCCTGAATACACCTGTATGCATTTCCCCCAATTGCACTTCTCCTGGAAGTTCTGGCCAAATTTCTTGAGAACAGAGTTTGGTCCTCTAAGATAATATCCCTCCTAGATGGCTCGACCTTGGCAATAACGGACAGGAGGGATGTTCTGTCTCAAACACAGGGGATGATATTTCATCCCTTGCTGAAGTTGTGGAACCTTCATGTTTGGCCTCTGAAGGGTACCATCTGAGGGACACCAGGCTTTCAGCTGATGACATTCTCAGTGCTAGAGCTGCCTCCATGAGAAGAATCTATGCCACTAAATATGGAGTCTTTGAAAGATGGTGTACTGCACACCATACAGACCCATTCCATTGCCAGATTGTTTCAGTGCTGGAGTTTTTGTTGGAAAAGGTTTCAGCAGGCACATGCCCCGCCACTCTAAGATTTTTTTGTAGCCGCAATATCGGCCTTTCACGCCATGATTGACAGGGGCACCAGTCGGGAGGCTATCTCTGATCGCTCGCTTCATCTATTGGGCCAGGTGACTGAGGCCTCCTGTTAGAGCCAAGATCCCCTTTTGGACTTAGCCATAGTCCTCGAGGGGCTGGTTGAGGTCGTCTTAGAACCTCTAGAGTCAGCACCTGACAAGCTTCTGACCCTAAAATGTTTTTTCTCATGGCTGTTACATCACTAAAAAATAATTAGGGATTTGCAGGCTATGCCAACTTGTCATTCTGCTTAGACATTTGCCCTGAAAGCTGTTTTGCATCCTCATCCGTATTACAAGCCTAAGGTTACATTCTTGACTGCACATCCTGTCACTCTTGAAGCCTTCTGTCCTCTGCCGTTCACAATGCTGGTGCAGTGTACAAGCACGCATTTCACCGATGTCACCATCAGAGGTTATCTAAGGCCAAGTTCACTGGCGTGTTTGCACACATGCTTCACAATCAGTCACACACAAAGGTGTTCCCATAGCACTGAGCAGCGCAGCATCTCATTACCACTTTTTCAGATAACTCACCGTATTTCTTTTAAATGGAAATTTGAGGTTCGAGCTACAAAAGCGAATTGTTCTGGAACAGGACTTCATAACCCAGTTTTTTTTTTGACTTCAGGAAAAAAATAGGTCTAAAAGTATAGTCTTCAGGAGTGAAAGTTTCTTTAAAAAATGTTAACCCAGTGTGAAAAAAGAAAAATGACAGTGAGTAGTTTGTAGAAGTCTATAAAAGATTTGTGGGTTGTGCTACTTGGATGCAGAAACAATGTCTTGTCACAAGCTTTTATCCTTGAAGTTGAGTAACTTTGAATGAATTTCTATGGAAACCACAATATGTCCACAATAATAAGTTAGCGTTTGTCAAAATTAAACAATAAGCCGAGACAAAAATCACAACTGAACACCTACAACAAAACCTTGAGTTTTTCATCAAGTGATGGAACTATCGAAATCAACAAGAAATCAAGAGTAAGATGTCTGTGTTTTATTAGCCTGATGCTGTAGAGACTCCGTTTCAACACTAGCTGTAAACAAATACTCACATTATTTGGTCTGATGATGATCTAATGACATTTAGTTCCAGCCACTGACAGCTCTGACCATCAGCTATAATCATTTTAATTGGCTTAGACTTACTTTATATCCCACATTCATTGTAATATAAATGTATATAGATTGTCCCGTTATAATGAGGGAAATGTCCACCGTGGGACCAATTAGCTAAATGTATGTGATGAAATGAGCTTATTAGTGTTATGCTGAAGGCAAGTATAATGACAGGTTTAAGCAAATCCCTCCACATCTCTTTGGATTCCTTCATTTACATAAACTTTGACAGTGAATTAAATAACACAATACAATGTAGAGTTTTACAAACAGCATAAACTTGAGTCATTAATGTATCTGGAATAGCTCAATTGGCACATCTAATTATAGTCACTCACTGTTACTGTTATAGCACTCACAGTCTCCAAAAAATAAATAAAAAAACACCAACAACAACATAAAACCGATTCCTTGCACATGATTTTTGGTGCTGCATTTGGATCCATATCTAATTCCTGCAGGCATCATTTATTTGTCTTATGAATATTTAAAGCAAAAGCAATTGTCTTTTCTCCACATATTTTTCTCTTCAGGGAAAAAAAGTAAAAAAGTGGTGAATCTTTGGGAAAAAATTTTCCTCCACTGACACATTAGGACAATTTGTGCTTGTGATGTGTTCTTACAGCCTGTGCATCATGGGTTCGCTGAACTTTAGCACATACTCCCTAGATGATGTCTTATAATTATGGGTCTACACTGAATGTACACACTGCTGAACCTGCCAAGCTGATTTATGGTGGATAAACGGCCTTCATATATAGGCCACAGTGTGTTGAGAGTCTCTTCGCTCTAGCTGGCCACACTCAGGAGTCAATTAGAAAGCCATGAAACACAAGTTTAGGGTTTAGAAACAAAGAGTTCAAATATAACATGGTTAGAGTTATAGGATTGTCAGTTTGTTGGCACTGTGCTTTTTGATTTTGTCAATATACTGAAGATGATTTGAAACACCATGACACACCATGCCAATATTGTAAAACATAATGTTGACAAAACATATTCAGAATAAAAAATAAGGTATTTGTAACTTTATGTCTCATAATTGTAACTTTATATCTCGCAATAGCAACATAATTGCTACTTTGTTTCTCAATATTTTTTTTTTTTAATCTTGCAAATGCGGCATTTGTTTTGGTAAATCTATTTCTCTAATTACAACTGTGGTTCTCAGATTTGCGACATTACAGTTGTGCCTGTATTTTCCAACTTCCAGTTGTCATGTTGTAAATAAGATAACATCTGTATTGTAAACCACTCCATGTTGTAGTCGCTGTTGTTTTTGCCGTATGCCTACCAGAGCAATGTCATTCCCATAGCAACCAATGCAGATATTCCAGAAAACGTCTTGGTTATGTATGTAACCCTCGTTCCCTGAAGGAGGGAATGGAGACGTACGTCGGAACTGACCGTCGAATTGGGATCTGTTTTCAGAGATCATATATATAATTCAGAGATCATATGTATATAAACATTCAGAGATCATATGTATATAAACGAGCCAATAAACATTGGTATGCGGTTCGCGCATTCTAGCACCGCCCCGCGTTGGATAGCGCTGGGAAAGTGTGCCCGTCTCGGGAGATGGTACACTGCGGAGCCACATCCTTCAATGGAAGGAGAGGTGGAAATACGCATAAGGACTAACCTTTCAGGGTAGTGCAACATATGGAAGTCTCTGGGGTGGACCCAACCTGGTCCCGGGGGGAAGAACACACCCAGAGACGACAGAGCGGGCTCTGTCCAGGGAAAGACACAGGGCTAGCCGAGTAAGGTAGCTGGTACCGTGGAGAATACACATATGGGGTAGCCGTTAGGAGACCGCTACATATGGAACCCAGTCTACACACACGGTCCACAAGCATACGGGTGCAGGCCTGGCGTCAGACGGCCGCAACGTCTGACACTGAAGGGGTGGCGGAGGAACTCACAGGGTTAGCCGTTTACGGGGAACTCAACTGGAGCAAAATAGACGCACTTATCCGGCCCATTGGGCGGGAGTGGCGTTGAAAGCCGACACTAGAACGGGTACTTAGCGCTACTGGCCACTGGGGGGTGAGGATGCGGGAAGAAACCGGCTCTACACAGAGGCTATAAAATCTAGCGAACGTATTAGGTGTCGCCCAGCCCGTAGCTCTACATATATCTGTCAGCGAGGCGCCTCGAGCCAGCGCCCAGGAGGAAGCTACACTCCTTGTGGAGTGCGCTCGCAACCCGAACGGGCAAGGCACGTATTGGGACTAGTAAGCCAAGACGATATCATCCACTATCCAGTGGGCTAACCTCTGCTTGGAGACAGCCTTTCCCTTCTGCTGGCCTCCGTAACAGATGAAGAGCTAGGGCTGGGTCTGCCTCCTCTGAAGGCAGCACTTGCAGGTTCGCCACCTGGTCCCGGAAGGGAGTGGTGGGAACCTTGGGAACGTATCCAGGCTGGGGTCTCAGGACAACATGAGAGTTGGCTGGCCCGAATTCTAGGCACGATTCGTCGACCGAAAGTGCATGCAGGTCCCCTACCCTCTTGATTGAGGCCAATGCCGTCAGGAGTACTGTCTTCATGGACAGATTTTTAGCTCAACAGACTGTAAAGGCTCAAATGGAGGACCCTGCAGTGCTCTGAGCACCAGGGCTAAGTCCCAAGAGGGTAACGAGGTTGAACGAGGAGGACTCAGTTTCCTCGCACCTCTGAGGAACCTGACGATTAAGTCGTGCTTACCAATTTGTTCCTTTTTTTAATGATTTTTGGTATATTTAAGGCTATTGTGACATACACTTTGAGGGTGGAGGGAGACAGCCTTCGCTCCAACCCATCCTGCAGAAAGGAAAGCACAACATTAATCGAACACCTTTGGGGGTCTTCCCGGAGGAAAGAGCACCACTCGCCGAACAGGTTCCACTTCAGTGCGTATAGGCGCCTCGTAGAGGGGGCTCTAGCCGAAGTGATGGTGTCTACCACTGCTTGTGGCAGGCCACCTAGAACCTCCGCGTCCCGTCCAGGGACCAGACATGGAGATTCCAGAGGTCTGGATGCGGGTGCCATAGAGTGCCCCGTCCCTGAGGAAGCAAGTCCTTCCTTACGGGGATCGGGCAGGGATGGGCTGTCGCGAGGAGTGTGAGTTCAGGGGAACCAGGTCCGGTTGGGCCAGTAGGGCGCAACTACCAAGACCTGCTCCTCGTTCTCCCTGAGAAGGCTCACTGGGGGAAACGCATACTTGCGTAGGTCCCGGGGCCAGCTGTGCGCCAGTGCATCTTTGCCATCTTTGCCAGTGCATCTCTGCCGGTCAGGGAATGGTACCACTGGCAATGGGTCGACTCCGGAGAGACGAACAGGTCTACCTGCGCGGCTCCGAAGTGGTCCCATATCAGCTGGACTCTCCGGGGGTGGAGTCGCCATTCGCCCGGAGGTGTCAGCTGACGAGAGAGCTCGTTGGCTGTCTGGTTCAGCGCACCTGGGATGTGAATGGCACGAAGTGACCTCACAAACTTCTGACTTCACAGGAGGAGATGGCAGGCGAGCTGGAGCATGCAACGGAAGCATAGACCAGCCTGTTGGTTGGTGTACGCAACGGCCGCAGTGCTGTCCAAATGGACCAGTACGTGTTTACTCCGAAGCGGCTTCTTGAACCGGGCCAGGGCAAGACGTACCGCCAGTAACTCTAGGCAATTGTTATGCCAACACAGTTGGGGCCCCATCCACAGACCCGAAACTGCGTGCCCATTTTACGTGGCCCCCCAGCCAGTGTATGAGTCATCCATGGAGACCACAGCATGCCTGGACACCTGTTCTAAGGATACTCTGGCCCGGAGAAACGAGTCTGATGGTACGGATGAGCCAGCGAGACCGTCCGGGGAGACCTAGCCAGGCCCCCAGGGACCGAACAAGCGGGACCTTACGAGAAAGGTGAGACGAACAATGTGCCGACGTGACCATGCTCTCATGAGAGAGATCGTGGCCGTCAAATGAGGACAGGAAACAACCGCATCCAGAAACACACGGTTTGAATGACATCTTGAAAAAGACGCAGGGTCAAACCGTGTTGCTCTTTTAGAAGGAAATTCTTCTTTTTAGAAGTGCTGAAGCACTCAGGGAGATGACCGCGGCTCACAGCAGTCCGATGGCAAGCCTGCGTGTGAGCACTCAAGAATGGAAACGCCCAGCCAACCAACACAGGAACAAGTTTATGTTGCAGCGGCCACTCGCTGACTCGCGCCGTCACACCAGCAGCCAGGTAAGAGAGCGAACCTCCTCGAGACTCGTCTAAACACTCTTCGTAGAAACAGCTTGATATAGCAAACCATTCGGCTCCGAAGTTAAAAACGATATGCTGTACTTTCACTTCCGTATTTATACCCGCAACACGGAGCGGTGATTGGAATGCGCGAACCGCATGCCAATGTGTATTGGCTCGTTTCTATACACTCGAAGTAGATTGGTCTCTGAAAACAGATCCCAATTTGTCGGTCAGTTCCGATGTACGTCGAACGTGACCAACTGAAAGGGAACTAAAGATTCCAATCGGATACACAAATAATCGGATTTGGACTGACAGTGTGATTGTAGCCAAAATCTTTGGTTTTATTCCCTCCTAAAACGTGTCTCAAGATTTGCTCTCCCAAACACCAGACATCCAAATGCAAAATAACATGACAGCATTTATTGCGTTTCGTCTGCGCACTCCAAGACGCAAGTCATTTATGGTATGGGAAAATACACAGTCTCTTCTCCGATTGCAGCATCTTCCGTTTTTATTCAATATTTTGCACCAATGTGCCAGGAAATTGTGATGTTGTTGTCTTGAACAAGAATAAAAACGCTGCTTTATTCACAAATGTTTTATTCAGTATTCAAATTTTTGCGTATAAGTTAAATTTGCAACTTTGGATGGAAACAGCTAATGTGACTAAAATCTGCCAATTGTGAATATTTTTGGAGTTGCAGCTTTATATCTCACAATTTCCTCCCTTTCTTCTTGCAATTGTGACATTGTGTCTCCTAGTTGTGACTTTATCTTTCACAATGTGACTTTATCTCACAGTTGCAACTTTAGTTCTCATAAATTGTGACTTTAAATCTCAAAATTTCAAAATATTGCTTTTTTCTCATTTGTTGACTATTTTACAATGTGTCATCAATTTGTACTTTAAAGTCATATATTGAGTCTATATATATATATATATATATATATATATGTATATATATATATATATATATATATATATATATATATATATATATATATATATATATATATATATATATATATATATTAGGGGTGGCACGGTTCACAAAACCCACGGTTCGGTTCGTATCACGGTTTTAGGGTCACGGTTTTCGGTTCTGTACGGTTCTTGTTGTTGTTGTTTTTTATTTACTTCAGCATATGATATATAGCTTAATCATCCACAATTCTGTTTATAGTAATAACCGTCTCTCTATTTATACATATTTATATATATATTCAGTACATTTCCATGTCCTGCACTTACGCAACCACTGTATATCCTGCACTTGCTGCTATTGCACTTCTGGTTAGACCTAAACTGCATTTCGTTGCCTTGTACTTGTACTTGTGTAATGACAATAAAGTTGAATCTAATCTAATCTAATCTAATCTAATTAGGATTCAGTATTAAAAATTGTTATATCAAGTTGTTTCCTAACTGGCTGTCTACCGAGTCCGACACATTGGCGTAACATTTTTCATGTTAATCATGTCAATTTTGATCAGAACAATGCACTGTGGCTTTAATGCAGCTGACCTGATTAACACATTTCACCATGAAGTGTCCCGTGTGTTTCACAATCACCATATGACATCCAGCGCTGTGAAAAAATAACATAAAATACACGAAAACACAACACTGCCAGAAGTTTTTGCCCAAACTTCAAAGGCATGTTTAAATTATTAGAACTAGAAGCATATCTTAACTTTTAAATGTTACATTTATCATGTGAATTACTTATATACAACATATGAATGTGTGTATGAGACAGAGGGGAACACGGTCTTGCAGCAGATATATATATATGCTGCCCATCATAAATCAAAGCACGAGACAGACAGGGGTCAGAGGAGAACACCGGAAAATGTGACAGAATGGACTATATTTGCCTGTATTTGCAATCCACGAGCCGCAGTTCAGGTGCGCGACTCGCGAGACAAACCTGCCAGTGTATGTCTGCTCAACAGGCACGCGCTCTCGCACTGCATCTACGATGCTAGCGCATCCTCCAACTCCGGGCAGCCTTCCTTATCTCTCCCACTTTCATTTCTACATGTGACATGACCTGCAGCACTCCACTTTTACTTTACTGTATTTCCACACACACCTCTTATATCGCGCAAAAAGCACATCCACTGTCTGAGGTAACATACGGGCACAAGGATACATTGCGCATGCGCGAACCGTGCGACGCACACACACCGAACCGAGACAAGCGAACCGAACGGTTCGGTTTTTTTCCATGTACCGTGCCACCCCTAATATATATATATATATATATATTTATTTTTTATTTTATTTTTTTTGAGGGGAGAAATCTTTTCATGCTCTAAAGTGAAACACAGAACAGTTTAGCCATGCTGTAATATTGTCCGTGGGATAGAAAGGATGCTGTTTAAAATCCGGTTCTATCATGGTGTTTGCCCTTTATTAGAAATGCATGGGGGTTTGTTCCTCCATTCCCACTATGCATTTGATATGCATGGCATACTTGTAAATCTTCCAGTCTTGCACATTTGGACAAACCAATTTAAAGCAGCATTATAAAGATACTAAGCCAGAATTCCCTCAGGGAGGTGGGTGTGTGTTGTGTAATTCTGGGAAGATTTACGAACCTGGCTCCTGATGGAAATTAGGACTTGAAATTGCTTTTAAGAGCCATTGTGGATGCAAATCACAGGATCTCAGGTGGATGAGACTTTTTATGTAAGTGTCTTTTTTTTTGGATGATGATGTTTCAAAAAGAAATGTGTGTGGGGACTAATTGCTGTGACTAATTGTCAAAGATTTGGAGTCAAAAAATCAATTATGTGTTTGCCTTTTCAATTATGTTAGTCTGGATCAGTCATAAATGCAACAATGCCAGGGTGGTGGTGGCCTTCTGATTTTCCCCATGAATTAGACAAATTTCTCAAATAGGGGTCCTGACAGAAATGTTCCCTTGTGACAACTTACCCCATATAGTGTGACATGTTTTAAATACATTAATGGCACCTGTTAGTGGGTGGGATATATTACGCAGCAAGTTTACAATTTGTCCTCAAAGTTGATGTGTTAGAAGCAGAAAAAATGGGCAAGCGTAAGGATTTGAGCGAATTTGACAAGGACCAAATTGTGATGGCTAGATGACATCTCCAAAACTGCAGCTCTTGTGGGGTGTTCCCAGTCTGCAGTACTCAGTATCTATCAATAGTGGTCCAAGGAAGGAACAGTGGTGAACCAGCGACAGAGTCATAGGTGGCCAAGGCTCATTGATGTATGTGGGGAGCGAAAGCTGGCCCGTGTGGTCCAATCAAAGAGATGAGCTACTGTAGCTCAAATTGCTCAAGTTAATGCTGGTTTTGATAGAAAGGTGTCAGAATACACAGTGCATCACAGTCAGGGTGCACATGCTGACCCCTGTCCACCGCTGAAAATGCCAACAGTAGGCACGTAAGCATCAGAACTGGACCACAGAGCAATGGAAGAAGGTGGCCTGGTCTGATAAATCAAGTTTTTTTTCTACATCATGTGGATGGCCAGGTGCGTGTGCATCACTTACCTGGGGAACACATGGCACCAGGATGCACTATGAGAAGAAGGCAAGCCGGCGGCAGTAGTGTGATGCCTTGGGCAATGTTCTGTTGGGAAATCTTGGGTCCCGCCATCCATGTGGATGTTGCTTTGACACGTACCACCTAAGCGTTGTATCAGACCATGTACACCCTTTCATGCAAACGGTATTTCCCCAGATCTTAATCCAAGCATCTGTGGAATGTGCTGAACAAACAAGTCCGATCCATGGAGGCCCCACCTCGCAACTTACAGGACTTAAAGGATCTGCTGCTAACATCTTGGTGCCAGATACCACAGGGGTCTAGGGTAGTCCATGCCTCGACAGGTCAGGGCTGTTTTGGCAGCAAAAGGGGGACCAACACAATATGGTTATAAAGTTATGCCTGATCAGTGTATATCGTCACTTTTCAGATATGGATTTCTGTATGTTTAATTATCATGGAAGTTTTGTTTTCACTAGTCATGTGTTTCTTTGTTTCCCGCCACTGATTAGTTTCTATGGACACTGATTATTCTCACAGTTGTGTTATTTAAGTTTGATTTTCTGTGTATTTATTTCTGTGTAAGTCCCTCCTTGTTCTCTCTTTGTTTTCGGTTGTTGCACGTGTTAGTGTTGAACACACTACTGCATTGCGTTCGTCTGTGGACTACCTGTGTTTGTTTAACTCATTAAATACGTTAGTTTTGGTTATTCAAAATCTTTGAGCCTGCCAAGGTGTAACATTATATATATAATGTATGTATGTATGTATAGTATAGTAGTTTAGTTATTTTATGAAAAGTATGGAAGTTTTGTTTGTTGTTTTATATATATCTGATATTTATGAATTAATGAGTCATGATATTAAATAAAATGTACTAAGGTGTTATTACTTTTGATGGCTTGATGGCTATTTTGACTAAAATTGTATACATAAAAAAAAAAAAAAATTATAAATATATATATATATATGTATGAATACATAATGAATACAAAGAGTACTACAACCTTACACATGAGACCATACATGTTTTAAGCTAGATTTGTAAGTCTACCACAGACCCCCCCCCCCCCCCGTTTGCTTTATTTATTTGTTTTTAACTGAGAAAATAAAAGACTAATACAAATGTATATAACAGTGTTAACTATGAGACAACCAGTAGTTCCAGACTTATTGAAACGTAATAATAACAGTGAAACAGACAAACAAACAGATAAAACACCAATAAGTTCCTTCAATTGTAAAATGGAATGTTGTATATTAACTTAAAACAGACATACCTCACTGTAAAGGGATTCCTGCAGTGAAGGCCGCACTAGAGGAATGGCACTAGTGAAAAGTAAATGAAATGCAGGGCACAGGCAATAAAATTTGCACATTCCTGTCAGGGCAGGTTGATGGATGTAGCGGAACTGCGTTTATTGACACAACACCTTCATGTTTCATAAGACCATCAGTCATACAGTCACACCGGTGCTCCAAGACCTGTGTCGGGGCAGAGAGTTGAGGTAAAGAGCGGCTTTTCCCTGACTGCCTACTATCTGATAATGTACTTTTACTTCCCTTTATTTCATCATGTAAAGATTTCTTTGTGGTCATTTGATTACATAATCTTAAGAGGATAAAGACAAGGACACTTGAATGAAAGTCATTTATAACATTGAAATGGGAGTCACAGTCATGGTGATTAGACATTGATTAAACCGTGATGAGACTTTGTTGTTAGTGCGCACACACATATATCATTCTCTGTGCTTTTGTTAGAGTGTGTTACGAGTTATAATGACAAAAATGTGAGGAATAAACTCGCAACTGCAGGAAATAACACAATTGTGAGATATAAACCGGTAAAACAGAATTTTGACTATTTTTCTTACAAATGCGAGTTTATATTTTGCAATTCTGACTGAACTGAACTCAGAATTGTGTTTTATAAACTATCAACTGACTTTTCTCTGAATTATGAGTTTATATCTGACACTTCTGATTTTATAACTCACAGTTGTGACTTTATATCACAGAATTCAGAGGGAAAAAAGTCAGAATTGCGAGTTTATATAACGCAATTGCAAGAAAAAAAGTAAGAATTATGAGATAAAAAGTCGCAATTACTTTTTTTATTTATTTATTTTTTACTTTTTTTACTACAAGCTTCCATAATCTTCAATACAATTAAGCACAATTCTTTTTCAGAAGGGTATCTTCCTCAATAACAATAAAACCATCAATAAACTGTAGAAACCAACTTATATAATAGAGCTGAAAACACAGAGATGAACAGCAACATTTAACTACATATTATATTTTTTTATAGAAATGCCTATTTTGTAATAAATATTGAAATATTGTTTTGTATGCCACTATACCAGTAAGCAAAAATTCCACATATTAGGCATCTGAAAAATAATCTGTAAAATGTTTGAAGATGGCTGCACCGTGAATTATTTGCCTTGAATGGGACTTTGGTTTAACTACACAAGGCTAGAGGGCAAACAAGACTAATTAAAAATAAAATCTTGGAAAGCCATGAACAAAACAGACATAGAAAGCACAAATGATAAAACTTTAAATTAAAGTACAAATCACTACTGATCACACTACTTAAAAATGACTAGCATTATTAGTCCTCAAAATTGTCCTTGAGAAACTTGGATTATAGTGTGATTATAGGAACTATTTTAAGAGTATATGAGCGTTGAGTCATTGTGAACAATTTGTGAAGCATTGCTTCTTACGTGAGTCTGATTACACTGTCCAGGGCCCAAGATTCCCTTAAACTCCCTTGCTGCCCAATCCACTAAATGAGCTGCATGAGAAGTCAAGGAACTATCGTCACTGATGAATCAAGGCGGCTTGAGAGAGAGCGTTAACACTCTCCATTGAATTAAAACAATTTCTAGTAACAATAGCCTCTCTCTCTCGAGGGGTAATTATAGCTCTTGTCTGGGTGCCAAATAACTTTATGTAAAGTCTATGTTTATTTATTACATTTTATTTTAGAACAGCTAATTAAAAAGGCAGATTACTGCGCACTGATTGGCTGGGATGATTCCCGTACTTGTCTTGCAAAGAGTATTTACTGCCTCCACAGGAGGCTTGAGTGTCCTTGGCAGGTGATTGTGCTATTCCTGGGAGAAATATAGGACTTTGAGGCAGCGAATGCTACTCTCTGTGTACCCGTGAGACAGAAGACATGTCCAAAACCCGTTTATTAGTCATTACGTAGGGGTGTAGAGACACAGGAGATAATGTTTGGGTGAAAATACTGGTTTCGCTCAGTGATGAGGGTTTAACGAACACTTATTGAGGTCCAGGAGGTCACGCAGACATAAGAGCAGATACTTTGTCTTTAAAACCCTTGGGAGCAAAGGTTGACTAGAGTAAACGCTCGAATGATGGATGCTATGTTGTGGAGAGCGTCTGCAGGTAAGCTTTTCTTTCTCAGCCTGCTGTAGGCAGGCTCAGAAACAGTTCAGATGTGTCCAGATTTCTAAAGCAAGCTGAGATAGGGCCTCTCATGACTGCATAAAAGTGTCCATGACCACGCGCCTGTGAAGGGGAAAGATCTGAGATTAATGCTCGTGGATAGGCCGGAAGGGCCGCGCGCATTAATATTTAATTTCTGCTCTGTTATTGTCTCAACAGAGGTGGAAGTGCTAACCTGCAGAATTATTGGGAAAGTACTGGAATGAAACAGACTTTGAAAGAGTAATAAACAGGACTGGAGAGTCTAAAGAGGATGAAACTGCTCAGCAATGGTCCAGTTAATCTTCGGAGGAATGCCTGTTTATATAGACCTGTCAGGATTTCTGTCTCTTTCGGGAATACTTGTGTGAAATGTACAGAAGGCGAGGTGAGATTATAGCTCTCACGGTCAGTGCTAGTGAATGCTAATCTTGTTTATCTATTTTGACTTTTCTTCAAGACAAACAAAAACAGTGGCAAAAACAGTAGTTGTTATCTAAACATGAGTAATTGTGTTGACGCAACAATCTCATAATTATTTATTACTATTAATTTGGTTTATTCTTTATTCACCTTTATTCACCTTTGTTCACCTTTCCAAATTATTAAATTATATGGTCATCCACATCAACAATAAGACATTATTCAAGTGGAAGTATAGGAATTACAGTAAAGATAAAGGTTAACAAATCAAAGCTGTATTTTTGCTTCACCTAGGCCTGGTATTTGTGCTTGAATGCTACAAATTCGTACGAATTAGCCACCTCATAAAATATATACGAATTGCCGTGAGATCAGGTTTGTTATTCAAACACATTGGGTCTCCCCTTGTGAAAAAGAAATACACTTCTTACAGAAATCAAGCGTAGTTCTGGCAGGTCACGTTAGTCAAGCTCGCATCAGCTGACTGTCAGCTGATCACGTCTACCTATAGGAATACGATGTCTATCGCAGCATACATATATAATCTCCTTCAGTATTATCAGCAGCTATCGTGTTTCTCTGGAGCTAATTACCCTTCTCCATCCCCAGCTCCTCCTCTCGTCAGTCAGGATTTGGCATTCTGATTCCCCCTGATTCAGACTAAATTAGCTGATTATGTTGTACATTTTAATATTGACATTAATGCTATCTGACATACATTGTAGGTTCTGTTCTGTTTACCCTAGGTGGGTTTATCGTTGCTCTCCCTGCTCTTATCCATGCTAGGCTGCATGGATGCGTAGGGAGTTCTTGCCCAGAACAGGACCATATCGCCAATCCAAACTATAGGCTAATTGTCTATCATATTTGACGATAGTGGTCCTGACATAAATAATATTTCTAATGCAAAGTAAATGTAATGTTTTAGACAATGCATTAATACATGGTTAAAATGCTTTGTGACCCACTTAAGTAGGACTTGAGTGCATCTTTGTGTCATCTTTCATAGTTATATTGTCTTTAACGTATACTGCTGCATTTACAGACAAGCATTTATGGAAAACTAAAATAAACTTCAATTTAATTTCTAATTAGGGCCCGAGCACCGATGGTGTGAGTGTCTCGATAGCGCCACCTACAAAATTTCAATTAAGCACCGTTCGAGCTACATTTCATGTATGAGTATGAAATTTGGTAGACACATGTAACAGCCCAATATCTACAAAAAAGTCCCTAGGTGCAAATTATGAAAACCCAACAGGAAGTGAGATATTTAAAATTTTCTCTGCAAAATATTTGCAGTTTTTGCCATTTCCAGACGTTGTACTTTAACAAACTCCACCAAGAGATTTGATCAGATCAACATCATATTTGGTCAGTCTAATCTAAAGGTCTTGGTGATGTTATACTGTGAAGATCTTGAGTTTTCCCTGAAGGGCGTGTCCATGGCGGCCTCCCAAAGTCTGATGTTTCGCCATGATGCAGGAAGTTCCCTTTCGAAAGGGAACTCACGCTGCGTCAGCTGATGCTATGGGGAACGCCTCCAGCATGACAGGTGCCTGAAATCACAATCACAAAACGTCAATCCTATTGACCGGCAACAGCCTATGATGTCATCAAGGTGCGACCAGGAAGTATATAAGGGCGCCTTGCCAACATGACAGCATCTTTTCGTCTTCAGGGACTGTTTGCCTGTATCGAGTAAAGCGTCATCAGAAGCCTAAGCAATGAAGTGTGCCCAGAAGCAACGCCACTTCCGCAGATGTGTGGAGCCGTGTACCAGGTATCTTACGCCTGAGGATACACACACACTCTGTGTGTACTGTCTGGGTGAGGAGCATGCACAGGAAGTTCTCGAGGGAGCTTCCTGTGCAAACTGTGAGCGTTTTCCCATGAGAACGCTCTGCTCTCGTCTGGCCCTCTTCTCGAGGGGAGAGGGTTCAGCATCTGGGGACAGCTCCGCTCAAGCTGAGGCTGAGCGGCGTCTAAAGTCCTGGGGTTCCCAGATGGATCTGGTTCGTCGTTTGGAGACTGGTGTGGTGCTCGCGGATGACGATCCAGATCGTGAGGGGCAGACATCAGAGGAGGAGCGAGATCTGGGCTCCTCCTCCTCGTCTGCTGCTCTTCCAACTGAGCAAAGAATGGTCGAAGAGGTTGATGAGTCAGCTGAGGCTGAAGCCTCTCAGCCATCCTGTCCCATGTACGGGGAGCTGTTGGAGGTCATGGAACGCGCTGCGGGTAGACTGCAGCTGCCTTGGCGGCGCATGAGGAGAGAGGCCGTTCGTCCGAATCGGTTGGACGACCGGTTTCTCTCCGCTCATGACCGCCCAGCTCCCGGGAGTCTTCCATTTCTTCTGGATCTCCACCAGCAGATCTCGAAGGGATGGAAGAAGCCTTATTCAGCCTGCATCCATCGACATCAGCGAGCTAACTTCGTAACTCATCCTGGGTGATGGCACGGCCGGTGGGTTATTAATAAAATAATTAATATTTTAAGTACTATGAGTGCACAACTTTCATTTATTTAAATTATTCACTATGTATCTGTTTAAAATGATTGGTCGTTCTTGAAATTCTGCCTTGACAACCGCGCTGATTGGTCGATTTAAGTTTTTTTTCCGTGCTACTGAATTTGCTGACACAGCAGCAGGCCAGAGTGGCAGAACCAACCATCTTGAGATTGAGAGAAGAAAGTCTAAAGTTAAATTGGTAAGTAGAGATTTAAATTTTAAACTATCATATAAGTTTGTCTTATTTGCTTTACACTTTTTATTTGAATGTTATTTTCCCGTTTTACTCCGGCAGCGGCACAAGTACAATGGCTGTAAAGCAGGCGGGAAGAGATTCGTAGTTAAAGACTCGCAACGTTACGCTGGTAGGTTAATGGTAAAATATACGTGTATATTTTGTTTGGTAGCCTTTAAAAGGTTTAACGTTATTTTTTCTAGAGTATTTCTAGTTATAAACACGCTTGAGTTTCTAACTTTCTATACGAACATTTGAATCTCCCGCTGTGTGTTTTGTTTTCCTCCCCCAGCGGCACTAGCAGGCAGACGGATCATGAAGCAGGAGAGGAGGGACAGAGAGTCGTAATGATAAAGGTAATGTATAACACGCCTGTACATTTTGTTTTTTTGTCTGTAAAAAAATATATATTTTATACGGATGCGTTTAAGTTAATATCAAGTTTCTGTGATAACTTTGTAGTGCCAAACTAAGCCAATGTTTCAAAGGCTTTGTTAATTTACAATAAACATACTAGTGTGGCTCTAAATTCAAGTATAATTTACTCCCAGGCTTACTGAAATTACCCCTTGTGTAATTTGTGAAATCTTTTGGTGAAATATACGTGAATACTGACGTTATCGTTTAAATAATTTGGCCAGTCATGTTGACTAAAAACTGCAGACTATTTTCCGCCTAAAGAGGGGAACAATGCGAGGCTAAAATTAATATAAGCCTATATTTTTAATTATTAGTTCTGTTGATGTAATGTGTCCCTGGTGCATAATATTATTTTTTTATTTTTATTTTTTTTAAATAGATTTTATGAAAATGTATTCAATCGTACCTGTGGATTTTTCTTCTTTAAAAAAAAAAAATCAAGTTAACATTATCAGAGCTGTGTCTATGTCCCTGTGAGCGATTTGTAGACTTTTATTTTTATATGATTTTCACTGTAGGGTAACGTTAACAGATGTGGGGCAGTACCCTGGAATGGAACACCTTTGTACTATATCCTTACCTAAATAGTGTATATTAGTACCTTAGAATCGGAATACACATCCAGGAATGTACAGAAAGTGCGATCGGCTGGAACTTTACTTGATAAAGTTTTAAATATTGATATTTTTCTTACACAAATGCATCGATTCGCTTCAGAAGGCCTTTATTAACACCCCAGAGCCGTGTGGAGCACGTTATTTGACGGACAGATGCAGTTTTTTATGGACTTCAAAAACAGAGCAACTCTTACTGCTATAATAACGCTTGGATTAGCCTGGACTTTGTAATATAACTCAGATTTTATTCGTCTGAAAGAAAAATGTCATATACACCTAGGATGACTTGAGGGTGAGTAAATCATGGGCTAATTTTCATTTTTGGGTGAACCATCCCTTTAATGTGAGCTTACTGCTAAAAATTAACTTTTTTTTTTTTTATTTTTTTTTTTTTATGTGAACTTACTATTAAAAATTAAAGCTTACTATAAAAAATGTGAGCTTACTATTTTGTTAGTCTATTTTAAAAGTTGAGCTTTTACTGTTACAAATGAGCTTATGACTTTGTTTGTCTTTAAAAATTTGAGCTTTAACTGTTAAAAATGAGCTTATGATTTTTTTTTTTGTCTTTTGAAAATCAGCTTACTGTTGGTTTTGTTTGTCTTAACAATGACTTAAAAATTTGAGCTTACTGTTATGAGAAATGTAACCATTAATTATATGTAGTATAAACCTAATTAAGTGGTTGTTGTGAAAAACAATACTTGTTTTAATGATTTAATGATTTAATGATCAATTACTCAAATGAACTGAGGAAATCACTTTTCTCAAATCATATGAGTTTAGTCTGTTTTCCTTTTTAAGTTATCTGTACTTAAACATTTAAGTTACCTGTACTTAAACATTTAAGTTAATTCAATGAAGAGACCACATTAGGTCAACTCAATTAAATTGAGTTGTCAGTTTCCCCATTACTCAAATGAATTGAGGGAATCACTTTCCTCAAATCATTTGAGTAGTTCTCTACTTATTAGGGTTTACAGTGTATCAGAGTTCTTATGACTCCCTCCTCCTCCCCCAGCTCCACCTGCCTAAACCTGTTATGGGATTTTATTATTCTTATATATTCAGTAGCTGCAATACTTTTATGCTCACAGCAGTGTGTCTGTCCATCTATTGGCAGTAGCAAATTCATACTTTTACAAATAATCAACAGCAGCGTTGTAGCTATAGGGCCATATGTTAATGATCTGAGTGTATGACCTGAAGCGTATAGCGTAGGAGCACTTAGGGTGTGTCAGAATCCACTTTTGCTAGTTTAACGGTCAGCTCGAGGCGTATGGTCCAAAAGGGTTGTACCTTGTCTCTTAATGAGTCATGGCTGTAGCGTGCAATAAACCAATCAGAGTCTCATCTCCCATTCCCTTTAAAAGCCAGTTGCACTTGCACCATTGCGGATTTGCTATTTACATGACGGAATTTGCGAGCGGAAAGACTGAATGCTTTTCCAGAGAGGAATGTTTTTTTTTTATATATATTTTAAAATGTTTGTGTGCTGCTGCGCGTCCCAGTGTGTGTAATAAGCAGAGTGTACACACATTGTGCACCCGCCTATAAGCACATATTACTAACGTGTCCTTAAAAATAACACTAATAAAATACTGTGCTATTGACTTAGACCAGGTTTTTGTTGATCAATGGCGCAGTCATCTTTAGTTGGCTCAAAATAGCAACATGTCAACAATGCGTCTGAACACACCTCGTTTTCAGACCAGGTGCACAAATGGGTGCAAATGCATTTGCTATTTAAACAACTTGCCGCTGGACGTGAAAATGATAACTGTGTCGGGCTGAAACTAGCAAAGAATACTTGTCTTGTTGCATTGCGTTGTATGATAGGCCCCAAAGTCCTCCAAGATGACTAATACATTAACATTCATCGACATGCTAAAACTATTCCGAAAGTTGTCATGATTTAATTTTTAAATATTCTTTACAGATTAAACTTTTTGTATAAAAAGATTGTATAAAGATAATTAAGAATTTTCTTCAAACACTAAAATAAACACATTTATAAATAAATAAATTAATTAATATATTAAAGACACCTTTTAAAAGTAAGCAAAAGTCAATTAAAACCCTGCAGACAGGGTTATGTGGTGTCCTTCAAAAGCTGACCTTTCTGTTCTCCCTGCTTTAGTATGATTTCAACCGAGCAGGACAAACACACCAAGAAGCCCTGCTGTCATCACTCAGTCATTCAGGTTAAGCATTTTAACATAACATCACAGCACTGAAATAGGAAAATAATGAGAGTCACATCCATCAGCCTAATGCTTTGTTGATTCTGGATCCATTGGGACAGTCAGACACTTTCATCACTCAGATAGAAAACATATCTTCAGGAATGGATCAAACAGAGAGAGGAATAGATCATAGAATCTTTCTTTCATTTATTTCATGAAAGAAGGCGAAAAAGGGTCAAAAGAATAATGGAAGAAAGTAGATGTTTGAGAGAGTGCAAGAAGGGGTTATTGGGAGAGAAATAAGGAAACTATCTTTGCCAGGTCCCTCCGTCAGGGTTCATAAAACAGTGGGAAATGTCCCTCTCAGGAGACATGCAGACCTGAGAAGTCTCCATCTCAGCTTTTTTCTCTCTTTTTTTAACCACAGATATGTTCTGCCCATTTCTCCAGGAATCATCAACATCATTCCTGTAGTGTTTTTACTTCTGTAGTGGACAAAAGGAGAACTGTACTGGTCAAGCTTCAAACAAGAGTACAAAAATATGAAAAGATCCAACTCAAAAGAAAGAGTCATGCTTTCATGCATTAATTTGAAAATCTCTCATGAACGTATCAAGGAGATATATTGTCAGTCTGTACCTCACAAAAAATGTATTGTATGACTTCAGAAGACTTGGAATATAGTGCACAAGTTTAATGAACCACTTTTATTTCTTATATCTTTTTTGAAGCTTGAGGGCCTCAGTCCTCATTTCATTGTAATTACATTGAAAAGAGAGGAACGATTCTCTTTTGTGTTCCACAGAAGAATGAAAGTGGTAATCTGTATTTAGACTAAAACAGTGAAATCCTTCTGTGAAACCATCTATATATATATATATATATATATATATATATATATATATATATATATATATATATATATATATATATATATATATACACATACATATATTACATACATACATACATACATACACACACAGCCTTACTCTGTTGAGGCTGTCCACAATCTTTAAGAAATACTCCATATACGGAAAACATTCATTATTGCTTGTTTGTTGCTAAAATTATGTTATTCCACTTTTGTTATACTTCCATTGTTCACTTTAGAAAAGTAAAATATTGTTACATTTTAGCTTAAAGCATTTTTTTCAGACAATGACAAAAATGTGCATTAGACAAAGTAACTTCCCATTAGGTTGTATTTGAGAGTGTGCGAGATTGGCCTTGTTTGCAGCCCTTAAATTCTGTATTATCAGTAAATATCAAACTAATCTTAAAATGCACTCATTCAGATAAGATAGCCTGAAGAAACTGTTATGTACATGTGTTTATTTAACCATTTATGTATTAATGGAATGTTTTATAGGTGAAATATTGAAAGTCACATAACTGGAGCCTATTTAGTGATTATTTATTACAGGGTAACCTTAGTTTTCTTCACATCCAAAGATTGTGAACATCTAGATGATTTACACATTTTTGTAAGAAGCAACAATATTCTCTTCCTGTCTTAAAATTTAGATATTTGCTCTACTTTAAAGTGCGGTGATGACAGCATTATGTGGAGCATGCTGAGTAGAGGAAGCCAGCAGGAGCTGTCATGTGCCTGACATATATTACAGCCAGAAATGTATTAACCTTTGGTCACAGATGAGATTGGTCATGCCTATGGACCGCTGGCTAAACGTCTCATACATAAGGTACACAAAATGTGAAACACTTCAGGAGTTTCGACGTCATCATCTGATTAGTTGAAGTCTACAGGATTTCCGGATGACATATCGCATTCTTTAATGGTCCACCTAGAAACAAAGCCAAACCCCTTCATAGAAGAAGAAAGTCGTCATGATTTCAACTGTGACAATCAGCACTTATGATCAACTAAACTTATCTAAAGCATGTGAAGTATGTGAAATACACGGCATTACCTTTTTAACTCTTTCACCGCCAGCGTTTAAAAAAAAAAAAAGTTGCCAACCACCGCCAGGATTTTTGATCATTTTCATAAAATGAATATACTATACATAGAATATTTTTCTATGTATAGTTTGTATAGAAAGCACTATATCAAAAGAAAGAGCAGACCCTTTGCTTTAAAAAAAAAAAAAATAATTATGCATTCCTTTTTTATCAACACAAACTTATTCACGTTATTTTACAGATGCATCTGCTTGCATACGATCGCTTGTTTTTTTGCGTCTTTCTTTGCACCTGTATTTTGATCAGGAGATTCTGAACTCATTCAGAAGATGCGTAATAGCGCCCCCTAGCATATAACAGTGAAAACACGGAAACCCGGAAAATTCTGTTTGGCTGGGAAGCGTTTTCTCACAAATAATGGAAAATTCTGTGTTTGGCGGGGAAAGAGTTAAAAGACTTCAAAGAGTTATTCACGCTGTTCTGTTATTGAAGAAACATTGACTTTACATTTTCATGCCCCTAAACATGATGCTGAACAAAACAAAGTATGATTGGTCAGTTAGACGACCACTTGGGCAGGGGCACGAGAAATAGGGATGCTGCAGTACCCCTTGGTTTCACAGGATTGCAAATGTGATGCAATTTTTTGTTCATTTACATTTGTTAATTTTCAGCATTTAGTAAGTTATTTGTAATAAACACTTTAAGTGGCCCATTAAAAAGTATTATTTATATGTTGAATTATCTTTTTAATACAGCCTGTATTTAATACAGTCATATTGTGACCATTGCGGTGTGCGTATAAAGAATGCATAGAACGGTATTAGGAGATTTCCTCCAGAGTGGAGACGGTTTAAGCCGTTGTTCATGCGGCGCCGGCGCCTCCATGTCATTGTCTGCTATATTTGCATATTATTTATTAAATCAAGGCAATTGGTTGATAAAACAATTTATTAAAATTAAGATACAATTTATTTTAAATTAAATTCACTTTAAAGAAAGGTTTTCAACAAATGAAGTGGCCCCCATGAAGTGGAAATTTCTGACCCCCATGTCTTCTGACATATTTCGCATCTTACGTGTCCTATTCACTTTTCATAATCAACTTAAATTAAATTTAAAAATAACATTATAATATTTAAACATAAAAAACGAAATACATGTTTTAATGGCTACAACAAGTATAGGCTACGCTACAGTACAGAGAAATGTCACGTGGGAGCGGGATTTGAGCGTTGTTTTGCCGGTGAGGCTTCATGAATGGAGCTCCGCTCCCCTTCACTTTGGTAAGGTAGGCAGGTTTTTTGCATTAATTTGATTTCCTGTCACCGTGCAGGCTCTTTTATTGTATAGGACCGTGTAAACGCTCAATAACCCTTTTAATGTAGTTCATAGTCCATTGCATTACGATTGCAAGAAGAATCAACAATGTCAAAAATGCGCCCCCCCCCCCCCCCATAAAAACAAACAAACAAACAAAAACAAAAAACACTGCACCCCCAACCTAACTCAACTTCCCGTGCCCCTGCTTTTGGGTGGTCCTTGACCGATGAGAGCTGCTATAGAGTCCATCAGTCTGAAGGTCCGGCTACACAAGACTACAGATGAGATAACGTGGAGAAGTTTGTGTTATCCTGTTTATATCCAGAGAAGCTTTTAAATAAACAGTGAGGCTGGAAAACAGCTCAGTTTCGGCCATAGATGACTGCAGGCGATAATATCATCAGGGAAGTGTTCTTCCCTAAGGAGACTGAGAAGTCTTTCTCTCTCTCATTCTGACTACAAAACAGACACACTTGAAAAGTTCAACATGACATGGCAGGTACAGATGGAAGACATCTCTCTCTCTCACTCTTGCTGATGACTAAACTCTTCTGTTGTGTCTTCTGTTCTTCTTCTCTGCTGTGAATCTGTCATTGCTCTTTTAAGAAGCAGCTTTGCTTGCAGTCTTGCCTATGTAGCAGAACAATTTGAAGGAGCTGTTTTACAGTTTCTGCATGGACTGGTGCATCACTGCTGCTCATTGCTCAATAATATCATCTATTTCCATGTACTTCATTTTTTTAAGTTGCTTTAAAAGTGTATCTAAAGGTTAAATTAATTCATAAAAAAATATTTTGAAAAAACAAACAAACACACTTTGTATTTTTGTGTATATTCTATAGTACATATGGCCTACATATTCACAAATATGAAATATAAGAATCAATATACACTGCTATGAGAATATGTGTGAATAAGACGTCACATCATGGTTGTGTATATATACACAGTATAAACATTTATTATTTAACCTTTATTGTGTAAACCTTTATTACCTTCTATTATTTGTATTATTTATGTGTAAATGCCATACTTTGACAACTATGTAATAATATCCAAATAATAATTATTTTAAAGGGTCATACTGTATTAATTTTTATTTTTATTTAATATAAAAATAGCATACTGTAACTTTCAGACCTCAAAAGGTCCTCCCAGTCCAAAACGGCCATTCATGTTACATGACCTTCTTTGTACCATTTTTTTTTTTTTTTTATGTTTTACAGACACATTTGATCTTATATCATTAGTGTGTTTGCATGATATGTGTGTTTAGTTTCGATTTCATGGACTTTTAGTTTCTTGCTTCCTATGTTTCATCTTGTTTTATTTTCCCGCCACTAATCTGTTACCATGGACATTCATTAATGATCACACCTGTTTGTATTCTGTTCATTATTATCCTGTGTATTTAAGTTCTTCAGTTTGGTTCTTTCTTGGTTAGGTATTTTTCTTGTATCACATTCTGTTTTGTAGATCTGCCTTTTAGGCACCTGAGTTTATGTCTAATAAATATCTACTTTGATTTTGAACTTTGTTCATCTTCGTCTTCATTGGACACTACAAACATTACAGTTTAGACAATCAAACTATTCATATTTTACATGGAGATGTAGACGGACCTCACATAGTTTGTCTCTTATCAGACGAACGTGATCATCTCTGAGCTCCGCCATAACTTCCACTAAGTGAGGTCAAAATACGAGCCTGGTCATAGATGTATACATAGATGCCTCATTAGCGCTTGCATGGATCAGTAGAATGAGGCATCTACGATCAATATACTCTATGACCAGGCTAAAAAGACTAAAAGTGAACTAATCCTTTAATTGAAAATTGAACCATAGGGTTCAATCGAATCGTCTTGAGCCACATAATTAGAGGAAACAATTATTTTGTTTATACGGTTCAAAAGTTATTAGCATAAACGTAGGTGCAACTTTGGACAGTTGGTGAAATTTGTTATGGTGACAGTTGAGACTGTCCTCCATCTGTGTACCACATTTCCTAACTTTTCTGTAAGTGGTTTTATGGGCTGCCATAGACTCCCATGGCGGAATAATAATAAGAAATCTAACGATTACAATAGTTTGAGACCCCTAATTATGAGGGGGTCCTTAGAAAATGTTTTACCTAAGGGGTCCCTGACCCTGACCCTGACAAAAAGATTGAAAACCCCTGATATAGACAATAGTACAAAGAGCTGTGCATTGCAGTCTGCTCTCTGTGAGCACTGATGAAGTAGAACAGCCCCAGAACCAGTCAATACATGGAACTGCAATTAAAAACATAAGTCTGACCCAAAGAACAGGCTCTGTGTGCTGGACATGAAGACTAATTAGCCTCCTGGACCCTGTTGGCATGATTTAGCGTTTTATAAAATAAATCTCAGAATCCGGTCTTACACTGGAGGAATCAGAGCTCTGTGATATTCCTTTGAATGCAAATGACTGACATCAATCAAGAACAAGAAATAAGCATCATGAAAAGTTTTTCATCAGTTACTACTACTGGGATTTGTCAAGCTAAACTAAATAAGTGCCATGAACATCAGTGCTATGAGCATAACAGCTGTAAAAAACAGCTGTTAGAAAGCAATTAGTCATAAAACACAATCAATCTTCAGAATATTATTTAAGATCGCCTCACTTTGCCAGAAGGAGTCTGTATTTTGTGTGGTCTTTAAACGCACAGGCAACACAAGACAATCGATACAAATAAATATTACAATCAATCAATCAATCAATCAATCAATCAATCAATCAAAAAAAGTTAAGAAATTCACGTTGATTAGTCAAACTGTTGTAAAATTTACCAAATTCTACACCATAATATGCCAAAATGGATGTGAGGCTATATCTCTACAATGTCTTAAAGGTGCAGTGTGTGATTTTTAGTGGCATCTAGCGGTGAGGTTGTGAATTTGATACCCCCCCTCCCCCCAACGCTCACCCCTCCCTTTCGGAGCACATAGAGAAGCTACGGGGGCCGACGCAGGACGGTTCATTGAGGAAGTTGTTTATACTCCACTGAAAACATAGTTACCGGTATGTATATTATATTGTATTTCTGTCAATAGATCCTCATAAATACTACACACTGAAACTTTAACATATTGAGAAAAAGGTTAGTGCATGTCATCACAAGCAAGATATGAAGGTTTTTGCATAGTTTTGTCACAGCGCCACCTACTGGTCAGGAGATATGAAAAACTGCATTTTCTGCTTTCCCTTGTGGAATTGTGTCATAAAATGCTATATTTTATGCATTGCCGTATCATTACGAACCTTTGTATGTGTCTTATGTGACCGCGCTACATTGTGGTCAAAAATTATAATGAATTTTCAGAAAATACTAATATATATTTTATTAGTTTGTGTCTATTGTAATGCAACTGCTCTTGAAAGATTCCTTGAGTCATACCGAGAACAATGATACCAATTATAACATAGTTGGTCGAACTTTGAAAACCTACTAATTAATTCTACACCGTTGTTCTGATTTTAACCAAATTAGAGTCAAATCATCTTCAGAAAATGCCTGCAAAAAGTTGGGATGGATGGATTTCGTGTTTATAGACAGAACAACGTATTGTTTAACGAATCAACGAATTTGATGGCATGATGTCAAATTGAATCAGAGGCTGTATCTCTGCAAGATACATTTCTCTTTGTGAACTTTGGTTAGAGATGGCTGTATTGCAACTGCCAGCCTGCATGGAGAGGTTCTTGAGACTCAAGAGACACCGCAGCTTTAAATACCCGTTTGCTGCTCAACAGTGGCTTTTTTATATATATGTGTCCTTTTAATACAATAATCTTTTTGACAGAAACCTTACTTATTAAGCCTTTATCTGACTGAGCTATTTTGTGCTGTAAATTACTCACAAATCGTATGATGGTTTGATAATCTCCATTCAGTTTTCACACAATATTAGTGCCTTTTTTGTTTTCGCATAACATTTGACATGCCTTTTGCATTTCATGCTTTTCATCTACAGAAAGATCTTTCTTACTCCCCATATTGCATTTACCTAAGCAGACCTGGCAAACTTTTTCACGAACCTGTCTGAGATTGATACCAGTTATCTAAAAAGATATGGAGAAATAAAACAAACAAACACTTTCTTTGAAAAATCTGAATGTTTATTGTACGGAAATCCTACTGATATGATGCTTTTAGATTGAATTCAGGTGTTAAAATATGTTAACTGTGAAATACACTGGATAACATTTGCAATAACATTGCACTGTAATTGCAAACTATGTGTCAAAGATTGGCAGATCTGTTATAGATCTGTTATAGATCTGTTATATGTTTTAGAAACATTAGCATGAGCAACTGATGCTGTGGTGTTTTAATTCAGTCAATGCGTCGATCCAAAAATTTAAAAATACTTTATTTCATTAAATATATTGTACTTACCCTGATTCATTTTTGATCATTTATTTTATATTTTTTGGCTCCAAGATTCTCTGCAAAATCAAGTGGAGATGGTGAACTGCAAAAGAGTCTGCATTTACAATAGGCTACATTTCACTAAATACTCTATGCATGCTACCATTTGTAGCAATGGCTGAAGATGAACTGAAAGAGCCTTGTATATAATCATGTATTGTGCACAAATGAGGCTTCTGGTTAAAAACAGTGGCTGTAAAACAGCTGGCTCAATTCCCTTTCAGTAAAATTATATGATTCAATGTAAAGTGGTGCAGCTTTTCAATAGCTTCCTGTGACAGTAACTACTTGTAAATAGGATCTAAATGAAGGCGTTCAGCACTGACCTGCTTACTGTTTAGGCATAGGGTTAGTCTAAAGGGATAGAATATACAGTTTGTACAGAATAAAAACCATTACATATATGGAGAGTCACCACAAAGATAGTGAACCAGACGTGTGTCTGTGTGTGTACTTGTAGACCATTGAAATGAGGACAAATAGAGTAAAGTGAGGAGTAAAGTCACTTTCTGAGCGCCCTTTAAAGGCCTGTATGAGGGTCAAGACATGGTTTTAGGGATATAATGAAGGTTATAATTAGGTTAAGGGTAGGTTTAGGGTAAGGGTTTGGGTTAGACCAGGGGTGGGGAACGTTGATCCTCGAGGGCCACTCTCTTGCAGAGTTTAGCTCCAACCCTAATCAAACACACCTGAAGCTAATCAAGGTCTTCAGGATTACTAAAGTTACAGGCAGGTGAGTGTTTTTTTTCAGGGTTGGAGCTAAACTCTGCAAGAGAGTTTAGCCCTGGAGGGCCACTCCAGGATCAACATTTCCCACCCCTGGGTCAGACAGTCAGTTAGTTGAGATGGGTAGGGTTAGGGTAAGGAGCTAGAGATTACATTGTGTCAATGAATGTCCTCACAAAGATAGATGTACAAGAGAGTGTGTGTGTGTGTTTACCTATATGTGTGTGTTAGAACTACAGTAGCTATGTTTCCATCATCCTGTTTTTGTGTGCATTTTGAAGTATTGCATCAGCAACGAGTAATGGAAACAATCCCTCGAAAATAATCCCTTAATTCGGAAAAAGTTTTTACGCTCGCTTGAGGTGCTTTTTGAGAGTCAATGTGAATAATGGGAGATGGAAACCGACTCTAATCACTCACTTAAAGGAGCCGGCTCATATAGCTGAATCGTTTGTGAACGACACATCACTACTGTTTCCGCTGATGGATTTTTATTTCCTGTTGGTAACTAGGTTTCCAATACCAAGTCTTCCGCTCAAACAACTTGATGGAAACGCATCTAATTCGCATTTGGATTTATTTATTTTTTTGCTAACTTTGAAGATTTGCTTCACATTTGGATGGAAACCCAGCTAGTATAAAATATTGTTCCTTTATTCTAAAATCTCTCCACAGTACATTATGGGATTACTAACACAGTCCCACAAGAATGTTAAACATTTTGTATGAATATATGTATTATGAGTACTATATGCTTATGCCCCCTTGATTTTAACTTCAAAACATATATTTTTGTACAAGTCAGATTGTTGAAATTCATACAAAATTACCATCTACAATAGAGCAGTGGCCAAAAGTGATGCCCGGCCAAGGAAACTGGACATACAGTGCATCCGGAAAGTATTCACAACGCTTCACTTTTTCCACATTGTGTTACAGCCTTATTCCAAAATGGATTCTACAAACAATACCCCACAATGACAATGTGAAAGAAGTTTGCTTGAAATCTTTGCAAATGTGTTAAAAATAAAAAATGAAAAAGAATCACATGTAGATGATTGGGGAGGCAGTGGCTCAGTGGTTCATGTAGGTTATTTACAAACCGGAAGGTTTGTATGGCTGACACCGCCGTCGGTGTATGAATGGGTGAATGTGAGGCAATATGTAAAGTGCTTTGGATGGCCATGGGTCTGTTGAAAGCGCTATATAAATGCAGTCTATTTACCCTTTACATGTAAATAAGTATTCACAGCCTTTGCCCTGACACTCAAAATTGAGCTCAGGTGCATCTTGTTTCCACTGAT
This sequence comes from Romanogobio albipinnatus, assembly GCA_023566225.1. Lineage (NCBI taxonomy): Eukaryota > Metazoa > Chordata > Actinopteri > Cypriniformes > Gobionidae > Romanogobio > Romanogobio albipinnatus. Next base: position 19,106,517 of record CM042256.1, on the reverse strand, counting down.
CATCACCTTGAGATGTTTCTACAACATGATTGGAGTCCACCTGTGCTAAATTCAGTTGATTGGACATGATTTGGAAAGGCGCACACACATGTCTATATAAATTCCTACAGTTAACAGTGCATGTCAGAGCACAAACCAAGCCATGAAGTCCAAGGAATTGTCTGTAGACCTCCGAGACAGAATTGTATCGAGGCACAGATCTAAGGAAGGGTACAGAAATAAATCTTCAGCATTGAAGGTCCCAATGAGCACAGTGGCCTCCATCATCCATAAATGGAAGAAATTTGGAACCATCAGGACTCTTCCTTGATCTGGCCGCCTGGCCAAACTGAGCGATCGGGGGAGAAGGGCCTTCGTCAGGGAGGTGACCGAGAACCCAATGGTCATTCTGACATATCTCCAGTGTTTCTCTGTGGAGAAAGGAGAACCTTCCAGAAGAACAACCATCTCTGCAGCACTCCAGCAATACAAGCGCACAGCCAAGATAATTTAATAAAGGAGCGGCTACGGGACAACTCTGTGAATGTCTTTGGGTGGCCCAGTAGAGCCCAGACTTGAACCCGATTGAACATCTCTGGAGATATCTGGAAATGGCTATCCACCGATGCTCCCCATCCAACCTGATGTAGCTTGAGAGGTCCTGCAAAGAAGAATGGTAGAAACTGCTCAAATAGGTGTGCCAAGCTTGTAGCATCATACTCAAAAAGACTGGAGGCTGTAATTGGTGCCAAAGGTGCTTCAACAAAGTATTGAGCAAAGGCTGAGAATAAAAGGCTGTTTTTTGTTTTGTTTTGTTTTTTTATATTATTTTATTTATTTTTTTATATAAATTTGCAAAGATTTTAAACAACTTTCACTTTGCCATTATGGGGTATTTTTTTTGTAAAATTGAGGGGAAAAATATAAATTGAATTCATTTTGGAATAAGGCCGTAACATAACAAATTGTGGAAAAACACACACACTTAGCATAACGGTGACTAGACAAAGACTGAGTGAACAAGAGGAAATTAAATAGCAGACAGAAACGAGATAATTAACTAAACACAGCTGAACAGAACTTAACTAACGAGGGTAACCAAAGAAACAGACAAGTGGCGGATGTCAGGTAAACTGGAAGAGAGACAAATTAATCCAATAGCGATTAAGCAAACTCTTTTATTTTAGTACTCGTTGAGAGTATAAACAGAAATAGTCCATAGACTACAGTAAACACGATGACTTCGAGGCAGGAAGTAGATAGCGATATCGTCCAGCTGATCCTCATGCGGTACAGACAATCCTCAGGAGAAGACACAGACTCAAACATGTAGAACAGGCACAGTTGGTGACGCAGGGAAGCAGCGGACAACCCAGATCGGTGGAATCCAGAGACCGGAACGGAGAGAACACTTAGGAACCAGAGAGGAACAAACACACACAACCAGCACCGGGAAACAGCCTGAAACGATCTGACAAACAGTGAGGGTGAGAGGCAGGTATAAGAAGGCTGGTTAATGAGGTGTGGCAGGTGGAGGTGATGAGCTCTGTAATCAGAGACCACGCCCCCAACACAACCGCACAAACATAGAGAGAAGGAGACAGAGAATTGATGAACCGTGACAGTACCCCTCCCCCTAGGAGCTCCTCCTGGAGCTCCCAGGAGGACCTACCTGTTGATTGTAATCATCAATAAGGGAGTGATCCAGTATGTCCCTAGCAGGAACCCAACTTCTCTCCTCCGGACCGTAACCTTCCCAGTCCACCAAGTACTGAAATCCGCGTCCCCTCCGTCTAGAGTCCAGAATACGATTTACAGTATAAGTTGGTTCCCCGTCTACGAGACGTGGCGGGGGAGGAACCGGGGTAGGCGGATTAATACGAGCATGAAAAACGGGCTTTAATTTGGAAACATGAAAGGCGGGGTGAATCCTCCCGTACGCAGGAGGTAGTTTGAGGCGGACTGCCACCGGACTAATGATTTTAGTGACAGTAAATGGGCCAATGAATTTGGGAGCCAGTTTATTACTCACGGAGCGAAGAGGAATGTTCTTAGAGGAAAGCCACACTTTCTGACCCACGACGTAGACGGGAGGCTTAGACCGGTGGCGATCGGCTTGGGCCTTGGTGTGTCTGCCCACCTGGAGCAGAGTCTCACGGGCTCTGCTCCATGTGTTACGACACCTCTGGACAAAGGCGTGAGCGGAGGGGACCGCAACTTCGGATTCCAGACTGGGAAAAATTGGTGGCTGGTACCCTAAACTACACTCAAACGGTGAAAGGCCCGTACCTGACACTGGCAACGAATTATGTGCGTACTCAATCCATGAGATTTGCTGGCTCCAGGATGAAGGATTCTTGGAAACCAAACATCGTAAACCTCTCTGAAGATCCTGGTTGGCCCGCTCAGTCTGACCATTACTCTGGGGATGGAAACCCGAAGACAGACTAACCGTCGCCCCTAGTAATCTACAAAATTCCCGCCAAAATTTGGACACAAATTGGGGCCCCCTGTCGGAAACCACGTCCATCGGAAGGCCATGTAAACGAAAGACGTGGTTAACGACAGCTACCGCTGTCTCCTTGGCAGAAGGTAATTTAGGCAAGGGAATAAAATGAACCATTTTTCAGAACCGGTCCACGACGGTTAAAACCACCGTCTTGCCCTGGGAGGGCGGTAATAAAATCGAGAGCGATGTGGGACCAGGGTCTCGAAGGAACCGACAGCGGTTGGAGTAACCCATCGGGAGGGCGATTAGACGACTTACCCATTGCACAGACTGAACAGGCCAGAACAAAATCCCGGATGTCACGAGCCATCCCTGGCCACCAGAATCGTTGCTTGACCAGAAACTTGGTTCTATTAACTCCTGGGTGACAAGCTACATTGGAGCAGTGACCCCATTGGACTACGTCGGACCGAACTCCCTCAGGCACAAATAACCGACTCGGTGGTCCTCCGGGTGGAGGCGTTACCCCTTCTAAGGCTGACTTAACCTTCGATTCGACCTCCCATATGAGTGTAGAGACCCTCAGTCTGTCTGGTAAAATGCACTCGGGAGTAGATGGGCGTTCGGAGCGGTCAAAAACGCGCGACAAAGCATCGGGTTTGATGTTTTTAGAACCCGGGCGGTACGAAAGAGAAAAGTCAAAACGTCCGAAAAAAAAAGAGACCACCGAGCCTGCCTAGAGTTGAGTCTTTTAGCTGATCTGATGTACTCTAGATTCTTGTGATCGGTCCATACGATAAAAGGAACCCCCGATCCCTCTAGCCAATGCCGCCACTCCTCCAATGCAAGCTTAACTGCCAACAATTCCCTGTTGCCAATGTCATAGTTGCGTTCGGCAGGTGACAAACGGTGAGAAAAAAACGCGCAAGGATGCATCTTGTCATCCGAGGGAGAGCGCTGGGAAAGAACTGCTCCTACCCCCACCTCTGATGCGTCCACCTCCACCACGAACTGGCGTGATGAGTCAGGGGTAACGAGAATGGGAGCCGAAACGAAGCGGCTCTTAAGTTTGACAAATGCAGTCTCGGCTGCACCAGACCACCTGAACACCGTTCTGGAGGAGGTCAACGCAGTCAGAGGCGCGGCTAGTTGGCTAAAGTTGCGAATAAAACGCAGATAGAAATTGGCGAACCCCAGAAACCTCTGCAGGGCCTTACGAGAATCTGGGCTTGGCCAATCTATCACAGCCTTAACTTTGTCAGGATCCATGCGCATTCCCTCGGATGAAACGATATAACCCAGAAAAGGAACTGACTGTGCATGAAACGCGCATTTCTCCGCCTTGACAAAAAGCCCATTCTCTAGCAACCTCTGGAGCACTAGTCTGACGTGCTGGACATGTTCCTGGAGAGAAGAAGAAAAAAATCAATATGTCATCCAGGTAAACACAGAGAAACTGATCGACCATGTCTCCCAACACGTCGTTGACTAGTGCCTGGAAGACTGCTGGGGAGTTGGACAGCCCGAAGGGCATGACCGAGTATTCAAAATGGCCCCTGGGGGTATTAAAAGCAGTCTTCCATTCATCCCCCTCCCTTATGCGCACCAAATGATAAGCGTTACGTAGATCCAATTTCGTGAATATGGATGCTCCCTGTAGCCTCTCGAAGGCTGAAGACATCAACGGCAAAGGATAAGTATTCTTTACCGTGATGTTATTCAACCCTCGGTAGTCAATACAAGGCCGCAGAGACCCATCCTTCTTACCCACGAAAAAGAACCCCGCCCCCGCTGGAGATGAGGAAGGACGAATGAACCCGGAAGCTAGAGAATCAGAAATGTATTTCTCCATGGCCTCCCTCTCAGGAATAGAAAGTGAGTATAACTTGCCCTTGGGCGGAGACTTGCCTGGCAGTAGATCTATCGCACAGTCATAGGGACGATGAGAAGGAAGAGAAGCCGCCCGGGACTTACTGAACACTTCCTTCAGGTCGAGATACTCCTCTGGCACGTTAGATAAATTCACCGTCTCCTCCTGAAACACAAAACTAGACACAGATGAGCGAGCAGACACAAGACAAGAGGCATAGCACTGATTACTCCAAACTGCAACCGAGTTGTGTCCCCAGTCAACCCGGGGATTATGCTTCGCCAACCAGGGATGACCGAGGACGATGGGTGCGTGAGGAGAGTCTGTGAGGAGGAAACTGATGGATTCCGTGTGGTTGCCAGAGATAGTCAATGTGATCGTGTCAGTGATGTGAGTGATGTTGGGAAGTGCTTGACCGTTAAGTGCGTGAACCGTGATAGTGTTGGACAGGGGAGTGATGGGAATCTGGAGCTGTGTTGCTGGAGAACAGTCAATGAAGTTACCCTCCGCTCCGGAATCCACGAGAGCTTGGCAGTGGTGGGATCTGGTTGCCCACTGCAATCTTCCCGGAAGGAGGGTGGCCGACGAGGATTTCCCCAACGAAGCCCTCTGACCTACTCAGTAACCCTCAGTAACCTCTGACCTACTGTCGGGCTGGATCTTTTAATGGACAGTGGTTGAGGAAATGCCCCGCCGCACCACAGTACAGACATAGTCTTCCTGTCCTCCGACGCTCTCTCTCCTCTCGGGAAAGCCGAGCTCTGCCCACCTGCATGTGCTCGGGATCGTTGGGTGGGCTGACCGTGTCAGCCCCAAGAAACTCATGAAACACAGGGGTTCCTCTCGAGCGGATGCGTCGGTCTCGTAGCTCAAGTCGCGAGTCCACGCGAATCGCTAATTCCATTAGTCCATTGAGGTTAGACGGCAGATCCATGGCATAAATCTCCTGTTGGACACGGTCAGCCAGCCCATGCAGGAATCGATCCCACTGCGCCTCCTCGTTCCACCTGCACTCTGCGGCCAAAGTCCGAAAATCAATGAGGTAGTCGGAGACGGATCTACTGCCTTGGTGGAGTTCGGCGAGTTTCCGAGCCGCCTCGTGACCTACCGCTGTCCGGTCAAAGACCCGTTTCATCTCTGCCGAGAGTGCCAGGAACGAGGAACAGCACGGTTCGTTGTTCTCGTAGACCGCCGTTCCCCAATGTGCCGCACGCCCCGTCAACAGATTAATCACCAGAGCGACTTTGGAAATCTCTGTAGAAAAGGAAACGGGTTGCAACGAGAAAAATAGTGCACATCTCGTTAAAAAAGGTCGGCATAGCTCAGCCTCACCCGCGTAACGCTCTGGCATGGGTATCCGGGGCTCGTGCTGGCCGTTGCTGTTGATAGATGGTTGGGGAACGGTCGGCGGTGTGGGCACAGTGGGTGATCTTAGTTCTTGAATCTGGGACGAGAGCTCGGACACCTGCGCCACCAGTGCCTGCATCGCCTGAGCCGTGGCGGTCATCTGTTGGTCCTGCCGCTCCATTCTCTGATTGCTTGTGTTCAAGTAATCCTGCAGCTCTGCCATCCTCGCTGGATCCATGATATGGTCAGATCGTTCTGTCAGGTAAACTGGAAGAGAGACAAATGAATCCAATAGCGATTAAGCAAACTCTTTTATTTTAGTACTCGTTGAGAGTATAAACAGAAATAGACCATAGACTACAGTAAACACGATGACTTCGAGGCAGGAAGTAGATAGCGATATCGTCCAGCTGATCCTCATGCGGTACAGACAATCCTCAGGAGAAGACACAGACTCAAACATGTAGAACAGGCACAGTTGGTGACGCAGGGAAGCAGCGGACAACCCAGATCGGTGGAATCCAGAGACCGGAACGGAGAGAACACTCAGGAACCAGAGAGGAACAAACACACACGACCAGCACTGGGAAACAGCCTGAAACGATCTGACAAACAGTGAGGGTGAGAGGCAGGTATAAGAAGGCTGGTTAATGAGGTGTGGAGGTGTGCAGGTGGAGGTGATGAGCTCTGTAATCAGAGACCACGCCCCCAACACAACCGCACAAACATAGAGAGAAGGAGACAGAGAATTGATGAACCGTGACAGCGGAAAACAATAGGCTTGTTCGACTTGATACAGCGATGCGCAGACTGATCGGCGGCTGACTTGAAGCAGTGCATGCCGGTAAGAAATTTTGTCCGACTTGAGACCTCACCGATGCCACGTGACAGTAACGCATGTCAACAAAGTGCCGCAAGAGCGATTCGAGAGCAGCCAGATAATCCAGCCGGTGCAGTTTCTCGAGAGTGGCTACACGAGGCTGCACGGACAAACAAATCTGTTTTTATAACAGTAAAACCTCCTTTCATGTAGTCGTGATGTTATACTGTCATGTTTATCAAAAATAAAACTGATGAAAAACGTAGACCCCACTTCATTGATAGTGTAGGCTTATATGTTAAACTTTATTCTACAAACACAAGCTGTATTAAACAGTGCATAAAGTATTACATGACAATAAGGTCTCTGAAACATCCGTGTATTGACAAATATTGCATTTATTTTACTTCAGCTGTGATAAAGTATGCAAACACAGCACGAGCGCCACTACGGGAAGCAGAAAGTGTCCGACTTCACGTCTCCGTTTGCAGCTCCTTCCCGCCTGCGGCTACTCTCGCCGATCGGTTGCAGCCGGCCGCAGCCGATTTCGAATACACCTTAAGACAAAGGAACATGTGACAGAATCAAAACGCAGCACAAAGTCCAAACAGACATGTGACTATGCCAAATTGTGTGGATATAATTTTTGTCCAGGCTGTCATACAAATAAATTATGAACACACAGAGGTGTAAAAAGTACTCAAAAATGTTACTCAAGTGAAAGTACAAGTACTGAATTAAATTTTTACTTTTAATTAAAAGTAAAAGTATCTGGCCAGAATCATACTTGAGTAAAAGTAAAAAAGTACCACATTAAAATTGTACTTGAGTATTAAAAAAGTAAAAGTAGCGTAAAAGTAGCAGCAAGAATGAAAACTAGAGATTCTTCTTTAAGCTTTTAATCTCTAAAAACATGAAGTGAATGAACCACATACAAGGTTTTATCCTGCTTTAGAACTGTTTGAATTTAATGGTATTTAATTATCAAACTATAAGACTACTACCTAATGCCAGTATACAACATGCTACTCAAAGTTATAAAACCCCGGATTTAACTTAAAGAGATAGTTCACCCAAAAATGGAAATTTGATGTTTAGCTGCTTATCTCCAGGGCATCCAAGATGTAGGTGTCTTTGTTTCTTCAATAGAACACAAATGAAGATTTTTAACTCCAGCAGTCTGTCCGTCGTATAATGCATGTAAATGGAATCAAAATCTATGAGAGTAAAAAAAAAACATGCACAGACAAATCATGCAGCTTGTGACGACACATTGATGTCCTAAGACACGAAACGATTGGTTTGTAGGAGAAACCGAACAGTATTTGTAAAAAATTTTTACTTCGAATATGTTCTATGTCCGACACCCGTTCAGCGTGCCATCACTTCCGGTAAGTGAGGTCAATGTACACAATCTGGCGTAGAGATACGTGTGAGAAACGCACGGGTGGAATGACATCTTGAAAAAGACGCAGCGTCACCCGTGTACTCTTTTTGTGAGGAAACGCTCTCTGTGCTGAAGCACTCAGGGGGAAACGCGACAGCACACGGGGTTTAGTGCAGCCCGTGCCTGTACTCAATAGGAAAAATGCCCAACCAACCAACAGGTTGCTGTGAAAACAGCAGTTTTTCTCTAAACAGAGGCAGCAGTGAGCACTGCGATCCCGCTGAAGTGTGTCGTCTCTCCAACACGCGTTCTTCTCAATAACTCGCTTGCTGATAGCAGCTTTCCACTCGATAACGAGACTCCTCTTCATACGCCGTTCAGCTCCGAAATGAATGACAGCGGAGCGCGAGATGCAAATCTTGCACACCAATTGTTCATTGGCCGGTTCTATATAGCTCAAAGCTGATAGGAGCTCCCAGAAGTGATCCCAATTCGTCGGTGATGTCCGACGTACGTCGAACATGACCGACTGAAAGGGAACAAGATATAACTGATAACTGTTTTAGCTGTATGATGTTGTTACTGTCACTGTATGCTTTTTCCTTTGAGCGTTTGTGTTTCTATGCATTTCTATGCATTTTTTGCAAAGTAACATAAAACCTGTAGCTGTAGTTTTTTTTCTTTTTTAATATATATATATATATATATATATATATATATATATATATACAGGGAGTGCAGAATTATTAGGCAAATGAGTATTTTGACCACATCATCCTCGTTATGCATGTTGTCTTACTCCAAGCTGTATAGGCTGGAAAGCCTACTACCAATTAAGTATATTAGGTGATGTGCATCTCTGTAATGAGAAGGGCTGTGGTCTAATGACATCAACACCCTATATCAGGTGTGCATAATTATTAGGCAACTTCCTTTCCTTTGGCAAAATGGGTCAAAAGAAGGACTTGACAGGCTCAGAAAAGTCAAAAATAGTGAGATATATTGCAGAGGGATGCAGGAGTCTTAAAATAGCCAAGCTTCTGAAGCGTGATCATCGAACAATCAAGCGTTTCATTCAAAATAGTCAACAGGGTCGCAAGAAGCGTGTGGAAAAACCAAGGCGCAAAATAACTGCCCGTGAACTGAGAAAAGTCAAGCGTGCAGCTGCCAAGATGCCACTTGCCACCAGTTTGGCCATATTTCAGAGCTGCAACATCACTGGAGTGCCCAAAAGCACAAGGTGTGCAATACTCAGAGACATGGCCAAGGTAAGAAAGGCAGAAAGTCGACCACCACTGAACAAGACACACAAGCTGAAACGTCAAGACTGGGCCAAGAAATATCTCAAGACTGATTTTTCTAAGGTTTTATGGACTGATGAAATGAGAGTGAGTCTTGATGGGCCAGATGGATGGGCCCGTGGCTGGATTGGTAAAGGGCAGAGAGCTCCAGTCCGACTCAGACGCCAGCAAGGTGGAGGTGGAGTACTGGTTTGGGCTGGTATCATCAAAGATGAGCTTGTGGGGCCTTTTCGGGTTGAGGATGGAGTCAAGCTCAACTCCCAGTCCTACTGCCATTTTCTGGAAGACACCTTCTTCAAGCAGTGGTACAGGAAGAAGTCTGCATCCTTCAAGAAAAACATGATTTTCATGCAGGACAATGCTCCATCACACGCGTCCAAGTACTCCACAGCGTGGCTGGCAAGAAAGGGTATAAAAGAAGAAAATCTAATGATATGGCCTCCTTGTTCACCTGATCTGAACCCCATTGAGAACCTGTGGTCCATCATCAAATGTGCAATTTACAAGGAGGGAAAACAGTACACCTCTCTGAACAGTGTCTGGGAGGCTGTGGTTGCTGCTGCACGCAATGTTGATGGTGAACAGATCAAAACACTGACAGAATCCATGGATGGCAGGCTTTTGAGTGTCCTTGCAAAGAAAGGTGGCTATATTGGTCACTGATTTGTTTTTGTTTGGTTTTTGAATGTCAGAAATGTATATTTGTGAATGTTGAGATGTTATATTGGTTTCACTGGTAAAAATAAATAATTTAAATGGGTATAAATTTGTTTTTTGTTAAGTTGCCTAATAATTATGCACAGTAATAGTCACCTGCACACACAGATATCCCCCTAAAATAGCTAAAACTAAAAACCACTTCCAAAAATATTCAGCTTTGATATTAATGAGTTTTTTGTGTTCATTGACAACATGGTTGTTGTTTAATTATTAATGTTGTAAAATTAATCCTCAAAAATACAACTTGCCTAATAATTTTGCACTCCCTATATATATATATATATATATATATATATATATATATATATGGACAACACAGCATGATATGATGTGATGAGAAGAATTTATTTCAAAGGGATGGATCATTTCTTTCTCTACACTTTCATATTCACTTTCTTATACTCTACATTGTGTCTTATGACTGATTGCTGCATGTTGAATGTACCTTTTTGAATGACATTTGAGAGCTCTGACAAATAACAAACAAATACTTTATTGTGACTATTATGGTTAGGGGTGCCAAAACAGTGCGTACTGTACATTCAGTACATTTAGCCTGTGAAGTCCACCCCCCTTGACTGTCACCCAACAAACACACTTTGTCATTCATAAGTATAGGTGTTCCGCTGCATCTAATTGTTTTGATAGTATTTTATTTTTTAGATTCTGAATATATTTCAGTATGTATTACTGTATTACAGTATTACTGTAGAAATGTAGCAAATTGCTGTTTTACAGTTTTTACAATCGTTGGGACACATTACTCAATATTTAGGTCACTTTTTCAAAACTCTTAATTAATATAGTTAATTTCACATTCAAAATGCACTAAAAGTAACAAAACACTTCATACATGTTTCAAGTCAACTCATTCTTCCGATACAGATACAATAGTAATGCTTCTGCATTCAGTCACAGGTTCTCGTCCACATCACATTGCATGTCATCCAGGGCAATACACCTAGGAAAGAATCTTCTAGCATTCCGGATCCATCCCTGGCAATCTTCTGCTGATATATCCAGGCATCCAGGATTCATTGCATCCAGGAGGGATGGTGCTTATAAACCTTCCACCTCCATTAAGTAAATAATTCCTCTATGGGGTTGAGGAATGGAGAGTAAAGTGGGAGGGAACGTGACACCATCCTGGGATGGGCTGCAAACCACTTGGTGACTGCACAGGGGTGATGAAATGCCACATTGTCCTATACAATTATAAATATTGGCTGATTTCCGCTCACTGCATCCCTTTTCTCACCAAACAAAAATGCTCCGAACAAACATAATACTCAGATGCGATCTAGGATGCTATTTAAAATAAACCATTCACTTGTTTACAACGCTGGGATCCTTTGGAAGTCTGTAAAGAGACGCAAACAAGCTTTTTAAACTGGATGCGTCAACGAGAATGTTCTTTCACTCTTCCATTTGTCCTGTTGTCGACAGACTCAAGTGCATGGAGTATGTCTGAAACGGAATGCACATCTGTATACTGTATCCAGTGTAGACAGCATTAGTGGTTATAATGGCTTCTCTTTGACCCAATGCTGACATCTAGACCAGTGTGGGCAAATGTCAGCCGTTAAGCGTCTGAATGTCAGTGTGCTATTGATGTAAAACTGTTCATCGATGTCTTGCTCTAGAGGCAGTCATATGCATATACTTTCCAGTGTGACGTCACTGATGCCTCCCTATCTAAACAAGCTGTTTTTTGAGCTTGATTAAATAAATGCTTTGTTTATAGGGATGATTTTTTAATGGTACGAAGACCTCTTATATATCAAAAGATCAAGACAAATTTATTTTCTCACGTCATAACACATTTAACCGTTTTTTTTTTTTTAAGTTCTTTGAATAATTTTACACTTTGTGCTTTGAAACTAAACTGTCAAATGTTTTGGTTTATTTCCCTTCTATTTATTTCCCCCATGTATATAAACCCAGGTGGCTTCCAGTTTTGCATCATTCACACATGTCTGAACAATGCGTGGGATTTTGAACCTCCCAGTTCTTTGACTGAATGGAAATGAAACGGTCCTATTAGATGTCAGAATGGTTGACATAACACTAAGCAGAGACCCTCAATTTCTTAATCAACTCAAAATGTCAAGAGTCCTGTGTTTTCACCTGAAGTCAGTGAAAGTGCGGAAGGTATCAGCTCAAGGCCATGCAGTTTAAATTAAATGCCTCAACCTTCCTCACAGCTGTTGTGTGTGTGTGACCACCAACATCTTACATGATCGCAAGAGCCTATTTAATGGAATTGTCCTCAAAAATCTAAAAGAATATTAATAGCTTTACTTTACTTTGACCTTTTTGCAGCAGAATTGTCCTCCAGACAGCTTCACTAATTGATTTATAATAACTTGCAGCACACAGTCCAACAAGCTGTTATTCCCAATGGGATGGAATTCTTCCGCCGATAATAACAGTGTCAGAGCCTCTCCCTTCCCCAAGAGTTAAATATTACGCATCAGTGAAGTCGTTTTGTAGACACCAAAGCCTCAGTATGTTTGTAAAAGGCAAATTATGTTTGGCTCTATTCAGCACAAGCAAATATCCCAATGGAAATTGTTTCAAGATTAAAGAATTATCTCACTGTTACGAGAAATATAAGCTAAATCAAACATTGTCTCGGGTTCTGTTAATGGTATCACTGTAGTTATATTACCTTGAGTCTTTATTGTTGTATTTTTTCTGGCTAATTACAGTAACATAATGTAACCTACACTGCCAATCAAACTTTTAGGCACATCTGTTCCTTCTTTTTTATTTCTATTTTCCACATTTTAGAGGGATAAGTCTGTCTGTCTGTCTGTCTGTCTATCTGTCTGTCTATCTGTCTGTCTGTCTGTCTGTCTGTCTGTCTGTCTGTCTGTCTGTCTGTCTGTCTGTCTGTCTGTCTGTCTGTCTGTCTGTCTATCTATCTATCTATCTATCTATCTATCTATCTATCTATCTATCTATCTGTCTGTCTGTCTGTCTGTCTGTCTGTCTGTCTGTCTATCATCTGTCTGTCCGCAGAGCCTATAAACCTCATTTTTCCAGTGATATAATCTGTACATATGGCTCTGAATAATCCTGGTATTTTTTCGTCCCTTTTGGATCCTAAGAACCTTAAATTCAAAGCCAGTTTAATTACTTAGTGGCAGAAGACATAACATGATCTGTATAAGGATGTAAATTACAGCCATTTAGCACAACTGATAAAAAAGAGATGAAAATGAAAAAGGTCATTTATAAGGATTTTCCCCCATATTTTAATTCAGAGAGCATGCTCACCTACTGAGATAACTTTTCAATTAAAAATACCTGCCAAAAACCTGTAATGCCTCTCTTTAAGCTAAAGAACCATCTTAGTAAAATATACTTGTTTTTCAGCTGCACGAATAAATATAAATCACATAGGGGAGAGCGGGGCACAACCTAACGCAGACTTTCTCAGTTTGTGTAAATCCACTTGGGGTTCAGAGTATTTATGTTTTCCCACATTAATTGCACACATGTCTAGTACAATTATGTGGTTTTGTTTCATTAATACAGTGTATACTTTTTTCTTGATTTACTCCGAAAGAATTGAAGTGAAATGTGACAACATGCCCCATAGGTGGGGTACATTGTAACATGTGGTGGGGCACAATGTAACATGACCAAATAACAGCATATAAGGTTACCTAATATAATCAAAAAAATATACAAGACAAACTACAATATTTTGTCAACAAAATACAATTATTGGACCCACTTTATATTAGGTGGCCTTAACTACTATGTACTAACATTTTAATTAATCATTTGATACATTGTACTTATTGTGTGCATACATGTTTTTATATTGTACTTACATTTTGAAAAATACCTGCATGTAATTACATCTGTAATTAATTTCTGTAGTTCCATTTGTAATTACACAGTTGACACTTCCCTTACACCTAACCCTACCCTTAAACTTACCCATACCACCACACCTGTCCCTAACTTTACCCGTATCCCACCTCAATATCAGCAAAGGTGTTTTGCAATACAATTTGAACACAGTAAGTACATTGTACTTACTTTTTGATGTAAGTACATAGTAGTTAAGGCCACCTAATATAAAGTGGGGCCCAATTATTAACTTTTTTAAATAAAATAATGGCATTTTTTAATCATTAAAAATATATGCATTTTTGAGTTTGATAACATCGCTTAATACAGCTATACAGCATAGTTCAAAACATAATAATAATTCTTAATTTCTGAACATTAACTCTCAGTCATTATTCACCCTTTTCTCATGGTTTCTCAAAAGAATTCATAAAAGTATAGAATATAATGGCATATTTCTAATAGGGGCTCATTGTAAAGCAGTGTTACAACACACCCCATCTGCGCAAATGGGATTTAAATCGTGGCTCGTGTTTTCTGCTGGTTAGATCAGCATTAAAGAACGATCTCAACTGATAAATAACAGATATAAGATTAAAATAATATCGGATTTGTCTGTGTCACAGTTATGTTCTGTTTGGTTTTGTTTTCATGGACATTCAGTTTGGTCTCATGTCACATGTCTTCCTTTGTTCTGTTTTCCCGCCATCTTCAATCACCATGGACATTAATCGTCATCAGCTGTTTGTCATTTGAGTGTCACCTGATGTTCGTCATCTGTGTTAATTAATCTGTGTATTTAGTTCTAGTTTGTCTTCAGTTCAGGGTCTGGTATTGTCTGTGCATGAGCACACTGTTTCAAATGTTTGCTGTATTTTGAGACTTATTATTAAAACCCTGAGTTATCTTCATCGACTTCGTCTCCGTCTTCATCTCCCTAGAACCTGATTGTAACAGTCTGATTTTTCAACACAGATGAAAACTAAACTTAAGTAAGACATTTACTTTTGCTATGGTTAAATACATGTTCCGTAATATCTTCCAGAGATTTTTTTTTTTTATTTTGGCGCTATTTTTTCTCTAAATAATGTTGATATGGCAACTGGTGAATACACTAAGTTTTGTCATTCTGGCATGTGTGGAAAGGGTTAAAGCATGCGTGTTATAACTAACCCCGCGTTAGGCTGTGCCTCGCGCTCCCCTACATTTATGCATAAACTGCATTTTCGTGTGGATGCAAAAGATCTTGGACACTTTGAGAAGTTTCCATTTCAGACAAATGTATTAATGCACGCAAATGCCGTGATGTTCAGGTATCATAAACAGATGATCAAAAAGAGTTTAGAAAAACCTAAACAAATTCCTCCACTTCCACATTCCTCCGTGAAACATTTCTCTTAAAACAAGCAGTCATTCCATAAACATCTGTCTGGCTTCACATGTTAGATTCATCATTGCAAGTTATACATTCAAGGACCGACTCAAAGCGTTTTGCTCACGACATGTGCTTCTGATTAGGGCCTGGTATTCCTGGTTTTTGATTGGTCTCTGTTTGTCTGTATGTCTGAATGAGACCCAGGCACATCTATGGGCTTTTGCTTGTTCAGATACACCCTCTCTGTCAGTAAAGAGTCATTGTTAACAGATGGTAATGTAATAAGCTGACCCTATGACCTTTCTTAAGCTGCTATGCAACCTCGACCCACCAAAAGAAATGTTAAGTGTGTATCTGAGAACTTGTCAGCAAACACATGGAAGGCTAGTAAATGCTGGGTGTTTGTGGTTGTTTAACCCTGCAGGGTAGAGGGACATTAATCACAGTTAAGTCCAAAATGATGAAGTGTTTGGTGGTCAAACATGATAGGCCGTTCTAAATGCAGCTATGGTTTCAGCAGGCATATCCAAGGATCCAACATGCCTTATCAGGAAATGAAACCAAAGCAATTTTTCCTAAAACAGCTGATCTTCCTTTAGGGAATTTCTAAATAAATCCTGTGTTTGAATAAAAAAAAGTTATCACCTTGAAAAGTTTTGAATTTCACTTTTTTTGACATGTGAGCGATACTCATGCAACTCTTCCAAGGAAAGAACTTTTAGATCATGTTTTTTTTTTTTTTTTTTTTTTTTCTCAAGCAAGGTCAAAATCAATAATTTATTCTGCCCGTAGATCAAATAAATGTGCGGCATAAAAGCGTGAGATAAATAAGAGTGGGAATCATGGGTAAATATTAGGAGTGCAGATGGCTTGTGGGAAGAAAACAGAAGCGGGTCGAGTGAATGATTAGATAATAATTTTGTCATCTGGGAAGGACAGAGAGAGAGAGAGAGAGAGAGAGAGAGAGAGAGAGAGAGAGATCTCAAATCTGTTGCATATACAATAACATCCACTATCTGGTGTATGTTAACATTAACTCTTATCACCAGCATAAAAAAATAACAATAAAAAAAAACAGCCACCTCCGGTACAGAGCATGCAATATATCAAGATATAACAGATCCTCTGCTTAAAATGTTTTTTTTTTTTTTTTAATTGGTCAATATAATCCTGTAGTCAATAATTGTATCACAAAAAAAATCATCTTTGATCACCAAAATTACATATTAGAAAGTTTTTATTTTATTTTATTTTTTTTTAATGTGATTTTTTTTTAATTAATGCCTTAAAATAGCTTGAATGTAACTCTACAGCCTTGTTTTTTTGCGTTTCAGTATGTTACACAATTTTTGTTATTTCCATTGTCAGAAGTTGTGAATGGTACTCTAATTCCGAACCGTACCGTACCACTTTTTTGGCACCCTTCTGTTGGGGTACCTATAGCACAGTAGTCCGGTACTAAAGGGTGGAGCAGGGTTGACAGAGAATCGTCACTTGCGCATGCTTTTTCAGCTGTGTTCATGGTATGTAGAACCATGAATATGCAAATGAGCTCCGCCTCCACTCACTCATACATCGTCGTTTACAAGTCGATGTATCAGAATGGCAATGCGTTTTATGTATCACTCTCTACAACGCCGGACACGTAACGGTAATTAATATGATTAGCCTTTTGCCTGACTATGTTATAAAACAGCTAATAATGTGTGAATGTTACACTAACCATGTTCCCGTTCACCATCTCAGAGTCAACTTCCTTGTAGAAATCAGTATCCTTACAAATGCTTTGAACAACTTAGAACGTCAGTGGAGAAAGTTCATTATAATATCGTAATATACATCATATGAGACCCTGGACCACAAAACTATAAGGGTACATTCTTTTAAATTTATATTTATTCATCATCTGAAGCTGGATAAATAAGCTTTCCATTGATGTATGGTTTTTTAGGATATGACAATATTTGTCTGAGAAACAACTATTTGAAAATCTGTGAGGGTACAAGCTAGGGTACAAAAAAATCTTAATATTTAGCAAATTGCCTTTAAAGGTGTCCAAATGAAATCCTTAGCAATGCATATTACTACTAATAATAAATTTTTTATGTATTTACGATAGGACATTTACTAAATATCTTCATGGAACATTATCTTTTTTTATTTAATCTTATAATCTTTTAAATAAAGACTTTTGTGGTCCAGGCGGTCACATATGCATAATTCACTCGCTATATGGCTAAATGTACTTTATTTTTTATATCAACAGAACAATATACAGGGATAATACAGCCTTTCGTGAGATTCCCCTGCTATGCAGCATAGTAATGATGATATGTTAAAGCACGCCCGCACGTTGATATGATTGGTTACAAGGTAGTTTATGACATAAGAAACAAAGGCGATTTCAAACCGTTTGAGACTGTCTTTGGTTTACTGCAGTTTTAAGGAGACAATACTCAGCAATAGTGTTGACTAATGAATTTGCACATGGTTTGTCTTAAAGCATATAATATAATATAAAGCATATAGTGGAGATGGTGGTCCAGTGGGTTAAACCACTGAACTGATATGCAGAAGGTTGCTGGTTCAATCCCAGCAGTCGCCACCAGTGTGTCCTTGAGCAAGGCACTTTACTCCACGTTGCTCCAGGGGGATTGTCCCTGTAATAAGTGCACTGTAAGTCGCTTTGGATAAAAGCGTCTGCCAAATGCATAAATATAAATATAAATATATATATAAATATAATATATATATATAATATATATAAATATATAACAAAACACCACATAGACATATAAACAAAATTAAACACTTGATTTTCACCATTGCACCATTGCAAACCCTTAAATTGTTTGTTCTATTTTATTCTTTTATTTTATTTTACACTGCACACCTAAAATGTTACAAAAATTTCAGAATATAATATAATAAAATATAATATGCAGAATGATTGTTTCGAACACCCCAAGTTTTCCCAAATAGCCCCATTACCTGTATTATAAAAACAGAGCAAAATTATAATATTGTATCATAATGTGTAAGCTGAGAAATAAAGAAAAAACAAATCTTCTCTGAATACACATTTTTTCAACAAACAAATCTCACATTATTTTAATTTACAATTTATTTTGATGACAGCATAATTTATACAGCCACACATTTCACAGGTCTTACATGGCACTAGAGAACATGATCAATTCCTCCATCTGTGATGTGGTGAGAGTGTGATTATGGATGGATTTGTTATTAGAGTGACCAGGTGGCTTTTTAAATACGTTCAGCTATCAGGAAAAGTTCTGCTATGTAACCAGTCAACATCTCCATTAAAGAGGGTCACCAGCAGGTCGTCTGCAATACCACAGGAATTATCCACCCTGGAATTCTTCTCATCAGACACATTCTGGATCCAAGATGGATCTTTGATATCCGAAACCTTGCAAACGGAACTATTTTTTTTAACAGATGATTTTTAATAATGTTATTGTAACTGTGCTTCACTTTATTCCCCAAACATAATTGTTTATTATGTATTATTATTATTAGTTGTAGTAGTAGTAAAGTAGTAGTAGTAAAATGGGTACCAGTAATAAAAACAATGATGTTCTTTTTATAGGGGACATGTTATGCCCCTTTTCACAAGATGTAATATAAATATATTGGTCCCCAGAATGTGTCTGTGAAGTTTTATTATAGCTTGTCAAATTTGCCCCTATTTGGGTGTGAGCAAAAACACAGTTTGTGTGCGTGTCCCTTTAAATGCAAATTAGCTGCTGCTCCCTGCCCCCTTCCAGGCTCCTTTACATGAGCTTCGGATACTTCAACAACAAACTGAATCTCACTCAGAAATAACCATGTAACGTTTTTGGTTCGTGTGTGTGTGTCTGGGAAGGAAGAAGACGGGGTCGGCGTAACTGGGACTGCACACTTTATTCGATCTCACGATCCTCAAAACTCTCACGCACGAGGGCGTTCAAACTCAAGACTTTTCAAAAATAACAAACAGCGGTGCTCTCAGGCTCAATATCTTCCTCAAACTCTGGTCAGTGTAAGCAGGTGTCGGCAGTCCCAGTCCTGGTCTCTCTCTCTCATCTCTCTCTCCGCTGCAGCTTATAAGCAGTCTCTCCATGCCAATTACTGCAATCAGAGACAGGTGTTATTCATTTGCACTTGACCTACTTACCGACCGCTCGGCTCTGCTCTCTCTCTCCCGCTACAGACCTCGCAAAACCTGTGCTGGTTGTTTACACACACTGTGGACACACAGCTTATAAACGTGAATTTTGCATAATATGTCCCCTTTAACTCTTTCCCCGCCAAACACAGAATTTTCCGTTATTTGTGAGAAAACGCTTCCCTGCCAGACCCTAGCTGTGTCCCAGTTCGGGGGCTGCATCCTTTGAAGTCACCGTAGTGCGACGAAGGCTGTCTCAATTCGAAGGGGCCTTCAAATGCGGCCTGCTGTCAGTGTTGCCAAGTCCTTGGTTTTCCCGCCTGATTAGGCTACATTTAAGTTGTTGCCGTGGGTAAAATTCATTTCTGCAGGTTGATTTCCATCCCCGTAAGTACAATTTCGGCGCTTCAACACCCCAGACACACAAATCCAGTGGAGGTTTCGGCTGCATGATGGAGAAAATCGCATTGGGAGTTTTGGGCTACTTTTGTTGCAGAGATCTGGCAACCCTAAGTTACCTACCATCCTTCTCCCTGGGCCGCGAAGGATAGAACCAGAACAAGTGGATCCTTCGCAGCCTAGCCTATCCCGTGGCAGAGGAATACACTTATAAATGAAAGTATTGTATTTTAATTTACTCAAATAACCAAAGAAACATGTTAAAAGCCTGGGGTCTTTATTTCTTAAAATGTGAACTTGACACCTGCGTTGCACAGATTTGTTAGGTGATCTGATGTGATATTTTGTTTTGTTTTATGAAGCAAGTTGCAGACAGCTTTATTAAAATGAGGGCAGCAAATTATTATTTATTTACCGAGCCAAACAACTCAGCCAGTGTGGATTGGAGGTAACGACCAATTTGTAATATTTCCACTTGGTTCTAACTCCGTTACAACATTTATTTTTGTCATGTCAATTAATTTGTAAATTAAACCTTGTTCTATACATTTTTATTTACAGTACTTTGTACAACTGTTTACAAGATAAGTTACGTTTAAGATGAGAAAAACAATACAATTTCAAATTAACAGTACATAAAACGTTTTTATGTAGACATTTATTGAGCTGCTCAGGGAGACCCTAGTAAAGCCTCTGTCAGCAGGACATCATCTGGGATCAGTGCGTTTTCCACTGTCTACCAACAGGTTTGCAGTGCTGACTCAGTCAACGGCTGCCATGTCGCTAAGAGGTTTTCAGAAAGAGGGAAGAATAAATTAAATTAACATCCTCAAAAATCAAACCATAAAATATTGTATCATGCACAACTGTTCTATGAGCTGAGCTCTGCAGGACAGCATCCCTCCAGGACCAATGGTGCCTATACCTGATCTATAAGACATGTTTTTAGTGTATTTTATTTTTAGATTATTTTTTTTAAACGATAACTAATATCAAAATCTAATATCCATGTGTAAAAAGTCAGTTTTTCATAAAACTACAATATTTGCCTCTAAGATGAAGTTGAATAATTAATTAAATACATTATTTGGAATTTTTAGCAACTCTGACAGCTGCCATTGAAGAGCAGCAGTAACATTTATGGACTTTTTAAAGTTCTACTTAAAGGTCCATTTATGTCCATTTATAGCTTTCCTATAGCTCAAACAGTAGAGCATGGCGCTAGCAACGCCAATCATGGGTTCGATTCCCAGGGAAAGCAAGAACTGACAAAAAAATGTAAAATGTGTACCTTGAATGCAATGTAAGTCGCTTTGGATAAAAGCGTCTGCCAAATGCATGAATGAATGTTAGAGTATAAACTATATAAAATCGCATGTTGCTAACATATTAGTCAACATTTTAACCTTTATTGCATTTTTATCATTTGATACATTCGATTACTGGAGTAAATTGAAACCCAATACTTACATTTATAAGTGTAATCTGGCAATTTCTCTTTAAAAATCTGACGTCACGGCGCGCAATGAATTCTGGAGTAGGCAAGGCTGCGAGCATCCATCCGAGTATCCTTCATTTCACGGGAAAAGAAGGACGCATTTGCAGGCCGTATTTTGAAGGAGCCTTCGAATTGGGACAGCCTTCAGTGCACCGCGTGATGCAATCCGCTATATCTTCCACTGTAAACGAGTCTCGGTGCATCCTTTGAAGGCCACGCACTTCGAAGGACACGGCCTTCAAAGGATGCAGCCCTTGAATTGGGACACAGCTACTGAATTTTCCGTGTTTTCACTGTGTTTACACTAAGGGGCATCTTCTGAATGAGTACAGAATCTCCTGATCAAAACACAGGCGAGGAAGACACACAAAATAACAAGCTGTTTGATCATCGTTTCCGAATCTGTTCTGGATGTAGTCTTTAACAAAAACGTGATTCTCAGCTTTTCGTTCAAAATCTTGTTTTTTTTACGAAACTTACCCATATTTAAGTGTTGATAAAAAAGGAATGCATGAAGCTAGAATAAAAAAAGTTTTTTTTGTGTTTGTTTGTGTGGCGAGCAGCGAGGCCGAGGGACCGCGAGGGCGGGACGAGGCGGCGCTCATCAGAGAGGATGAGCGCCAGCTGTGAGCCCGCGATCTCGGCTCTCGCGGAGGAGTGAGGGACTATAAAGGACGAGCGACGACAGTGAGGGACGAGAGAGGACCAGGCCTGGATTTTACGTTGTATTTTATTTGTGTTTTATGTGTTGCTGCAGTCGACCGTGAGGGGCTGCAGCTTATTATTTTCATTTTGTGTTTGTTTCTTTGTGTGTAGGCGGCAGTCGACCGCGAGGGGCTGTCGCCGCCATTTTATTTTGATTAAAAGTTTGTTTATTGTTCGCCGGTTCCAGCCTCCTTCTTCCCGTACCAACAAGCTTTACTACAGTGGTGCCGAAACCCGGGAGGAAGGAGGGACGCACTGTCGAAGAGCCCTCGCAGCTGAGGGGGATCGCGGTGCCGCGGAGTTCGGGCACCACGGAGGAGTGAAGTCCGCGAGCGGCTGCCCGAAGCGGTGGTGCTGGAGCGGATGAAGGTCGGTGGGACGAAGAGCTCGCTGCCGTGCCCCTGGGTCGAGGTGGGGTGGCGGCCGTCCTAGAGGGAGCGCGGAGGAGTCACCGGCGTTCGCCGTGGGCCGGAGCCTGTACCCCTCCGCCGTGTAGGGGAGGGGCAGGGAGCGCGCGGGACTCGCTGCCGGCTGCCCTCGACAGGAGGAGCCACCGCCGGCCGCCAGGGGGCGGAGGAGCGTCGAGCCGTCCACCGGCCGTCCAGTACCACCGCATGGCACCGCGAGGAAGAGCCTCTCGGCTGGCTGAGGACCGAGCGGCAGTGTGTCTGGGAACCGGACCAGAATTTTTTTTTTTTTTTTTTTTCTCCTCTCTCCACTCTCTCGTCTCTGTCGCTCCTCATGTTCCTCGCTCCGTTCTCTCACCTCGCTGTTCTTACCCCCAGGTCCCGCGGCCGCCGTGATCGGCCCCCCCGGGGAGGGGGGGGGGGGGGAGTAGAGCGCAGTCTCGGGGGTACCCCCCGGCCTGCGAAGGGCGTTGGGGGTATGTGGCGAGCAGCGAGGCCGAGGGACCGCGAGGGCGGGACGAGGCGGCGCTCATCAGAGAGGATGAGCGCCAGCTGTGAGCCCGCGATCTCGGCTCTCGCGGAGGAGTGAGGGACTATAAAGGACGAGCGACGACAGTGAGGGACGAGAGAGGACCAGGCCTGGATTTTACGTTGTATTTTATTTGTGTTTTATGTGTTGCTGCAGTCGACCGTGAGGGGCTGCAGCTTATTATTTTCATTTTGTGTTTGTTTGTTTGTGTGTAGGCGGCAGTCGACCACGAGGGGCTGTCGCCGCCATTTTATTTTGATTAAAAGTTTGTTTATTGTTCGCCGGTTCCAGCCTCCTTCTTCCCGTACAAACATACCTTACTACAGTTTGTTTAAAAGCAGAGGGTCTGCTCTCTTTTGATATGCTCAGATATTCATACAACAAAATATTCTATGGGCCATTACATTTTTGAGAAAATTATCAAAAACCCTAGTGGTGGCTGGCAAAAATTTTTTTAAACGCTCGCAGGGAAAGAGTTAAATGAAAATCTAGTTAAAGGAGGCATGTCCATGCTGAAAAAAGGGTTTATTTTAATACAGTAGAGCATTATTACAACAGTATGTGATATTTAGTCATATTTAGCATCAAACTGTAATGATTTGCTGGTTTGCTACACTGTAAAAAATGTATAATCTTCCCAACTCAAAATTTTCTAGTGACTGTTTACATCTAAAGTTTCCAATTAGCCAAATTGAATTTCTGTGAATTGAATTGTATCCATTGTGGCAACAGCCTGTTAACATGGGCTCAATTAGAAATATGTTGAGCTAATGGAAAAATATAATTTACCAACACTGAAAATGTCAGACCTCTCCAATTAAAAATGTTCTAGTGACCGATCACATCTAAATTTTTTAGTTGGCCAAATTGAAAAATTTAGATGTGATCAGTCACTAGAAATTTTTGAATTGGAGAAATGTTTTACAGCGAAACTGTGTGGTTGGTCCAATTAAATATTTTAAATTGTAGTAACAATTGTTTATTTCTCACTGTCCCAAAAGACAAAAATGACTAAAAACATAAATATATTAAGCAAAATACAGAAACAGACAACAGGGTTGACATTTTATCACATTACTTTATTAACAAGTAAATTCCAACACAGGATATTTGGGTGAAAATACCTTATTTTCAATAAGGAAAAACTCAAGAAAGAATATTCAAGAAGTCTTCTGCATAACAGGATGTCTTGTTGTGGTGAAGAAAACACGGCACTGCAAGCTAAAAACCTGCAAATAAAAATAAAAACTAACATTAATGACAAAGCTCCCCTGCATCACATCTGGCAAGAGACAGAACAGAAGTTTCTTCATTATATATGAGGATGAGACGAATGAATGGACATAAGAAAATCACGAGCTTGACGTGTTTGATATTAAAAGGCAATAACTTAAGCCCTGAAAGAGGCCGACGCCAAACGCACCGTGTTCAACAGTCGCATGCCGCACATATCACACAAATGACTTAATTTCCTTATTACCTATTGTTTTAGACATATAAGACATGAGGAAAATAAAACTATTGGCTACCATTAGATAATTATGTGGTAAACGACAACACACTCATGAAAACAATGAATGCATGAACTCGTGATTCTACAAAATGTCTTTTAAACTTCATACCCGGTCATAAAGCAAAACTCTGGAGAATAATTTCAGTGCTAAATACTCACCAACGTCTTTGTGAGATGAATATCTCTCTATTCTCTCGGGAATGTGTCTAGGTCTTCAGCACCTGCTGGTTCGGCTTCGCTCGCGCTGCCGCTCCCGCGTCTCCGCATTTGAAATCTCCACACAAACGTTTTTTTTTCAAGCGCATTTTGCGCATGCGTATACCGTTTTTCGGACGGAGGACTTGTTCAGCCAACATGGATTTTTCACTTCGACTTCATAGATTGACTGAGCACAATTAAATATGTTCGGTGAATATACAATTTTAATTTTTAGTGAAGACCTTAAGCTATGATTAGTACAATTCATCTTTTTGCATGGCGATAATTATTTGGAAGTCATTTATTGGGCCAATATGTAATGATCAATTTACACAATTTTTCCCCCCAATTTTTTTTTACAGTGTACTGTAGGTTTATAAAACTCATATACACAGTACCTTGGCTCATGATTCTGATGAATGGACCTGCAGTGTAAAGTGCAACTGTGCTGTGGAATTTGAGGCTACTCATTGGACCACACACATTCACACTAAAAGATGCAACTGAAGCAGAGTAAGTGCATACTTGATGTTCAAAGTTAAATAAACTGTTCCTTTAAATCAGTTTCAGCAGAAAAGTCCTCTCTTGCATCTTCCAGAGCACTGTTTTTTTCCCTAGTTCTGAACTTCTAAGGGGGAAAAAAACACTCTGGATTGATCATCATTGCAAGTCCATTTTATGTGCTGTGTTTAGGGCTGCTGTGGTGGTACAAAAGAAAACGGGTCATTAAACATTCTGCCTTGCTGAGAATTTAGGCTTCTTGGAAGACGAATAAGGTAACGTGTCTCGACCATAAGCAATACCTTAATTGCTTGTGGCATTTAACAACCAATATTTACAGTACAAGGAAACCATGGGAACTCTGGCCTAGAGGTTGTTATGGTTTTATGAAATAGGAAGTTGCAATGGATTTATTAGTTCTGGCTCAGTTGGCACCTCAGTTATGTATTTTTTTTTTCTTTTCTCAATTCACATAACCTTCTGTCAACAAAACTTCATGTCTATCTATCTATCTATCTATCTATCTATCTATCTATCTATCTATCTATCTATCTATCTATCTATCTATCTATCTATCTATCTATCTATCTATCTATCTATCTATCTATCTATCTATCTATCTATCGCACTGTCTGTCTGTCCATCCGTTTGTAGTCAGTAGTTTGGACTACAGTACACTGTCAGAAAAAAAGGTACAGTGCTGTCACTGGGGCGGTACCCTAAGGTACAAAAGTGAAAAGGTAAATCTTTGTACCTTACTCACCCCTAAATGGTACATATTAGTACCTTAAAAGGTACATATCAGTACTTTAAGAGTGTATATTAGTACCTTAAAGGTACATATTAGTACCTTTTCGGTTTTGTACCTTAGGGTACCGCCCCAGTGACAGCACTGTACCTTTTTTTCTGACAGTGTATATACAGTCTAGAGGAAAATAATGAATAAATAAACATTTAGACTTCATACAGTTTTCTTCATAAATAAACTACTATTTTGTTCCCCCAATTAATTAATTTTTTTATTTTTATTTTTTTTGCACAGTCTAGTATTATTGCTATCTAGTGGCATGTTCATGTTTAATGTTTAAAGTTGTATAATTTACATCAAAAAAGATGGCAATACTAAAATGTATCTGCCTTTTTATTTTAGCAGTCATGAAAATATTTTATTTTAATTTAGTTTTTATTCTGATTAATAAAATGTGTTTAGTGAGTGTTTGTTTTAGTTTGTGTTAACAATAATAGCACTTTGCCTCTAGACAAGAACAAAGTCTGTCTGCAGTTGTTCTTAGCGGTTGTACACTGAACGCCATTCAAGGTTTACACTGTTGAGCAACTTATATTTTGCACTGTTTTATCACAGCATTCTTCCTTGAGAAATCCACGTAGGCTTAGTATGCTCATGAAGATGTGCATCATATTTTCTTTTCCTTTTTTCCACAATTGTGAGGAAAGGTTACAACTCATACTTTATTCTCATGTGCTAAAGGAATACTAAACTATACCAGATGTATGGGGGTTCTTGATCAAAATATTATTTTACATGAATACATAAAACACATTATACACTTTATTCTGCATGTATATTTTAATTTTCCATTCAAAATCCCATGATTTTGATTCTAACTCCTGAGAAAGCATCTATATGAGCTGCTGAATATTTATGGAGAGACTAAAGCATCTTGTCGTACAATTATGCTTTTCATTTTATCCTTTTACTTCTATGTTTCCTGTGGTTGTCTGGCTATTGCTACCCAAAGTCCTGCCAAAGCTTTTTTTTCCCTCTCTCTTTTTTTTTCCCCAAAGGCCTGCTCTGATCAAATGTCTGAGAACTGCACGCAAATTTCCATTGTTCTTACATCTAATATTTCATGTCTCAAATACTTCAGAGACAAGGAATATTTTAGCAGATTTTATGCTTGTTATAGACTGGAGGCTTGAAACTAGGTCATTTTGCAATAATAAATCATAACCTCTAATAATTACTCATGCTATTATTTACACTTAGCTACACACCTGCAGTCAATACTTGATTTTTGCAGTGTTTTGGAGATTTGCCCGAGCAAAAGTCTAATATACTGTACCTTATTGCAATGCAATTCAAATAATGAGGTCATGTACCGGTGATCACAACACATTTAATGAAAAGTGATCGCTAAAGTCATTATTTTGTCATTACATGGTCATTTAATGCTCATCTTACAAAATTTAAAAATGAATGATGTAGTTTACCTCCTCAAAAGTCGTATAAACTCAATTTCCTGCTTATTTCAAACATGTTGCCCTCAGGTCACACGGTGGAAAAGCTGAGTCTATCAAAGTACTCTGTTACAACAACCTTTTCACATGACTAACATGAAGTATTATTTCCTGTAGATCTAAAAAAAAAAAAAAAAAAAAGATTTCTGAAAGATATTAATGCAGTTACATCAGGCTGCTCTCAAGGTTACCCACACCAGCCGTGGCCCCTTCGTCACACTGACTATTTGCCAAGACAATAACTTAATTTGCTTCAAGAGCACATGTTAACGACGTAAATAATTAATGTAATCCTGATTAATTAAATTGGATTGTATGCAAGAAATTAAGTTGACAAAACATTCAAGACTTCTCCTGCATTTTCTCATATTAATTAAGTTGAGCAAGTAGCATTACTTTTTTGGGAACCACTAACTTTGTAGGTCACAATGACTCACTGTTTCACAGGGTCTATGAGTGTCTTTTTGTGAAACCAGACCTGAATTCTAAATGAGACCTTAAAAAATCAGCACCTACACTGTAAAAAAAAAATGTTGGGGGGAAAAATTGTGAAAATTGATCATTACATATTGGCCCAATAAATGACTTCCAAATAATTATCCCCATGCAAAAATATGCATTGTACTAACCATAGCTTAAGGTCTTCACTCAAAATTAAAATTATATATTCACCGAACATCTTTAATTGTGCTCAGTCAATCTACGGCGTCGAAGTGAAAAATCCATGTTGGATGAACTAGTCCTACGTCCGAAAAACTGTATATGCATGCGTAAAATGTGCTTGAGGAAAACGTCTCAGGTTACGAATGTAACCATTGTTCCCTGAGAACAGGGAACGAGACGCTGCGTCAGCTCGATGCTACGGGGAACCCCTCCGGCGTACCAGGTGCCTGAAATCACAATCAAAAAACGTCAATCCTATTGACCGGCGACAGCCTCTGATGTCATCAAGGTGCAACCAGGAAGTATAAAAGGGTGCCTTGCCAACATGACAGCATCCAATCGTCTGAAGGGACTGTTTCGGCAGGCAAGCCCTGAGGCATGGCAAAGTGATGCAGCGTCTCGTTCCCTGTTCTCAGGGAACAATGGTTACATTCGTAACCTGAGACGTTCCCTTTCGAAAGATCCCTTTCGGGGAGTCCCTAAGGGGACACTGTCAGGACAAGTAAATTCAACTGAAATGCCTGAACCACTCCCCTTCTGGTCACATTAGGCTGTCAGTGACAGCGCTCCCTACGGTCAAAGCCCAAGCTATAGCCTGAGAAGGAACCTTCGCACACATGAGGTCCTACCCAGGCCTGCTCGACGGCCTGGAACCAGCCCATTCGACAGAAGGGGTTCCTTTAAGGGAACGTGGCAAGGGAACCCGAGGGAACCCATGCCAGTCACTATTCGGGAGGTTTTCACCGAATGCCACCAGGGAGACTTGACCTAGTGACCCCATATGGGACACGTCAGTACAGCCAACCCTGTCTGTAAAGTACAGAGCCTCTGGTACTCGCCTCCGAAGAGACATCCCGCTAGGGTGCTGCAAGAAAGGCAGTGTCCTCCACTAGCCGGACCTCAGAGATGGGTCATCCCGGAGAGCAGCGCTCAGCGAAGAGCTTTCTAACCCTTGCTAGCGAGGGGAGTTTAGCCGCTCAATCCTCGGATCTACCAAGCACTTACTTTAAAACGTGCTTAGGAGACCAAAGGCCTTACAGGCTGATCGTACCAGGGAGGCCCCGAAGGGGCCTACAACCAATGAATCAGCGCCAGGCGGCCCTAAGCTCATAGCAGACTCTCATTTGAGCGGAGCTCATAAGCCTGCCCGATAGGTAACCATGCCGTAGGCAATCTATGAAAGTCCCCTCCTGTAGGGACCGCATAGCAGCAGCAAAGACTCGTCGTGCTAGGGTAAGAACACCGCCTCCAGGTCTCGCGAACGGCCAGAGACCGGCGCCTGATAGCAGGTGACCACTAGCTGTCAGCGTAAAGCCAGTTATGCGTTCCCGCACAGGGAACTCGTTCCCCAGGGAGGCCGAGAGGGGCCTCCACCTGGTAACCTGTGTCGACTGCTCGTGTGTCCAACAGCGGAGCTTGCCCTCAGGAAGGCCATACGGGCCTAATACCTGATCGCAGTCGTGCTAGCCCTCGAGGTAGCTGGGAAGACCAGGGACTCGCTTCATCAGGGAGGCCTAGCGAGGCCTACCACCTACAGAAGGTCGGGCATTCCTCCATCACAGCCGTCCGCTCAGTGACTGGACTCATCCAGAAACCACGAAACAAGAGCGTGCCCTCAGAGGAGGCCACGTGGGGCCTACTACTCCACAGCGAATCCCACAGGGAAGCCCCGTGCAGCTTGCCTGATAGCAACCCATGCCACGATCCGTTACCGAAACTGGGGACCGGGGAACGATCTCAGGGAGGCGCAATGCTTCCACCTGATAGCAGAACATGCCGCCCATAGTGCTTCACTTCGGTTACCGTCTCAGCGACTGGGAATCAGGAGCTCGCCCTCAGGGAGGCCCAGTGCCTACCACCTAATAGCAGAACGTGCTACTCATAGCACTTCATGCTCACCACCACAGCGACTGGGAACCGGACGCTCACCTTCAGGGAGGCCCAGTGCCTACCACCTGATAGCAGAACGTGCTACTCATAGCACTTCGTGCTCACCGCCACAGCGACTGGGGAGCCGGAACCCGCTCAGGGAGGCCGGGTGAGGCCTACTATCTACTAGCACTCAAGCTAGCCATCCAGTGACTGGAGCCCAGGAACGCCCCCACAGAGGAGGTCAAGTGAGCCTGCTTACCCCACAGCAGGCCCTTAGGGAGGCCTGGTAGCGCCTACCACCTACTAGCAGCTCGTACCAGCCGTCGAGGGGCTAATGCTCAGTAATACCCCCTCGGGGGAGACAAGACAGCGCCTGCTAACCATAGCAGGCCCTCAGGGAGGCAAAATGGGGCCTACCACCTGAGCCAAGGTAACCCAAACCGGGAGCCTACCCCTCAGGGAGGCCTGGCAGGGCCTACCCCCAAATAGGAGGTCTGCAGATTCCATGGACCCTGCTGTGACTTTAAGAAGGCTGGCTGCTGCGCCTGGGCTGACGGCAGCTGTCTGCTGCTGACGAAGTTAACACCTGGGGACTCATCCCCAAGGAGGCCAAGAAGAGCCTCTAGTTGACGAGGTTACTGCTGATGTCGACAGAAGATCCTCCAATGCACACTCGTGGGCCGTGGCGTCGAGACTTTCTTGCAAGGAGGCCGGTTGACGCCTACTACCTGTCCTGAAGTCTTGCTGCCCAGACCGCCCAAGCTGGCTACTCACAACCAGCTGGCTCTTATGCCCGCACCTGGGGCTGGCTCCATCCCAGAGGCTAGAAGGCCTCCATGACGGCGCAGTCTCTCGGGCAGTGCCTACAGACATGAACCTAATCACATTGCCAACAGCAGTGTACTCAGCTAAAGTGCTCAACAAAACCCTCTAAAGCGAGGGGAGTTCAACTTACTTCACCTGCTTCGGGGCGGCTGTCTTACTTTCCCTGCAGCGGCCTGCCATAAATGCGAGGGCGTCAGCCATTGGCAATGCTCGGGCCTCAGGGGAGCATCTGACCAAAACCGTAAACAGAAGGTTATCCGATGTTCAGCTCAACCCTAGCCCTAAAGAAGGTGGAGCAGAGACACAGAGCAAGGGTGAAATATTACATAAATATGCAACCCACCAGCCGTACCATCCTCCAGGAAGAGGCCGGGGGCCGCCAAAAGATGGTGGCCACCAAGCTCTGAAAGGTGGAAACAGCAGATAAAGTCTAATCGCAAACCGGTGAAAGACGCTTTATTCCGCCCCACGACCGCTGGCAAAGTCGCTGTCTCC
This sequence comes from Romanogobio albipinnatus, assembly GCA_023566225.1. Taxonomy (NCBI): domain Eukaryota; kingdom Metazoa; phylum Chordata; class Actinopteri; order Cypriniformes; family Gobionidae; genus Romanogobio; species Romanogobio albipinnatus. The sequence goes on along the minus strand of CM042256.1, from coordinate 19,075,367 downwards.
TGCAACAACTTGACTGCATTACTCGTAACCCCAGAACGCAGAGAAGGGGGCGGGCCTTGGCTGGACGACTCTGTAATAAGAGGAGGCTGAATCAAGGATGCATAAACAAAGCCCTGTTCTTATACTTAAGGACAGGCCAGGGACGAACAACCTTTCTTAAACGCCCCCATCCTTGACGGAGCCTAGGCCAAGTGGCGCGACATTAAGTCAGCACTAGATCTACTCAGGGCCCGGGAAATAAATATTATCACCTCTAACATTACACAATGAGGCCCCGAAAAAACCCCTTCCCCAAAGCCCCGCAGAGCCGGGCGCAGCCGGGCGCAGATCCCCCGACACTACAAGCCCTCGGGCGAGAGTGCGATTCAGCTACCCACATCAGTGGGAAAAAATAACACTGAGAGGCAGCACATCTCTACTAGCAAAAGTGAGGCACTCACACACAACCATATAACGTTGCAAAGAAGATAGTTCTTAGCTTACTCACGGGGAGCTGCAGGCCCTGCAAAGTCCAGCGACGTTCCAAATTTCCCCAAATAACCTCTCAGGAGAGCGAAGGTACAGAAGTCCTGAAAAACATAGTTTTGAAAATGTTTCACCCTCATTGAGGGGGACTCACCAATCGCTCCTCGCGGCGCTTCAAACCAGCCATCGAGCTAGTATCAGCCCACCAGCCTGAGGGGGGCGCTTTCACCAAACAAACCAGGCGGGCCGTCAGAATCTTACATTTTCTGCTCATCATAGGCCCACCGGCCTGATGTAAAGCGCCCGGGGAAAAGCCAGAGGAAAGGAAAAAGGCAGCGTTCATCTCCGTGTCCTCGGGGGCGGAGTCCGCTGACTGCGCTGGTTCCGGTTACCAGCCCCGGCTTCCTTCCTCTTCCTGTTGCGGGTGTCCCGCCTCCCCTGCGCCCCAGTCCTCCGCTGCGGGGGCGCTCGAGAGGCGACGCTGGCTCGCTGTTCCCGTCTCCAGCCCTCATCATGTTCTGAATGCCGCCGAGCGCGCCTTCGCCTCTCTGAACTTTCCCACCTCTACGGAGGTGCCGAAAAGTTCAGAGGGCGAAACCGGGGCATCGAGGAGAAAGGATCTCTCTTTCCCCCCGATGTCCGCCAGGTTCAACCACAGATGCCTCTCCGTGGCCAACATCGCCGCCATCGAGCGACCGATGGCGAATGCAGTTTGCTTGGTGGCCCGGAGAGCCAAATCTGTGGTCCGGCGCAACTCGGCCACCGCATCAGGGGTTAGTCCCTCCCCCTGATCGATGTCCCTCAGCAGGTCGGCCTGGTAGGCTTGTAACACCGCCATAGTGTGTAAAGCCGCCCCGGCATGACCCGCCGACATGTACGCCCTGCCGTTCAGACGCGAGGTCGTTCTGAGAGGATCCGTTGGCAGGGTGGGAGCCCTTAGTGTCGATAGCCGCCCGGAAGCAAGGTAGTTCGCGAACGTCTCGTTTACGGGCGGCACCGACACATATCCAGCCTCGGCCAATCCCTCAACATCAGCGAAATTAGCCCGCTGATGTCGATGGATACGGGCTGAATAGGGGTTCTTCCATCCCTTCGAGATCTCCTGGTGGAGATCCGGAAAGAATGGAAGACTCCCGGGAGCTGGTTGGTCATGAGCGGAAAGATACCGGTCGTCCAACCTATTCGGACGAACGGCATCTCTCCTAACGCGCTGCCAGGGCAGCTGCAGTCTACCTGCAGCGCGCTCCATGACCTCCAACAGCTCCCCGTACATGGGACAGAATGGTTGAAAAGCCTCAGCCTCAGGCGGTTCATCCGCCTCCTCAACCATCCTCTGCTTAAACGGAAGAGCTGCAGACGAGGAGGAGGAGCCCAGATCCAGCTCCTCCTCCGAGGTCTGCCTCTCGTGATCTGGATCGTCGTCTGCGAGCACTACACCAGTCTCCAGGCGACGAGCCAGATCCAACTGGAACCCCAGGACTATAGACGCCGCTCAGCCTCAGCTTGAGCGGGGCCGTTCCCAGCTGCTGAGCTCTCTCCCCTCGAGAAGAGAGCCAGACGAGAGCGGAGCATTCTCATGGGAAAACGCTCACAGTTTGCACAGGAGGCTCCCTCGAGAACCTCCCGTGCAGGCTCCTCTCCCTGGCAGTATACACAGAGTGTGTGTGTATCGTCATGTGTAAGATACCTGGTACATGGCTCCACACACCTGCGGAAGTGATGAAGTTTCTTGGCACACTTCATTCTTGTTTCCTTGACGCTTCGTTTGGATAACAGGCAAAACAGTCACTGAAGACGAAGAGATGCTGTCATGTTGGCAAGGCGCCCTTTTATACTTCCTGGTTGCACCTTGATGACGTCAGAGGCTGTCGCCGGTCAATAGAATTGACGTTTTTTAATTGTGATTTCAGGCACCTGTCACGCCGGAGGCGTTCCCCGTAGCGTCGAGCTGACGCAGCGCGAGTTCCCTTTCGAAAGGGAACCATTCGTGTGGAGAGATTTCAAATGCGGAGTGTTGGAGCGGGAGCGCGAGCAGACTGCAGAGCCAAACCAGCCGGTGCCGAAGACCGAAACAAACATTCCCAAGAGAATAGAGATATTCATCGCCACAAGACGTTGGTGAGTATTGAGCACTGAAATTATTCTCCAGAGTTTTGCTTCATGACCCATTATGAAGTTTAAAAGACATCACGAGTTCATGCATTCATTGGTTTCATGAGTGTGTTCTCATTTACCACATAATTGTCTAATGCTATAGTTTTATTTCCCTCATGTCTTATATGTCTAAAATAATAGGTAATAAGTAAATTAAGTCATTTGTGTGATATTTGCGGCATGCGACCATTGAACATGGTGACGTTAGATTGCATTTGGTGTCGTCAACCTCGTGATTTTTTTGTGACGATGAATATCGTCATCTTGTGACGATGGATATCTCTATTCGTCCATTCATTCATCTTATCCTCATTATATAATGTAGAACTTCTGTTCTCTCATTTGCCAGATGTGATGCAGGGAAACTTTGCCATTAATGTTATTTTTATTTTGCAGGTTTTTAGCCTATGCAGTGCCGTGTTTTCTTCACCACATTAAGACATCCTGTTATGCAGAAGACTTCTCGAATATTCAGAGTTTTTCCTTATTGAAAATAATGTATTTTCACCAAATATCCTGTGTTGGAATTGACTTATTAATAAAGTAATGTGATAAAATGTCAACCCTGTTGTCTGTGTTGATTTTGCTTAATATATTTAGGTTTTTAGTCACTTTTGTCTTTTGGGACAGTGAGAAATAAACAATTGTTACTACAATTTAAAATATTTAATTGGACCAACCTCACAGTTTCACTGTAAAACATTTATCCAATTTGAAATTTTCTAGTGACCGATCACAACTACATTTTTTAGTTGGCCAAATTGATCTCAATTCACAGAAATTCAATTTGGCCAACTGGAAAATTTAGATGCGATCGGTCACTAGAAAATTTTTAATTGGAGAGGCCTGACATTTTTTACAGCGTTGGTAAATTACATTTTTCCATTGGCTCAACATATTATTTCTAATTGAGCCCATGTTAACAGACTGTTGCCACAATGGATAAAATTCAATTCACAGAAATTCAATTTGGCCAATTGAAAAATTTTGTTGTGATCAGTCACTAGATAATTTTGAATTGGAGAGGCCTTAAATTTTTTACAGTGTATCTAAGGGCCCTATTTTAATTATCTAAGCGCATGGTTTACAGCGCACAGCGCAAGTGCACTTAGGGCGTGTCCGAATCCACTAGTTTAACAACAAGAAAAATGGTTGGCGTGCCCCGGACTCTAAATGAGTAATGGGTGTGTTTTGGGCGTAACGTGCAATAAATCCAATCAGAGTCTCATCTCCCAATCCCCTTTAAAAGCCAATTGTGCTTGCACCATGGCGGATTCGCTATTTACATGGCGGAATTTGCGAGCGAAAAGACTGAACGCTTCTCCAGAGAGGAATCCTTTTATTTTTAATATTTAAAAATGTTTGATTGCTACTGTGCAACCCTCTGTGTGTAATAAGCAGTGTATGCGCATTGTGGACCCGCCTATAGGCGCACATTACTAAAGCGCAAATTTATTGCACCAATTGACTTTAGACCAGGTTTCAGTTGGGCAATGGCACAGTCTATTTCGGTTGCCTCAAAATAGCATTGCGCCACCAATGCAACTGAACACACCTCGTTTTCAGACCAGCATGCCCATGGGTGTTCAACATGTTCAGGATTTTCCAATGTTGTGTAATGTGTAAAAGAATCAATAACTGCATTTGTAAAAAAGAGAAATCAACATTTTAATCAATTTTTTGCGTCTTGATTAGGTCATTTCTCATGGACCACATGTGATTTCATTAGGCTGAAGGAAAAACAGCATCAGGCAAATGATCAAATGTGAAAAATCAATGTGTACAGAGTCAGAAAATGAGCTTGAATTATGCGAGTCCTATAGAGGTTGTTTAACAAGCCCGCTGTGAATGTTTGAGGAAAATTATCCATAAAATATGAATAGTTCAGAGATCTGAAGCACACGGATTTGTGTACGCTCAGTCTGTCTTTTCGAATGCTCTATTTTGAAATGCTGGCATTGATTAACAGATTAGCTTTCTAACTTTGATCTTCTGAGAGGAGGAAATATCACTTAGTAACAAATGAGCACAAAGTTGAAAAATCAGTTTGTTTTATGTGAAGCTGCAGCTAAAAACCAGATGCACAAATGTTGTTATTTTGGGGCTCACTGAACACTGCAAAGACGAAACTGACAACAATGTTTTACACAGCGTCACATTCATCAGATCTAACATTGAGTCACAAACTTTTAGAAAGTACTTGATGAGAGAACACTAGTTTCTCTGCTACCCATTACATACAATTATATGCACATTGTTCTGAAACTGAAATAACTTTGCAGCTAACAAACAAATCTAAATATGATGATCCTGGAATCTCCCTTCTTGAAAGCAGCTGCACCGGATGGTAATTATGTAACAATGTGATGTGTATAAATAGGATTAAAAAAGGTGTTTATTATTTGTTTATTATTTATATTCTATGTGGCATTGATTCAACAAGGTGCTGAAAGCATTCTTTAGAAATGTTGGCCCATATTGAAAGGATAGCATCTTTCAGTTGATGGAGATTTGTGGGATGCACACCCAGGGCACGAAGCTCCCGTTCCAACACATCCCACAGTGCTCAGGTAGGCCGTGGCATTTAAACGATGCCCAATTGGCACCTAAGGGGCCTAAAGTGTGCCAAGAAAACATCCCCCAGACCATTGCACCACCACCGAATGTCTCAGCAGAAATCGAGACTCATCAGACCAGGCAACATTTTTCCAGTCTTCAACTGTCCAATTTTGGTGAGCTCGTGCAAATTGTAGCTTCTTTTTCCTATTTGTAGTGGAGATGAGTGGTACCCGGTGGGGTCTTCTGCTGTTGTAGCCCATCCGCCTCAAGGTTGTGCGTGATGTGGCTTCACAAATGCTTTGCTGCATACCTCGGTTGTAACCAAGTTGTGGTTATTTCAGTCAAAGTTGCTCTTCTATCAGCTTGAATCAGTCGGCCCATTCTCCTCTGACCTCTAGCATCAACAAGGCATTTTCGCCCACAGGACTACCGCATACTGGATGTTTCCCTTTTCACACCATTCTTTGTAAACCCTAGAAATGGTTGTGTGTGTAAATCCCAGTAACTGAGCAGATTGCGAAATACTCAGACCAGCCCGTCTGGCACCAACAACCATGCCACGCTCAAAATTGCTTAAATCAACTTTATTTCCCATTCTGACATTCAGTTTGGCGTTCAGGAGATTGTCTTGACCAGGACCACACCCCTAAACGCATTGAAGCAACTGCCATGGGATTGGTTGATTAGATAATTGCATTAATGAGAAATTGAACAGGTGTTCCTAATAATCCTTTAGGTGAGTGTATATATATATCACTTTTTGAATGGAATTAGTGAAATAAATCAACTTTTTGATGATATTCTAATTATATGACCAGCACCTGTGTGTGTGTGTGTGTGTGTGTGTGTGTGTGTGTGTGTGTATGTGTGTGTGTGTGTGTGTGTATATATATATATATATATATATATATATATATATATATATATATATATATATATATATATATATATATATATATATATATATATTAGTTATAGATGATTTATTGTGCATTTAGGATACTGCATTTGGCTTTTTTTCAGAACTGAAAAAAAAAAATCTTGCATACTAAACTGTGTGTGGGTATAAGACAGGCACCGTCTTTATGAGCGAGTCAGGGTTATGTATTTTATATAGGGTTAGTACTAAATTTTCAGAAAGGAATGTTGTTCCAGGATCGACCCAGGGACATCTGCTTGTCAAAAATGTCCAATGTCCATAGATAGATAGATACGATAGATACGATAGGGTTCACTCATGCATAAATGCCACTGTGCAACATTTTGGAGCATGTGTAGGCTACAGTAGCACAAAGCATTTCTATAGTAAGCTCAATGATGTACAATTATCTCATGTTTTGTAATGACATTGTGGTTGTAGATACTGTACTGGGCACCAGTGGAATGGTCTGGTTTGGTAATGTAGATATCTGTAAATTGTATGCATTCTCTCTAAACATGGATAAAAATCAGACAGCGTCAGAAGCGTCTCGTCTGTGTTAAAGACAAAAAGAAAAAAAAGTCCAAAGTTATGTTCTCTGATGAAAGTACATTTTACATTTCCTTTAGAAATCAGGGTCCCAGAGTCTAGAGGAAGAGAGGAGAGGAGAGCGCACCTGGGATGTGAGTGGCACGAAGCAACCTCAGATGCTTCTGACTCCAAAGGAGGAGGTGGCAGGCGAGTTGGAACATGCATCGGGAGCTTAGACCACCTTGACGGTTGATGTACGCAACGGCCGCAGTGCTGTCCGTATGGACCAGTACGTGCTTGCCATGTAGCAGCCCCTTGAGGTGGCCCAGTGCAAGACGTACCGCAAACAACTCGAGGCAATTGATATGCCAATGCAATTGAGGTCCCGTCCACAGACCTGAAACTGCATGCCCGTTGTACGTGGCCCCCCAGCCTGGGGATGAGGCAACTGTGAAGAGCACAGCATGCCTGGACACCTGTTCTAAGGGCACTCCGGCCTGTAGAAACGAAGGGTCCGACCACGGGCTGAAAGTTTGGCGGCAGTAAGGAGTCACTGGGACCCGGTACTTGCCTCTCTGCCACGCCCACCTCGGGACACGGCCGTGAAGCCAGGGCTGAAGCGGTCTCATATGAAGCAATCCGAGCGGCGTTACTGCGGCTGCAGATGTCATATACCCCAGGAGCCTCTGAAAAAGTTTCAATGGGACCGCTGTCCTGCCACTGAATGAATTCAAGCAGTTCAACACCGACTGGACTCGCTCCTCCTGAAGCCAGCAAGTAGTCAAGCCCCCAAAGACCAAACATACAGGACCAACGGCACCACAGACGTACCTGGGGTGGGTCAGCAAGGTGGAATAGACAGACCCAACTCGGGAGGCCTGGAGTGTTGTCTGAGTATTCCAGGGTGGGGCAGAGTGTGGGTGAGAAGGCCCCCGAGACTTCCTTGAGCCGTACACTGCTGCCCCCTGGTGAGGGGAGGGGAGGAAAGGAGTGACAAGGCCCGGAGGCATTGCGCACCGCTAACCTGGCCCTCTTGGGGCCCAGGGAGAAAGGAAACTGCTCTTTTATTGAAAATGTGGGTACCGCTGGACTCCGGAGAGCCTGCGGCAGAGTATTGTAACCAGACGGGGCCCCCCGGTCCTCCTCAGGGGGGTGGGGGAGGGGTGCGGACACCATCTCCCTCGGGGCAGCTCCTGATCTCCCTGCACTGCCCGTCTCAGGGCCGCTTGCCCATCCACTTGCCTGTGGACTTAGCGGATCCCTGAGGGGGTTGGGTGCCTCCATTACGTCCGGCACCCTTCTTCCCGGATGGAGGCTGCTGCTTGGGTTTCGCAGGGGCGGAGGCAGATGCGGGGCGAGCGTGGAATGCGTGAACCACATGCCAATCTTCATTGGCTCGTTTTTAAACACTCAAAGTAGATTGGTCTCTGAAATCAGATCCCCAATTCGCCAATTCGTCGGTAAGTTCCGACGTATGTCGAATGTGACCGACTGAAAGGGAACTTAATATTCCAGCATACCAAGACATTTTGGACAATGCTATGCTTCCAAATTTGTGGGAACAGTTTGGGAAAGGCCTATTTCTATTCCAGCATAACAGTGCACAAAGGTCCATAAAGACATGGTTGGATGAGTTTGGTGTGGAGGAAAACTCTGACCTTAACCCCATCAAACACCTGGGATGGGGATGGGGATGGGGATGGTGAGCCAGGCCTTCTTGTCCAACACAAATGCCTGACCTCACAAATGCTCTTCTGGATGATGGGGCAAAAATCCCACAGAAACACTCCAAAATCTTGTAGAACGCTTTACCAGAAGAGTTGAAGCTGTTATATTTGCAAATGTGGGGACCAACTACATTCATGTCCATGTATTTAGTATGCAATGTAATTAATCTAATCTCAAAAAGTTCTTACTGGTTAATTAGATTGGATTGTCCAGTTGCTTTTCAGTTTGCTGTCCTTGGATGTGTTAACATCACTTGAAGAATCTTTCACAAACAACTGTGATCAGTGAATTATCGATTGCGGTATGTTTTGTTCATATTCACAGTGGTCCAGCCTGTAGAGACCAACCAAGATTGCCTTTGCTTTCAATGATGAAGGTCACTGTTGCATCTGTGAGGAGGGCTCAGTAATTGCACATGTATTTCAATTTCCATATTTGGGTGCAGTTCAGTATTCTCTCTTGAATACACTGAAAGTGTTGATAAAGTCTGAGTTTGTAGTTGGCCTTTGAATAAATAAATCTATATTTGTGTAGGTGCTCAAATGATGTCCTAAGAGACAGAGGTCATGGAGGGCTATGAAAACATTCTGAGGATGGTGTGTTTACTGCACAATCAGTGCTGCCAGAGAGATGTTGAATGTGTATTACTCCATTCCACACCCCAACTACTATCCTGGGATCCCCAACAATAGCTGCACACAGCCTTTACTGCAGATATGCTCAATATGTGACTGTATTGGCCCACATTTCTATGCTTTCATTGACAGGTGTGGTGATTCATTTTTCTGACAATAAGAGAAATACAGAAAGCATTGTCTTTGCCTTTGCTGTAAATGCCTGTCCATCACAACGGTTTGGAGAGCCTCTCTCCCTTGTGACTGATAAGAGGGCTGATTAATATCTGACTAAACACTGACATAATGCTCTTATCTTTGCAAATGCCACACACTGTTGGGTCTGATGAACCCACTGCTTTTCCCACAGAGAAAATCACTGAAGAGATGCCTCAGGCTGTATTCCACTGAAATGTCCACAGATACTCCCTTTTCACTATAATGGTGCTGGTGCGCATGCTGGAACCGATGCCCAGAATGACATAATTGACACGTTCTGAACAGAAACACTTATTATTACCTTTAACCGGTTAATAATGTTATTTTATCATTGTTTAATATTTTAATTTGGTATTCAACCAATCGTGAATACTAATAGTACAGCCTATGCAAATGTGACATTGACGCATCCAATATATGAAATACCCATACTCAGCTGTCAAGTCATTATAGGGAAGTCGCATGGTAATGTGCTGGGATTCAAATTTGGATCTCAGGAGTTTTTCCAAGGAAATGTCACCAACCGTTAAAGCATTAAATTTAAGTGAAAATGAATGACAGGTAATATCCAGCATGGTGTGTTTTGAAACCAGCAAAAATTGCATGTTAGTGTAGAAAAAAATATAAAAATTAAACACCATGTTGTCAAAGTTTGTATTGTGGCTTTATTTATGGTCAGACACTTGCATAAGATTAATATTTTATCACAATCAAGCTCAAATGCAGTTACAAGGTTTTTCACCCGCGTATGTCGGAGATTTGTGTTTTGTCAGTCAACACAAGGGCAGTAAGTCTGTGGCAGTAAGTGCATGACAATCAACTTACAGGTTACAAAGTTTATTGTAGCTAAGTTTTTATTGTAGCTAGGTTTTTCCTTTTGTTTAATACATTTGGCCAAAATCTTATGTTAAATCTGCTATTCACAGGCTGTATTGACTATGACTAGATGGCAAATACCAGACTAAGACACTCTTCTTCGCTCCTCAAATAACATAAAACATTTACCTTTCCAAACAAAGAGTAAAGAAAACGCTGTACTTATTCACACAACCAGGGGCTGGATTCACAAAAATCTTCTTAAGAAAGAAACAGGAGCACTCCATTTTTAGAAATAGGGCTTATTCAACTTCTTTCCTACATTTAGATATGTGGGCAAATGCATTTTTGTCTCAGTGCATGCATTGTTTTAGTTTGGCAGGGTCGCCGCTAGATAAGCTTAGCATGATGAATGGAATCCTATGTTGCCAGCTAGCATGTCCCGAGTAAAAGTGATCCACAAAAAAACCCCCACCTAATTACTTCTTGTGGCCTGCGTATTCACAACGAGTACAAGTGCAGATTAAGACTAGACGATTTCCTAGGCAGAAATTGACTTGGGACTATATTATGGAGAAGCACAGGCAAAGCACTGCTACTTGGGCGCAGAGATATCACGCAACACATGAAATCCCACAACTTTCGTCAACATACCGGCGTGAATAGTAGCTGGCTATTTTTCATACAGTACATGAATGGTGATGAACATGGCTGATTTTGTGAGAGACGAAGAGGGCTACTTCTTAGAATTTAGAATAATTTACATAAACATTGAAGACTGTTCTGCTACTTCCTTTGGTCAAACTGCTTGTAGCCTTCTCTCTAGTAGTTATATTAAAACTCCTGAGTCAAAAGAACCATGCTAACTCGGTGAGAGAAATATAGCTAACTTAACATAGTTTTTTATTTTAGTTTCGGTTGTTCACGCTAAACAGGTTGAATTCAACATGAGGTTATACTAGAGGTGGCTACATTTATTTGAACCGTAGTCTATATACAGCTTCTCAGCATCTATCTTACAACCGAATAAAGACAAACTATAACATAAGGAAGAGTAATAAAAGACAACTTACATGTGCACTTTGTTCTGCCTGTGCTTTGAAAATGGATGGGCCGGCCGTATCTTTCAGACATAGTTCCGTCTTTCTTGGCCCATATTGCATTTTTTCAAAGTAGTCCTCCGGAACAAAATGCTATTCGCAAACACGATACTGTTTAATTTTGTAGAGAGGTGTTGAAGTACAGATATCCAGAGCAGCTAGCAATTTATTTCTCAGTTCAACATTCGATGGAATTCTGTGAAACATTGCATTAGTGTATGTCCGTTGCTTGTTCTCACAACCTTTTACTACGCAGGCAATTATCATGTTTGCTGTAACTGTAGCTGTAACTTCTCAAAATAAACATTCCAAAAGATAAGACACTCTGTGCAGGTCACGCCGGTATGTTATACTTTTTTTCCCGTTTTTTGTTGCGTTGCACGCCGGTATGTTGACGGAAGTTTGGGGATTTCATGTGTTGCGTGATATCTCTGTGCCCAAGTAGCAGTTATTCGCCTGCGCTTCACCTTAATATAGTCCCAAGTTAATATCTGCCTAGGAAATAGCCTAGTCTTAATCTGCATCGCTATTTGTATTCGTTGTGAATACGCAGGCCACAAGAAGTAATTAGGTGCTTTTTTGGTTTTTTTATCACTTTTACTCGGGACATGCTAGCTGGCAACATAGGATTCCATTCATTATGCTAAGCTAAGCTAGCAGCGACCCTGCCAAACTAAAACAATGCATGCACTGAGACAAAAATGCATTTGCCCACATATCTAAATGTAGGAAAGATGTTGAATAAGCCCTATTTCTAAAAACGGTGGAGTGTTCCTTTAAGAAAATTCTTAAGATAAATTCTAAGAAGTTCGTAAGAATGTTCCTAAGTGCAATTCTTCAAAAAAAAGTTCTCAAATATTTTCTTAAGAACATCTTAATTTTTTACTTAAGAAGAAAATAAAAGGTGTTTTTTGGGCTTATTTTATTGAAAGGTATTATTGAAGACTCACTGAATGAAAAACACCTCAAAACCAGTCTCTTTGCGCTTCCTGCAGATTACCTTAGATATCATAATAAGTGTGCAGACTATTTTCGTCGTGACTGGCTTGACGGGAGTAAATCAGTCAATGTCGTGTTTTTTATGTGCCATGTCTGTAAAATCTGTATTTTATAAGAGCCTAGCCGTTTATCAAGAACGCTGCTTTGGTACCAAAGATCGGCCATTAGATCTGCACAAGATGAATCATATCAGACTGGCCGTCAATCAGAAGGACTGGCCAAGGAAAGGCTGCTCTCGGCAGGGTTAACGAGCCCTGAACCCACGGTGATCGCCTGGATCTCACAACTCCGAAAACGGCAGATAAAATTGTCAAATAGGCGCTCTCTTTATAAATAAACCACAGATTTAATCTTTAAACAAGTACATTCTCACCTGAAAAGGTCTTAAAACTACAATTTGTGACACAATAACAGTAGTATTTTTCAATTCTCATCCGCTATTGATGCTTGCTGGTTGGTGCAAACTGGTTGTTGGTTTTATACTCATCCATATGGTACTATTAGTTAAATATTATATTTAGTTAGCTACTGTTATGTTGTAATGCTTAATATTTAAAACAACCCAATAAATTTGTTAAACATCTTACATTTGGGTATTTAAGATAGGTTGGAGGTTATCCTAACTTTAAGAAGCTATTTACGATGATTTTTAAGAACATTATTTTCGTGAATATGAATACTTCTTAAATTTTATCTTAAGAACAATCATAAGAAAAAAGATAACATTTTTAAGAAAAGTTTTTGGGAATACAAAAAATTTAAATTCTTAAATTTTTTCTTAAGTTAGAAAATAAGAAGAAATTGGCAGTTAAGAATAATTTTATTCTTAAGAATGTTTTGTGAATCTGGCCCCAGTTCTTTATTTACCCTTGCACTGCAAATAATCAGACACCATCTCCAAAATGTGTGAGGCATTTAATTTTAAATGGAGGCGAATAGAGCAACTGTGAGGTCCTGTTGACAGTGTCACTTTTTATTTTTAAGAAGGGATGTCCCGAGCCAAACTTAAGGATGGGGATCAGGGCTGATTAAGCCATTTTTAACTAATCGGTATCAGCTATTCTGCAACATACAGCATGTCCCTGGGGTGGCCCGGCCAACCTAGGTGGGAGACTACACCAAACAGAGACAGCAGAGCGGACTCTGCTCAGGGTAGTGCGCACGGCCAGCTGCATCATCGGAGGTGAGCTTCCCTCCCTCCAGGACATTTATGCCAGGCGGTGTGTGAAGAGAGCTCAGAGGATCATCAGAGACTCTAGCCACCCGAACCATGGGCTGCTCTCACTGCTGCCATCAGGCAGGCGGTACCGCAGCATCAGAACACGCACCAGCCGACTCCAGAACAGCTTCTTCCCACAAGCAATTAGACTCCTTAACTCTTGATCCATCAGTTCATAACACACACTGGACAGAATATCACTCAGCACAACCCACTGTAGATACACACACATTATATACACATTTATTTATCATATAGCATCTATTGTACATTGGATCTCTATTGTGATTAATATTGTATACTGTACATTGTATATTATTATTATAGCTTAATGTATATTGTTTAATGTATGTTTAGTGTATATTGTTTAAAGTATATGTATATTGTAAGTATGTGTATATTGTTTAAAGCTGTGAGAACTACACTCACATTGTGTAAATTTTGTATTGTTTATTGTAGAGTTTACTGTGCTGTGAGTAATTGTGGGCGCATCAGATGTGTAATCTGATGTTGCTTTAAATGTTGTACATGTCATGTCATGACTGCTATGTTGCTCGGAACTGCACCTAAGAATTTCACCTACTGTTGCACTTGTGTATATGGTTGTGTGACAATAAAGTGATTTGATTTGATTTGATTTTGATTTTGAGGGAAAGACAAAGGCTCGCCATAGGGAGAGCTGGCCATGTGCCAGCGCCCAGGAAGAGGCAACAAGTCCTAGTGGAGTGAGCTCTCAACCCAAGTTGGCAAGGCATGCCTTCGGTTTTGTACACCAAGGCGATGGCATCCACTATCCAGTGGGCCATCCTCTGCTTGGAGACAGCCTTTCCCTTCTGCTGGTCTCCGTAACAGATGAAGAGCAGTTCTGAGGTCCTGAAGCTTTGCGTTCTGTCCACGTATAACCACAGAGAATGGATGGGACAGAGAAAAGGCTGAAAAGGGCTGGGTCTGCCTCCTCCGAGAAAGGCAGATCACCTAGAACCTCCACATCCCATCCAGGGACCAGACATGGAGTTTCCAGAGGTCTGGAAACGGGTGCCATAGGGTACCCCGTCACTGATAAAGCAGGTCCTTCCTCAGAGGAATGGGCCAAGGAGGTGCTGTTGTGAGGATACGGCGCAACTAATAAGACCTGCTGCTCGTCCTCCCTGACTTTGCACAGTGTCTGTGCTAGAAGGCTCACTGGGGGAAATGCATACTAGGCCCCGGGGCCAGCTGTGTGCCAGCACATCTGTGCCGAAGGTCCCCTCCGCCAGGGAAAAAAACAACTGGCAGTGCGACCTGTCCGGGGCAGCTACCTCTGTGGTCCCAAAGCAGTCTCCATTCTCTGGGGAGGGGCCGAGACCGTGAGAGCTCGTCAGCTGCACAGTTCAGTTCTCCCGGGATATGGACAGCACGAAGGGACCTCAGATGCTACTGACTCAATAGAAAGAGATGGCGGGCGAGTTGAGACATACGGCGGGAGCGTAGACCAGCCTGGTGGTTGATGTACGCTACTGACCGTGTAGTCTGACCGGACTAGTACATGTTGACCCTTCAGCAACACTTGGAAGCGGTGCAGGGCGAACCGTACTGCCAGCAACTTGAGGCAATTGGCATGCAGGAGGAGCGGGGGTCCTGTCCAGGAGCCCACGGCAGCAAGTCCATTGCACATGGCACCCCAGCCCATGGTGGAGGCATCTGTTGATACAACAAAATGCCTGTAAACTCATTCTAAGGGCCCACCGGGCCGTAGAACTGAGGTTCGACCACGGGGTGAGGGTCTGCAGGCAGGCCCGAGTCACTGGGACCCGGAGCATGCCCAAATGCCATGCCCATCTCAGGACTCGATCGCGAAGCCAGTTCTGAAGCGGTCTCATATGAAGCAATCCGAGCCGCGTTACCGCGGCTGCAGATGCCATATGCCCCAGGAGCCTCTGAAAACTTTGAACAGTGGAACAGCACTCTTGCTCTTGATTTAACGGAGGCAAGCCAGCAGTGACTGCGCACTATAAATCTCTTTTTTTAAAAGGCAATAATTATTTGTAGTCCAAGAATTTGTATTTATAATCAAATGAGCATATGCTAATAGTAGCCTACTGGAGATGCTGACAGAGACAATAAACCGCGGGAAAGAACAATAGAATCGCGCGAGATTTAGAGCGGTCAATATGACCGTTATGGCTTTAATAGGTAGAAATGCTCTTTTTTTTTTTTGCCTTTTATGTCATTTATATAAAATCTATTGTAAGTAAAAATAGAAACACTTTTAGGAAAAGTCACAAATCAGCAATATTGTACAAAGTTATTGTACATATACATTTCAAAACGGTCATTTTGACAGTCATGGCAGTTCTAGTGTTAAATAATTATCTCAACTGTTAAATAACAGATATAAGATAAAAAAATATCAGATTTGTCTTATTTTAAATAAACACAAAAAACAGAGATGAAAAATTAATTTAAGTAAGAAATGTACTTTTGCTGTGCTTAAATAAATGTTCAGTGATATCTTCGAAAAATATTTTTTAATTTTGACGCTATTTTTTCTCTAAATAGTATTTATTTGGCAATTTGTAAATACACTAAGTTTCGTCATCCTGGCATGTGTGGAAAGTGTATAACCATGTGTGTAACAACTAACTACAGGTTAGGTTGTGCCCCGCTCTCATTACGTGAATAAAAACGAGGCTGTGAGGGATAAACTTACAGTGTTTACAATGGCCTGCACTGTATAAAGGTCCAAGATCATATTTAAATATTCAAAACTCACAACTTTCAAAACTGTTTGATGGCGTTTTTGACTTTTGGAAAGATGTAGAATCCATTGGAAACAGTACAATCCATTAAACACTGTATTTCTATCCCTTCAGCATTGTTTACATTCCTGTCAAAAAAGTAATATGTTGCTACCCTGACTAAGGTCTATAGAGCACTTTCTCCAACACCCTGTCAGTGGAAAATGGGCATGAAAGACATTTATAGCACACAGTCTAAACAGTTAAATCTGTAGAAAATCTCCTTTAAACCCATTATAAAAGCCTTCCAAGACACAGGCAATAGTAATGGAGTAAATTAGACACTCATTCATCCAGTAGAGCAGGTTTTTCTCATCCTCTTTGAAATGTCTAATTTCCGTCACTGCAAATATACAGCGGTCATTCTCAAAGTTTCCTTCCTCCGAGATGTAGCATCGAGTTTCATATTAATCACAGCAAGACAGATTCAAACCCACTGAGGTGGAAATTGAATATGGAAAATTGTCTTGTTTTCTTCAAATCAACCCACATTATTTAAATAGAAACCATATTTGAATGGTGAGCGGGATCACTTGCTGTTTGGTAACTGACCCGAGTTCCTCTCATGGAATCGTTATCCAGTTGTGTAAGAAAAAGCTCCCTGTAAATCTCCACCAACTGACTTTATTTATCATCTCATTAAAGCCAAGCCATTTTTTTAATGATAATATCAGCTCATTGCGTGAGAACGCATAATCAATTCAATATAACAGTTGTTTATTTGCCTGGAAATCTGAGAATCAGTATGTTACATGATCATTAATATCAGATTAATTTAAATTATGAATCTATTGTCTGATCAGTACTATATCTGCACATCCCAATTTCTGCTTTTTGATAGACTTTTGGAAATGTGGATTTTATGTTCGGCATATTTTATCGTTATCCATTGGTTATGAGGAAAATTGTAGCATGAACAAGCAGGACAAGCAGAGTTTTAGAGATAATTTTAATCCATTAGCCATTACAGGATATGGAAAATTCTAGGAAAGTCAAGATGAAGGGTATAACTGGATAATGTGCAGTTGGTCCAAAGATCACCTTCTTGAACTGTTCAAAATTTACTGAGCTCTTACATGCAACAGAAAGAAAACCAAGGCCAATATGTGTCTTACACCCACATATAAAGACCAACAAAAGTTCAGCCCAAAGCAATACAGTGTCCAGAAGTAAGTGCATAACCAATGTGCTACAAAATAATGATGGACAGTCATTCCAAGATAAGAAATAAGAAACGGCCCTTCTGTGCAGAAGAATCCATGTCCTTGAGATGATTCCAAAATGAACACAGTTCATTAAGAAAGAATTCCAGTGTTCAGTTCTATCAAACAAATATTTTCATGTGGAAGGTATGAGGCCAACAAAAAGTTTAATTTGGTGTATAGGAGTCCATGTAGGGATATTTTTTGTTATCAAATAATAATTATTGAGTTATCAAGTTCTGTTTGGCAGGGGTATTTTTCTAAAGATTCAAACTTTCAATGTGCTGACTTGCTGTCATTCACTGTTGGAGAAGCTTGGTTAGTTTGAAACGGGTGGATGTTGGGGGTTCTCCGAGGAGGCAAGGGAGGCAGTGCCTCCTCAAAAAAAATTGTAGTAATCAGTGCATAGTCAAATGGCATCCAGCACCACCTCTCTGGGCGTCTAAAGGGGTGGGAAATGTCCAGCTCCACCTCTCTGGATGTCTAATGGGGTGGAGGGATAGTTGGGTAGGGTAAGTGAGTGATTTGATTGGTTGCAGGCATGGGCAGATAAGAATAAAAAACAGTTTAAAGGCACAGTATATAAGTTTCGCCGCTAGAGGTCACTTATTCAAAACAAAAGTGTAGCTTGATGGTGCCGTGAATGAGTGTGGAATCATGGGATTTGTAGTCTTGACTCTTCACCTCCACAGCACATGGAAAGAAACAGACTCAGTCAGTCATGTTCATCACGTTCATGAAAGAGTTTTATATAAGTTTTTAGTTTTATGAGTTGTATTAACATTATGGTGGTATGAAGTAGGACATGCAGAGAGTCCTTGGTTGAGAATGCTAATACGAGACCTGCGTGAAAACATGGTCTAAGAGCTTGTATTATGCTTATGCTGCAGTCGGCTGCTTCCGCTCTTTTCTTCCTCATCTTACATTTAACGCCAACATTTCTGTCCTTCACAGTACTCTTTCTGTGTTTGTCTCTGTTGACCTTGTCTCCAGCAACTGCAAAATAACAGTAACACAACCTCTTACAATACTAACTACAGGCTAAAAGCCCATTAACCCTCTAGGCGCCATGGTCGAGTTTAATCGACAAGATGCGGCACTGAATAAAATGGCTGATTTTGTCAAATAGGGTGTCAAATTTCGTTTGACCTCCCCTCCACTAGATGTCAGACATGTCATACTTCATCCCAGACTCAAAAAAACGTCATGCTTCTATACAAAATCTTCGAGCAAGAGCGCATTGAATCACTGCGAACAAATGAGTGTGCGAGTGAGCCATTTTATCAGAGCAATATTGTCAATGTCAGCGGGTATTTGCATTAGATTATTATTATTATTATTTTCTAATGGCATCAATAAAGCTTACCCGCAATGAAGTGTTGGGTCTTCTATTCACGGACCCTGATTCTGAAGGGGAATATCTGCCGTGATTCTGAAAGTGAAAGTATAACCCTACACCAAGCACAAACAGTGAATCCTTTGCCCAATGTAGATGGTCCTTTGCCCAATGTCAGTGGTGGGAACACAGTGGTGTTTCCCGGGGTCAGAGTGTTCATCGCGAAGTTAGCAGGCGTGTTACGCCGGCTTCACACCGCACGTGCAAGCAGTGCGTTGGCAGGTCAGGAGTGGTGCGTATGGAGAGCGGGAGCCGCGTGCGCCCGTTTTGCATTCACATTGGCAGTGTTTGTCTAGCGCAGCTGAACCACGGCTCGTGTATTGCAAGTACAGTTAGGGGGCAACATGGAGGCAGGGTGGGGAGTCACAATGACAATGACAGTAGTCCGAACTGTGCACATGCGCGCGTCTGTCTCTCGCCTTGTCTCATCATCTCACTCATGATCTCTGCCTTGCCATGGCAAGTGATCTTTTGAACTAAATGCTGTTTCACTAAACGAGGTTCGGGAGGAACATGTCAGATAATTGACACAGGTGGAGAGTACTCAGCTAATCAACAAAGAGGTATATATACGCAGCCGTCCTACCTCCATTTTGTTGACAGTTTTTTCAGCATCCCTCCACCACCCCTTCTCCACATCTTGCCCTATCTTTTAGTTCTAAACCACTTACATACGGGGGGTACTCTGGGTTCGGGCCGAAGTCCGAGCTCGAAGCCCTCCCCCCCGGACAGCACGCCAAATATGCAATTCAATTAACTCTCTACAAATTATATGTAAGTGTGAACTCGTGAAACAGGTCTTGTCTACTTGTGTTTGTGTGTCATATGAATAATATATGTGCCCCATACATGGAATCAGAGTGCCTACTGTATGTAGTAAATGGAAAGTCTCTACAGCAAAAGGCCAACCGTTACATGCATTTGGTTTGTTTCTACCATTTATTAGTTACGATTTACACAGTTTGTTTACTATTTACTATTTTCCTGAGCATTCAGTATTGTGCAATATAGCATACAGAAGGTGAGGGACATTTTGGGGGGAAAGAAGTGCTGCATTTATCATTTAAACGTGACTTTTCATGAAAATTCTATAATCCAAGGTGACCACCATATGACGTCATAATATGCAAATTATAGCCTATATAATTTAAGATATAGCCTTTTCAAATTAGATGTCAAAATCGAATGTTTTAGGAAAAAACCTGTGACGCCTAAAGGGTTAAAGAGTTACATCATGTAAATTTCTAAACTTACTGTTGTCTCTCTTTAGCTTTTTTGCCACAATTTTGATTAAGTGTTTTAACTGGGCTATTCCGGATTAAAACTATGCATACTTCTTCCTCATAGCCTCATTCTAAATCTTGTAGGATACATGAAAGGCATAAAATATGTTTAGTAACAGGAAATATTTAATTGCAAACCAGGGACGTCGTTAGGCCTATTTTAGGGGGGCTGAAGCTACCCCAAAATGTTCCTAAGCCCCCCTAAATGATAAAAAGAACAACATAATTCGATTTATCAATAACCATATCCTCATTCATATTTAGACGCAACAATATCCAGGTACAAAAAATAGCCGAGAAGTCGAAAGTTTAAATGAAGATTAAATGTCCTTAGTTTTCGTCTTTGTCAATGTATTTCATAGAGCAAATAACGTTCAGCTACATTTCCTTTCCCTGCGTCTCTCACTCACGAGTCTCTCTCACATACACGCGCGCCCCACACACACACACACACACACACACAGCCCCTCCCCTCCCTGCACACCCGCCCGCCGTCTCGAACGAGTGTTCGACGTTCGACGTAGAAAGCAAGTTCGCGAAAGGTTGGTATCTCGTGAACACCTTCACACAATCACACATTAAAAAGTGGTATAAAAATATTTTTAATTCTGAATATAATTTTGTCAGTGTGTTAATGTCGACCTGAGAAGCCATGGCTACTTTAGAAAGTTAATTAGTCGCAAATTTGAGGTAAAATGCACTTGGGTTGTCGATGTCAAAACACGATATAAGCTGTGATTCAAATATTAAATAATGTAATGTCATTAGTTTACTCTTACACTGAATGTTTGCTGCTTCAGTCTAGATGAGTGGGCTATTGTATAGGGTAAATTTAGTATAGGGTGTTAAAATTGTACAGCTGTGGTAGGGCCTATTTGTGTAGGTTTAGCTCAATTTAGGGTTAAGCTATTTGTATTTTAGCTCAAAAATGGGTTGAATACATGCGGTTCATGTATGTCTTCTTTAGTCTGTTGGCTCTTTAGGTTTTTTTTAGTGGCACACTTACACATTTTGCACTTACAAGTGTGACTGTTTACATATTTGTGCCCATATGTACATTTTATGTAAGTTACTGGTTTTATTTTTGAATGAATATTTTCTCAAATTGTATGATTTTTTTGTTGAGTTATTATTGCACAATACTTTTTCTGACCTTTTTGAATCTTGCCCCTGACAAATAACCCAAATTACAAAAAAAGACTAAAACTAATAAAAACTAAACTAAAACTAAGCATTTAAATTTTTTTTAAACTAAACTAAACTAAACTAGCAAACCCACTTTAAAAGCGAAATAAAACTAAACTGAATTTGAAAACAAAAAACGAAATAAAAATAAAAACTAATGAAAAATGCAAAACTATAATAACCTGTAGTCTAGCTAGAGTGAACAAGCAAAATACAAGAAATGGTTAACTTAGCAAGCTAATCAAAACTCTGTATTCTTTGCCAATAATACAAGCTATCTCTATAATAGGCATATTCTAAAACAATATCAATCCCCATAGAATGTTGTTGTCACTGAAAACGAAATGTCAGAGGGTCCCTGTTAATGCTATTACTGTTGTATTCTTCAATTCATTGAGCAGATGAGATGGATATTCGAAGATATTTTAGCAGAGAGAAAGAGAAGCAGCCGCAGGAGATTAGCAGGCCAGTTGATTCTGAGGGAGCCGGTGTGATTGAGGTCAGTAATGGTCTATAGGTCTAAGGATTGTTTGCAACTCTATGCAAGCCAAACTACACAGCGAAATCACACTCTGATTCAATCCACAGCACAGATACAGTAGTTAGTGTAATTAAATAGCATTCTGTGGACAACTTATCTTATATAGAGAGGAATTAGATATTACTTTATCATACATTTACATGAGCAGACAGATAGCATTTAAGTCATTGCTTATAGTAACTCATCAGGAGCAAAGTCTGGCCTAAGTAAATTCCCCCATGCAGCTTTGATGTGTCTAAAAGCTAACATTACAGTAACTTTTCTTTAACAGAGTAGAAATGGAAGAAGAGGATATGTCTGTCACGTTTTGCTTGTTAACATCTTGGTTTCTTGACTGGTTGTTGACATAATTGTAGCTCTAGATGTGAGTGCAAAGATTTTGCAAACACAAGTTACAAATACCCTGGGGGCTAAGCCCCCCCTGTCTTCCAATCCTAGTGACGTCCCTGTTGCAAACAATTACAAAATGGATATTAAAAGATTGCAGCAACCTTCTAAACTTCTGTTACTGTGTATAATCTCAGATGATGAGTTGACCCAGTCTTGTGTGTAGGATACTGTGGAAATTAGGAAACATTATCTTAGAAGAAAATAAAGTATAATAAATATAGTTTTGACATTAAATATATTACTTTTACACAATATAGATAATCAGTGTTACCTGGTTTGTGGATGATGTTGAAGTGGATTCTTCTCAGAACGGTGCAGGCACAATGTTTCATTCTGTAGCTGTTGGTGTATTTGAAATGGCTCCTCAAGTGTGACCCACCGAAAATCAGTTAAAACACAAATGTCTTTGCAACAGGGTATGTGTGTATTAAGCACTATTTGTAGAGATAATGCTAAAGAAACAACTTCTCTCCCTACACCAGTAAAGAACCAGGTCTTCATTTCTGTGAAATAATGATGAGGTAAGTAGAATCATGAAATGCCTTTTATTTGTTTAACTGATACAAACTCATTTATCCATGACTATCTCACTGCATTGCATTCTTCTTCTTTTCCTTTTTTTATGCTCTTTCCCTCACAAGTGACCTCTCTCACAATTACACAGAAAATAACATTCGGGAGAAAGGATACCTTCAAATTATAAATCATACATAGATATGTTCTCTAATGGCTCTGTCAAAAATTATAAAGCTGGCTATATTAGAGTTCAATAGTTTTAAGACTTTTTTAGGCTGTTTTGTGAAACTTCCCTGGCTAACCTCCCTACCTTCATCTGAGAACACCGCAAGTAGGTTAACTGCCGATCATTAACATATGAAAGGTCTTCACACCTGACAGCCATCAGTCCTTCCAGCCAGCAGTTTTTCAGCTGTGTATGTTTATATAATTTCATGGATAACTGTATATGTTTGACGTGTATGTATCAAGTATCTGGGTATTTCTGGAAATGTACTGTTATGTGTAACTTGGCTCAGGTATTTTCCACATACATCCGGCAAACCTGAAATTACACGGCAGTTTTCCTTGGCCAGATAATACCATATTTGACCCTTTTCATGCAGTGTTCCCAGGTGCGACATGACATTGACATGTTGGATGTGGCGCCCATATATCAGCAGCCAAGATGTATGCCCGTAGGTCGGCAGAAGGCTGCAGAGGAGGCTCCAGTGAAGATCCAATGCGCTGATATATTAGAGCCTTCAGAGAGTCCCTGGGCATCCCTGGTGGTCAGGGTTCCCAAGAAAGGCGGGTAAGTGGTTGGTGGGTGATTTTTTGTAGATTCCCAGAGGCTCAACGCAGTGACACGGAAAGATCTGTACCTTCTCCTATGCGTGGATGAATGATTGTATCTTATGGGTTGCTGTATGACTTAAGGAGCAGGTACTGGCAAGTGCCGCTGGCACCAGGAGCTCCCTGAAACTACACCCTAATAAATGCTGGTTGTTGAGCAGAGAGGTGACCTTCTTGGGGCATCGGACAGGCAGTGAGTGGATTGGCACAGTGGAGGACAAGGTGAGAGTTATACAAGAGTGGCCTATCCTGACGAATCATAAAGAGTTGAAAAGCTTCTTGGGTCTGGTATCCTTTTTCAGGAAGTTTGTATGTGGTTTCTCCTGTATCGCTGCCCCCTTATACAAGCTCCTGTAGAAGGATCAGTAATTTGTCTGGACAGAAGGTCGTAAAAAAGATTTCAATCTTTGGGGGGGGGGGGGGGGGGTGCAGTCCTGTGCCAAGTGTGTCCAGAGGGAGAGAAAATAGTAGCCTATTTAAGTAATAACCTGCTCATATTGGTTAGAGAAATCAGGACCCCTGTGGAGTTGGCCTTTGGTTGGCCCCCAGATACACCGTCCGTTCCTGCAAGGCGGAATATGCTAGACAGCTCCAGGACCGCTTGGACTTGTATATGCCAGGATGCAGTTAATGACTGCAGGGATGCGACAAAAAAGGGCTAATGATCTGCATGCCAGTGGGTGCCACTTTGGTGTTGGGGAGCTTGTTTGTGTTTACAGTCCAGTTAGGAAGAGAGAAAAGTGCTCCAAGCTGGACAGCCACTGGGTGGGGTCATGTCCAGTATTGGAGAAGCTGGGGGAGGTTGTGTATCGAATGCAGTTGCCAGTCGTACTGCATCATGATAGGCTGACACCTTACCGCATCATCCAGGTAGAAGCTGCACATTGGTCGTGGTTGAGGAGATTCCCCTTCCACATGTGAAGCGATTTGAGTGCAGAGAAAAGCGCTATATAAATATAACAAATTATTTATTATTATTTGTATTACTTCCTTCGCATATTGCTGAATCTCCAAGGGGTTCAAAGGGGGTAATCGAACCATCTGATACAGCCACTAGTGGCCAGAATGTTACATCATTGCCTGACATCCCTCAGGGTGATTGTTCTGAAAACTCCCATGCACATGAAGGCCAAAATCATAGGGGTTGTAACACGTACAACATTGACAGCACTAAACATTTCGCTGTTTGTGACTTCTGCTGCCACCTCGGTTCAAAGGATTACGTTAAACAAAACTATACTTAAATTAATAACATTTCTGTAATCATTTAACCATTATTTATCATGTAATTCTTATTTTGTTTGCCGTGGGACACAATGACTAGAAAGTACACAAAAATGCAACATAAATTCACAAAATACACCAATTTAATTTGTTTGCTGTGATCCACATCTTTAGAATCCATACGAGGATCTTCTTTATACAGCGATCTTCATCTTTATGTTCAACAGTGACTGTAAACAAATCCCGCGCACGTTATGAATTCAAAAATCTCGTTTTACGGCAGTGATATCAAACGCTCATTGGCTCTCGCCTGCTTCGTCGCAGATTGCGACTGTAACACTCCACTGGAGAGGCAAGTTTTAGAACCTATGTGCAGTTTATTCCAAATTACAAAACATAAAACAAGGACTTGGCAAAACAAACAATAAACAAAAGACTTGGCTTAATTAAACTTGGCTTGACAACAGATTTGACTATAACAGAAATTCACTATCAGGGGTTACATGATCAATCTCAGATCAGGACACATGGCAAACATGAGGGGTAAATACACTGATACTAATGACAAGACAAGGGACACCTGTGAACAATGAAAAGACAATGAACCAATGACATGACAAGAACACATGGCAGGATCTCATGCAGGATCTCTCGGGGTGGGCGGACCTGGACCCTAAGGCATGGGCGGACCTGAACCCTGAGGCGTGGGCGGACCTGGACCCTGAGGCGTGGGCAGACCTGGACCATGAGGCGTGGGCGGACCTGGACCCTGAGGTGTGGGCAGACCTGAACCCTGTGGCATGGGCGGACCTGGACCCTCAAGCGTGGGCGACCATGGCGGATCAGGCAGTTCAAGGGGCCATGGCAATAACAGCAGTTCAGGGGGCCACAGAGGCGTGGCCTTCATGGCCTCAATGTACCCCTTGCCCCCCCCAAAAAAATGTATTGGGCAGGACTATGTTGTCATGGTCAGGAGTCCTCTCGCGCTCGTGGGCTGGAGCGGGCTCGTGGGCTGGAGCCTGGACATGGGCTGGGGCCTGGACATGGACTGGGGCCTGGAAGTGAACAGGACACGTGGTCTCTGGATTCAAGGCATGGACAGGTTTCTGGACATGGAAAGGCCTAGACAAATAATCGTCCTCCTCTGCAAAACCCACCGTGAAAGATGACCCACCTAACTGCAGTGCAAAGTCAATATATATTCTTCCAGAGTACATGGGCCATTGCTCTCAGGCATCAGGTAACTTAAAAAGTCACTTAGGCCATTACAAAAAATGCCTTTAAGAGCAGCATCATTAAAGTTCACTTGGCTGGAGAGTTCACAAAAGTCCTCAACATACTTCTCTAGGGCACGGTGGCCTTGACGAAGGTGAAAGATAGCAACTGCTGGATTCATGTTTGGTGGTCTGATATTCTGTAACACACTCCACTGGAGAGGCAAGTTTTAGAACCCATGTGCAGTTTATTCCAAATTGCAAAACATAAAACAAGGACTTGGCAAAACAAACAATAAACAAAAGCTTGGCTTGGCTCTATTAAACTTGGCTTGACAACAGACTTGACTATAACAGAAACTCACCATCAGTGGTTACACGATCAATCTCAAACCAGGACACATGGCATGAGGGGTTAACATGAGGGCTAAATATACTGAGACTAATGACAATGACAAGGGACAAGGGACAAAGGATATTTGATGAAAATACCTTATTTTCAATAAGGAAAAACTCTGAATATTCAAGAAGTCTTCTGCATAACAGTCGTAATGTGGTGAAGAAAACACGGCACTGCATAGGCTAAAAACCTGCAAATAAAAATAAAAACTAACAATACGTTTCCCTGCATCACATCTAACAAATGACAGCACAGAAGTTCTTAATCATATAATGAGGATGAGATGAATGAATGGACGAATAAGAAAATCGAGCTTGACGTGTTTGATATTAAAAGGCAATAACTTAAGCCCTGAAAGAGGCCGACGCCAAATGCAATCTAACGGCACCGGGTTGCACGGCACACATATCACACAAAAAACTTAATTTACTTATTACCTATCATTTTAGACATGAGGAAAATAAAACTATTGGCTACCATTAGACAATTATGTGGTAAATGAGAATACTCATGAAACCAATGAATGCATGAACTCAGGATTATACAAAATGTCTTTTAAACTTTATACCGGCTCATGAAGCAAAATTCTGGAGAATAATTTCAGTGCTCAATACTCACCAACGTCTTGTGACGATGAATATCTCTCTATTCTCTTGGGAATGTTTGTTTCGGTCTTCAGCACTGTTTGGCTCTACAGTCTGCTCGCTCTCCCGCCGCTCCCGCGCTCTGCATTTGAAATCTCCACACGAACGGTTTTCCGCATTTTTTTGCGCATGCGTATACAGTTTTTCGGACGAAGGACTTGTTCACCCAACATGGATTTTTCACTTCGACTTCATAGACTGACTGAGCACAATTAAATATGTTCAGTGAATATACAAATTTAATTTTGAGTGAAGACCTTAAGCTATGATTAGTACAATGCATCTTTTTGCATGGGGATAATTATTTGGAAGTCATTTATTGGGCCAATATGTAATGATACATGTGCAAAGATTTGCCTTTTTTTTTTTTTTTACAGTGTATTGGTACCGCTTTTGACATTTTGACAATAAAGAAATGATTGTGATTACACTTTTGTTATGTTTTTTCTTTATAAGTTAACCATACATACTTTTAAGAAACGGTTATGTGTAGGTTTAGAGGTTAGAGTGAGATTAGTGACTCAAAATATAATTTTAATGATATATTGTTACTAAAATTAAAATTTTCCCAAACATTTCTGCTCATTAAGTTGTATTGTAATTTTTATTCTCTGTTTGTTATGTTTGGGTTTAGGGATATAACACGTACAGTATCTATAAAATGGTAAAAGGGAACTTTTTTATGATTTAACCCTTTAGGCGCCAGAGGTTTTTTCCTAAAACGTTCGATTTTGACATCTTAATTTGAAAAGGCTATATCTTAAAAGTGATAAAAGATAGAGACTTTCTGTAAATTAGAGAAATATTAAGGATGACCCAAAGTTTATGTAGGGATTACATTGTCCCATCTAATTTGCATATTATGACGTCATATGGTGGTGGTCACCTTGGATTATAGAATTTTCATGAAAAGTCACGTTTAAATGATAAATGCAGCACTTCTTTCCCCCCAAAATGTCCCTCACCTCCTGTATGCTATATTGCACAATACTGAATGCTCAGGTAAATAGTAAATAGTAAACAAACTGTGTAAATCGTTACTAATAAATGGTAGAAACAAACCGAATGCATGTAACGTTGGCCTTTTGCTGTAGAGACTTTCCATTTACTACATACAGTAGGCACTCTGATTCCATGTATGGGGCACATATATATTATTCATATGACACACAAACACAAGTAGACAAGACCTGTTTAGTTCAAAAGATCAAGCGCCACGGCAAGGCAGAGATCATGAGTGAGATGACGAGACAAGACGAGAGACAGATGCGCGCGTGTGCCCGCCGAGTGTGCACTGTTCGGACTACTGTCATTGTCATTGTGACTCCCCACCCCGCCTCCACGTTGCTCACTAACTGTATTTGCAATACACGAGCCGCGGTTCAGCTGCGTGAGACAAACGCTGCCAGTGTGAATGCAAAACGGCCGCGCGCGGCTCCCGCTTTCCTAATGCACCACTGCCCGGCCAACGCAAAAACGCGTGCGGTGTGAAGCCGGCGTAACACGCCTGCTAACTTCGCAATGAACACTCCGACCCCGCAAAACACCACTGTGTCCCCACCACTGACACTGGGCAAAGGACCATTTACATTGGGCAAAGGATTCACCGTTTGTGCTTGGTGTAGGGCTATACTTTCAGGATTACGGCAGATATTCCCCTTCAGAATCAGGGTCCGCGAATAGAAGACCCAACACTTCATTGCGGGTAAGCTTTATTGATGTCATTAGAAAATAATAATCTAAAGCAAATACTCAATGACATTGACAATATTGCTCTGATAAAATGACTCACTCACACACTAGCTTCGCGTTTGTTCGCACTGACTCAATGCACTCTTGCTCGAAGATTTTGTATAGAAGCATGACTTTTTTTTGAGTCGGGGATGAAGTATGACATGTCTGACATCTAGTGGAGGGGAGGTCAAACGAAATTTGACACCCTATTTGACAAAATCAGCCGTTTTATTCAGTGCCGCATCTTGTCGAGTAAACTCGACCGTGGCGCCTAGAGGGGTAAAATATATTTTTAGTTTTTTTTTCGCTGTAAAAGCATAATACGTTTGTTTAAATGTTGCCAATACATTCATGTAACGTTACCTTTCACCATTTATCCAAATATACAAAAAAGTATGTTTTGTGTCTGTAAAAGCTGCTTATTAACTTATAGGCTTAATTATTGGCTTATTCTGGTCAATAAACCAAAATATCACTCAATAAGTTCCATAATTAAAGATCCCATGACATGAAATTATAATTTTATGAGTTTTTTTTTAACATTAATATGAGTTCCCCTAGCCTGGTCCCCAAGTATTGTAAATAATGGCTAATATGCCCTTACTATAATGTTTAGTTAATCATTAATTACTATTGTGTCCATGCTTAACTAATGCATAATTCTGGACCTTTAAAATGTAAAGTTAATCATTAATTACTAGTGTGTTCGTGCTTAACTAATGCCTAGTTGTGAACAAGTTAATCCTTAATTAATGCTTAAAGCTGTAGTCTACGATGTTGAAAATCAGTCGAGAAAGCCTGAATTTAAGAAAAAACTCATCCCGCCCCTCCACACGCACACCCCTCCCCTCTGTGCTACCTGATCCCTCCCACCGGGAAACGACCTGAACAACGTCACTCAGTCAAGCAGGAGTAAACATCGTAACAGAGATGTACCATGTGTACCACATAAAGCCTTGAAGTAATGAACACTTACAATTATGACTGATTGACGTCAGTTACTTTCACAACATTGCTTAGTCGTTTCAATCTAATGACCTCGCTAATGACACATCATATGTAAAGTTGACTTTCGACACTTGAACTTAGTTGCTTCATCAACAATTCAATGTCACCATTGTCGTAACAAAATAGCTCAGAGGCCCACGTTTGAGTTCACGCCCACGCAAGATTAGCAACACATGCAATGTTCTATCTGCTCGAACAGAAAACCGCTAACGTTAGGCCTATTGAAATAGTCAAGCACTTCAAGGCGATGCGACTTGGATAAATACCACTTTGCAGCGAAACACCTCGTCATTGTCTTGAGAATGCTTCAGTTTTTTTTTTCTTCGGTAACACTTTAGAATAATGGTCATTAGTTAACATTAGTTAACGTATTAACTAACATGAACTAACCATGAGCAGTACATTTGTTACTGTATTTGTTCATCTTTGTTAACGTTAGTTCTGTCAGGTCCATTAAGTCAAGAACACACAGACAATAACAATAATTAAGAATTTTTATTGAATAGATTGCAAAACAAGAGTATGTTCCTGAATTGAAATTTGGCAGTATGGCTCTGTTCAGGGAGTCCTCTGACCTTTCATGAGCACCATGAAATAGCAGAGAGTCAGAGGACAGCAGCAGCAGCATTAGGGAACGCTCACACAGTTTAGGACTGAGAGCTAAAATATCCCCCCTGTGAACAGAGCAGGCAACATGACATAAAGCAAAATGCCACGTTATGCATAAGGAGGAGCTGGGGAGGTGGCGGGCAGCAGTAGCGAGCAGCAAGCATGTATGAGCAAACTGAATGTGCTTTAAATAGGGCACCTTGTTTGAGCTTTGGCCATTGAGCAGCGAGGGGAGTTAACCAGCTAATGCAGCTCAGCTGAAGCAGATCAGCTGGAGCAGATCAGCTGGCGGGACAGTGACTACGTTTACATGGACAGCAGTAATCTAATTATTGACTTTACTCTGAATAAGACAATAATCTGATTAAGGCGTTTACATGAGTTGCTTTTAGAATATTACGTTCATGTTCCCATTTTACATGTTACAGAACATAGCTCGATTAATAGTACTAATAGTCATTACGTACCCATGCCACGCTACGCTGTCCGGCGTCCAATCATAGCGCGACTTTCGTAGGTCTGTTCAAATCAATGGGCTCAGGCAACCCGCTGTATATATATAATTTTTTTTTTTTTTTTTTTTTTTGTATATATTGTGTCTTTCAGTTTTTTTAAGAGACACTGCCCATCTTGCCTCCTTCTTGACAGCCAACATTTCGAATAATAGCTTTGATTAATGATGAAAATTAAGGTTTCAAAATCGTGATTGTTTGGATTGTTTTTTTCTGCCATCGAGCCACAAGCGCTCACTGAATGGCCATATGGCTCGCGAGCCTAGAGGTTCCCGAATCCCGACCGCTGTTGTAAGCAGACAATTATGAATCTGGGATTACAGATACAAACGTATTGTATTTTACTTTTACAATGAGCAGAATTATTACAACACAAAGAAAAAAAATATAGAGGAGGCCATGTCCGAGTGAGCAGTCAAGCAAGACACGCAGTCACGCACCATAGCAACACGTCATGGCAACGACATTTCAGACTGAAAGATACGTAAAAGATAAACGGGAATTTGAGCGCATTGTTACTGTTTTGTACGCGCGGTTATATTAATTATAATTCAAATTCTGTTTTATTTGTCACAATATTATTGATGATTGTTTAGAGGGGCACTTTATATACTTTTGATACGAGCCCCCAAAGCCCTCCCCTCTGCACTTGCCTGATGTGTGTGCCTGGTGTGTGTGTCCTGTCACAAAATGCGGCGAAAACTCATACACGACGTTAATAGTTAGATTAAGGTGTGTACATGTGTACAATGCACTTGGATAATGCGACTAAAATAGGCATACTCCACATGTCTTAATTCGATTTTTGTTTAATTCGAGTATGGCTTTAACCGGATTAAGGTAATTAGAAATCGCTGTTTACATGGTAGTTTCTTAATCAGAGTATGGTCTTAATCAGATTAATATCGGAGTATTGTTGTCCATGTAGACGTACTGAGTGTTGTTACAAATAGCATAGCAGCGTCTTGACTACCTGGCCTGCCAGAACTGACGCTGACACTCAATTTAATATACATCCAGCTGTTCATGGTTTGTTCATGTTAGTTCACACTGCATTAACTAATGTTAACAAGATTTTAATAATGCATCAGTAAATGTTGAAATTAACATTAACAAAGATAAATAAATGCTTTATAAGTGCAGTTCATTATTAGTTCTTGATAACTAATGTAGTTAACTAATGTTAACTAATGACCATTATTCTAAAGTGTTACCTTTTCTTCTAGCTCCAAAACAATGAGGGTTTTTAAATTAATTTGGATTTAAATTAGGGTGACAATCAAATTTGAGAAAATCAATTCACTAGAATGAATAAGTGTCAGGGTGCCGGTCTGATCTGCTTTACGCTTGTTTGTGTTTGTCTGGTCCACTTGGTTATTTATGTTGCCATGTGCTCTGTCTATTGTTACTCCGCCCCTCTTGTTACCTTGTTATCTCATTATAGCTCACACCTGTTTTTGTTCGTTTGCCACCCTTTATATTCCCCTCTTGTTTTCTGTCCTGTGCCAGATCGAATCTCTGCTCTGCTGAGTTAACTGGCTCCTGTCTATGGTCTCTGAGACTTAGCACTTCTGCAATAGTTTTTGTCTTGAGTCTTAGTCTAGTCTTGAGTTCCTGTCTTCTTTTTTCAGTGTTGGTTATTTCTTTATTTTTTCTCTGTTTTCCTAAACTAGTTTTTGAGCTCCCGTCTGGCTAGTTTTTTGTTTTTGTTTTTCCCCTCTCCTTTTCTTTTTGCTCCCAGCTCCCCTGTCTGCTTTGGCTGCCAGATCCAGGCCTCCCTCCTTTTTGGATCTTCCCTGCCTGCCTACCACTAAGGATTTCAGCATCCACTGCCAGGACCCAACCTCCACCCTTCAGGTTTACTCATCTCTCTCTCTTCCCCCTGCCATTGTGACATTACGTCACCAGCTGATCATCTGTGAACTCACCTACTTCATTGTCTTTGGATTGCACTCATTTCTACCTCCACTCTCCAGTGTTGCAGCCTGGGCCTGCTCTGCCATTCCCTCTGAGAATCCTTTCTCCAACGCCCCCTGTTGGGTCGACATAGTACTCCCTTGTACCTGGCTGGCATCATCCCTGTTTGCTCTTCTGACCGTGGACTCTCTTTTCTCTGTGTTCCTGATTTTGTCTGCTTTTGTCATTTAATAAACAGTTATTCCCGCAACTGGTTCCTCTTTTACCATCCTGACAGTTCGATCTGGCCAGCATGGAATCAGCGGGTTCTGCCCAGATCCGGGCAGCCGTCGTCCAGCAGGGAGTGCTGCTGGGTCAGCATGCCACACAGCTCACAGATACTTCCAGAGAGGTAGAGGTCATGACCTCTCAAGTTGCTGAACTCACCACCCAGGTCAGGGAATTGATGAGACCAGGACAGTATTCGCTCAGCTGCAGCTGCAGCTGCCTCTGTTTCTGTTCCAGTTGTTGCCCCAGCAGCTCCTGAACCCAGAGTGCCAACACCACCTACGTATGACGGGGATCCTAAGTCATGTCGCCCATTCCTCTCCCAGTGTGCCATCACGTTCGCTCTGCAACCCATCACTTTTGCCACAGACGCTGCTAAGGTGGCATTCGTCATTACCCTACTCACTGGGAAGGCCCGTGAGTGGGGAACTACTGTTTGGGAGAAGAGAGCACCATACTGTGCCACATTTGAGCTGTTTCGTCAGGAGATGACCAAGGTGTTTGACCGCTCAGTCGCTGGGAAGGAGGCGGCCAGCCAGCTTGTGAGACTAAGGCAGGGGGAGTCATCAGTCACTGACTTTTCCATTCAGTTCCGGACACTGGCAGCCCTCTGCAGCTGGAATGAAGTGGCTTTATGGGATGTTTTCAGGGAGGGGCTCAACCCTGAGATTCAAGACGAGATTGCCATCCATGACCTGCCGGCTTCTTTTGATGACTTGGTGGAGCTGGCACTTCGTGTAGAGACACGCATCAGCCTACGCCGTCAACGCGTTATGGCCCACACTTCTTGGCTGAATCCACCTCATCCTGTTTCCGAAGCAGTGGCTGTGCGTCCTGAGCCTCTCCCTGAGGTGGAGCCTATGCAGGTGGGGAGGACTCGATTGGCGGCAGAGGAGAAGCAGCGACGGCTTAATCAACGACTCTGCTTCTATTGTGGCAAATCTGGGCATTTCGCTGTGGCCTGTCCTTTAAAAGCCAGAGCTCGCCAGTAGACGGGGAAGTACTGGTGAGCGTCACCCCTTTTTCTGATTCCCCTGTGCTCCGTACCCAGCTACCCGCCTTTATCAGGTGGGGGCCTTTCTCAAGGCCTTGTTCGGCTCTGGTGGATTCCGGGGCCGAAGGAAATTTCATTGATGCATCCCTTGTGTCTCGGTGGGGCGTCCCTATCATCCCTCTCAAGAAGAAGCTCATTGCCAGGGCTCTCAACGGCACCATCCTCACTCAAGTTACCCATGTTACTTCCCCTGTAAGTTTAGTTATTTCGGGCAACCACAGTGAGGAGATTGCATTTTTCCTCCTTGAGTCTCCCGGCACACCTATTGTGCTGGGGCACCCATGGTTGGTGAAGCACGAACCTCACGTGGGTTGGGCCGAGAATTCTGTGTTGGCGTGGAGCTCTTATTGTCACAAGTTTTGTCTTGGTGTTGCTTCGTCTGCTGGCTCTTCTTCTTCTTCTGTGTTTCAGGTGGAGGAGTCTACGGATCTGACCGGTGTCCCTGCCGAGTACCTCGACCTTCGGGGGGTCTTCAGCAAGTCCCGAGCGGCCTCACTTCCTCCCCACAGACCCTATGACTGTTCCATCGACCTCCTCCCAGGCACTTCTCCGCCTCGTGGTCGCCTTTACTCTCTCTCAGCGCCGGAGAGAGAGGCCATGGATAAGTACATCCAAGAGTCTTTGGCGGCTGGCCTCATCCGCTCTTCCTCTTCTCCTGCAGGTGCGGGGTTCTTCTTTGTGGAGAAGAAAGATGGTTCTTTGCGCCCCTGCATCGATTATCGTGGGCTTAATGACATCACCATAAAGAATCGGTACCCCCTGCCGTTGATGTCTTCTGCTCCCGAACTGCTGCAGGGAGCGCAAATCTTCACTAAGCTGGACCTCCGCAATGCCTACCACTTGGTTCGGATAAGGGAAGGTGATGAGTGGAAGACCGCCTTTAACACCCCTACTGGGCACTTTGAATATCGGGTTATGCCCTTCGGGCTTACTAATGCCCCAGCGGCCTTCCAGGCCCTGATTAATGATGTGCTTAGAGACATGATCAATCGATTTGTCTTTGTGTACCTTGATGACATTTTGATTTTTTCCCCATCTTTGCAGGTACACACTCAGCATGTCCGTCAGGTGCTGCAGAGGTTACTTGAGAACCAACTTTATGTCAAGGCGGAGAAGTGCACATTCCACGCTGACTCAGTTCCGTTCCTGGGACAAATTATCTCGGCGGAAGGGGTTAAGGTAGATCCTGCTAAGGTAAGGGCCGTCTCAGAATGGCCAGTCCCCGACTCTCGTAGAGCATTGCAGCGGTTCCTGGGGTTTGCCAATTTTTATCGGCGCTTCATCAGGAACTATAGTCAGACAGCTGCCCCCTTAACTGCTCTAACCTCCACTCGGGTCCCTTTCAGGTGGTCGGAGCAGGCACAGGGAGCTTTTACGAAACTTAAATCATGTTTTACATCTGCACCTGTCTTGTCTGTTCCAGACCCTGATCTGCAGTTCATTGTGGAGGTTGATGCTTCTGAGGTCGGGGTTGGGGCGGTCCTCTCTCAACGATCCCCTCAGGATGGGAAGGTGCACCCTTGTGCATACTTCTCTCACCGTCTGAGCCCAGCTGAACGGAATTATGATGTCGGTAACCGGGAGCTGTTGGCGGTTAGGCTGGCTTTGGGTGAGTGGCGACACTGGCTGGAGGGGGCGGCGGAGCCCTTCTTGGTCTGGACGGATCATAAGAATCTTGAATACATTCGTTCGGCCAAGAGGTTGAACTCTCGACAGGCCAGGTGGGCCCTCTTCTTTGGTCGGTTCCGTTTTGCCCTTTCATACAGGCCTGGGTCCAAGAATATTAAGCCGGACGCCCTGTCACGTCTCTTTGCCAGTCCGGGGGACGAGGCGTTGCCCGACACCATATTACTCCGGGGTGTTGTGGTGGCGGCTGTTTCCTGGGGTGTTGAGAGGCGTGTCAGCGAGGCCTTGCGAGGGGTGGCGGTCCCGAGAGGTTGCCCTAATGGTCTGTTGTTTGTTCCGGAGCCGTTGCGTCCTTCGGTTCTTGAGTGGAGTAACTCTTCTAGGCTGACCTGCCATCCAGGTGTGCGGAGAATGCTGGCTTCTGCCCGCCAGCGCTTTTGGTGGCCATCGCTATCCCAAGATGTCAGACAGTTCGTGGCAGCTTGCTCGGTTTGCGCCCAGAATAAAACTTCTAACAAGCCTCCCGTTGGTCTGCTGCGGCCTCTGCCCATCCCCACCCGCCCCTGGTCCCATATTGCCTTGGACTTTGTCACTGGCCTCCCTTCCTCCAATGGCAATACTGTGATTTTGACAGTTGTGGACCGTTTTTCCAAGGCGGCTCATTTCATTCCCCTTTCCAAATTGCCCTCTGCTAAGGAAACTGCACTGGTGGTAGTCGATCACATCTTCAGGATTCATGGTCTTCCCAAAGATGTGGTCTCTGACAGGGGGCCCCAGTTTGTTTCCCATTTTTGGAAGGAGTTCTGTCGTCAAATCGGTGCTTCTGCGAGTCTGACTTCAGGATTCCATCCGCAGACCAACGGGCAGTCCGAGCGAGCTAACCAAGATTTGGAGCGGATGCTCCGCTGTCTGGCATCCCACAATCCTGCCTCCTGGAGCCAGCAGCTTACCTGGGCAGAGTACGCCCACAATACACTCCCTGTGGCAGCCACTGGTATGTCTCCTTTCCAAAGTTCTGTTGGTTATCAGCCTCCTCTTTTTGCTTCACAGGAACCTGATGCCGCTGTCCCCTCCGCCCAGGCCTTTGTCCAACGATGCAGACGCACTTGGGAAAGAGCCAGGAAGGCGCTCATCCGGGCGGGGAGACGTGCCAAGGTGGCAGCAGATCGCCGTCGGACTCCTGCACCCAAGTATGTCTGTGGGCAGAGGGTTTGGCTTTCCACTAAGGACCTGCCCCTTAAAGTGCCAGCACGCAAGTTGGCACCCAGGTTCTTAGGGCCATACCGCATTACCAAAGTATTAAGTCCGGCGGCAGTGCGGCTCAGGCTCCCTTCTGTCTTTGCTCGTGTCCACCCTGTCTTTCATGTGTCTCGAGTCAAGCCTGTCATTTCTTCCCCTTTGAACCCTGGTATGTCTGGTCCTTGCCCCCCTCCCCCCCGTCTTGTTGACGGTTCTCCTGTGTTTACCGTTAGGAGGCTGCTGGACGCTAGGAAGCGTGGTAGAGGATACCAGTACTTGGTGGACCGGGAGGGGTACGGTCCTGAGGAGAGATGCTGGGTGCCGTCTCGGGACATCTTGGACCACTCCTTGATCGAGGACTTCCAACGTCGACGGGCCTCTTCCATACCTGGAGCGGCCGGGGTCGCTCCTGGAGTGGGGGGTACTGTCAGGGTGCCGGTCTGATCTGCTTTAGGCTTGTTTGTGTTTGTCTGGTCCACTTGGTTATTTGTGTTGCCATGTGCTCTGTCTATTGTTACTCCGCCCCTCTTGTTACCTTGTTATCTCATTATAGCTCACACCTGTTTTTGTTCGTTTGCCACCCTTTATATTCCCCTCTTGTTTTCTGTCCTGTGCCAGATCGAATCTCTGCTCTGCTGAGTTAACTGGCTCCTGTCTATGGTCTCTGAGACTTAGCACTTCTGCAATAGTTTTTGTCTTGAGTCTTAGTCTAGTCTTGAGTTCCTGTCTTCTTTTTTCAGTGTTGGTTATTTCTTTATTTTTTCTCTGTTTTCCTAAACTAGTTTTTGAGCTCCCGTCTGGCTAGTTTTTTGTTTTTGTTTTTCCCCTCTCCTTTTCTTTTTGCTCCCAGCTCCCCTGTCTGCTTTGGCTGCCAGATCCAGGCCTCCCTCCTTTTTGGATCTTCCCTGCCTGCCTACCACTAAGGATTTCAGCATCCACTGCCAGGACCCAACCTCCACCCTTCAGGTTTACTCATCTCTCTCTCTTCCCCCTGCCATTGTGACATTACGTCACCAGCTGATCATCTGTGAACTCACCTACTTCATTGTCTTTGGATTGCACTCATTTCTACCTCCACTCTCCAGTGTTGCAGCCTGGGCCTGCTCTGCCATTCCCTCTGAGAATCCTTTCTCCAACGCCCCCTGTTGGGTCGACATAGTACTCCCTTGTACCTGGCTGGCATCATCCCTGTTTGCTCTTCTGACCGTGGACTCTCTTTTCTCTGTGTTCCTGATTTTGTCTGCTTTTGTCATTTAATAAACAGTTATTCCCGCAACTGGTTCCTCTTTTACCATCCTGACAATAAGACTATAGCATAATGAAAACATAAAACAGACAAAAACAAAATATAGAGGGATTTGAAATGGTGAATAATTTGTTTAAATCTGTTCATTTACATGAATCAATCAAACAAAACAATTCATTAGAATGATTTAGACCTTCCAACTCTAAAAACAGTATAGGAAAGATAACAATATAAGACGAACTGATTCACTTTAATGAATCATCCTTAACATAAAATATATAATGTTTAGGGAATTTAATCTGTGAATAATTAATTTGAATATGTTAATTGGAACGAGACACTACGTAAAATTGACTCTGTGCGTCGTGAAGCACGTGGGAAATCAGTCCAAAGGTGTGATGGGACATCAGAGGTGGGTGATGTCACAAACCAGGAAACTATAAAACAGTGCAACAAGCAATAACAGCCTATAGTTTCTAATAGGCTGAATCAAGTAGCTGACAGGCACACAGGAAGTATGGTAGGGTGATGCATTGTCTCGTTCCCTCTTCAGTGAACCAAGGTTACAGTCATTATCAAAGCATTCCCTTACAAGGGAACTTGAACTGCATCGAATTGACGCTGTGGGTTTATACCCACGCCGCCATAATGACAAATATCTGTCTAGTGTAAAATAGTTTGAAGCAAGGACTAAGACGAGAGCACATGGGCCCCCGGTGTAGAGCTCCAGGTTGTCCAGGTTGTAAAACCTCAATATGTGTGCTGAGGACCAGTCTGCTGCATCACAAACATCTAGAAGTGAAACAAACATCTTTAAGTGGGCTCAAACTGCCATAGGGGAAGGTAGTCCAGCCGACACATATGCAAGAGAGACTATCCATTTACTATCCATTTACTCATCCTCTGCTTAGATGCTGGAGACTCCTTGCTAGGAGAAAAACAGTTGTTCTGGTTTACACCACAGGGCAGCTCTGTGGAAGTAAGCATATAATGCCCAAATTGGACATAGCTGATTTTTTATTTCCTGGTCCGAATCCCGGAGGACAGAAGGCCTACAGCAAAATAGATCTAACCTTATTATTGGGGACCGTGGGAATGTAACCCGGCCTTGGGTAAAGAAATGCCTGGCAAGGTGCAAATTTCAAGCACTTAGGGACAAGAGATGTGATAGATAGGAGGAACAACGCCTAAAGAGTCAATAACTTGACTGGAACCTCCTCAACTGGCTCAAAGGGAGCCAGGGACAGGCCTTGCAGTACCATGGCCAGATTTCTAGCCAAAGGAATGTGGTAAGAGGCTATGGCTGCCACATAAACCTTTAAAGTGAACAGGGACAACCCTGCAGTAAATCACTCTTGCAGGAATCACTTGCAGGATTCACTCTTGCACTCCTGCACCCCTGCTCTGGAGTGAAGAATGGTCTCAACAACCTCAGTTGAGAGACCGGAGTCTATGAGCTGGACCCCCTCAGAGGCCAAGCCCACAGCTTCCAAAGTTCTGGGAGGGGGTGAAGTATGGAGTCCCCGTCTGGGACAGAAGGCCCCTCCTGACCGGAATCTCCCAAGTAGAGCCATCAAGGAGAGACACAAGATCCGAGAACCACACTCTGCCCAGCCACCGCAGGGCAATTGAGGTGAGGCGGGCCTTGTCCTGGCAAACTCTCTCCAGAACTCCCCGGAGCAGAGCAATTGGGGGAAAGCGTACAGATGTAGCCTTAGCCATGTCTGAACCATAGCATCCAGTCCCAGAGGAGTGTGAGGGAGTACTAGTGGACAGTGAGACAGTGAATGTATCTCGAGATGAAAACAGATCCACTTCTGTCTAGCAGAACACCCTCCATATCTGCTCCAACATTGCCCGGGCCTCTGCCTTGACAGGATGTGTGCTCCCTGGTTTTGGCTCCCAGGGATGTATGCTGCACTGAGTGAAAGCAGCTTTCCCTAGGACCACAGGTGTGCCAGTTTTCA
Organism: Romanogobio albipinnatus; assembly: GCA_023566225.1. Lineage (NCBI taxonomy): Eukaryota > Metazoa > Chordata > Actinopteri > Cypriniformes > Gobionidae > Romanogobio > Romanogobio albipinnatus. Next base: position 19,035,259 of record CM042256.1, on the reverse strand, counting down.
GAGTGGACGCGAGAGCAAAACCCCAGGTGTTTTTTGTAGTTGAATGGATGAGCACATGGTGGCCCCTGAACTCTGGGAAGAAGTTCTTGAGAGCAAGCAAGACAGCCATAATTTCCAGGCAGTTGACCTTGAGTTGAGCAACCATCTAGAATCATTCCCCAACCCGTCAGGGAAGCATCCGTTGTTAGCATCTTGAGACGACAAGGAGCTCCCTGCGCTTGGGATAGAAACCATGGTTCCTACTGCATAACCAAGGCACGTAAGCATTGACACGTGAACTTGATCATGCAAAATGGGTTGCCCCTTGAGGAAACCCCCCTGGTCCTAAGCCACCACTGTAGGGGTCTCATGTACAACAGGCCAAAAGGTGGATGTTGGATGCTGCTACCATCAAATCTAACTCTGCATCCAAGTCACTGAAACTGGAGTAGCTTTACTCAGTTTATGGCTGACAGGATTGATACGATGCGCACAGGAGAGAGACGTGCTTGCATCGTAATTGAATCCCATACCGCACCTAGAAAAGGGGTCCTCTTTACTAGAGAAATCCCACTCTTCTTGGTATTTAGCCTTAACCCCAACATTTTCATGTGGGCTAGAGCAAAAATCAATCAATCGTCGATGTAGTTCAGAATACGGATGCCCTGAAGTCGTAATGCCGCCAGTGCTGCATCCACACATTCGGTGAAAGTGTGGGGTGATAAATCTAGACTGAAAGGAACAACCAGATATTGGTATGCTTCGCCCCCGAAAGCAAATCTCAGGAACTTCCTGTGTTGTGGAAGGATGGAGATATGGAAATACGCATCTTTGAGATCTATTGTGACAAACCAGTCCTCAGATCTGATCTGTGACACAATTTGTCTCCAGGTTAACATTTTTAATTTGAGCTGCATGACTGACTGAATCAGATTACGCAGATCCAAAATGGGACACAGCCCCCCATCATTCTTTGGAATGATAAAATACTGGCTGTAGAAACTGCTCCTTTGGGGGAGGTACAAGTTCTATAGCCCCCTTCCCCAACAAAGTTTTTACCTCCTGTTCCATTACCAGAGCCTGCTCGGGATCCACCACTGTGGGCAGGACCCCTATAAGTCTGGGCGGATGAGACCCGATCTGTATTGTGTAACCCTTTTCGACTATGTACAGGACCCAACGAGATATATTTGGCAGTAGCTTCCAAGCTGTCAAAAAATATACTAAGGGATCCAGTCTTATATGAGGCGTTAACAACAGCTTTTCAGTTTTGCTCTGACAGCATTGTGTTTTTCTAACAGATTATGTAAAAAAGAATATAAAAAAAAAAAAAAAAAATTAATTTCCAATTCCTCTATGATAACTTATGACACTACTCGAATATAACACATAGCTTTATTAAGACCTTTATTAATTTATTAATGTTTGGATGGGACAGACTTTGCTAACGGAAGAGCCAAATATCATCCGGCCTGACAGATGAGCAGTTCCAGTCATATTCCACCACTCTAGCCGCGTTTCCTCCGCAGGAACTTTCCCCAGGAACTAGGAACTTTGGGGTGGTACTCGGTGTGTTTCGACCGCAGGAACCAGGGTCTAAATGAAGTTCCGGGTAAATATTTCCCCCTCCGAGCGGCCCTGCTCCCGAGGTGGTTACTTTTTTTTTTGTGATCAACATTTTTTTATTGTTTACCGAGGTGGTACTTTTTCAAAGTTCGGGAACTTTCGGGGGTGGGACTTGGGCGCTGAACATGCTGATTGGTTGAGCTCAAGCAGCATTTTATTTCAACAGGCATTTTTAAAAGTCTTTTGCGAGGATCGTTCAGCGTTCAGTAAATATCAGTCTTGCTCTTTCTGTCCGATGGCGCACGTTCGTCTCAGCCATCTCACGGTCAATGTCCGTAATAGCTGATGATAACATACTTTGTCATATTTTAAATTTAGCCTTACGAGCTTTCAGAATACTCTTTAGTATCAGTGCTCGTCTCTTTTCCGCCGTTTTGTTAATGACCTCTTTAGTAAACCAATATATAACCAGCAAAAGCAGCGCTGAAGTATCTCCTCCGTTTACTCGACAATATGCGGCACTGAATAAAATGGCCGATTTTGTCAAATAGGGTGTCAAATTTCATTTGACCTCCCCTCCACGTCAGACATGTCATACTTCATCCCCTACTCAAAAAAACATCATGGTTCTATACAAAATCTTCGAGCAAGAGCGCATTGAATCAGTGCGAACAAACGCGAAGCTAGTGTGCGAGTGAGCCATTTTATCAGAGCAATATTGTCAATGTCAGTGAATATTTGCATTAGATTATTATTTTCTAATGGCATCAATAAAGCTTACCCACAATGAAGTGTTGGGTCTTCTTTTCGCGGACCCTGATTCTGAAGGGGAATATCTGCCGTGATTCTGAATGTGAAAGAATAGCCCTACACCAAGCACAAATGGTGAATCCTTTGTCCAATGTAGATGGTCCTTTGCCCAATGTCAGTGGTGGGAACACAGTGGTGTTTCCCGGGGTCGGAGTGTTCATCACGAAGTTAGCAGGCATGTTACGCCGGCTTCACACTGTACACGCAAGCAGTGCATTGACTGGGCAGGAGTGGTGCGTATGGAGAGCGGGAGCCGCGCGCACCCGTTTTGCATTCACACTAGCAGGGTTTGTCTCACGCAGCTGAACCGCAGCTCGTGTATTGCAAATACAGTTAGGGGGCAACGTGGAGGCGGGGTGGGGAGTCACAATGACAATGACAGTAGTCCGAACTGTGCACACTCGGCGCACGCGCGCGTCAGTCTCTCGTCTTGTCCCGTCATCTCACTCATGATCTTTGCCTTGCCGTGGCGAGTGATATTTTTAACTAAACAGGTCTTGTCTACTTGTGTTTGTGTGTCAAATTAATAATATATATGTGCCCCATACATGGAATCAGAGTGCCTACTGTATGTAGTAAATGGAAAGTCTATACAGCAAAATGCCAACCGTTACATGCATTTGGTTTGTTTCTACCATTTATTAGTAACGATTTACACAGTTTGTTTACTATTTACTATTTACCTGAGCATTCAGTATTGTGCAATATAGCATACAGAAGGTGAGGGACATGTTGGGGGGAAAGAAGTGCTGCATTTATCATTTAAACTTTTCATGAAAATTCTATAATCCAAGGTGACCACCACCATATGATGTCATAATATGCAAATTAGATGGGAAAATGTAATCCCTACATAAACTTTGGGTGATCCTAAATATTTCTCTAATTTACAGAAAGTCTCTATCTTTTATCACTTTTATCACTAAGATATAGCCTTTTCAAATTAAGATGTCAAAATCGAACGTTTTAGGAAAAAACCTCTGCCGCCTAAAGGGTTAATTTCAGTAATTGTTGTGTTTTAATAAATTGGTATAATAAATCATAAATTATGGTTTAATAAATCATAAATTGTTGTGGCAGATAATATAGATTGTTTTAAGCAAAAACTCTTTTTGATTTTCCCACCAGAAATGTTTACTTATCTAGTAAATTCATCTTGATTTAAGAATTTTAAATATTTGGACTGGAAACAAGAAAAAATACCAAATAAGAAGAGCATTTTTTGCAGTGTAGTCTGTAACAACAATGAGTTTCAGGGAATAATTAATTCAAATGGTGTAAATATTCATGAGTCTATGAATATGATTTGCTTGTTGTACAGATCAATTTTAACTTATAACGGAACCTTTAATCATGTAAAAGTAACCCTTATCCAAATTGATTTCTTCATCAATTATCAATTTTACAAACTTTAAGAAACATTAATCTGCTTGATCAGGACAAATAATATTTCCTATGTTTGCACAATTTGTATTACTGAAATAGTAACAAGAAAACCAAGCTTAATTGGTAGCTAAGATCTTACGTCTCATTGATTTCGATCTCTGTGAGCAAAGCAATACGGATTCAATTCAATGAAATTATTGGGTTTTAATAAAACAACTAAAGTATACAAAACTACGATTCACACGGGGTAAATATGCATATACATGTAGGAGAAAACAAACAATATGGTACCAACAAGGAAAAATCAAACTTAACGAATGATATAAAGGGGGAGAGAATGATGGAAAGAGAGAATTAACGAGGGAGAGAGAGAGAGAGAGAGAGAGAGAGAGAGAGAGAGGGAGAATAATTCAGACAACCTTTTACACGCAGTTTGATTGTGAAATGAAATACTTGCATTACTATGGCTTCTCGTGTGTAAGTGTCTGAGTTCGAATCGTCAGGGGAGTTTGGTACGGATCTTCGGGTCCCAGGAGAATTTCTCTGAAGCTTAGGGAGGTCGTTCGAGGAGGCTGCCAGTCTTTCTCTCCGTGGCGGGGATGCCAAGGGGCTCTCTCGTTGTGGCGAAATGCCAGGGTGGTCTTACTCTCAATGGCGAAATGAAAAGAGTTAATGGTAAGTTCTCGTTCTTATAGATGAGATGACTGACGCCCAAACAGGTCGAGGGATCCAATCACGTCCGGGAGGCAGAAGGTGCAAATTTTTCCTTTGTTTGTGGACACCCCCTCCTCTTGGCTAATCAACAGGGGCGTTCATTTTAAACCTCTATTCTTAGAAAGCTGGTACTTTTGTAATAATGCATCTTGTGGTAATTTGTGAACGAGATTCGGTACAGTTTGAAAGATACCGCACACGATCATTCTGCGATTTGACAGTGCAGAGCTACAGGATTTCCACAGTTACTGGCGTACAAAGTTTGATTTACATACAGTAAACATCCTAGCTATTTTAATACATTGTTTAAAGACATCAAATCAACACAATATATATATTTAAACGTTATGGAGGCTGTTTTGGTCCACATGGTTCCTATAAGGCAGATGTGTGAGATGATTCACGCAAAACAGTCCTGTGTCTAAGTATTGTGCGCCCATTCGCACAAAGGGTGTGTGTGTGTGAGGGTGTAAAGACACGTGAATGTCTTGGGGCTATAAAATTTAATGCTCCAATCTCTCGCGGAGACAAGACGGCGCCTCGGATCTAATTAGTGTAGATGATCACATCAACATAAACAACCCTTTGTTTACATATGATCTGATTAGAAAAGTCACAAGATGCTGTTAGGAGTTCAAGCTTTGGTACATCCGGCCAGATGGCTCGATGCCATTGCCCTTATCGTTACAAGTCAAATCTTTTGATCATTTAAAATATAATAGGCCTTTGTTGACTACATTCCAAATAAAATATATTTCCTTTGCTCTGTTGCTCTCTGTCACATAGGCCTACCTGAAGCTCATTCATTATGCAGCTCATTATGGGGGCTATTATGTTCTTTTGTCTTCTCAGGTGATCTCCAGCATTATTCATTAGCTATCACGCCTCCTCGCATATTGGCTTTGTGAAGAAAAACAGTCTTAAAAATTGTAAATTAATATATTGTTGTATGTGAATGAGTAGGCTCAATGATTCTCACATCGGTTTAAAGAAAAAACTCTATGCAAATACACCCTGGAGTCAAAAGTCTTGTGAACACATATCTATTGTGTGTTTTGAGGCCTTAATTTATTTATTTATTTATTTTTTTTTTCAAAAACCGTGCATCTCTCAAAAATACAAGCATGTACATACATGTTGCTCACATATTATGGTAGCCCAGTTTGTGCTGAATACAGTGTAATTACACTTTTGCCATTAATGTGTTTATAAGCAACTGAAAAAAACACAAATGTCAGCACATGTCAAAACTTCTAAAGTATGGAGACAGAATAGACTCATTAATAATTCACGCAAAAAAGAAGATGCACACATGTGTAACCAATTTCACATGCATGAAACCAAATTCACGTGCACAAAAAACAATTCACGTGTGCAAAATAAAATTATATATTCATAAAATACATTTCACAAATGCAAAACACAACTCGTAGATTTACAACTGTGCACAAAAACTTTTGTATGTTTAAAATTTACACATTCATCCTGTAATGCGAATGTGCAAATCGTCATTCACGTGTGTGAATTGCCTTGGATGTGTGTGTGTGTTTTTGAGACTTTCCTGGCAGCGCAATCCTCCCTACACAGAGGAGTCGTACTCTTTAGCCAATCAGATTTAGGCTCATCAATCGGCCAATCATAACCGCGTGAGGGCGGGCCCACCTCAATGTTACGTCATCAGCGTTCGACCGCAGTTAGAGATCATGGCTAAGCAGCAGAGGTATGCATGTGAGGTTTGATCGGTTCATTTCTGTGTTTACTGAAACTAAGAACTTAGAGATCAGTTGAAGTGATAGTTTATTAAATATTAACAGATGTAAGCAACTGCTGTGGTAATCAGATGTCTCATATGAAGAGGAAATGATGCTTGTTTTGTTGTATTTTAGCTGCAGGTACAGAGACAGACATCTCTCTCAGTTAACAATAATCTGGGTGGCCAATAGCTCCCATTTAGCACTGGCCTCATGAAGATATTTTTTCACTATGTACAATTTTTTTATGTGCACTCATTATTTAGTGATGAAGATATTTTGCCATTTGTGCAACAGTATACAGTGTTAAATTGTTATTACACACGTATTGTTCATGTGTATTTTTCAGGATTGCACACCTTTGGCGTGACATCTGGATAGCAGTCACAAACATCTAAATTCATGTTTCCTTATTCTCTTTTATAATTTGTATTAATGTCTTAATCTATTCAGTACACATGTACTTTCATGTTCTGTGCTGTATTGTCATCTCAAGGTTTTTAATGTCACAGGACAATGTTGTGAAGCATTCATTTTACTTTGCCTGGCAAAAAAGCATTTTTATGCTGATCAGACAAAGATGCAATTAACATCATACTACTAAGATTACTCAGTAAACTATATTAAATGATATTACCATCACTTCATGTCCTGCTTCCTGCTCTTCCTCTGTCTGCAGCTCTTGTACTACGTGCTGACTGCTGTAAATATCAAACCAAAATCTGATGTGTTCTGACAGAGAAAGGGCTAGTGGCGGCTAGATTGAACACATTTCATTTGTTAACTTTCACCTGATGTATTGCACTTAAATGTATCATTTGGAGATAAACATTTATCTACTTTAAAAGAAAAGAAGACACTGACTGGAACACTACCAACATCCCTGACCAGCCATGCAATGACATTGTGCTTCCAGTACCCTGTCGCTGAAGAACTAACCCAGCTTCAAACTGTTAATCAGCCAATCTCACAACTACAGAATATATTTATATACAATGTTATATATATATATATATATATATTTCTCTGTACTACATGTTGTGCTTCTTCATCATTTACTCACCCTCAAGTTGTTCCAAACCTGTACTGAGTTTTGTTTGTTCTGCTGAACACAAAGGAAGTTATTTAGAAGAATGTAACAAAGCAAATCTCTGCAGCCATTGACTAACATAGTATTTTTCTCCCTACTATGTTAGTCAATGGCTGCAGAGATGTGCTTTGTTACAAACATTCTTACAAATATCTTCCTTTGTGTTCAGCAGAACAGAAATTCATATAGGTTTGGAACAACTTGAGGGTGAGTAAATGAATTAAAAAAAATGTTTTGGGTAAACTCTCTTTAATCATGGCCAAGTCATTTCATATAGGTTTTATTCCCAAAGGATTCAGAAACTTTCAAATTAATAAACCGTATACATCAACTGTAGCAAATAACTTTGAATCTTTTAATTCTGACATAAAACAAGAACATTTAATAATGCATAGCAGGGCTTTATTCCTTGAGTGTGTACATTAATACAGTAACAATGCATGACTTTCAGCCTCTTGTTGAAACAACAGTCAAAATGAAGGGATGCAACATGACTGTTTTGAAAGAGTTACAGTAGGAATGGTAAGGTAACGGTACTGGTCTCTGCAACTTCATACATCATCTGTCTTGGAAATCTGAAACAATAAAACTGCATATATGTGCAGCTTATAGTTAAAACAAAGCATAGATTAAATATAAATGGTCTCCAATGTATGCACTTCATTACATAAATTATTATCATCAGTTGAATGTGTGGTGGACATGACATGCAGGTACAAACACTGTTGTGACTGCTCTTTCCTAATTAAATAATAGTTAAATAAAAGACCACGTGAAAAATATCTATTTATCTAATTCGTCTATTTATATACACTATCTCTCATCATTCAAACCATTGTTATGCTTTCTATGGAGTTTATGAATCTAAAATCCTACATTTGTATGGTGTGCATATGCATAATTCTTTATGAAGTAAACATAAGAATCCATCAATACTACTGATAGAAATCTATCAAAAAGGCCATACTTATATGAATGTGATGTAGATTAAAATGATGAGGATAATGTGGGTGATTAACTAAAGAGTTAATGCTGAGATGTACATAAAAACCTATCAACTACTAAATGTTTATTTTCACACAGAGATCAGTTGAAGTGATAGTTTCTAAACTGCTAAGTTCTTAGTTTCAGTAAACACAGAAATGAACCGATCAAACCTCACATGCATACCTCTGCTGCTTAGCCATGAGCTCTAACTGCGGTCGAACGCTGATGACGTAACATTCAGGTGGGCCCGCCCTCACGCGGTTATGATTGGCCGATTGATGAGCCTAAATCTGATTGGCTAAAGAGTACGACTCCTTTGTGTAGGGAGGATTGCTGCCAGGAAAGTCTCAAAAACACACACACACATCCAAGGCAATTCACACACGTGAATGACGATTTGCACATTCGCATTACAGGATGAATGTGTAAATTTTAAACATTCAAAAGTTTTTGTGCACAGTTGTAAATCTACGAGTTGTGTTTTGCATTTGTGAAATGTATTTTATGAATATATAATTTTATTTTGCGCACGTGAATTGTTTTTTGTGCATGTGAATTTGGTTTCATGCATGTGAAATTGGTTACACATGTGTGCATCTTGTTTTTTGCGTGAATTATTAATGAGTCTATTCTGTCTCCATACTAAAGGGCCCCAAAAGAGCACAGACTCCAGAGTGTTAAATAGTTATTATAAATAATTAAACATAACAACATTAATTAAATGAAATGCACCCATTAGTGCAAAAACAATTGCAAACAATACTGCAACACAATGCAAATAATACGTTTAACTCTATATTCCTACTATCTTTTATCATTCATTTATTTCTGTATGTACAGTGATGTTTGAAATGCCACCTCCTAATGTGTGACTGACATCAGGAAAGGAAAAAACATGCATAACTACTTGCAGAAACAAATATGGAAAAAGAAATGTTGCAGGCAGGTAGGTAGGCCTAATAGGGAATTATTTATTTATGCACAAATGGATAAATTTGATTGATTGATTGGATTGATTGATTGATTGATTGATTGATTGATTGATTGATTGATTGACTGACTGACTGACTGACTGACTGACTGACTGACTGACTGACTGACTGACTGACTGACTGAAAATTTTGTTTTAAGAGTTTGTTTAACCACAGGGCCAAAAGGGTGTTGCCCTCAAATAATTAGTTTAACTTTCTCAAATGTCTTCTTTAAATATTTGTTGGTACCTATTTTAGTTGAAAATGAGAAATTGATAACTACTTTACAGTTTAACAAACCCATTTGTAAAATGTATATTATTTGTAATGTGATGATGTCACTTCCTGTCTTCTGGTTCTGCAGCAAAAGAAAAGAGACACTCTCTAATAATCCACTTGCATCCACTATGAGTCATTATAGAGGCAATGCCGTTAGTAAATTTATTGACATTAGACATGTTAAAGATCATATATTAGTAATGATTTATAGTATTGTTTAATAAGTTATTAAAAATGGTTTTGTTTACTATTGTGAATTAAGGTTGATTGGGACACTTTTTACAAATCATCAATGGCAAAAAGTGTCCCAATCACCCTGAATTCCCCCTACAAGCAAACAGCAATACTAGCAACTATATTCATATTTAAAACTATTTACAATGTAATGTTTAGTCAAGAACATGATCAACAAATATTTTTGTACAGTTTTCACCAGCATGTTAATGAGGAAGTGTGACAGTAAATGGTCAACCTTAGTGCAACTATGTCTTCATTGGCTACGATTTAACATGGTGTTTAGTCAGAATTTCGATACACTGCAAAAGAACACTACAGTGTCCATAGCTGAATAAGCATCTAAATGTTAAAAATCCCTTATAATGGGAAGTTTCAGAATGTTTGTCAAAATACATAGTTGGTGGCAATACGGTAATAATCAGCCTCACAGTTTGAGTAAGTTTATTTACATGCTGTGATAAGTGTGGATATGAGCAATGAGCAATTATTAAAAGTTCAACATCACCTCCATGATTCATGAGTTCTAGAACACAAACCCTGTAGTGCTCATAATGTTTCATTTACTGACATCTCATACTAAATTATATCCAACATTGAATAAAAACAAACAACAACAGTTTATTGGGTTTATTGGGAGGGACAATTCACTCCTTCCTATACATCAAGGCAACCGTCACTCATGGCAAGACTAGAAAAAAACGGCACTGCAAACGATGTCTGATGTGACAGCAGAGGCCTTCAAACCAGCTTAGAAGTGCTGGATGAAACCATCTGGATAGCTGTTGGAAAACATTTAAGAGCTCCAAGACAGACCAATTTGTTCATTTGACACAATTTCTGGCACATACATACATTGAAGACTTGATTGTGCAGTCAGATCAGCTTTTTGAGCCAGAAAGTTAAGCCAAAGACAGTGAGCATTTCATGTTGTTCAAGATGGAAGAAGCACAGGGGCTGAAAATAAGAGTTGGGTTAGACATTGGATGATGTTTTACAATTGGAAATCAGTACAGCACAATAACAACAAAGGCAGAATTTTAGAAATTGTCTCAGATATTACAGTGCATTTGTACACACTGTAAGCAAGCTGACAGTTCACACATTTTTTTGCACTTTTTCAAACTGAAGAGACATGAATAATTTTGCAGTACCTAAGGGAAATCTCAGCTTGAACATTGTTATTACGGTCTATGAGAAGTATTTGAGATTTTAAAGAGATCTCTAATTGGATATTATATTTGGTGTATTCCTGTTAGTGGAACGAGAGTCGGTCTAGTACTTGTAAAATGTGTTGTTCACTCATGTGCAGTGGTGGCTTGTTTGTGTAGTATTAGAAAGGTCATAGTATTAGGGGAGGATGATTAGTGTGCAGCCCTGTGTCATTAGCACCAGCCTGTGGGACAGTGAATTATGGGAAAAACACTTCCTTAGGGAAACATTACCTATCTAATAGGTGAAGAGTGTAAATCAATACCTGCTATGACCTCAAACCTGCTGTTCTGAATCTGAAAAAATAAAAATGAACAATTACCCAAAAGAAAAACAAAGCAAAAAACACTGCAGAACTATCTTTTCTAAAGTTTGTTTACTCTTTCATAGCTCAAGTTTCAATGTATCTCATAACATTCCTTGTGATGAATAAAAATTATCCATTTCCAAGCCTCTACTCCTTTCAATACCATCTCAAAAGTATTTTATGAGCGCTGCTTAGTCAAATCACACATATAAGTTATACTTTTAAAAATGCGTGATGTACACTAGTCTCCGGGCTCATGGGCATCCCAGGCTGTATTTTGAAGATTTACAAAAAAATATAACTGACTGAGATTTTAGTATGGAGATAAAGGTTCGGTTTTCGGTAGTATTACAACACACTGTGAGTGTAAAACCATCATCATTTGTTGTTTTCTTTTGCCATCTGAGTGTTTTGTTGCGTCCAAATTCGCCTACACTACACCCTAAAAGTGTACTCTTACTTTTAAGTGTAGCAAAAGAGTAGCCAAGCTTTAGGACATACTATCACGTCTTACAATTGCGTCTTTTCTCTCTCACATCCTGACACATCCTGGCCTGTCAATCATCTTGTCACAGTTAAAATCCTCCACATTTCATTTAATTTCCTACCGTATCGGAGAGAAATACAGCAGCACGTTGATCTGCAGTCATGCGGAGAACTCTCCTCATATTAATGCATAATGATGCGTTTAAAAGTTAATGGCCTAACGGATCTTTATAAAAGTCTGCTTAAGAAGTAACTTTGTTATTGCAGATTAAATATATCACAGATAACATTAAATAAATATTTGTTATCAGGTTAAATTGATTATTACTCAAACCTTCATCTAAACTTCTCACTGTCGGTTGCGCACATCTGCCATGTTTTGTATTTTTCTAAACACTTCGAAAATATACCAGAAATAGTGGATCATCTGGGGACTTTTGACATACTCTTTTCAACATACTATGCTTTGGAACACACTTATTCTAATATCACTTACTATTTAGGCTGGATAGCATGGACATTGGGACACAGGGCAAGTACTTGGAAATGGGGACACATGATATTAGTGTCAAATGAGGAGGGAAATTGTTAAGATATACAGATTGGACAAAATGAGAAAAAAAAAGACATCTTTAGCATTTTTTTTTTCAAACTGTATTACTGCTTTGAGACTAGGGATGGGCATTCGATTAAATTGTCTTAGTCGATCGTCGGGAGAATTAACGATCGACTCCATTAATCGTTAATATTTGTATTAAATAATAAATAATAATAATAAAAAAGAAAACAATAAACAATAACTTAAACAAAAAACATAATACTTAGATCTGACAGGTTTTGTCAACATGTAACTCAAAACTGGCAGGCTTTCTGACAGAAAGACGCTATAGTTTCAGCCTTACTCAAAGGCCGCGGAAACAGCCCAGTTACGCATGTCAAACCATTCACGATGATCTTGGTTTGCTTCTTATTTATTAAATATACAGGCAAATAGTGTATTAAACATTGATCAAAATTAAAATACAATTTATACAAAACAAACTTCATTTTAAAGAAAGACTTTCTAGAAAACACAAGTGCTCAAGAATATGTCCTCAGACATATGCGCATCTGATGTTTACTCATGCTGCTCACTTTTCATAATCAACATATGAAATTAAAAAATTCTAATATTCTAACATAGCCTATGAAACTAAATAGGCTATGTTTTCTTTAACCATCTATCCAACGAAGTCGTTGGCGCCTTTTGATGGATTTTTTCCTTTATGACAGCGGATACAAATAACAATACTCCATAATGTCTAGCCATACTACAGATAAGTGCAAGCCATAATTATAATAAACAGTGAACTATCTACTTTTTTTGTGTACACTCACAATAACGGCAAAGGCCGTGGATTCTGGGAACAGATTATTTTGCACTCCACTCCAAACGCTGTCTTCATTTCAAAAATATATTTTATTTATTTAACGCAAAGTTTTTCATTTCAAAAGCATTTCTAAATTCAGTTTATATTTCCAACAAATGAAATTCGAAGCCAAAATAACGAAGTGGTAAAAAAACCTTTGAGTTATCACCATGAAGATTCAAACTTTTCGATCGTCTCTGTATGTAGCAATGCGTCAAAGTGGATCATTCTTTACAGATGATGGTATGTTTGGACAGAAGACGAGACAGAGTTCTATATTAAACTCATAAAAAAACTATAGAATATAAAATGCCACAATTTATCACAACACCTCATATGTGCCGCTCAAGTAGTATAAGGTACCTCAATGAAATCAATGCTTGGATAACACACACGTCTCTTTCCATTAAAAATAATGGCGCGCAGTGGCTGGGATAGGCTATACATAAACCTAACAACATACGTAGCATAATTTTTGGAATGACTTATCACGAGAAGAAATACATTTTTTAGTCGCATAACATCAGTTAATGGAAACGCCGTCATTTCGCAATATTTTTTTATCAACCTTTAGAAAATATTGCAAAAGTTTAGGGCAAATCTGTTATGGAAACGTGGCGAATGATGTAGTGGCAGGCTAAGGTGATGTAGCTCTCAGCTGTTAAAGTGGTCCAGCAGTCTGTAGTTCGAGCAACTCTCTCAGCTTTGCTCAATTCTTTTAACAGCTGCTGCTTTCGTTCTTCGTAGTGAGTTTCTACCTGTCTGGTGATGGTACGTCGTGATGCAATTTGATGTGCTGGTTCCAATAAATGTATCAGTTCTCGAAAAACATTGCCCTCAGCAATACTTGAGGGCAGAATATCCAACTCAATGAACTTGCAGATCCCTTGGGTAATTTTCTCTGCTCGTTGTGCATCACAGCTCCGAGTCCATGCTAACGCCGACTTGATGCTAGGTTGAGACTGGATGCACCGCCACGGACATTAACGAGGGACGGATGCACTTTGTTCAAGTGGGACATCATTTGAGTCGTGGCCGTGTTGTACTTATACACGGCATCGCAATGTTTGCAGTGAACTTCACCAGACAGTGAAATGAATTTAATTACTTCAAAACTCACACTACGCAATGCAATCTGCATAAGATTAAAAAAAAATGCATTAGATTAATCGATAACAAATTAACGTGATCGACGAAATTCTTAACGATCAATTATCGATCGTTGATTAATCATACCCATCCCTATTTGAGACATTAATAATGTTGTATTACCTAAAGAAAAATCACTAGTTGAACTCTCTCTTTGCTCTCTAGTAGAACCTGTTGAGATTGTAAATAGGTCTCATGGTTTATTGTGATTTCCTGTGAGTAATCTCAATCAATCAATTCACTCTCATTAATTTGCAACATGTCAACTAACTCTCATTAGAGTATTAGTAGATAGACTAGGTTAGGTTATGGAGGTTATGTTAAGGTTAGTAGACTAAGTTGACATATACTTGTTGTTGGGGGAGCAGCAAAATAATGTGTTAGCAGATATTAAGCAGACAATCTACTAATAATCTAATGACTGCTAGTTGACATTTTATTTTGGTAGTCCACTTTGCAACAACATGTTACCTTTTTCTGGTAGAGGGACATATGGAGGCTGTCTGCTGGTGACTCTATAATAATAGCCATTGCACATTTGCTCTAGCCTGTTAAATTTAATTTCAGTTGTGAGGTGTCCTTATTTTGTCCTTTAGTTCATGAGGCCTATTTCACATCACACCAGGTCTATTTTTGACACGCTAAACTCTGTGAATATGGTTAAAATGGTTAATAACAAGCAAGTTATGTTTTTATGAAGTAACACGTACTACAGGGAACTTATTATTCATTGTAAAAAAAACAAAAAAACAAAAAAACAAAAAAACATATTCAGTAAATATGACTGAATCCATATGGATGTAATGTAAATTAGATTTCATGTGATGATTGTTCTGCTTTAAAACTTTCTCTCATCCTGGCTGATAGAAAAAGAGCAAGTATTTGTTTTAAGCCATAGTCATTACTGCATCCGTCATAGGGTATACTTTAGGAAATATTCTGCAATATGTTCACAGCATAGACAGTTTCATCAAGGTTTCAGGGTGGTTTTTTTTTTTTTTTTTTTTTCTCCATTAGGTCACCTAATGGGGTTTTGGTTTCCTTGCCACTGTTGCCTCTGGCTTGGCTTGCTCAGTTGGGGACACTAAATGTTTCTAAATTTTTCAACTAAATATCCAAATAAATCTAATTATTAAACTAAATTAACCATATAAACTAAATTACTGATCTAATTACTGATCTAAAGCCCACACTGCCACTGTATGATAATTGAAATGAACTGATGACATCACCATTTTCTCCAGAATGGCTATACGGCTGATTAAAATTATGCTGCATTATTTTCCTGTTTAACACTGTAAAGCTGCTTTGAAACAATCTGCATTATTAAAAGCGCTATATAAATAAAGTTGACTTGACTTGACTAGAAAATGAATAACCAATTCCAAATTTCCAACATGACTGTCACATGCCTGTCCTGTCTCGTGTAGCACATGTGGTGGTTTGTTATTTTCCTGTCTCTGTCTAGTTCCCACCCCCCTTGTTATCTTGTTATTAGTTTCATTTGCCCCACCTGTGTTCCCTCATTACCTGCCTCATTTGTCCCCTTCATAAGTTCCTTTGTGTTTGCAGTCTGGGTGGTATTGTTGTATTGTCGACGTCCCCTGTTTCCCTGTGATTCCTGTTTTCCCCGCATTGGTATGTTTTGAGTTATGTGTTTTCTGATTATCTGTTTTGCCCCATTGTGGGTTTTGTTTTGTGTTTGTTTTATTTTGTTAAATCTTCATTTAGCTGCACTTGAGTCCTCGCACCAGTTTGTCTTTGTTTGTGATGTGACAATGACACATTCAATTTATGAATAAACAGAGACGCCCCAGGTCAGAATTGAGTCAGTCTTCTGAAAAAGCTGTAAACATTGTCATTTATCTAAAATGTTTCTTTAGTCCAAGCTCCCAAATTGTCTGCAGTTGTGGGTTTAAAATTGACAGTTTAATGACCAGTAAGCCGCTAAGCACCACAAAGAAAGTATGGTTTGTTTTGGTTGTTTCATGACCATTCTGAGGGACAAAAGATCACTGTCATACTTAATAATTCAAGGAGCCATTATTTACTCAATTACATGACAGCCCACTTTCATGAGTTTTTCTCAAGTGCTTAGAAGTGCTGAGTGGATGAACAAGCCCGTTACCTGTGTGAATGTGACTGACTGACTGAGCTGGGCTGCGTTGCACTGCACATGTGGCAAAGTGATCTCATGAGAATACGTGTGTATCTTTACGTAAAGTGTTTTTCTGTCACACGTACATTTACTTACATTTTCATACACACTAAAATATACAATACTGACATATTGACAGCACTAAAATGTAAATTATTTACCTGCAAACATGTACAAATTCCCATGTATGAATATTAAAATCATTAATGTTCTGATTTTATTGTTATATCATGTCACACCTGTTTTCAGTCACATTTATTAAATGCAGTTTATTACTCTACTTAATATATGAAATAACATTTCGCTCTGTTCGTGACTTCTGCTGCAAACTCATTTCGGGGATTACATAATGTTAAAGACTGCACTTTTTAAACCTTAAAATGGATAACATTTAAAAAACATAGCATTTAGTTTATTTGCCGTGAGACAAAAAAAATAAATAAATCCTATGCAGCGACTGACGATACAACCATAAGATACACCAAAACCATAAATTCACAAAACGCTTCAATTTTATTTGTTTGCTGTAATCCAAATCTTTAGAATCCATATGTTTGCAATGAACAGATCCAAATTCAGCCCTTTATCCAGCGATCTTCATGTAATTCTCAGCAGCAACCGTCAGTGTCATATCCAGCGCTAGTTATTATGAATTTGAATTCAAAAACCGTCTGCCCTCACGAAGCGTTATGACATGTCTTACGGCAGTGATATCGAACACTCATTGGCTCTCACCCGCTTCATTACAGATTGTGACATGTCGTGTTTCAGTCAATGTACTGTAGCAAATTAACTCTATATGAAATATTAATAATACATAATAACTGGTTATAATTAATTATTAATATTTGGATTAGTTAATATAATTAATTTACTGTCGTAAATTAATATTACAATCAATGATCCTATTTGTCCCATGAACACTCAGGATCAATTGTTTATTAACTCTAAGAAATGTACATTTCCGGGGCATGGGAAATGTCTTTCTTAATTTACGATACTACTAAGAGCAGTAACCAAGATCTAAATAATTAGTGACTCCAGTTATGAGCTTGAGACACGGACAACTTTACGTGTAACATGAACAAGATTTTATTAACTAGTCTAAACACTTAAATTACTCTAACATACACACACATACATGCATACAGTTTACCAAGGGAAAGAGAGCTGAAGCAGAATACAGGAAAGCAAGAAGTTACAGCATTGTCTGAAATTCAGCAGATCAACAGCCTTGAGCAAACCATCAATTTAGTTCTAACATGCCCTTCTTTAAAAGGGTAAGGATACTTAATGTATCAAATAATGAGACTAAGTTTGATACTTGCATGTCTCGCCCATTTGAATTAAACCGTCCTGATGCAATTTGTTGAGGCTCCAGTTGGTCCTTGCTGATGTGGTCTTGATGAGAGAGAACCAGTGGTAGTCAGAGTATCTTTGGTGAATGGAAAGACAAGGCCGCAGCCTGGCACAAGTTTGGTGGGTCCTTAGAGGCTTCTAGTTCAGCATCATCTTCACGTCAGCATTTCAGAAAAAGAGTAAGCCCCCGCTAAAAGCTGATCAGTGACTTTAAAGTGTGAAGATGGCACCCCACCTGGAGGTGCAAGAGCCAATGAGAAGATTTCCCTTTGGAGGGAAATTTTACGACCCTTTGTGTTCTAGCAGGGCATTTGAATATGTACTTTCATTGGGTGTTTAAGAAAATAATCTTTAAGATTCTTATAATACTAATGCATCACACAGTTAGCAACATGTAATGTAAATTAACAAATCGGAGACGAAGATTGGCTTTTTTTAGAGACCAAACATGCCGCACATATAATGTTGGTTAACCATAATATGCAAAGTCTGAAACATTAACCCAATTGAGTTTACAAGAATACAAACGCCACATAAAAGGGAAAATCATGAGATGGGAAAATTAGATACATGTTTACACATTTATCAAGTGGTTATATATAGACTATATATAGGATTAACAGGGTTTTTATTCCTCTTCCTCTGCAAGAGTTTAAGTGAGAGTCACAGCTCTCAGGACATTCTTTTCCGTCGTAAAACCCAGTCTCAGTGTGTGTCCTGTAACAAGACACTGTGTCCTGCCAGTGTGTGTTAGCTTCATTTGGGGAACGTTTCACAGGCCTTATTTGGGAGAGTGAGTTTGCTGGATTATTCATTATTTAAATGAATAATATGTGTGTGTCTGATTGATCCAGACGCTACAGTACATTTAAAATAGGGAGATGCGTGTTTTCGCAGAGAGAAGCCGGATTAATATTTTCATCGATTAAACTTAAATTCTGCCCTTTACCCCATACACAACTATTATATACCGCTAGAAAGGACTGCGACTGCAACTTGTCAAGCTCGGTTGCAATAATGATGAGATGAGATGGATCTAATTGCAGGCAGTAAGGATTAATTAAACACTAACAAACAAAGCACTCGAGGTGACCAGAACGACCGGTAACTAATGATGTGAACGGACAAATAACTGAAAGAAACATAGAGCTTAAATGCACAAACAAACCAATCAATGAAATGTATAACAGGTGCACATGATAATCAAATTCAATAAGATACCATAGAAACTAATAGGGCTTTCGGAACGTTTTAGGACTGGGAACATTTGCTCTGCTCGTGGGAGCGTTGGTCTGGTTTCACCCTCAGCTTGATTCTATCGAACCCAGATGGATTTGCATTC
The DNA here is from genome assembly GCA_023566225.1 of Romanogobio albipinnatus. Classification (NCBI taxonomy): domain Eukaryota; kingdom Metazoa; phylum Chordata; class Actinopteri; order Cypriniformes; family Gobionidae; genus Romanogobio; species Romanogobio albipinnatus. The sequence continues at coordinate 19,016,070 of CM042256.1, read as the reverse complement.
ATCTTATGTCATCAAAAATGTGCCCGGTATGTGCATGATAGTTTACTATATGTGCATTGCATAAAGGTGCTTTCTGCTGCTTGAAAAAAGCCCTCTTTTGAGGAAACAGTGGATTGCCATTAATTTGCCGACTATCATCCCTTACATGTGTTTTATTGAACGAAATGCATTGTCATCACCTAAAACGCATGTGCAGGTTACTTTTCTTGTGTGCACCCTAGTCCGTGTTGCTTTCACATTTATGCGGATCGCGACACAGTTCGACTGTGCAACCGAACTCAGACCACCACCTCCAGGTAGTCTCAGGTTCGGTACCCCGGTGCGCACTGAGGTCTGCATGACAGATTTAACAATACCAATTTTTCCTGTAAAACCATGCCCCGTTTGGAACTAAACTGCCAGTGTGAAAGCACCCTAACTGAAACACCGGAAACTGAACGAAAACACGTGTGAAACCCAAAACCAGAAACAAACCTATAATAATGTTCTGTTTTTACTACATTTTGCCAACGAAAACCTGTAAAGCCAGAGCAAACTGGTCTGCATCTCAGAGAAACACACAGCGGTTTTGTTTATAAATCCACAATTTGAACAAATATCTATTTGATGCTTTTCTTATTTAAAACAATGATTTTAATTATCTAAATTATATATTTTTGTTAGCCAAAATTGATGTGCAATTAATTTGATTAAATATTCAACACATGTAATTCGATTGAAAAAAAATGAATTGCTTGACAGCCCTAAAACATGCCTAAAACAGCAAAATGTTATCCTTCTTATTCTGCATTATGTCACCCAAATAACCAGTAGAGTCACATAGATCAAGCCAGTGCCAGCACAGGATGAGACTTAAGTGTGGACATCCACCCCATTCCAACGACAAGAAATAAAACAATTTATTGACCAGTACAGAGAGTCTTCGGTGAGACTAACCTGGCGATACCAAAGTAATCCATCATGATATAATAACCCCACCAGGAATGATTGTAAAGCCCGATCTGGTGCCAGAGGCTCGGAGACACTATTAAGAAGGAAGTTGAGAGGAAGAAAAATCTAGGAGTCTTTGAGGAATAGCAAAGCGCTTGGTCCAGACATATTGTTGTCTGCTTCCAAAACCCAATGGCACCTTCTGGTCCCGTGAACATTTCCAGCAACACAATTAAGTTTCATCTTGAGACCGTTACCCCAATTCTGAGTGGATGAGCACATCTGGTGTCTGAGTAAGTCCAACTTTATTTCTGTTTTTAGGCTAAACGAAAGACAGGTGCCCCTTTCTTTCAGCTAAAGAGAAGACTTCTTCCAGGTCGCCAACAGGATACTGACAGGTTTATGTGGGTCAACAGTCACATTTAAAACATACTGTATGTGACCGTCTACATGCCATCCGCAGATGAAACAGCTGCTCTGGAAGGTGCTAGAAAAGTTGTTCTCAGTCACACCTAGTCATTTCCAAGCAAGATATTCCGAATTCCCAAATGACAGGGGCAGATACATTTTCTCTGATTGTCGAGATATTGCCATCGTTAATATTACCTTTGTGAAGGTAGGGCCTAAGAGTACTTTAGTCAATGACAAATTTATTTTGATTTGTCCATGATAACGAAAGGGAACTTGAACTAATATATATATATCGTCGCTGTCCGATGAAACTCACGTATGTCCAAAACGCTTACTTTTCAGGAAGTGAAAAAAACACTGTATTTCAAAAGCAGTTGAATGTAGCGTTGTCATACTTGGTACAGCATCTTTACATGTAACCATATTCTTGACAGTGTAATGATATAATCCACATTTGACCAAAATTGAGTTTAAATGGACATACGTGCATATTTTACAGTAACAGTGGTCGATACGCGTTCTTCCGATCATTAATTAGAATGGCAAAGTCGCGTTTCAGCAGAGGAATACGTGAGGAATACAGAGGAATACATGCTGGATATTCTCAGCCTCTGGCAAGCGGTGATCGCAGTATGAGTGAGGCATGTTCTAGTGACAATCATGACAGTAGCATTACAGGCTATAATTTGATCAGTTTGACTGAGAAAAAAAAGGCTGAATCTTATCAAAGAGACCGAGTTTATTTACATACTAGCAAGCAAACTAATCTGTGAAGAACTAGATTAGAACTAAACTGTGGAGAGCTTCAATGTCGTACTTTCGGCTATCCAGTGCTGAGCTTCGATGAAACAATTTCACGAGACCGGCGAGACCAGCGAGATGCTTCCACAGGGCGGGAGATACGCGGCGTGATTGACAGCTTTGACACCAAATGGATATACGTGAAAATCAGATGACATGTTTTCACAACTTTTCATTGGCCATTTAGATATGTGACGCATACTGTATACGGAAATGAACCTGGACATTCAATCCGTCGAAAAATCTCAAAATCGGCAAAATGGACATACGTGGTTTTCATCGGACAGCGACGATATGATACTGTAAAGTCATTATCTACAGACCTGAGGTGATTGGACATTCTGCATGAACTGCTGCAATTCAGTACATCCAGTGTCCCTCTGGCTAATTTACTGAAGAATCATGAGGTATTTTGTGCAGTTTTCTATTTATAAATGCATTTTTCTAAATCAACTCATTTTTCACCTTGCATTTTGGATAACAATTTGGATTTTTTTTTCTTCCAGAATTTACTGTGTTGTAAATATAATCTATTCTGAAGCAAGTCTCACCAGTGTTCAATCATCTTTGAGATATTTAAATCTGCACATCTTTGACATTTTTACCTTTTATGAAGGACATTTTCCCATAATCTTATTAAATATAGACTATGCTTCAGCTTTCATTTTATATTCTTAAATTTGAATTAAATTAGAAGAAGACACTGTAGGGCTGTTGCCAATTAAATTAAATAATTTACACTGAAAAATGTTATGAGATTGTTTTAAATATTTTTGAATATACAAATAAGAAATGTTGGAAAGAAAACGATAAACTAAACCACCAGTAGGTGGCAGAATGTAAACGTTGTTGTTGCGGGAATATCTAAATCTTACCAGGATACAGAAATGCTTTTTTCTGATTGGCTGTTCGGTAGCTATATTTTTTATTTGATTGGCTGGTGAGTGGCAGGGCCTTCTGAACTCTATGTGGATTGTTTGTGGAACTCAACGGCGCAACTTGGTGGGCATTATCCTGGAAATTTCTCTGCGTGAGAAATACAAAGTGTGGCGTGTGAATGTTTGAATGGGGTGAAATGCGTGCGTCTCACGCCCAATGCGTGAGACTTGAGAGCCCTGCAGACCATGTACACCCTTTCATGAAAACAGTATTCCCTGGTGGCTGGTGGCTTTCAGCAGGATAATGAACCCTGCCACAAAGCAAAACTGGTTCAGGATGGTTTGAGGAGCACAACAATGAGTTTGAGGTGTTGACTAGGTCTCCAAATTCCCCAGAACTCAATTCAATTGAGCATTTGTGGGATGTGCAGAACAAACAAGTCCGATCCATGGAGGCCCCACCTCACAACTTACAGGACTGAAAGGATCTGCTGCTAACATATTGGCGCCAGATACCACAGCACGCATTCAGGGGTCTAGTGGAGTCCATGCCTCGACGGGTCAGGGCTATTTTGTCAGCAAAAGGGGGACCAAACACAATATTAGATCATAATGTTATGCCTGATTGGTGTATACTTACACTATTACATACCTTGGGACTCTAGGGACCCTATACACTATACACTATACAAAAATTCTTCTGTTAAGGTGATTTGCTTTTCATGTCTTTTCAAACACCTTTTTAGATAATTGGCAATGAATCATAGTTGCTATACGTAATTCCCAAGTGGTACTTTTATAATGACATTCATCATCTGCACTGATGGACACAATAATAATCTGCAGGGCTATATGTTGTCTTTCTTTACACTATATATTGCTATAACCTCTTTCAATTTCCTCTTAAGACTCATGCAACCCCACAGACCCGATATGTTATATGGCACAGAACAACCCTTAACATCTTCCATGTTATTTTGCTCTTTGGCAGAAATAACAAGTTCCCAGAATCACCTACCACAGAGTCTCCGCTCCTACGAGAGAACAAATGCATATCTAACATGTCAGTGGTCCTTTTTCATGACACCATATGAAACATAATACCATGCATCTCAAATCCTGTGCAAATCTCAAATTGTTTACAGAATTGCACAAAACAAACAACAATCAGGCTGTTTATATCATATTTTTTTAATTAGATGTGGATATTTTGTTTGCTATTCTAATATATATATATACCAGCTAAAATACAGCTCTAATATATTGTACATTAAAAAAATATTTTACCCTCTTAAAATTATATTTCACCCTAACATGAAGGTTATTTCATGATTTGCTCACATCATTCCTCAATAATTTACTTCTATCAGTGGAACATAAAAAGATTTTAAGCAGAATGAATAACAGCCTCAGTCACTGTCATTGTATGGGGAAGAAAAAGACTCAGTAGAAGTGAATGGTGACTAAGGCTGTCTGTCTAACATCTTTTATGATCCACAGAAGAAATAAAGTCTTTGAAGTTTGGTATGGAATTACATTTTTTTTAATGAACTATAGAAGAAACTGAAGAATCTGTATTTACTGTAGCTTTACACCGTTACATTTAAATCTATGCTGTGCATTTATATCCTCCAAAGAATGCAAAAAAACTAAATGCATTTTGGCTTCCACAAAAATATTGATCAGTTGAAAATACAACTTTTAGACATTAAAGAATCCTGAAAAGTATCACATTTTCCATAAATATAGTAAGTAGCACAAAAAGGTTTTTGAAGTAATGAAGCTGAAAATTCAGCTTTGCATCACAGGAATAAATTACTGTATACAATATTAAAATATAAAAAAAGCTAGTAATAATAATAGTTATAATAATAATGATTCACTATATTTATATGTTTTCAGTATTTTTGATCAAATAAATGCAGCTTAGGTGAGCATAAGAGATTCCAAACTTTTGAGCGGTAGTGAAATTTGAACCATAATGCAGGAAAGAACAAACTTTTTTAACTTAGGATACCTCAGCAGAAAATTATTGCACAAGACATTATACATTTGATTAAAACCAAAGTAAAAAAAAATACAAAGGAAAGCATATGACTAAAGGAGTAAAACTAGCTGACTGATGTTTATTAGGTCATCTTTTTCTTTTTTGAGGTTTACTTGTAAATCACATTCACTTAAGACATGCCAGAACCGTTTCTCCCTCAGCTGCTTCAAAAAGGAAGTTGGAATAAAACACTTAGACAGAACAGGAAAAAAGCTGGTTTCCTGGCAGGCGTCAGATCACTGAAATCCGTGAGTGGAGAATGACCTTTTTAACAGGATTCACTTTTATAGACAATGCCCATTGTATGTGCTCCTTTGTTTGGACTTTTTTTTTTCTTCTTCTGTTCACTGAGAGATACAAATTTGAATCAAGGATTTGAATGTGTATATCCTGTTTATTCACTGTTCGATTATGAGTTATATTTGGAGAAGTATTGTCTACAACATTATCTGTCTCATACACACTGTAAACCCTAACACTCAAAAATAATTAATTGGTTTGAGTAGAGCCAACTCAAACTAAACAAATTAGTTCGATCAAATGAACTTTTATGAGTATTTAGAACTCTTTTGAGTTCACCAAACTCATTAAGTACACATTAAGTAATCTGAATTGTTTCATTGTGTTGAATTTTATTACATTGTTTCTTTTAATGTAGACAAACTTAAATTTAACTGAAACTGGGCTGGGATTTTCATTTCCCAGCATGCTTTTCAACGACACTTAAAAAGGGAGAGTAAATGCTAAAAAAGTGGACAATGGAGTGTACGAGTGGAGCAAGTGCTATGCTATGCTAATGCTATCAGAGCACTGTTACCAATTAGCAAGGTAGCATTTATTGAATTGGCTAGTTAAAGCAAGTACTAAAATATTTAAGTTGATCATTTTAAGTTATATGTAAGAAATAGCTTATTCAGTTAAGAGCAATTCAAATATATTTTACATTTTAAAAAAGTATAAAATAAAAAAAATGGCAAGTTCTGCTTACTTAAACTTTACATTTCATAACTTTAAAAAAATGTGATGTAAGTGATCGCTTCAGATTTGTTTAGTTTTGCCAACTTATTCGTATTTACAGTGCATAGATGCCTCCGCTTTGTATGTAGTAGTGCATCTGGTTCTATCCATGTCACACCTTGTGGTATTTTTTGCCGACATGCAATTTTGAAATGTGTCACAACATTAATTTTAAATGGCAACACATGTTGAAACATGTACATGTACAATTCTGTCCAAGGCAAATTTCACCCAGCTATAGGTGACAAAAGCAATTACTAGGCAAGGTTCATAGGACAAGATCTTTCTCAGGTACTACTTATGTGTCATATGCTACACGCTAGTTATCCCATTACAGCTTTCTGATTATCCAATCTCTCTTGATTTGACGTTCCTTAATAAAATGGTGTGATACCTATAGCTCCAAATGCACCCGAGACATCTAGAGCTCTACAAATGTTTCCAGTGTTCTCCACTCAACGGAGAAGAGTGTGTATGACTTTGACATGACTGACTTCGGTGTCTCTCAGAACAGTTCACTGACTGACACAATAATTCTTGTTTTCCACTTTTCTTTACAAGACCATTACTTTGATTTAGCGATCATTGAATTGATTACTTCTTATGAAAAATGTAGTTTAAGGTTGTTACATTTATCTTAGGTTTAATATTGGACAATTAAAAGAAGAATGTCATATACACCTAGGATGACTTGAGGGTGAGTAAATCATGGGCTAATTTTCATTTTTGATTTTCATTATCCCTTTAATTTTCCAATATTAAACCTAAGATAAATGTAACAACCTTAAACTACATTTTTCATAAGAAGTAATCAATTCACTGACTGACACAATAATTCTTGTTTTCCCCTTTTCTTTACAAGACCATTACTTTGATTTAGCGATCATTGAATTAATTACTTCTTATGAAAAATGTAGTTTAAGGTTGTTACATTTATCTTAGGTTTAATATTGGAAAATTAAAAGAAGAATGTCATATACACCTAGGATGACTTGAGGGTGAGTAAATCATGGGCTAATTTTCATTTTTGATTTTCATTATCCCTTTAATTTTCCAATATTAAACCTAAGATAAATGTAACAACCTTAAACTACATTTTTCATAAGAAGTAATCAATTCACTGACTGACACAATAATTCTTGTTTTCCCCTTTTCTTTACAAGACCATTACTTTGATTTAGCGATCATTGAATTGATTACTTCTTATGAAAAATGTAGTTTAAGGTTGTTACATTTATCTTAGGTTTAATATTGGAAAATTAAAGGGATAATGAAAATCAAAAATAAAAATTAGCCCATGATTTACTCACCCTCAAGTCATCCTAGGTGTATATGACATTCTTCTTTCAGACAAATACAATCAAAGTTATATTAAAAATGTCCTGGCTCTTCCAAGCTTTATAATGGCAGTGAATGGCTGGTTCTGTTTTGAAGTTTTCCACACGGCTCCAGGGGGGTTAATAAAGGCCTTCTGAAGTGAAGTGAAGCGATGGATTTGTGTAAAAAAAATATCCTAAAACTTTACAAACTGTAATCTCTAACTTCCGCTAACTATCTTACGTGCGTTCACGAGAGACTGGCGTTCCAGTGTATGACGAAGGGCGCAGGCGTAGCATAAGTTCCAGTAACAAACGCGGAAGCACAGAGGATAGAGCAAAACAAAACTTGGTTCTCATGAGAACGAGCATATTCTCCCCGGAGCGTCCCACGTCATATGCTGGAGCCACCCGGAGCCGTTTGGAAAACTGCCATTATAAAACTTGGAAGAGCAAGGACATTTTTTTTTATTTTTTTTTTATAACTCTGATTGTATTCATCTGAAAGAAGAATGTCATATACACCTAGGGTGACTTGAGGGTGAGTAAATCATGGGCAAATTTTTCGCCTGCCCTAGTGTGAAGCTGGAAACCCAGGCACAACTAGGACTGGAGCACTCTAGCACCAGGCGTCGTAGGGAGGTACAAGCTGTAAAATCTAATGAAAGTGTGCGGGGTGGCCCACCCAGCCGCCTCGCAGATCTACTGCATCGGGACTCCAGAAAGGAGGGCTATAGCCTGGACAATCCAGTTACTGATTGTCCGAGTCGAAGCAGGCAGCCCTTTCTTGGTGAATCAAAGCACACTAACAGCTGTTCTGATTTCCTCCACTGCACAGACTTCTCCAAATATATTTTAAGAGCTCTGACCGGCAGAGCAGGTGAAGTCTCCCTTCTTCCGCCGTCACATGAAGTGGAGGATGGAAAGCCTGAAGAACCAATGACCTGGCCACACTAGATGGCACCTTGGGCACGTAGCCCGGCTTAGGATGTAAGATGGCTTTAACTCCACCAGGGGCAAACTCCAGGCAAGTCGGCATCACCGCCAAGGCCTGGAGGTCCCCCACTCTCTTCAGAGAAGTGATAGCAAGGAGAAAGGCCACCTTAAGGGTCAGGTTCTTTGCCTCAGCCGACTCCAGTGGCTCAAAAAGGGCCTGAGACAACCCTTCAAGTAACACCGCCAGATCCCAGGTTATAACTCTGGAACGAGCCAAAGGCCTCATCCTCCGAGCCCCACGGAGGAACCGTACAACCAGATGGTGCCTACCCAAAGGCCCATCACTCACAGGAGCGCAGAAAGCCCCAATGGCAGCCACGTACACCTTGAGTGTGGATGGGGTAAGACCCGTAGAGAAGCGATTTTGGTGGAAATCCGACACTGAAGCCACTGGGCAGTTAACTGGGTCCACCTCACGCTCTCTACACCAAGTGGAAAACACATTCCACTTAAGGTTGTACAGTCTCCTGGTGGAAGGAGCCCTGGAGCTGAGCAAGGTCTCGACCACATCTGCTGACAGTCCAGCCTAGGTACCGGGCCCCCTCAGGGGCCAGACCCAGAGGTCGCATAACTCTTGGCAGGGGTGAAATATTGTGCCCTCTGCCTCAGACACGGGAGACCGTCTAGCAGTGCTACATTGTCTGAGAACCATACCCGGGTCGACCAGCAGGGTGTTACTAAGAGTAGACTGCTCCCGGGAGTCTTGGAGCAGGTCAGCTGAGAAGGGATCAGAGTGATCGGGGGATATGCATACAGACGCAGCCTCGGCCACGTCTGCATCACTGAGAGAAAAACCACAGTGGACAGTGGGACGTCTCTCGAAATGCGAACAGATCCACTCCCACTGGGCTGAATCTCTTGCACATGGCCTCCACCACCTCTGGGTGGAGTCTTCTTTCTTTTTATTTTTACTCCCCAGGCCTCAGCCCCTGCCTCGACAGGACATCTGCTCCCTGGTTTTGATCCCTGGGGACATACATCACTCTGAGAGATGACCGTTTCCCCAGGACCACAGGAGGGTCTGGTGAGCCAATCTTCATAGAGGGTGCGACCTCAGACCCCCCTGATGATTCAGATACGAAACTACAGACGTATTGTCTGTTCGTATCAGGACCTGGTGGCCATGGAGGTCCGGGAAAAAGCTCCTCAGAGCTCTGTAGACTGCCAGCATTCCCAGGCAATTTACATGCCAGGAGGAATGTCTCCCACGAACCTCTTGCAAAGTGGCCGTCCATGACCACGTCCCAACCAGTGAGGGAGGCATCAGTTGAAACGGTTTTCTGGCAACATGATGCTCCCAGCACTGGCACCCTGGACAGGAACCAAGGTCTCTTCCATATGACGAGGGAACAAAGGCATCTGCACGTTACCCTGATCATACAGAATGGTTTTACCCTCGAGGAAAACCCCCTGTTTCCCAGCCACCACTGTAGGGGTCTCATGCAGCAGGCTAAGAGATATTCTGTTGGACGCAGCCGCAATGAGCCCCAGCAGTCCTTAAAACTGCTTCACAGTGATGCTGTGGTCTAGCTTCATTTTAGAGACCACCGCCCGTATGGACTCGATACGCGTGGGAGACAATTGTGCCCACAATGTAGAGAATCCCATACGACTCCCAGGAACATGGTTCTCTGAGAAGGCGTCAACATGCTACTGCGTGTAGAGTCTCAACCTCAAGCACTGAGAGCAGCCAAGGACGACACCTCAATGCCGAACTGCTGCTACTTGCGACTGGGCCAATATGAGCCCAGTTGATGTAGTTCAGCACACGAATGCCCCAGAGACTCAGTTGGAGCCAGAGCTGCATCCATGCACCCGAGAACGTGCAAGGGGAAAGCCAGGCCATATGGAAGAACCCGATGTGACACAAGGATGGATACATGGAAGTATGCGTCCTCTTTAGATCCATCGTGACATACCAGTCCTCAGATGATGGAGGAATTGTAAGCATCTTGAATCTGAATCTCCTCAGAGAATGATCCAAGTACCTCAGATCTAAAGTTGGACACAACTCGCCATCCTTCTTAGGAACTATGAAGAACCGGCTATAGAACCCGGATTCCCTTTCTGGCGGAGGAGCAGGGGCCTCATCTAAGGGAGCAGCTCGACAGGGCCGCAACAACTAGGGTAGACACTGCGATTAGCAATTGCTGGAAACTGATGTGTCTCGCAGGCCACAAGGCGGCGAGAACAACATCAACTTCCTGAGGGCTCCAAGGAGGAGCAAACCTCACAATGCATGAAAGCAGCCCCCTCAGGAACTGCCCATGCATGTTATGCTCCCATCTTAGATGAAAATTCAGACAAGTGACACACACTTTGGATGACAGGCTGATTTAAAATATCTAACTTATCAAAGTCAGATAAAATGTAATTTAATTCCCCAGATTTAAATGCTACCATAATCACCCAACACGTGCAACCTGGTCTGAATGATAGGCTGAATAAAAATATCTAACTCCTCAAAGTCAGATAATATTTCATTTTAATTCCTCAGAATAAAATGCAGCCACAAACACCCAACCAGTGAAACATGGTCTGAATAGGCTGAATAAAAATATCTAACTCCTCAAAGTCAGATTCTACTTGAATTCCTCAGAATTAAATGCAGCCATAATCACCAGACAATACTGATTTAATAAGTATTTATACGGTCTCCTTATCTACACGTTGCCTCAGCAACACGAGATTCCACCCTCGAGAAGACAGTCAACAGGCGCGAGGCTGAAACACCCGAAAGGCGCACAGCTGTACGCGTCAAGATATTTCTCAATGAAAACAGCCAGCACCCTCAGGAGCTGACTGCAAGCCTCGTACCCAACCAGTATCACATGCACACCGATCGCGTGTGTCACTTTAGACCCGTAACCTTGCAGACCCGTAACCTGCGCGCTGCCTCGGCAACATGAGATTGAATCTTGCAGAGAAATGAGAAATAGCGATGGCGAGCTCTTGTTATAACTTCAACCGCCTCGATGCTGAGCACGTCTAATTCCTCAGAATCAGACAGCTCAAGCATCGGATCCTCCACCCCGGGGGAAGAAGCCGTAGTGCGGGCTTCCTCACGGGGAGGGAGAACATCTGAACTATCAGACGAAGACTGGGAAGATGACTCAGCCGCCCTCGAAAGCCATCCTACACTCTAAAAAATAATTCAGCGTCTTAGTAAATATCACAGTAATAATTAACTTTATTAAAGCAGCACTAGGTAACTTTTGCTCTCGGGCTCCCCCTACAGTTGGGAAACAGTATTGTCCTCTACTACTGTCGTAAACTATATCATCCTACATTAGGGGATGCATAGCACGTGCATTTGTTGACATGACAACTATGATAGCCCTGAACACTGCAGGAGTTCACATGCAGGTGTTCTGCTCGAGTGAAATGTCTTCATCCCAGGTACAGTGGCAAATGTTTCAGCATGTCATATGAATATAATTTCATGGGTTTAATTTTTTTTTCAAACGCCAAATGATCGCGATGCTCACGTTTACAAGCCAGCGTCATTATAGTAGTCTAGTCTATTGGTTACCGTTTTACAGAATCTATATGATACTTCAATTCAATGTTTGAGTGGTAGGTAATAACCATATATCGTCAATATAATATCAAGCTACCATAGATGAATCTTCAAATTTGAAAAATCGATTTGCATTATAGCTTGAGGCAAGACAAATAAACAAATATCACAGACATGTTAGGTTCTGCGTTCTGTGTGTGTGTGTGTGTGTGTGTGTGTGTGTGTGAACACTGCGCCTCGAGCTCCCATGTGTGCGGATTATTTTCTGTCTTCTGTTGCAAACATTCATTTATTTTTGTTTTGTTGGGTAATGCTGTGGACGGAAGTGGAGTTTGTGCCGGACTCTTGTGGGGGTTCCACAGGGAATAAAGTGCGGGCTATTTGATGTCAATCGCCTCCGTGTTTGCATCGACTCCAGTTGCGTTGAGTGAGCTATCCGTATTTTTCACCCAGACACACGTGTTACAGTATCCTAAAATATTATTTTGTACGTCTTATGTATTTATTTGCGAGAATGTAGCCCCTACCAAACTTGTACACACCGTTTAGACATAGGCTTAGTTACAGTTACCTAAGTTACCCTAACCGCACAGTTACCCTCGCACGTCCGAATTTACTCAATTGAAACACTGCACCCCTCCCCCGCCCCTTGACGTGACGACAGCTCAACGGTTGATTGAGCGCAGGCTGCAAAACAACATACAGGGACGCAATGTGAGTAACATTAAACGAGTGCGGCATCTGTCTCTGAAGCCCCTGGTGCCTTGCTCAAAACACACAACTTTATTCCTTAAGATAATGAATATAATTAATTTGGATGATAAAATGTTCTTAAAATTGTGCACTGTTTGTTTATTGGCAGGTTATGGAGTCAGGCGCGACCCGCAGACCGCGAGTCCATCTCAGGCTCGAGAAACATCGCTGATACTGTGGAAATGGTATAACAGACAGGTTGATTACACTTGAATTACTTTTAAATGTTTAATTTTTACTTCTAAAATGTTTGTTACATGAGTTTAAATGTTGTAAACATGTTGTAAAATATACATGTCAAAACTGTAATATATGCTGTATTGCTTTACTCATCAACAATAAAGGCCAATGTCATGTATAAGTGTGGTGTGGAGTATTTTACAAAGGTTTAGAGGAAATTAAAGTTAATATTAAAGTTATACTATAAGAGTTAATATTGCTTATAAATAAAAACAGTTAATATTACTCATAAATATTGGTTTTTAAATGTTCCCCCCCCCAATTTTTTCTACTCAAATTATCTGTAAATGTGCCAAATGTAGTTACTCAGATCTACTAAATTTGTTTACTTGCATTTGCTCAGCTCATATGGTGTATGTAACTGATTTCACAAAAATTGAGTAAATCATAGTCATGGTTTGTAGAGTGTAGCATCCCGCACGCTTAGGAACTGTACACAAAGCATATGTGTGTCCGTGCCCGACATATAACGGGGACACGGGTGCACACAACGCTAGTATTGCTCGCCCTAAGTCGCCATGCTTTTCACTTTTATATATTCTTTTTTTTTTGACAAACAACAACAAATAGACAGACAGTTTTGTACACAGAGCGCTATGCTGAAGAGCGAAAGCTGACATTACTATGTGCCAGCCCCCCTTATGTAGCTTCCGGGTATGCTGTCACATACTACGTCATGACGCAACACCAATCAGGTGTAGAATAGTTTAATTCATACTTCAGACACGCGGTTGCTAAGGGAGCATCCCCAAATTTGTCGTTCCGACACAGTGCGAGTGTCCTCAAAAGGGAACTCATAGCACATTATAAGAATGTTCATTAACAACAAATAATACGCTCAGTCATTAGTTTTGTTCAATATTAGTTTACACATTATGAAATAATGTATAAACAAATATATCTTAAATATATCTTTCAAAAAAAGCATGAAAACATAACTAATGTTAACATAACCTCATTGTAAAAGTTACTTATTATGTTACTAATATTTATGAAGATTTATTTAGGTATAAAGTGTTAATTAGATAAAACTTGAAAAAAAGTCAGCAGTCAGTAACTGTTTGGTTTTTAATGTGTATTTACATCTGTGTGTGAGAATTTCCACTGTGGATGTGAGAAAGCTGTGCATGTTGATGATTTGACACCCAGACATCTGAAACAGACCTAGATAACCTAAACACTGGCACACATCGCACGCTTCACGCCAATGATGTCATTCAAAATACTGCTTCGACTGAAAAAATAATGCCTGCAGACCGAAAGTTCATAACCAAGCTGACTCAGCTTTACGCTACATGTGTGCGAGACAAAAACATGGAATGACTCACTTGCATGTGTTTTCTGTAAAATGAGATACAGCGAATGCTCGTTTGTTTATGATGAGCTTGTTGCGTTTAGGAGAGTGTTGTCGGTTTCAAGGATGGGATTTTGTATCTTTTTAGTCGAGCCAACAAAGATCCTTTTTAGTTATATATCAAAAGTCCTGTTTCAAAGACCCCACATTTGTTTCTAATTCTCTCCATACCTCTGAAACTAAAATCTGGCAATGCTGCTGGTGGACAAAAATAAATCCCTTTCTGCAAAATGTACACTAATATTTTCTTTTTACAGGGGAAGGAACAAGTTTGATAGTCCGCCTTATTAAAGTTAGCAGTTCCTCAGATGGAGCTTGTGGTTCTTAGTGATGGTGCACAGGATTCAAATGTGGGACGCTTTATACTCAGCACTTCTTGATTTTAGCATCAGAAGGTTTTGATTATCTGCAGGCTTTGGCTTTCAGCAGCCAAAATTACTGTCTGATCAAAAGTACATTACATGCTGATATTTGCATTAATTTGTCTTCACTTTTCTACTTTCTTCAATTTCACCATATAGTCTGTTCTCTCTGTAACTTTGATTAATGGCATAACGTCTGGTCCACACTGACTTTACACAGTGCTTTTTTTAGGTGCTGTTTAAGGGTATGTTTATTTGGAAAACATTGATTGGTTGATATTTTTGAGGTGGGTTTTCTTGGTAAAAAAATTATTCAAATAGTGGAACAATCTTCACAGTGTTAGCATACAAAAAAAAGAAAAAACATGTCAAGTCACCTTTATTTATAAAGCACTTTATACAATACAGATTGTTTCAAAGCTTCAAGTAAACATCACAGTAACACACAGGAAAATAACGATCAGTGATGCAAACTTCATCAAACATGAGACAAATTCAACTCTACAGTAGACAGTAGTGTCATTGGGCCCTATTATACACCCGGCTCAATGCGACACCAGGCGCAGCGCAAGTGTTTTTTGCTCGTTTTAGCCCAACGCAGTTATCATTTTCACGTACAGTGCCACATTGTTTAAAATAGAAAATGTACTCGCACCCATCTGTTTGCCCATGGATGTGCATGTTGCTATTTTGAGGCAACGGAAGACGACTGCACTATTGACCAACAAAAACCTGGTCTAAAGTCAATAGTCGCATTAGTAATATGTGCCTATAGGCGGGTGCACAACACGCGTACACTCTGCTTATCACGCACACACACAGGGACACGCATCAGCACACAAAGATTTTTTCTTTCCGGTCTCAAATTCCGCCATGTTAATAATGAATTCGCCATGGTGCGAGCGCAACTTGTCTTTTAAAGGGAATGGGAAATGAGACTCTGATTTTAATTTAGCACGTTACGCCCAAAACACACCCATGACAATCCTTTAGACCATGAGCCTGATGCGCCGACTGTTTTTTTCCGTCATTAAACCAGAAAAAGTGGATTCGGACACGTCCTAAGTGCACCTGTGTCATGCTCTTCAGACTATGTGCTCAGATTGTAAAAAAAAAAAGGCCCATTATTTTGCTCAGTTCAATGTTGATTCAGTTCAGTTCAATAACTGTGTAAAGTTGATAAATTATGAATTGAGTTCAGTTTAGATATAAGCACCTCTAAAAAGATAATAGTGTTGTTATTCAGCTTGAGTCAGTTCAATGTTCATTTAATTCAGTTCAATAACAGTGTGGATGCTGAAAAACTAAAACCATCAGAATGTCTGCCCATCCAAAAGGACAAATACAAAGTTCTGTCAATTCACAATTTGTTAGTCAAATATCACAATTTTTTCTTATTTTTTAATGATTTGCTGCCTTAAACCTTGCAAATGTTTCAAAATATAATATATTTTTACCTCAGTATTATATTAAATTGATACATTGTAAAATACTTTGTTTAGAGGCGGAATGATAAAACCCTGTTGAACTGGCTATTTTAGCAAGCTCTTGTCATTTGTGTGTGTGTGTGTACTGAATCAGAGAGTCAGTAAAAGTTCTGCTTTACCTTTACTGAAATAGTCAGATTCATTAAAAAAAAACAAAAAAAAAAACAGATTATTTTTGTTCATTTTCCCCTTCTTTAATCAGGCCATTGAGAAGTAAAATATTAGATGGTTTGTGTAAGAGCCATTGTTTTGTTTGTTGTACGCTTTCAGTTTCCTCTGAGTTGCTAAGATAATATAATGATTTTGGCAACTAATCAGCAATTGAGCGTATGCCAGTGGCGTGCAGGCAATATATATTTTAAGTTGAAACGGGTGAGGCTGCATCCTTTCTATTGTTTATAAGGAAAATCCTATTTATGAAATGAATAAGCGGAGAAGATTTCCAGATTACAACATGCCGGTCTGAATTTATTTTGCTCATCTGCCAACTCACAAATTATCCTCTAACAATACATTAACAGCAACTCCTTCCGTGAGTTTCTGGCTTTTGTTTATTATGGTATGGGGTCATATACAGTATACTTGTTTGTTATGGGATCAGAATTATGTCATTGTAAATGTTGTGTTTGTTGTATTTAATCATGGTGGTGTCAGGACACAGACGGAGGCAGAGAGACAGGTAAGGTGAATGGTATTTATTTAAACAGATACACAAACACAGCCAAACGAGGGAGGCAGGTAAAGGATGAGCAATAACACTGCACAGTCACTTAGCTCAGTGAATATCTTGATGGCTGGTTGGATGAAGGAGAACACAATGAGACAAGGAACACATCAGATTTTATGTTAATAATTATTTGCTGCGTTTATTGGTGAAATTATGGAAGTAAAAATGTGTTTTTTGCTAGTTTCAGCCTGACGCAGTTATCATTTTCACTTGCGCCGTGTTGTTTAAATAGTAAATGCATTTGCGCCCATTTGCGCGCCCATAGGCGTAGTGGTCTGAAAACAAGGTGTGTTTTCGATTTGCTATTTGTTGGCGCATTGCTATTTTGAGGCAACTAAAATAAACTGCGCCATTGACCAACAAAAACCTGGTCTAAAGTCAATAGTGCAGTATTTTTGTGTTATTTAAAGGGCGCATTAGTAATATGCGTCTATAGGTGGGTACACAGCACACGTACACTCTGCTTATTGCACACACTGGGATGCACAGCAGTACACAAACATTTTTAAATATTAAAAAAGGATTCCTCTCCGTAGAATGTTCAGTCTTTCCGCTCGCAATTCTGCCATGTAAATAGCGAATCTGCCATTGGCACGAGCACAACTGGCTTTTAAAGTGAATAGGAGATGAAACTCTGGTTGGTTTATTGCATGTTACGCCCAAAACACACCCATTACACATAATGGGCCCTATTTTAACGATCTGAAACGCAAGTGTCAAAGCGCGAAGCGCAAGTAACTTTGTGGGCGGGTCTCGGCGCTGTTGCTATTTTCCCGGCGGGATAAATGGCTCTTGCGCCCGGCGCAAATCTAAAATGGGTTGGTCTGAAGTAGCTTCATTATTCATAGGTGTGGTTTGGGCGTAACGTGAATAAACCAATCCGAGCGTCATCCAACATTCCCTTTAAAAGCAGGTGCGCAAGTTCCATTATGGATTGCTATTATTATGGCGTATTTACCAGGCGCACGCCAGGAGCGGTTCACAGCCGAGGAGACTGATGTTCTTGTAAGAGCAGTGAAAGACAGAGAAGTGAAGTTGTAATGTTGTACATTATGGTAAAGGTGATTTCACAGTCTTTTTTTTTTCAGTCTTTCAGTTTTTTCAGTTTTTCAGTCGATTTTTTTTTTCCTGGTTCTTGACGGACAAACCAATTTGTCAGATGTCCTTATATACATATAAGTCTTGCCACTATTGGGCAAACAGGTCTTATCCTTAATTATTACAATTAGCCTGAATCATTTGTAAGCTAGATTTATGCCTATTTTTTCACATCTTCGTGGCACACCACAATGATTTCCGTCATCTCATGTGTTAATATTTTTTTAGTGTAACAATTTATGATTTGCAAAAATAACTGTTGCATCTGTGTAGATTACATGAGCAAAGTGTATGCGCGTTGTGCACGCTATACATTATGGTCAAGCATGCGCCCTTAAAATAGCATAGTGAACAACGCGCAACGCGCCACTGACTTTAGACTAGGTTTTTTCTGGTCAGTGGCGCAATTGTTTAATGGAACAGCAAAATAGCACCAGGGATTGTTTGCGCCGGAACACGCCTCCTTTTTTGCGCTGAACCGCCCAGGGAGCGCAAGTTCATTCACTAGTTTAGCGACGTGCTTCTGTGGAGGGAAAAGCGCGCTTTGCGCGGGTGCAAAATAGGAATGACACATGCGTCGGTGTACAAAGTCAATTGCGCTGGGTGCAAGATAGGGCCCTAAGAGACTAGGTACAACCCTGCGCAGGGTGCACCAACAGTTTTTCCCGTCGTTAAACTAGAAAAAGTGTGTGCTTCAGACCATGCGCTCAGATCGTTAAAATAGGGCTCATCAACTCACAATTACGAGAAATTAATGAGCAGTTACCATAAATAAAGACACAATTACAAGTTGCAATTTTGAGAAATAGTCACATTTGTAAGATACAGATGCAATCACAAGAAATAAAGTTGCAATTGTGAGATGTAAACTCCAGATTATGAAAACGTCTCGGTTACGACTGTAACCTTAGTTCCCTGAAAAGGGAACGAGACGCTGCGTCACCGCTCTGGGAACGCCTCTGCGTGATTGCGTCGTGAAGCACGTATGTCATCAGTCCAATAGAGAGACGGAACGTCATAGGCGGGTGACGTCATAGACCCGGAAGCTATAAAGCACACCAGCAAACACACACCGTTAGCTTCTGAAGAAGGCCTAAAACAAGGCGCTTGCGGGCATGCGAGAAGTATGGCCGGGTGACGCAGCGTCTCGTTCCCTATTCAGGGAACTAAGGTTACAGTCGTAACCGAGACGTTCCCTTTCAAGGGAACTCGAGCTGCGTCACCGTTCTGGGAACGAGAATACCCACGTCCCCATGCGAGTCTGGATGCCCGTCTGTGAAAGTTACGAGGCGAGCACCCGAGACCCCGGAGTAGTATTAACATCTAGTTCATAGAACCTGACAAAAGTATGCGGCGAGGACCACCCCGCCACCTCACAAACTTCCTGCAGGGAGGCCCCTGCTAAGAGAGCTTGAGAGGCAGCCATACTCCTAGTGGAGTGGGACCGAACAGCCAAAGGAGAGGGTTGTCCGGCCGCCATATAAGCCAGTGAGATAGCCTCGACTACCCACTTGCTCATCCTCTGCTTTGACACCAGACCCCCACAGGATGGAGGTCCGTAACAAACAAACAATTGATAGTTTTTTCTCCACAGGGCAGCTCTGTGGACATAGGCGTCTAATGCACGAACGGGACAAAGCAGATTTAACTTTTCCTGGTCTGACGTCAGACGAACTTTTTGGTTACGTGTACTGTGTTATGTATGTTATGTTATGTTTTGCATGTATGCTTTGCAATCTGCATTTCTTTTCTTTTTCTGGAGAGCGTGTGGCGGCGCTTTAAATAGCTGCGGCTCGGAGGCTTGCTCCAAACTAATTTCGTTGCATTGTACTTGTACATGTGTAATGACAATAAACTTGAATCTAATCTAATCTAATCAAAGGGCGGAGGACAGAAGGCCTGGAGCACATTAGGTCTGACAGGGTTAGTGAGGACCTTAGGAATGTACCCGGGCCTCGGAGAGAGAAAAGCCTTAGCCATACCCGGAGCAAATTCCAAGCACGAGGGTGCAACAGAGAGGGCTTGCAAGTCCCAATTCTTTTTAGAGAAGAAATAGCAAGAAGAAATAATGTCTTGAGAGTGAGAAACTTTTCAGCAACTTCCTCAAGCAGCTCAAAGGGAGCCTCGGAAAGGCCTTGAAGGACGATGGCTAAGTCCCAGGCCGGCACCCTGGTGTGTGTCACAGGCCTCAGCCTCAAGGTTCCACGGAGGAAACGGGTTACTAGCAGGTGTCGCCCTAATGAAATTCCGCTCAAAGGAGTGTGGTAAGCAGCTATGGCCGCCACGTACACCTTTAGTGTGGAGGGGGCTAACCCAGCAGAGAATCTCTCCTGCAGGAACTCCAGCACCACGCTCGCAGGGCAGTTAACTGGATCCCGCAGGCGATCTCGACACCACAAGTTGAAGAGTCTCCACTTTAGGTAGTAAAGTTTCCTCGTAGAGGGAGCTCTGGAGTGTAGAATGGTCTCAACAACCTCAGTTGAGAGACCGGAACTTATGAGCTGGGCCCCCTCACTTTAGGTAGTAAAGTTTCCTCGTAGAGGGAGCTCTGGAGTGTAGAATGGTCTCAACAACCTCAGTTGAGAGACTGGAACTTATGAGCTGGGCCCCCTCAGAGGCCACAGTTTCCACAACTCCGGGCGGGGGTGGACAAAAACTCTGCCCGCCTGAGAGAGACGGTCCCTCCTGAACGGAATCTCCAGGGGAGAGCCGACGAGGAGAGACACCAGATCCGAGAACCATACCCGCCCCGGCCAGAACGGGGCTACTAGCAGGAGACGGGCCCCGTCCCGGCGTACTCTCTCTAGAACTCCCGGAAGCAGAGCGATCGGGGGGAAAGCGTACAGGGGCAGCCTCGGCCACTCCTGTACCATCGCATCCAGTCCGAGAGGAGCTGGAGGTGACAGGGAGAACCACAGACGACAATGAGAGTTCTTGTGAGTGGCGAACAGGTCCACTTGGGCCCTGCCGAACTTCTCCCAAAGGAGCTCCACCACATCGGTGTGGAGTCTCCACTCCCAGGGCCTTGGTCCCTGCCTCGACAGGATGTCTGCTTCCACATTCAACCGCCCAGGAATGTACATAGCCCTGACTGACAGCAATTTTCCCTGAGTCCAGAGGAGGATAAGGCGCGCTAGCTTGTATAAGCGACGGGACCTCAAACCCCCCTGATGGTTGATGTAGGAGACCACCGATGTGCTGTCTGTGCGCACAAGCACATGATGGCCCCTGAGATGCGGCAGGAAGTGCTTCAGAGCCTGAAACACCGCCAACATTTCCAGGCAATTTATGTGCCACGAACGCTGGTGCTCCTGCCACAGACCCTGGGCCGAGCGACCACTCATGGTCGCCCCCCAGCCCGTCAGGGAGGCATCCGTGGTCAGAGACGTACGCTGACACGGTGCCACCAGCGACGGGCCCTGGGTCAGGAACCTGGGGTCCTTCCACATAACCAAGGTGCGGAGACACCTCCACGTTGCCTTGATTACGCGAAAGGGGTTTCCCCTCGGGGAAAAACCCCTGGTCTTGAGCCACCACTGTAACGGCCTCATGAACAGCAGGCCCGAAGGAATCACGTTGGACGCGGCTGCCATCAGACCCAACAGTCTCTGAAACTGCTTTAAAGTGAGCGGCTGGTCTAGCTTCACCCTTTCACGGCTGAGAGGATCGACCCCACGCGAGGCTCCGACAGACGAGCCTGCATAGCGACCGAATCCCAACTCACACCGAGATAAGTGATCTTTTGCACAGGAGAAAGAACACTCTTCTTGGAGTTGAGCCTCAGCCCCAACCTCCTCATATGCGCGAGAAAAACATCTCGATGCTGAACCGCGAGACGTGCTGACTGTGTTAGTATCAGCCAGTCGTCGATGTAATTGAGAATGCGGATCCCCTGCAAACGCAAGGGGACCAGAGCAGCGTCCACACACTTCGTGAACGTGCGGGGTGAAAGGGCTAAACCGAAAGGAAGAACTCGATATTGGTACGCTTCTCCCCTGAAAGCGAACCTCAGGAACTTCCTGTGCTGCGGAAGGATGGAGATATGGAAATATGCATCTTTGAGATCTATCGTGACAAACCAGTCCTCGGACCTGATCTGAGACACGATCTGTTTGAGTGTCAGCATCCTGAACTTGAGCTTTGCCACGGCTCGGTTCAGGACGCGAAGATCCAAGATGGGGCGCAGCCCACCATCCTTCTTTGGCACTATGAAGTATCGGCTGTAAAAGCCTGACTCCCTGTCTGGGGGGGGAACCCTCTCTATAGCCCCCTTTTGCAGCAGAGTCTGTACTTCTTGAGTCATCACCAGAGCCTGCACTGGGTCCACCACAGTGGAGAGGACCCCGTTGAAGCTGGGAGGACGGCATCTGAACTGAACCGCGTACCCCAACTTTACGCATCGCAGAAGAGATATGTGAGGCAGATTTTCCCACTCTGACACAAAATCTACTAAGGGAACCAGCCTCTCGAGGCTGGTCTCTGATGTACTCTGCACCGTGAGTGCAGCGCCCTGAAGCGGCGAACCGGCAGGGAACGACTGACTCGACTGACCTCCGCGCCCCGGCACTCGGGCGGGGTTGGCGGACTGACCCCGTGAGGGTACCGTGGACGCACGGGTCCCGTGTACAGCTGTGAGCACCGTGCGCCCGCGGAGGGGATCACCCTCACTGTCCTGGGCCCAGAGGCGTCAGGACTTCTTTGACGCAGCCTTCCTCGCCACAATGACTGTCCTCAGATCAGCCCTGGGTTTAGAAGGCTGCGCATGTGAGCGCCGCGCACCCGACGACCCTTTCTGCGGGGGTGTACGAGTGGCGACACTCACTTTCTGCTGCGCCCTGTGTGAGGAGCTCGTACTCTGCATCTGCTGCTCCTGCCCAGCAGCAGACGAGACCTGGGGCTTACGGGGAAAGAACTGCTTGAGCGCCGCTGCCTGTTTTTTCGCCTCCAGGAACCTGTCGGTAACCGTGGTGACAGCGTCACCGAACAGGCCCTCCGGAGACAGCGGCGCATCAAGCAAAAAGCTCTTGTCCCTTTCCTTGATATCCGTAAGGTTGAGCCACAAATGCCTCTCCGTGGCCACCAGGGCTGCCATAGAACGGCCGACGCATCAAGCCGTCTCCTTGGTGGCACGGAGAGCGAGATCGGCAGTCGAACGGAGTTCATTAATAGTATCGACTCCGATCTCGTGGCTCTCCCCCAGGTCTCTTAGCAGATCAGCCTGGTATGCCTGCACGATATACATTGTGTGCAGACATGCGGCGGCCTGAACTGCTGCCGAGTACGCTTTGCCCACAAAAGATGATGTAACTTTTAGCGGTTTTGTGGGCAAAGTCGGAGCCTTTATGGTCGACGCAGACTCGGGTGACAGATGGCTCGCAAGCGTCTGTTCAACCCGAGGCAGCTGACCATAACCGTGTCTTTTCCACCCCGCAATATTGCTATAAACTGACGTATGCGGGGTGAAAATGCGTGAAGACACGGGCCGCTTCCAAGACCTCGACACCTCGGTGTGGAGGTCCGGGAAAAACGGCAGACTCCTACGAGGAGGCTGAACAGAGCGTGCGGGGAGTAAGCGCTCGTCGAGTCTGCTTTTTACGGCAGCTCGCCCGGCGGGATCGCAGCACGCGAAGAGGCAGCGCCTCACAATGCTCGCAGCCGGCACCCTCGAGTGCCGACTGCGCATGCTGCTCTCCCAAACAAACAACGCACATCAAGTGTGTATCCCCGCTCGTAATGTAGCGTGAGCAGGGAGGAACACACTGTCTGTAACGCTGTTCGCTCGTCATGATATCTCTTTTTTTTTTATGTGGGTTAGAACAAACTAAACAAAACAGTCTGAACTCAGACACAACACAAAGACACTTTGGACAGTAACACAGAGTGCTTGTTGAAGGCAACAGAAGCTAACGGCGTGTGTTTGCCGGTGTGCTTTACAGGGAGTGCAGAATTATTAGGCAAATGAGTATTTTGACCACATCATCCTCGTTACGCATGTTGTCTTACTCCAAGCTGTATAGGCGTGAAAGCCTACTCCCAATTAAGCATATTAGGTGATGTGCATCTCTGTAATGAGAAGGAGTGTGGTCTAATGACATCAACACCCTATATCAGGTGTGCATAATTATTAGGCAACTTCCTTTCCTTTGGCAAAATGGGTCAAAAGAAGGACTTGACAGGCTCAGAAAAGTCAAAAATAGTGAGATATATTGCAGAGGGATGCAGTAGTCTTAAAATAGCCAAGCTTCTGAAGCGTGATCATCGAACAATCAAGCGTTTCATTCAAAATAGTCAACAGGGTCGCAAGAAGCGTGTGGAAAAACCAAGGCGCAAAATAACTGCCCGTGAACTGAGAAAAGTCAAGCGTGCAGCTGCCAAGATGCCACTTGCCACCAGTTTGGCCATATTTCAGAGCTGCAACATCACTGGAGTGCCCAAAAGCACAAGGTGTGCAATACTCAGAGACATGGCCAAGGTAAGAAAGGCAGAAAGTCGACCACCACTGAACAAGACACACAAGCTGAAACGTCAAGACTGGGCCAAGAAATATCTCAAGACTGATTTTTCTAAGGTTTTATGGACTGATGAAATGAGAGTGAGTCTTGATGGGCCAGATGGATGGGCCCGTGGCTGGATTGGTAAAGGGCAAAGAGCTCCAGTCCGACTCAGACGCCAGCAAGGTGGAGGTGGAGTACTGGTTTGGGCTGGTATCATCAAAGATGAGCTTGTGGGGCCTTTTCGGGTTGAGGATGGAGTCAAGCTCAAATCCCAGTCCTACTGCCAGTTTCTGGAAGACACCTTCTTCAAGCAGTGGTTACAGGAAGAAGTCTGCATCCTTCAAGAAAAACATGATTTTCATGCAGGACAATGCTCCATCACACACGTCCAAGTACTCCACAGCGTGGCTGGCAAGAAAGGGTATAAAAGAAGAAAATCTAATGATATGGCCTCCTTGTTCACCTGATCTGAACCCCATTGAGAACCTGTGGTCCATCATCAAATGTGCGATTTACAAGGAGGGAAAACAGTACACCTCTCTGAACAGTGTCTGGGAGGCTGTGGTTGCTGCTGCACGCAATGTTGATGGTGAACAGATCAAAACACTGACATAATCCATGGATGGCAGGCTTTTGAGTGTCCTTGCAAAGAAAGGTGGCTATATTGGCCACTGATTTGTTTTTGGTTGGTTTTTGAATGTCAGAAATGTATATTTGTGAATGTTGAGATGTTATATTGGTTTCACTGGTAAAAATAAATAATTGAAATGGGTATAAATATTTTTTTTGTTAAGTTGCCTAATAATTATGCACAGTAATAGTCACCTGCACACACAGATATCCCCCTAAAATAGCTAAAACTAAAAACTACTTCCAAAAATATTCAGCTTTGATATTGGTTGTTGTTTAATTATTAATGTTGTAAAATGAATCCTCAAAAATACAACTTGCCTAATAATTCTGCACTCCCTGTATAGCTTCCGGGTCTATGACGTCACCCGGCTATGACGTTCCGTCTCTCTATTGGACTGATGACATACGTGCTTCACGACGCAATCACGCAGAGGCGTTCCCAGAGCGGTGACGTAGCTCGAGTTCCCTTGAAAGGGAAATAAAGTTGTGATTGTGAGATGTAAAGTCACAATTATGATAAATAAAGTTATGATTGTGAGTTAAACACAATTTCAAGTTTCAATCAAAATTCACAGCTGTATATAGTTGCAATTTTGGGAAATAAATGCACAATTTAAATTAATAAAGTAGCAATTATTAGAAATAAAGTAGCAATTACAAGAAAAAAGTCACAGTTGTAAGATTTAGTCACAACTGTAAGAAATAATCTCACAGTTACAAGAAATAAGGTAGCAATTACGATTAATAAATTATAGTTGAAAAGATTATTTTCAGAAATAGTTGCAAATGTTTGATATAAAGTTGGAATTATAAGAAATAAAGTCAAATATCACAATTTTGTCTTCCTTTTTACTCAGAAACTCACAGAGCCTCAGTGCAGTATGTAAACATTCTGGTCACAAGGCTTTTTTTAATATTAGAATATTAGGTTTTGTTGTTGATATCTTTTGGCAGTAAGAATATAGCGCACAAAGCCTTGGAAATCAATGTTATCAAATAACACCTCTAAATGCAGACACAACTCAAAAAAACATCTGAAACTGCAAGCGCAATACCACTGAAACCAGCAAAGCATAATATTGATTTGTCGTAACTTCAGGGGAGAGACATATTGCTTTCATACGGAGGATTTGACGAGTTAGGAATTACACAGTCATTAAAGACTTCACACCTAGCAATGCTGGAATTTGACCTGCTTGGTAAAGGAAGGCGCTATAATTGGATGGTGATCTTTGTTCTCGTTTCACTCACACAGAATGGAGATGAGAAGTTAATTATTTTGCTCTTAAATGCCAGAGCGCTTTATGGCAGAGCATGATTAGCTTAAGGCTCTTGTATTATAACGAAAGTTTTGTGACTTTTGTGGGAGTCTAATAAAAGTTAACTGTTTCACTTTTCTCATTAAGTACCAGTCAGCTTCGATTTCCCGTCTGAAACGGGAATGGCAGGTCTGCCGATTGGGTCGATATATAAATCACAGCTGAATGGAATTACTCTGTTGGTGCTGGTCAGACATCTGTATTTTAACTGGCTAATGTCCATATCCCTCCAGGCCTTAGCAACATGCAACCACGAAAACACAAATTTATAGCTTTGTGTAGACGTACAGTACTTACACACTAACGCAGACACATATTTCCCTGAAAGCTGCAAGCGCATTTCAATTGAGATCTCTATGCGTATGATGGCAGGAACAATATTTAGCAGATGAGGTCAGTCTGTCCAACCTTCTTTGAAGATCCACATGAGAAATGAGCGGAATATATTTAACTTGGCAAATTCCTGAAGCTAAAGCTACGCCTGTCTATTTGTTCTGTCTGATGATGCTTGTTTTGCTAAACGCAGCTCTGCCAGCATCATCTATTCATAAAAGGTTATAACTCAGGAGAGAAAAAAAAGATGGAAATACTAGTAGTTTTTTTTCTCTTTAATGCTAAGAGCAGTGCGTTTTATTTGAGAGCCAGTCATTTGTTAGAATGGGATTTTATTACAAAAAGAACAAATGGACAAAGAAAATAAATAGATACTAGCACGTTTGTGTCGCAGGGATTGATTTGTATTAAACTTTTTTTTATAATAATTATTGTATAAACTGTATTGTTTTAAACTTTACACCCACTTACATTTATTTATAATTACTTTAAATGTTAATTTTAATTAATACAAATTATTATTTTTTTATTAATTATATTGCTAAAACTGTGTTCAAAGATTAAATATAAACATATAAATATTAAAATATACAAATAATATTTGTTTTAATGAACAATTTTGCCGCTAATAAAGTTAGTGACCAATCAGTATCAGTGAAGAGCTTGAGATGAAGTATCAAGACACGTGATGTGTGAAGAAAACAATGATAGTCAAGGTAAGGTAAGGTAAGGTAAAAGACAACTGTGAGCAGAATATTTTGATTATTTCTATATATGTATTTCTTAGCAATACAATAGAGACAGACATTTTATTACAAAACTGTTTAAAATATAATTTCCACTACCGTCATTTCCGTCACAGAATGTTACCAAACACATTACATGGTGGAAATTACATTTGTTGTTTTTAAATTTCTAAAAGTCTACAAAGGCCAAAAGTATTCATTATTGAACACACACATGCATGTTGGGGCCATAATAATTTTTTATACTGTAAAAATTGTATATTTGATTCCATAACCCTAAATCTACCCATTACAGAAAACTTCCTGCACTTTTACATAACCTCATTTAGTCTGATTTATAAGCTGTTTTTCTCATGGGGACCAAAACATTTTCCCACAAGGACATAGATAAGGATATTGCCATTTTTATGGGGACATTTTCTCCCCTTAATGTAGGGTTTACCTGAGTACCTGAGCCACACACACACACACACACACACACACACACACACACACACACACACACACACACACACACACACCAATTTATTTTAATGCTTTGTAATTTACAGATTTTTATTCTAATGTACTTTGTACTTGCTATTGCCCATACTAACTTGACACCAACAGGCTGCTGACAGGAAGTACATGCTTGATGCATAGTTGCACACACACACACACACTGGAGTATTTAGATGGTTTAAATGTTTACTCGTCACACACTCTTTCAAACAATTCCAAATGTCTGTTTGCCCCTGAAGTTGTGAACCAAAAAAGAGGCAAGTGTGGAATGAGCACTTTACTCTTTCAATTACTTGCAACAGCAGGGCACACATAGGGCTGATTGGTGACCATGGGTTTATGCCAGGGAGTGACACAAATGCTTCATGGCAAGCTGGAGCCTTTTTGAATTTTAAAAGCAAACATTTTTATTTAGCAAATATTGTATTTTTTGCAGACCTGCTGTTACAGTTGCAAGTCACATTCTACTTGACTCTTGATACTGGTTTTCATTTCCACAAAAATATTAAGCAGAAATACTGTGCATTAAAAGCATTAAAAGTTATTTTGAATTGTAATATTTCTGTTATTAAAACACTATTACTGTTGTAGCTGTTTTTTGATAAAACAAATGGAACCTCAGTGAGCAGACTTTCAACAAAATAATTGAGTAAAATGAGAATTATGGAATAATAATATAATTTGTGATAAAAAAAACAAGATTTTTTTTTTTATGTATTTACCCCACTATATCAATCCTTTGACTGAAAACAGAAATAAATAAATAAGCAAACACACAAAACTTTGTCTTCAACCATTGTCTTTAGGTATTTTCAGTTATCAGCACATCCTGTTATGATTAAATATCAAGAGCTCCCAAGTGTTTGCTTTCTCTCTGACATTTGGTATACTGACGCTCAGGCTGGCAGACTCAGCGTGAGATTCACATTTGGCAAAGAGCCTCTGGAAGTTGATTTGGAGGCTGAGAGCATCTCTTCACACGTGCAATGAGAGACAGACGAGATGACAATACAGCATGAATCAACTTAGACACAAAGATAACACAATATGGCATCCCCAGAATCTGCTGTGGTCACACTACCATTTCCTGGATTCTTTCTTTACTTGCACAGAGTGCTGATTGTGTCACAAGATGAGAAATAAAGTATGCAAAGTAGAAAAAGGAATGGAGAGGAGGGTTTGGAATTTCTGCCATTACTTCAGGCCTCAAAATCTAATGAAACCATCATCATCTCTCTCAGTTTACTATGTGCATTTCACACAAAGGCAAACCAAAGCATCCCACAGTTCACAATCTGAATCACTTAAAGGTAGAGTAGGTGATTTTCGGAGAGTCTAGCAGTGAGCTTTTGATGCCACCCTCCCTTCAGAGCATCTCCAAAGACATGCCTCCTTCAAAACACATGAGACTGTGTTAAACTACCTCATGTCTCAAAGCACATAACATTACAGAAAACGAATGTACATAAACAACTTAAAGAGCGCTTACCTCAACCCGTTCTCACTCCCAAGGCATCAAAGTCTGAAGCATGGTCAAGTGCTTTCCGCATCACAATAAAGACGCTAAAGATACCCCTATGCATCACTATATCGACACGCTGAGTGCTCCAGTCATTTCAATGAGAAACCTTTGGCGTTATTGTCATGATGATCATATATTGGGTTATGATTTTGCTATTATGACATGTTGGACTGTGATTCTCAATTTAATCAGCCAGCATAATTTTATTTACGCTATCTAGATACGTTTGAACATGTAACACAACCCCATTCCATCCCTAAATCTACCCATTTGTGTGGTATATAAAACGCAGATATAACAGGCAGAGTCGACTGCATGCACAATTTATTCAAAAAGTACAAATATTCCGAGGCCAAGCGATTGATTTGTGTGAAGGAAATCCCCAAAAGCGATCAGCGTCTCCATCCGCAGAAGATCAGAAACACATTACATTTCAAATATTGCCGCCCGTTACATCAGTTTTCATAGTGAAATTGCATTGGCTCTCGTATGTCTCGTGACCAATTGCGTCATTACGTCAGCTTTGATTGTAAAATGTGTGTCTTCTGACCGAATGCGCCATGCTAAAGAGGCGTGTGTATTATTTGAATGAGATATGAATGAGTGCGTTAACGGAGTGGCGGGGTCATCATCTCAGCGATTAAAACATTAAGATCAATTATTTTCTTTACATAAAGACATTGTGTGACTTCAGAAGACTTGGAATGCAACATGAGTTAATACTTTTATACTGTTTTTGGTCAGTTCTTGCAATAAATACCTGTGACTGTACTTGTATTTGCCTGTTATTTTAATGCTTTGTAATTTACAGATTTTTATTCTAATTTACTTTGTACTTGCTATTGCCCATACTAACTTGACACCAACAGGCTATATTGTTTAGGAGTGGGTAGGTTTAGGGTAGGAGTTGGGTTAGTTGCTCCAAAATATACAAGTAACCTTTAAATATTAATAAAATCATGTCTGATTTTACAAATGCAAAGAATAGCATGCGTCTTGATCTGACACAGGGTAAACAACTGAAATAAATGGAGCACCCAGTGCGTCAATATAGTGACGCTATATAGTGACGCTATATCACTATATTGACGCACTGGGTGCTCCATTTATTTCAGTTGTTTACCCATTGTGTCAGATCAAGACGCATGTTATTCTTTGCATTTGTAAAATCAGACATGATTTTATTAATATTTAAAGGTTACTTGTATATTTTGCATAAATTTGAATTACAAACTGCTCCGAGTATAACATCATAAGTTTCCATCTAAAACTAAAAATAATTTAAAATAAAAAAAATAACAGTAGTTATGGCTTGAACTCAGCATAAGCTTGTTGTTTTGGTCTAAAAATGACTTAGTTCAATGTAGCCTATTATTCTACATTGTACATTATATATCATTATACCAGTATTATATACCCAAAATAATAGATTGTGGATATATATATATATATATATATATATATATATATATATATATATATATGTATCCAAATTGTTAATGTATATATGTCTCCAAATTGTTAATAAATATGAAATGAGGAAATATGAAATAAGAAATGAGTAGAGATGCTTTTAGACTTTTATTTCACTCAAATGTAACTTTTTGTTTTCACAGACAAGAAAACAATTTGTAATAAATCTGTTCATGAATATGCCTTTAACCCAGTACTTATTATAGAAAGTAATGCATACTTTTGCATTACTTTTTCTCGACTGGGACTTAGTTTTTTAAATAACAAAATAACAAAAGTTAATTTTTTAGCAAATCTAAAGGCCCTTTCACAACAACAGGGAAATGACTGATGAAAATTTTAAGAAAGTTCAAAACTTTTTCTTCAGAAATAAAAACAAAAAACATAAATTAACTAAAGTAATTTTTGCCTATTATGGTTGGATTGGATCATTGAAGGTTAACAGCAAATACAGTGGTAAATCATGTATTATTTTAATTATTGCAGGTTTGCTTAATAGTTTGTGTTTCACTGTTTTTATTCATTTGAAAGAATACTGAATCTGTGCCTGCTCACATTTAGTCTAGAATACAATAACCATCATGTTTACACAGCACACACAAAGCCTCTGCACTTACTCCTGATTTCTCTCAGCATGATTCTCTCAAAAGAGTTATTTCAAATAATTATATTTTATATATCAAAAATTCCGTAAAAACAGCAATGTTTGGCAACCTGATTGTAACTTTCATTTTTCATGTTCAGTGATTTACAGTTTTGTGTGTGATATGCATCAGCCGGTGAGAGAATGAACTGTGTGCGGTCCACTGGCACACCGTCTGAGACTATAAGCAGTGAGATATTTTGCTTCACTTGGTGGAAAGCCTGAATTCCAAGACTGTCATATTTGTGGATGGTGAATCCATACTAAATACATATGGATTGCATGATTCTCAAATGGTCTAAATCTGTCTACAATGTCAACATTGGATAATTTATTAAATATATAATATATCAGTAATTAATATTTTTCACAGATGTTTCACATCTGCATGGCAATGCAACCCGTTCTTCTTAAATGATTTTATATTTTTGCACTGACAGGTTTACAATTATGATGAATTACTATGATGACTTATATTTTTGTAATAGCATGTTTGGAAGTTGTGACAATAGAAGGCAATCACATATCTTATAATCATTTTCTGAGAGCTTTGATTGCTATAACTACATACTTTGCTGTTACAGACACTACTGTGATTGCTCTAAAAATGCCCCACTTTCATGTTCCATTCATGGACAATCAGTCAGTATAAACACATATGAAATCTAGAAGCATATAACTTGAGTATCTATGTGGGATCTAAACGTATATGCTTTCTTGAATATCACATGAATCTTTAAATCCACAAAAGAACCACAGATTTTATCCTTGACATTATGAGGCTTCAAGTTTGCAGCTAATCTCTGTCACACACTGGGAGAGTCTGAATTCGGTTTGAACATTGATATTCAAGTTTATTTGACAGTATGGAATCCCATTATGACTACCGCTGAGGCTCATTTGCTTCTTGGTCAAGCAAAGATAATGGACGGCATAACTGCCCGTACGAATAATATTTCACCCAACAGTAAAGAATGTTCAGTGACACTTATCCATTTTTTGTTTATTTGGCTTTTGCTGTAATTGTCACTGAACAAAACTCAATATGAACTGCAGGTTGATCTTGCTGCTCACATGAAAGCTTCACTCATGCTCTCTCCATGTTTTATTTGCTTTTACTAAACTTTTTTTAGTTCATCAAATGGCAGTGTAAGCTATTGAACCCGGTATCCTAGATGATTTATCGTCTAAAATTTGTTTTATTTACTGTAAAAAAAATGATTGATAGTTTTATTACTGGATTGAATTAAGTAACTATTTTTAAATAAAATCTTAATGTACAAATATGATGGGTCACTTAGGGATTTTTGGATTTTGTCTATTCTTAGTTTTTGGAGCTTTAAAATTAATTGGATCTTCAGTAGATTTTTGAATTGGTTAATCATCTTGGCACTGAAGACAGTCTGGCTGGAGCTCGTAACCTTCATGTCAGTGCCTGTAATAATAATAATAATAATAATAATTCACAGTCATGCGTTTCATATTCATAGCTCTCCGCAGAAACTTGCTGAACTTAAAGTTTACTTAGATTTTTTTTTTACAGTAATTAATTTGTCGACATGCCTCAAAAAGCTGTCATTCAGTATACAGCGAACTGCAACAGCAATTTTCTTCAAAGGAAACTGATTCACTTTACCTGCAGACATTTCCAGAGGTGCAGTGACATGACATCCCTACTAAGCCTTGATATATGTATATATTATTTTCATGTATAATCAAGAGACATGAAATATTGCTTTTGAAATATGGCTCTGCTGATTCATAAGGAAAAATAAAGTAAGTATCTCAAAACCAATGTCTCTCAGTCTTTTTAAAATGCGTGTGCCAAACCAGTGTCCCTCCTATATTAATGTACTGTGAGCTCAGGAACATTTGCCAGCCAAATTGCTCCCGGACCTTTCGCATGCTAATGTAAATAAGGAAAGGCTGGATTTACACTACAATTTCTCTCTTCCCAAGAGCTCAGACACGAGAGAGGAGGGATTTACAGTGGCCATCAGAAAGACTGCGGTATATATGCCCTGCCAGATTTTGCGAAGGCAGGGCTGGTAACAATTTTTACCCTAATATATATAGTATCCTCCACAGGAGACAGATTCAAATGCTTATAGACTCGCAATGTGTAGTTCATTGTGTGCTGCACAAATGAGTCTAATTTTTGATTCAAGTATTGTTTCAACACAAATCTACTTGGGACTCAAGTACACATGTTTTTATCGGTATTTAATTATTGTTTTGACTTTGTAGAGTATAATGATATTGTTGTTAGCTTCTTATTTTACATTGACCAAACTATATTGTGGATGGCATGTGGTTAACATACTATATAGCAAATAAATGCACACATGTTCCAAATAAATAGCGGTTTGTATCTGATTTGAAACATATACTCTAGGTATGAGTGCTCTAAAGAATCTGTTTTAAAATATCAGCTTGGCTCTTTTCTGGGGGCTGGTCTTTTGTTATTATTGGCAGGACTTTTATGCTCTGTGGTTCGAGTCACCCACGTCATCCCTAGCAACCACACAGCATCCGTGCCAATGATTACAATAACTGAACCCGCCTTTGACTCAGCCTTTATTTTTCTTGTGGTGAAGTGAGTCGGCGCTACAGGAGGTGGCCTTTAATTCTGACCAATTTAGGGAACCGGGAATGTATTTTATGTCAAATATCATATCTGAGCTCGTTTACATGATCAGATGCCTTTCAGTTTCGAAAACAATTATTTAGAAAAACTAACCCATGTACTGTATGTGTTAAATGCAGATGAGTTTGTAAAACTGAAGGTATTGCAGTTTTCAGTCAGGGGAATTGTCTGAGTTTTCTAATGGATTTTTTTTTTAAAGTTGGTAGTAAATATGTTGTATATCGGTAATGTGTTCTACATTTACATTCGTGTTATATTAGGCCCCGTTTGTACAGTAGTGCATTTTTTAAACGATTCTCCTCTATACTGGCGTTTCCACTGGATTTCACAAACAATCTCCGTCCACATTACATGACCGAAAACACGTCACTTGACCATTCATGCACACTGGGTACTATAAAATACAGCGTTTAACTGCACAACGGCTGCTAAAAAGGACCACAAAGGGCCAGATTTACTAAACCCTCTTTTGCCGTTAAAAAACTACTGTCAGGATTTACTAAAGACACGCAGTGATGAATTAGCGCTGAAAAGGCATGGACAGGGTTATTTTTACGGCTGACCTTATTGCATATGCATGTGTAGGAGTTTCCCTTTCAGGCGCAAAATTCATGGGAGGAGAGTATTTCAATGAATCATTCAAGGTTATTTACAAAGTTTTGCGCCCTTCAATTTACTGGTGTTTGCGCCATTATTTACCGCCCAAAAAAGCGTGTCTTAAACCAGACACTAACACGTAGATTGCACTGGTCTTTATGGAAATGATCCGGCTGCGTCTGTGTACATTAATTTGTGCATCGCCAGATGATCACGCGCACACTAATTTGTCCTGTTTAGTAAATCTGGCCCAAAGTCAGCAAAGCATGCAGTTTCGTCTTCGTGTTATTGTTTACACAGTCGTCGAGGCTGGTATGTTACAGAGCTGTTGAGAAAGTTGGCTCTGGGCTACGTTTCCAAAAAGCATTGTAACAATAGTCACCAACGATCAACTTAGGTGTATACAGTGCTTTTGGGAAACACCGCCTTGGTCTGTTATTGTCGTTTTACGGTACCGTAATGTGGGCAGCCACTCCATAATTTTTAAAAGTCTGTGTTTTGGTCCATTTACACTGAAACGCAACCCCGTGCCGAAGTAGTGTAGAAGACAGGCGCAACCTCAGCAAAAGTTAAGCATTTTAAAACGAAAACACACTAGTGTAAACGGGGCCTTACAATCACCAATACAATTTAATGGAACATGCAATGCTAGCTTTTAATTTCATAATTCTGCTAAAAATGCTGTCTGGGCTGAGACCTTTGTGCTTAGACAGTTGCCATTTCATTCCCTAACTTTATTTATTTATTGATTTATTTTGCCAACACCATCATAGATATACACTAATAAATGAGCAATGAGTCACAAAGGTCTATCTGTATCAGAGTCTGTCTGCTACCAGTAGTGACTAAACATATTGTTATGACTTCTGTTTTCTATGAATGTCTGTTCATATACCTTTGTAAAGTGTCTCATGTTTCAATTCCAGGTAAAGACTCAACCATTACATCCTATTTTTCAGGATCAGGGACCTCCCAAAACACAGATAGCATATATTCACTCTTTAAAAAAATTATACTGTAGTGCCAATAAGACTGATATATCTGAAAGAATGAGAGTAATTACTGTATTACTTATCCAAATAATTGTTTGTTGAGAGGAAGTAATAAAGGAAGTAATAAAGCAATATCAAGCAAAATGTGAATATGATATTGCTTTTATACAACAGTTCAAACAATAAGTATGTAAATGAAACAAGTGAAACAACTTCTCGATCAAGAGCAAATGTCCATTTTGAATAGACTGGATGGTTGTTTTGTTATTGCTGTGATGCCATGCGAGTATAACATCACAGTATCTCTCATTTTAGACACAATAGTTACTGTTGTTTTTGCTCCATTGATGAGTCATAGCAAAACCATTGCAACACAGTAGTTTTTGAACAAATCGTCTGAGTGAGAGATACAATGACTCATTGATAAAGACAGTCAGCGGTGTCATTCCTGAATGAAATGACTCACTTATGCAGTCACTTGTCGGCCCCTACTGGCATAAAGACCTGCAGAAACAGACACTGAATAAATCCTACCACTAATGTATTCAGTCAAATTGGGACAGACTTACTTATTGTAATAGCCAATAGCATTTAAATTAAGACACACCACTAAACCATGACTTTCTATTTCCTTTTTCTAGTCAGTGACAGGGGGTATTGCAGAGGGGAAATTCTCTATTTTTCCCCAAAGAGAAAGTTGTAGACATTATACAGTGGGGAGAACAAGCATTTGATACACTGCCAATTTTGCAGGTTTTCCCACTTACAAAGCATGTAGAGGTCTGTAATTTTTATCATAGGTACTCTTCAACTATGAGTGACGGAATCTATGTGCATGACATATAAGTATTTGATACATCAGAAAAGCAGAACTTAATATTTGATACAGAAACCTTTGTTTGCAATTACAGAGATCATACGTTTCCTGTAGTTCTTGACCAGTTTTGCACACACTGCAGCAGGGATTTTTGGCCCACTCCTCCATACAGACCTCCAGATCCTTCAGGTTTCGGGGCTGTCGCTGGGCAATACGGACTTTCAGCTCCCTCCAAAGATTGTCTATTGGGTTCAGGTCTGGAGACTGGCTAGGCCACTCCTTAGTTGCCCTGGCTGTGTGTTTCAGGTCGTTGTCATGCTGGAAGACCCAGCCACGTCCCATTGTCAATGCTCGTACTGAGGGAAGGAGGTTGTTGGCCAAGATCTCGCGATACATGGCCCCATCCATCCTCCCCTCAATACAGTGCAGTCGTCCTGTCCCCTTTGCAGAAAAGCATCCCCAAAGAATTATGTTTTCACCTCCATGCTTCACGGTTGGGATGGTGTTCTTGGGATTGTACTCATCCTTCTTCTTCCTCCAAAAACGACGAGTGGAGTTTAGACCAAAAAGCTAGTTTTGTCTCATCAGACCACATGACCTTCTCCCATTCCTCCTCTGGATCATCCAGATGGTCAATGGCAAACTTCAGATGGCCTGGACATGTGCTGGTTGAGCAGGGGGATCTTGCATGTATGGAGATAGAATAGACACATTAATAATTCATGCAAAAAACAAGATGCACACATGTGTGGCCAATTTCACATGCATAAAACCAAATCCACGTGCACAAAAAACAATTCACGTGTGCAAAATAAAATGATATATTCATAAAATACATTTCACAAATTCAAAACACAATTCATAGATTTACAACTGTGCACAAAAACATTTGAATGTTTAAAATTTACAAGTTCATCCTTGAATGTGAATGTGCAAATCGTCATTAACGTGTGAATTGCTTTGGAATTGTGCGTGTGTGTTTTTGAGACATTCCTGGCAGCGCTTTTAAAGCATGATTTTTCTCTTCATATGGGACATCTGATTACCACAGTTGCTTACATCTGTTAATATTTAATAAACTATCGCTTCTACTGATCTGTGAGTACGAATGATCCGGGTGGGAAGAGAGCACTGCCAGGAAAGTCTCAAAAACACACACACACAATTCCAAAGCAATTCACACGTGAATGACGATTTGCACATTAACATTCAAGGATGAACTTGTACATTTTAAGTTTTTGGGCACAGTTGTAAATCTACGAATTGTGTTTTGCATTTGTGAAATGTATTTTATGAATATATAATTTTATTTTGCGCACGTGAATTGTTTTTTGTGCACGTGGATTTGGTTTTATGCATGTGAAATGGGCCACACGTATGCATCTTGTTTTTTTGCGTGAATTATTAATGAGTCTATTCTGTCTCCATATGCGTGCACTGCAGAATTTTTATCCATGATGGCGTAGTGTGTTACTAATCGTTTTCTTTAAGACTGTGGCCCCAGCTCTCTTCAGGTCATTGACCAGGTCCTGCCGTGTAGTTCTGGGCTGATCCTTCACCTTCCTCATGATCATTGATGCCCCACGAGGTGAGATCTTGCATGGTGCCCCAGACAAAGGTAGATTGACCGTCATCTTGAACGTCTTCCATTTTCTAATAATTGCACCAACAGTTGTTACCTTCTCACCAAGCTGCTTGCCTATTGTCCTGTAGCCCATCCCAGCCTTGTGCAGGTCTACAATTTTATCCCTGATGTCCTTACACAGCTCTCTGGTCTTGGCCATTGTGGAGAGGTTGGAGTCTGTTTGTTTGATTGAGTGTGTGGACAGGGTGTCTTTTATACAGGTAATGAGATCAAACAGGTGCAGTTAATACAGGTAATGAGTGGAGAACAGGAGGGCTTCTTAAATAAAAATTAACAGGTCTGTGTGAGCCAGAATTCTTACTGGTTGGTAGGTGATAAAATACTTATGTCATGCAATACAATGCAAATTAATTATTTAAAAATCATACAATGTGATTTTCTGGATTTTTGTCTCTCACAGTTGAAGTGTACCTATGGTAAACATTACAGAGTTCTACATGCTTTGAAAATGGGCAAACCTGCAAAATCGGCAGTGTATCAAATACTTGTTCTCCCCACTGTATGTGTATACTGTATCTGCTAAAAGTTATTTTATCAACTTTTAGGAACAGACCAGCCTGTAGATGTTCTAACAGGCATAAAACTCTGATTTAGATTTTATGGGGTCTTTAACTCTGCTTCATTGTTGTGCCTAACAATGCCCTTAACCATGGTAAAATCACAGTAATGTACTCTCAAGGGGCTTATTATTGTATCATACAGTAGTAGCATTTTTTGCACTTCTGCAATGCTCTCGGTCTTGACCTATTTTCCACCAGTTAGTTACTATTACTAGTTGGAAAAATACGCAACTAATAGTGGTCCAAAATGCAAGCTTGTAAAGTGTTTATCTTGCTGAACTCTGGTAATTCACGCTTTCTAACTATTAGGGGAAATTCAAGACATATGTGGGCTAGTCTTGTAGTGAGTTCTGCTTTGATGGTAAAAAATAAATAAAAAAATAACATGTTTTGGAAGTGAAGTATTACACTGTTGCATATCTAACCTGGCCTTCGAGAACTCAAAACATAGTGATGCATATTTTCATCTAAAGCAAATATGAATCTTTTAGTGTAAGACCCATTTATTTCAATCATGCTGTTAGTGTAAGTTTAAGACTGTTTATTATATTATAAAAGACCAAAATCAAGGTGAATTATGGACAGTTTGGGATTCAACCTTTCAATTACCCAATCCATGACTAATAATGACTACAATATGGTTGTTTTCTATAAAGCAGAGATACGAATAACTCATATTTATGTGCCAAAAAGAAGATCTAGCATCTCATACATTGTGTTTATTTGAAGTTAACCTGGATATCTTCACAGCAAAGTCCTAACAGATACATTTTTCTTGTGCTCACATGTTGTCCACCCAGCAAAAGCATATGCTTATATCAGCGCTCCAAAGTTCACATCTTGACCTTTAGAGTTCACAGCCAGCAAAGCCTTGACCTCGTTCTCCCGAGACCATGTTTCTGAAAATGTGGATCCATCATTGTTTGCTCCAGGGCCTTAGGCAGTGACTGATCCAATATGATGGGCTGTAGATGCCCCAGGATATAGAGTGTGACCTTTGGTATGATGACCTTAAACAAGACTCATTGTTTTCTAAAGCTCTTTGAAGAAAGCATGAGCACTGTAGCTTTAGATCCTTAGAGAAGAGAAGAAGTATATGTGTATATATATATATATATATATATATATATATATATATATATATATATATTAGGGGTGTAACGGTACACAAAACTGACGGTTTGGTACGTACCTCGGTTTTGAAGTCACGGTTCGGTACGGGTTCGGTACAGCAGTTTTAAAAAATTGCCTTTTTTTATTAAACAGTGGTTTACTTAAAAAAATTTGTCTGACCTTAAATTAATTCAATTATAACTAAAAGTTTCTTAAGGATAATGCTGTAAACTATATAGGGAGCCCTAACTTGCACATTATTACTATAATGTTAAAGGTTAACAACAGAGCCCAAACTATGAGCCTAGATTCAGCTGATATTCATGTTTAGAATCAACACTCAAATAACACATTGTGTGCAAACATGTAAACTTCAAATAAGGAAGTTTTGCATTAACTCCTAAATCTAATTATATATATATATTTTTTTTTTTCTCCAATTCGTTGTTGAAATATAATCATTTATACACAGTGGCTGTCATTTTCATGACAGATTTATCTAAACGTACATTAAATAATCAAGACATCACTAAGATGTTAAGTAGAATTAATATATATATTACTATATATTACTTAATATATATATATATATAGAGAGAGAGAGAACTTTGGGGTGGTACTCGGTGTGTTTCGACCGCAGGAACCAGGGTCTAAATGAAGTTCCGGGTAAATATTTCCCCCTCTGAGCGGCCCTCATAGATATAACGGCCCTGCTCCCGAGGTGGTACTTTTTCAAATTTCGGGAACTTTCGGGGGTGGGACTTGGGAGCTGAACATGCTGATTGGTTGAGCTCACGCAGCATTTTATTTCAACCGGCATTTTTAAAAGTCTTTTGCAAGGATCGTTCAGCGTTCAAATATCAGTCTTGCTCTTTCTGTCTGATGGCGCGCGTTCGTCTCAGCCATCTCAAGGTCAATGTCCGTAATAGCTGATGATAACATACTTTGTCATATTTTAAATCTAGCTTTACGAGCTTTCAGAATACGCTTTAGTATCAGTGCTCGTCTCTTTTCCGCCGTTTTGTCAATGACCTCTTTAGTAAATATATAACCAGCAAAAGCAGCGCTGCTTGCATCTCCTCCACTTATTGTTGCAGACAGTGTCGCACAAAAATTATTACTGTCCGTTGCTGACTGGGAGGAGCAGTCGCGCCGCACGCAGTCCTACATCACCGGACTAATTTGCCTAATCTTCTCTGTACTTTAGACCGCAGTGGAAACACAGACAGCAGCAAGTCTGGGGGAAAAAAGTTCCTGTAAAAAAAATTCCTGGTACAAATTGTTCCGGGTAATTTCGGTGGAAACAGGGCTATTGTTTACAAGCTGTTTGACGTCTTTCCGTGGTTGAAACACTGATTGAGCGATTACACGACATATGATACGTTTCAGAAAGTGTTAATGTATCCTCAACATACCTTAAGTTATTAATTCATGTTTATTCTTCTGGAAGAGATGATCGCGTTCACTCGCGCGCGCGCCGCGGCCGCTTGAATTGACGCCTATGCTACAGTGATCAGCTGTCACATTAAAGAGCGTCAAAATGCTACTACTATTATTACTATGAACATTATTGTTGTAACTACCACCACTACTATTATTATTATTATACATCACAAATATTTCTACCACAGTCACTCTTATTATCATCATGAATATTATTATTACTACTTCTAATACTATTACTACTATTATTATTACTAATACCATTATTGTTATTATAAATTAGAAATATTGCCACTACTATTACTAATATTATCATCAATATTATTGTTGTTACTACCACTACTGCTACTATTATTATTGTTGTTATAATCATTGTTACTATTATGATTACTACTTCTACTACAACTCTATCTCTATTCTCTTTCTATTGTTTTTGTCTTTTGTTATCCACCCTCTTTGTTTGTTTTTTTTTTTTTTTTTTTTTTTTTCCTTCTCCCAGGGGTTTTGGACCATTGCAGCTTGATGCAACTTTGTAATGTAATTGTTTGTTACAACATGTGTATTGTTTTGAGCATCAATAAAAAAATAAAATAAAAAAAAAATAAAAAAAGAGCGTCAAAATGGCATTTATTGTTTGAATTTCATGATGATATGGACTCAATACTTAATATGTTCGAGTGGGAACTACGATTGACGTGTGTTCCATGCTTAGAACAAGCCGACTGTTAACTGTTAAAGATTGCATTCGGAAGCGTTCAGTATACATGCGCACCGAACCGAGAGCTCTGTACCGAAACGGTTCGGTACGAATACGTGTACTGTTACACCCCTGATATATATATATATATATATATATATATATAAACATAAGGGTCTTTTTTTATTGAGATTTATATGTCAAAATGCGTCAATATAAATAGACTTTCCATTGATGTATGGTTTGTTAGGACAGGACAATATTCGATCAAGATACAACTATTTGAAAATCTGGAATCTGAAAAAAAAAAATCTAAATATTATGAAAATCGCCTTTAAAGTTGTCCAAATTAAGTCCTTAGCAATGCATATTACTACTATGTTTAATATACAGTGGGTATGGAGAGTATTCAGACCCCCTTAAATTTTTCACTCTTTGTTATATTGCAGCCATTTGCTAAAATCATTTAAGTTCATTTTTTTTCTCATTAATGTACACACAGCACCCCATATTGTCAGAAAAAATTATATATATATGTGTGTGTGTGTGTGTGTGTGTGTGTGTGCGTGTGTGTGTGTGTGTGTGTGTGTGTGTGTGTGTGTGTGTTATGTATATATATATATATGTATATATATATATATATATATATATATATATATATATATATATATATATATATATGTTGTGCCTGATTATTATGAAAAACTGTACTTGTGTGTAATTCAATTTTGTAAATATTGTTTTTCTTCAATTTTCTACAATATCCGAATCTGGACGCAATGTGAAATTGGAGCACTGTTGTGCTGATGGTCTGAGATTACAGAAATACAATCTGAATCGAAGGCCACAGAGAACAATCCCCTCTGATGCCTGAACTCAGCAGGTGTGAATGTAGTCACTGCAAAATGTTGTTAAACTCTGTAGTTGATTTCAGTGGAGAGAGAGAGGAAAAAAAGCTTCTTTGTTTCAGGTTTAAACCAGTAAGTTTGACCCAAAAATGTAGTTAGATTTACAGATTGGCTTTGGGTTCCTATCAGTAGGAGGTCTGCAGGAAAGGACTGCCAGAGTTTATTACTTCCCCACGACCCAGATGAAAGACCTGTTGCCCTCACATGCACAGCTAGAGCCAGAAAATTTCAGATAATAAAAAGACACTTTTCAAAAGACACGTTCAGAGTTGTTAAAGAAGAAGACAAAAAAAGTAAAAAAAAATTATTTCACTTTTATTACAACTCATTCACCCAAGTCTTATGTGATAAGATCGATTTTCAAAAAATATTGGCATTTGTTGACTTCTGATCCTGAATTGAGCGCTACTTTTCAGCATCCGCCGTTGATTGTGTACAAATGGGCTAGGAATTTGAAAGATGAATATGGTGCATGCTGCAGTCGCCCTGTCCCATGTGCAGAAAAAACAACCCCAAAGCATGATGCTACCACCCCCATGCTTCACAGTAGGGATGGTGTTCTTGGGATGGTACTCATCATTCTTCTTCCTCCAAACACGTTTAGTGGAATTATGACCAAAAAGTTATATTTTGGTCTCATCTGACCACATGGCTTTCTCCCATGACTCATCCAAATGGTCATTGGCAAACTTAAGACTGGCCTTGACATGTGCTGGTTTAAGCAGGGGAACCTTCTGTGCCATGCATGATTTCAAACCATGATGTCTTAGTGTATTACCAACAGTAACCTTGGAAACGGTGGTCCCAGCTCTTTTCAGGTCATTGACCAGCTCCTCCCGTGTAGTTCTGGGCTAATTTCTCACCTTTCTTAGGATCATTGAGACCCCACGAGGTGAGATCTTGCATGGAGCCCCAGTCTGAGGGAGATTGTCATGTTTAGCTTCTTCCATTTCCTAATGA
The DNA here is from genome assembly GCA_023566225.1 of Romanogobio albipinnatus. Taxonomy (NCBI): domain Eukaryota; kingdom Metazoa; phylum Chordata; class Actinopteri; order Cypriniformes; family Gobionidae; genus Romanogobio; species Romanogobio albipinnatus. The sequence continues at coordinate 18,972,090 of CM042256.1, read as the reverse complement.
TTGCTCAAACAGTGGACCTTTTTTCACCAAGCTGCTTGGCAATTTCCCCGTAGCCCTTTCCAGCCTTGTGGAGGTGTACAATTTTGTCTCTAGTGTCTTTGGACAGATCTTTGGTCTTGGCCATGTTAGTAGTTGAATTCTTACTGATTGTATGGGGTGGACAGGTGTCTTTATGCAGCTAACGACCTCAAACAGGTGCATCTAATTTAGGATAATAAATGGAGTGGAGGTGGACATTTTAAAGGCAGACTAACAGGTCTTTGAGGGTCAGAATTCTAGCTGATAGACAGGTGTTCAAATACTTATTTGCAGCTGTATCATACAAATAAATAGTAAAAAAAATCATATATTGTGATTTCTGGATTTGTTTTTTTAGATTATGTCTCTCACAGTGGACTTGCACCTACAATGACATTTTCAGACTACTCCATGATTTCCAAGTGGGAGAACTTGCAACATAGCAGGTGATGTGCATGATGTGCATGAATTGTGCATGTGATGTATGGGTATGTGGTAGCCTATTAATGATGCTGCTAATGAGATATTTAGTCATTGAGTGTGATTTACTAATTAATGGTTCTCTTCAATGATTGGTCATGTTAACATTTTTAAATGTCATGTTTTTTTTGAGTAATATGTATATGCCTGATGAAGGTCAGTAGACTGAAACGTTGCTAATAAAACGTTTTCATATTTTTTGCAAGTACTGGTAGTGTGCGGAATTTCCCTTTATTCGTTGAGATTTTTGGATTTGGTTATCCTTTGTCCTACACACCTATCTATTACCTACAGGTGTGCGATGGTAATTGTGCAGATAATAAAAAGACAAAGCAAAAATGGATAAAGTCTATCAAACATTCAAACTGTTTAATTTCTAAATGTCTTGCCATATACACTTTCCAGAATTGTATTATATGTTTGCTTCTCATCTTTCTAGTGTGTTTTTCTCACTATAGTCCCATTTATCTCGCTCACTGGGGTTCTTAATGCAGTACGTCAGCTGCTTATATACATTTATTGTGAAAGTTGCTTTTTCAATTAATTTTAAATTGAAAATGTTCTTCTTCAGTTTTTATACATCCAACATTAAGTATAGCCAATATAAGACACGTCTCGGTTACGTATGGTAACCCTCGTTCCCTGAAGGAGGGAACGGAGACGTACGTCAGTTGTACCGACGAATTGGGATCACTTCAGAGAGCCCCTATCAGCTTCAAGATTTAGAGAACGGGCCAATGGGTCATTGGAGTGCGAGATTTGCATCTCGCGCTCCGCCCCGCTCTGCGGGTATAAACAACGCACTGACGTTTTTCACTGAGGAGCCGAACTAGTGACTCGGCCATGCAGTGATGGTAAGGAACTGTGGCGACGGGACGTACGTCTCCGTTCCCTCCTTCAGGGAACAAGGGTTACCAAACGTAACCGAGACAATCCCTTTCAGTCGGTCACGTTCGACGTACGTCGGTTGTACCGACGAATTGGGATCCCTTTGGAAAACGCCACAGTTACTACCACTTCCAGCGCCCAGCGAGAGCCCCTCAGACCCCGTTCTGGTGCGGGCTGCGAAATTCACTCAGGGAGAGTCACACTGCTGTTCCGCAAGACCCACTCAGCAGACTTATTGGATAATGCTGGGAAAGCGTGCCCGGAAGGACGCTGCGGAAGCCACATCATGCCCGGAGGGAGTTATCATGTGGAGAATACACGTATGGACTGGCCTTGGGCAGTGCAACATACGGAAGTCCCAGGGGTGGCCCCGGCCTATTGTAGGCGGGGGAATGACACTGTACTGAGACGGCAGAGGAACCGTAGGGAGCTGTACCGTGGAAAATACACATATGGGACCGCCGTAGGGGTCACAACATACGGAACCAAGCCTGACTCAAGTTCCACCAATGCATACAAGTGCCAGACCTGGCGCCACAGCCCCATCGAGGACAGAGAAGGCGGAGGAGGCCGCGGAATGGTCACAGGAAGATAACGGGGACTTCCAGGACCGCGCGACCTCCTCATGCAGCTCGAGGAAGAAAGGAATTGGGGGTGGGGACTGACGGGTGTCAGCACGCAGCGCCCCCAAAAACCAATCATCCAGCCACGAGCGCACAGGACAGGGCAAAGGGTTCCACTCCAGGCCGAGCGTCATGGCTGCCAGAGACAACATGGCTGTCAGCTCCGGGTCAGACTCAGGCAATGCAGGCACACCCAAGGGCGGCAGCACAGCTGAATCATCATCCTCGGAGGACTCAAGCTCATCTTGTGATGCGGCGACCGGCATCGCGTCGTCTTCCGGTGCGCCAAACGAAATGCGCGGGGGGGGCGGAGCCGGGCCCGCGATCTCAGCCTGGACACTCGCGGGTTGTGGTGCACAAGAAGTGTGGCCCGAGACGCGAGCATTAGGGCTTTGTTCCACACAGTCACTCTCAGATCACCCTGACCACCAGCCAAAGTACTGCCTCCCGAGGAGACGGTAGTGTAGCGTCTGGATCAATCAGACACACACATATTATTCATTTATATAATGAATAATCCAGCAAACTCACTCTCCCAAATAAGGCCTGTGAAACGTTCCCCAAATGAAGCTAACTCACTGGCAGGACGCAGTGTCTTGTTACAGGACACACACTGAGACTGGGTTTTACGACGGAAAAGAATGTCGTGAGAGGTGTGACCCTCATTTAAATTCTTGCAGAGGAAGAGGAATAAAAACCCTGTTAGTCCTATATATAGTCTATATTAGGGATGTTGCGGTGACGGATTTTTTCCACCGGTTAATCGACATGTAAAAAAAACGGTAATCCCGGTTTCACCGAGGTTGCATGTCGGGGATTTCGGGTGGCCGAAAATGCGGTCGTGCAGACGTGCACACGTATCAATTTACTTTCACTTTAATTAGCGGCAATTCAGTAGCATTTGTTTGAATTAATCATAGGTTAATTTATTTTATTCTTAATAAAAATACACAAAACAATAAGACACTCGCTTGTATTACACACACCTTGCAAAATGAATAATAACTTAACACACCATGCAAAAACTAAACAAAAGCACTTATGAAACACCTTTAAAGTGCATTTATTAACAAAACGAACCACTGCAATGAGGTCTCTGAAAGATTTCTTTTCAACAGTATTAAACGACACCATTTCCTTGCATATGTATTTCGTCACTGCGTCAGTGCAGTCCACCTCGCACTGTCCCTTTTATATTTTGTGCATCGCGCAAATGCACCACTTATCGAAGGCTGTGTTTGTGTGTCAGGCTTTTGTGGTCGATTTTTTGCCGCTGGACCCATCTTGGCCGCTTCATTTTTGTGGTGTGCTTGAAGATGTGCGTGTAAATTCGAAGTGTTACCTCCGGATGCTGCCACTTTCATCAGGCAAAGTTTACAGGTTGCCTCGTTAACGTTTTCAGGTTCCCTGTTGGCATTTGGTTTGAATCCAAAATATTTCCAAATAGGTGCTTTTGCATTTCGCTTTGAAACAAGATCTTCCGCCATCCTTTGCCAGTTAGCTCACCTCACTCTCCTCAAATGATAAATGAAACCGGACACCTTTTGCTTTACTGCAGCGCTCGTTCCGCTTACGCTAAATTACGAAGGCACGTAATCACTAACTGAATTAAGTGCTTTATTGCTATAGGCGAAAACTTCAACATGACGGGGACGGTGCCGGTTGTCAAGTGCTATGACCGGTAGGTGGGTTAAACACTGTGTATCACCGGTAACACCGACTATCGCAACAAGCCTAGTCTATATACAACCACTTGATAAATGTGTAAACATGTATCTAATTTTCCCATCTCATGATGTTCCCTTTTATGTGGCATTTGTATTCTTGTAAACTCAATTGGGTTAATGTTTCAGACTTTGCATATTATGCTTAACCAACATTATATGTGCGTTATGTTTGGTCTCTAAAAAAAACAATCTTCGTCACCGATTTGTTCATTTACATTACATGTTGCTAACTTTGTGATGCATTAGTATTATAAGAATCTTAAAGATTGTTTTCTTAAACACCCAATGAAAGTACATATTCAAATGCCCTGCTAGAACACAAAGGGTCGTAAAATTTCCCTCCAAAGGGAAATCTTCTCATTGGCTCTTGCACCTCCAGGGGGGGGTGCCATCTTCACGCTTTAAAGTCACTGATCAGCTTTTAGCGGGGGCTTACTCTTTTTCTGAAATGCTGACGTGAAGATGGTGCTGAACTAGAAGCCTCTAAGGACCCACCAAGCTTGTGCCAGGCTGCGGCCTTGTCTTTCCATTCACCAAAGATACTCTGACTACCACTGGTTCTCTCTCATCAAGACCACATCATCAAGGATCAACTGGAGCCTCAACAAATTGCATCAGGACGGTTTAATTCAAATGGGCGATGCAAGTATCAAACTTAGTCTCATTATTTGATACATTAAGTATCCTTACCCTTTTAAAGAAGGGCATGTTAGAACTAAATTGATGGTTTGCTCAAGGCTGTTGATCTGCTGAATTTCAGACAATGCTGTAACTTCTTGCTTTCCTGTATTCTGCTTCAGCTCTCTTTCCCTTGGTAAACTGTATGCATGTATGTGTGTGTATGTTAGAGTAGTTTAAGTGTTTAGACTAGTTAATAAAATCTTGTTCATGTTACACGTAAAGTTGTCCGTGTCTCAAGCTCATAACTGGAGTCACTAATCATTTAGATCTTGGTTACTGCTCTTAGTAGTATCGTAAATTAAGAAAGACATTTCCCATGCCCTGGAAATGTACATTTCTTAGAGTTAATAAACAATTGATCCTGAGTGTTCATGGGACAAATAGGTTCATTGATTGTAATATAAATTTACGACAGTAAATTAATTATATTAACTAATCCAAATATTCATAATAAATTATAACCAGATATTATTTATTATTAATATTTCATATAGAGCTAATTTGCTACAGTAGATTGGGGTGTGGCAGAGGGGACTCTAAATTCTTTACAAAGATCATCAAATCTCGATCACAGCAACAGGTGCATGACGCATCCACAAACGCTGCCTGAGCATGCTGAAAGCCCAAACATACCAGGCAGTGTTTGTGCCCATCGGAAGGCAACAACGACTGGCCGCACACAGAAGAGCACGGGCGAGACATCCTGTAAAGGACGTGCCACGTGCAAGCTCTTTTTGTGAGAGGAAGCCTCGAAGTGACGCTAAAGCGCCCAGGGAAGCACACACCAGCTGTCTAGCAGACCACTGCGCAGATCAGCAGACAGGCACTTTGCTTGTAAAATAAATTTGCTATACTGTACATGTTATAAATGAGTTGTAACTATATCACACTAGCATTTAGAATCAGCATCATGTACTGGATCAGCTCAGATCCTCTGTCAGATGGCCCACACTGAAGAACAATAGTCTCTTGGTTTGCTAAAGTTTGGATAGTTAATTGCATAGAATGTTTGGAATATATTCAAGAGTTTTGCCTGAGGCAGTTTGGATCAACAATATGAGATGGATTCCTTTCTTATTGTCTTTGGATCGTTTAATGGAGACGACAGCCATTATTAGCTGTCACCACTTTGTGCGTCCAGGATTATTGTTATGATTTCAGATTTAATTTACAACTGAAAATCACGTACACACACTGTGGTGGTTTGTCTTAAATGTAATTTGCTTCTTTGATTGCTAAATCATACCATTCAGCATTGATAAAAAAATAAAAAAAATAAAAAAAATTATCTGTAATTCCATTTAGTTTTTATTTGTAATGTACATTGTAGTTTCTCCTCCTCAAAATAGCAACATAAAATAAACTATAATTTCAAAAATAACATTAAACACTGACAGACCTCCTCCTATATTAATGTTATAAAACATTAAAAAAACACACACCATAACAATAATTCAATTGAATTCAGTTTCTCTTTATACAGTCCATACTAGAGCATGGACTATCAGATTTTCCTCTTTGTACATGGTTGATTATTGCGTCCACCTTACTCAATTTCTTAAGTTATTGTTAAAGATGAAACATTTATATGGAATGAGTAATAATTTTATTTCTTGAAACTGACCGGTAAATATTTCTCCATTTTGACCAAAATTTTATTTAGTATTTGATGAACAACTCATATTTTTAAGATATATCTTAAAAAATAGAATTTGTTTGTCAAATACTAATTTCTTTTTCAGACAAAAGTTAAATAATATTTGTTAGTTTTAGACAAAATTCATTTTTAATTTTTAGAATTTATTCTAGCATATCCAAGTGAAACAACCGCTATATGAATGTTCAATACAAGCTTTCGTCTTGTAATTATTTAATGTTAAACATACTTGACCAACCTGAAACATATAGTTTTACTTGCACATGAAAAGTTTATTATATAATTAAATGTATATTAAATTCATGTAAGATTGTATTGCTCATTTAAATTATGCTGTTCAAATGTAAATTGTTTTGATGCAAGCAGTTTTTAACTTTTTTTCAACTTGCGTGACTGAAAATAGCTGTCCGTGTGCATTCCCGAGATGGCCACTGAATGAACTGACTAGAAAGGGAATATCTAGAAGTGTGAATGAACTGACTGAAATGTCTAGATGTGCCATACTTGGCCTGATGGGAAGTAGGGGAGATTAAAATAGATGACAAAATGGCACCTTGCTACATTCTTAAGCCAAGAACATCCTAAGACATTAACTCAAAGCAGAGGTTGAGCCGTTTAGGAATACAGACATGGATATAAACACACAAACAAGAATTCAATGGACAACAACATGCTCTTATTAGCTCCTGCCACTCAATGAAGAGTCTATTTTAATTTGAATGGCAGTGATATCAAGGGATGATTGGGAAAAAAAAATGAGGAAGAAAAATTTAAATAACAAAGTAAAATAAACAAAGAGTAAAGACCAATGAGTTCAGTAGGATAATTATTATTCCTAACAGGCACATCAGGTATGAAGATGCAACTGACTTAAACACTGATTGGTGTTGAGGAAGCTAACAGGCAAAGCTACAAGCTACTCATTGTTTAGTTTAGCTTTATTTTTTATATATATAAGCTAACAAAAAGTAGCGTACATTTTAATTACTATTATTTATTTTTGCAATCAGAGGTGAATTTCCCAAAAGCATTGTTAGACAACTATCCGTCGTCCTCCCTGACTTTGCACAGGATTTGTGCAAATGGGCTCACTGGGGAAAACTGTGTGCCAGTGCATTCGTGCTGAGTGTTCCCTCAGTCAGCGAATAAAACCACTGGCAGTAGGACATTTCTGGAGAGGCACACAGGTCGACTAATCGGTCAAATGAACTGGGGACATGAATGGCCCAAGCAACCTCAGATGCTTCTGACTCCAGAAAAGGAGATGGCAGGCAAGTTGCAACATGCGACGGGAGTACAGATGACCTTGTCAGCTGATGTACACAACGGTCGCAGTGGTGTCCGTGCAGACCAATACATCTTTGCCCCGTAACAGCTTTTTGAAGCGTCTCAGTGCAAGATGTACTGCTAGCAACTCAAGGCAGTTGATGTGCCAATGCAGGTGCGAGTCCGTCCTGTAGCGAATTAGCTCTGAGGGGAAATATTAATAATTATTCATAACTTATTATGATTATTCATTAGGGTTAATTATGAATATTTGAATCAGTTAAATAGATTAACTTGATGTAGCTACATTAACATTACAATCATTCAATCAATTTGTCCTATGGTCGTTCAGTATTGATTATTAATTAATTCTTAGAAAAGGATATTTTTCATGGCCACAGAAAAATAATTATTTCTTTGAATTTATGTAAGTGCCTAGAGCGCATAACAAGATCGATCATTTAAGGGACAATTTGTTTGCAGGCAGGAAGTCAGGACCAAACATATATTGTGCACAAACTTTAATAACTCAAACACGGAACAAGACTAAAACTAACATGAAACATACATACACAAAACATACATGACAAAAGGTAAGGTTAAAGTGGTTGGAGGGAAAAGGATCAGAACAGATGGATGAAGATATGCAACAAGTCTAAACCTTGGGAAGAACCATCTTTGATAAACTCCTTTGTCAGAACAAAGGGGTTTACAGTTTTACTAACTACACAGTGATTTCTGTTTCGTACTTTACTTGCATTTTGCCTGAGCTGTAGAAGACCATTCGAGGTGAAATCACAGGAGAAAGCTGATTGATTTTATGGTTCTTTGTTTATAGCATGAAGTCAAAGGAGTCTGTGGCCATTTATACTCTAATTAATGCACCAAACGCACATTGCCTCTTATGAGGACATAACATACACTCACCTAAAGGATTATTAGGAACACCTGTTCAATTTATCATGAATGCAATTATCTAATCAACCAATCACATGGCAGTTGCTTCAATGCATTTAGGGGTGTGGTCCTGGTCAAGACAATCTCCTGAACTCCAAACTGAATGTCAGAATGGGAAAGAAAGGTGATTAAGCAATTTTGAGCGTGGCATGGTTGTTGGTGCCAGACAGGCCGGTCTGAGTATTTCACAATCTGCTCAGTTACTGGGATTTTCACACACAACCATTTCTAGGGTTTACAAAGAATGGTGTGAAAAGGGAAAAACATTCAGTATGCAGTCCTGTGGGCGAAAATGCCTTGTTGATGCTAGAGGTCAGAGGAGAATGGGCCGACTGATTCAAGCTGATAGAAGAGCAACTTTGACTGAAATAACCACTCGTTACAACCGAGGTATGCAGCAAAGCATTTGTGAAGCCACAACACGCACAACCTTGAGGCGGATGGGCTACAACAGCAGAAGACCCCCCCCGGGTACCACTCATCTCCACTACAAATAGGAAAAAGAGGCTACAATTTGCACAAGCTCACCAAAATTGGACAGTTGAAGACTGGAAAAATGTTGCCTGGTCTGATGATTCAGATGGTAGATCTATGATTCAGATGGTAGAGTCATAATTTGGCGTAAACAGAATGAGAACATGGATCCATCATGCCTTGTTACCACTGTGCAGGCTGGTGGTGGTGGTGTAATGGTGTGGGGGATGTTTTCTTGGCACACTTTAGGCCCCTTAGTGCCAATTGGGCATCGTTTAAATGCCACAGCCTCCCTGAGCATTGTTTCTGACCATGTCCATCCCTTTATGACCACCATGTACCCATCCTCTTATGGCTACTTCCAGCAGGATAATGCACCATGTCACAAAGCTTAAATCATTTCAAATTGGTTTCTTGAACATGACAATGAGTTTACTGTACTAAAATGGCCCCCACAGTCACCAGATCTCACCCCAATAGAGCATCTTTGGGATGTGGTGGAACGGGAGCTTCGTGCCCTGGATGTGCATCCCACAAATCTCCATCAACTGCAAGATGCTATCCTATCAATATGGGCCAAAATTTCGAAAGAATGCTTTCAGCACCTTGTTGAATCAATGCCACGTAAAATTAAGGCAGTTCTGAAGGCGAAAGGGGGTCAAACACAGTATTAGTATGGTGTTCCTAATAATCATTTAGGTGAGTGTATATGAAAGTGTAAGTCGTGAAGCAAGCTATAATTTGATAGGAGACAAAAACAAATATGAGGTTACATGAAATAGTAAGTTGTTCATAAGACATGCATAAATGAAATAGCATACAAGGGACATATTACAAGACAGTTATATGTGTACATACAATGTCCTGGGATGCATGTTCATAGCTTGAGGCAAATGCATATGTTTTACAGGATTTGTGTCTTTAACTGGGGGCTTTCCATGTGGCCACATTCTTTTGGGCCGTAAAACGTCTTATCAGTTGGTTTCCAGGGTAACTGAGGATCCTTCTCTGTTGTGTTGGGGGAGGGTCTGTTACTAAGCACAAAGCCTTTAAAACATGTTAGTAAATGTAACCGACGATCTTATGTGTCTGATTTTGCCTAAGTTGCTACAGTCCAAACCCCTGACACTGCATGCCCGTTGTACGTGTCCCCCCAGCCCATGGCAGAGGCATCCGTGACTACCACAGCATGCCTAGACACCTGTTCTAAGGGCACTCCGGCCCGAAGAAACATGGGGTCTGGGGACAGATTCACAAAAATCTTTTTAAGAAAGAAGTTAAGAAAATTCTTAAGATAAATTCTGAAAAGTTCGTAAGAATGTTCTTAAGTGCAATTCTTGAAAAATTCTTAAGAAGTTCTCAAATATTTTCTTAAAAACATCTTCATTTTTTTATTACAGCCTATAGCTACAACATATTTATTACCACCACATTTGAATTGTATCACTATATTATACTTTTTTTTAATAGTAGCAAAAACATCCCAATCGTGTTTTTGAATGTAAAACGCGTGAGATGTGTTTGTTTAATGACATTAATCGTCAAATGAGAATTTACTTGCAGGAAAGCGTAAAATAATTAGCTTTCGACATGAATAACAAGAAAAGAAACAAAAACTTCACTAGGCAAGAGCTGGAGGTTCTTGTCGAGGGAATTAGCGCAAAGAAGAAAGTACTCGAGGAAGAAAAAGAGAAGAAAAAAGGGAGCAGAAAGATCAAGGGAGCGAAAAATAACAGGTGGTGGATCACCCTCTATTACTCTGGATGTGTTTGTAGACAGGATTTTGTCAGTCATCGGAGATACAGCGGTGATAGGCGTCAAATCCGGTGTGGATACAGAAGAAGGTAAGCAGTTATCCCTTTCACTTAGGTATAGAGCTAACATTCAGCTCACTGTTCCCTTTCAAAAGCTACACTCAATGCTGCATAAGCTTATGCAAATGCATTCGCTGCATTGAGTCAAACGAGTGCGAGCATTGCGAGCCTTTACAGTTAGAATGCGTTATGCTAGTCTTGGCTACTTTCAGTCCGCACCCGTGTTCGGAGCTCTCGAATGGGTTTGTTGACGAGCAAGAGACGGGTCCATCCCTTTCGCTTGCTCACTCACCAAAGACATGTTTCCCCGCGTGATCCCGAAGCGCGCTCCGGCATTTCTTCGGCTTGCGCGGGGAATGATGATGAATCTCTGGGTCCGCGGACCTCGAGCAGCCGGCCTGCGATCGTTCCTCACATGATAGTGAATCCATACGAGGAATTTATCGAATTTATCACATTTTGAACTACATAGGCGATTGCTAAAATTAGCACAATCACATGAGATGGTGCTTCAACACAGAGACAGTGTGTTAGCTCATCTAGTTTCTCTACGGTTGAGACTCAACACCAAGAAAAGTGTTCTTTCTCCTGCCCAGAGAATGACTTATCTAGGGTTTGTTTGTTTTTTGGTCACAAGGTGGGCACAACGGTTTCCTGCCCGAATCAAGACCATTCAGTATTCCCTGAGCAGAGTCAGGCTAGACCAATATCTTACTGATCATCAGCACCAGAGTGTTAGGTCTAATGGCATCAGCATCCACTGGTTTCCCTTTGGGGTTGTTGCACATAATTCCACCCAAAAGTAGTCAAGCAGATCTGGATCAGATTTTACAGAGCAGAAGTGGACCTCTTCGCCTCTTCTCAGACAGCGCAATGTCCCTGCTTCTCTCTGTCACCCAGCCCCACTGGGTCTGGATGTGATGGTTCATACATGGCCCAAAATGCGTCTGTATGCCCTCCTTCCAGTCACTCTGCTCCCGGGAGTTCTAGACAGGGTTCTCCAACAAGGGTCTTGCTTCTTATCGATAGCGCTGCGTTGGTCGAACAGGGTTTGGTTCTCGGAGATAGTGTCTCTCCCCAACGGCTCGCCCTGGACCATTCAGGTGAGGAGGGACCTTCTGTCTCAGGCTTCATTTGTGTGGCTAGGCAGTTGAGGCCACCTGTTAGAACCAAGATCCCTTCATGGGACTTAGCTTTAGTCCTTGAGGGTCTGGTTGAGACCACCTTTGAACCGTTGGAATCAGCGTTTGATAAACTTCTGACTCTAAAGATGTTTTTTCTTATGGCTATAACTTCTCTGAAAAGAATTGGGGACATGCAGGCTCTGTCAATATTGCCATCCTGTTTAGACTTTTCCCCAGGTTTGGTGAAAGTGGTTTTGCATCCCCACCCTGACTACCTGCCTAAGGTTCCTTTCTCGACTGTACATCCTGTCACTCTTGAAACTTTCTGCCCTCTGCTGTTCACAACGCCGGATCAGGAGAAACTTCATAGACTGTGTCCAGTCCATGCTCTTAAGGCCTACGTTCACCACACTAGCCAGTGGCGTAAGTCAGAGCAACTGTTTGTTTGCCATGGGGGCCGTAACAGAGGTTCTGCCTCCACCAAACAATGTCACATTGTGTCAGGGATGCTATTTCTCTTGTCTATGAGGCGCGCGGTCAAGCTTCGCCTATAGGATTAAGGGCTCACTCCACCAGGGGAGTCGCCTCTTCTACTGCGTTAGCAAGGGGTGCTCCCTTACAAAGTGTTTGTGATGAGGCAGGTTGGTCCATCTGCACACATTCATAAGACTTTATAGCTTGGATGCTCATGCCACTCCGGGCTCTCATGTCCTTGAATCGACATCACAGGCTAATGCCTGAGGCTTCTTGCGTTCTTGTGCACACCTACACAACCGTAAGGGGTCCAGGCACCATCAAGCACGGCGTGGTTGGGTATTCTTGTTCCCATTTGCATAGGCTTATGCAGCATTGAGTGTAGCTTTTGAAAGGGAACACTTGGGGTTACTTGACTGTAACCCTGTTCCCTGATAAAGCAGAACGAGATGCTGCATTGCCAGGCCGTGCTGATGATGCTTCAGGACGGGTCTTCAAACAAAGAGATCTGTTGGCTCCAGCTGAAGCTGCGCCTATGACGCCGAGGCTATAAATACCTACGGGTCAATTTCATTGACGTGTTTTCACACTATTTTCACAGCTGGTTATGTCAAAGACATTTCCCATTTGCATAAGCTTATGCAGCATCTCGTTCCGCTTTATTAGGGAACAGGGTTACAGTCAAGTAACCTCAAGTGTTTTTTATTATTCACATACTAGTATTTTTTAAAGGAAACATTGCTAGTTAGTTACATATCTAGTAAAACAGCCGTAGTGAATGCATGTTTTGTCCGTTAAAACACCAGTAGGCCTCTTTATTTACTATTATACTCGGCGACAGAAGAAAAATTTAACAGGGTTTTAACCCAAATATAGTAGCCTATATCGAACTAGTCAGCAAGTGCTAACTCAAGAAATATTTATGACAGATTTATGACATTTTATGACAAAATTATAATAAGTCCATACATATTTACTTGGTGACAGAATTGTAATTGTATTATATTGTAATAATGTACTTGAAAATACTATTATATTTGTATAGTATTAGAAAATAGTAATGTATTTATTAACAAAATGTGTCAATATTATGTTCTAGTGAAGAAATACAGTAAAGTGTTAAGTAATAATACATAAGTAAAGATTTTAAAGTAGCCTAACAGAGATTTTAAATTAACAGTAATGCATTATCAGCTTTCTCAGGTGAATCGTCTGGCTATTAGATTATTGCGTGCTTGCAATCCTGAGTTGCTAGGAGGGTTTGCTACATCCCTCAGAGGCTCATCAGGGTCGTCAGGTGCCTCTGGAATATTGGGAACTGGCACACGATGCATCTGGCATATATCATGCAGCACACACACTGCTGCAATAATTTGGCATGCCCTCTCAGGTGTGTACAAGAGCACTCCCCCAGAGTGATCAATGCTTCGGAATCTATATTTCAAAACTCCAATACATCTCTCCACAACTCCTCTTGTTTTCCTTTGTGCCCTGTTGTATTGTTCATGTGCTTCTGATCCTGGATGAAGAATTGGAGTCATCAGCCAGGGTCTTTGCTATTTTCAGTGAAGCATCACAGACTATCTGAGCATTAATTGAATGAAAATTCTTCCTGTTGACATATATTTCTTCATCATCAGATGGGGCCTAAAAAAGATAAATGTTGAAAGCAAGTTAAACAGAAATGTTGTTAACAACTAATGAGTGTATTGCATATTATTTACCTTAATTACAATGTGTGTGCCATCCACTACACCCAATACATTTGGAAATGCTGCAATCTTGAAGAATTTCTGTTTAACAAGGATTTGTTCTGCTGCTGTTGATGGGAACTTCACCATTCTGCTGAGAGTGCTTGACACGCTGAAAACAATTCGGTACACACTGGATTGGCTAATTCCCACAGTGTTACTTAAAACAGCTTGGAATGATCCGGAAGCAAAGAATCGCAGCACAATCATTATCTGCAGTATCATGGGAAGGGGGAAGGACCGTTTTGTTTTTTGCTACAAATTATCTCTCAGAATATGTGCCAGACACATTACTGAGTTTCTTGGCAGCCGATAAAGTCTAAGCAGCGCATGATCAGGAAGGGTAAGAGGATCCGCTCGATTTCTAAGAGGCCTTTCTGGTTCTCTCTCCCAATTGGCAACCCACAGTATTTCCATCTATAACACAATTTTCTAATTAGCCAAGTATGTTAGTTTATATAGTATGTTAGTTTATATAAGTAAAATATTTTAGTATTTACACAGTTTTATATGTTATGATTTAAAAACAATTGTAAGGTTTTATATTTGAAAAAAGCAATAATTTCATTAAAATTCTTACCCTTTGGGGATCTACGACTAGTTGGCAGTTATCCTAAATTTAAGAAGTTATTTAAGATGATTTTTAAGAACATTCTTTTAAAAATTTGAATTTTTCTTAAGTTTTTTCTTAAGAACAATATTTAGAAAACAGATGATAATTGGGAATTGGGAATACAAAATATTCTTATATTTTTAGTTAGAAAATTAGAAGAAATTGGCAGTTAAGAAGAATTTTATTCTTAAGAATGTTTCGTGAATCTGGCCCCTGACCACGGGATGAAGTTTTGGCGACAGGCCGGTGTGATACTCACCCGATAAGTGCCACGTTGCCACGCCAATCTCGGGACTCGGCCATGAAGCCAATGCTTACTGCCACTGTGGCTGCCATATGCCCCAGGAGCCTCTGAAATTGTTTGAAATTGTTGAAACGTGTACAGGCAGTTCAGCATCGATTGGACACACTCTTCTGCGACCAAATCCAACTCCATACTGAGTAAAGAGTAAAGAGATGCTGGGAACTACAGATCCACTGCCCAGTTTGTTCGTTTTACTCAGCAATGTTAAGTTACCGAACAAGTAAAACTGACAATACTCATTTTTAGTAGAAACAACTCAGTAAATTTAAGTTCATTTAGTTACAAGAGTTTTTTAAGGAATGTGAATGTGTATGATTTGAGTGCAACTAACAACATTGAAAGTTTTTGTTTTGTGTGTGTGTGTGTACTCATGAGTATACTTATTTATTTTATCTGCATATGGAGGCTAGGTCAATGTTTAATGTCAACAAACTTTTTTTTATTTTGAGAATGATGAAAGTTCTACTGTGGACTGGTGGAAATAGTTTTCGCTGTTTTCAAAATAATATTTTACACTTTTGCTTCATTTAGTTACATCAGACTTGGCGTTTTGGTTAGACGCTTGACATTCTGCTTCAGACTCACTCTCTTCTTCAAAGCTCTTCAAGCATCAATTTCTATTCTGGTGTCCAACAAATGAGCAAGCTGCCAGAGCATGGTCAGAACTGTCCATGGATATGTGTGTGTGTGTGTCCTTGGCAGCATTTGGACGGTGAAATGTGGAGCGGGTCTGGTTATTATTCAGGAAGGCTGCTGTCTCTCTCTGCCCACTCCTGACTCAGTAGCAGCCAGACTTAGCCATCATCATCCCTGCCTCTTAGCCAGCTGCTATGATCCTCATAGTGGATCTACACACTCTCATATGCATATGAAGCCACTTCTCTACCCACAAGGATGGAAGGGGAAAATGGATATTAGCGTCACCAAACAGAACTGAAAAAATTGTTTCACAATACAATTGCGAGTTATGAACTCTGATTTTATAATACCCATATTATTTTAATTGCGATTTTGTATCAAGAAATTCAGAGGGGAAAAAAGTAAACTCGCAATTGTAAGATAAAAAGTCACAATTACCTTTTTTTCAGTATTTTCAAGCTTGCATTGATTTGTTCTTTCTTCGTATTTAATATATTTAAAAAAAATACAAAATATTTTCCTCATATTTTGATGGTTACATTTTGTAGGCTCATTAAAAACAAATCCCCAAACCAAAAATCTCCTCCACTTTTGGCTACTACTGTATAAACCCTGAGGTTGTGTTTAGTTATGTTAGTTTCATTGTGTTTTAGTTTGCTTTTGTTCTGTTCCTGTTTGCCTGTGTTCCCTGTCATATGCTGGGTCCAAAAAGCTTAAGATTGTTGTCTTCGAAGGCTGCATTCCAAGGTAGGAATGCATCAAGGCACATCTAATCCAATGTTAGCTTCACTTCCTGTCTCCTAAAATACATTCATCTGATCGATTTTTGAAGGCAGCATAAATGTATCCTTCACTGCCTTTGATATCCCACAACCCTTTCCATTCTGTGACAAAAAGATGGCGTCTAAAAGTTTCGGTTCGTTGTCAGTTTTTGTGTAAATGTATGTGTTTGACCAATGTTTTCCACTTATCATGTCATGTCTAGCATAAACATTGCATTATTGCAGTAATAAAATATTTGTGACCCGTGCTGGAAAAAGGAGTTGGAATGCGCACAAGATAATTTTGAGCTACAGGCAAAACAAGTGAAAAATGAGTTCATTAAGCCCTCGTCTAGTGATCCTAATGCCCCAAATAGCCATTAAAAATCTAAAAGTGTCTTTATTTGTATGCTTTCAGAGAGGAGTACCTTTCATTTGTCCATGAAAAGGATCTTACTCGCTCTGACTGACAGATCCGGTGCGTGCACAAAAAGATGCTATCCCGATCCCGATATACACACATGCACAGAATCATAGTATTTCAAAATATGTCTTGGTGAGAATTCACGTAAACATTGGGGGGGGGGGGCGAGAGTAAAGCGCAGACCAGTCTTAAATGAACGTTTGGTTAACTGTTGTGGAAAAACATCTGATGTTTAACATTATAAAACATTCGTGTGGTACAATAGGTCTTCATATATATCAGGCTGTCTGTTACATTCAATTTAATAAAACAATTGTGGTATTATGGGGGGAATTTTTTTTTTTTTTTTTTTTTTTTTTTTTTATATAGATGTTTGGTGTTGACTTGGTGGGTGTCAAATCTGATGTTATTACCAGTGTTTTAAAGTTATTGTTGCTAGGTGATTTTGTTTTGGAACCTTCAGAAAACTTTAACTCGATTTTTCTCAAAATGAACTTTGCTGACTCTATCAACTTCAAACAGGTGTAGCTCAGAAATTCTGTCAGATTCAAACAAATCATACATAATTTTAAAGTTTTTTTTAATAGAGAATGTCACATTTGTTTAGTTACCACCAAAGCTCACTTTATTTTGTTCATTAAACCATTACGCTGGCTCAGAAGTCTGCTCAAAATCCGTTTTGTGAGGTACCTTCATGTTCAAATGCTGCCTACAAAGTCAGTGGCTAATAAGGCAGAAAGGCATCAAGTAAGCTGCCTAAATTTTCAGACGCAGTCATAGTTACCTTAGTTACTGATTTGAGTTTATTACCTGTTCACTCTTCTGTTGATTACTCCCTGTGTATAAACCTTCTGTTCTCACAGTTCGTATTTCAGTGTTGTCATTGTATTACGTGGTTTTGTTCTATGCTTATTCCTGTGATCTCCTGTGTATTCTCTGCTAGATTTTGTGATTAGAGACTGTTTAATTGTATTCTCTTTCATCAAGTGATTGTTGACTTTTTTTTTTTTTTCAGTCATTTTTTGTGAAATTATTTAGGACTGGATTTTTCAGTGTTAAACACATTTTATGTGTTTTTTTAGTTTTTGACAAAAGTGACTTGGCAGCATGGAGAAGAAAATCTATCTTGTCTTCTCCGTGAAGTTCCCCCATTCCTTTATTGCACCGACACTCAATCAGAGTCAGTGTTTTCAGAAATATATTTCAATTTGTGCCCCTTGGTGCTGGAGTGAAAGTTCTCCATCCACTGACAAAACACCTTCTCTATTTTCAACACACATTCACTCTCCCTTCACTCTCTTTTACAACCACCAAACCACATCAGGTCTCCCATTCTCATGCACACACATGAGGAATCGTATGATCCTGTGCAGGAAATGGATTCGAATTTTGTTTTCTTTAAAATAAGGCACAAAGCTACCAGAAGGTTGGAGTGGACACAGGGAAAGCATAGAGAGGGTTGGATTACTGACTCTTCGCTCTAACAGATGGCTGAGACTCTCTGTAGTTTTGCTTCCACTGCACCTAAAACAGAGGCCACATCTGGTAAACCCTCTCTCTTTCCTCCTCTGCCAAAACACAACCGCAGATGTAGTGGCATATATATCTGACAACCTCAAATGATGCAACAATACTGCAAGGAGCTGGATGAAAACAATGATTGAAAGGGCTTTAATTAAACCATCTCTCTTTCCATATTTACTGTGGTAAAATGTGTTTGCATTAGGCAGGAAACATTTTTACATTTAAAAGCAAAATGAAGTAGAAACTATCTTTGAAAAGGACCATAACACATTACAAATAACATGAGTAACATTTTAATAGTAATGAATTACTTTTAAATTTACAACTAGTTACAAAGTTACTTTTTCAAATAATTAGCACAAGTTACTTTGTTTTCCCATTTATTGACGGACATTCCAGGGGGGTATTCCAGAAAGCAGGTTATGTGACATACCTGGGTAAGTAAGAGGATAACCTTAACTTTCGGTTCCAAAAATGGAGGTATAACTTTTAGGGTATGTAAGTAGCAAAAGCAACTCATTCTCTGAACATAATCTGCTCCTAATTATAAAGCACTATTGTGGCGGGCAGCGAGGCCGAGGGACCGTGAGGGCGGGACGAGGCGGCGCTCATCAGGGAGGATGAGCGCCAGCTGCGCGCCGCAGCGATCTCGGCCCTTGCGGAGGAGTGAGGGACTATAAAGGAGGAGCGACAACAGTGAGGGACGAGAGAGGACCAGGCCTGGATTTTATGTTGTATTTTATTTATGTTTTGTTATGTGTTGCTGCAGTCGACCGTGAGGGGCTGCAGCTTATTATTTTCATTTGTATTTGTTTGTATGTAGGCGGCAGTCGACCGCGAGGGGCTGTCGCCGCCATTTTATTTTATATTAAACTTATTGATTGTTCGCCGGTTCCCGCCTCCTTCTTCCCGTACGATCAAACGTTACTACAGTGGTGCCGAAGCTCGGGAGGAAGGAGGGACACGCTGTCGAAGAGCCCTCGCAGCTGAGGGGGATCGCGGTTACGCGGAGTTCGGGCAGCGCGGAGGAGAGAAGTCCGTGAGCGGCTGCCCGAAGCGGTGGTGCTGGAGCGGATGAAGGTCGGTGGGACGGAGAGCTCGCTGCCGTGCCCTGGGTCGAGGTGGGGTGGCTGCCGTCCGCGAGGGGGCGAAGGAGTCCCCAGCGCTTGCCCGGAGCCGAAGCCTGCTGCCGTCCGCCATTTTGGGGAGGAGCCGGAGCGCTGCCGTCCGCCAGGTTGGGGAGGAGCAGGGAGCGCGGTACGGGGACTCGCTTCCGACCGCCCTCAGCAGGAGGAGCCACCGCCGGCCGCCAGGGGGCGGAGGAGCGGCGAGCCGTCCACCGGCCGTCCAGTACCACCGCATGGCACCGCGAGGAAGAGCCTCTCGGCTGGCTGAGGACCGAGCGGCAGTGTGTCTGGGAACCGGACCAGAATTTTTTTTTTTTTCCTTTTCTCCTCTCTCCACTCTCTCGTCCCTGTCGCTCCTCAGGTTCCTCGCTCCGTTCTCTCACCTCGCTGTTCTTACCCCCTGGTCCCGCGGCCGCCGTGATCGGCCCCCCCGGGGAAGGGGGGGGGGGGGGGGGGGGCGAGAGTAAAGCGCAGACTCGGGAGTACCCCCCGGCCTGCGAAGGGCGTTGGGGGTATGTGGCGGGCAGCGAGGCCGAGGGACCGTGAGGGCGGGACGAGGCGGCGCTCATCAGGGAGGATGAGCGCCAGCTGCGCGCCGCAGCGATCTCGGCCCTTGCGGAGGAGTGAGGGACTATAAAGGAGGAGCGACAACAGTGAGGGACGAGAGAGGACCAGGCCTGGATTTTATGTTGTATTTTATTTATGTTTTGTTATGTGTTGCTGCAGTCGACCGTGAGGGGCTGCAGCTTATTATTTTCATTTTGTATTTGTTTGTATGTAGGCGGCAGTCGACCGCGAGGGGCTGTCGCCGCCATTTTATTTTATATTAAACTTATTGATTGTTCGCCAGTTCCCGCCTCCTTCTTCCCGTACGATCAAACTTTACTACAACTATCATAAAATAAAGCTACTCTAATTTAATTATTAAATTATTCTAATTAAATTATTTTATTCTAATCTCATCTCATTTCTATAATAAAAATACATATAAAAATAAATAAAAAAATGCACAACTGCCCTGTAGGTGGCGATGTGCACTAAGAATGTAAATAACCAATAAATAAAAGAAGAAAGAAGTATGGCACAGTTCTTCTTAGCATCTATTTCCATGGTGACTACTGGGCCGTGTTCCACTCCACTTTTAGACACACACAAACTTCCCTAAGCACTTCCCCTCGGGGGGAATCCCCACTGCCATTTTGAAGTGTGTTACACTATGTGAAGTGGATAATGGAAGTTTAAATGGACACCCTAGTGCCCTCGATTTTAACCGAGTGATGGTGTCTACTCTGATGTACACTTCAAGCAGCTCTATATGCCACAACTTGATTGTGACGTCACAGCAGATTGCGCTTAACTGAAGTATGATACACTAAATATTTTGAGAATGAATCGTATAATAGTGTATAATATATTAATTATGTTTATTGCATGTTTAATTGCATAATACTTTAACTAGCTAGCTACCTCATGTTCTTATATGCATATAGAATGGTGCATAAAACATTTATAAGTAAAATAAAATGGGTTTAAATAATAAATCCACTCCATAGTAAATTCCAAGTGATCAACGCCTTTCATTTAACGCTTCATTTAAACCTTATGCACCAGTTTCGGCAGTAGTGGGCACTCGTGCAACGTAAGCAATGCCGCAGTTCAGGAAACGGATGAAAGTTAGCAAGTGAAGAGCATTCAAATTTGGAGTGGAACGCAGCCCAAGCACTTCCCTTCGGGGGAATCCCTGTCACCATTTTGAAGTGCATTCAATTTCGTCAAGTGGACAAGGGAAGTTTATTTGGACACACACTCGACCCTTTGATTTTGACACAGGGAGCGAGTCTGCTCAATATGTACTCTTCATGCATATCAGTAGACCACAATGCAACACGAATGAGACGTCGCTGCAGATAACGTTTAATTTTCCCACCCCACGCAACTATTTTGTAATTTAACTGCATTAAATGCTTGTAGCAGCTTAAGCTGACCCCCCCCCCCCCCACACACACACACACACACACATGTATAGTTTATTGTATTGTTATCATTAAACAAATTCATATAAAAAATATATATATAAAAAAACTATAAACTATATAAATCAGCTCCATAGCGCAAGTGATCAAGGGCTTAAGGTGTTCCATTAGACAGGAGCGCAAGTTTGGTGGCCCTAGTACCTTCCAGAGCCGAACGGGAGCTGGAAATGCAAAGACGTCCCACTTCCCAATTATGTAATGGCCACCAAATAACTGGTCTACGGACACAGTGTTTATGGATGATATTTAACATTTAATATACATTTTTACACATTAAAACACCTCTACTGTACTTGGCACACTCAACCGAACACGTTCATGTAACTTTCAAGCCATTTAAACGCTTAATTTGCATAGAAATGGCAGTGTCGGTGGACCAGTTATTTGGCGACCACTACTTAATATGGAAGTGGGATGTCTTTGTTTTTTTTTGGCTCCCGTTGAGCTCTGGAAGGCTCTAGGGCCACCAGACTTGCGCTCCTGTCTACATCTCAGCGCCCCCTATTAGAATCCAGAAAAGATCGGTATACTTTACCATATGTGATTAATCATTCCTAGAAATCATGACAAAGTTCCCTTTCGTTCAGTCACTACGACGTAACGTTAGTTCTGCCAGAAAGACTCGGGAGATTAAATACTGTGACAATAATCCATTTATTAACAACCCAGCAAGCGATAAAGTATATTGGCATAGGCCCCGTCCGTAGCTAGCAATCTGAGGGTCCGGACTCTGCATATCCTGCCTGAAGATGAAGGCAGAGGCGCAGCCAACCCCCAAAAATAAGTGGAAGAATGCTTCCACCATGACGGAGCCTATCCTATCCCCCAAAAATGGTAAATAAAATAGGCCCACCGGTCTTGTATCCTGGAGTTCCTACAAAGAATAAATACAAGAGTTAACATGTTAATCGTGAACATGGAACACCGCCTGCTGATGGCTTTTTTTTATTTATTTTTTTTAAATGAAACACGTATAAACCACAGAGACAAGGCCGCAGGGCCACAGAGACAAGGCCGCCGGGTCACACGGTCTGGTAGACCACAGAGACAAGGCCGCCGAGCCACACGGTCTGGTAGACCACAGAGACAAGGCTGCAGGGCCGCGCGGTCTGCTAGACCACAGAAACAAGGCCGCAGGGCCGCACGGTCTGTTAGACCACAGAGACAAGGCCGCAGGGCCACAAAGACAAGGCCACAGAGACAAGGCCGCAGGGCCGCGCGGTCTGCTAGACCACAGAGACAAGGCCGCAGGGCCGCGCGGTCTGCTAGACCACAGAAACAAGGCCGCAGGGCCGCGCGGTCTGTTAGACCACAGAGACAAGGCCGCAGGGCCACAAAGACAAGGCCGCAGGGCCACAGAGACAAGGCCACAGGGCCACACGGCCTGATAGACCACAGAGAAAAGGCCGCCGGGCCACACGGTCTGTTAGACCACAGAGACAAGGCCGCCGGGCCACACGGTCTGTTAGACCACAGAGACAAGGCCGCAGGGCCACAAAGACAAGGCCGCAGGGCCACAGAGACAAGGCCGCAGGGCCACACGGCCTGATAGACCACAGAGACAAGGCCGCAGGGCCACACGGTCTGTTAGACCACAGAGACAAGGCCGCAGGGCCACACGGTCTGGTAGACCACAGAGACAAGGCCGCAGGGCCACATACAATTTTTTTATATATATTTTTTTTTATATTAATAAACCACCACCAGTAGTTGCATTGGAATTTACCTGAACCATTACTGGAGAGCTTGCTGAGCTTCAAGGATGATTTTAGAATTTGTCTTATATAAGACTTGAATGCAGAAGAACACCAACTGCCCAGTAGCTTAAATGCTGGCCCAGAATTTCCACAGTCGTAGCTGTAGGAAGTCTGATACGAATAGGAGGTAAACTGCAGCTTTAAAGGTCAGTATAAAAGTGGGTCGGAAACCAGCCTTAGAGAGAGGTGCTCCGTTAGATAAAATAAATAGGGGGGAGTGGTCAGAAGTCTTAGGACGAACATGAAGATATTTAACCATAGAAGTAAAGGGTCAGAAATTATTCTTCATCTTAGAATTGTTAATGTGATACCAGAACCTTTAGAGTCATTCTAGAATGCTTAAGGAAAAGAGTAAAGAAATTGATTGGGAAGTGAAGATCAGAATAGAAAACACAGAGAATAGAATCAAACTGATTAGTTTCTAAAGTGAATTTCCTTGGACACAAAGCCGAAAGCAGATAAACATGCTTCTAGCGGAATATCGGTGTAGGTGGAAGAGCGAACTTTCCAGATGTTTGTTAAGACAAGTAGGTAATCTTAGTTTTACCTTTGGAATTATGGGAGAGTTTACTGAACATGCCTGATGGTTTGAGCATTGCTGAAGAAAACCATCTTAACCATCATGGAATCCCGCATTCAGATGCTTCGTAATAAGGGAGACCTTGGTAGGGGATGCCAACTCCACGGGTTGAACTATGTTCGTAGCAACACCAATATCTTGATAGAACACCATCTAACCGTCAACCTGCTGAGAGAACCCCCAAAAGAAAATTAACCAGAACAGCATGACAATACATAAACTGCGTATGTGATTGAGAACACCGGACGATGCCCTTGCAAAAGGAAAATAATGTCTTATATGGTTTAGCTTTACTAGCTAATAAAACCATAACTTGCGATATAGGACCCGACACAACTACGGAACCTATGAAAGAGATCAAAGCGAGCTTCATAATTTGATAACCTAACCAGGATAATATTGTGTGATTTTGCCCACGTTTGGCAGGATGAGCCAATATCGCAATCCTAAAAATTCCTTTGACCCTAGAATAAAATCTGATGTCTTTAATAGTTAGTTGACATGTTCACCAACACCATGATAAAAGTTTTGCCTGAATGATTTTGCCAAGTGAATGGTTGATGTAAAACTCCAGACAAGGCCTCGTGCGTCTGATTAACATACGGCCTGCCGTAAATGCCCTGAGATCCCACAGGGTGGCATCAGGATCGCAGTCTGAAAAGCGACAATCACAAGTCTATAAGCGCACCGTATGTGCCAGCTTTAGTGAAGTGAAAACTTACTGCGAGAGACCTCGCCGTTTGCGGTGCAGCCAGGAATCAATACGCCTATGCAGACTGTGTCAGCAGTCAACGTTATATTTATCCCCCTGTATATTGTGTTAGTCGCGATAGAATCAATGCGAGTGTAACCGATCACAGACATGTATTTTCTGTAGCTCAAACAGTAGAACGCGGCACCAGCAACGCCAAGCCACAGGCCCGACTCCCAGGGAAAGCAAGACCCGAAAAACGCCAAATGCGCAACCCAAATGCAACTCAAGGTGCCCTGGACAAAAAGCGTCCGCCAAAACATAAATGCAAATCTCAGTTGAGCACCCGAATGCAATGCCTAATTGAAGGCGTTACACAACACAAAAAACACTCAATCAGGATTTAATGGTTCAGCGCCTGCTCACTGCCAACTCTGCCTTCCAGGACATACATCCGACCAACAAATAGTAGAACACGCAATAGATTCATGATCCGGTGTAGTCAGATTGACCACAGCAAGTTCCACTGAAATTTATCTGAACTGAAGCATTAGACGGTTTAATGCGTTTATAAAGGGAGTGCACTCTGCTCACTGTATTCATAAAAGATTTGAATAATTGTGTTCCCGTGCTGCGATCTAGATGCTATACGATGCAATCTTTATGTAAACGGGTCGGATTGAGTACGGAATTAAATTAGTGCTGCTATCGAATATCAAGGCAAACCTTGTTTGCATGCAAACCTTACCCGACATATGGTGCTGATAGTACAAGCAAGATACACATTTGTTTTATCATAAATGTAGCCATGGCGTCCTAGCCGGAAGGACCAAATAAATAAAAACGAATAGAGTCAAATTAACTGGAGTAAAGCGAAGACAAATGCCACACAATTACTAATATATATGACGGGTTTGTTTTGATTAACTAATTTATTAATATGTTGCGCATTTTTATAATACAATAAGCAAAGCACCTTAATGTGAGCACAGAACGCTACAGTTCTTCCTCATAGGGAAGGAAGCTATATCGAATCACGAAAGGAAGCCATTCCAACACTTGGTGTCCTGTATGTTTGAGCAAATATGTACTCTGCTAGATGCAGGCCAAACGCTTCAAAGCTTGAAACTATGTTGTGTCAGTTAAATTGCATATGTAACAAACTCACAGCGCTTGGAAGATGAATCTAAAGCCATTGAATAAGAAAAGAAAGCACTGATGTTGGTCCTGTACCTAAATATGCTAATTTGCTCAGCATAGTTTTTAAGTTGAATTTTAGCGAGCTGATAACTGAACCAATCGCGATTTCAGCTTAACTTCAGTTCAACATGAAGCCCCGATTAAATGGGTGCATGTTGCTTTAAAACCCGTGTTGTTTTCCTTGCATTCGTAGGGAGAATGATAGAGTCTAAATATGCTGTGCATATCTGTTCTGTTTCAGTTTTATAACAAAATACTATCTATAACGGTAACCGGTATCATGCAAATCATTTATGAGCACTATGGACACAAGCGAGTCACTACGAGCGATCACGTTGCACGAGCAGACCGGCAGACACCTGTGCGCGTCTCACACGATGCATGTGTGTGCTCTATACAGACATGCTTGCGACAAAGTTGAAAAAGAGTAAGATACTACACCCAATCGGCATCGGAATGCATAACCATATGCATATCACTGTGATAAATGCTGATGTAGTGATGTCGCCAGAATGGTGATGAAACCTTTGATAACATGCCCAGATAGTCCTCATGAAAGCGATTGATCTGAGTCTGACTTGAGACTTGCTCTTGTTAGTGAAGTACTCGCGTCTGTTACCGCGGTAACCCATTGAACAGAATGATAGGCTGACGTGGACTTAGAACGCCACTGTATGCACATTATTAGTTATCATAGACCAGCGATCGACCGCTACAGAATGTCCGGATCGTCAACTGAATTGGAGCGTCAGCATCTGCGAACTCAGACATACGTAAGTACCGATCTTTTATACCCAGGTATTTAGCATGTGATTGGACAGATAAAATTAAAGTGACATGACAATTAAGTCTTCCCGGCAGAACTTATGCTAAAGCTTCCATTGACTAACGAATGGGGGTTTCGCTTAGAAGCCAATTACCTTCGAGGAGTCTAACAACGCCCAATGGCAGTGCCAATGCCATGGGTATGCGGAATTTGCATGCGTAACTCCGCCCCACAGCGTGGGTATATAAGGAAGTACGCTGGCAACATCGAATTATGTTTCTGCTTTGTAGCCAAGAGCATCTATTCACTCCTTCAAGCCTGCTAACTGAGTCTTCGTCAGCCTTTGAGACGAGCAGCTTTCCAGTGGCGTTGGTGTTTACGGCGCATTCCAGCGATCACATACTTCCTGCCTGCTGATCTGCGCAGTGGTCTGCTAGACAGCTGGTGTGTGTTTCCCTGGGCGCTTTGGCATCACTGCGAAGCTTCCTCTCACAAAAGAGCTTGCACGTGGCACGTCCTTTTCAGGATGTCTCGCCCGTGCACTTCTGGGTGCGGCTGTTTGTTATTGTCTTCTGATGGGCACAATCACTGTCTGGTATGCTTGGGCGTTCAGCATGCTTAGGCAGCGTTTGTGGATGCGTCATGTTCCCACTGCGGAAACATGACCATCGCGGTGCTGCGTTCGAGACTCGAGGATGTTCGTAAAGAAGTGAGAGTCCCCTCTGCCACACCCCAATCTACCGTCTCCACGAGAGGCGGTACTTTGGCTGGTGGCCAGGGTGACCTGAGGGTGATGGTGTGGAACAAAGCCCTGACGCTCATGCCTCGGGTCACACCCCCCTCTAGCGCACCGCAACCTGTGAGCATTCAGGCGGAGATGGCGCATCCCCCACGCATCTCGTTTGGCGCACCGGAGGATGATGCAATGTCGGTCTATGCATCACAAGGTGGGCTCGAGTCCTACGAAGATGATGACTCAGCTGTGCTGCCGCCTTCGGACAGCAGCCTTCACCCGGGCCGGGTCACGGAGGACGCCGTAGGAAGGCGCCCCAGTCCGCCCAGGCCGCCCCGCACCCCGCTAAACGCCAGGCCAAGCGGCGCTCCTGATGTGGACGGCTCAGGGATGGGAAATTCTTTCATGGAAATGGCAGCAGGGCCACTCCTTCCACCGGTGGAGGGCCGGGGGAGAATCTTTTGTTCAGCTGATGGCCCCCGGGTCAGCAGCACCCTAATGTGGTTAAAGAAAGAATTGACATTCCCATCCCTGAGCCCCCAGAGACTGGTGACGGCAGTGTGCGCCACCCCCA
This sequence comes from Romanogobio albipinnatus, assembly GCA_023566225.1. NCBI lineage: Eukaryota > Metazoa > Chordata > Actinopteri > Cypriniformes > Gobionidae > Romanogobio > Romanogobio albipinnatus. Next base: position 18,944,430 of record CM042256.1, on the reverse strand, counting down.
GGCCACGCCGCTCTTGTTCTCTCTGTCGCCAGCCTCCTTTCAGAGCAGACCCCAGTGGAACGTGCGTCCTTCCATGGTCTCCTCTGTCAGGACACAGCCGTTAACCGTGCCCCCACACCGGGGCGCTCCGCCTTCCACGTCTGGGCCGGTAACGCTGCCTCGCTGCCCCACCCTGGGTACGTCTGTGGTCCGAATGACCCCGCTGGTGCAGTTCCTGGGAGCCTGGCTACAGCTTCCGGGACTGTCCACTGGGTCGCGAAGACCGTCAGGCACAGCTACGCGATTCAGTTTGCGCAGGCTCCTCCCAGCTTCCAGGGAGTCCGCTGCACTATGGTCGGGGCCAATGCCCCTGTCATGCATGCATCCCTCCAGCCGAGATGAAGTCCGGCTTCTACAGCCCCTACTTCATTGTACCCAAGAAGACCGGTGGGTTACGGCCAATCCTGGACCTGCGCATCCTGAACTGATACCTTCACAGGCTTCCGTTAAGGATGTTGACAGCGAAACGCCTTTTCGAATGCGTTCGTCCAGCAGATTGGTTTGCAGCGATCGACCTGAAGGACGCCTACTTCCATGTCTCCATCCTACCTTGACACAGACCGTTCCTATGGTTTGCTTTCGAGGGGCGGACATATCAATACGCGGTCCTCCCATTCGGGCTAGCTCTGTCCCCTCGCGTCTTCACGAAGATTGTTGAGGCAGCCCTTGCGCCACTCAGGCAGCACGGGGTTCGCATCCTGAACTACCTCGACGACTGGCTCATAATGAGTCACTCTCAAGTGCAGGTTTGCGAACACAGAGACCTAGTGCCCCAGCACTTAGCCCATCTGGGCCTTCGGGTCAACTGAGAGAAGAGCAAACTTTGCCCCGTGCAGAGGATCTCTTTTCTCGGTATGGATATCGACTCGGTCGCCAAGTGCGCGCAGCTTACGAGCGAGTGCGCGCAGTCTCTGCTGACTTACCTCTGTCAAATCGAGAGCAAGAGCGTGTTTCCACTGAAACTGTTTCAGAGGCTCCTGGGGCATATGGCATCTGCAGCCGCGGTAACACCGCTCGGATGGCTTCATATGAGACCACTTCAGCATTGGCTTCACGATCGAGATGAGCATGGTGGTCTGGCATGCTCCGGGTCCTAGTAACTCGAGTCTGCCTTCAGACGCTCACCCCGTGGTCGAACCTCAGTTTTCTACGGGCTGGTGTGCCCTTAGAATGAGTTTCCAGGCATGTTGTTGTGTCAAAAGATGCCTCCGCCACGGGTTGGGGTGCCATGTGCAATGGGCATGCTGCCACGGGCTCCTGGACAGGACCCCAGCGCCGCCTGCATGTCAATTACCTCTAGTTGCTGGCAGTACAGTTCGCCCTGCACCGCTTCCGAGCGTTGCTGAAGGGTCAACTCGTACTAGTCCGGTCAGACAACATGGCCACAGTAGCGTACATCAACCACCAGGGCCCGCCATCTCATTCTATGGAGTCAGAAGCACCTGAGGTCCCTTCGTGCGGTCCATATCCCGGGAGAACTGAACCGTGCAGCCGACGAGCTCTCACAGTCTCAGCCACTGCCCGGAGAATGGAGACTCCATCCCCAGATGGTCCAGCTGATTTGGGAACAGTTCAGAGACGCACACGTAGATCTGTTTGCCTCCCACGACTCTTCCCATTGCAGCCTGTTCTATTCCCTGACCGAGGGCACGCTCGGCATGGATGCACTGGCGCAAAGCTGGCCGCGGGGGGCCTGCGCAAATATGAGTTCCCCCCAGTGAGCCTTCTCGCACGAGTTCTGTGCAAGATCAGGGAGGACAAGGAGCAGATCATGTTGGTTGCCCCATATTGGCACGGCCAGACCTGGTTCACGGAACTCTTACTCTTTGCGACAGCCCCTCCCTGGCCTATCCCTCTGAGGAAGGACCTCCTCACTCAGAGACGGGGCACCCTCTGGCACCCCCGGTGGTGGCTACCATCACTTCCGCTAGGGCAGAGTCCACTCGGCATGCCTATGCATTGAAGTGGAACCTCTTCGTCACCTGGTGTTCTTCCTGCCAAGAAGACCCCTGGAAATGCCTGATCAGGTCCGTGCTCTCATTCCTCCAAGAAGGGTTCTCCCTCCACCCTTAAAGTTTATGTGGCAGCAATATCTGCCCACCACGACCTCTTGGAGAACAAAAAGGTAAGTCAGCACGACCTGGTCATCAGGTTCCTGAGGGGAGCCAGGAGACTAAATCCTCCTCACTCTCCCCTCGTACCCTCTTGGGACCTCTCAGTAGTCTTAGATGCAGAGGCCTCCCTTTGAGCCTTTGCGGTCAGTCGATCTTAAGTTCTTGTCTCTGAAGACAGTGCTCCTGACCGCATTGGCCTCCATCAAGAGGGTAGGGGACGAAGTTGGTTGGCGAAGCATGTCTGGAGTTCGGGCCGCCTAACTCTCACGTGATCCTGAGACGGATATGTGCTCAAGGTTCCCACCACTCCATTCAGAGACCAGGTGGTGAACCTGCAAGCGCTGCCCATGGAGGGGGCATACCCAACCTTGGCATTGCTCTGTCCAGTACGCGCTCTACGCGCTTACGTAGACAGGACGCAGTGTTTCAGGACCTCAGACCAGTTCTTTGTCTGTTATGGTGGAGAGCGGAAGGGAAGAGCTCTCTCAAAGCAAAGGCTGTCTCACTGGTTAGTGGACACCATTGTTTTGGCTTACCAGCCGCAAGGTCTACCATGTCCCCTTGGGGTTAGGGCCCACTCCACCCGGATTGTGGCCTCCTCTTGGGCTCTAGCGCATGGCACCTAGCTAACAGACATCTGCAGAGCTGCAGGCTGGGTGACACCCAACACATTCTCCAGATTCTACAATCTCCGAGTGGAGCCTGTGTCCGACTATGTACTCGCCTCTACTAGTGGCCGGTAAAGGACTAGGCTCAGGTGTCTTCGTTTGCTCGCCTTTCCACTCCGCGGACTGGATACGTGCTGTAGTGATTATGGGCGCAGACCTTATAGATGAATGAATCTTCCAAATGATTTGATCAAATGAACATCCCTTCCACAAAGCCCCAATTCAGCTCCAGACCCCAGGAAATCGACCATCTATCACAAGGCTCCATTCTGCCCGGGGCTACTGCTTCTATATTATAATTACTTGATATCCTATGGACTTTTGACCAAAACTTAGACAAAGAGGACAAAAGTCTTGTTGTGATCGCAAGACAAAGAAACAAACCAGATCTCTGTCTTTTCAATGACCGTTAAATGAACTCCACCTGACACAGCTAAAACTCCAAGCAAACTCCCAGAAAATGTTACATATTAGAATGCATCAGATTACTGATTATTGGATTTTCATTCAAATAGCCTTCGACATAGCTTGTTAGTCTGTTTACAACTGATACACGTGACTATTATGCATGTATATCATTCCCAACTCCTGCAATTATGTAACTATTGAATGAGTGGATGAAAAGGCACCGTGTTTGATATTTTTTTGTTCATATGGTTATAACCCAACAGATGAGCTGAATGAAATCTTATGAAATAATGAAATCAATTTTATGGGAGGGGTGGAAACACAGTCACCCCTGAACCCTAATTGAATCCGCCATGGCGACGATCGGACGATCGTGGCAGACCATCAAAGAAAATGGGTTAACAGATTTCATTCAGGCCATCTGCTCTTCTCTCACTTTCCTTTCTTTTACTTAAAGTTTATTTTCTTTCCGTTAAGTCTCGGGTTCTGTTAAATTTTGCCGCAAAGTTACTCAACGAGTCTCTAACAACGCGCTTCAACTTCAAATAACGCCCACGAGACTTCCATCCAGCCGGCAACACGCCATGTGATTGGCTTCCCAAGACGTCGATCAAAGACACGACCAGACTTTCAGCGAATCAAAGACCCGAGAGAACCCCTCTCCAGCCAGGAAAAGGGAACCCCCTTTGTCAGAGACGACACCTGCGAGACACAAACGCAAGTAACACCTCTAGATTTCAAGCTGAAGTGGTGCATTAGATCAAATGTAATAACCCGCCTAAGAAACGATAGGAGGATAAATTACTGATCAATGGTTTCTTCAGGTCATGTGTCATAAATGCATATTGCTTGGGATTTCATAATTTCTCTCTCTTAAAACTTCTTCTTTCCTCACTTTCTTCCTTTCTGCAACGTGTGTGAATGTGCGAGTGCGTGTGTTTATGTTAGATATTAGTTTGATGTGTTAGAGTGATCAATAAAGTTTCGTTTGTATTCAAGCATAACTGTTCTTGTGTTATGTGCTTATGAATTTAATGTCTTGAACTGCCGATCTAAGTTACCTGGCTGTTAAATAGTGTTTCACTATTGTACGGATATTAATATCCGCTGCAGAGTTGATATTTACGGCCCGTTCAAATGAACGCTGGAAGAGTAATTTGCTTGGCTGTAAATTAGACTCTCAAAATTCCTTATGAATTCATTAATTAATTCATTTGAGCTACATAGACCTGTTTCCCTGACTCCCCTTTAAGTTCTTACATATTGGTGGATGAATAAGTTAAGGTGTAAACATTAATTCTGAATTATTTATAAATTATAGTGTAATTCGAGTCTCTTTCATTTTAATTCAAATTCCCCGTTGAGTTATTATTTTATCTGACTCATAGTAGCTACAGTGCGATATATTCCTCAGGTGAGCTTCCCGAAAGCCCTGAGCACTTCCTCCAGCACTGTCGACGCCGACACCAGTAAGTTTGCCCTCTCGAGCCCAGACCGTCATGTCCAGCCAGGTGCCCCGTGTGGTGCGTATGGAGAGCGGGAGCCACATGCGCCCGTTGTGCATTCACACTGCCAGCGTTTGTCTCACGCAGCTGAACCGTGGCTCATGTATTGCAAATACAGTAAGGGGGCAACGTGGAGGCAGGGTGGGGAGTCGCAATGACAATGACAGTAGTCTGAACTGTGCACACTCAGCGGGCGCGCGAGCACGCGTCTGTCTCTCGTCTCACTCATGATCTCTGCCTTGCCGTGGCAAGTGATCTTTTGAACTAAACAGGTTTTGTCTACTTGTGTTTGTGTGTCATATGAATAGTATATATGTGCCCCATACATGGAATCAGAGTGCCTACTGTATGAAGTAAATGGAAAGTCTCTACAGCAAAAGGACAACCGTTACATGCATTTGGTTTGTTTCTACCATTTATTAGTAACGATTTACACAGTTTATTTACTATTTACCTGAGCATTCAGTATTGTGCAATATAGCATACAAAAGGTGATGGACATTTTGGGGGGAAAGAAGTGCTGCATTTATCATTTAAACACGTGACTTTTCATGAAAATTCTATAATCCAAGGTGACCATCACCATATGACGTCATTATATGGTAATTAGATGGAAATATGTAATCCCTACATAAACTTTGGGTCATCCTTAATATTTCTCTAATTTACAGAAAGTCTCTATCTTTTATCACTTTTAAGATATAGCCTTTTCAAATTAAGATGTCAAAATCGAACATTTTAGGAAAAAACCTCTGGCGCCTATAGGGTTAAAAATCCACCTTCGGCTGGTACCCCAGAGTTCTCCATATGCAGCCCGTAGCGGGTCATATGTGTACTCTCTAAGTCCTCCTTACGGGTAGGCATTTTGGCATATCTCCACTGGAATATGCTTCCCAGTGTACCTTGGTATTCCTGTGATAAGTGGGAGTCCTTCGTCTGTACTAGTCTTATGATAGGGTACTCACACTTACGCAGGGCACTGGAAGACAGCTGAGTGGCGTCACTGTATTGGGACCCCCATTCGTTAGTCACTAACGTTACGTCGTAGTGACTGAACGAAAGGGAACGTCTCGGTTACATATGTAACCCTCGTTCCCTGAGGATGGAACGGAGACGTAATGTCCCTTTGCCACATCCGCTGTACTGCTGGAACGGCCGGAAGTTCAGTCTTGGCTCAGCAGCAGGTAACATAATACGATGTTGCCAGCGTACTTCCTTATATACCCAGGCTGTGGGGCGGAGTTACGCATGCAAATTCCGCATGCCCATGGCATTGGCACTGCCATTGGGCGTTGTTAGACTCCTCAAAGGTAATTGGCTTCTAAGCGAAACCCCCATTCGTTAGTCACTAACGTTACGTCTCCGTTCCCTCCTCAGGGAATGAGGGTTACATACGTAAATGAGACGTTTCCGAGAATTCAGATAACATTTTTTATGTTAACTTATTTTTATAATATTTTTTCTCCAATCGTCTCCAAACTCTGGATTCCATCGAGACGTAGACAGGAGTGCAAGTCTGATGGCCCTAGTACCTTCCAGAGCCGAACAGGAGCTGGAAACACAAAGATGTACCACGTCCATTTGAGTGCCTAATTTGCATAGAAATGGCAGTGTCCGTGGACCAGTTATTTGGCGGCCACTACATAATTTGGAAGTGGGACGTCTTTGTGTTTTGGGCTCCCGTTGAGCTCTGGAAGCCTCTAGGACCACCAGGCTTGCGTTCATCTTCTCTAAACTCTGCATTCTGGTAGAGGGCATCGAGACGTAGACAGGAGCGCAAGTCTGGGGGCCCAAGAGCCTTCCAGAGTTGAACTGGAGCTGGAAATGCAAAGACATCCCACTTCCCAATTATGTAGTGGCCGCCAAATAACTGGTCCATGGACACAGTGTTTATAGATGCCATGTCACATTTAATATACATTTTCATGGATAAAAACACCTCTACTGTACTGGGTACACTCAACCAAACACGTTCATGTGACTTTCAAGTCATTTGAGCGCTTCATTTGCATAGAAAAGGCAGTATCCCTGGACCGGTTATTTGGCTGCCATTACCTAATTGAGAATCTGTACATCTTTACCTTCCTGGCTCCCGTTTGGCCCCGGAAGGCCCTAGGGCCACCAGTCTTGTGCTCCTATCTACGTCTCGGCGGCCCCTGTCGGAATCCAGAGTTTCCCCACAGGCCGATATACGGGGCCCAACAGGAAAGGGTGCACTTTGGCATGGGACACCCCGGGGTCTGAGAGGGCCCCTATGAACCCCTCATCACCCCGAAGGACGAGCCGCTGGGACCCGCCCTTCCCGAGATATAGACCATTTTGTCCAAAAGTCCCATATGTATAACCAGTTTTTTCTCGGAAGTCCAGCTGAGTTGGAGCTTCGAACTCCGGGCACTGAGAGGGGCCCTTGGGCCCCTTCAAACCCCACCGTCCCCAGCTCCTGGGGCCTTGGGTTTCCGAGATACGACCACTTCGGGTCCATTTTGAGGGGTCGTTTCTCGGAAACCAAAGCGAGTTGGAGCTCCAAATTTCTGCTGCTGGGAGGAGCCCTAGGGACCCTTCCAACCCCACCGTCCCCAGCTCCTGGGACCTCCCGGTTCCGAGATATTAATTGTTAAAATTTTGACAGAAAAAGGGCCCTAACTCTGGGCCCCATAAAGCTATCCTGGCAGCACTCGTCTCGTTGGAACCGTCTAGTTGAGCTCTACACACGTTCCAGGACGATCTGCTGTTTCTCCATGGCAAAATCCGACCAAAACGATACAACGCGTTTCAAAATGGCGGCGCCCATTTGAATGTCAATTTTCTGCCAACTTTTGCTCATTACTTGGTAACGCAAATCCGATCGGGTTCAAATTCATGTTAAAAACTCCCCTCTGCCCCACGACCTGAACGTGACAGTCGCGGGCCCCCAAGGCGCCCCCTGGCGGATAGTGACTTTCGAACTTCCGAGGACTCCAGCTCCAAAGCGAGAGGCCCAGGAACCGTGTTGAGAGGCCCAGGAACCGCCCGGGGCCCCTGCGTTCCCTAGATATATGGCCAAAACTTTAACCGCCCGTTACTAACCGTGCGTTTGTACTAAAAGGCCCCGAATCGCTAGTGCCGTCGAATGCTAGTACGTGGGGCACTCGGGTACCACGTGTCAAAGAGCCGAATTCCTCGGGTTTTGGGAAGCGCCTTTAAAAAAATCTGCAAAAATATTCACAATCCTCTGTCGCTCTTGCACCCACAGAGGATTCTGAGTGTTTTTTGTTTTTTTAGACCAACTTTTTCCCAAAAGGTCCTGGCATTTCACGCTTTGGGGCCGTGATTCGGGGGGCCCCCAGGGAGTCCCACTTCAGAATTACGCGAGTACCGGTTTCGAGGGCTAGGGTTAGGGTTAAGGTGGAAGGTCCAGAAGGTCCTGGTGTTTCACGCTTCATGGCCTTGTGTCAGCGGCCCTCAGAGAGTCTTGACGTCAAATCTCGAGACGCCACGGCCTTCCGTCCCCGTACGGGGGCCGTCCCACTTCAGATTTACACCCATACTGCCCCGCTGGGATCACAGTCTCTTTTTTGACTTTTTGACCCCTGAAAGAGGCCGCAGGGCCGGCTAACTTTTCCGGCCTATTCGTGGGGTCCTGGCGAGAAGAAAAACGCCGCCCGCTAGCCGATCGTTCTTGGGAACCTACTTTTTTCTGCACTTCCCATTCTCCAATTAAATAACAGGCGAGTCGGATTTCCCCGCCAAGGTCCCTGTGGCCCCGAATTTTGCACGGGGGCCCCCGAGCGACATGCCGAAACCGTCGGAGGGCCTAGTGCAAAGGCGAGACGTTTTCAACCTACAGAACAGATAGCTCTACCTCAAGGCTCTTTCACTGATACACAGACAGAGAGGCCAGTGAATGATCACAGGGCGGGGATGGGTGGGTTTTCAGGAAGGTCCTAGAGTTTCACGCTTCGGGGCCGTGCGAGGGGGGCCCCTAGAGAGTCTTGACATCAAATCTCAAGATGCCACGCCCGTCTGCAAAATTTTGCGACGTCGCAGAGCCAGATGCTTCAGGGGCCCTGGTCGGGGGCCCCCTGGGCCTGGGGATCTCAAATCTCGAGGTGCCATGACGTTCCACATCCGAATGCCTATTTTAGTCGCATTATCGAAGTGCTTTGCAGACATGTACACACCTTAATCTAACTATTAACGATGTGTAGGAGTTTTCGGCCACATTTTGTGACAGGACACACACACACACACACCAGGCAAGTGCAGAGGGGAGGGCTTTGGGGGCTCGAGCCTGCCCTTTATAAAAATTTATCAAAAGTGTCCCTCTCAACAATCATCAATAATATTGTGACAAATAAAACAGAATTTGAATTATAATTAATATAACAGCACGTACAAAACAGTAACAAAGCGTTCAAATGTCCCGTTCATCTTTTACGTATCTGTCAGTGCTTTGGTTGGTGCGTGTCTTGCTTGACTGCTCATTCTGACACTGCCTCCTCTATATTTATTTGTGTTGTAATAATTCTGCTCATTGTAAAAGTAAAATACTATAAGTTTTTACCTGTAATCCCAGATTCATAATTGTCTGCTTACAACAGCGGTCGGGAACCTCTAGGCTCGCGAGCCATATGGCCATTCAGTGAACGCCTGTGGCTCGACGGCAGAAAAAAACAATCCAAACAACCACGATTTTGAAACCTTAATTTTCATCATTAATAAAAGCTATTATTCGAAATGTAGGCTGTTAAGAAGGAGGCAAGATGGGCAGTGTCTCTTAAAAAAAAACTGAAAGACACAATATATAATATTACAAAAATAAAACAACGTAAATATATATAATCTGCTTATATATAAAATATATATAAATCACTCATTTTTATAAAGGAACACTGTCCAACAGCGACACCTGCAGGTAAAGTTACAGTGGGTTGCTTGAGCCCATTGATTTTAACAGACCCACGAAAGTCATGTTATGATTGGACGTCAGACAGAGTAGCGTGGCATGGGGATGTAATGACGTGCCATTAATCGAGCTATGTTCTATAACATGTAAAACGGGAACATGAACAGAATATTCTAAAAGCAACTCATGTAAAAAACCTTAATCAGATTATTGTATTATTCAGAATAAGGGCAATAATTAGATTACTGCTGTCCATGTAAACGTAGCCATTGTGAGGAAGTTGAGAAAGCTTAGCAATATCATGAGAAAAAGGAACATTCTAAGAACTGTTAATGTCAATCTCTAGACTTAGCTGGCAAGATACCATCATTTTTATAAGGGTTATGAACTGAATCTGACTCTTGCACTTGTAAAGAGTGAATGAGTAAAGGAAGACAACGTTATCAATGAGGGCCATCAAATTGGAGGGTTTGCGGATGCTTGGAGGGGTTATTCATATGGCAGTGGTTATTCATATGAGATTGCATTCATATGGCAGCCTCCAATCAGTGCACTAATTTGCATGAGCAATGTGTCATTTCTGATGCCATTTCACAGATGTTTTAATAGATTATGAGTGTAGGAAGAAAAGGAATTTTACTGTGGCATCCTGAGGTATCATACACAACATCTGTGTTTTTGAAGCAATATATTCTAATACATAGCAGGGAAAATACATTTATTCTTCAGAGTTTTTGACTAGATGTCATTATACACAGGTGAGATAAAATGCCCCCACTCTGACAAAGCAATTTAAAAAAATCAGAGTACAAGCATGTTTTATCTTAAAATTTAAAAAAAGACAAATTACCGGTAGATAAATGTGAATATTATTAATGAACCATTTTGAAAATCAACCAAAGCAAAATATTGGGGGCATTTTACCCCAAGTAGCTGGCCTTCAGCCAGGACTCCTGACCCACCGGAGCCTGCCTGGTCTGTCCCTATGGTCCCGCCCTGGTCATTTGCTGGGCTTCCTGAATCGCCAGGTGGCGTCCCTTTTGATGGGGGGGTAGTGTCAGGGTTCTGTCACTTCGGTCTAGTTTACTCTTGGTTTGTGACAGAGCCCTGACACTCCTGTATTTCTTGTCTTGTGTGAGCGCACAGCTTTGAGCATGCTCGAGATGCGTGCTCTTCTGTCCTTGTGTTTTTGTGTGCGGGGCGTGGTGTTCGGATCCCAGTTTTGTGTTGGGATTCGGACATTCATGAGGAGGCCTGTTTGTTTTCTGTCACGAGCGCACTGAATGAGCATTCGCTCGTTCTCGTGTGCTCTGTCTTGTCATGTGAGCGTGTGTTCTTCTGTCTGTGTGTTGTGTAGCACGCGGTTCATATTTACATCGGCCGTGTGCTTTCATGTTATGTTTTGTCTTATGTTGCGTAGCACTTGGCTGGTGTTTTTCACTGGCTGTGTGCTTTCATGTTGTCATGTTTTGTGTGAACATGCAGCTGAGTTCTCACAGCCCATATTTCTGCATCTCTGAGTCCTCGCTTCATCCCTTCAACAAACCCTGACAAGAGCAGTGCAGGTATGATGTTACTTTGTAGGCCACCGGCAGTTAGCATCGCACTGGTTCCCTTGAGAAAAACCCAAAAGGATTTTCCCATAGTCTTTTGGATTATTGCTAAAAACAAGCTCTGTGATCAACAAAAGTTTATGATACTTACATGTTTTGTCCATCAAGATAATTATCACAGATGAACACAACTTTTATGAATTCTGAAGCCTAAATGCAGTCGCCAGAAGTAAAAAAGTTAAAGGTAGGCTATAATCGGACTACACCACGGTCCCACGATTTCAACATCACTAAGCTTCCGACAACTCTTTTTTTTTTTTTATAAGAGCACAATTATGAGCATAACAGGGCTGTAAAAGCGGACTGAGCTTACCTTTTCTGTGTGATGACGTTGAATCTCCTCGACAGCCTCTATAGTCCCATTTACCACTTGTTAGCAACCGCCTTTTTCAAGACACCTAACAGCTTCAAAAAATCATGAGTGGGGTAATATTGATGTATTTTATGTCGAAGAATAAAACGTGAAAGTGTCTTGAGCTTTTGTTCACCACAGACCTTATTTCAGGCATTTAACCCTTAAATTAATGACAGTTTCGCCAAACATTCTTACATACTCGGGTCTATAGCGACCCGGATCTATATCTAACATGAATAGATCTATACCTTTCGCGATAATATATAAAACTCCTGATATTAGAGCAACAATTACAGAAGAATAAAATAAAACATATTTCGTTACCTTTTTGGAGCTTGGAAGGGTTCAGTTTGAGCAGATGTTTTATACCATCAACACTGTCCTCATCAGAACTCATTTCCCAGTACATTCTGCATCTGGATCATATTCACAATCTCACGCATATTCTCAAAACTCATTTTCAACATCTTGAAAACAAATATTTTGATCACTGACAGCTTCCTTCACCAGATTCATCATCAAGTGACAGTGACACTAATATTTGATTGTGTTCAGTACTTGCTCTGCAGTAAATCGCTGAGCCATTTCAAGTTTTGCAGATTATATATATTGTTTAGTTTTCTCTTAGTTGTTTAGTCTGAGGTCACTATGAGTGAAATGTCACTTCATCATTGTGTATAATAACACCTTGTGGAATAAAGATGAATTGCAGTTTTTTCATCATTTATAGATTAATTTATTATTGTGCAGGAAAAAAAAAAAGTACAATCTTACACACCTCGGGTCGTTAGCGACCACATACAATTTTGACAAAAAACTAGTGGAAAAACAGGCTTTCAATTATATATATTTTTTCTTGTTATATTGTTTAAAATGGATTGATTGAGGAATACTAAGGTTGATGTCTAACTTTAAAAAATGAATGGGGAGGAGGGTAGTGAATGACGTCTCGGGTCGCTGTGAGTGTATGGCACACTATACACTCACAGTCCTCCTATGAGTCTGCACTTTCATGACGTAACTGCGCTTTGACCTGGAAGAATTCTGTTGCCGAGCTCACTTCAGTGCAGGCTCAGTAAAAGTGTACATCGAGAGTGGATATTGACTGCTTCTGAAGTCTAAAATGACAAATGGACACCCTATGGTCTCGTGGACTTCATGATCATGGCCATTTTAAGTCCACAAGACTTGGGGCCCTATTTTAACGATCTGAAACGCAAGTGTCAAAGCGCAAAGCGCAAGTAACTTTGTGGGCGGGTCTCGGTGCTGTTGCTATTTTCCCGGCGGGATAAATGGCTCTTGCGCTCGGCGCAAATCTAAAATGGGTTGGTCTGAAGTAGCTTCATTATTCATAGGTGTGGTTTGGGCGTAACGTGAATAAACCAATCAGAGCGTCATCCAACATTCCCTTTAAAAGCAGGTGCGCAAGTTCCATTATGGATTGCTATTATTATGGCGTATTTACCAGGCGCACGCCAGGAGCGGTTCACAGCCGAGGAGACTGATGTTCTTGTAAGAGCAGTGAAAGACAGAGAAGTTGTGTTGTATGGGGATGGGAGAAACCCACCCAAAATAGCGTCGGTTAAATAAATAATTAGCCTGAATAATTTGTAAGCTAGATTTATGCCTATTTTTTCACATCTTCGTGGCACACCACAATGATTTCCGTCATCTCATGTGTTAATATTTTTTTAGTGTAACAATTTATGATTTGCAAAAATAACTGTTGCATCTGTGTAGATTACATGAGCAAAGTGTATGCGCGTTGTGCACGCTATATGGTCAAGCATGCGCCCTTTAAATAGCATAATGAACAACGCGCAACGCGCCACTGACTTTAGACTAGGTTTTTTCTGGTCAGTGGCGCAATTGTTTAATGGAACAGCAAAATAGCACCAGGGATTGTTTGCGCCGGAACACGCCTCCTTTTTTGCGCTGAACCGCCCAGGGAGCGCAAGTTCATTCACTAGTTTAGCGATGTGCTTCTGTGGAGGGAAAAGCGCGCTTTGCGCGGGTGCAAAATAGGAATGACACATGCGTCGGTGTACAAAGTCAATTGCGCTGGGTGCAAGATAGGGCCCATTAAGTGCATATGAATTGTACCATTTAGGACAGGGCCATTGAGTCATTCAAACACATTTTTCAAGTACCCTGACTTATTCAGGATTGAAACAAGTTTCTGTCCATATGAACGAGTGAGTCCTTGAATTATTAATTCAACCATTCTCATTTACTCAGAGACTAAACCAGTGATTGGCTGTGTAGCGACTGAGGCGAAATCAGACACATAATTGCCGGTTACATTTACGAATATGTTTTAAAATGCATTGTGCTTAGTAACAGACCCTCCCCCAACACATCAGAGACAGATCCTCAGTTACCAACTGATAAGACGTTTTACGGCCCAAAAGAATGTAGCCATGGAAAGTCCACAGTTAAAGACACAACGCCTGTAAAACACACGCTTTTGCCTCAAGTTATAGACAAACCGTCTATAAATGAACATGCACCCCAGGACATTGTTTGTACACACATAACTGTCTTATAAAGTGACAATTGCATTGTATGTAGTTTATGCATGTCTTATGAACAACTTACTATTTCATGTAACCTCATATATGTCATGTCTCCTATCAAATTAATGCTCGCTTCATGACTTACACTTTCATGTATGTCACGTCCTCATAGGAGGCAATATTTGTTTGTTGCATTAATTAGAGTATAAATGGACACAGACCCGTTGATTTCATTCTTGAAACAAAGAGCCATAAAATCTTCCCGCTTGGATATCTCAACAATCTCATTGGTCAAGTCTACCTAAGGAGGCGTTGACCTCCTGCAGACCTTTTAAGGAGTGATGCACTCTCTCCTCCTGCTCTCTTCTCTTGTTCCTGGCTGAAACAACACCTCATCTCGGCCAGCCGGCCTACTGGCCAGATAAGGCCTCTACACACAGCCTCACGTGTGTGTGTGTGTGTGGGACAGGAAACCATATGCTGCCACACTGGCCAGCAGGCCCAAACTCTGCACACCATGTGCAACTTCCTCAACGGAGTTGAAGCAACCACGCAAGTTCATAATTTCTTCTTCAATCAATGCAGAAGAGCTTGACTTCATTGCCATTGGACGGAACCATCAAAGCTTTCTCCTGCAATTTCATCTCGGAAGGTCTTCTACAGCTCAGGCTAAATGCAAGTAAAGTACAAAACAGAAATCGCTGTGTAGTTATTAAAACTGTAAACCCCCCTTTGTTCAGACAAAGGAGTTTATTAATGATGGTTCTCCCAAAGGTTTAGACTCTCTACATAACTTCATCCATCTGTTGTGACCCTTATCCCTCCAACCACTTTAACCTTACCTCTTGTCATGTATGTATTGTGTATGTATGTTTCATGTTAGTTTTAGTCTTGTTCCGTGATTTAGTTATTAAAGTTTGTGCACAATATATGTTTGGTCCTGACTCCATGCCTGCAAACATATTGTCCCTTAAATGATCGATCTTGCTATGCGCTCTAAGCGCTTAGGTAAATTCAAAGAAATAATTATTGTTCTGTGGCCATGAAAAATATCCTTTTCTAAGAATTAATTAATAATCAATACTGAACTGATTGAATGATTGTAATGTTAAAGTAGCTACATCAAGTTAGTCTATTTAACTGATTCAAATATTCATAATTAATAATAATCATAATGAGTTATAAATAATTATTCATATTTCCCCTCAGAGCTAATTCGCTACAGCTGCGTCCAGATAAGTCTGAACAAAGCGGGGTCTGAACAAAGGGGTTTACAGTTTTACTAACTACACAGCGATTTCTATTTCGTACTTTACTTGCATTTAGCCTGAGCTGTAGAAGACCGTCCGATGGCATTGAAGTGGTGATCAAGTTCTTCTGCATCGATTGAAGAAGAAATAATGAGCTTTCGTGGTTGTTTCAACTCCGTCGAGGTTGAGGAAGTTGCACATGCCTTAATGAGTTTGGGCCTGCTGGTCCATGGCCGTGTGATGGCATCAGGTTTCCTGTTCCACACACACACATGGTTCTGTGTGTGCAGGCCTTATCCGCCTGGCCTGCTGACCAGCTGATCGACAGCCAAGATGATGCCTCATTTTGGTCCAGAGGTAGAAGAGACGCGAGAGTGTGGGCGGATCTGTCTCTTGGGAGAAATCCCACCTTGAAGGTCAGTGAGCCAATCGTTTTCAGGCTCTTGGAGGGAAAGTTTTACGACCCTTTGTCTCAAGGAGATCATTTGCAGATTAGTTGTTTATGAAGGAACTCTTAAAGATTCTTGTAATACTAATATGTTACACAAGGATCAACATAAAATATACACAATCATCCAGATCTTTAATTTATTAGTTCGTATACACTAAACATGCCACACACATGATTTCTGTTAACCATAGTATGCAATTCTGAAACATAAATCCAACCGAGATTGGATTAAAACATAGACCAAACCCTATAAAAACAAATCATGAGATGGATATATGTTTATATTTTTCTCAAGTAATTATATAGGCTATATGAATTTAAGATGGTTTATTTGTAAAAGAAGGAGTGTCCCAGCTCTCTGCACATTTTGTCAAGTCGTACAAATTATCAGTTCCTGTGTGCTCTGTATACAGAGTCCTCTTCTTTGCTCTCATGGGCCTTTTGGGGGAATGGGTCCATAGACCTTCAGAGTGAGTTATAAGTATTACTTGTTAAATTGGACAAATAATTGTGTCTGATTTGTCTCAGTCGCTACAGTCACATGATAATGACAACATGGCAAATGTGGTACATCTAGATTACATTTATACTACACACCTTCACAGAACATACTTTTTTTAAGCAGGGGTGAAGTAATTACTTATTCAAAATAAGTACTTACACAAGAGAGTATGCGATTTCAGACAGCCATTGTCTTTGAGTCACTGAATCATTCACTCATGATTTGCTCAAAAACATTGAAGCATGCCTCAGTTTCATTTTTGGAATGTAAAAAAAGCCATTTGATTTGAACTGATGTTAAAAGTTTACTATTTTCTAATTGTATGCATTTTGTGCACTTTCTTTAATGTCCTGTCCATGGTAAACATTTCATTCTTACTCATCTGAGGTGAGAACCTCATCTCACATTCCAGGGTTTACTGTCTAAACCTCAACTAAACCCAGTATAGACAACGGGGGGTTTGAAGTGAGGATCAGCCCCTGAAGCTTGACAACAGTGACATGATTTCACCTCTGAGCAGTTCCTGCGCTGATAATTAAGATTTAATATAGAGCGAATTTCCCTTTATGCTTCACTGATCAGGATTAGACACAGTCTCCTTGATAGTAAGAATCACTCTTCACTCTTAGCTCTGTCTGGCACCATATCTCTTTACTCTGTTAATATTTCCTTTGGCTCAAAGTTAAGCACACTCATTTTAGTATTTTACAATTATTATTTTTTTTAATGTATTTCATTTAAAGGGTGAAGTTGAAAGATTTCATCATTCAGAAATAGATGGATCCCTGTTGAAAAAAAAAACAGCATATGCTGGTTGGGCATGTTTTGAAGCAGGGCAGCTGGTTTGAGCTGGTTTATGCTGGTCCTTATTTGGTCATGAGCTGGTTTAAGCTGGTTTTGAGCTGGAGCTAGTTTCTTAGGACCAGCACTTGACTAGCTTAAACCAGCTGCCATGCTTCAAAACATACCTATCCAGCATATGCTGTTTTTTTTCAACAGGGTTTGTATCCTGGATAACTTGATGATCGTTTATAATTTATAAGAAACAAATATGGGAATTGTGATGAAGCCGTTGGTGGTTCTGATTGGTTGGCATATTTATGCGATTCAACAGTCTACAAATCTCTTTAACAATCACGACGCAAAAACTTCTAATGAAATAGGTCTCATTTGGAGTTTCAGTAGAATGCCGGTGCCCTTATAACCACAAGCATGGGGCTCATTATTTTACATAAAATCCAGAGATGATGCCACACTTTCCAGCCTTGCCTTAGTTCCAACACATGGAACGAGAATGCAGCCCAACATAATTGTGGGGAACTGTCACCTTGGAACATGGAATCGGTGCATTTGACTCTTAATCCTCAAATAGATTGAAGGTGTGTCATCTTTGGTTTTGTAACCCCACGGAATATTAATGAGGTCATAATCAGCTCTAATGAGCACAATAAGTGATATCATCCATGGTTTTAATTTCCACGGTTGCTAGTAAACAGAAAACAAAATAAATAGAGTTATGTTTATATGTTTATCTATAGATAGATAGATAGATTAGATAGATAAAAATAAAAAAAATGAAACCACAAATAAATAAAGATAAAGAATAAAGATATATAAAGATATTTTTTTAACATTATTTTCAAATATGATAAAAAAAAAAAAAAATCATATTTGCTGTGATTATGTAAAATTATAATTTCGACCAGGTTTAGAAGAAATGAATTACTAAATCATTTAAAATGAAAAATGTTTTATAATTTGCTGGTGTCTGCAAGTTACATTATTTTAGTATAGTATATATATATATATATATATATATATATATATATATATATATATATATATATATATATATATATATATATATATATATATATATATATATATATATATATATATATATATATATATATAATAAATAGAGTTATGTTTATATGTTTATCTATAGATAGATAGATAGATTAAAAAAAATGAAACCACAAATAAAATATATAAAGATATTTTTTTAACATTATTTTCAAATATGATAAAAAAAAAAAAAATCATATTTGCTGTGATTATGTAAAATTATAATTTCGACCAGGTTTAGAAGAAATGAATTACTAAATCATTTAAAATGAAAAATGTTTTATAATTTGCTGATGTCTGCAAGTTACATTATTTTAGTATATTATGTATGTATATATGTATATATGTATATATATATATATATATATATATATATATATATATATATATATATATATATATATATATATATATATATATATATATATATATATATATATATATACAATGCAATTGTAGGTGGACGACTGTAAGAATATAAAGAACCAGGCCAGATTGTCTGGATGAGTAACTTTCAGAAAGACAAACAAATTCAACATTGACACATGCAACTTGAAATTGCTGTACAACTCCAGTATTAAAGTTATTCCAATTTACACAAGATGCATGGCCTAGAATGCATAGCATCTACAGCCTTTATCCTAAGCGTTTCATCACTTACAGTAAAGCAATCATGTGTTTTAAAGAATAAACTTGACTAGTCTATGTGCATCTCGTAGCACAAACAACTATAATGTGTGTTCAATGCGCACAATGTGTTTAATACAATTACAAATTTGAAAATACAAACAGGATCTTTACAATTTGGATTAAATTAGATACATTTCCTTATATGTATTACCTCGTTGTTTCATCTGACTCCATAAATGAAAAGGTTTCCAAAGATTTTTAATAATTTATAAATATGAGTATGTGTTTGATTATTCTCTCAAACGCTGTTTATATTTCACCCACTTAGATCAGGAAGACTATATCGCTCCGAGTTCCTTACCAAGGTCTCCCCCACAAGTGGTCAGCCCTGAAGATCAGAAGCTGGGGCAGTTGGCTAAATATCTAGGATTTTGCCGTACACACGCAACAATCAAATATATATTCAATATATTCAATAACTTAATTAAATTGTTTTTACTTTAGTATGTTTTGGCTCTTTAATAGCTTTGGATTAGCCAAGCCCGTACATTTATCTAAAGTAACATTAAATCAGAATAGAAGTCATCGGAAGCGCCCAAGCTAGGTTAACCAACCAGCGTCGTGCTGATCCTAGATGGACAAACACATCCTCTCATCCAAGTCGCCCGCACACTTCCTGATATCAGTTTTTAGCCGTCGCTAATCTCTGACGCAACCTTGTGGCAATATACGAATCTGTTAATCTTATTTGGGAAAAACAAGTCTCAGAGTCAGTCAGAGTAAAATCAAACGTAATCATCTATAAATCATGTAATCTTTCTCCACGTAATGCCCTGCTTGGCAATTATAATACAATGTATATTATATTTTAATTTATAATACAATTAATGAGGCAATTAGTCACGAGACATACGAGAGCCAATGAAATTTCACTATGAAAACTGACGTAACGGGCGGCAATATTTGAAATTGTTTGTATTCGTGATCTTCTGCGGATGGAGACGCTGATCGCTTTTGGGATTTCCTTCACACAAATCAATCGCTTGGCCTCGGAATATTTGTATTTTTTTAATAAATTGTGCATGCAGTCGACTCTGCCTGTTATATCTGCGTTTTATACCACACAAATGGGTAGGTTTAGGGATGGAATAGGGTTGGGTTACATGTTAAAACGTGTCTAGATAGCGTAAATAAAATGATGCTGGCTGATTAAATTGAGAATTACAGTCCAACATGTCATAATGGCAAAATCATAACCCAATATATGATCAGCATGACGATAACGTTCCCATGCCCAACGCGTCTGTGTCTGACGCCAAAGGTTTCTCATTGAAATGAATGGAGCACTCAGTGTGTCGATATAGTGACGCCTAGGGGTGCCTTTAGCGTCTTTATTGTGACGCGGAAAGCACTTGACCATGCTTCGTTTTTCGACGCCCTGGGAGTGAGAACGGGTTGTCATTTTTATCTCTTTTTAGATTTCAAATGTCTATTAGCTTAATTTAGTCTATTTAAAGACTATACCTGTATAACGGCACAATGGCAATTTTAACTGATTTACAAGATATGATAGATTCAGTTTGTGTTACTTTTATTTGGCTAAACGCTCCCATGGAAGGAGAAAAAGTTTGTTCTCTGGGTGAGCGTATGGCTCGCGAGCTCAGCTGAGTCACTCAGAAACTTTAAATCATGTGTTTTCTTAACAAAATATAGTAACAAATTCACCATCATTCTGTTTATCAGTTTTTGATTTTAATCTTACCGCCTCTTGATTGTTTTTAGTTAAGCGTAATTTGTAGCGGTAACAGCTCTGGTGTATAGCTAATTATTGGTCAAACAAAAGATTTCTTAACTTTAACATGTTGCATTACATCAGACGACAACAACTCTGAACTGGCCCAATGTGATCAATAAAAGTACATTTTAAAAAAGTCTAAAAAAACAAAGTTAAAATGCCATTCTATGACTGTATCTAGCATATAAGCCCTAGCACAGACATCCTTGTTTTATTAGTGCTCAGCTTGTCTTTTTTTCTTGGGAAACCCCAGCTTATAGCTCATATTTATCACTGCAGCATGGGACAGTCCAGGAAACCTGAGCTTGTTGAGCTGAAGTTCCTTGAACACATAGACACATATAGTAAAGCAGGTTTGGTTGGCGCTCTAAAATGTGACGATTGGCCAGATGAAAGGCAACACTGAAGCCTGCATTTTGTCTTCCTTATGCCCTGTTGTGCTATGATTTGCCCTCTGCTGTGTTTGGGAAATGGATCTGTGTTTTTCTTCATCAGCACTGTCTCAGATTTGTCTAATTCTGTTTGCCCTCCTGTTGAGCAGTCGGGTGAGCAAAGCCAGCTGGGCACCACTCGCCTCAATCTCCTCCTCTGACTGGCAGATGTTCACATAGCAGTGCAATGCACACACTTTTAATAATTCTTCCCATTACTCATTCCAGCAGCAGATATATTTCCACTTGGTTGAAAAATATCACAGGTTGATTTAGCATTTCTGTCTCTTGAATCAACCTTAACGTTTCTAAAAGTTTGCAATCTGCAGAGAATTGTATTTATTGGAAAACATATATATATATATATATATATATATATATATATATATATATATATATATATATATATATATATATATATATATATATATATATATATATATATATATATATATATATAATTAGAATTAATATTTAGCTATCATATAATATTTGAGCTATATTTGTTTCTAAGTATTTGAACAAACATAAACTAACAATCTGTATCGTATGATGTAATACAATAAGTAATGTTGAAATTGGGGCTAAATGCCATTTATCTCTATGATACTGTCCATTTATAATGAAATAAATCGTCTGATGTTACGACTGTAACCCTGTTACAGTAACTCTGGAGCCGTAGCGTAACCGGTGGCTGAACACACGCACCAAACACGGCAATCTATTGGCGAATGGCAGTCAATGACATAGAGCGGAGCACCCATGAGTATAAGAGTGCGCCTGCCAAAAAACGTAAACAATTCTCAAAAGGATTCAAATTCTCTAAAGGAGACTTGCAGGCAACCCGATGCATGGCAACGAGACACCACATTTCGTTCCCCTTCTCATGGAACCAGGGGTACAGTCGTAACCTGAGACATTCCCTTTCAAAGTGGAACTTCAACGTGAGTTGATGGAGTTGATGCTTTGGGGAACAAATCCCTACTTTTATATCTGGAAATATCCACTACTTTGCCAAATTCTTTGGCCAGCTTAACTCGCGACCTCCATGAGTGTAGCTGCCGCACTGCCTCAGCAAGACCAGACCCATGAGACACAGGCGATCCCCTTTGAAAAGAGAGACAAACATGATCGGAGCTTCCTTACTGTGAACTTGTCACAGTGTGCACATCCAGCTCCCTCAAGGACCGAAACAGACATAGCTTGTGTGAGGAAGCACCTATGCGGAGAACACACTGAAGACAATATGCCATTTAGCTGTCCACATGATCAAAAATGTGGCTCCTGAAGACAAAAAAGCTGATGATGTACTTTGCAGGCACACTCTTATACTCACGGGTGCCATTGGCTGTTGGCCAGTAGATTGCCATGTTTGCTACGCGTGTTATGCTATTGGTCACGTTGAGGGCGTTTTGTTAACACCAGACCACAAGGGAACAGAATCATTTGAAGATAGTCGTCATGTGATTGCATCCAAGCTGTTTTTTAATAGATAATTAACCTTTCCGAGCATACAGTGCTATGCCACACCAGCATTTAGCAACAGGAGAGAAAGATTGGATCGAACATTTCAAGTGGCGCGCTCTCCATGTGCACACAGCCTCTCTTTGGACGTATAATCATTTCACAATAGTAAAACCAGAGTTCACACACACCAGACAAGGTGAGTTACAGAAGGCTGAGGCAGTGACATTTCCAAGTCATTAGAAAGGACTGGTTAAAGTATGAGATTCACTGTAGTCATTATAGCCACTAGGCAAGAGGAGGGACTGGATTAGTTCATGGCCCCAGGACAGATGAGAAACTGCTTTTCTTTATTTATTTTTTTGGTGTCTGTCTCTTGAGCACCCCATTAAAGTCCCGTTTTTTTTTTTTTTTTAATAAAAAAGAAAAGGCTTTGATAGATGACCCCCCCCCCCCCCCTTTTTCAAGATCAGACAACTTTACTTAAGTTTCAGTCCAATGACAGGGGACTGAAATGTGGGGAAGCTTTTTCTAATCGTTTCTCTATTCTTTTTTATTTTCTTCTTCAGAAGTTGAAACAACTTTGATCAGGGCTAGTTTGCTTTTCACCTTTTTTATTCATTTCCAAGCACCCTTTTTATTATGTTTCTTTCAAGGTCTTTAAAATCAGATGTTATAAGCAAATTGTCAGTTTAAAATATGTGTAGAGCTGGAAATAATATCCAGGCCTAAATTCATTATTGATAAATGTTCTTTTGAAGAAGAATACAATTAATGTTAATTTCCTTCTAAAGCTTTTCCTTCACAGAAGCCTGGGGGATAGACGGCTGTTTGTTTGTAGACTGAAGGCTGACCTGGACAGTTGCATCATGGTTATATTCAGACTGAATCCATGCTGAATGTATGCCAGGAATATGAGTATCTGTGTATATTTTTCTTTGTGATGATTAAATTGTGATGATTAGTTTCTATATTTGTACTGATTATGTCAGTATATTTTCCACCTAAACAATGAGAGACCCAAATCCCATGGATTCAGTTAAAATGTTGCACTGTTTTCTGAGTCAATAGAGTTGTCAGTTTTGAATTTGGGTAATACTTTAATTCAGCATGGGTTTATTCAGCACAACTGTTTTCAACATTGATAATAATAATAATAATAATAATAATAATAATAATAATAATAATAATAATAATAATACATGTTTATTGAGTAATATTGAGTCAATAAGCATATTATAATGATTTCTGAAGGATCATGTGACACTGTAATTATATAAAGTAATGATGCTGAAAATTCAGCTTTGCATCACAGGAGTAAATTACATTTTAAAATATATATTCAAATGGAAAAATAATAATAATAATAATGTTTCACAATATTACTGTAATATATGTCATTGACATAAGTCAGTTTATTGGAGGGAGTGCTACATCAGTTAAACTGTAAGTAAAAAAATAATTACAGAGAAATTCATTACTCTGTCATTACAGTGACAGTGCCAGTTTTATAAATTTCCTTTTTCACAATTATACTGCATTTAAATGCATGAATAATAACACTCACTACACTGGCCTAATTTAACAGTACATCCTGTCTGAAATCATGCGTATGCTATATATAATTATACTGGCACAGCTAAACTTACTGAATGGTTCAATTTTAAAGGGCTTGTATGCCACCTTTTGCACACCGCTTTCTCTGGGATTCTATGCAAGCACTTTCCACAAACGAACAAACCCTACATTTGTTTTATAACACATGAAGCACTTTGTTGTGCTTTAAATTGTTACTCTAATTTTGGTTATGATTTTATTTCTTCCAATTAAGACTTTGACTTTCATTACAAACATAGGTATTCAAACTGATTGTGATTTTCAATAGTTTTTGCTCTAAATAATTAGGATATATATATCAGTCCCTCCAGAAAAATGCGATTATGCGATCGCGTGATTTAACGCATAATCAACCAAAGTCCGCATATTTATGCGGGGGCCACATTTTTTCAAATACGCCGCACTTTCGCCACGTAAATGGCTTATTTCCGCGTGCAAAATATGCAGGGCTAGCATGATTTCATAATCCCCGCATTTTCGTTGCAAAAAAGTCATATATATATTAGCAGAAAAATTTGGAAAAATTTGACATTTTTTTGTTTACTTCACACAAGAGCCGCCATTTCCCCCTGTTGCCATGGGAACGCTTTGAAGTGACGTAATTACCCGACGCGAACGAGCTGCAAATCCCGTGGAGAAACCATAGATATCGGTGAAACCATGATGAAGCGCACAAACTCCCATTTGCCAACAAAAATAACAGCAAAAAACTGCGCAAAGCAGTTTCCCGGTGTGTTAACCGATTTCAAAACACAGCATCATGAAGCTTCGAAGCGTTATGAATCAGTGAGTCGATTCAGCGGTTCAGATCGCCAAAGTCACGTATTTCAGCAGTTTGATACCCGATCCGAATCATGAATCGACTCACTGATTCATAACGCTTCGAAGCTTCATGATGCAGTGTTTTGAAATCGGTCATCACTATATAAGTCGTTATTTAGGTTTTAGCACAAAAACTATTCTCATCGCTTCATAAAGTTATTGTAGAAGCACTGTAGTGAGATGGACTTTGTAACAACGTCTTTAGTGCCTTTTATGGGTCTTGAGAGTGTAAAGTGCATTGAGCCAATGGAGGTCTTTCTGAGCCATCGGATTTCCACTAAAATATCTTCATCTGTGTCTGAAGATGAACGGTGGTCTGACGGGTGTCCAGTGACATGAGGGGATGTCATTAATGACAGAATTTACATTTCTGGGTGAACTAACCCTTTAAGAGATTGCACTTTGTGCATTGGAAGCACTCAAATGTCTGTAAAACAGGAAGTTATTTATTCATTTTTTCAGAAGTTGTAGAATATTCCTTTTGTAAAGCTACAGAACTTGCATAATCAAGGATTTTTGCCCGCAACAATCACAAAAAAAAGCTGCATTTTTCTGGAAGGACTGTATATATATATATATATATATATATATATATATATATATATATATATATATACACACTAACCTAAAGGATTATTAGGAACACCAAACTAATACTGTGTTTGACCCCCTTTCGCCTTCAGAACTGCCTTAATTCTATGTGGCATTGATTCAACAAGGTGCTGAAAGCATTCTTTACAAATGTTGGCCCATATTGATAGGATAGCATCTTGCAGTTGATGAAGATTTGTGGGATGCACATCCAGGACACGAAGCTCCCGTTCCACCACATCCCAAAGAAGCTCTATTGGGTTGAGATCTGATTCAAGCTTTGTGACATGGTGCATTATCCTGCTGGAAGTAGCCATCAGAGGATGGGTACATGGTGGTCATAAAGGGATGGACATGGTCAGAAACAATGCTCAGGTAGGCCGTAGCATTTAAACAATGCCCAATTGGCACTAAGGGGCCTAAAGTATGCCAAGAAAACATCCCCCACACCATTACACCACCACCTCCAGCCTGCACAGTGGTAACAAGGCATGATGGATCCATGTTCTCATTCTGTTTATGCCAAATTCTGACTCTACCATCTGTATGTCTCAACAGAAATCGAGACTCATCAGACCAGGCAACATTTTTCCAGTCTTCAACTGTCCAATTTTGGTGAGCTTGTGCAAATTGTAGCCTATTTTCCTATTTGTAGTGGAGATGAGTGGTACCCGGTGGGGTCTTCTGCTGTTGTAGCCCATCCGCCTCAAGGTTGTGCGTGTTGTGGCTTCACAAAGGCTTTGCTGCGTACCTCGGTTGTAACAAGTGGTTATTTCAGTCAAAGTTGCTCTTCTATCAGCTTGAATCAGTCGGCCCATTCTCCTCTGACCTCTAGCATCAACAAGGCATTTTCGCCCACAGGACTGCCGCATACTGGATGTTTTTCCCTTTTCACACCATTGTTTGTAAACCCTAGAAATGGTTGTGTGTGAAAATGCCAGTAACTGAGCAGATTGTGAAATACTCAGACCGGCCCGTCTGGCAGCAACAACCATGCCACGCTCAAAATTGCTTAAATCACCTTTCTTTCCCATTCTGATATTCAGTTTGGAGTTCAGGAGGTTGTCTTGATCAGGAAGCAACTGCCATGTGATTGGTTGATTAGGTAATTGCATTAATGAGAAATTTAACAGGTGTTCCTAATAAATAATCCTTTAGGTGAGTGTGTGTGTGTATATATATATATATATATATATATATATATAGGCTCAGAAACTGAGTCACTGTGTGTGTGTGTGTGTGTGTGTGTGTGTGTGTGTGTGTGTGTGTGTGTGTGTGTGTGTGTGTGTGTGTGTGTGTGTGTGTGTGTGTGTGTGTGTGTGTGTGTGTGTGTGTGTGTGTGTGTGTGTGTGTGTGTGTGTGTGTGTGTGTGTGTGTGTGTGTGTGTGTGTGTGTGTGTGTGTGTGAGTGCGTGTGAGTGAGTGAGTGAGTGAGTGAGTGTGTGTGCGTGGGTGCATGTGTGCGCGGGTGCGTGTTTAGGGGTTGACACATTCAAACCAAAGCCAGGAGCACTGGGTTATAAACCTGTCACCTTTAAATCAAACCAAGAGGGCTGGTGACTCAACGTCTGACGACCCAAGATTTATTAAACTCTGAGGTGCTTTATACCCTCAGAATATGAATATCTGCAATAGACAGAATGAAAAGGCATATTTACTTAGCTGTACTGTTAATCCACTATTAAAAGCATTCTGCTGAGTTCAGTACACATGATCACATCACCTGTGGACTTATTTTACTGTCCTGCTGAAAAGAAGCTAGTATGGGACTGTTCAGACATCTACAAGAGAAAGGATGGAAGTAATCATCACAGTAACAGGGGCTGGGACAGATCCAGAGGCTATGAACATCAATAGCCATCTTTTCCAC
Organism: Romanogobio albipinnatus; assembly: GCA_023566225.1. Lineage (NCBI taxonomy): Eukaryota > Metazoa > Chordata > Actinopteri > Cypriniformes > Gobionidae > Romanogobio > Romanogobio albipinnatus. Next base: position 18,917,057 of record CM042256.1, on the reverse strand, counting down.
TAGCTTGCCTAAAATTCCAACAGGTTCTCACTGTCAAATGCTGGCACAGAATATTAACTGAATTATAGTTTCCTTTTAGGGGTAGACTCTACCTCTGACATCTACATAGCACAGGGATGTTGTCCAAGCATCAATTTGTGAAGAAGAATTCATGGAAATTCAACCATTCCCAACATTAGTCTTATTTGAGCATTGTTTTATCATTACTATCTTTAGAAAATGTAAACATTAAGGAGAAAATATAATTGAATCAAAATTCAATTAGAAGTGAGTCAAAGCATACACCATTCACTTTTTTATACAACAGATAGCTCCGGTTACAGTTTCGGTCTTCAAAGAGCATTATGCTGTTTATATCACTCGCTTGTCTGTGTTTGTAGCGTATTAGTGATGGAGAATTTTTTCCCAGCACTTTCAGTGACTCTAAAGTATACATCATTTCCTGTAGGCCAGTAGGTGGCGAAGAGATACAGTCTTTATGAGTTAGTTGTCTGAATCATTCACTGAACCAATTAGTTCAAAACACTGATTAATTGAACGTGAACAACGTGAACAACGGCTTTGTGCGTAATCACATACTCTCTAGAGTAGGTACTTATTTTGAATAATTAATTACTTTACATCCATTAAAACGTATGTTCTATTTACGCTGAACAAAATTAAAAACGTAACACTTTTGTTTTTGCCCCCATTTTTCATGAGCTGAACTCAAAGATCTAAGACTTTTTCTATGTACACAAAAATCAGTCAGTATCTGGTGTTACCACCATTTGCCTCACGCAGTGCAACACATCTCCTTCGCATAGAGTTGATCAGGTTGTTGATTGTGGCCTGTGTAATGTTGGTCCATTCCTCTTCAATGGCTGTGCAAAGTTGCTGGATATTGGCAGGAACACGCTGTCGTATACGCCGATCCAGAGCATCCCAAACAAGCTCAACATACGCCTGCCCATACCATAACCCTACTGCCACCATGGCCCATTCAATCCACAACGTTGACATCAGCAAACCCCTGCCCTGTACAGTGAAAACCAGGATTCATCCATGAAGAGAACACCTCTCCAAAGTGCCAGACACCATTGAATGTAAGCATTTGCCCACTCAAGTCGGTTACGACCACAAACTGCAGCCAGGTCAAGACCCCGATGAGGACGACGAGCATGCAGTTGAGCTTCCCTGAGATGGTTTCTGACAGTTTGTGCAGAAATTATTTGGTCATGCAAACCAATTGTTGCAGCAGCTGTACAGGTGGCTAGACTCAGATAATCTTGGAGGTGAAGATGCTGGATGTGGAGGTCCTGGGCTGGTGTGGTTACATGTGGTCTGCGGTTGTGAGGCTGGTTGGATGTACTGGCAAATTTTCTGAAACACCTTTGCAGACGGCTTATGGTAGAGAAATGAACATTCAATTCACGGGCAACAGCTCTGGTGTACATTCCTGCAGTCAGCATGGCATTTGTACGCTCCCTCAAAACTTGAGACATCTGTGGCATTGTGCTGTGTGATAAAACTGCACATTTTAGAATGGCCTTTTATTGTGGCCAGCCTAAGACACACCTGTGCAATAATCATGCTGTCTAATCAGCATCTTGATATGCCACACCTGTGAGGTGGATGGATTATCTCGGCAAAAGAGAAGTGCTCACTAACACAGATTTAGACAGATTTGTGAATTTGTTTTAGTGAGCACTTCTCCTTTGCCGAGATAATCCATCCACATCACTGGTGTGGCATATCAAGATGCTGATTAGACAGCATGATTATTGCATAGGTGTGCCTTACGTTTTTTTAACACTAGTCCATTTCCATGGGGAAAAGTTAAATCATACACTTATACAGAAAAATACAGATAATTTAATTCATTATTTTTATTTATCTCCGAATTGGCTCTGTTTGAGTGTGCCTGTGAGTCTACGCACTGATATGAGCAAATATCCAATCAGAAATACCATGTTTTCCATTAGCTATTATACGAAATATGGTAAAATATTAGTGCATAAATGCTCATGTTTTAAGGAAAGCTGATGCAAATGTGAAAAAATGTGCCAAATCCTGTTGGGACCAAATATTGTTGATGTTTTTTTATGCATGTGTTTGAAGATTTTAAAGATTCCTTTAGTGACATTTAAAAAAAAAAAAAAACTTGCAAATGAGCATAGAAATCTATCTATACGTCACTTTCTCTATATGTAAAAGTACAGCAATGAACAGCTATTCAAAAGGAGGAGGATAATTACAGTTCAGTTATCTATCAATCTAGCAGGAACATCAGTGAGACAGCTGCGTTAGACACCATTAGTGTATGCCAAGCATTGTAATTAAGAATTCGTTTTTATGAGTGGGAAAGTTCACACCCACAGAAAGGACTAAAAGGCAGGAGCAACAGACACACGAAAGGGCGAGAAAAAAATAGATTGGTAAAGGCTTAAAGTGAATAATATGGGGATAAAGAAGAGAAAAACAGAATAAGGAAAGGCACAAAACATGGTGTCAGCATCTCCACTGGAAAATGCGATCAACCTGAATGATGGGTTCTAAGAGCATTCATGTGCCAATTTCCTGTGTGGGAATCAGACCTAATCATCTTTATATGCTGTAAGGAGGGATGTGTGATAGAAAGGTATTCGATAGAATTATATCTGATAGAAGTGTGTCGGTCTGCAAGATTTGTGTCAGATGGAGGTGTGCTATTAAAGTGCCGCTTGCTAGAGTGATAATAAAACACTAAAGATGATTTTCACTCACATTCCTTTTTGCTCCATATGGTGCCTTTCACATTCCGTGGCAATTGTAAACTTAATTTGATGTCTTTATGAATCATATGTGTGAAGCACTCTAAGACACCACACGTGACATATTTTTTATGATACCAGATCTCTCCCAAGAAAATGCTTACCGTACGTATTCACCGTCACGGAACTGAGCAGCCGTTTTAATTCATTCTGTATGGGAGCTTGAGCGACAGGCTCACACTGGGAATTGTGGGATTGACAGAGGAGCGGAACTTGTGGTGAAAACATCAAAAGTTGAGAAATGCACAACTTCATGTGAATAAGAGGTGAAGACATGTTATAAACTTTTTAAAATCTAGTAATGATTTTAGCATGTACAGGATGATGATGACGATGATGATGCATCATCGAATACTGTATATAAATACTAAATCAAATACTCAAACATTCACAAAAATACATTTTTAAAGGCCCCACAAACCCCCTCCCACTAGTGGCAGATCTCTAGTGTTTTAAGCAGAGTTCTTCTGCTTAGAGTTTGTTAGTAGATAAGCAACTTGTACTTGATAAGATGAAGCAGCTATTAATTATTTGGAACTCAATGTACTGTAGAAGATGTTGGGCTTTATTAATGTTTCCTGTATACAGTTTCCCGATAATATTTTGTCCTCGACACAAAAAAAAAAAAAACATATCCTGTCTCATCTTCTTACAAACTGAAACGGATGAAAGGTAAATTTAAGTTTCATGCTGTGTGAAATGATAATTGAATACATGATTTATATCAAGGAAAACCCAAGAACTGATTAACTGATTAACTGAATGAATGAATGGGACCCACTTTATATTAGGTGGTCTTAACTACTATGTACTAACATTTTAATCAATAATTTGATACAATGCACTTATTGTGTACATACATGTTTTTGCATTGTACTTCCATTTAAAACAATACCTGCATGTAATTACATCTGTAATTAATTTCTGTAGTTACATTTGTAATTACACAGTTGACACTACCCTTACACCTAACCCTACCCTTAAACTTACCCATACCACCACACCTGTCCCTAACCCTACCCGTATCCCACCTCAATATCAGCAAAGGTGTTTTGCAATACAATTTGAACACAGTAAGGACATTGTACTTATTTTTTGATGCAAGTACATAGTAGTTAAGGCCACCTAATATAAAGTGGGGCCAATGAATGAATCTATCTATCTATCTATCTATCTATCTATCTATCTATCTATCTATCTATCTATCTATCTATCTATCTATCTATCTATCTATCTATCTATCTATCTATCTATCTATCTATCTATCTATCTATCTATCTATCTATCTATCTATCTATCTATCTATCTATCATCTGTCAGTCGGACTGCTTGTCTGTCTGTATCATCCATCTATCCATCCATCCATCCATCCATCCGTTTGGCTATCTAAGATTAAGCCTCATTGGGGTTTTTTAAGTTTAAATTTAATTTAATTTTAAATTAAATAAAAAAACTGAATAGTTGTTGTATATGACAAGCGGTGAGTGCATCTGCCTCTGGATCAGCACCAGCCATAGCGCAAAAGCATGTTTGAATTTAGCAGTTGATCACATAATGTGCTGACCACTCTAATCACACCAGTGTGATTGTACGTGCGAAAGGGTTAAAGTTATATAATGAACATGCAATTATTATGATGAAAATGTATTTCAAACATAATTCCACTTGTATGGTTGATTTACATATTGAAAGAAATGAAGGCGATCCAATCACATAATTCAAGATGTTGCATGATTCTATAGCTTACATGTAATCCCTGTGATTGTATCAGTTGTGTACAGTATGTGCCTATATGCACTGACTGAAATTACCCTGTGCTTTAGGATGCCAAGATGCTGGTAAATGTGTCCATGTGTGTGTACTGACTGGCAGAGATAACTTTCTTTTCCCCTGTTTATATTAGAGGTTTTGCCAGCACTTCTATCTCAGTAAGCACATGTGGAAAGAGTCCATGATTATGGTCTTACTTCACAGGTTTTATAATGACATGTAAACCATGTTTCTTCCAGCTGGCTCCTAAGAAATCTCTTGTTAACTTGGAGCCTTTGTATTCCTTCTCTCCATATGCTCCTCTGTCCCATCAGGAGACACACAGAGTGAACATAATTTCCCACGGGCCCTCAAAAATAAGGCGTCAGCTATTATATTGCAGGCAGTTTTTTTTTCTCCAAATGATCTATGAGGATGATTGCAACTATTTAACTGGATTTAGCATGTTTTCCACAAATCATTTCACTTTTCATCTTGAATCTTTTGTATATGAGCGGCATTATACAAACCAGACAATGGTCAAACTATAAATCAGTTTTGTTTTACTACAAAAAGTTTGTTTTCCTGTCCTGCTCTGTGATCTCATCCCGTCTTTAGAGGTGGTCAATTTTGTTAAAATCAAACTGTGGACTTCCTGTGACCTTCTCAATTAGATTTTCCATTCACTCTCTCACTTTAGCTATAGCATAAAATAAAGTAGGCATGAGTTACAATGGTTGACTATAGTCCAACAAGCGATTAGATGCGTAGTAAGGTCTACCTTATTTAGAAGTACATATATTACTTATCAAAATGTTGGCGTCAGTAAGTTTATTTATTTTATTTATTTATTTGTTCGATTTAATGACTGCTGAAAATTCAGCTTTGCCATCACAGGAATAAATTACATTTGAAATATATATATATATATATATATATATATATATATATATATATATATATATATATATATATATATATATATATATATATATATATATATATATATCAATCCTGAACTTTAGCCACCATGAAACTCCAAAGACCAACAAAAGAACTGGATAACATTTCGACATGCTGCAAAATGTTTATTTTTTTGGGCAGGTGCCTAACTAAATGTTTGCATAATTGACAAGTAGGTCATAACTGACAACTTGACTAATTTGTCTTAAAGGGTTAGTTTTTTCATTCACTCACCCTCATGTCATTCCAAACCTGTAAGTAAGTATCTTTCTGCTATGTAAAACGAAAATAAGATATTCTGAGTAGGTGTTTATTTTAGGTTATTTGCATTTATTTATAAGTAATGTTGTGAAATCTTGTTATATATATATATATATATATATAAAATGACTGCTGAAAAAAAAAAATATATATATGGAAGTTGTTCAAGCTCCATAAAGACGGAGCTATGAGCAATCACCATGTGCTCTTGTGCAAGACACTTAACCTCAGCTTAACCCAGGAGATTACCCCTGTAATAAGTGTACTGTACGTCTCTTCAGATAAAAGTGTTTCCTAAAAGACAATTTACTTTACCTTTACATTCATAGCGAATTCAGACAGATGCATTAGAATAATTGACACTGGTTAATGAAATATGTGCAGGTAGAGAAAGCCGAAGTGTACCAATGTTTTTTTATTATTATTATTATTATTTTTTTATTAAAATAATAATAATAACAAGAATAATAATTAGTATTATTAACAAACTTTAGCTTACCCTTCTGTTAGATTGGATGAATATCCATGTCAGAAATATCATATCCGACCCAAATAATAAAATGATGAATAAATGATCAATCAAATGACAACTACATAAATGACTGATATATTAATAAATGAAAATTAAATAATATAAAAAGTAAAGAAAATAAAAACACAAATGTATTGTTGCTCTCTTAAAGTAACACACACACACACACACACACACACACACACACACACACACACACACACACACACACACACACACACACACACACACACACACACACACACACACACACACACACACACACACACACACACACACACACACACACACACACACACACACACACACACACACACACACACACACACACACACAGAAGTTCCTATTGAGAATCCTTAGATCATTCACTTCATGAGTCCAGAGCCCTGTTTGTGGAAAGTGCCCCATATGTTTAATTAACATACTGTCACTTTTGTGTAAATCAGAAAAACTTGTTTAGTTTGAGTATGCAGATTCTGATTATAGACATTGGAGAGCCATATAAAAAATACCCCAGAGAAATACAACCAGTGATAAATAATGTTTAGAACCTAAAGGTGGTGTTGCTGTCAGTAGTCCAGATTATTAATGGATTTATTACTTTTCTGGTCTCCAGAAATGTATGTTTGTGAGATTTACTACTGCAAAGATGCAAATTTGCTGATGTGAATTCATGGAAGCTGTCTGCTGGTAGATGTACAAATGAGAAGTTAGACTTACAAACAGCCTGAGATGCAAACAGAGGTTGATCAGGGATTCACTGCATGGGAGAAACAAAATTTACATGAAGCCGTGTTTCATTCTCTTTACATTTCAAATGTTGAAAAGATGCTGGTGCAGATGTTTAGCTGCCTTTCCACTCGTACACATGTACACATGCCTACACACACAAACATGTGTCACACTGGATGACAAGATTAACAAACATATTGAAAAGTGACTGTCAAGGTAAAAATCTGGTTCCCGAATGACTTTTCATTTGAAAGTGAGTCGTTTTGCAGTATCGTTCTAATAAACATTTTGTGGAATAAACCATCAAAATAATGTTTGCTTGAAAATGTTATCGATACATTATTTGTAATTATCCTCTAAAAAAGTGGTTCTCAAATCTGCCCTGGAATACCACCAGCTCTGCACATTTTAGCTGTGTCCCAAAGTGAAGGGTGCGCACTTCGAAGGCCGTGCACGAATGGGCCTTCGAAGTGCACGGAGGGTGAACCGAGGGACAGGGTTGCCAGGTCTGAACAAAAAGATCACTTCAATTGCTAATCAAAAGTAGCGGAATCACGGCCAAAATTGACCAAAATGTGCCAAAACGTGGGGGGCGGTAGAAATATTGCTAAAGTAAAGACAACTTAAACCTGTGGACTAGGCTATAGGCTACAAACAACCCACAGCAACAGTAAATGCAGCCCCTTTCCAGACTTGGCCACACTGAACCGAGCGTCGTTAAATGGGCTATAGCAGGTGTGTGATAACTGACAGCGGACGTTCGTGAGGAGATTTTAAAAAGAGAAATGGAGCAGAATTTTTTTTCGTTGTTGCTTTTTATTAGTTTTATTGGATTTTGACATGCTTCAAAGCCTGCGACGATGGGAGACCAGACCATAAGCGCGTAAATCTGTAGCCTATGGTTCAATATTTAATCGTTAAATTGCGTAAACTAGTTAACCATTTATTTCTTATGTTAAATGTAACTGTTACAATATATTTTAAACATTTATATATTTACGTCCAAGTCTTTATTTAAGTTCTTATTTTTATTCAACTCACATCATCTCAGATGCATTGTATTTTTTATGACATGCCAGCCATCGACCGATTCAGCCAATAAAATCCAATAAAACATCCCCCACACCATTACACCACCACCACCACCAGCCTGCACAGTGGTAACAAGGTATGATGGATCCATGTTCTCATTCTGTTTACGCCAAATTCTGACTCTACCATCTGAATGTCTCAACAGAAATCGAGACTCATCAGACCAGGCAACATTTTTCCAGTCTTCAACTGTCCAATTTTGGTGAGCTCTTGCAAATTGTAGCCTCTTTTTCCTATTTGTAGTGGAGATGAGTGGTACCCGGTGGTGTCTTCTGCTGATGTAGCCCATCCGCCTCAAGGTTGTGCGTGTTGTGGCTTCACAAATGCTTTGCTGCATACCTCGGTTGTAACGAGTGGTTATTTCAGTCAAAGTTGCTCTTCTATCAGCTTGAATCAGTCGGCCCATTCTCCTCTGACCTCTAGCATCAACAAGGCATTTTCGCCCACAGGACTGCCGCATACTGGATGTTTTTCCCTTTTCACACCATCTTTGTAAACCCTAGAAATAGTTGTGCGTGAAAATCCCAATAACTGAGCAGATTGTGAAATACTCAGACCATCATGCCACGCTCAAAATTGCTTAAATCACCTTTCTTTCCCATTCTGACATTCAGTTTGGAGTTCAGGAGATTGTCTTGACCAGGACCACACCCCTAAATGCATTGAAGCAGCTGCCATGTGATTGGTTGATTAGATAATTGCATTAATGAGAAATTGAACAGGTGTTCCTAATAATCCTTTAGGTGATATGAATTTGTCTAATGTACAAATTATAACTTGCATTGCAAAAATAAACAATTTACAGAACAACCACTTCTCTTTTATTTAGTGAATAAATATAATAACTTCTCTGTGACATTTTTATTAGCTACGGTGTTGACAGTATGATAAGAAAATTAAATAAAATGATTGTATGGCCAACGCCTATTACTTTTGTTATCCCCAGTCTCTCTCTTTCTGTAGGGGAGAGATTCTGGAAAATAAATCTAAATTTAGCAGGATCGGTCGGGTCGGGAATAAAATAATTTATAGCGGGTGAGCACGGAGTGAATTTTAATCGCGAGCGGGAGGGTGCAGTGCGGAATAGATCCTATTGCGGGAGCAGGTCGAAAAAATAGCCCCGCGCAGATCTAATTTGTATTTAAAGAAAGTGCAGAAAAAAGAAAGAAAGAAAGAGCGAAAAGGGAGAGAATGGACTGATTCCTCTTCTTGAGAGAATGGTTGAGAAATAAATAACATTTATGCTAGTAATGTTTAAATGCACAGTTACCTGACAAATATTTTTTGAGTACTCACTCCGGTGCGAGGAAGACCCGTTTAGATCTGCTCTGACGGGTAAAACATCTAGAGAACACCCTCAAGTTAGGCCAAGAAGATTTGTCTGTAAGGGTACTGTCTAAACGCACAGTTACCTGACAAATATTTTTAAAGTAAACCTGACTCTCCATTTTCTTCCACCCCAGATAGGGGATTTCATCTTTATTTTATATTTTCTTTTAATTCCCATTATAACTGTTATACTATGTATATTTTTATTGTATTCACTTATGAATATTTTAACTTCATTTCTGTGTAAAGCACTTTGAATTGCCCCTGTGTATGAAATGTGCTATACAAATAAACTTGCCTTGCCTTGCCTTGCCTAGTTAAAATTGGGAAATTAAAGTTTATCTTGCCAGGTTGCTCAGGGCAGGGAACTGGGATCTGTGCGAATGCCACCGCTAAACGTTTTATTTACTTCAAGTTCAAGCGGTTGCGCTGTTGTGTTCAATAGTATGCAGGCTACACTTGAGTTACCGACCGCTACCGTCTTTCACTGGGAAATGTAATCCCGCGTCGCAAGAAATCTGGTCGAGTGCCGCGGTAATGCGGACCAGTCAAATCCTGTAGTCACCAGTGTGCTATGAATCCTGGGATAGGGTAGGCTGCGAAGTTGTGCATAAGGTTCCATCTGGTGTACCCTTCCTTTTCCTTCGTCGCGCTGCTGTGACGCAATAACACTTCAAATGTGGCCTCCAGAGGGCAGCCTTCACATTGGGACAGCCTTCATAGTCCCGCTATGATGCAATCGCACTTCAAATTCTGCCTTCGAAGTGCGCGCCCTTCACTTTGGGACACAGCTTTTGTATGTCTCCCTCATCTATCACACCTGATTCAACTCATGAGCTCATTAGTAGAGACTGCAAGACCTGAAATGGGTGTGTCAGATACAGGAAGACTAACAAAATGTGCAGGGCTACTGGTACTCCAGGACAGGTTTGAGAAACAATCAAATCACTTTATTGTCACACAACCATATACACAAGTGCAACAGTAGGTGAAATGCTTAGGTGTAGTTCCAAGCAACATAGCAGTCATGACATGACATGAGATGTACAACATTTAAAGCAACATCAGATTACACATCAGATGCGCAAACAATTACTCACAGCACAGTATACACTACAATAAACAATAAATAATTACACAATGTGAGTGCAGTTCTCACAGCACAATATACTTTTAAACAATATACACTAAACATACATTAAAGGTCCCATGGCATGGCATTTTTCTATTTTTTTATAATGTTTCCTGAGGTGTACTTATATTGTTAGTATGACTTTTACATCATAAAATGTCATAATTTAGAAATAAAAGGCATTTTTTCAATACTGCTGTTTGCCCTGTGGCTGAATGCCCTGCTTCAAGAGGCGTGTCTGCTGTGAGACTTCAGTAAAATCGGCCACTGTTGTGATTGGCTGACATCTAGAACGATTCAGTCCGATTTGGTGAACTGATTCGGTTCACTAAAAAGAACCGGTTCAAAAGAAAGATCGTTCGCGAACCGGACATCACTAACGTACCAGAGACGGAGCTCAGCGATCGCTAACAAAGTTATTTATAGTACCTACTGAGTTATGAGAGCGCTGTCAGTCAGCGCGAGTTTATTGTGTTTGTATCTGAGAGTTCTGAATAAACACGAGTCCCAGTCACACCGACCCTGTCTTCATCATTATTACCAACTTTGTAACACATGCAAAGTACCATTACAGCTGTCGAGATGAACGAGTTAAAAGTAAGTGTTGATAATAGCATTATTTTTCAAATAAAATAAAAGCGTCAGTGACGCGCGTTGAGTACACAGCGCAAACAAAGACACAACAGCAGTAATCGAATGTAATCCAGTTTATTGTGGGGCTAGGCTGGCTAGCCCGAATATGCTCACGCTTAACTTACCCCCCTTCTGCTTAATCTCACGCCGCGTTTGGTGCCTCCGCTGTGGGCCAGATGCAGTACTGGGGGTCGGGGATGTTGAAGGCCAACGGCCAGTGCAGCCCGAGCTTCGGCGTGTGTGAGGCCGATGTTGAGCAGAAACTCACGACTGTATGCACATTTTAGAACCGGTAGACGCGACGAGGACGTACAAAAACACTGACTCACAAGATAGAAAACACCGTTCTGTCTGGAGAGAGAGAAGCCGCATTGTGTGCACGAATAATAAATAATTAGCTACACATCAGAAATTACTGATCACAGATCAGAAGGAACTGAAAAAAGACTTCTGTTTTCATTTGTACATCCAAACACTGAGAAACTGCCAGCATTCACCCTTTCACAAGGAATGATCTCTCGAGCGTTTGCATGGGCATGCCAGATTCTCTGGGCGGAGGAAAGGGAGGTAACCGTTCCTGCTTGGACGTCAAAACAGGAGGCTTCAGGATTGGCTCGTCTGGCCTGTCATTTTCTCAAAGGCAGAGAGAGACAGCCAGAACTCGGGTTTACACCGATCAACATTTCTATCCACTTGGGGACAATATTCAGGCTAGGGGAACTCATATTAATGTTGAAAAACCTCATAAAATGAAAATTTCATGCCATGGGACCTTTAAAACAATATACATTAAGCTATAATAATAATAATATACAATGTACAGTATACAATATTCACAATATAGACATCCATATGTACAATAGATACGCTATATGATAAATAAATGTGTGTGTGTGTGTGTGTGTGTGTGTGTGTGTGTGTGTGTGTGTGTGTGTGTGTGTGTGTGTGTGTGTGTGTGTGTGTGTGTGAATCTACAGTGGGTTGTGCTGAGTGATATTTTGTCCAGTATGTGTTATGATCCTGATGGATCAAGAGTTAAGGAGTCTAATTGCTTGTGGGAAGAAGCTGTTCTGGAGTCGGCTGGTGTGTGTTCTGATGCTGCGGTACCGCCTGCCTGATGGTAGCAGTGAGAGCAGCCCATGGCTCGGGTGGCTAGAGTCTCTGATGATCCTCTGAGCTCTTTTCACACTCCGCCTGGCATATATGTCCTGGAGGGAGGGAAGCTCACCTCCGATGATGCAGCTGGCCGTGCGCACTACCCTTTGCAGGGCTTTGCGGTTGCGGGCGGTACTGTTACCGTACCAGGTGGTGATGTAGCCAGTCAGCAGGCTCTCTATGGTGCTGGTGTAGAACCGTGTGAGGATGTGGTGGTTCATTCCAAACCTCCTCAGTCGTCACAGGAAGATAAGGCGCTGATGAGCCTTCTTCACAACGGCCTCGGTGTGGACGGACCATGAGAGTTCCTCTGTGATGTGGACACCAAGGAACTTGAAGCTGCTGACTCTCTCCACCGGTGCTCCATTGATGGTGATGGGGCGGTGTTCTTTCTCATTCCTCCTGAAATCGACCACCAGCTCCTTGGTCTTTCTGACGTTGAGGGAGAGGTTGTGCTCCTGACACACATCGTGTCAGAGTGTGCACCTCCTCTCTGTAGGCTGTTTCATTATTGTCAGTGATGAGACCTACCACCGTCGTATCGTCAGCAAACTTGATGATGGTTTTGGAGCTGTGGGTTGCTACACAGTCATGTGTGTACACGGATTACAGGAGTGGGCTGAGAACACAGCCCTGAGGGGCTCCAGTGTTGAGAGTCAGTGATGAGGAGATGTTACTGCCCATTCTGACCACCTGGCGTCTTTTTGACAGGAAGTCCAGGATCCAGCTGCATAAGCTGTTTAAGCCTAGAGCCCGGAGTTTCACGTCAAGTTTGGAGGGCACAATGGTGTTGAATGCTGAGCTGTAGTCTACAAACAGCATTCTCACATATGTGTTCCTATTTTCAGTGCAGTGTGTATTGTAGATGAAATGGCATCATCAGTGGAGCGTTTTTTTCGGTATGCAAACTGCAGTGGGTCAAGTGAGGGAGGGAGAACAGAGCACATGTAGTTTCTGATTAGTCTCTCAAAGCATTTGCTGATGATGGGTGTCAGAGCAACAGGATGCCAGTCGTTTAAGCAGATGATTTTTGATTGCTTCGGTACAGGCACAATGGTGGACGTTTTGAAGCATTTGGGGACCACAGACAGGGAGAGGGACAGGTTAAAAATGTCCGTTAAAAACTCCAGCCAGTTGGTTTGCGCACGGTCTGATGACGAGGCCCGGAATGCCGTCTGGACCCGCGGCTTTATGGATGTTCACCCGCCGGAAGGATCGGGTTACATCCGCTACCGATACGGAGAGTGTACCAACCTCTGCATCTTCAGCCACGAGCTCTCTCTCCGCGAGGGTGGTGTTAGTTCCCTCAAAGCGAGCATAAAAGGTGTTTAGCTCGTCCGGGAGAGAGGCAGCGGTGTTCACGGTGGAGTTTCTGTTCCCTTTATAGTCCGTGATGGTGTTAATTCCCTGCCACATGCTTCTAAAGTCGGTGTGGTGTTGAACTGTCCTTCAATCTTGTCCCTGTACTGGTGTTTTGCTGCTCTGATAGTTTTCCGGAGGGCATAACTTGCTTGTTTATGCTCCTCCGCATTACCGGAGTTAAAAGTGAAGGTCCATGCATTGAGTGCCGCACGAACATCCCCATTTAGCCACCGCTTCTGGTTAGAGTACAGCCATATTGTTTTGGTTGGAATGACGTCTTCTGCACACTTCCTGATGAAACACGTCACGCTATCAGCGTAGACCTCGATGTCATCATCAGAGGCTGACCAGAACATCTCCCAGTCCGCGTGATCAAAACAGTCTTGTAGCATAGAGTCTGATTGGTCCGACCAGCACTGGATCGTTCTGAGGGCGGGTGCTTCCTGTTTCAGTCTCTGCCTGTAAGCGGGCAGAAGGAGAATGGAAGAGTGGTCCAATTTGCCAAATGGTGGGCGCGGGAGGGATTTGTAGCCATCCCGGAAGGGAGAGTAACAGTGAACCAAAACTCGGTTCCTTCGTGTGTTGAAGCTAACATGTTGATGGTATTTAGGTGTAATACGTTTGAAGTTGGCTTTGTTAAAGTCCCCGGTCACAATAAACGCAGCCTCTGGATGAGCGGTTCCTTTAGTGCCCGGTCTGTGTCGGCTTGTGGGGGAATATTCACAGCTGTGATGATGCCCGCTGTGAATTCGCAGCAGCAGCAGCCATCCTCGGCGCCATCTTGTATCTTGTAACCACTGATCTAAACCACTGATCTGTGAGTTTTAGTTTTATTAAGAAATATATGCTAGAACTTTTCAGTTTCTAAGCTATTTTATTGATAAATCAAAGAACAGTGTTGACAATACATTTCTGCGCTACTGAATGATTTTGTGAGGCATGCGCAATCTCTGCGTGATGTGCGTTTCAATCGGAGGCGGACAGTAGTTTTTTTTTAAAAGTATTTTTACTTTCTACTCAAGTTCATTTTTCAAGTATACTTTATCAGTGTTTTTCTTTGGAAAACTTTTACTTCACTACATTCCAAAGCATTATATATAATCTCATACTTTTTACTGCACTACATTTCATAAATAAAAATGTATTTTTATTTTACTTACACTAAAAATATAGTACTTTCTCACTTGTACTCAAGTAAAATTTGAATAAATTTTACTTGAGTAAAAGTATACAATGCTACATTTTTAATGTAATTAAGTATTAAATGATATTCAATATGGAATTTAGTTCAGTAAAAAGTATGCTATTATGCTTTGGAATGTTGTGAAGTAAAAGATTTCCGAAGAAAAACACTCTGATAAAGTATAGACACTAAACAAATGTACTTATGTACTTATGTACAAATGACACCGCCGTCAGTGTATGAATGGGTGAATGTGAGGCAAGATGTAAAACGCTTTGGATGGCCATGGGTCTGTTGAAAGCACTATATAAATGCAGTCCATTTAAATACAGTCCATTTACTTAAGCAGAGTAAAAATACTCAACTACTGTCTGCCTCTGGTTACAATGCAGCACGCATAAGTTTAGAACGGTGATTAACTTATGTGTACAATAAGCGTGCATTCTCCCGTCATTTTAACTGTTGGAAACAGAGTGTGCGTGTCAGGAAATGGCTTATCCTGTTGCGCCGAATCTACATCAAGCTTAAAGTGTCATGGCAGAACATTAAAGTCGATTAGTCGATTTGCCGACTAGTCTGTGCAACCCCTAGCTAGACTTCAACACCCATAATGCACTAGGCATATTGCACTCCCACCAGTCTGATACGGATATGCTTGTCCAGAGTTAAATTCAACCTTGCTTTAAGTAGGAAATACTTCACAGCCAACTTTTAGGCCACATCCACATGAAGCCAGCACTTTCCCTATCCAATCTTTTTTTTTTCCTTGTCTTGAGAAATATATGCGTACACATGAAACCACTGAAACTGTCTCAGAACGATGCAGTATACATGTCAGACCAGTATGTGGCGCTGTAATTCTGCCACAGAGATACACTAAAAACGGAGAAGAAGACTTGGAGCATGCACATGCGAGGTGTTACTAGGGTCAAAATGAGGGTGGATGACATTGTTTCACAAAATATATGGATTGGCTGTACACAAGAAAACGCAAGGGTGTCATTTTCAGATTTATCCACTCTGGTTTCAGGCTCCCAAAACGCTCCCAAAACACCTCTCAGTCCCGTCTCCGTGTGTACAGGGCCTTAGTCATAATGGTGTCGACATGTATTGTTCAAGGGTGCATAAATTCAAAGAGTGTTGATGTAATAACTGTAAATGTTTAGCTGGAGTGAGTTATTTTCAGTTTACAGTGAAAGATCCAGTGTGTTACCCCCAATTTCCACCGGCTGCGTTACGGCTCCGGCACGGCGGGGGAGTCAATAGGTTTCCATTAAAGTCAATGAGTGTATTTCCACTGAATTCGGTACAGCTGCGTTCCGACTCCGGCGATCCGCAGCCCTCCGGAGCAGATACGCAGGACAGGAAGTCGAGTGACAAAACAGAACAGCCAGAAACAAAATAAAAGATCCGTTTAATTTTCAAAATAAAATACACCGCGCTCATATTTCCCTACACTACACCTTGAAAACGTCATAATGGGCGGAGACAGGCTTGTTTTAACCCCGTTGACACAATGGATGAAGAAATGCTGATTATTGATGTACAGAATCAACCCATCATCTATGACCCCTCACATCCTTTTTATAAGGACAACATTAAAAAGGATGGAAAACTGTTCCTGGTTTGGTAGTTCTGTTTATAGAAACTACATATCGCGCGATCACACCAGAATTTGCAAGATTACATGGGGCCTCGTGACGTCAGCTGTCAGTCATGACCGCAGCCGTTCCGCAACAAATCCGGACCTGGTGGGTATTGACGGACGACGGAACACGGAGCTGTCACGCAGCGGAGCTCCATAAATATGGAGAGAATGCCACAATGGAAAATCGGAAAAACCTCCATGTTTATAGTAAACATTTCAAACTGGAAGAGTACAAACACAGTGTTTTAAGCCAAATGAAGGGGGAAAAAATAAAGAAAGGAAGAGAGGAAATGGTTGGGGAGGCTGCCCTCTCAGTGGCTGTAGGTCATCGGCAATGTATTTTTCAGTCAGAACACATTTCACACAGCAGGAGTTTGAATCGCCGACAGGTCCAGATATTGCATGCCAAATATCTTGCGGGCGTCGGTGACTCATCGGCGAGTCTCTCTGAACGCGTCTTTGATAATTCACACTGCGTGATTGTCACTCGCGTGCACGAGCACCGATTTGCCTATGATTTCAGGCATTTGTCAGCGGTTTCTCAAAACCTGTTGGCGAGTCAAAATCAGGGGCTAAAATCGGGCAGTTTGAACTTGGCATTAGTGTTCCATTTTCACCATAATGCTGTTTAAAGAGTAGACAAAGTATGATACAATTAATCTGGCGGACTTTTGCTGATTAATAAACATGCGTTTCTCGTACTAAGTAACACGGAGAACAAGGTAAACATTGTTCTTTTAAATACTACCAACATTGTATCAATACAAAGCAGTTTAAAATCGGTAAAGTTGCGCTTTAAATATTTGGTCTTTAATGTATTCTCAGGATTTACGTATTTAATTATACACACAGCATCAATTACAAAGCAAAAGTGTGAGTAGAAAAAAAAGCTCTTCATCTTTAAGAGAAAAATGGGAAATGCAAATAAATGTATTTCATGTGTTGTGTATACATACAAAATATACATTTTACTGCAATGTCAAAAAGGCTGAGAATGATAAACATTCATCCTTCCATTTCTTGAGAAACAAATCTTGATTACAATGACTTTATTTGCATCTATTGCACTCTTAAAACAAATGTGTTGAAAACAACACAACATGTGTTGTTTTCAACACATGTTCTGAGTGTGCTCAGGGACAACACATGTTGTGTTAAATACAACACAGAAGATGTGTAGTGAAAATACACACACAAATGTGTTACTTTAGTAAACACATTAATGTGTACTTTTTGTACACATCTAACACAACTGTGTGTTATAGATGTATTTATTGTATTTATGTATATATTTTACTATAAAATATTGAAAAAGCTAGATTAGAATACAATATGTACACTTATGAAATCACACTGAAGCATTGAATACTGTTCACATACTGTTTATTTAGCATTTTTACTGGTTTTAACATGTAATTAACTGTAAAAAAGTACTGTTAATAGAAAAATAAGCATTCAGAAAGCAGCTGCGGCTGAGTTGACTTTGGGGAGTTGTATGCCTTCTATAAGCAAAGACGTCACACTGGTACCAGCCTACAGAAATGAAAAAATGAAAAGCATCAGAAAATGTTGTTGCATGCAACATTGCAACTTTATTAAAAGCTAACACAATGCATGTTAAATGTATTCATCCCGTAATCAATAAAAGTTTTAATAACTTAGTGACAAGCCAGGTGGCAAAAAGTGGCGCGTTTTTTTAACTAAGTTATACAACACTCGTCACCACAACGTCGTTTAAACTACCGCATAGTATTTGGTAAAATGACTATTACGAGTTCAAACTTAAGGTGCATATTAACCGTTAAGTTTTTATTTTATTTTTTACAATTAATACCAAGATTAAACACCTTTGCAAAACGTGAGAGCTCGCTGGCTTACTGACGTTTAACACACTAAACATCCGGCTACGGAACATCAAAACTGCATAACAACGGTCAAAACAAACAAACTATGTTTCCTGGATAATTGACACAAATCTTTCTCATGTTAGGCGGAGAAATATTTACTATTTTACACGTTTATTTAAATTCACTCACCTGAGGCAGACAGACGCACTGACGGCTGGCCAAGATTCGGTTGGAAAAGAACGCCATGCACTGCGCAGGCGCAGCAAGGATATTCCCGTAGCCCCAACAGTAGTTGTTTCTCCCCAGCGAGTTAAAATGCTTTATTCACATTTGCAACATGACAAATGAGTCCAATTGTAAAAGCTGTCACAGCCTGTTAAATATTTGCAACAGAAAATATGCCTTTTATATAAACATGTACTACTAAATGTTTTACACAGTAATTGTGTAAACAGTTGAACACAATATTTACACATCATGTGTCTGTAGTAACACAACATGTGTTATGAATCCTTTTACACATATTTTGTGTTAATTTTTAACACATCATTTTTAAGAGTGTGGCAAGAAAAAGCAGTGACTTCAGTGACAGACTTTCTTTAAAGAAAAATATTTTTTATAAAGCATCTGCTTGTCTGAGAATGCATCTTGATTCCACTGAACTCACTTGCACAGATCTCCATATGATTGCTGATTTGTTATGCATGAGGATGGCCATGGTAAACTGCAAGTACCCTCTCTCACGGTCTATGTGGATGTGCCTGGCATCCTTCCATCACTCTGACAGGGTTTGATAAAAAGCTAATGGCTGCTTTAGTTAGCTGGCTTTGAGAAAGCTGTGTAGGCTCTCGGAAGTGTGTGTGGTCCTGGTATTCCCTACATTATGGGGACCAAATGTCCCCCCAAAGATACTAACGCCAGTAATTTTTTACCTTTTGGGGGCATTTTTCTTTTTTCGATCCCCATGAGGAAAACAGCTTATGATTCATACCAAATGATATTTTTTGAAAATGTAAAGATGCATAAAGTTTTCTGTGATGGGTAGGGTTAGCGTTAGGAGATATAATATATAGTTTGTACAGTATACAAATCATTTTATCTATGGAAAGTCCCCATAAAACACGTAAATCCAACGTGCGAGCACACATCAAATCAAATCAAATCACTTTATTGTCACACAGCCATGTACACAAGTGCAACAGCAGGTGAAATTCTTGGTGCAGTTCCGAGCAACATAGTAGTCACGACATGACATGTACAACATAAGCAGCATCAGATTACACATCTGATGCGCCCACAATTACTCACAGCACAGTATACACTACAATAAACAATAAATAATTTACAGGGACAGCCCGAAGGGCAAGACTTTGTACTGATATGCCCTCCCCTCGAACGCAAAGCGCAGGAACGGTCTGTGTCGAGGAAGGATAGAGACATGAAAGTAAGCGTCCTTCAGGTCGATCGCTGCGAACCAATCTTGGGGACGGATGCACTGGAAAATGCGTTTTTGCGTTAACATTTTGAACGGGAGTTGTGCAGGGCCCGATTCAAAATGCGCAGGTCCAAGATTGATCTTAACCCACCCCCTTTCTTGGGTACAATGAAGTAGGGGCTGTAGACCACCAGAGTGGACATCGCCCGACCCAGGGTGCGTGCGGTGACTTTCGTCACCCGGAGGGTGAGGTCCGTCGCGGTACGCAGTTCCTGCATAACCCCTGGGTCGGAACTACCCTCGTGTAGTTCCATGAGCGCTTTGGCCTGGTAGACCCGCAGGAGTGCCATGGCATGCAAAGATGACGCAGCTTCCCCGCAGGCTGTGTAGGCTCTGTCCGTTAGACTGGACGAGAACCTACACGCCCGGGAGGGGAGACGTGGGTGACCCCGCCAGTCCGCAGCGGTCTTAGGACACAGTTGCATCGCAACCGACCGCTCGACTGGGGGGACCTCCACGTAACCCTTAGCTGTGCCACAACCGTGGGTAGTGAGGACGGAGGAGTCAGTCGATCGTGCACGAGCGCTGTAGGGCGCCGTCCACGACTTTGTGAGCTCCTGATGCACTTCCGGAAAGAATGGTACTGGGGCGGGGCGCTGAGAACCAGCACGGTCCGTCCCGAGATACCAATCGTCCAGCCGCGAGGGTTCAGGACACGGTGGAGGGTTCCACTCGAGCCCGACACTCACGGTGGCCCGGGAAAGCATAGCCATGAGCTCTGGATCTGATGTGGGCAACGCTACCACACCCGAAGGGGGCAGCGCAGCCACATCCTCATCTCCAGAGTCCATTAGCTTGTCCCCCGATGCAGCTATCAATATCGTATCCTTAATTGGAGCCCCAAAAGAAACGGCTGGCCCCCCATGGGAAGGACCAGCGCGCTCTTCCGGAAGCTCTACCGGCACAGCGGAGGGGGGAGGGGCCCAAGGAGCCTGTTGGCCCGGCGGGGGTGTCCTCACAGTAACCCTCAGGTCTCCACCAAAGGCATCAGCCAAAGTAGTAGCCCTCTGCTTTGCAGCGGGAGGACCACTAGATTGGGGGATGCACGATGGGACTCCACCCCATTCGAGGTATTGGAGCCTAGACCGTAGAACTGCGATGGTCATGTTCGCGCAGTGCAAACATGAGTCATCCACAAAAGCCGCCTCAGCGTGCCGAACGCCCAAACACGAGAGACAGCGATCTTGCCCGTCAACTGGGGACAAATACAAACGGCACCCAGGGTCAAACCATGTTGCTCTTTTAGAGAGAAGAGAAAACCGCTCCAACAAGTGCCGAGGCACTCAGGGGAATGGCCGCGGCTCACAGTGGTATAAAGGTGCAAGCCCACTGTAAGCACTCAGAGGAAACGCCCAGCGAACTGACAGATTTCTTCTGCTCGCGACCACCGCTGTAAAGCACCATCACACCGACACTGGAACAGGTAAGCTGATCTTCTCGTAGAGACTCGATTCTTGTAAGAACACTCTTCGTAGGGAACATGTAATGCTCGGCTCCGAAGTTGAAAGCGATATGTGGTACTTCCACTTCCGTATTTATACCCGCGGGGCGGCGCGTGGAATGCGTGAACCGCATGCCAATGTTCATTGGCTCGTTTCTAATACACTCGAAGTAGATTGGTCTCTGAAACAGATCCCAATTCGTCGGTCAATTCCGACGTACGTCGAACGTGACCGACTGGAAGGGAACACCGGTGCGATTAGACTGCATCATGTGATCGACTGCTAAATTCAAATGTGCTTTTGCCCGTTGGCTGGCGCTGAGCCAGTCAGAGACAGACGCGCTCAGTGCTTGTTGTCATGTACAACAACTATTCAGTGTTTTCAACCGCATGATGTTTATTTTAGGTATCAGACATTTAAATACACATAAGTACCAGAAAAAAACAATACATTTTGAGTTTTAAAAATACACATTGATGTCTATGAAAGCGGCAATGATAATCCTTTCCATTATAATTAGACAACACATTTTTTTTAAAGTTCTTTTTTATTTTCATATCAGATACACACTGTGTAAGTAACTTTAAAGTTTACTCTATTCTTCTCCCAGTTCACCGGCCACTTACTTTCATGTATTTCGGGAGTAGTGGATGAATTAATGTGTCGTAAATCCAATAGATCTGATTCTCTGAACTGTGGCACAAACTAAAATGGCGGCACCCATTGTGCATATAGCTCAACTAACGCGATCGTTATAAAGGTGTTTTAACAATAAAACACATCCATTTGCCCATATTTGTCAATCGGAATATCAGATATGTCATGCTATAGTTAACAAATTTGTAAATATTTGTATTAAAAAAGGAAAAATTAAGTAAAAGCAGATTGTCAGTCATACAGCACTATTGGGACTCTGGTGTCACGTGACAAGCAATGACCATGGAAACAATTAAGTGATACTTTCTAAATAATGGTCGTCTTGAAAATTCATGCTGGGGGTTCAGCCAGAATATTTTAAACGTATGTATGAAAGGGTTAATGATGATCATGGGAGGAATGTGTCACAACACACAGTGCATCACACTGCAGCATATTGAGCTGTGTAGCCGCAGAACAATCAGAGTGCATGATGACCCCTGTCCACCGTCGAAAGCACCAACAATGGGCACGCAAGCGTCGGACCTGGACCTTGGAGCAGTGGAAGAAGGTTGCCTGGTGAGGGGTTGTGAAGGTTGCGATGAGTCACATTTTCTTTAACATCACGTGGACAACTGTGTACGTGTGTGCCATTTACCTGGGGTGATGGCACCAGGATACACTGTGGGACGACAACAAGCCGGTGAACGGAGTGTGATGCTCTGGAGGGAATCCCTGGGTCCAGCTATTCATGTGCACGTAAATTTGACCCATGCTTGCAAACCTACTAGAGTGAAACTACACAATTAATTGCTAAAGATCACAATCTCGATTCAAACACCCATGCAACCTCATCCCTAAATGATAACGATTCACCCTGATCAGGGTCCGGAATGACATCATCAAATATATACAGTACTTTAAATTTTAAATATCTGTGGAGGAGCTCTTGCCTCATATGTGGTATCATTTGAAAGCTTAGAATGTCTACTTTGGCATTTGTTTTACACAAAGTAACTTATTTATACTAAATTACTCTATTACCATTTCCGCCTGGATTTGGCCTACCCAAAGCTTTCCATACCTACATACATACAGTGGCCTAAATACAAAATTTTGGTGTCATTTTACAGGAAAACATTTGAAGTTACATAAAACACTGCAAAAAGTGATAACCATTAATGTATATGTTGTCTGAGCTATAATAAACCCCCACAAAAAAATAGGTGTTTTTTTGTTTTTTTTTGGTTATAAATTCATTTTTAAAAGTGTATATCTCAGGCCCTGTGTGTTCTCAGACAGTTTTGGATGTTTCCAGCATATGTCAGCAAACACTGGAAAAAAGAAACACTGGATTATTGCATTTATACCTGTATATGGGTATGGGGTGGATTACATAAAAAGGTAATATTCCTCCATTCAGATCCATTTGAATAAATCTTGCATACAACATGATACTGCAGGGGGCTAGAGCACACAGGGCCTGAGTTATACACTTTCAAAAATGAATTTATTACAGCTCAGACAACATATACGTACATGTTTATCACTTTTAGCAGTGGTTTATGTAACTTCAAAAGGTTTCCTGTAAAATGAAACCAAAATTGTTTATTAAGACCACTGTATGTGGGTATGGGAAGCTTTTCAATTTTCAATTTGGGTAGGCCAAATACAGGCGGAAATCCCCCAAAATAGTCCCAGAACATAAGAGGTTATAACAAAATGACACCTGAACATTCAAATCTGCATTTGCTTTGCCACTAACCCAGAGAAAGCAGTTATCATTCATGTATAGGTATAAAACAACTTCAACCTGTTCAAATCAGTCTTTTCAACCATAACATTTTTGTTTTGTTATTTCTGTTATAAAAATTCAAATGATCACAGAAGTACTGGGATAAATATCTATTGTCCAGATATACACACTGATTTCTATGGAAGCAATCTAAATAGAGCAAATCACCTTTTGAAAGTAATTTGGCCTTCAGATAATGATTGTGTCGACTGAAAAATGTATTTGTCATTTAATCCATTGAATCATTCATTCAAGAGATTCATAATGAAACAAGTGAGGCATTAATGAGTGAGTTGGTTAATCATTTTATCAAAACATTTTTTTTTAAATAATTCTCTCAAATTAATTAAACGTAAAAAAAAAAAAAAAAAAACATAGACTACAGCAATTAACATTTTGTAAGAACCTTTAGTAAATTACATTGTCTGTTCAGAATAGGGGAGCTTATACATCTTTTCTTACAAATTGTGAGAGGCCACGGGCTTGATTCTTGCTAAACTGGCTATTTTTGTGATTGAACCAATTAAAATTGCATCTATAATTAATACCTACTTCATCGGAACAAATTATTAATCCGTGGCCACTATTTTTTTTATTTTAACATGTGTTGTGTCCAAGACTGTTATATATATAAAGAAATGAAAAATATTTTAATTGTGAAAATGTTACTGTTGATGTGTAGTGCATTACATGTTTGCAAACACTTAAAAACCGTCAAAAGGCTTGCATATTAATTAATTTGGAGCAAGAGGAACCTATGACTCTACACCAGATCATTCCAAATGCTGTAACCAAGCAACAGGAAGGCGTCTTTGTGCTTGAATGTGCCCACTGTCCAGTATCACGTGTGAATGTGGAATCAAAGCTTTCTACTGAATATACTTATGATTAAAGTCATGTTGAGTTGTGTAAACTTTACTAGTATAATTATTATAGCAGCTTACAAATGCTGTCTGAGGGGCACCTGTGACTGCTGCTGATTCTAATTGCTTACTCATTTACAAAGTAAATCATGCGGTCTAATTATTCTAATGCTTCCTGGCAATCATTAGTCAGTTATGAATGAAATTCAGTGGAGCATTTCAGTCTGAATAAATGACTATGGCTGAATGACTAGTTTACAAGCTTATCTGCTCCATTTGACTGTATACAAGCCTGTCATGTTGGGCTGACTGAAAAGACAAAGGTTGCTGATTAATTAATAACTTTTTAGTTTATTTCAAAATAGACAGTGTGAGACTGTTAATATTTATTATTTATTTTCATATTTTTACCCATATTTTCAGGGCTGGCAAACTGTTATTGTCACTGTCATGTTTTTCCAGTATTTATTTATTAATTTATTTACTTATTGTCCATGGTTCTCCCCCTTTTTTTACCCCTTTTTCTTTTCAGGATACACTAAAGTTGGCATTGAGGGAACAACATCATTGTAAAAATGTATGGAAAAACTTTTTGAGACATTTCATAGAATGCTTGTCTTCATGGATACATCTTTATTAAATGCAGGATTCATTGATCATTTTCTATACGGAGATATTCCATGATGTTCGTTTGTTTTTAACTATGCTACCATTGTAATAAAAGGGACATGTTGAAAATGCAGTGTTTATTTATACAAAACTAATAAGGAACATACAAAAGTCTTCTTAAGAGTATAGGATCAAAGAGGAAAAACTAAAACTTGTGAAGTCAGAACAAAACACAAAATGCTATAATATACTGTAATATACTGTATCTGTTGTTGTTTCGCGGTCTTATATATTTTGCGTATGTTATGAAAGTCTAAACACTTTCATCTGTACTTTTCTCTCTATTCAGCAGTACCGCATGTCTTTTCCTTAAGGTAACCTCTCTTCCAAAGGTGGGAATGGTTCAGGAGATTGTCTTTTCTTGAAAGGGCTATGGTATTTGACCTCAACAGCTACGTTGAAAGAGTAATGGCATGCTTTTGCAGAAACTTGCTTTCAGCGAGCAAAGAGAGCGCAACACAAAATCGAAGAGCAATTTTAACATCCCTTAGGGCTTAATGTGTTCATGGAACTTTGTTCAAAGGCCCAGTACTAAACTTAACCAAGAGCATTCAGTGGTGGATGTTAACATTTGTAGTGCTTGTAATATTTGACTGACATGGCAACTTGTCAAAAGCATAAAACTTTGCTTTTATATTTTTAAGGTAAAAAATACAAATAAATCTACAACAACACTGAAAATAAGGCACATAGGTCGTCAACTTTTATACATAATTTGTGTGTGTTGCCGACATACTGTAAATTAGTTTGGTTAATTCAGAAATGTTTTTTTTTGGAGTAAATCTCAAAAATGTGTTATTGTATGTGTTATGTACAAGAAAATAATTGGGAGTTTTGAAAACTGCTGTACTTTTTTCTTTTTTTTTTTCTTTTTCTTTTTTTTAGAGCTGTACAATTTGGTCCAAATTATCTGATTATATGTATATATCTATGTGGTTTTAAAATTATTATTATTATTACTAAATAAAAACAAAATAATAAATATTACTATTGTAATATTTCACAATAAAAAATATAGTTTTATTTTACTTTGCAATTCTTAATTTCTTAATTTTAAAACATTAACCCTTAAATGCATGACTGTTTTGCCAAACATTCTTACATATTCAGGTCTTTAGTGACCCGGATCTATATCTAACATGGATAGATCGCGATAATATATAAAACTCCTGATATTTGGGTAACAATTACAGAAGAATAAAATAAAACATATTTTGTTCCTTTTGGAGCTTGGAAGGGTTCAGTTTGAGCAGATGTTGTATACCATCATCACTGTCCTCATCAGAACTCATTTCCCAGTACATTCAGCATTACCCTCATATTTGCGATCTCACGCATATCCTCAAAACTCATTTTCAACGTCTTCAAAATAAATATTTTGATCACTGACAGCTTCCTTCACCAGATCCATCATCAAGTGACAGTGACACTAATATTTGATTGCGTTCAGTACTGTCTCTGCAGAAAATCGCTGAGCCATTTCAAGTTTTGCAGATTATATATATATATATATATATATATATATATATATATATATATATATATATATATATATATATATATATATATATATATATATTATTGTTTCGTTTTCTGTCTGAGGTAAATATGAGTGAAACGTCACTTCATCATTGTGTATCAGACATTGCCACCTTGTGGAATAAAGGTGAATTGCACTCATTCCGTCCTTATAGATTTATTTATTATTGTGTAGATAAAAAAATGCGTACAATCTTACACACCTCGGGTCGTTAGCGACCCTATACAATTTTGACAAAAAACTAGTGGAAAAACAGGCATTCAATTATAATTGTATTATTTCTTTCTTGTTATATTGTTTAAAATGGATTGATTGAGGAATACTAAGAAGGTTGATGTCTAACTTTAAAAAAATGAATGGGGAGGAGGGTAGTGAATGACGTCTCGGGTCGCTAAAGACCCGAGGTATGCATTCAAGGGTTAAAAGGTATAACACACAGATTCTGCCAATCTTATATTAATCTTGAGTACCTATAGAGTAGTATTGCATCCTTTATATCTCTGAAGAGTCTTTAGTTTTATCAGATTTATATAAGACAGATGCGCTGTACCGATTCTTTCTGAAAACAGCCGGGCATGGAGGCATGCAGTGGACGGAGCTAAAGAGTCACAAAAACACACACACACACACACACACACACACACACACACACACACACACACACACACACACACACACACACACACACACACACACACACACACACACACACACACACACACACACACACACACACACACACACACACACACACACATCATTGCATTATCCCTGGATAACTTTCAATTCACTATACTTTTGTGTTGTTCACATTATATGCACTTGTGCGCTGATTGCCAACAAAACACATCATTTAATGCAGTTTCACTCACCGCCTGCAGTTTCGTCTCATGACCGGGAACAAACAACATACTTACAGAACTCCGTTGCTGCTCCAGAACAACAATCTGCATCCACTGTTTCCTTAACGCTGGGTTCTTTGGGAAGCTGAACAAGGTTATCTTTCCCTCACAACCAAAACACACTTCTTTGGTGACTGTTGATTTGTGGTCTAAAAACAAAATGACAGCGCTGCCAACGGCTTCCGTAACCCGAACAAAGCTTGTTGATGGGCGTACTCTTGCTCTCGCTCTGGTTGAATCCGGGAGAAGTGCCCATACAAGGAATCTTTTTCCGGACCCTTGTGGGCGGGGCTCGTTTTGACAACATTGTCATCCTTGTGAAAGACACAAAGGAAAAACCTTCAGTTTTTAGTACATTGTTGTTGTGTAAACACCTTAGTTCTGTGTCCTAGTTTTCAGTTTGTTTCTATGGTTTTTCATGGTTTGATTAATTTGCACATATTAAAGCAAATCACTTTTTAATCGGTTGTTCTGTTTACTAGTTCTCTGAGTTATTTGCTTAAAGGGGTCATGAACTGGCTTTTAAAAAATATATATACTGTTGTCTGAGGTGAATTTATGACGTTTGCGTGTTTTTTACATTCAAAAACATCATAATGAATAAGTAATAGGCTATTTTCTACCATGGTTTTGAGGCTCTCTCCTGAAACACTCAGTTTTTATGGGCGTGCCGCACGGAAGATTTGGAAGTAAACACCCACGGCTAGGATTGGATATGATTTGCATATTTAATGAGCTTCAGCTCTCCTGTCAGTACATGTGGGAATTGTTTTGAAAGCATGTGGGTGTAACATACTGCTCCGAGAGACAAAGGTTGAGAATCCAAATGCAGCTTTAATGAAAGGGTAATCCACAATCGTAGTCAGCAATACAGGCAAGGTCAAAACACAGGTAGGCAGTCCAAACAAACAATCAAAGCAGGGGACAGAGGCAAAAGGGTAATCCAGGAAACAGGCAAGAAATCCAAAAACCGACAGACATGAAATCAGAGAAAATGGTCAGAAATGCAGTGTAACACTAAACAAGACTTGTTTAAACCAGGCTATTATAGGGTGAAGTGAACAGGGAAATTAGACACAGGTGTAAACAGTGAGTGCTAATGAGTCCGGGCAAAGGATTATGGGTAATTTAGTCTATGAAGGAGTGACAGTCCAGGGTGGAGTGCCCTCTGCTGGTAACTCCGGACCACTGGAACTGGGACCACCGGACCTGACAAAGAGGAAGCCTTTCTTCTCCTCCTCCATCTCAGGACCACTGGAACTGGGACCACCGGACTCAGGACCGCCAGACCTTGGACCACAGGACTCGAAACAGAAAAGGTCACTGGGGTCTGGACGGCGGCCATCTTGACTGGAGACATGTTGCGTTCCTCCTCCACAACACAGACAGTAAACGCAGAGCCACTGAGAAGTAGGGCGCAGTCAATGAAACTCTCCAGAGTCCATTCAAGGCCATTGAGTGGCATCACTGAATATAGTGGTTCACTCAGTCCTCCTCAAAAAAAGTCTCTAAGAGACACCTCCTCAAAGCCCACTTGAGGGCTGTAGTCTATGAAGGAGTGACAGCCCGGGGTGGAGTGCCCTCTTGTGACAGTGGGAAAATGGCAACCGGAATGAATCGCCCACAGGGCTCGCAAAATATCTTTATCAAACAAACACAATTATTTATCTCTCATCCACCCACGACATAATGATTTATCTCTCATCCATTCACGTTTGATTGGAATGTTATTTTTTATTACTTGGCCCACCCGATCGGTGGAGATAACCGCGAACCGTACACACACACACACACACACACGCTCGCGCACAAGCCCTTCAAATATCACGTCAAGAGAGTGAACAACACACATCAAGCACATCAACGCACATATTTAAGATAGCCAGGCTTACGTTTTGGTAGCCTGTCTGGAAAACACATAGCCCCGGGACGTTGGGCTTTGCAAGCCCTGGTCCATACATGTCTGAGTCTGATACCGAATCGCAATGAACCAACAACACCATAAATAAAGGATTCTTCAGCCTTTGTCAGCATGCTAAGGTATGTTCAGTTAGACACATACACATAATCAATCAAATGGTCTGTAACAATGCAATACTATCACATATAAAACATTTTTTTTACTCACATAAGTGTGTTGCTTCATTCATTCATGTAATCTCATCCTGTCTGCAAATCCAGTCTCTTGTTTACAAACGAATCCGTGGTGAAATGAAGGAACAAACTTGCAATGTCTTTCCCACGTGAGCTGGATATTCATTAAAAATAAAGTTCATCAATGCATTCATAATACTGGAATCCGAATGAAGCTTATGCGGTATGTTTATTGCTTAGAAGTTCGATACGGTTTAGCTCTATGTAGGCCTATATCATCTCAGGCACAAGTCGGTGGACGGGGCTACATAATCAGGCGTTGGTCTTCTTCTGTTGAGGCGGTGTTTCACCACACGATGACGTCAAGGTGTGGCACATTCTGAGATTGGCCGTTTGCTGGGCCTGGTGTCAATAAAAGCTTTTATTTGACTAACAAGGAAGTTTTCAGCTCTGAAACTTACAGGATATTCTTATTTTACCATGACCTTTTATATATCAAAAGCTCAAGGGAAAGTAGATTTCTAAATTGAGGACCTCTTTAATAAATCTATAACTGCTGCATTTAGATCCATTTTCTCATGATTCGCAATCGAAAACTAACAATTACAAGTTTGGGTGTGTATGTGGAGAAGAATTTACTGCAATCTGAGATGCTCTGAGACACTGAAAACACTGCCAGATGATGAGATGTTCACGTGCCGCGCTTCACTCTGAAACACGCAGCGCATATATATTTATTGAAATAAATTGAAGCCTTTGTGATTTGATGTTCACACTCAGCCATATCATGATTTGGTTGTATTTAGATTAATCATACAAACCTGAAAGAATGTAAGACATTTTCAAGACACCATTTCTTCTATAATGTGTGGTTTGGAGCGGAAAACTGGGTCTAAGTTATATTTCAGATGCTTCATTGACACTTAGACCCTTAACTTGTGAGGATCTATTATATTTGGTGTAAACTCTGTGCCTCTACTATATTTGGTCTGTGTGTACTTGATTCGCACAGTGACACAAAGAGTGAGAACTGACCACAAAATTAGCCAACTAGCTGAACTGAATGTTAAATGTGACATAAGGTCTAATCTGCTACCACATAACAACAAGCAAAAGCCTGGGAGATTAAAACAAAAATCAATGTAGGCCTATGTAGCTACTACACACGTAGTGTTAGCTGTGTGTATATCACATTGATCCAGCCGTCCCACTTTGGATTGCATAAAAACACAAGGTGCCTCTCAATTTGGCATCAGTTAAAGTAGTTGTATAATAATTTCCTGTATTGTATGGAAAGGTAAATTCTTTTATAAGTGTAACGTCCCCAGGGACTTTAGAGTATATTTGGGGTTTTCTTGTTTTCTGTGAGGCTCCTTTCTGTCTCTTGCACTGTCAATTTAACAGGTGGCATGCTGATTGGCTGTCTGACCTGTCAATCATTCCTGATGATGTGATTGGCTGTGCTGCTTTGAGGGCATTCGACGCCTGTGGGATACGCTACTTAAGGGACGTGCTGCTGCAAAGCGAAAGACTACCTTTTGTTCTGACCCTGACTTATGTGTTTGTTTTCGTTCTCTTTGTTTTGATTTAGTTTGTGTTGCTACCTTTTGTACCATCATGTTTATTATGCCTTATTGGGTCTACCCTTAAAATTTCTCATTTGGGAGATTTTAACTCTTTGAACAGCTTTTAAAGTTGAGTTCATCTGGACAGAGAAAAAAGGGTTAGGTAAGATGTCATGTGATGTACATGGTGTACACCTAAGCCCAATTTATACTTCTGCGCCGAGTGTATGCCATAGCTACGTCGTAGGCTGTGTGTTGGACGCGTAACCTACCATGTACCCACACCTCTCCAAAAATGTAACAACGCGTCAATTCTATGTGGACCGCAAGCACTGTGATTGGTCTGCCAGAACCCCTCCCTCAGGTCAATAAATTAAAAAAAATCTGCGATAGGAGTGTGTGTGTCCGGAAATTGGATGATAGTTTCATCCATACATCTGCTATATAACACAATATTTTGTAGTCCAGAAATTCTTTATGTTAGTGAATAAATACATAGATCCACTATGAATGTGTGAGCTCTTGATGGTCTAGTGGAAGAATTTTTGTTAAGCGTGCCAGTGGTTCCGGGTTCTAATCCACCATTGCATATTGTATTTATTTTTTCATTAAAACCAAAGATGTTAATCAGTGATTGTATATCAAGAACAGGGACACATTAGGGTGCATTTCGTGAATAAAGTCTCCACAACAGCAATCGATTGAAACGCTTGTCTGCACGAGCCACCGATACTGAAAACAGCGGTCACGAGCACTCTGCATGATTTCAAAAACGCATTCCAGCACCAGATTGCCTCTTATTTAACTCTACTAATCAACTACAGATGCTTAATTTGTATTCGATTCAACAACTCAAGCTGCAAGAACGGTCGCTGCTGCTGCTAGTCCGACAATGTACACAACAATTTGCTTCTTTTTCGGCTTTTCTTGATACTGTGGGTTACACCATCAACATGCCCATGGACACTGCCTACTAGCGATCTGCATGTGTAATTGCACATTGGCGCGGACAACAACGCAGAAGTATAAATGAAAACCAACACGTAACTTGCGGCGTAGAGGATTTGGCATAGATCCGACGCAGAAGTATAAATCAGCCTTAAAGGGTTAGTTCACCCAAAAATGAAAATTATGTCATTAATTACTCACCCTCATGTCGTCCGACACCCGTAAGACCTCCGTTCATCTTTGGAACACAAATGAAGATATTTTTGTTGAAAGCTGATGGAGAGAAAGGCCTCAACAAGACCTCCATAGGGATTCAGTACATTTACACTCACAAGACCCATAAAAGGCACTAAAAACATTGTTACAAAGTCCATCTAACAACAGTGGCTCTACAATAATTTTACAAAGCGACGATAATAGTTTTTGTGCGAAAAAAAAAAATCTAAATAACGACTTTATTCAACACAAACTTTGGCCTCTGCCGTGAACTCACGAAGCACCACGACGCATGCGCGAGAATATAACGTAGCGCCGGCGTTCGGGAATCCAGGAAATGCACACTTTAGTCCCATTTTGAGCACTACGCCGAGACCTAAAGCACGATCAATGTAGAATTCAACAGCTTAGATACGGCGCGTCTTCCTCTGCTTGTAAACACATCTCCTCCTCACTTCTGGGTTATGTGTCCGAACGCCGGATCTGCGTAATATTCTCGCGCATGCGTCATGGTGCTTCATAGACTTCAAAGACTTTTCCTTTTAATATTTTATTTTCTTTAGGCCAAGATTAGGTTGAAATGATTTAGTAAGACTCTTTTGATTTATATTACTTTTGTTTGGCACAACCAAGTTTTCCCTTCGTTCTCCCCAGATCCTATTTTGACCTGTGTGTTAGTTTCAGTTTCATATCATATTTATTATGGGTTTATTCACTTGTGGTTAATATTTGATTCTTTATTAATAATATTGTTTACCTTTTATTAAATTATTGTTTACGTGACGTTATTTGTGTGGTCTCATTATTCTCAATTCACAAAATCCTTATCTACAGTAATCGGAACTGGTGTTAAAATGTTCCCCCTTCTCAATCCCTAGATTGTTAACAGCCAAAGAAGGGTCATAACAATAAGGATTATAAATATTTATAATCCCGAGTTAACTTCAGAGGACAAAACACCTGTGAAGAGATGACTCCAACCCCTGCGAGGACTTCAGAGGATGCCAACTCTGAATCAACTTGCACAACTGCCAAATTTTCTATGTATTATAATCATTATGATCACAGCTTGTAATAATTGCTTTAATGAGATCATTGTTTCATGCCTAAATTAATACATGATATTAGCTAACTGCATGATTTGTTAATTTAGAACTGTACATTTCTGACATACTGTATAGATATTAGTTTGACACAGTCACCTCTGATAACATTACTCTAAATTGTAATGAAGAAACATTACATTATTTATTTATTTGTTCGTTTGCTCGTTTATTGGTTATTTGTTTGTTTATGCTGCCTTCTGAAGTCACTCTAATGCTCTTTATCCACTTTCTTTCACTAGTCAATTGGTTTTTTTAGAGAGCCTGTTATCTGATAAACATAATATAAATATATTTGAATATGTTTTTCTTTTCATATTAGCTCATATTTCGAGTTGTATTCAAATAAACTACACTAAAGTCTTTTAAACATCATCATAGCCACTGCATCCCACCCCTTTAACTTATGTAAACACACTGGAAATGATCTTTGTCATAAATCCACATTTTCGTATTTTTACCTCACAGCATGACACATGGCACAATCACCTTCACATCATGTGATGAGCAGGTGTTCCATTTATTTAATTAAACTTACGTTGTTTTCAATTACTGTCCAAAACTGTTGCGCCCCTGTGGCCTGTCATGATGAAGATGAATCTGGTTAGATGAGTCATCAGATTCTTCTTTCCCAGTTAAATTGTTTCATACAGACTTATTGTAGTGTGGAGTATTGGGAATGCTCAATGTTCAAATGTGTTTTGTGAAAAAAATGTGAATCTTTTGCCTCTGCTTGAGTAAAAAGAACATGTTTCTGTAGCTATTTTTAAGATGCTCCATTAAGAGCAGAGCTGAGAAAACGTTAGTTCAGTTCTAGAAGTTCTAAGAAGTTTCTAAAATTCAGAGGTGAGGACAATTATTTACTCTAATTTGACAATTTTATTCGACACATGCACCCACTGTTGGCTTTATGGTGAAATTTCTTTCTCCCACAAGGAAAAGAGAAGGACAGTGAAGGCTAATCCACCCCTGGGAAAGAAATGATAATGCAGTACACAATGCCAAGGTCCTCTCTGTGCTTGTCTCACCAGGAATGATGAATGAAGGAACACAGCTAAAGCCTCATCAGTGATAAACTAACCTGAGCATGTAGAGATGTAGCCAGATACCCAGAACACAAGGACAAGGCCACTGTGTCGCACCGTCCCAGCCTGAAATGTGTTTACAATGCACAGCAGGATGCTGGATAGTTGAATAGAACTGACAACAACCATGTATAGGAGTTCTGTGAGATAACATGAGCCTGCATTACAAAAGAACCTGGAATGAAACTGTAATATACATCTATTACCTTATATTAAAATCACATTTATGAAACAAATAATACTGTGTGTGTACAGTGGCGGTCAAAATTATTAGAACACCTGACAGATCTGAAAATATTGACCGTTTTTGCCTCCAAAACATGATTTAATTTAATAATGTTCATGAAACATGCAGATGGTTGCTCTGACCATCAAATATCAGATGACATCGTACTGTTTTTATCCAGTTTTAACTTTAACATTTGGTATGTCCACATTTTGCAGCAATTACAGCAGCACATCTCTCTGGCATAGTGTCAATATATTTCCTCTGAGAACTTCAAGACTAATGTTATCCCATTCCTTCTGCAACTGAAGCCAAAGGCTTTCCTTTGAATGTACAATAGATCTGTCCAGTTTATTTTCCAACTCGCCCCAAATGGGGTTGAGGTCTGGACTTTAAGGGGGCCAGTCCATCATTTTCTATGTTCCAGCAGATTCCTTCCATTGCAGGTAATTCCGGCAATAGTTAGAAAAATGGTTTGGGTCATTGTCCTCTTGGAAAAATCCAGGCCCAATAAGATGACCCCCGGATGCCAAGTGTTCTAATAATTTTGGCCACCACTCTATATATTAATTAATATTCATTGGTATTCATTCATACATCAACATAGGTTCATTGAAAAAAATGTGCCTCTTTGTTTTGTTTTTTGTTGCAAAATTCCAAAAATTTACAATTGACATTTACAGCTGAAATGAACACTAGTGACAGTAAAACACCAACAACTTGTATTATTTTATTATTATTTTGTATTATTATTCACATAACCTGTTTCATAGCAATGGCTTTTCTGACATAATAAACTTGCATTGCTATTGCGATGTGGACTAACGAAACTAGTCATTCTATTCATTTTCTGTCTGTCTAATTTAATTAAAAAAGATGAACTGAGTCTTGTTACAGCACTTGCATACGGTTGCCCTTGACTGTTCTAGTTGCTTCTATTGCTCTCATTTGTAAGCCGCTTTGGATAAAAGCGTCTGCTAAATGACTAAATTTAATGTAAAATGGAGTAAACATTTTGCGTTTTTATCTCACGTTTGGTGAAAAAAATAAAAATACTATTGTTTTTTTTAAAAATACTATCTGTTAGGTTTATGGTTTAAGGCGGTATGTTACTTTCAAACTCCATAGAGCCTTAATTACCGCCACTCTTTTGACATTTCATTTCCAAACTTTCGCAATACAAACAACAAACAGCATAATAAAATGTTGGCAGATCACGTTCATCTGTTTCAGATAAAAATGAACACACTTTTAGCGCAACTCACTGCACATTTCACTTTAAAAGTGTGGAAACATACAAGCAACATAATACATTTCTTCAGAAATGTTGCTACAGGCACTTTCTTCCAATGAGATGGGGTTAAAATAAATACATAAAAAATAATGTATGCTGGCTTGCATTATATTACAATATTTTCACAGATAATTTGATTTTTTGGTCAGGAAATGGGCTGATGGTTAGATCAGATTCTCAGGAAAGAAAAAAAAGAGAGAAAAAGATGAACTGCTGTGGCCTTAAAAATAAAAAATGCCCCACTTGATTAATGCACCATAGTGCAGACAGTCTTTGCTGCCTCCCCTTTCCCTGCTAAATTAATTGTAAGGGAGGGATGGTGTTAAATCACAGCTACATAATTGCTATAGATCATTGATTAATTAAAAGCCACTACAACTGATCATTTATTAAACATATGGACTAATCACACATCCATTTAGTCTAAAAAGTGGTGGGATTCATGATGTCATGGAATGATGAAGGCTTAGCTCATTCATATGAATTGGAATACAGAAGATTTTGGTTGATGGATAAATATTTTGATCAGAACAACTGGTTTAGTTCACATTGGTTTAGTACTGACATTGTTTCTTTGAGTAGGGTTGCTAACTTCTAATCCACCCTGATATCTACCAAAATCACACGTGTCAGTGGATGGATATTAGTAGGGATGCATTTGTTTGCATTTTGAGAGATTTAATTTGAGTGAATATGGAGCAAAGCGTGCTGTACAAAACATATTACAGCTGTTGCTTTCCACATTCGAAAACAACTGTACCAATCTCATTTAGTACACGGTTCTATGAATATGCAAACTAGCCCTGCATCCACTCGCTCACACCAGCTCAGAGAACCACATGTTGACGTGATTGGTTACAAGGTAGTTTGTGACGTCTGAAACACCAGCGATTTCAAACCGTGTTTTTGAGACTCACTGCAGTTTTAAGGAGAAAATACTCAGCAATGGTGCTGACTTATGACTTTTTGATGTATTATAATCTAATGTTAACAAGATTTGAATAATGCATTAGTACATTTTGAAATGAACATTAACACAGATAAATAAATGCTTTATAAGTGCAGTTCATTATTAGTTCATGTTAACTAATGTAGTTAACTAATGTTAACTAATGGGCCTTATTGTAACGTGTTACCTTAAAGGGTAACTTCAGTAATTTAGCATTAAGCTTTGTATCAGTAGAAACCCCGTAGTATATTTGCATTATGGTACTTTCCCCCCTCATATCCCCCTGAGACGAGAGAATTATGCATTTTATTTCTGGAAAAAATCCTCCGATAACGCAAATATCGTCATTTTGCGTCATCGGAGGATTTTTTGGCCAGAGGCTAAAAACTACAGCCAGTAGAAGGAGCTGTTCCGCATGTTTTCAACCTGCCCACAGGGGAGAGATCTCACTCACAGAATGTAAATGCGCTCGGCTCGGCTCAGCCTCGGGCATTCATAACGGCGTGGTGCAGAGCAAAGTGAGTGTTTCAACTTTTCAATTAATTCCTATGAAAGTTTAGCTTCCATATGCCATAAGAAAACGCTCCAGACTGGACACGTGCCGAGAATGACCTCAGCTCTGCTCAGCTCTTACTTCCCTCTCGTGCTGAATGAAATCTGACTCCTGCTGCGTTTGTCCTGTGACTTTCGTTCGGCTCACTCACACTTTATTGAAACGATACGTTCAGTTTTTAATTGTAGTGTTTATTCTCTAACTGAACGAAATTATTGTAATTGTACAAATTATTGTAGGGAGTGGCCTCTTAGGACAGCGAAGCAATTGCATTCTGGGAGTTGTTTTCTTTCATCCACATGAGATAAAAATACATTTTCTGTCTTTTCTCAGTCTAGAAGGCACCAAATTAAAAAATAATTTCACATTTCTACTACATAAATGACAGTTTAAATACACATTCATCTTCCCAGCGCTGAAGTGCCCCTTTAATAGTTAGTTACTAAAGTGTGAAATGGACCCTAATCAAGTGTGATCTGAGACATAAATAAATAAACAAACAAACAAACAAACCTAAAGAAGCTAACTCAATAGAAGCCTCTATGTAGCCTCTCTATGTAGTCAATAATTTTATCCCTTAAAACTAATCTTTGATCACCAAAATGACACACTCTAAAAAAAAAGGTTCTATATGGCACCAAAAATGGTTCTTGGCTCGTAATCATAGGGGAACCTTTTTTAGTGCTATATAGCACCAATTTTGGTGCTTCAGTGGTTCTTCAGCGATTCTTCAGAGGTTCTTCACCGGTTCTTTGACTAAGGTGCTATATAGAACCTATGAAGAACCGCTAAAGAACCACTGAAGCACCAAAATTGGTGCTATATAGCACTAAAAAAGGTTCCCCTATGATTACGAGCAAAGAACCATTTTTGGTGCCATATAGAACCTTTTTTTTTAGAGTGCATATTTAGATGTTTTTTTTTCCTTTAAAAAATGTCTTCATGCCTTAAAATAGCTTGAATGTAACTCTACACCCTTGCCTCATTTAGTACACGGTTTTATGAATATGCAAACTAGCCCTGCATCCACTCGCTCACACCAGCTCAGAGAACCACATGTTGACGTGATTGGTTACAAGGTAATTTGTGACGTCGGAAACACCAGCGATTTCAAACCATGTTTTTGAGACTGTCTTTGGCTCACTGTAGTTTTAAGGAGAAAATACTCAGCAATGGTGCTGACTTATGACTTTTTGATGTATTATAATTTTTCTACAAAGCTTGGGCCATAACTCAGTTTATTTTAACTTAATTGTGCAAAGGATGTTTTAAAATTACAACCTTTTCAAACAGTTCACGTTGTTTTGCATAGACGTTCACTGATTGGTTTGCTTTGCATTTCCACTGAAAAAAAAATCACTGATGCTGTAAATACACTTTAGTTCAGATGAAAGTTACAGAGAACTGCAGGCGAGCATTTTTTGAAAGTTTAATAACAGACATTTTGAGTCAATTCACAGTCCATGCCATTTCAACTCATTTAAATCCACACAAATATACACCATAATATACACCATTGTCACAAAGGCTTAATAAACTTTGGCCAGACAATTTACATAACAGGAAATGGCATTAGAATTTTGTGACTGCCAAAAATAATGTCCAAGAAAATGTCATAACATCTTTCCGGTTCCAAGGTCAATGCTGTGGTGCTCAGTTAACTGTTTGATTTTATTAAATATCTTTCTAAACAGCAATAATTACAACAGTCCTAATGGCTTATGCTACTGGCACACTAAAAGAAAACGCTCAAGTTGAGTTAGAATCATCTGCATTTGTTCCAAGCTAATGAATTGAGTCAGATGTGATCCATTTAGCCTCCCTCCGTAACGTCCCAAGCCTTGATTACTGCAGTGATTAGCATCTTGGAGACAGCTCCTCTATTTAAGACAAGCCGCTCAGCTGGAACTCAATGATTCAGCGCATTTTGAAGAATACAGACACTGGAACCAACTAACCAAGGAAAATGGATGAATAAATAAACAATAACCTATTTAAATTTTGATGAAACCAAGGAGGTTTATATACCTGTAGAAGCTGGCCATTAGCATTTCCATTAATCTCAGTGATGAATGACGCCCTTTATTGATCCAAAAGGCAACCTTTATATCGTAAACAGAAGTATTGTTGAAAAGCTGTGCATTCATCTTGTTGCAGTTGATGTTTAAAATAGTTTTCTCTATAACATATTTTAAATGTAATTTATTCCTGTGATGCAAAGCTTAATTTTTAGCATCATTACTCCAGTCGTCAGTGTCCGTCAGAGATCATTCTAATATGATGATTTTGTGTTTAAGAAACATTTCTTATTATTTTCAATGTTGAAAACAGTTGCTGCTTAATATTTTGTGGAAACTGAGAATATAATGTTCAAAAGAACAGCCTTTTGTAACATACATATTTAAATTTTAATTAAATAATAATAATAATAATTTCTTACTTACTGTTCTGTACCCCAACATAACGACTTCTGGAATTGTGTCTCCCTTTCCAGAAGTGAGTAGTTTGCATCTTAGCAGTGACAGGCATAATGGATGTGACATAAAAACATTTCAATTAATGAATGGTCACATTATGTGTGTAAATAAGCACTTAATACCCTGTACCCTTGTACAGCAATGATTCTTGGCATTAATCCATAAACTCATAGGCACTCCTTCAGTTGTGAAAGATGTTTAGTCTATGTTTTATAGCTAGTAGCATCTTTTAAAAGACTCTAATCCTCTGATGGGATTTGCCTTTGAGCAAGTCTGACATACAACATTGGCTTGTTCGGATCTGATTTTCATATGTAATTAAAGTTTTTCTTGCTGAACCAGTGGAAGAGTGATTAGAAAGGTGCTCCAGTGTAAAATCTCTATTAAAGCTTAAATGTTCTCATCTTATTTCCAGACATGAATCTGAGTCATGTACTGTACCATCTGCACCCAACACTGTAATCAAGAGCCTATGAATTTGGATGAGCCTTAAAAAGTTTTTAAATTAGGCTCAGGTGTTTGTTACGACAATATTTAATGAAGAAAGCCAGATGCTGATTAAATAGGAGGAAGGAAGATGCTTAATTTTTTTTGTATGATTATAATTTTATTTATTTATTTTCTAACAATAACATTACTACTTCTACCTCTACAATTAATTGGAATAATAATGTGCGCTTAAATTAGAATAATAATTGGTATTTCTCTGCAAAAATCACTTAACTATATTCCCAGAAAAGATAATGGATGTGGGTCATTTGTAATAGGTTTATGTAAATGTTATGTAAATGCAACGTTCAGAGTATTTCACTTTATTTATTATTATATTACACACAAGCCTGGTACAATTGTGTGGTCAAATGTGTGGCAGTTTAAAATCCCTGGTAACACTTTACAATTGTCATGATCGGTGGCTGAAATGAAATGAACGACAAAAGGAATAGGGAAACAAAACAGTCTTTAGTAAATCTACACAGAACACTCAGGACTATGTTTATGCTATGTTTATCCTGGAGAAAACATAAACAATAAACAACCACATTAAACTTAGTGTCACAGTCACCAGCTCACTCACCGCATCTGCACTACACTTCCCATAAACCTATCTGCTCACCCCCTGCACATACTCCACCATCACCCGCAGTAATCACCCTCATCACACCTTGTATTTCAGCAGTCACCTTCCACCTCACTATTGTGTGGTCTTGTCTATGGACACCACCGACTCCCGCTTCTACTCACCTGAGCAACCTACCTGTATTCCTGAACTGACTTCAATCTTCCGTCATCTGTCTGTGTCCATCCTGTTCCTCGTGTCACCCATCTGTGTCCTTCAGCAGACAAATATCAATGATAAAATCATGGTTAATAAAACTAAATAAATGTGATTATTATAACATGACAATGTATACAATAGTAACGAATGGCTCAAAAGTCGGAAAATTTCTGTTGAGGCGTTGCCATAACGCGTTGCTATGGGTTGCGTGCGTTTTGATTGACTGCTGATTTTCCACTGTTCGGAAACGGCTCTCGAGCCAAATGTGGTCCTTTCAGAGAGTGTGTGGCCTCACGGGAAAAAAAGTAAACCAATATTTTTTTTTTTTACATCCATAATCAGAGCTAATGTGTTGATTTAAATACAAATCTATATATTACACAATTCACCAATGCCTGTTTGTCATGTACATACACCAACCAATCGTGATTTGGCAAAGCAAGTTCAAATTCCATTGGGCGATGGTAAGTGGAGCGGTAATTTCTGTTCTTATTCATAAATCGGTTGAAAATTACATGGACAGACAAATTAACGTTTGTGGAACAATGTCCTGTGGTTTGTCTCATTTTATAAATTGCATCACTGACAAAATGGATTTTAACTGACAACAAACAAATCCCTGCACAAGACCATGCAGCAGCAAAAGTCGCAATAATGGTAAGTGTTAAATTCACTTGCATTTATGTATATTGATACACCGTTTACAATTTCATGAAACCATCTAAGTTAACAAAACCCAAGTGCCACCGGCACCTACAGGCCTATTATGTGAAGTGTAGGCTGGCGAAATGGTTACGTGAAAGGACTTTATTATATTACCATTTTTGAATATTATGCAGCATTATGAAAGAAGTCTCTTATGTTCATAAAGCCTGCATTTATTTGATAAAAAACAGCCTAATATTGTGAAATATTATTAAAATAATGGCTTTCTATTTTAAAATAATTTAAAATATAATTTATTCCTGTGATTGACAGCTGGATTTTCAGCATCATTACTCCACTCTTCAGTGTCACATGATCATTCAGAAATCATTCTAATATGAGGATTTAATGTCAATGATGGAAAGTGTGATACTCTTTTCAAGATTCTTTGATTAATAAAAAGTTCAAAAGAACATAATGTAATAATATTTCACAATATTAGGCTGTTTTTCTGTATTTTTGATTAAATAAATGCAGGCTTGATGAGCATAAGGATATATATATATATATATATATCAACCCGTTCTCACTCCCAGGGCGTCGAAAAACGAAGCATGGTCAAGTGCCTTCCGCGTCGCAACGAAGACGCTAAAGGCACCCCTAGGCGTCACTATTTTGACGCGCTGGGTGCTCCATTCATTTCAGTTGTTTACCCAATAGGCTTGTTTGAGATGCGCCTCGCCTCGCCTGCAGTTCAGCCGAGACTAGGCGGCTGCAGTGAGGGGAGGAGTGAAAAAAGTGCAGGCAAGCCGGACAGTTCTCTCTTCTCGTAGTGGATCAGACACCTGCGAGATCAAAGGCGGATATCGCGGGATTCACACTCGTGCGCTTTGTTGCTGATAAACTGGATGTAATTTAACTTATGTTACTTTTATATGAAAATAAATATTATGAACAAGACACCCAAAGTTTTTGTTATTTATTTCCATTCGAAAGACGTGTTTATCAATCATTTTTACTTTAATTAGGCCTACATACACGTTTATATATATATATATATATATATATATATATATATATATATATATATATATATATATATATATATTATAAATATGACAACAATCACATAACCCACAGAGAGATCGCCTTTGTTAGAGAGTTTGGGAATAACCCCATATTATATCAGAGTTTTAAAATCAAACATTTTAAAAAAGAACCATACATCACGGTTGTTTAAACCAATAAGCA
Source organism: Romanogobio albipinnatus (assembly GCA_023566225.1). NCBI lineage: Eukaryota > Metazoa > Chordata > Actinopteri > Cypriniformes > Gobionidae > Romanogobio > Romanogobio albipinnatus. The sequence goes on along the minus strand of CM042256.1, from coordinate 18,873,623 downwards.
TTAAGCTGTGTCGTCAGCAAGTCGTTTCCCATCATGCTTTTGCTCCGCGCAGTCGGTGGAGAGCAGCTGCGCTCAACTGCAGAATCCGACACATCCGCCTTTCGCTCGCGAGAGTTTTTTGACATACGTCGCATGACATCAGAGCAAGGTGGACCGCCCTCGGACACTTTTCTAACCGGCATGCATCTCGCGCTGATCACCGGTGATCGGTTCTGCGCAGATTTTGCTCATCTCAAACAAGCCTATTATTTGAAATTGTTTGTGTTCGTGATCTTCTGCGGATGGAGACGCTGATCGCTTTTGGGGATTTCCTTCACACAAATCAATCGCTTGGCCTCGGAATATTTGTATTTTTGTAATAAATTGTGCATGCAGTCGACTCTGCCTGTTATATCTGCGTTTTATACCACACAAATGGGTAGGTTTAGGGATGGAATAGGGTTGGGTTACATGTTAAAACGTGTCTAGATAGCCTAAATAAAATGATGCTGGCTGATTAAATTGAAAATCACAGTCCAACATGTCATAATGGCAAAATCATAACCCAATATATGATCAGCATGACGATAACGTTCCCATGCCCAACGCGTCTGTGTCTGACGCCAAAGGTTTCTCATTGAAATTAATGGAGCACTCAGCGCGTCGATATAGTGACGCCTAGGGGTGCCTTTAGCGTCTTTATTGTGACGCGGAAAACACTTGACCATGCTTCGTTTTTCGACGCTTTGGGAGTGAGAACGGGTTGTATATATATATATATAGCCCCTTTCTTACATTTGAGCCCCTGCCCCTGGAGAACTCTCTGCATGGCCCTGTCCTTCAGCTCCAGCCATCAATCCAACAGATAACTCAGATAAGCCTGCAATCCAACTGTCATATGCATATCCTCTCACCTGTTTGTCTCACCAGAGTTATTAAAAGCTACATCCGCCATTGCATAGATTCGACTCAAAGAGATAACGGTGCAAAATCTGACGTCAAACAAAGGAGAGAACGGCACATACTTCAACTTCACAAGCCAAAATCTCCAGTTTCACCATCTACACGACAACGCTGCGACCAGAGTTTTCAAAAAAGTCTGTTTTCAGTAATCGGATACTGCGTTTGTGTGTGGACGAACAGCCAAACCACGTAGAAAGAGCTGCGGTTTTGAAAATACCTGTTCGTGTGGACTTAGACGATACCAGACAAAGGAACAGAATGAAACTCAGGGCTTAAATACATGGGGAACATAATCAAGTTGAACAGAAACAGGCGTGTGGAAACTAATTAACAGCCAGGGAAACATTTTTGCTAAATCGTACGTATTTGATGAGTTGGTCAATTCACATTATTTCGTACAAATTACCTATCCCTAACCCCGCCCCTAAAACCAACCCATCACTCCAGTATAGACAAATCTTTCTAATCCATACGAGTGAGATCGTACAAATACGTACAAATTGGTCGCAAGATAGAGTTGACTACACTGTAAAAAAAAAATCTGGTCTCCAATTGAAAATTTTCAAGTTGCCAATCACATCTAAATTTTTTAGTTGGCCAAATTGCATTTCTGTGAATTAAATTGCATCAATTTACAGAAATTGAATTTGGTCAACTGAAAAATTTAGATGTGATCAGTCACTAGAAAGCTTTCAATTGGAGACCTGATTTGTTTTACAGTGTATACACATTACATTAAAGGGATAGTTCACCCAAAAATTTTAATAACCCCATGATTTACTCACCCTCAAGCCATCCTAGGTGTATATGACATTCTTCTTTCAGACGAACATAATCTGAGTTATATTAAAAAATGTCCTGTCATTCACTGCCATCTCCAATTGTATTCGTCTGAAAGAAGAATGTCATATACACCTAGGATGGCTCGAGGATGAGTAAATCATGGTATGATTTTCATTTTTGGGTGAACTATCCCTTTAATAAGGTTCCATTTGTTTAACATTAATTAACATGAACTAACAATTAAAAAAAATATTTTTTGTTAACATTTGTACATTTAAATTTCAACATTTAGTAATAGATAGGCTATTGTATAAAATGTTTCTGTTAATATGGCTATACTTTTTATAGATAGTCAACTTTAGACTTTTTATTAACTGTAAGTAACTCTGCAACTATATATCAACTAACTCTGATTAATTTGCGACTCTGTCAACCAACTCTCATTAGAGTATTAGTATACTGTTATACTTAGTAAGTAGACTGTCTGTTGGGGGAGCATCAAAATAAAATGTGTTAGCAGATATTACAAATACAGTCTACTAATGCTCTAATGAGAGTTAGTTGACATGTAGTTGCAAAGTTGCTTATAATTAATAGAATGTTTACACTGTAAAAAAAAAAAACAAATTCAGGCCTCCAATTGAAAATTTTCTAGTGACTGATCACATCTACATTTTTTTTAGTTGGCCAAATTGAATTTCTGTGAACTAAATTGCATCAATTCACAGAAATTCAATTTGGCCAACTGACAAAATTAGATGTGATCGGTCACTAGAACATTTTCAATTGGAGACCTGAATTTTATCTAACATGAACTACAATGAAAAGATACGTTAAAAAAATGTATTGCTTATTGGTTAATGTTAGTTAATGTATTAACTAATGTTAGCTAATTGACCTTTTTATTGTGAAGAATTACCAAATAGTTATCTCTAGGTGTTTTGACATTTAAAAAAATTATTATGTGAATTAATTACATTCTTTCTCACAATTTTTTACTATGTTGAAATAAAGAGAGGTAGACTATTGAATGTGTTTAGATGTTTATACTTTTACTAGCACATTCTGTAACCACATTACTACTGTGTATAAAAACACCAACGGGCAAATATGACCACAGCAAGTAGTCATACAGCAAGTAGCTCTACATTTATTCATTAAATGATTATTTCTGCTGGTGGCATTTGTGAGCATGTCTGACTCTGTGTAATTTCACAGACACAGGCCGTTTCTCAATATGCGTTCTTGTCTGTACTTGTGTTCTCGTGGACTTGTGAAACGTCATCAGTCGCTGCCCAAGTCCTGTTCCAATTCAAAGTTCACATCTTGCCATAGACAAGCACAGTTCAAATCCCCGGATGTGTCCTTGCTCCGCCCCTTTTATCGAGGACGCATCGAGAGGAGACTTCAGACAGACCGGTATCCCAGAATGCATCTCAGACCAACGGACGCAACGATCAGTAATGCCCCCCAACACCCCCGCATGATACGCTGAACTTGGTTGTGCGCGAGCCTCTACTAACCTAACCGAGAGCCGAGCGACATTATCATCATGGGGGTGGCATTGTTTTGTCACTTGCAACACATCCAGAATACACATCATTTCTGCTTAAAATAAGCCTAAAATGCAAAACAAGACCAATTTAGGATAGTAAGATTTATTTTTAAGCACAAGCCTAATAAAACATTTGAAGTAAAAAAAAAATTTTTTTTTTTAAATGTATTACTTTTAGTATACACTTGTGAAAATTAAAATATTAAATACAATTATAAAATGTTAAAATATTTGTTAAATAGTTTTATTTATCATATTTATGTTTTATTTTTGTAATGTGTTTTTTTTTAAGTCATGTATTAATATTGTTTTGAACTGCTTGTTATTTACAATGGCAACTATTAACTGTTTTAATTTTTGTTTTTTGCGGGTGCGTTGAATTGTATTAAAACCACATAAAAAATCCTAATAATCAAACTAAATCACAATAATTATTAATGTTAATAATAATATAGAGAGCCCACAACAACAACAACAAATAAACAAACAAAAACATAAAAAAAATATATTGTCCCGTTTTTTAATTAAAAGATAATAACAAATGAGATTTTAGTGATATTTTGACCACTCAAATAGGAAATGTCCCCGGTTTCCATTTCAGAAATCTGCCCACCCTAAACCACATATTAGGCTAATGTTTAATATAGGCCTATTGTTTTTTTTTTTTTAATCTAAACGAAAAGAGGCAGGGTTGTGTTTTATACTTCGTTTTGTTATAAATATATAAGATAATCAATGTAGCTGCCTGAACGACATTTGTGTGGCTAATATGTTTAAGATTTTTTTTGTAAAAAAAAATGAAAAGAGGCAGTAGTGTTTTATGACATATTTCGTTTTATTGTAGCCTGAAATATTCGTTTCTCTATACCAAGTAGGCCTTCGCGAACTTCTGACTTGCGTCCGTGGAGTTAATTCAGACTCGCCAAGTTCAACTCCGGAGAACTGACTCCCGAGGACGGAAGGACAATAGTCCGGTACTCTGCTAATGGAACAGCAGCGTTCTTGATAGAGTTACTCAGTGTTTATATGTATATTTTAGGCTACAATAAAACGAAATATATGATAAAACACCACTCTGCCTCTTTTCATTTTCATTAAAAAAATATTAAACAAATGTAGTGCAGGCAATGTTAGGCTATTGCATGTATATTTATAACAAAACGAAATATTAAAAACCCTGCCTGTTTTCGTTTAAATTATAATAAAAAAAAACATTAATATGTGGTTCAGACAAGTGTGATTATCACTGTAATAAAATTAATTATGACATAAAACACAAGCCAGTCTATTTTTGTTAAATGTCAGTTTATGTATTTAATAGCCTAAAATTATAAAGTTATGAAACTTCACTTTGCCCTCAGTCAAAACGATTTGCCAGGGAACAAATGATAGATTCATGAGACCAAAGATCGCCCGAATTATATCTGAAGACATCAGAGCCAGCGGCCGGCGTCAGAAGGACTAGCCGTGTTAAGTCTGCTCTGGGCGAGGAGAGTTCCCGCTGAGCGCCGCTGATCCACTGGAGCTCACAACTCCGAAAACGCCAGATCACATTTTCAAAAAGGCGCTCTCTTTATAAATAAACCACAGATTTGATCTTTAAACAAGTACATTCTCGCCTGGAAAAGTCTTAAAACTACTTTTTGTGAAACATTAACAGTATTTTTAAATTACGAGGGGTTTCTCATCCGCTATGGATGTTTGCTTGTTGGTGCGAGATGCATTCTGGGATACCGGTCTGTCTGAAGTCCACAAGTCTCCTCTCGATGCATCCTCGATAAAAGGGGCGGATCAAGGACACATCCGGGGATTTGAACTGTACTTGTCTACTTGTGAACTTTGAATTGGAACAGGACTTGGCAGCAACTGATGACTCTTCACAATTGACGACTGATGGCGATTCCCCCCGTCCTCTGGAGTTCGTTCTCCCGAGTCGAACTTGCAAGTCTGAACTACCAAGGACGCAAGTCAGAAGTTCGCGTACTTGGTATTGAGAAACGACCACAGACAGAAGAGAGCAAAAGATCAGTTATTGATTGGTGCCTCAAATCTCTCTTTATTTGCTTCTCTTAAAACAAAAAACAAAAACAAAAAAAACTTTGCTTCTTGAATATAATCAATTTTATTTGGATAGGAATGGCTGCAGATGTCACATAAAGCTGTGTGGTTACATCATAAAAATTTCAATCAACTTCAGACTGGGGGTTGTCAATATTATCTCCAGTGAATATGTATCAGGGTAGGCTTTATGTATGAATATTTTAGTATAGGTACACTGCTGCTCAAATGTTTGTGATCATTAAGACTTTATTATAACTATTATTATCAATGTAAGTTGACAAGTTGAAGTGAACCCAAGTGCAGTTTATTTACAAACGTGAACAGAGACAACACAAATGATGACTAGACTTGAAACAGACTAGAACAGACTTGACTTGATCCATGAACAGACTTGACTTAAAGGTCCCGTTCTTCGTGTTCTTTTGAAGCTTTGATTGTGTTTACAGTGTGCAATATAACATGTGTTCATGTTTCGCGTGTAAAAAAAAACTGTATTTTTAACACAATGGGCCCTATCTTGCACCCAGCGCAATTGACTTTGTACACCGACGCATGTCATTCCTATTTTGCACCCGCGCAAAGCGCGCTTTTCCCTCCACAGAAGCACGTCGCTAAACTAGTGAATGAACTTGCGCTCCCTGGGCGGTTCAGCGCAAAAAAGGAGGCGTGTTCCGGCGCAAACAATCCCTGGTGCTATTTTGCTGTTCCATTAAACAATTGTTAAACAATAATTAAACAACAATCCATTAAACAATAACTGTTGCATCTGTGTAGATTACATGAGCAAAGTGTATGCGCGTTGTGCACGCTATGGTCAAGCATGCGCCCTTAAAATAGCATAATGAACAACGCGCAACGCGCCACTGACTTTAGACTAGGGGCCCTATCTTGCACCCAGCGCAATAACTTTGTACACCGACGCATGTGTCATTCCTATTTTGCACCCGCGCAAAGCGCGCTTTTCCCTCCACAGAAGCACGTCGCTAAACTTGAACTTGCGCTCCCTGGGCGGTTCAGCGCAAAAAAGGAGGCGTGTTCCGGCGCAAACAATCCCTGGTGCTATTTTGCTGTTCCATTAAACAATTGCGCCACTGACCAGAAAAAACCTAGTCTAAAGTCAGTGGCGCGTTGCGCGTTGTTCATTATGCTATTTTAAGGGCGCATGCTTGACCATAGCGTGCACAACGCGCATACACTTTGCTCATGTAATCTACACAGATGCAACAGTTATTTTTGCAAATCATAAATTGTTACACTAAAAAAATATTAACACATGAGATGACGGAAATCATTGTGGTGTGCCACGAAGATGTGAAAAAATAGGCATAAATCTAGCTTACAAATTATTCAGGCTAATTATTTATTTAACCGACGCTATTTTGGGTGGGTTTCTCCCATCCCCATACAACACAACTTCTCTGTCTTTCACTGCTCTTACAAGAACATCAGTCTCCTCGGCTGTGAACCGCTCCTGGCGTGCGCCTGGTAAATACGCCATAATAATAGCAATCCATAATGGAACTTGCGCACCTGCTTTTAAAGGGAATGTTGGATGACGCTCTGATTGGTTTATTCACGTTACGCCCAAACCACACCTATGAATAATGAAGCTACTTCAGACCAACCCATTTTAGATTTGCGCCGGGCGCAAGAGCCATTTATCCCGCCGGGAAAATAGCAACAGCGCCGAGACCCGCCCACAAAGTTACTTGCGCTTTGCGCTTTGACACTTGCGTTTCAGATCGTTAAAATAGGGCCCTAGGTTTTTTCTGGTCAGTGGCGCGTTGCGCGTTGTTCATTATGCTATTTTAAGGGCGCATGCTTGACCATAGCGTGCACAACGCGCATACACTTTGCTCATGTAATCTACACAGATGCAACAGTTATTTTTGCAAATCATAAATTGTTACACTAAAAAAATATTAACACATGAGATGACGGAAATCATTGTGGTGTGCCACGAAGATGTGAAAAAATAGGCATAAATCTAGCTTACAAATTATTCAGGCTAATTATTTATTTAACCGACGCTATTTTGGGTGGGTTTCTCCCATCCCCATACAACACAACTTCTCTGTCTTTCACTGCTCTTACAAGAACATCAGTCTCCTTGGCTGTGAACCGCTCCTGGCTTGCGCCTGGTAAATACGCCATAATAATAGCAATCCATAATGGAACTTGCGCACCTGCTTTTAAAGGGAATGTTGGATGACGCTCTGATTGGTTTATTCACGTTACGCCCAAACCACACCTATGAATAATGAAGCTACTTCAGACCAACCCATTTTAGATTTGCGCCGGGCGCAAGAGCCATTTATCCCGCCGGGAAAATAGCAACAGCGCCGAGACCCGCCCACAAAGTTACTTGCGCTTTGCGCTTTTACACTTGCGTTTCAGATCGTTAAAATAGGGCCCAATGTACTTATCTGTACACCGCTGTTTTCACTGTCCTAAAAACGGCTGATGAGTTCCTTTATTCTATGAAGTCCCTCCTTCAGAAATACGTAACGAGTTCTGATTGTGCCAGCGCTTCCCGTGTTTTGATTTGATAGCAGCTTAGCAAACGTGTCACGGTTCCTGTGTTGTGATTCGACAGCAGCTTAGCGCACGTGGAAATGTCACGCCTCTTAACGGGAGATATATATGCATTTAATGATCTCTACAGCGTCCCTGGGAAAGCCAAACAAAGGTGATTTGACTCCGGGATGAAAATAACAGCGTCTCGACGACATGGCGACAAACACACTCAAACGCAGCTCTTCCTTTTCTCCACGCGACACGTCCTCTTCTCCACGTGGGACAGCAACAAGACCACGCCCCCTTTTTTCGCGTAGTCTTGTGGGCGGAGGTTAGTCTGTTCTACTGTTCTATCGACGTCATATATGAAGGAAGTACCAGGATGTAGTCCAAGCCAGCCGTTCGCTGTAGGCTTTGAAAGGGAACTTCTGTTAAATAAAATATCTCGCTTGGCATTGAACTTTGAGCTTTATAATTTTACAGGTATTATTTATGCTCTAACAGCAACATTACACACTAACTAAAGTTTGAACAATGGGATCACGAAGAACGGGACCTTTAAATCATGAACAGAGATTCACGAATAGCGGGTTACAGGAAATAATACTCGACAAGGACAAATGGCAAACTTGAGGGAAACAATAGAAAACAATGAACCGATGACATAAATGAACCGAGAATACATGACTAAAACAACCAATGAGAACATAACACATGAGGACAAGGGAATCACATGACAATGATCACATGACAAACAGGAACACATGACAAGACCAGGAAACATGACTGATAAGAAAACAATGGGCACGTCTCAATCAGCTCCCTAGTTCAGTAGTCAGGGCACTGATCAGGACATAAGTCAATGGGCTGACTCGCTGATCAGTGCCCTGACTACTGAACTAGGGAGCTGATTGAGACGCACCCAATATAAGAACATGAAACATGAACCAGAACCAACACACTAGACATTAAATAATAGTATTATTATTTAAGATAATTACTTTTTATTAATCAATGATACATTAAATTGTTTAAAAGTGTCAGTAAAGACATTTATAATGTGACAAAGATTTCTATTTCAAATACATTTATATTAATCCAATTTTCATCAAATAAAATGTGTCAAAGTTTCAACTAAAATATTAAGTAGCACTTTTTATTTAAATTTGTAATTAAATATTTTTTTTCTTGCACATCAAATCAGCATATTAGAATGATTTATGAAGGATCATGTGACTGAAGACTGGAGTAATGATGCTGAAAATTCACCTTTACCATCACAGACATACATTCCTAGACATTTTTCAATCAAAAATATATTATAACATAATTAATATAACACTAACAAAACATAACATATTTATAACACATACAACACATGTGAACACAATAAGTATTGTGTAATATGAAAATGGTATCAGCTTCCGCTGCCAAGTTGTTACCAGGCAGTGCTGCTTTGTATGAAAACATTTATATCACACCTACATGCATTTATCTGGACTCATTGCTTTTTAATCATAATACTCATTCCTAGAACTTACAATATGATTTTTCAATGTATGTATGTATATATATATATATATATATATATATATATATATATATATATATATATATATATATATATATATATATATATATATTAAGTATATTAATGTATATATGTAAATGTATATATTGTGACGAGTCTCTCTGGGCATATCAACGTCGCCCTGGCAACCAACACACAGCACCTGCACGTCCTCATCACGGGCTGATCGGTCACAGCTGCAGCCCATCAGCAAGAGGCTGTAAAAGCCTCTACACTCTAAAAAAAAAGGTTCTATATGGCACCAAAAATGGTTCTTCGTCGTAATCATAGGGGAACCACTTTTGGTGCTATATAGCACCATATCTTAACATGTTCTGTATATGGTAGCGGTGCTATATAGCACCTTAGTTAGCGGTGCTATATAGCACCTTAGTCAAAGAACCGGTGAAGAACCTCTGAAGAACCGCTGAAGAACCACTGAAGCACCAAAATTGGTGCTATATAGCACTTAAAAAGGTTCCCCTATGATTACGAGCCAATAACCATTTTTGGTGCCATATAGAACCTTTTTTTTTTAGAGTGTACCGCTCTCACTTGAGTAGACACCCGTCTCATGCTGAACATGCTGGAACTAATCCTTTGTCTCTTACCTCACAGAAGGCAGCGAGTGACCGACAGCCCGACTGAGCACGCCTGGACACCCACCTTCACGAGCATGAGAACTTCACTGGAGCACCAGCCACGACGACAGCACACACCTTTGTTTCACCGTTTGCACTTATTCCCCAAAGTATTGAATAAAAACCCACCCTCCGGGGTTCACTTTCACCGAGCAACCTTGTTGTGTGATTTCTCACCCGTGACAATATATATAAATTAACTCTTTCCCCGCCATTGATGGAAATTTCCAGCAACCCATGTTTTCACTGTTACAAGGTAGGGGGCGCTATTACGCATCTTCTGAAAGAGTACAGAATCTCCGGATTCAAAACACAAGTGAAAAAAAAGCTGAAAACAAGCGATAAAAGCATTGCTAATACACATGTTGTGATTGGTCTAATGTTTAGTCTGTGTCAGAAACCAAAAACTGAATTTCAGCTTCAGATGCTTCCTCAGCACTTGACTTCATTGGTTGCCAGTCGAATACCATGTTACGTTTAAGGTTTTACTGTATGTGAATAAGGGGCTAATTGTCCAAGCTCCACAATACATTACATATCTTCTCCTCCAGAAATGTTCTAGGCCCTTAAGGTCTTCAAACAGGTTTAAGCTGACTGTGCTACGGAGACCGTGCCTTTTCTGTTGCTGCTTCATGTCTGTGGAATGATCTGCTGGTACATATTAGGCTGTCTTCCGATATTGATCGTTTTAAAGCCTCACTGAAGATGAGATTATTTTTTTTCCCTCTGGCTTCAGTTTAAGTGTTTTATTGCATTGTATTCTATTGTCAGTTTATGTATGTCATTGTCTAAAGTTATTAGATTGTTCAGCACTTTGGTCAGCAGTGGCTGTTTTAAATGTGCTTTAGAAATAACTCTAGTCCTCATTAGTTGATTTGCTTTTGCAGCACAGGAAAAGGCGTCATGACGACAACACAAACCAAACTGCTCCAGGCCTCAGCTACAACTGCAGTGTTTGAAGGGTCAAAGTAGACGTTGTTCATTGGTAGCCAATGAAAGTCATAGACCATTTGTTACAAACCTGCGTATGATTGTGCAGGAAGTAAAATTGTAATTAGTGATGACTCACTGACAATGATTTCAGGCAGTTCAGAATCAGTCCTTTCTTTTATAGGACAATAACTCCATTTATTGTGCACTTTGATTTTTAAAAATTTTGCAGACTTTCACATTCACAGACAGCTGTATTACACACTACATGAAAGGTAATACCCAAAAAAAGGGGGAGGGAGGAAGAAGACGGGGACGGCGTGACTGGGACTTGCGACTTTTTGCGACCACCTTGAACTTAAAGGGCTGTAAAGCTAGATACCAAAAGGTGATCAGTGCGTTGGTATCCTTCCTGCATTGGAGCCACTGCAAGGGGGCATGGTCCGAACAGAGGGTGAACTCCCGCCCCAGGAGATAATAGCAAAGGGTGAGAACGGCCCACCTGATGGCCAAACACTCCATCTCTCTCTTAGAGAGCTTCCGACTGATGTACAGCACCGGCCGCTCTTCACCCTCCATCTCCTGGGACATGACCGCGCCCAACCCTCTGTCCGAGGCGTCAGTCTGCAGAAGAAAAGGGAGAGAAAAGTTAGGAGCCTGTAGGAGCGGTCCACCACACAGAGCAGCCTTTATCTGTGTAAAAACCTGCTGGCACCGCTCCGTCCACTGAACTGTATCTGGGACCTCCTTTTTAGTTAGATCAGTCAGCGGGCTGGCGAGGTCCGAATAATTAGGCACAAACCTTCTGTAATATCCCGACAGCCCCAGGAACAGTCTAACCTCCTTTTTGGTCTTGGGTCTCGGACAGGTTGCAACAGCTGCCGTCTTATCTTTTTTGGGGACGCACCTGCCCATGACCCAAGTGGAAGCCCAGATATCTTACTTCCACACGCCCAATTGCACACTTCTTTGGGTTGGCCGTGAGCTCCGGCCTTCTCAGCGACTTCAGGACAGCTTGCAAATGCTGCATATGACGCCGCCAGTCCGCACTGTAGATGATGATATAATCTAGGTAGGCAGCAGCATATGCAGCATGAGGCCGGAGAATTCTGTCCATCAGGCGCTGGAAGGTCACAGGTGCCCTGAACAAGCTGAAAGGAAGGGTGACAAATTGGTGTAATCCAAACGGCGTGGTGAAAGCTGTTTTTTTTTTTGGACATGGGAGACAAGGGGATCTGCCAATATCCCTTTGTTAAGTCCAGTGTCGAATAAAAACGAGCGGTACTTAGCCGATCAAGCAATTCGTCAACCCTCGGCATTGGATAGGCATCAAACTTCGACACCGCGTTTACTTTACAATAGTCCACACAGAACCGGACCGAGCCGTCAGGTTTAGGTACTAAAACTATCAGGCTCACCCAGTCACTGCTGGACTCTTCTATTACCCCCATTTCTAGCATAGCCTCTAATTCAGTCTGAACCACTTTTTTCTTGTGTTCAGGCAAGCGATAAGGCCGGCTGCGAACAACAACTCCCGGCTCCATCTCAACGTGGTGCTGAATGAGGTCAGTGCGGCTGGGCAGGGGCGAGAACACATCAGCAAACTCTGCTTGTAAATCTTTTACATCAGTGAGCTGCGAGGGTGAGAGGTGGTCTCCACCAGGGGCTAGGGTAAGGGATTGAGGTTTTTGAACCACCTCTGGCCTGAGATCCTCCTCTCCACTCACTACCATCGTTAGCAACACTGACTCTGCTTCATACCATTTTCTTAGCAGGTTGAGGTGATACATTTTATGTGCCCCGTCCCTATTCGAGTGGATCACCTCATAGTTGATATCACCAACTCCGTGTGACCACAAAGGGACCTTGCCACTTAGCGAGTAATTTAGAACTAGAGGTAGGAAGTAATACAAGCACCTTATCTCCCGGTGTCTAAGTGCCTCTGTTGTACAGCTGTCTCTGTCTGTCCTGGGCCTGTAACAAATTTGGCTTGGGGGACCTCGCGGACAGCGAACAAGAGAGGCTTTATTAAGAGAGACTTATCTCAATTTTTGGCGTCTTCGTGAACAAACTTACGAATCATTGTTTTAAACGTGCGATTAAAACGTTACACCAGACCATCTGTTTGTGGGTGATAGACGCTGGTGCGGATCATCCGTGACATAAACGCTGTGCCTTGATCAGTGAGAATCTCTTTCGGGAGATTAAGGAAAACAGCGCACTCGCAACACTTTTAGCCGAAATATTGCGGAGTGGGACTGCTTCAGGATATCGCGTTGCATAATCCACGAGGACTAAAGCAAAGCGATGCCCACGTGCTGACCACTTTAATGGCCCGATGAGGTCCATACCAATTCATTCAAAGGGGACCTGCCTCAACGGAAGGGGGCACAAAGGTGCTTTTGGGTTGGCCGGTGGATTCACCAACTGACATTCACGACAAGACGCACACCACTTGCGTACATTCTCATGAATGCCTGGCCAGAAGAACCGGGCCATGAGACGGTTTAGTGAAGCCGTTTGTCCTAGATGCCCGGCCATTGGATTAGAATGAACCGCCTGGAAAAGCATTTCCCAGCGGCTTTTGGGTACCAACAACTGAGTTATATCTTGTTTTGACTAGGTGTCTTGGGTCACCTGATACAACTTATCCTTTATAACTGAAAAATAAGGATAGGAAAAGCGACTGGTCAGGGTGGAGTAGGTGACCGTCGATGGAATGGACCTGACTAAAGGCATGTTTAAACGTCTCATCCTGGGACTGTTCCAGGGGAACGTCATCGCGATCTGTGAGAATGGGCATCCCCAGAGCGCTCTGTTCCCTGGAACAGCTCCGAGAGGTCCCAAATCAACCCGCACACAAGTGACCCAACAGATTATTAAACGCTGGCCAATTGGTTCCCAGAATTAGCGGATGCTGGAGGTGCGGGTTAACTGCAACCTCAACAGTATGCGTTTGTCCCTGAAATTGAATATCCACAGGCAACAACGGATAGTTCACCACTTCCCCGTGCACACACCGTACCTTAACCATGCGGCTATTAACCAATGCCTTAGGCTGAATCAGGCTTTGATGGATGGAGGTCTGGCTACAACCTGAATCCACCAAAGCCTGATAGGTAACCCCCCTTGATAATCACGGGTATCTGGTACAGGCCAGTTTGATCGGGGGCAGCTTGTGGCGCGTCAGGGACCCGGATCATTGTCCCCACCTCCATCAACGGACACCGATCGATAAAATGCCCTGGGTCCCCGCAACGTGAACAAGCTGGCCCAGAAGTCCCCGCCGCCCTAGTGGCTGGAAGTGGTTCAAGGAACTGGCATGGAGAGAGCGCCGGTGCGGATGTGGAGGGGAACGAGTCGTTGGTCACTCCCCCTCCCATAGTCACCAGTCTGGGAGCTGCTGGAGTCTCGGCCGGAACTCCCATCCTCCACCTTGGGGCCGGCCTGGGCAGCATCCCACCGCGAGACCTGGGAAGGGGGACAGGTTTGGAGAGAGCAGGGGAGGGGGAAGAAGAAGAGAGAGAGAGAGAAGCCGAAGGAAGGGGCTCGCCGACCCCGTGGCAATCCACCATCTGGTCCTCCGCCAGCTGGATGGCCTGGTTCAGTGACGTCGGGCGGTGGCACTGGGACGAACTGCTCCGGCATGAGTCCCGGAGCTGTTGCGCAAACGCAAAGGGCTGGCCGGACTCATCGAGAGCCAGGGTCCGGAACCGCTGACGATGTTGTTCCGGGGTCCGGCCGACCCGCTGAAGGATGGCGCGCTTCAGGTCGTTGTAGACCAGGAGATTCTGGCCCGGTCCATCCAGCTCCGGAACAGCTCGCAGTCTTCATGCTGGGCACAGAGGAGGGCCTCAAAGCGCTTCTGCAGCTCCTCCCTCATGGCCAGCAGGTCTTGATGATGTTCCTGGTGAAGACCGGCGAGCGATTGAACAATGTCCGCAAGTGGCGTTCTTGGCGGAGTCTGCATGGCGGTGGCGATCTTCTTCCTTCCCGGGTTTCGGCACCAGTGTAGTTCAGTTCGTTGTCTTGTGGGGGAGGAAGGAAGAAGACGGGGTCGGCGTGACTTGGACTTGCGACTTTAATACTCAAAAATCTCAGATACAAACACAACAGGTGCACGTGGGCGCATAAACACAACAAATAGACTCGATCAATCAGTTTCCACTTTGTTTCCTTAGACAAGCAGGCGTGCGTGCAGTCCCAGTCCAAACAGTCCTATCAAAAAAATTGTTTTTCATATTCTCTATTAAAAAAATTCGAAATGATGTATGATTTGCTTGAATCGGACAAAAAAATACTGAGCTACACCTGTTTGAAATCGATAGAGTCAGCAAAGTAAATTTTGAGAAAAACTGTGTTAAAGTTTTCTGAAGATTTCAAAACAAAATTGCTTAGCAACCATACCTTAAAATCCCTGGTAATAACACCAAATTGGATACACACCAAGTCAACAACAAATATCTATAGAAAAAAAATATATATTCAACTTTTTTTCCTATGATACCACAATTGTTTGATTAACATTAATGTAGCAGCCTATATATTAAAATCTACTGTACCACACAGCTCTAAAATAATGTAACACATCAGATGTTTTACCCCAAAAGTTCACATAAGACATAACAGATAATGTTTGTGTACTCGCCAAAACAGATATTTTGAAGTACTGTAATTCTGTGTATGCGTGTATATCGGGAGTTAGAGCGAGAAAGATAATTTTTCATGGATAAAGGAAAGGTACTCCTTTCAGAAAACGTACAAATAAAGATACTTTTAGATGTGTAACGGTCCTTTCACACTGGACGCGATTTTTATGCGCAATGTTTTTATTTTTTGATCAGCTGTTTGTGTAACGAGTGCTTCCACACCGAATGTGAATGTGCTGTGGCGAAAAAACAATGTTTACAGATGCAGCTGTGTTTGCCCACTGTAGGCTACATACAACGATAACCTTTTGAGTTAAAACTCGTAGATTTTTTTTCTAAACCTAGTGTCCACGACTATCCGTCAGTACATCTGTGGCACTTACAATGTGACTCAACTGGAAACATAGCTGGAAACAAGATTACAAGATTAGCATACTTCCCTTCAGACTCACTGTTCTTTAAGACTGGGTGCAGCCAAAACCTTCTTTTCGGTCTTTCAATGAATAGTAAAATCTCGTCTTCACTGGATGACGAAGTGTCCGTGTTTTCTCAGCTGTCACCTCTGCAACGTCACAGACTCTGAAACGCAAATTTGTGTCGTGGCTGATGTGAATAGTTTTGACGCTAACTATTTGCACACAAAATATTTGCTTTTTCGTTATGCAGCTGCTGTGAAAGTGCCTTAATTGCTATTTGGAGCACTGGGATCGATAGATGATGGCTTAAATGAACTAATTTTTATGAAAACCTCACTTGTTGTGATATATATATATATATATATGTATATATTATATTTATATATATGTATATGTATGTATGTATGTATGTATGTATGTATGTATGTATGTATGTATATGTGATATATAGGCAATAGGCAACCTAAATAGAAGAAGCAGTAGATGCACCCAAACATAGGTAAATATTTCTGAACATGTTGTTCTGCTAATGGATTCTTATTCATTTTCATTTAGTACCTGATTCGGAATGAGGGCTTTATTGCTGATCAGGGTCCAAAAGGGTAGTCGGCATTATGGTACCTGTATGTGTTTCGCCAAAGACTTTCTAATTCTGTGCAGATGTAAAAAGGAAGCTGGCTTCATGCTGTTGCTTGGAGACCTGTGTTTCCCTGATTCATACGAGATGAGCGTCAATGCTTTATGTCCTCACAGCAGAATTCTCCGGGTCCAGCTTAACAGCTTAAGACCCTATTTCCCCCACAGGACTTAAAAGAATTTAAATCTGCATAATCGGTTTCCATTCCAGTAATCATATGCGCTCTTTTGACATGTGCTTATGAAAATCATGAAACTGAGGTTCTGTCTTGTTTGAATAACCCCAACACTTATACTAAAATTATTTAAAGTAAAGTTGAATGAGATGCAAAAAGACAATAAAAGATTCCAAAGGGTTCTTTGAATTTAAATTCAATTTCTATAACATTTTTCTATAAAATTTTGGTTTGAGGTTCTAGCACATCCAGGTGAATTATCACAACTTTAGCGTTTCTCACCAGTTTTTGGTAATGATCATTTTCATCCGGGTAGAGCTTATCCAGGTTTTAAAATTTGGTCAATTCAAGGTATTAATAAGATGTCTGATATACACTCACCTAAAGGATTATTAGGAACACCATACTAATACTGTGTTTGACCCCCTTTCGCCTTCAGAACGGCCTTAATTCTACGTGGCATTGATTCAACAAGGTGCTGAAAGCATTCTTTAGAAATGTTGGCCCATATCGATAGGATAGCATATTGCAGTTGATGGAGATTTGTGGGATGCACATCCAGGGCACAAAGCTCCAGTTCCACCACATCCCAAAGATGCTCTATTGGGTTGAGATCTGGTGACTGTGGGGGCCATTTTAGTACAGTGAACTCATTTACCCCTTTTCCACCAAGGCAGTGCTAGAGCTAGATCGGAGCCAGAGCTAGTGCCAGTTCATAGTTGGTTCAACTGAGGAGCCTTCTAAGAACCGTTTGCGTTTCCACAGGCTAGTAGAGCCACAACAGAGCCAGGTCTTACGTCACTGTATACGTCTCATCTTTCTCAGCAACGCTAGCGGGAAACACAAACACACCAGGCTTGTTTGAGATGCATCGGCGCTGCGCAGACCGATCCACGTATAACATTTAAAAAAACGCATGAGTGAATCAAAAGCATAAGGAGTCGTGTGCTCTCGCTGGACTCGTTGTCATACGGCGATCGGTCTCTGCACAGCACTGCTGCCAACAAGCCTTCCATCAACACTGCAAACGTTGTGTTACTATTGATTCACATGGCTTTACGATCCTACATCGGCATCAAAACACAACGAAAACACAGCGAATCCAACGCATTCGTGCAGTTCGCCGTAATTAGCATAGACGGAGATTACAAACGAGCAGCAGCTGTTAGCTCCATTAGCTGCTATTTCAACAATGGCGGATCTCAAGTCTGTGTTCGTCTTGTTGACCCCGCCCCCAGTGCCTGACGTAATCGGTTCTTACTTCTAGCCCTGTTCTAGCCCAGCAATGTTTTGGTGCTACTTAAGAACCACTTTTCCTGGCTCGGAGCTGGAGCTTTGGGTGTGGAAACACAAAGAACCGATTTGGAACTAGGCTCTGGCTCCAATCTAGCTCTGGCTCTGCTTTGGTGGAAAAGGGGTAATTGTCATGTTCAAGAAACCAATTTGAAATGATTCAAGCTTTGTGACATGGTGCATTATCCTGCTGGAAGTAGCCATCAGAGGATGGGTACATGGTGGTCATAAAGGGATGGACATGGTCAGAAACAATGCTCAGGTAGGCCGTGGCATTTAAACGATGCCCAATTGGCACTAAGGGGCCTAAAGTGTGCCAAGTAAACGTCCCCCACACCATTACACCACCACCACCAGCCTGCACAGTGGTAACAAGGCATGATGGATCATTGTTCTCATTCTGTTTATGCCAAATTCTGACTCTATCATCTGAATGTCACAACAGAAATCGAGACTCATCAGACCAAGCAACATTTTTCCAGTCTTCAACTGTCCGATTTTGGTAAGCTTGTGCAAATTGTAGCCTCTTTTTCCTATTTGTAGTGGAGATGAGTGGTACCCGGTGGGGTCTTCTGCTGATGTAGCCCATCCGCCTCAAGGTTGTGCGTGTTGTGGCTTCACAAATGCTTTGCTGCATACCTCGGTTGTAATGAGTGGTTATTTCAGTCAAAGTTGCTCTTCTATCAGCTTGAATCAGTCGGCCCATTCTCCTCTGACCTCTAGCATCAACAAGGCATTTTCACCCACAGGAATGCCGCATCCTGGATGTTTTTCCCTTTTCACACCATTCTTTGTAAACCCTAGAAATGGTTGTGCGTGACAATCCCAGTAACTGAGCAGATTGTGAAATACTCAGACCGGCCCGTCTGGCACCAACAACCATGCCATGCTCAAAATTGCTTAAATCACCTTTCTTTCCCATTCTGACATTCAGTTTGGAGTTCAGGAGATTGTCTTGACCAGGACCACACCCCTAAATGCATTGAAGCAACTGCCATGTGATTGGTTGATTAGATAATTGCATTAATGAGAAATTGAACAGGTGTTCCTAATAATCCTTTAGGTGAGTGTAATTTACACTATATTGGCAAAAATTTTGGGATGCAAGTTGGGAGCATGAAATTGTCCAAAATATATTGGTATGCTGAAGCATTAAAAGCTCCTTTCACTGGAACTAAGGGGCCAAGCTCAATCCTTGAAAAACAACCCCACACCATAATCCCCCCTCCACCAATCTTTACACTTAGCACAATGCAGTCAGGCAAGTACTGTTCTCCTGGCAAATGCCAAACCCAGCCTTGTCCATAAGATCGTGAGACAGAGAAGTATGATTCGTCAGTCCGGAGAACACATTTCCACTGCTCCACTGCTGAGTCCAGTGGTATCGTACTTTACACCATTGCATCTGATGCTTTGCATTGCACTTGGTGATGTAAGGCTTGTATGCAGCTGCTAGGCAATGGAAACCCATTCCATGAAGCTCTCTATGCACTTTTCTTGATCTAATCTGAAGGCCACATGAAGTTTGGAGGTCTGTAGCTATGAACTCTGCAGAAAGTTGGCGATTTCTGCGCACTGTGCGCCTCAGTATGCGCTGACCCAACTTTTACGTGGCCTACCACTTCTTGGCTGAGTTGCTGTTGTTCCCAATTGCTTCCAACTTTGTTATAATACCACTAACAGTTGACCGTATAATATTTAGAAGTGAGGAAATTTCGCAAAAGGACTTATTGCGCAATTGGCAACCTATCACACTAACACGCTTGAATTCACTGAGCTCCTGAGAGCAACCCATTCCTTCACAAATGTTTGTAGAAGCAGTCTGCATGCCTAGATGCTTGATTTTATACACCTTTGGCCATGGAAGTTATTGGAATTCAATGATGTGGAGGGGTTTGAAAGCAGGCATCTATCAGCAGATCCCTAATTTATCCGCTGATAGACACCTGCTTTTAAACGCTCACGTGTGTATCTGTGTAAGTATTTGGTGAAGAGCATCACAGATGTATATTTACAACATGTTTTTGAAGCGTTGATCATTGCAGCCAATCACAGACATGCGTATCTGTTGAGCGTGGGAACACAATGGCCAATCAGCAGTGTTTAAGAATGCGCTCAACAGCGCTCAAAATGCTAGGGGCAAATGCTGGTATCATCACGTTAAAATTCTGTCAACTCACCCTCATGTAGATAAAAAAATAATTACTTTATTCAACAATTTATTCTCTTCTGTGTAAGTCTCCTACACTGTTAACATTGTAAACAGTGCAAAGCTTCCAGGTTCTACATCTGTATTGGCCGCCACCGGCTCTGTATTGGCCGGCGCTGTTCACATGCGCAGTCATATTGGAACAGGAAGGGGCCATTCCCAAACTGTTACCACAAAGTTGGGAGCATGAAATTGTCCAAAATGTATTGGTATGCTGAAGCATTAAGAACTCCTTTCACTGAAACTAAGGGGCCAAGCCCAACCCTTGAAAAACAACCCCACACCATAAGTCCCCCTATTGGCCAGCACTGTTCACGTGTGCTCCATGACGCATGCGTGTGATGCTGACCTAGGAGCTGGCCAAAAAAGAGCTGGCATTCTGACATAGAATGATATGTCTCAATGATAGGTTTACAATGATAATTATTCATCAATAGTAATCGTGTACATATTTATTTATTTAGCTTTTTCATTTTATTTAATTTATTTTGAAATTATTTATGTATTTACATTTCAATTATTTATATTTTATTTATTTTAAATGAGCTTTTTATCTTAATCATTTATTGTATTTTAAATTATTTATCTTTGTTTTTATTTAGCTTTATTGTTTATTTGCAATTATTTAGCATTTTATTTAGACATTTATTTATTTTAAATTGTTAAATTTAAAAAAAAATAAAAAAAATAAAAAAACCTGCTCCATAATGACCTTTGCACTCCTATACTACACCACACTGCTCACATAATCTTCGATAATTGGAATCTGTCATCGAATGCAACTAAACACTAAAGTATCACTTATTGGAACCATAATCAACTATATGATCCTAGACTAATGAGCCTATGCATAATAGAGTCTTTGTGTATGTTTATATATTTTACATTGGATAAATTCAGGAAAAATCTTGCTTTGCGCTCAACACAAAAAAGTAATATGACAAGTAAATGGCCTCCTATCAAACGTGAAAGCTGCTGCCCAGAGAACTCCTGCTGACCTCTGAAAAGATCCTGCTGTCTACTGTCGTCAGAGTCTGAGAAAGCACATATTTAATCCACCAATGGGAAGCAAAACATAAGTTTAGAGTGTTGCATGCAACTTGTGCTGTAATGGTTTTCTTGGTCACTTTGGTGAAAAAGCATCTATTGAAAGCATGAATGTAAATGTAACGGCTGCTCATTATAAAACAGCTCAGTGTTCACAGAATCCATCATGAGACATGCAGGTTTGTGTATGTAGCTCTCAGATGAATTTCTCCTTTCTGGATGTGGGCTGGAATAGAAATATCCATCATAAAACAAGACGTTTCTTTTCTTCTTAGTTGGAAATGGTGCAGGTTTTATTGCTGTGTTTATGTGTTTTGCAAATGCATTTCTGTTGCTCAAGGTTGTACATTTTCTAAAGCATCTTATTCAGCTTGACTTACAAATTCACGTCTTATTTCACAGTGACAGTGCCCTGTCTTATATATGTGTGCGAGAACTAAAGCCAAGACCACAAGACAAGATATGATGTGACAATAAAAGATTACAATAATAGCAGCAGGGGGGAGCAAAAGGCCTTTTGAGGGAAAGTACATGATTGAGGTTGTGGTGAGTGTCTGTGTGTGATTGAGCAAAAGAAATGGGGAGGAAAAGAAACGAACCAGCAATCATAACAGCCAAAGTGAAAAGGTCAGTGGTGCACCTGAAGTTATTGTCTTCCTTTACTGGTATGATTGGATTCAATATAAACAACTCAAATTCTGTACAGCAAACTTGAAAAGACAGACCAAAGGAGAGAGAATGACTGACATGTAACATCTGAGCATGTAATGGGATGCAATCTCAGTACAACTTGTGTTTTTAAAGACTTTAAAACATTATTTGAGATGCTTCTCACAGATGATTATAGTTTGAACATGAGATGTTTTTCTGAATTGATTTTGCAAGTGATCTCATAAAGTGATAAAGTGATCTCATTAGTATTTGTTTTGTTCAGAGTCATGTTTAGTAAAGTCAATGTCCCTATAATAATTGACTGGCGTGTAAAACATTGAACGTATTTTGAAGAGTCTATGGCCGAGAACTTCAAACACTTTGCTATACTTTTGAAAATCCAGTGTTTAGTTGATCATGTGCACTCCTTTTCACAGTTGTAAACATTAAGGCTTTCTTCTTCCATGAGGGGTTTGATATCACAATGGCTGTTAAAGGTGGGCCGTTAAAGAACGCAACACACACGTCTCCCAGAAATCCTGTCGAATTCAACCAATTAGATGAAGACTTCAAAACACCTGAAGTGTTTCCAATTCGGTTTTCCATATGCATCAGACGTTCAGCCAATGGTCTTAGAAGGCTACTTTTCCAAACATACAAAATGTATGCATAAATGTTACATATAAATACAAACAAACAAACAAAAATTAAACTGACTTTGGGCTTATACATTTTAGTCAGTGATGCAATTTGCATTAAAAAAATACATATTTCGATCATTTATGAAAATAATGATATATAAGCATATGAAATAATATATACTATTTTCACAAAGGGCTTTATACTATTTTCACAAATATGTGCCTTATAAGTGATAATACATTACCACTAGTTCCCAACAATTATTCCCAATAGATGTAAATCACAGAACTGAAATTGCTGACATTTCCTGATAATTAGCAAACACTATGTGTTTAGAGTAAGGAAAAAAATAAAGAGAGAGAAAAATATCCCATGGGAAATAATGAGGCAAACACTCTTTATTATAATGTGCATAAACTGTGCTGTCATCTGAGAATCATGGCTGATGATGGCAGGGCTCCCTATCCACTGTATAATTGGGTCACCTTAGTGTAGAAACACTCTTTTGATCTTGTGTTTATCTTCAAACGAGTCCCTGAGAGCTGGAAGAAACAGCATTTCACATGAGGCTATAATATAACCAAACTTTTACAAAATAGGAGGGCTTTGTTTTGGTGGTACTTTGGTGGTATAAAAAAATGTGTTAATCTTTGGGAAAAAAAACATTTTTGGAAATTGGATTCTTTTTAGTTACAATGTAGGCCAAATGTATGTAGAAATACATTCTTAAGGATTCACAAAGTCAATGTTGTTTTGGGCCCTGCTGACTTTCATAACTCATTTTGTGTTCCACAGAAGATACAAACTGATGCAGGTTTGAAACGACATGAGGATGTGTAAATGACACATTTTTTGGGTGAACATCAAGGCATCTTTTTTTTTTTTTAATCATCAAAACCATTTTTTCCTTTGGAAATTGCACAATAATAATACACTGTGTGTTTTAAACCCCTGTATAAAAATGGGGCTCATGACTATTAATGTATATTTCTCATTTCTGCACAGGCATGGGCAATAGCTGAAAATATTCACCTGCAACAGTCTTTTCCTTTTCCACTCTCTCTCTTTCTTTCTGTGTTGGGCAGGACATTGGCAACACAGCAAAAATGGACTAAGCCAAGCGTTAAATTGTGTCTTTGAGGAAATGAATAAATAAAATTGAGAAACTAATTCCTTGACGGTGCACATCAGTTATGTGTGAGCATCATATAGACTGTTCTGCCAATGTCTTGATGGTTCTGCTTCAACCAGGTCAGTGTCTGACCAGCAAATCTCACGCTCTTATGCATTCACTATTCGCTTTTATTGATGCACTTGTATTAAAGGTAAAGTGTGTGATTTCACCCCAAGGGCATTGAACGGAATTGCCAAAAAGAATAGGTTTCCCAAACACTCGAAACACTCCTTCAGCTTGCCTGAAATTACTCCAAATAAAACAATGGAAGAACATTGTTTCGGTTGTGCTTCGGCTCTGCGTGATTCTGCAGGTTGAATATGACCCTTCACAATGAACACTGTTAGAGACCAACATATGGCAATTTATTAGTTAATTAGAATACCTTACTCACCTGTTGAGGAATAAAAACAACATCATCTCATCTTGATTACTTCTACAACATTTCAAATCCCTTGGATCTCGCCATCTCCAAAACTCCAAGGCAATGTTGATTCTCGTTTTATTACAGTTATTACGTTGTTTTACATAGTGTGCCTTGTCAGGTTTATGTTTGTTTTATTTGTTCCCAGTTTCTGTGTTCATTTCCTGTCTTCCTTAGTTTACCTAGTTTATTAGTGTGTGACCTAGTTTCCTAGTTGTCTGTTACCCTAGCAACCTATTATGTCATCCTGCCCCTTGTTAACTCACTCATTTAGGCCCTGTCCCAAATGGCACCCTTTGCGGTCTTCCTACGAGTCTGCACTTTCATGACGTAACGCCGCTTTGACTGTCGGAAGGAAGTCTGCTGCAGAGTTCACATCAGTGCGCATCGAGGGCGCATATCGACCGCAAAGGGGGAGGTCGCGATCAACCTTTTGATATCTAAAATGACAAATGGGACACCCTACGGTCTCGTGGACTTAACAGACATGCGCATGCAGCAGCCATTGTAAGTCCACAAGACCGAAAGTGTGTGCCATTTGGGACAGGGCCTTAGTCTCTGTTTATATACTCTGTTTTGTTTAGTTTAGTTCTTTGTCTGTTCTTATGTCTATTTAAGTTGGTTGTTCTGTTCCTGCATCTTGTTCTCTCTCCTGAGTGTTTGTTATATTTCTAATTAAAGTTTTACTGCTGCATATAGATCTTGCTCAAACTCATCCTTGCTACAACCACACTGTGGCTATGTTTACATACACACCTTTTGTTTAAATTGGATTGAATTAATTCCGATTGATGAATTCCCGTTCCCAATTCCCATGCCAAAAATAAAGTGTATGTGGATGAGAGTAAGAAGTGACTGATGGGACATTGTTCTGCTTCACTTCACAGATGATAAGTGGTAGGACAATTTTAGAATAACAAGTAATTTATGAAATTTTATTTAACAACGCAACTGCCACGTCATTGCACCATTTCTACCTCATTGCACATGCACAGTCCTTTCTAGTTTGATTTTTTCAGTCCAATCAAGTGTTTACAAGTTCTCTTGATCGAATTAGAAAATGAATAAACCACTCCTTTTAATCCAATCAAATTTTAATTTGGCTCATGCTCAATCAGATCAATTAAGGTGTTTACGTGAAGGCTTTTCAGTCCGATTGAACCATCAATCCGATTACTAATGGATTATTTGGTTGCATGTAAATGACAGAAAAACAGACTTTAAATATGGATCTAGCAGCAGTTTTTGTTGGACCAGAAACCATTCTGTGTTCCATTTTACAAGATGGCCGGGAAATTGAGGAGTAATCTGCATAATTTCTGGTATGCTGCCATCTTACTTCATGATCACTCGCTGATGGACTGTTTTGGAGTGGGCTGGACGAGAGTGGGCTGACATCCCCTCACAGCTACAGCCCTCCCAGTCAACTCGTATCACCCTGATGTCTTGACCCTCTACCCAGAATCAGTGCCATTACTGACCACGGACCTAGAACTAGAGCCCACTGTAGACACTGAGCCAGAGCCTTTGCCTGCCACGGATCCCCTGCTAAAGGCACCCCATCCCCCGGAGCTTGCGCCTACTGCCAAGTCTGACCAGGTGTGTGAGCTGATCCCCATGTCCATCCTCTATGCTCCCTCTGCTCCACTGTACTCCTATGTCTCTTCCCTCCACCCCTTTGGCTCCACTGGGCTCTTCCTTCCCTTCAGCTCCACCTCGGTCTACCAAGTCCCCATCTTCACTTTGGTCCTAAAAGCCTCAGCCCTCCAGTACAGCGTTGTCACCCTGGATTGTCGGCTTTTCGGCTCTGCCTGTGTCCCCACCTCATACGGCTCCGTATTAGTCTATCATCCCCCTGGTTCCACCTGTCCTGTCCACAAAAGCTCCACCATGGATCCCTCCATCGGCTTCACCATGAACCTTCATTATGGGTCTGCTCTGGGTCACTCCCAGGTTCCTCCCTCTATTGTTTCCTCCATGTCTCCTTCCTCAATTGGCCAAAATAGCATACTCTCTTGAGTAGGTATTTTGAATAAGTAATTACTTCACAACCAATAAAAAAGTATGTTCTATATAGTATAAATGTATGTAGTATAAATGTAATCTGGACGAACAACATTCTCCATGTTATCATTATCATGTGTCCTACCAACGTCAGTTACATCGCTTCACTGCCATCCACAAATCCTCTCCCATGTAATGTCAGGTTTATGTTTTGTTTTGGTTTAGTTTTATTTGTTCCCAGTTCCTGTGTTTTTTCCTGTCCTCTTTATTTGACCTAGATTCCTAGTTTGTGACCTACTTTCCTAGTTGTTTGTTACCCTAGCAACCTATTGTCTCCACCTGCCCCTTATTAACTTACTCGTTTAGTCACTGTATATACGTATACTCCCTCTTTAGTGTTTTGTCTGGTCTTTGGTCTTTGTCTATTTAAAATGGTTGTTCTCCTGACTGTTTGTTAATTTGAGTTATTGTTACATTTTTACTGCTGCAACTAGATTCTGCTTTAACTCATCCTTGCTGCAGCCACACCATGACAGAATGGGTTTATAAACGATTAATTTGGATTACAGTCAAAGTAAAATGTGCGTACTGCTGGCTGTTTTGCTAAAAAATAGACACCATACCGATTATGATTTCTACACAAAAACATATTCTGTTTTACCAAAAATGAGTACAAACAAACAGAAAAATGAAACATTTATGCGAACGTAATACAAACCTATAGCAATTAACTATTTAAATAATAGAATCTCACTTTATTTCTCAGTTGGCTGCTGACCTTTTTTCAACCACAAATAACAACATATGACTTATCTTTAGTTGAATGTGACATCTGTATTGTCTGTATTTTGTATTTTATTGCTGAAATTTCCAATTCACATATGATATTCCCTAAAAGTATATACTCTTTTTGAGAAGAAAGTAATGTACTTTGAGTGAGGAGCAGAAGACCGGGAACAATCATCAGGTGTCACCTTTTCACAGTCAACGTTCTAATATGTACACTCCAAATTTCAGTTCATTTAATTTATGCTACAATTTCTTACACCATATTGGAGAGAATGAAGTATCATGTTGAGCTGCCAGTCAAGGGCATTTTGTGTGAAGAAATGTTCTGATGTTTTTTTTGCATCCAATGCATTTAAAAGTTAATGGCCAAATGTATCTTTATAAAAGTTCCCAATGTTGTTGCACATTAAATACATATTTTTCATCAGGTTAGATATTGATTATTAACCCCTAGAAGTCTGAGCTATTTTGGGGCCTTTTAGAAGTTTTGACATGCTCTGACATGTGTGCTTTTTCAGTTGCTTATAAACATATTAATGGCAAAAGTGTAATTACACTGTATTCAGCACAAACTGGGCTACCATAATATCTAAGCAACATTTATGTACATGCTTGTATTTTTGAGAGAATAATGTTTATGCGTGGTTTTTGAAAAAAATAAAAAATAAAAATGTTTTAAAATTAAGGCCTCAAAACAGACAATACTGTAGATATGTGTCCATAAGATTTTTGACTAACGGGTGTTGTTGCCTAGAGTTTTTTCTTCAAACTGATGTGAGAATCATTGAGCCTACTCATTCACATAAAACAATATATTAATTTACATTTTGTAAGACACTTTTTCTTTACAAAGGCATTATGCGATGAGGTGTGAACGTTAATGAATATTGCTGGGTATCACACCTGAGATAACAAAAGAACGCATAATGGGCCGCATAATGACCTGAATAATGATGGCTTCAGATGAGCTACAGGTATGTGACTGAGAGGGAGCAACAGGACAAAGGAATATATAGTTTTGTAGTTTATTTACAATGTAGTCAACAAAGGCCTATTATATTTTAAATGATCAAAAGATTTGACTACACTGCAAAAAAATATCTTCTTATTTAGTATTTTTTCTTGTTTCCAGTCCAAATATTAAAAATTCTTAAATCAAGATTAATTTACTAGATATGTAAAATTTTCTGGGTGGGAAAATCAAAATGAAGTGAGATTTTGCTTAAAACAATCTAAATTATCTGCCATAACTGAATAATTGGTAATGATGAATATTATATGTAACATATTTGGGATTTAAAACAACATAATGCAATGAAATTATGATTTAAAATGTATAGGGTGAATTCAGTTTGATTGGGACACTTTTCCCCAGTTTTGTAAACGATCAGATACACTCGATACTCAAATATCATTTCGAGCTTCAGTTCATTTATGAGACATGCGTGCAATGCATGATCACCAGCGCTAAGGCTATTGTCTGTTATATTGGCTTCTTATTAAATAAGAAGCAAATATATTAAAAACATTGATTAAAATTAAGATACAATTTATACAAAATGAAAACAGGCCAAATAAATCTTGTCTAAACAGTTTTGTTTCTATGATGTACATTTTATGTTGCAGCAGGATTCATATTTAAATGGTGAATTTAAATTGCGTTGCTCTGAACAGAACATGAACAGCTTTCCATGAGGAGAATTATTCCAGGATTATCCCTCAACGTGTCTCAAAATGATGTAGCTGAAGTGTAGCGCTTCACTTGAAGTGTTTGTTTGGGTTGATGTGGGCGTTGACGCATGGATTGCCTCAGTATTTGAATCTCAAAAAGCACGCGCTCTGTGGCCATGGTCGCATTACCGGATAATGAAGAGGCTCGCGAATGACTGACATCTCTCTCTTTTCAAACAGATTACATAAACACAGAATATTTGTTTTCGTTTAGATTTACATTATTTAAAACCTGAAATTTTACAGTTTCTTTAGACATATGTCTCATGTTTGTGTGATACATTTTCACTAAGCTACAGGTCATTTTCTGAAGAGAATCAGATTAGACATCATTGAGAGAGAGGCTGCAGATCGCGCATCATGTTTGTTTTCTTTATTTTGCAAAAAGCACAACAATTTGTTTTTATTGTGACTGTACACAAAAAATAGAAATTTAACAGATTATATTGATGTATAACACTTGCCTGAATGATAAAAATTACTTTCTTTGAGTCTCTTTGGCACTGATAAGAAAAAAAGCGAGTCGATTGCGCCGCGCAGCCACCGACTCGAGGGGGATAATCACTAAAACCTGTTTAGCTTAATCTCTTAACTGACATGTTTGTAGTTTGTAGCATTTTTTTTTAAATATATATATATATATATATATATATATATATATATATATATATATATATATATATATATATATATATATATACACACACATTTTTGTAGTTCAAAACCAGATCCTCCTCCAAAGTGCAATGGGTTGTGGGCAATATTAGTCATGTGTATGAATCTACAGTTCAAATTTCAACCATAAATAGTAGACCATCTGGATACTGTAACTTTGGGATACTCATTTCAACATACTATGATTTTGACACAGGTGTGTGTTATCAGGATGCGGCAGAGAATGAGCTGAGTGTTGGGGGAGGGGGAACCTGGTGTAGTCATGACAGATTTGGCACACACTAATTCTAATTTTGAATACTGTTTAGGATGGATAGATTGTAATTTGGGATGCGACAAAAAAAAATTGGGATGTGTAGCATGTGGGTAACACTTTATTTTGATGGTCCACTTAGGCATTCTACAAACTTAAAGTAACGTTGCAACAACATGTCAACTAGCAGTCATTGGATTATTAGTAGTCTGTGCGCTTAATATCTGCTAACATATTATTTTGACGATCCCCTGTTTTTTTATGCTTTATATAAAGTAAAATAAAGAATGAAACTGTATTAGGTACTAAAATAATCTAAATGGGGGTCTAAATGAGGAAAAATCCAGGATGATGTCAGTAGACTATGGGGTGCCACAAGGATCCGTATTAGGCCCTCTGCTATTCTCAATATATATGCTACCGCTTGGTAATATTATAAGAAAACATGGAATTAATTTCCACTGTTATGCTGATGACACTCAATTATATATTTCATCACGACCGGACGAAAACTCTAAATTATCTAAACTGACAGCGTGTGTTGAAGATATTAAACACTGGATGACGTGTAATTTTCTGCTATTAAATTCAGATAAACCGGAGGTATTACTTATTGGTCCAAAAAACTGCCCACAAAACCTTGCACAATACAACTTTACCTTGGAAGGATGTCCTGTCACTTTATCCACTACAGTAAAAGATCTAGGTGTTATACTAGACCGCAACCTGACATTCGAAAATCATATTTCATATGTTACAAGAACGGCATTTTTCCACCTTAGAAACATTGCTAAGCTACGTAACATGCTATCTATTCCTGATGCAGAAAAGTTAGTGCGTGCATTCATGACCTCGAGATTAGATTACTGTAATGCTTTATTAGCTGGTTGTCCTGCATCCTCAATAAACAAACTACAGTTAGTCCAAAACGCAGCTGCTAGAGTTCTTACTAGGTCAAGAAAATATGATCATATAACACCAATTTTATCATCTCCACACTGGTTACCTATTAAGTTCCGTATCAATTACAAAGTATTGCTACTGACCTATAAAGCCCTAAATGGTTTAGCTCCAGTGTATCTAACGGATCTTCTATCGCCCTACAACCCATTGCGCTCTTTAAGGTCACTAAACTCTAGGCTTCTGGTCATTCCTAGGATATCTAAGTCCACTAAAGGAGGGAGGGCTTTTTCACATTTGGCTCCTAAACTCTGGAACAGTCTTCCTGATATTGTCCGAGGTTCAGACTCACTGTCCCAGTTTAAAACTAGATTAAAGACACATCTCTTTAGCCAAGCATTCACATTATAATTACCTTTTATACTACAGTTAAATGGGAACAACAGCATTAATATAATATTCTGAACAGCAGCTACGCTAATTATTTCCCATCTGCTTTTCTGTTGTTATCTCGGGACACTAGTCCCGAGGTAAATAGTTCGTCAGCTCCAGTTTGTATCCAGCCTCTCATGGAGACTTCGGATGCCCCAACACCTGTGATGAGACGACTCCACGCCTGTGAAGAGACGACTCAACGCCAGCGTTGTTATGGCCTAAATTAATATACGACTGATTATCTTTTTCGAACATTGTTCTTTAACATTGTGTTTCTAACATTTTTTATACTGTTCATCTATGAAATGCACTTTCTGTAAAGCTGCTTTGAAACAATGTGTATTGTGAAAAGCGCTATACAAATAAATTTGAATTGAATTGAATTAAAATACATTGATGCCCGATTTCACAGATAAATCTTAAGCCTATTCCCAAACTAAAATGCATTGACTTGTTTTAACTGAAAGCAACTTGCACTGACATATCTTAAAATATGTTAGAGCCATTGTATTGTCTCAAGATGCACACCTAAGGTACGTCTAAAAGCTACTTAAAATGTCCTAATTTATCTAAGGCCTAATCTAAACCATCTCTGAAATCAGGCCTGAGAGTTGTATAGAAAATGAATGTTATATAGGAATTTTAGGAACACCTGTTCAATTTCTCATTAATGCAATTATCTAATCAACCAATCACATGGCAGTTGCTTCAATGCATTTAGGGGTGCGGTCCTGGTCAAGAAAATCTCCTGAATTCCAAACTGAATGTCAGAATGGGAAAGAAAGGTGATTTAAGCAATTTTGAGCGTGGCATGGTTGTTGGTGCCAGACGGGCCGGTCTGAGTATTTCACAATCTGCTCAGTAACTGGGATTTTCACGCACAACCATTTCTAGGGTTTACAAAGAATGGTGTGAAAAGGGAAAAACATCCAGTATGCGGCAGTCCTGTAGGCGAAAATGCCTTGTTGATGCTAGAGGTCAGAGGAGAATGGGCCGACTGATTCAAGCTGATAGAAGAGCAACTTTGACTGAAATAACCACTCGTTACAACCGAGGTATGCAGCAAAGCATTTGTGAAGCCACAACACGTACAACCTTGAGGCGGATGGGCTACATCAGCAGAAGACCCCACCGGGTACCACTCATCTCCACTACAAATAGGAAAAAGAGGCTACAATTTGCACAAGCTCACCAAAATTGGAAAGTTGAAGACTGGAAAAATGTTGCCTGGTCTGATGAGTCTCGATTTCTGTTGAGACATTCAGATGGTAGAGTCAGAATTTGGCGTAAACAGAATGAGAACATGGATCCATCATGCCTTGTTACCACTGTGCAGGCTGGTGGTGGTGGTGTAATGGTGTGGGGGATGTTTTCTTGGCACACTTTAGGCCCCTCAATTTCAATTGAGCATTGTTTCTGACCATGTCCATCCCTTTATGACCACCATGTACCCACTCTCTGATGGCTACTTCCAGCAGGATAATGCACCATGTAACAAAGCTTGAATCATTTCAGACTGGTTTCTTGAACATGACAATGAGTTCACTGTACTAAAATGGCCCCCACAGTCACCAGATCTCAACCCAATAGAGCATCTTTGGGATGTGGTGGAACGGGAGCTTTGTGCCCTGGATGTGCATCCCACAAATCTCCATCAACTGCAAGATGCTATCATATCAATATGGGCCAACATTTCTAAAGAATGCTTTCAGCACCTTGTTGAATCAATGCCACGTAGAATTAAGACAGTTCTGAAGACAAAAGGGGGTCAAACACAGTATTAGTATGGTGTTCCTAATAATCCTTTAGGTGAGTATGTATTATATATATACACACAATTACATCAGCATGTATCTAACAGTAATAAAATGGAGTCTATAGTATTTTTAACTGCATATGTAGCATATGTAGGTTAATATTTTAACAATTAAAGGTGATCCCTTTGAAGGTAAAAAGAGTTTATGGAGGCCTGGTTTACTGTTTGTGATGGTGTAGCCAGTGAGAGCAGCTTGTGTTATTATGCTAGTAAATAGAGCTCCTTCTGTTTAATGCAATCATTCCCATTCATTCCCATCATCACCCTGTGCTGAAGGGCTCCACCGCACACTGATGGAATCAATTAAAAACATCATTCATCAAGGTGCTGCTCTGTTTGAAATTTGCACTCCTATCTTACATATACTAGTATGGATCAGTTCTTTATTTAACTCAAGCACGACCCAAGATCCTTTTTTACCTCACTGTGGCCCTCACATGAATAAGCAGCCGTTTTCAGAATTGATGTGCTTTAAATGTGCAGTTGAGTCTTTTCATCATCATGCACAGTCAGTGGTCTCACAGTGGTGTCATGAAAAAGATATAGAATTCACATACAGTAATTTGTATTTTGCCTATAAGCGGATTATCGCCTGTCTCCAGGTTTTGCTGATATTTAGGATTAAGGCCAATGTGTTGGGTGCGAAGTTGCAAGCACAATGTTCTTACCACAGTTAGAGTCTACAGTGTGTCTTCATTAAAGGGATAACACACACAAAAAAGTTACATTTTCATAATTTTCCCATCCTCATGTTATTTTAAACTTCAATTAGTTTTTTCCTCAATTAAATTTTTTCCTCTGTGGAACAAAAAAGCAGACATGTTTTTATTTAGTGCAATTGTAATTTGGAGGGTTGGAGCTTTCAAGATTCAAAAAGGCAATATGTTAAATGTGTTGGGTTCCTGTACTAAAGGAATTAAAGTTCCCTTTCAGTCGGTCAAGTTCGACATACGTCGGAACTGACCGATGAATCGGGATCTGTTTTCAGAGACCAATCTACTTCGAGTGTATAGAAACGAGCCAATGAACATTGGCATGCGGTTCATGCATTACACGTGACGCCTCACGTTGCGGGTATAAACATGGCAGTGTAAGTACCGCATATCGCTTTCAACTTCGGAGCCGAGCATTTCTATGTTCCTACGAAGAGTGTTTTGTCTACGAGTCATGAAAGAGAGAGGAAAACTGCCTACCTGCTTCCAGTGTCGGTTTTACGGTGCCTTACAGCGGTGATCTCGAGCAAAGAAGAAAACAAACAGCTGTTCTTACAGCTCGCTGGGCGTTTTCCTTTGAGTGCTCACAGCAGGCTTGCACCTTTGAATTGCTGTGAGCCGCGGCCATTTCCCCTGTGTGCCTCGGCACTTTTCGGAGCGGTTTTTCCTCTTCTAAAAGAGCAACACGGTTTGACCCGGCGTCTTTTTCAAGATGTCATTCAAACCGTGTGTTTCTGGATGCGGTTGTTTCCTGTCCTCATTTGAAGGCCACGATCTCTCTCACATATAAACATGTGAGATTGCTTTCGTGGGTGATTCATGCTCTCTCAGGAGAGCATGGTCACGTCGGCGTGTTGTTCGTCTCACCTTTCTCGTAAGGGCTTGAGCGTTCAGCGCAGTCCCTTTGCTTATTCCCTGATGTAGTTTATTTTCTGGTGCACCAGAAAAGGGCTACTTTGGCTAATAAGCCTTGGTTACCTGAGGATTACAGTGGGGCATCCCCGCCGGGTACATCTCTTCGGGCCCCCACTCCTCTATCGCATCATGAGCATGCTGAGACTTTGTTCGTGGGTGGTTCATGTTCTTTCATGAGAACATGGCCACATCGGCGCGTTGTTCGTCCTGCCCCTTTCATAGGGGCTTGAGCGTTCAGCGTGCCATGTGCCGTCGAGTCTGGCGGCCACGCCCACTGTCTCTCATGCCTGTTGGTAACCCAGATGGGATTGCTGGTCCTTTTTTGAAAAAGGGGGGACCTAGCGTTTCATTTGTGGCTCTGGCAGAGGACAGATGTCAATTGCTGCATCGAAGAGAGGGCTGTTATGCGCTGGAGAGGATGACACTGAGTTTCCCACTATAATAGTGTGTGCTCATGCTGAATCAGATTCAGTGTTGACAGCCATGCCTTCCTGGGTGGCTGCCTGGATGTACATCGGAGAAATTTAGCACTGTGTAACTATTTTGTGTCAAAATATGGAACACCAAAAGTGCCATAATCTGTATACATTTTTTCCCTCTCTCACTACCCTCTGTCCTGCATGCACGAGGGTAGTCCCGACTCGTATGTCCACATTAGTGGTCCAGGAAGCTGGGGCTAAACCTGGCAGATATGCGTGAGCCCGACAAAGTTCGGTTCGTACACGCCCCTGTCTGTCAGGCTGGCCTCTTCGGCGACGCCGTCGCGAACTCTCCCAGCAGTTCTCAGTGGCCCAGAAGCGGATGGAGGTGGTTTAAAAAACAAAAACAAAACAAAAAGAAAAAACATCCTGCCCCGACGACTAGCTGCTGCCTCCACCCAGTCTTCAACTGCAGCGCCTCCGCCTGCTTGTCGTCGAGGGTTCCCCCCCTCGAGGGTGCCCCCCCTGGGTCCGCCTCCGCCCCTGCTAAGCCAAGCAGCAGCCTCCAGGTGGCCGGGTGCAGGGGATGTGCCCAACCCGTCCAGGGTCCTGCGAGTCCAAAGGCAAGCGGCCCTGGAACGGGCAGCTCAGCGAGATGGTGAACTGCTCAGGGAGACGGTGTCCGCACCCCTCCCTCCGCCGGGGGAGGACTGGGGGGAGAATATTTTTTGGTTTCGGTCCTGCTGCTGGCTCTCCGGAGTCCAGCGGTACCCACATTTTCAGAGCAGTTTCCTCCCTCCCTGGGCCCTGAGAGGGTCAGGTTGGCAGTGTGCGACGCCCCCGGGCCTTGCCACTCCTTTCCTCCCCTCTCCCCCTTCGCCAGGGGGCAGCAGTGTGGGCACCTAGGACGCCCCCGGGCCTTCTCACCCATACTCTGCCCCACCTGGAGTACTCAGGCAACACTCTGGGCCGCCTCCGGGCCTCCCGAGTCGGGTCTGCGTACTCCACCTCGCTGCCCCACCAGCCCTCTCTTCGATGCAGCAATTGACATCTGTCCTCTGCCAGAGCCACAAATGAAACGCTAGGTCCCCCCTTTTTCAAAAAAGGACCAGCAATCCCATCTGGGTTGGGTATGTCTGTGGTGCCATTGGTCCCGCTTGTTCGGTCCCTGGGAGCCGAGCATTTCTATGTTCCTACGAAGAGTGTTTTGTCTACGAGTCATGAAAGAGAGAGGAAAACTGCCTACCTGCTTCCAGTGTCGGTTTTACGGTGCCTTACAGCGGTGATCTCGAGCAAAGAAGAAAACAAACAGCTGTTCTTACAGCTCGCTGGGCGTTTTCCTTTGAGTGCTCACAGCAGGCTTGCACCTTTGAATTGCTGTGAGCCGCGGCCATTTCCCCTGTGTGCCTCGGCACTTTTCGGAGCGGTTTTTCCTCTTCTAAAAGAGCAACACGGTTTGACCCGGCGTCATTTTCAAGATGTCATTCAAACCGTGTGTTTCTGGATGAACCCCTCCCTCCGCCGGGGGAGGACTGGGGGGAGAATATTTTTTGGTTTCGGTCCTGCTGCTGGCTCTCCGGAGTCCAGCGGTACCCACATTTTCAGAGCAGTTTCCTCCCTCCCTGGGCCCTGAGAGGGTCAGGTTGGCAGTGTGCGACGCCCCCACCTCACCTGCGTACTCCACCTCGCTGCCCCACCAGCCCTCTCTTCGATGCAGCAATTGACATCTGTCCTCTGCCAGAGCCACAAATGAAACGCTAGGTCCCCCCTTTTTCAAAAAAGGACCAGCAATCCCATCTGGGTTGGGTATGTCTGTGGTGCCATTGGTCCCGCTTGTTCGGTCCCTGGGGGCCTGGCTAGGTCTCCCCGGACCGTCTCGCGGCTCATCCGTACCATCAGACTCGGCTACGTGATTCAGTTCACTCGCCGGCCTCCCAAGTACAGGGGCATCCTCTTCACCACCGTGTGGAGCAGCGATGCCCATGTCTTGCGGTCAGAGATCAATGTCCTGCTGGCGAAGGATGCGGTCGAGCCGGTTCCTCCAGCCGATATGAAGTCAGGATTCTACAGGCCCTACTTCATTGTACCCAAGAAAGGTGGTGGGTTAAGGCCAATCTTGGACCTGCGCATTCTGAATCGGGCCCTGCACAAGCTCCCGTTCAGAATTTTAACGCAGAAACGCATTCCCGAATGCATCCGTCCCCGAGATTGGTTGCAGCAATCGACCTGAAGCCCTTCAGGCTGTCCCTGTCGCCTCACGGCTTCACGAAGTTGTGTGACACAGGGACATGGTGCTCCGTCACCTCAGCCGGTTGGGCCTTCGGATCAACCGAGAGAAGAGCAAACTCTGCCCCGCGTAGAGGATCTCTTATCTCGGTATGGAGCTGGATTCGGTCAACCAGACTCCACGCCTCACACCAGAGTGAGTCCGGTCAGTGTTGAACTGCTTGAATACGTTCAAGGGCAGGACTGCGGTCCCACTGAAATTCTTGCAGGTATAAACTCAGATTGCTTCATATGAGACTACACGACCGAGTCCCGAGATGGGCGTGGCAGAGTGGCAAGTACCGGGTCTCAGTTACTCCTTACTGTCACCAAACCTTCAACCCGTGGACGGACCCCTCATTTCTCCGGGCCAGAGTGTCCTTAGAACAGGTGTCCAGGCATACTGTGGTCTCCATGGATGCCTCATACACGGGCTGGGGGGCCCCCAGAAGTTTGTGAGGTTACTTCGTGCCATTCACATTCCAGGTGCGCTGAAGCAGACAGCCAACAAGCTCTCTTGTCAGCTGACACCTCCGGGCGAATGGCGACTCCACCCCCGGAGCGTCCAGCTGATATGGGACCACTTCGGAGCCACGCAGGTAGACCTGTTCGCCTCTCCGGAGTCGATCCATTGCCAGTGGTACCATTCCCTGACCGGGGGTACCTTAGGCACAGATGCACTGGCGCACAGCTGGCCCCGGGACCTATGCAAATATGCGTTTCCCCCAGTGAGCCTTCTCGCACAGACTCTGTGCAAGGTCAGGGAGGATGAGGAGCAGGTCCCTATTGGCCTATTGGACCTGGTTCCCCGAACTCACACTCCTCGCGACAGCCCCTCCCTGGCCGATCCCCCTGAGGAAGGACCTTCTTTCTCAGGGGCGGGGCACTCTATGGCACCCGCGTCCAGACCTCTGGAATCTCCATGTCTGGTCCCTGGATGGGATGTGAAGGTTCTAGGTGGCCTGCCACAAGCAGTGGTAGACACCATCGCTTCAGCTAGAGCCCCCTCTACGAGGTGCCTCTATTCCCTGAAGTGGAACCTGTTAATTGAGTGGTGTTCTTTCCACCGGGAAGACCCCCGGAAGTGTTCGATTAACGTTGTGCTTTCCTTCCTGCAGGATGGGTTGGAGCGAAGGCTGTCTCCCTCCACCCTCAAAGTGTACGTTGCAGCAATAGCAGCGTATCACGATGCAGTAGACGGTAAATCCTTAGGTAAGCACAACTTAATCGTCAGTTTCCTCAGAGGTGCGAGGAGACTGAATCCCCCTCGTTCAACCTCGGTACCCTCTTGCAATTTAGCCTGGTCCTTAGAGC
This sequence comes from Romanogobio albipinnatus, assembly GCA_023566225.1. NCBI lineage: Eukaryota > Metazoa > Chordata > Actinopteri > Cypriniformes > Gobionidae > Romanogobio > Romanogobio albipinnatus. The sequence goes on along the minus strand of CM042256.1, from coordinate 18,835,078 downwards.
ACTCCAGGGTCCACCATTTGAGCCTTTGCAGTCAGTTGAGCTAAAAATCCTGTCCATGAAGACAGTCCTCCTTACCGCATTGGCCTCAATCAATAGGGTATGGGACCTGCATGCACTTTCGGTTGACGAATCATACCTAGAATTCGGGCCGGCCAACTCTCACGTTGTCCTGAGACCCCGGCCTGGATATGTGCCCAAGGTTCCTACCACTCCCTTTCGGGACCAGGTGGTGAACCTGCAAGCGCTGCCTTCGGGGGAGGCAGACCCAGCCCCTTTATGTCCCGTCCGCGGTCTTCACGCTTACGTTGACTGGACTCAGAGCTTCAGATTCTCACAGCAGCTCTTCGTCTGTTACGGAGGCCAGCAGAAGGGAAAGGCTGTCTCCAAGCAGTGGTTGGCCCACTGTATAGTGGACGCCATCGTCTTGGCTTACCAGTCCCAAGACGTGCCTTGCCCGTTCGGAGTGCGAGCACACTCCACAAGGATCGTAGCTTGATCCTGGGTGCTGGCTCAAGGCGCCTAGCTGACAGACATATGTAGAGCTGCGGGCTGGGCGACACCTAACACGTTCGCTAGATTTTATAGCCTCCGTGTAGAGCCGGTATCTTCCCGCATCCTCGCCCCCAGGGGCCAGTAGCGCTATGTACCCGTTCTATTGTCGGCTTGCAACGCCACTCCCGCCCTCTGGGCTGGATACGTGCGTCTATTTGCTCCAGTTGAGTTCCCCGGAAACGGCTAACCCTGTGAGTGTAAGTGAGGGTGTCAGTCGTTGCGGACCGTCTGACGCTAGGCCTGCACCCGTATGCTTGTGGAACGTGTGTGTGTAGGCTGGGTTCCATATGTAACGGTCCCCTAACGGCTACCCCATATGTGTATTCTCCACGGTACCAGCTACCCTACTCGGCTAGCCCCGTGTCTTTCCCTTGACAGAACTCGCTCTGTCGTCTCTGGGTGTGTTCTTTCCCCCTGGGACCAGGTTGGAACCACCCCAGAGACTGCCAAATGTTGCACTACCCTGATAGGTTAGTCCTTATGTGTATTTCGCCACCTCTCCTTCCATTGAAGGATGTGGCTCCGCAGCGTACCATCTCCCGAGACGGGCACGCTTTCCCAGCGTTATCCGATAGTCACGCTGAGTGGGTCTTGCAGGAACAGCAAGTGACTGTCCTTCCCTGCCGGGAGCCCTGACTCCCACTCCAGCATAGGAGTGGTCCAGCGAGCTCAGGCAGGGCGCTGGAAGGGCCAGCATCCCTGGCGTGTTGGTAGGGATCCCAATTCGTCGGTCAGTTCCGACGTACGTCAAACGTGACCGACTGAAAGGGAACGTCTCGGTTACGTATGTAACCCTCATTCCCTGAAGGAGGGAACGGAGATGTACGTCCCGTCGCCAGTTCACTCTGAACTTTTTAGATCTGAGTTCTCTTGAAGTTCAAAGTGCTGTTCCTGATCATGTATAACAGAGACATTTCATTCTGATGCTTTTGATGGCTGCTAGACAGGAAGCAGGAAGACACTTCTTATCTCTAATACCAGATGGAGGGATATTTTTGCCGCTGTTTCCTTTTGGTCTGAACGATTTGCAGTTTTTGTAAGATCAGACATTGTAGCTTACAGTATTTTGGGATGACTATGTTATAATATGGAATATCAATCAATCAATCAATCAATCAATCAATCAATCAACCAATCTGTCTGTCTGTGCATCAACACATTTTAATCTGGACATTTGTTCCTTTTTTTCCACATTAAATCAAATTAATATATACACCAATCAGGCATAACATTATGACCACCATGGGCACCGTGACTGGTCTGCGGCTATGCAGCCCCATACGCAACAAACTGTGATGCACTGTATATTCTGACACTTTCTATCAGAACCAGCATCAACAACTTGAGCAATTTGTGCTACAGTAGCTTTTTGATCGGACCACACAGACCAGCCTTTGCTCCCCATGTGCATCAATGAGCCTTGGCCACCCATGACCTTGCCAGTTCACCACTGTTCTTTCCTCTGACCACTTTTGATAGATACTGACCATTGCAGACCAGAACACCCCACAAGAGCTACAGTTTTAGAGATGCTCTGACCAAGTCGTCTAGCCATCACAATTTGGCCATTGCTTGCCCATTTTTATGCTTCTAACACATCAACTTGAGGACAAAATATTCCCTTCCTGCCAAATATATCACACTTAATGTTTTTAACTATATTATTTTTGTGATAAGTACCCTTTTAAAATATACAAAGTGTACCTTTTTTTCAAAAGGAAAGGCACGTCCAAATATGCTTTTTATGCACATAGCATGCACAAGATGCACAAAATGGTAAAACATTATTCAAGTGGCACCATCTTGGTGGAGCAAATACCATTCTCTTCAGTCATCTTTTCTCTAGGCTTATTCCAACACTTTTTAGTGCATTATTGTACTTTTGGCACCAAAAAGTACCCATGGGCACATGCACCATATGGTCTAATTTAATCTTTCAAAAGAGCTGCCCAAGTATCAAATGTCCATTTGCAAACGCTATTAAAACGAATGCAAATATTAAATTAGACAACACAGCATGCATGTTAATGCCCACGCTTTTAGCATGTGAATTGTGTCTATACTTTGTCCACACAAATAGTGCTAAGAGGGTTCTGACCTTCAGAGAAGAAGAGTAAAGATGGCATTATCATAAATTATTTTCCTAAATTAAATATTATTTTAAGCATTTACTGTGTAGCTTGAATATATAATATTATAGAAGAAATACAATACAAATACAAAACAATTCCTTCAAATTAAGACAATAAAAGCTGCACATGTAGTGTCTTGTGCCAGCCTTCCTGTCTCCTACAAGCCTACATAATTCCACGTGCCATTTTTCAAACCCAGTCAAACAAATCTTGGAGGTCACTCTGTCATTACAGTGCAGCAAAGTCATTATTTTTTCCCCTGCTGGGATTTTGCTTTGAGTGCTGTAACTGAACAGTAACATTGTGCGATGTTCTTTATTACAGATGAGCAGGATGCTGAGTGCAATAAGTTTAATAGAAAAAAATAATCGCTTTTTATTGTATTTAAAATAACATTTTATTTTAATTACTGGAATATTTGCATACATAATTAAAATAAAACATTCAAAGGTGTGTTTTTTATTAAGTTTCTGGGCAGATGTTCCATTCATTCACACATTTCTCATGTACATCCACCAGTTTAAAGGCCTCACCGGTCCAATAACTCAAGATTCAAACGGGCCTTTTCATTTCCAAACCGCTCCTGTCACATCCCAAACCTCAGAGACTCATTACGTACATCCAGCGTAAGCCTTGTTAACGTAACATCTGAAAAAGTGAAGAGATGTTAGCAAGATCCACATGGAATACTTTTGTTCCTGCCAAACTTTGCACCGTATTTCATTGCTAGCTGTGGAAAGCGTCCCACAATTACCATCTCAGTAAAGATAAATCCAGATCTCTTCAGGATTTCTGCATGGGTAATAAATGCACATATATAACATTAGTATGTTTACAGTTATAGACAATTATATTATGAGTATTTCACCTTTGCATGCGGCAGCATGTGGTGCATCAGAGCATCATTATACGCCCTCAAACTAGACAAGCTAAATTCAATCACGCTCTGTGAAATCAATGGCTGTACGTCATAAATAAAACATGTAAGCGATATGGCATCCTCGAGTAGCTGATCTGCATAGGGCATGGTGGGAAGGTTACAGCACATGTCATATTTATGGGCTCTGGTTAATGGAGGGGAATAGAGAGCAGCTAAAATATCTGCCTCTGCCTGCATGTTTCCCTGTGTTCCCACCAGCTCCGCTTGCGGAAACATGGTGTCGCCTGGACATCTGAACGTGAGAGCAATCATGCTGTTGCTAGGAGGGAAAATCAATTCCTGTGGTTGGTGATCTGTGTTAAATACCAAAGAGCGGGAGGGGGAAGATCTTTATTTCCCTGAGCACACACAGAGCAATTGTCTTTAACACTGAAATAGAACTATAATATAAAAATAAACCGATCCCAAAACACACAGGGCAAAACTAAGCGGCAGCAATCCTACTCGTACAAGACTTCCATGTCAGCAGAGTGTAAAATCAAAGGTATTTGCTGTCGACTTCATGTGGATATCGTGTATTACTTCCTGAGTTGGGCTGCACGGCGTGAAGTGCTGCAGCAGGATCTTGGGAAATCAGCATGTTTTCTTCTCGGCTCTCGGGGTTGTGCTTACCTCCTCTAGAGTCATCTGCTGTTCATTTCGGCTGTTTGATTGTGCCGCTCTCAGTGCAGCGAGGAAGCGTTCCTCCTGGAGAGGGAATCTTCCACACAGCTGCCAATCTCTCTCTGAACAGGCTCTTTCACTTTGTCTTTCTTAAGTGTTAATTCCCAGCCTGCAAAACTCAACATCTTGCTGATAATGGGTGTTGCAGTTTCTTGAAAATAGTTAATGTGATTGCATGGTGCTGAAAAGTTTAAGCTTGTGTTTGTCCTAATTGATAAACATTTCATTGGTCATATTATATTTCAGTTCATGTCTATGGCACAAAATGTATAACAACTCTGCTAAAAAATAATGATGACACAATGAAAATAAATTGTGTTTTCACTCGAAAATTACCAGTCAATTTCACAAACAATTACAAGAAACGCCAAGTAACACACTGAATTAAACATGAAACTTTGAAGCAGAAAAACTGAAATAGCGTTCTTTTATAAAACATACTCCAACAATCTGCGGACCCTATTTTAACGATCTGAGTGCTTCTGAAGCACATGGTGCAGGTGCACTTAAGGCGTGTCCGAATCCACTTTTGCTAGTTTAGTGATGGAAAAAACAGTCGACACGCCAGGCGCATGATCCAAAAGTGTTGTAGCAGGTCTCTTAATGAGTCATGAGTGTGTTTTAGGCGTAACGTGCAATACACCAATCAGAGTCTCATCTCCCATTCCCTTTAAAAGCCAGTTGCACTTGCAGCATAGTATTTACATGGCAGAATTTGCGGAAAGACTGAACATTTTTATTTAATATTTTAAAAAATGCTACGCGTCCTTGCATGTGTAATAAGCAGAGTGTAAGTGTGTTGTGCACCTGCCTATAGGTGCATATTACTAACGCACCCTTTAAATAACAAAAAATACTGCGTTTTGTTGGTCAATGGCGCAGTCGATTTCAGTTGCCTCAAAATAGCAATGCGCCAACAATGCGCCTGAACACACCTTGTTTTCAGACCATGGGCGAACAGATGGGTGCATTTGCTATTTAAACAATATGATGCTGGACGTGAAAATGAAAACTGTGTCAGGCTGAAACTAGTAAAAAACACTTGCGTCCTGCCTGGCAGTGGTTAAGTAGTAAATGTTAATAATACATATTACAAAACAATAAATACTCTACTTAAAAAAATGTAATTAAAGATCTGAAGTAAATCAATTACAGTGAATCAATTATTGTAAATGTTATGGCATTTTGTTTAGTTTTTACTATAATTTGAGTGTATCTTGGTGTGACAAACCCAGCAAAACAGTTATACAAATAATGTATTGTACTGTATTTGCTGTCTTTGATAATTTAATTATTAATTTTATTTTCATTCATTACATTTCAGTGAAAATTGCTGATATATTACATTTTACATTTATGCATTTGGCAGACGCTTTTATCCAAAGCAACTTACCGTGCCCTTATTACAGGGACAATCCCCCTAGAGCAACATGGAGTAAAGTGCCTTGCTCAAGGACACACTGGTGGTGACCGCTGGGATCGAACCAGCAACCTTCTTCTCCTAACCCACTGGACCACCATCTCACACTATGCTATCAAACTCTGAATATATGCAAACACAACTTGAATATACTCTGTATTCTCTGTCTACATTTTTCCCCAAGCTGGTGTCATTTTTTATTTTATTACTAGAAAGAGTTGAAACAGAGTACCAGCTCCCCTGCATATGCATATGTAAAAATACATCAAGCATTAGAAACTAGTGTTTGGTCAGCTGAATATTGGATTTATGGCTAACAGATCATTTTCCTTATGAGCAAAATTGAAGATTATGGAATCTAGCCTGCAAATTTGAATATTGAATTTAAGCTGTTTAAAGGTTCAGATCTGGGAACAAACCAGCAGAAATATATCCTGCTTAAACATAACTTATTTGATTTTCTGCTGCCAACTTATTTGTATGCGGACACAGCTATTTTTAGTGCTCTTGGGCCTCTAATCATGTAATTACTTTAGGATTAGTCTATATAATACCTAAAATACTTGTGACCTTAAGTCATTTTGGTGGAAATATGAAAAAAAAAGAAAAAAAAAAAAAAAAACTTAGAATAATACACAGCACCACTTTAAATGTACTAATTCAAATCATTAAAATTATTCATTATTACATTATATTATTACATTAGTATTTATTCTAGGGCTGCAACTAACAATTATTTTGATAATTGATTAGTTGGCCGATTGTTTTTTCGATTAATTGATTAATCGGATAAAAAGCCCTTTTTTTATTGGAAAAAACACACTATTCCGCATCCTGTCCAATGCTGTCCTTCAAACAAACGTACATACATAGTGAATATATCTACCATTACATAAATTAACCATGGTTTTACAATTAACAAAACAAACAATAATAATAATAAATAAATAACAGGGTTATTTTAGTTATGTAATGGTAACCACAAATTATTGATCTTCAGCATAGCGCTCTCTGTTGAAATTGTCTGCATATTTACTGTTGTTTGTCCAGTTGCAAAAGTGTGTGAATGATGGAAAAGAATATGAGAGAGTTTAAGCAGTGTGTGCATCCGTGTCCCTGCTTTATTTCGGGCTCGGATACACACCTGCTTTGTGTGAGTGTCTGGGTGTTGAGCATGCTCGGGCGGCTCTCGCCTGTCAGCATTGTAAGCTGCTCACACTCAGACTGCTCCGCTCTCGGCTGGCCGTGTTCGATGAGGCCGGCCAGCCTCGTGAGCCCCATGGTTCTGGACCCGCGGTCGCTGAGGCGGCTCGGCGCCGCAGATCATGGGGTTCACAGAAGGACTTGTCAGCGGGATTTGGGACTGCTGCGGCACTTTCCCAATCCTCGTCTGACAGTTCTGAGGCTCTTCCTCCTCGTGTGGAAGCCCGCGCTGCGGCTTCTTCCCCCGGGGTTGAGGATCCAATGCTTATTCTCTCCGGTTCCGAGGAGCCGGATGAGTTTGGCATCGGGGCGGGTGGAGAAGCAGAAAGTGTTTCATCGCTTCATCCACCCACCCAAGAGGAGCTGATTGAGGACCATTCTTCCGGATCTACACACCGAGGTGTGTAGATCTTGGAGGAATCCCTATTCCTTGCGTGTTTCCAATCCTCCAGTATTGGATTATTCCAATGTTCTGGGGGCACGCGAGGAGGGCTATGGGACGATGCCTCGGGTGGAAGAAGCTCTCACGAGCTATTTTTCGCCTGATTCTGCGTCGTCCCTGAAGACCCCGGCGCTGCCCACCGAACCCTGTTGGGACACCTCATTGCAGCTTATATGGCGGCTGGGCGGGCTGGTAGTTCCCTGCACACATTATCTATCTTGCAGGTCTACCAGGCTGACCTCCTGAAAGAGCTCGATGAGGGCGACAGTCCCTCTCCGGAGGATGTGCTGGAACTACGGAGGGTGGCAGATTTTTCTCTCCGCATCACCAGGGAGACGGCCCGTTCTATCGGCCGGGCCATGGCTTCTATGGTGACTGTGGAGAGACATCTCTGGCTGAATCTGTCGGGGATGAAGGAGAGGGATAAAACCTTCCTCCTGGACTCCCCGATTTCGCCTTCTGGTCTATTTGGGGACGCAGTTGAAACCGTCGTCCCCAAGTACCAGGAGGCGAAGAGGCAGTCAGCGGCCTTCCGCCAGTACATCCCTCGCCGCTCAGAGCCTGGGAAGGTGGCCCCTAGGGGGCAGCCTCAGCCGTCTGCCAGCTCCTCGCACCGGCAAGTGCAGAAGGAGAGCGCTGCCTCTAGAGCCCATCCTCCGGGAGCTTGGCAACAGAGGCGGCATTCTCACCAGCAGTCTTCCACTCCTGGAGGCGATCTGAGGAACGTACTCCAGGCGCGGAAGGCTGCTGGGAAGAAGTCCTAGCTTCGGCTGGACTTCCAAGAGCGCCCCCCCCCCCCCCCCCCCGTAGAGGGGCAACCGAGGTTGCTTCCTCTGCGGCGCTCTGGGGAAATCGATGTGGTAATCCCGCCGTCTATGACGCTTCGGGCCACATCGATTTCCCGCGAACGCATGCTGCTCCAGCCGCCTCTGGAAAGACCTGCGGCTGGGCAGCTCGCGCGTCCGCACACAGAGAATCGTTCCCAACCACTTCCTGCCGGTCATCCGCTTCAGGGGGTTGGGGACGAGGCTCGTGTAACACCCGACGCCAGCCTCGAGAGGCTGGTTCTCTTAGTAGATTATCTCGGCGCATGGAAATGTTTTCCGAATATTTCTACATGGGTCCTGCGTACTGTAGAGGATGGAGTGCTGGGGCACATGGTAGCAGCGTCCAACGTGATACCTTTTGGCATGCTGCACATGAGACCCCTACAGTAGTGGCTGAAAACCAAGGGGTTTTCCCCCAGAGGGAATCCTTTCCGTATGATCAGGGTAACGCGCAGATGCCTTCGTTCCCTAGTCATATGGAAGAAACCTTGGTTTCTGTCCCAGGGGCCAGTGTTGGGAGCATCCTGTTGCCAGAGATCCGTTTCAACAGACGTCTCCCTCACTGGTTGGGGCGCGGTCATGGACGACCGCTTTGTGCGTCCGATTAAAGACCTGAGGTATTTGAATCGGTCTCTGAGGAGATTCAGATTCAAAATGCTCACGGTTCTCATCATCGTGAGTCAGATCCAGCCCGAGGACTGGTTTGTCACGATAGATCTAAAGGGCGCATACTTCCATATCTCCATCCTTCCATGTCACAGGAAGTTCTTGAGGTTCGCTTTCGGGGGCGAGGCGTACCAATATCGAGTGCTTCCCTTCGGTCTAGCTCTTTCCCCAAGCGCATGGTGCATGGATGCAGCTCTGGCTCCATTGAGACTCCAGGGCATCCGTGTGCTGAATTATATCAACGACTGGCTCATGTTGGCCCAGTCGTACGATATGGCAGTTCGGCATCGAGATGTCGTTCTGTCCCATATAAGGTGCTTGGGGCTGAGACTCAACACAACAAAGAGTGTGTTTACGCCATCCCAGAGGACGTTCCTAGGGATCGTATGGGACTTGACGACGATGCGGGCACAATTGTCTCCCGCGCGAGTCGAGACCATACTGGCGATGGTCTCAGGAATAAGGCTAGGACACAGCATCACTGTGAAGCACTTTCAGAGAGTGCTGGGGCACATGGCAGCAGCGTCCAACGTGATACCTTTTGGCCTGCTGCACATGAGACCCCTACAGTGGTGGCTGAAAACCAAGGGGTTTTCCCCCAGAGGGAATCCTTTCCGTATGATCAGGGTAACGCGCAGATGCCTTCGTTCCCTAGTCAAATGGAAGAAACCTTGGTTTCTGTCCCAGGGGCCAGTGTTGGGAGCGTCCTGTTGCCGGAAATCCATTTCAACAGACGCCTCCCTCACTGGTTGGGGCGCGGTCATGGACGGCCGCTTTGCGAGGGGCCCGTGGGAGGGCCGTCATTCCTCCTGGAACATAAATTGCCTGGAGATGATGGCGGTCTACAAAGCTCTCAGGAGCTTTTTCCCGGACCTCCGCGGCCAACATGTCCTGGTACGAACAGACAATACGTCTGTTGTAGCGTACCTCAATCGTCAGGGGGGTTTGAGGTCGGGCCCTCTATGCAGACTGGCGCATCAAATTCTCCTGTGGTCCCAAGGGAAACTGTTGTCCATCAGGGCAATGTAGGTCCCGGGGGTCCAAAATCAGGGAGCAGACATCCTGTCGAGGCAGGGGCTGAGGCCCGGGGAGTGGCGACTCTACCCAGAGGTGGTGGAGGCCATGTGCGAGAGGGTCAGCCCAGTGGAAGTGGACCTGTTTGCATCTCGCGAGACGTCCCACTGTCCATTGTGGTGTTCCCTCACGCATCCAGCCCCACTGGGGTTGGATGCCATGGTTCAGACGTGGCCGAGGCTGCGTCTGTCCGCATTTCCCCCGATTGCTCTGCTCCCGGGAGTCCTGGAGAGGGTCCGTCAACAGGGGGTCAGCCTACTTCTGGTAGCACCTCGTTGGCCGACGCGAGTTTGGTTCTCGGATATCATAGCTCTGCTGGCAGGTCCTCCATGGCAGATTCCTCTGAGGAGGGATCTCCTATCTCAGGCGGGGGGCACAATATTCCACCCCCGGCCAGAGGTTTGGAACCTTTGGGTCTGGCCCCTGAGGGGGTCAGGTACCTAGAGGCTGGCCTGTCGGCAGAGGTGATAGAGACTTTACTCAGTTCCAGGGCTCCGTCTACGAGGAATCTGTGCAGCCTCAAGTGGTAAGCCACTTGATGCAGGGAGCGTGAGGTGGACCCAGTTAACTGGCCGGTGGCTTCAGTGCTGGAGTTCCTCCAAGATCGCTTCTCTGCGGGTCTAACCCCGTCCACACTCAAGGTGTACGTGGCTGCCATTGGGCTTTCCACACTCCTTTGGGTGATGGGCCTTTGGGTAGGCACCAGCTGGTTGTACAGTTCCTCCGTGGGGCTCGGAGGATGAGGCCTGTGGCTCGTTCCAGACTCCCAACCTGGGATCTGGCAGTGGTTCTCGAAGGGTTGGCTGAGGCCCCCCTTTGAGCCATTGGAGTCGGCTGAACCAAAGAACCTGACCCTGGAGGTGGCTTTTCTCCTGGCATTTACATCGCTGAAAATAGAGTGGGGGACCTCCAGGCCTTGGCGGTAAGGCCGACTTGCCTGGGGGTTGCCCCCGGAGGAGTTAAAGCCATCCTACACCCTAGGCCGGGCCACGTGCCCAAAGTTCCATCAAGGGTGGCCAGGTCTTTGGTTCTTCAGGCATTTCATCCCCCGCCTCACGTGACGGCGGAAGAAGGGAGACTTCACCTGCTCCGCCCAGTTAGGGCTCTCAGAGTGTATCTGGAGAAGTATCTCTGGCGCTAGGGTACTTCAGTCCTAGTTGTGCCCGGTCTCCGGCTTCACACTAGGGCAGGCGCTACCCTCGGTGTGGGCTAGTGGGTACTCGTTCCCCAAAGTGTCGTTCCGACGCAGTGAGAGTTCCCTCGAAAGGGAACGGCTCAGTTATGTATATAACCCTTGTTCCCTGAGAAGGGAACGAGCACTGCGTCACGTCACCACACCTCGGCACGCCTGTAGCGCATGTTCAGAGCAATAGCTGCCGTTTCAATGCGCCGGCTTCCCTTTTATACTTCCGGGTATGCAGTCACAGTGACGTCATCACGCACGCCAATCAGATTGGGTTAGTTTCTATACGGACTTCAGATTCGCTAATGCTTAGGGAGTATCCCCAAAGTGTCGTTCCGACGCAGTGCTCGTTCCCTTCTCAGGGAACAAGGGTTATATACATAACCCGAGCCGTTTTGCTTCAAATCCATAGTTCAACTATATGGTATTTGTGTGGTTATACAAATGGTTATCAATACTGCATACATTTTGGAAGGGTATGTTTGTGCTATACATTATGTGCAGAAAAAGTTACTAAGCAAATCCCTACATTAAAATGATATTAAAGGGGGAAAAAAAGAAGAAAAAAAAACCACACACAAACTCAGTGTTAGCAGATAAGAGGAATGTTCTGCAGGAACACACACACACACACTCTATGGACACAGTAACCTGTTACTGTCATTTCTTTATCCTGTAGAAACTTCTTACATTTATATTCAATTACATGCTGTTATTACAGTTCCTACTCTTATAAAATACTTGAATTACATGTTGACTTTTAAAACTAAATTTAGCGTCCAACAGCAGATATTTCAGCTAAATGAATGTTTTTGCGCTGAATATTAATTGTCTCCCTCTCTAAAGTGTTCTGTCTGTTTGACGCGCATGCGCGCGCCCACCTTGCCGCTGCTTGTTCAGTGAAGTTACACAGACTGTCAGAACCAGCATTCATGCAAAATGGAAATACTTGTGTGAATTAGTAACATTTACAGATGAGGATATAACTTCTCGGTTACGTATGTAACCCTTGTTAAAAAAAAAAACGCCCAATGGCAGTGCCAAGAATGGGCATGCAGAAATTGCATACGTAACTCTGCCCCACCGCGTGGGTATATAAGGAAGTACGCTGGTAACATCGCATTATGTTTACCTGCTGAAGAGCCAAGACTGAACTCCCGGCCGTTCCAGCGGTACAGCGGATGTGGCAGAGGGACGTTACGTCTCCGTGCCCTCGGTCAGGTAATAGAACAGGCTGCAGTGGGAAGAGTTGTAGGAGGCAAACAGATCTATCTGTGCATCACCAAACTGTTCCCAAATCAGCTGGATCATCTGGGGATGGAGTCTCCATTCTCCCGGAAGTGGCTGAGACCGCGAGAGCTCGTCGGCTGCACGGTTCAGTTCTCCCGGGATATGGACAGCACGAAGGGACCCTCAGATGCTTCTGACTCCATAGGACATGGCAGGCGAGTTGAGACATATGGCGGGAATGTAGACCACCCTGGTGCTTGATGTAATGTTGTCTGACCGGACTAGTACGTGTTGACCCTTCAACAATGCTCGGAAGCGGTGCAGGGCGAACCGTACTGCCAGCAACTCGATACCAGGCAGTGTTTGTGCACATCGGAAGGCATCAACGACCGGCCGCACCCAGAAGAGCACAGGCTGAAAAGGACGTGCCAAGTGCAAGCTCTTTTTGTGAGAGGAAGCCTCGCAGTGACGCCAAAGCACCCAGGGAAGCACACACCAGCTGTCTAGCAGACCACTGCGCAGATCAGCAGGCAGGAAGTATGTGTTCGCCGGAACGCGCATTTATACCAACGGCACTGGAAAGCTGCTTGTCTCGAAGGCTTGTCGACAGACTCAGTATCAGGGTTGCAGGAGTGAAGAGTAGTTCTTGGCACCGAAGCAGAAACATAATGCGATGTTGCCAGCGTACTTCCTTATATACCCACGTGGTGGGGCGGAGTTACGCATGCAAATTCTGAATTCCCATGGCATTGGCACTGCCATTGGGCGTTTTCTAAGATCTCGAAGATGATTGGCTTCTAAGCGAAACCTCCATTCGTCAGTCACTGACGTTACTCGGAGTGACTGAACGAAAGGGAACTGCTGTTCTCTATGTAGATCAGTGTATATAACCTGTAAAATTAACGTTTTGCACTGAGGACCCAGACGCACAGACAAACATCTGTCAAAGAGCATGACAAGGGTATGTTACGCTAATGCATTCGCTTAAAACAATTCTCATGTTTTGGGCTCCACTATTTCTAGATGCACCTTTTGTCCATAAAAAAGGTGTTATTCAGTGTTGTAATTTGACGTGACTGGTGGAAGCTTTGCGTACAGAATGCAGACCTGAGTAATCGATAATGAGAATTGTTATTGATGATTTTCATTATCGATTATTATCGATGTTATCGATGTTGTTGCAGCCCTGATTTATTAATTAATTTATTTTTGCTTGTGATTTGAAAATCATTACATATATATATATATATATATATATATATATATAAACACCTCTCTTGGTTTCTCAAAATAATTCATAAAAGTATAGAATATAATAGCATATTTCTAATAGGGGCACATTGTAATGCAGTGTTACAACATGCCCCACATGCGGGATTTAAACCCAGCTCATGTCTTCTGCAGTTAGATCAGCATTAAAGAACGATCTCCACTGTTAACTAACAGATATAAGTTTAAAATATCAGATTTGTCTTATTTTAAATAAACACAAAAAACAGAGATGAAAAATAAACTTAAGTGAGACATTTACTATTGCTATGGTTAAATAATTGTTCAGTGATATCTTCCAGAGATTTTTAAATTTTGGCGCAATTTTTTCTCTAAATGTTACGGCTGTGAATCAAAGACAATGGATCCAATAGCGTAGAGAGAAATATACTCATTTATTGGGTTTGACACCAGTTCAAAAGTAGCTCAATGTCCAAAGAGATAATGAGACAACAGGATGGAAGAGACTGCAAACAGCAGACAGGCAGGCAAAACCCAGGCGAAGAAGTGCAGGCAGCGAAGCAGGGAAAGCAGCGGGCAATGGGCCAGGCGGAATCCAGGAAATCCGGAACATAGAAGACACACGGAAAACAGGGACGACAGCCACGAACACAACACAACACCAGGAAGCCTGTAACGAACTGACAGTGATAGTGGGTGAGAGGGCTGCAAATAAAGCCTGGTGATAATGTGCTGCAGGTGGAGGTGATGAGCACCGTAATCAGTAACCACGCCTCCACACAACCTCACAAACACAGAGAAGAGAGACCATGAATTGATGAACCGTGACACTAAATAATGTTGATATGGCAACTAGTAAATCTCGTCATCCTGGCATGTGTGGAAAGTTTTAAACCATGCGTGTTACAACTAAACCTGCATTAGGTTGTGCCCCGCGCGCCCCTATATATATATATATATATATATATATATATATATATATATATATATATATATATATATATATATATATATCAGAGATGCCCAGACTTCCCTCTCCCTAGACACTTCCTCTAGCTCTTCCGGGGGGACACCGAGGCGTTCCAAGGCCAGCCGGGAGACATAGTCCCTCCAGCGTGTCCTTGGTCTTCCCCGGGGCCTCCTCCTGGTTGGACATGCCCGAAACACCTTCCCGGGAAGGCGTTCAGGAGGCATCCGGAACAGATGCCCGAGCCACCTCAGCTGTCCCCTCTCGATGTGGAGGAGCAGCGGCTCTACTCCGAGTTCCTCCCGAGTGACTGAGCTTCTCACCCTATCTCTAAGGGAGCGCCCAGCCACCCTGCGGAGAAAGCTCATTTCGGCCGCCTGTATCCGGGATCTTGTCCTTTCGGTCATGACCCAAAGCTCATGACCATATATATATATATATATATATATATATATATATATATATATATATATATATATATATATATATATATATATATATATATATATATATATATATATATATATATATATATACTTTGAACTAGGTATCATTGAACCACTAATCCTGTTTTGGCTTCTTTTGGAAATATTTTCATTGGTGGAGCAAAAATTAACAGATTTTCTGATCATATAAATGTAAAGTTACTTAATATCTTGTTTATTGCATGAAGTCAATGTCACGATTGTGCTGTTGTACTGAACGTGAAATACATAGACTTGAGGCCACTGTCCAAGGCACTCTTGGTTGTGTGAGAGATAATTTACAGAATTGTAAGGGCATTCTTGCATAGAAAACTGGGGATGTTTTCTTTGTAATGTTCTAAACTGCAGCATTGTCGGCTGGATGGAAAGTACTGAAAGATTGTGACATTGATGAAGAGGGTGAGGCTTTGTAATAATGTGGAACAGAATGTTCCTCATGAGTTCTGAGTTGATGGCCTTTTGTCAGAATGTTTCCAACTGTGCTGGATCCTGGAGCTTCTGCCACTCTAAACCTAGACAGGATTGTTACTCGCCTCCATCAGTGTCTTTCAGGAGTCGACAGTCACTCTTTACACTCAGTTCACAAAGTTTTTTTTTTTATAATGCATCACTTTAACCCTCTATCTTCTGTTTGAGACACCACATGATAAGGATGGGGCTGCTTCGGGCTGAAACTAGCAAAAAACACTTATATCGAGCCTGGCGTCGCATTGCGCCAAGTGTATGATAGGGCACTTTATGTGAACTTTATTACGACAGGTAGGTTAAAGGAATATCAAGTATTATAAATATAAAGACATATAAAGTGTACTGCCGAATGTACTGATTAAAATATAAAGTGTATTGAATATTAAAACTTGTATGTATATATTTTTTGGCCATCTAGCATGATTAAACGATTAAAAAGCATTAAAACATACATTTCCTTAGTAAATTGCCTGTTATGGCTGTACATGGTCTTTTCCATCTATGATCTAGGTGTTTACAGGCTTGCTAGATAAAACATTATACCTTTTTACGCATATGCTTAAAGGCCTTAAAGCACTTGAACCTCATTAATTGCTGTTTTTTTTTTTTCCTTCTCAAATAAAACACTTATTTTTGCAAATTAATTATTTTTTCACATTTATAATGGAATGAGATAGACCGACTTCACTAGAGTTGTTTCATTGAGAAGTCAGAGAGCACACCATTGCATCATAAATCATCCCCATGATGTTATTGAATAACCTATATGCCTTTTCTTTGTTTTTGCAGAACTGTGTTTAATATTTGTGTTGAAATCTCATGTAATCTGCTAATTCCCTAATTTACTGTAGTCATTCAACTTTAGAAAGGGACACAATGAATTACACATGGAACCAGACTGATAGAAATATAAGCTATATTATCCGGGTTTTCCGTGCATTTGTATAGTAGGCTAACATTACCTTTTGAGTTCTCCGACCACGGAAAGCAAATTGTGCTTTTTTTGTGCAAATTTTACACAAAAGAAAACGCAACAGCACAAATGGTTCTTGAAAAATCTTACCAACAGTATGATTTAATATAAGGTGTTTAAAACATACTAAAGCACATTCAAAGTACTTGATCATAACAGTAGTGTGTTGTATGATACATTTAAAGTTAATATATTTTAAAGGCCCACTGAAGTGCCTTGAAACGCTCAGCATTATTCAATGTATTGACGTAATTTCCCCTGAAACAGGTAGACAGGGAGGGACATATCAGACAGCTCCTCCCCCTTTTTTAAAACAGCCAATAGCGTTTTGTTTATATCACAGTTTGACAACTGGAGTTTGCCACCCCTGGACTACAACATTTCAGCTCTGTAAAGCCACAGTTTCCTCCTCTCGAACTGTTTCTCATAATAATCTCCTCCATAACACTTAAAAATTCGGTGAGCATTCTGTGCAGAATTCAAATGGGTCCGATATGTTTTGTTGCCTTGCTCTGACTCACGCATATGATCCGCTTGCTCTCACGTCTCTGGACCGAAGCAGACTACATGTGTGTGTGCACTGTGGCGGTGGGAACCAGACTTCATTCGCCTCAACTGAAAGCATATTTACACTGTCTGAATTGTTCCCTGACCCCTATATAGTGCACTATGTGCCATTCTAGAGAGCATTTGATTTGACAGCAGATGTGATGAGAAGCTGAAGTCCGCGGTGATGTCATAAAAAAACCTGTTATCCATTTTAGTGGAAGTGTGAGACTGTACTAGGGATGCACCTAATCCAGATTTTTGGGGTTCGGCTGAATACCGAATCCACTGATTGATTCTGCTGAATCCGAAACCGAATACCGAACCCTACTGTCATCAACACATTAATGAAGTAAACAACGTCCACAGCAGTGTAATGACGCTCATAATGCAACATATGCTATGTGGTATTAAAATACAGCAGTAGTACAAGCTCCTGACTGGTGGAAAGCAAATGAAAGGCACTTCCCGAGGCTGGCCACTCTAGCGAGGCATTATCTCTGTATTTCCGGGACATCAGTGCCATCTGAAGCCTTGTTTAAGGCTTTTCGTAGTATGGTTTTGATCAAGTTTACTAAAGTAAACATTGTCACGCATGTTCTTCTCGCCGCTGTTTCCTGATGGTTTATAGAACAATTACCCTGAGTCGCCCTTTGTCATTTCAAAGAACAGCACAACAGAGAGCACAGAAGGCGCACACACAGTCAGTCATCGGAGGCTTGCGCTGCGGAGCCAGACGAAAGTATAAACAAGGCTTGAGAGGATGTATTCTGTCATCAGGCTGCGCTCCAGACTAACCCACATCACTTAGACATGTTACTTTTTTTTAAATAAAAACCATACAAGGTGTGGATTGAGGTAGGCCTGCTATTTTTATTTGACCAAAAAAACCTATTCTGGTTCTTCAAAGCTTCAAATGTATTCAGTGTATTTTTGTTTTGTCATCTTAATTTGGTAATTATTTAAGTGAAAAATATTTAGTGCAGGCCTATTCATTTTATTCTTCTTACTTATGTCGAATAGCATTGCATTATAAATATAATCTATTATGAATACACCCAACATGGTATAAAAAACAGATAAACCATATATCGTTGTGAGTGTGTGTTTATTGTCTTCAAACGGGTCTATCTGCATGTTATAGCGATCTCAGGCCCTGTCCCAAATGGAACACTTTGTGTGCACTTTCGGTCTTGTGGACTTACAATCCCTTACGAAACAAAAATATATTGCAATATACTAGAATTTATATTGCAATACATTAGAAAATATATTTCAATGTATCAGAAACTTCCTCATATATTTGAAAATATATAGAAATATATGGATGGACAACCTATTGCTATATATTGATTCATATATTAAAATACATTAATATACAAACAAAGCTGTATTACATTATTGCATGTATGTTTATTGAAACAAAGTATTTTTTTTTTTAATGAGTTAAGCAAGCTCATGCATAGATTTACAGAGAGGTTGATTAACAATAGTCCAAAATCAAAATTGCATGACATTCATTATATTTTACATTATATAGCCATATGGATGGACCATATATGGCTATGTATTGATTCATATATTGTAAAATGGAGATGAGAGTATTATAAATTTAATTATCATTAACAGCAGCAATTACAACATTATTTTTTTTTGAGTCCACTTTTTATTCCCCCACATGACATTTCATCCTCAACATTGTATTCCTCCACATGACATTTCATCATCAACATGACATTTCAGTCCTCCACACTGTTCTCAGGTCACTGTCTGTTCAGTGTCACGGTTCATAAATACATTGTCTCACCTTGGGCCAGTTGCATAAACTAAGCCATTATGTTAAGACAGTGTCTTAAGATCTAGTATGAGCCACTAGCAGTTAGGCAAGTTGCAGTCTTACTTTTCGCATCAAATTAGGTCAGTCTATGTTTTTATGTAACTGTTTAATAAAAATTTTTGAACAGTCTTAAAGAAAAAAATGTATGTCTAACTTGTAAGACTAGTCTTAACAGTTTATGCAACCGGCCCCTCTTCTCTGTGTGTGGTATTGTGTTGGAGGCGTGGTTTCTGATTGCTGAACACTTTTATCACTTCATCCTGCTGCACTCATCACTTGGGCTATTTATACGTGTGTCTCACTCAGCCTTGTTGTCAGATTGTTGCAGTTTGTCTGGAGGTTCCTGTCTGTTTCGTGTGTTCCTGGTCGTGGCTCTTCGTTAAGGATTTCTGGATCCCGCTGGTTCGGTTTGCTCATTGCGTCCTTGCGTCGCTTTGCCTGCTTCAGTCCTGCTTCATTCGTCTGTGCTTTGTCCAGAGATCTGTTCTAACTCTACTGTGAACCTGAGTATAATAAATACCTGTTGTTGAACTCGCTATTGGATCTTCTGCCTTTTTCCTGTCACCAGACGTAACATTCAGCTGCTGCTTTTAAAATAAACCTCATTCAGTTACTGTGAACTATATTGATGTCTTATTCAATCTATTATATTTTAAAATATATGGCAGACATTGTACATTAGATTTTCATATTTACCATGTATACAATATATAATATGATAATTATATATAATATATTATGTAATATAAATCAATATATATTTAAGACATATAAATCTGATTATATAATCTTGTACATTGAGGTATATTATCACATATAATTTTACATGTATATTTACATATATATATACAATGGCTCTTCCAATATATAATTTCATATAATGAGGGATATATTTCAATATACATAACAATATATTAAATAGTATAACATGTATTTATTCAATATATGAAAACGGCAATAATTGCAGTATTGTCCCATATATTGCAATATATAATATATTGTTATATAATATGTCATATGGTATATTACTATGTAAATCTCACAATATATGGAGACACATGAAATATATTGTCATGTAATATATTAAGAAATATATTTTTGTTGCATAAGGGATGGCCACTGCGTGTGCGTGTCCGTTAAGTCTACGAGACCACAGGGTGTCCCAGTTGTCATTTTAGGTCTCAGAAGGGTGCTCGATGGGGAATATGGTCTTATCTAGTGAAACGATCTGTTGTTTATTAAATTTGTTTTAATTAATATAATTTTTAACCTAAATTGCTTATCTTGCGCTGTTCTGTGCTCACCAGTGATTGTGCAATCACGTCGAAAACATCACACTATATGTAGGCAGAAGCGCCGGCCCCGTGTTTACAAAGCGCTCGTGTGAAGACTAATACAAACGTCATGTAGCCAAAAAAAGTAAAACAACGATGTCGGATGATTTTAAAGTTGAAGATGTCTTTTTGGTAAAGGGTATTTATATTAGTCCTCGGGCGGTACTTCCGCCTACGTCTAGTGTTACGTTTTCACCGTGATTGCACAATCACTGGCGAGCGCAGAGCAGCGCATGATGAGCAATTTAGGTTTAAAATTAATTAATTTATTTTTTTTAAATGACTGATCGTTTCGCTAGATAAGACCCTATTCCTCGTCTGGGATCGCGCAGAGCCTCTGAAGCATTTCGAAGTGCTTTGAAACTGCATTGATTTGGACCTTCAACATTTTGGTTGCAATGGAAGTCAATGGTGGAGAGAAAAATCGACTGAAGAAAGAAAGACATGAACATCTTGGATGAGATGGGGGTGAGTAAAATATCAGCAGATTTTCATTTTGAAGTGAACTAATCCTTTAAGAACACATTATGTCTCCTCATGCAAGTGTCTTCTGCCCTTACATGTTCTGATGGCCACACTCTAAAATGACAATTCATCTCAAAAAGCTTAAATATTTTTACAGGACTTTTATGCAGTACATTTTGCAATTATTTGTTTCAAAAACCCCAATGCTATTAGTTCCAGGCTGTTCACTACCGATGACATCTGATGATCACCTCACAGACAAAAAAGCAATCTGTGCAAGGGTAATGTTGGTACTTTACACCGTGTCATGCTGTCAGAAAGCAAGAAGGCACTCGGGCAGCTGGTCTGCTAGCTATTACAGTTTTTAGGGCATGTTAGGAGAGCACGGGCTCTTGATCAAAGCATGTGCCATAGTTGATCTCTCCCCAGAACAGTATCACCCTGCGAGGCCATGAACAGTTAGACAGGGCCCGAAATGAATTTAAGGAGGATGTTGATGTGCAGAGACTCTGTGCAGTGGGGCATTGAGATTCAGCTGTTGTGAGGCTTGAACCTTTCTCAAGATAAGCAGTAGCTTTTGGTCCCTTGTGCCTCCATTATCTATTCAGAGGTGATGTTCAGAGGGAGTGCGGGGTGAATATTGAATTTATTGCAGCAGATGACTGAGGTATATGTAGATCTATATAAATTGAGTAGTTGAGTAATAACCTGAGCTTGGAACATCTTGGAGACTGCATTTCAATCAGATAACAATGGATTTTTGTTTTGCTAGTGAGAGGGGATGCTTAAAGATGTCAGGAATTTGGCACACACTAATTATTTTTATATCTTTACTTGAGGTGTGTCATTTTCCTACTTTGTTCATACACATGCAAATGTGCACGTCCAGTGTTTCAACACTCTCATAAGGAATTTTCACTCTTGGCTTTATTTAAATGGGCTTTTGTGTGTCTTATGATAGATTGTTGACTGAATCTTTTTGGATGAGGCTTTGTAGGACATTTTCAGCAAATAAATAATTTTCACTTTGTTCCTCTTAATCAGAATACTTTAAATACTGCTCAGAACAGTGATTTCAAAATATAAAATAAAATTATAGATTAAATGTCCTTAGTTTTCGTCTTTGTCATTGTCTTTCATAGAGCAAACAACGTTCAGCTGCATTTCCTTTCCCTGCGTCTCTCACTCACACGTCTCTCTCTCACACACACACACACACACACACACACACACACACACACACACAGCCCCTCCCCTCCATGCACACCACGTCTCCATGTTCAACGTTCAACGTTGAAAGCAAGTTTGCAAAAGATTGGTATCTTGTGAACACCTTTACACAATCACACATTAAAAAGTGGTATAAAAATATTTTTTAATTCTGAAAATAATTTTGTCAGTTTGTTAATGTCGACCCGAGAAGTGATTGCTACTTTAGAAAGTTAACTAGTCACAAGTTTGAGGTAAAATGCACTTAGGTTGTCAATGTCAAAACACTATATAAGCTGTGGGGCCATCGAATGACTTTCCTGGGTAAATGTGATGTTATGTAACATATTGTTTACAAGCTGTTTTATTGACGTCTTTCTGCGGTTGAAACTCTGATTCACATATGACATGGTATGGATTTTGGTAAGTTTAGCTGTTTCTTTCAACATACCTTCTAATGTTTATTCATGTTTATTTTGTGTTATAACTAGTAAAGGTCTTTGATACTGTCGGGCCATGTGTCCTCTCGCTCATTAACAGCTGCCTCAGCTTAGGGATTGTCCCAACTGTCGTCAAGCACGCAGTGTCTCAGACCACTTTTTAAAAAAACCTAACCTGGATCCGACATTTTATCTAATTTTAGACCCGTCTCTCACTTTCCATTTTTATCAAAGGTTTAAAAAAAGTTGTTTTATCTCAGTTACAGCCTTTTTTAGAAAAGTTTCAGTCTGGTTTCAGGTCACGACATAGCACTGAGTCTGCGCTGCTGAAAGTCCACAACGATATCCTTTTATCCCTTGATGCCAATAAATCTGTGCTGTTAGTGATGCTGGATCTCACAGCAGCTTTTGACTCTGTGGACCACTCGTCCTTATTGTCCGCCTTGCTCAACAGGTCGGCCTCCAGGGCTCAGTCCTGCAGTGGTTCTGCTCCTACTTGAACAACAGGAGCTTTGTTGTTATGGTCGATGACTTTTCGTCGTCCACTGCTCCTCTGTCCTCTGGAGTGCCACAAGGATCCATTCTTGGCCCTGTTCTCTTTTCATTGTACATGCTGCCTCTTGGTTCCATTATTGCTAAGCACAATCTTTCTTTCCACCTATACGCAGACGACTTCCAGGTCTATATGCCCGTGCTTCCAAATGATGGTTCAACTCTAGACACCCTGCATAGCTGCCTGTCTGATATAAAACATTGGCTATCACAAAATGTTCTTTATCTAAATGAGAGTAAAACGGAATACATTATTTTTGGTTCCTCTGTTTTCCACCATAATACAATACCAAACACAACCACTCAAGTCAGTGAGGCCGTAAAGAATCTTGGGGTAATATTTGACAGAGATCTGAATTTTAACAAACAAATTAATGCTGTAGTTAAAGCAAGCTTCTTCCAGCTGCGACTTCTAGCCAAAGTGAAGCCCTTCCTGCCACAGTGATCTAGAAAAGGCAATTCATGCTTTTATCAGCTCACGCATTGATTACTGTAACGCACTCTATATTGGCATCTCACAGTCCTCACTCCATCGTGTTTTAACCAACACATCCAGACATAGCCACATCAGCCCAGTTCTCTGTTCCCTCCACTGGCTCCCAGTTCGTTACCGTGTTGATTTTAAAATTTTAATGTCAGCTTTTAAAGCTCTTAATGGCCTTGCACTCTACTGCAATAATATGTGTTTCTGTTATAATGTCATTCTGTTTTAAATGTAAAGCACCTTGGTCCTCCTTTTGGTTGTTGGAAGGTGCTATATAAATAAAGATTCATTGATTGATAGTAAAGAGGAAGAGATGAGCAGTTCTTGTACTCTCCGCTCTCCTACTTCACTTGAACTAGTCCGCCAATTGCTCCGTTGCTGCTTTGGTAGCCATGGAGAGGCATCTTTGGCTTAACCTCACGGAACTCAACGAAAAAGAGCATGTTTTTTTTTTCTTGATGCTCATGTGTCGCCTTCAGGGCTTTTTGGTACTGCTGTCGAGACAGTAGTCCAGAAGATCAAGGAAACAAAGGTTAAGTCAGCAGCGTTCGAGTGGTATGTCCCCTGTCGCAGTCAAGGTCCTACATCGAACTCTCCCGACCCTGTTGCTGGCCCCAGCTGGAGACAGGGTCTGAAGGAGAGTGTCACTGTCCGTGCCATGCTCGAAGCGGCAACCTCGCAAGAAGCTGAGAGAGGACTTAAAAGAAGTCCTCATGGCTAAGCAAAGTAAAAAGCCAAACCCTTAGAATCCTCATCTTGGTTCTCACATACTCCTTTTCCAGAAACATGGTTCTGGTGCAGGTTCCAGGTTCACTGGATGGGGGATCCAGGGGGGGATGGGGGGATCCAGGGGGATGCTGAGCGAACTGAATTGCATAGCCGAGTCTGATAGTCCAAATAAGCCAAAGAGACGGCCTGGGAATTGCTATCCAGACTTGTCTTACCTGGCTCCATGAGTCCCCCTCTCCTATCGCCAACATGCAGTGGTGTGTGGACAACACAGCATTTTGTGGGCATGCACCGCAACTGCAACTTCACCTGGGGAATCCCCATGAACCCCCTGACCGCCCCACCATCAAGGGTAGTGAGAGAGAAAAAAAATTTGAAGCAGATTTTGGCATGTTTCGCCTTCCATATTGTCAAAGTTCTTCATGCATCTCCGGGAATAAGGCAAGAAGGCAATTCAAGGGCGATTTACACATCGTGCTGCACCCCCAGAAAACCAATCATCCAGTCGCTATCATTCAGAGCGAGAGAGTGCGCAGCAGTCCGCAAGCATGGCTGTCATGAGCAAACACCACTGAAACGGAAAGCTCAGTGTCATCTTCATCTCCAGAGCATAATAGCCCTCTCTCCGATGTCCGATGCAGCTATCGACATCTGATCCTCATTCAGGGCTGCGAATGATGCGCGGAGCTGAGAATGATGGGTTGCTGTGACAACCTGCGCTGTCAGCCGGCAGCCTGATGTCACACGAAACGCTGAGAAGCGGGAGGTCCTTAGGGATTTGTCTGGTGGAGAAACTCTCCCAGAGTGTCAAGCAGACCCACGGCTGTGCTTTTACACGAAAGCGGTGACTGGTCAACAGCAGAGCCTTTACGAGACACGACCAGCGTCGCATGAGACCAGTGTGCCTCATGCGAGAACATGAAATTCGCACAAACAGCATCTCAGCATGCTCATGCCTGCCCATGTGAGACAGAAATCATGGCCATCAGATAAGGATAGGAAACGACCGCATCCAGAAATGCATGGACGGAGAGGCATATTTAAAAAGATACTCTCTGCCCGCTTGCTTATTTAGGTAAAAGCTCTCTTAGAACTGAAGCGCACATTGACGGTCGCTGCTTGTTTGTTTACATTCAAAGGTGATTTCTCAGACGAGATCCCAATTCGTCAGTCGTTCTGACGTAACGTTGAATGTGGCTGACCGATAGGGAACCATAGTCACAGTCGTAACCTGAGACGTTTTGCTTTTGCAACGGATAAATATACAAAATTATTTTCTAATACTGTATATACTGCCTCAAGCATATGAAATAATCATAATTATTAATTAATGTATAATTAATAATGTTATACATTAATGAATAAATCAGGTCTGTTTGGTAAAGGCAGACATATAAATGTTATTAAAAATAAAACCACTCATTAATTTATGTAATTCCACTTGCATGATGATGTGCATGATGTATTGTGTTTAAAAGTATTATGTGGTGGTTTTCTAATAAAATGGACGACTCCTTTGACTGGCAATAACTGATTTCATAGCATTTTATGTATCCCAAATACAAATAATAGTAATAATATTCTTGTATATTAATAATAATAATAATAATAATAATAATAATAATAATAATCTTGTATAATTCAACAAAATACAAATGTTAACAATTTGTTTAGTTTGTTTTTTCACATCGTATTTCACCTCAAGCACTCACATTGTTGTCTCCATTGTAAGTGCACAAAGTAAAGAAAAAAAAATAAACTAAAAAGGAAAAATCAATCTTTTCAACAAATTGAAAATATGCTAATCTCTTCAGAGAATAGAATACTTTTAGGCAAAGTTTACTTTAAGTAAGATAATGTAGAGGGCAAGACGTTGGTTTAAAAAAAAAATACTCAATACTTTAAGTATAATCATACCCTTATAACCCTCAAAACCCAAAATCTTTTTCTCTTCATTTTCTAAGGCTTTTTTTCACTCCAAACCCTGAAATTCTTGGAACAGAAAATAATTTTTTAAGCATATTCTTTCTTTATTATTGGTGCAATGACTGTTGAGTTGTGGAGAAGTGATCCTCACAAGTTGTGCACCTGCCACCCCACCATATCATAATTTGATACCAGTACAGTATTCACATTCAAATCAAATATACCAGCATTGATGCCGGGCAGATCGATCAATCCCAAACTGTCTGTCTCAGTCTGTCCTCATTTATGCAAGTGTATTCTCCTTGTTCTCCTAAGAGATTATTATTAAAGGTCCCATGGCATGAATTTTTTATTTTATTTTATTATGTATTCTGAGGTGTACTTATATTGTTAGTATGATTTTTACATCATAAATCTCATAATTTAGAAATAAAAGGCATTTTTTCTATACTGATGTTTGCCCTCTGGCTGAATGTCCTGTTTCAAGGGACGTGTCTGCTGTGAGACTTCAGTAAAAACGCCCACTGTTGTGATTGGCTGACATCTTTGCATTTGAAATGAGTATAAGATCTTGTAGCGGAGGGGGCGTGGTTTAACAAGGTCTACGAGGCACGAGCATGCCAGAGAGACGGATGGGCCTGAGTTCACGTCTCAGTTCAGTGAACTGTTGAAGTTACTAGCATATACTTCAGGTTATTCGTTTATTTCTATCAGAGGGACTGTCACTCATGTCAGAAAGTTAGTAACTTTAGTAAATGATGAATCAGCGCTGACTCGAGACGTGAACCATTTAGAACGATTCAGTCCAATTTGGTGAACTGGTTTGACCGGTTCACTAAAAAGAACCTGTTCAAAAGAATGATTCGTTCGCGAACCG
The DNA here is from genome assembly GCA_023566225.1 of Romanogobio albipinnatus. Lineage (NCBI taxonomy): Eukaryota > Metazoa > Chordata > Actinopteri > Cypriniformes > Gobionidae > Romanogobio > Romanogobio albipinnatus. Next base: position 18,808,224 of record CM042256.1, on the reverse strand, counting down.
GACATCACTAATGGACCAGAGACGGAGCGATTGCTAACAAAGTTATATTGTAACTACCGAGTTGTGAAAGGGCTGTCAGCACGAGTTTATTTTGTTTGTATCTGAGAGTTCTGAATAAACACGAGTCCCAGTCACGCCGAACCCGTCTTCCTCCTTATCCTACCAACTTTGTAATACATGTAATGTACCATTACAGCTGTCTAGATGAACGAGTTACGAGTAAGTGTTGATTATAGCATTATTTTGAGATATTTTCCTATCATATGAAAAGCGTCAGTACACAAAGCATTGAGTACACAGTGCAAACAAAGACACAACAGCTCAGTAATCGAATGTAATCCAGTTTATTGTGGGGATAGCTGGCTATTTAGCCAGAACACGCTTACTGCTTAATCTCGCGCCGTGTATGGTGCCTCTGCTGTGGGTGAGATGCAGTAGTGGGGCTCGGTGATGTTGAAGGCCGACCGGTCAGTGCAGCCCGAGCTTCGGCGTGCGTGAGATTTATCTCGTGAGATGGTGGTTCAGTGGGTTAAACCATGGAACTGACACGCAGAAGGTTGCTGGTTCGATCCCAGCGGTCACCACCAGTGTGTCCTTGAGCAAGGCACTTTACTCCATGTTGCTCCAGGGGGATTGTCCCTGTAATAAGGGCACTGTAAGTTGCTTTGGATAAAAGTGTCTGCCAAATGCATAAATGTTAAATGTCTAAAATGTGTGCACATTTTAGAACAGATAGATGTGACGAGGACGTACAAAAACACTGACTCACAAGATAGAAAACACCTTTCTGTCGGGAGAGAGAGAGAGAGAGAGAGAGAGAGAGAGAGAGAGAGAGAGAGAGAGAGAGAGAGAGAGAGAGAGAGAGAAGCCGCAGCACGAATAATAAAGTTCTGTGTGAACTTGTATAATTAGCTACACATCAGAAATCACTGATCACAGATAAGAAGGAACTGAAAAAAGACTTCTGTTTTCATTTGTACATCCAAACACTGAGAAACTGCCAGCATTCCCTCGTTCACCAGCCATGATCTCTCGAGGACAAACAAATATGGTGCTCGCATGGGCGTAACAAATTCTCTGGGCATAGGAAAGGGAGGTAACCGTTCCTGTTATGACATCATAACAGGAAAATTCAAGATCAGCTCATCTGGGCTGTCATTTTCTCAAAGGCAGAGAAAGACAGCCAGAACTCGGTTTACACCGATCAAAATTTCTAGCCACTTGGGGACAATATTCAGGCTAGGGGAACTCATATTAATGTTGACAAACCTCATAAAATTAAGATTTCATGCCATGGGACCTTAAACATTGTTCCTGTGCATTCTCCTTCGTCATGAGATTTACTACTACCAACATGTAACAGAAGGACAGACCAAAACCGTAACAGCATGAATTCACCTGCTGTACTGCTGCTATGCCTGGAGCTGGAGCTGCAAAGCCTCAAGGCCCACACTATGCTATGGATAAAGCCTCTAGAGGATATTTGAAGGAACTTATGGACATTTATGAGGAGGATTTAATTGATTGATTGGTTTGGGGAGGTAATATCTAAAAATCGATTTGTTTCCATCTGGCCCCACCTAGTTCTAATGCCCTTGTAGCTCCAGCGTCCCCTGTATCTCCAGTGTTTCCAGTTTCTCTCAAACAGTCAGTTCCTCAGCCCCGCCTCCAATGGCTCTCTTCAGCTCCTCTGCTTCTCCTACACGCTGCGAGGATCTGCCTAGGGTTTGCAGTTCACCAGCTCTGCCTTACCCAGAGGATCCCCTGTCTCTGCCTCCATCCTCTGAACCCATCGCTCCACATTGGCCTGTTGACACGTTGGCTCCGCCATGGCTCCTCCCTCTCTCAGCTCCACCGGCTCCAACAGGCTGCCTCATTCCTCCAGCTTCGCCTTGGTCAGGCAATGTCCTGTCTCCACCTTCAGCTTCGTCTGGCTTTGCCTTCTTCCACACCCTCCTCCAGAGCCCCCCCCCCCCTCCTTTCTCAGATGGACTGTTTACGGCGCACCTTCTGGGAGGTGTAGCTTCTATAATATGCATGTTGTGTTATAAAAATCCCTGTGTGTTCATTACTTAACTCAGTTCCTTTTGTTTGTCCCATATGCATTTATACCACAAGTTTCCCTTTAGTCTGTCCTCATTTATGCAAGTGTTTGGAAGTGTTTTCTCCATGTTCTCCTAAGAGATTATTATTTTTTAAACATTGCTCCTGTGCATTCTCCTTCGTTGTGCTTCTTCTTTTTTTTTTTTTTATAATTCACTGAAAAATAATAATGAACTGAATGCAATGGAATGCCCTGCATGTCAAAAAACAGCATGTACCTTAGAAAGTGGCATCAAGTGGTCCTGACCAAAGATGCATACAATAACTTAGGCAGCTGACTTGTTGCCTCACTGCACTATTAGGCAGTGAGTATGCAGGCAGCGTTTGCGCACAAAAGTACTTCACAAAACTGATTTCAGACAGACTTCTGAGGCAGGGTAACAGTTTATTGATCTAAAGCAAAATAGAAAGAGCTGTGGTGATAACTAAGCATTTTTTTTTTTCAAGCCTGGATACATTTTAATTTGACATATTTCTAATGTTGGTCAAAAACATCCATGTACACACAAACTGACCACAAAACTTTCAGATGCCATCTTAATTTTTTAGCTTAACTGTTACAGAATGGAATGCACAGGATTGAGGGATATCAAAGGCAGCAAATGGGATCGATCAGATGAAGGTAACTCGGGAGACAGGAAGTGAAGCTCTATTGGAGTCGGATGTAGAAGTCTGCTGTGAAATTCGCTTCAGTGCTGGCTCACCAAGAGCAGATATACCTGACAAAATGACAAATGGGACACCCTACAGTCTCATGGACGTGTTGTAAATCCACAAGACTCTAAGTGCCATCTATGAAGTGTGCCATTTGGGACAGGGCCCATATGACGAGTTGGTAAATAATGACAATAATTATGAATTTTGGGTCAATATATGTAGAAAAAAAACTGTGACAGAAGTCATGTTGTTATGTGTGGTCTCATGAGTTATAAACTAATAACACACACAAGACAGTGTAGCAAACTTAATTCATCTTGTTTACTCATCACCTCCTTTCTCCGCACACAACCCTTTCTTACTAGCCTGGATGCCAGCCGAACTTAGCCCCGCCCACAACATTTTTACACGGGCAGTTCGGTCTGGACTTGATCGGTAGAGAAGTAATTATGCCCGAACAGAAACTGTTCGGACCAATGAAATTGTCAGGGCGGGCTTTAGACGATGATGGACAGATGATAAACAGTAACGTAATGATCCACGTCATCAAAGGCGCTTGGGTTGAGTTTGTTCTAATCCTAAACGGAGAACTTGTTCGTATATGCGTTCACCTTTACTATTTCTCTCAGAAATGATGATCGTGTTGGTAAGTAAACTCTGTGTATCCTTTTTTTTACAACACCGGCAAAGATCGTTTACAGTCATCTTTTTCTTCTAACGTTAGGCTACTTATTCAAGCGTGCGTGCAGGTACAGGGTTGCCAAGTTTTTACAACAAAACCCGCCCAATTGTTAACGTTCCTCAAAACTAGCCAAAAACAAGCCCAATAGCTTTCCAGAGGGGGTTCTCCGGGGAAAAAAAGGCATTTGGGGGTAAAATATGTGTTATTTTGGCAGGGCTGGCAGCTAAAAATCGCATTCCTGGGTCTGTATATCACATAATCAGGGTCGCTTCAAACCGCGGACATGGCAACACAGTGCAGTTGAGTTCTGTTGACATTTGATAATTAACGTTATGCGTCGCTCCGTTGCTGTGATTGGTTGTAGGTCTATCCAATTGAGGTCTTTCCTGATTCGGTTGAAACACGCCCCATAATCACAGCCCAACGGAACAGAATCAGACTCATATTCTGACTAGAATTGAGTATGACGACGTCAGGCTACTTTCTTACAACACTCTTTCAAAATAGTAGTCCCAACACAATTCTACCCACGAACACAACATTGTGCAGCTCTGACATTGATATATGCAGGACGGAGGGCAGTGATAAGCAGAAGTGATCATCTTGTCATTTACTCTGGATCCCTCAGTGAGTGTAATGTGAGACTTTAGAGCTTTTCATCCTTCAGGATAAAATCACAGAGATCTAACAAAGCCACACACTGAAGCCACTGAGCTCAACAGAGGTTTACTGACCAGGCTCAGCAATGATGGATTTATTTACTGATGTGATTAGCACAGTGCTACTTTGTGTGGATGGAAATGATGCACTGGTGGTTGGTTGCTTTACTCAGAATAAATGGACAGAATAAACTGCAAAGTGGCCTTTTATCCCATATAGCCAAAAGGCTAACTATAGTCTGTTATGATTGTGTTGCAATCAACTATAATCACCCATTTTCCAGGTTGTTATTGTTAACAAAAAATAAAATAACAATGTTTATTTTTTTATTTTATTTTTTTACCAACAAAATTTGAATTAAGCTAAATTGAAATATTTTAGAAAAATGTAGGGAAAAAATGGAAATACATGTTATGTTATTTCCATCAAGAGGTGCAGAAATGTTTGGTCATGACGTCTTCCTACATGGTTGTAATAAAAAGCTACACACTCCATCAATTAGGGTTAGAAAAACTGTTGCCAAACATACTGTATAACATGCTTTAGACATAATAACCACTGCAGTAATAATCCAATAATAGACTCCTAAGCATTTGCCTATTTAATTTTTTTATTTTTTATTTTTTGGCTTGGCTACAAAGTTTTAAAATACCATATATGTTACATTTTAAGTATTAAATTACAGTTTGTCAAAGCCCTGCCCTGCTTGAGCAGGAGTTCTTCATTCAATGTCCTGCAAATGTCAGTGGTCCTGCTGCTCTCCAGCACTCAGCAAATGCCATATTCTTCTGAACACCTGCCTCATTATAAAAACCTCTCACAGAACTGAGATCAAATTTTGGAATGTTTAAAAGAGAAGACATTAAATGTCAGGTTGGAGGAAGGTCTCTGTGTTGTGAGTTTTCAAAGCTTTGTCAAAACCAAATTGATCAGCAAAGGCAGCCCAATTCATACAGCTTTTCTACACCTGTACTCAGGATATAAATGTCATCAGTATAAAGGTTCGATTTCAATGCTTTATGGTGTCATCAGCTGAAGTGCCTATACTAGATGCTGATTGTAAGGTTTCAGCTGAAGTGGAGTGCATCCAAGAGAGAGCTGATGAAATTGAATGTGGCTGGACTGGAAGACTGCTCTAAATCCTTTGACTCTTATATTTCACGGTTAAAGTTGTGCCACTTGAATCATTTAGTAGCATTAATGATGGTGTAATACCAAAAAAAAAAAATAAAACTGCATAGAATGTGGTAATTTAAAGCAGTACAATTATTAAGAACGTTTTTTTGTAGACCAGATTAAATTTACTGCTGCATTAAGTTAGCAAATCTTTAATTTAGTAATGTGTCTTTTAAAAATAAGTTATAAGTGAGATACCTTTTTTTTTTACTTGATCGTATTAAACCCATACTTCTTCTGGGGAAGATGCAACAATGTACACATGAATTCTACTAAATGATTAATGTAAATTGGTTAAACATGTATTAGTGTGTTCCATTGATAGGAGAAACTTCCTGCAAGTTGTCACGTCTGTTTTTGTCACAGTGCTTTCAAATCGCTCTTGCGTTTTTTTGATGTCATACAACAATCGGTCAGTCCAATCACTGCTTCAAGTGAAGCACATCTATCGGTGTGTTGTCTTTATCATGCTAAGGTGCATTGTGTTTGTCAGTGGTCTATGTGTATATACACCAATCAGGCATAACATTATGACTTATTATTATCACCTTCCTAATATTGTATTGGTCCCCCTTCTGCTGCCAAAACAGCCCTGACCCATCGAGGCATGGACTCCACTAGATCCCTGAAGGTGTGCTGTGGTATCTGGCACCAATATGTTAGCAGCATATCCTTTAAGTCCTGTATGTTGTGAGGTGAGGCCAAGTCAACACCTCAAACTCGTTGTCATGCTCCTCAAACCATTCCTGAACCATTTTTGCTTTGTGGCAGGGCGCATTATCCTGCGGAAAGAGGCCAAAGCCACCAAGGAGTACTGTTTCCATGAAAGGGTTTACATGGTCTGGAACAATGCTTAGGTAGGTGGTATGTGTCAAAGTAACATCCACATGGATGGCAGGACCCAAGGTTTCCCAGCAGAACATTGCCTCCACCAGCTTGCCTTCTTCCCATAGTGCATCCTGGTGCCATGTGTTCCCCAGGTAAGTGACACACACGCACCCGGCCATCTACATGAAAAAGAAAGGCCACCTTCTTCCATTGCTCTGTGGTCCATTTCTGATGCTCACCTGCCCACTGTTGGTGCCTTCAGCGGGGGACAGGGGTCAGCATGTGCACCCTGACTGGTCTGCGGCTATGCAGCCCCATACGCAACAAACTGTGTTGCACTGTATATTCTGACACCTTTCTATCAGAACCAGTATTAACCTCTTGAGCAATTTGTAGTGTTTGATCGAACCACACGGGCCAGCCTATGTGCATCAATGAGCCTTGGCCGCCCATAACCCTGTCGTTGGTTCATCACTGTTCCTTCCTTGGACGACTTTTGATAGATACTGACCACTACAGACTGGGAACACCCCACAAGAGCTGCAGTTTTGGCGATGCTCTGACCCAGTCGTCTAGCCATCACAATTTCGCCCTTGTCAAACTCGCTCAAATCCTTACGCTTGCCCATTTTTTCTGCTTCTAACACATCAACTTTGAGGACAAAATGTCAACTTGCTGCCTAATTTATCCCACCCACTAATAGGTGCCGTGATGAATAGAGAATCAGTGTTATTCACTTCACCTGTCAGTTATCATAAAGTTATGCCTGATCGGTAGAATGGGTAAATCCAGCCTGATCTGCCGCTGATTTGATTTCGCCCTGCAGCTCAGTCTGGAAACCTGTACATTAATTTCTACTGATTCTGTTACACTTTAGCGGGAACCAATCACAAACTGGCTTATCCACCTGGCACGCTATTGGCGGCTTTAACACGATGACGGATAGAGAGCGATGGGTTGTTGCTCGTTTAACACGCCTCTTGTGGTCTGATTGGTTGAAGGACTATCCAATTGCGTACAGTCATTTGAATTATGCTCGTTTATCATGCCTCTTGTGCAGTAGAAAATACAGAGCAGACTCCCCAAACCAATGTTCAATCTTAAATTGAGCTTGGTCTGGTGATAGCCAGACAACCTGATCGTGTATAGCCTTATTGTTTTCATAGACTTTGTCTAGCTTTTTTTGTTGTTGTAACCCATTGGTCATGTCATGTCTGGTCATGTCAATTGCCACATTTATGATCATGTCATGTCAGTTTTCATGTTTATAGTCATGTCTAGTTTCATGTTTATGGTTATGTTCATCATCAAGTTTAGTTAAATTATTGTTGTGTTTGATTTTTTCTGAATTATCTTTAATAAACTGCACATGGGTTCTAAACTTTGACTTGCCTTCAATATAATTAATACAATTAAAATAAAATATAATAGTAGGGGCTAGTTTAGAACCAAAAGTTGGTTTGTAATTGGTGATAAATGTATATTTAAAATTAGGGTTGCATGGTTGATGAATGCAATAAAAAAAAAATGATTTACTTTATTAAATTTTTTTCTTTTTATGTTTCAGATTATGTCCTGTCATGTTACTGGGTGAATTTTCAGAATATCAGGAAATGTTCCTTTTTTTTTTTTGTCTCTGGGCAAATGTAGGGTTGTGCACAAAATGTTCTGCTGTATAGATTTTGACAGGTTGTGATTAAATTATTAAATTATTATTCTCCTCAGAGGCATCTGAATCCTTCAGCTTTTCATTTTGTTCTCAGTGTCTTTCCTCTCTGATCTGTCTCGCATGTCAAAGATAAAATAACACTCTGTGATTTTCCATGAGACACCACGTTTCCCATAAAGCTGCAAAAAGGTCTGTTAAACTAACTAATACAATGACTGTATAGTTGGTGCAAATTACATTCTCCACACTGTGGATTTAAGTTTACAAATGGTCTGAATTTACTTTGATTATGGACAGTACATCACTTAATAACAGATTCAACCATCTCGAGGCAGCTGTTAGTTCAGGCATTCATCTACAGTGATGCACTGCTCATGCTTACTGTAATATAAATACTTTGAAGGTTGTTTGTGCTTAGTTTCTTCTGGTAAAGTTCAAAGAGGGGATACGTTCTTATAACAGCAGCTAATTACAATGATCTGGAATCCCATTGGGCTTGTAATTGCATTCTTTTCCCGATGCACTTTTCTTACCTCATTTCCTGAGCAAAGAGCTTTTACTGCAGACAAGCTAATTTCCTTGTTTGCTGTTACACTGCTAGTTTCACAGTTTACTGAAGGTGTGTGACAGTGTCTGCATCTTTAAGTCACTTGTTCAAATTAATGTATGGCTTCAGAATTTGGTGAACAATTTGGTGTACAAATAAATTGCTAGATTCTGCAAGTAACTCATTCAAATAATCTTGTATTATGAATTATGTATAATTTTGAAAAATAATTTTGGTTACACTTTATTTTATGGTGTCATTGTTACAGTGTAATAATCATTTTACGGAGTGTCTATTTACACCAAGTGCAAATAGCGCACCTTGTTGGCAAGCGCTATTTACACTAGCCCCGTCCAACAATACCTGGTTGGGCCACACAAGATGACAAAAGGCTACATTTCAATGTCTTCAGTGGTGTAGTCAGTAGAGCATAAGGCTCATGGATTGGGTTGGGTACCGAACTCGGTACTTTTAAGGGCACCGACCGAATTACGTCAGTACTACCGATTCACATTAAATCAATCGGTACCTGAGAACGCATCTGGTGATATAGACTAGTGTCTATGAATATTAAACCGCAAAAATACTATTTAAATACAAATTCTGCGTGTCTCTGTGCGAATGAATGCCATAGACGCGAGGGTTTACCTCACACACACACACACACACACATCTCACATGACGGTCGCATGTTTCCATCTCTGCTGTCTCATATGAGGACATGAACGCATGAACGTCATCTTCAGAGCCACTGAGAGTCACTTTATGAGCATTTTATCGTTTAATTTGAGAAAAAACTACCGTCATGTCATAAACACACAGAAACCAAGGTCTTCACGGCAACCCATCAAAATAAAAGTTTGCCTTAACTTGACAAATATATTACTGTTATACAGCAGAATTGAGTATATGTTATAATTAAATTAAAAGATAAAAAAAAATGAATGTCTTATGTCTTCATTTGATTACCAGAAAATACACAACACATAATTTAGGAAATCTTTTCATAGAAATTAAATTAAAAAGAAAAATGATAATATGGTTGTTATTATTAATTAAATTAAGTAGCTAGTAGCCTACTATTTACTAGTAAATATTACAGTATACAAACATCACAGACAATGACAGACAGCGACCAGGGCAGCTCTGGCATAATGTCAATAACACTTCTACAAAAGACTTACAGGTTATTTATAGTTATTGATGTAAACATCCCTAAAGTACCGAAAAAGGTACTGTTAGGTACCGGTACCGAATTTCAGGTACCGGTACTGATACCGGTTAAAATGTGAACGCTACCCATCCCTACTCACAGAGATTGGTTTTGATGCGATCGACCTGGGTTCGAATCCGCCTTTTGCAGAGCTCGCTCTTCTCCCTTTCCCATCACATATCACATTGGAAAGGCTTTTACTTTCAATACAAATGAAGAACATGTTCTAAAAGTGGAAATAAAGTGCCTAACAAAATGTTTACAAAATAATAAAAGTATTTATTTGGTAGTGTTAGGGTAGGGAGTAGACTGGGTAAACCCAGCCTGATCTGCCGGCGATTTGATTTCGCCAACCTGTACATTGATTTCTATTGCTTCTGTTACACTTTTGCAGGAACCAATCACAGACTGGCTTATCCACCTGGCGTGCTTTTGGCAGGTTTAACACGATGACAGATAGAGAAGTGATGGGTCATTACCGTTGATCACGCCTCTTGTGGTCTGATTGGTTGAAGGACTATACAATTGCATAGAGTCATTTAATTTATGCTCGTTTATCATGCCTCTTGTGCAGTAGAAAATACATAGCAGACTCCCTAGATCAATGTTCAATCTTAAATTGAGCTTGGTCTGGTGATAGCCAGACAAGGTAGGGAGAGCTTTTATTATCCCATTAAGGTGTCATCCATTTCATAATTTTAATAAAATATAATAATTTACACTATGTTATTATTGCATCCTTTTTAATGTACAGCAATACTGAGGTGCAAATTGTATCTATTTTCCAAAATAAAGTATAAATAGCATCTAATTACTTTTTAAGCATTTTGCAAAGAACTGCTACTTTTACATGTTGTAAATAGAATATATCACTATTTTCACCTAGTGTAAATAGCATCTACTGCTATTTGCATTTAGTGTAAATACCATTGCTACTAAATAGCACTTAGCAAATAGCCGCTGCCATATATTTAAGTACAGAGTATTATTAACTGCATGTACTTACTATAGTATTGGGAATGGATCCGGAATGGCGCCGAGGATGGCTGCTACGTTGCGAGCTCCGCTGGAACATTGTAGTTTTTTGTTTGTTCTGTTTATAGTTCTTATGTTTTTCGTCTTGGATGTTGTCTGCCTTACTAAGTACGACAGACAGACACTTTTGGACATTGGTTCGGCAATCGCACACCGAAAACCGGACTTTAAATTCTTCAGTGACGACACGCTGCTTACAAACACAGCAGCGGATCCCTTTGTCTGGACGGCCCGACCACGCAAACGCCGGAGAAGAGGGAAGAGAGCCGGTGTACTTATCAGAGTTAGACGCCGCGCAAACCGACCCCCGCTTCCCAGTATTTTACTGGCTAATGTTCAGTCTCTGGACAATAAACTCTGCGAGCTGAGAGCGCGGATCTCTTTCCAACGAGAGACGAGGGACTGCTGCATTATCTGCCTTACAGAAACTTGGATGTCCGCTGAGATTCCAGATTCGGCCATCGAAACCACGGGGTTCTCCGTGCATCGAATGGACAGAGAAAAAGATCTCTCAGGGAAAAGCAAAGGCGGGGGTGTATGTTTTATGATCAACCGATCCTGGTGTGATCAGAGGAACGTACATTCTATCAAGTCTTTCTGTTCTCCTGATCTGGAACTTCTCATGGTTCTGTGCCGACCATTCTGGCTACCGAGGGAATTCACCGCGGTCATCATCACAGCTGTGTATATTCCCCCACAAGCCGACACAGACCGGGCACTAAAGGAACTGTATAGGACAGTGAGTGAGCAGGAAACCGCGCATCCTGACGCTGCGTTTATTGTGACCGGAGACTTTAACAAAGCCAACTTCAAGCGCATCGCACCCAAATACCACCAACATGTTAGCTTCAACACGCGAGGGAACCGTGTTTTAGACCACTGTTACTCCCCCTTCAAGGATGGATACAAATCACTCCCACGCCCACCATTCGGCAAATCAGATCACGCGTCAATCCTCCTTTTGCCCGCTTATAGGCAAAGACTCAAACAGGAAGCACCCGCCCTCAGAACCATCCAGTGCTGGTCGGACCAATCAGATTCTATGCTACAGGACTGTTTTGATCACGCGGACTGGGAGATGTTCCGGTCGGCCTCTGATGACGACATCGAGGTCTACGCTGATAGCCTAACGTGTTTCATCAGGAAGTGCGTAGATGACGTTGTTCCGACCAAAACAATTCGGCTGTACCCTAACCAGAAGCCGTGGCTAAACGGGGATGTTCGCGCGGCACTCAATGCGCGAACCTTCACCTTTAACTCCGGTAATGCGGAGGAGCATAAACAAGCAAGTTATGCCCTCCGGAAAACCATCAGAGCAGCAAAACGGCAGTACAGGGACAAGATTGAAGGACAGTTCAACACCACCGACTCCAGAAGCATGTGGAGGGGAATTAACACCATCACGGACTATAAAGGGAACACAAACTCCACCGTGAACACCGCTGCCTCTCTCCCGGACGAGCTCAACACCTTCTATGCTCGCTTTGAGGGAACTAACACCGCCCTCGCGGAGAGAGAGCTCGCGGCTGAAGATACAGAGGTTGGTGCACTCTCCGTATCTTTAGCGGATGTAACCCGATCCTTCCGGCGGGTGAATGTCCGTAAAGCAGCGGGTCCAGACGGCATTCCCGGCCGTGTGATCAGAGCGTGCGCGCACCAACTGGCTGGAGTTTTCACGGACATTTTTAACCTGTCCCTCTCCCTATCTGTGGTCCCCACATGCTTCAAAACGTCCACCATTGTGCCTGTACCTAAGCAGTCAAAAACCACCTGCTTAAACGACTGGCGTCCTGTTGCTCTGACCCCCATCATCAGCAAATGCTTTGAAAGAATAGTCAGAAACCACATCTGCTCTGTTCTCCCCCCCTCACTGGACCCACTGCAGTTTGCATACCGCACAAACCGCTCCACTGACGATGCCATTTCATCTACAATACACACTGCTCTCTCCCACCTGGAAAAGAGGAACACGTATGTGAGAATGCTGTTTGTGGACTACAGCTCAGCATTCAACACCATTGTGCCCTCCATACTTGACATTAAACTCCGGGCTCTAGGCTTAAACAGCCTGTTATGCAGCTGGATCCTGGACTTCCTGTCAAACAGACGCCAGGTGGTCAGAATGGGCAGTAACATCTCCTCATCACTGACTCTCAACACTGGAGCCCCTCAGGGTTGTGTTCTCAGCCCACTCCTGTACTCCCTGTACACACATGACTGTGTGGCTACCCACAGCTCCAACACCATCATCAAGTTTGCTGACGATACGACGGTGGTAGGTCTTATCACCGACAATGATGAAACGGCCTACAGAGAGGAGGTGCACACTCTGACACGGTGGTGTCAGGAGCACAACCTCTCCCTCAACGTCAGCAAGACCAAGGAGCTGGTGGTCGACTTCAGGAGGAATGAGAGAGAACACCGCCCCATCACCATCGATGGAGCACCGGTGGAGAGAGTCAGCAGCTTCAAGTTCCTCGGTGTCCACATCACAGAGGAACTCTCATGGTCCGTCCACTCCGAGGCCGTTGTGAAGAAGGCTCATCAGCGCCTTTTCTTCCTGCGACGGCTGAGGAGGTTTGGAATGAACCGCCACATCCTCACACGCTTCTACAGCAGCACCATCGAGAGCCTGCTGACTGGCTGCATCACCACCTGGTACGGCAACAGTACCGCCCGCAGCCGCAAAGCCCTGCAAAGGGTAGTGCGCACGGCCAGCTGCATCATCGGAGGTGAGCTTCCCTCCCTCCAGGACATTTACACCAGGCGGTGTGTGAAGAGAGCTCAGAGGATCATCAGAGACTCTAGCCACCCGAACCATGGGCTGCTCTCACTGCTGCCATCAGGCAGACGGTACCGCAGCATCAGAACACGCACCAGCCGACTTCAGAACAGCTTCTTCCCACAAGCAATCAGACTACTTAACTCCTGATCCATCAGGATCATAACACACACTGGACAGAATATCACTCCGCACAACCCACTGTAGATACACACACATTATATACACATTTATGTATCATTTATTATTTATCATATAGCACCTATTGTACATAATTGGATCTCTACTGTGAATAATAATGTATACTGTACATTGTATATTATTATTATTATTATAGCTTAATGTATACTGTTTAATGTATGTTTAGTGTATATTGTTTAAAGTATATGTATATTGTAAGTATGTGTATATTGGCTAAAGCTGTGAGAACTACACTCACATTGTGTAAATTATTTATTGTTTATTGTAGTGTATACTGTGCTGTGAGTAATTGTGGGCGCATCAGATGTGTAATCTGTTGTTGCTTAAATGTTGTACATGTCATGTCGTGACTGCTATGTTGCTCGGAACTGCACCAAGAATTTCACCTGCTGTTGCACTTGTGTATATAGCTGTGTGACAATAAAGTGAATTGAAATTGAATTGAATATAGGTTTAGGGTAAAATTAGGGTTTGGTTGAGGGTTAGTTGCATGTAATTATGCATAATTTACTGTCATCACTATGGTAAGTACATGTAACATATGTAACAAGGACAATGTGAAATAAAGTGTCACCCACTTTATTTTACAGTGACCTCATTACATATCGTTAGCCTCATAGCATAATTGCCTAAGTCCAAAAACATTTAAATATGATCTGGGCAATTATGCTATGAGGCTAACGATATGTTACATGTACTTACCATAGTAATAACAGTAAATTATGCAACTAACCAATTATGACAGTAAACCAAACTCTAATCCTAACTCTACTTCTGCATGCTGTTAATATATAATAATTTGTATTTATATGTATAATTACACTGTAATAAAGACACCTTACATAAAGTGTAACCAATCGTTTTTATAGTCTATGTGAAGCTTGAAAGCCTCAAATATTTTGCCTTAAATTGTCTTTAGATGTGTAGTGGCCTTGGTTAACACCAGGCATTTATTAACAACCAAATAAGTAATTTATACTTAAGTCTTGTTCAGTGCAGTTCCCAAAAAGCGACTGAAGGTAGTAGACTTATGTACCAACAAATATTTTGTTTTTCATGTTGTTCACAAAGCGTTTTATGAATTAGGAATAAAAACTGATTTGTTCTCATTTTGAATGAATATTGGCTGCTTCAGGCAATATTAAACTGTCTAACAACACAGCTGTTCTGCAATAATAATAAAAAAGATAGATGTAACTTGTCAAATTAAACATTTTGCTGGTAGCTATCACTCGTTTGAGAAGTCAGAGCATCCTGAATCTGTCGAAAGTGGAAGTTAATGATGGATTTATCTTGCTTTGTGGAAATTCCCTGAGAGATAAACAGCTCAATAGTGTCGCATATAAAACACAAATGCATGGAGATTTGAATGTGCTTCAAAACATAGGTTTTTTTTCTCATTAGAGGCACAGCATTTAACCTCTGTCTGGTGCCATAAACTGCATTAAAAAAAAATCATATATTAAATAAATTGCTTGATGGATTTGGTTTGAATTAATAAAGAAACATTTGATTGTTTGCTTTTAAAGAGACTGAAAACAGGGCTTTTCAACAATTCCTGTCTCTCTAAACTGCCTAAATCTCCTTTCCAAGAGACCGTTCTGCTCTGATTGTCAGACAGCCCAGTCTGTTGTGATTGGTCGACCACTCACAGTGCATGTTGGAAATGAAACGTGTATCAAGTGCTTCCTCCGTGTATCAAGTGCTTCCTCAGCACTTGATACACAGTGAAATGAACAGTAGCAACGGCGTAGTTTTTTCCTTATCAATTCTAACGCGAATCCACGGGAGTGCATGCAAAGTGTATTTGCTTTTTAACCTGGTCTCACAGAATTCTGTGAAATGAACATGGGCCCCTTTACTTAAAATCTGTGGCAGTTTCACGGATTCGCTGAAAATTACGTAATGGATCCATGGAAGTTATGCCTATGTAAGTCAATGACAGTAAAAAGTAGACATGATTTTATAAATATTTATAGGCTACTTTTATATTTTGGAGCAACTAACTCCACTCCTCCCCTAAACCTACCCACTCTCAACAATATAAAACACATAACAGGCAAATACAAGTACAGCCACAGGTATTTATTGAAAAAACTGACCAAAAGTATTAACTCATGTTGCATTCCAAGTCTTCTGAAGTCATACGATATCTTCATGTAAAGAACAGAGTTGATCTTAATGTTTTAATCGCTAAAATGATGATCCCGCTGCTCCGTGAACACACTCATTCATATCTCATTTAAATAATACACACAACTTTTTAGCATGACGCGATCGGTCACGAGACAAACGAGAGCCAATGACATTTTACAATCAAAGCTGACATAATGACGCAATTGGTCACGAGACAAACAAGAGCCAATGCTGTCAAAGCTGACGTAACGTTTCTTCCAGCGGTAAAATTTGAAATGTGTTTATGATCTTTGGCAGATGGACTGAACGCTGCTGAACGCTTTTGGTGATTTTCTTCACACAAATCAATTGTTTAGCCTCGGAACACTTAAATTAAATAAATTGTGCCTGCAGTCGTATCTGCCTGTTCCTTTTCAAGGGAACTCGTGCTGTGTCGAAACGCTGTGAGAACGCTTCTGCGTGATTGCATCTTGAAGCACTTGTGGAATCATTCCAATGGACAGACGGAACGTCATAGGCGGGTGACGTCATAGACTGGAAACTATAAAGCAGCCGTGAACACAAACAGAAGCTAGCTTCTTTGCCTTCAGAAGCGCTCTGTGTGAATATTGTCTGTAAAAACTGGTGTTTTTGTCTGTCTTTAGAAAAAGTTAGGCAGGAGTTTTCCACCTTTGTTCTTGTAAAAAGAAAAACATAAAAGTAAAACGAATGTGACAGCAATTCACTGGATGTGTTCATCCCTGCCCTCATTTCATTACGAGTGGGGATGCATATTCTATGTGTGTTGACTGTTTGTTTAAGCCGCCGGTCGCTCTCCGAGGAGGGCGCTTCGGCTCGCGTTCCCCGCGGCTCAGGTCCCATTTGCCGAGGCAGAGCGGCGACTTCAGTCGTGGGGATCGCAAATAGGTCCGGCAGAGGGGCTAGAGACGGGCATCGCCCTTTCTCTGCCTTCACCTGCCGGGTCCAGTGTTTCATCTCAGGGTTGGAAGCACGCTTGCGGTTCCTTCCGCCCCGAGTGAAGAGCAGAGACAGTAAACATATGTATGTGCGTCAGCTTTCATAAAAAAGGAGTGGGCGGACATTCATTGATACATTTCTAAAATGTGTAAGAACAGCACATAGCGAAGAGAATATAACGGCTTGGATCTCGTGTTTGCCGAGGCAACGTGTAGATTACATTTTGCAATATAGCACTGCATCTCACGTTTTGCAGAGGCAGCGTGTAGATGCAGTCTGCTAAGAATGTAATGCACGGAGCTCGTGTTTGCCGAGATTACAGTCTGCAATATAGTAACTTTTGATATTGTGTTTTGCCGAGGCAGCGCATAGATCACGGGCTGCTAACAATATAATGGACAGAGCTTGTGTTTGCCGAGGCACCACGTAGATTATACAGTCTGTAAAATAGTGGCTTTTTGATCTTGCGGTTTGCAGAGGCAGCGCATAGATCATGGTCTGCTGAGAATGTAATGGTCGAATCTCGTGTTTGCCGAGGCAACACATAGATTACGGTCTGAGAAAAAAAAAAGAAAATAGGAATCAATAGATCTCGTGTTTGCCGAGGCAACACGTAGATTATGTTGCCACAATGCATTTATAAATGGGGGAAAGAAGAAAGAGAAAAACAGAAGCCCTTTCTCTCTGTTCCTATGTTTGACTCCTTTTGCATTTTCCATGCCAATATGAATATTCAGCCTGTGAAAAGCTGAGTGGTTTTGAATGTATTTCATTTTGACAAATATATTTTTTTTATCTATGAAAAATATATACATATTTCTAATATTTCTAAAAAAGTAAAACTCCTGACGCCATCAATGTCAGGTTTCTGAGGGAAACCCTCCGTAGGAAGGCGGTGTTCACCTCACTATACGGTGCCCGTCTCCCTTCGTTGCCCTCAAGGGGACCGTTCTGCCAACCTCGCCACCTGTTTGGGAGCACAGTGGTCTCTGGCGAACACATATCTCAGGGTCCACCCAGAAACGTAGTGGTCCTGGGATGCACGCCCCCCTCCGAGGAGGGTCCTAGAGCAGTCAAGCCAGCTGTTTCATGCCGGTTTGCCGCTTCAGGGCACTGTGCTTGCTGTTCTTGGTTCTGACCCCATCAACGTCAGGTTTCTGAGGGAAACTCTGTGGGAAGGCAGTGTTCACCTCATTATACGGTGCCTGTCTCCCTTCGGTGCCCTCAAGGGGACCGTTCTGCCAACCCCGCCACCTTGTGTGTTTCGGGGCGCAGTGGTCTCTGGCGAGCACAAATCTCAGGGTCCACCCGGAAACGTAGTACGTAGGATGCACGCCCCCTCCGAGGAGGGTCCTAGAGCAGTCAAGCCAGCTGTTCCCTGCCGGTCCGCCGCTTCAGGGCACTGTGCTTGCTGCTCGTAGTACACCAGAGGCCAGTCTTGAGAGACTGTTGTCTTTAATATTGCTGCGGATATCAATGTCATGTCTCTGAGGGTCCCCTCCGTAGGAAGGGGGTGACCACCTCATTACACAGTGCCTGTCTCCCTTCGGTGCCCTCAGGGGGACCATTCTGTCAACCCCGCCACCTCGTGTGTTTCGGGGCGCAGTGGTCCCTGACGACATATCTCGGGTTCCACCCGGAAACGTAGTGATCCTGGGATGTGCACCCCCTCCGAGGAGGGTCCTAGAGCAGTCAGGCCAGTTGTTCCCTGCCGGTTCGCCGCTTCAGGGCACTGCGCTTGCTGTTTGCAGTATGTCAGAGGTCAGTCTTGAGGGACTGGTACCAATCTGATATTTATATATTGGTCGGTCCTGCAGATGCAGTCTCTGGTTTGGCACAAGAAGTAGAGACTCTTCTGCAAAAGGAGGCTTTAAAAAGGGACCTCTTCCCTGCAGGGAGTCAGGGTTTTACAGCTACTTAATTTCTTCATTATGCCAAAGAATTATCTATTGAATTATCAAATGTACAGATTACGTTTATATCAACAAATTCAGGTTAAGAATTGCGTGATATAAAGTCACAATCGTGTGTTATAAAGTCAGAAGTGTGTGATATAAAGTTGCAAATAGACGTATATCTCACAGTTCTGACTTTATAACGCAACTGCAACTTTGTATCACACAATTCTGTAAACCTGCAATTGTAAGATAAAAAGTCGCAATTATATTTTAAAATGTTTTTATTCTGCGGTGGAAACAAGCTTCCATAATAAACTGTTATATGTAAATGAAAAAAAAAGACCAATGCTCAAAATGGATATTGGATATTATTTTAAAGATTATTATTTTCTAGCACCATTTCCACAGATCATTTAATACAGTAGACAGGAATATGTCGGCTTTTGCCTCCCTTGGTGCCCCTGTGGACCAGCACTGCATTGTTTGCTTTGATGTCTTTGAGATATGAATTATGAATCTCTCCCCAAAATGTGATTAAATGTGAACAAAACCTATTGAACTGCTGTGCCGGTCAGCCCCTTTCACATCCCACCTTTCCTCCAAACCAGCTTGCTAATAATCTCTGATTGCACTTTGAAGTGGAAATGGGTTGTTTCCAGAGGAGCAGATCATCCGCACACCCAGTGAGACTCTAGTGATTAATTTGACATGTTTAATTTATGGCCCATGCCAGGAGCACATAATGGCAGAAAGAGGATAATTTTTTTAAATGACTTATTGATGGCGGATTGAGGTGATACAACTAGCTTTCATGAAAAATGAGTGAAGTTAATAGGGTTCGCTGTCTCTTGAACAATCAGACAGAAAAATAGTGACATCTAGAATGAAACTTTGATGAGCTTATTTTAAGGGAAAGCTATGACTTGTCTTGGCAGGCTGCAGATGGTGACATCTCTTTGTCTGAGAGGTGCAGCTGTCAAATATCACCATTCAGTATCATGAGTGTTGTATTCAGTGCTTAAAATAAAAATAAATTGGAGGAAATTTACCAGAAACCATATGTACGCAAAAATCACAAAGTACTGGGGCCCGTTCTTCGTACCTCGCTAACTCAGTTAGCTGGATTTGATTGTTGACGATTTGGCATGATCTTGGATTGTTTGGTTCTTCGACGCTCATCCTGGACTTGCTGTCATAGCAACAGGTCCATAAGCTTAAACCTGCTCGCGAGCAGGCTTATTTCATGTAAACAGGATTAGATTGCATCTTGAGGTGATACTTAAAATCTGTCCCAGCCACTGCTACTTTATTACAAGAGTTAATTACTGAACCAGGGGCAATAATAATAATTTTAAATAATAATAATAATATGAGAATGTATGTAATATTATAATGTTGTGTATAATACTATAGACACAGCCACTTGATTGAGCGATTTATTTGTGATGGAATAATTACTTTATAATTTTATTGGAGGTTTGCACACATGTTGTACAGTTAATCTGAGGCGTGCATTAATTTAAGTGATGACGGATATTATGGGAGTGGCTTGATGCAGCGCAGGAGATGCAGAGAATTTGATCTTGACCACTTAAGAAACTTTAATACTGTCACATTACAAATCTGCTTCAAATTGAATT
Organism: Romanogobio albipinnatus; assembly: GCA_023566225.1. Lineage (NCBI taxonomy): Eukaryota > Metazoa > Chordata > Actinopteri > Cypriniformes > Gobionidae > Romanogobio > Romanogobio albipinnatus. The sequence goes on along the minus strand of CM042256.1, from coordinate 18,788,040 downwards.
AAAAATGTAATTACAACATTGAAATAAAAATGTAAAGGGTGTACAAATACTGTATAAAATCGTGAATATAAATTATTGGTAATCATGTAAAAAAAAAAAAAAAAATGTATCATTGATCTATTATAACTTTTATGTTGGTTTGGTCGTTTAGCTGTTTCCTTATAAAGGTCCAGATATTTGTGGGGTTTTTTTGTGTAATTTGCCAAGTTTTTTGCCAGGTGGCTTTTTTTAATTATTTGATATCATTACGTTGCTGTCTTGACGCCAGCCAATAGCTGCATTGATGATCATGGGTTCGAGTATCGATGCATCTGCCCTCTTCAGGGAAAACAAGAACGTGCAGTGATCTTAGATCATTTAATCCAGATATTTAAATCCAATCCGCAAATTTGTTTGAAGAACCAAATTAGCCAGACATCAGTTATAATGATTAAAAGATCTGGGATCTGTCAAATCATCTCAGATGTATTAAGCGACGTACGAAGAACGGACCCCTGGTGGCCTTAAAAACAAGTTATTATAAACAATAGGGATGTCCTGAGCCAATCTCAAGTTTTTTGTTGTTGTTTTTTTTACTGATCGGCATCGGCTATTCTAAGCCAGATCCTTTATTTTATGTCAGCTGTCATGCCAATGTCATGCATTAGGTAGTGGTATTAAAAAGCTATTAAAAAGAAAAGAAGAAGCTCAAATGTGCATGTGAGATTGTCTGGCTATCACCAGACCAAGCTCAATCTTTTAAGATTGAACATTGGCCTGGGGTGTCTTCTTTGTATTTTCTACTACACAAGAGGCGTGATCAACGTGCATCGTTCAAATGACTCTGTACACACTTGGATAGTCTGTACCATCACTTCTCTATCCGTTATTGTGTTAAACCCACCACTAGCATGCCATGTGGATCCAGTGTGCCATCGTTGGCTGTACGTGCCCACCAGTGTTGTCTTGTGTGCTTACTGCAAGCTTTTCCGCGAGTGGGCGTGGTCTCAGTGCAGACAGTGAGAGCAGAGCAGAGAATGCTGCTTCTTTTTTCAAGATTTTGCTTGCCGTTTTTTTTTATCATTCAAATTTGCCAGAACACATATTTAATTTTGACTTTACAGGGACATTAAATATAAATTAATGTTAAAACAATACATTTTAATTTAATTGTTATTTGAGTAAAGTTTTTTTTTTTTTTTTTTTTACATTTAAGTACAGTACAGTTTTAATTTAACTTTAAGGTACAACACATCTTAATTTAATCATTATTTAATTATTTGATTTACCTGTATGTACACAGTGCAGTGCAGTGCTAATGTACAAACTGTGTATTTACAATGTTAAAGTGGCTGACAACAATAAATATTCTTATTAGTAATAAACTGCCTAATTTTTTAACTGTGCAGAGCTGTAGCTGAATAGTAGCCTACTACGCTACTGTATTTTAATGTTGGTCATTATGGTGGTACTTGGAGAGCCACATATTTTCTAGGTGGTACTTGGTATAAAAAGTTTGAGAACCACTGTTCTAGCGCATCGCACACGGACGTTCAAACTTCCGTGTTTATCATATTTGATGCACACTATTTATAACACATCACTCAAAAGAAATGTATTTACTGTTTGTTTTTATCTGCCATCAGAATGTCTGAGACATTGTTGCCATAATGCGCTGCTGTGGGTTGCATCTTGCTTCAGACTTTACTGACAGACTGGAATTCTGATGCCGCAAGATTCATGCTTTCTAACCTTATGCTTTCGTAAACCACTTTTTTTTTATTTTTTGTTGCAATTATTCTGCTTATTGTACATGTAAAATACAAGAAGTTTATATCAGTAGTCCCATTTTCATAATTGTGACCACACAGTCTGTTTACAATGTCTACTGTTGTAAGAGTTCCCTTTCAGTCGGTCACGTTTGACGTACGTTGGAACTGACCGACCAATTGGGATCTGTTTCAGAGACCAATCTACTTCGATTGTATTAGAAACGAGCCAATGAAAATTGGCATGCGGTTCACTCATTCCACGCACCGCCCCGCATTGCGGGTATAAATACGGAAGTGGAAGTACCGCATACCGCTTTCAACTTCGGAGCCGAGCATTGTTGTATGTTCCTACGAAGAGTGTGTTTACGACTACGAGTCAACAAGGAAAAGAGAAAACTGCTTACCTGTTCCAGTGTCGGTGTGACGGTGCCTTACAGCGGTGGTCGCAAGAAAAGCAAAACAGTCGGTTTGCTGGGTGTTTTCCTTTTGAGTGCTCACAGCGGGCTTGCACCTTTGAACTGCTGTGAGCCGCAGCCATTTCCCCTGTGTGCCTCGGCACTGTTGGAGCGGTTTCTCTTCTCTCTAAAAGAGCAACACGGTTTGACCCTGCGTCTTTTTCAAGATGTCATTCAAACCGTGTGTTTCTGGATGCGGTTGTTTCCTGTCCTCATTAGACGGCCACGATCTCTCTCACATGCAAACATGTAAACATGTGAGATTGCTTTCGTGGGTGATTCATGCTCTCTCAGGAGAGCATGGTCACGTCGGCGTTGTTCGTCTCACCTTTCTCGTAAGGGCTTGAGCGTTCAGCGCGCCGTGTGCCGTCGAGTGCCGGCTGACAGCGGGGGTTGCCACGGCAACCCAGCACGTCACTCGGTACTCTCTAGATGCGCGGTCCAGACTATGAAACCTCAAACGGGGTTGAGTCCCTTTGCTTATTCCCTGATCTAGTTTCTTTTCTGGTGCTCCAGAAAAGGACTATTTTGGTTAATAAGCCTTGGTGACCTGAGGATTACAGTGGGGCATCCCCGCCGGGTACATCTCTTCGGGCCCCCACTCCTCTATCGCATCATGAGCATGTTGAGACTTTGTTCGTGGGTGGTTCATGTTCTCTCATGAGAGCATGGCCACGTCGGCGCGTTGTTCGTCCGGCCTCTTTCATAGGGGCTTGAGCGTTCAGCGTGCCGTGTGCCGTCGAGTCTGGCGGCCACGCCCACTGTCTCTCATGCCTGCTGGTAGCCCAGATGGGATGAGTTTCAGGTCTGTGGACGGGCCCCAAATGCGTTGGCATATCAATTGCTTGGAGCTTCTGGCGGTACGTCTTGCCCTGGCCCGGTTCAAGAAATCGCTTCAGGGCAAGCACGTACTGGTCCATTCGGACAGCACTGCGGCCGTTGCGTACATCAACCGACATGGTGGTCTAGGCTCCCGTTGCATGCTCCGGCTCGCCCGCCATCTCCTCCTGTGGAGTCAGAAGTTTGTGAGGTCACTTCGTGCCATACACATCCCAGGTGCGCTGAACCAGACAGCCGACGAGCTCTCTCGTCAGTCGACACCTCCGGGAGAATGGCTACTCCACCCCCGGAGCGTCCAGCTGATATGGGACCACTTCGGGGTTGCACAGGTAGACCTGTTCGCTTCCCCGGAGTCGACCCATTGCCAGTGGTACTACTCCCTGACCGGAGGTACCTTAGGCATAGATGCACTGGCGCACAGCTGGCCCCGGGACCTATGCAAGTATGCGTTTCCCCCAGTGAGCCTTCTTGCACAGACTCTGTGCAAGGTCAGGGAGGACGAGGAGCAGGTCTTGTTAGTTGCGCCCTATTGGCCCAAACGGACCTGGTTCCCCGAACTCACACTCCTCGCGACAGCCCCTCCCTGGCCGATCCCCCTGAGGAAGGACCTTCTTTCTCAGGGACGGGGCACTCTATGGCACCCGCGTCCAGACCTCTGGAAACTTGTGGTAGTTGTGGTAGACACCATCGCTTCAGCTAGAGCCCCCTATACAAGGCGCCTCTATGCTCTGAAGTGGAACCTGTTCGTCGACTGGTGCTCTTCCCGCCGGAAAGACCCTCGGAAGTGTTCGATTAACATCGTGCTCTCCTTCCTGCAGGATGGGTTGGAGCGAAGGCTGTCTCCCTCCACCCTCAAAGTGTACGTCGCAGCAATAGCGGCGTATCACGATGCAGTAGACGGTAAATCCTTAGGTAAGCACGACCTAATCGTCAGGTCATCAGAGGTGCGAGGAGACTGCATCTTCTTCGTTCTACCTCGATACCCTCTTGGGACTTAGCCGTGGTGCTTAGAGCACTCCATTTGAGCCTTTGCAGTCAGTTGAGCTAAAAATCATGTCCATGAAGACAGTCCTCCTGACCGCATTGGCCTCAATCAAGAGGGTAGGGGACCTGCATGCACTTTCGGTCGACGAATCGTGCCTAGAATTCGGGCCGGCCAACTCTCATGTTGTCCTGAGACCCCGGCCTGGATATTTGCCCAAGGTTCCTACCACTCCCTTTCGTGACCAGGTGGGGAACCTGCAAGCGCTGCCTTCGGAGGAGGCAGACCCAGCCCTAGCTCTGTTATGTCCCGTCCGCGCTCTTCGCGCTTATATTGACCGGACTCAGAGCTTCAGATCCTCACAGCAGCTCTTCGTCTGTTATGGAGGTCAGCAGAAGGGAAAGGCTGTCTCCAAGCAGAGGTTGGCCCACTGGATAGTGGATGCCATCGTCTTGGCTTACCAGTCCCAAGACGTACCTTGCCCGTTCGGGGTGCGAGCACACTCAACAAGGAGTGTTGCTGCATCCTGGGCGCTGGCTCAAGGTGCCTCGTTGACAGACATTGTAGAGCTGCGGGCTGGGCGACACCTAACACGTTCGCTAGATTTTATAGCCTCCGTGTAGAGCCGGTATCTTCCCGCATCCTCGCCCCCCGGTAGTGCTAAGTACCCGTTCTAGTGTCAGCTTGCAACGCCACTCCCGCCCTCTGGGCTGGATACGTGCGTCTATTGTCTCCAGTTGTGTTCCCCGGAAACGGCTAACCCTGTTGAGTTCCTCCATCACCCCAGCGGTGCCAGACGTTGCGGCCATCTGGCGCCAGGCCTGCACCCGTATGCTTGTGGAACGTGTGTGTAGGCTGGGTTCCATATGTTGCGGTTCCCTCACGGCAACCCCATATGTGTATTCTTCCACGGTACCTGCTACCCTACTTGGCTAGCCCCGTGTCTTTCCCTTGACAGAGCCCGCTCTGTCGTCTCTGGACGTGTTCTTTCCCCCCTGGAACCAGGCTGGAACCACCCCAGAGACTGCCATATGTTGCACTACCCTGCTAGGTTAGTCCTTATGCGTATTCCCACCTCTCCTTCCATGAAGGATGTGGCTCCGCAGCATACCATCTCTCGAGACTGGCATGCTTTCCCAGCGTTATCCAATAGTCACGCTGAGTGGGTCTTGCAGGAACAGCAAGTGACTGTCCTTCCCTGCCGGGAGCCCTGACTCCCACTCCAACATAAGAGTGGTCCAGCGAGCTCAGGCAGAGCGCTGGAAGGGCCAGCATCCCTGGCGTTTTGGTAGGGATCCCAATTCGTCAGTCAGTTCCAAAGTACGTCGAACGTGACCGACTGAAAGGGAACGTCTCGGTTACGTATGTAACCCTCGTTCCCTGAAGGAGGGAACGGAGACGTACGTCCCGTCGCCAGGTGCTGTGCTTCAGCTGAAGGCCGAGCCACTTATCTCGGCTCCTCAGTTGAAAACGGTATGCGGTACTTCCACTTCCGTATTTATACCCGCAACGCGGGGCGGTGCGTGGAATGCGTGAACCGCATGCCAATTTTCATTGGCTCGTTTCTAATACACTCGAAGTAGATTGGTCTCTGAAACAGATCCCAATTCGTCGGTCAGTTCCGACGTACGTCTCCGTTCCCTCCTTCAGGGAACGAGGGTTACATACGTTACCGAGACGATTTTTACTATAGGCTATAGTACTGTCTTGAAAGAGAGAGAGAATCTTATTATTAGAATAAGATGATAAGTATCCGATCGGGACTTGGTATTGGCAGATATTTCATATTTAATGACTCGGATTGAATTGGGGGCCCCCCAAAAAAATTGATCGGGACATCCCTAATAAACAAGTAAAAAAAAACACCTTCATTTAAATAGCGCTTTTCACAATATAGATTGTTTCAAAGCAGCTTTACAGTGATAGTTGGAACTTTCTGGCTTTCCACACGACAACAGCGCCCGGCGGCTAGAGAATGCAAACCCAGAAACAGGTTTTGAAATAGTTTTGAGGCGATACCGTTATCATTTTCGTGTAAACTTAAAAAAACTGTGAATCTGTGAGAACAGTGACAGCATGCACATAAATATTACGTGTTTAGTCTGTAGGCAAGCGCGTTTGAATATGTATGTGCGCAGGTGTGTAGTTTTTCTTTACAAAATGACTGCCAAATTACAGCGTTTTTAGTCGCTTCCGATCATAGCGTTTTCATCTTTACAGAGGGAAAATGAAGTGAAGGAGGCCTTCACAAGGGAGAGTCTAGTTGACACGGTCTCTGACACTTCAGGGCTACATTGTGGTCGTGTCTAGGTGCAGGTCTATCATCTGATCTGGATACGGCCTGGATCCGGCAGACTACTGTACACCTCGGGATAAACAGAGAGACTAATATTAGCGTATGTGTATGCCAGGTTAAAGAGATGGGTTTTTAGTCTAGATTTAAAACTGACAGAGTGTGTCTGCTTCCCGAACAATGCTAGGAAGACTGTTCCAGAGTTTAGGTGCTAAATAGGAAAAGGATCTACCGCCTGCAGTTGATTTTGATATTCTAGGTATTATCCACTTGCCAGAGTTTTCAGATCACAATAGACATGAAGGACTATAATGTGTTAAGAGCTTGTTCAAGTAGTGGGGAGCTAAACCATTTAGTGCACTGTTTAATAGGGAGCCAATGCAGTGTTGACAGAACTGGTCTAATATGGTCATACTTCCAGGTTCTAGTTAGAACTCGAGCAGGGCAACCACCCAGTAGAGCATAACAATAATCTAGCCTTGAGGTCATGAACGCATTAACTAACTGTTCTGCATTTTGCATTGAGAGCATATGTTGTAATTTAGATTTTAAGATGGAAGAATGCAGTTTTACAGATACGTGGCTTTCAAATGAAATATTGGTATCAAAGAGCACACACAGTTTCCTAACTGACGACGAAGACTTGACAGAGCAGCAATCAAGTATAAGAACGTATTCTAGGTTACTACGTGAGGTTTTTGGAGGTTTTAACAGTAAAAAACAACAACAACAACAACAAAACGTACCTGGCAATATATTTGAATATATATATATATATATATATATATATATATATACACTCACCTAAAGGATTATTAGGAACACCTGTTCAATTTTCTCATTAATGCAATTATTTAATCAACCAATCACATGGCAGTTGCTTAACTGCATTTAGGGGTGGTCCTGGTCAAGACAATCTCCTGAACTCCAAACTGAATGTCAGAATGGGAAAGAAAGGTGATTTAAGCAATTTTGAGCGTGGCATGGTTGTTGGTACCAGACGGGCCGGTCTGAGTATTTCACAATCTGCTCAGTTACTGGGATTTTCACGCACAACCATTTCTAGGGTTTACAAAGAATGGTGTGAAAAGGGAAAAACATCCAGTATGCGGCAGTCCTGTGGCGAAAATGCCTTGTTGATGCTAGAGGTCAGAGGAGAATGGGCCGACTGATTCAAGCTGATATAAGAGCAACTTTGACTGAAATAACCACTCGTTACAACCGAGGTATGCAGCAAAGCATTTGTGAAGCCACAACACGCACAACCTTGAGGCGGATGGGCTACAACAGCAGAAGACCCCCCGGGTACCACTCATCTCCACTACAAATAGGAAAAAGAGGCTACAATTTGCACAAGCTCACCAAAATTGGACAGTTGAAGACAGAAAAATGTTGCCTGGTCTGATGAGTCTCGATTTCTGTTGAGACATTCAGATGGTAGAGTCAGAATTTGGCGTAAACAGAATGAGAACATGGATCCATCATGCCTTGTTACCACTGTGCAGGCTGGTGGTGGTGGTGGTGTAATGGTGTGGGAGATGTTTTCTTGGCACACTTTAGGCCCCTTAGTGCCAATTGAGCATCGTTTAAATGCTACAGCCTACCTGAGCATTGTTTCTGACCATGTCCATCCCTTTATGACCACCATGTACCCATCCTCTGATGGCTACTTCCAGCAGGATAATGCACCATGTCACAAAGCTCGAATCATTTCAAATTGGTTTCTTGAACATGACAATGAGTTCACTGTACTAAAATGACCCCCACAGTCACCAGATCTCAACCCAATAGAGCATCATTTGGGATGTGGTGGAACGGGAGCTTTGTGCCCTGGATGTGCATCCCACAAATCTCCATCAACTGCAAAATGCTATCCTATCAATATGGGCCAAAATTTCAAAAAAATGCTTTCAGCACCTTGTTGAATCAATGCCACATAGAATTAAGGCAGTTCTGAAGGCGAAAGGGGGTCAAACACAGTATTAGTGTGGTGTTCCTAAAAATCCTTTAGGTGAGTGTGTGTATATATATATATATATATATATTTTTTTTTTTTTTTTTTTTTAAACCTTTAAAGTTTGAAGGTTTATTTCCAGTAATATATTACCTGTTGAATTTCTTTGAATTGCAATTTATTATATCTGCTTTTTGTGATGTTTCTACAGCCTAGTATAAGTTGTTTGCTTGCTTTGTTGCATTGTTAAAATTCCCTCATCTACTTAGCTGTGACCCATGAGCTTGGCCTACTTTTGATGCAGTAATCTAACTGAAATTAATTCAGAGTGATTTACTATGACTGGTGAAATCTCATTTCCTCTTAAAGACAGGAGCGCATCCTCCCTTTGCCATATACTGTATATAGAATGCAGGCTTTTGTACTACTGAAGCCAAAGCTCATTTTAACGACTTGCTTTGTGTCATTAGCCTGGCGCTGATTGAAGCATTTCCATTTGGTAAACTCTTTGAGTCATCAGGCGGGAAGTCATTTCTAGAAGGGCATCCACAAAGCTTTTAAAACTCAGAAAGAACATAATAAATAACTGATCGATTTTCTCCTACAAACTCTTCCTAGCAGGAGTCTCAAGATGTAATTGGCCCTGTAAGCAACATTTGTCTTGATTACAGTCCATTTGAATCCACTAAGATGAGCTTGCTGCTGTCTATTCCTCAAGTCACTTTTCAGAGGCTGTAGAAATAAATCTGACCTGCTTCACTCCAGCTGGTGTCATCACATCGTCTGGGACTGTCTGCAGTAAATCGGGCCAGAATTATTCAGTGGCGGATTCTTGATAAGCCAATATATTAATAAAGTGATACAGTATGCTCTAAAGGTCATCGAAAAAAAAAAGAGGCTTGGCTAGAAGAACCAAGGAAGGTTTCATTTTGCCATAAAACTAAAGGGGAAAATTATATGACACTATGGCATAATATTGAATTAATGCACTCATTGACAAAGGTGGAAAGCAGGAATATACAGTATATATTCTCCACACGGTGGACCCTAATTTCTGCTGGACTAATGATTTGTGTGATTGACAGAAAGAAATTTAAGATGTTATCCTCCAATTATCTTTACTTCCAATTTCTTGTTAATAGCTACAACCTGATTGAGCCAGTAAGTTAGTCAGTAAGATAACTTGATTTGTCTGATTTGTGAACAAATACAACATTGTTGCAAAAAAGGGTCATTAGAAATACATGCCTGTGGCAACATTTCTGTCATTCTTGCTCATTTTGTGACACTTTTATAGTGAGCGAGTGATGCTAAAACACATTCCGTTTTATCCAAAACTGATGAACGTGAATCTGGCAATGTTTTATTACATTGTTTGTTGTATGCATCACATTTGAAAATCGCACCACACTAAACCCTATACCCTAACTCTAACCAATATCATTAACCCTTAAACGCACAGGTTTTTAGCGACTCGGTACGTCATTCACTACCAAGACGTGTTTAATTTTTTGCATTTGTAAAAGCAGACATGATTCTATGAATATTTATAGGCTACTTTTATATTTTGGAGCAACTAACCCCACTCCCACTTCTAAAAAACATAAAACACGTAACAGGCAAATAAAAGTACAGTCACAGGTATTTATTGCAAAAACTGACCAAAACAGTATAAACTCATGTATTAACTCATGTTGCAATCCAAGTCTTCTGAAGTCATACGATGTCTTCATGTAAAGAACAGAGTTGATCTTAATGTTTTAATATCTGAAATTATGATCCAGCCGCTCTGTGATCGCAACGCACTCATTCATATCTAATTTAAATGATACACACGACTCTTTAGCATGATGCAATCGGTCACAAGACACACGAGAGCCAATGACATTTTACAATCAAAGCTGAAATTTGAAATTTTAATGTGTGCATGATCTTCGGTGGATGGAGATGCTGATCGCTTTTGGGGATTTTCTTCACACAAATCAATCGTTTGACCTCAACACTTGGAACATTTGTACTTTTTGAATAAATTGTGCATGCAATCATATCTGCCTGTTATATCCTGCATTTTATATCATATAATACACAAATGGATAGGTTTAGAGATGGGATGGGGTTGGGTTACTTGTTCAAACGTGTGTAAATAGTGTAAATAAATGTAAATAAAATTATGCTGGCTGATTAAATTGATAATCACACTCCAACATGTCATAATGGCAAAATCATAACCCGATATATAAATTCATCATGACGATAACATTCCCATGCCCAACCTGTCTGTGTATGACGCCAAAGGTTTCTCACTGAAATCAATAAAGCACCCTGCACGTCGAAAAATGGCACCTAGGGGTGCCTTTAGCGTCTTAAAGGCCCTTGACCATGATTCAGATTTTAACACCTTGGGAGTGAGAACGGGTTGCAATAGTGTAAGTGTTTTTTTTCTTTTTTTTTCTGCACAACAATAATTGAATCTTTGATGACTGAATAAGTAAAATTCACCTTTAATAATAAAATAATACACCTTAAATAAATGCAATTCACCATATCTGATACACAATGATGAAGTGACGTTTCACTCTAGTTACCGCAGGCAGGAAAAAGATAGGAAGTATCATCAGCAAAATAGCTCATGCATTTATGGGTTAACAAAATTATTTATTGATATTTGATATTTGAACATATAAATGTGAGATAAAAACACATTTTCTTCAGCAACCATGCCATTTTAGCATGCTTCTACAAGTCTTTGAACTCTTTTATTGTGACTCACGGAACTCAACCTGAGAATCTCAAGTGCAGTGCTATATCAGGTGAGCTACCGAGCACGTTTACTATGTCAGAAAAGTCATACATGTGGAGCTGATTATGTGATGCTAACCTCATAATGTATTAGTTATCAAACCATGCTCTGTGCTAAAGTGTTTTGAGGTCGTAACATAATTGTGCAATCCCCAGTGATCATGATTTGTGTGAAAAAGAAGTTGTTTGTGGAGTTTTGCTAAAATGTAGGATGAGGCATAATTTTACAATCACCCTAGGTTGAAAGATTGGGCAAATATTACGTTTTTCTTAAATTTGACTTTAAATTCAGACATTCAGAAAAACACAGATCTAAAAGCAAAACACCCTTCACCTCCTTTCACCCTCTTACAGAACATGAGACAAATAGACAAGCCAAAATTATTTAAATTTCTGACAATCATTTCTGAACATTGAACATTGACTCTCAGTCTTTATTCGCCCAATCTTCATGGTTTCTCAATAACATCCCTGAAAGTAATTAATGTGAACTGCATCATTAATGTCAAAGAACATAATCTAATTCACATTGTGACGCAGTGTGACAACATGCCTCAAACTGTGTATAAACCTGGCTAGTGTCTTCTAGGTAGCAAAGCATTAAAGAAATACCTAAACTGCTAAATAACAGATTGGAGGGTGAAATAATAGTAGTTTTCTGTTACACAGAAGACAGGAAATCATATGGATTTGAAAAGACATGATGGTGAGTAAATTATACATTTTACACATACATTGTTGGGTGAACTATCCCTTTAAAAACTTTGTCCATCCTCCCTCAGTCTAATTAGAGACTAATAGGTAATGCTTTACAGTCTCATATGAATGCAAACGTCTCGGTTACGGATGTAGCCCTCGTTCCCTGAGGAGGGAACGGAGACGTACGTTAGTGACTAACGAATGGGGGTTTCGCTTAGAAGCCTATCATCTTCGAGCACTTAGAAAACGCCCAATGGCGTGCCAATGCCATGGGCATGCGGAATTTGCATACGTAACTCCACCTCACTGCATGAGTATAAAAGGAAGTACGTGGCAATATCGCATTATGTTACCTGCTGAGGAGCCAAGACTGAACTCCTGCGTTCCAGGTAGCACAGCTGAAGTGGCAACGGGCCGGACACGAGGGTCTGGGCTCGTTACAGGGCAGACACACAAGTATTGGCGTAAGCAGTGCTGGAGGGACTCAGGGCTCTCGGGGAGCTCACCTGAGGGAAAATATTGCACGTATCCAGTCCGTGAAGTGGAATGGCGAGCAAGCGAAGATGCCTGAGCCTGGTCCATTACCGGCCCCTCGGGGGGGCGAGTACATAGTCAGACACTGGCTCCACTCGGAGATTGTAGAATATTGCAAATGTGTTCGGTGTCACCCAGCCTGCAGCTCTGCAGATGTCTGTTAGCGAGGTGCCATGCGCTAAAGCCCAAGAGGAGGCCACACTCCGAGTGGGGACTCTGCCCTAGCGGAAGTGACAGTAGTGACCACCACAGGTGGTAGGCTACTCAAACCTGCCACGTCCCAACCAGGAACCACACGTGGAGGTTCCACAGATCAGGATGCGGGTGCCAAAGGTGCCCCGTCTCTGAGTAAGGAGGTCTCAGAGGAATAGGCCAGGGAGGGGCTGTCGCAAGGAGTACGAGTTCGGGGAACCAGGTCCGGCCGTGCCAATACGGGGCGACCAGAAGGACCTGCCCCTTGACCTCCCTGAGCTGTACAAAAGCTGTACGAGTAGGCTCACTGGGGAAACGCATATTTGCGTAGGCCCCGCGGCCAGCTGCGCACCAGTCGACACAACAACATGCCTGGAAACTCGTTCTAAGGGCATACCGGCCTGTAGAAAACTGAGGTTTGACCACAGGGTGAGAGTCTGTCGGCAGCCCCGAGTCACTTGTACCCGGAGCGTGCCAGACCGCCATGCCCATCTCAGGACTCGATCGCGAAGCCAAAGCTGAAGCGGTCTCATATGAAGCAATCTGAGCGGCGCTAACGCGGCTGCAGATGCCATATGCCCCAGGAGCCTCTGAAAAAACTTCAGTGGGACCGCACTCTTGCTCTCGCATTAACGAAGGCAAGTCAGCCGTGACTGCGTGCGCACTCGCTGGTAAGCAGCACGCACCTGGCGACCGAGTCGGAAATCACACTGAGAAAAGAGATCCTCTGCACGGGGCAGAGTCGCTCTTCTCCCAGTCGACCCGGAGGCCTAGATGGGCTAAGTGCCGGAGCACTTGGACTCTGTGTCCGCAGACCTGCTTACGAGAGTGACCCAGTATGAGCCAGTCATCGAATTAGTTCAGGATGCGAACCCCGTGCTGCCTGAGTGGCGCAAGGGCTGCCTCGATAGACTATGTAGAGTCACGAGGGGACAGAGCTGCCCAAATGGGAGGACTGCGTACTAAATGTCCGCCCCTCGAAGCAAACCATAGGAACGGTCCGCGTCGAGGAAGGAGACATGAAAGTAAGCGTCCTTCAGGTCGATCGCTGCAACCAATCTACCGGACGAACGCGTCCGAGGAGGCGTTCGCTACTGACATCCTGAACGGAAGCCTGTGAAGGGATCGGTTCAGGACGGGCAGGTCCAGGATTGGCCGTAACCCACCGGTTTCCTAGGGTACAATGAAGTAAGGGCTGAGGAAGCCCGATTTCATTTCGGCTGGAGGGACAGGCTCGATCGCACCCTTCGCCAGTAGGGTGGCAACCTTGGCACGCATGACTGGGGCCTTCTATTGGGCCCCCACATGGAGCACGGACTCCCCGGAAGAGGGGAGGAGCCTGCGCAAACTGAATCGCGTAGCCGAGCCTGATGGCCTTCGCGACCCAGTGGACAGCCCCTGAAGCTGTAGCCAGGCTCCAGGAACTGACCAACAGGGTCGCTCAAACCACAGACGTACCCAGGGTGGGGCAGCGAGGCAGTGTGCGTTACCGGCCCGGACATGGGAGGCGTAGCGTCCCGGCGTGGGGGCACGGTTAACGGCTGCGTCCTGACAGAGGAGACCAGGGAAGGACGCACGTTCCACTGGGATCTGCTCTGAGAGGAGGCTGGCGACAGAGAGGGATGAGAGTGGCGCGGCCCGGGGGGCGGCACATACTGCCATCACCGGTCTCTGGGAGCTCAGAGATGGGGACACCAGAGATGGGGACAAGTGCCACCAGCCCGGGGGCCAGCAGCAGAAGGATTTTCCCCCGGCCCTCCACCGGGGGAAGGAGAGGCCCTGCTACCATCCCCTGGAAAGAACTGGGACCCATCTCTGGGTTGTCCGCCTCCAGCCTGGCATTTAACCAGGCTGGGGAGCGGACTGGGCGACATCCTGCAACCACCTCCACGGCGCGGCCCGGAGAAGGCTGCTGCTGGGGCCGGAGGGGAGGAGGGAGGGCGCCCTCGGCGGCTAGGTGCAGCAGCTAGCAGCCGGGGCAGTACGTGTTACAGCCTCAGTCTGCTCTGGGGCGGCCGAGAAACGTTGGGCGCAGTTCTCAGCCGCGCCGCCGAAGAGGCCATCCTGGGATATGGGCGAGTTGAGGAGGCGGGCTCACTCAACCCCCCCATATCACCAGGTAAGGCCAGGAAATTCTCCCGGACCACAGCTGTGGACATCGCCAGACCGAAGGAGCGTGTTCCACCTTCACCACCCAGAGGGCGGGATCAGTGGCGGCACGCAGCTCATAGAAGAGCCCTGGGTAAGCTCCACCCTTGTGCATGTGCAAAGGGGCGGCGGCCTGCCCCGTTGCTCTGCAGGACCACACCACCGAAGTAGACGAGCCCACAGGCTTAGGGAGGGTGCTTAGGACAGCCACTCCACGTCAAAGCCCTCTGTGGACACCGTAGTGCGCAACAGAGTGTTCAACAGTGGGGGGGGCCCCAGTGTACCCTAGGCCGCGGCCCCATCAAGGGCAGAGAAGGTGGAGGAGGCCACCAAACGGTCGCGGGAAGCACGGGGACTTCCGGGACTGCGTGATCTTTTCATGCACCTCAGGAGCGAAAGGCATTGGGGGCGGAGCCCAACAGCTTTCGGGTGCCGCCCCCAAAAACCGATCGCGCAACCACGAGCACTCGCGACAGGGCGTTCCACACCAGCGCGAGGCTCGCGGCTGCCCGAGATAACATGGCTGTCAACTCTAGGTCAGATCAGGCAGCGCTGGCACACCCAAAGGCGGAGCACAACCTAATCTTCATCCCCAATGGACTCTAGCCCACCTTGGGATGCGGCGATCGACATCTTAGTGCTATCTGGAGTGTGAACGAAACGAACAAGGCGTCAGAGACGGGCCGCTGTTTCAGTCCAGCACTCGCCGGAAGCGATGTGCGAGAGGTGGCGTGGCCAGAGGAACGTATCGTCGGGGTTCTTAATACCACAGCTCCGCCCTCAGGTCACCCTGGCCTCCAGCCAAAGTACCACCTCTCTCAGAGACGGTAGATTGGGGTATGGCAAAGGGGACTCTCTCTCCTCGCAGAGATCACTGAGTCTCGACCGCAACATCGCGATGGTCACGTTCCCGCAGTGGGAACATGACACATCCACAATCACTGCCGAACGTGCTGAAGCCCAAACACGTTGAGCAGTGAATGTGCCCATAGACAGCAACGGAGATCGATGGCACCCGGAAGTGCACGGGCGAACCGTCTTGAAAAAGATGTGCCACGCACAAGCTCTTTTTGTGAGAGGAAACCTCGCAGTCGATGCCGAAGCGCCCAGGGAAACACACACCAGCCGTCTAACAGACCACTGCGCAGATCAGCAGGCAGGAAGTATGCGATCACTGGAACACGCCGTCACACCAACACTGACTGGAAAGCTGCTCGTCTCGAAGAAGCTGACAGAGTCTCAGAAGGCTTGTGAGGAGTGAAGAAGTAGGTACTCTTGGCTCCGAAAGCAGAAACATAATGCGATATTGCCACGTACTTCCTTTTATACTCACGCGGTGAGGCGGAGTTACGTATGCAAATTCCGCATGCCCATGGCATTGGCACGACATTGGGCGTTTTCTAAGTGCTCGAAGATGATAGGCTTCTAAGCGAAACCCCCATTCGTTAGTTACTAACGTACGTCGTAGTGACTGAACGAAAGGGAACAATTATTTTCAGATCCTACTAACCTGTTACCACCTGCTGAAAATATCATGCAGATAATAAAATCAAGCTATTAAAATTTGATAGGAGTCCCAGTCGTCTGGACATTATCATTGGAATGCTACTTCAATATCAACTGGTCGTTTTGTTATTATTCTCTCCCGGGATAGCTGTATTACAGCCTTCATTAATTTTCACTGAAACTAATTTGTATCAAGCTGTGTTTTAATTGTTCTAATTTTCAAATCATAATTCATCTCTATTTATATTAGATGATTAAAAATATTCTGCTTTTATATAAAGCTTTCTCTCAAATACTTTTTCAAAATCAAACACATTTCTTCTACTTCCTCTATTTTATTTATTTATCTATTTATTATTTTTAACCCCTACAGACATTTTGTGGCAGCTTTATAGATTGTTGGTCTCGTGCTGTGACCATATGATGCCCATTTTCACCTCCATTGGCCATCTGTGCTTCTGCCTGCTGGCAACTCACACTGTGCCCACAGAATCCATTTAGTTTCAATTAACTCTGCTACCATCCACCCCAGGGACACAGTATTTGTGTGATGACAGCAATATGTATGGTGGCAACGGCTACTGCATACACTGAGTTCACCTGCCCCCCTTTAAAACTTCTAGCCTTTTTGTCTTTTTGTCTTTCCAAAAATAGCTGGTTCTTTTTTTGGCTTTATGGGAGCTTGAAATGCATTAGTGGACTCAAATACACTATTATTTATTCGAAAGCATGGCTGCATCTCTACTATCAGAGACATTACAGGATACACTCGCATTACTTTATAGAATTTGTAATGTTTTTTAAAATATGTCTCTTATGCTCACCAATGATGCATTGATTTGATGAAAAATACAGAAAAAACAGTAACATTTTGAAATATTATTACTTTTTAAAAGTACTTTTTCTATTGTAATATATTTTAAAATATGATTTATTTTAAATGTGATTAAATGATTTTCAGCATCATTACTCCAGTCTTCAGTGTCACATGATCCTTCAGAAATAATTATAATATGGTGATTTATTTATTTATTTGTTTGTGGAAACTATGATACACTACCATTTAAAAGTTTAGGGAAAGTAAGATTTAAAAAAATAATAATACTTTTATATTATTACTTTTATTCAACACATTCACTTAAAGGTGCAGTGTGTAATATTCATGAGGAGCTATTGACAGAAATGCAGTATAATAGGGGTTAGGGGTAGGTCATTTGTATGAAATATAATAAATATAATATCACAATATTAGATTGTTCACACCACGGTTATAGTGGCCAAAAGAATTCACGATATCGATATATCGCAACCTTGGGGGGAAAAGTTATCAAATTACTTTTTTTTTTTTACTTTTTTTACCCAACAAACATAATTGGATACTAATAAACACAGGGCACAAGCATCTTCTTTGTAGCTCCCTATGAAATAGCAAGAGAGAAAATACTGCCAAGTTCAACAGTATGATGAATAAATATTAACATAAATGCTACGAACAGGATTGGCCATGACTAGATTGCAAATACAAATACAAAAATATATATTATGTAAATAGACATTGATTAATTAAAAGAAACTTCCGAAATTATTTTGAGGCGGATTTAAATCCAATCACTCAAACAAATCAATTCAGAAGGTATTCAGGGACGCATTTCAGATGAAACTGGACAAGTGTGAATGCATCTGGTTGTTTAACCCTTAAATGCATACCTTGGGTCTTTACGACGTCAACGTCATTCACAACCCTCCTCCTCATTCATTTTTTTAAGTTAGACTTCAACCTTCTTAGTATTCCTCAATCAATCCATTTTAAACAATATAACAAGAAAAAAATATATAATTGAATGCCTGTTTTTCCACTAGTTTTTTGTCAATATTGTATTGGGTCGCTAACGACCCGAGGTGTGTAAGATTGTACACATTTTTTTCCTGCACAATAATAAATTAATCTATAATGACGGAATAAGTGCAATTCAGCTTTATTCCACAAGGTGGCAATGTCTGATACTCAATGATGAAGTGACGTTTCAGTCATAGTTACCTCAGACAGAAAACGAAACAATAATATATAATCTGCAAAACTTGAAATTGCTCAGCGATTTACTGCAGAGCAAGTACTGAACACATTCAAATATTAGTGTCACTGTCACTTGATGATGGATCTGGTGAATGAAGCTGTCAGTGATCAAAATATTGATTTTGAAGATGTTGAAAATGAGTTTTGAGAATATGCGTGAGATCGCGAATATGATCCAGATGATCCAAATGTACTGGGAAATGAGCTCTGACGAGGAATGTTCTGAAGTATGTTATATTTTATTCTTCTGTAATTGTTGTGTATATTATCGTGACAGGTATAGATCTATCCATGTTTGATATAGATCCGGGTAGCTAAAACCCAAATATGTAAGAATGTTTGGCGAAACAGTCATGCATTTAAGGGTTAAACCACATATAAAAGTTTTACTCCTGGCAAATTGTTAAAAATTAACGTGCGAGAGCCTGTTATAGGCTATATGACATGCAACATGCAACATGCATTGCCGCAAATTAGTTGCCTGTCACTAAAGCATTAAGCCAATACGCAAATGGCCACCAGTGAAACTGAAAGCCTAAGTCTAGGATGCTCAAAAAAACACAAACATCTTCATCAAAACTAATGAGACTAAATGCTCTTACCAGTGCTTAGGTCGCTCTTTCTCCTATTGCAGTTTTTGATCTTGAAATGAACTAATGATAAATTAAATGCAGCTTGAATATTTTGCTTTCTTTGACGTGAACTGAATTTGCATAGCCTATAGCTCGGGAATTGAAGATCGAATTTATATTCATTTTGCAAAGAGGTGTAAGGTAAGACAACCTGCATGTTTTTTATTTTATTTTATTATTTTAGATTGTATAGCCCATTTCGTTTGCAAGCGCTGTTGCGAGCAGCAGCCTGCCTCAGCTTGTCAAAAATGCCTTTTTACTGTGGTGATAGTAAAGATTTAAACTAACATTGTGGTATGCTTGAAGTGTTTTATATGTATGGATTTTATTATTTTATTAGGCAAGGCAAGTCAAGTGATAATTTGAGAGGGTAAATTGATCAAACATGGTTAACTCACTGTCGGCCACTGCATGGCTGCTTGGTCCTTACTTTAAAAAACAAAAACTTTAATTTAACAAACAAAAATTGCTCCAAACTTTTGTTCTAAATTAACTTAATAAAGAAATTAAACGAAATATAACTACTTTGACATTAAAAACAAAGCTGAACTATTTTTATGGCTGCAACATTGTGTAATAGGGCGAGAGAAAAATATAAAAACACGGGTTCCAGTCAGATTTGGGACACTGGAGTGTCATGTTATCATAAGAGTCCTATTCATTTTAAATATTGGGGTTATTGCCAATACCGGTATATTATCACACCCTAAATTAACACAATGTCGATATTTCGTGCTTTGAATATCACGGTTATTGCCAATACCGGTATATTGCGACACCCCTAAAATTGACCAACTCATTAAATACTTAAGATGGAGCAAAAATCTTACAAATTTGTACGACATCACTCACTCGTACGAATTAGCCACCTCATGAAATTCATATGAACTGCCATGAGATCAGGTTGAATATATATAATTATTAGGGGTGTGATGAGATCTTCTACCACGAGCCCATGAACCCAATCTTGTGTCTTGTCTCGTAAGCTAAGTGTCTTGTCACACCCTAATAATTATGTTTTCAGTGGTGTACCCTACATGATGTACCGTTATGTTTTTTATTACATTATAATGAGCCATTTCTATCTATACCTACATACCCTTACAGTGAAGTCACCATTTTACGGCATCATGTTTCTACAGTAGCCCTAAACAGACAAATTTCTCTACAGAGCTCTAGTTACTCTCTGCTGTCTTGACGACGACATATTTGTCCAGCCACCGTTGCTTCTCTATGTGCTTCGAAATGGAGTGGTGAGCGGTGGGCGATTGCAATTCACAACCTCACCGCTAGATGCAGCTAAAATGTATACACTGCACCTTTAATTGGTACAGCAACTGTGGCGACGGGACGTCACCAACGAATTGGGATCCCTTTGGAAAACAGTTACTACCCCTTCCAGCGCCCAGCGAAAGCCCCTCAGACCCCATCTGTTCAGGGCGGGAAACTCACTTACTGCTGCTGTTCCGCAAGACCCACTCAGCAGAATATTGGATAACACTGGGAAAGCGTGCCCAGGGGGATGCTGCGGAGGCCACATCATGCCCGGAGTTACCATGTGGAAAATACACGTATGGATTGGCCTTGGGTAGTGCAACATATGGAAGTCCCAAGGGTGGCCCTGGCCCTTGCAGGCGAGGGAACAACACCACACTGAGATGGCAGAGAGAGCTCTGTCAAGGGAAAGACACGGGCTCGCCGTACCCTGGAAGAATACACATATGTGACCGCCGTGGGGGTCACAGCATATTGAACACAGCCTAACACAAGTTCCATCAATGCATACGAGTGTTAGACCTGGCGTCGGACTCTCCGTCACGTCTGACTGCCGCGGGTTGAGGAGGACTCAACAGGGTTCGCCGTTCTGGGTAGCGATACTGGAGCGATAAGCGCACGTATCCGGTCCATAAGGAGGGGAATGGCGCAGCAAGCTGACACAAGAACGTGCCCTTCGGTGTTACTGGCTATTTGAAGCGAGCACACAGTAAGATACCGGCTCTACATGGAGGCTATAAAATCTAGCGAACGTGTTAGGTGTCGCCCAGCCCACAGCTCTACAGATATCTGTCAGCGAGGCGCCACGAGCCGATGCCCAGGAAAAAGCCACACCTCTAGTGGAGTGGGCCCTTGGGTTTCATATGCCAAGGTGATGGCATCCACTAGGACGCAGCCTGCCCACAGGCCTTGTAAGCCTTCCCAGTCAGACTGGAGGAGAACTTACAGGCCTTGGATGGGAGACGTGGGTCACCGTGCCAGTTTGGAAGCAGTCAACGGACACAGTTGCATCATGACGGCCCGCTCCACTGGTGGGATTCCCACGAACCCCTTGGCCTGCCCACCATCGAAGGTAGTGAGGCGCCAAGATAGTCATGTTCCCGCAGTGGGAACATGAACTATACACAAAAGCTGCCTCAGCATTCTGAATGCCCAAGCACGTGAGACAACGATTGTGACCATCAGCTGGCGTCAGGGAACGACCGCATCCAGAAACCCATGGGTAGA
This sequence comes from Romanogobio albipinnatus, assembly GCA_023566225.1. Taxonomy (NCBI): domain Eukaryota; kingdom Metazoa; phylum Chordata; class Actinopteri; order Cypriniformes; family Gobionidae; genus Romanogobio; species Romanogobio albipinnatus. The sequence goes on along the minus strand of CM042256.1, from coordinate 18,766,679 downwards.
ATGACATTTTGAAAAAGACCCAGTGTCACAGTGTTGCTCTTTTAGAGGAAACACACTTTTAAAAGTGCTGAAGCATCCAGGGAAGACCACGGCAGAATACAGGAGATAGTGCAGCCTGTATCTGCACTCACTGTAACGCCTGTGAGAACAGTAGTTTGTTTTGCAGTGGTGTTTTGTTTTGTGCTATCCCACCAGCACAAGGCGTCTCTCTCCTCTCTCTCTCTCTCTCTCTCTCTCTCTCGTTCTCTGCTTTCTCTCTTATGAAGATAGCTGTTTGTAGTCTTGCTCTTCATCAATGCCGTTCGGCTCCGAAGTGAATGACAAATGTGCGTTGCATTCGCTTTCGGTTTTATACCCGCAATGCGGGTCGGATCGCGAGATGCAAATCTCGCACGCCAATGGCCATTGCCCCGTTCTCTATATCTCGAAGCTGATAGGGGCAGTACGTTGGACGTGACTGACTGAAAGTGAACATTACGCGTCACAGATTTCACAAATTTTTATTTTATAATTTTTAAAAGCTTGTACCGTTTTCAGAAGTTTGCATTTTCAAGCCCCCAAAACGCTGTTGTGTAAATGAATGGCCAAAACACATTAAAAGTTGAAATGTCCCCATAGTCATTGGCTGTGTCTGAAATTGCCCCTAGGGCACATTTGTAGTGATGTCCGAAACCATAGTGAACCATATGAGTGCACTCATTCAATCCCACAATGCACTGCAATAACGAGTGATGTATGCGCAACAGCTAGACCATCCATAATGCACTTTGAGAGTTGTGCTCTGAAATTATTCCTGCATCTCGCCAGGAGATGGCGCCCGCAACTGATTCATGCATCCATCATTCCTTTTTAATTGATTATTAAATTGTTCACTTACGATTTATACATGATCTAGTTTACATGGCAGAGTGCAAGATAAATCTTTTCATTACTACTGGAGCTGCCATGTTTGCTACATTTTTTGATAATTATTAAACAGCAAGCACAAACTATGCAAAAGCAGTAGCCTTTCAGTGTCCGAATTCACTCACTCCTTTTCATTCACTCTTTCAAGTGGACTATATTAGTGGAGTAATGTAGGGAATAGTTAATGGCGATTTCGAACACAGCATTTTCTTTGTCAGTGATTTGTGTTCTAGTTCCTCATTAGTTGTCATGGTTTTTGATTAGTGCTCACCTACTCCCCATTTTGTTAATGATCTTTCCTTGTGTATTTAAGCCCTAATTTTTCCTCAGTTCTGGGTCTCACATCAGCGTTATATAGTGTTTATTGTTCTCTGTGTTTATTAAATGTAATTATATTGTTCATTCTGCATCACGCATCTCGTCTGTTGGATTTCCTACAGCTACCCGTATCAAGATCATTACAGTAAGGGAAAACAAAGTCTTCCTCTATCTGCCTGAATTTGAATGGTGCTTCAGAGCAGCTCTTATCTAATTTATTCACGTTCATCTTTTCTCCACCATTTATTATCTTCTCTCAGTTCTTCATTATGGGGCTCTTGAAGCATGTCTACGGCATGGATGTGTTTCTTTCTGCCCGATCAGACATTGGCGACTCACTGTGTGAGCATGTCAGGATATAAATAATACGGAATGATAGCAGCTGCGGTTGTCCTCATCTCGACAGGCAGCACGACGACTCCACCCTCATTAGAGATCTGATCCACATGCACTGATGATAACAGGCTTTGGAATATGAGAGGAGAGAACTGAACTAGTTTCCAAAAAGCCTGAGTCCTTTTGAAGCCTGATCATGATGTGAGTGCACTTAAGTTTCAAATGAGACTTATGAAATAAAAATATATCCTGTGATATTAAACGACAGCACAGACTTCTGGTGCATGTGAGCGTAACTGAGATTTAGACATGCTTTTGGAGACTGAGGGGAGTTTGTTTGGATGTTTTCCGCCCTCCTACGTACTTCCGCTCAATTTTCATTTACCTTCAGTACTACGTCTGGGACTGCTGTATATGCTTAGGTTTTCGCCCGAACAATTTTTTACTGGTCCAATCAGCGAACAGAGGGAGTGGCTGAGAGTGATGACATTGATGTCGTGCGCTAGTTTGAGTTGTAGTTCAGTAATGGCGGCAGTGAAAGATGCGAGCGTGTCGCACCGCTGACGAATGTCCAGAAGTTAAAGCCGGAGTGTTGGGAGGTGGACGAGCGAGCGAGATCGGTGTGCGTGATTGAGACACACCGGTCTCGAGTCCTCTTATGAGGGCATATAAGGACGAGCAACACCGGTGAAGGACGAGAGGGGACCTGGCCTGGATTTTAAGTTGTGTTTTGTTTACGTTTTGTTATGTATGTGTGCTTTTACTTTTATTTTGTGTTTATTATTTGATTAAAAGTTGTTAAACATTCGCCGGTTCCCGCCTCCTTCTTCCCTGAACAAATGAACTCCCGTTACACGGAGCCAGAACAATCACTGCTGAGTTTTGTTGGTGGCCATAATGTTGTGATCTGGGAAAAGTCTTTTTCAGCTCGCTCCGTTAGTGGTGAAGGAGTTGGCTGAAGCCGTCCGTCTCCCACCACCCGCGAGAAAAACCCAGGCTGAATTACCTACTGCTTTTGACAAACACCAAGGTCGTGTGGTAATGTAATTGCTCTCCGAATCCACATCTTTTCAAGAATATATCACTTCAAAGTTCACTGTTTATATCCTTTTTAGACCCTGTAGAGCACCGTGCGGTTGCGTGAACTGTAATTTGCATTTCTAGACTTGTATTTCTTTAAATGCTGGCAAGTGTTTATAAGAGCAAAATATTTCATCACCGCTCAAAAAATAAAAGAAGAAAAGCATGTAAACATTTGAATTGGGCTGTTATTTACGGCAGCATTTATTCTTATCATACCAAGCATATGACATTTTATTTACAGCATATACAATTATGTTATGATTGCACTAGATATGCAGCACGAGAGCAGCGCGTTCCGATCACAAAACTCTCATCTCCACCGTGAATAAATCACAATTCCGAATGCACAAGGTTTTATCACTGACACTGAGGTGATGTGCACTGTGCACAGTAAATGTGAGAATCAAAGGCGAACGGCGCGTGACATACGTCACGACCAAACGTAAGCGATTGGTTATGCAGATCCAGAGTGACTCTTGGCAGATCCAATAGTTTTAAACTTCAACAGAGTACCCCCCTTCAAATGCTTGTCAATGGAGAGTGGCCATGTACAAATTAAATGTACGAGAGTCTGGTAAGACCAGGCTGGCACTTCTATGAAGTTGAAGGGGAAAATGACCTGGACAAGAGCCACACTATATGCAAGTTGTGTCAAACTAAACTAAAATATTTATGAAACATGACAAACATGAGAAACAATATTACACGTTTCCAACGCTCGGTTGTACCAGTAAAGTTAGTTGCTGCCAACCAGAGAACCACAAACTTTATTGCAAATTTGATGGTCAAGGATTTGCGTCCGTATTCTCTGCAGATGTTCATTTAGTATTCAGATGTTAATATCATAAAAGCCGTTTTTGATTGTGGTATACAGCAAAAATGTGTCTGTGCTCAGGATTTATGTTTAAGTCTTAGACTCTATTATTTATTTGTGTAGTTATTCAGAATAGTCCACAAGCATTACTTTTGTTTGACCTGCTGGTACAGAATTCTATTTATATATATATATATATATATATATATATATATATATATATATATATATATATATATATATATATATATATATATATATATATATATATATATATATATATATATATATATATATATATTTAAAAGCTGTGATTTTGGTACAGCAAAATGTTTATTTTATTGTCTGAAGGATTATATTGCTCATTGCACATAACAGGAGGTTATTACTTTGTTAGTGATTCAGAATATGCTGATGTCTGTATTAATTTACTACAAGTATGCTGCTACAGACACTTTTCCTGTTGTTTTTTTTGTAATGTTGGGATTAATAAAATATATTGGAAGTAAATTAATTATGGGTCATTACAAATACTTTGCTTTAAAAGTTGCTTTTTTCTCTGTTTAGAAAAAAAAATGCATCGATAATCGTTTTATCATCGCATGGTTGAACATCTTTTAGTTTGTCAAGAGATTTAAAGTGTCGTTTTTGAAGTGCGTACATGCTCTAGTCTAGTACGTAAAAACGAGCCTATGATTGAATCTGGAAATAAAGCAAAATAACTGAGAAAAATGAGAATTACTCCTCAGATGCTATGTCTGTAATTTATGGGAAAAAATCTAGCATGAATTCGATCTCAAAGTAATTAAAGGGTTAGTTCATCCAAAAATGAAAATTAGCCCCTGATTTACTCACCCTCAATTCATCCTATGTATATATGACATTCTTCTTTCAGATGAATAAAATCGGAGTTATATTAAAAAAAGTCCTGGCTAAGCCAAGCATTATAATGGCATTGACTTGATGGGTCATTTTTTAAGTCCATAAAAGTGCATCCATCCATCATAAAATATATCCACACGGCTTCGGGGGGCTAATAAAGGCCTTCTGAAGCGAAGTGGTGCATTTGTGTAAGGAAAATATCCATATTTAAAACTTTATATACTATATAAATATAAATAGCTAACTCCCGGCAGTCTGCAGTATGCGAGTAGACTTTATTAATATAACTCAAATTTTATTCGTCTGAAAGAAGAATGTCATGTACACCTAGGATGACTTGAGAGTGAGTAAATCATGAGCTAATTTAAATTTTTGGGTGAACTAACCCTTTAAATAAAAGAAGTTAATACTCCACCACCTGCGTAACATCATTAACCAATGTGGTTGAACAACAAATTTGTGCAATACAGTTTCGGGAAACAGTTGTGACTAGCTAGTTGATTTCTACAATGATGCATCGTACTATGGTAGTTAAGCAATGAGTTACATCGTTGTACAGGAAACGCACCCCAGAATGGGAAAGACTATTGAGAGAGAGAGTGGAGGTAGGAGGGTGCAGAGCCCATGGCTGTCAGCATCAATGTCTTGAACTTGATGCAAGCCATAACTGATAGCCAGGGCAGAGTAACTGAGGTGTGACATGGGCTCTCTTGGGCTCATTGAAGACCAGTCATGCTGCTGCATTCTGGATCAGTTGTTTAGGTTTGAATGCATATGTTGGAAATCCAGCCAGAAGAGCATTGCAGTAGTCCAGCCTAGAAATGACAAGGACCTGGACGAGAAGTGGTGCTGCATGCTCAACTAGAAAGTGTCTGATCTTCCTGGTGTTGTACAGTGCAAAGCCAACATTTCAGTTGACGATCCGGACATTCCGTAGTGGTCGATCGCTGGTCCTATTATAAAATTAATAATGTGCAATACAGTGGCATTCAAAGTCCATGTCAGCCTATCATTCTGTTCATTGGGCTGCCGCGGCAACAGACACGAGTTAACGAGAGCAAAATCTCGCGTTTAGATCGAGAACAATCACTTTCAATCGAGGACTATCTGGGCATGTTATCAAAGACACAGCGGTGATCTTCATCACCATTCTGGCATCATCACTACATCAGCATTCATCACAGTGATATGTATATGATTATGCATTTCCAATGTCGATTGGGTGTAGTATTTTACTCTTTCTCAATTTTGTCGCAAGCATGCATGCATCGTATGAGACGCGCACCTGCTTGTGCAACTTTGCTCGTTGTCGCTTGCTTGTGTCGTAAACTATCCATAGTGCCTCGCATGACACCGGTTACCGTTAATGATAGTATTTTGTTTAGAAAAGCTGAAACAGAACAGATGGCACAGCATATAGCCTCTATCATTCTCCTCACGAATACAAGGAAACCAACATTGGTTTTAAAGCAACATGCACCCAGTTAATTGGGGCTTCATGATTAACAGAAGTTAAGCTGAAATCGCGAATGGGTTCAGCGTTATCAGATCGTTAAAGTTGAATTAACTATGCTAATTTGCTCAGCATAGTTTTTAAAGTACAGCATGTCGGTGTGTGCTTGATCCGTTCTCATTCAATGGTGCTATTCATCTTGCAAGCGCTGTTAGTTTGTCACATAAAACATGCAATTGAAACTGACACAATAGTTTCAAGCTTAGAAGTGTTTTGGGCCTGTCATCAAGCAGAGTACATATTTTGCTCAAACATACGGGGCACCCAGTGTTGAAATGGCTTCCTTGTGTGATTTGACATGGCTTCCTTTACTATGAGGAAGAACCGTAGCGTTCTGTGCTCATATAAAGGTGCCGTTGCTTATTGCTTTATAAATATGTGCTACATATTAATAAATTAGTTAATAAAAACAAACATGTATAGTAATTGTGTGCTTTTGTCTTCACATTACTCCAGTTAATTTGACTCTATTCGTGTTTTATTCAGCTACTGATATCTGGATGCCTCTGTCTATTTTTAGGAACTTTAGAATTTAGTGTTACGTCTCACTTGGTCCTTCTGTACTACGATGCCATGGCAACAATTATGAATTAAACAAATGTGTATCTAGCTAGTACTCAAAGCACCATATGTCGAGTAAGGTTTGCATACAAAACAAGGTTTGACTGGATATTCGATAGCAGCAATAATTTAATTCCGTACTCAATCCGACCCGTTTTACATAAAGATTGCATCCTGTACAGCAACTAAATCGCAGCACGGGAATACAATTATTCAAATCTTTTATGAATATAGTAAGTGAGCAGAGTGCGCTCCCTTTATAAACGCATGAAACCGTCAAATGCTTCAGTTCAACTGAACTCCTACACTAGTGGAAACCGTTTCGGTCAATCTGACTACACCAATTCATGAATCTATAGCATGTTCTACTCTTTGTTGGTCAAACGTATGCACTAGCAGTAGAAGGCAGAATTAGTCAGTGAACAAGTGCTGAACCATTCAATCCTGTTTGTGTATATTCCGTGTTATGTTAACTCCTCCTCCAATTGGTCTTTGCATTCAAGCGCTCAACAGACATTTACGCATTTGGCAGATGCTTTTGTCCAGGGTGACTTGCATCATATTCAAGTTGCATATTTGATATTTTGTCAGGTCTTGCTTTCCCTGGGAATCGAACCCATGGCTTGGCGTTGCTAGCGCTACGCTCTACTGTTTGAGCTACAGGAAAGACATGTCTGTGATTGGCTACGCTCGCATTGTAAACACCAACTTTGTCAGTCTATCGAGACTAACGCAATATACAGAGGAGTAAATATAGTGTGACTGTTTGACAAAGTCTGCACATGCGTACTGATTTCTCGCAAATGATGAGCTCTCTCGCAGTGAGCTTTTTTCTCTTCACCACAGCTGGCACACACGGTGCGGCTTATAATCATTGTGATTTGTTGCCTTTCAGACTGTGATCCTGATGTCACACTGTGGGAACTCTGCTGCATTAATGTCAGACTGTATGATAATCAAACACACAAGAATTTGGAGGTTACATCAACCCACTCACGTTTGTTTAATTTACTTCAGGTTAGAATTTTATCATGGCTGTTGGTGAGTATGTCAAACATGCAATCAAAGACAAAAGATTTTAGCCTAGGGTCAAAATAATTTAGGATTGCGATATTTGTCTCAGACTGCCAAACGTGGCCAAAAATCATACAGTATGAACTTGGCTTAGGTTATCAAACGATGACTCTCACATTGATTATCGTTTTTCATAGGTTCGGTTGCTTTGCAGGGTTCTATAACCAGCTATGGTTTATTAGCTAGTAAAGTGTCTTATAAAACATCTGTATCCTTCCACAAGGGCATTGTCTGAGGTTTTCAATTGTCTGTTATGTATTTGTCATGCTGTTCTCATTTATTTTCTTCTGGGGGTTCTCTCAATAGGTTCTGACGGTTAGATGGTGTTCTATCTAGCTGTGAGCTGGAGTCACGCCCAATGGTTTCGAATCCTCCAACTGCAGATGCTAAGAACTACGGTTCCCCAACCCATCTATGCCTAGGTCATTCTTCGGTTTGGGGCTGCAACGAACGCAGCTCAATGTGTGGAGTCCGATGTTTGGAGTCTGCATCCTCTATCAAGGTGCTGTGTACATGGTCATCCTCAGCATTATAGTACAAGCAAGATCTGACTCAAACACTCAGCAACTTCAAGTAATAATTTTCATGCAAATACTGGCGGTGGTATGTTTTCTCCTTTATTACTACTCATCTATCCTGTTTTTGTTAGTCTCTATAAGCCTTTCATGAATTTATCTGTGGCCTAATGTGGTCTCTGTCCAGGTGGCCTATTGTAGCCTTCATCTCTATGTGGCCTATTGCGGCTTCATCAGCGTGGCCTTCGTCTCTGTAAAAGAGGATATATCTAAGCACATCCCTGCACCCCTAATCATTCTGCAATTGTTATACTCCCCAACGGGTCTCCCATATCAAGAAGGTGGTTAAACTCACCTAGAGACAGACCTACAGAACTGCAGACCATCTCATCAGTATACCGGACATTCAGGGTTATGTGCTGCTACAACAGCAACTGAACGCAGGATTGTATGATGGTCAAGATGGTCGTCAGCATTCTAATCTTATAGAATGCTCAAACCTTCAGGTAATACTAAGATTACCTATGTGTTTTAACAAGCATCAGGTAAGTTACAGTTTATCATTTAACTCCTAATACTTAACCTGTTAACCTGCGTCAGGATGTGGACACACCGAAGCTTTCTTTGTTTAAATTAGCTCAAAGAACTATATATGTTTTAGTCCCAGTATGCCATTCTTGGGATTTCTTAACAGGTTCAATCTTTGTGGTAAGTATACTATCTACACAAACTTCTGGCCATGGTGGCAGTTCCCACATATATTATTTTATAGATTATACGGCTCACTTTTCCATGGGGTCTGTCAAGGCCAACTCATGCACCCACGCTGTCTTCTCCTCACTATGGACTATCGCGTCCTTCCCTGCACACTGTCTTATCATTCTCAGTCGACACGTTTTTCTTGTACCCTCTCCTATCAATGCTGTATACACGGACTAACCTGGCAGTCATACAGCCTACGTGGGTTTTTTTTCGCACCCCGGCCTATCTAGGCAGCATACACGGCCTAACGTGGCAGTCCATACAGCATACGCGGCTTTTCGTACACTGGCCTATCGAGGCAGCATAACCAGCCTAACGTGACAGTCTGTACAGCATACACAGCTTTTCGTACCCTGGCCTATCAAGGCAGTATATACGGCCTAACGTGGCAGTCCATACAGCCTACGTGGCTTTTCGTACCCCGGCCTGTTGTGGCAGTATATACGGCCTAACGTGGCAGTTCATACAGCCTATGCAGCTCTGTGTACCATGGCCTATCGAGGCAGTGAATATATGGCCAACGTGGCAGTCCATACAGCCTATACGGCTTTTGCAGTAGCATAACAATTCCTTCTGTTTATTGTTTTAACACCTATGTCAATATTCATATCTATTGCATGTTCAGTGTCCATATTCTAAGTAATCCTCATGCAAATACTGGTGGTGGTGTCACAGCGTCACGTTCTCAGATTATTACTCATCCCGTTCGTCAGTATAGCTCTTATTCTTCATCAATGGCCTAACGTGGCCTTCGTCTTCAGGTGGCCTAACCTGGCCTTCGTCTTCAGGTGGCCTAATGTGGCCTTTGTCTCCATGCGGCCTAACGTGGCCTTCATTTCCATGCGGCCGATCAAGGCTCTGTCTCGTCGCCGTTCAAGGCTTTCGTCTCTACCTGGCTGATCAAGGCCCATCTGCGGCCGTTCAAGGCTTTCATCTCTACCTGACTGATCAAGGCCCGTCTGCGGCCGTTCAAGGCTTCCGTCTATGCGCCGATCAAGGCCCTGCCTCCGTGGCCATTCAAGGCTTGTCTCTACCTGGCTGATCAAGGCCCGTCTGCGGCCGTTTAAGGCTTGTCTCTACCTGGCTGATCAAGGCCCATCTGTGGCCGTTCAAGGCGAGTCTGTGGCCGATCAAACTCCTTTCGCGGTTTAATTTTATCATGCTCAATTTATGGCTAAATAACATCTGTCTTTTCAATGTTTCAGGAATCGCAGCATTTACGACGGGCGAGTATACAATTCTTTCACAATTTTTGGGGGTGAGTAGGTCCCATCCTGGAGGAATTAATTTCCTCCACCAATTCTTGGGGGTCAGCTGCGCCCCTGCCTTACACACTTACACACACATGTCTGAGTTCACAGATGCTGAAGCCAACATTTATCTCCATCCTCCCCACCACCACCAGGATGGTCCCCACCTAAACCTCCCAGGGGGTCGGCTGCGCCCCTGCCTTCATCTTCAGGCAGGAAATGCAGAGTCCGTTACCCTCGAGACGGGAGCTACAGACGGGGCCTACGCCAAAGAAACTCTAAATATAATACTTGCTGGTCTGTTAATAAATGTGTTACTTCATTGTACTCATTTGGCTTCCCGAGTCTTTCTGGTAGAAATTAGCTGGATGGTGAAGTTGTGCTGTCGGAGTGGCTGGGAATATGAGAAACTCTGTCTTCGCTAGGTTGAATTGCAGGTGATGTTCTTTTTTTGTTCCATGCTGAGATGTCTGCCAGGCAGTCTGAGATCTGTGCAGATAAAACATTTATAATCCTTTTAATCTAAAATATAAAAAGTATATACCTTCATTTTGCATGGTATATTGATTAATATGCCCCTGAAGCAATACGTACACATCTAGTGAGAATAAAGCCTGAGGCAGAGTAGAGAATAGCAAAAAATAAAGCTCAGGATGGCCTAAAGCTGTCTGAAACCAAAAGCTGTTTATCAATCAGTTCACACTTTTTGGGGAGAAAAAAAATCACTTTTAATAATAAAAACCCAGATTAAGTTTATTGATAAATACGTTATGGTAAATAAGATATTTGCCTTTAAGGTACAAAAGTAAATAGATTTAACTTCCTGATAAGTAATGCAGTTCTCTCTCTTTGGTGATGTTCAGTAACATATGAATACTTGAAGGCAAACTACTATAAACACAGCTTTTTTTGAGTTTCAAGTCTCAGCAAGTGGAGCTGAAAGTTAAACACTCACACTTTTGCTTCAATATCACAAGTGTTCATTTTCTGATATACCTTACTAAGTGTGTCTGTCACATCTCACAGTCTGTGGTTTTAGAGTATGACACTGTGTTCTAACACAAAGAATAATGTCAGTTGTGGAAAACTACTGTTTAAACAGATGTCACTGCAAAATTAACATATTTTCTACTTGCACCTAAGAAAAGCAGTGAAAGAAAATATACTGACATAAAGTGCTAGCAAATGCCGACTACATTGTGTTTGATGGTGGTGAAGAGCTCTTTAGCTGTGTGGGTGACATCTGGAAATAACAGCTTGTCTAGGCCTTAGTGTTGTCAAAATATTGATATGTCGATATTGATACTGAAATATCTCAAACGATTCCAATACTCCTTATCTGATGTATCGATACACCAACACCAGCTGTGCTCAATTCGCCATCGGAGAGAAGAGGCTCCTCTCACTCATCTTTCATTCCGTCTGAATAGTGTTGGTACGGGTCCTGAATTTCTTTGTGGGGTTGCAGGTATTGCGCATAAATTTGTGCATAAACTGCAGGATTCATGCTCACACCAAAAGCTCACGCCTGCTCATCACATACCCCCATCGCCCCTTGCAGGCCCACTCTGCTGCACTCTACTGCCCCCTGGGGCCAGTCTCGGTGGCCACAGCACCTAGGGGTAAGTACAGACGAGACAAGAGAAAAGGAGCCGGAAGCATGAGGAGCGACAGAGATGAGAGAGGGCGGAGAATTTTTTTTTTAATCCTGGTCCTGTTCTCTGACACACTGCCACTCGGTGGCTCCTCCTGTTGAGGGCAGCTGGCAGGGAGTCCCACGCTCCCTGCTCCTCCCCATCATGGCGGATGGTAGCAGGCTCCGGCCCACTGCGAACGCAGGCGACTCCTCTGCTCCCTCTAGGATGGCAGCCACCCCACCTCAACCCAGGGGCATGGCAGTGAGCTCTCCGTCCCACCGGGTCTTCACTCACTCTAGCACCACCACCTCGGGCAGCCCCTCGCAGTCTTCTTTCTTCCAAGCTGCCCGACCTCCTCAGCACCGCTGCATCCAAGCCTAATGCTTTGGTGGAGGGGGGATTATGGTGTGGGTAGGGATGAAACGGTATGGAAATTTCACATCACGATTATAGTGACCCAATTTATCACGGTTATCAATATTATCACGGTTTTGTTCATATGAGATGAAAGTGTTAAAAAAGAACAGAAGTTTTATATTTGAAAATCAACAAACAACAAACAAATCAAGCAGCTCTATGCACTTTTTTAAGCTTTTCTGTAGCTCAAACAGTAGAGCATGGCGTTAGCAATGCCAAGGTCATGGGTTCGATTCCCAGGGAAAGCAAGAACTGACAGAATGTAAAAATGTGTACTTTGAATGAAATGTAAGTCGCTTTGGATAAAAGCGTCTGCTAAATGTAAATGTAAGCTAGATTCTATTCTGTGGGATTTCCTTCCTTATAATGGTCGTCGTCAATAGCAACGCATAAAGCATAAATAATAATAATTTGGTGTAAATATAATCTCTAATAGTATCTCTGTGAATATATTCTCAAGCAACATTCTCATCTGTGTTCTATCAGCCATGACACATTTAAATCTAGCATAATTTGTGTTAGAGCCCAAACAGTATCCTAGTGAAATAATGCATATCCATATTTTCATATGATTTGACAGTTTATTTTATTAAATATCAAAAATCCAAAAGGTGTGGATCATACCTGACACCTAGATGAACACTTTACAGTCAGTTGTATGATTGTACGTCATTCTTTTCAAATGCTATTGAAGTTAGAAACCTGTATACCAATGTATGTAACTTTAGAGACGGTCCCTAAATGGCGTTAGCAATGCCAAGGTCATGGGTTCGATTCCCAGGGAAAGCAAGAACTGACAGAATGTAAAAATGTGTACTTTGAATGAAATGTAAGTCGCTTTGGATAAAAGCGTCTTGTAAATGTAAATGTAAATGTAAGCTAGATTCTATTCTGTGGGATTTCCTTCCTTATAATGGTCGTCGTCAATAGCAATGCATAACGCATAAATAATAATAATTTGGTGTAAATATAATCTCTAATAGTATCTCTGTGAATATATTCTCAAGCAACATTCTCATCTGTGTTCTATCAGCCATGACACTTTTAAATCTAGCATATTTTATGTAAGAGCCCAAACAGTATCCTAGTGAAATAATGCATATTAGATTAGATTAGATTAGATTCAACTTTATTGTCATTGCACAAGTACAAGTAAAAGGCAACGGAATGCAGTTTAGGTCTAGCCAGAAGTGCAATAGCAGCAAGTGCAGGATATATACAGTGGTTGCGTTAGTGCTAGTGGTGCAACGGATCACAAAACTCACGGTTCGGATCGATTTCGGATCATGAGTCACGGATCGGATAATTTTTCGGATCAGAATAAAAGGGGGAGGAGACTATTTTTATTTGCTTTCCATTTATTACATGAAAACTTTTGGTGTTAACATAACCTATATGGTTTATAAGTTAACAAGGAACTTTTGGTGTTAAAAAAAAATAAAATAAATAACCATCTGAATAAATCAAATTTGGATAAAAACAACCTGAGACATGAAAATGGGCCTGAGGTTTTTTTTTTTTTTTTTTTTTAAGATTAGGATGTCAACATTCTCAGGGAGAGAGTAGACCTCTCACACTTGTCAGCATTGCAATTCTCTTTGTAGGCCTATACACTATTTTATAGATATCATGTTTAAACGCACTACACTTAAACAACATTTTATTGAATTCGTTACTTTATATTTATATGGCCTAATACCTACTTTGGATGTAAATATTACGTTGCTCATGCAAATTGCAAAACAGACAATAGACTATGTTAAAATAACAAACATTTTAAATTAAAACTTATGCTTTTCTTTCGTTTTTAATTTTTTTTACAAGAAATCCTGCAGGTCATAAAGAACTTTGTTTTTCCACCTCCAAGAAAGGACAGGTGCTCCATTATTTCTCCTTGTTTACTTGAAGGCCGTTTTCCTTGCTTTACTCGAGGCAAAAAGCCATGTGTTTACTTTAAAACCGAGTAGACGTTATATTATATGCATCTGTGGTGGAATTACTAGATTTTCGCATCGATACATGTTTGTTTTAATGCGGATGCGCTGTCACTTTAATTCAGCGCCAGCACATCAAAAAATAGACTCTGTGCGGAAACGATCAGCACAGCTGTTGTATGGCCACACGCTCCTGGAACGCACTGACGGACCGAAGCCGGGCACGGAAAAAATATGCACCCCATACCCACTGCAAACGGAGTATGTGTGAAACGGGCATCAGCAGGTGCCATGCTCGATGTATGCGCCACTTTCATACGGCTTTCTCGTGCCACAGTGCCCATACTCTTAGAGTTTTGTCCACCACCCTTCTTCCGTCATCATTATATTTTACGGGGAAGCCAAAATGGTCCCATACACGTGATTTGAACAATGCAGGAGGCTTTTCAAGTTCTTCTACTTATCCGCTAGCCACGGTTGACTGATTAACATGCCCTGTTCACGTGAACACATGTGTTTCTCTGAAACTCCGCATCGAGTTTAAAGGTTTAAACGAGATCACTTAAAAAGCAATATCGGCAGAAAAACTGTCTTTTAGTCTGCGATCGCTAAACAATTCAGATTAATCCACAAGTTAAAAAAAAAAAGCGCAATAAATCCGCGGGTCACGTGCGTGCCGAACCGTGGGTCGTGACAACTGCGATCCGTTACACCCCTAGTAAGTGCAGGACATGGAAATGTACTGAATATATATAAATATGTATAAATAGAGAGATGGTTATTACTATAAACAGAACTGAATTTACAGGTGAATATGTACAGTGAATATAATATACAGATGGCTATTACTATAAACAGAATTTACAAGTGAATATGTCCTATGAATATAACTATAAACAGAATTTTACAGATAGAGGTATACAATAATATGTTAGGCTAATATGAGGAATATAGCAGTGGATTAAGGTAGTGCAATAAATTATGGACAGAGCTATCCGAAAGAAAGTGTAAAAGTGCAGTGGAAAGTGGTTGCATATTACAGTTAGAAGTACGATGCAAAATGCAAATGTAAACATTTGGTACTATAAATACAGTCGGCAGTGCAAATGAGCATAATCCAGTTAAGATATGGTGGTGCAAAATGCATAAGTAAACAGTTGTTACTGTAATAAACAGTCGGTAGTGCAAATAACAAAGTGAAGGCAGATGTGAGGTAGGAGAGTTAGCAGTTTATGAGGGAAGTGGATCAACGGGGGTTTGAGTTCAGTAAAGAGACAGCTCTGGGGAAAAAACTGTTCTTAAGTCTGCTGGTTCTGGTCCGGAGGATCCTGAAACGCCTGCCGGAGGGCAGGAGAGAAAACAGTCTGTGGGCTGGGTGAGAGGAGTCCTTGAGGATGCTGCGAGCTCGATGCAGACAGCGTTTCCTCTGGATGTGCTCGATGGCAGGTAGTGGAGTCCCTGTGATGCGCTGGGCAGTTTTCACCACCCGCTGCAGTGCCTTGCGCTCCGCAACAGAGCAGCTCCCATACCATACTGCCACACAGTTGGTCAGGATGCTTTCTATTGCGCAGCGGTAGAAGTTCACCAGGATAGCCGAGGAGAGCTGATTCTTCCTCAGTGTCCTCAGGAAGAAGAGGAGCTGGTGAGCCTTCTTGACCAGGCTGGAGGTGTTGGTCGTCCACGACATGTCCGCCGAGATGTGGATCCCCAGGAACTTGAAACTGGAGACACGCTCAACGGCCATTCCATTGATGTGGATGGTGTCGTGTGTGCCGCTTGACTCTTTCCTGAAGTTCACGATGAGCTCCTTCGTTTTGGTGGTGTTGAGGAGCAGGTTATTATCAGCGCACCATGTGGCCAGGTGTTGGATCTCTTCCCTGTAGGCAGTCTCATCGTTGTTGCTGATGAGACCAATCACCGTAGTGTCGTCAGCAAACTTGATGATGGAATTAGATCCATAAACAGGCTTGCAGTCGGAGGTGAAGAGGGAGTAGAGAAACGGACTTAGCACACAGCCCTGTGGTACACCAGTGTTGAGTGTGATGGACGTGGAGCAGGTGGATCCTGATCGAACATTCTGGGGTCTGTCAGTTAGGAAGTCCAAAATCCAGTTACACATTGAAGTGTTGATGCCCAGGTCTCCAAGTTTGGCTATTAACTTGGTTGGGATGACAGTGCTGAATGCTGAGCTGAAGTCAACAAACAGCATGCGTGCATACGTGTTTTTATTGTCCAGATGGGTGAGCACAGAGTGCAGTGCCATGGAAACTGCATCCTCTGTGCTCCTATTGCTGCGGTAGGCAAACTGGTGTGAGTCCAATGCGGATGATAGAGAGTCTTTTAGGTGTTCCAGGACCAGCCGCTCAAAGCACTTCATAACGATGGGTGTGAGTGCTACAGGGCGGTAGTCATTAGGGCACCTCGGGCTAGAGTGTTTCGGCACTGGCACAATGGAAGTGTGTTTGAAGCATGTTGGTACAGCTGCTTGGGCAAGAGACAGGTTGAAAATGTCTGTAAAAACCCCAGCGAGCTGCTCCGCACATGCCCTGAGAACACGACCAGGGATGTTGTCTGGTCCAGCAGCCTTGTGCGCGCTGATCCGGCTCAGTGCCTTGCAGACTTCTGTGGAGGAGAGTGTGATTGGTTGGTGGTCAGCTGAGGGTTTGAGCTTGGTTGCAGTTTCTCTGTTGTCTCTTTCAAAACGAGCATAAAAGTAATTTAGCTCGTTCAGGAAGTTGACATCAGTGGCTGCGGGGGTGGGGTGGGTGGGTTTATAATCAATGATAGCCTGAATGCCCTGCCACATGCGTCGAGGGTCAGAGTTGGAAAAGTGTCCCTCTATCTTTTGCTTGTAGCAGTGCTTGGCCTTTTTGATGACCCTCTTCAGGTTTGCTCTGGATGTGCTGTAGGCTTGTGCATCACCTGATCTGAAGGCAGTGTTGCGTGACTTCAGCAGGAGTCGCACTTCCCTGTTCATCCAAGGCTTCTGATTTGGGTATGTGGTGATCTGTTTCTGGGTTGTAACACTGTCAATGGTGGTATTGATATGATCCAATACAGAGGAGGTGAATGAGTCAATGTCCGTGTGAGCGCCACTGGTGGCTTGAGAAGCAAACATACTCCAGTCTGTGTTTAGAAACCTTTCCTGGAGTGTGGAATCTGCCCCCGCAGGCCACACCTTGATGATCTTCACTGATGGCTTCACACGGTTGATGAGGGGTGCATATTTGGGTGTTAGAAACAAAGAGACGTGGTCTGACTGTCCCAGGTGGGGGAGGGGTGTTGCAACGTAAGCTTCAGCCATGTTTGTGTAAACATGGTCTAAGGTTTTGTTTCCTCTGGTGTGGCAGGAAACATGCTGATGAAACTTGGGTAGCACTGACTTAAAGTTTGAATGATTAAAGTCACCTGCAACAATAAACGCAGCTTACGTTACAGTTCAAAAGTTTCTTACTGTGTGTGATGCTGAGTTGAATCTCCTCCATTTTGTTCACTAGCGATCGTACATTAGCAAGGAAAATGCTGGGTAAAGAGAGTCGGTGGGGTGATAGCATTAGCTTAGCACGCCGACCTACGCGCTTCCCACGCCTTTGTTTACGATCACACCGCCGCCTTAGAGCACTTCCGCCCGGCCGGGTAGAGCGCACAGCCTCGGGTGACCTAGCGATCTCAGGAAGGAGTCGAAGATTGTCCATAAAACTGTCGGAAATTCGCAAACCAATATCCAAAAGCTCACAACGGGTGTACGATGTAAAGGCACAACTGTTCTGTATGAACAGACCCGAGATGAACAAGAAAAATACCGCAAAATTGCAGAATCTGGAGAGAACCTGAGCCTCGCGATCTAACCGCGCCGCCATCTTGGTCATACAGACATATCCATATTTTCATATGATTTGACAGTTTATTTTATTAAATATCAAAAATCCAAGAGGTGTGGATCATACCTGACACCTAGATGAACAATTTACAGTCAGTTTTATGATTGTACGTCATTTTTTTCAAATGCTATTGAAGTTAGAAACCTGTATACCAATGTATGTAACTTTAGAGATGGTCCCTAAATTTGCAAATCTCGAATGTCAAGCCAACTTTATGCCAGTCACATCAGATGCGCTGTGGTTCTGCTGTGTTTGTTTGAAACTATTTTGGCTGCTGAAATAGAACAAAAACAGTCAACCACTGTATAACAAATTAATCTCCTGCATACATCGCACGTTCATCTCTGCTTTGAGTGTAGATTTCAGTGAGCGAGAGCGTGCTCTGAACAAAACTCTGGCTAATCTGAATGCCTCGGATTATTAGACATTGCATTTCGTAAATGTAATAGAAACGTGTAATTGGTTAAAATGCGCAACGCGATTATAACAGATGGCTTTTGAGAAGTTATAATAAGCTCAACCGCGAAAGTGGCTAGTGGCCTATTACAGCGACTTTCTTATGGCATGTTCTGCAGACAGGGTGACCATCTTCGATTAAATTTCCCTCAGGACTTTTGAAAAAGCCAAAATATTTTAGAAGACTGAACAATCCCCCGAGTTCTGTCACTGCCATCTGCCATTTCTTTTCATTCAAAAAACATCACTGCGCTGCGCCTGCACTGGACAGGATTTACCACAAGTTTTCAAAATCGTGATAATCACACGCGGTTTTAATGATAATTAAATTTTAAACGATATTACTAACTGACAGTACATTTTATTGTGGTTTATCGTGAAACCGGTAATTGTTCCATCCCTAGGTGTGGGGTTGTTTTTCAGGGGTTGGGCTTGGCTCCTTAGCTCCAGTGTAAGGTTCTCTTAATGCTTCAGCATACCAAGACAGGCAGGCATCCTGCAGTTTTGATAGGAAAGGTGAGCTGGTGACCAGGGCGGATCCAGTCGTTCAGGGGACCAGGGTGGTGCTGGTAGTTTAAGAGACCAGGGCAGAGCCGGCAGTTCAGGGGATCTAGGCGGAGCTCTGTTATGTGAGCTAGCAATTTAGCCTGTGTTTCTGAACATACCAAACTATAAATCAGTTTCATAGAGTAATTGAAAATTAAAGCACATGACCTCAACTCAACATAATATATAATCTTAATTAGTGCCCTCCAGCTGTGTATAGGGCATGTGATTAATAATTTAATGGTTATGAAAAAAAAAATCCTACAAATTTGGGTTTAAATAGCAGTAGGCACACTACAAATAAATAAATAAAAACTGAAAAGATAAGAGTTCAGTGACCATATGTTGAAATACATTTTTCTTAAACTTCTTTTTTTTTTTTTTTTTTTTTCATAAACCTGCATTTTAATGCATGATATATTCATGGCTTTATATCTTATGCAGTTTTGTTTCTAAGGTAAATTGTCCCTGTTACATTGACTGCTGATGCAATATGGGTATCGTCATCTGAAATATGGAAACGTAACAGCTTTATATTCAAAAGTGGCAGGCAGGTTCTAATTTAGATTCAGAGAGAGAGGCTCTGAAAGGTTTGTCAAGGAATGACAATGTCTGTAATGTAGCAAACAGATGTGTGGAGGTTTTGTCTCTGATAATTTCAAACATTATCACAATGTAATTATTGTCTTTGGGTAGAAGATAAACCAGGGACATCAATCCACCCACAAGCACCTGTGATGGTGAATGGGACTTTGCTGGTTAGCACGAATATTAATGTCCTCATCCATCGTACCAAACAGATGGGCTCCCGAAGATGAAGAATTGAATGACAAGTGTGTTACATTGCGCCTGTGTCAACACTTTATTTCGCTCCTGTTACCATACAAAGACAAAAGGCAATTTAAACCTAATTGCTGAGATAATGTTCTATGTAAATAGGGACTTTTGGAGAGAGAGAGAGAGAGAGAGAGAGAGAGAGAGAGAGAGAGAGAGAGAGAGGAGAGAGAGAGAGAGAGAGAGAGAGAGAGAGAGAGAGAGAGATTTGATTGATTTTGAAAAAGACTTTATTTACAAATCACAATTTATGGGGTTATCTTCTTTTTTTTTTCCCTCCCCTTTTTAACACAAAGATTAAAAACAAACAAAAATTATTCATCATCAACAATTGTACACAAAACCTCACAACTACACCATTTCAAATCAAAAGTAGAAAGATCACACATAGCCTTGTAATATATAAAATCTTGCTTTAAGTAAAGACTTAAAAACAACAACAACAACATCATCATTGATTCTTTGTTCGATTTTACTGTTTCTACTCATGTAGATCGCCATTTTAGCTTGCCCAAGAATAAAATTCAATAATTTAAAAATAACACGCTTTTTTTGTACATATTTAAACCCAAAAATAAAAGTTTCAGGATAAAAACATTCATTAAATTTGTGACACAATTCCTTCACCACTTCAATCAACGGATCAAGTCTGTAGCACTGCATACAAGCATGAAAAACAGTCTTTTTTTGAGAACAAAAAGGACAACCTGCATTATTCTTAGCATCCAAAATTGACACAAAAGAATTCACCACAATAGCACTGTGAAGGATTCTCCATTGCAAATCCCCTGTTCTTTTTGATAATGGTGGCTTGTACAAAACGTCTCGGTTACATATGTAACCCTCATTCCCTGAGGGAGGGAACGGAGACGTACGTCGGAACTGATTGACAAATTGGAATTGGGATCTGATTTCAGAGACCAATCTACTTCGAGTGTTTTAAAACTAGCCAATGAAGATTGGCATGCGATTCACGCATTCCACGCTCCACCCCGCAGCGCGGGTATAAATAAGGAAGTGGAATGCATGATCATTGCTTTTCCTGCTGAGGAGCCGAACTCGTGACTCGGCCTCCCAGCGGAAGCACAGCATCTGACGACGGGACGTACGTCTCCGTTCCCTCCCTTAGGGAACGAGGGTTACATACGTAACCGAGACGTTCCCTTTCAGTCACGTTCGACGTACGTCGGAACTGACGACGAATTGGGATCTCTACCAAAACGCCAGGGTGCTGGCCCTTCCAGCGTCCTGCTTGAGCGCACTGGACCATCTTAAAGGGTACGGAAGTCAGGGCTCCAAGCAGGGAGGTCAGTCACTGCTGTTTCTGCAAGACCCACCTAGAGTGACTATTGGATAACGCTGGGAAAGCGTGCCCATCTTGGAAGATGGTACGCTGCGAAGCCACGTCCTTCAGTGGAAGGATTGGTGGCGGAATACACATAAGGACTAACCTAGCAGGGTAGTGCAACATATGGTAGTCTCTGGGGTGGTTCCAGCCTGGTTCTAGGGCTGAAAGAACATGCCCAGAGACGACAGAGCGGGCTCTGTCAAGGGAAAGACATGGGGCTAGCCAAGTAGGGTAGCAGGTACCGTGGAAGAATACACATATGGGGTTGCCGTGAGGGAACCGCTACATATGGAACCCAGCCTACACACACGTTACACAAGCATATGGGTGCAGACCTGGCGTCAGACGGCCGCAATGTCTGGCACCGCAGGGGTGACGGAGGAGCTCGACAGGGTTAGCCGTTTCCGGGGAACACAACTGGAGAAAATAGACGCACATATCCGGCCCAGAGGGCGGGAGAGGCATTGCAAGCCGACACTTAGAACGGGCACTTAGCGCTACTTCCGTCGCCCAGAGAGCGAGGTCCACCGCCGCACGCAGTTCCTGCATAACCCCTGGGACGGGACTACCCTCGTGCATGCAGGACAGAGGGTAGTGAGAGAGGGAAAAATTTATACAGATTTTGGCCCTTTTGGTGTTCCATATTTTGACACCAAATAGTTCCATACTGCTAATTTTTCCAATGCCCATCCGGGGAAAAATGCACGGGGGTAGGCAATGCAATTTTACGCTTTGCACTACGCCTCAGCCACCCAGGAAAGCATGGCTGTCAACTCTGAATCTGATTCAGCAAGAGCACACACACTATTATAGTGGGAACTCAGCCTCATCATTTCCAGTGCATAACAGCCCTCTCTCCGATGCAGCAATTGACATCTGTCCTCTGCCAGAGCCCCAAATGAAATACTAGGTCCCCTTGTTTTTTAAAAGGACCAGCACCACCGTGGTCACGTGGTCATGTCCTCATGATAGAACATGAACCACCCACAAACACAGTCTAAGCATGCTTGTGATGCGATAGAGGAGTGGGGGCCCACGGAGATGTACCCGGTGGGGAAGCACCACTGTAATCCTCAGGTCACCAAGGCTTATTAGCCGAAGTAGCACTTATCTGGCTTTTGCAAGAAAAGAAACTAGATCGGCGCCCGACGGCACATGGCACGCTGAACGCTCAAGCCCTTACGAGAAAGGCTTGAGATGAACAACGTTTCAGTTCCGACGTACGTCGAACGTGACCGACTGAAAGGGAACTCTCCACTCAGGTCTTACACCATCACCTACTTTTAAAACAGAACGCCAAGGGGTTTCAACTCTCTTATCAAGTGTCTTTTTGTTGAGAATGAACACACACATTTTATACAAATCTTTCCCCACACACGAAAATCAACAGATGAAAACTTTTTTTTGTTGAAAGAAACAACCTGAATACTCTTCAAACTTTGGTTGAATTATTAAACAAGAAAAAGGATCTTCGTGATCAAGGACATTTGTCCCTAAAAAAAGACTTCTAACATCATTATTTCTTCATCCATAAAAACTTATTTCAACTTAGTCAGATAACGAGTTGCTGAACGAACAGATCTGATTCCCAAATTTTCCTTAACTACATTCTCAAAATGAGGCTCAGCTATGCACAGTAACTGATTTAAAATAAAAACTCCTGAGTTTTTTTAATAAATTATTGAATCCTGGTAAAAAAAAAAATTGACTCAGTAAGATGCAGTCTTGCCTTAAAAATCAAAGGTTCATTAAGCAACCAAAAAATGGAATGAAAATGTTCAGTCCTCTGAATATGAAAAACACTCCAAATCTTGAAAAGATGCTGATAAAAAGATGACAACTTTGAATGATCCAACTGAATGACCAGGATCCATTAAAAATAGAGGTTTATCCAGTCCAAGGTTTCCAACAGTCCTAAGTAAAACACAACCGATCGCCCTCCAACTTACATTCATGGGTCCATCAAGAAGTCTTTGTAAAAAAAGCAGCCTAAAAGCTGCAATTCTGCTCTGTATATGAATCAATCATTGGCCCCCTTCCTCCTTGGGTAAAAATAAAAAACTCTGAGGAATCTAATGGAGCTTGTCCCAAAATAATCTTGGCTATCAACTTCACAGGAGGATCAATACAAACCAATAGGTGTCACAAAAGTGAAGCGACCAAATTATTTACAATAAGTGTGCCCCTATAAGACAAGTTTGGTAGAATCCATCTCCATTTGTCTAAACGACCTTTAACTTTTTGTAATACACCATCCCAATTTTTTTGCACAACATTATCATCTCTCAAAAAAACTCCCCACTTATTCCAACACAAACCTTCAGAATTGGTATCCCTTCATTCCAGTCCCCTAATAAAAATTCACTTTTTTCCAATTTATTTTTGCTGAAGACCATTTTCCAAAGTCTTCTATCAGTTTAGATAAAACATGTATGTCACTTTGTTTATTAATCATTATTATAAGATCATCGGCATAAGCTGATAAACAAAAATTAACATCACAAGATGGTATCCTAACGCCATCTAAATTCTTCCTGATTGCTTGTAGAAGTGGTTCAATAGCAATAGAATATAACATTCCTGATAATGAACATCCTTGTCTAATACCTCTATTGACCTTGAATGGAGCGGATAAGCCACCATTAATCTTAACAAAACTCTCAATGTCACTATAAAATGTTTAAATCTAAATATATATATATATATATATATATATATATATATATATATATATATATATATATATATAAATAAAAAAATATATCTAAAAATAATTTTAATGTTTAAAAACTTCTCCTTAAAACCAAAAGCTTTTAAAACATTCCATAAATAAGCATGTTCCACCCAATCAAAAGCTTTCTCTTGGTCTAGAGACAACAAACCACAATTGATATTAAATAATTTGGAAACCTGTATAATATGTCTAATTAAAGAAATATTGTCAAAGATTGACCTGCTAGGTATGCAATAAGATTGATCTAGATGGATCGCCTGCCCCATTACCTTAGACAATCTGTTAGCCAAAGTTTTAGAAAGTAATTTATAATCACTGCACAGAAGGGATACCGGCCTCCAGTTCTTAATCTCAGTGAGATCTCCTTTTTTCGGAAGAAGAGTAACCACTGCCCTTCGGCAGCTCAACAGCAACCCACCATTTAGCAAGCTGTCATTGAACACCTCCAGCAGGTCACACCCTATCTCCAACCAAAAAAAAAATCCACTGGAAGCCATCCTTTCAGAAAATCCACTGGACGCCATCCACACCAGAAGTCTATCCAGACTCCATATCTTGTAGTGCTTTATGGAGCTCTCCAAGTGTTAGGCCACAATCCAGTTCTACATTGGACTCTTCTGAGATCTTTGGTAGATCATCTAAAAAAGGAGATTTTTCCCCCCTTTCCGGCTCAAGTTCACTTCTGTACAGGGACTGATAAAACCGTATTGCTACCTCACGAATCTGTCTGGGATTAGATAACAAGGTACCATCCTCAGAAAGCAGCGCATGAATTAAACGTTTTTGCCCATTCTTCTTCTCATGACCAAAGAAATACTTGGATGATGCATCCATCTGATCAATATTTAAAAAATGAGCACAAACTAATGCTCCTTGTGCTTTATGCTCTAACAGCTCCTTAAGTTAATTTTTTTTCCTAAAAAAGGTTTCCCTAAAATTACCATCATTTGAGGTTTGAGACACCTTTTGTAACTCCATCAATTGTTTCTCAAGCATTTCTAAAGAACGATTCAATTATTTTGTGACATTTTGAGTGTATTGTTGCGTGAATTGTTTTATCTGCACCTTGCCATAATCCCACCATTGTTGTATTGATTTAAAAGAAGATTTCTTCTCCTTAAAAACCTTCCAAAAAATGTAAAAGATTCAATAAATGATTTATCATTTAAAAGACTCGTATTAAAATGCCAATATGCACTTTTAGATTTCACTGAAGTTAAAATAAATGTACAACTGACCATATTATGATCAGTAAAAGACAGAGGTGTGATAAAACATTTGTTAAACACATTCAAATGATATTTAAAAACATAAAATCTGTCTAAACCTAGCCAATGAAATATAATTATCATGTACATGAGCCCATGTATATTGTTTTTCATTACAATTCATAACTCTCCAAATGTCACATAAATCATATTTCTCAATAAGATGAATTAAGCGTTTACGTGAAGCCATATGGGGTTCAACATGATTCCTGTCTATATCCAACTCTGTACAATTAAAATCACCACCCAAAAATATAAAATATTCAGTACAACAATTTTTTAACGTTGAACAAAGAGTATCTAAAAACAGTAACCTTTCTGTAGGTGCAGTTGGAGTATACACACAGATAAAAACAAAAACAAAATTTTCATACACAGCTCTTACTTTCAACATTCTACCTCTCACAATTTCTACATCATACGAAATTGGTTTAAAATTCGTACTAAATAAAACAGCAACTGCACCACTCACATTTGAATAATGACTTAATACAGATACTCCTTCATCCAATCAACCACATTATCTTCACTACTATGAGTTTCTTGTAAAAAAGCTATGTCTATATTTTTCTGTTCTATTTCTTCAAAAATCTGTGCTCTTTTTTATTTTTATTTTGCACCATTAACATTCATAGACGCAATATGCACCTCGCTCATGGTGAAAAAAAAGAAAAAGAAAACCCACAATTTACCAAATAATTTTTTTTCCCCCTTAATTTTATACACCATCATTATTAAGGGTGCTGTTTATATTCCTCACAATTTTCTTCAATCTGTACACTTCTTTGTTGGTAAAGGTACTAGCTATCCAACATTTTGCTTTATCAACAAATTGTTTCAAATCAGGAAAATATTCTTGCACTTTTACATCCCTTTTATTTTTTGTTGACCTGAGGAACAATTTAATGTCCTCAAGATCATAACTGCGCTCCGTAATTTCACTTTGTGAAAAACGGCTCGGGTTACGTCTGTAACCCTTGTTCCCTGAGAAGGGAACGAGCACTGCGTCGGAACGACACTTTGGGGATACTCCCTAAGCACTAGCGAATCTGAAGTCCGTATAGCCACTAAACCAATCTGATTGGCATGCGTGATGACGTCATCGTGACGGCATACCCGGAAGTATAAAGCGGGAGCCGGCGCACTGAAACGGCAGCTATTGCTCTGAAGCATGCGCTCCAGGCGTGCCGAGGTGTGGTGACGCGACGCAGTGCTCGTTCCCTTCTCAGGGAACAAGGGTTACAGACGTAACCCGAGCCGTTCCGTTTCGAGGGAACTCTCACTGCGTCGGAACGACACTTTGGGGAACGAGTACCCACTAGCCCACACCGAGGGTAGCGCCTGCCCTAGTGAGAAACCGGAGACCGGGCACAACTAGGACTTGAGTACCCTAGCGCCAGCACCGTAGGGAGAACTTCTCCACTCCTTTACCTTCCGTGCCCCAGCCGATGAAGGGAGGCGTCTGTTGAAACGGTTTCCCGGCAACAGGACGCTCCCAACACTGGCCCTTGGGACCTTTACCGAGGGTAGTGCCTGCCCTAGTGTGAAGCCGGAGACCAGGCACAACTAGGACTGGGGAACCCAAGCGCCTTCGGCGCTCCAGCCAATGAGGGAGACGTCTGTTGAAACGGTTTCCTGGCAACAGGACGCTCCCAACACTGGCCCTTGGGACCTTTACCGAGGGTAGTGCCCGCCCTAGTGTGAAGCCGGAGACCGGGCACAACTAGGACTGAAGCACCCTAGCGCCAGGCGCAGTAGGGAGATGCAGGCTATAAAACCTGATATCAGGTTATCGCCTGGACAATCCAGTTACTGATTGTCTGAGTAGATGCAGGCAACCCCTTCTTGGGTGAACCAAAGCACACTAACAGCTGTTGAGATCTCCTCCACTGCGCAGACTTGTCCAGATATACTCTGAGAGCCCTAACTGGGCAGAGCAAGTGAAGCCTCCCTTCTTCTGCCGTCACGTGAGGCGGAGGATAAAATGCCTGAAGAACCAAAGACCTGGCCACCCTTGATGGAACCTTGGGCACGTAGCCCGGCCTAGGGTGTAAGATGGCTTTTACTCCTCCAGGGGCAAACTCCAGGCAAGTCGGCGTTACTGCCAAGGCCTGGAGGTCCCCTACTCTCTTTAGCGATGTAATCGCCAGGAGAAAAGCCACCTTCAAGGTCAGGTTCTTTGGTTCCGCCGACTCTAATGGCTCAAAGGGGGCCTCAGCCAGACCTTCGAGAACCACTGCCAGATCCCAGGTTGGGACTCTGGAACGAGCCGCAGGCCTCATCCTCCGAGCCCCACGGAAGAACTGTACAACCAACTGGTGCCTACCCAAAGGCCCATCACCCAAAGGAGTGTGGAAAGCCTCAATGGCAGCCACGTACACCTTGAGTGTGGACGGGGTTAAACCCGCAGAGAAACGATCTTGGAGGAACTCCAGCACTGAAGCCACCGGGCAGTTAACTGGGTCCACCTCACGCTCCCTGCACCAAGTGGCAAACACATTCCACTTGAGGCTGTAAAGTCTCCTTGTGGACGGAGCCCTGGACCTGAGTAATGTCTCTATCACCTCTGCCGACAGGCCAGAATTGATAGAACTGTGGAACACCACAGTGGACAGTGGGACGTCCCTCGAGACGCCACCACCCCTGGGTGGAGTCGCTACTCCCCGGGCCTCAGCCCCTGCCTCGACAGGATGTCTGCTCCCTGATACCGGACCCCTGGGACATACATTGCCCTGATGGACAACAGTTTCCCTAGGGTCCACAGGAGAATTTGATACGCCAGTCTGTATAGAGGGCGCGACCTCAAACTCCCCTGCTCCAAGCCCCAACCAGTGAGGGAGATGTCTGTTGAAGCAGATTCCCGGCAACAAGACGCTCCCAACACTGGCCCCTGGGACCAAAACCAAGGTTTCTTCCGTATGACTAGGGAACGAAGGCATCTGCGCGTTACCCTGATCATACGGAAAGGATTCCCTCTGGGGGAAAACCCCTTGGTTTCCAGCCACCACTGTAGAGGTCTCATGTACAGCAGGCCAAAGGGTATCCCGTTGGACGCTGCTGCCTTGAGCCCCAGCACTTCCTGAAAGTGCTCTACAGTGATGCTGTGGCCTAGCCTTATTACTGAGACCATCGCCAGTATGGTCTCGACTCGCGCGGGAGACAATTGTGCCCGCATCGGCGTCGAGTCCCATACGATCCCTAGAACCGTAGTCCTCCGGGACGGCGTCAACACACCTGTTGTGTTGAGTCTCAGCCCCAAGCACTTTATATGGGCCAGAGCGACACCTCAATGCCGAACTGCCATCCCGTACGACTGGGCCAATATGAGCCAGTCGTCGAGATAATTCAGCACACGGATGCCCTGGAGTCTCAATGGAGCCAGAGCTGCATCCACGCACCCTGTGAATGTGCGTGGGGAAAGAGCTAGACCGAAGGGAAGCACTTGATATTGGTACGCCTCGCCCCTGAAGGCGAACCTCAAGAACTTCCTGTGACATGGAAGGATGAAGATATGGAAGTATGCGTCCCTCAGATCTATCGTGACGAACCAGTCCTCGAACTGGATCTAACTCACGATGATGGAGACCATGAGCATTTTGAAACCGAGCCTCCTCAGAGACCGATTCAAATACCTCAGGTCTACCGGACGCAACTCTCCATCCTTTTCGAGAACTATAAAGTACCGGCTGTAGAACCCGGACTCCCTCTCTGGCGGAGGAACGCACCCTAAGGCTTCTACCATTTTACCAGTTCCCTTACCCGACCCTGCTCTTTGTCTACAGTACGCAGGACCCATGTAGAAATATTCGGAAGGCATTTTCATGCGGCGAGATACTCTACTAAGGGAACTCTCGAGGCTGGCTTCGGGTGTTACACGAGCCTCGTCCCCAACCCCCTGAAGCGGATGACCGGCAGGAAGTGGTTGGGAACGATTCTCTATGTGCGGACGCGTTAGCTGCCCAGCCGCAAGTCCCTCCAGAGGCGGCTGGAGCAGCATGCGTTCGCGGGAAATCGATGGGGCCCGAAGCGTCATAGACGGCGGGATTACCTCGACTTCCCCGGAGCGCCGCAGAGGAAGCAACCTCGGTTGCTCCCCTGCGGGGGGGACCGCTCTTGGAAGTCCAGCCGAAGCTAGGACTTCTTCCCAGCAGCCTCCCGCCCTGGAGTACGTTCCTCAGATCGCCTCCAGGAGCGAAAGACCGCTGCTGGGACTGCTGGTGAGAACGCCGCCTCTGTTGACAGGCTCCTGGAGGAGGGGCTCTAGAGGCGACGCTCTCTTTCTGCACCTGCCGGTGCGAGGAGCTGGCAGACGGCTGAGGCTGCCCCCTAGGGGCCGCTTTCCCAGGCTCTGAGTGGCGAGGGAGGCACTGACGGAAGGCCGCTGACTGCATCTTCGCCTCCTGGTACCCGGCGACAACGGTCTCAACCACGTCACCAAATAGACCAGAAGGCGAAATCGGGGAGTCTAGGAGGAAGGACTTATCCTTCTCCCTCATCCCCGACAGATTCAGCCAGAGATGCCTCTCCACCATCACCATAGAAGCCATGGCCCGGCCGATAGCACGGGCCATCTCCCTGCTGATGCGGAGAGACAAATCTGCAGCCCTCCATAGCTCCAGCACATCCTCCGAAGAGGGACCGTCGCCCTCATTGAGCTCTTTCAGGAGGTCAGCCTGGTAGGCCTGCAAGACAGATAATGTGTGCAGGGAACTACCAGCCCGCCCAGCCGCCATATAAGCTTCGCCCACCAACGATGAGGTGTCCCGAAAGGGTTTGGTGGGCAGCTCCGGGGTTTTAAGGGACGACACAGAATCGGGGAAAAGATAACTCGTGAGAGCCTCTTCCACCCGAGGCATCGTCCCATAGCCCGCCTCGCGTGCACCCAGAACATTGGAATAATCCAATACTGGAGGAATACGCGAGGAATAGGGCTTCCTCCACGACCTACACACCTCGGTGTACCCCGGGAAGAAAGGTAAACCCCGGCGAGGTGTTTGGACCCGGCGAGAAAGAAACCGGTCATCCAGCCTACTAGGTGGCTGAATTTCCGGCACTTCCTGTGGCCAATTGATCTTCAATTTGGCCACCGCACGAGTCAAAACCTCAATTAACTCCTCTTGGGCGAGTGGATGAAGCGATGAAACACTTCCTGCTTCTCCACCTGCCCTGATGCAACACTCATCCGGCTCCTTGGAACCGGAGAGAATAAGCATCAGATCCTCAACCCCGGGGGAAGAAGCCGCAGCGCGGGCTTCCACACGGGGAGGAAGATCTTTAGAACTGTCAGACAAGGATTGGGAAAGTGCCGCAGCAGTCCCAGATCCCGCTGACAAGTCCTTCTGTGAACCCCATGGTTTGTGACACCGGGACGCCTCAGCGATCGCGGGTCCAGAACCCTGGGGCTCACAAAGCTGGCCGGCCTCATCGAACACGGCCAGCCGAGAGCGAAGCAGTCTGAGTGTGAGCAGCTCACAATGCTGACAGGACAAGCTCTCCCTTGAGAGCTGCCCGAGCATGCTCAACACCCAGACACTGCACACAAAGCAGGTGTGCATCTGAGCCCGAAATGAAGCGGGGACACGGATGCACACACTGCTTAAACTCTCTCACATTCTTTTCCATCATTCACACACTTTTGCAACTGTGACAAACAACAGTAAATAGACAGACAATTTCAACAGAGAGCGCTATGCTGAAGAGCAATAACTGCCTTTTCAGTGCGCCGGCTCCCGCTTTATACTTCCGGGTACGCCGTCACAATGACGTCATCACGCACGCCAATCAGATTGGTTTAGTGGCTATACGGACTTCAGATTCGCTAGTGCTTAGGGAGTATCCCCAAAGTGTCGTTCCGACGCAGTGAGAGTTCCCTCGAAAGGGAACTTGTGCTACATTCAGACGAGTCACTGTCACTTTCCGTTTCTTGCATTTCCTCATTTTGTAAATCCACCGTCTTGCTTATTTTAGCATCTAGCAACTTATTTTTCCTCTTCCTTTTTTGAAGAGTTTTGAAAAAAAGTTGCTCCGGTTCTGATCATAACTCTGCTTCTTCACTCACTACACTAAATTGATTATTTTCACCATCTGCACTTTCCTTTCTGCCTTCTGAAGAAGCAGAAACTAATCCACTTGCTCAATCTGAGATGATACTGCTTCAGCCTCAACTTCTACTGAATGATCTACAACATTCTGTACCAAAACCAAACCTGCTTCCTGAGCTTCCACCTCAGACTCCTTTCCATCTTTTTCTTCCCTACCTTGTTCTACTGTTTCGTTTTCTTTTCCTTCCTCATCCTGATTATTTTTGTTTGGACAACTCCGAATTAAATGCCCTGTATTACCACATCCAAAGCATTTTACTTTTCCAGTAGTGACATAAATAGCATAGCTAAAATCATCAATTCGAAAATTCAGTGCAACATCTAGATCAGCATCGTCCGGAATAATCATGTACACAAACCGCCTAAAAGAAACAATA
Organism: Romanogobio albipinnatus; assembly: GCA_023566225.1. Lineage (NCBI taxonomy): Eukaryota > Metazoa > Chordata > Actinopteri > Cypriniformes > Gobionidae > Romanogobio > Romanogobio albipinnatus. Next base: position 18,735,132 of record CM042256.1, on the reverse strand, counting down.
TGTTTCAATAAAGGGGACTCGCTACTGATTGGAATTGTTTTTATTGGACACCAACTTTCCATAGCGTGTCAAAGCTTGCGTTAGGAAACCATCACTAACAAAAGGCGGCACATTAGATAGAATCATCTTTTTTGCTGGTAAGGAGAGTGGGAGAACTGGAATAAATTCCCCATCAATAACAATTCCCCGTTCTACCAACTCATTCACCTTGTCTACACTATCCAGAAAAAACACTGTTGCATTGTTCATTCTAGAAGCGGACAGAACACTAGCATGTCCTACCACCTCCGCGATGGCCAAACAACATTGTTCAACAGTCACCGCGGATGCCACCTTAATCGCATGGCGTCTCGTGAGTGAACTCAACCCCTTCGCTTGTTGGGCCGACATGCCTCCAATGGATAGCACACAGCCCTCAAACTAAACTAACAACTAAATAACAAATCAGACAAAAATAAATAAACAGAAAAGATGAAGAAAAAACTTCACTCACACCACTCTGCACCACGCTCGCTCCGCACACACTCGTTCAACAAACACACCGGAAGTGAGAGAGAGAGAGAGAGAGAGAGAGAGAGAGAGAGAGAGAGAGAGAGAGAGAGAGAGAGAGAGAGAGAGAGAGAGAGAGAGAGAGAATAAAAAGAGATGTGGTTTAACCAGACAAGCAGCAAAGCTTTTTGTTTTCTTGTTTTCCTCCCCAGTTTGCCACAGTTGTAAACACCACAGGCCTCAGCAGTAGCTCTGTGGTCTGAAAATGTTTTGCCATAGGGCTTGTTATTCTGCTCTCTCTCATCCACATCTTCAACGTCATCGCCAACCAATAAAGCAGTATTATGGATTTAGTACAAATTAAAATCAATAAACAGCCACAGACATTTATTCCCACATGTCCCTCTTTAAAGGTCCCGTTCTTCGTGTTTTTTTGAAGCTTTGATTGTGTTTACAGTGTGCAATATAACATGTGTTCATGTTTCGCGTGTAAAAAAACACAGTATTTTTCACACAATTTACTTATCTGTATACCGCTGTTTTCACTGTCCTAAAAACAGGCTGATGAGTTCCTTGTTCTATGAAGTCCCTCCTTCAGAAATACGTTACGAGTTCTGATTGTGCCAGCGGTTCCAGTGTTGTGATTCGACAGCAGCTTAGCGCAAGTTGTACCGAAAGGTCACACCTCTTAACGGGAGATGTATGCGATCAATGAACTCTACAGCGTCCCTGGGAAAGCCAAACAAAGGTGATTTGACTCCGGGATGAAAATAACAGCGTCTCGACGGCATGGCGACAAACACACTCAAGCTACAGTTCCTTTTCTCCACGCAACCGTCCTCTTCTCCACGTGGGACAGCAACAAGACCACGCCCCCTTTTCCGCGTATTCTTGTGGGCGGAGGTCAGTCTGTTCTACTGTTCTACTGACTGACGTAATTAATGTAGGAAGTACCAGGATGTAGTCCAAGCCAGCCGTTCGCTGTAGGCTTTGAAAGGGAACTTCTGTTAAATAAAATATCTCGCTTGGCATTGAACGTTGAGCTTTATAATTTTACAGGTATTATTTATGCTCTAACAGCAACATTACACACTAACTAAAGTTTGAACAGTGGGATCACGAAGAACGGGACCTTTAAAAAAAAAAGGGGGGGGGGGCATCAAAATAAGTTGGGTTAAAGAAAGTAGTCTACCTGTAAATATGAAGATATACTTCTACCTCTGACTGATTTTAAATCGTAAGTTTGGCCACCCTTGAAATGGGTCATACCATTAACATTACCTGAGCTGTTAAATTAAATAGGCTATAAAACCATGCTCATTCAGGGACTTGCTTTTCTTGCATGGACGAAGAAGAGTTTTAAATGCATAGCCTACACAGTTCAGTTGAATGATAACATTTGCCCTCTTTAATGCTGTTAAACTGAATGTATGAAGCAAACTGTTTGCTGAAAATATTCACAACTTAACACTGAAATAGGAGCATGCAGTGTATCTGTCAATTGTGCGTGAAAGTTGCGTTCATTACTGTAATAGGGCTATATAAATATATAAATTAATACAAACACATTTTGCCATTGAGATGACTGGGAAAAAGTGTCCTAATCAACCTGAATTCACCCCTATATTAGAGCTGCAGGATTAATTATACAACAAACAAAAAAAATCACAATCTTGATTCAAACACCCACGGGATCTTATTCCTAAATGACAACGATTCAATGTGTCTATTACACCTTTCACAAAATCATACCATGACATTCAAATCTGCCTTGGCGCTAGCCTAGAAATATAGACACCCTAGCGGCAGCATATGTAATTTGCAGCCAGGGTCTCTGTTGGCTTGCGTGCTGTAAAAACCAAACTCTGGTCAGGCCAATCACATCATGTATAGAGTCGGTGGGCGGGCTTAACATAATGACGGCAGAGTAGCGGCGGTTCGGCGTGCTACTTGTAAACAAAGAAGCTGGCGAACAGCAGTCTTTCGAACCAGCTTTGGCCGCTACTCTGGAAGACTAGGAGTTAAGCTTTTCTTTGAGAAAAGAACAAAGAACGGCACTGTTTGTCTATGATCAGCGAAGCGTTTTTAACATGTTGGAACATCATTAGAGAGAATGCCCTTTTAATTGGTCGTTTCAGTCTTTGTTAGTCACGTGCCGTAGCAACGATGACGACAAGTGACAACAGCGGGAAATATTGTATTATAATATGCTATAATGTATGAAAACTATTTATCTAAATGTATCAATTAGTTTGTATCAAAAATGTCAACTCATCCCCCCCCCCCCCCCTTCCTTATTTCCATTTCAGAAAGTTGGCAACCCTAGTCTGGCTTGTCAGGCTACCTTGGCGCTGTTGCTGAACCAGAGAGAGCAGTTGTCATGTTTAGGTACCATTCTCAAAAACTTTTGGGAATATAGTGTATATTGTGCAATTCGCACCCTGCTTATGCCCCTCTGCCGATTAGGTTTATGGATGATCGTACAAATTGATTACCAATTATCTAAATCCTAAATTTGTTTTGTTTTCTCAGTAAATTAGGTTGGGAGAGTGCTGGGCAGTTTACAATTGCTGAACTAAGGAGCGGATTGAGACACCCTTAGTTTGATTAAGCTGTTTCAAAGGTCCAGTCGGAACCACTAAATCAGCTGCAGCTGAGGTCAAGGGATACTGTCAGTTTTAATTTATTGAGTTGTTCAGATTCTGACTGTGTCTGGTAAATTTGGGGTATTAAAGGTAAATTGTGTATAGCATTAACATTTCTCAAACCCTGTCTTATGAAAGGCGTAATTATGTACTTTTCCCTTTTCAGTATCCATGTTTGGCAGCATTTTCTAAATATTTTCATATTGCAGAGACAAACCCTTAGAGATATTAACTTCAGTTCAGAATATTCAGGCTTGAAAGTTTAAAGTAACACAATATATTAGTTAGATCTTAAGGCATAACTTGTTATCTGTCTACTGCTTGTCCATTACAGTTGCTTTGGTAGTTTTAAGGAACTGACCTTACAGTGACCGATGGGATAACCCATGCTCACCTCCAGCTGGATATCTTAAGTCAATAAAAAAAGAAATAGCCTGCATTTTTGTATGAATAGGGCAGAGAGTAAGAAAATGGAATATATTAGTATAGATAATGGCATAACATTATGTTTGTGTTCCTTCTTCCCTTTTCTGTAAATAGAATTCCTCTAAAACCAGCAGTCTTTCCCAGAGACATGACATTTCCATTTCTGTCTGATAAGGTAAATGACTGAGTGGTTTCATCAGTATCTCTTCAGCAATTTTAGTGCATTGCAGATGCCAATTACTGTGCTTCCATTTAGTACATAGACTACATACAAATAAAAACAAGATAGCTATTCATATTTATTCTTTCATTCCCCAATCCCTATTTTTGTCCATCACAAGCCATCAGATACAAATGTTCTTTTCTATTATCTTTAATGAATGATGTTCACCAAATTCCGCATGTCATGAGAGTTTATGAATTTGTGTTTTGATTATATAATATGCATTAGTGAAGCATTATATTTAGTGAGGTTAGGTACATACAATGGAAGTTTATTGGGCCAATCCAACACGATCTCATGAGAAAATGCAACTATTTCACGAGGTGGCGATATGAATTTGTGTGATCAATGTGATTGAAATGTAAATCGTGCTATATGGCACTAAAAGTGGTTCTTTTAGTTTACAGGGGAACCACTTTTGGTGCTATATAGCACCATATCTTAAAGGGTCATGAAACCCCCCTGCTGCAGCGGGGTTTTTTCACACCTTCAATTTGAGGCTTCCAAAAAGGGGCGTGGTCGACTGCGAAAAGGTGGGATGGGTATTGTGTGGAAAGAGGGAATGGTTTGCATAAATAGTTGAGTGTCATACCGACAGCAGCAGTTACAGCGGTTCTGAGACATGTTCTTGGTTCACACGTTGGCAATGTTTACAACAGAGAGATGAGATGAGGGATGAGTACAGCGAATGAGGGAGCTCTGAGATCATAAGTGGCGTGCAGCAGGAAGAACAGATAGAGATTGCTCTGAATGTCATTCAGCTCTTCAGCACACTGTTTGGCAAGATGAACAACGCACCGACGTGGTTATGCTCTCATGAGAGAACATGGACCACCCACAAACACAGTCTCTACATGTTTGTGATGCGATAGAGGAGTGGAGGGCCCACGGAGATGAAGCCTACTCGTCAGGGAAGCCTCACTCTAATCCTCAGGTCACCCAGGCTTATCAGCCAAAGTAGCCCCTTTTCTGGTGCACCAGAAAAGAAACTAGATCGGGGTATAAGCGAAGGGACTCAACCCCGTTTGAGATTTCATAGTATCGACCGCGCATCTGAAGCACCGATCGACGCGCGCTGGGTTGCCCATGACAACCCACGCTGTCCGGCAGCTAGAATAAATCTATATTTCTCCAAATATGCACACTGTTTCACTAAGAGCCCGAACACATGCGGGTTAGTGCATGTCTGTGACCACAGATAAAACGGAGAAGACGTGGCTTTTGATTCTTGTTAATATTTCATTCAAAATATTGTTCAATACCTACAGATCGGTTATTTTGCACTCCTGACATAAATTAAGAAATTAATGTCAACGCTTGTAGGTTTGCCGTGCAATTCCTCAAGTTAATTTTACTTTACCGAACCTTTAACAATGGCTTCCACAGACGGCATCCCGGTTACAACTCGCTCAGTGCCCTTACTTCGTATCAGCGCAACCATCCGCCTCGGTTGTTCCACCGTAGATTATCGGTCTTTACCCACATGAAAGTAATCCAGGGAGCACCTTCACGACACGCTGAAAACAACACCTCACTTTCCTTCTTGACTTTTCCACACGCTGCTTCCAAAACTTCCCCACCATGTCTCAACAATAATGATGGAAGACGAAACTGACAGAAGTGACTAAACTAAACTGCTCGGGTTACGACTGTAACCCTTGTTCCCTGAGTAGGGAACGAGCACTGCGTCTGGTTAGACACTTGGGGAATACTCCCTAAGCACTAGCGAATCTGAAGTCCGTATAGAAACCAGTCCAATCTGATTGGTCGTGCGTGATGACGTCATCGTGACGGCGTACCCGGAAGTATAAAGGGCGAGCCGGCGCATTCAAACGGCAGCTATTGCTCTGAAGCATGCGCTCCAGGCGTGCCGAGGTGTGGTGACGAGACGCAGTGCTCGTTCCCTACTCAGGGAACAAGGGTTACAGTCGTAACCCGAGCAGTTCCCTTTCGAGGGAACTCCCACTGCGTCTGGTTAGACACTTGGGGAACGAGTACCCACTAGCCCACACCGAGGGTAGCGCCTGCCCTAGTGTGAAACCGGAGACCGGGCACAACTAGGACTTGAGTACCCTAGCGCCAGCACCTTAGGGAGAAACTTCTCCACTCCTTTTCCTTCCGTGCCCCAGCCGATGAAGGGAGGCGTCTGTTGAAACGGTTTCCCGGCAACAAGACGCTCCCAACACTGGCCCTTGGGACCTTACCGAGGGTAGTGCCTGCCCTAGTGTGAAGCCGGAGACCGGGCACAACTAGGACTAGGGAAACCCAAGCGCCTTCGGCGCCCCAGCCAATGAAGGAGACGTCTGTTGAAACGGTTTCCCGGCAACAGGACGCTCCCAACACTAACTCCTGGGACAGAAACCAAGGTTTCTTCCATATAACTAGGGAACGAAGGCATATGCGCGTTACCCTGATCATACGAAAAAAGATTCCCTCTGGGGGAACCCCTCGGTTTCCAACCACCACTGTCAAGGTCTCACGTGCAGCAGGTCAAAAGGTCTCCCTTGGACGCTGCTGTACTGAGCCCCAGCACTCAAAAGTGCTTCACAGTGAGGTCTCTTACTCCGCCGTCACGTGAGGCGGGGGATGTAATGCCTGAAGAACCAAGGAACTGACCAATCCTAAGTTCCCTGGTTCATCCGACTCCAATGGTCCGAAGGGGGCCTCAACCAGCCTTCGAAACCACTGCCAGATCCCAGGTTGGGAATTCTGGAACGAGCCACAGGCCGCATCTTCCCAGCCCCACAGGGTAACTGTACAACAGATGGTGTCTACCCGAGCCCATCACCCAAAGGAGTGTGGAAAGCCTTATGGCAGCCACGAACACCCTGAGTGTGGACGGGGTGGACCCGCAGAGAAGCGATCTCGGAGGAACTCCAGCACTGAAGCCACCGGCCAGTTAACTGGGTCCACCTCACGCTCCCTGCACCAAGTGGCTCACCACTTGGGGCTGTACAGTCTCCTCAAAGATGGAGCCCTGGAGCCGAGTAAGGTCTCTATCACCTCTGCCGACAGGCCAGTCTCTAGGTACCTGACCCGCAGCCTCTGCCACGTCGGGGCTGGATGCGTGATGGAACACCACAGTGGACAGTGGGACGTCCCTCGAGACGCCACCACCCCTGGGTGGAGTCGCTACTCCCCGGGCCTCAGCCTCTTGAAGCGGATTTCCGGCAACAGGACGCTCCAACACTGGCCCCTGGGACAGAAACCAAGGTTTCTTCCATATAACTAGGGAACGAAGGCATCTGTGCGTTACCCTGATCATACGGAAAGGATTCCCTCTGGGGGAAACCCCTTGGTTTCCAGCCACCACTGTAGAGGTCTCATGTACAGCAGGCCAAAGGGTATCCCGTTGGACGCTGCTGCCCTGAGCCCCAGCACTTCCTGAAAGTGCTCTACAGTGATGCTGTGGCCTAGCCTAATTTCTGAGACCATAGCCAGTATGGTCTCGACTCGCGCGGGAGACAATTGTGCCCGCACCATCGTCGAGTCCCATACGATCCCTAGAACCGTAGTCCTCCGGGACGGCGTCAACACACCTGTTGTGTTGAGTCTCAGCCCCAAGCACTTCATATGGGCCAGAGCGACACCTCAATGCCGAACTGCCATCCCGTACGACTGGGCCAATATGAGCCAGTCGTCGAGATAATTCAGCACACGGATGCCCTGGAGTCTCAATAGAGCCAGAGCTGCATCCATGCACCTTGTGAATGTGCGTGGGTGAAGAGCTAGACCGAAGGGAAGCACTCGATATTGGTACGTCTCGCCCCCGAAAGCGAACCTCAAGAACTTCCTGTGACATGGAAGGATGAAGATATGGAAGTATGCGTCCCTCAGATCTATCGTGACGAACCAGTCCTCGAACTGGATCTAACTCACGATGATGGAGACCATGAGCATTTTGAAGCCGAGCCTCCTCAGAGACCGATTCAAATACCTCAGGTCTACCGGACGCCACTCTCCTTCCCTTCCGAGAACTATAAAGTACCGGCTGTAGAACCCGGACTCCCTCTCTGGCGGAGGAACGCACCCTAAGGCTTCCTTCGCCAGCAAGGATTTTACCAGTTCCCTTACCCGACCCTGCTCTTTGTCTACAGTACGCAGGACCCATGTAGAAATATTCGGACTAACGGATAACTCTCGAGGCTGGCTTCGGGTGTTACACGAGCATCGTCCCCAACCCCCTGAAGCGGATGACCGGCAGGAAGTGGTTGGGAACGATTCTCTATGTGCGGACGCGTTAGCTGCCCAGCCGCAAGTCCTTCCGGAGGCGGCTGGAGCAGCATGCGTTCGCGGGAAATCGATGGGGCCCGAAGCGTCATAGACGGCGGGATTACCTCGATTTCCCCGGAGCGCCGCAGAGGAAGCAACCTCGGTTGCTCCCCCGCGGGGGGGGGACCGCTCTTGGAAGTCCAGCCGAAGCTAGGACTTCTTCCCAGCAGCCTCCCTCCCTGGAGTACGTTCCTCAGATCGCCTCCAGGAGTGAAAGACCGCTGCTGGGACTGCTGGTGAGAACGCCGCCTCTGTTGCCAGGCTCCTGGAGGAGGGGCTCTAGAGGCGACGCTCTCCTTCTGCAGCTGCCGGTGCAAGGAGCTGGTAGATGGCTGAGGCTTCCCCCTAGGGGCCGCTTTCCCAGGCTCTGAGTGGCGAGGGAGGCACTGACGGAAGGCCGCTGACTGCATCTTCGCGTCCTGGTACCCGGCGACAACGGTCTCAACCGCGTCACCAAAATAGACCAGAAGGCGAAATCGGGGAGACCAGGAGGAAGGACTTATCCTTCTCCCTCATCCCCGATAGATTCAGCCAGAGATGCCTCTCCACCATCACCACGGAGGCCATGGCCCGGCCGATAGCACGGGCCATCTCCCTGGTGATGCGGAGAGACAAATCTGCAGCCCTCCGTAGCTCCAGCACATCCGGACCCTCCAGAGGGACCGTCGCCCTCATCGAGCTCTTTAGGGCTTCCTCCACGACCTACACACCTCGATGTGTAGGTCCAGGAAGAAAGGTAAACCCCGGCGAGGTGTTTGGACCCGGCGAGAAATAAACCGGTCATCCAGCCTACTAGGAGGCTGAATTTCCGGCACTTCCTGTGGCCAATTGGTCTTCAATTTGGCCACCACACGAGTCAAAAACCTCAATTAGCTCCTCTTGGGTAAGTGGATGAAGCGATGAAACACTTCCTGCTTCTCCACCTGCCCTGATGCACCACTCATCCGGCTCCTCGGAACCGGAGAGAATAAGCATCAGATCCTCAACCCCGGGGGAAGAAGCCGCAGTGCGGGCTTCCACACGGGGAGGAGGATCTTTAGAACTGTCAGACAAGGATTGGGAAAGTGCCGCAGCAGTCCCAGATCCCGCTGATAAGTCCTTATGTGAAACCCATGGTCTGTGACACCGAGACGCCTCAGCGATCGCGGGTCCAGCTCTTTAAGCATCAGATCCTCAACCCCGGGGGAAGAAGCCGCAGCGCGGGCTTCCACACGGGGAGGAAGATCTTTAGAACTGTCAGACAAGGATTGGGAAAGTGCCGCAGCAGTCCCAGATCCCGCTGATAAGTCCTTATGTGAAACCCATGGTCTGTGACACCGAGACGCCTCAGCGATCGCGGGTCCAGCTTTTAAGCATCAGATCCTCAACACAAAGCAGGTGTGCATCTGAGCCCGAATAAAGCAGGGACACAGATGCACATACTGCTTAAACTCTCTCACATTCTTTCTTTTCATTCACACACTTTTGCAACTGTGAAAAACAACAGTAAATAGACAGACAATTTCAACAGAGAGCGCTATGCTGAAGAGCAATAACTGCCGTTTCAATGCGCCGGCTCGCCCTTTATACTTCCGGGTACGCCGTCACGATGACGTCATCACGCACGACCAATCAGATTGGACTAGTTTCTATACGGACTTCAGATTCGCTAGTGCTTAGGGAGTATTCCCCAAGTGTCTAACCAGACGCAGTGGGAGTTCCCTCGAAAGGGAACTATATTGTATGCATACTACAGCGCAGTGATTCGATGTCAGCTTCTGTGACGTTGCTCCGACTCAGCTTTTCAAACCGGAAGACAGAAATTGCTCTGAAAAATGCAATAAATAACTATTTTTCACATATGAATAACATTAATGAGTACCTTTAGTGTTTTAAATGATGTGCAGCCTATACATATCTGTTTACATCTCAAAAAAATTGTTTTGGGGTTTCATGACCCTTTAACACATTCTGTATATGGTAGAGAACCGCTGAAGAACCACTGAAGCACCAAGATTTGGTGCTATACAGCACTTAAAGTGGTTCCCCTATGATTACGAGCCAAATAACCACTTTAAGTGCTATATCCTCCTGGGACCCAGAAAAAAAAAAGTTTTTTGAATTTAGTATTTTTTTATGTCATTACATTGTTTAGAGCATAAGAAACAAATGAAAAAAAAAACATTTTTGAAAAATGATATTTTATTCATATGTTATGATATGTACTCTGTAGTTGTCAGCAGGACTGAGTTGTTAAAAAAATTAAATGACTTGAAATTGCATGTATAGGCAAAAACAATGGGATTTATTTTTAATTCACCAATCAATTTTTAGGTTTCAGGTTTTTTTTTAAACAAACTTTATTTACAGATGATTCTGAACTATGTTATGAAAGATATAATGAAATGCATTCATATACCATTTTACTTTATTAAATATGCGGGTAAAATGACAATACTTGGATTTTCCCATTCAATACAATGTATCTATTCACTCTAATTTGCATATTAATGTGTTCTTGGTGCAACATGTAATGATGTATATCTGTATACAATATAATGTGTAATAATGGAGGAAGGGGGAGGAAAAATTGGCAACATTTTCATAATAATATCTAATATTTCATAGGATTATTGTTATGTAATTTCTTTCCCTGTTCACTTGTTATGTCTCCAAAATGCCTGATAAACATGGTGTCCACTACAGTGGTCATTTATGAAATCAATGCCCTGTTTTGTAACAGAAAGTCATATTTTGATTAGAAACCCCATAACATTTTCCTGAGATGTTGATTTATAACAAACAATTTGAAAATTATTCAGATTTAAATTATAATTAAAAAATATGATCATATTTCCATAAGAGTGCTAAACATTAATGTCAGCCGTTTTTTAAAGACCAAAAAGAAGTTGTTGTCCTGGTGAAACCTCCAAACATTTGGTATCTCTGCAAAGCCCCGAATGTGCTCTTTACAGGACATCCAGACTGTGACATGTGACATGTATGATGTCAGAAAAATTCACTAAAATATAATGTCCACTACAGTGGACAAAAGTCTATTCTTGGATCCCAGGAGGGAGCACCATTTTTTTTTTTTTTGTGTGTGTACAACTTTAAGAAAAAAAAACCTAATTAGGAAAGTCCACCCCTTAACTAATTTCTATTAGTTGGGTGCAAGCAGAATGTACAAATGGGATTGTCCTAATTCACACAAATTGCCACAGGAGTGTTGGGCTAATCTATAAACATAAAAAATACTCACTGTTTCAATAGTAAAGCCACAGGACATAAACAATATAAGTTAACAGGATTTTAGTTTGAATAACTGCTTATTTACTAACCTTTTGTGTGCAAATTTTAAAACTTTGTAAGGCCGTAAACCCTAGTCTCATAATCTTATAACAACTGTAAAAAACATCTTTACAGCTCAAATAATAAGTGCGATTTAACAGAATAATGTGTTTAGTGCTTTTATAAGATTTTTGCTTTTAAATTCTCTTCAAATTGGCCCTACACTTCTGTAGAAATTGCCTAGTTGTAACCTCCATTACTTCCTTTTTTTAAAGACAACAAAGGACGATTCAAAATTATTTTTGTAGCAATGTTTAAAGTCATAGACTTTAAGTTTTCTGTATTATTTAACATTTCCTAATAGTTGTTTTTATTTTAAAGTTTTATTTTTTTATTTAGATTTTTTTCAACTGTGTAACTTCGGATTGAAGCGTCTTCTTGATGCTTGTTATCCAGAGTGGGCCGATAAAATCCATCTTCTCCTCATGATGACTAACATGCACTCGTAATGTTCCTCATCAGCTGTCAGCTACTTTTAAAATGGTCACGATTCTCTCAGAAAAGCACTGTGCTAACAATCTCATTTATGGGGAAGGACAGATTGAAGGGGGCGTCTGAGAATTTCGAATGAAGGCTGGAACGTCAAGATGTATCTGTCCACTTCTCAACAATAGCGGCGCTGTCATTCAACATGACTGACACTGGCACACAATTCCCCAGTCACTTCATAAGGCTGCTGTTCCCTGCCATTCCATAAGTTCAATAAAATCTCCCACAAGAGCCTAGAGATCCTGTGCTTAGATGGCAGTCAACAGACACGGCTCCCAGTGTGAGTTTTAGAACTATAGCTGGTGATGTGAAGATCAGATGTACAAGCTCCAACAGAAGTGACAGGAAAACCCATTGAGCCTTGAGAAACAATTCTTCTTCCTGACAACAAAAATGAATCCGATTTTATATAAAACCACATGCTTGAATTGGGGTGTAAAGGTAAAGTTTATGCTCCATTCACTTCCGTACATGTGTATGGGAATGCCAGAAACACATGATAAGAAGTTTTGTCTTTCACCGCGAACAAAAGCTCAAGTTTGGTGATATCTGACCTGCGAATAGATGAAGCAACACAAAGATATTGGACCAGTTTGGTTCTAAACACCAAAGACTGACTTTAATATAAATATATGCTATAAATATATAACGTTATTATAATTATATTAGTGTGCACCAATGCACAATATCATTTTTTTTATTATAAGCATGCACTGCAGTTAGTTTATTAAAACATGATTATTCAACCTTTTCTTCATGATATCAGCACAGTTGTATCACCCTGACATTTTGACTTTAATGGAGATTTTAAATTAGCTGTAATACAGAACCTAAAAGTCTGAGTAGAAGCAGTGTATTTAAGAATAGCTTTTGAATGTTTTTTTTTTAAATAAAAAGAATATAAAACATACAGAAATACTTGTGCGTAACATAATTTTATTTTACCTTAAAAAAATATATATATTATCATTATTATTATTATTATTTTGTGTACTATTTTAATTGATTTTCCTCTCTTGGTTTGTGAGTTGTTTGTAAAAGAGGGGAATCTGGACTTGACCGGCCACATGATGTAATTCTTTCTTTAACAAGTCTCCAAAAGTGTTAAATCACACAAATAAGGTTGCGAGAATTACTGTACAAAGAATGTTGTTGTGAGGATTTGATTGCATGAGGTGTGTCAGTTTAATTTGTGTTTATTTCCAGGAACCTGTAGTAGGGTTTGCACACTGAACCAACTCTGGGTGGGAACTCATTATAATTAAGTTCATGCTTCAGGCTGTTTACCAATGCGGGAAGGGGGCTACATTCATTTGCAGTATTTCTGCAGATGTTCCCTTTGCTTCTTAAAGGGATAGTTCACTCTACAATTACAATTAAAGGGGACATATTATGCCCCTTTTAAAAAGATGTATTATAAATCTCTGGTGCCCAGAATGTGTATGTGAAGTTTTAGCTTAAAATACCCCCCAGATCATTTATTATAGCTTGTCAAATGTGCCCCTATTTGGGTGTGAGCAAAAACGTACTGTTTTTGTGTGTGACCCTTTAAATGCAAATGAGCCTCTGCTCGCCATCCCCCTTCCAGCGTCCACTTTTACACAAGCTTCGGATACAATGTCAACAACAAAACAAATCTCACTCCTCAAAAATGTCAGAAATAACCAGTTGTGGAGTGCCTTACATGTTTGAACTGGAGTCGGACACTGTTTATGAATTATGCAGATGGTGAGCACACGGTGGACACACATCAGTGTTCAAAAGTGAATTTTGCACAATATGTCCCCTTTTAAGTAAAACAATTCTCACCCTGGTGTTGTCCCGCTCACACTTGTCCACATAATAGCAGTGAATAGCGACCAGAATCAAGCTTTTTAAAAAAAAGAATATCAAAGAATGATCCCATGTAAACCGTGTCGTATATATACCAAGTGTTCTGGGGTTATACAATATGAAATTGAATGAATATTATTTAACAAAAATCCTAACTTGGTCTTCAGTGAATGGCTATGCAATGTGTGCATTTGTGTGACTCTGTTAGCATCGCAGTTCATTCCGGCTCTCACAGAAAAAAGCACACAAGTTAAGAGAAATCAAGATTAACACACACAACACGAAATACAATCCATGTACCTTCTTCTTTGAGGTGAATATATCCATTATGTTCATCATAATACATCTGTCAACTGTCATCAGACAAATGGAGTTCCAGTCCGGAGAGATTTAACATAGTGAAAAAAGTACACAGATCATTTTGGGGGATTTCTAGGTTTTGTATTTTGTGTTGTGCAACAAAAATTCAAGTTGTCCATTGAAAACAGTGAATACACTTGAGAGGAGATTTTGGAACCAGGAATCATTTTAGCAAAAAGAAACAATATCATGGAAACCAAATCTTACCAGTGCAGCTTGGCTGCACATTACAAACAAGTGTTTACATGTAACTGTAGCTAGTTATTTTTAAATAAATGATCCCTGAGCATTCACTTTTTGTACCATACAAGTGCAGCACATTTATATTTATGAATGCACATTTAGCAGAGCCAAAAAAAACAAGGCACAAAATTCCCATTCTGTCAGTCTTTCATTTGGGTGCTGTTGAGTCGACATTGTTAGCATGCTGAGATGTAATCACACTTTGCATATTGTTCATGATTATGCACGCTGTGCATTGTTGCTGAAAGCAGATCAGTACAAAGAAACCTGCTTTTTGTCAGCATTGAAGCACAGCAACAACGGGTGGAGCCAGGTGCTCACCATGGAAAACCCATTAAAAGGAAAATTGTCTATAAAAAAAGTGACAAGCTCTTAACTGTTTCCCCGCCATTGACAGAAATTTCCACCATTTATGAGACAAGTGTTTCTCCGCCATTGACAGAAATTTCCATAATTTATGAGACAATGCTTCCCAGCCATTGACAGAAATTTCTGGCTTTCCGTGGTTTCTCTTTTAAATGGTAAGTATATTACGCATCTTCTGAAAGAGTACAAAACCTCTTGGTCAAAACACAGGTTAAGAAGAAGCAGAAACAAGGGATAGCATATGAAAGCAGATGGTTATTTATTTGTCTTCTTCTCATTTTAGATATTTAAATTGAATAATATGCCAACAATAAAAATAACTTGCTAGGTCAGCTGATAAACTTAAAAGTCCATAGATATCGCAGTCAGTTTATACTGCTTTCTCAGACAAGCGATGAGACCCGTTAGTTTCCTGTTTGTTCTTGTGATGTTCAGCATAAAGTCTATTATTAACAAAATGTGCATCATTTTACCCAACATTTGTATTTTGAGTATGGAGATGTTGGTTTAGCAACGTGCTAATGTCAGACTATTGAAAGCTATGTAGAGTGCACCAAATTGGTCACTTACAAGGTTGCACTATGCTTAGGATGCAGTCTTTGAAGGCAGAGACATGAGAGTTCATATATCATTATGTAGGAGTTTATTGTCAAGCAGCACCAGTTTCAAACCACTTTACTCATGCCAGATAAGTAGAGATAATTTGCTAATGAAGTAGCTGTATACATGATATGCATTTACATTGACAGCATGTATACATGCTTAAGGCCATTTAAAGCTGAAATTGTTAACCCAGGATCATGTTAAATCCAAGGTAAATAATAGCATTGATTAGACAAGCGCAGCATGCAAGTAGCATGTGACCTGTTTTAATAATTGTGATGGAACGTTGCGTAAACATCCTCTTCTAAAATATGCTTCTGTTGATAACATTTTAACTCTTTACCGCAATCTAAATACATTGGGTGCGTCTCAATCAGCTCCCTAGTTCAGTAGTCAGGGCACTGATCAGGGAGTCAGCCTATAGAGCTCCGGAGGTTGACGTCACACAGCCTAAACTCCGCCATTTTGGCAAGAAAATAAGGGGAGTGCTGTAGCATTGATATCTATTAAATAATTTAAAACCAGACTGTTTCAACCTTACTGTTTCAACCTGATGGACAGCTGATGTGCGCCAGGATGCCAGAACAGGAGGGGGAAAGCAAAGGGGAAATCATTTTGTTGAAATGCCGTGAATTTCAGTTTATTCTTCCTTCTTAACTGCTTTTGCCTGACGTAACTAATGATAAACATAAGTTACCATTAAATACAATACTTAATCATGAATAACATAAATGCTTGTATATATAAATAACATTCCGAAACTAAATTAAGGATCAATAAATAAATACTGAAAAAAAAAAGAAAATAAATGACATGTATTGATTATGCACACAGCGGCGCGCTGTTTTGTACGGGTTCATATAACGTTAATCTATTCACAATGTTTTCTATCTTAAAATTTAAGCGCACTTAGGCCTATATGTCAGCATTATCATATACGTGTCTGTCATGTAAATGTAAAATTTATGTCATGTAAAACAAGAGCATATTGATGCAGTTCAGTCTGCCTGTTATTCTAACTGTTAATGTTACTCCTGATCAGAGGCTTCCGTAAATATTTAGTTTATACATAGATTTAGGCTTCAACTAAGTTTAATGGTGCAACGGGAAAATATTTAGTAGTGCATAAGTTGTAACTTAGTGCCCATTTATGTCAAAACTAGGCTAGTTGTAACTAGTTGCACAGCTGGTGCAACAGGTGTCCTGACAGGAAAGCTATCCATTCCTTTATCAATACACGTGAAAAGCACCCCGGGAGCATTATAGGGTAGCCTGGTCTTACCAGACTCTTGTACATTTCATTTGTACATAGAGTCTGGCCACTCTCCATTGACAAGCGTTTACTTAATTGAAGGTGGGAACTCTGTTGAAGTTTAAAACTATTGGATCTGCCAAGAGTCACTCTGGATCTGCCTAACCAATTGCTAACGTTTGGTCCTGACGTATGTCACGCGCCGTTCGCCTTTGATTCTCACAGTGTCAGTGATTAAACCTTGTGCATTCGCATTGTTAATTATTCACGGTGGAGAGGAGAGTTTTGTGATCGGAACACGTTGCTCTCGTGGTGCATATCTCGTGCAATCATAACATGATTGTATATGCTGTAAATAAAATGTCACATGCTTGGTATGATAAGAATAAATACTGCCGTAAATATCAGCCCAATTCAAATGTTTACGTGCTTTTATTTTATTTTTTGAGCTGTGATTAAATATATTGCTCTTGTAAACACTTACCAGCATTTAAATAAATAAAAGTCTAGAAATGCATCCAAATTATAACGCACGCAGCCGCACGGTGCTCTGCAGGGGTCTAAAAAGGATATAAACTGTGAATTTGGAAGTGATATATTCTTGAAAACTCAGAGATGTGGATTCGGAGAGCAATTGCATTACCACACGACCTTGGTGTTTGTCAAAAGCGGTAGGTAATTCAGCCTGGGTTTTTTTCGTGGGTGGTGGGAGACGGACGGATTCAGCAAACTTCTTCACCACTAACGAAGTGAGCTGAAAAAGACTTTTCCCGGACCACAACATCATTGTTCCTACCTGCCAAAATGGTGTTGTAAACAGAATGGGTCACATGACCTCTGGAGCTCTATTGACTGATTCCCTGATCAGTGCTCTGACTACTGAACTAGGGAGCTGATTGAGACGCACCCATTGTTTGAAAATTTTTGTGAAGAAAATGAAATCTGCCTGCAAATCAATGTGGATGTTGTCACGATCACAAGTGAGAGTGGCCAAGATTACCATTAGAGGCCCTCCACCCCGGACTATTGTCACTCCATCAAGGACCACATTACCCATAATCCTTTGCCCGGACTCATCATTACTCATTGTTTTCAGCTGTGTCTCATTATCCTGGTTTGCTCACCCTACAACAGTGGTTCCCAACCACGTTCCTGGAGGACCCCCAACAGTGCACATTTTGGATGTGTCCTTTGTCTGACACACCCACATCAGGTCTTGGAGTAGCTACTAATGAGCTGATGACCTGAATCAGGTGTGTTTGATTGAGGAGACATGCAAACTGTGCACTGTTGGGGGTCCTCCAGGAACGTGGGAACCACTGCCCTACAACATGTTGATGTTCACTCTGCCCCTCACTGTGAGATTTTGCCTAGTGTTACATAGCATCTCTGAGCATTATTCCTGGTTCATATCTCTCTTTTTTTTTTTTGCCCACCACGGTCACCAGCTTATCCACTCATAATGGTTGCTAGTCCTGTGTTTCCAGTACCTTACTGTACTGTGGTTCCTACACCAGAGTCTCTCCACTTCATGATTGTCAAGCCTGAGAATCTTCAAGTCATGCCAAAGCCTGAGCCTGTTCACAAGATGGCCGTCAAGCCTGAATCTTCAGCCAATATGGCCTCTGAGCCTATGTCTCTGATGTCAGTGTGAGCAGCTCATATCTCTGTATTGTTGCCAAGTCTGGTGGTCTCTAAGGTGGTCCCACTGTTGACAGTACTCCCTGTTACGGTGATGGCTATTCTGTGTGTTTGGGCCATACACTGCTCTTCAGCCCATGAGTTCATTCCAGAGCCTGCTTCAGCCCATGAGTCCACTCCAGAGCCTTCCTCAACCCTTGAGTTTGCTCCAGAGTCCACTTCAGTCCATGAGTCCACTCCAGAGTTTGCTCCAGTTCCAGAGCCCAGCCTCGTAAACTATGAACTTCCTGTCTGCCTTGATACAACCACGGAGGTCATCCCTGTGTTCCCTGTCTGTCCTGATATGACCACAGTGGTCGTTGTTTTACTTGGTCAAAACAATCATACTAAAATACATTTGAGTGTGTTGAATATTTTTCTTAAGTTACTCTATGTGTTTGCTCTGTGGCTGGTAGGAGAAACGTATTGCAGTAAGCTAGATTGATATTAGAATATCATATTAATAATAGCTGAATGACTTGTGTTGCTAAATGGCATGGCATTCTATACATGACCTAGGTATTATACAGAATGACAAGTACACTCTAGGTAAAGTATCAAACACGCCTTTAATAGCATTGAACATGCTTTTGAAAAAGAACAAAGAACTACAACATAAAGTAAAGGACATTCTTACCAGAAAAAACACAAAAGCAGAAGTGGCGTTGAGCTACTTGTTGCAGCAAGGAAGGCTAGAATGGCATTTTGAATGGCACTACACTTTCTTCCTGTTCCGATATCGTGACACAGCAACCATCTGGGAACAATAGGGGAGAGCCTCAGTGGCAAGAGTGGAAGTTCATATTTTTTGCTACTGGCATACCCCGCAGAACAAAGACCCAAGCGTGAGTAGTGGGAGTATTCTATACTCTGCCTGATGGCCCTTTGGCAATGTATAGAAAGCCTAGGAAATGTGTGAAATATAAACAATTTCATAATTTGCCTTCAAACTTCAGGCATTCTATATATTCCATATAGGCATTCTATACAATGCCGGATTTCACTCACCAGCTCTCACACTCTGAGTGCTTATTGGACACACCTGTTGTGTCTTCAAGTCAGCATTTGGACTCACTTATAAGCACCTCACCCTGTCAAATTATCTGGTCTCAATAAAGGTTTCTAGAGTCTTGTGGTTTCCTACTTAAATGTATAGGCTACATATCTGATTGGATATTTATTGTTTCTGTCTACTGTACCTGTATACTTACCTGTGTGGGAAAATTTTATTTTTTATTTTTTATTTTATATATATATATATATATATATACTGCCTGAACACTTAAATTCCAGCACCTGGGTCCATTCTACTCCTGTGTGTGGTATTTTGTTACAGTATGGTGGATAAAATGATGTATTACTGTTAGCATAAATAAAGCTTTCTGATTATGCTATGTTAGCCACTTGACAAAATAGTGTTGTCCCTGAGGCATGGTACAAACATGTTACGCGATGTAAATAAAGAAAACAATATCCAAACAATAAGACTAACTGTGTTGAGCTATATAACAATAATACGTTCCCTTTCAGTCGGTCACATTCGACGTACGTCGGAACTGACCGACGAATTGGGATCTGTTCTCAGAGACCAATCTACTTCGATTGTATTAGAAACGAGCCAATGAAAATTGGCATGCGATTCACGCATTCCACGCACCGCCCCGCGTCGCAGGTATAAATACGGAAGTGGAAGTGCCGCATACCACTTTCAACTTCGGAGCCGAGCATTACATGTTCCTACGAAGAGTGTGTTTACACAAACTAAACGAGTCTCTATGAGAAAATCTGCTTACCTGTTCCTGTGTCGGTGTGACGGTGCTTTACAGCGGTGGTCGCGAGCAGAAGAAATCTGTTGGTTCGCTGGGCGTTTCCTCTGAGTGCTTACAGTGGGCTTGCACCTTTATACCACTGTGAGCCGCGGCCATTCCCCTGTGTGCCTCGGCACTTGTAGGAGCGGTTATCTCTTCTCTCTATCACTAAAAGAGCAACACGGTTTGACCCTGTCTTTTTTAAGATGTCATTCAAACCGTGTGTTTCTGGATGCGGTTGTTTCCTGTCCTCATTTGACGGCCACAATCTCTCTCACATGTAAACATGTAAACATGTGAGATTGCTTTCGTGGATGATTCATGGTCTCTCAGGAGAGCATGGTCACGTCGGCACGTTGTTCGTCTCACCTTTCTCGTAAGGGCTTGAGGGCCATCGAGCACCGGCTGACAGCGGGGGTTGCCACGGCAACCCAGCGTGTCACTCGGCACTCTCTAGATGCGCGGTCCAGACTATGAAACCTCAAACGGGGTTGAGTCCCTTTGCTTATTCACTGATCTAGTTTCTTTTCTGGTGCTCCAGAAAAGGATTATTTTGTTTAATAAGCCTTGGTGACCTGAGGATTACAGTGGGGCATCCCCGCCGGGTACATCTCTTCGGGACCCCACTCCTCTATCGCATCATGAGCATGTTGAGACTTTGTTCGTGGGTGGTTCATGTTCTCTCATGAGAACATGGCCATGTCGGCGCATTGTTCGTCCTGCCCCTTTCATAGGGGCTTGAGCGTTCAGCGTGCCGTGTGCCATCGAGTCTGGCGGCCACGCCCACTGTCTCTCATGCCTGCTGGTAGCCCAGATGGGATTGCTGGTCCTTTTTTGAAAAAAGGGGGGACCTAGCATTTCATTTGTGGCTCTGGCAGAGGACAGATGTCAATTGCTGCATCGGAGAGAGGGCTGTTGTGCGCTGGAGATGATGACGCTGAGTTTCCCACTATAATAATGTGTGCTCATGCTGAATCAGATTCAGTGTTAACAGCCATGCCTTCCAGGGTGGCTGCCTGGATGTGCATTGGAAGAATTTAGCAGTGTGGAACTATTGGTGTCAAAATATGGAACGCCAAAAGGGCCATAATCTGTATAATTTTTTTCGCTCTCTCACTACCCTCTCTCCTGCATGCACGAGGGTAGTCTCGACTCAGGGGTTATGCAGGAACTGCGTGCAGTGATGGACCTCGCTCTCTGGGTGACGGAAGTCACTGCACGCTCCCTGGGTCAGGCGATGTCCACATTAGTGGTCCAGGAAGCTGGGGCTAAACCTGGCAGATATGCGTGAGCCTGACAAAGTTCGGTTCCTCAATGCCCCTGTCTGTCAGAATGGCCTCTTCGCCGACGCTGTCGAGAACTCGCCCAGCAGTTCTCGGTGGCCCAGAAGCGGATGGAGGTGGTTTAAAAAAAAAAAAAAAAAAAAACATCCTGCCCCGACGACTAGCTGCTGTCTCCACCCAGTCGTCGGCTGCAGCACCTCCATCTGCTTGTCGCCGAGGGTGCCCCCCCTGCGTCCGCCTCCGCCTCCGCCCCTGCTAAGCCAAGCAGCAGCCTCCACCCGGGCGAGTCCGCTAGCAAGCACAAGGGCAAGCGGCCCTGGAACGGGCAGCCCAGCGAGATGGCAAACTGCTCTGGGAGACGGTGTCCGCACCCCTCCCTCCCCCGGGGGAGGACCGGGGGGAGAATATTTTTTCGGTTCGGTCCTGCCGCTGGCTGTCCAGAGTCCAGCGGTACCCACATTCTCAGAGCAGTTTTCTCCCTCCCTGGGCCCTGAGAGGGTCAGGTTGGCAGTGTGCGACTCCCCCGGCCTTGCCACTCCTTTCCTCCCCTCTCCCCCTGCCCCACCTGGAGTACTCAGACAACACTCTGGGCCGCCTCCGGGCCTCCCGAGTCGGGTCTGAGTGCTCCACCTCGCTGCCTCACCCCGGGTACGTCTGTGGTACCGTTGACCCCGCTTGTTCGGTCTCTGGGGGCCTGGCTTGGCCTCCCCAGACGTCACGTGGGCTCATCCGTGCCATCAGACTCGGCTATGCGATTCAATTCGCATGCCGGCCTCCCAAGTACAGGGGCATCCTCTTCACCTCAGTGCGGAGCAGCGATGCCCATGTCTTGCGGTCCGAGATCGATGTCCTGCTGGCGAAGGGCGCGATCGAGCCGGTTTCTCCAGCCGATATGAGGTCGGGGTTCTACAGCCCCTACTTCATTGTACCCAAAAAAGGTGGTGGGTAAAGGCCAATCTTGGACCTGCGCATTCTGAATCGGGCCCTGCACAAGCTCCCATTCAAAATGTTAACGCAGAAACGCATTCCCGAATGCATCCGTCCCCGAGATTGGTTGCAGCGATCGACCTGAAGCCCATCGGGCTGTCCCTGTCGCCTCGCGTCTTCACGAAAGTCGTAGAGGCAGCCATTGTTCCGCTCAGAGAACGCGGCGTTCGCTTACTCGACTATCTCGACGAGTATCTTCGCTTGCGCGAACACAGGGACATGGTGCTCAGTCACCTCAGCCTGTTGGAACTTCGGGTCACTCCGGAGCGCGTCTGGTCAGTGTTGAACTGCTTGAATACGTTCAATGGCAGGACAGCGGTCCCACTGAAATTTTTTCAGAGGCTCCTGGGGCATATGGCATCTGCAGCCGCGGTAACGCCGCTCGGATTGCTTCATATGAGAGCGCTTCAACGCTGGTTACACGACCGAGTCCCGAGATGGGCGTGGCGCAGCAGTCAGTACCGGGTCCCAGTGACTCCTTACTGTCGCCAAACCTTCAACCCGTGGTCAGACCCCTCGTTTCTCCGGGCCGGTGTGTCCTTAGAACAGGTGTCGAGGCATGCTGTGGTTTTCACGGATGCCTCATCCACGGGTTGGGGGGCCACGTACAACGGGCACGCAGTTTCGGGTCTGTGGACGGGACCTCAACTGCGTTGGCATATCAATTGCCTAGAGCTTCTGGCGGTACGGTTCAAGAAACCGCTCCAGGGCAAGCATGTACTGGTCCGTTCGGACAGCACTGCGGCCGTTGCGTACATCAACCGACGGGGCGGTGCGGTGCGTGGAATGCGTGAACCGCATGCCAATTTTCATTGGCTCGTTTCTAATACACTCGAAGTAAATTGGTCTCTGAGTACAGATCCCAATTCGTCGGTCAGTTCCAACGTACGTCTCCGTTCCCTCCTTCAGGGAACGAGGGTTACATATGTAACCGAGACGTTTTCTGTTGATAATGTTATCAAACAGTTTCTCACCTGTCTAATAAAATACATATTAAAGCATTGTTGGTGTTTCCATGATCCCTAGGATCAAAAAGCATACATTATTGTGCCTTTTAAGGGGACAAAGAGTGCCCGAGTGCTAACTTAATCATTCCTTAACACAAATAACAAAACCGACTGAACAGGATGTATTAGTAGTGGAAAGTGCCCAAAAAAAATAGCAGAAAACAAATCAAAAAGCACTGTTGGATGATATCCAGAATAGCTACTAAAATACATGTCCATTATGACAAACCAGGCTTTGTTGATCTCATGTTAATTGGGCAATGCAATTAACTTAATCCACTAAAAGCATTGTTTGTATACCGTTTGTGTGGTTTGAGTGAATGTGCTAAAGGATTTATACGAATCAGCTAACAACACAAATGTGCCCACAAAATTAAAATATAGATATGAGCGCTAGGTTGTGGAGGATGCAGCAGACCACTAATCTATGTCCCATATTTTCAGGCAGATCCTGTGACTGTGCTTCGGCTTGGATAAGAAGAGCTTTTTATATTTTCATGTGCCATAAGACTGAACAATTAATTATATTTTGATTGTGATCGTGATTTCTTCTTTTCTAGATTAGTTAACCGACATTTGCCCGCTATTTATTTATCAATCTCCATTTCTGTTGTCTTACATTGGTTGCAAATCCTGCCTGAGCTTTTATGCTTGGGGTTGCAAGATGTCAAAAGTTTAAATCCTCTAATCCAAGCTTTTACCATTATTTTAAATGGATACATTTTCTACGAGTTCTAACCTTAACACTTTTTCTTCTTGTTATTACAGTAATTCCGACATAAAAGCCCCTTACATGTGCTGTAAGCAAATTCCGAGGAACACTGTTAAAAGTAAATCGTACCGAGCAACACAACACACTTTTAGTCAATCAACAGTTTGAGATTTGAAGAAAGACTGTAGAAAGAGAGATGGCTGAGAGACATTACAAAAGAGAAAAGGTCAGAGGACAAAGAAGGGTTATGATCAAAGCTTTAGGAACTGCATTAATATTAGAAAAACTTTCCAGTGCTGGACAACCAAAAGCGGGATTGCCTGAAAACGGACGCAGAGGTTGCATTGTTTCTGCTACATACGTGAGTAACATTGGTTTTGCTGTTTCACAAAACCAATATATTCTGTTGTTGTAATAGCTATAGTAACTGAACAGTTTTGAGTTGTCTGGAGCTGCTATGCTGCTGGTGACTAACAACCAACTCTTGCTTGTATTTACTCTTCCTCTGTATACTGTATGTTATTTTTTTTGTTCTTCCTTGTCGGTTTGTTTGATGTATTCACTTTATTTTTTGCTTCGCTTCATTTATGATAAAGAGACATCTGCTCTTGCATTGCATGTTTGTTGGGGTTGATTTCAAATATCAACAGTATTTCTCAGAAATCACTTAATTGTAACGTGCTGCTCCGAGACTTAACAGGTTGAGGATCCAAACGCAGCTTTATTAAAGGGTAATCCACACTCGTAGTCAACAAACAGACAAGAGGTCATAACAGGTAATCAGTCCAAACAGGTAATCAGTTAAAATCAGGTAAACGAGACAGGCAAACGGGTAATCCACGGAACAGGCAAGAAAACCAAAACCAGAGACATGAAACCAGGGAAAACGCTCAGAAATGCAGTTTACAACAAACAAGACTTCGCAATGAACGATAGACATGACCAGGCTTATACAGGGTGAAGTGAACAGGGAAATGAGACAAAGGTGTAAACAGTGAGTGCTAATGAGTCCGGGCAAAGGATATGGGTAATGTAGTCTTTGATGGAATGACAGTCCGGGTTGGAGTACCCTCTGGTGGTAATCACGGGCATTCACACTGGTGAATTGTGACATTAATGTACTTGTACAAAAATTTGTACAAACATTTCACAAATAACAATCATGATTAAATAACTAATCTTGAGTATAGGGTATATTTTCTCCCAGAATATGATATGTAACATATTAGTAACTTCTTCTCTAGTATCTTGCCAGGAATCACTTCTGCAATTAGGTTCAATAATGTGTACATTTGTAACTAGAGGTTAAACGTATTGCAATCAAATCAACCATTACAAATTAAAGTTATATACTTTATTAGGTTACACTTTATTTTAAGATGGCTTTGTTACACTTTAATTATACATTTAGGAAATGAGAAATTTTAAGTAACTATGTGTACTTAATATAGGGTTATGATTATGATTTGGATTGGTTTAGGTTTAGTCGCATGTAATTATGCATAATTTATTTATAGTTATTACTATAGTAACTATTATATGTAACAATGACACTTTAAGATAGTGTTACCCTTTATTTTAAGGTGTCCATACATTGTAATTATACATTTAAATACTTAGTAATATTAATTAAAGGTACATGTACTTACTATAGGGTTAGGGTTAGGGTTCGGATTAAGGTTTGGTTTAGGGTTAGTTGCATGTAATTATGTGTCATTTAGTGTTATTCATATAGAAACTACATGTAACATTTAACAAGAACACAGTAAAATAAAGTGTTACCAAAATGTCTTTAATTTAATTGAATTAAGAAAGATGCCCTTTGGCTGTAAGTAGCAAATTATTATTTTAATGTAAATACATGAATAGACATAAAATAGAATGGAAGGAAGCCCAAAAAATGATAAGGTGTACAACAAGACATGTTCATTAAAAAAACAGTACATAAATAAGAAACCCAATGTTACAAAAGCAACCATTTAAAACAAATCTCATATGCCCGACTCCAGAAGCATGTGGCGGGGAATTAACACCATCACAGACTATAAAGGGAACACAAACTCCACCGTGAATACCGCTGCCTCTCTCCCGGACGAGCTCAACACCTTCTATGCTCGCTTTGAGGGAACTAACACCGCCCTCGCGGACAGAGAGCTCGTGGCTGAAGATGCAGAGGTTAGTTCACTCTCTGTATCTGTAGCGGATGTAACCCGATCCTTCCGGCGGGTGAACATCCGTAAAGCCGCGGGTCCAGACGGCATTCCGGGCCGCGTCATCAGAGCGTGCGCACACCAACTGGCTGGAGTTTTTACGGACATCTTTAACCTGTCCCTCTCCCTGTCTGTGGTCCCCACATGCTTCAAAACGTCCACCATTGTGCCTGTACCGAAGCAATCAAAAACCACCTGCTTAAACGATTGGCGTCCTGTTGCTCTGACCCTCATCATCAGCAAATGCTTTGAGAGAATAATCAGAAACCACATCTGCTCTGTTCTCCCTCCCTCACTGGACCCACTGCAGTTTGCATACCGCAAAAACCGCTCCACTGATGATGCCATTTCATCTACAATTCACACTGCTCTCTCCCACCTGGAAAAGAGGAACACATATGTGAGAATGCTGTTTGTAGACTACAGCTCCACATTCAACACCATTGTGCCCTCCATACTTGACATGAAACTCCGGGCTCTAGGCTTAAACAGCTTGTTATGCAGCTGGATCCTGGACTTCCTGTCAAACAGACGCCAGGTGGTCAGAATGGGCAGTAACATCTCCTCATCACTGACTCTCAACACTGGAGCCCCTCAGGGCTGTGTTCTCAGCCCACTCCTGTACTCCTTGTACACACATGACTGTGTGGCAACCCACAGCTCCAATACCATCATCAAGTTTGCTGACGATACGACGGTGGTAGGTCTCATCACTGACAATGATGAAACGGCCTACAGAGAGGAGGTGCACACTCTGACACGATGGTGTCAGGAGCACAACCTCTCCCTCAACGTCAGCAAGACCAAGGAGCTGGTGGTCGACTTCAGGAGGAATGAGAGAGAACACCGCCCCATCACCATCGATGGAGCACCGGTGGAGAGAGTCAGCAGCTTCAAGATCCTCGGTGTCCACATCACAGAGGAACTCTCATGGTCCGTCCACACTGAGGCCGTTGTGAAGAAGGCTCATCAGCGCCTTTTCTTCCTGCGACGGCTGAGGAGGTTTGGAATGAACCGCCACATCCTCACACGCTTCTACAGCAGCACCATC
Source organism: Romanogobio albipinnatus (assembly GCA_023566225.1). Classification (NCBI taxonomy): domain Eukaryota; kingdom Metazoa; phylum Chordata; class Actinopteri; order Cypriniformes; family Gobionidae; genus Romanogobio; species Romanogobio albipinnatus. The sequence goes on along the minus strand of CM042256.1, from coordinate 18,707,863 downwards.
GAGAGCCTGCTGACTGGCTGCATCACCACCTGGTACGGCAACAGTACCGCCCGCAACCGCAAAGCCCTGCAAAGGGTAGTGCGCACGGCCAGCTGCATCATCAGAGGTGAGCTTCCCTCCCTCCAGGACATTTATGCCAGGCGGTGTGTGAAGAGAGCTCAGAGGATCATCAGAGACTCTAGCCACCCGAACCATGGGCTGCTCTCACTGCTGCCATCAGGCAGGCGGTACCGTAGCATCAGAACACGCACCAGCCGACTCCAGAACAGCTTCTTCCCACAAGCAATTAGACTACTTAATTCCTGATCCATCAGGATCATAACACACACTGACAGAATATCACTCAGCACAACCCACTGTAGATACACACACATTATATACACATTTATTTATCATATAGCACCTATTTATTGTACATTGGATCTCTACTGTGAATAATATTGTATACTGTACATTGTATATTATTATTATTATAGCTTAATGTATACTGTTTAATGTATGTTTAGTGTATATTGTTTAAAGTATATGTATATTGTAAGTATGTGTATATTGTTTAAGCTGTGAGAACTACAGTCACATTGTGTAAATTATTTATTGTTTATTGTAGAGTTTACTGTGCTGTGAGTAATTGTGGGCGCATCAGATGTGTAATCTGATGCTGCTTTAAATGTTGTACATGTCATGTCATGACTGCTATGTTGCTCGGAACTGCACCTAAGAATTTCACCAACTGTTGCACTTGTGTATATGGTTGTGTGACAATAAAGTGATTTGATTTGATTTGATTTGATTTGATGCCCTAAAAGGATATTCACATCTCAATATAACTCACTCCAGAAGCAAGATTAAGATGAAGTAAAAATAAGATAAAGGCGTTTGTGATAAAGAAAAAAACAACCAAAAATAAATCAAAATGTGTTTTGTTAAAATATGATTTAAATTTTACTTATCTAACCCATCCAATGAGTGTGACTAAATCTTCAATACTGCCCAAGATTGTCATTAAGCTGTAATTAACCCTTAGCTAGTGGGAGATGTGTTTATCTTGGAAACATTGTCATAATTACATTCCAAATATAGTGTATTCCAAATAGAAGCACTGTGTGTGTAATTTAGGTAATTACAAAACAACCTAACATACTCCAAATTTGAAATAAGCTCTTGTAATCAAAACTATGTAATTTATGAATCTAGTAACAATTTTAATAAAGATAATGCCATGAGGGTTTCAAAAGATCAGTGGATCTGTTTAATAAGACTTACTTGTAAACAGAAAACAGACAACATGTAACCTCAAAACACGCCTCTGAGGCACAAACGCACCTTGTTTCCAACTGCTCAATCTTCATTGATTAACAAAACAAAACAAAAAAAACTTGTTTTGATTCGAGTTTATAAACCTGCTGTTCCTCTCAAAGGTATTAACTCAATCATTCGTATGCAGATGATTATGATTTAAAATCTGCAAATCTTAATTCAGCTTTGAAATGCATTAGGCATGTAATTGTTTTTTGCACGTTTTGTCTTCACATTTAACATAATACCTCGGCAAATTTCCCATTATAAAATACTTCACAAGTTAGCAGAAGTTTACAGCAATATGGTATTCCATAACGTCTGATGATTCTAAAGTGATTCTAAGTCACAGGAGGATTTTAGGTCAATCTTGAATAATGTATGTCTACATTTCAAGTTCCAAAGCAGAATAAACTACTGATTAAAATAAAATAAAATTGATTATATCATGAAGAGATTGCTTTTATTAATCATTCATAATGATATCTTCAGATTTTCAGAGATTGCCTGCATCTGCACATCACTCAATCAATACTTCTTCCCCTCAGAACTGTTTAACTTATTATACAGAATTTCTAACGGAATTATCAGGTACAGCCAGGGTCATGACATTTTTCATCAATGCATTTTCTTTTCAAAGAGTAAAGCTACATACAGCATCATGATGAAATAAAAATGAGAATGATGCTTTAACTGAGAAAATGGGTAACGCTTTAGATTACAACCCACAAAGTGCTCTGTAAGGAAAACTAATGTAATGCTTAAATTTCAGTAATTATAGTGTAACTATGAAGTACGTACATGTATGTATAAGGGAATTAAGGGGTAACAACCAGGAAAATTAACTAAATATTTAAACTAAATATTTTAGAACAAAGGGTGTGTTTTTTTTTTAATACTGGGGGATTATACTGCTTGTTACCCTCTTGTTCTATTAAGATACAAGGTAAGTGTAACATCTGCGGGCTGTACATTAAAGTGGTGCTTGTTACCCTCTTGTTACAGGGTAAGTACAATAAAAAGTCTGATTACACAGTCTGATTTCACTGACTCTGAATCCTTTATTTGAGTTTTCGTGTGAGTTTCTCGGGGGAATTTACGTCAAAGCATGAACTGAACCTTCTCATGCAACAATTGGTAGGAAGTGATAGTCTGTTTAAAATATAGTTATTTTTCTTACAAACATTGATTCATCCATTTAGGTTGTATGAATTACTGTAGTTATGGCTGAATGTACTGTTTGATGCTTCAACTATTAGGATCCCATGATTTCTTTTAATACATAATACAGACTAACAAGAGACATGGGATTCCTTTTTAAGATTCATTAGTGGAAAGAAAGAAGCCAAGCAAGAGAAAAAAATGGAGACAAACCTGTGCAACTTTCTGGCAAGACTTTAGCATTTGAAATCAAAAGTTAGTTTATAGGGATGCACCGATACCGATACCATTACTCAGGTGTCTGTCCAATACTGTTGTGAAGTACTCGTACTTGTAAAACTACCCCGATACAACCACACCCGATACCACTTTATGGCAACGCATCTTTGGATGCGGAGCCGCGCGGAAAGTTACATAATTCGCCGTGCACACCCGCACACCGCGGCGCCAAGTGCAAAGTGGTCTCGCACTCTCAAAGCGTACGACTGCCATAATATGGCTTCATTTTTGCCGCGCGCACCCGAGCGCTAGTGCGGACGTGGTGAGTATAAACGATACTCGGTTACTTAACGTAACCTCGGTTCTCTCTAGAAGAGGGAACGAGTATTGCGTAAGTTCCTTACGCTACGGGAAAGTATTCTTTCTTCGAGATTTCTGAAAAACCCAAAATTATCCTTAATTTTGTAACATTGTCAACGCAGTGCGGCAGCCTGGCAGACCATAGCAGGCTATTCCAGCGTGCTATTGGCTGCTCTGCTGGCAACTGCAGCAGCCTATCGGTGAGCCCGCGTGACGTGGCGACCAATGAGGGCGCTTCGCGCCCACCTGGCTTCATTTGCCTACAGGTGGGGCGTGGCCACGTGTATATAAGCAGGGCTCACGGGCTGCATATTCGGTTTTCGTAGTTCTGAAGCATAAAAGCCCGCGGGGCGCACGGCAAGGAACGCAATACTCGTTCCCTCTTCTAGAGAGAACCGAGGTTACGTTAAGTAACCGAGTATCGTTCTCTTACGAGAGGTTCTCTCGTATTGCGTAAGTTCCTTACGCTACGGGAACATATTGTCAACGCCGTGCGCGCCTCGCATACAGCATATGTATCCCAGGGAACCGGGGACCATAACACTGCTCGGGCAGGGTGGCCGGTAAGGAAAACGGGCCACCACATATACAGACACTTCATTCGAACTGACGGGTGGTTACGACGGGTGGTTACAACACCCTGTCCCATGAATGAGGGAACGGCACCTGCCGGTCTCCTTCAAATTCACCACACCTTGTCTCATGAATGAGGGAGCGGCAACGCCGGTCGCCTTCAAATTCACAATATCTTGTTATATGAGTGAGGTAACGGCACCGCCGGTCACCTTCAAACTCACAACAGCTCGTCTCGTAAATGAGGGAACGGCACCGCCGGTCTCCTTCAAATTCACAATGAGCCTAGTACCGAACTTACTACCAGTATGTGAGCTATGTCTGCGCAGAACCACTGGGCAGAACCAACAGCCCTATTGAACTGATAACACTTTCGCCTGTAAGGCAGGAACTTCCAGATTGTAAAATCTCACGAACGTAGACGGGGAGGCCCAGCCTGCCGCCATACAGATATCGTGGATGGAAATCCCTCTGGCCCAAGCCCACGAAGAGGCCATGCCTCTGGTGGAGTGTGCTCTGACACCTAGCGGGCACTGCAGGTGTTTGGAAGCGTATGCAGCTGCAATCGCGTCCACTATCCACCTGGACAGGGTCTGTTTCGAGGAGGCGAGACCTTTAGTGCGCCCGCCAAACGAAACAAATAGCTGCTCAGAACGCCTGAAGGCGGCGGAGCGTGTGACATAAACCCTCAATGCCCTGACAGGGCAGAGGAAATTGCCACCGTCCCCCTCATCGGATGCTGGCAGAGCCGAGAGGGAGATAATCTGCGCCCTGAAGGGAGTGCCGATCGCTTTGGGGACATAACCATGCCTCGGTCTGAGAATGACCTTAGAGTCATTAGGACCGAACTCCATACACGTCGGGCTCACTGAGAGCGCGTGTAGATCCCCCACGCGTTTCACTGAAGCCAGAGCTATCAGAAACGCGGTTTTTAGCGAGAGGAACCTTGGTTCCACAGTCTCGAGCGGTTCAAAGGGATGAGCCTTCAGGGCCTCTAGGACCAAGGCCAGATCCCATATAGGAACCGACGGGGGCCGCGGGGGATTCATCCGTCTGGCTCCTCTGAGGAAACGGATGATGAGCTCGTTCCTTCCTAGCGTGCTACCTAGCGTCGTCTGAGCGAACGCTGCTATAGCCGCCACATACACTTTGAGCGTGGAAGGGGACCTGCCCCGTTCCAAAAGCTCTTGGAGGAAGGAGAGCACCCGCTGGACCCCACATTGCTGTGGGTCCAATCCCTTGGAAACACACCACTCGGTGAACACCGACCACTTAGAACTATATAACCGCCTCGTCGAGGGGGCTCTAGAGTGTGAAATCGTGTTCATAACCCCTTCGGGCAGGTCAACGGGTATCCGTTGGTCACCCATACATGCAGAGACCATCGCTCTGGATGGGGATGCCAAACTGACCCTCCTGCTTGAGAGAGAAGGTCTGCTCTCAGCGGAACTGGCCAGGGGGGTGAGTGCGACAGCTTCACCAGCTCTGGGTACCAAATCTGGTTCTCCCAGCGCGGTGCTATAAGGAGCACCGGACGGCGCGTTTCCCTGATTTTCGCTATGACCTGGGGCAATAGGGAGATCGGCGGGAAAGCATACAGCGGGAGGCTGGGCCAAGTTTGGGACAGCGCATCCTCGCTTTTGGACAGAAACGTCGGGCAGCGGGCGTTCTCTTTTGTTGCAAAGAGGTCGAGCTCCGCTCTGCCGAACAGGCGCCATACCAGCTGGACTGTCTGGGGGTGCAGGGACCATTCTCCTGGGAGAATGAGGCCCCTGGACAGCTTGTCCGGGCCCACATTGAGGTGGCCCGGCACGTGCGCAGCTCTCAGCGAGCGCAGCGAGCTGTGTGCCCACACGAGCAGGCGTTCTGTCAGATTGCCCAGACCTCTGGACCTGACACCGCCCTGCCGGTTCACGTAGGACACCACTGTGGTGTTGTCCGACCGGACTAACACATGGTGTCCTCGTATAAGCGGGAGAAACTGCCTGAGCGCGTTCTCTACCGCTATCATCTCCAAACAGTTTATGTGTAGGAGTTTTTCCTCGCTCGACCAAAGGCCCGAGGCTGATCTGCCCTTGAAAACGGCGCCCCAACCCGTGGTGGAGGCGTCCGTCGAGATGACCTTGCGGTGTGAGATGGCTCCCATCGTCACTCCCCTCTGGTACCAGTCGGCTACTAACCAGGGCTCTAGGGCTGACACGCAGCCCTGAGTCACTCTGATCCTGAAGCCACCGGACGCCCAGGCTCTGTGAGGCACTCGGGCGTTTAACCAGCATTGCAGCGGGCGCATGCGCATTAAGCCCAGCTGGAGCACAGCCGCAGCTGAGGCCATACGTCCCAGCATCCTCTGAAAAAGCTTTAGAGGTGCGATTTTGCCCGGCCGGAAGTACGCAGCCATGCGCCGAACTTGGCGCGCGCGATGGGGTGACAGGCGGGCTGACATTGCCACAGTGTCCAGATTCAAACCCAGGAATGAGGTTGATTGCGTGGGCACTAATGAGCTCTTGGTCCAATTGACCATGAGCCCTAGGCTGTCCAGATGGCTGAGCAGCATTGCCCTGTGGGCGAGGAGCTCGGCCTCCGACTGCGCCAGGATGAGCCAATCGTCCAGATAGTTCAATACTCGCATCCCTCAATTTCTCAGAGGAGCGAGGGCCGCGTCCATGCACTTCGTAAATGTACGGGGTGCTAGTGACAGGCCGAACGGAAGGACGGTGTATTGATAAGCCTGGCCGTCGAAGGCGAATCGTAAGAATGGCCTGTGACGCGGCGTTATCTTGATTTGAAAATATGCATCTTTCAAATCTAGGGAGATTAGCCAGTCTCTCGGGCGAATATGCGCGAGGATCTGCTTGGTCGTGAGCATCTTGAACGATCTTTTCATAAGAGCTTTGTTCAGACGCCTCAGATCCAGAATCGGTCTGAGCGACCCATCCCTTTTTGGCACGAGAAAATACCGGCTGTAAAAGCCTGACTTGCTCATAGAATGGGGAACCGGTTCTATAGCCCCTTTGCACAGCAGCGTGGCTATTTCTGCTCGAAGTAGATGTGCTACTTCCTCGCTCACTCTCGTCTCTGTACGCGCACAGAAGCGCGGAGGGCGGCGAGCGAACTGCAGAGTGTAGCCGTGCTTCACTGTTTTCAGCACCCATTCTGATACACCTGGAATGGCTTCCCACGCTCTTGCGTGCGCCACACGGGATAGAACGGCCTCCGGGCTCGAAACGCCGCGCTTCGCGGGTTTGACGGCCTGTATAGGAGGGGCGGGCGCAGTGCGCGCGCTCTCTGTGCTGTGGGCCAGCCGATCGCTCGCGATGGCTGGCCGCCCTACACACTGCATCTCTGCCGCTTCGAGCGGGGAGTGGCTTGTGTGCGGCCCTACACTCATCGCTCCGGCCACCCTGGGCGGGAAACAAATGGTGTGTGGCGCGGCGCGTGGCGCCTGAGGCATAATGTTCGCGAAAATGTGTGAGCGCGTTTGAGCGGGCACAACTCTTACGCGTGGAACATGACCGGTTAAGAGTGGCTGTGTGACAGCGCGTGTGGTGGTTAGTCGTGGACGCAAACAAGCGGACACGTGACCTAACTCTAGCACTCGAGCGGCCGGTGGCCGCTTTATGTGAGTGGGGGACACAGGGTTTATAGTGCTTGTGTGCAGGGGTGAACACAGAAAAGTGGGCACATTTACTGCATTTGAAACACATACGGCGTGAGCCGTGCAACCAGAAATAATGCAACTTTTGTGATTTCTCTGGTTCGCCGTAAAAACGGCGGTTATCGACAGGCGAGAAGGCATTTTTGCCGGCTCGTTGGCTGCGTGAAATCCATCTGCAGCAGCCACAGTGGCGGGGGCTGACAGGAAAGAGAGTTTTGACGGTGGTCCGGCCGCGGCGGGACTTAACCGTCGTTTCTTGCCTCTGGCTAGGAGGACTTTGGAGGCTCGGGCTTCAGCGCGATCCTAGGCCGGGGGCCCCGAGGTGGAGGCGGCTTACCACGGCTGGAAGAGCGCGATCTGGGGCGGCCGCTCGGTCTTCGCTGAGACGAAGGGGGCCGCGCTGGGCGCTGCGCGGAGCTCGTTGCTGGCTGGTCACGAGGACGGCGAGCAGCGGAGCTATTGCTAGCGCCGGGGCGTCGAGGCAGGAAAAGGTTCATGGCCTGCGTCGTTTTCTGCACTTCGGAGAAACGGTCGACGATCCCCTTGACCGCTGGTCCAAAGAGCCCAGACGGGGAGAGCGGGGCATTTAGGAAGGCCGCGCGCTCTGTTTCTCGCATGTCCGCGAGCGTGAGCCAGAGGTGGCGCTCAGCTACCGTGAGGGAGGCCATAGAGCGTCCGAGGGCCTGTGCTGCGGTCTTGGTGGCGCGAAGGGAGAGATCCGTCGCGCTTCGCAAATCCGTGATTAACTCAGCGTCACAGCATTTCTCGTCCAGGTCGCGGAGGAGATTAGCTTGGAGGATTTGCAGCACGGCCATAGAGTGCAGAGCGGACGCAGCTTGACCGGAGGCAGCGAAAGCGCGGCCGATCAGCGATGACGTCACTCTGCAGGCCTTAGACGGGAGGGCAGCCTTTGAGCGCCAACCAGAAGGCGGGCAAAGGTGCGCTGCGACCGCCTCTTCCACCGGAGGGATAGCGTTGTAGCCTTTCTCGGCCGCGCCGTCGACTTGTGAGAGCGTCGAAGAAGCCTGAGACGAGACCCTCGCGGAGAATGGCGCGTTCCAGGACTTTGCGAGCTCCTCGTGAAGCTCCGGCAGAAAGGGTGCAGTCCTGGAGGTGGGCGCACGGCGGCGACTGTTTAGGAAGCATCCGTCAAGTCGGTTCGGCGCTGCCACCTTGGGCGGGGCCCATTCGAGGCCTAGCTGCTCGACGGCCCGGGTGAGAAGGCGCAAAAGTTCGGCGTCCTCACCCGCTCGAGAGCGTCCGGAGCCCCGGACTGAAGAGGACGCGGAAGACCAGTCCTCGCTGTCGGAAGCCATGATGGAGCAGCTGTCGGCGCGTTCCGCGGCCGCATCCGCCTCATCCCCGGAGGCGGCAACAGAAATGGCGGCCTGGGGTGGGGGCGGGGAAGGCGAGAGTGAAGCGGGCGGGAAAGGTTCCGGCGAGCTTCTCTCGGCGAACTCCGGAATCCGCTGCGAGCGGCGCTTCTTTCTGCGCGGCGTGGCAGGGACTGGAGGAATATCATCATCGAACAGGACGAGTCGAGCCCGCAGGGTCGACATCGTCAGTTCTTCGCACTCTTGGCATCCGCCGGCGAGGAGTGCGGCAGCGGCGTGATCACGGCCCAGGCAGAGAGCGCAGATCACGTGGCGGTCCCCGGAGCTGAGCTGCGCGTGACACGAGCCGCAGGTGGAACGAGACATTTGTATCAACGCTCGGCTCTTTTTGTGAAAAAGTGTGACGCAGCGGCGACAACACTTTGAGCGTAAAGGATATGGGCTGCCGGATAGCAGAGCAGGCACGGATGGCTGAAGGTGGCGCGATGCTGCCGGCTTCCTCAGGCGCTGTCCTCTGCTTGCTTGTCTGCGCGGTCACGGCGGCGGGTTCCAGATCCAGCGATGCGAAGGGCTTCGCTGAAGAAAAGAAAATCGAATATGCAGCCCGTGAGCCCTGCTTATATACACGTGGCCACGCCCCACCTGTAGGCAAATGAAGCCAGGTGGGCGCGAAGCGCCCTCATTGGTCGCCACGTCACGCGGGCTCACCGATAGGCTGCTGCAGTTGCCAGCAGAGCAGCCAATAGCACGCTGGAATAGCCTGCTATGGTCTGCCAGGCTGCCGCACTGCGTTGACAATGTTACAAAATTAAGGATAATTTTGGGTTTTTCAGAAATCTCGAAGAAAGAATACTTTCCCGTAGCGTAAGGAACTTACGCAATACGAGAGAACCTCTCGTAAGAGAACCAAGCTTAACCGCTCGTGAGGCAGATACCTCTCGGTAGTGAGTGCTGAAAGTGAAGGGCTGTTTAGTAGGGATGTGCGCAATGACTAGCCTAACCCTGGTAGTATAACAAGCCTAAGCAAGCTTAATTGTTATACTAGTTTGACATGACATGGAAGAAAATGGAAAAGTTTTGTGTAAGCTTTCAAAATCCTCCTTCGCTCGAGTGGAGATTTATCTGAAGCCTCCGCGAGCGCCAGAGAAAACCAACGAGGTAAAATTAAATGATTTTGTTTTGCTGCAGATATACACTTTTCAAAATAATATATTACTTTCAAGATATAACATTAACACGACAGTAATTTACACATAGCCTTTGTAAAAAAAAAAAAAAAAAAAAAAAAAAAAAAAATATATATATATATATATATATATATATATATATATATATATATATATATATATATATATAAAGCAAAACCTTAAATGTGCCAAAAAAATGTAAACGACTAGTATTTTCCAAGTCGTCTTGCAGCAGCACTAATGTTTAATCGACTAGTCTCGCACATCTCTAAGTTAGCTCAGTGTCACACATTGTAGATGAAAACAGAAACAGGCTCATAGCTGATAATGCAGAGAAGCTTCTTTTCATCAAAAATAACCTGCCTCTCACTTTTCCGAAAAGGGCTGTATGGCTATGATAACATAATAATTTAAAGGGGTGGTAAAACACACTATTTCGAAGGCTTGATTGTGTTTGTGGGGTGCACTGTAACGTGTTTATGCTTCGTTTTTAAAAAATTGCATTATTTTTCATATATTTTACCTTTATTCTACACTGCTCTGTCCCTCCTTGTAAAAAACGGTCTGATGGTTTCCGGGTTGAATGAAGCCGGTCCCTCAAAAACACGCAATGGGCTCAGATTGGTTAGCTGGCCCAGTGTGTTGTGATTTGCTAACCACCTAGTGCACGTTTGTCAGAAACGTCACGCCCCTTACCTTTACCGGTAGACTGTGCTTTGGGTAGTACAATGGCGTCAATAAAACCATACCAATTTGAGCCCGAATCAGACTCAGACAATTTTTGTAAAGATGATCGAGCAGAACCTGACTGCGGATCTATAATGATCGCTGAATGGCACTGTTACTTTTGTATTTTTAGAACGATTTGCCAAATATCTGTCGCAAGAATGAACACTAAACATTGGCTTTACTAGTAGCCAAATCAAACACAGAACCATGTTTAGCATGCCTGTAGATAAACAATACATAAAAGCTCTAATCAAAGAATAATTTACACTAATGCCAAGTTCGCTGTTGAGATTTTTAAAAAGTTTGTAATGTTAGGTGTTTGTCGGATAACGTTAAGTATGAATGAGTATTTAACAAACTGGTTTGCAGAGCCAAACAGCGTTGTCATCTGTTTACTTCCTTGCTACAATGTACAATTAACAATACGAACTATTACAGGAAAACACATCAACGAAAAATAAATCATACTTACAGGTTGTGGCCCGTAAACAGCTTCTGTTTTTAAATCCATCTTTCAGGACAAGCCGTTGTGCGAATCCTTAATTGATCTTGAGAAGATTGTGGAAGCTTTCCTGCGTGAAATGTGCAGCAGGAGCCGCGCGTGCCCGTCGTGCATTCTCACACTGGCAGTGTTTGTCTCACGCAGCTGAACCGCAGCTCGTGTATTGCAAATACAGACGAATATTGTCCATTATGTCACATTTTCCGGTCTTCTCCTCCGACCTCTGTCTGTCTCGTGCTTTGATTTATGATGGGCAGCATGTATCTGCTGCAAATGCGACCTATTCCCCTCTGTCTCATACACACATGCATATAACATGTTGTATGTTAAAGGCACAGCAACACACCCCCATCCCTAGGAAGGTTGAACAAAGTGGACCTGCAATCCGGATGAAAATAACAGCGTTTCGTCAGCATTGCGGCAACAACACTCCAGCCTACTAACTAGCCTACCACAACAACGCTTCCCTGCGGCGATACAAAATGCCCCCCCATCTGATGAAAATAAAACATTGTTATAAGAACTGTAATGGTATTATTATGTACTCGTATCAGTACTCGGTATTGGCAAGTACCCAAATGTAAGTACTTGTACTTGTACTTGGTCTAAAAAAAGTGGTATCGGTGCATCCCTAGTTTAAAGTATTGTAAGTTGTTTTTCAAATAAATGTTTTTGATATGAGATTGTGTGTATGTATTTTTATTGTACTTTTACACATACACTTCATGGAAGAAGAGGGTAAAAAGCATCACTTTAATTCACAGCCCGCAGACGTCACACTTACCTTGTAACTTAATAGAAAGAGAGGGCAGGGGCGTTTCTAGGATTTTTCAGTGAGGATATGAAAAAAAAAATTGGTAAGACTTTAGTTTAGGGTCCAATTCTCAATATTATCTAGTAGCTTATTAGTATGCATATTAGGATATTGGCTGTTTATTATTACTTATACCTATAAAGCAAATATGAATGCCTCATTCTGCATGACCATATTGTACATCCCTTAATCATACAGTGTAGGCAGGTTTATAAACAATGATATCCCAAATGTGAGGTTAGGGGGGTTTGGGGGACATGGGGCATCAAAATTTTGATTTCTATGATCTACATATGTGCATTTTAAAATGTTCTGAATGCCAAAAAATTAGATAACAATAGTGTAGTAAAGGTTGTTTGTACGGGAAGAAGGAGGCGGGAACCGGCGGACAATCAAAATGTTTTAATAAAAAATAAACAAAATAAATGGCGGCGACAGCCCCTCACGGTCGACTGCCGCCTACACACACACACACACACACACACACACACACACACACACACACACACACACACACACACACACACACACACACACACACACACACACACACACACACACACACACACACACACAAACACAAAATGAAAATAATAAGCTGCAGCCCCTCACGGTCGACTGCAGCAACACATAACAAAACGTAAATAAAATATAACATAAAATCCAGGCCTGGTCCTCTCTCGTCCCTCACTGTCGTCGCTCCTCCTTTATACTCCCTCACTCCTCCGCGAGGGCCGAGATCACTGGCTCACAGCTGGCGCTCATCCTCTCTGATGAGCGCCGCCTCGTCCCGCCCTCATGGTCCCTCTGCCTCGCTGCTCGCCACAAATAGCTTGAAAACCACGTCAGTGGGCAGATATGACTGATAAAGTTTTTTAAACATATGTTTAACTGATATTTATATGTTTTATAAATAATTTTTGTAGACATGTTAATTTACTGAAGGCAAACAGGAAAGCTAGGTAGCCTAACTAAATGTATTAAATTAATTCACAATATGCACACATTCATTACTAATCTTATGTCCAATACAGGCTGAAAAAAAGGTGAGCTTTTTTATTTACTGAGAGCTACACATGAAATTATTAAATTTACAATATGCACACATTTATTACTAATATAACTTTGTTAATATTTCTTGTTTGTCAATTAAATTATAAATGACATTTTTATACCATAACGAACACCATGTTCAAGCATAAGGGTGTCCATCAGTGCACATGGCACCAGACTTTGTGGTCGTTTCATCTGACCTGCGGCTGTATGTCTTGGACACTCGGGTGAAGAGAGGGGCGGAGCTGTCAACTGATCACCACCTGGTGGTGAGTTGGATCCGATGGCGGGGGATGAAGCTGGATAGACTCGGTAGACCCAAACGTACTGTGAGGGTCTGCTGGGAACGTTTGGCCGAGTCTCCTGTCAGAGAGATCTTCAACTCCTGCCTCCGGCAGAGCTTCAACCGGATCCCGAGGGAGGCTGGAGATATTGAGTCCGAGTGGACCATGTTCTCCACCTCCATTGTCAAAGCGGCCGCTCGGAGCTGTGGACGCAAGGTCTCCGGTGCCTGTCGAGGCGGCAATCCCCGAACCCGGTGGTGGACACCGGAAGTAAGGGATGCCGTCAAGCTGAAGAAGGAGTCCTATCAGGCCTGGCTGGCTTGTGGGACTCCTGAGGCAGCTGACAGGTACCGGCAGGCTAAACGGACTGCAGCCCGGGTGGTTGTGGAGGCAAAAACTCGGGCCTGGGAGGAGTTCGGTGAGGCCATGGAAAAGGACTATCGGCTGGCCTCGAAGAGATTCTGGCAAACCGTCCGGCGCCTCAGGAGGGGGAAGTAGTGCCCTACCAACGCTGTTTACAGTGGCGATGGGCGGCTGTTGACCTCAACTGGGGATGTTGTCGGACGGTGGAAGGAATACTTCGAGGATCTCCTCAATCCCGCCGTCACGTCTTCCATTGAGGAAGCAGAGGCTGGGGGCTCAGAGGAGGACTCGTCCATCACCCAAGCTGAAGTCACCGAGGTGGTCAAGAAACTCCTCTGTGGCAAGGCACCGGGGGTGGATGAGATCTGCCCTGAGTACCTCAAGTCTCTGGATGTTGTGGGGCTGTCTTGGCTGACACGCCTCTGCAGCATTGCGTGGCAGTCGGGGACAGTGCCTCTGGGATGGCAGACCGGGGTGGTGGTCCCTCTTTTTAAGAAGGGGGACCAGAGGGTGTGTTCCAACTATAGGGGGATCACACTTCTCAGCCTCCCCGTGAAAGTCTATGCCAGGGTACTGGAGAGGAGAATTCGGCCGATAGTGGAACCTCGGATTCAGGAGGAACAGTGTGGTTTTCGTCCTGGTCGTGGAACACTGGACCAGCTCTATACCCTCTACAGGGTGCTGGAGGGTTCATGGGAGTTTGCCCAACCAGTCCACATTTGTTTTGTGGATTTGGAGAAGGCATTCGACTGTGTCCCTCGCGGCGCCCTGTGGAGGGTGCTCGGGGAATATGGGGTCCGGGGTCCTTTGCTGAGGGCTGTAAGTCAGACTTGTTCCCGGTGCATGTTGGACTCCGGCAGGGCTGCCCTTTGTCGCCGGTTCTGTTCATAATTTTTATGGACAGAATTTCTAGGCGCAGCCAAGGGCCGGAGGGTGTCAGGTTTGGGGACCACACGGTTTCGTCTCTGCTCTTTGCGGATGACGTTGTCGTGTTGGCCCCTTCTAACCAGGACCTTCAGCATGCACTGGGACGGTTTGCAGCCCAGTGTGAAGCAGCTGGGATGGGGATCAGCACCTCCAAATCCGAGGCCATGGTCCTCAGTTGGAAAAGGGTGGCTTGCCCACTTCAGGTTGGTGGAGAGTTCCTGCCCCAAGTGGAGGAGTTCAAGAATCTAGGGGTCTTGTTCACGAGTGAGGGGAGGATGGAATGGGAGATTGACAGACGGATCGGTGCAGCTTCTGCAGTAATGTGGTCGATGTACCGGTCTGTCATGGTGAAGAAAGAGCTAAGCCGTAAGGCGAAGCTCTCGATTTACCGGTCAATCTACGTTCCTACTCTCACCTATGGTCATGAGCTTTGGGTCATGACCGAAAGGACAAGATCCCGGATACAGGCGGCCGAAATGAGCTTTCTCCGCAGGGTGGCTGGGCGCTCCCTTAGAGATAGGGTGAGAAGCTCAGTCACTCGGGAGGAACTCGGAGTAGAGCCGCTGCTCCTCCACATCGAGAGGGGACAGCTGAGGTGGCTCGGGCATCTGTTCCGGATGCCTCCTGAACGCCTTCCCGGGAAGGTGTTTCAGGCATGTCCAACCGGGAGGAGGCCCCGGGGAAGACCAAGGACACGCTGGAGGGACTATGTCTCCCGGCTGGCCTTGGAACGCCTCGGTGTCCCCCCGGAAGAGCTAGAGGAAGTGTCTAGGGAGAGGGAAGTCTGGGCATCTCTGCTTAGACTGCTGCCCCCGCGACCCGGCCCCGGATAAAGCAGAAGAAGATGGATGGATGGATGACACCAATGTTTGGCCCTTATGAAAATGACAATACTTTGAGTTCTAAATATTGAGAAAGTTTTGTGTCATTGTTTGCTTTGTATTTTCATGATTCTATTTTAAGTTTGAGTTTCTATTTTGACCCCCTAAAATGTTTTGTGTAAAATCTAGAGTCTCAAAATCAAATCTTTAAGACAAACCAGTCAAGCCAAAATAGTACATTTTCAGGCTTCTACAATATTTTCAATGTTTGAAATGACCCTTGCTCACGGCGTGTGTGATGAGAATCCTCACCAATCTTGATACTGAGATCACAGCAGTCGGTGCCTGAATTGATTTATTTTTGCTCAAATTTCCTATATCTATCTGCAGGTCCCCAGACACCTTCTGAAGATGAAAACCAAGGACATGGGCACATGAAATAGACGCAGGCTTCGGCTACTTGAGATTTTCAATCAAGCCCTGATGGAATAGCTTTTTTCAAAGAAGCACTGGCATTACCTGCAGCCCAAAAACTAAATATGTGGTGCTCAATGGAAAAAATAAAAGTGAAATATATTTTTTTTCTGTGTCCTTTTTTCTCTTTTCATGCTCATCACACTGATAAAACGAATTTAGACTTCACAAACAGAAGAGGACTACTATAGAAATGACAAACAACTAAATATATTATGATGTTGCACCCACAGATTTTTGAGCCTGTGGGGGGAGAAAATATAATGTAAGATTATAATCCAATCCAAGTGTGACACGGAGAAAGTGCACAGAACTTTGTTGAATATCATTTGAGTACTGTATTTCAAAAGAGATAGAAAGAACGGACAACAACACAATGTTTAATAAGCTTTATTTCAATTGATTTACATATTTGTATTTTTGTTTCTGTTGAAGGTTTTTCACATTTCTTCTGTCAGTACTCTTTGAACTTACCAACCTAATTCATTAAAAATAAAAAGAAGAGTGGAATCCAGTTAAAACCTTGTTTGATGATGTGTGACTTCCTTTTCAAGCGGGGAAAAGAATAAGCTTGGCACACACACACACACACACACACACACACACACACATATATATATATATATATATATAATTTAACTACAGTTCCCTTGCATACTAAGGTTGCTGTGGTTTTCATTACCATGACAACCGCCTGAGCATCCGCATTGAACGTGCTTCTTGTAGAAAGTGTAGGGCCCAATGATTTCCACGATTCAGAAAATGCGTACAGGATCACAGAATCCATTCATAAAAACGGAATGTCACGGAATGAATGGCGCCGACGCATGGTTTTGTTTACTACTGAAGCACGCTCAACTCGTGGTGTTCATCTACACAATTCATTCACACAAAGACACAAATGTGCAGTTACTTTCCACAAAGGCACACTTCATTTTTTTCAGTTGCCTCAAAATAGCATCGCTCCAACAATGCACATGAACACACCTCATTTTCAGACCAGCACGCCCATGGGCGAATAGATAGACACAAGTGCATTTGGATATATTTTTAAACAACGTATATATTCATATTTAAACAATGTGGCGCTGGACGTGAAAATGATAACTACGTCCGGCTGAAACCAGCAAAAAAACATTTATGTTGCAACTGGCGTCGCATTGTGCAGAGTGTATGATAGGACCCTATATGATTAAAGAATTAAACACATAAATAATTTTCCGTTTAAATAAATTATTCACTGAATCATTTGAACCACTATGACTTTATTTATTTAAAAAAAAAAATTGGTCAAAATCAAAATCGGTGTACTTCTATGGGTGTTATATTGATTAGCTGGTTACTGATATTTTCAGCCTCAACTTCATATTACTAATAACAATAAAGATATTCAATGGAAAGTCCATCTCCCTGTCATTCTGTGGCTGTTTGGAAGTTTGTGGGAATAATATCCCAGGACTGAGAGATGACTTAGCGGTTTTTGCATGCTGAGGAGAGCATGTTCAAGCTGCAGAGTCAGCACAGCATGCTGCCCTGAGTGCTGGGACACCTCATAACTTGACAGACAGGTCCAGTGAGAGAGTGTGACAGAAAGCAAAAGAGAGAGAGAGAGAGAGAGAGAAACTGCAGAGATGACACACATTACATACAATCTTTGTGCTGTGTCCTTCTTTTGACTCTTGGTCAAAGCAACAGTTTAAGTGTGGAAAACATGACTTTTTTGTTGTTTAGTCTTTTGATAATACACAATTTAAATTCCTGAGTTACATTATGTATAGGCTACATCATAATTCAATATTTATGATCCCTTTTGATGGCTTCTCTTCACTGGCACATTCAATTTAGTGGTTAGCACACATGTTCTTGATAAAGCCACGTGGATTCCATCTTCACAAACTCCACAGAGAGATGAGGTACTAGAGACAGATGTCATTTTAGCACACAAGGATGAAGACCTTTTCATACTGACTGTTAATGACCATGTCTGGATGGTTAATGCTATTTTTCTTTGACCTTTTCTTAACGAGAATAGCATTAGCATGGAAGCTGGCTTCTGTCACGTGATTAAAAATAAATAAAAAGGTAATAATTGTGACTTTTCATCTGACAATTCTGACTTTTTTTCCCTCACAGTTGGGATTTTATATTTAAAATGTCTGAATTGTTAACATTGATGTTAACGATGAACGTCTAGGTTACTAATGTAACCCCCATTCCCTGAAGGAGGGAACTGAGATGTTAACGTCCATTGCCACAATCCCTGTGTGCACTGGTGAGAGACGGGGCACTGGCTCGGCTCCTTAGCGAAAACTTCATGAGTGAGTCCCGCACGCTTCCTTATATACCTGTGTCACGGGTGTGGTTTGCAACCTAAATCCCCTTGCTTGTTTGTCCATTGGCTTGTTCTGTTACCACTTGATCATTTCAAGCTTAAAAATGTCACAATATAACATTAAAAAAAAAACACTTACTCTTATTCCTTCTGAATGGACTTTCACATAAATGATGCATCAACTTGTGTGCTGCTGTTGTAAACATTAAATGTAACATTAAAGGAATGGATCAGTGAAACAGAACAAAAATAAACAATACAATTTAATTCAACTTTTTATTATTATTATTATTATTATTATTATTATTATTTGTGTCTGCATGTTTACTTGTTCGCTATAGATTTTAATAGTACTGAGGTTACCCTTGGCCTCAATTGTGTTTCAAGCTAGCTATCAAGTTCAGACCACATTGATTAGGTTGAAAAACTATCCATCATGCAATGTAGCATAGAGAGAGGATGTGCAGCATTTAATGCAGCTGCTATTAATATCAGAGGATAAGTCCATTCAAGTTCCATTAGCTAAATTATACCCTGATTACCCTGTTTTGGACTCTTTGTGTAATTCAGAACCAGTGAAGAATCCACATTCTTAAAAAGAAGGATGATTGTGCTTAATTTTCTGAGGTAACTTGAATTACAGCCCCTTTTATTTGGCACAGAAAATATTGTTCAGGTGCCAAATCCAGATAAACCTTGGAAAGTTTTAGTGAGTTTGTTATACAGCGTGTTTCTTTCTGGTTTGACTGTGTGCGTTTTCTCTCCAACCTGAAAGGAAGCTGTTGTTGACCTTGATCTGGCAACTGTTCGACAATCTGATAAAGTTCAGCTATTATTCATTGGACCCATCTGTGTTCAGCATATGGCCTGAGAGCATCTGTTTTCTGTCTGATTCAGAATTGACACAAACATTCCAGAGAATCGCTTTTCACATAAAAATATGTGTGTGTGAGTATATATATATATATATATATATATATATATATATATATATATATATATATATATATATATATATATATATATATATATATATATATATATATAGTTTAATCAGTAATGCCACCACACAATTTTTATATTGGTGTAAACTTGTTTCCATAGTTAAAAATATTAGTTATCTATATATTATTATATATTACACAGTAATTATACATTTAAGTACTGAGTAATACATTAATTAACAACATGTATCTACTATAGGGTTAGGATTAGGGTGTGGTTTGGTTTAGGATTAATATGTAATTATGCATAATTTATAGTTATTACTATGGTTACTCTATGTAGCATATGTAACAATGACACTGCTAAATAAAGTGTTCTCTTTCAGTCGGTCACATTCGACGTACGTCGGACATCACCGACGAATTGGGATCACTTCTGGGAGCCCCTATCAGCTTCGAGCTATATAGAACCAGCCAATGAACATTGGCGTGCGAGAAAAAGAGTTCCTGTAGACGCAGAGAGAGCCGGAGAATGAGGTCAACATGGTGTTGGAGAGACGGCACACTTCAGCGGGATCGTGGTGCTCAGCTGCAATTGTGAGAAAAACGGCTGTTTTCACAGCAACCTGTCGGTGTGTGAGGGCGTTTTTCCTGGAGTACAGGCACGGGCTGCACTAAACCCTGTGCGCTGTAGCGTTCCCCCTGAGTGCTTCAGCACAAAGAGCGTTTCCTCTAAAAGAGTACACGGGTGATGCTTTTTCAAGATGTCATTCCACCCGTGCGTTTCTGGATGCAGTCGTTACCTGGTCGTTCCCTGTTTCTTCCCGGAGGTGCATGAGGAGCACACGAGGTCGTGGACGGCACCTTTTTCTGCCAGAAACCGACCGAGTGACTCCTACCCCCTCACTACCCTTGACGGCGGGCCAGCCAAGGGGTACGTGGGAATCCCGCCAGTGGAGCGGGCCGTGGCGATGTGTCCGGCGACCGCCTCCAACTGGCGCGGTGACCCGTGTCTCCCGTCCCGGGCCTGTAAGTTCTCCTCCAGTCTGACTGGGAAGGCTTACAAGGCCTGTGGACAGGCTGCGTCTGCCTTGTATGCCATGGCGTTGCTTCAGGTCTACCAGGCCCAGGCACTCATGGACATGCACGAGGGTAGGCCTGACCCAGAGCTCCCCCGGGAGCTCCGGACGGCGACAGATCTCGCCCTCAGGGCGACGAAAGTCACCGCCCGTTCCATTGGTCAGGCGATGTCCACGCTTGTGGTCCAGGAGCACCATCTCTGGCTCAACCTGGCCGATATGAGGGAGACCAACAAGTATCAGTTCCTGGACTCCCCCATCTTGTCGGCCGGGTTGTTCGGCGACGCGGTCGAGAGCTTTGCCCAGCAGTTCTCGGCCGCCCAGAAGCAGACGGAGGCCATCAAACACATCTTGCCCCGGCGGTCCGCTGCTGCCTCCACCCTGCCGCCGGCGGCTCCGCCTCTGCCTGCTCGTCGCCGAGGACGTCCACCTGCCGCCGCCTCTGCCCCCACACCCAGCCTGCCGCAGCCTACACCCAGCTGACGGCGTGGGGTTGGCCATGGGAAGGACGTCCGGCGCCGTCGTAAGAGACCCTGAGACGGGCTGCCCAGAGATAGAGGAAACTGCTCTCCCGGAGTTGGCTGCAGCACCACTCCTTCTCCCGGAAAATCTTTTGTTCTCATTTGATTTCTGTTCAAAAATTTCTGTTCTGTTCAAAAATGTCTGTTCTGGTACCCAAAACTTCAATAAAAGAGCCAAGAGAGCACGCTTGGTGGTGGTCGATGCTCCCATGCCTCGCCACCCTGAGGTGCCTCTCCCTTCGCCAGCGGGGGGCACCGGCAGTGGGAACACACTCAAGAGGCCCTCCTCGCACGCCCCCTCTGCGGAAGCAGGTAAGTGTTGCACAGCACACTCAGACCCCACTGCGGGCCGCTCCCATGCCACCCGAGTCGGGTCCCTGCATGCCACTTCGCTGCCCCGCTGCGGGTATGTCTGTGGTGCCGTTGATCTCCCTTGCACCGTGTCTGGGAGCCTGGTTAGCGCTTCCCAGCCCGTTTCGGTGGCTCCTCCGTACCATCAGACTCGGCTATGCAATTCGTTCACTTCACGACAGTAGTGAAGGAGAACGCCCCCGTGCTCCGGGCAGAGATTGCAGTCCTACTGGCGAAGGACGCGATAGAGCCGGTCCCTCCAGCCGATATGAGGTCCAGGTTCTACAGCCCGTACTTCATTGTACCCAAGAAAGGCGGCAGGTTACGGCCGATCTTGGATCTGCGGTTCTTGAACCGGTCCCTTCACAGACTGCCGTTCAGAATGCTAATGCAGAAACGCATCTTCAGGTGCATCCGTCCCCAAGATTGGTTTACAGCGATCGACCTGAAGGACGCGTACTTACATGTCTTGATTCTCCCTCGACACAGGCCCTTTCTGTGCTTTGCATTCGAGGGACGGGCATATCAGTACCGTGTCTTACCTTTCGGCCTGTCCCTGTCGCCCCGCGTCTTTACGAAGGTCGTGGAGGTGGCCAATGCTCCCATGAGAGAGCGTGGTGTTCGTATTCTCAACTATTTCGACAACTGGCTGATCCTTGCCCAGTCGCGGGAGCAGTTGTGCGAACACAGGGACATAGTGCTCAGTCACCTCAGCCAGTTGGGGCTTCGGGTCAACTGGGAGAAGAGCAAACTCTGTCCCACACAGATGATCTCTTTTCTCGGTATGGAGATAGACTCGGTCGCCATGACAGCGCGCCTCACCAAGAATTGCTTGAATTCGTTCAAAGGCAGGACAGCGGCACCACTGAAACACTTCCAGAGGCTCCTGGGGCATATGGCATCCGCAGCCGCAGTAACGCCGTTGGGATTGCTTCATATGCATCCAAGTGACTCTGCGTCCAAGTGACTCTGAGGTGCCGCCAAACCTTTAGGCCGTGGTCGGACCCTTCGTTTCTAATGGCAGGAATTCCCCTAGAACCTCATCCACCGGCTGGGGTGCCACGTACAACGGGCTTGCAGTTTCGGGTCTGTGGATGGGGCCTCAACTGCAATGGCATATCAATTGCCTCGAGTTGTTAGCAGTTCGTCTTGCACTCAGCCGCTTCAAAGTGCCGCTCAGAGGCAAGCAGGTTCTAGTCCATACGGACAACACTGCGGTCGTTGCGTACATCAACAAACAGGGTGGTCTACCGCCATTTCCTCTTATGGAGTCAGAAGCATCTGAGGTCGCTTCGTGCCATTCACATTCCAGGCCTGCTCAATCGTGCAGCCGACGAGCTCTCACGACAGCCAGTGCTCCCGGGAGAGTGGAGACTCCATCCCCAGGTTGTCCAGCTGATTTGTCGCTTCGGGTCCGCACAGGTAGATCTGTTTGCCGCCCCGAACACGACCCATTGCCAGTGGTTCTATTCCCTGACCGAGGGGACCTTCGAAGTGGGACCTCCTTGGCCCATCCCTCTGAGGAAGGACCTCCTGACTCAGAGATGGGGAACCCTATGGCACCTGCGTCCAGACCTCTGGAAACTCCATGTCTTGTCCCTGGACGGGGACCTAGGTTCTAGGTGACCTACCGCAAGCGGTAGTCGCCTCTACGAGGCGCCTCTATGCGTTGAAGTGGAACCTGTCGTCGATTGGTGCTCTTCTCACCGAGAAGACCCCCAAAGGTGTTCGATCAGTTCCGTGCTTTCCATCCTACAAGATGGGTTGGAGCGAAGGCTGTCTCCCTCCACCCTCAAAGTCTATGTTGCCGCTGAAATGACCTGCAGGCATTTTCAGTCAAAGAATCGTGCCTGGAATTCGGGCCTGGTAACTCTCATGTGATCATGAGACCCCGGCCTGGATATGTGCCCAAGGTTCCCACTACTCCCTTCCAGGACCAAGTGGTGAGCCTGCAAGTGCTGCCTTCGGAGGAGGCAGACCCAGCCCTAGCTTTTCTTTGTCCCATCCGTACTCTCCGGACTTACATGGACAGAACGTAAAGCTTCAGGACCTCAGAGCAGCTCTTCGTCTGTTACGGAGGACAGCAGAAGGGAAAGGCCCTCCTTACGGACCGGATGCATGCGCTACCGCTCCAGTTGAGTTCCGCAGAACGGTGAACCCTGTTGAGTCCTCCGTTACCCACGGCAGTAGGATGTGGCGGAGCATCCGACGCCAGGTCTAACACTCGTATGCATTGGTGGAACGGGTGTTAGGCTGGGTTCCATATGTTGTGACCCCCACGGGATCCCATGTGTGTATTCTTCCATGGTACGGCTCCCTACAGCGAGCCTGTGTCTTTCCCTCAGCAGAGTTCCTCTGCCGTCCCAGTAAGGTGTTGTCCCCCACCGCTAACAGCCGTGGCCGCCCCTGGGACTTCCATATGTTGTACTGCCCAAGGCCAGTCCACTCGTGTATTCTCCACATGGTAACTCCCTCCGGGCATGATGTGGCTTCCGCAGCGGCCTTCACGGGCACGCTTTCCCAGCGTTATCCAATAAGTCAGCTGAATGGGTCTTGCGGAACAGCAACTTTTTGACTCTCCCTGCGTGAATTTCCCTGCCCGCTAACAGACGGGGTCTGAGGGGCTCATCGCTGGGCGATACCATACGTAACTCCCGACATAAGTCGACCGTGACCGACTGAAAGGGAACGTCTCGGTTGCGTATGGTAACCCTCGTTCCCTGAAGGAGGGAACGGAGACGTACGTCCCGTCGCCACAGTTTCTGTACCATCACTGCATGGCCGAATCACTAAGTTCGGCTCCTCCGTGAAAAACAGCGTGCATTCGCTCTATTCCTGTTTATACCCGCGGCACGGGGCGGAGCGCGAGATGCAAATCTCGCACGGCAATGTTCAGTGGTTCAATGTTCAACGAATGTTCAATTCGTCTGTGAAGTCCGACGTACGTCTCCGTTCCCTCCTTCAGGGAACGAGGGTTACCATACGTAAACGAGATGTTTCGTAAAACTTTACAACAATTAAGGTTCAAATTAGTTACACTAGTTAATGAATTAGGTATGAACTAACAACCTTTTTTTACAGTATTAAAGTGCTCCTATTATGGATTTTTTTTTATTACCTTTGTGTAACAGTTTTAAGTGAATGAAAACATCCAACAACATTTTAAATCTGAAAGTGCACCGTACATAAAGTAAATCTCTCAATTAGTCAAATAAACTAATCGTTTTTCAAATGAATCGCAAGCCGTTTCTTTGTGACGTCAAGACGAAACGTTAGCATATTGCGGACTGCAGTATTACATAAAACGTTCTATTAATGCAGATTGATATTAAAAGTAGACTATACTTTACTGAACATGTGCTATATTGCATATTAAGCATTTTATAATGGTTTTCTGTGGGAGAAAAATGTTGTGATGAACAATGTTGTGTTCATAACCTGATTTAATCTGCTTGCCTATACAAAGTAGCCTTTACTACCTTTTTAACATTAGCCTGTTAAGCGTTGTCCTTGTCTTTATAACATACAGGACACATACAGCGTCTTATAGGCAGAATAACGCTCACAGTGCCGGTGTCTGTTTTGGTAGAATACTGCCATCTAGTGGCAGAAGGTTTTCTAAGACAGCTGTGTGTGTGGATCGTGCAAGGCCAAACCGGCGAAATAAAAGTCTCAAAATCCAAATGAATCAAATAGGATCGACTCACAAACGAGTCAATGAATGAATGCGCGTCACCGGATCCACAAATGCACATCTTACTCGTTGCACGCACAAATTCTGACCTACATTAATACAAAATAGAAGTTTTGTATTCACAACTATGTCTCTATTTGTACAAATCGCTGCACATTCATGTAATTCTGTATTTTGCATACACAAGTTAAAAGGCATTTGTTTGTGGATGGTAAAACATGTTTGCAACATTTTTCAAGTGTGTGTGAATGTATTAATCATTTTGAGTATAATATCATCCCATAGTCTTTAGGCGTTTGGTCTTATCGAATGGCTTGTTAATTATTAGAGAGAGAACAAAATCACATCCAAAAGGCAAAAAGCTCAATGAAGGTGCTTAACCACAAAAAAAGGAAAGAAAAAGATGAAGAAAGCCATTATAAATAATGATTAAAGAAAAGGGTGAATATCAAACTCTTCATTAAGACCATTAGGTGACACTGTGTCCAAAGTGTAAATCCAATAACCTTAACACTTTAAAAGCAAATTTTTGATATCACCCCCTCTTCAACGCAGTTTCACTGCTTCTATGCCAATATACTTAATAATACTTTTTGTGAAAATTTTGAAAAATGTTGTTCTACCAGACTTCTACGGCCATGATGCCTGATAGTTCAGAGATATGAATTAGTTATTACAAACGATTAACAGCAACTACTTGCATCTTGACCAAACCAGTCCACTGACCAATAATGTACAAATATGAGGCAGGATAAAGAATAGAGCAACAGTTTTTTTTCATTAGTGTAATTGCTAAAATGCGATTTGCCAGTTTGAGCATGTATCCTTTTGAAATGTGGATTTTTGCATGTTCTAGCCATAATAACCAAGTCAAACTTCAGTGCAATCACTGGAGATTTAAATGATTCTGATTATAATAGTATCAAGATGTTTAAATGGAAATGGAACACTGCTTTCTACAATGATAACAGGGTTCTGGGAAAAATCCCAGCGACTTAAGGCCTTTTCACACTTAGTTAACCCTGGGTCATTTAAAACCCTGGGTAAACAGAATCCTGGGTTATCTTTTTTCACATTTCACACTGCTCATACTATACCCGGGGTTAACAATTAATCCTGGGTATTCATAAACTAATGTTTCACATTGTACATTCTTAAACCCTGGGTTAATATCTTTATTTGTATATCACTGTTTGAATGAATGCCATACGCAACCTGCTCTAGCACTCCACATCCTCATATACATTTACATTTATTCATTTTGCAGACACTTTTATCCAAAGCGACTTACAAGTGAGGAATACAGCAGCAAGAGATGCATCATGAAGAGGAAGGAAAGTGAACACGAAAGTGCTCAAAATACAAAGTTTCAGACATTGCTTAGAGTAGCATAAGCTAGAAAAGGAAGGGACTAAAGGAAAGTGAAAGCATTTTTTTTTTTTATGAGATTAAGTACTCACATTACAGACGATACTATAATGTTTATACCGAATGGACGTTTCAGACTGTAAAAATAAAAATGAAAAAATGTTGCGTTTTTGTCACCATTTGACTTTTGTCCTCTCAAATGCCGAAACATAGCCTACTGTTTATACAGTGTGTGGTGTTTCTGTCACTGTCCAAAGAATGTGAATATGAGGCACACGATTGGCTATCAGTTGCTAAGCTTTTAGCTGTGACATTCTATTCAAAATCCTGCTGTGTGAAATGTGTTATGACTGAAAATGACATTGGCGATGACCGACAGCCAATGAGAGAGTGAGATACAGGGCAGTGGGAAGTTCGGGACGGAGTTATAGACCAGAATATCAGTATTTTAATAGATGCATTTACAATTATATCAAACAGAAATGTAGTGACTGAGCAAAATCAGACACTTAATTGCCTGTTACATTTAACAAATATGTTTTAAATACTTTGTGCTGAATAACAGACCTTCCCCCAACACCACAGAGAAGGATCCTCGGTTACCCTGGAAACAAAACTGATAAGATGTTTTACGACACCAAAGGAACGTGGCCACATGGAAAGTCCACAGTGGAAAGACACAGCCTGTAAAACACTTGCTTTTGCCTCAAGTTATAGACAAACCGTCTATAAATGAACAAGCACCCTAGGACCTTGTATGTACACACATAACTGTCTTGTAAAGGGTCGGTTGCATTGTATGTAACTTAAGAATGTCTTATGAACAACTTACTATTCCAGGTAACCTTATATATGTCGTGTCTCCTATCAAATGAATGCTCGCTTCACAACTTACACTTTCATGTATGTCACGTTCTCGTAAGAGGCAATATGTGTTTGTTGCATTAATTAGAGTATAGATGGGCACAGACCCTTTTGAATACGGTTTGAAACAAAGAGCCATAAATCTTCTCTTGGAAATCCCAAAAATCTCATTGGTTAAGTCTACTTCAGGAGGTGGTGACCTCCTGCAGACTTCTTAAGGAGCAAGGCACTCATCCCTCCTCTCTCTTCTCCTGCTAACACGGACACGATACGCTGTGTCTGTGGGCTCCCGCCAGCAGGCCGCTCACATGGCAGGCCTCCACAAACACCGAGCCAAAGGCCTCACAAGGCCATGTACCAGAAGGCCCAAACTCTGCATGCCATGTGCAACTTCCTCCACGGAGTCAAAGCAACCACGCATGCTCATCATTTCTTCTTCAATCGATGCAGAAGAACTTGACTGCCACTGGCATCGGACAGAACCCACAAACTTTCTCCTGCGATTTCACCTCTTCTACAGCTCAGGCTAAATACAAGTAAAGTACGAAACAGAAATCACTGTGTAGTTAGTAAAACTGTAAACTCTGTTCAGATAAAGAAGTTTATTAATGGTGGTTCTTCACAAAGTTTCTAGACTTTCTGCATTACTTCATCCATCTGTTCTGACCCTTTTCCCTCCAACCACTTTAACCTTACCTCTTGTCATGTATATGTTGTTTATGTCATGTATATCTACTGTTAGTTATAGTCTTGTTCCATGATTTAGTTATTAAAGTTTGTGCACAATATATGTTGGTCCTGACTCCGTGCCTGCAAACATATTGTCCCTTTAATGATCGATCTTGCTAATGCGCTCTAAGCGCTTACCTAAATTCAAAGAAATAATTATTTTTCTGTGGCCATGAAAAATATCCTTTTCTAAGAATTAAATTAATTATCAATACTGACGTCCTTACGACGAACTGATTGGATGATTGTAATGTAAATGTAGCTACATCAAGTTAATCTAGTTATCTAGTCAAATATTCATAATTAATCATAATGAATAATCATAATGAGTCATGAATAATTATTAATATTTACCCTCAGAGCTAATTCGCTACAGAAACAAAGCACAAACATTTGCTTGATCAGCCGCAACAGCAGCACATTGCAAAATTATTTATTTACCTCCAACTCTCTTTGCAAAAAACAGTCCTTGCTCCTCTCCCCAACCATTTCCTCCTCCATAATCTTTTTTTTTCTTCTTCTCCTTTTCACTGCAAATCAGCATACAGACCATTTGGATTGCAAGCTTTCAGCAATCTATATTTTTTAATAACAATTCCAGTCTCGAACTCCGGTCTGACGCACACGTTATCTTGCGTTGTTACCTTGTCACTTCTCGCGTGTGTTTGGTTATGAAACGTAGTTTGCGGATGGGACAGAGTTGTCTGCGATTTTAACTCTTGTACAGTCATGCAATGTGAACCCCCCTGTCGCTGATCCATCGTGCAATGTGAACACAGAAGCAACTGAATGCTACCCTGGACAGTCATGCAGTGTGAAAAGAGCAGTGATCCAATGAGTTTGAAAAGCATACAGTCTGGACTAGGCATAACAGGAGGAAGTAATAACATAGAGTGTAAATTACTACAGTATATTTATTAAAATTATTAAATGGATGCCGCCTTATTGGGACAGTAAAGCCCTCCCTACACTAACCCAAACCGAATAACACTTTATTGTTAAACAGTTGTTGGGCACATTATTTTTACTTTTCAAATATTTTCTTATTTTTTATTAAAAACAAATGCCTTTCCGGTCTTATATTTGATGGGAAAAGTGGCATGCATCTTTTTGACTGGCTATTTACACTTGCAAACTTAGAACGCTATTTGCAAACGCTATTTACAAACTTTACTTAGAAATGTAAAAAAAAATTATTCTTCCCCTCGCTTGGACCCAAAGTGAGCATGGGCCCCTGGGCCTGTGCCATTAATGCCCATAGGGTAATTTGTCCTAGCCTAGTACCCATGACAGTTTGTAAAAAACAGAATATGAACGCAGATATATTAAGCAAAAAAATATGGGACTGACAACCATATTCTAGTGCCATGTAAAAAAAGACTTACGCTGCCTTCTCGTCGTTTTGAGGCCTATGCCATTTCAGCTTTACAGAGTGTGCAGAGCACCATTTTATTTGGTGTCTGTTTAAAAAATTCCCACACTTTAGACTGGGCCAGATATTTTTGTAATAATGGCTGATGTTAAGCATGCCCGGATGCCGTCAACATAAACAGTGTGACGAATCGGCTAATTTACATAATACATTTAATCGATTACGTCGACGCATTGTCCCAGCCCTACACAGAACACGTTTTTTAGTTATTAGTCATTAAAAATGTGTTCAGGTTTTATGCTCTATTAATTTTTTATGGATTATGTTCTAGTTGTTCTAGTAGAGTGTGGCGCTAGCAACGCCTAGGTCATGGGTTCAATTCCCAGGGAAAGCAAGAACTGACAAAATGTAAAATGTGTACCTTGAATGCAATGTAAGTCGCTTTGGATAAAAGCGTCTGCCAAATGCATAAATGTAAATGTAGTTCAAAATGACAAAAATAGACTATTCTCACCAGTCAGCAGTCAGTTCATGTAAACTGACAACTTGTGCGTGACTTTATTTGCTTATTTTCCTCAGAAATACATGAGACCTCATTGATATTATAAAAATAAAATAAAAACAAACAAGGAAAAAAAACAAGGATAAGAAGAAAGGAAAATATAAATAGGGGGGAAATTGCTTCCAAAGGGGGAACACATGAAAAATAATTTTTAAAAATTCTGATCCTTTCAATTGGTTCCGATTAAAAATTAGATTTAATGATTTTGCCATTTCCTCCCCTACTTTGCTTGTTAATTGGTGCGGTGTGACTTTGATTTCACCATTTCTCTTTACTCTTTGCAGAACGGCCAGGGCCTATTTATGGGTCTTTATCTTAATGTATTCAGCCCCAAGATACACTGTTTGTTTTGATTAGTCATTAATGCATCTCTCGGTTTGTTCATATTAAGCTGACCTGCTTGTTTTAATATGTTGCCAAGGTCAGCAAATTCATTAGGCATTTATAAAGAAAATAGATAACCAAATGAGCCCTTGATGTGACGACTCATGTGAATAAATAAACAGAAAGATACTACATGTCAGGATGTTTTTTTAGCTATCCATGATATTTTCTCTGCATACATGAATTATGTACTTGTGCTTTTCAATGAGTTCCTATCCAAATGTTCAATTGATAGTAACTGCCAAGCTAATTTAAAAAAGCTTTTAGCACTTGACAAAATCAACAGATTGCATTTTAGTTGATGAAATACTAATGCAATGAAAACAATTTAGGACCCATTTTCAGGGACCAAGTTGTTACTGTATAAACACAGCAAAATGTAGGTCATTACTGCAGCTTTTGATCACTTTAAAGCTAAAAATCTTGTGAGCTGCTCTCCTGCTGTCCTGAAATGAACTGAATGTGAGGGGGGGAAAAACATTAATATTGAACATTAACATTTCTAAGCTCTAGAGACAGCAAATTAAAAAACAATTTTTGCATTAAATCTGCATATTTATATAAGCATACAGGTTATATTTTTTTTCAAAGATTTAATGTCGGTATTGCATTTGCTTAATATTTAAGGACAGATGTGGTGTGCCTGTTTGAACTGACCTTACACATTTACATTTTAAATTGTGAATATTCTATCTTCTAAATGAAATTCATACTTTTATTCAGTGAGGATGCATTAAAGGTGGTGGTCTAGTGTGTTAAAACCACTGAACTGATACGCAGAATATATTATTTTTAAATAAAGAAGAGGGAATGGTTAAAAAGCAGGGGAGGAACATGCTGGCCAAGAGAGGCGTCAAAGCTTGAGATGCTTGTATACATTGTATCATGGGGTTACTCTTTTGCCGTAAGTCGAATTGCTTATGGCTTTCCGCCGTCTCCTTCCCCAGCTCTGTCTGTCTGTCTGTCTCTCGGCTCCTGCTGTCCTCAGGCTGCACCTGCGGATCCTGGGCACTCGTCTCCGTTGGTTGTCCCCCAGATGTCGATAACCATGCCTTCCACATATAGGCTTCTCCTGCCTTTATCTCCGCCTGGAAAACTGTATCACATTTCCTCAAATATTAAGCAGCACAACTGTTTCAAAATTGAGAATAAAAATACATTTTTCTTCAGCATATTAGAATGATTTAATATTACTGTTTTTAATGTATTATTGATCAAATAAACAGCTCTTTTACTATAAGAGACTCAAAAACATAGAAAATGCTTAAAATAAAAGTGCTTAAAATTCTGCTTACTTACCAAAGTATATGAATAACAGATGTAATGACTTCACTCCAACTGCACTCTGGGTTTTCCATTTCCTGTTCCTCACACAGGTGAGAAAAGTCATGCTCAGAGTTCATTCAAAAGCAATTTGGGCTTTGACTTAAAACACTTGATCCAGGCAAATCACACAACTCTGCTCTCCATTATGCCCACCAGAGTTACTTACCATTCAGTCTATCCACTTAGCATCCATACTTGTTATAAGTTTTTATCCTAACCAAATTAACAGTAAGTCAAGTTCTCATATATAAATAAATCTCAACTCTGCTGTAGATGGTCAGAACTGCCGTTCTGTATTTCACATTTTTTTCTGCTTATTCAAAAAATCTCCAGCATTATTTGTATTAATACATGCATATCATCTTTATCTGTGCTGTACTTGACCTGCTTCATCTAATGCTTTTTTTTTTTTTTTTCATTTTTCAGAAAGTACAACTCTTGCTAGACACATTGAAATACCATCTGGAACAGCTGTCCAGCACTACTTAACCAACCCTGGCTTTCAAAGAAGAGATAACAAGCTATCGTTTTAGCAGAAGAAACACACTTCATTGTTCACTTGTACAATTGTACACTAGCAGGAAAATCCCATATGAGAAGTGTGACCTTTCATGGATGCGTATATGTCTCTTCAACATGCATCCATCTGTCAGCAGAGTAGCAACTCAATAGCAGAGGCAGAGGTTAAATAACCTCTGGGACTAGAAAAGCACCCCCAAAGAAATATCACTAAATAGACACAATGATCAGCCACAACATTAAAACCATGTGCCTAATATTGTCCTCTTACCGCCAAAACTGCTCTGAGTCAAGACATGGACTCCACAAGACCTCTGAATGTGCCCTGTGGTATCTGGTACCAAGTTGCGTGGTGGGGCCTCCACAGGATTTGTTGGTCCAGCACATCCCACAGATGTTCAATCAGATTGAGATCTGAGGAATTTAGAAGGCAAGGCAACTCCTTGAACTCTTCATCATGTTCCTCAAACCATTCCTGAACAGTTTTTGTATAAAGACCTTACATAATGAATCGTTATGTTTTATTATGTTATTATTATGTTTTATTCTATCTACATACACCACGGGTCCCCTTACAGTGAAGTCACCATTTTGTGCTGCTATGTTTCTAAAGTGGCCCTAAATGGACAAACTGCTCTACAGAGCGCTAACTACTCTCTGCTGTCTCAGACGATGACATTCTTGTTTTGCGTCGGCCACTGTAGCTTCTCTATGTGTTTTGAAAGGGAAGGGTGAGCGGTGGGCAGGGGCGGACTGGCCGTTGGGAGCACCGAGCGGTTTCCCGGTGGGCCGCTGGACAAAGTGGGCCGGCCCGTACTATAAATATATATGAAGAATGAATAATAGTAAATTTACTTAGCCTATATATATACAGCCCACTTGAGGGGAAAAACTCTAATCTATTTAGCCTGATCAGTCTCAGTGGTTTAAAAGCGCTTGTCAAATGTTTGAGATTTCCAATCAAATCGAAGGAGGAGGGATTTATTGTCCACAGAAACCGAGCAGCGCAGTACTTGAATGCGAGCCGAGGTAAGATCAGCTGAACATGTTGAGTCAATACAGCAATATTTCCTGACTCTTTACGATTCTTTTTTTTTTAAACAATACATATTAATTTCCAGGGATGACCTTTTCGAATTTCTCATATTGTAATGCCATTTACGGTATTCGATACACAATGCACAAAGAAACATTAACGTAGCAGTTCCCTTTCAGTCGGTCACGTTCGACGTACGTCGGAACTGACAGACAAATTGGGATCTGATTTCAGAGACCAATCTACTTCTAGTGTGTTAAAAATGAGCCAATGGAGATTGGCATGCGATTCACGCATTCCATGCACCGCCCCGCAGCATGGGTATAAATAAGGAAGTGGAATGCTTGATCATTGCTTTCTACTTCGGAGCCGAACAGTGCATCATTTCGCTGTTTTTACGAAGAGTGTTATTCGAGTCTCGTGAGGACTGCTGTTCCAGTACGGCGCGTTTCAGCGAGTGGCCTCTTCAGAGGAGATAAAGAGCTGGTTTTGTTGGTTGGCTGGGCGTTTCCATTTCTGAGTGCTCACGCAGGCTTGCAAAATCTGAACTGCGTGCTACTATTTATTCCTGTGATCAAAGCTGAATTTATCATCATTACTCCAGTCTTCAGTGTCACATGATCCTGCAGATATCATTCTAATATGCTGTATTTTTCATAAAAAAACCCCTTCAGGACCAATATAATTTTTTAACTTGAATTTTTAAACAATTGGAGCTCTATTCCATAAAATTACAGATGTCAAGCTCCTGTAAGGACAACTAACCAGAAAGGCACCATAAAATTGTCAGGGTTCTGCCCTGGCAGCCTTGTCTGTGTTGTCCTTGTTTAATGTTTCTATGTTTGTGTTGTGTCTAAGCACATGGCTCTGTCTTTGTTTGTGTCTGCTGTGTATTCTTCTTGTCCCGCCTCATTGTTTCCTGTTACCACGCCCCCTTGTTTATTCCTTGTCTAGTCCTCGTTTCACTAATTGTGCTCACCTGATCCTCATGTGCTATTCCCTTTATATTGTGATCCTTTCCCTCTTGTCTTTGTTGGTTTGTTGTATGTATGTTTTTAGTGTTTACTGGCTCATCTTGCAAAGTCAGTTCTAGATTTAGTGTCTCCTATATATCTGGCTTTGAGTTTATTTTTTTAGTTTTTTCGTTGTTCCTGAATTATTTTTTTTTAAGTTTCTATCTTTATTTTACTCTAGGTTTCTCCAGGCTTTATTTTGGTTTCTCTCTTAGTTTTTTTTCCTTTTTCTAGCTGCAGTTATATTAAGTTTATCATTTGTTTCTGGTGTTCTAGTTTCACCAGTTTTTATCTGCTTGGTTTTGTTTTGTTGTCTTGAGTGTTGTCTTGTGCAAGTTCCTGCCTCCTCTCTAGGATTCCCTGCCTGCTGGTTCCTTCTGCCTGGTAGCTGGACCTGGCCTGGTCAGTCCTCAGAGGTTATTCGACCTGCTGTATCTTGGAGCTGGTTCCAGCAGTCACCCTCATCTGTCCTGTCATTGTTCCCTGTTGGCCCTGCTGTTTGGACTCACTCATCCACTACCCTCTTGTGCCTTGTTGAACTATCCTGTCAACACTGCAAAAAATGCTTTTCTTACTTAGTATTTTTGTCTTGTTTTCAGTCCAAATGTCTAAAAAATCTTACATTAAGAAACATTTACTAGACAAGCAAAAGTTTTTGTCTTGTTTTGGGGGAAAATAACTCAAAATTAAGTGAGTTTTTGCTTAAAATAAGCAAAATAATCTGCCAATGGAGTAAGCAAAATAATCTTAATTCAAACAGAAAACAAGATTATTTTGCTTACCCCATTGGCAGATTATTTTGCTTATTTTAAGCAAAAACTCACTTAATTTTGAGTTATTTTCCCCCAAAACAAGACAAAAACTTTTGCTTGTCTAGTAAATGTTTCTTAATGTAAGATTTTCTAGATATTTGGACTGAAAACAAGACAAAAATGCTAAGTAAGAAAAGCATTTTTTGCAGTGAATAAATTTGTCTTTTGTTCACTGTGCATCTGGCTCCTCTGTTTCAGAAGTCCTGACAAAAATAGTCCACATTCTGCACTACATACTAAGTCTTAGACCATAGCATTGCTTTATATGGACTGATTTTATGGTAGGTATTGAACTTTAGTTAAATTTAACTTGATCCTGAGTTTATGGTGAGAAACTTTACTTCAATAGCAAAACTAATTTACTAGTATCACTGTAAAGCTGCTTTGAAGCAATCTGCATTGTAAAAAGTGCTATATAAATGAAGGTGACTTGACTTGAGGTGTTGCGGACCGGTTGTTATGGGCTGTCTTGTTCCAGAAAGTCCAGGGCCACTTTTTTTCCCTAGCCCATCCCTGGCGGTGGGCGGTTGCAATTCACAACCTTACCGCTAGATACCACAGTGCACCTTTAAATGACTTCTAAAAAGGTGGATGTTTAATAATTCTAAAATCTAAATGTGATGCGATCGAGTGAAACCCATTGGATGTCGCGCTGGAACGTTTTGAGCAAAGTCCAAGAATAGGTTGAATGTCCTTTTTTCTTTTTAAATTGGGTTTTCATTAAATTACTCTATAACATCCTATCTATCATTTCTAAAAAATATCTTGGCAAAATTTATTTCTATAATGTTTTACGTTAGATCACGCCTGGCGGAGGTGCAAAAAAAAAAAAAAAAAAACGGCAGTAGTTTTCGCTCTCAACACCACAAACAGTTCACCCATCAAAATAAACTCATTACATGTAGAATAAAGGTGTATCAAATCAAAGCACATTTCCCTCCAGTCCTATGTAAACTACGGCACGCAAAGTTTTTATTTAATAGGCTACAACGTATCGTGAGATGGCAGACTCGGAGCACAAGAGAACAACGGAGTCTGAAGTAACTGATCGGTTTTGTGATCTCGCTGCCTCAATCTGCTTAATCTTGGTGATGTCAGTGCCCTAAACGATCATATAATGGGTTATTTCACATCCAGAGATGAAGGATCGGATAAGGAAGTTACTGAAGAGGAGTTAGTTTAGTTATGCTGCAGGTGCGCTGTGCTTGCTATTCTAAAAATGTACACTAGCTGTGTGATCTAAACATACAACAGGTGATCACAAGTTCAGTGACAGCCCATAATAAACAATAGAAAACGTATTTCACTACTTACTAAGTTGCTGTTCTCTTCAGAGTAACGTTAGCTAGTCCCCTTGTGTAGAGATGCAGCTGATAAATTCTAGTTTTCGTATTTTCATATTCAGTTCAGACCTTTTATTTTGAAATAGCGATGAACACAGAAAAAAAATAAGATTTGTAGATAACCAATTTGTTTTCATGCCAAGAGTTAAAAAATATAACATCCAGTCAATTTTTTGAGATAAAAAGTTCTGGAAATGTTTTAAATATAAAGGGAAAAGATATATAGATTTTCCATATGATGCAGCAGTGATATATAATGCACATGTTCTTTTATGTTTATTAGAGTTGAATTCAAATCAAATACTGATAAACTGCCTATACTACTTCTGAATAGGATGTCTACTTCATAAAATGTATTACAATTATGGAAATATGTGGTTCGGATCACTCAAACCATATGGAAATGGAGGCGCCCTTATATGGTTAGTAATGGAGCTTGGATGTCATCTAGAGGAAAAGTTTGGCACTGCTCCCAAACAAACTATTACTGAAAGCTAATTTTTGGATATATCAACCTAAAACTTTGAACACAACTTCAATATTTCTCAAGTTCATATTTCTGGCTTTGATTGTTTGTAGTTTTAGAGTAAAACATGTTTATGTAAAATACATTTTATCATAAAATAATATTATAAAATATATATTTTTAAATGTTCATAAACTCTTAAACTTTGTTGTCTTCTTTAAAACAAGACCAACCTTAGGTCTATATTCCAAAGCATGCTTGAATTACAGCCATTTAAGATTGGATAGTGCATTTTTATGTCTATGCGAAAAAAGGGGGTGACAGTTATTTAAAACTGTTTTTCTCAAAATTCCGTTCCTAAAAATCATAGCGATCAGTCGACTTTAGATAACCATAACTTTGGTTTCGGACAAGCCTTGAAAGAAATAAAAATATATTTGAAAAGGTCCCAGCTTTCACACGGTATCAAAAGCTGTAAAAGGTAAAATTTCACCATGTGATGGGTTTTCATAGATCACATCACAAATAAACACGTGTAGACTATAATATGCTCTGTATTGTCTGCATTTGATACATCAAATATAAATATTTGTGATGGATGGAAAAAAATCTAAATAAAAAAAAGTAGATGGTTCTCAACATTTTGTTTAAAAAAAAGGATGTGCCTTTCTAGGAAAATAATTTTAAATGACCTCATGGATGTATTGTGACCAGAAAAATGTTTAAAAAACGAATAATGTTTTATTCAAAGTCATCACATTGATATTAAAAAATTGTATTGCCACCTTATATGCAACATTCACTTGCAAAGTGAAGAAAATGGGTTTGATACCCTACGACAAAATAGCGATGTGACAATATTAGAATGGAAAACCTGGTGTACCGGAATCACAGGCTAACAAGAATGCAAACAAATATATAATGTTGCTCATTTCTGAATGAATGTTAATTGTAAACATCTGTAAGCATTTGACTGCCTAATGCTTGTTTTATTTTATTCTTGTTTTAATGTGTTTTGTCACAATGCATGTTTAGCATTCAGTTTATTAACACTCGTATGTAATTAGTATACAGTGGGGAGAACAAGTATTTAATACACTGCCAATTTTGCAGGTTTTTCTACTTACAAAGCATGTAGAGGTCTGTAGGTACACTTCAGGTCATAGGTACACTTCAACTGTGAGCGACAAAATAAAATAAAAAATTCCAGAAAATCACATTGTGTGATTTTTAAATAATTAATTTGCATTTTATTGCATGACATAAATATTTGATCACCTACCAACCAGTAAGAATTCCGGCTCTCACAGACCTGTTAGTTTTTCTTTAAGAAGCCGAAGCCCTCCTGTTCTCTACTCATTACCTGTATTAACTGCATCTGTTTGGACTCGTTACCTGTATAAAATACACCTGTCCACACACTCAATCAAGCAGACTCTAACCTCTCCACAATGGCCAAAACCAGAGAGCTGTGTAAGGACATCAGGGATAAAATTGTAGACCTGCACAAGGCTGGGACGGGCTACAGGACAATAGGCAAACAGCTTGGTGAGAAGGCAACAACTGTTGGCGCAATTATTAGAAAATGGAAGACGTTCAAGATGAAGATCTCACCTCGTGGGGCATCAATGATCATTAGGAAGGTGAGGGATCAGCCCAGAACTACACGGCAGGACCTGGTCAATGATCTGAAGAGAGCTGGGACCACAGTCTCAAAGAAAACCATTAGTAACACACTACGTCGTCATGGATTAAAATCCTGCAGTGCAAACAAGGTCCCCGTGCTCAAGCCAGCGCATGTCCAGGCCTGTCTGAAGTTTGCCAATGACCATCTGGATGATCCAGAGGAGGAATGGGAGAAGGTCATGTGGTCTGATGAGACAAAAATAGAGCTTTTTGATCTAAACTCCACTCGCCGTGTTTGGAGGAAGAAGAAGGATGAGTATAACCCCAAGAACACCATCCCAACCGTGAAGCATGGAGGTGGAAACATCATTCTTTGGGGGTGCTTTTCTGCAAAGGGGACAGGACGACTACACCGTATTGAGGGGAGGATGGATGGGGCCATGTATCGCGAGATCTTGGCCAACAACCTCCTTCCTTCAGTAAGAGCATTGAAGATGGGTTGTGGCTGAGTCTTCCAGCATGACAATGATCCAAAACACACAGCCAGGGACTCAAAGGAGTGGCTCCGTAAGAAGCATCTCAAGGTCCTGGAGTGGCCTAGCCAGTCTCCAGACCTGAACCTAATTGAAAATCTTTGGAGGGAGCTGAAAGTCCATATTGCCCAGCGACAACCCCGAAACCTGAAGGATCTGGAGAAGGTCTGTATGGAGGAGTGGGCCAAAATCCCTGCTGCAGTGTGTGCAAAACTGGTCAAGTACTACAGGAAAGATCGGAGTCGATACCGTCAATGAGCTACAGCTGATCTCGCTCTCGGCCCGATGCGTCGGCCGTTCTATTGCAGCCCTGGTGGCCATGGAGAGACATTTGTGGCTCAATCTTACGGAGATAAAGGAACGGGACAAAAGCTTTTTGCTTGATGCGCCGTTGTCTCCGGGAGGCCTGTTCGTTGATGCCGTCACCACTGTTACCGACAGGTTCCTGGAGGCAAAGAAACAGTCGGCAGTGCTCAAGCATTTCCTTCCCCCTAACCCCCAGGTCTCATCTGCTGCTGGGTGGGAGCAGCAGACGCCGGGTACAAGCTCCTCCCATAGGGCGCAGCAAAAAGTGAGTGTCACCACTCGTACACCCCCTCACAAAGGGTCATCGGGTGCGCGGCGCTCGCAGGCGCAGCCTTCTAAGCCCAGGGCTGATCTGAGGACAGTCATTGTGGCGAGGAAGGCTGCGTCTAAGAAGTCCTGACGCCTCTGGGCCCAGGACAGTGAGGGTGATCCCCTCCGTGGGCGCACGGTGCTCACCGCTGTACACGGTACCCGTGCAACCCCGCCAACCCCACCTGAGTGCCGGTGCGTGGAGGGGCCCTCTTTGGAGTGAAATTATGCCGTTGAGTCAGTTGTTCCCTGCCGGTTCGCTGCTTCAGGGCGCTGCACTCGCGGTGTAGAGTACATCAGAGGCCAGCCTCGAGAGGCTGGTACCCTTAGTAGATTTTGTGTCAGAGTGGGAGAATCTGCCTCACATATCTCGTTGGGTCCTGCGATGTATAAATTTGGGGTACGCCATTCAGTTCAGATGCTGTCCCCCCAGCTTCAACGGGGTCCTCTCCACTGTGGTGGACCCCGAGCAGGCTCTGGTGATGACTCAGGAAGTACAGACTCTGCTGCAGAAGGGGGCTATAGAGAGGGCTGAGGCTCAACTCCAAGAAGAGTGTCCTTTCTCCTGTGCAAAAGATCACTTATCTCGGTGTGAGTTAGGATTCGGTCTCTATGCAGGCCCGTCTGTCAGAGCCTCGCATAGGGTCGATCCTCTCAGCCATGAAAGGGGTGAAGCTAGACCAGCCGCTCACTGTAAAACAGTTCCAGAGACTGTTAGGTCTGATGGCAGCCGCATCCAAAGTGATTCCTTTGTGCCTGCTGTTCATGAGACTGTTACAGTGGTGGCTCAAGACCAGGGGCTTTTCCCTGAGGGGAAACCCCTTTCGCGTAATTGAGACAACGCAGCGGTGTCTCCGCACCTTGGTTATGTGGAAGGACCCTTGGTTCCTGACCCAAGGCCCGTCCCTGGGGGCACCATGTCAGCGTGCGTCTCTGACCACGGATGCCTCCCTGACGGGCTGGGGGGCGATCATGAGTGGTCGCTCGGCCCAGGGTCTGTGGCAGGAACACCAGTGTTCGTGGCACATAAATTGCCTGGAAATGTTGGCTGTGTTTCAGGCCCTAAAACACTTCCTGCCACATCTCAGGGGCCATCATGTGCTTGTACGCACAGACAGCACATCGGTGGTCTCCTACATCAACCATCAAGGGGGTTTAAGGTCCCGTCGCTTATACAAGTTGGCGCGCCTTATCCTCCTCTGGGCTCAGGGGAAATTGCTGTCAGTCAGGGCAATGTACATCCCAGGGAGCCAGAATGTGGAAGCAGACATCCTGTCGAGGTAGGGGCAGAGGCCCGGGGAGTGGAGACTCCACACCGAGGTGATGGAGCTCCTTTGGGAGAAGTTCGACAGGGCCCAAGTGGACCTGTTCGCCACTCACGAGAATGTGCATTGTCGTCTGTGGTTCTCCCTGTCGCCTCCAGCTCCTCTCGGACTGGACGCGATGGTACAGGAGTGGCCGAGGCTGCCCCTGTACGCTTTCCCCCTGATTGCTCTTCTGGGAGTTCTAGAGAGAGTGCGTCGGGACGGGGTCCGTCTTCTGCTAGTAGCCCCGTTCTGGCCGGGTCGGGTATGGTTCTCGGACCTGGTGTCTCTCCTCGATAGCTCTCCCCTGGAGATTCCGATCAGGAGGGACCTTCTCTCTCAGGCGGGCGAAGTCTTCGTACACCCCCGCCCGGAGCTGTGGAAACTGTGGGCTTGGCCTCTGAGGGGGCCCAGCTAATAAGTTCCGGTCTCTCAACCGAGGTTGTTGAGACCATTCTACACTCCAGAGCTTCCTCTATGAGGAAACTTTACTATCTAAAGTTGAGACTCTTCACCTTATGGTGTCGAGACCGCCTGCGGGATCCAGTTAACTGCCCTGCGAGCGTGGTGCTGGAGTTCCTGCAGAGATTCTCTGCTGGGTTAGCCCCCTCCACACTAAATGTCTACTTGGCGGCCATAGCAGCTTACCACACTCCTTTGAGTGGAGTTTATTTAGGGCGACACCCGCTAGTAACCCGTTTCCTCCATGGAACCTTGAGGCTGAGACCTGTGACACGCACCAGGGTGCCGGCCTGGGACTTATCCATTGTCATTCAAGGCCTTTCCGAGGCTCCCTTTGAGCCGCTCGAGGAAGTCTCTGAGAAGTTTCTCACTCTAAAAACGATATTTCTTCTTGATATATCTTCCCTTAAGAGAAAGGCGACTTGCAAGCCCTCTCTGTTGCACCCTCGTGCTTGGAGTTTGCCCGGGTATGGCTAAGGCCTTTCTCTCTCCGAGGCCAGGGTATATTCCCAAGGTCCTCACTATCCTGTGAGACCTATTGTGCTCCAGGCTTCTTGTCGTCCTCCTTTTACAACGTCAGACCAGGAAAAATTTAATCTGCTTTGTCCCGTTCGCGCACTAGACGCCTATGTCCACAGAGCTGCCCTGTGGAGGAAAACTGATCAGTTGATTGTTTGTTACAGACCGCCCTCGAGAGGGGGTCCAGTCTCAAAGCAGAGAATGAGCAAGTGGGTGGTCGAGGCCATTTCACTTGCTTATGTGGCGGACAGCCCTCCCCTTTAGCTGTTCGGTCCCACTCCACTAGGAGTATGGCTGCCTCTCAGGCTCTTTTAGCAGGGGCCTCCCTGCAAGATGTTTGTGATGCAGCGGGGTGGTCCTCGCCTCATTCTATCATCAGGTTCTACGAACTGGATGTAAACACTACTCCGGGGTCTCGGGTGCTCGCCTCTTAGCTCATGCCACAGACGGGCATCCAGACTCGCATTGGGACGTGGGTATTCTCGTTCCCAAAGCGGTGACGCAAGTTCCCTTGAAAGGGAACGTCTCGGTTACGACTGTAACCTTAGTCCCCTGAATAGGGAACGAGACGCTGCGTCACCCTGCCATACTCCTCGCATGCCCGCAAGCGTCTTGTTTCAGGCCTTCTTCAGAAGCTAACGGCGTGTGTTTGCCGGTATGCTTTATAGTTCTGGGTCTATGACGTCACCCGCCTATTACATTCCGTCTCTCTATTGGACTGATGACATACGTGCTTCACGATGCAATCACACAGAGGCGTTCCCCAAGCGGTGACGCAGCGTCTCGTTCCCTATTCAGGGAACTAAGGTTACAATCGTAACCGAGACGTTTTCTGTACCAAATATTAAGTTCTCCTTTTCTGATGTATCAAATACTTATGTCATGCAATAAAATGCAAATTAATTACTTAAAAATCATACAATGTGATTTTCTGGATTTTTAGATTCCGTCACTCACAGTTGAAGAGTACCTATGATAAAAGTTACAGACTTCGACATGCTTTGTAAGTGGGCAAACCGGCAAAATCGGCAGTGTATCAAATACTAGTTGCAGTTGCATACAACAATGTTGATTTTCTCTTACAAACTGAAACCATAGATTTTTTTTTATATTTCAAGTCATTGGCTATTCCTGTTCCCACCTTTTACAGAGACCACAGTAACCCAGCAGCTCTGTAAAAAATAAAATCAGGTGTTTCTCATTATACTTTCTTTATGGGATTATATTTACTGTTGTGATACAGAATCCTACGCTCAGGCTCACTGCGATTCTTTTATCTTTCATTACAATATGAGACCCCATTCTTCAGCTGAAACCACAATTTTGTCAAACCGGTGCTCATGTTGCATAAAGATTTGAAAATACAAATTCCTTTCTACTAAGAAGCATTAACTGCAAATGCTGGCATGCACATGTTTTCATCTGCCGTAAGGGAATCTTGCTCTGTGTATGATTCATTTGGTTTTCATGACCATGTCTTGTCTCTGGAGTGCACTAGTCTTCTTTCTCTCTATCATCACCTCCCTCCTTACTTTACTTTGCCAGCTGAGTCTGTACAACATCACGAGTTTGCTTCAGATATGACCACCCAGTGTTTGATCAGACTGACATCACTGATCATGACTGACACATAGGCTGATAAATCCCTTGGTGACACTATTTCCTTTAGAATTGGTATTTATTTGGGTTTAGGGAAGAGAGGGAAGTTTTTAGTTGCGTTATATAATGTGTGCACTTGGTTTCCACAGACAGAAATCTGAGTCCATTTTTCTCTTCTTATAACACAAATAACTGTATCCTCTTGTGCACACCAAATGTCTCTACAGATTTCTGTGAGAATATGTTTTTGTGGACTTCTAATAGGGCATTTCTCTGTGGTAGAATTCAGCTCTCGGAATGCCAAGTCAATTTTTTTCTCCCTTGGACTAGATTTTGGTAAGTGTATGCGGTTTGTTATATAATAAGCAGATTTATTGTGCCTCCCAAGGAATTCATTTCTGACATTTTGAGAAAAAAGCCTTATTTATTTATTTATTTATTTATTTATTTATTTATTTATTTATTTATTTATTTATTTATTTATTTATTTCATTTATTTTTTGTTGCAGAGTAAATATACCTCAGCTAGCAGGACTGTATTAGTGCTAAACTGAACAATGTAAGCCTTCCAGCAGCTGATGTTCTCCACATCAGCACATTTTGAACTGCATTCACATTTTTATATGCATCATTATACACTCACCTAAAGGATTATTAGGAACACCTGTTCAATTTCTCATTAATGCAATTATCTAATCATCCAATCACATGGCAGTTGCTTCAATGCATTCAGGGGTGTGGTCCTGGTCAAGAAAATCTCCTGAACTCCAAACTGAATGTCAGAATGGGAAAGAAAGGTGATTTAAGCAATTTTGAGCGTGGCATGGTTGTTGGTGCCAAACGGGCCGGTCTGAGTATTTTACAATCTGCTCAGTTACTGGGATTTTCATGCACAACAATTTCTAGGGTTTACAAAGAATGGTGTGAAAAGGGAAAAACATCCAGTATGCGGCAGTCCTGTGGGCGAAAATGCCTTGTTGATGCTAGAGGTCAGAGGAGAATGGGCCGACTGATTCAAGCTGATAGAAGAGCAACTTTGACTGAAATAACCACTCGTTACAACCAAGGTATGCAGCAAAGCATTTGTGAAGCCACAACACACACAACCTTGAGGCGGATGGGCTACAACAGCAGAAGACCCCACCGGGTACCACTCATCTCCACTACAAATAGGAAAAAGAGGCTACAATTTGCACGAGCTCACCAAAATTGGACAGTTGAAGACTGGAAAAATGTTGCCTGGTCTGATGAGTCTCGATTTCTGTTGAGACATTCAGATGGTAGAGCCAGAATTTGGCGTATACAGAATGAGAACATGGATCCATCATGCCTTGTTACCACTGTGCAGGCTGCAGATGGTGGTGTAATGGTGTGGGGGATGTTTTATTGGCACACTTTAGGCCCCTTAGTGCCAATTGGGCATCGTTTAAATGCCACGGCCTACCTGAGCATTGTTTCTGAACATGTCCATCCCTTTATGACCACCATGTACCCATCCTCTGATGGTTACTTCCAGCAGGATAATGCACCATGTCACAAAGCTTGAATCATTTCAAATTGGTTTCTTGAAAATGACAATGAGTTCACTGTACTAAAATGGCCCCCACAGTCACCAGATCTCAACCCAATAGAGCATCTTTGGGATGTGGTGAAACGGGGGGGGCTTGTACTGAGAAAATCTTCCAAAATCTTCCAAATGCATTGAATATGATAAATGCATTGAATAAAAAAGTGAC
Organism: Romanogobio albipinnatus; assembly: GCA_023566225.1. Classification (NCBI taxonomy): domain Eukaryota; kingdom Metazoa; phylum Chordata; class Actinopteri; order Cypriniformes; family Gobionidae; genus Romanogobio; species Romanogobio albipinnatus. The sequence continues at coordinate 18,663,002 of CM042256.1, read as the reverse complement.
TACAGAACTACATATTATAGTTCTGTGGCCATTATATATTTATAATTATTATTATTTCATTATCACTAAATATAAACCTAAACCACATTTTCATAAGCTGGTTAAAAAGAACAAATTCCTTTTATACTATTAGACACTGCAGTGGATCTAACATTCACATATTAAACATTTTAAATTATTATTTATTGCATTAAAAATACTTTAACAAAATAAGTCGTATATCGATGTTTAGTAGTACAATGTTTAGTATTATATCTCAACAGCATTTATTATTTTGTACCAAATTTTTAACTCTGATAAGCTTTTCAGTGTGTCCTTTCGGTCAAAGTTTTCATAATGTTAAAGTTAACAGGGATAAAATCATTATAAGATTACAATTATAGCTTTATCATTCACAGGTCATGTATGGCTAATTTTACCCACAATATGTCCACCCTGTTACTGTCCGCCTTGTCGCTTAACAGGGTGGACATACACTCACGTCCTTTGTATGAAGAAGCATATGGACTCTCATAAAATTATGTTTCATTTTCCAAAAGTTTTAAAGCCCAAAAGGCTGCAAATTGTAGGAGTGACCCATATAGAATTTTTGTGATAGGCCTGAAATAGCAGAAGCTCATGAGAGAAATATCTGGAGGTGCTGTTTCAAAGTCCCAGCATTTGTTTCTAATTCTCTCCGAAAATTCAAAGGCCTAATGATGCTCTTGGAGGAGGACTTTTTCAAAAACTTGCAATAATATTTTCTTTTAAATGGGAAAGAGCATGTTGAATACTTCAAAGTATTATAAATGCTAGCAGTCATTCAAAAGTAGCTCATGGTTGTCAGTGTCTTGATGTTGAGTAAATGGTGGCTGGAGCGCAGGCCTCAAACACCGAACATTTTACTCAGCACTTCTGTGCTTCACATCAGAAGGTTTCGATTATCTGCAGGTTTTGGCTTTCAGCTGCTGAAATGGCTTGTGCGTAGTATATTCTGCCGCTTGCATTTGTTTATCTATTTAAATACAGGAATGTGAAAGCAATGGGTTTTATTTTCAATTCCATTTGGCAAATTAAAATAGAACAATATGAGCCACAAAATATGATAAATGCTTCCTTTTTCACCTTCACCCTACCCCCTACTGTATTTGTACATTCACCAGGGGGCACGGTGACACTCCTTAAAACATAATAGATTTGACATATAATTCAATTAATTCCATTTGTGTTCTACAAAGAAAATGTTTTGAGTTGCATGATGTAACATTATTTTATGAAAGCTTGTTTCCACCACGTAATAAAAAAAAAAAGTAAAGATAATTGTGACTTTTTTCATCTCACAGTTCTGAATTTATAACTCTCAATTGCGAGTTTACTAAAAAATTTTAGCAAATTTTATATCTTGAAATTCTGACTTTTTCTCTCGCAAATTGTTAGTTTATATGTCGTAATTCTGACTTTATAACTCACAAATCTGACTTTTTCTTGCAATTGCAAGTTTATATCTCGCAATTCTGATTCGCAATTCTCAGAATTGTGAGATATAAACCAGCAATTGCGAGATATAAAGAGCACTACTGAGGGGGGAAAGCGCAATTATCACGCAATTCTGACTTTATGGGCCCTATTTTAACGATCTGAGTGCATGGTCTAAAGTGCATGGCGCAAGTGCACTTACGCCCGTTTCACACATACTTTGTCTGCAGTGCGTATGCGGTGCAGGAGCATCATGCGCTGTTGAGCTTTCATATATGCTGCGTTTGCAGCATGCAAACGAATCCGCGTTGTATACCACAAACAAAGCATTTATTCATTATTTTTTTTTATTTCAAATCCAAAAGTTGTTACTGAACATGAAAGTTGTTCTCCTCAGGGAACGAGGGTGTAGTAAAGATCGTTCATATGGGAAGAAGGAGGCGGGAACCGGCGAACATTCAAAGCGTTTAATCAAAATAAAATGGCGGCGGCAGCCCCTCACGGTCGACTGCCGCCTACATACAAACAAACACAAATGAACACAAAATAAAATGGCGGCGGCAGCCCCTCACGGCCGACTGCCGCCTACATACAAAAACAAAACGTAAATAAAACACAACACAAAATCCAGGCCTGGTCCTCTCTCGTCCTTCACTGTCGTCGCTCCTCCTTTATACTCCCTCACTCCTCCGTGAGACACGAGACGGCTGCAGCGCGCAGCTGGCGCCCATCCCCACTGATGAGCGCCGCCTCGTCCCGCTCTCACGGTCCCTCGGCCTCGCTGCTCGCCACAGAGGGTTACATACGTAACTGAGATGCTCCCTTTCGTTCAGTCACTATGATGTAACGTTACTGACTAACGAATGGGGGTCCCAATATAATCACACCACTTCAAATCAAATCAAATCACTTTATTGTCACTCTACCATATGCACAAGTGCAACAGTAGGTGAAATTCTTAGGTGCAGTCCGAGCAAACATAGTAGTCATGACATGACATGTACAACATTTAAGCAACAACAGATTACACATCTGATGCGCACACAATTACTCACAGCACAGTATACACTACAATAAACAATAAATAATTTACACAATGTGTGTGTAGTTCTCACAGCTTTAAACAATATACACATACTTACAATATACATATACTTTAAACAATATACACTAAACATACCTTAACAATGACAGTATACATTAAGCTATAGTAATAATATACAATGTACAGTATACAATATGTTCACAAATAGAAATCCGATGTACAATAGATGCTATATGATAAATAAATGTGTATATAATGTGTGTGTATCTCCAGTGGTTTGTGCTGAGTGATATTCTGTCCAGTGTGTGTTATGATCCTGATGGATCAAGAGTTAAGTAGTCTGATTGCTTGTGGGAAGAAGCTGTTCTAGAGTCGGCTGGTGTGTGTTCTGATGTTGCGGTACCGTCTGCCTGATGGCAGCAGTGAGAGCAGCCCATGGTTCGGGTGGCTACCCTTTGCAGGGCCTTGCGGTTGCGGGCGGTACTGTTGCCGTACCAGGTGGTGATGCAGCCAGTCAGCAGACTCTCTATGGTGCAGGTGTAGAAGCGTGTGAGGATGTGGTGGTTCATTCCAAACCTCCTCAGCCGTCGCAGGAAGAAAAGGCGCTGATGAGCCTTCTTCACAACGGCCTCAGAGTGGACGGACCATGAGAGTTCCTCTGTGATGTGGACACCGAGGAACTTGAAGCTGCTGACTCTCTCCACCGGTGCTCCATTGATGGTGATGGGGCGGTGTTCTCTCTCATTCCTCCTGAGGTCGACCACCAGCTCCTTGGTCTTGCTGACGTTGAGGGAGAGGTTGTGCTCCTGACACCACCGTGTCAGAGTGTGCACCTCCTCTCTGTAGGCCGTTTCATCATTGTCAGTGATGAGACCTACCACTGTCGTATCGTCAGCAAACTTGATGATGGTGTTGGAGCTGTGGGTTGCCACACAGTCATGTGTGTACAAGGAGTACAGGAGTGGGCTGAGAACACAGCCCTGAGGGGCTCCAGTGTTGAGAGTCAGTGATGAGGAGATGTTACTGGCCATTCTGACCACCTGGCGTCTGTTTGACAGGAAGTCCAGGATCCAGCTGCATAACAAGCTGTTTAAGCCTAGAGCCCGGAGTTTCATGTCAAGTATGGAGGGCACAATGGTGTTGAATGCTGAGCTGTAGTCTACAAACAGCATTCTCACATACGTGTTCCTCTTTTCCAGGTGGGAGAGAGCAGTGTGAATTGTAGATGAAATGGCATCATCAGTGGAGCGGTTTGTGCGGTATGCAAACTGCAGTGGGTCCAGTGAGGGGGGGAGAACAGAGCAGATGTGGTTTCTGACTAGTCTCTCAAAGCATTTGCTGATGATGGGGGTCAGAGCAACAGGACACCAGTCGTTTAAGCAGGTGGTTTTTGACTGCTTAGGTACAGGAACAATGGTGGACGTTTTGAAGCATGTGGGGACCACGGACAGGGAGAGGGACAGGTTAAAGATGTCCGTGAAAACTCCAGCCAGTTGGTGCCCGCACGCTCTGATCACGTGGCCCGGAATGCCGTCTGGACCCGCGGCTTTACGGACGTTCACCCGCTGGAAGGATAAGGTTACATCCGCTAAAGATACGGAGAGTGAACTAACCTCTGCATCTTCAGCCACGAGCTCTCTCTCCGCGAGGGCGGTGTTAGTTCCCTCAAAGCGAGCATAGAAGGTGTTGAGCTCGTCCGGGAGAGAGGCAGCGGTGTTCACGGTGGAGTTTGTGTTCCCTTTATAGTCCGTGATGGTGTTAATTCCCCGCCACATGCTTCTAGAGTCGGTGGTGTTGAACTGTCCTTCAATCTTGTCCCTGTACTGCCGTTTTGCTGCTCTGATGGTTTTCCGGAGGGCATAACTTGCTTGTTTATGCTCCTCCGCATTACCGGAGTTAAAAGTGAAGGTCCGCGCATTGAGTGCCGCGCGAACATCCCCATTTAGCCACGGCTTCTGGTTTGGGTACAGCCGAATTGTTTTGGTCGGAACAACGTCTTCTACGCACTTCCTGATGAAACACGTTACGCTATCAGCGTAGACCTCGATGTCGTCATCAGAGGCCGACCGGAACATCTCCCAGTCCGCGTGATCAAAACAGTCCTGTAGCATAGATTCCGATTTGGTCCGACCAGCACTGGATGGTTCTGAGGGCGGGTGCTTCCTGTTTCAGCCTCTGCCTATAAGCGGGCAAAAGTAGAATGGAAGCGTGATCTGATTTGCCGAATGGTGGGCGCGGGAGGGACTTGTAACCATCCTTGAAGGGGGAGTAGCAGTGGTCCAGAACTCGGTTCCCTCGCGTGTTGAAGCTAACATGTTGGTGGTATTTGGGTGCAATGCGTTTGAAGTTGGCTTTGTTAAAGTCCCCGGTCACAATAAACGCAGCCTCAGGATGCGCGGTTTCCTGCTCACTCACTGTCCTATACAGTTCCTTTAGTGCCCGGTCTGTGTCGGCTTGTGGGGGAATATACACAGCTGTGATGATGACCGCTGTGAATTCCCTCGGTAGCCAGAATGGTCGGCACAGAACCATGAGAAGTTCCAGATCAGGAGAACAGAAAGACTTGATAGAATGTACGTTCCTCTGATCACACCAGGATCTGTTGATCATAAAACATACACCCCCGCCTTTGCTTTTCCCTGAGAGATCTTTTTCTCTGTCCATTCGATGCACGGAGAACCCCGCGGTTTCGATGGCTGAATCTGGAATCTCAGCAGACATCCAAGTTTCTGTAAGGCAGATAATGCAGCAGTCCCTCGTCTCTCGTTGGAAAGAGATCCGTGCTCTCAGCTCGCAGAGTTTGTTGTCCAGAGACTGAACATTAGCCAGTAAAATACTGGGAAGCGGGGGTCGGTTTGCGCGGCGTCTTACTCTGATGAGCACACCGGCTCTCTTCCCCCTTCTCCGGCTGCGTTTCCGTGGTCGGGCCGCCCATACAAAAGGTTCGGCTGCCGTGTTTGTAAACAGCGTGTCGTCGTTGATGAATTTAAAGTCTGGTTTTCGATGTGCGATTGCCGAACCAATGTCTAAAAGTGTCTGTCTGTCGTACGTAGTAAGGCAGACAACATCCAAGACAAAAAACACAAAAACTGTAAACAGAACAAACAAAAAACTACAATGATTCAGCGGAGATGGCGACGTAGCGGCCATCCTCGGCGCCATCTTGAGCATCATGTCTTCCAGTGCCCTGCGTAAGTGCGAGTGCCCTGTCGTAAGACTAGTACAGACGAAGGACTCCCACTTGGCTGTCTTCCAGTGCCCTGCGTAAGTGCGAGTGCCCTGTCGTAAGACTAGTACAGACGAAGGACTCCCACTTATCACAAGAATACCAAAGTACACTGGGAAGCATATTCCGGGTGGAGATATGCCCAAAACGCCTACCCGTAGGGAGGACTTAGAGAGTACACATATGACCAGCTCTGGGCTACATATGGAGGACTCTGGGGGATCAGCCGAAGGTGGATTTTTAACCCCAGGGGTGGCAAGGCTTGCCAAGGGAAGACACCTGCTCAAGGAGGCTTACGGTGGAAATACACGTGTGGGGGTCGCCGGAGGGGAACAATGCACACGGGGCACCTGGCCGGACACGAGGGTCTGGGCTCAAAGAGGGCAGACTTACTGGTGTCGGCGTCAACAGTGCTGGAGGAGCTCAGGCGCTTCCGGAAAGCTCACCTGAGGAGAATATTGCATGTATCCAGTCCGTGGAGTGGAATGGCGAGCAAGCGAAGACACCTGAGCCTAGTCCATTACTGGCCACTAGTAGAGGCGAGTACATAGTCGGACACAGGCTCCACTCGGGGATTGTAGAATCTGGCGAATGTGTTCAGTGTCTCCCAGCCTGCAGCTCTGCAGATGTCTGTTAACGAGGCGCCATGCACTAAAGCCCAAGGGGACATGGACGACCCTGCTGCTGGAAAGCCAAAACAATGGTGTCCACTATCCAGTGAGACAGCCTTTGCTTTGAGAGAGCCCTTCCCTTCCGCTCTCCACCATAACAGACAAAGAGCTGGTCTGAGGTCCTGAAACACTGCGTCCTGTCTAAGTAAGCGTGGAGAGAGCTTACTGGACAGAGAATTGCCAAGGCTGGGTCTGCCTCCTCCAAAGGCAGCGCTTGCAGGTTCACCACCTGGTCCCTGAACGGAGTGGTGGGAACCTTGGGCACATATCCAGGCCGGGGTCTCAAGATCACGTGAGAGTTAGCCGGCTCGAACTCCAGGCACGCTTCGTCAACCGAAAATGGCTGCAGGTCCCCTACCCTCTTGATGGAGGCCAATGTGGTCAGGAGCGCTGTCTTCATTGACAAGAACTTAACCCTTGTGTGGTGTTCATATTTTTGTTATTCAGCCAGTGTTCGTGGGTCTGGTGGACCAGCTGCATTTTTGGGTTTTTAATTCAACACAATCAAAAATGTTATGTTAAAATACTCAACAGATGTTTACTTCATCTCAATTACAAGCAATATAAACAGCATATATGGTTAATATTTTCTCTTTACCTTTGTTAGATCACATTTAAGAATTGCAATCTCATGTGGGAATGGCAGGGGTAGAAACAAAACTCTCTTGCACTCTCTCACACTTACACACAATCTCTCTCTCACACGCACGCACACACACACTCATGCATCCACACACACACACACACACACACACACACACACACACACACACACACACACACACACACACACATAACACACACACACAAAAAACACACACACACACACACACACACACACACTCACTCACTTGGATATGTGGTATATGGTTACTCTCCATAGGCATAATGGTTTTTCTAATGTACAAACTGAATAATCTATCCCCCCCTACACTAACCCCACCCCTAAAACCTACCAATCACAGAAAACTTTTGGCATTTGTTAAATTTGAAAAAACACCATTTAGTATGTTTTAGTATGATGACACAGATGTTCTTCAAAAACCATGTTTACTTCGTAATACCCATGTCATTATACACATTTGTGTCCTCATAAACCATATTCATGAACATACACACACTAACATCAGGCCTTGACAGGAGTTACACAGGACCTACAATTTCCACACTTTTATTAGCCCCGAGTCCAGTGGACCCGAACATCCTGTGTGTATTATAAATGTGTAGGGGGGGGGGGGGGGGTACACAGTGTGTAGTCATTGAAAATGTGTTCTGATATATATTCCTCACAGAAAATGAGCCAAGGCCAATGAGTCTCAGTTTGAAAAAAGGGAGACAGCCTTCGCTCCAACCCTTCTTGGAGAAACGAGAGCACAGACCCTATCGGGCATTTCCAGGGGTCTTATTGGCGAGAAGAACACCAGGTGACGAAGAGGTCCCACTTCAACGCATAAGCGTGTCGTGTAGACTCTGCCCTAGCGGAAGTGATGGTAGCCACCACCGGAGGTGGTGCCGCGCCCCATCCAGGAGCCACACGTGGAGGTTCCAAAGATCGGGACGCGGGTGGCATAGGGTGCCCCGTCTCTGAGCGAGGAGGTCCTGTCACAGAAGAATAGGCCAGGGAGGGGCTGTCGAAAGGAGTAAGAGTTCTGGGAACCAGGTTCGGCCGTGCCAATAAGGGGCGACCAAAAGGACATGCTCCTTGTCTTCCCTGATCATGCACAAAAGCTGTGCGAGAAGGCTCACTGGGGGGAAACGCATATTTGCGCAGGCCAAGCATGCCCTCGGTCAGGGAATAGAGCAGGCTGCAGTGGGAAGAGTCTGGGAGGCAAACAGATCTATTTGTGCGTCGCCAAACTGTTCCCAAATCAGCTGGACCATCTGGGGATGTATCTCCTGGAATATGGACCTTAGATTCTTCTGACTCCATAGAACGAGATGGCGGGCGAGTTGAGACATACGGCGGGAGCATAGACCGCCCTGGTGGTTGATGTATGCTACAGTGGCCGTGTTGTCTGTCCTGACAAGTACATGTTGACCCTTCAGCAACGCTCGGAAGCGGTACAGGGTGAACCGTACTGCCAGCAACTCAAGGCAATTGACATGCAGGAGGCGCTGGGGTCCTGTCCAGGAGCCCGCGGCTGCATGTCCATTGCACATGGCATCTGTCGATACAACAATATGCCTGGAAACTCGTTCTAAGGGCACACCGGCCCGTACTTGGACCCGGAGCGTGCCCGACTGCCATGCCCATCTCGGGACTCGATCGCGAAGCCAGTGCTGAAGCGGTCTCATTTGAAGCAATCCGAGCGGCGTTACCGCGGCTGCAGATGCCATATGCCCCAGGAGCCTCTGAAATAGTTTCAGTGGAACCTCACTCTTGCTCTCGATTTGACGGAGGCAAGTCAGCAGTGACTGCGTGCGCTTGCTCGAAAGCTGCACGTACATGGCGACCGAGTCGATGTCCATACCGAGAAAAGAGATCCTCTGCGCTGGGCAGAGTTTGCTCTTCTCCCAGTTGACCCGAAGGCCAGACGGGCTAAGTGATGGAGTACTAAATCTCTGTGTTTGCACACCTGCGCTCGAGAGTGGCCCAGTATGAGCCAGTCATCGAGGTAGTTCAGGATACGAACCCTGTGCTGCCTGAGTGGCGCAAGGGCTGCCTCGACAATCTTCGTGAAGACACGAGGGGGCAGAGATAGCCCGAATGGGAGGACTGCATACTGATATGCCCGCCCCTCGAAAGCAAACCGTAGGAACGGTCTGTGTCGAGGAAGGATGGAGACATGGAAGAAGGCGTCCTTCAGGTGAACGCATTCGAAAAGACGTTTCGCTGTCAACATCCTGACGGAAGCCTGTGAAGGGATCGGTTCAGGACACGCATGTCCAGGATTGGCAGTAACCCACCAGTTTTCTTGGGTACAATGAAGTAGGGGCTGTAGAAGCCGGACTTCATTTCGGCTGGAGGGACAGGATCGATCGCACCCTTCGCCAGCAGGGTGACAACCTCTGCACGCATGACAGGGGCATTGGCCTTGGGCATTGGGAGGAGCCTGCGCAAACTGAATCGCGTAGCCGAGCCTGTTGGTCCTCGCGACCCAGCGGGACAGTCCCGGAAGCTGATGCCAGGCTCCCAGGAACTGCACCAGCGGGGTCATTCGGACAACACGGACCACAAACCCAGATGGGGCCGCGAGGCAGTGTTACCGGCACAGTTAACCGCTGCGTCCTGACAGAGGAGACCAGGGAAATGGTAAAATGGACTGCATTTATATAGCGCTTTTAACAGACCTACGGCCATCCAAAGCGCTTTACATTTGCCTCACATTCACCTATTCATACACTCATTCACACACCGATGGCGGTGTCAACCATGCAAGGCGCCATCCAGCTCGTCGGGAGCAGCTGGGGTTAGGTGTCTTGCTCATGGACACCTAGGCACTTGGTCAGGTTGAACCGGGGATCGATCCACCAACCTTCCAGTTTGTAGACAACCTACATGAACCACTGAGCCACTGCCATCCGGAAGGACGCACGTTCCACTGGGGTCTGCTCTGAGAGGTGGCTGGCGACAGAGAGGGATGCGAGTGGTGGGTGGCGCACACTGTCATCGCCGGTCTCTGGCTGCTCAGGGATGGGGTGTCAGTTCTTTCTTTAACCACAATAGGGTGCTGCTGACCCGGGGGCCAGTAGTGGAACAAAAGATTATCCCCCGGCCCTCCACCGGGGGAAGGAGTGGCCCTGCTGCCATCTCCTGGAAAGAACTGCCCATCCCTGAGCTGTCCGTGTCAGGAGCGTCGCTTGGCCTGGCATTTTTTCGCAGGCTGCGGGGCTGGAGCAGACTTAGACGCCTTCCTGCGGTTTCCTCTGCGTGGCCGGGTGGAGGCTGCTGCTGGGGTGGTGCAGAGGGAGAGGGAACTGCGGGAGGGCGCCCAGGGCGGCGAGCAGGCTGAGACTGTGCCGGCGGCTGGGTGGAGGCAGCAGCTGGCCGTCGGGGCAGTATATGCTTAATAGCCTCAGTCTGCTTCTGGGTGGCTGAGAGCTGTTGGGCGAAGCTCTCAACCGCGCCACCGAATAGCCCCTCCTGGGATATGGGAGCGTCGAGGAACCGGGTTCGCTCACCGTCACGCATATTGGCCAGGTTGAGCTATAGGTGTCTCTCCTGGACCACAGCTGTGGACATCACCTGGCCCAGGGAGCGTGCGGTCACCTTCGTCACCCGAAGAGTGAGGTCGGTGGCGGCACGCAACTCATCTCTGAGTCCTGGGTCAGCTCCGCCAAGACAAGCTCCTCATGCAGACAAGCTCCTCGTGCACCTTCGGGAAGAAAGGAATTGGTGGGGGGGGGGCTGGACGGGTGTCTGAATGCACCGCCCCCAAAAACCAATCATCCAGCCTTGAGCGCTCGGGGCGGGGAGGGTTCCACTCCAACCCGAGACTCGCGGCTGCCCGGGAAACCATGGCTGTCAATTCTGGGTCCGACTCGGGTAATGACTCCAGCCTACCTTGAGATGCGGCGATCGACATCTCCTCGTCCTCTGCGGCGCCAAATGAGACAATCGGGACAGCAGGAGCCGGCCCTGATGTACTCGCCTGAGCGCACAGAGGGTGCGGTGCATGAGAGGGGGGTGTGGGCCGGGGCATGAGCATGAGCATCAGAGCTTTATTCCACACCATCACCCTCAGATCACCCTGGCCACCAGCCAAAGTGCCGCAGATTCGGGTGTGGCCAAGGGGACTCTCGCTCCGTCATCCGCATGGAGTTCACGGAGTCTCGATCATAACACCGAGATGGCCATGTCCCTGCGGTGGGGACATGAGTCATCCACGAGCGCTGCCTGAGCGTGCTGAAAGCCCAAACAAGTCAAACAGCGATCGTGCCCATCAGAAGGCGGAAGAGACTGACCGCACCCAGAAGTACACAGGCGAGACATCCTGAAAAGGAAATGCCACGTGTAAGCACTTTTTGTGAGAGGAAAACCTTGCAGTCGATGCCGAAGCGCCCAGGGAAACACACACCAGCTGGATACAGATCACTGCACAGATCAGCAGACAGGAAGTATGTGATCGCTGGAACGCGCCGTCACACCAACACAGACTGGAAGGCTGCTCGTCTCGAAGAAGCTGACAGAGTCTCAGAAGGCTTTGAGGAGTGAAGAGTTAGGTACTCTTGGCTCTGAAGCAAAAACATAATGCGATATTGCCCACGTACTTCCTTATATACCCACGCGGTGGGGCGGAGTTACGTATGCAAATTCAGCATGCCCATGGCGTTGGCACAGCCATTGGGCGTTTTCTAAGATCTCAAAAATGATAGGCTTCTAAGCGAAACCCCCCTTTGTTAGTCACTAACGTTACGTCTGGTGTCTGAACGAAAGGGAACATTTATTATTGTCAAAGGTGAAAACAGTTCTAATGCTCACTATTTTAGTAGAAATACCTTTTTTCAGGATTCTTTGATGAATAGTTATATATATTTATTTGAAACAATAATTTGTAACATTATAAAATGTCTTTACAGTCACTTTTGATTAATGTAATGCATCCTTGATTTAGAAAACACTGGCATGTGATATAAACGATACTTGAACATTTATACCAGTTGACAAATTTTTATCATTTTTACCAGTACATTGTGCAGCCCTTCTTTTCAATTGCTGGCTGCTATTTATGACTCAAATGCAGCTCACCAGTCAGCTAAGAACTGAGTTGAGCTAATCTGTATGGATCGACTGTTGTTCAGTCATCAGCAATAGTAGCTATTGTCATCATGAATTCAGCTCTTGCCTGCACGGAACGTGACTGATTAATAATCACACACACTGTTTTCACATGCACATTCAGCCATGAACTGAGAATGATAAGAACAGAAAATTGAAGTTTTCCATTTCTGTCTCACCGTTTGTCACAAATTCAGTGTTCTGTTTGTGAGTATATATTTTTTTTCTTTTCTTTTTTTCTTATCTAATAAAATAGTCAGGTTATGGGTCAGACCCATTGTTTTAAAGCTTGTTGTGTGTGCCAAATTCTTCATCTGTTTCCTGTGATTGAAGATATTTTATATGTCATCCAGAATAGTCAGTGTCTGTTAGTGAATCTTTAAAGTCTGAATAAATGGGTGCTGCATCCTTTTCATTCACAAACATCCTATTTATGAAATCGGGAGGGGATTATTATCTTTTGGCCAGCAGCAGATCATGCTGACCGAATTTATATTGTGCAGTCTCTAAAGGCCTATTCACATAAAAGTGTGTTCAGCATGGATATCCACCACAAAAAAAAAAAAAATGATTTGTTCTACCTTATCATGTTTTTGTAAACAAAAGTGCACTTTAGCTTCAAAATAATATACTTTGCAAAAAGTGTGAACTGTATGTACTGTTTTCAGACACTCACTGGAATTACATGTTATTTACAATTTATTAAAAAATTATTATAGTTGAACTTTGACCCACTTATGTAGAACTTAAGTATATCTTTATATGGCTGACAATGACTTCAGTCATTACTAGAGAGTTATCATGTTTTTACCTTTTAGAATACTGATCCAAATAATTCGTAATTACTTCTAAAGGATTTGGTAATACTTGAGTCATTAATAGTGGGTAACTATGACCTTCACTTTAGAATTAATTATACATCATGCATTATTCATGTTAATTATGAATCTGTGTATAGTCGTTCTTAGTAGTTCTCTGGGAGGTGTGAAAAAATTGTAGTTACTGATTAGCTAATAGTGAACTACCACATTTGAAGCACTATTACTTACCAATTCATTAATTAAAGTGTATTGTTAGTTAATAGTAGTTACTAGAATGTTAATAATGCATTACTAATTTGTTCCTGTGTAGTTATTCATTACAGGTGGGGTAAGTGTTATTTCAAAAATGCTTTAGTAAAAGCGTCTCGGGCCGAGTCCCAAAATAAATTTGTAGTCAATCAGCAGAAAGGGGAGTGTCTACTAATGATAGGGAGAAGAGATTGCTTAGTACACGTCATTATTCAAAACACACAACACACAGGACGGACATTAGCCGAGCGACAGGAGATGACAGATAAAAAAAATAAATAAAAAAAAAAAGTGGAAAATGTCTATGGAACAAAAGAAGGCTTTTGATCAGGCAAGAAGTTTCAGCTTTCCAGTGCTGGAGAGAACTCAAGGAGCGAGAAGGCCTGCAATCAGACACAGAGGTTGCTTTATTTCTTCTCAATAGGTGAGTAACATTGATTTTGTTTTGTTTCACAGAACTAATATATGCCAGCCTTTGCTTGAATATGCACATGGGTCATGTTTGCTTGTTTATCCACTTGCAATCGTATTGTCATTCACTTCAGTGATGATAAAGACCCCTTCATTTCTACACCCGATAAGCCTGGAGTGTCTAAACCTCCTCCACCACCTGTTTCAAGCGTCAGCTCCCAAAGTGTGTACGAAAAGTAAGATAATAAACTCCTGTTTTGTTTGTTTCCTTTGGTTCCTCTTTCATGATCGATATAACCCTCTAATCTTGTCATAATTGTAATGTATTCGTTAGTTGGACTGTCATGCTCATGTCATTGAGTTGTTGATGAGAACTGTGTTTGTGTTTTTGGGATGTAAGGGATGACTTTTTCATTGAATATTCGTCCTGGATTACCATAGTAAAACACATTACTTTCACTTATTGATGACAACATGACCCTCGGCCGGCTGGCACAACAGATTCGTTGCCTGCTTTGCGTACGTATGTGTGGGGCAGAGCTATCAAAATAGGGGCTAGACCCTTTTGGGGTAGGGGCGTGTTTGTTTTGGTGATTTGAAATATCAACATCGGTTACCAGAAAGCACTTACCCCACCTTTAATAACAGAACAGTATTCTAAAGTGTTACCCTTTTTCCCCTAATTTCATAACTACTGTGTTAACTAACTACTGTGTAACTACTGCTATTTATATTGAAATATGGTTAATGCATACTGCCAAATGTACTAACAAGAATTTATGGTAAACTAAAGTATACTTTTAATGTAATTTCTATTGAAACTTGTCTATCATTTACATAGTTGTAATTACACATTTGTAATGATGAAGTTGAAAAGCTGCATTCGACGTGTGGAAGTGTTAAACTTTCTCAGAATGAGGTCTTTCCATTCGTTGCGTGTTTTCTTTGTAAGGTCCCACTCAAATGCAAGTTGCACAGATCTCGAGGGGATGGAAGAAACCATACTCAGCCTCGCATCTGTCGACATCAGCGAGCTAAATTTTGCTGATGTCGAGGGATTGCCTGGCTGGGTGTGTGTCGGGGCCGCCCGTAGACGAGATGTTATGTTTGTCTCGCCTCTGGGCGGCCGGCGACACTGTGGCTCCCACCCTGCCGGTCTAACGCCTGAATGGCAGGGCGTACATGTCAGTGGGTCACGCTGCGGCGGCTTTGCACACCACAGCTGTGTTGCAGGCTTACCAGGCGGACCTGCTGAGGGACCTCGATCAGGGGGAGGGACCCCCTGAGGCGGTAGTCGAGTCGCACCGGACCGCGGTTTTCGCTCTCCGGGCCACCGTACAGATAGCGCCGATGGCGGCGAGGGTGGCCACGGAGAGACATCTGTGGTTAAACCGTTGGACATCGGGGAGAAAGAAAAAATCCTTTCTCCCTGATGCCCCGGTTTCGCCATCTGAAATTTTCGGCAAGGTTCGGAGAGGCGAAGGCGTGCTCGGCGGCATTCAGGACATGCATTCCGCTGAGGTCCGGGACCGTGCCCAGGCAGTCGGGTGTCCCCGGCCCATCCCAGTCTGAGGGCTGGAGACGGGAATAGCGAGCCAGCGTCGCCTCTCGAGCGCCCCCACCGCGGAGGACTGGGGTGCAGGGGAGGCGGGACACCCGCAACAGGAAGAGGAAGGAAGCCGGGGCTGGTAACCGGAACCAGCGCAGGCAGCAGACTCCACCCACCGAGGATGCGGAGATGATCGCTGCCTTTTTTCCCTTCCTCTTGTATTTCCCCTGGGCGCTTTACATCAGGCCGGTGGGCCTGTGTTGAGCAGAAAATGTGAAGATTCTGACGGCCCGCCTGGTTTGTTTGTTGAAGGCGCCCCCCTCAGGATGGCGGGCGGATACTAGCTCGACGGCTGGTTTGAAGCACCGCGAGGAGCGATTGGTGAGTCCCCCTCTATGAGGGTGAAACATTTTCAAAACTATGTTTTTTCAGGACTTCTGTACCTTCGCTCTCCTGAGAGGTTATTTGGGGAGATTTGGAACGTCGCTGGATTTCGCAGGGCCTGCAGCTCCCCGTGAGTAAGAACGATCTTCTTTGCAACATTATGTGGTTGTGTGTGAATGCCTCACTTTTGCTAGTAGAGTTGCTGCCTCTCTCTAACTGAATTGCGCGTTCCCTTTTAAGGAAGGTCGTTCGCCCCTGGCCTGTCTTTTGATATAAGAACATGGCTTTGTGTGTGCATCCTTGTTTTTGCCTCCAGAGTCGTCCGGCCAAGGCCCGCCCCCTTCTCTGCGTTCTGGGGTTACGAGTAATGCAGTCGAGGTGTTGCAGGAGACTGCGACTTTGCCAGTGGTCGTGGGGCGGAATTAAGCGTCTTTCGCCGGTTTGCGATTAGACTTAGCCTTTCAGAGCTTGGTGGCCGCCATCTGCTGGCGGCCCCCGGCCTCTTCCTGGAGGACGGTATGGCCGGTGGGTTGCATAATTATGTGTTATTTCAACCTTGCTCTATGTCTCTGCTCCACCTTCTTTAGGGCTCGGGTTGAGCTGAACATCGGATAAACCTTCTGTTTGCGGTTCTGGTCGTATGCTCCCCTGAGGCCCGAGCATTGCTAATGGCTGATGCCCTTGCACTTACGGTTGGCCGCTGCATTGAAAGTAAGACAGCCGCCCCGGAGCAGGTGACGTAAGTTGTACTCCCCTCGCTTTAGAGGGTGTTTTGTTTAGCACTTCTGCTGAATACACTGCTGTTAGCAATGTGATTAGGTTCATGTCTGTAGGCACTGCCCGAGAGACTGCGCCGTCATGGAGGCTCTAGGACAAAGCAAGAGAATTGTTCCCTAGCTGCCTCTGGGATGGAGCCAGCCCCAGGTGCGGGCGTAAGAGCCAGCTGGTTGTCGTTAACCAGCTCGGGCGGTCTGGGCAGCAGGACTTCAGGACAGGAAGTCTCGACGCCATGGCCCACGAGTGGGCCTTGGAGGGTCTTCTTCACTGGTGTCGATGTCAGCAGTAACTTCGTCAACTAGCCTTGGGGATGAGTCCCCAGGCGCTAACTGGTTTCCAGGCTTTGTCAGCAGCAGACAGCCGCCGCTAGCCCAGGCGCAGCAGCCAGCCTTCTTAAAAGTCAACAGCAGGGTCCTGCCGGGCCTCCCTGAGGGGTAGGCTCCCGGTTTGGGTTACCTTCGCTCAGGTTCAAAGAGGCCCCGTTTGGCCTCCCTGAGAGCCGGCTGTGGCCAGCAGGCGCTGCCGGGTCTCCCCCGAGGGGGAGCTACTGGCATTAGTCCCTCGACGGCTGGTACGAGCTGATAGTAGGTGGTAGGCGCTACCGGGCCTCCCTAAGGGCCTGCTGTGGGGTAAGCAGGCTCACCTGGCCTCCTCTGTGGAGGCGTTCCTAAGCCCCAGTCACTGGATGGCTAGCATGAGTGCTAGTAGGCCTCAACCGGCCTCCCTGAGTGACCTCCCGGGAGGTGAACTCCCGGTTCCCAGTCGCTGAGGTGGTGAGCATGAAGTGCTATGAGTAGCACATTCTGCGCTAGGGGCGGCATGTTCTGCAATCAGGTGGGGGCATTGCGCCTCCCTGGAATCGTTCCCCGGTCCCCAGTTTTGGTAACGGATCGTAGCATGGGCTGCTATCAGGCAAGCTGCACGGGGCTTCCCTGTGGGATTCGCTGTGGAGTGGTAGGCCCCACGAGGCCTCCTCTGAGGGCATGCACCTGTTTCGTGGCTTCTGGATGAGTCCAGTCACAGACCAGAGGGCTGCGATGGAGGAAAGCCCGGACCTTTCGCAGTTGGTTGGCCCGCTAGGCCTCCCTGATGAAGCGAGTCCCTGGTCTTCCCAGCTACCCCGAGGGCTAGCACGACTGCGATCAGGTATCAGGCCCGTTTGGCCTTCCTGAGGGCGAGCTCCGCTGTTGGACACGCGAGCAGTCGGCACGGCTTACCAGGTGGAGGCCCCTCTCGGCCTCCCTGGGGAACGAGTTCCCTGGGCGGGAACGCACAACTGGCTTTACGCTGACAGCTAGTGGTCACCCGCTATCAGGCGCCGGTCTCTGGCCATCCTAAAGGCGGTGTCTTTACCCTAGCATGACGAGGCGTCGCTGCTGCTATGCGGTCCCCACAGGAGGGGACCTTCATAGTCTGCCTATGACATGCTTACCTACCGGGCAGGCTTATGAGCTCCTCTCAAGCGAGGGTCTGCTATGAGCTTACAGCTGCCTGGCGCTGATCCATTGGTGGTAAGCCCAGAGGGGCCCCCCCGATACGATCAGCCTGAAAGGCCTTTGAAAGCACGTTTTAAAGTAAGTGCTTGGTAGATCCTAGGATCGAGCGGCTTGACTCCCCTCGCTAGCAAGGGTTTGAAAGCACTTCGCTGAGCGCTGCTCTCCGGGATAACCCGTCTCTGAGGTCCGGCTAGTCAGTGACACTGCCTTTCATGCAGCACCCTGGCGGGATGTCTCTTCGGAGGCGAGTACCAGAGGCTCTGTACTGTACAGACAGGGTTGACCGTATTACGTGTCCCATAGCAGACTGGGTCACCTGGTCAGGTCTCCCTGGTGGCATTCGGTGAGAACCTCCCGAATAGTGACTGGCACGGGTTCCCTCGCAGTTCCCTTGCCACGTTCCCTTAAAGGAACCCCTTCTGTCGAATGGGATGGTTCCAGGCCTTCGAGCAAGGCCTGGGAAGGACCTCATGTGTGTGAAGGTTTCCTTCTCAGGTGATAGCTTGGGCTATGACCGTAGGGAGTGCTGTCACTGACAGCCTAATGTGACCAGAAGGGGAGTGGTTCAGGCATTTCAGCAGAATTTGCTTGTCTTGACAGTTGTCACTGCCAATGGGCATGCACTCCCGTCGGCATGGCGGCGTGGGTATATCGTTCCCCGTAGCGTCAAAGCTGACGCAGCGCGAGTTCCCTTTCGAAAGGGAACGTCTCAGGTTAAAAATATAACCATTGTTCCCTGAGAACAGGGAACGAGACGCTGCGTCGCTGTGCCATGCCGCTGGGCCTGCCTGCCGAAACAGTCCCTTCAGACGATGAGATACTGTCATGTTGGCAAGGTGCCCTTATATACTTCCTGGTCGCACCGTGATGACATCATAGGCTGTCGCCGGTCAACAGGATTGACGTTTTTTGATTGTGATTTCAGGCACCTGTCACGCTGGAGGCGTTCCCCGTAGCGTCAAAGCTGACGCAGCGTCTCGTTCCCTGTTCTCAGGGAACAATTGTTACATTTGTAACCTGAGACGTTTTTCCAATATTAAATGATTGAAAATTCAAATAGCCTATATTCACATTTTATTTTAAATTTTTTAAAGATAACTGAGTTAACTTATTGAATTTTGTTATAAAATAAAATAAAATAAAATAAACTATATTTACACACACACACAAAATAAATGTCTTAGGCCTATACCTTGTGAACCAAATGGCAGATGAAAATGAAGCTTTCATATGTCACTTCCCTTAACAGTCCAACTGCCTCCATGCAAACTTCAGGTCCACAAGTCCTTGCAGAGCTGACATGCTCAAAAACTGTAATGTCCTCGAATGAACTGACGATGACGGCAACAGTAGCCAGATGGCCTGTCCACCTCTGGTCAAGTAAACGTTTGAGTCTGTCACCTCTATATTGCAGGGTAAAAGTTATAAAGCACGTTGCATATGCTGAATGGCTATCTTGAATATCTTGAATGGCTTGTTCAGCAGACAACTAAGAGCAGATGATGATTTATGCAGTGTACATAAGATATCTCCTGGACAACTTTTTCCTGCAGAAGTCACTGTACACCAACATATTTCCCCGACATACCAGCCGACATATTTCTCCCTCGTACACTTGACTCAGAATCTTAGACATATTCAAGCCTGCCTTGGACAGCTCTGAAAGTATCATGTTTGTGATGGTTTGTGCATCACCCGAATTTGCGATGGTCATCACAAGCAGTCGTTCTGTAATTTCTAGTGTTTTTCCATTGAAGTAGCGAATAACAATGGAAATGTTTTCCATTCCAGTAGGGTCTCTGGTTCTGTCTACTTTCACAGTAAACCATGAATCAGTGATTTATTTCACTATTGCATCAGTCACAATGCTGCTCCTTACAGCAACAAGTTCATTTTGAATTTCATGGCTTGTGTAAATGGCATCTTTTGGGGGGAATTATTTTCACAATTTCAGCCAACTGGGGGTCCTTCCTGATGCTGAATTCCAGTAATGACATGAACAGTTCACTCCCACCTTTATCCATATGATCAAAGGCCTCAATTTTACCCCTCAGGGGTAATTGATTGAACACCAGCAACTCCACAACATCAATAAGAGAAGACATGTATTGTCAGTTTCTCTGTATTTGTTCTGCATGCAGTAGTGTCGAGATTTGTTTACCTTTATTAATTTGGCTTACTTTTTCTTTCCACATACTGTAACAAGTCAAATGTTCTTTGGCACATCTAGCGCAAAATTTTCTGCAAGGGTAGCAGAAGGTCGCATCTGCTTTAACCGAATACTCAAGCCACTTTTCTGAAACCACGCATGTAAAAATTATCTCTTTCTAGTGCCATATAAGGGTGTGGGACACAAACTTAATCTGACAAAGGCCCATCCTTTCCCAAATCATCTGGGCAAATGTCATCATCATGACTGGAAGCAGTAGCTCGTCTGGGCTGGGCTGGGGCTCTGTCACTGGCGTGTCGACATCACTGGTGGTGCTATAGTGCTAGCCATGACCGTTTTCACTGTTTTATATATATATATATATAATTATAATATGTCAAGACCGTGGTAGCATGCCTATGGCAGAGTGTCAGCGGCTGAAATTGCATTCCGAGGCAGGGTGGTGTGCTGACCAGAGGTGAGGGGGCACAGTGACCTAGGTGGCCCCTCATGGCGCCGACCCTGAGCCTGGGACTGGTGCCGAGATGGTGGAGGAGAAGCCTGAGGTAAGGCAGGTGAGCCACGCAGAGTTAGCGTCTTTTTTTTACAAGGATTCATTGGGACCCATGTCGTCATCGAGACTGTCACGTGTATATTCAGAGGATTTGTGAGTAGGCTACAATTTGACTGAGCTAATTGATATAAAATTGTTTGGAGGAAAAAGTGCACCAACGGTTCAAGGCCATTCAAATGCAAGAATAAGTTTTGAGTTCTCAATTTTGTTATTGAAGGTTTAATATCTGTTCTTTGACTAATTTAAACAAAAGTTGGGCAGCTAACTGAGATTTTTAGGGATTGAACTAATTATCAAAGACTTGGTTTGAGGGAAGCGATTCAGTTCAAGACTCATCTGGGTTTCCACGGGTCTCAATTGCTTTTGAATTAAAAAAGTTACATTTTATATGAGTTAACTGAATTTGGTTTTCTCTGGTGAGACTATTCAGTCAGAGTATTTTTAGTTTATTTTACTCTTTCTCACTCTATTTGTATGTGGTTACATTGTGTGTTAGGTATTATGATTTTTCTTTGCCAATGTAAGTATCCTTCATTGTGTTATTCAAACTTAATTCACATATTCCTCTCTTTTGTTTATTGCTTTCTTTATTTTGTTATTGTAATTCAGTAAACCTCAGGGTTTATTATAATTTTCATGTGGTTTACCTGCTTACTAGTCAAGATATTAGGAAAACTTTTACCTACTCTCAAACATGTATCATTTTCTAATTGGAGGCGCCACGTTCTTCTTTAAGTATATATATAGGCCTATATCTATTCTCCAGGGAAAAGGACAATCATTTATCTTTATTTCTGCTGGGATACCCAGACTTTGTAACACCAATATACAAGTATACCTGTCAAGGGAGGGTTTCTATATATTTCCTCTTCTTGTAAACAGCCCTTTAGTGATGTAATGACATTTTACAAGAAACTTTCTGACAGAAAAACAAGTGATAAAAGCAAAGAAATAAAATGATTAGCAGGCAGAGTGTTTTTTATGATTGACTGGAAAACAGTGAGCCGGCCCGTATATAAATGGGAACGTAGGTGTTGAAGCTTCAAAATGGACACAAAAGTACAATTAACATGTTGTAAAAGTGGTCTGTACAAGTTATTTGCCATATTCCAAGCCATATGGTATAGCTTTGTGTTACAAACAGAGCAAAAATGAAGTTCTCTGCTGTTCATCTTCCAGTGGGCTGTTAACCAAACAACCAAACACAATGAATCATTCAGATTTTGGCAAGTTGATCAACTCAAAAGAACATCACACACATTCCAATGAAAGTTAGGGTGGATGTCAATATTCTAGATTAACTTTCACTTATGGTTTATTATTTGGAATGACATGAGAGTGAGTAAATAATGACAAAAGGTTCATTGCTAAACTAAGAGTAACCCTTATTGATTTGTTTTAAGACTTGAGATACATATTTGCTCATTATATAACATAATGAGGGGAGGGATAAGCTTTGAGTGGTTCAGTGTGTTTTTTTCTTTCTTTAGCCATTTAGTAGCAAGTAAATTGGGCCACAAATGACAAGTTTTTTTGTGTATAACAAGCATTATTTCCTGATTCACTGGTGGAGGTGAGATGCTACAGAGTTTTGACTCTTCAGTGCTAAATGTTTAACAGCAAAGGATCATTTCACTCAAAGTCTTTTGAATTATAAGGAAAAGTTCTGCAACTTTTGTGGGAGGCTCATAAAAGTAAACTGCTTCACTTTTCTCATTAGATTTCAGTCCATTTTGATTTCCCATCTGAAATGGTGGCTGTCCCGACAGTGCCTGAAATATGAATTACAGCCACATGAAATTATGGCATTAATCATTTTAACTGCCATGATCCTTTAGACTGAAGTGACATTTTACCACAAAAGCCTCATTTTATGGCCTTATATGCAAACCTACGCACAGTTTAGGGAAATTTTAATAGAGAAATTAAATAATATTTAACAGATGAGGTCATCCATTCTTTTTGGACCATCTTTATAAGGATGATAATATTTCTCTTGGCAGGTTCCTGATTTATTCTGTGTTTGTTTGCATGTTTTGCTCTGTCAGATTTGCTAACAATGGATTATCGTGACAGCATGTTGTTGGGATTGTTTTCAGATCCAGCTTTTGATTCTTGTGAGATATTCTTTCTCATGGTTTGTGGGTAATTCAAAATAAAGATTTTGGGAAAATAAGTTAAACTGAGAGGGAATGAGCAGGTCATGCTTTGAATAGTAATAATTTGTCACCACAGTTGAAGACATTCACAGATTATTGACAGGCTGCATAGCTCCACACTCTGAACACTGAACAATGTCAGATTTATTGTAAGCAGACAAACCAAGCGATGGCTAGCCAACCTTCATAAACACACAAACACTCAACTTTCCAATCTGACATTTGGCACTGGGTTTGTAGACCAAAGCAGATGGTACTCTGAGAGCTGCTCTGTGGAATAAACTCATTACTCACTCAATGATTTGAGCAGCAGGGCCTGCTGGGTAAGGATGTGTTTGAAGAGGAGCCATGGGGCTTGAACAGGGCGCTGCATAAAAGCCGAATAACCCTTGAAAGGAAGGGGAAAGTGTGTTTTAACCTTTTTTCTTTTCTGTTTTTTTCATAGACTTTCTTTGTCAGTTTACCGTTTGCAGCTCACATTTTCTCATTGGCATGTTTTCTCTTTTATATGAGGATCAAGCATCTATATGCACATTGAGGCTCAGAAAATATTCTGAAATTGTGAATACTTTAACATGATTTGGCCAAGTTGGACATTTACTGGAACGACGTTCCTGTTAAACAATCACTGGCCAAACTTTTTCTAACCCTAATTATAACCCTAAACTTAACTCTAAGTGTGATCAATTGATTGGAATGTTGTCCCAGGACCAAAATCGATTCTTTCCAGACAGATGTGATATTTGGGTAAAGCACATTTAAGCCCTTTTTAAGTAGCGTCTGAGATTTATGTTTGGATTTAACTTGATCTCAATTTACATACAGTATATTCAGGACTTTATTCGTCTTATTTAAGTTTTAACATCCGTCTCAATAATGATAATGATCACAAGGTGTTGAACAAATTTAGGTCATGTGAATTTTCTTAATCACTTAAAAAAAGTGAGTTTTTTATGTTATGGCCAATATCCTGTAAAAAAAAATTGGATACAATTTTGTCTAAATAAATACCAATTAAAATAAAAACTATAATTATAGTTATAACAGCTGCTTGATTAAAATAAGGAACATTAAACTGTTTTTAAACTGAGATTTCTTTTTTTTTTG
Source organism: Romanogobio albipinnatus (assembly GCA_023566225.1). Classification (NCBI taxonomy): domain Eukaryota; kingdom Metazoa; phylum Chordata; class Actinopteri; order Cypriniformes; family Gobionidae; genus Romanogobio; species Romanogobio albipinnatus. Next base: position 18,639,210 of record CM042256.1, on the reverse strand, counting down.
TTATGGCAAATATCCGATAAAATAAATTGATAAACATTTTGTCTAAATAAATTAAACATAAAATAAAAACTATAATCATTCATTTTGGTGCACTGTAAAAAAATTTGTGGGAAAAATTGTGAAAATTGATCATTACATATTGGCCCAATAAATGACTTCCAAATAATTATCCCCATGCAAAAAGATACTACTGTACTAATTGTACTAATCATAGCTTAAGGTCTTCACTCAAAATTTAAATTGTATATTCACCAAACATATTTAATTGTGCTCAGTCAATCTATGAAGTCGAAGTGAAAAATCCATGTTGGCTGAACAAGTCCTACGTCCGAAAAACGGTATACGCATGCGCAAAATGCGCTTGAAGAAAACCGTTCCTGTGGAGATTTCAAATGCGGAGCACGGGAGCGGCATCGCGAGCAGAGCCGAACCAGCAGGTGCTGAAGACCGAAACAGACATTCCCAAGAGAATATAGATATTCATCTCACAAAGACGTTGGTGAGTATTTAGCACTGAATTTATTCTCCAGAGTTTTGCTTTATGACCAGGTATGAAGTTTAAAAGACATTTTGTAGAATGACGAGTTCATGCATTCATTGGTTTCATGCGTGTGTTCTTGTTTACCTCGTTTACTCTAATGGTAGCCAATAGTTTTATTTTCCTCCTGTCTTATATGTCTAAAACAATAGGTAATAAGTAAAATAAGTCATTTGTGTGATATGTGTGCCATGCGACCTGGTGCCGTTAGATTGCATTTGGAGTCGGCTTGTACTCTCAGCACCATATGTCGGGTAAGGTTTGCATACAAAACAAGGTTTGACTTGATATTCGATAGCAGCACTAATTTAATTCCGTACTCAATACGACCCGTTTACATAAAGATTGCATCGTACAGCATCTAAATCGCAGCACGGGAACACAATTATTCAAATCTTTTATGAATACAGCGAGCAGAGTGCACTCCCTTTATAAACGCATGAAACTGTCAAATGCTTCAGTTCAGATAAACTCCAGTGGAAACTGCTGTGGTCAATCTGACTACACCGAATCATGAATCTATTGCATGTTCTACTATTCGTTGGTCAAACGTATGCACTAGAAGGCAGAATTAGCAGTGAACAAGCTCTGAACCATTCAATCCTGATTGCGTGTTTTCTGTGTTATGTAACGCCTCCAATTAGGCATTCATGTGCTCAACAGACATTTACATTTACATTTATGCATTTGGCGGACGCTTTTGTCCAGGGCGACTTGAATTGCATTCAGGGTGCACATTTGGCTTTTTTCGGGTCTTGCTTTCCCTGGGAATCGAACCCATGGCTCGGCGTTGCTGGTGCCACGCTCTACTGTTTGAGCTACAGAAAAGACATGTCTGTGATTGGTTACACTCGCATTGAATTCTATCGTGACTAACACAATATACAGGGTAGTAAATATAGCGTTGACTGTTGACACAGTCTGCATATGCGTATTGATTCCTGGCTGCACAGCAAACGGCGAGGTCTCTCGCAATAAGCTTTTTCTCTTCACTAAAGCTGGCACACACAGTGCGCTTATAGACATTGTGATTTGTTGCTTTTCAGACTGCGATCCTGATGCCACCCTGTGGGATCTCAGTGCATTTATGGCAGGCTGTACGTTAATCAGACGCACGAGGACTTGTCCAGAGTTTTACATCAACCCATTCACTTAGCGAAATCATTCAGGCCAAAATTTTATCATGGCATTGGTGAACATGTCAAACTAACTATTAAAGACATCAGATTTTATTCTAGGGTCAAAGGAATTTTTAGGATTGCGATATTATCTCATACTGCCAAACGTGGCCAAAATCACACAGTATTATCCTGGCTTAGGTTATCAAATGATGAATCTCGCTTTGATCTCTTTTATAGGTTCGGTAGCTGTGTCTGGTCCTATATAGCTAGTTATGGTTTTATTAGCTAGTAAAGCTTAACCATATAAAACATTCTTTTCCTTTTGCAAGGGCATCGTCCGGTTTTCTCAATCACATGCGAATGTTATGTATTTGTCATGCTCTTCTGGTTTATTTTCTTTTGGTGGTTCTCTCAGCAGGTTGACGGTTAGATGGTGTTCTATCAAGATGTGAGCGGGAGCTACGCCCAGGGGTTTAGAATCCTCCTAACTGCAGATGGAAAGAAATGTAATCTCCAACTCACCTGTGCATGGGCCATTCTTTCAGATTAGTGTTGCTACGAACATAGCTCAACGCGCGGAGTTGGCATCCTCTACCAAGGTCTCCCCTATCAAGAAGCATCTGAATGCGGGATTCCATGATAGTCAAGATGGTTTTCTTCAACAATGCTCAAACCATCAGACATGTTCAGTAAACTCTCCCATAATTCCAACTTGTCCTACTTGTTCTTAACAAACATCAGGTAAGTTTAAAGCTTTTAATTTAACTCCTAACACTTAAATCGTAAAGGTCGCTCTTCCATTTACACCGATATTCCGCTAGAAGCCATGTTTTATCAGCCCTTTCGGCTTCATGAATCCAGGGAAATTCACTTTAGAAACTAATCAGTTTGATTCTACTCTCGGTTTTTCCTATTCTGATCTTCACTTTTCACTCAATTTCTTTACTCTTTTACTTAAGCATTCTAGAATGACTCTAAAGGTTCTGGTATCACATTAACAATTTCTAAGATGAAGAATAATTTCTGTCCCTTCACTTCTATGGTTAAATATCTTCACGTTCGTCCTAAGACTTCTGACCACTCCCCCCTATTTATTTTATCTAATGGAGCACCTCTCTCTATACTTTTATACTGACCTTAAAAGCTGCAGTTTACCTCCTTCTCTTCGTATCAGACTTTCCTACAGCTACGACCGTGGAAATTCTAGGCCAGCATTTAAGCTACTGGGGAGATGGTGTTCTTCTGCATTCAAGTCTTATATAAGACCGATTCTAAAATCATCCTTGAAGCTCAGCAAGCTCTCCAGTTCAGGTAAATCCCTATGCAACAACTGGTGGTGGTGTTCCTGCTAATTCGGCTTGGTACGTTATGATAGCATGGTCTTTCTACTATATCAAAAGATGGCTGTGGCCCATATGTCTGTATGTCAAGCCCTGCGGCCTTGTCTCTGTGGTCTAGCAGACTGTGTGGCCCTGCGGCCTTGTCTCTGTGGTCTAGCAGACCGCGCGGCCCTGCGGCCTTGTCTCTGTGGTCTAGCAGACCGCGCGGCCCTGCGGCCTTGTCTCTGTGGTCTAGCAGATCGTGTGGCCTTGCGGCCTTTTCTCTGTGGTCTAGCAGACCGTGTGGCCCTGCGGCCTTGTCTCTGTGGTCTAGCAGACCGTGTGGCCCTGCGGCCTTGTCTCTGTGGTCTAGCAGACCGTGTGGCCCTGCGGCCTTGTCTCTGTGGTCTAGCAGACCGCGCGGCCCTGCGGCCTTGTCTCTGTGGTCTAGCAGACCGCGCGGCCCTGCAGCCTTGTCTCTGTGGTCTAGCAGATTGTGTGGCCTTGCGGCCTTTTCTCTGTGGTCTAGCAGACCGTGTGGCCCTGCGGCCTTGTCTCTGTGGTTTATACATGTGTTTTATATATATTAAAAAAAAAAAAAACAACGGCCAAATGTTTACATTTATGCAGCAGCAGCAGATTTGCTCATGTGTAGTACTCATCTACAAATTATAACTTCAAGATCTGTTTAATCATGAAGTGGCCTTTTTTAGCCATCAGCAGGCGGCATTCCATGTTCACGCTTAACATGTTAACTCTTGTTCTTCTTCTTTGTAGGAAATCCAGGACACAAGACCGGTGGGTCTATTTTATTTACCATTTTTGGGGGATAGGATAGGCTCCGTCCGGGTGGAAGCATTCTTCCACCTAATTTTTGGGGGTCGGCTGCGCCTCTGCCTTCGTCTTCAGGCAGGATATGCAGAGTCCGGACCCTCAGATTGCGAGCTACGGACGCGGCCTATGCCAAAGTACTTTATTGCTTGCTGGGTTGTTAATAAATGGATAATTGTCACAGTATTTATTCTCCCGAGTCTTTCTGGTAGAACTGCCCATACCTGAGCTGTCCGGGTCAGGAGCGCCGCTTGGCCTGGCATTTTTTTGCGGGCTGCGGGGCTGGAGCGGACTGGGGCACCTTTCTGCAGTTTCCTCTGCGCGGCCCGGGTGGAGGCTGCTGCTTGGGTGGCGCAGAGGGAGAGGGAACCGCTGGAGGGCGCCCTCGGCGGCGAGCAGACTGAGGCAACTGCGCGGGAGGCTGGGTGGAGGCAGCAGCTGACCGCCGGGGCAGTATGTGTTTAATAGCCTCAGTCTGCTTCTGGGCAGCTGAGAACTGTTGGGCGAAGCTCTCAACCGCGCCGCCGAATAGCCCATCCTGGGATATGGGAGCGTCGAGGAACCGGGTCCGCTCGCCGTCATGCATATCGGCCAGGGTGAGCCATATTTGTCTCTCCTGGACCACGGCTGTGGACATCACCTGGCCTAGGGAGCGTGTGGTTACCTTCGTTGCCCGGAGAGCGAGGTCGGTGGCGGCACGCAACTCATCTCTGAGTCCTGGGTCAGCTCCACCCTCGTGCAGGTCACATAGCAACTTGGCCTGGTAGGCCTGAAGAGTTGCCATGATGTGCAAAGAAGCGGCGGCCTGCCCTGCAGCTCTGTAGGACTTCGCCACCAGAGATGACGAGAACCTACAGGCTTTGGAGGGGTGCTTTGGGTCACCGCGCCAGGTCGAAGTACTCTGCGGACACAGTTGCATCACAACAGAGCGTTCGACTGGGGGGACCCTTTGACCACGGCTTTATCGAGGGCGGAGAAGGCGGAGGAGGTCGCTGAATGATCGTAGGAATACAACGGGTTCTTCCAGGACCGCGCATGCACTTCCGGGAAGAAAGGAATTGGAGGGGTGGCCGGACGGTTGTCCGGACGCGCCGCCCTCAAAAACCAATTGTCCAACGCCAAGCGCTCAGGTCGGGGCGGAGGGTTCCACTCCAACCCAAGCATCGCGGCTGCCCGGGAGAGCACACTGCATGAAAAGTGGGATTTTCGTCAGTATGTGGCACTGTAGATTGCCGTGAAACTTCAGGTTTACGACTGTGCACGGCAATTTGCAGGCAACTCCGAAAACTGCCGTAAATTGACGGAAATTGACATGGGCCTTGCTTGGCAGTTGTCCCCCCATGACCCCCCCTCCCCTTAATTCTAGGGGAGGCTTTATCATGTAAATGAACATGCTGTGAGCTACACAAATGCAAATCAGAGTAGCAGCAGGGGGAGTTTTATCAAGGGTTCTGAATTTTTTTAACTAAAACAAGTTTAAAGTTTAAGTTAAAATGTTAACTTAAATTTAAGTTAAATGTACTCGTTTTAGTTCACATTACTAAATTTTTAGGGCAACCAGTTTGCTCCAATTTTTTAAGTAGATTCAACTTGTCCGGGCTCACAGTGTAGATTAATTACTCTGTATGTCATTAGCAATAACCAATGTTATGTAAAAAAATAAAATATACAGGACAGCAGTTCATGTCTTCAACCTTTAGAGAGGTTATGTGATGCAACAAGACAATGAAAGCACACAAATAAATCAAGTAAAGCATACAGTTTACATACCAAAATTACTTTTTCCACCCTGCACTGTGAATGATTTTTTAAATGGCTATTAATCATAAATGTGAAAAGTACAAGTTTGTGTGTTTATAGTTAAGTCAGATTGTGTTTTTCTGTAATTGTCATTTAAATTGAGCTCACGCCACATTTTATGAATTATCAATGCAGATTTTCAAGAGGTGGTTTCCTGGACAGGGTTTAAATTATGCCAAGAGTAGGCCTAATCTAGTAAATCGCGAGTTAAAAAATTGTTGCCTGGAACAAAGATTAAGCACAGATTACTAACACCTGGACTATGAGTCCTGAACTAAAATAAACTGGATTCATTTACAGTTTTATCTAATTGCTTACACACAATTTCTGAAAATATGGCTCCATTTCTTGTAACTCTACACACAAAACACACAACATGCAAAACATCAGACATCGCTTGCAAAAGCAACACTTTGTGCAAAACTATTTTAACTCTTCCAAAAATGTTGTTTTTGCATATATCTAACTACACACAAATATGCACAACTGAGGAATTTACAGTTGAACTGAAATCAACTGAACTGAATCAACACTGAAGTCACTTGAGCTGAATATTGACACTATATTGGCTTGTTAGAGCCGGTTTACAGCAGAATTTGTTTTGAACTTGTTACTGAAGCTGCTATGAAACAATATATTTTGTTGTATGCATATTCTTTCTTTCTCAAACCTTAGTTTTGATTTCTAAGTGATCAATTTATGTATAAGTGTTTTCACACATGATCATTGGCTGTATGGGTCCTCAGTAAATTAATGTGGCATTTAAATGGCAAAAGTTATTCTTGTCTCTATAACTTATGGCTTCCTAAAGACACGTTATGGGTAAATAAAATATTAATAATATAAATAAAATGTATATCAAAACATATTTTAAATATAATGAAGTCATTTTATTATAGCACTCATCAGATGTTCCTGGAAACAAAACAGAGACAGAACAGTATAAACAAACTAAACACCAAATTACAAAAACATTATTATGTGAAAGTGAATAAAGTTGTGTGTGTGTGTGTGTGTGTGTGTGTGTGTGTGTGTGTGTGTGTGTGTTTTCAGTTATAAATATGTGCTGTGTAAATTAGCCTATATATACTTTTAGAAATTATATATAGCTAAATTATAATAATTGTATAATATTAAGCATTTACTTAATATACATTGTAACATTAGGCTACTTTACTCTAGCACAGTAGTCAGTTAAGCAATTAATTAATATCTTATATTAATATGTATGTAGCCTAGGCTACATCTAAAGGTAAGTCTGCTTTAAAAAATATATATATATATTACACTTCGACATGTACAGAATGTGCGCGTTAAGAAACACGTTCAAATGTGTCTTCTTAACATGTTAAAACAGTGCGTCGACTGTGTGTGTATGCCTGTTACATGACCAGAATGTGCGTGTCTACACATACAAAAGAAACACGTAAAAAATTGCTGCGTTGACGCGGACAAACAGTGCTTGTTGAAACAGTCATAAGTCACGCGTTTCGTATAAAGAGATTTGGCCCCGGGCGCGTTCCATAGTAGAGCCCTAGTCCAATGACGTGTGAGGTCGAGGTCATGGCCATGACGCGTAGAAGACGAGCTTTAAACCTTTTTTTTTTGCTGCTTTCCTTTTTCGTGATCAACAATGACAGGACGCCGTCTTCAACTCCTGGACGCGACCAACTTTTTCGAGTAATTTTCAGGAGGCTGTCTTCGTCTTCACAACTCTGAGGCAAACTGCAGGCGCTATGAACCAGAGCATGGGTAATGTAACGTTACGATTAAAAGAATATGCTTTTATTCAGCTGTATAAGGAAATGGGTGCGTTAATAGATCCGAGCTTAAAACTGCACATTTTGTTTACACAGACTATCCTCGCCTCATAACGAAGCCGTGAGCTCTTATCTGCTTGGAGCGATTTCCAAGAGTCCAGATTTAACCGCTGATCACGACGAAATTGTGTGTAAGTAACTTCTAATGTGTTTCTCATTCCTAGTTTAATCTTACCGTGACTGTTTTTATTAATACCAGTCTCATGTAATTGTTTTCCAGCTGCCTGTAAGACGTATTATGAATCGACACGCCGCAGCTTCAGATACAAACAACCTGAACTTTACATAGCAGGCGGAAACTGCGAAGTTTAGCTCGAAGTTTAGAGTCGATCAAGAAGAAAAAGGGTAAGATTTATTATATTAGATCCGTTTTTTGTCAATGTGAGTATTTTTCAGGTTGCTTATTGTCTTTATGGATTGTATTACAGTTGCTGGAAGCGAGAGTGTGCTGGATGAGGTGGACATTTGGAAGTCCGCGACCATTGAACTCATGTTTTGACGAGGAAGACGCATTGTTGACGGGGTGTCTGGATGGATTGTGCGGCCACCGCTCTCGCAGCCTGGAGCACGCCGAACTTTACATTACATTACTGCTGCACTGTACATAGTTGTGTGTTTAACAATAAAGCTCTTTCTTTGAATAAACAGCTGTGTTTTATAAATGAAGCCCTTTCTTTGAATGAACAGCTGTATGCTTATAAATGCTCTTTCTTTGAATAAACGGCACGGTCCGTATAATTTTCCCATATATTCCTTGATGGTATGAATACTTCATAGCACAATAACATTAATATAAAACAAATTATTACAACATAAATTATATATTTATTAATATTATTGGGGTTTACATTTATAATGAGCCATGGGGACCAATAATGATTGGTTTGCAGTGATCTGCCAACCAATCACGAGGGATTTTTCTTTTTTAAATGTAGTGGCTTCAGCCAATAGTGAGTGAGTAAATTCAAGTCTGGCCGTTGACTCTCTGGTTTCGCTGCTATTCATATGCAAATTAGAGGCGTCGCACCTCTGCACGGTCTCTCAGCGGGGGGCTCTCCACCTACGTCATGGTTCGTTTACGACAATTTGTGGCACAGACGAACGCGACGTTCGCTGCCTGTAAATTGTCGAAAACTGCCGAAAATTAGGGAGATTTCCGGGAGTATACAGGCGTTTACGGGGTCGAAAATCTCACTTTTCATGCAGTGGCATGGCTGTCAACTCTGGGTCCGACTCGGGCAATGGTGACACACGAAGGTAGCAGCACAGCCGAATCCTCATCCTCAGATGACTCCAGCCCACCTTGTGATGTGGCGATTGACATTTCCTCGTCCTCCGTGGCACCAAACGAGACAGTCGGGACGGCAGGAGCTGGCCCCGATGTACACGCCTGAACGCTCTGCGGGTTCGGTGCATGAGAGGGGGGTGTGGGCCTGAGGCATGAGCGTCGGAGCTTGATTCCACACCGTCACCCTCAGATCACCGTGGCCACCAGCCAAAGTGCCGCCTCTCGTGGAGTCCCCAGATTGGTGTGTGGCAGAGGGGACTCTCGCTCCGGCATCAGCACAGAGTTCACGGAGTCTCGACCGTAACACTGAGATGATCATGTTCCCGCAGTGGAGATCTAAGATCTCGAAGATGATAGGCTTCTAAGCGAAACCCCCCATTCGTTAGTCACTAACGTTACGTCGTAGTGACTGAATGAAAGGGAACTTCTGTTCTGTCTCTTGCCAGATGTGATGCAGGAGAGCTTTGTCATTAATGTTAGTTTTTATTTTTATTTGCAGGTTTTTAGCCTATGCAGTGCCACGTTTTCCTCACCACATTAAGACATCCTGTTATGCAGAAGACTTCTTGAATGTATTCAGAGTTTTTCCTTATTGAAAATAAGGTATTTTCACCAAATATCCTGTGTTGGAATTTACTTGTTAATAAAGTAATGTGATAAAATGTCAACCCTGTTGTCTAATTTTTGTCTTTTGTGCAGTGAGAAATAAACAATTGTGACTACAATTTAAAACATTTAATTGGACCAATCTCACAGTATCAATGTAAAACATGTCTCCAATTCAAAATTTTCTAGTGACCCATCACATCTACATTTTTTAGTTGGCCAAATTGAATTTCTGTGAATTAAATTTTATCAATTCACAGAAATTCAATTTGGCCAACTGAAAAATTTAGATGTGATCGGTCACTAGAAAATTTTTAATTGGAGAGGCCTGACATTTTTTACAGTGTTGGTAAATTACATTTTTCCATTGGCTCAACATATTATTTCTAATTGAGCCCATGTTAACAGACTGTTGCCACAATGGATAAAATTCAATTCACAGAAATTCAATTTGGCCAATTGAAAAATTTAGATGTGATCGCTCACTAGAAAATTTTGAATTGGAGAGGCCTTACATTTTTTACAGTGTAGTTCTTTATTTTACAGTCCTTTTCCCCATGTACATACTATGTACTTCTTACAGTAATTACAATAACTGGGTAATAACTAGGTACTAATCCTGAACCTACACCAAAACCTAACCTTTGTAGTTACCTTATATTACCCAGTATTTCCTTAGGTAAGTACACTGTGAGTACATCTAAATACACATACTGTAAAATAAAGTGCAACCCTCATTTTAAATGCTACGCGTTAATTTAATATTAATTTAATATTGTGCTAAAGATTAACAGGGTTATTTAACTATTCATGTTTTTAAAGATTAACTTTAAGTGAGGGTTACTCAATGGCAATAGTAATATAAATGGAAAAAATAATGTAAATGACAATACTAGTACCAATATCAACCAATAACTAAATTATCTCTAATATCAGCCAATATGGTACCAAAATATTGTGCGTACCTTCTTTATTAACATGTAGTAACACTCCACCATAGTGAATAGTCACAATATCCAAGTAGAAGTGGTCACAGGAGATGCATTTGAGATAAATGTTAAACAGCGCCATATAACTTAACTTTTGAAATGAGATGGAAAAAAAATAATGTTACAGCAAAACATAAACCATCACTCAAAACACATTATTACATTCATAGCATTCCACATGCATGAATGTGTCTGGTAATGATGCAAGGTTTTTATGTCATTTATGGAATTGAGGTACAAGGTAAATGCTACTTTTAGAAGAAGAACAACTCTGAAAAAAAATAAATAAATAAATCTCCTGAAAATAAAGGCAGTACTGCAGATCATCATCATTCTTTATTCTTTACTATTATGCGCAAATGTGTTCCTGACAACTAAACCGTCGTGCCTAATGTCAAATAAAAGTAAAATACTTTCCATGGAATTATTAATGTAGACATCTCTCTATTCAGATTTAAACAATGGACCCACTGTGTGTATTTTTTGCATTATGTGTGCCAAACTCAGTACACCAAAATGCATGTTAACATTTGTATAAGTGCTGTGCCTTTATAGCATACTGGAAAACATTGGGAGCAAATTGAGCAGACGGGCGTCATATTACTAGGGTTTGATTCAGAATCAGATATAATTAGCATTGAAAAAAAATTGAGGTCTGTGTAATGTGGTTACTCGGCCAAAACACTTTTTAAACCACTGTATCTAATGTGAATTTTTCTGGTCCTGTTTGTAAAACAAGGTTAATTACAAGAAGTAAGATTTGCAAACAAAGTTATTTTGCCTACAGCAAAACCCTGATAAATTTTGAATTCACTTTTAATTTTTGTTCTGGGAAACTAGAGCAGATCAACGTAACCCAGACAATTATTTTATAGTAAACCCCATTGTAAAGCAACGACATTCCATAAATGTTCCAGGAAATCATGTGAAAAAAGACAATACCTTAAACACACTTGAACTTTCAGAGGCTTTAAATAGTGCATGGATCTCTTTGAGTCTGTTATGATTAATGATATCTATACATGCCGTGAACAGCCCACTGGCACCATGATGTATGTACTCATTGAACTGGCAGTAAAAGGCTAACACGAGGTTGCAGTTACTTTACAAAATCAAAGGGGCTGATTAGTTTTAGATACTGTATGATAAAAACTGTGGTATGTGGTCTGTGATGAAGTATTAGTTCAGTTCCATGTTAGTGATGAGCAGCATGCAGGGTTTGTGTGTGTACAACACACCTCTCCATCTTTATTGTGGTCAAATTCATTATTAGATTTGGAGTCTCAGTTTACAATCATCTGGAGCATTCAGGGCAAAATCATATAAAACAAATATCATAGACTGCCGTTGAACGAGAGACTGGAGCAATATCTAGACTACAGAAAATCATAGAGACTTAGGTGTGGACTTTGACTTAGGCCATTAAGCAAACATCCCAGAATATTGTAGAAAGCACATGGGAACTACCCTTAAAATACTCAGAACAAACTAATAATTGTGTAGCAGCATTTTTAAAAACACTCAAAATACCACCCAGAAGACATTTGCAACTATACAGTGTTAAGACCACTCAAAACACAACCTGGTCTCACACCCAACTCGTCACATATTGACGCTTGGTCAGGACCCTTCTGCGTCACTTTTCAATGCACAGGGTACCCCTTTAGCATCATTTTTCGACGCGCAGGGTGCTCCTTTGATTTATTTGATTTATTTTTTATTTATGCTATACCAAATCCCTAAACCTACCCATTTGTGTATTATATGATATAAAACATAGGATATAATAGGCATATCTGACTACAGGCACAATTTATTCAAAAAGTGCAAATATTTCAAGTGTTCTGAGGCAAAACGATTCATTTGTGTGAAGAAAATCCCCAAAAGCGATCAGCATCTCCATCGGCCAAAGATCATGCACACATTTAAAAATTGCCACTCGAAGAAACTTTACGTCAGCTTTGATAGTGAAATTGCATTGGCTCTCATATGTCTCGTGACCAATTGTGTCAACTGAAATCAATGGACTTCCCTGCGTGTCAGAAAATGGTGCTAAAGGGGTACCCTGTGAGTTAAAAAGTGACGTAGAGGGGTCCTGACCAAGCGTCTGACGAGCTGGAGTGAGACTGTGTAGCAAAACAACATACAGTAGCAAAGTTTTTAGCAACATGTAAATAAAAAAACCCTCGTCGAACACCATAGCAACACCCTATCAATCACCAAGAACACACAGGAATGTTAAAATCCACTCAAAAAACCATAGCAATGCCCTGGAAACAACACAAAGCATGCTAAGAACTGCACATATCAATATGAAAGCAACTGAAACATGCTAGAGTCCACTCAAAATACCAAAACAATGCCTCATAAAATAACACAGAACATGATATCAACTATATATGAGCTAAAAACTCAGAACAACCTAGAAACCACATAGCAATGTGCTAAAAACAATTGAATTGTAGCAACACCCTAGTAATCACCCAAACACACTAGCAACTTACTATTATATGCTCAAAATACCATAGCAATGCCCTGCAATGAAACAACACACAACATGCTGAAATAGCAATATGCTAAAAAAAAAAAAAAACATTTTGAACACCATATAGCAACACCCTAGCAATCACCCTAACATACTAGCAACTGGAACATGCATACAAGTCCACTAAAAATACCATAGCAATGCCCTAGAAAAAAAAAGGTAACGCTTTAGATTACGGCCCGGAAAGTACTGTGTAAGTAAAGAGAATTTACAGCATAATTTTCGGTAATTATAGTGTAACTATAAAGTAAGTACGTGTAAGTATAAGGGAACAATATGTAATATTGAGGGAATAAAGGGGTAACTATCAGGAAAATTAACACATTATTTATACTGTAAGTATTTTTTAATTAAGGGGTTATTATTCATGTAGTTACAGGGTAAGTATGAATCTGCGGGCTGTAAATTAAAGTGGTGTTTGTTCCCTTCTTGTTTCGTGTAGTTACAGGGTAAGTACAATATAAACACGTACACAATCTGATATCACTCAGAAACCTTTATTAAAAAAAAAAAAAAAGTTTTTTAAAACAGATTTACAACACTTACTCGTTTCTCTTGCTTGGCTTTATCCTCGTCTTGTTCCTCTACTTTTTCGTCCTTGCCACAGATGAAACTTAAGAAGGAATCCCATGTCTCTAGCTATCCTATTATGTAACTACACTGAAAATACAGTGCACGCAGAAATGTCCTCACCGTTTACTCGTCTTTCACCCTCATGCCATCCGAGATGTACATACGACTTTATTTCTTCATATGAACACAGAAAAATAAATAATCTCTGCTAATGAAAACTCATTTGGGTTCCTAAAATTTCAAGCATCAAACAGCACATACAGCAATAACTACAGTAATCCATACGATCCCAGTGGATGAATCAATGTCTTCTGAAGTGAAATGATAAGTGTTTGTAAGAAAAATAACAATATTTTACATTTTTTAAACGGTAGACTATCGCTTCCGATCAGCAGTCATCTGCGTGAATGAGAGGGTTGAGTTCACGCTTGACGTAACTTGAAGCGTGACGTGAGCATGCCGAGAAACTCACAGCAGTATACAAACAATAACATAATATATGTTAATAAAAATGAGAAACAAACAAGACTAGAAGACAGAGACACCAGTTCTCGTGTGTGTTACAGATGAAACTTGCGTGAGAACGCCATGAAAGCTTGAAGCTTACTCATGCACGCCCTGGTAACAGCTGATCGGATGCGAAAAGATTAGTAAATTATGAGAGCATTTCTTGGTGTACTTTTTATTTTAATAAATAATAATACTACATTTTAAAAAACCTAGGGTTCCTCTTAAGATCCATCAATGGAAATAACGATAAAGAAGAAGAGGAAGAGAAGCAAGAGAAGCAAAAAAGGGACAAAATGTGCCTCTTTCTGTCCGGATGTTATTATTTGAAATGAAAAGTTTATTTTAAAAAACGAAATGTGTCAAATCTGTTTTGGATTTAGTTGTTTGTCAAATAAATATTTCCGAGTGATATCAGATTTTGTATGTGGTTTATTGTACTTACCCTGTAACTACACGAAACAAGAAGGGAACAAAGACCACTTTAATTTACAGCCCGCAGATTCATACTTACCCTGTAACTACACAGATAATTACCCCTTAATTAAAAAATACTTACAGTAAAAATAATGTGTTAATTTTCCTGATAGTTACCCCTTTATTCCCCCAGTATTACATATTGTTTCCTTATACCTACACATACTTACTTTATAGTTACACTATAATTACAGAAAGTTATGTTGTAAATTCTCTTTACTTACGCAGTACTTTCCGGGCCGTAATCTAAAGCGTTACCAAAAAAAAACAGAACATGCTAGTCACTATATCGCAATGAACTAAAGGACACCACAACAATGTCCTAGCAACTACCCAGAAAATGTTAGCAACATCTGAAGAGGTAAGAAGCTGTCACAGAAAAAGTTAAAACTTAGTTTTGTATTATTCTTTAAAATGTGTATTGTTATTTTATTTGTATTTTATTTTTTTCTCCACATTCTAGTAATTAACATTTCAATATGTCATATAATGAATGTTATACTTTAGTTGCCCTCGGACACAGAAGTCTCATGGGACTGTCTGACTGACTGCTGTGCTTTGGCACAAACATGCTATTGTTCTATCCTGACAGCACCATTTATAGAGCCGAGGCTGTTCTGAATCTTATAGCCAAGGATTTGTCAGAAGAAGAGATAGCTGTGTTAAGAGATGTGTCCTACTTTCAATGTCATATTGCGTGCCAAAATTAACTTCTGTTTGAATCACTAATGTAACGCTAAGAAATTGTGCATAGTGTTCAATCCCCTGTAGCTTCTGAATGACTTTACAGGTTTATTTGTAATGTCACCACGTTTGATTCATGTCTGTCCTTCTGTGAGCATGTGGGAGAAATCATTTTCTCCAGATTCTGCCATAAACCAGCACAAAAGTGCACAGCTGTGCTCAGCTAACTGTATTTGGTTACAGATGTTTAAATTTATTTGAATGGGGAGGAATCTAATAACATTTCTCAGCAGTGTATGGTAATATCCACCCCACCGACCTCATACCTAAGAACTGGGATAGAAAGATATATATGTGACTTGGTATTCTCAGTCCTATCGAGTCCTGTCAGTGAAGAGAAGTGTGTTTTTATGCATGTCAGGGTTGGGGGGCAGTGGCATAGCAAGTCAGCCCTGGGACTATATGCAAAAATATTAACGGGCCCCAAATAACTAGTGCACTGATATGCAGTGTATCAGGAAAATACCATACCAAACACATTTATTTGCAAAGAACATTTATATTCTCATCAAAGTGCATTTATATTACTCATATTCATCCAGGTAGCCTGATAAATACATAATCTCTGCAAAATACCAGGCCATCCAGATCCAACACAAGAGTAGTATTAGTAATAGTCAAAAATTGTCTATTGAACAAGTTACCTAATAAATCACAACTAGAACAGAACCAACATAAGTAAAGGGTAATCCATGCCTAGGTGTGCAATTAATGATTTTATTGCACAATGTGGTGGCAAAGAACCACCCAAGGCAAAGCAGAGACTGGAGTGGTAAAAATGACGGCAGTTATTTTGTCTACGGGTTGTTAGATCTAGCATTCTGCCCACTTTAAATCAGACACAGAGATGAAGTAGTTTGGTAAAATATGGTAAGATGTATATCTTTGGTAAGATTATATACATTGATCAGGCATAACATTATGTGCTACTATTGTGTTGGTCCCCCTTTTGCTGCCAAAACAGCCCTGATCTGTCGAGGCATGGACTCCACTATACCCCTGAAGGTGTGCTGTGGTATCTGGCACCAAGATTTTAGCAGCAGATCCTTTAAGTCCTGTAAGTTTCGAGGGGGGGACTCCATGGATCACACTTGTTTGTTCAGCATAATCCACAGATGCTCAATTGGATTGAATACCGATACCAATACCGATACCGATACTTTTACGATGTAAAAGAAAACATGTGATTCATCAAACCAGGCTACCTTCTTCCATTGCTCCGTGGTCCAGTTCTGGTACTCAATTGCCCACTGTTGGCGCTTCGGCGGTGGACAGGGGTCAGCATGGGCACCCTGACTGGTCTGCGGCTATGCAGCCCCATACGCAACAAATTGCGATGCACTGTGTATTCTTACACCTTTCTTTCAGAACCAGCATTAACTTTTTAAAATATATAACAGTATATATAGTGAGGAAAATAAGTATTTGAACACCCTGCTATTTTGCAAGTTCTCCCACTTGGAAATCATGGAGGGGTCTGAAATTGTCCTCGTAGGTGCATGTCCACTGTGAGAGACATAATCAAAAAAAAAAAATCCACAAATCACAATATATGATTTTTTAACTATTTATTTGTATGATACAGCTGCAAATAAGTATTTGAACACCTGTCTATCAGCTAGAATTCTGACCCTCAAAGACCTGTTAGTCTGCCTTTAAAATGTCCACCTCCACTCCATTTATTATCCTAAATTAGATGCACCTGTTTGAGGTCGTTAGCTGCATAAAGACACCTGTCCACCCCATACAATCAGTAAGAATCCAACTACTAACATGGCCAAGACCAAAGAGCTGTCCAAAGACACTAGAGACAAAATTGTACACCTCCACAAGGCTGGAAAGGGCTACGGGGAAATTGCCAAGCAGCTTGGTGAAAAAATGTCCACTGTTGGAGCAATCATTAGAAAATGGAAGAAGCTAAACATGACTGTCAATCTTCCTTGGACTGGGGCTCCATGCAAGATCTCACCTCGTGGGGTCTCAATGATCCTAAGAAAGGTGAGAAATCAGCCCAGAACTACACGGGAGGAGCTGGTCAATGACCTGAAAAGAGCTGGGACCAACGTTTCCAAGGTTACTGTTGGTAATACATTAAGACGTCATGGTTTGAAATCATGCATGGCAAGGAAGGTTCCCCTGCTTAAACCAGCACATGTCAAGGCCCGTCTTAAGTTCGCCAATGACCATTTGGATGATCCAGAGGAGTCATGGGGGAAAGTCATGTGGTCAGATGAGACCAAAATAGAACTTTTTGGTCATAATTCCACTAAACGTGTTTGGAGGAAGAAGAATGATGAGTACCATCCCATGAACACCATCCCTACTGTGAAGCATGGGGGTGGTAGCATTATGCTTTGGGGGTGTTTTTCTGCACATGGGACAGGGCGACTGCACTGTATTAAGGAGAGGATGACCGGGGCCATGTATTGCGAGAATTTGGGGAACAACCTCCTTCCCTCAGTTAGAGCATTGAAGATTGGTCGAGGCTGGGTCTTCCAACATGACAATGACCCGAAGCACACAGCCAGGATAACCAAGGAATGGCTCTGCACCTACGATGACAATTTCAGACCCCTCCATGATTTCTAAGTGGGAGAACTTGCAAAATAGCAGGGTGTTCAAATACTTATTTTCCTCACTGTATACAGTTAAAAACATCAAACGACCAAGAGGGCTGTTTTCCTGAATACCATCACGACCAAAAATGTGACACTAATTTCATATGACACTGACAGTTCCATAATCAATTAATTAACAAAAAGTCACTTACATTTTAGATGCAATATTGACAGTGTTTGTTCTATTTCAGCAGCGAAAATAGTTCCAAAATATATCTGCAAGCAGCCATTATCGGGGCCAAGCGCAAAGAAGAAGACAAGACATGCCAAAATGGCTGGCATTGTCAAATAAACCGCAGCAATGAGCAATTAAAGACCTATTAAGGTGATTTTAGGGAAAATAGCTGTAAAATTATAAATACAGTCAGTAATAATGATTTAATGATTTATCACTTTCAACCAATAGGTGGCACAGTTACAAAATTGATGTGGTGTGGTCAGAATAAGGGAACAATGACACATGCAAAGATTGGTGTCAATATATCAAAGCAGGGTGTCAATATAGTGTCAATATGTCATTGCAGAGATATAGCCTCAAGAGGCCTTTTCATTATAAGTATGGACCACATGACGGTGCTGTTTTGAAACCTTTTAAGTAGCTTAAAGGCATGGTGCTGATGGCACATACCAAGTTTCGTAATGATACACCAATTCATTTGTAAAGCATAGCATTTTATATCATAATACTGCATTGTAGTCAATGGGAATTTCATGTTTTGTTCTATTATAGCGCCACCAAGTGGCACAATCCTACCATTTGTTTTATGTGTCGTCAGAGTGAGCCCATACATGTGTGTCAATTTTGGTGAAAATATCTAATTTTGTTTTGGAGTTATAGACATTTATATAAAAAAAAACACATGAAAAATGACTGACACCTGACTTTGATTGGATTTTACTCCCCCTTACTATCAATATTTTGACATTTGGGCATTGTTGTGTAGCTATCGACCTATGTTTCCGAACTTCTGACGCTGGTTTCGTCTCGATCAGACTAGCGGTTTCGAAGATATCAGCTAACGTTTTTTAAGCGCTAAATTGCAACGCTACACAAACCATAGACCGAAACCTAGCAAGTCTGGTATTGTTGGACTTGACGAGGATTCCGGAGACAAAAAAAGCTACTCCCATGAAAATAAATCAAGTTCACTCAAAGTTATAAGCATTTGAAAAAAAATCTCCACTAGGTAGCGCTGTTTCCAAACTTCTTGGGCTCATTCAGGGCATTGTGTTGATGACCCAATCCGAGTTTCGTAACAATCCGTTCATGTGTTCATAAAATTCAGCATTTTAGCACATAATTCAAAATGGCCGACTGCCAAAATGGCCGATATGGTAACATTAAATATCAGTCGACTCGGCATGCCGTCCCAAATATAACGAGACCACTTTTACGATTTTTGTACAAACGGTTCAAAAATTATAAGCAAAAACAGCCATTTTTTGTATCTCCGGACCAGTAGGAGGTGCTGCGCCGAAACGCTGCACGATGCCTCAGGTCATGCTTGTGATGACATGAACCAAGCTTGGTTTGAATACGATAAAGCGTTGCAGAGATATTGCCTTAAGTGTGTTTTTGCAACCGCTACATAAAATTTGTTTGGGCGTTTATCGAAAACGATTTAACGAATCAACTTGATTTGCAAGATTTTTTGTCAGCATGGTCTGAAGATGATCTGGCTCAATTTTCATGCAAACGGATGAACCGTCTAGGATGAGTTCGCAAAAGTAGGTTTTTTGGAAAATACAAAATGGCGAGAACATTTTAATAACGGAATATGATGTCATAGGGTGCAATCAAATCGGCTTCAGCCAAGGAATCATAAAAAGTTAGTCCCATGAAAATAAGTCAACCCCACCCAAAGTTATAAGTGTTTGGGGAAAAAAATTCACCACTAGGTGGCGCTGTTTCGAAACTTCTCAGGCTACTTCAGGGCATCGTGCTGATGACCCATACCAAGTTTCGTAACAATACGTTCATGCAATCATAAAATACAGCATTTTAGCACATAATTCAAAATGTCCGACAGCCAAAATGGCCGATATGGTAAAATTGGATATCAGACGACTCAACATGCCGTCCTGAATCTAACAAGACCAATTTTATGATTTTTGGACAAACGGTTCAGAAGTTATAAGCAAAAACAGCCATTTTTTGTATCTCCGGACCAGTAGGTGGCACTGCGCTGAAACGCTGTATGTTGCCTCAGGTCATGCTTGTGATGACATGTACCAAGTTTGGTTTGAATACGATAAAGCGTTGCGGAGATATTGCCTTAAGTGTGTTTTCACAACCGCTACATAAAATTTGTTTGCGCGTTTATCAAAAACGATTTAACGAATCAACTTGATTTGCAAGATTTTTTGTCAGCATGGGTGGAAGATGATCTGGCTCAATTTTCGTGCAAATTGGATGAACCGTCTAGGACGAGTTCGCAAAAGTAGGTTTTTTGGAAAATTAAAAATGGTGGGAAAATTATTATGACGGCAAATGACGTCATATGGTGCAGTCAAATCGACTTGAGCCAAGGAATAAGAGGAAAAAATAATTTTGTTTCTAGCCCTTATGGTTAAAACGTTATTAGCATAAACATGAGTCAAATTTTGGACTGATGGTGGCGCTAGAGAGATTGAGTTAGAGACTCCAAATTTGCTATGGTGACTTTTCAGACTGTCCTCTATCTGTGTGCCAAATTGCACAACTTTTTACCATACGGTTCTATGGGCTGCCATAGACTTCGCGGCGGAAGAAGAAGAATAATAATAGGAACGGGAACGGTTTCAATAGGTGCCTTCGCACCTTCGGTGCTTGGCCCCTAATAAAGATCACAGCAGAACCACAGCGCATCTCACTAGGTGCGTTTACATGGAGCACTGTAATCGGTTTAAAAGTCCAATCCGAATGAAAAAGCTCCATATAAACACCTTAATCGGAATAAAAATGCCCAAACTGAATGAAATTGTAATCGGTTTGAGAGGGGTGGAATAAACCTTTTCATGAACCGATCAAATGAAAAATTCCACCATGTAAACGACCTGATCCGATTACTTTGAGTGCACGTCTTTCTGTGACGTGATATATAGCGTGCGCGCCTCCACAACTGAAGAGTGCGTGCCGCGCTCACACCAGGCTAATGTTGACAAGAGAGGAAAGTTAATTTTTCTGAGGTATTAAACTTTTTTATTTCATAACAAGTTATGAACATAATGTTGGAATAATGACACAGACAGCCTGGCTACAGCATCTTGACAGCGTTTGTCCGAGGCTTCAACTGCACCTGACAGAAGAATTTATTTTTCTGAGGTGATTCTTACACTTTATAATAAACAATTAATAGCTTTTATAAAACTATAAGTCCTGGTGGCCGTTGAGAGTTGCCATTTCAACGGGGAACTATCAAGCTGCTGGAGAGGACGTGTCGATATTTCTCTATCTATATTTCTGACTGTTTCTCGTAAGTTAGCCTATATAAGTTCAACAACTGCTTCAAATTGGTTAAGTAACATTACCCATGGTCTACTTTAATTACTTTTGTTAATATTTATAGCCTACCTCTGTGATTATGGTTTCTTTCCTTAATCATCTGAAATATTTATGCGTTTATGTATCTAACTTAGCCTAATGATGCGGAGCACGTCTTGAATGTTTTCATTCATGTTTCACCATATGTTTTTATTAATAATTTGGGTGCATTTTATTGTTAATTTTGTGTTTTTCAAATTAAATTAATTGAATGCATCTTGAGTCCGCATTCATCATTCACAGCTGTTGAAATAGCCATTGTATAGGACATAAATTAAACTACTGCATGTCCGCCCACAGAAAAATAAATAAATATAAAAATCACCAACACAGAATTATTGATCCACGAATGTCGCAGTTACTATAATTGGCAACGTTACGAATCCATGCGACAAACTGTGTGCGCATGTCACAAAATGATTCAGATTGAAAGTCAGCACATGTAAACAACATATCGGTTTAGATAACGACTCATGTAAACAGTCCACCGAATCTTTCAATCGGAATGATTTTAATCGGAATGACAAAAAAGTGCGCATGTAAACGTGGCTACAGCAACAGTGTGTTCAGCGTTTTGAATGAATCGGTTGAATCAAAGATTCAATTACCTATTTGTAAACGATTGCCTCATTCCTGAACGAATCAGCCATTTGAACGAATCGACTCAATTGCTGCGTCCCAATTCGCATACTATCCGTACTAAATAGTATTTGAAAAAATACTTAGTATGTCCCAAATCGTAGTATGTTGAAAAGAGTATTCCAAAGATTCCCAGATGGTCTACTATTTGCGGTCAGAATTCGAAGTGTAGATCGATGCGCACTCTAACGGCTGATATTGCCCACAACCCATTTCGAAATGGACGAGTATTCGATTAGAACTTCAAACATGGATAAAAAGTGTTAAAAAACTACAAACATGATGGTTATGCGAGTCAGACGGTAGAGAGAGTTAGATACAGGAGTTTGAGTGAGCAATTATCAGTATTTAACCTGACGAAAATATATTTATTCAATATTATCCACATTATATTTCACCTGCAGCAGCATTGAGAACTTTTGTAATGATACGTTTGGCCATTAACTTTTAAATGTATCATTATATTTAAACTCCAAACACATGAGGGGAGTCTCTGCATTAAAGACCCACAAATGGCAGATCAACGTGCTACTACATTTTTCTTCAATACAGTAGGAAATTAAATTGAATGTGGGGGATTTGAACTGTGACGATGATTGACAGGGCAGTTTAGACGTTGACGGGATGCACGTAACTAAGCGACAGAGTCCGTTAAAGATAACGAAGTAGCATGTCCCAAAGCTTGCATACTTGCACACTCAAAAGTATGTACTTTTTCTTCACAAAAAAGAGTACATACTTTTAGGACGTAGTATAAGTAAGCGAATTGGGACGCAGCAAATTACTCATTCATTCAGACGGTCACCTGCCGCCAGCTACTGGCAGTTTAGTTTCATGTGTACACATGAACTCTTCTTTCTATTCTTTCCATCATTTCTTATTTGTATTCAAAAAAAAATTTAAAACAATCTCATAACATTATTTAATGCAGTTGTAAATTATTAAATTGTATTGGTAAAAGCCCTATAGTGTCTTATTCTAATTTAATTTATTGATCAAATTTTACAATATAAAAGGAAAGTTGAAGCATATCCTATATTTAATAAGATTAGGGGAAAAATGCCCTTTATAAAAGGTAAAAATATCATAAATATGCAGATTTAAATACGTCAAAGCTGATTGAACACTGGTGAGAATATTGCTTCAGAATAATGATATTTAACTCTGCAGATCACCCTGATAGATAACCAGAATTGTAAGTCAGAATGTAAACTGGGCCACAGATGGTAAGCACAATTACATTAACCCAAAACTAACTTAATTAAAATGCCACAGGCCATACTGTTTTTTTTAAGTTTTTTTTTAAACCAGTACAGTTTTTTTATTAGAATATAGACAGAATAAATTGTTACGCAAGTACTTTTACTTTTAATACTTAAAGTACATTTAAAATCAGGTACTTTTTACTTTTTTTCTTAAGTAGGGTTGTCTTTGTGGTACTTTTACTTTTACTAAAGTGAATATATCTCAGTTTTTTTGTACTTTTACTTAAGTACTGAAATTCAGTACTTCCTTCACCACTGCGCATTGGCTGCCCATGTCTCTGTCGCCGGTTAACCACTGTTCCTTCCTTGGACCACTTTTGATAGATACTGACCACTGCAGAACGGTAACACCCCACAAGAGCTGGAGATGCTCTGACCCAGTCGTTTAGCCATCACAATTTGGCCCTTGTCAAACTCGCTCAAAAACTTCCGCCTCGTTGCTGAGAAATATTAATTTTCAGTATTTTAGTATTATTTCAGTATTTTATTTCAGTAGTTAAGCTGTTTTAGTAATAAAAGTCACGTGCAGCGAGGTTTCTGTGTTCCTGAACATTTCTGTGTTTGCGCTGCATAATCTCTTATCTCTGTGTGTGAGTAACTGTCTGTATGTGTGTGCATGTGCTTCAATAAAGCCGTACAGTAGGCTAATGTAGCAAATTATGTCATTGCTTTCTGGATGCGTGCCCCAATCCGCCTGGGCCCATTATGCACATGCATACGCAGACGATACGCTACTATAATTTATCCAATCCGATCGCTAATACGCTAATATAATTATATTCTCTTAATAGCGGTATCTTGTTTTCGGAAAAAGGAATTGTATAATATTTGTTATAATCTTTTCTTCTACTTAAATCATAACTAAACCATTCAACATGTGAAGTAAACTTCTGAATGTGTACTTGAGGTGTACTTATATTGTTAGTATGATATTTACATCATAAAATGTCATAATTTAGAAATAAAAGGCTTTTTTTTTATATTAATGTTTGCCCTCTGGTGTCTGCTCTGAGACTTCAGTAAAAACGCCCACTGTTGTGATTGGCTGACATCTTTTCATTTGAAATGAGCGGAGGGGGCGTGGTTTAACGAGTTCTACGAGGCACAAGGCTGTGCCAGAGAGACGGATGTCACTTCTCATTAGTTCTCTCAGCACGTCTCAGTTCAGTGAACTGTTGTAGTTACTAGCATATACTTCAGGGCCCGTATTCATAAAGATTCTAAGAGTCCTCTCAGAAAACTCCTAATTTAGCTTAAAAACTTTTACGTAGGAGTCTTAGCTTAAGAGCTATTCGGGACCGATCTGAGAGCAACTCTGAGCAAGGAAAATACAAAAGCTTTTATCTTAGTGAAGAGGTGGGGCTGACCCCGTTGCTACGTATGACACAGTCTTTTGAAGAATGTGATTGGTTGGTTGTCCAAAAAGGGGAAAAAAGGAGCGCTTTTAAGTATAGGCCCCTATCCCTAAACTTAACACTCACAGGAGACTGTGCTGTTTACTTTCTGTGAAAAAAACCTCATTCTGTGTGAAATATAAGCATTTTGAAAAGTGAGGACATGGGGAACGTCCTCATATTTCACCCTCTTTTTGTAATACCTATGTCATACCCATGTCATTATACACATTTGTGTCCTGATATTTCACAAAAACATGCCCACACAGACGCACACACACACACGCACACACACACGCACGCACACACGCACGCACACACGCACACACACACGCACACACACACACACACATATATATATATATACATATAAATCCTTTTATTATTTAGCATTATGTTAATTTCCTATAAGGTATTTGATTGGCTTAGAATTATAAATATTGTTCCACTCTTTCCAATTACACTGATTGCTGGCATGTCTATTTAATTGGTGGTTTGAAAGTTGGGTTTAATGCAACAAACATGATCCCTGCACGATCTAATCTATATCGTCTTATTAAAGGTCCCGTTCTTCGTGTCTTTTTGAAGCTTTGATTGTGTTTACAGTGTGCAATATAACATGTGTTTATGTTTCGCGTGTAAAAAAACCCAGTATTTTTAACACAATTTACTTATCTGTATACCGCTGTATTCACTGTCCTGAAAACGGCTGATGACTTCCTTTATTCTATGAAGTCCCTCCTTCAGAAATACGTAACGAGTTCTGATTGTGCCAGTGGTTCCCGTGTTGTGGTTGGACAGCAGCTTAGCAAACGTGGCCCGGTTCCTGTGTTGTGATTCGACAGCAGCTTAGCGCACGTGGAAAGGTCACGCCTCTTAACGGGAGATATATATGCGCTTAATGATCTCTACAGCGTCCCTGGGAAAGCCAAACAAAGGTGATTTGACTCCGGGATGAAAATAACAGCGTCTCGACGACATGGCAACAAACACACTGAAACGCAGCACTTCCTTTTCTCCACGCGACACGTCCTCTTCTCCACGTGGGACAGCAACAAGACCCCTTTTATTGCGTAGTCTTGTGGGCGGAGGTTAGTCTGTTCTACTGTTCTACCGACGTCATTTATGTAGGAAGTACCAGGATGTAGTCCAAGCAATCCCTTTCGCTGTAGGCTTTGAAAGGGAACTTCTGTTAAATTAAATATCTCGCTTGGCATTGAACTTTGAGCTTTATAATTTTACAGGTATTATTTATGCTCTAACAGCAACATTACACACTAACTAAAGTTTGAACAGTGGGATCACGAAGAACGGGACCTTTAAGTCACTGTCATCCATTGTCCGCATCACATTTCTTCTCACTCTTCGTCTTTATGACATTTTCTCCGCTGCTAAAGAAACTCTTAAGCCTCTTAAAAGTCCTTGTCCGTGCTCCTAACAAATTTGACCTTAAGACCTCTTTTAAGGGTTAAGATGCTTTCTGAATTAATTTTTTCTTCACTAGGATTTTTTAGTTAATTTTAAGAGTAAACGCCCACATTTCTAAGAATTTTCTTTTGTCACTAGGAGCTACTCTTTGCATTAAGGCCCAGGTTATTAGTTTTTTTCTAGTCGGAGGGGCTGTCACTCATGATAGAAAGTTAGTAACTTTAGTAAATGATGGAGCAGCGCTGACTCGAGACGCGAACCATTTAGAATGATTCAGTCCAATTTGGTGAACTGATTTGACCAGTTCGTTTGCAAACCGGACATCAATGGACCAAAGACGGAGAGATTGCTAACAAAGTGATATTGTACCTACTGAGTTGGAGAGTGCTGTCAGCATGAGTTTATTTTGTTTGTATCTGAGAGTTCTGAATAAACAGTCATGCTGATACCGTCTTCCTCCTTATTACCAACTTTGTTACACATGTAATGTACCATTACAGGAGATGAACGAGTTATGAGTAAGTGTTGATTATAGCATTATTTTTAGATATTGTCCTATCATATTTTCCTATAATATGAAAATCGTGCATTGAGTACACAGCGCAAACAAAAACACAGCAGCAGTAATCGAATGTAATCCAGTTTATTGTGGGGATAGCTGGAGACCCTCACGCTTACCCCCCTTCTTCTTAATATCGCGCCACGTTTGGTGCCTCCGCTGTGGGCCAGACGTAGTACTGGGGGTCGGTGATGATGAAGGCCGACCGGCCAGTGCAGCCCGAGCCTCGGCGTGTGTGAAGTTTATCTCTAAAAATGTGGCTCTGCCGATGTTGAACAGAAACTCACGACTGTATGCACATTTTAGAACAGATAGACGAGACAAGGACATACAAAAACACTGACTCACGAGATAGAAAACACTGTACTGTCGGGAGAGATAGAGAGAGAGAAGATGCAGCACGATAAATAAAGTTCTGTGTGAACTTGAATAATTAGCTACACATCAGAAATCACTGATCACAGATCAAAAGGAACTGAAAAAAGACTTTTATGGACAAACAAATATGGCGCTCGCATGGGCGTGCCAAATTCTCTGGGCGGAGGAAAGGGAGATAGCCGTTCCTGTTACGGTGTCGTGGCGGAGGGGGCGTGGTTTTGCGAGGTCTGTAGCGGGAGAGAGAGAGCGGAGCCGAGCGGTCAGTAAAAAGGTCAAGTGCAGATGAATAACACCTGTCTCTGATTGCAGTAATTGGCGTGGAGAGACTGCTTGTAAGCCGCAGTGGAGAGAGAGATGACAGAGAGAGACCGGTACTGGGACTGCAAGCACCTGCCTGCCACTACGAGAGTGTTGAGAAAGATATTGAGCCTGAGAGCAACGTTAACTGTTGTAGTTGAAAGTTTTTAGTTTACACGCCCGTGTGCGTATTACTGTTTTGAGGATCGTGAGATTAATAAAGAGTGCTGTCCCAGTTACGCTGACCCCGTCGTCTTCCTTCCCTCACCTACATGAACCAAACACAACACTGGTGCCGAAAACCCGGGAAGGGAGAAGTGCCGCCGCTATGCAGACCCTGCCAAAGATACCGCTTGCGGACATCATTCAATCGCTCGCCGGTTTTCACCACGAGACACATCAAGACCTGTTGGCCGTGAGGGAGGAGCAGCTGAAACAAATCGAAGACCTCCTTCAGGCCCAGCATGAAGACCGGGAGCTGTTCCGGAGCTGGATGGACCGGGAGATTCGGGCTGTCCCCCACACCACCACCGACTCGGCCGCCACCATCCACCTCTCGAAGATGGGCCCGGAGGCCATTCTTCAGCGGGTCGGCCGGGACTATTGCCGCAGGTGGCTGATGGCCGATGGAGGCGACGTTGAGGATGTCATTGATTGTGTGGTGCTGGAGCAGGTCCAGTGCTACCGCCCGGCGTCGCTGAACCTGGCCATCCAACTGACGGAGGATCACATGGTGGCGTGCCATGGGGTCGGCGAACCCTTGCCATCCGCTTCTCTCTCTCTCTCTCTCCCCCTCTGTTGTTTAATGGCGCTGTGGGGACCCCGGCCATTTCATCGATCGGTGTCCGGTGATGGAGGTGGGGACAATGATCCAGGTCCTCGATGCGCCGCAAGCCACCCCCGATCAAGCTGGCCTGAACCAGATACCTGTCAGTATCGAGGGGGGTACTTATCAGGCTTTGGTGGATTCAGGGTGTAACCAGACCTTCATCCATCAAAGCCTGATTCATTCTAAGGTGTTGGATAATAGCCGCATGGTTAAGGTGAGGTGTGTGCACAGGGAAGTGGTAAACTATCCGTTGTTGCCTGTGGATATTCAATTTCGGGGACAAACGCATAGTGTTGAGGTTGCAGTTAACCCGCACCTCCGGCATCCGCTTATTTTGGGGACCAATTGGCCAGCAATTAATACATTTTTGGGGCATTTGTGTGCGGATGCTTCTTGGGGAAAATGTGTAAAGGGGAAAGAGACTGTTGCTCAGTTGGGAGAGGTGGCTTCGGGACCTTCCGGGAGCCGCTCCGGGGGAACAGAGCGGTCTGGAGATGCCCGTTCTCCCAGACCGTGATGACTTTCCCCTGGAACAGTCCCGAGATGAGTCGCTTAAAAGCATGTTTCGGCAGGTCCGTTCAATCGACGGCCACCTCGTCCACCCTGACCAGCTGCTCTCTTATCCCTATTTTTCAGTTATAAAAGATAGGTTGTATTGGGTGACCCAAGACACCCAGACAAAACAAGATACAACTCAGTTGTTGGTACCTAAAAGCCGCCGGGAAATGCTTTTCCAGGCGGCTCATTCTAATCATATGGCCGGGCATCTCGGACAAACGGCGACACTTAACCGTCAAATGGCCCCGTTCTCACGAGAGATTCACGAGAATGTGCGCAGGTGGTGTGTGTCTTGTCGTGAATGTCAGTTAGTGAATCCACCGGCCACCCCAAAAGCACCATTGTGCCCACTCCCTCTGATGCAGGTCCCCTTCGAGCGAATTGGTATGGACCTCATCGGGCCATTAGAGCGGTCAGCATGGGGGCATCGCTTTGCATTAGTGCTGGTGGACTATGCAATGCGATACCCGGAAGCAGTTCCGCTCCGCACTATTTCGGCAAAAAGTGTTGCGAGCGCACTGTTTTCTTTAATCTCCCGGGTGGGGATCTCGAAAGAGATTCTCACCGATCAGGGCACGGCGTTTATGTCACGGACGATCCGCGAACTGTACAAATTGTTGGGCGTTAAATCGATTCGCACCAGCATCTATCACCCACAAACAGATGGGCTGGTGGAGCATTTTAATCGCACGTTGAAATCCATGATTCGTAAGTTTGTTCACGAGGACGCCAAAATAAATGGCTAGAGCCTCTGTTGTTCGCTGCCTGCGAGGTCCCCCAAGCCTCCACGGGGTTTTCCCCCTTCGAGCTTCTCTATGGACGCAAGCCTTGGGGGGTGCTGGAAGTCCTTAGAGAGGCTTGGGAGGACGCACCTTCCGCGAGTAAGAATGAAATTCAGTATGTCCTGGACCTGAGAACAAAACTCCACAAAACTTTCACCACGCCGTTTAGATTACACCAATTTGTCACCCTTCCTTTTGGCTTGTTTGGGGCTCCTGCAACCTTCCAGCGTCTGATGGACAGAATTCTCCGGCCGCATGCTGCATATGCCGCTGCCTATCTGGATGATATCATCATCTACAGTGCAGACTGACAGCGTCATATGCAGCACTTGCGAGCTGTCCTGAAGTCGCTGAGAAGGGAGTTTTCTCAAAGGCAGAGAAAGACAGCCAGAACTCGATTTACACCGATCAAAATTTCTAGCCACTTGGGGACAATATTCAGGCTAGGGGAACTCATATTAATGTTGAATAACCTCATAAAATACCATGGGACCTTTAAGCAAATGAATTATTGTTATCTTAGTATTTGGATGTTTGATGCGTACTTGGTTATGTTATAATATATAAAAGTATAATATTACAGGTGATTGTACTCCTGGCTCTAGCATAATTACATAATGATTATTAGGGTTTTCTGCAACAAAAAAAGAGAAAAAAAGTAGAAAAGAAAGCAGTTGTAAATTTAGTCAATGTGGGCCTCAATAACAAGTCATCTGGAATCCTTTTAGGACTGATTAACATTATGTTGCGAGCACTGGAATTCCTTCAGGAAATGCTAATTATCTTGCCATTTCTGTTTGGTGCCAGCAGTAGTGCAGAAATGGCACACTTCACCTTTAATGGCAAAGCCCAGGGTGAATTAAATGAATATCTGATGACCAGTGGGGTGTCACATGCTCCAGTATGTTCTTCCTCTGGTCTGAAATAAACAGAACGTGGTAGACTCCAAGTACCTAGACCTTAAAACTCTCTTGACAATTCAGACAGGCAACCATAAACAAACTGTGAAGCTGGCCAGAATAATCCATACCACCTGAAGCTAATAAATAATGCAGCTATTGAGAGTACAATAGGGGCTTTGTTGTCTCAGTGTAAGCTCCATCTCCCACAGGACTGTCCACAAAAATCAACTAGTCTGAGGCTCTGTAACGTTTGCCTGATAAGAGAAAGATACAACCTTACTGTTTAGCACACAAGTACAATGGAAACCCCGCCAACATCTTGTCTCAACCTTATTACACTATTTTTTTCAACCTATTATTCTCTTCTCCACATCGTACTTGTGGAGTTACTCTCTAGTTTTAGCTCACTAGTTTTACAGTGACTTTCCAGTGAGGACCATGTAATTTCTCATGTAGCAGTATGGTAGGCCTACAGATTGTTTGCATTACAGTAATCTCCTGTAATGTTTTCAGATAAACTGCAATAATATCAGCCAGGAGCCAGTAGTCCCCTTTTGAGCCATTATTAAACTCTTATTTGAGAGTGATATAATTAATCAATTTACCCAATATGCATAACAATGCATATCATGTAAGATGTATGTAACTGTAGAGAAGAGAAACACAGATGACCACCATTTATTGAAAGCAGCAGTAGAGCACAAATAAACGTAAATAACTTTGAGCAGGTTGAATGGTGAATTCAAATGGATTAATCAGTCTCTTTGCAGTCTGGTTTGGAGATTGTGACGCCTGTAGTCCGTAATGAGACCAGACGATGAGTGCAACAGAGGTGTGTGCTTAATGCTGTGGTTGATGGCAGTGCTGATGAGGGACAGGTGCATGTGATTAGTATTCAGGAGATGGTGGAAGCTGTGCTGGAGTGAGGGTGGAGCCTAGTGAATCTGTGAAAGTATAAAGCCTTGTCCTTTGGCCGTTCATCCACACGCAAACACAGTATCCGGTCACTGAAACCGTCTTGGTTACGTATGGTAACCCTCGTTCCCTGAAGCAGTGAACGGAGACGTACGTTGGACGTCACCGACGAATTGGGATCACTTCTGGGAGCCCCTATCAGCTTCAAGCTATATCGAACCGGCCAATGAACAATTGCCGTGCGAGATTTGCATCTCGCGCTCCGCCCCGCCCCGCGGGTATAAACAGGAAGCGAGAACGAATGCACGCTGTTTTTCACTGAGGAGCCGAACTTAGTGACTTGGCCATGCAGTGATGGTACAGGAACTGTGGCGACGGGGCGTACGACTCCGTTCCCTCCTTCAGGGAACGAGGGTTACCATACGTTCCCTTTCAGTCGGTCACGTTCGACGTACGTTGGATATCAACGACGTACGACGTATCCCTTTGGAAAATGCCACAGTTACTACCACTTCCAGCGCCCAGCGATGAGCCCCTCAGACCCCGTTTGTTAGCGGGTGGGGAAAATCACACAGGGAGAGTCAAAAAGCTGCTGTTCCGCAAGACCCATTCAGCTGACTTCATTGGATAACGCTGGGAAAGCGTGCCCGTGCAGGCCGCTGCGGAAGCCACATCATGCCCAGAGGGAGTTACCATGTAGAGATTACACGTATGGGCTGGCCGTGGGCAGCACAACATACAGAGTCCCCGGGGTGGCCCCGGCCAATTAAAGGTGGGGGACAACACCTTCCTGAGATGGCAGAGCAGATTCTGCTGAGGGAAAGACACGGGCTCGCCGTAGGGAGCCGTACCGTGGAAGAATACACACATGGGACCGCCGTGGGGGTCACAACATATGGAACCCAGCCTAACACCCATTCCACCAATGCATACGAGTGTTAGACCTGGCGTCAGACGCTCCGCCACATCCGACTGCCAAGGGTAACGGAGGACTCAACAGGGTTCGCCATTCTGGGGAACTCAACTGGAGCAGTTAGCGCATAAATCCGGTCCATATGGAGGGGAATGGCGCAGCAAGCCGACACAAGAACGGGCACTTCGGTGTTACTGACTATGGGAAGTGAGCACACAGGAAGATACCGGCTCTACACGGAGGCTATAGAATCTAGTGAACGTGTTAGGTGTCGCCCAGCCCGCAGCTCTGCAAATATCTGTCAGCGAGGCCCCACGAGCCAACGCCCAGGAAGAAGCAACACCCCTAGTGGAGTGGGCTCTTAATCCGAGCGGGCAGGGCACGTCTTGGTATTCATACGCCAAGACGATGGCATCCACTATCCAGTGGGCCATCCTCTGCTTGGAGACAGCCTTTCCTTTCTGCTGTCCTCCGTAACAGATGAAGAGCTGCTCTGAGGTCCTGAAGCTTTGCGTTCTGTCCACGTAAGTCTGGAGAGCACGGACGAGACAGAGAAAAGCTAGGGCTGGGTCTGCCTCCTCCGAAGGCAGCGCTTGCAGGCTCACCACTTGGTCCCGGAAGGGAGAAGTGGGAACCTTGGGCACATATCCAGGCCGGGGTCTCAGAGGGCTCAAAGGGCGCTATCTGCAGTGCGGTTAGCACCAGAGACAAGTCCCAAGGGGGTATAGAGGGAGGGCGAGGCGGATTTAGTCTCCTCGCCCCCTTCAGGAACCTGACGATCAGATCGTGACGATCAGCGGGCCGCCGGGGCAGGATGTGCTTGATGGCCTCCGTCTGCTTCTGGGCGGCCTAGAACTGCTGGGCAAAGCTCTCGACGCCAAACAACCCGGCCGACGTAATGGGGGAGTCCAGGAACCGATACTTGTCAGTCTCCCTCATGTCGGCCAGGTTGAGCCAGAGATGACGCTCCTGGACCACAAGCGTGGACATCGCCTGACCGATGGAACAGGCGGAGGACATGTTGGAGGGTTCCACACAAGCCCAACCTTTTCGGCGGCCCGGGAAAGCATAGTAGCCATCTCGGGGTCCGGTGCGGCCGTAGCTACTTTCCCAGAGGGAGGTAGTACAGCCGAACCCTCATCCTCCGAGGACTGGAACTCCCCCTCCGATGCAGCGATCGACATCTGTTCGTCCACCAGAGCTCCGAAAGTCACCGCTGGCCGCCCATGGGAGGGACCAGCGACTTCTCCCGGGAGCTCTACCGGCTGCGGAACTTGTGAGGGAATAGGGGCCTGCGGAGGTTGACTCGGCGGGTGTGCTCTAAACGTGATCCTCAGGTCACCCTGGCCATCCGAAGAAATAGGTCTATTCTGGTTAGGAATAGAACTAGATCGTGAGATGGGTAAGGGGACTCCGCGTTCCCGGAGGTAGATGAGTCTCGACCTTAGTTCCGAGATATTCATGTTCCCGCAGTGGAAACATGAACTATCCACAAATGCCGCCTCAGCGTGCCGTTTGCCCAAACATGTGAGACAGCGATTGTGACCGTCAGCGGGTGCCAGGGAACGACGCATCCAGAAACGCACGGGTGGAATGACATCTTGAAAAAGACGCAGCGTCACCCGTGTACTCTTTTTGTGAGGAAACGCTCTCTGTGCTGAAGCACTCAGGGGGAAACGCGACAGCGCACAGGGTTTAGTGCAGCCCGTGCCTGTACTCAATAGGAAAAACGCCCAACCAACCAACAGGAAATGTGCCGTCTCTCCAACATGCGTTCTCCCCAATCTCTGGTCTTCTCAATAACTTGTTGCTGATAGCAGCTTTCCACTCGATAACGAGAGTCCTCTTCATACGCCGTTCAGCTATGAAGTGAATGACAGCGTGCATTCGCTCTCGCTTCCTGTTTATACCCGCGGCGCGGGGCGGAGCGCGAGATGCAAATCTCGCACGCCAATTGTTCATTGGCCGGTTCTATATAGCTCGAAGCTGATAGGGGCTCCCAGAGGTTATCCCAATTTGTCTGTGACATCCGACGTACGTCGAACGTGACCGACTGAAAGGGAACTAACTTGCAAACTCCTGCCAGGGTGAAGATTTTAACTCTGGTTGCAGCTTTTTTGTTGACGGTGAAACCGAGATTTTGGCTTGTCACTTCGGAGTGCGCGCTAGCTGTTATCTCCTCTGTTTGACGTCAGATTGTTCGCCGCTATCTCCTTTGTTTACATGAGCCGAGTCTGTGAAATGACGGACATAGCCAAATTATTGCTGCTTATAACTGTGCTAACAGGGATTATTACATGTATACAGATACATGCACAGTTCTCCCATTATATTGCGGAACAGAGGCGTTAGAATGCAATACTACGCAGATCATTGCTTATGACAATGTTTTTTTACTTTGAATGAATATGTCTCATTGTATTGTTCTGGTTTATGGCATTAATAATAATAATAATAATAATAATAAGAAGAAGAAGAATAAATGCTTATGGTAATGTTTTTTAGCATACCGGAACTGGTAATATATATATATATATATATATATATATATATATATATATATATATATATATATATATATATATATATATATATATATATATATATATATATATATAATTATTATTATTTTTTATTTTTTTTTCAGGCTTCTGTTTGGCCAACATGTCTTTTGATAGTTTTCATGTGGCCAAGATTCTTTTAAACCGTGCTTGTGTGGACGTTTTTTTTATGAAGGAGGAAAATGTATGTGTGTACTAGTCCTAAATCAATCAATCAATGATTTCCTCAATCTGAGTGGGAGGAAATTTTGTGACTGTTTATTAGATTTTTAGAAATCTGAAAAATAAAAAAACGTTCTTTCGATGAGTCTAAAAGGTCATAAAAAGTCACAAAATTGGACCATATTATGTTATTAATAAGAGCTATATAACAATAATTGTATTGTCATTGCTTCAGGGAAGTTAGTGTTTAAACATTTCATAAAAAATAAAAAAAACTTTAAATCCTAATTTAAAAAAAAACATAATTTTCAAATGTGACCTTTAAGCAAATTAGCTTTCGGTGTCACTTTACAGTGTCATCAAATCTAATATTGCTTAATGCAACATATATGAAGAAAGACCTGATTATTGAAGAACCTAAAAATAAGTGAAACACTGGGTCATAAGTGAATATTCATTAATGAAGGAAAGGAAGATGGAGTTCCTCTTGTTGCCACTCCATGGTGAAAAGAATGAAGTGTACATGATATTTATTATATACTTCAAACCATAATCATTATGTTTTTTCTCAAAAACTTTTCTTGACTTTCTTGCTTATATTGATCTTTTGAAAACTCCTGAGCATTTCACAATCATATAAATGAAGGGATGCTGGATTTACACTATAATTTCTGTCTTTTTAAAAGCACTCAGACTAGAGTGGGATTTATAACATGGAGAGCCAGTACAAGCATTGCAGTGCAGTGCTGACAGCTTCTAAATATATGCATCTCATTCAAACAGAACCAAGTCTCATAAATGTAGGGGAGAGCGGGGCACAACCTAACGCTTTTTGACTTTCTCAGTTTGTGTAAATCCACTTGGGGTTCAGAGTATTTATTTTTTCTCACATTAATTTCACACATGTATAGTACAATTATGTGGTTTTAGTTTCATTAATACAGTGTATACTATTTTCTTGATTTACCCCGAAAGAATGCAAGTGAAATGTGACAACATGCCCCGTAGGTGGGGTACATTGTAACATGTGGTGGGGCACAATGTAACATGACCAAATAACAGCTTAAAATGTTACCTGATATAATCAAAAAAATATACAAGACAAATTAAATTATTTTGTCAACAAAATACAATCATTAACTTTTTTAAATAAAATAATGGCATTTTTTAATCATTAAAAAAAATAAGCATTTTTGAGTTTGACTACAAACACATCGCTAAATACAACTATACAGCAGAGTTCAAAACATAATATATGAACATTAACTCTCAGTCATTATTCACACTTTTCTCATGGTTTTTCAAAATAATTCATAAAAGTATAGAATATAATGGCATATTTCTAATAGGGGCTCATTGTAACGCAGTGTTACAACACACCACATCTGCGCAACTGGGATTTAAATTGCGGCTCGTGTCTTCTGCTGTTAAATCATCATTAAAGAACGATCTTAACTTTTAAATAACAGATAAAAGATTAAAATAATATCGGATTTGTCTTATTTTTAATAAACACAAAAAACAGAGATGAAAACTAAACTTAAGTAAGAAATTTACTTTTGCTATGGTTAAATACATGTTCAGTAATATCTTCCAGAGACTTTTTAATTTTTGCGCTATTTTTTTCTCTAAATAATGTTGATATGGCAACTAGTAAATACACTAAGTTTCGTCATTCTGGCATGTGTGGAAAGGGTTAAAACATGCGTGTTACAACTAACCCCGTGTTAGGTTGTGCCCGCGCTCCCCTACTTCAATTAGCAGATGCATTCTTCACATGTGGAGTTTACAGACACTAATACTCCGAAATTGCATATTCCCTGAAATTGTATATTTGCTGAAATAGCATAGTCTCCGAGTAGTTACTTCTTTTAAATAGGTTATTACTTTGCGAAACGTAAAACAGTACATTCTATATAGTAGGCCTATGTATGAGTGTAGTATGCAACCAAGTCTCATATAAAAACGTACCCTGACTACATTGGTCAAAACGTAGAGCAAAACATAGAGGGGTTACAATAATGGCCCTTGAATTGTATGACTGTTACAATTTTGTTGCCTATTCTTTTCCTCTTGTTTTGTGTCCAAGTCACGTGACTTGCAAGATTCAGGCCGTGAGAACAAAAAACATGGCGGACATTTCTCAAATTTTTAGTGCAAAAAAATCAGTATTTTGAGTTAGTTTCTGCATAAAAATAAGTTTTGATTACATTTCTAGTGAGAAATACATATTTTATTTTCATAATATTCACTCTGAATGTAGGCCTACATAATCACTCACTTGCTTGTTGTTGCGAAGATTTTTCAGATCTATCCAGAAAAATGTGAAACTGTAACGCTTTGGCATCA
The DNA here is from genome assembly GCA_023566225.1 of Romanogobio albipinnatus. NCBI lineage: Eukaryota > Metazoa > Chordata > Actinopteri > Cypriniformes > Gobionidae > Romanogobio > Romanogobio albipinnatus. The sequence continues at coordinate 18,601,980 of CM042256.1, read as the reverse complement.
CAGGCGTCACAGGCCGGCTGCAGTTAAACCCATAGATGTGTATACGTAGATGCCTCATTAGACCGCTCCAGGCACGTCGACGCGCCGCCCTAGAAACAGTCGCTAATGGGGTATCTACGTATACATAACTATGGGCTTACCCCTCGGCGTCATGAAAACGCGCTGAAGAAGTCTCGTTCAGAACACATTGTGATGTTTGGAATCAGTTCACGTGTGCCACGTGTTGGTGAGTAGTCATAAATTATGTCCTAATGTTTGATATAAAGTATTTTCTGCTTGTTGTTATTGATCAGATTATGTTCAGTCACTGCATTATATCTTTCATCTCCACTCAGGCTTCGCATTTCTTTGCTTTCTAAATCAACACGCCTTGCTTATAGGGTGATTAAACACTGTCACGTGACGTGCTATAGACCTTTAACAACCCGTTCTCACTCCAAAAGCGTCGAAAAACGAAGCATGGTCAAGTGCTTTCCGCTTCACAATAAAGACGCTAAAGGCACCCCTAGGCGTCACTATATCGACGCGCTGAGTGCTCCATTCATTTCAATGAGAAACCTTCGGCGTCAGACACAGACGCGTTGGGCATGGGAACATTATCGTCATGCTGATCATATATTGGGTTATGATTTTGCCATTATGACATGTTGGACTGTAATTCTCAATATAATCAGCCAGCATCATTTTATTTACGCTATCTAGACACGTTTTAACATGTAACCCAACCCTATTCCATCCCTAAACCTACCCATTTGTGTGGTATAAAACGCAGATATAACAGGCAGAGTCGACTGCATGCACAATTTATTAAAAAAATACAAATATTCCGAGGCCAAGCGATTGATTTGTGTGAAGGAAATCCCCAAAAGCGATCAGCGTCTCCATCCGCAGAAGATCACGAACACAAACTATTTCAAATGTTGCCGCCCGTTACGTCAGTTTTCATAGTGAAATTTCATTGGCTCTCGTATGTCTCGTGACTAATTGCGTCATTACGTCAGCTTTGATTGTAAAATTTAATTGGTTCTCGTGTGTCTTGTGACCGAATGCGTCATGCTAAAGAGGCGTGTGTATTATTTGAATGAGATATGAATGAGTACGTTAACGGCGCGGTGGGATCATCATCTCAGCGATTAAAACATTAAGATCAACTCTGTTCTTTACATGAAGACATCATGTGACTTCAGAAGACTTAGAATGCAACATGAGTTAATAGTTTTATACTGTTGTTGGTAAGTTTTTGCCATAAATACCTGTGACTGTACTTGTATTTGCCTGTTGTGTGTTTTATATTGTTTAGGAGTGGGTAGGTTTAGGGTAGGAGTTGGGCTGCTCCAAAATATAAAAGTAACCTTTTAATATGAATAAAATATGAATAAAATCATGTATGCTTTTACAAATGCAAAGAATAAAATGCGTCTTGATCTGACGCATTGGGTAAACAACTGAAATGAATGGAGCACTCAGCGCGTCAAAATAGTGACGCCTAGGGGTGCCTTTAGCGTCTTCGTTGTGACGCGGAAGGCACTTGACCATGCTTCGTTTTTCGACGCCCTGGGAGTGAGAACGGGTTGCCTTTAAACATATTTAATATTTTTATATCATATTATTAATATTTAATAATAACTACTAGTGTAGTTCCAACGTGGCATTTGTAGTAGAAGCACAATAAAAACAACACTTGTAATGCTTTTACCACAGTATTGGTAGTTTTAATGTGATTTGTTTTGTAAACACAACACTTACCATGCTTTAAATGCCTTTTAATGTTAAAATCCAAATGTTGTAATGTAATAGTACTTTTTACTGTATATAATGTATGTATTATATATATTACGACTTTTTTTCTCTTTTTTTCTTTTTACCTGGAAAGAACAAAATGGCCTTTCGGACTAAGCCCATTCTTGTTCATGGAGAAGTAACGGAGAAGACCGAAAGCAGCAACAGCAATTTGCAATGGCAAGTATGTGTTGGTTTGAACTCTTTATCAAGCATTTGTTGTTACTTAAACATATTCTTACAAACTCCATGGCTCAATCAGTTAGAATATATTCTCAAAGTCTTAATAATTCACAAGATTTAACAAGCTGTCAAATTCATATGATACTCGTACATATTTGTACATATACTCATACATAATCCTGCAGCTTTTAATCCGACTCCTGCCATTGGCTACTGCCTCAATTCCTGTACATATTTATCATGATTTTTGTAAATCAGTTGCTCCCCTTCTTGGAAAGTAGTAGGATGTCCCACACACTGTCAGAAAGTTTATATTAAGTCCAATGTTTTCTTTAAAATTAATACAAATTGGGCCCTGACTGTTCATGTAATATTAGATGTCTCTTCAGACCTCATAACCTACCTCTATTTGCAAGAGTAGAAATGCTCACATGACATCAGATATTCGATTATTTTGTCATAATCAGATCATTTGTACTGCTGATAATGTCCTGTTTGCAAATCCTTTATGTGATCAAAAAAATCAAGAGAATAATCATTTTCACAATCAACATTTTTAAACAAATTCATATGTGCTATTAAAAGGTATACTTTCAAAAATGGAAATGCACACATATCAGTGAACTTATTATATAAATATATTTAACATTATTATGCAACACTTTTTACAGAAAGAAACAGAGCTATGCATGAACTCACAACTTGCATGCAATGTAATGAAATTTCCTTTCTTTCTCTCTTGCGGGAATACTTGCAGATTACTTTTACTATTTATTTATTTATTTATTTATTTTTAGTTCAATATCAAACTCAACAGTTCTTTTAAGAGCCAACCCTCACAAGAGCTACTAGTGAGTCGCAGCAAATCTTGCCGTAATCAGCCCTTCAGGTAAAGTTTCTAGAATATTTTACTATATCAGTATTTACTCATCAAATGCTCCCCTGAATCGTATTGTAACTGTCTTAATGTTTAAAAAAAAAATAGTAATTGCACATAGAGTAAGTGAGACTTTCTTGTTTTACAGCAGAGAAGAAAGACCAGACCTTATATCGAAGCAAGCTAATCGAATAAGTCCTTTGTTTAGGGTGAGGAAGGAACATGGCCATCTTGTGCCCGAAGAAGACAGAAAAGTGCGCAAGTCCATTGGTATGTCTTGTATTGAAGCAGTGCTGTAATATGTAGTACATAATTTGATGTTGATTTCTCAAAGAACTATTAATTTCAGCAGTGATCATTCTTTCTACTCTGATAAAATATGCACCATTATTCATGTCTAAATCTTTTTATAAATCCTAAAATGAGCAAATTAGGTTCTGTATCTTGGATTTATCTAAAATGGTAAATATCTGTTTCCCTTTTTGATACAATTATTATTGCAATGATTGCCTTTTGGCATAAAGGCTGGAACTGGACTTTTGGCCTTCAATTCTTAAAGTGTGATAAAAAAGCATTTAGTTGGTATAAACTCCAGGTATTTCTCTGTTGTTTTGTAAACCATGGATGGTTCTGGGTAGCTTTGGAAGATAATGAGTTGTGGCATATATTAGGAATCAAATAGTAAATGTTCTTTGAATTATGTGAAATATCTAGTTATTTTTTTATACTTATTTCTTATACTCCACAGACTAAAACATATTGCATTTATGTTTTAAGATTGATAGCAAGAGAAGGCACACACTTCAGAATATTCTACAAAAAAAGACTAATGTGCAGCCAAGGAAGAATACAAGAGGCCAAAACTCCAGTCTCTGAGAACTATGCATGGCCATGGGTGCTTCATAAGCATGGTAAGTCTTGTGCCTCTGTACCTATTTCTTAATTTTTCCGTTAAATGTGTATTGCCGTATTTGAACATTTTTACAATGTACAGGCTATATAAGTGATGCTCTTGAAACAAGTGACAGAAGAGTATGTTGTCTTAAAAGAAATCTAGCTTCACTGGCAAAGGCTAAGTAGAGACCATGCCTTTCTAAAATATATGTTTAAAGATCTGCTGTTTAAAAGGTTGCTGTAGATATGGGTAAAATAGTTTTTGTTCAGTACTTGGCTAATATCATGTGCTGCAATATTATATACATAATGCTTCAATGTGTATTATATAATGTACTGTCTGCTGCTTTGTAAATTTAAATCAGGAATGGGCAACTCTGGCCCTTTTGAAATGGAGAGTTTACCTCCAAGCCAAATCGAGCACGCCTGAAAATGTTAACTAAAGTCTTCAGGTTTACTTATAGATAATTATAGGCAGGTGGGTTTGGGGTTGGAGCTAAATCTGCAGGACAGTGGACACTAAGGGCCAGAGTAGCCCACCACTGCTTAAATCATGCAGAACATATGCTAACCTGACTGTACATTAAACTTAATTTGAAATGTGTTTTTGTTTTACTTTTAGACCAGGACTGGAGAATGCCTGACTATGGGATGTTGCAAATTCTTCCTCTGGTTGAGAAAAGGCTACACCACATCAGTGACCACATCATCTGTTTATCAATTATACACTGTAGGGTACAAGTAAGCAAATTGTTTAGAAGAAGAACAACAAGATAGAACATGGACATGATAGAGGGAAGAACAAGAAACCAGTCTAGCTGTGATAATGAATCATTATTTTTCAACACAATATCAAATCTGTTTTCTGTATCATAGTTGACTGGATGGGATTCTGTGGCACTCATTTGTATGGCTTCAGCAGCTGTGAATGGATTAATATGATGTTAATGTATTTTTGAAGACCCATTTTTATTTATCTTGAATCTCATTTGTCTTTATGCTACTGTATCAACTGCATACTGTATCCTCCAATAAAGGGTTGAGTGATAAAATATGGTGAATATTGTGTATGGTGTTTGGAAAGTAAATGCACATTTCACAAGTTTATTTAGGTTATCTAATTAATTACCAAGTATTTTACTTGAGACATACACATTTTTTATCTGGTTATATTTGGTACAACAATACACCAAAAAGTTGCATATACTTGCATGCTGTGACAATTATGCCAGTTTTCAGTGAAATAAAGGGAAGGATTACAAACAATTCAAGCTTAACTGAAGATGATCCATGTTAATAAACTGGTACATCTACTACTGCAATAAAAATTAAAGCATGCACATTACCGATGTCAGGTATGTGAAAATACATGAAATTTTGGCAATGTCTCTTTTGCTATTGGTGCATTGTCCTATATTTAATAATAATAGTGAAGTGTACATATATGAATAGTTTTTGTTTACACTGGAAACTGGATAATTGCAAGTTGTTGCGGGTTCATACATTATATTTATTGGTGTTTATCCATAAAAGAAAAAATACATATTAATAATAATTATATTACATTTCTTTCAAATATTTCTGTATTTCATCAGATGGTCTCACAATACCCATCAAAACCAATACTCTGATATTTAAATGTGACTCAAAGTTTGTTGTCCATGACGAGGAGAATAGATCTGTGTATGTTGTACTGCCCTTCCGCCCCCAGGGACCCAGTAGAGGCCCCTGGAAGAGCAAAAAAAAGCACATTTCAAATGGCTGTTACTCAAAGTCTGGTTAGCATATCACAGAGAAAATCGGCAGGACAACTGCTTATGCTATGTTTTCTAAATAATGTTGGGCACAGTTTTCAGACAGATATGGAAAGCTGGCATAAAGGTTTTCTAAAAGTAACAGTAAAATATAAAATTTCAGCCTGCCCCTCATATATGTCATAAATGTTTACACAATGAACATATTTAGATATCCAGTTATCCATTAAAGATGTCATTTACTTAGCATTTATTGTTTCATTATTAAACATTTTAAACTACATTACCCATATATCTCTGTCATTGTACTAATGCAATGGGAAACATGGCGCTGTAGTTCATTGAAGTTTGCAGGAATTCTTAGGGTTAGGGTTGGGATCTCGGTAAAGGAGTAATTTATCACAACATAGCGACACTTTATAATTAACTTAACGTATTATTAACATAATCAAAAAACCAAAACATACTTTGTAACGTGAAATGCCGTTTTATATGGGTTAAAAGATAAAGTCACAGCCAATGACAGCAGAACAGAGGCGTCACACTTACTTGTCCGTTTGTTCCAGTCTGCGTCCGAGTTGTTTGTGGGTTCCCGGTGTGTGTTCCAGTGTGTTCGAGTCCTTTACCTTCCCTGTTCATGTTCCTGTGGTCGTTGGATTCGTCGTCACCTGTTCTTCACTCTCAGCCCAGTCAACGATCACAAGCCCATGCAGGTGGGTCGAGCCCGGCTTTCCCGGGAGGAGAAGGAGAGGCGGAGATCCCTGGGCCTTTGTATGTACTGTGGAGGAACGGGACATTTCGCCTACAACTGTCCGGTAAAAGGTCCAGCCCGATAGTAAGTATGAGGCTACTATCGGGTGGGATTTCTGCCGAGAAGACCTAATCCACATCTACCCTCCTCCCAGTAAGACTTCGATGGTCAACTCACCTCCACGACTGTCGCGCACTGCTGGATTCTGGGGCTGAGGGTAACTTCATGGATCATCAATTCGCACTCAAACTTCACATTCCACACTCAAAACACACAGGATTGCAGTGCACGCTCTCAATGACCAAGGCCAAAGCCGATCGCCACCGGTCTAGGCCTCCCGTATACGTCGTCGGTTCCAAAGTGTGGCTTTCTACTAAGAACATTCCTCTTCGCTCCGTATCGAATAAACTTGCTCCTAAATTCATAGGCCCATTTGCTGTCACCAAAATAGTTAGTCCGGTGGCAGTCCGCCTCAAACTTCCTCCTGCATACAGGAGGATTCATCCCGTGTTCCATGTATCCAAAATTAAACCCTTTTTTTTGCTCGCATTAATCCGCCGGTCCCGGAGGTACTGTCACGGTTCATAAATCCATGTCTCTTTCTTGTCTCATGTGCTGTTGTTATGTGTGTGCGTGCTGATTGTGTGGGTGTGGCCACTCATTGGATCATCAGCTACCTGGCTCATCAGTCCCAACACCAGCTGCAGCTCATATCATCTGCCTATTTAAACTCTTTACTTTCTCATCTCTTTGTCAGATCGTTGTTTGTGAGTCCCCGGTGTGTTTGTTCCAGTCTGCGTCCGAGTTGTTTGTGGGTTCCCGGTGTGTGTTCGAGTCCTTTACCTTCCCTGTTCCTGTTCATGTTCCTGTGGTCGTTGGATTCGTCGTCACTGGTTCTTCACTCTCTGCACTCGTCACCATCACATCTGGCCATCGGAGTCCCTGCGTCGCTAGCCTGCTGCATTGAGACTTCCTTTGTGTACATCATCTATTCTACTATTAAAAGAGTTTCTCGCTACTGCTTTCATCTCTGTGTCGTGACATGCAGGTGTTCCATGAGAAGATGTGAGGAATGTGGCCACAGATCAAATATGTTGGAGGACACATGTTGCCCAGGACAGGACATGATGATGTTGTCAGTTTACATAACTGTAGGATTTCTTTCTGTAAAATGTGTTGCATAATTAAATGTTAAATACAGTTCACTGTGTGCATTTCCATTATTAAAAATAAATAATGATTAAATGATTAAATTGAGAATCATACTCCAACATGTCATAATGGAAAAATGATAACCCAATAAATAATTTCATCATGATAACATTCACATGTGTTTATAGCAACCAAAACGTTCCAGTTTTACATTTTTATGGAGAGATCTGAAAAATCTTCGCAACAACGAGCAAGTGAGTGATTATGTACATTCACTGAGTGAATATTATGAAAATAAAATATATATTTCTCGCTAGAAATGTAATCAAAAACTTACTTTTATGCAGAAACTTACTCAAAATACTGATTTTTTTCCACTAAAAATGAGAGAAATGTCCGCCATGTTTTTTGTTCTCACGGCCGGAATCTTGAAAGTCACGTGACTTGGACACAAAACAAGAGGAAAAGAATAGACAAAAAAATGTAAGTCATACAATTCAGGGGCCATTATTGTAACCCCTCTACATTTTGCACTTTGGACCAATGTAGTCAGGGTACGTTTTTATATGAGACTGGGTTGTAGTATGCATGTAATCCCAGCCCAGGCTCTTTGGAAAAACGTGCCTGTGGCAAAATGTTTGCAAAATGCAAAATACATTGCGTCTTGCACGCTTCATGATAGCATTGCCTCGTGTACGTTTCACGACAGTTTCAAAGTGAAACGTCCAGTGAGAGACGCTAAAAGTGTGTATCATCTTGTCTGGAACAGATGAACGTGTCTGGCAACGTTTTATTGTAATGTTTTTATACGTATCACTGCAGTTCTGAATTGACATGTCCGGTGAGTGGCGCTAAAAGCTTAATACTCCATCACGTTAAATAACGTACACCTACACTAACCCCTAAACATACCTGATAATGTTAACAAAAATGCAATAGCAAGCTTGGTATGTCAGAAAAGCCGAACATTATGGAACTTGTTAAGTTATGCAAACTCCAAAATGTATTCGTTTACAAATCATGCATTATGGTAAAAAAAATTTGAGGGCATAACATAATGTTGTGCAAGAAGCCGCATGAAAACAAGTCATTGATGCATAATCTGCCCATGTAATCATAAGTGTGTATGAAAACGATAAAAAGTGCTTGCTGTTTTACTGCCTCTAGTATTCATTTATGTTGGAAACTGCAGTGTACATATTGGTACGTATTTTGTGTTTTGCAAAAATGTTGCCACAGGTACGTTTTTCAACAATCCAGATGTACTATATTCGCCATGTTGTCATCGTTGTGTGACCTACCAGCATCAGTTGTGTCTCTTCTGCCACAAATCCATTGATGCCATACTGGACTCCCTGCTTGTTCTCAAACAGTGCATTGAAAAAAACGGACATTAAGCATTTTTTGCGTACTATATAGTAAGAATATGATTTTGTATGCATCTTAAGTAATCTTATCCTACGCAAGCTCAGCTAACTGCTAAACCTAGTGTTCAGTTGTGTGAAATGAATACACTTAATGGAGGATTGGCTCATTTTAAATACATTCTATTGAAAGAAAGCTTGTAATAGATTTATTTTAAATTACACGATAGCTCTTTTATAGGCAATCATTGGCAGAACTTTAAAGCTTTGAGTTGCTGTCTCTGTGCCACACTCAGCATTGTCACAGTGACACGGCAAGCACTTTTCACAGATCCCATTAAAATCAATTCTATTTCAGTGGACGTCCAGCGAAGAGGAGAATAAAAGTCAGCAGGAAACGGTTCTTTAGACTCAGTTTTCATTTGAGGGCATATATTTTCTTCAGCTTGAGTGTATGTGGGGAGAAGTCAAAAAAGGTCAAATAAATTCTACTGAAATGGTTATAGATTTCTGCTTTCAGAACAGTTCATCATAAAATTCAAATATCCATCATAAAATTGAAATGAGAATCAGAAATTCTGGAGACATTTCCTCTTGCATTATGAACTTCCAGCTCAGTAGTGCAGATAAACAATACACCATTTATTTCTGTTTTGATGACATGATTTACAGTTACATATTGGTTTGGCTTTTCTGGGTCTCGGTACGCAGTCGATATGCCTCTGAGACCCTTGATAAATCATATTTCTGACAACAAGCAGTTATTTAAGAAGTTGCTAAATTTGAAGCACATTTTAGGTTACCTGAACCTTACTGTGTCGTGTTAACTGTGCCAATTTTTACTAAGAAATTAATATAATAAAACTAAAATAATATAGTCTAATATAATACAGTATAATTTGAAAGAGAATTGATGCATTTAAACTTAGATCTATTTTAAATGACTGCAATTGTTTTTCAATCTCTAGAATACAGTCAAATGGCTTTCCCCACACATTTTGCATCTGCCTTTTGCACAGCATTTTATTTTTTCTGCGTGTGTTCAACATCATCTTAGAGAGAACAATGCATTCATAATACTGTATAATACACTTTACAGTCAGTTGTATATTCATATAATTATATTTTAACATCATTAGTATAATATTATTAAGGTTTACACCTTTAAAGAATATAATATATACATAAAAACATGATCAACACATGTGTTCACATGTAATTTAGTGCATTGTATAAAAGATGTTACCATTATTAGGTAAGAATTATAATGTATTATAATTGTACATGATCGATAGAAAGTCAAAACAAATTTTTGGGAAATTATACGTATTATATACATAGTGGAATACTGACATGCAGAACAGTTCACACAATCATACTTCTCTATGTTTAGGGTTTAAAGAGTGACCTACACACTTTCCCATCAAAACATCAACCTACCTGAACACAAGTCCCAGAGGTCAGCTTTGTCCCAGTACACTCTCCCATGTCCATTTAAAGCTGGGAACTTTGTGTTGGAGGTGGGAGATTGTCACAGGAACCAGCTATAATACATATAGTGTGTTATGACAACGGATCTTGAAAAGGTCAGCCCTCTATTCACATCCTGACCTTTACAGCTGACCATTACAGACATGAGGCCCCCCTCTTCAGACCGTGTTTCTGGGAAGTGTTCCAGCAGCGCATGTTGTGTCATTTCTATCTATCTATCTATCTATCTATCTATCTATCTATCTATCTATCTATCTATCTATCTATCTATCTATCTATCTATCTATCTATCTATCTATCTATCTATCTATCTATCTATCATCTATCTATCTATCTATCTATCTATCTATCTATCTATCTATCTATCTATCTATCTATCTATCTATCTATCTATCTATCTATCTATCTATCTATATCTATCTATCTGTCTATCTGTCTATCTATCTGTCTGGTCCGTCCGTCCATCAGTCTTTCAGACCGTTGATTTCCAAAAAATAAAAAAAGCATAGGAAGAGGTTTCATATTTCACTTCATAAAAATATGACTTTTAAATTATGAAGGCTTATTAGAACAGCCCTTTACTAGCCTACAGTACCAGACAGAGACTCAAGTCATTCTGGTAATAATCATGCGTGGAGGCACAGCTGGATTGTGTCTGTTAATTACCAGACTTCCTTTTAAGTCACTATTTCTTTGTGTTTGTCCTATTCAACAATTCATATGACTAACATATAAAAGTCAGTCTTAATGAGCTTCCTGGCTTTTTTATTTTTATTTTTTATTCAAGACAGCATCTTCCAACTCAGCAGACCCAGTTCCCCAGAACTTTTTAAAGTCTGCAATTTTGTTGTATAATTGAATTATGTGTATTCACACTGAGATAGAAACCAGTCCTTCCTGATCTCATTGAAATGAAAAGTGGTGACAGATCCATGGGTTTAGATTTGGTTAATTTGAAGCAGTTTGACAGACTTGAGATGTTTAATTCTTTAAAACTCTTTAAAATTGAGATGTTTCATTTGTTAAATTGCTTTTTGATTACTGGTGTTCTTGGGCTTGAGTGGCTCAGACAGAAAAACCTAATCAGTGTTGTAAATTTCATTTACATATTCAATTTGAACAATGAAAGTTGCTTGACACCATCCATTACTGTATAAAATAGGTAATCACCCTCTAACTAAATCACTGCAGTTCAAGACAAAATTAGAGTTGAGCTGATTAAACTGCCAGGTCGCTCAATATCCAGTGAGAGAAATACATTAAAGGAAGTCATTCATTAGGAATGGGCCTGCACTGTCTTTGGGGTAATAACCTCACACTAGTTACAGGCTTCACTATCTCATGATTTAAAGAGCAGGAGGGGTGCCTCATTACAACACTGCTTTAGTTGGATTGGGAATAGTCAAGTGAAAGAAGCATGAAACACCGTTATTACATTTGTATTACTATTTTATTAAAACTTTAGGATAACTTCTTTAAAACAAACAGTAAAAAGATTGTAAAAGATGTAACATGGTGAATTTCACACTAGAGCACTCAGTGATACTCTCACATACTGTGTGTATTTTAAAGGTCAAAAGTTTGGACTAAAACTCATTCTCAGGTAAAGGCACCATGTAATGTAGTGTACATATAGACAATTTGGACTGGAAAGTAAGTACATTTTCAATAAAAGTTTAGTAAATGTTTAATAAATGTTTTAAAAGGTGCAATATTCTCTACCAGGGCCGTTTCTAGCCATTCTGACGTCCTAGGCGAAATCCTTATTGGTGCCCCCAGTTAAATTTTAAAAAGCAACATTGGTATAACTGGTATTAATTAACAAAAACATACATACCAAATTATATTTGTATATATTTGTTAATAAGGATTCAAATTAATAGTCAAATGCCTGTATAGCCCTAGGGCCTATAATATATAGCCTATATTTGTGCAGTCCCTAGTTGCTAAGAAATTGTTCTCAGACATAACTACATAATTATTATGTGTTATTAGTACATTTCACATGAAAGTTATAAGAATAAATACTGATTCAGTGTGGTTTTTGTTACTCATTGATGCGTGAACTTTAAATAACACAACACTTTGCCCTCGGTGTGTACGACACTGCTTGTATTAAGCACTATTAGAACTGAATGAATCGATTAAGCATTCAACACCATCCGTAAAGATACGTTAAATTCGTCAACGTACGAGCTAGTGGGGGCGGCAATAAAATGTTAGGGTGGCCGTGACACCCTTTACACACAAATATCTAGTGCCAGATATGCGCTTATTGGCACCCCCCCCTACTGATTGTGCCCTAGGCGACCGCCTAGTTTGCCTATGCCTAAAAACGGCCCTGTTCTCTACAGAAACATATTTGTTATGCTGGTTGAAAGTCTCAACCATCCTGATATCACTATGTTAAGCAGGTCTAAATATACAGTCTCATACATTTTCTTATGCTCACTTGATCAAAATACATAAAAAGCAGTAATTGTGAAATATTGTTACATTTTAGCCCTAAAATGCATGCTTCGGGCCTGTAGCGACCCGGGTCGTCATTCACAACCCTCCTCCTCATTCATTTTTTAAAAGTTAGACATCAACCTTCTTAGTTCTTCCTCAATCAATCCATTATAAACAATATAACAAGAAAAAATAATACAATTATAAAAGAATGCCTGTTTTTCCATTTATTTTTTGTAAATAATTGTATAGGGTGGCTAATGGACCGAGGTGTGTAAGAGTGTACGTATATTTTTTTTCTGCACAACAATAAATTAATCTTTAATGACGGAATAAGTGCAATTTACCTTTATTCCACAAGGTGGCAATGTCTGATACACATGAAGTGATAAAGTGACGTTTTACAAATAGTTACTGCAGACTGAAAACGAAACAATAATATGCATATTCTGCTAAACTTGAAATGGCTCAGCGATTTAGTGCAGAGCAAGTACTGAACACAATCAAACATTAGTGTCACTGTCACTTGATGGTGAATCTGGTGAAGAAGCTGTCAGTGATTAAAATATTGATTTTCAAGATGTTGAAAATTATAGTTTTGAGAATATGTTTGAGATCATGAATATGAGCCAGATGCTGAGTATACTGGGAAATAAGCTCTGACGAGGACAGTGATTATGGGATAAAATGTCTGCTCAAACTGAACCCTTCCAAGCTCCTAAAGGTAACAAAATAACTTTTATTTTATTCTTTTGTAATTGTTACTATGATATCAGGAGAGTTTTATATTATTGCTACAGGTAGAGATCCATCCGTGTTTGATATAGATCTGGGGCGCTAAAGACCCGAATATGTAAGAATAATTGGCAAAACAGTCATGCATTTAAGGGTTAAAATAACTGCTTTCTATTGTAATTAGAGATGCACTGATATTAAATTTCTCAGCTGATACGGATAGCCGATTATTTAGAATAAAATAGGCCGATGCCGATACCGAAGAAACCTCTCCCAAATAATGCTGCAAACTCTACAGAGAACCCTCTCAAGTGGTACACAATAAAAAAAGTTTGTATACAACCCATACATTTACAAGGTATTTTTTCATAAGCACCTGTCTTCATGACAAACATACAAACATACGCTTTACAGGAAGGTTTCTTCAAGCGTCTTGGAGACGCTGCCACAGTTCTTCTGGATTTAGTCTCAGTTTTTTCTGTTTCTTCATGTAATCCCAGACGGATTCGATGATGGTGAGATCAGATCTCTGTGTGGATCATAGCTCTGTTGTCAGACTCCTTCTGCATACAAAAATCTCACTGGAATGGATTATTACAATTAATGGCAAAATTAATGTTTGAAAATGTAAACTGATATAACCTACTGACACACTATTACAAAAGTTATAAATAACTGGCTTAAAACCATTTTTGGGGGTGAAAATACTAACGTGCCTAAGACTTTTGCACAGTACTGTACCTAAGGCGTCTGGCGCTAGGGTACTCCAGTCCTAGTTGTGCCCGGTCTCCGGCTTCACACTAGGGCAGGTGCTACCCTCGGTGTGGGCTAGTGGGTACTCGTTCCCCAAAGTGTCGTTCCGACGCAGTGAGAGTTCCCTCGAAAGGGAACGGCTTGGGTTATGTATATAACCCTTGTTCCCTGAGAAGGGAACGAGCACTGCGTCGGAACGACACTTTGGGGAACGAGATGCTTCAGAGCGCATGCTTCAGAGCAATAGCTGCCGTTTCAATGCGCCGGCTTCCCTTTTATACTTCCGGGTATGCCGTCACAGTGATGTCATCACGCACGCCAATCAGATTGGTTTAGTTTCTATACGGACTTTAGATTCGCTAGTGCTTAGGGAGTATCCCCAAAATGTCGTTCCGACGCAGTGCTCGTTCCCTTCTCAGGGAACAAGGGTTATATACATAACCCGAGCCATTTTACTGACGTCTTTCCATGGTTGATTGAGTGATTACATGAGTCATGATATGGATTTCGGTAAGTTGCAGTGTATCTTTCAACATATCTTTTAATATGCATGCATGTTTTTCGAAATATAATTGAATTAAAGTGGAAGAGATGACTTGCGCTCCACCCTGCTGCTTGAACTGAGGCACTACAGCGATCTGTCATATCACATTTAGGAGCGTCAAAACGGCATTTATTGTTTGAATTTCACAATAAAATTGACAAAATTTAAAAGATGACACTTTGTTTCTTTTTAGACGTAACAAAGCAGTGCTATTTGCGATTACTGGATGAGAGGCGTGCTACAAATAATGTTTAGTGAGGGGAAAGACTACAGACCTGGCAACCCAAGCTTAAACTACGGGTGGTTCATAGGGTCAAATAGAGCCTGCTTTTATGTAGATATATTTAAAATGCTAATGCTCTGTTGTCGCGTTAACTTGCCCTAAATTTGCAGTCTGACATGTTTTTCCGCACCCTTTTGATTGACAGGATACCATCAGCCCTAATCATCTGCGGTTCCCTTTCAGTCGGTCACGTTCGACGTACGTTGGACGTCACCGACGAATTGGGATCACTTCTGGGAGCCCCTATCAGCTTCGAGCTATATAGAACCGGCCAATGAACATTGGCGTGCGAGATTTGCATCTCGCGCTCTGCCCCGCATTGCGGGATACGTGCGCTACCGCTCCAGTTGAGTTCCACAGAACGGCGAACCCTGTTGAGTCCTCCGTTACCCGCGGCAGTCGGATGTGGCGGAGCGTCCGACGCCAGGTCTAACACCAAGTCTAACACTCTAACACATTGGTGGAACGGGTGTTAGGCTGGGTTCCATATGTTTTGACCCCCACGGCAGTCCCATATGTGTATTCTTCCACGGTACAGCTCCCTACGGCGAGCCCGTGTCTTTCCCTCGGCAGAGTTCCTCTGCCATCCCACTAAGGTGTTGTTCCCCCGCCGCTAATGGCCGGAGCCACCCCTGGGACTTCCGAATGTTGTACTGCCCAAGGCCAGTCCATACGTGTATTCTCCACATGGTAACTCCCTCTGGGCATGATGTGGCTTCCGCAGCGGCCTTCACGGGCCCGCTTTCCCAGCGTTATCCAATAAAGTCAGCTGAATGGGTCTTGCGGAACAGCAGCTTTTTGACTCTCCCTGCGTGAATTTCCCTGCCCGCTAACAGACGGGGTCTGAGGGGCTCATCGCTGGGCGCTGGAAGTGGTAGTAACTGTGGCGTTTTCCAAAGGGATCCCAATTCGTCAGTGACGTCCGACGTGACCGACTGAAAGGGAACATCTCGGTTACGTATGGTAACCCTCGTTCCCTGAAGGAGGGAACGGAGTACGTCCCATCGCCACAGTTGCTGTACCATCACTACAGGGCAGAGTCACTAAGTTTGGCTCCTCAGTGAAAAACAGCGTGCATTGCTCTCGCTTCCTGTTTATACCCGCAACGCAGGGCGGAGCGCGAGATGCAAACTCGCACACCAATGTTCATTGGCCGGTTCTATATAGCTCGAAGCTGATCCCAGAAGTGATCCCAATTCATCAGTGACGTCCGACGTACGTCTCCGTTCCCTCCTTCAGGGAACGAGGGTTACCATGTGTAACCTAGACGTTTTTAAACAATCGGTCGATGGCCGATAGTCAAAATAATAGCTTTTATCGGCCGATACCAATTATTGGCAAATACATCGGTGCATCTCTAATTCTCTAATTGTAACATGTTTAAAAATGTAATCAATTCCTGTGATAGCAAAGCTGAATTACCCTTTTTACACATTAATAATTATATATATATATATATATATATATATATATATATATATATATATATATATATATATATATATATATATATATATATATATATATATATTTGGATTGAAATACGTGAATAGGTTTTTAAGATTATGTGTTCATGCATTGTAATAATCGACTGATGGATTGTGGATTTGATGATAACACAGGTGCTTTGCATGGATCCTCAGTTTCCTTTATTCCAAGGATGAATGGCACATAGCAGTAGCTGACAAGCACCTTCATTGCTATGCAAAACCACGCTGTGAGGCAGGCTGGTCAAATTGTCTGTTTGTTATTTAGGAAAGCTGCTGACTCTCTATGCAAACCCATGAGTCAGACGCTGCCTACATTGTCCCTGCCTTTCATGCATATATGCACTTAATATTGCAATACAGCCCTCACCTGCATATTAGTCCTCAAATACTTGACTAAACAAAATATTTTCATTTTAGCAATGTAATCTCTTCAAATTATTTCAAAAAGACGAATTAAACATTGTTTTGAATATATAATGTTTGAATGTTTACATGTTACCGTTTTTTAACAATCACAATTCACTAGGACACAAGAATTTCAGGTGTAATTTATGAAGGAACATTATAAATAAAATGTATTATCATGATTCATATTATCTTCAGGAAGGTTATGCTTCATGCCACCCACAAATAAGTCAACCCCAGTCAAAAAAACAAGAATTGGACCAGCCACCGAAGATGGTTCTTTTAATTAAACATGTTTAAAATGGGCAAGTAAATGAGCCACACTCTAAACCTGTTAAAAAGCACCCTGCCAAAATTATTTGGCTCCTCTCATGAAGCATTGACCTCTACTCCCTCCTACATTCCAGCACGGTCATTTGTGAATTTTGTTTCCTGACCCTTCACACTGCATGTGTCTGTGCACAAATTGTGGCCGTCACAGTTAATTAAAGTGAAATGGGTAACGGTGGCAAAGCTGCAAAGTCAGGTTTACCTACAACCGAGATCTGCCAAGCGGCCATTACGACTCTCAGTGAGCTCAGTTATGGCAGTAAACAATCTTTTATATGGCACAATCCTTCACAGACTTTCACAAACTGCAAATGAGGATTTCAGAGAGATCAATAGATATTTAGTGTGGAAAAGTGAAGTTTTGTTTACCACCTGCTTTTCTCAGACAGTAACAGCACAATGTTAATTGTACTTTATAGCCAGACACTATTGGCTTTTATACATGCAGCATGTTCTATAATTGTCAGGGTCATGGTTTTGTTTTGAATGTTTTGACTCAGTTCTGTCTTTCTGTCATTATTGATATGATGTCCTTGTTTGTTTCCTAGGTAACACATTGATTAGTCATTTTGTTCAGCTGGTCTTCGTTAGTACATTTTGTTTGCTCCTGTGTATTCAAACCCAGGGTTTCATTCTAGTCCTTGGGCCTATACCATGAAGCCGGTTTAGCTGGCCAGCCAGATTTGTTTAAGCTTAGTTTCTTCTAATCCTGGGTTTTAGGTACCATTAGTGGTTTGGCTTTTAGCAGTGTTCAACTCCATAGTAATTTATACTCCATGGCTAACCTGCTGCAGGGTAGGTTATGTTCTGGATAAGAGATCTCAAACTGAAATTGGACCAATCAGCTGTAAGAAAAGTGACACACCTCTGATGCAATAACGTCACTCCCCCTGTTTCTACTCCAAATTAAAAGTCACTACAGAGCAAATGTTTTTTAAAGACTAAAGCATTGGCTTTTAACAGTGCTTATTTATAATAATAATTTTGAATGATTTAGATATATTTTATGTAATTATTATACCATTAATCAATTACACATGTATCATTTTAGTTAATCAATCATTGATAGGCACTTAGTATTAATATAAATATATACATATTAAAATTAATATAAATAGCCTATATACAGGTCATACCAATAAGCTTTAAAATCAATAAATAAAGCTATATAAATTAATGCATGTGAGCTTAAATGTTCAATTTTCTCTATATATCTACTAAACTAACTTCATAACTTTTACTTGCATTGTGACACATACATTTTTCTTTAAGCTATCTTCTTTCATAGATAGCTATTTTCTTCTTGCTCTGTAAATTTGTTTAAAATTCTTAATATTTTTCAATCATGTAATATTCTGCAGAAGAGGGAAGTGAACGTCAGTGACTGACGAATGGGGGTTTCGCTTAGAAACCTATCACCTTCGAGATCTACAAAACGAGCCAATGGCAAGAGAATACCATAACGCAACTCTGCCCACCCTTGTGGGTATATAAGGAGCAGTGCTGCAATCTTGCATCATGTTACCTGCTGAGGAGCTGAGGCTGAGTGCCCCAGCCGTACCAGCGGTACAGCAGAAGTGGCAGGTGGACGTAATGTCTCCATTCCCTCCTCAGGGAACAAGGGTTGCATACGCAACCAAGATGTTGCCTTTTGTTCAATCATTACGAGTTACGTCAGTGACTGACGAATGTGGGTCCAATCTAATCACGCCACTCAGAACGAGGGGTTAGGCTCAACGCAATACCAAGGTACACTGGGAAGCATATCCCACGTGGAGAAGTGCAACACAATGTCTGCTCAAAGGGAGGACTTAATAATACATATATGACCCCCGTAGGGACTGCATATAGAGCACTCTTGGGTATCCAGCCGCAGGTGGAATATTTCAACCCCAGGAGTGGCAAGGTGCCTTGCCAAGGGAAGACATGTTCTCAATGAGACTTACCCAGGAAATACGCATGTGAGGGTTGCCCAACGGGGGAACCATGCACATGGAGGCACCTAGCCTAACACGAGGGCTGACCATCTGGACATGCACTCTGGTGTCGGTGTCAACAGTGCTGGAGGAACTAAGGGCTTACTGAGAAACTCACCTGAGTGAAAATGTGCACTCATCCAGTCTGTGGAGTGGAATGGCACAACAAGCGATGACACCTGAACCTGTCCAGTTACTGGCCACTTGGAGTGAGTACACAAGAGGAAACTGGCTCTACACAGAGATTATAGAATCTCGCAAAAGTGTTGGGTGTCACCCAGCCTGCAGCTCTACAAATGTCTGTTAGCGAGGTGCCATGCACCTAAAGCCCAAGAGGAAGCTACACTGCTAGTGGAGTGTGCCCTAACCCCTAGGTGGCATGGCATGCCCTGAACCTGATATGCCAGGACAGTGGCGTCCACTATCCAGTGAGACAACCTCTGCTTGGAGAGAGCCTTCCCTTTCTGCTGCCCTCCGTAACAGACAAAGAGCTGGTCTGAGGTCCTGAAACACTGTGTCCGGTCCACATAAGCGCGAGGGGCACGTGCTGGACAGAGCACTGTCAAGGCTGGGTCTGCCTCCTCCAAGGGCAGTGCTTGCAGGTTCACCACCTGATCTCTGAAAGGAGTGGTGGGAACCTTGGGCACGTATCCAGGCCGGGGTCTCAAGATCACATGAGAGTTAGCCGGCGAGGTGGATTTAATCTCCTCGCTCATGTAAGGAACCTGCTGACCACGGCGTGTTGTCCTACCGTTTTTGAGTCCACCAAGTTGTGGTGAGCCGATATTGCGGCCACATAAACCTTGAGGGAACAGCGTTCATGCCCATCAGAAGGACTAACCAGCCGACCGCACCCAGAAATACACAGGCGAGACATCTTGAAAAAGACGTGTAGCTCTTTTAGAGAGAATAAAAGCTCTGCAGACTGCCGAAGCACCCAGGGAGAACACATGCGCTGTGCTGGATCACTGCACAGATCAGACAGGAATGCGGAACTCTCAGGAACACAGAGACTAGACACTAGACACTCTAGAGAGACGCTCGTCTTGAAGAGTAGAGAAAGCTCAGGAAGGCAAGTGAAACTCGGCTCCGAAGCAGAAACATGATGCAAGATTACAGCCCAGCTCTTTATATGCCCATGAGGGTGGGCGGAGTTGTGCTATGCATATTATGCAGACCCATGGCATTCTCTTGCCATTGGCTCTTTTTGTAGATCTCGAAGGTGATAGGCTTCTAAGTGAAACTCCCATTTGTCAGTCACTGACGTAACTCGAAGTGACTGAACGAAAGGGAATCTCCATTTCACTGATCCACAGCATGTGATTGGCTGTTCACTACTGATGTCACAGCCAAACTCCTAAACTCAGGATCAAAGCTTGAGTTGACAAAGAAAGCTGATGATCAGCATCATGGGACCAACAAAGCCTGAATAGATTGGTTTGGTTCTGTCAACTCGTAACAGTAAAAAATATTTTTAGCTGAAACCATGGTCCTCTGAAACCTTGGTCCTCAGTGATACATATAAAGGAAGTCAATGGGTGCCGGCACTTTGAGATAAAAAAAAAAAAGAAAATTAATGCGAACAAAACAAAATTAATACCTGCAGCTCCTGACTATACATTAAGGTCTTTGGAAGCATAACAATCAGTCTATGCAAGAAACTGAACATTATTTAAACATTTTTTATCTCTAATCCACAACCTAATCCACGACAGACTGGAGCATGAGCTTTCTGCCACATAATGACATATACATGGTTCAATATTTTAAAATATTTAGAGAAAAAAAGTAGAGCTGAACATAGCATTGATTAAAAAAGTGGCTTTTTATCTTAAGACATTTCCATTCCACTTTTTCTCGCAAAGTGCTTTGATGTCTCATTCAAGTCACATACTTCCACCTTGTGTGATATGATTTTTGCTCATTACTGTTGCTACACAGGAATAATTTTCAAATTTGTCTAGATCTGTAGAGATCAGAATGAGGCATATTCTCTTTAAGAGGAAACATTAGAGCTTTGCTATCACCTGTGTGTGTGTGTGTGTGTGTGTGTGTGTGTGTGTGTGTGTGTGTGTGTGTGTGTGTGTGTGTGTGTGTGTGTGTGTGTGTGTGTGTGTGTGTGTGTGTGTCAGATGTTGTGGTGTTTCATTCAGCTAATATTTTACTTGAAGGACAACTCCAGACAAGTAGTCTTCATGAAACAAATTAGACTTAACTGTATCCTAGTGAATGATGTATTCCTCTACTATAGCCACTTTTTATAATCCTTAAATTATATTTTCTTCATTTATTATTAAAAAATGATGACACACATAGCATAAAAAGTCTGCTTTTAGGGGATGCTGGCTAAGTGGCGTGTAGCACAGCATCTTAAAAATATCTAATGATCACAAGCTTAAACCACAAATCCAAACAAACTCTTGCTGAACGATTCAGACCCTCCTTGATCCCAGTATAAACAAGTATTAGGCCCGTTCTTTCATATTAGCACAGAAATTATGTCACAGTTTCCAGCCCTGCATTACATTCCCCCGTGCCCTTTAAAATGCACAACTGGAAACAATACAGTGGATTTAATAGGAACTGTTTGTTGTCTACACCTAGTTAGCTGCCTTTGGCGGCAAAAAATCTGTAAAAAAAAAAAAAAAAAATAGGGCCTGATGTACTCTGTTATTATGAAGGAATTTTTCCACATCGATTTTTCACAGAAGTTTTACCTGTTTTGAATGAACCATTGCTTTGTGTTGTGTTTTAGGTTTAAAGAAAATGTCCATAGCCTACATTTTACGCAGAAACAATCCAACTGATGTCTTTCTCACTTTAAAGCATGTTTAAGAAACACAATGGCAGCATGCACTTAAAATAAACAGAACATTATCATCTAAAGGTGTGGATGCTAACATAATTATAATGTATTAGTTATTAGTTATGAGGATGCTAGCTCCCTATATAGGCAGTATAGACAACCACTAGCTCACTAGATCTTGGCTAACTAGGTTATCTCCTCTGTGCCCCCTCACGCTGCTCTCAGATCAAGATCTACAATCAAAAAGTATATTACGTTTTTGAAAATATTTGAACTTTTGAAGCCGAAAAATGTGTGTGACTGCATGCCAGCCATGTTAGCATGTGAACATCTGTCTTATGGTACAGGAAACTCCGAACCATGAAAAACTTGTGCCCAGCTGCTTCAGTTCAACTACCACTTGACAGGAGAGCAAACAGAATTAGTCAAATCATGGCTGGCACTAATGAAGAAAAACACTGATCCCTTTCCTTTCCAGAGGCAAAGGCCAATCGCAGTTAGCGAAGGCTTTCTGGGAACAAAGAGTCAACTTTGGTGTCACATTTCATTGAACCTCAACGACAGCAGAGCAAATCTTCACTTGATGGTTCCTGGTCATTCCGTGCATGAGAACCTCTTTCTATCCCCGAGATACAATGCAACAACAAACAAAGCCTGATTGGCTGCGTCCATGGGTGAAAACACAAGCTAATCCCAGTAAAAACAAGGCTTCTTTGGGGACCCATCACTGCAGGCTTCAGCCTGTTAAATTTGGCCAGCCTGCAATGCTGTAAAACTCTAAACAAAATATTGAAGTAGGGGGTTTCCAGGATTTATCAGCCTAATCTCGAAAGTATCTACTACTCAAATACTTCATATTGGATGAACTAAACTGAATTAAGTAAACTAGACTAAATTTAACATCTAAATTTAGACATGTCCAATGTTTTATTTAGACATGTTCCTATACTAGCAAGCTAAATATAACTTTTCTTCACACACATGATATTAGGAGCCCGAGAAATATGGTGTGTCAGATTGTAATATTAGAAGATGGCGAGCCCAATAAAAATGCTCAAGCCAAAGAAAAGCTTATCGCGGTCCTAAAAGTGGCCACTTAAAAAAAAAACCTGAAAGGCAAGTGTGTCAGTATGTAGCCGAAAAAAAGAAATGAGGGGCTGCCCATAACCAGAGTCGTCATCCAGCTGAAGGCACTGGATATCGCCAAAAAGCTGAATTTACGCACCAGCATTTCTTTCTTCTTTTGGTTACGTACTCACACGTCACTTGCCTGTCAATATCCTCGAAGTGGACGCTTTAATGCGCAGGTCAGTGAAACAAAGATCTCAAGACGTGTTTTTTCAAAGTTTAACTGATTTTAACTTGAGCGCCGCATTTTTAGAACGTAGTGTCATTAGCAAGACGCTGCAAAAGACGTTCTTCTAGCGCGTGTTTACATAGAAAAAAATGGAAAAGTAGCGCAGTGGAATGGAAAAACGTGTTCTGTGTGAACATCCCCTAAGAATGATGCAGCGTAATGGATTAGCGCTTGCCCTCTAACTTCAAAGAGAAACTGCTGTCTTTTCAGCGCTATGTGATGGGCCTAAGGAAAAACATTCATATCCCTCCCTGGATCAGATAGGTAATGCAGATCAAACACCTGTGTTTTTTGACATGCCAGAATCTGTCACAGTACATAAAAAGGTGAGAAATCAGACATAGTGAAATCTACTAAATGAAAACTTTAGGTTATTTTTATGGTAGCTATGCCATAAAGTGTATATTTCTGAATGTGATTTTTGTTGGTACATTTTACCAGTATTTACCATACTTTAAATAGCCTACAGAAATACAAATTTAAGCGATATGAAAATTAATTTTCAAAAAAGCATTTTTCAACCCCCCAGTGGTTGTCTTATAGTCAGGATCGTCGGTAACCCTTTATAATAAGGTTGTATTAGTTAACATTAGTTAATGCATTAGTTAACATAAACTAACCATGAACAACACCTCTGTTCAACATTAGTTAATCTTTGTGTAAAAACAGTAGACCGTTGGCAGGCCCAAACTGGGTCACCTCCAGACTACTTTGGACGTGTTACGGTCCAAAAGGGGGAAAAAAATAAACACAATAAAATAAAAGATGACGGCTCAACCCGCAAGTACTCTTCAGAGTATGGTGGTGTTTATTGACAAGTGCACCGAAAAATCCAATAGTCCAGCAGTGAATATATTTACAAGTGTACAGTCCCAAAAACAAAGTACCAAACCAACAAAAATAAAATAACAAAATAAATGAAAGGTATATAACTATACAATTATGTACACAAAAACTCACAAGACAAGACAGGGAACTATCACACGTAAAACATCAGCAGATTCCACATAAAATACGTCATCATGAATAACATATTGTTCATCAGACACTTTAGAATTTTCTTGACCTTCATCTTTGGCAAACAAAGGTTTTAAGGTTTCATCTTCCCTTTGTAACACAGCAATGTTTTCTGCGACTTGCCAGCCATGAACCTCAAGTGGAGAGCTTTGGGACTGGAGTACCCAGGTATTTCAATAATCGTCGCTGTCAACTTGTTTTTTTCAGGCCTTTGGTCCCGCCCTGCAGCAGACTACCTCTGGCAGAGAGGTAGTCTAAGTCTGGCAGAGGCTGTAGACCAACCTTGGCTTGTGCTCTTGTCATTATCGGAAATTATCAAACTGGTGATGACCTGTCATTCACAACATTAACGCCCTGGTTTCCCTTCTCATTGACCAGTTCACTCAAAATTGGGAGATCTCTCCCCAAAATCATGTCTGCTGGTAATGAAGTGACTACCACTATATTCAAGAGATACATTTGTTCTTGCACCCCCACTAACACTTCTGCTTTGGGATACCGCTTTACATCCCCATGCACACATTGTATGTCAGTGGTATTAGCGTAGTCAACATTAGAAACAAGACATGACTTAATCAGTGAAAGTGAGCTACCAGTGTCCAGCATTGCTTTTATCGAACGTCCATTCACTGTAATGTCCAAAAGCATATTGTTGCATTGCCCCACCCCTACAGAGTCCATCTCAGTGTCCTTTTCCCTAGGAGCATAGCAAAACCCTGCCAGCTTTGCCTTACGTGCCGGGCACACAGCAGCTTTACGGCCCGGTTGCTGACATGAGAAGCAAATCAGTTATTGTGGTGTTACAGTCTTAAGTTCATGCGGAGCCTTTTGCGGCTTATCAGTATGTGCATGGCGTATTTTACCTTTAAACGGTTGCATGCGCGGGCCAGAGCAATGAGCATTCATGTAGTGCTGGGCTAACTTTGCAGCTGCCAGTCCTGAGTCCGGTTCATGCTCCTTCACACAACAACAAAACGGTACAATGACAAACTCACTTAAATAGGCACTTTTACATTTCGCTTTGAAACCAAATCTTCCGCAATCATCTTGTCTGTCAGCTCCTTGCTCTCGCGATGAATGAAATCTGACTCCTGTCCTGCTGCGTTTGTGCTGCGACTCTCGTTCGGCTCATGCTGTATTGAGCAGACACATTCAGTTTTTAATTGTAGTATCTGTTCTCTTATTGAACTAAATGATTTTATTACTATAAAAATCTAAATGACGGTGAGGTGGTGCCATGGTGGGCAAGTGATGTAACCGGTAGGCATGGCTTGGGAATGGCCTCTAGGGCAGCAAAGCAAGTGCATACTGGGAATTGTTGTCTTTCATCCATATGAGCCAAAAATACATTTTCTGGCTTTTCTTAGTCTAAAAGGCACCAACTTCTAAAATAATTTCACATTTCTGCTACATAAATTACCCAATTTAAATACACATTCATCTTTCCAGCGGTGAAGTAACTGTTTAACTGTTTAACCCTTTAACTGTTTTCTGAAACTGTAGAAATATGGTTACACATCTGTCGTTTGAACCACATTGGTTCATGATTGCCATCATGACATCACACACAGGTGGTGGAGTAGATATTGCCAATAATGTCAGATTATTATAGTTATTTTACACAAGCATTAGAAAGCCGTTATTTTTTTTTTTTATGACATTAAAGGTGCAGTAAGCGATTTCTGAGAAACACTGTTGAAAATGGATTGGACCGAGCAGCACAACACAACACACTTGTAGCCAATCAGCAGTTAGGTCAATCATGATGAGGTAGGAGAGAGAGTGAGCAAGAAGAAAGACTGTACAAGTAGAGATGGCTGAGAGACATTACAAAAGATAAAAGGTCAGAGTAATATCACTGGAAAAATATGATCAGGCAAGAGCTATGATCAGGCAAGAGCTTTAGGACCTGCTCTAATTTTAGAAAAGGTTTCCAGTGCAGAAGGTCTGAAAATTGGCGTGAAGGTTGCATTGTTTCTGCTCCATGCGTGAGTAACATTGGTTTCGCGTGTAAAAAAAACGGTATTTTTCACACAATTTACTTATCTGTACACAAACATACTCAAACGGATCACTTCCTCTTCTACACGCAACACTTCCTCTTCTCCACGTTGGAGAGCAACAAGACCACGCCCCCTTTTTTGCGTATTCTTGTGGGCGGACGTTAGTCAACAAACTGTTCTACTGACGTAATTAAAGCAGGCTGTACCAGGATGTAGTCCAAGCCGGCCGTTCGCTGTAGGCTTTGAAAGGGAACTTCTGTTAAATAAAATATCTCGCTTGGCATTGAACTTCATAATTGTACAGGTATTATTTATGCTCTAACAGCAACATTACACACTAACTAAAGTTTGAACAATGGGATCACGAAGAACGGGACCATTAACATGTTGTAAAGTGATCTGTACAAGTTGTTTGCTATATTTCAAACCATATGGTATAGCTTTTTGTGAAAGACAGAGCAAAAATTAAGTTATCTGCTGTTCTTTTTCCTTTTCCAGTGGGCTGTTAACCATTGCAACCAAACAAATAATTCAGATTTTGGCAAGTCGATCAACTCAAAAGAACATCACAAACATTCCAATGAAAGTTAGGGTGGATGTCAATATTTTTTATTAACTTTCACTTATGCTTTATTATTTGGAATGACATGAGTGAGTAAATGATGACAGAATGTTCATTTGTGGCTAACCCTTATTGATTTTTGACTTGAGTCTTGCATACTGGACAAATCAGACCACTGTAATAAATGACTTGTCATAGAACAGACTTTCAGACAGAAATTAAAGCCGTGACAGACCAAGGCGACAGTCGGCTAATGTTGGGCAGTCACTGAGTTTGTATCAGCCTGTTTGCCAAGTTTTTGCAGTGTTCCACACCATTGACATTAGTGGGACCTTTGTCTCCTAGTTCTTTGATGTCGGTTTGGTGTGTCACAGCCTTTGCAGCTTTGATACAGCATTTATGCATTTATGTTCATGTGTCATTGTTTTTTCATTCATGTGTCTGTTGTGGCGTCCCAATTCGCCTACTTATGCTATAAAAAAAGTATGTACTGTTTTTGTGAAAACAAAGTGCAGCCTGTCACTGTATAAACTGCACTGTCAATCATCTTGTCACAGTTAAAATCCTCCACATTTCATTTAAAATCCTATCGTTTCGGAGATAAATGTAGTAGCATGTTGATCTGTCAGTCGTGGGTCTTTCATGCGGAGACTCTCCTCATGTTTTTGCAAAATTATGCATTTAAAGATTAATGACCAAACTTATCTTCACTTAGTTCACAATGCTGTCGCAGCTGAAATATAATGTGGATAATATTGAATAAATATATTTTCTTCAGGTAAGATACTGATTATTAAATCACTCAAACCCTTTTAACCTATCTAAACCTCAATCTCATACATCGGCCATGTTTGTAGTTTTTTTAACACGTTGTACTCGTGTATGTAGTTCTAATCGAAACCTTGTCCAACACACAATGGGTTATGGGCAATATTAGTCGTTAGAGTGTGCACGGATCTGCACTTCGGATTCCAACTGGAAAAAGTTCCAACTAGACCATCTGGATATCTTTTGAAAATTAATTTCAACCACGATTTGGGACACATTAATTCTAATTTCGAAAACCATATATGACAGATAGTATGCGAATTGGACACAGCTTGTGTTTCCTTTCAGTTTAGTTCTTGATTACCATCTTGTTAGTTGCCTTAGTTAATAATGAGTTTCACCTGTATCTAGTATAAATAGCCGTGGGTTTCAGTTGTCCTCTGTTGGAGAAAAACGTCTCGGTTACGTATGTAACCCTCGTTCCCTGAGGGAGGTAACGGAGACGTACGTCGGAACTGACCGACGAATTGGGATCTGATTTCAGAGACCAATCTACTTCGAGTGTTTTAAAATGAGCCAATGAAGATTGGCATGCGATTCACACATTCCACGCTCCGCCCCGCAGCGCGGGTATAAATAAGGAAGTGGAATGCATGATCATTGCTTTTCTCTGCTGAGGAGCCGAACTCGTGACTCGGCCTCCCAGCAGAAGCACAGCACCTGGCGACAGGACGTACGTCTCCGTTCCCTCCCTCCCTCCCTCCCTCCCTCAGGGAACGAGGGTTATATACGTAACCGAGACGTTCCCTTTCAGTCGGTCACGTTCGACATACGTCGGAACTGACCGACGAATTGGGATCTCTACCAAAACGCCAGGGCGCTGGCCCTTCAAGCCCGTCCTGGCCCTACCTGCTTGTGCGCACTGGACCGTCTTAAATGGTACGGAAGTCAGGGCTCCAAGCAGGGAGGTCAGTCACTGCTGTTTCTGCAAGACCCACCCAGTGTGACTAATGGAACGCTGGGAAAGCATGCCCGTCTCGGGAGACGGTACGCTGCGGAGCCACGTCATTCAGAGGAAGGATTGGTGGCGGAATACACATAAGGACTAACCTAGCAGGGTAGTGCAACATATGGCAGTCTCTGGGGTGGTTCCAGCCTGGTTCCAGGGGGGAAGAACACACCCAGAGACGAAAGAGCAGGCTCTGTCAAGGGAAAGACACGGGGCTAGCCAAGTAAGGTAGCAGGTACCGTGGAAGAATACACATATGGGGTTGCCGTGAGGGAACTGCTACATATGGAACCCAGCATACACACACGTTACACAAGCATACGGGTGCAGGCCTGGCGTCAGACGGCCGCAACGTCTGGCACCGCTGGGGTGACGGAGGAGCTCGACAGGGTTAGCCGTTTCCGGGGAACACAACTGGAGACAATAGACGCACGTATCCGGCCCAGAGGGCGGGAGTGGCGTTGCAAGCCGACACTTAGAACGGGCACTTAGCGCTACTGGCCCCTAGGGGCGAGGATGCGGGAAGATACCGGCTCTACACGGAGGCTATAGAATCTAGCGA
Source organism: Romanogobio albipinnatus (assembly GCA_023566225.1). Classification (NCBI taxonomy): domain Eukaryota; kingdom Metazoa; phylum Chordata; class Actinopteri; order Cypriniformes; family Gobionidae; genus Romanogobio; species Romanogobio albipinnatus. The sequence goes on along the minus strand of CM042256.1, from coordinate 18,572,684 downwards.
ATGTGTTAGGTGTCGCCCAGCCCGCAGCTCTACCTATATCTGTCAGCGAGGCGCCTTGAGCCAGCGCTCAGGAGGAAGCAACACTCCTTGTAGAGTGTGCTCGCAACCCGAACGGGCAAGGCACGTCTTGGGACTGGTAAGCCAAGACGATAGCATCCACTATCCAATGGGCTAACCTCTGCTTGGAGACAGCCTTTCCCTTCTGCTGGCCTCCTCGACGAAGACGAAGAGTTGCTCTGAGGTCCGAAAGCTTTGAGTTCAGTCAACGTAAGCGCGAAGAGCGCGGACGGGACATAACAAAGCCAGGGCTGGGTCTGCCTCCTCCGAAGGCAGCGCTTGCAGGTTCACTACCTGGTCCCGGAAGGGAGTGGTAGGAACCTTGGGCACATATCCAGGCCGGGGTCTCAGGACAAAGTGAGAGTTGTCCGGCCCGAATTCTAGGCACGATTCGTTGACCGAAAGTGCATGCAGGTCCCCTACCCTCTTAATAGAGGCCAATGCCATCAGAAGCACTGTCTTCATCGACAGGATTTTATGCTCCACAGACTGCAAGGCTCAGAGGGAGGGCTCTGAAGTGCTCTGAGCACTAGAGCCAAGTCCCAAGAGGGTAACGAGTTTGGACAAGGAGGATTTAACCTCCTTGCACCTCTGAGGAACCTGACGATTAGGTCGTGCTTTCCCAAAGACTTACCTTCAACTGCATCGTGATACGCCGCTATTGCTGCAACGTACACTTTGAGCCTTCGCTCCAGCCCATCTTGCAGGAAAGAAAGCACGACACTAACCGAACACCTTCGGGGGTCTTCCCGGTGGGAAGAGCACCATTCAACGAACAGGTTCCACTTCAAGCGTAGAGGCGCCTCGTAGGGGGGGCTCTAGCAGAAGAGATGGTGTCCACCACTGCTTGTGGTAGACCACCTAGAACCTCCGCATCCCGTCCAGGGACCAGACATGGAGTTCCCAGAGGTCTGGACGCGGGTGCCAAGAGTGCCCCGTCCCTGAGAAAGAAGGTCCCTCCTCAGGGGAATCGGCCAAGAAGGGGCTGTCGCGAGGAGAGTAGTTCTGGGAACCAGGTCCGGTTGGGCCAATAGGGCACAACTAACAAGACCTGCTCCTCGTCCTCCCTGACCTTGCACAGGGTCTGTGCAAGAAGGCTCACTGGGGGAAACGCATATTTGCGCAGGTCCCGGGGCCAGCTGTGCGCCAGTGCATCCGTGCCGAGGGTGCCCCCGGTCAGGGAATAGTACCACTGGCAATGGGTTGAGTCCGTAGAGGCAAACAGGACTACCTGTGCGGCTCTGAAGAGGTCCCATATCAGCTGGACCGCCTGGGGAGTCGCCACTCTCCCAAGGTGCAGGCTGCCGTGAGAGCTCGTCGGCTGTCAGGTTGAGCGCATCTGGGACATAAATGGCACGAAGCGACCTCAGATGCTTCTGACTCCAAAGGAGGAGGTGGCGGGCGAGTTGGAACATGCAACGGGAGCGTAGACCACCCTGGCGGTTGATGTACGCAACGACTGCAGTGTTGTCCGTACGGACCAGTACATGCTTGCCACGTAGCGGCCCCTTGAGGCGGCACAAAACTTAGGCAGAATAGACAGACCCGACTTGGGAGGAGAGCCAGTGGCAGAGTATGACACCAGTCGGGGCCCCCCGGTCCTCCTCCGGGGGGTGGGGGAGGGGTGCGGACACCCACTCCCTCAGAGCAGCTCCTGTTCTCCCTGGGCTGCCCGTCTCAGGGCCGCTTGCCCTTACGCTTGCTTGTAGACTAGCAAAGCCCTGAGCGGGTTGGGCGCCTCCCTTACGTCCGGCACCCCGCTGCCTGGGTTTCGCAGGGACGGAGGCGGACGCGGGGGGGGGGGGGGTGCCCTCGGCAACAGGCAGGTAGAGTCACCCTTTCGAATTAGGATGTTTTTTTTTTTTTTTTTTTTACCGCCTCTGTCTGCTTCTGGGCCATCGGGAACTGCTGGGCAGAGTTCTCGACGGCGTCGCCGAAGAGGCCAGCCTGACAGACAGGGGCATTGAGGAACCGAACTTAGTCGGACTCACGCATATCTGCCAGGTTTAGCCCCAGGTTCCTGGACCACTAGTGTGGACATCGCCTGACCCAGGAGAGCGAGGTCCACCGCCGCACGCAGTTCCTGCATAACCCCTGGGACGGACCTACCCTCGTGCATACAGGACAGAGGGTAGTGAGAGAGTATATATATATATATATATATATATATATATATATATATATATACACACACATATATATATATATACATATATATACATATACATACATATATATATACATATATATATACATACATACATACATACATACATATATATATACATATACATACATACATACATACATACATACATATATACATATATACATATATATATATATATATATATATATATATATATATATATATATATATATACATATATATACACATATATATACCAAAGCAGTGCTAGAGCTAGTTCGGAGCCAGAGCCTAGTTTCAAATCGGTTCTTTGTGTTTCCACACCCAAAGCCCCAGCTCCGAGCCAGGAAAAGTGGTTCTTAAGTAGCACCAAAACATTGCTGGGCTAGAACAGGGCTAGAAGTAAGAACCGAGTACGTCAGGCACTGGGGGCGGGGTCAACAAGACGAACACAGACTTGAGATCCGCCATTGTTGAAATAGCAGCTAATGGAGCTAACAGCTGCTGCTCGTTTGTAATCTCCGTCTATACAAATTACGGCGAACTGCACGAATGCGTTGGATTCGCTGTGTTTTAGTTGTGTTTTGATGCCGATGTAGGATCGTAAAGCCATGTGCATCAGTAGTAACGCAACGTTTGCAGTGTTGATGGAAGGCTTGTTGGCAGCAGTGCTGTGCAGAGGCCGATCGCCATATGACAACGAGTCCAGCGAGAGCACACGACTCCTTATGCTTTTGATTCACTCATGCGTTTTTTAAAATATTATACGTGGATTGGTCTGCGCAGCGCCGATGCATCTCAAACAAGCCTGCTGTGTGTGTGTTTCCCGCTAGCGTTGCTGAGAAAGATGAGACGTATACAGTGACATAAGACCTGGCTCTGTTGTGGCTCTCTAGCCTGTGGAAAAGCAAACGGTTCTTAGCAGGCTCCTCAGTTGAACCAACTATGAACTGGGACTAGCTCTGGCTCCGATCTAGCTCTAGCACTGCCTTGGTGGAAAAGGGGTAACAACACACACACACACAAACGTGTTTAATACTTTGTATAAACACATTTGTAGTCTGCTATCAGCTGGGATGCAGCTACAAGCCTGGAGTCTTTTGAAAAAGCTTGAAAATTGTTTATCAAGAGCTCTGTGTTTTTAAAGAGCATCTAGCCTTTGTGGTCTCATCCCAATCACTTGATACGCAGAGGTATACAGGGCAGCATTCACTTTCAATCAGAGTGTCTTCCTTACAATGCTCTTAGACACCAATGAAAGTGAAGAGCTATTAGTGATGTGAAAGTCCATGTTCCTGATTAATGACATTTACTGTCTTTAAAATCTGACAAGTTTACTCTTGTTTACTTCAGGCAGGTTAGACTAGACAAACCAAGGCCACTTGTGTCCACACTTATCCATGTGTGTGTGTGAGCGTGCCTAAGGTCCTAAGGTTTCTGTTAGGTGTGTTGATTTTTAAAACTAAATGTTTTATCAAATTGCAGGAGTGTTCTGTTGCTCTGTTCTGTTTCTCATGCCTGTGGTTGTAAGATAATGTAAAATTATGTTCTGTATTTTGCAAAATGTAATGGTTTAATTCAAAAGTTGGAAAGAGACAAAGTGGGGTGTTTTTCTTTCTTTCTTTCTTTATTTCTTTCTTTCTTTCTTTCTTTCCTTTTTTAAAATAAAACTGAAGGAACTTATTTCAGTTATATGAAGATCACATACAATTTTGGAAGCTTTTTACTATGTCTTAATATTTATAGCCTACTGCATTTCAAATGCCACTGTAACACAGTTCATTGTCATGGGAATGTGGGAATCGGCAAACATTCAAAGACTTTAATAAATAAATAAACAGAAATTGAAAGTAACGCACACACATAATAAAACAAACAAAACTTAACGTAAATTCCAGGCCTGGTCCTCTCTCATCCTTCACCATCGTCGCTCCTCCTTTTATGTATCCGAGCTCCTCCGTGAGAGATACAAGACCGGTGTGAGGCACAGTTGATGCTCATTTGCAATCACGCCACCGGCCTCACGGCGTTCTCTCACGGCTCTTGCCCACCCTGCTTGTCTCAGCCACTTATGTGTAGATTTTATTATTTTACCCATGTTGCAGAGCCAGACTCAATATTAAAATATGAAAATCTATCTATCATCTTCAGAGCAGTGTTACACTATATTGCCAAAAGTTTTGGGACGCCTGCCTTTACATGCACATGAACTTTAATGACATCCCATTCTTAATCCCATTCTTAAAGTTGGCCCACCCTTTGCAGCTACAACAGCTTCAACTCTTCTGGGAATGCATTCCACAAGGTTTAGGAGTGTGTTTATGGGAATTTTTGACCATTCTTCTAGAAGCACATTTGTGAGATCAGGCACTGATATTGGATGAGAAGGCCTGGCTCACAGTCTCCGCTATAATTCATCCCAAAGATGTTCTATCGGGTTGAGGTCAGGACTGTGTGCAGGCCAGTCAAGTTCCACCACACCAAACTCGCTCATCCATGTCTGTATGGACCTTGCTTTGTGCACTGGTGCTGTTCCCTCAAAGTTGTGAGCATGAAATTGTCCAAAATGTCTTGGTTTGCTGAAGCATTAAGAGTTCCTTTCACTGGAACTAAGGGGCCAAGCCCAAAGCCTGAAAAACAACCCCACACCATAATCCCCCTCCACAAAACTTTAATTCAGTCAGGCAAGTTCTCCTAGCAACCACCAAACCCAGACTTGTCGGATTGCCAAACAAAGAAGCGAGATTCATCACTCCAGAGAATACATCTCCACTGCGGCGTGATTTACACCACTGCATCCGACACTTTGCATTGCACTTGATGTAAGGCTTGGATGCAGCTGCTTGGCCATGGAAACCCAATCTATGAAGCTTTCTACTCACTGTTCATGAGCTAATTGTGTGCCTCAGCATGCACTGAATCCACTCTGTGATTTTTACATGGCCTACCACTTCGTGGCTGAGTTGATGTTGTTATGAATTGCTTCCACTTTGTTATAATACCACTAACAGTTGACCGTAGAATATTTACTAGTGAGAAAATTTCACAAATGCACGATGGCAACCTATCACGGTACCACACTTGAATTCACTGAGCTCCTGAGAGTGACCCATTCTTTCACAAATGTTTGTAGAAGCAGTCTGCATGCCTAAGTGTTTGATTTTATACACCTTTGGCCATGGAAGTGATTGGAACACCTGAATTCAATGATTTGAAGGGATATCCCAATACTTCTGGCAATATAGTGTATTTTAGTATCATTGATACACTATAGTTAAAATATATATATGTATATTATATTCTAGTGAAACAGCTTATTGAACAAGAAAAATGTAGGGTGGGACTTGATTTTGTCCACTGGGAATTGATTGGATGGTTGTGGTTTGCTATTGGTTGATCTTATGTGATTCACAGTTTGTCACCCCATTGTACCAGTAAACACGTCATCAGAGAAGAGATGTTGTAAGAGGGATGGGGAAGTTATTTTGAAGTTTCCATTATGAAACCCAGAGTTACGAGGGCACATGAATGAATAAATAAATAAATAAATAAATAAATAAATAAATAAATAAATAAATAAATAAATAAATAAATAAATAAATAAATAAATAAATAAATAAATAAATAAATAAATAATCCTCCATGAACTGCCACCTTAACGAGGTGGAGGGGTTTGAGTACCCGAACGACCCTAGGAGCTATGTTGTCCGGGGCTATATGCCCCTGGTAGGGTCTCCCAAGGCAAACAGGTCCTAGGTGACGGGTCAGACTAAGAGCAGTTCAAAAACCCCTTATGAAGACAAAGAAAAGGAGGACCGTGACGTCGCCCGGTACGGCGCAGCCGGGGCCCCACCCTGGAGCCAGGCCTGGGGCTGGGGCTCGTATGCGAGTGCCTGGTGGCCGGGCCTTCCCCCACGGGGTCCGGCCGGGCTCAGCCCAAAGGAGCGACGTGGGGACACCTTCCCATGGGCCCACCACTCACGGGAGGGACCGTAAGGGGCCGGTGCAAAGCGAATCGGGCAGCAGTCGAGGCCGGGGGCCTAGACGACCCGATCCCTGGACACGGAAACTGGCTCTTGGGACATGGAATGTCACCTCGCTGGCGGGGAAAGAGCCTGAGATTGTGCGTGAGGTTGAGAGGTTCCGACTAGAGATAGTCGGAATCACCTCCACGCACGGCTTGGGCTCTGGAACCACACTTCTCGAGAGGGGATGGACTCTTCACCACTCTGGAGTTGCCCATGGTGAGAGGCGGCGGGCTGGTGTGGGTTTGCTTATAGCCCCCCAGCTCTGCCGCCATGTGTTGGAGTTTACCCCGGTGAACGAGAGGGTTGTTTCCCTGCGGCTTCGGCTCGGTGATAGGTCTCTCACTGTTGTGTGTGCCTACGGGCCAAACAGCAGTGCAGAGTACCCGGCCTTCTTGGTGTCCCTGGGAGGGGTGCTGGAGAGTGCTCCGACTGGGGACTCCGTCGTTCTACTGGGGGACTTCAACGCCCACGTGGGCAATGACAGTGAAACCTGGAGGGGCGTGATTGGGAGGAACGGCCCCCCTGATCTGAACCCGAGTGGTGTTCAGTTATTGGACTTCTGTGCTAGTTACAGTTTGTCCATAACGAACACCATGTTCAAGCATAAGGGTGTCCATCAGTGCACATGGCACCAGGACACCCTAGGCCGTAGGTCAATGATCGACTTTGTGGTCGTTTCATCTGACCTGCGGCCGTATGTCTTGGACACTCGGGTGAAGAGAGGGGCGGAGCTGTCAACGGATCACCACCTGGTGGTGAGTTGGATCCGATGGCGGGGGAGGAAGCTAGATAGACTCGGTAGACCCAAACGTACTGTGAGGGTCTGCTGGGAACGTTTGGCCGAGTCTCCTGTCAGAGAGATCTTCAACTCCTGCCTCCGGCAGAGCTTCGACCAGATCCCGAGGGAGGCTGGAGATATTGAGTCCGAGTGGACCATGTTCTCCACCTCCATTGTCAAAGCGGCTGCTCGGAGCTGTGGACGCAAGGTCTCCGGTGCCTGTCGAGGCGGCAATCCCCGAACCCGGTGGTGGACACCGGAAGTAAGGGATGCCGTCAAGCTGAAGAAGGAGTCATATCGGGCCTGGCTGGCTTGTGGGACTCCTGAGGCAGCTGACAGGTACCGGCAGGCTAAACGGACTGCAGCCCGGGTGGTTGTGGAGGCAAAAACTCGGGCCTGGGAGGAGTTCGGTGAGGCCATGGAAAAGGACTATCGGCTGGCCTCGAAGAGATTCTGGCAAACCGTCCGGCGCCTCAGGAGGGGGAAGCAGTGCCCTACCAACGCTGTTTACAGTGGCGATGGGCGGCTGTTGACCTCAACTGGGGATGTTGTCGGACGGTGGAAGGAATACTTCGAGGATCTCCTCAATCCCGCCGTCACGTCTTCCATTGAGGAAGCAGAGGCTGGGGGCTCAGAGGAGGACTCGTCCATCACCCAAGCTGAAGTCACCGAGGTGGTCAAGAAACTCCTCGGTGGCAAGGCACCGGGGGTGGATGAGATCCGCCCTGAGTACCTCAAGTCTCTGGATGTTGTGGGGCTGTCTTGGCTGACACGCCTCTGCAGCATCGCGTGGCGGTCGGGGACAGTGCCTCTGGGATGGCAGACCGGGGTGGTGGTCCCTCTTTTTAAGAAGGGGGACCGGAGGGTGTGTTCCAACTATAGGGGGATCACACTTCTCAGCCTCCCCGGGAAAGTCTATGCCAGAGTACTGGAGAGGAGAATTCGGCCGATAGTGGAACCTCGGATTCAGGAGGAACAGTGCGGTTTTCGTCCTGGTCGTGGAACACTGGACCATCTCTATACCCTCTACAGGGTGCTGGAGGGTTCATGGGAGTTTGCCCAACCAGTCCACATTTGTTTTGTGGATTTGGAGAAGGCATTCGACTGTGTCCCTCGTGGCGTCCTGTGGAGGGTGCTGGGGGAATATGGGGTCCGGGGTCCTTTGCTGAGGGCTGTCCGGTCCCTGTATGACCGAAGCAGGAGTTTGGTCCGCATTGCCGGCAGTAAGTCAGACTTGTTCCCGGTGCATGTTGGACTCCGGCAGGGCTGCCCTTTGTCGCCGGTTCTGTTCATAATTTTTATGGACAGAATTTCTAGGCGCAGCCAAGGGCCGGAGGGTGTCAGGTTTGGGGACCACACGGTTTCGTCTCTGCTCTTTGCGGATGACGTTGTCGTGTTGGCCCCTTCTAACCAGGACCTCCAGCATGCACTGGGACGGTTTGCAGCCGAGTGTGAAGCGGCTGGGATGGGAATCAGCACCTCCAAATCCGAGGCCATGGTCCTCAGTCGGAAAAGGGTGGCTTGCCCACTTCAGGTTGGTGGAGAGTTCCTGCCCCAAGTGGAGGAGTTCAAGTATCTAGGGGTCTTGTTCACGAGTGAGGGGAGGATGGAACGGGAGATTGACAGACGGATCGGTGCAGCTTCTGCAGTAATGCGGTCGGTGTACCGGTCTGTCGTGGTGAAGAAAGAGCTAAGCCGTAAGGCGAAGCTCTCGATTTACCGGTCAATCTACGTTCCTACTCTCACCTATGGTCATGAGCTTTGGGTCATGACCGAAAGGACAAGATCCCGGATACAGGCGGCCGAAATGAGCTTTCTCCGCAGGGTGGCTGGGCGCTCCCTTAGAGATAGGGTGAGAAGCTCAGTCACTCGGGAGGAACTCGGAGTAGAGCCGCTGCTCCTCCACATCGAGAGGGGACAGCTGAGGTGGCTCGGGCATCTGTTCCGGATGCCTCCTGAACGCCTTCCCGGGAAGGTGTTTCGGGCAGGTCCAACCGGGAGGAGGCCCCGGGGAAGACCAAGGACACGCTGGAGGGACTATGTCTCCCGGCTGGCCTTGGAACGCCTCGGTGTCCCCCCGGAAGAGCTAGAGGAAGTGTCTAGGGAGAGGGAAGTCTGGGCATCCCTGCTTAGACTGCTGCCCCCGCGACCCGGCCCCGGATAAGCGGAAGAAGATGGATGGATGGATGGATAAATAAATAATGGATGAATGGATGGATGATACATTATTTCAAAATAATTCTGCAAAACTACTTTTTTTATTTATTGTCAATTGTATTATTTCAATGTATCTATTGTATATGAGTTGGAACAGAATGTCTGGTTTTCAAGATGCCTAAAAATAATTCAAACACCTGAAATGTCTCAGCTTCTCAGGAATGCGCTACAGGGAATACAACTGTATATTTACTCTGGTAACACAGTCACCTGTGAACCATTCTGTCTAGGTTGGTAATAACACATATTGTAGATTGTTTTAAGCCCATCCTGTAAAAGGATGCTGGGAATGTGATTCTGCAAGAAAATACAGTCCTTGTAGGAGAAGGAATGGAAGCAATTACCCGCATGGGAGTTCTTGGATGGCGTCCGTCAGAGCCCCTGGGCATTAAAAAAAGGATCATCCCTCATGTGGGAAGCAGGTCGTGAAAAACTGCCCTCTTGTGGATCTCTCATAAGAAAAGATGTTACAATATTTTGTGCATGTTAAAATTGTCAATCTGTTTTGCTTTGACACTCATTGACCTTATCGAGCCAACATCAATGCTGCATAATCAGTGTTTCAGTGATCTGCAGACAAAATCAATAGAGAATCACATTTCTGTAAACACCAGCAGAGATGCCACCAGCTGCACTGTTTTAAGGAACCAGCATCCAAACTTTCTCTTAAAACATAGAGGAGCCCCTTTCAAAAATGCAAAATCATATTTGTTTAAGGATTACTTTAAAATTAAAATTATACCATGATTTACTCACCCTCAAGCCATCCTAGGTGTATATGACTTATTTCTTTCTGATGAACACAATTAGAGTTATATTAATACATATCCAAGCTTTATAATGGTAGTGAACAGGGCCCAAAAATCTCCAAAAAGTGCATCCATCCATCATAAACACTCCACGGCTCCGGGAGGTTAATAAAGGCCATCTGAAGCGAATTGTTGGGTTTTAGTAAGAAAAATATAAATTTTTAAAACTTTATAAAGTAAAATAGCTTCCACCAGACCTTACGAAAAAAGTTTAACTGACGTGATGTATGACTAGGATAACTAGGATAAAGCATAAGCGTTTTGAAATGCGAGAGGCATTACACTTTCTTCGTAAGTTAATTACGGAAGGCAGTCTGCCGGAAGCTAGATATTTCACTTCATAAAATGTTATGTATTTTTGTGTATTTTTCTTACAAAAACCCATCAATTTGCTTCATATCTATCTATCTATCTATCTATCTATCTATCTATCTATCTATCTATCTATCTATCTATCTATCTATCTATCTATCTATCTATCTATCTATCTATCTATCTATCTATCTATCTATCTATCTATCTATCTATCTATCTATCTATCTATCTATCTATCTAAACGTTGAGTCAGGGAAGAAAGTTGAGACAAAGCTCTATAGCAGCACGATACCGCTAGAGGGCTGGCAGAGATGGAGTATCCAGCAAAATAGGAGACCACCACAAGAGGAGTGGTGGAGGAGGAGACCATGGTAGAGGTGGAGGCATGGAGATCCATGGTAGAGCTCGCTGCACCACTGACCATGGTGGAGCTTGTGGATCGGAAGACTGAGGCAGAGTCAGACAAGGTAGAGACCAAGTTGGATCCAGAAGATCAGATTGCCAAGTGGAACTGGGGGTTTAGAAGATCAAGGTGAAGCCGGTGGGAGTGAGGACAATAGTGGGTCATCTGGAGGGATGAAGGACGCTGGTGGAGCCAAAGGGTGGAGGGCCCAAGCACAACTAAAGTCTGTGGTGGAGCCAGGGGAATACAGACCAAAGTAGAACTGGAGGGATGGGGAGGATGGCAGACCAGATTGGGGCCAAGCGATCAAAGAGTCGAGGGTGAGTCATGGGCTCAGAAGGCTCAGAGAATGAGGTAAAGCCAGGGAACTGGATGGAACCAGCAGTGGAGGGTCGAGCCAGAGAATGGGGCAGAACCAGGGGAGGAGGCGGAGTAAGTGAACCCATATGTGGGTTTCATGGTGGGAACTAACTCCTGGGATGACAGGTCAATGAGTGCTGGCCCCAGGACAGTTGGACATGCCCTCTGGGTTTTGTTTTTCTAACTTTAAGTTTTTGTTTTGTTTATTTGTTATTGTTTTTTACTTTAACAAGTGACTCAAATGCAGAAAATTTACAATTTGTGTAAATATGGAGAAAACAGAATGAGATTATATAGTCCAAATAATTACATTGTGGGTGTCACAATTTTAAGGAATGTTTTTACCGACCAACATTTTTTGCATGGTTATGCATAAGAAATGTTTATAAGAATTTCTGTTTTTGTTTTGTTTTTGTGAGACACACAAAAAAAAAAAGCTAAATATTTTTTTTTCTTCTAATTTTATATTAAATTAGTTCATACAAATTTGGGGTCTAATTAGATTCAATTTTTATTTATTTTTTCCTATTTAGAGTATTACATCAATAAGTCTAAATGACGACACATTCATTCTTCAGTTTCTCCAGCTGCCATCATTCCTTTACCAAATTGCATGAAATTATAGGACTGTGTAATGAAAGCTATCATAAAACTGCACACACATGAGCAATGTAAAACATATTTAGATTAGTAGCCTATCATCTCTGGTCAAGAGGAAACAAACAGATGGTGGGAATATCCTTTAGGAGGCTGTTTCTACCTTTAATTTTCCAGTACATTCCAAAGCAGCAGATCTCTGCTGTTGTGAGCAGCATTTCTTCCGCACCAGTGGACACGTATCATTAGGGCTTCCTTGATTACTTAATAGTAATGACTAAAATGTTCATGTACTCATTTATCCTGCATTAGTTCCTTCATTGTTATCTATTAATTATGAAACAGTATTATAACGTACTTCTGAAGGGTGTCTAATTAATGTAATAATTTGTGGCTAAACATAAAGTTATCTAAAGGAAGCAAATAACTATTCACATGATGATCAATGATCCATCAAATTGTGCAGCTGCTATTGGTGAGGTGTTGAAGAATTGTGCTTATTTATTGTGCTTTTGCTGTGAACCCAGTCAGCACAACGCTTTCAAAGTGACAGTAACCTAAACTGTCATACACAAGTTGTCATATAGCCTGCTTATGGCCATATTACACCAAAAAAAACATTTTGTCGTATTTATTGTTAGCCATTAACAACAAAGGCTGTTGGCAGCCTACACCGCAAACCACAACAAATGTGAAAGGCAGTCATCATTAGGAAAAGATTTTGGATGCAAGGTGCATTTTACATGTTTTATCCTTGTAGACAAGGGCTTTCCTCCAGCTGGTATGGTATGAGAAGCATCATTTGTCATAACAGCGCCTCTGTATTCAGTCTCTCCATATGCTGCTTGGGTCCCTCCAGTACACAGCAGACAGCAGTGTAAATATAATTACCCACAGGCCCTCTGAACAAGCTGTTATCCATTACATGCCAAACATTCACACTCATTTTGGTGTTAGGATGACCATAGGATTTTGCAAGTACTCGTTTGTTTTTGAGGTACAAATCACACTGTCTGTGACAAAAAAAAAAAGTTGTCTTATTTTCATTAATTGCCCACAATCCAGTTATATAATAGTAATATAATATATGTTGTGTGTGAAATTAAATTAAAGGGGACAAATGCTAAATTCACTTTTATTTGCGGTTTGAACACAGATGTATGTCCACAATGTGTTTAAACAACCAGCCTATAATGGTAAAAATCCACCCAATACTTTTTTTCTAATCCCCATTCATCATAAATCTCTCATAACACACTGTTGCAGATTTCCCCATACTCCTACGTAAAAGTAGGGAAACCCCATCCATAACTGTTGATGATCGGCCCTTTAAGCATAGACACACCCCTGAGTGAGAAGCAAGTTAAGTTTAGAAGTGTTGTGCAGTTACTTATTTTTAGTGTGACATTTTAGCATGAAAATAAAGGAGAAATATCAGCCCTAAAAATCGGCTGCATATATCGGCCATCGGCTGACCCTGACCTCTAAACATCAGCATTGGCTATAGAAAAACCCATATCGGTCAATCTCTAGTCAAAACCAATGCGTCGTGCTCTAACTTCATAACTTCAAGTATGGCACTTCATATTTTGTGAATGTTTGCAAATTTCCTTTTTGAATGAGCTTTTTAAAATGCTGTGCGGCTAATATGGCTAAAGTTACCATAGTCTCTGACTGTATTCACATAGACTAGAGCTATGTTGTTAGTTTTATCCTGAAAACGCTCACCGTCTGTGTAATTCATAAACGCATATTTATTCTGCATTGTACAGTCGGATGACGAACTTGTTACGTTCCCACACAAGCACCTTTACAACAATTTATAGATTAACATGGCGGTATATGTCGATGTAGTCAATGAGTTGAATCAACTTAACATCCACTAACCATTCAGAAATGTCCAGGTGCAGTCTAAAAGTTGCAACCTCTTCCTGAGTCTCTCCATCTTTGTCCGACTCTGGTTCAAACATGTAAGGCTGCACTCCACAACTGGTTATTTCTGACATTTAGGCTGAGTGAGATTAATTTTGTTGTTGACGTTGTTTCCGAAACTCATGTAAAGGAGTTGAGCTGAAACTTCACAGACACATTCTGGGGACACCAGGGATTTATATTACATCTTGTAAAAAGGGGCATACTATGTGCCCTTTAAATTATGATCAAATAATGGACAGCATACAGTGATGTAACCATGTCCTTGTGTAAAATAAGTACTCTTTAGCATACTTTAAAAAACAGAGAACTTATTACAGAAATAAGATAATTTAAAATGTTAACTGAATAGCACTTCACTTTTAATTGCAATGCAATAAAAATGTCAATATATATTAAATCAAATTAGCTGAATGATAAAGTGCTTTCTTTGACCCACTTAAGTACATTTTTATATGTAATTTTATATATAATTCTGTTGTCTGAAATATGTTCAGAGTGTACTGCTGTATGTACTGTAAACGTGTAATGTAAAGTTGCAATTTAGTACATTTAATATATATTACCATTAAATGTAATTTTGAATAATTCAATTCAGTTCAATCATGTTTTTCACAAGTGTATAGAACGTCTCGGTTACGTATGTAACCCTCGTTCCCTGAAGGAGGGAACGGAGACGTACGTCGGAACTGACCGACGAACTGGGATCTATTTTCAGAGACCAATCTACTTTGAGTGTATAGAAACGAGCCAATAAACATTGGCATGCGGTTCACACACCGCAGCACGGGTATAAAACACGGAAGTGAGCAACGCATACCGCTTTTACAACTGAGGAGCCGAGATGTGACTCGGGCCTGCAGCTGAAGCACAGCACCTGGCGACGGGACATACGTCTCTGTTCCCTCCTTCAGGGAATGAGGGTTACATACGTAACCGAGACATTCCCTTTCAGTCGGTCACATTCGACGTACGTCGGAACTGACCGACGAATTGGGATCCCTACAAAAACGCCAGGGTGCTGGCCCTTCCAGCGCCCTGCTTAAGCTCACTGGGTGCTCCCAGTTGGAGCAGCAGACAGGGCTTAAGGCAAGGAGGTCCAACACTGCTGTTTCTGCAAGACCCACTCAGCGTGCCCGTCTCGGGAGATGGTACGCTGCGGAGCCACGTCCTCCGGAGGAGGAGAATACTCATACGGACTAACCTATCTGGGTAATAACAACATATGGCAGTCTCTGGGGTGGATCCAACCTGGTCCCAGGGGGGAAAGAACACACCCAGAGACGACAGAGCGGGCTCTGTCAAGGGAAAGACACGGGGCTAGCCGAGCAGGGTAGCTGGTACCGTGGAGAATACACATATGGGGTCGCCGTGAGGGGACCGCTACATATGGACCCAGCCTAACACACACGTTCCACCAGCATACGGCTGTAGGTCTGGCGTCAGACGGCCGCAACATCTGACACCGCAGGGGTGACGGAGGAGCTTAACAGGGTTCACCATTTCTGGGGAACACAACTGGAGAAGATAAACGCACGTATCCGGCCATAGGTGTGTAGCGACAATGAGTCAGATAAAATAATAACTCAACGGGGAATTTGAATTAAAATGAAAGAGACTCGAATTACACTATAATTTATAAATAATTCAGAATTAATGTTTACACCTTAACTTATTCGTCCACCGATATGTAAGAACTTAAAGGGAAGTCTGTTAAAGGGAAACAAGTCTATGTAGCTCAAATGAATTAATTAATTAATTCATAGGGAATTTTGTGAGAGTCTAATTTACAGCCAAGCAAATGACTCTTCCAGCATTCATTTGAACGGGCCGTAAATATCAACACTGCAGCGGATATTAATATCCGTACAATAGTGAACACTATTTAACAGCCAGGTAACTTAGATCGGCAGTTCAAGACATTAAATTCATAAGCACATAACACAAGAACAGTTATCTTTGAATACAAACTAAACTTTATTGATTACTCTAACTCATCAAACTAATATCTAACATAAACACATGCACTCGCACATTCACACACGTTGCAGAAAGGAAGAAAGTGAGGAAAGAATAAGTTTTAAGAGAGAGAAATTATGAAATCCCAAGCAATATGCGTTTGACACATGACCTGAAGAAACCATTGATCAGTAATTTATCCTCCTATCGTTTCTTAGGCAGGTTATTAAATTTGATCTAATGCACCACTTCAGCTTGGAATCTAGAGGTATTACTTGCGTTTGTCTCGCGTGTCGTCTCTGACAAGGGGGATTCCCTTTTCCTGGCTGGAGAGGGGTTCACTCGTGTCTTTGATTCGCTAAAGGTCTGGTCGTGTCTTTTATAGACGTCTTGGGAAGCCAATCACGTGGCGTGTTGGTGGCTGGATGGAAGTCTCGTGGGCGTTGTTTGAAGTTGAAGCGCGCTGTTAGAGACTCGTTGAGTAACTTTGCGGTGAAACTTAACAGAACCCGAGACTTAACGGAAAGAAAATAAACTTTAAGTAAAAGAAAGGAAAGGGAGAGAAGAGCAGATAGCCTGAATGAAATCTGTTAACCCATTTTCTCTGATCTTGGTCTGTGACGATCGTCTGATCGTCTCCTTGGCGGATTCTAGAACTGCACTGCGAACAGCTCTTGACTGAACAATGAACAGAACGTGATATTGCCCAAATATTTGCCCATCCCCTGGATGGGTTCTGGCCAATTAGGGTTCAGGGGTGACTGTGTCTCCACCCCTCCCATAAAATTGGGTTATCTATAGTCATTTAGTTTCCTGTTCTTAAGCAGAGAGTAAATTTAGACCTAATTTCTTACTATAAGGACATGATCAATTCTATAAAGATTTCATTCAGCTCATCTGTTGGGTTATACCCATACGAACACAAAGGTATCAAACACGGTGCCTTTTCATCCACTCATTCAATAGTTACATAATTGCATGACTTGAGAGTGATATACATGCATAATAGTCACGTGTATCAATTGTGACACACTAACAAGCTATGTCGAAAGCTATTTGAATGAAAGTCCAATAATCAGTGATCTGATGCACTCCAATATGTAACATTTTCTGTGAGTTTGCTTGGAGTTTTAGCTGTGTCACGTGGAGTTCATTTACCGGTCATTGAAAAGACAGAGATCTGGTTTGTTTCTTTGTCTTGCGATCACAACATCTTTTGTCCACTTTGTCTAAGTTTTGGTCAAAAGTCCATAGGAAATCACGTAATTATAATATAGAAGTAGTAGCTCCGGGCAGAATAGAGCCTCGTGATAGATGGTCGATTTCCTGGGGTCTGGAGCTGAATTGGGGCTTTGTGGAAGGGATGTTCATTTGATCTAATCATTTGCAAGATTCATTCATCCATAATGTCTGCGCCCATAATCGCTACAGGCGGGAGTGGCGTAGCAAGCCGACACAGGAACAGGTACTTCGCGTCTACCGGCCGTTGGAGGCGAGTACACGGGAACAAACCGGTTCCACACAGAGGCTATAAAATCTAGTGAACGTGTTAGGTGTCGCCCAGCCCGCAGCTCTACAGATGTCTGTCAGCGAGGCGCCTTGAGCCAGCGCCCAGGAGGAAGCAACACTTCTTGTGGAGTGTGCTCGCAACCCGAACGGGCAAGGCACGTCTTGCGATTAGTACGCTAAGACGATAGCATCCACTATCCAGTGGGCTAACCTCTGCTTGGAGACAGCCTTTCCCTTCTGCTGGCCTCCGTAACAGACGAAGAGCTGCTCTGAGTTCCTAAAGCTTTGTGTCCGGTCAATGTAAGCGCGGAGAGCGCGGACAGGACATAACAAAGCCAGGGCTCGGTCTGCCTCCTCTGGGGGCAGCGCTTGCAGGTTCACCACCTGGTCCCGGAAAGGGAGTGGTAGGAACCTTGGGCACGTATCCGGGCCGGGGTCTCAGGATGACGTGAGAATTACCGGCACTCCGGCCCGTAAGAACGAGGGGTCGGACCAAGGGTTGAAGGTTTAGCGACAGAACGGGGTAACTGGGACCCGATACTGGCCGCTTTGCCACGCCCACCTCGGGACTCGGTCGTGTAGCCAGCGTTAAAGTGGTCTCATATGAATCAATCCGAGCGCGTTACCGCGGCTGCAGATGCCATATGCCCCAGGAGCCTCTGAAAGAATTGCAGTTCAACACTGACTGGACTCGTTCCTCTGTGAGGCACACAGTCAGGTTGACCGAATCCAGCTCCATACCGAGATAAGAGATCCTCTGCGTGGGACAGATTTTGGTCTTCTCTCGGTTGACCCGAAGGCTCAACAGGCTGAGGTGGCTGAGTCCCAGGTCCCTGTGTTCGCACAACTGCTCTCGAGACTGGGCGAGTATAAGCCAGTCGTCGAGATAGTTGAGAATACGAACGCCGCGTTCTCGGAGTGGAACAATGGCTGCCTCCGCGACTTTTGTGAAGACGCAGGGCGACAGGGACAGCCCGAAGGGCAAGACTTTGTACTGATATGCCTTCCCCTCGAACGCAAAGCGTAAGAACGGTCTATGTCGAGGAAAGATAGAGACATGAAAGTACGCATCCTTCAGGTCGATCGCTGCAAACCAATCTTGGGGACGGATGCATTCGAAGATGCGTTTCTGCGTTAACATTTTGAACGGAAGTCTGTGCAGGGCCCGATTCAAAATGCGCAGATCCAAGATCGCCGTAACCCACCCCCTTTCTTGGGTACAATGAAGTAGGGGCTGTAGAACCCCGACTTCATATCGGCTGGAGGAACCGGCTCGACCACGTCCTTCGCCAGTAGGACATCAATCTCCGCCCACAATACATGGGCACCGCTGCTCCGCACTGTGGTGAACAGGATGCCCTTGTATTTGGGGGGCCGGTGCGCAAACTGAATCCCGTAACCGAGTCTGAAGGTACGGATGAGCCAGCGAGACTGAGCAAGCGGGACCAACGGCACCACAGACGTACCCGGGGTGAGGCAGCGAGGTGGAATGTTCAGACCTGACTCCGACGGCCTGGAGGCGACCCGGAGAAGGGTCTGAACATTCCGAGGTGGGGGAGAGAAGGCCCGGGGTCGTCCTCTAGCCTCACACTTCCCCCTGGTGAGAAGAGGGGAAGACTGGAGTGGGGCCGGGGGCGTCGCGCACAACGATCTTGGCCCTCTTGGGGCCCAGGGACATAGAAAACTGCTATTTTATTGACAATGTGGGTACCACTGAGCTCCGAGGAGCTAGTGGCAGAGATGTTAACTTGTTGTTGGCCCCCCGGTCCTCCTCCATGGGGGGGGGTGCGGACACCATCTCCCTCCGAGCAGATCCATCAGTCCCTGGGCTGCCCGTCTCAGGGGCGCTTACCCTTACGTTTGCCGGCAGACTTAGCGGGACCCTTTGTGGGTTGGGCGGCCCCCTTGCTTCCTGGGTGGAGGCTGCTGCTTGGGTTTAGCAGGGGCGGAGGCGGACGCCGGAGGACGCCCTCGGCGACGAGCAGGAGGAGGCGCTGCGGCCGGTGGCTGGGTGAAGGCAGCAGCGGTCCGCCAGGCAGGATATTCTTGATCGCCTCCGTCTGCTTCTATGCCACCGAGAACTGTTGGGCGAAGCTCTCGATGGCATCACCGAAGAGGCCGGCCTGACTGACAGGGGCGTCGAAGAACCGCACTTTGTCGGTTTCGCGCATATCAGCCAGGTTCAGCCACAGGTGGCGTTCCTGGACCACCATAGTGGACATCGCCCGACCCAGGGAGCGGGCAGCGACTTTCCTCGCCCAGAGGGCGAGGTCCGTCGCTGTCCGCAGTTCCTGCATGATCCCTGGGTCGGCACTACCCTCGTGCATCTCCTTGAGCGCTTTGGCCTGGTAGACCTGCAGGAGCGCCATGGCATGCAGCGATGATGCGGCTTCCCCACAGGCGGCGTAAGACTTGCCCAGTAACCCGGACGAGAACTTACACGCCCGGGAGGGGAGACGTGGGGCATTCCGCCAGTCGACCGCGGCCCTGGGACACAGTTGCATCACCACAGCGCGCTCGACCGGAGGTATCCCCACGTAGCCCTTAGCCGCACCACCGTCGAAGGTAGTGAGGATGGAGGAGTCAGTCGATCGATGGCGGGCGCTGTAGAGCTCCTGATGCACCTCCGGGAAGAATGGCACTGGGGCGGGGCGCTGAGAACCAGCACAGGCCGCCCCGAGATACCAGTCATCCAACCGCGAGGGTTCGGGACACGGTGGAGGGTTCCACTCGAGCCCGACACTCGCGGCGGCCCGGGAGAGCATAGCCGTAAGCTCTGGATCCGGCTCGGACAACGCTACCACACCCGAAGGGTCATCTCCAGAACCCATTAGCTCATCCTCCGATGCAGCCAGCGAAATCATGTCCTCAGCCGGAGCCCCAAATGAAACGGCTGGCCCCCCATGGGAAGGACCAGAGCGCTCCTCCGGAAACTCCACCGGTGCAGCGGAGGGTGGGAGGGGCCCAAGGGGTTTTTGGCCCATCAGGGAAGCCCTGACCGTCACCCTCAGATCTCCACCAAAGGCATCAGCCAAAGTAGCAGCCCTCTGCTTTGCAGCGGGAGGACCACTAGATCGGGGGATGCGCAATGGGACCCCTTCTGAGGTATTCAAGCCTAGACCTAAGCACTGCGATGAACATGAGTCATTCACGAACGCTGCCTCAGCGTGCTGAATGCCCAAACACGTGAGACAACGATCATGACCGTCAACTGGGGACAGAAAACGACGGCATCCAGAAACACACGGTTTGAATGACATCTTGAAAAAGACGCAAAGTCAAACCGTGTATGCTCTTTTAGGAGTGGAAAACTGCTCTTTTATAGTGCAGAAGCACTCAGGGAGATGGCCGCAGCTCCCCATGGTCCGATAGTGCAAGCCCGCGGGTGAGCACTCAAAGGAAACGCCCAACGAACCAACACCGGAACTCTTTTTTCTCTCTGCAGCCACTCGCTGACTTGCTCCGTCATGCCAACACCAGGAAGAGCAGCTTCTCCAGACTCGCTCACGAACACTCTTCAGTAGAAACAGTCTTGTGCAGTGTAGTAAAGGTTGTTTGTACGGGAAGAAGGAGGCGGGAACCGGCGAACAATCAATAAGTTTAATATAAAATAAAATGGCGGCGACAGCCCCTCGCGGTCGACTGCCGCCTACATACAAACAAATACAAATGAAAATAATAAGCTGCAGCCCCTCACGGTCGACTGCAGCAACACATAACAAAACCAGGCCTGGTCCTCTCTCGTCCCTCACTGTCGTCGCTCGTCCTTTATAGTCCCTCACTCCTCCGCGAGAGTCGAGATCGCTGGCTCACAGCTGGCGCTCATCCTCTCTGATGAGCGCCGCCTCGTCCCGCCCTCGCGGTCCCTCGGCCTCGCTGCTCGCCACATGCAGGTAAGCAACAAAACCATCAGCTCCGAAGTTGAAAGCGGTATGAGTTATTCACTTCCGTGTTTTATACCTGCGCTGCGGGGCGGTGTGTGAACCGCATGCCAATGTTTATTGGCTCGTTTCTATACACTCGAAATAGATTGGTCTCTGAAAATAGATCCCAATTCGTCGGTCAGTTCCGACGTACGTCGAACGTGACCGACTGAAAGGGAACCTGGCCTCGTAGTGCAGCGAAGCAAGTGCATTCTGGGAGTTGTTGTCTTTCATCCATATGAGCCATAAATACATTTTCTGGCTTTTCTCAGTCTAGAAGGCACCAACTTCTAAAATAATTTCACATTTCTACTACATAAATGACCAAATTTAAATATACAATCATTTTTCCAGCGGTGAAGTACTCCTTTAAGTAGTGGAGTGATGTACATTTACCTAATATGTGGTTTTTTTACCTAATTTGCATAAATGCAACAGACAGCATGTGCAAATAAAGCTGTGTCCCCCAGGGTATTTTTCAGGGCATTTTTCAGTTTAATAGTACAATTGTCAAAATACTATATATGTTTGATATGACATATTATAAGGACCAATAAGAAATCATATTAAAGTATTTTGGGATTCTTAAAAGAACTGCCATATGGCACACAGTGACTCATGCCAGTATTCGCATGCTGTTGTTCGTCACTTATGGTGAATTATTTCTTTCACATTAAGATCCTACAATGTTGCACTGTCTGCCTTAATTCTAGTCAGCATCTACGTATATTCAACATCTGTCTTACTGGATGGCTTGTGGCCCAGAGGACATACGTGAGTTATAACAGCTGATGTCCCTTTGGGAGAAAAACATTACACTCTGTGACATGTCAATCCTGCTGGGACATCTACTGCTAAGTGAGAAATCCATTCAACTTCCCTGCTGTACTTAGGCTTGAGAAGACTTTTGAAGGTTTTCACTCATTAGGCCAGTGATGGGTGTAACTCATTACTAATTGATTACTGTAATTCAATTACACATTACTCTTATTTGTTTTCTGTAATTTAAGTACAGTTACTGATGTAATTGCATTAAATTCTATATAGAATAAAACAATTCCATACAACACAATAGTGGATTTGAATGCCTAATGTTTAGGTTTTATTTAAACAACTCTTCTATTTAAACAATTTGGTCAGTTCAATAATAATGTATGCAATTTTATATTATTAATTTGAACTAATTAAAAGAGCAGTTTCATGTCTATCCTTGTATTGTTCAATTGGCTGAGGTTGATAGGCTATGGGATTTAGAAAGTAATTAGTCATAAGTAATGCAGTACTTTCTAGAGAAAGCAATTAGTACAACATGTAACAAAAATTACATGAATTCGAAAAGATTAACCAGTTCACCATTATAGAATATCATAAGTATATTTAAATGGATTAGCATAACATCCTTCCTAGCACATCGTCATAAATACAGTTCAGTTGTAGAAATAATTTTCACATAGAAATTGTTAGTATATTTCACAAACAATTGCAACAATTGGTATTATGATAATTTCTCATTTACCCTTGTTAACTCTGTCTATATAAACCTGGGCCGTTTATCAAAACCAAGTACGCAAACTTCGGAGATGCGTCCTTGGTAGTTCAGACTTGCCAAGTTCGACTCAGGAGAGCAAACTCCCGAGGAAGGGAGGACACAAGTCCGGTATTTTCGCAAACGAAACAACCGCGTTCTTGATAGCGTCACTCAGCCCGCTCTCACTCCGGTTATCTCTGTATACTTTAGGCTACAATAAAATGAAGTATGTCATAAAACACCACTCTACCTCTTTTAATTTTCATTTAAAAAATCTTAATAGCTACACAAATGTGGTTCAGGCAATGCATGTGTTGATTATCTTCACTGCATGTTTATTTATAACAAAACTAAATATAAAACACAACCCTGCCTTGTTTCGTTTACATTAAAAATATATATATTATGTGGTTCAGGCAATAAGTGTGCATATATATTTATTTTCACTGTAATAAAATTATAAATAATAAAATATGACAAAACACCCTCTTTTTGTTAATTGTCAGTTTTAATGATCAAGAATGGCCATTATTAAGTACAAGTAAAAGAAATAAAGCAAACAATTCAGTCAAACAAAGTCAGCTCTAGTAGGCTAGAAAAGGTAAATTTAAATAGCCTGAAAATATAAAGTTATGAAACTTCTCTTTGCCCTCAGTCAAAACGATTTGCCAGGGAACAAATAATAGATTAATGAGACCAAAGATCGGCCGTTAGATATACACAAGATGAGTTATATCTTCTGTTTAACCACTACAGAGACATCAGAGCCCACGGCAGATGTTCTCGCCTGGGTTAACTAGCACTGAGCGCCTGGTGATCGACTGGATCTCACAACTCCGAAAACGAGAGTTTAAAATAGGTGCTATCTTTATAAATAAACCACAGATTAAACCCTAAACCAAATTTTCTGAGATTTTAACAGAGTTATGAGTGTTGAGCATCATAGAAGTCAATGTTACCATCCATTAATTTTGATTGCAGGAGAAAACTAGTGAATTTTAAACATTTTTGCGCTATATTCAACTTCCAGGTTTAAATTCATCTTTGTATAACTCGGCTTGTTTGAGATGAGCAAAATCTGCACAGAATCGATCACCGGTGATCACCACGAGATGCCTGCGGGTTAGAAAAGGGTCTGAGTTACGTTGCTCTGATGTCATGCTGACGTGTGCCAACAAACTCTCGTGGCGGCAAGGCGGATGTTTCATATTCCGCAGTCGGCCCAGTTGCTCTCCACTGACTGCTCTGATCAAAAACATGATGGGAAACGACTTGCTGACGACACAGCTTGATGCTTATTGGTTTAAACAACCGTGATGTATGGTTCTTTTTTAAAATGTTTGATTTTAAAAATCTGATATCATGTTTTATGTGTATATAAATGATGTGTGAATATTCCCAAACTCTCTGACTGTGCGATCTCTCTGTGGGTTGTGATTGTTCTTGCCTGTACTTTTTTCACTCCTCCCCTCACTGCAGCCTCGGCTGAATTTCAGGCGAGGTCAGGCGCATCTCAAACAAGCCTAATGTCACAGAATGTGACGCTTTGTCGTACTATAGTACAGTGATGACTCATCGATGTCACATAATTATTCATGAGTCTGTGTGTCCTTATCCTATGAGAAGAGGCCTCACTTAATTATTCATGAGACTGCGTATCCTTATCCTATGAGAAGATGCCTCGCTTAACACAGCAGCACACGTTGACTGACAGGCGCTCCAAAGAGTGAGATCGCATTCGTAAGTGAGAGATGCATTAATGGATCAAAAACGAGTGATTATTTTTGCTTTGTATTAGTTTCTGCATCGCATTAGTTCTCTTCAGTAGATCCTGAGTCTTCACACAAATGCGATACATCCACAATGTGAGTGTAACCTCTCTTTACGGCCCATTAACTGATCAAACGGCTCATAAAACACTGGATAGCATCTTGCAGTTGATGGAGATTTATGGGATGCACATCCAGGGCACGAATCTCCCGTTCCACCACATCCCAAAGATGCTCTATTGGGTTGAGATCTGGTGACTGTAGGGGCCATTTTAGTACAGTGAACTCATTGTCATGTTCAAGAAAACAATTTGAAACGATTCGAGCTTTGTGACATGGTGCATTATCCTGCTGGAAGTAGCCATCAGAGGATGGTTACATGGTGGTCATAAAGGAATGGACATGGTCAGAAACAATGCTCAGGTAGGCCGTGGCATTTAAACAATGCCCAGTTGGCACTAAGGGGCCTAAAGTGTGCCAAGAAAACATCCCCCACACCATTACACCACCACCAGCAGCCTGCACAGTGGTAACAAGGCATGATGGATCCATGTTCTCATTCTGTTTACGCCAAATTCTGACTCTACCATCTGAATGTCTCAACAGAAATCACGACTCATCAGACCAGGCAACATTTTTCCAGTCTTCAACTGTCCAATTTTGGTGAGCTTGTGCAAATTGTAGCCTATTTTTCCTATTTGTAGTGGAGATGAGTGGTACTCGGTGGGGTCTTCTGCTGTTGTAGCCAATCCGCCTCAAGGTTGTGCGTGTTGTGGCTTCAAAAATGCTTTGCTGCATACCTCGGTTGTAACAAGTGGTTATTTCAGTCAAAGTTGCTCTTTTATCAGCTTGAATCAGTCGGCCCATTCTCCTCTGACCTCTAGCATCAACAAGGCATTTTCGCCCACAGGACTGCCGCATACTGGATGTTTTTCCCTTTTAACACCATTCTTTGAAAACCCTAGAAATGGTTGTGCATGAAAATCCCAGTAACTGAGCAGATTGTGAAATACTCAGACCGGCCCATCTGGCACCAACAACCATACCATGCTCAAAATAGCTTAAATCACCTTTCTTTCCCATTCTGACATTCAGTTTGGAGTTCAGGAGATTGTCTTGACCAGGACCACACCCCTAAATGCATTACAGCAACTGCCAAGTGATTGGTTGATTAGATAATTGCATTAATGAGAAATTGAACAGGTGTTCCTAATAATCCTTTAGGTGAGTGTATTTTCTATACAGAGAACATGCGAATGGCTGTGCATTTATTTGTGCAATACATAGCTGTCATAGGATATGTATTTTATGTATTTGTGTTATTTAAGGTGAGCTTACAAAACGTCTTGGTTACGTATGTAACCTCTGTTCCCTGAGAACAGGGAATGAGACGCTGCGTCGGAATGACGCTACGGGGAAACGCCTTTGACCAACGTCAGCCCATGACATCATCATCGTGCGACACGGAAGTATATAAGGGCGCCGTGCCAACACAAACACATCTTCTTTCTAAACTACATTTTGTGACACAATAACAGTAGTATTTTTAAATGATGCTGGTTTTCTCAACCGCTTGTTGGTTGGTGAGAGAACCTGTCTGTCTCAACAAGGTTAAAAAGGATAAATGAGAAACAGTTGAAACTAATCAGGGATAATAAGATTGGGCAAAGGAATCTGGGAAATGTAGTTCATTGTGGAATGACAATGGTCTGAGGAGAAGCACCCAATATCCTGGGCACTCCAGCTGGTGAACATAACACAAAGAAATGGCAAGTTATACATTTAATGAAGCATAAAAGTTTTAAGTACAAAAAATAAAGAAAAAAATTCACAAACAATTGCAAATGTTTGGCCCTAACAACTCAATTAAACGTGACATTTTTAAGTAGAAAAACTGAAATAGTATTCCAATAATCCTTTTACATAACTTTAAAAAAATAATAATTTTGGTAACACTTTACAATAAGGTTCCATTTGATAACATTAGTTGACTACATTAGTGACAATGACAAAACCTTTTTTTTTATGGGCCTGAGCTAACACAAACTACACTGAACTGTTGTATTTTTATTAACTAACTAACATTAACAAAACATTCAATAATACTGTAATCAAATGTATTAATCATTGCTAGTTAACTAATGTTAATGAGACATTTAATCTTTTGCAGTGTATGGACAATGATGCTTCATTGAGCACAACGTCTTGAAAACACTGAAGATCAGGGGGTTTCATGGGATTTGCAGCTTACTTGGCCAATGCCTGTGCAATAGTTAATTTGGTTGGCCTCCACTTATCGATTAGTATTTTGCAGTCGGGTTGGAAGAGATGAGATGATCTCCCGGGGGTACTTTGGCAGATAGGTCTCAGATGAGTGCTCCGGGTCTCAACTGCACTCAATGCAGTCAATAAGCTACATGCGCACTTTTCCACACATGTTTTGAACCAGGGCCTACTGACTGCAGTTTCAGCAGATCCTATGATAATGTGAGATGTTATTTAATAAACAAAAATGATGTGTAGCTTAGAGGAAGGTATGAAAGCCATTTTCTATATTCAAATAGAACTAATTATGAAAGTTGACATGCAATTGAATGTCTGAAAACATTACATTCAGTTTGTACTTGAATAGTACTCTTTTTTCTTAAAGTATATTACTTAATTTTCTTGAAATTACTGAAAGAAGCATTGAAAGGCTCCCTTTATAGCAAAATATCGACAAATAGTTATACATCATTGCACCATAGCCCCCGCCCACTGGCATTCAGTCACTTAACGGCTGACATTTGCCTACACTAGATGTCACATCAAAAGCAAATAGAACCCACTAGAATCAGTGATGCTGTCTACACTGAGTCTGTTGACAACAGGACAAATGGAATAGTGAAAGAACGTTCACTTAAACCACTTGTTTGCGTCTCTGTATAGATTTCAGAAGGATCCCAGCATTGTAAACAAGTGGATGGTTTATTTGAATGGCTTTCCAGATTGGATTGAAGGATTGTATGTTTGTTCAGAGCATTTTGTTTTGTCACGGTACAATGGAGAGTTTGTAAAGAAACTTGTTGACAGATGAAGCAGCCAACTGTAGGATCTGACAGTAGCTGCATCACAAACCATAAATGATTTCATAATGCTTTGTCTGTAAATGACAGTTGACAGTTTTATATGGAAAATGTTTTCAAAACACTTACTCATGTGCAATAGCAAGTGGGCTTTGATGCAGTTTCCCATGCAATTCCGTTAGCCAATCATAACATTGGACGTTTACTGACAAGCCTTAAAGCCTTAAAAATGTTCAGAATGAAGGTAGAAAATAAAAGTTTTTCTGCATATATATATAGTTTTTTTTTTTTTTTTGTGCAAAAAAAACATCATGACCTCATTAAAAGTAATCCAGTTTTGAACCTTAATCATTTATAAGGAAATAATAATTTAATACTCATCCAAAAATGATAATAATTGTGGATAATTATTTTCTATTTGTCAGCATATACTACACAATACATCCAAATACATAACTCAATACAATTCATCTTTTGGAAGTCTAATGTGAGGTGCGTTTCGATAATGCTCTGAATTCTGATGTACAGTTGAAAACTGACTAAACTCACTTTTCTTAGCTATATTTGAAACTAGTTTTAACCAACTTGTCTCAAGTAGCAAAACATGTTATTTTAGTGGATGTAAGAAGTCAGTTCACACAGGTGTCAGTAACACAGGTGTAGTTCATCACATTAACTATGAACATGGTCCACTAATGTTTGACAACCTAAAAGTATCCCAAGTAATTTGGTCTTAATTACGAACAATATATCTATTGAGAGAGTGATGGAGAATCTGTGGTAGTGCAATTAGGCTTTCAGTTTAAAATACACATCAAGTCATTCCCTAAGCAGCTGCAAAGGTAAAAAAGGTATTTTCCTTCTTATTCCTTTGGCTCTAAGCAGACTGTAATTACAATAAGCCTGGTAAAATTGTCTTATTGATTTGCATTAGTATTCTCTTTAAATGAGACTGCAATCACTCAGAACACCCAAGAAAAGAACACACAAGAAAATTCATTCATCGGTTTATTAAGCTATTTTTCAAGGCAGTCATAGTTTTTCCCTTGCTCGTAAGTAAGTCTTATTTTGGTGAGGACATACATGAGTAATTTTATGGAGAGATCTTATATATGATTCTAGTGATGCAATGTAAACGCTTTGAGGTTCTCTACAAACAAACACACTCTCCCCTCATTTCTCCGCCGCCAAAATGCAAGAACACTGAATGCCAGAGTGGATGTCTCTTTATCATAGCTGAAGCGAAGCAAAATAATGCTTCATGAAAAATAAAGCAAATATGATGAAAGAACGACAGGGAAGAACAGTATACACAAGAGATTACACAAGTAAGAGTTGGTTCACCAGCAGCACAACAGTTCCAGACAAACAATGACACTCAAAACTGTCCTGTTTCTATTCATTACAATAACATCTTAGTTTCTGTTACTCACATATGGAACATTATTATCAATGCAACCTCAGCATCCGTTTTCAGGCCATCCTGCTTAGTTCTCTCCAGCGCTGGAAAGCTTTTCTAAAATTAACGCGGGTCCTAGAGCTCTTGCATGGTCATAACCCTTAATTTTCCAATGAGATTACTCTGACCTTTTCTCTTTTGAAATGTCTCTTAGCCATCTCTCTTTCTAAAAGTCTTTCTTCAAATCTCCCTCTGGTATATGGTCCGATTCACTTTCAACAGTGTTTCTCAGAAATCGCTTACTGCACATTTAATGTGCGATTCCCATGACAAGATATGAAGTGAGCGAGCATGTGTTTGTGTGTCTGTGGACAGTGTGAGCAAACGCAAGTTTATGACGAAGGTCAGCTTTGAAATAGCTGTCTGCAGTCCTGACCAATATGTCTTGTATTTCACAGGTGAATAGCACAGAGCACCAGTGGATTTAAAATACTCTTCAAGGAGAATCAACGCCTGAAGAAAGCTACTGCTGGTAAATAAGACCAAAGAAAAGGCTACTAAAGAAAATCACATGCATGTTAAAATGAGCACAGTCAAGTACTATTCAAAAGTTACTTACAGAAAGTGAAGAAAATAACAAATAATGACCGGCCTAATGTTATTGTTTAATCCCTGCTGAAACTCCATATTATATCATTTATTTATTTATTCACTTTATTCATACTCCACTTACCTATATAGCCAATTTAACGTAATAAAATAAACCTGAATTTTGATGCATTGTTTTTGTTTTTTTCACTCTCAGGCCTGACCAGAAGCATCAATAATCTGCATTGAAACATAAGAGCTTCAGCAACACACTAAACAGACTAGGTTTTTCAAGCATCTGGCGCAACATGCTGGGCATAAATTCATATGAAGATGACTGATTTTCTGTTTAGTTTCACATAAAACACCCGTGTCACTAATGCTAATCATATTTTATTGATATACCAGGCAATCTCATTATCTAATTATTCGAATGGCCCTCGAGCCATCAACAGCTGGCCATGCAGAGATGAAACTGACAGTTTCTTTCATAGATTTGGACAAATGAATAAACTTGTAAGACTCTACAATGTAACATTTTGGTGACTGTCTATTTTAGAGATTCTGTTTGTCAGTAAATTATATAATGTATACCGACCTACTTGAGCTATTAAAGGATAAGTTCACTTTAAAATGAAAATTACCTCATGATTTATTGACCCAAACGCAACCCTAGGTGTATATTACTTTCTTCTTTCTGATGAACACAATCAGAGTTATATGAATAAATATCCTGATGCTTCCAAGCTTTATGATGGCAGTAACGGGGTCCATTGAGTTTGAAGCTCAAAAAAGTGCATCCATCCATCATAAACATACTCCACACGGCTCCAGGGATTAATAAAGGCCTTCTGAAGTGAATCGATCAAGTTTGGCATGAAAAATATCCATTTTTAAAACTATATAAAGTAAAATATCTAGGATCAGCCAGACCTCCTTCCGTATTCAACTTATGCAGAAAGTGTAACATCTCTCGCAGTTCAAAACACTTACGCTACATCCGACATCATACGTCACGCCAGTTGCACTTTTTCCGTAAGTGGAATACGGAAGGTGGTCTGGAGGATGCTAGATGTTTTACTTTATAAAGTTTTAAATATGGATATTTTTCTTACACAAGCGCATCTCTTAGCTTCAGAAGGCCTTTATTAACCCCTGGAGCCATGTGGAGTATGTTTATGATGGATGGATGGATGGATGCACTTTATTGAGCTTCAAACTCAATGGACCCCGTCACTGCCATTATAAAGCTTGGAAGCATCAGGATATGTATTAATGTAACTCTGATTGTGATCATCAGAAAGAAGAAAGTCTTAATACACCTAGGATGGCTTGAGGGTGAGTAACAATGCAGTAAACTAACCGTAGTAACCATGTTTGCATTCAACTATGTGGCATACGCTGATTTTAATTGCAAAAAAAAACAGACATGTAAACACCTTAATTGCATTATTCCCGCTCTGACCAAATAGTGCATGTTCTCGGTTCTACACGGATGCTGTGTGTTGTTCACACAACTTCATGAATGAACTCTGTGACATTATTCTGAAGTTTTATCTTCTCCAGATAGCTAAACTGTCAACACAACGTGCTGTGCAGGTTTGCTCTGTATCTTCATCCAGACAGCATGAATAATGCAACGGCAGGGTAGGCAAACCCATCATTGGATGTTCATCATCAGCTATGTACTTAAAAATGTACTTTGAATTGGATGTGAGATTAAAACAATGGCTGGTAACATGCATACTGTATGCATTTCTGCGTGTGGTAACTATACTTATTAGCGAATAATCAAAATAATGAAAATTGAGAATTTAATGAGAATTTAACTCAGTCATCTAGGACACTGTGTCATCTACTTAGAGCATCTGATTTTCCATTTATTGCAGACGTTTTGCTATTTATTCAAGTGGCTCCAACAGTTCTAGAATGGTACAAATTCCAGGGCATTTAACATCATCATGCAACTTGTCGTCATAAGACTGTGGGAGTCACCTCCCATGGCCTTCTACACCTCCTCTCAGACACTTGCAGTGGCTCCTATAAACAGAACTCCTGCAGTTTTGTCTCAGTTTACACAATAATTGCTACTCCCATCATCAGGGATGTGACTCCCACAGAGATTTGCAACTGTTGACGTTGGGGGTGTGATGAAGATAAATGATGGTAAATCTCCATCATGCCACAACCAATGAAGTTGATTTCTGGTTTAAGAACATAAGCTGTGTTTGAAATCACCCCTTATACCCTCAATCACTATTCCCTGCATTACTCCAGTAATATATTCCTACTTAAAGGAGTGCATGAGCGAATTCGGACACTGAGAATGCTGGAAGGCCTGCCGCTTTTGCAAAGTTTGTGCTATTTAACCCTTAAATGCATGACTGTTTCACCAATCATTCTTACATAATTGTGTCTTTATCGACCCAGATCTATATCTAACATGACTGGATCTCTACCTGTCGTGATAATATAAAACTCTCTGAAATTACAGTAATAATTACAGAAGAATAAAATAAAGTATATTTTGTTACCTTCTGGAGCTTGGGAGGGTTCAGTTTGAGCAGATGTTTTATTTATACCATCATCACTGTTCTCATCAGAGCTCATTTCCCAGTACATTATATGTTTGAGATCGCGAATATGAGTCCATTCGCAATCTCAAACATATTCTCAAAGCTATAGTTTTCAAAATATTCAAAATCAATATTTTGATCGCTCACAGTTTCTTTCCCAGATCAACCAAGCAATATTTGAGTGTCAAGTTTTGTAGACGCATTATTCTTTTGTTTTCTGTCTGCAGTAAGTATGAGTGAAATGTCACTTCATCACATGTATCAGACATTTTCACCTTGTGGAATAAATGTGAATTGCACCTATTCCATAATTAAGGAATCAATTATGGCATGATACCAATGTGCAAATACCAATAGCATGCTATTTACACCAAGTGCAAATAGCGATAGATGCTGTTTACACCGAGTGTAAATAGCAAATAGATTATATTAACACTCAATGAAAATAACATTTTCTTAGCGATAGATGATATTTACACTGTGCAAATAGCTGTAGATGCTATTTACTAAGTTAATATATCAATAATAAGTATAAGTTGCTATAATAATAATAATATAATAATATAATAATAATAATAAGTTGCTATATTCAACACCATATAAAAGTAGCAGTTATTTGCAATATTTGTAAATAGTAATTAAATGTAATTTATACTTTATTTTGACAGATATATACTATTTGCAGCTCAGTATTGTGGATTTTGCCTTAATGGGACAATAAAAGCCCTCCTTACACCTACCCCTAACCCTACCCAATAAAGGCTTTTATTATTATTTAAAAAAATGTAGGCACTTTATTTCCACATTTAGAACATTTTCTTAATTTTTATTGAAAGTAAATGCATTTCTGGTGTAATTTGTGATGAAAAAAAGATAAGAACAAACTCTGCACAAGGCGGATATGAACCCAGTCAATCGCGTCAAAATCAAGATGCTTAAGCCATAAGCTTTACTTATTGCACCACTGAAGATGTTGATATCTGAGCGGTTTTTAAAACCTTGTTTGGCCCAACCAGGCATTGTTAGGCGGAGCTAGTGTGACTAGCACTTGCCAACAAGGCACGCTTTTTGCACTTAGTGTGAACAGTTCAAGGCATGTTGTACAGAAAAAAATATATGTACACTTTTACACACTTCGGGTCATTAGCTACCTTATACATTTTTTACAAAAAAATAATGGGAAAACAGGCATTCTTTAATGATTTGTTATATTGTTTATAATGAAATTATTGAGGAAAACTAAGAAGGTTGATGTCTAACTTTAAAAAATGAATGAGGAGGATGGTTGTAAATTACATCCTGGGTCGCTAAAGACCCGGGGTTGACCTCCAAACCCAAATTTCAGATGCCATCTTTTTTTTAGCTCAACTCACTGAATGGAACGCACAGGATTGTGGGATAGCGAAGGATACATCTATGCTGCCTTAAAAAATCGATCAGATGAAGGATGATCAGTCAGGAGAAAGGAAGCATACTTACAAAAGATGCATATACTGATGCATATACTGTATGTATGTATATATATATATATATATATATATATATATATATATATATATATATATATATATATATATATATATATATATATATATATATATATATATATACACTAGACTAGAAACTAGTAGGCCAGGCTATTTCAGAATATACCATATCGGGTATGCATTATTTTTCAGTAATTCAATGGCCAGGAGTCAAATATTCTGCTTATACTGCGGTTACCATTGTTCAGATTATGTATTTCAAGACATTTGTCGGTTTTGTCCTTAAAAGCTCTTGTGTGCAGGACTAATTTCTTATGCATCTAAATTCAAACCTCCATCGCTAATTCCAAAATGTCATTTTAGAGCTAATGGAAGCTTGAGGAATTGATTGCAGGTTAATCCAGTGAGTTATTAGAGAGAGAGAGTGTGTGTATGTGAATTACCTCAGTCTGTGAGTCTTTTCAACAAGTTTTCGGCAGCAGCATCTACTAATACAAAACTGTAAGAACAGCGCTTTAATTACCTTGCTAGTGAGAAATATCATATAGCTTTTAGGAAGCTAAACTATTTTACTTATACAATTTTCAGAGCCGCGCTGACAACACGTTTCTGCGAAAGTGTGTGTCCGATGGGTGTGCGTTTGAGTGGGAGAGCACAGAGAGGGGGAGAGAGAGAGTATGTGCTTTTCATACATAATAAAACATAATTTTGTGGCAAAAAACCTGGAAATAATTTGTTGTTTTTATGCTATTGTTTACTATATTTATTTGCTTGGTCAGTGTTGCTGTGGGTTTTGGTTATTTTGCTGTTGTCGGCTGTAAAGACATTTGAAATAACTGAAATCATTTGGCGAAGTGAAACGGAACTGTAATGCAGTCAAGACCTACCTGGAACTACTTTTTGCTGTGCGTTTCCCTGAAAATAATTGCAAGCCTTAGAACGTCCATCAACCAATCAGATTCAAGCATTCAACAGCCATGTAGTAGCTATAAAATACAATGAACACACAGCTGTTACTATGACTATGTAAGACTTTGTAAGTGCTGGCCCATCTGAAATTATCATTGTATATGTAATTGGTTAAGAAAATGCCATTATTTAACATACATTTGTTTTACATTACAAATTAGGCTATTGTCCATAAAAACAGCCACCTTTCCACCTTATTATGCAAAGTGGAAGACAATTTTCTGTGTATGTCTGATTCATTAGCTGATATAGGTAAACTTAAGGTAACTTAAACTATAGGTAGCCAGAAGAATAACAAAGTGCAGTATGTCTAATCTGTAAAAGTATTTGTGCTTCAAATCAGTGTGTTTATAATTACAACAATACCCGCCACTCCAGTAGATGGCGCTCTTGTGGAACACTCACGAGATTGTCGTTCTCCCTGACGGTTCGCTGCTGTAAAAGACACGTCTTCATGTTTTCCACAGGTAAAATTAATGTTATAAAAAATTTAATTTGTTCTTCTGACAACAGAAACATTTAAGAATGTTTGAAAATGTTAATGTGAGTTGTGGAGGGTATATTACTGTATGTGTTTTACAGTGCAGTGGGTTTAATCAAAGCATTTCAAGGATGGTTTAAATGTTAATGTTTTAACAGTTTGAATATGTGAATCCATGTCAGAAATGCAATTTTGTTCTCAGAGTATCTTCCTTTGTCTGTTTAGATGGTTTGTGAACATTCAATAGTGTGCACATATACCCAATTTACATGGAAGTGCTAAGGTGAAAATAAGGATATAATTGAATATTTGACTACGTATTATACGAAAATATAGCCTACATATACGTAAACTAAAGCAAAATAATGTAAATTACATTTTTCTTGCAGTAGGAGAGTTTGAATGAACCCACCCCATTTAAACGCTACTACTGCAAGACAAAATGTATGTAATTTACATTCAATTTACAACGTAATTTACGTTTGAAAATATATAACTATCATGTAAATGGCACAATTATTAATAGCATTAATGGTTTCCTTAAATACATGTTTAACACATCTTCTGTTTAACATAGTAGCTACTACTTAACATCACAGAGTTAGAAAGCCTATGTTATGGGATGAATTTCTATGCTGGGAAACTAACAACCTGACATCATGTTTATTAAAAATTGAGATGGTTGTGTTCATTTTACATATTTTTTCTTATTATTTATTGGACAGCAATTTATCAGGAGAAAAGGGGGTAATGTGTCAAGATATTTTGACTCTCACTGCCCATACAAAACTGTTAGGCAGCAGCTCCAGCATGGTTTCTTTTATCAGTGCAACTTTGTCCTGTGGATAGCGTTAAGTCAATGTTAACACCATATGACATTTGAGACAAGCCTGTGAGGGACAGAGGTATAGTCGATACAAAATGTACAGTTATGTACAGTACTTCGGGGGTGATCGTTCAGCTGATATTGAAACATTGAAATGTCTTTCCACAGTTTCCTGTGGACAAAAAAAAAAAAAGAGTTCTAAAAATGACACAACCTAGGACAATATGACATATTGAACAAAATATCGGTCGTTCATGGCCTCATTTGTGTTCACGTCAAATAAAATATGGCATACTCTGGCTAATGACAGCCAATTACTTTGCCTCTGATTTGGCTGTCAGTGTTTCGGTTTACATAAGCAAAAACAGCAAAATCAATTGAAAAAGGCTAAATATGTATGTGGTCATCTAGTTGTTAGTAGAAGTATATTGATTTTAAGGGATGAAAATGTGGTGGTGTTGGTAACACTTTGTAATAAGTTTTTATTTGTTAACATTAGTTAGCTACATTAGTTAACTAACAATGAACACATCGTTTATTAATCTTAATGTCTCTCAACATTTACTAATACATTTTTAAAGATCAAAAGTTAACATTAGTTAAGGCACTGTGAACTAAAAAAATTTTCATGAAAAAAAAAAATCATGTTAGTTAATGCTTTAACTAATGTTCATAAATGAGATCCTTTAGTAAAGTGTTACCGTGGTGAGTAATGCTGTGAATATGAATATAAGTCAAATGTGTATGTTAGACAGGTAAAAATACGGAGAGCACATTTATAGTGAGCAATGATGTAATTCCTTTAGTTTACTTGTTTTCCCAGATTAATTAGTGAGCCAACCATTAGGGAAATTAAGGATAAATTTGCTCTTCACTGTAGTCTTCAGTTAATGACATGATTCCTAACTTCATTGCTCTGACGTTGAGAAAATAAACAAGGTCCCTGTGGTAGGAAAATCCATCAGTCTGAGCTCTTGACTGATGTAATCATTTCATAAAGCACAATTATGTCTGTGATGGAGTGTAGGATTGGAGTCTGGGGAAATAAAGCCTCCTTAACAAACATTTCTATGAGGATGAGAG
Source organism: Romanogobio albipinnatus (assembly GCA_023566225.1). Taxonomy (NCBI): domain Eukaryota; kingdom Metazoa; phylum Chordata; class Actinopteri; order Cypriniformes; family Gobionidae; genus Romanogobio; species Romanogobio albipinnatus. The sequence continues at coordinate 18,535,877 of CM042256.1, read as the reverse complement.
GCTTATGAGATGAATTCATAACTCTCGCTGAGACCTTGACAGACACTGAAATATTTCTGTCATCGTGAGAGAAAGAGAGAGCGAGAGAGAGAGAGAGAGAGAGAGAGAGAGAGAGAGAGAGAGAAGCCCACACGACCAAAGGTGAATCTAAATATGTAGTCATTGACTATGAGGACAAAATCAAAACATCAAGGTCCATATCATGTGACAATATGAAGATGATGAATAGAGTTAGATGGCTGTGATAAACTAGCAGAAGGACAAGACCCCTGGGCCATAATGTAATTGGCTTGCATTTCTTCATTGTTTGCAACCGCTGATGCAATCTGCATTAAAACAAGAATATACAATGAGACAAAATATTATGACCAATGTAGGGCCTGCCTCCTGTTAGTCGACGAGAAGAGGCTTAGTCGATCAAAATTGTTTTAGTCGATGCAAATTGTAAACTCCACAGGAAGTTGCAAAGTCAGGCAGTCTGTGAGGGACAGATGGCTGATTACAATATGTCAGGCCAAATGTTTGTGTATCATCCTTTGACCTCAATTATGGACAGGGCTTCAGACAAAAAAAAAAAAACAATTAAGGAGACATTGGCTCCTATAAGGGGAAAAAATAGGCGGCAAATTATTAAGCAATAAAAAACACGCAATCTTCACATGTAATTCAACACTGCCCATATAATTGACCTATCGGTAAGCCCCTCCCATCGAACGCAGATGAGCCAATGGCAGTTGAGTATCAGTTGCGCTGGGACTGGAACTCGGACATCTTTAGGTTTCAGCGCCATAGAGAAACATTGGAAAATCCGATGCTGTCATCGGTTTGATGGTGTTTATGCTACAAAAATGGTAAACGTCGTGCCTGAGGTACTGCAACACTGATTCCAGGGATCCTGAGAGGATTTTCTGGTTGTCATTCTCTCATTAAGTTACTATTAAAGTTAGTAATTCCCTGCTAACGTACAAACGTAACCGACTAACTATAACTAATTGTTCTCATGCAACGGTGTAACGTTAGGTCAGTAACACAAAGGTCTACATTTCAGTGCATCTCTCCATATTAAACTGATTAAATGTGAATTTATGTAATCTTATCCTGCGGTACATGAACAGTGATCGTAACAAAGAGGCTTCTCCCGTTTGCATTGAGATCTGTAAACCATCGCTTCCTAATTAATCTCTAACCATATTTATTTTATTTCTGTGAGTTTAGATATGTTTAAAGGTCTGCATTATCTGTCTTATAAGGAGGACTCCTATTTTGATGGGTGTTATAGTCTATGGGTAGTGAAAGGGAGAGCTCGCACGCAGTTTATCGGAGTTGTTTTGCAGATACAAAGTTCACCCGTTATTAACTGCACCCCCGAAAAGCATAAGGTCTGTGTATATGTTTGTTTACTGTGAGTGTTTTTGTGTAATTTACTGTGTGTTAATGGTAATGCCACGGAGAGAGGGCTAGAGAGAGTGTGAATGAGACGTTAATGAGCACTTATGCTTCGTTTGTTTGTTCAGCTCTTACGATGATTTTTTGTGAGTGAAAAACGATGTAATAAACTTCATAAACCATCAGTAAAGTTTGGCCATTATTCGGACGGGGTATACGCTACATTCTGTGTCCAAAAACATCTTGGGATAAGGTTTTCACACTGACAGCTGTACATTGTAAGATATAGCAACTCCGTTTGTATGTCCGAGTTAGCAACAGTAACTAAGGGGGGGGGGGTGGGGGGGGGGGGGGGGGCTTACCGATAGGTCAATTGTACTTAGCTCCTTCCATTCTTTCTCAGACAACAAGATAAGTACAAATGAAAAAAAGGTGCATTTCTCTCTAAAGGCATGTCCATTATACAAAAAATTGCAATTTTTTCCCAACACATTCATAATCCTTACTTTTGCCGTTGCTTTGCGGCAAGCTTTATGTGTGCGCTAGAGCACAGAATAGGCAATGGGTACTTCTCATTTCTAATTTTCGTATCCTCATTTCCTTTCCTCGCGTCTCAGCTTCACCCCTGTAGGGTGCGAGGGAAGGCTGCAAGGAAAGAAAATGAGGATGGAGGAATCGAAGGAAAACTTATTTGTATATTGGAATATTATTGATCACTCGAGCGTCACTTCAAAGCATCATCAGCTGCGCTCAAGGGATCTGCCCATAAGTTGTTAAAGTTTGGTTATTAAAGAAATGAATAAATAAAGTAAGATCCCTTGTTGAAATATGTGTGATTCATGGTTTATTTTAAGTGCAAAGTAAAGCATAAGTTAAAATTATTGTGACAGATGTGAAGGGGAGGAGAATTTATACGTGCACCAGGCTTCTCGACAAGAAAGACTTCCGCAAAGGCTACACATGAGCATCCTCGCTCATAGCTCCTCTGGAAGCTTCCTCACTCCTCGCGGTGCAATTAGAGAATAGAGATGTAACTTTGATCAGTTTCCGGGTCACAGGCTGGAGGATGGAGGCGCGAGGAAACGAGGAAGCATCAATTTGAGTATTGAGAAGCACCCTATATATTCCACCCCCAGTATATATTTAAATAATTAAATTAAACATTAATTAAACATAAATTAAATAAAAATGCGATTAGTCGACAATGGCTTAAATGAACAACCACTACAAAAATATTTAGTCGGGAGCAGCCCTATTAATATACTGTTGGTGTTCCTCGTGCTGCCAAAACAGCGCAGAGGGATGGAATCTACAATACCCGTGAAGGTGTGCTGTGGAATCTGGCACCAAGGCATTAGCAGCAGATCCTTCAAGTCCTGTAGGTTATGAGGTGGAGCTGCCGTGGATCAAACTTGTTGGTGCAGCACATCACACAGATACCAGAAAACCAGTCAGTATCTGGTGTGACCACCATTTACCTCACACAGTGCACCACATCTCCTTGGCTTAGAGTTGATCAGGTTGTTCATTGTGGCCTGTGGAATGTTGATCCACTCCTCTTCAATGGCTGTGCGAAGTTGCTGGATATTGGCAGGAACTGGAACACGCTGTCATATACGCTGATCCAGAGCATCCCAAACATGCTCAATGGGTGACATGTCCGTTGAGTATGCTGGCCATGCAAGAACTGGGATGTTTTCAGCTTCCAGGAACTGTGTACAGATCCTTGCAACATGGAGCCATGCATTATCATGCTGCAACCTGAGGTGATGGTTGTGGATGAATGGCACAACAATGGGCCTCAGGATCTCATCATGGTATCTCTATGCATTCAAAATGCCATCAATAAAATGCACCTGTGTTCATTGTCCATTACATACGCCTGCCCATACCATAACCCAACCGCCACCATGGGCCACTCGATCCACAATGTTGACATCAGCAAACCGTGAAGAGAACACCTCTCCAAAGTGCCAGACGACATCGAATGTGAGCATTTGCCCACTCAAGTCGGTTACGATAACAAACTGCAGTCAGGTCGAGATCCCAATGAGGATGACGAGCATGCAGATGAGCTTCCTGAGTCGCTTTATAACAGTTTGTGCAGAAATTATTTGGTTATGCAAACTGATTGTTGCAGCAGCTCTCCAGGTGGCTGGTCTCAGACAATGCTGGATGTGGAGGTCCTGGGCTGGTGTGGCACACGTGTTCTGTGGTTGAGAGTGGCCTTTTATTGTGGCCAGCCTAAGGCACACCTGCGGAATAATCATGCTGTTGTAAGACTGAAAATACTGGTTGAGGCCCTGGTCTGAGACAAATGGTCCCCCATACGACCTCACTTCCGCAAACTACTAAGAACTCACACAAGAATATGGTTTAATGTGAATGTTTATCATTAACTGTTATGTTTTTGGTGTCATTTGAAATGTCTCAAAGGGAGTGGTACAGATATTTCATATCCAGATAGATAAAATAAAAGGTAATAAGGTTTTAAGAGTTTATGGATAACTGACTTACAAAGGAAGGTGCTCTCTCAAACAAATGGTCACCCACCCCCATGAAGGTGCGACCACTGCATGCAAATTTATTTTGTTAGCACATGTTTCCATGTGAAAAAACGTGTTTCTTTCTCTGTTTTCTGTTAGTTTGCTCATTCTCTTCACTTGTTGCTGGTTTGTCTTTAACAAGCCCAGATACAACAATGGCCGGAAAACATGCGGTTGATTTTAAAACTTTTAGGCTTTACTTTTTCGGCTCTTCATCGAGTTATTAATTATTTGGAAGATGTAATTCTCACTTTAGGTTTCACTTCCTGTTGCTTCGGCAAAACAAGGAGATCTTTACAATCTAATCATTCTTCATCTGGCTGCGGCCTCACGCTTCTAAACAAAGGGCCGGAAAACATGCGGTTGATTTTAAAACTTTTAGGCTTTACTTTTTCGGCTCTTCATCGAGTTATTAATTATTTGGAAGATGTAATTCTCACTTTAGGTTTCACTTCCTGTTGCTTCGGCAAAACAAGGAGATCTTTACAATCTAATCATTCTTCATCTGGCTGCGGCCTCACGCTTCTAAACAAAGGGTTTTAATTCCAAACCCGTAAACAATGCAAACATTTCTTCAACACTTCTAAAAATGCAAAGAAAATTGACTTACCACAACCACGGAAGAAAGAAAAGATGTTCAAAACCTCTTGTTGATTTTAAAATCCCAATACTTGCTGAAAAGGACGTTTCTCGTGAAACTGCTTTGATCTGTTTTGAGATCACGTCGAGGTCACCATTTTGTAAACTTCCATCCATTAGCCCAAAAACGGATACTAACGGCTTGGTCAAAAGGAATTCTGCGTGTAAGGCTTTTCAGCATTTTGGTGAAGTTCTCTTAATTTATTGAGATCTCATTTTAAATCTGACTCCATTAATAATTTTATCTGACTCCAATTTTATGTGACTCCACAAAGTGTTTTCCGATCGTTTACAAACTTAGTGAGTGGTACAGATATCTCATATCCAGATAGATAAAATAAAAGGTAATAAGGTTTTAAGAGTTTATGGATAACTGACTTACAAAGGAAGGTGGTCTCTCAAGCAAATGGTCACCCACCCCCATGAAGGTGCGACCACTGCATGTAAATTTATTTTGTTAGCACATGTTTCCATGTGAAAGAGGTCTGACTATTTAATGAGATGCAGCAGAGAGTTCGGGGCCTTTTTCTGTACTTCAGATCGGCCCGTGAGGCTGAGAGAAAGAAATCTCTCAGCCTCACGTATTTCTTAAAGTTGGGTTTGCATCTTCTCTTTATTCCTGAGCATTTGATGTTTTGTATCGATTATCTTTTAATTGATTATGAAATTGGCATGATACATTTACTTGACATAATAAATTGTTACATTTGATTATTCGGTAATGCTTTAGATTATGGCCCGGAAAGTACTGCGTAAGTAAAGAGAATTTACAACATAACTTTCGGTAATTATAGTGTAACTATAAAGTAAGTACGTGTAGGTATAAGGGAACAATATGTAATAGTGGGGGAATAAAGGGGTAACTTTCAGGAAAATGAACACATTATTTATACTGTAAGTATTTTTTAATTAAGGGGTAATTATCCATGTAGTTACAGGGTAAGTATGAATCTGCGGGCTGTAAATTAAAGTGGTGTTTGTTCCCTTCTTGTTTCGTGTAGTTACAGGGTAAGTATGAATCGACGGGCTGTAAATTAAAGTGGTTCTTGTTCCCTTCTTGTTTTGTGTAGGTACAGGGTAAGTATGATTCTGCGGGCTGTAAATTAAAGTGGTTCTTGTTCCCATCTTGTTTCGTGTAGTTACAGGGTAAGTATGAATCTGCGGGCTGTAAATTAAAGTGGTGTTTGTTCCCTTCTTGTTTTGTGTAGTTACAGGTTAAGTGTGAATCTGCGGGCTGTAAATTAAAGTGGTGTTTTTTCCCTTCTTGTTTTGTGTAGTTACAGGGTAAGTATGATTCTGCGGGCTGTAAATTAAAGTGGTTCTTGTTCCCTTCTTGTTTCGTGTAGTTACAGGGTAAGTATGAATCTGCGGGCTGTAAATTAAAGTGGTGTTTGTTCCCTTCTTGTTTTGTGTAGTTACAGGGTAAGTATGATTCTGCGGGCTGTAAATTAAAGTGATTCTTGTTCCCTTCTTGTTTCGTGTAGTTACAGGGTAAGTATGAATCTGCTGGCTGTAAATTAAAGTGGTGTTTGTTCCCTTCTTGTTTTGTGTAGTTACAGGGTAAGTATGAATCTGCAGGCTGTAAATTAAAGTGGTGTTTGTTCCCTTCTTGTTTTGTGTAGTTACAGGGTAAGTGTGAATCGACGGGCTGTAAATTAAAGTGGTGTTTGTTCCCTTCTTGTTTCGTGTAGTTACAGGGTAAGTGTGAATTGACGGGCTGTAAATTAAAGTGGTGTTTGTTCCCTTCTTGTTTCGTGTAGTTACAGGGTAAGTGTGAATCGACGGGCTGTAAATTAAAGTGGTTCTTGTTCCCTTCTTGTTTTGTGTAGTTACAGGGTAAGTGTGAATTGACGGGCTGTAAATTAAAGTGGTGTTTGTTCCCTTCTTGTTTCGTGTAGCTACAGGGTAAGTGTGAATCGACGGGCTGTAAATTAAAGTGGTTCTTGTTCCCTTCTTGTTTTGTGTAGTTACAGGGTAAGTGTGAATCGACGGGCTGTAAATTAAAGTGGTGTTTGTTCCCTTCTTGTTTCGTGTAGTTACAGGGTAAGTGTGAATCGACGGGCTGTAAATTAAAGTGGTTCTTGTTCCCCTCTTGTTTTGTGTAGTTACAGGGTAAGTATGAATCTGCGGGCTGTAAATTAAAGTGGTTCTTGTTCCCTTCTTGTTTCGTGTAGTTACAGGGTAAGTACAATAAACAACACATACAAAATCTGATATCACTCTGTAATATTTATTTGACAAACAACTAAATCCAAAACAGATTTGACACTTATTCATTTTTTTAAATAAACTTTTCATTTCAAATAATAACATCCGGACAGAAAGAGGCACGTTTTGTCCCTTTTTTGCTTCTCTTGCTTGTCTTCCTCTTCATGTTCCTCTTCTTCTTCTTTATCGTTATTTCCATTGATGGATCTTAAGAGGAATCCCAGGTCTTTTGATATTTTGTATTATTATTTATTAAACCAAAAAGTACACCAAGAAATGGTCTCATAATTTACTAATCTTTTCGCATCCGATCAGCTGTTACCAGCGCGTGCATGAGTAAAGAAGCTTCAAGCTTTCATGACGTTCTCGCGCAAGTTTCATCTGAAACACACACGAGAACTGGTGTCTCTGTCTTCTAGTCTTGTTTGTTTCTCATTGCTATTAACATATATTATGCTATTGTTTGTATACTGTTGTGAGCATTAAAATAAAAACCGACACCATCCAACATCCGCATGACCAGAGTTTCTTGGCACGCTCACGTCACGCTTCAAGTAAAGTCAAGCGTGAACTCAAACCTCTCATTCACGCAGATGACTGCTGATCGGAAGCGATAGTCTACCGTTTAAAAAATTTAAAATATTGTTATTTTTCTTACAAACACTTATCGTTTCACTTCAGAAGATATTGATTCATCCATTGGGATCGTATGGATTACTGTAGTTATTGCTGTATGTTCTATTTGATGCTTGAACATTTAGGAACCCAAATGAGTTTTCATTAGCAGAGATTATTTATTTTTCTGTGTTCATATGAAGAAATAAAGTCGTATGTACATCTCGGATGGCATGAGGGTGAAAGACGAGTAAACGGTGAGGACATTTCTGCGTGCACTGTATTTTCAGTGTAGTTACATATAGGATAGCTAGATACATGGGATTCCTTCTTAAGTTTCATCTGTGGCAAGGACGAAAAAGTAGAGGAACAAGACGAGGATAAAGCCAAGCAAGAGAAACGAATAAGTGTTGTAAATCTGTTTAAAAAAAAAAAAATTTAAATAAAGGTTTCTGAGTGATATCAGATTGTGTACGTGTTTATATTGTACTTACCCTGTAACTACACGAAACAAGAGGGGAACAAACACCACTTTAATTCACAGCCTGCAGATTCATACTTACCCTGTAACTACACGAAACAAGAAGGGAACAAACACCACTTTAATTTACAGCCCCCAGATTCATACTTACCCTGTAACTACATGGAAAATTACCCCTTAATTAAAAAATACTTACAGTATAAATAATGTGTTAATTTTCCTGATAGTTACCCCTTTATTCCCTCAATATTACATATTGTTCCCTTATACCTACACGTACTTACTTTATAGTTACACTATAATTACAGAAAATTATGCTGTAAATTCTCTTTACTTACGCAGTACTTTCCGGGCCGTAATCTAAAGCGTTATCGATTATTCTAACTGATTTTGACATTGTTCACTTAATGATTAAAAGGAATAGTCAAACATTCGCTCACTTTTAGTGAGGCACAGATATTATTAAAACCTTTAATTTATGGAGTCAGATTAAATAAACGAGTAAATATATGATTAATATATTACAAATTTAACCAACCAATACTTTGCATGAGTGAGGACAGAACACGTGAGACCTTCCCCGTGTATTGGCGAACCTGCAGATTGGACCAATTTCACAGGCCTTACACTGTCTAATCAGCATCTTGATATGCCACATCTATGGATTATCTCGGCAAAGGAGAAGTGCTCACTAACACAGATTTAGACAGAATTGTGAACAATATTTGAGAGAAATAGGCCTTTTGTGTACATAGAAAAAGTCTTAGATCTAGAGCAAAAACAAGTGTTGTGTTTTGTTCAGTGTAAATGTGCAGTGCAGTTACATTCACTTTCAGCATGTCAAAGAGCCGATTCAGAGGTCGCCAATGTATCAATGCTTTATACTTCAAATAAAGTATGCCAGATTATGGGAGTCTGCTGCATCCTTCACAGCCTAAAACTCAGAACCTGCCTGCTAGCAAGGGAAATTGTGATTTGCATTGGATGGTGCTTTGAAATTGCTAGAGTTAACCTGAACACAACCTTTGACATCAAACATTGATGAGCTAATTTAATTAAGCAGGGATGAAAATACAATGTTCAGGTGGAAGGTAACTGTAATCCTGTTAGAAAACCGCGAAAACCACAAAGGAAAGAAGCAAATAAAATAAGAGCCTCATAAAATTCCATTTAATCAGTTGTAATAATAACAGAAGGAAAGATTTAATTAAATGTTTTAAAAATCATTATGATGTGATCCAGAATGATCCAGAAGCCATTGCTGTTTGTGTATAATTTAGTGTCTAGCTAACGGGATAATGGCAAGCCCAGAGTTTGTCTGCTTGCATTAGGTTACATATGCAAGGTTAAAAGTGTTGGTATTTGGTGTTATTGTTGGTAATTTGTTTTCTTTCTTTCTTTCTTTCTTTCTTTCTTTCTTTCTTTCTTTCTTTCTTTCTTTCTTTCTTTCATTCTTTCTTTCTTTCTTTCTTTCTTTCTTTTTCTTTCTTTCTTTCTTTCTTTCTTTCTTTCTTTCTTTCTTTCTTTCTTTCTTTCTTTCTTTCTTTCTTTCTTTCTTTCTTTCTTTCTTTCTTTCTTTGTACAGTATTGTTCCTAGTGCTGATTATTGCATCACCCCATACTGCATGGTGATTACATTTCTAATAAATGAGATTAGAGATGTGCCGGAAGCCAAATTCCAAATTTGGAAAGGCACGGAAAATGAATAGCACATTCACATCCCCTAAAGGGACATGGTTAGGCTTGCTGCTGTAGTCAGTTACATTACTGTACATCCAATTTCACTTTTCATGTGAAGATAGTAAGGAGAGATGACTGACAGGACGATGGTGGAGGATTTGGTGCGCAACAGATCCTGAGCAATACTAAAGTACTTAAAGCAATACTAAAAGTGTTCAAAATACATTACCCTTTAGTTTTACCTTAAAACCAGTTACCAAATCACAGGTTTTGTTTGAATTATATAAACTTAACTCCAAAAAACCTGCTGGTCTTGATACCTTAAATCATTTCTTTTTTAAAGTTGGTGCACCTATAATAGCTGAACCTTTAACATATATTTTTAATTTATCTATATCATCAGCCGAGATACCTAAAACCTGGAAAACTGCCATTGTATCCCCAGTTTATAAGAATGGTGATAAAATGGATCCAAATTCATATAGGCCAATTTCAATTTTCCCATGTGTTGCAAAGGTAATGGAGAAATTAATTAATAAGCAGTTAATAGAGTTTCTTGATTAATTTTATATCATGTCTGAGGCACAATCTGGTTTTCGTTCATCATTTAGTTGAATTACGGCAGTTGTAAAAGTTACAAACGATATTTATAATGCTTTAGATGCACATCAACTTTGTGCAGCTATTTTTATTGATCTCGCTAAAGCTTTTGATACAGTTGATCATTCTATACTGTTATCCAGATTACGTAGTATTGGTGCATCTAATTTAACTCTATCGTGGTTCTCTAATTATCTTTTTAGTAGATCTCAACATGTAAACATTGAACAAGAGCTATCTAAGCCCCTAACTATTCCCAAAGGTGTTCTTCAAGGCTCTGCACTAGCTTCTACCCTATTTTCAATTTATATAAATAATATTTATCAAGCTATCTGTAGTAAGATATCTTGTATTCATTTATACGCTGATGACACCATTCTTTACCATAGGATCATCGATTGATGAAGTTCTAAAACGGTTACAAGATAGTTTTAATAGTATTGAAGAAGCTTTCCATGATTTAAACCTAGTTTTGAATAGTACAAAAACAAAGGTAATGTGGTTTGGAAAGAACCAGTGTAACAAAGTGTGGCGAGCGGCAAGGCTGAGGGACCGTGAGAGCGGGACGAGGCCGCGGTCATTAGTGATGATGAGCGCCAGCTGCGTGCCATCAGCCTCGTGTCTCACGGAGGAGTGACGGGAGTATAAAGGAGGAGCAACAACAGTGAAGGATGAGAGAGGACCAGGCCTGGATTTTAATTTGTGTTTTATTTATGTATGTGCGCGGCAGTCATCCGTGAGGGGCTGCCACTTTTACTTTCACTTTGTTCATTTATTTTATTAAAGTTTGTTGTTTATTGTTCGCCGGTTCCCGCCTCCTTCTTCCCTGAACCTACATACTCCGTTACATTGGTGTCGAAACCTGGGAGGAAGGAGGGACATGCTGTCGAAGAGCCCTCGCTGCTGAGGGGGATTGCGGTGCTGAGGAGTTCGTGCAGCGCGGAAGAGAGAAGACCACGAGTGGCTGCCCGAGGCGGTGGTGCTGGAATGGTGGGACAGAGAGCTCGCTGCCATGCCCCTGGGTCGAGGTGGGGTGGCTGCCATCCGAGAGGGAGCGGAGGAGTCGCCAGCGCTTTCCCTGAGCCTGAGCCTGCTGCCGTCTGCCATGTTGGGGAGGAGCAGGGAGAGCGGGACTGGGACTCGCTGCCGGCTGCCCTCAGTAGGAGGAGCCACCGCCGGGCGCCAGGGGGCGGAGGAGGATCGAGCTGTCCACCGAGCGTTCAGTACCATGGCGTGGCATCGCGAGGAAGAGCCTCTCAGCTGGCTGAGGACCGAGCGGCAGTGTGTCCGGGAACAGGACCAGAATTTTTTTTACCCTCTTTTATTTTTTATCCTCTCTCCACTCTCTCGTCTCTGTCGCTCCTTGTGCTCCCGGCTCCATTCTCTCACCTCTCTGTCCTTACCCCCAGGTGCCGTGGCCGCCGTGACGGGCCCCCTGGTGGAGGGGGGGTGGGGGGGGTTTGGAGTAGAGCGCAGTCTCGGGAGTACCCCCCGGCCTGCAAAGGGCGTTGGGGGTATGTGGCGAGCAGCAAGGCTAAGGGACCGTGAGAGCGGGACGAGGCCACGGTCATTAGTGATGATGAGCGCCAGCTGAGTGCCGTTGGATTGTCCTTGGATTTTAATTTGTGTTTTATTTATGTATGTGTGCGGCAGTCGTCCGTGAGGGGCCGCTTTTTTACTTTCACTTTGTTCATTTATTTTATTAAAGTTTGTTGTTTATTGTCCTTCTTCCCTGAACCTACATACTCCATTACACAAAGGTATTACATCCTTGAACAGGGCAAATATTGAAGTGGTATCCTCATACAAATGTCTCGGAATATGGCTCGATAGTTTTGTAACTTTCACTGATCATATAGTAAATCTTCAGAAGAAAGTTAAATCAAGACTTGGTTTCTTATATCGAAATAGATCTGCATTTACTAAATTATCGAAGAAATATCTTGTTGAAACTACAGTTTTACCGTTATTCGACTACGGAGATGTAGTTTATAAGAATGCCCGTAAAGGGACTCTAGAACAATTAGATGTGTTGTACCATGCAGCCATTCGATTGATCACTGATGCACCTTACAGAACGCATCATTGTGAACTGTATTCACTCTTAAATTGGACATCATTACACATCAGACGGGAAATACACTGGTGTATTTTCATTTATAAAGTCCTATTAGGTTTATTAGTCAAATATCTGCAAGAGTTGCTACTACCTCACAATAGTGCGTATACAACCAGATCATCTCATCATATTCTTTTAAGTATCCCAAAAAAGAAAACTGTTTACGGCCATTCAGCTTTGAGTTTTGCTGCTCCTAAGGACTGGAATTTACTACAAAAGTCATTGAAATTAGAATCATATATTTCAATCTCTGCGTTTAGAAAACTACTAGGGACTGTTTTTATTAAATGCAAATGTATTAAATGAATGTATATATATATATATATATATATATATATATATATATATATATATGTTTGTACGTTTCCCAGGAGATCTAATTCTCCTGTCAGGCTGTTGTTAAAAATAAGAACTTGTTCTTAAGTAACTTGCCTGGTTAAATAAATAAATAAATAAATAAATAAATAAATAAATAAATAAATAAATAAATAAATAAATAAATAAATAAATAAATAAATAAATAAATAAATCATTAGCACCCGTAGGTTTCTGAAGATTATTTCTGAAGTGCCAAACATTTTGGCGGTTGGGATGGAAGATATTGGTGGTTGATATCTGATATAAATTTAATAAATTAATAAATACAATTATTTTAGATTAATTATTACCTTAATTATGCAGAATAAGGCTTAATATCATTTAAATGGATGAGTTTTAAAAAATTCACCAGTTTATGTCGTGGCCAGTCGATGAATTGCAGTTTAAGTCACCGTGTTGAATTCAAAAGAGAAAGTTTGCCGCTTGGTTAATACTTGTTCAAAACAATCACTCCAGCAAAGTTTGTACTAATTTATGTTTTTTTTTTTTTTTCGATAAATAAAATAATACATTTTTGTTCAATAAATATACTGTCATTAAAATATGTTAATATAAAGATTATTTTCAAAAGTAAAGATTCTGACTTCTGGCAAAAGCCCGGGACTGGCAGCTAAAGATTGACCTGGGAAGGCAGCTCAAATTCCCAGAAACCATCGTCACGACCACGCTTAGGCATGATATGGTCCTCCTTTCAGAATCATCAAGGCAGGTGGTCCTACTGGAATTGACTCTGCCCTGGGTAGACCGAATGGAAGAGGTGTTTGAATGGAAGAGGGCCAAGTATGAGGAGATGGTAATAGAATACTGTAGTAGGGGATGGAAGACCCACTGCCTCCCCATCGAGGTTGGTTGCAGAGGGTTTACTGGTGGTTTACTGTCGCTCTGCAGGGCCCTCAAGCTCCTGGGAATCAGACAACTGCACAAGAAAAAAGCCATCAGGAACATCACGGATGCTGCTAAATAGACATCTAGATGGCGGATCAAAAGGGGTTATCCATGGATCACACAAGCTACCTAGATACAAGTCAGGGACTGATCATCCCTGGCTGGGTCACCTGGGCGAGGGTGTATGATTTTGAAAGACCCAAAACACCCGATGACCCCAGTTGCATCACTGATGATATGTCTAGGTTGCACCTGTAAGATGTGTGCTAAAAACAATAGTAACAATAAATTATATGTAATTATATGATATGAATAACATAATATGTTATCATAATTTTATCATTTTTAGTAATATTATATTTTTATATTTTACCATCTGTTTCTAACCATGGCATATCAACTGGCCATGGCATGGCATAAAAATGGAAAAGTCAGCTAGCTGTTTATTATGATGTTTATTATTGCTTTTTACCCCAAATACCATACTTTTACATTGAAAAACTGTTGCTTTAATTACCTTGAACAAAACTGAAAATCATTAAGACCTACTTAAATCTACAACATTTTAAAAAACATCAAAAATTAGATCAAATTAGCGCAGAATCAACTTTGCGTTGCTGCCTGTGATTGCGTCATGGATCAGACAAATTTCCATGTGCATCTTGAAAGCGGATGTTTTAAAAAGTGCCATGGCAAGTTTTTGTGCCTAGTGGTTTAGAGGAAAATAAAATCAAAGGCGCCTTTTCCCCCCGGGGCACCTTCAGCCCCGTTGTACCCTGTACAATATAATTACCCAACTATATAATTACAAGAGAATGCAAAGGCATTGAAATAGGCCTATATTTTTTCCTCCAATCTCATCTTTTTTTCTTCTTTTTTTTCATCACCATGATTATGAACTCTAGTAATTATACTATGCTGTTCTTCTCCAACTCAACGACATTGTACAACGATGTTGTATATTTACCATGACAGTAAACAAATGAAAGGATGTGGGCTGTGGATACACTTCAGTGCCTTTTACAAGTTGTCTTCAATATGGTTTCCTTTGTTGAAGAAAGTTGAAACAGACAATCATTTAGATAATCAATAAGAACAGTAACATGCTGCTACAACAGATAACAATGTTTTTTGTCATGTCTGTAGGTTATGTACAAGATACAGTATCAGAAGTGTAAATAAAACTTGACATGTTCTTCTGTTCGTTAGGATGGAATTACCACATTACTTATTGAGGTGGACCTTTATGTATGTTAACAACCTAGGTAGATAAAAGAAACGTATGTGGGAAGTTCCATTTTAATTCCTCCTTCACACTATTCTGAACACTATTTCAAGCCTGTCATACTGAATTTGCTGTGTGGATGTGATGAAAATAAGGCTATAACTGGACTACCTGCTGTGGAGGCGTAAAGTACTGCAATTCTTTCATGAAGTACAGGGCTTCAAGAAAAAATAGATTTGATATTTGATTTGATCAAAAATCAAGAAAATGTACAAGTTAGATAGGCATAATATCACAAAATGTGTGATATTCTAAAATTATGATCAATTATATTTTAGATTTTTACATTTTAGATGATGCAAATATGAAAACTGTATGTATATATGTTGGATTTTGTGTAGGTGTGTAGGTTGTAACAATTGTCAGTTGTAGGGATCTTCATTAGATGCACCTACAACATTTTAAAAATGATTAAATGTTAGGACAAATTAGCTTTTTAAATTGGATCAAATTATCTTTCTTATAAAGTTAGATATTAATGTTCTTAAGGCAAAACTATACTTCACTTTTTATAAGTATACTTCGACTGTGTGCATATGCTTGTGTATGTGAAAAAAAGTATACTTTCTGTTTTAGTATTTCTCAATCAATTCATTATAAACTATATAATAAGACAACAATAATACAAGTTTAAAAAATGCCTGTTTTCCCAATTTTTTTTTTTGGTAAAAAGTGTATAGGGTCGCTAATGGTGTAAGTATATTTTTTCTGTACATCAATAATTTAATCTTTGATGACTGAATAAGTGCAATTCAACTTTATTCCACAAGGTGGCAATGTCTGATACACAATGATGAATTGACGTTTCACTCATAGTTACCGCAGGCAGAAAACAAAAGAATAGGAAGTATCATCAGCAAAATTTGAAATGGCTCATTGATTTACTGTAGAGCAAGTACTGAACGCAATCAAATATTAGTGTCACTGTCACTTAATGGTGGATCTGGTGAAGCGTTCAAAATATTGATTTTGAAGATGTTAAAATTATAGTTTTGAGAATATATTTGAGATGCCAGATGCTGAATGGGAAATGAGCTCTGACGAGGACAGTGATGATGGTATTAAACATCTGCTCAAACTGAACCCTTTTCAAGCTCCAAAAAGTGACAAAATATGCTTTAATTTATTCTTCTCTAATTGTTACTCTGATATCAGGAGAGTTTCATATTATCGCAACCATCCGTGTTAGATATAGATCAGGGTCGCTAAAGGCCCAAATATGTAATAACGATTGGCAAAACATTCATGCATTTAAGGGTTAAACCTTTGAACTGGTCTGAGAGCAGTTTCTCAGTTCCACATTAAACTAAAAAATAAAAACCATAAGCAGACACGATGACACATAATAGTTACTCTGGTTACAAAAGAAAATAAATAAACGATTATTTCCCCTCACAATCTCACAGGGATGTATTACAATATACAGTATCTGTCTTTCTCTCCCTATACAGTTGCTGTAAAAATGACTTCAGCAGGACACCACGCAGTTGATCCAGCATAAAGGAGAGAATGTCTGAACTCAGACTGAGGTTGAGCCAGCAGGTTCTGTATTGAATGAAGTAACTACATTCAGACTCCATGAGCTAGAGCAGTGGTTCCCAACCTTTTGTCCATTTTGTGTGCAGAGACCGGGCAAAATAAAACAAAACAAAAAAACGGAACTGCCCGGTTCTGATTGATGGTCAGTAGACTGGTGCACCTCTACTGGCAACCCTTCACCTGAAGCTCTAATGAGGAGAACACGCTACCGCGTGAGGAAAGAGTTCAGAAGAGTATGGAAGATTTTTTTCAATAAAGTAGTTTGAACCATACATACCTTTTCTCTGCGTTATTATTGAGCCCTGAGACGCAGCAGCTGCTGATCTTTTCCTCTTTGAAGCACCTCTCACAGCTGGTGTGAACAAGCTTGCATCTTTTGCATCATTAAAATGTAATCGGTTTATGTGATCGGCAAGCTGAGAGACCACATAGAATCAAAGGAAGTAATTATCAACATTTTCGGATGAGTGGCTGATCATTTGGAGCATTCCTAGAAATTATACGGAAAGGTTTTTCTTATACAACTCTCGCGCAGACCACAGGTTGGGAACCACTGAGCTAGAGCATATGGACATAATTTTGATGAAAAACCAGTCACCTGCAACATTATCAGATTGTTGCTAAATAAAAAATGAGAATTTCTCATTTGAGTTTCTTTTTTATTCATAAATCAAATTTAAATAAACAAAACAAATTATTTTGGAAAAAAACAAAGAAACATTGATATAAAATGTATAATTCTAAAAATTATAAAAGTTTATAAGCTTCATAAACTTCTGAAGACTTGAATTACTCATGGCACCTTTTAAAACACAATTTGGTTTTAGAGAGACTTTCACCATTTCCATTTTCCAATTGCTACAAACAAATTCAAAGGGGTACAATAAAGGATAATAGCTACCAACCATCTCTACAAAGGATGTTTTTAAGCTAATGTGAATGCTTCTGAATTTTTTTTTTTTCCTCGAATTTATCATGTCGGAAGTAAATCAAATGCCTTACTGCCATGCGTTTTTTTATTCTAAAAATCCTTAAAGCTGGTGTGCTTATTTTTTCTCTGTTGTATTGATGTTCTCATATCTGAGCTTAATGTGAAGAGACAATTATAAGTAAGCTATTCTTATGTTGACATCTGAATAAGAAGTGGTTAAAGGGGTGGTTGATTATGATTTAACTTTTTTAACTTTAGTTAGTGTGTAATGTTGCTGTTTGAGCATAAACAACATCTGCAAAGTTTGGACGCTCTAAGTTCAAAGCAAAGGGAGATATTTTATTTGAAAGAAATTGCTTTTTATGGACTGCAACAAACGGTAGGGACTACAATGAGCTTATTACATAAACCCTGCCCCCGGTAACATGCAACAAAGGCCATGTTGAGAAGAGGAAGAGTTGTTTTAGTAGAGCACATTTAGGAGTCTGATCAAGCTGTCACATTCGTCTTTCCACATTTATTGCAATACAGTATGTAACACAAATGCAATAGCATGTCATGAAAGCAAGATGAAACTAAACCATACCTGTTCTACCTCATGCAGTTGACATTGATGGAGGAATTTGCACCTTTACTCGTGAACTACAATTCTTGTTCATCTGCAAGGTGAGAACCAGACCCGTTATAAACCTAAATATACTTGAATATATATTGTATTAAGTTAATTGAAAAGGGTACTGTCCAAGTAGTCAGGCCCGTCACGACAAGGCAGGCAAACCAAGCAATTGCTTGGGGCCCAGAGCTGGCCTGGGGCCCCAAGACAATGACAGGTTAAGAATAAAATGCAACGACAAACTGTGTGAGTGCCCCTTTGATAGTCAATGCAGTAAAGTGCAATGACACTGTTATCGGGATCCCCCTCAAGGGGGACCCTCTCAGTAGTCGCTGACAGCAGCCAGCCAACCACGTGATCTCTGCTGCCGGCAAAATACAAAACCTCCTCGGCAGTCATCATGAAGCGGAATTATGCTTCAGGAAGCCAGAAAAGAAACAAGAGAAGATAGTGGTAAGTGATAAATTACACTGGATAAAATAGCTCTACTTGTCTTGTACCAAAATGATGTAATTTTGCAGCAGGTAGGCTAGCAAAAATATGTTTATGTTAGCCAACTTACCTGCCTGACGGCAAATGCTGCTTGTAACGAACAGTTAGTGCAACTTTTTTTTCAGAACGGACGTAATATGGTTATTAACGGGATAAGGAAGGATAAGGAAGACGCAGATCTGTTCCAGAATCACTTTTTATCGTATTTAATGGCATTGCTATAGCTTTGTATGAACTGATGACATCACCGTTTTCTCCGGAATGGCTATATGGCTAAATAAAATTCTGTTGCATTATTTTCCTGTTTAACACTGTGAAGCTGATTTGAAACAATCTGCATTGTTAAAAGCGCTATATAAATAAAGTTGACTTGACTTGACTTTGTTTTGATGAAAGTGGCATAGCATGCTATACTAACTATTATTTATAACGTTGCATAAATAACCTGGAATAGTTAATATAGCGTTCTATATTAACTATTATTATAAACATTATTTAACCAGAAAGAGGCAGAGGAACATGATTTTTTCATAGCTTATCTTAATCTGCTAGTGTCTCTATATATACGGTAGTGACAGTTTATGCAAATATGACATTATTTTTATAAGTTACCAATGGAACTTGAACAGTTACTTTATTCTGTGTGGCTATTTTTACACTGTTACATTTTGAAGTACAGTATCAGGACAACCCACATGTTTCACTGGCACTGTTTATTAATTTAACAAGGTATTATAGTCATCTGTTGCAACTTTATAATAACCATCCAGATAATGTTTATAGACAGTTTACAACTAGTAACTAGTTGTAGTAACCAACTAGTAACCCTTAACTAAGTGTTAGGAATATCTGGTCCGTCTATCTATGTAATGTTTATAGATGTTTTAAAAATGGTTTCTTAAAGGTTTACAAAAATATTTTAATGGTACAGTGGTGTTTTTTGCAAATGTTCAATTGTTGAAAATATTAAAATTGTATGCACATTATGTGCAACAGCAGTATTTGCACCGTAAAAAAAATTTTTTAGTGTGGTTTATATAAAGTTTATATAAAGTGTGGGTGAACTTAGACTGTATGGCTATGCTGTGGTTCCTGTAGGCTTTGCGTGCTTGCGGGTGGGGTGGGGTCGGTGGTATTGGGGGGGCCTCCATGTCCATTTTGCTTGGGGCCCCCAAATTCCTTCAAATGGCCCTGCAAGTAGTATTAGAAGAGTTCATTGAAAAGTGTACTGTCCAAGTAGTATTAGAAGATATTGCTGTCGTAATGATGACAGTAGTGCTCGGGCACTGTTCAGATCGCCTAGTGTGAGTACACACTTACTTTTATTTTGTAATTAAATTACATAACGCAGTTACATATAGTTACTCCCCAACACTGCTATAAACTATAAACCACTGATAAACAACACAAATGCCGTCCAATAACCACAAAAACACAAAGAACATATTCTTTGAACATACCATTGGTCTGCCATTGGTCAAACAAACACATAGCCCCGCCCCAAACTCACACCATTGGTTTTCCAGCTTAAGCCAATGTTGCCAGGCTGAAAAAGCAATGTTTTGATATAATGTCACAGAGCCACAATGCTTTTAATTTTTCAGGAAATCAACCTATCAATGGTCTCTGCATACGCAGTCGAAGATCGCAGATGGCCCCAGATTACTGTCGTTCAACATTCACTGCTCTTTAAAACATCACACACTTACTTTATTTGGGCAAACTCAGTATCTTTAGACAGATTAAAGCCTCCAGCTTTGTTATTTGACCACTATTTATGAATTAAACTGGGTTGCAGTGATATTTATTTCTTAATTTATGTCAGGAGTGCAAAATAATTTATCTGTAATGAACAATATTTTGAATGGAATATCACATGCAAATTAATTATCTCTCATCTGCTGCTGTACAATTGTGTCCACACAGCTCACAAAGAACAGATTTTAGTTCAGCTCTTAGTTCAAAAGTGCACATATTTGGAGAAATATTGATTTATTAGCACGTGTTTGCAAAATATTTCATCATACAGAATACCATTTCTATTCATTTCTCACTGAATTATCCGATCTGAGCCTGAAACATGTACACAGCTCTCTCTGTCTCTCCTCTTCCTGATTTGCATCAGATATGAGTCATCATGTGCTCATTCGCCCTCTAGAGCTGTCAATCATCTTACGTGATCAATCCAACCCTCCTGCATGACGCTATTCTGTGTGTTTACTTCCTCATTCTGTCTCTGTTAAGAACAAACCAATTCTGCATTTCTTCACATTAACTAAGAAGCTAATCAACACACGATAACTATGGCAAAATGAAATCCCCATTATATTATATACAGGAAGCTAATACAAACACTCAATGGAGGTCTAAAGTGACATTTTGAGTGAAAGTGTAATTTTAATCTTTTAAATTGTGTTATGTAGCTTGATGCTAACTGTAGCTCTAATGCACCTGTTGGACCAGGAGTTTTGTCTATTTTGTTACAATAATTCACATAAGGTTCCAAGGACATGTTTTATTTATTTATTTTCTATTTATAGAAAGACTTATAATATGTGATAATATGTGGATTACTGTAAAGTGCTTAATGGGCCATTCGTGCCAGCATAAATGCTATAACTAATTGCTGAATACAGACAAAAGAATAACAATAAAAAAAATAATGAGGATTAAGTCTCATACTCTCAGAGGTGTAAAACAATTGTGGCTTCACTTTAGTTTTGGTTATAAGTTGTTATACTACATTCACATAATATTTATATACATTTAAAAATATATTCTTAATTGATTTTTTGTTTGAGCCTATATATCTCCATATTAATAACTGTCTGAGTAATTCTGAGTATTCAGCTGTAAACTCTCAAGTGTTGGCCTTCTAGAAATATATTTGTTGTGTGTCTATTCAGAATAACTTGTGAGCAGCAGCCTTTACTATGTGTATGTCAAAATACCCCACTTGCCAAAATGGGGGCTGACAGGCAAGGGGTTCAAATGGGATAGACGTATTTTTATCATTCAACAAGTGAAACACTTCAGCTGTAAATCAAAGATTATTAGTCGAGAATGATCCAGTTGTATTAGTTTAATGTTGTTTATTTTCATCAGGCATTAAAAACATTACAGATGGCCCGAGCAGTTCATGACCCCATAATATGACATCAATTGTCCATAATGTTATTAAATGTAGTGAGCACTACTTAGAAATGTCATCCCCTGACCTTTCGCAAATAGTCCACTTACCTTCTCAAGAAAACCTCCAAGATCAATTTAAAAGCTTTTACCAACCATCTCATGCTTTCCTCTCTCTCTCTCTCTCTCTCTCTCTCTCTCTCTCTCTCTCTCTCTCTCTCTCTCTCTCTCTCTCTCTCTCTCTCTCTCTCTCTCTTTTGTTTTTTTTCTCTGTATTCCAGATATTCTTCAGTTCTCTCTCCTACGGTCTGAGCACTTAATTGAATTAAAAAACAGTTCCACTTGGACAACAACGGACAAGCCCCAGTCAAAAGAACTTTAATGAAACCTCACATTTGTATCTAAAATAACTGAACTTTCACTGAACTGTCAATAAGAACAGAAAACAAGCTGAAATTTAGCAAAGAATATCCAAAGGACTGTTTCAAATGGCATAGCATTCGACTTTGTTTTTCGACTTTTCTGTGTCCAGAAAGTCTAATACAAAGGGAGGAAATGTAAAAAGAACAATGTGCAGAAGTAGTGAAAGAAAATTGATGTTTTTAAGGGCCAGTCCAGGTGGAGTAATGCTGTACAATTCAAGTGAAGTTTGTAATAAAATTCATTGACAGTGAATTCTCCCCTGGGATACTGAGAGGGCAGACATTCAAGCTTTATAGCTCTATGACAAGCAACTGACAAACAATAGATGAGATTCCTAGAATGAACACAAGAATCTATATATTGCTGGACAGCCGAATGACTGAAGACATCACTCTAGGAATGAAACATAGTGATTATTGAATGAACAACAGATGACATGACACCAGTTGATTAGTTGAACAATTGGAGCGGATGAATCATGATATGCCAGTGACTGATTGAAGGATTTGTGATTTATGAAACATGACTGACATTTGCTTGATTTTTAATTATTATGGGCATGAATAATTGCTTTACTAATTGACTTAATGGGTGCACTTAACATTATCTCACAAATGTAGTAACATTAAAAAGAAGAAGGGTGTTAGAAAAACTGCTCCTGCATAATAGCAGTACTTTTTAAGTGTCTGTAATTACTGTGAAGTATAATGAAGCAACAGTACAAAGCCTCTTCTATCAGTGCATGATCACAGATTTGCTGTGTTAGTTCTCACATACACACACACACATATGAAGATAAATCCTCTTTCTGTTCTCATCCCCATTTCTTTTATATGCAAAGTGGGTCACTGAAGCTCTAAGACTTTCATCTTTCCTTTGCGCTTTCAACTTTTGTGCCTGATTTTTCTTTTTCTTTTTTTTCCATTCTCTTTAGTTTTTTGTATTGCTTTTTCGGGGGTTTGTAGCCTACTTATATTTTTCCACAACTGTGTTTGTGATTTCATATTATTTTCCAAGTGTTTATTTGCATTATAGAGAAAGGACTTTAGTAATACATTCCTCATTAAAATAAAAGTTGACTATATACAGACACCTGCAATTTTATAATTAAGTGAAACAAATAAATAAATAAATAATCATTAATGTAAAATGTTTCTTTCAATTTAACGTTTTAATTGTATTTGTGTCTTTGTTTTTATTTCCTTTTAACTAATGTATGTAATTTTCGTAACATTTACTATTATTAAATTTATGCATTTAGCAGACACTTTTATCCAAAGCGACTTACAACTTGCGGGTACACAAAGCGATTGGTCATGAAGAGTCGAGTAAGCGCAACAAGTGCCTGAAATACTGAGACCATGTACATTGCTCAGTGTAGCACAAGCTAGAATAGGGAGAGGAATAGGAGGAGAAAGAGGAAAGGAAAGTTTAAGATTTTGGTGAAGTAGTCACGGAAGAGCTGAGTTTTTAGTTGACTTTTGAATGATGTCAATGATTCTGCGTTTCGGATGGCGTTGGGAAGATCATTCCACCAGCTGGGAATGTTGAATGAAAATGTTCTGGAAAGGGATTTTTTGCCTCTCTGTGATGGTACCACAAGCCGTCGCTCCTTAGCTGAGCGAAGGCTTCTGGTGGGGGTGTGGATTTGTAGAATGTAGTCAAAGTATGCAGGAGCTGAGCGCGTGGTGGCTCTGTAGGCAAGCATCAGTGCCTTAAACTTGATGCGAGCAGCGAGTGGTAGCCAGTGCAGGGAGATGAAGAGAGGTGTGACGTGGGTCCTTTTGGGCTCATTGAAGACAAGGTGTGCTGCTGCATTCTGGATCATTCAAAGTGTTTGGATCGCACAAGAGGGAAGTCCAGCCAGAAGCGCATTGCAGTAGTCAAGTCTAGAAATAACCAGGGCCTGTACAAGAAGCTGTGTTGCGTGCTCTGCTAGGAACGGTCTAATCTTCCTGATGTTGTGGAGTGCAAACCTGCATGAGCGAGCTGTCTTAGAAATGTGTTCTCTGAAGGACAACTGATCATCAAATGTTACTCCAAGATTTCTGACTGACTTTGATGGGGAAATCAAGGATGTACCTAACTGGATGGTGAAGTCATGTTGTATAGTGGGACTGGCGGGGAAGATGAGAAACTCAGTCTTTGCCAGGTTGAGCTACAGGTGATGCTTTCTCATCCATGCAGAGATGTCAGCCAGAAAGCTGGAGATTTGTGCAGCTACTGTGGGGACGTGTGGTTGAAATGAAAGGTAGAGCTGAGTGTCATCAGCATAGCAGTGGTATGAGAATCCATGTGCCTGAATGATGGGTTCCAATGAAGTAGTGTAGATGGAGAAGAGGAGAGGACCAAGCACTGAGCCCTGAGGAACCCCTGTGGTCAGTTGATGTGTTTGGGATTCCTCTCCTCTCCAGGCAACCTTGAAAGACCTACCTGTGAGATAAGACTCAAACAAAAGGAGTGGAGTCCCTGTGATGCCCAGTGATGAGAGGGTGGACAGAAGAATCTGATGATTGACCATGTCAAAGGCCGCAGATAGATCGAGCAGGACGAGGACTGATGATTTGGAGTCAGCTTTAGCTATCCGCAGGGCTTCAGTGACCGACAGTAGTGCAGTCTCTGTGGAGTGGCCCCTTTTGAAGCCTGATTGGTTGAAACCTGGTTGAAAACAACTCGTTCAATAGTTTTTGCTATGAATGGTAGGAGAGAAACAGGTCTGTAGTTATCTATGAGTGATGAGTTTAATGTGGGTTTCTTAAGCAGTGGAGTTACCCGAGCCTGCTTGAATATGGTAGGGAAAATGCCGGTGACGAGATATGTGTTGATGATGTGTGTGAGTGCTGGTAGGAGTGTAGGAGAGATGGCTTGAAGGAGGTGTGAGGGAATGGGATCAAGAGGACAGGTGGTAGGATGGCTGGAGAGGAGAAGTTTAAATACTTCTGTCTCAATGAGTGTAGAAAATGAAGAGAGAGGACGTTTGGTTGTGGATGTGGCTGAACTAAAATCCACAGTGCGCGGGGGTGAGAACTGACTGCTGATAGTTGTTGTTTTGTTTGTGAAGAATTGAACAAAATCGTCTGGAGATAGGGAGGTGGTGGGGGAGGGCAGAGGAGAGAGATAAATGTTCTGAACAGTGTGTGTGAGTTTGAGGTGCTGTTGATCTTGTTTTGGAAAAAATAAGATTTAGCTGCATGTACTTCATCTGAGAAGGATGAGAGCAGGGACTAAGTTTATTTTTTTCTTTAGTTTAGTTTCAGCTCAATGTTCTTCAAAAAGTAAATTTAAAGTGAAAAAGAAATTAGCTTACCACTGCAACTTTTCCCAAGTATCTACTTTAATTTCACATAAAACATAATGGTATAGTTGACCAAAAATGATTCTGTCCTCATTTACTCGCCTTCATTTTGTTCCAAACATCTGATTATATTTCTTCAGCCAACACAAAATTATATATTGTTTAAGAATGTTTAAATTGTTTTTGTCCATACAATGAAAGTCAGTGGGGTCCAAAACAACATTGTACCCCATTCACTTTAATTTTATGGACAGAAATATAAATAAATACTTGCATACGACATGAGGCTGAGTAAATTATAACACAATGAACAAGTTTTTCCATTTTTGAGTGAATTATCCCTTTTAATTTAACATTTTATTTTAGTTTTTTTTTTTTACAGTGACTTTTCAGATAACATTTTACATTTACATTTTACATTTATGCATTTGGTAGACGTTTTTATCCAAAGCGACTTCAGTTCTTGCTTTCCCTGGGAATTGAACCCATGACCTTGGTGTTGCTAGTGCCACACTATACTGTTTGAGCTACAGGAAAAATACATAACCCCCAAACCTACCCTGTTAAAACTACACCAAGATACAGATACAGAGTAAAGCCTATAGCATGGCAAATCCATTAGCCTCATGAGCTTCATCACTGAAGAAGCTGAAGAACTAAATCAAGGCACATTGACCATTGAATCCCTCACCACCCCATCACACCAATGTCCCATTCTTGTTAGCTTTGCTCATTTTTAGCTCAGAGCCCTCTCTGCCACTGATTACAGAAGAACACATCTTTTGTTCAAGTAATGGATATAATGGCAGGTGGTGGCATTCCATCTGAGCAAAGAGACCCAGGACACAAATCTCCCCATCTTCAATCTACCTCCATCAGCACAAATGAAAGAACGAGCACAATAACATCACAAACTTCCTTGCTAGTGAAAAAAACCCACCAGGCAGCCGAATGCATATTCAGCAGGTGCACCTCTAAACATTCTGTCATGGTCAAGGCTAAGACTACCAAATGTAACAGAGAAAAACACAATGCCGATGTCCAATTGTTCTGCATATGGGTTTAGAACAACATGGGGGTTAGTAAATGATGACAGAATTTGTAAATTATTTGCATGCTCATTTATTGTTATATTATTACATTCCAAAATACATTAAAATGCAATTCACACAATGACTAACACAAATATTTAGGATGTTTAGGGTGAGGAATGACCACATGAAACCAAAATGAATTTAAAACATGTTATTGCTGGCATGCTGTTGACCCAAATATTGTTTACATAACTTTTACATATTTTATTTTATACTGTTAGTTCAAGTGTGACATTGAAATGCAATCAACTGGACCATCTTATGCAACACTTCATTCACACCCACAAGCCTTCTGTTTAACCTCATATAGCATATTTCTATACAATGAGTTTTAATGAAACTGCACAGTTTGAAACAAAGGTCTCACTGTTTCTATTTGCCCCCTTCCCTGTAATAAGGGCCTCCTTATGACCCTGGAGGAATCAATTAAAATGCAATTTGTTGAATGTCTTACAAAATGTACAATATGTAGTCTGACAAAAGTCCTCTGCTAATTAAATTCATATCCACACATTTTTATTTTGCTCATAAGCAGATTATAGCCTGATTCCCGGTTTCTGTGATTGCAATTAAAGTTGCTTGTGTTGGTGGAGGCTGGAAACCCGTTCTTTTGACCAGCATTTCTAATCAAAGCTAAGCCTGCACAGACTTACCTCATTAAGGCAGTGTGTTACGTGGATTGATTTCATGTTGACTTTCATTAATGGAATAGAATAATTCATATTTACATTGGACTTTTCAGCAAACTCTGCCTTCTTAAGATGTGGACTCTTGCTTTAGAATATATGCAAATCACAGGCTGACTTGGGAGCAAATTTACAATAGTGTCAGGGGATAGGAATGACAGCTCATCTGCTCAAATAAGCCTCAAACTGTTCCTTGAATCAAATATGTAATCTAATAGATCTAATAAACATTCACCCCATGTGCAGTTTCAGTCTAATTACTGTATCTTGGCAACTTTTATTTCCTACAGAGACACATCTAAGTGTGTCATCTGACTTAATTTATTTAAAAAAGTAAACATCATATCAAGTAGGATAGAATGGTGTTAAAAAAAAAACCTTAAGAAAACGTTTCGGTTACGACTATAACCTTAGTTCCCTGAATAGGGAACGAGACGCTGCGTCACCGCTACTGGAACGCCTCTGCGTGATTGCGGGCGGGTGACGTCATAGACCCGGAACTATAAAGCATACCGGCAAACACACACATTCAGCTTCTGAAATAGGATGAAACAAGGCGCTTGCAGGCATGCGGGGAGTATGGCAGGGTGATGCAGCATCTCGTTCCCTATTCAGGGAACTAAGGTTACAGTCGTAACCGAGACGTTCCCTTTCAAGAGAACTCAAGTTGCGTCACCGCTACGGGAACGAGACTATACCCACGCCCCCATAGGAGCCAGATGCCGCTTGTGACATTGTCAGGGCGAGCACCCGAGCCCCAGGAGTAGCACAGATGTTGAGCTCGAAGAACCTGATGAAAGGTTCCTCTCGAGGGAGGCCTGTAACAGACAATGGCTGTTCTGAAATTTTCCACAGGGCAGATCTGTGAAATTAAACACCTAGAGCATGAACAGGGCAAAGCAGATAGTCTTTCCTGGTCTGATGTCAGAAACGGAGGGCAGGAGGCCTGTAGTGCTAAGGGTCTCACAGGATTAGTGGGAACCTAGGAACATGAACCAGCCTAGAATGTAGGAAGGCCTTAGCCAACCGGGAGCAAATTCCAAGCATGAGGGTGCAACTGAGAGCAACTTCTCAGAAACTTCCTCGAGCGCCTCAAAGGGAGCCTCAGAAAGACCTTGAAGGACCACAGAAAGGTCCCAGGCTAGCACCCTGGTGCGTACTGCAGGTTTCAACATCAAAGTGCCACGGAGGAAACGAGTAACCAGAGGGTGTCGCCCCAAAGAAACACCACTCACAGGAGTGTGGTAAGCTGCTAAGGCCACCACGTACACCTTTAATGTGGAGGGAGCTAACCCAGCGGAGAACCTCTCCTGCAGGAACTCCAGCACCGCGCTCGCAGGGCAGTTAACTGGATCCCACAAGCGATCTCTACAACATAAGGTGAAAGAGTCTCCACTTCAGCGCGTACAGTTTACTCATGGAGGGAGCTCTAGAGTGTAGAATGGTCTCAACAACCTCGGTTGAGAAACCAAAACTTATGAGCTGGGCCCCCTCAGAGGCCAAGCTCACAGTTTCCACAACTCTGGGCAAGGGTGTACGAAGACACTGCCCACCTGAGAGAGAAGGTCCCTTCTGAGCGGAATCTCCAGGGGAGAGCCGTCGAGGAGAGACACGTTGTCCGAGAACCATACTCGGCCCAGCCAGAACTAGCAGTAGATGGGCCCCGTCCCGGCGCACACTCTCTCTAGAACTCCCGGAAGCAGAGCAATCGGGGGACATGCATACAGGGACAGCCTCGGCCACTCCTGTACCGTAGCATCCAGTCCGAAAGGAGCTGAAGGTGCTAGGGAGAACCACAGATGACAATGAGAATTCTCGTGAGTGGCGAACAGGTCCAATTGAGCCCTGCCAAATCTCTCCCAAAGGAGCTCCACCACCTTGGTGTGGAGTCTCCACTCCCCAGGCCTCGGCCCCTGCCTCGACAGGATGTCTGCCTCCACATTCAACTGCCCAGTAATGTACATAGCCCTCACTGAAAGCAGTTTACCCTGGGACCAGAGGAGAATAAGACGCGCCAACTTGTATAACTGGCGAGACCTCAGATCCCCCTGATGGTCGATGTAAGAGACCACCGATGTGCTGTCTGTGCGAATCAGCACATGATGTCCCCTGAGATATGGCAGGAAGTGCTTCAAAGCCTGAAACACTGCCAGCATTTCTAGACAATTTATGTGCCATGAATGATGGTGTTCCTGCCATAAGCCGTGGGCCGAGCAACCACTCATGGTCGCCCCCCAACCCGTAAGGTAGGCATCCATGGTCAGAGATACTCGCTGACTCGATGTCCCCAGTAACGGGCCTTGGGCCAGGAACCAAGGATCCTTACACATGACCAAGGTGCGGAGACCCCGCCGCATAGCCTTGATCACACGAAAAGGACTTCCCCTCTGGGAAACCCCGGTCCCGCCAGCCCGTAAGGGAGGCATCCGTGATCAGAGATACTCACTGACACGGTGACCCCAGTAACGGGCCCTGGGCCAGAAACCAAGGATCCTTCCACATGACCAAGGTGTGGAGACCCCGTGCATAGCCTTGATCATGCAAAAAGGTTTATCCTCGGGGAAAAACCCTTGGTCTTGAGCCACCACTGTAACAGTCTCATGTACAACAGGCCACAGCACTAGACACTGCTGCCATCAGACCTAACAATCTCTGAACTGTTGACAGTGAGCTGCTGGTCCAGCTTCACCCCTTTAAATACGTTATTCTCTGAACTGGAGAAAGAACGCTCTTCTTGGATGGGAGCCTCAGCCCTAACCTCTAAAAAGCGTCAAACCGCCAGGCGAGCTGACAGTGCCAGTCGCCGAAAATTGAGAATGCGGATCCCCTGCATACACAAGGAGACTAACGCCGCGTCCACGCA
The DNA here is from genome assembly GCA_023566225.1 of Romanogobio albipinnatus. NCBI lineage: Eukaryota > Metazoa > Chordata > Actinopteri > Cypriniformes > Gobionidae > Romanogobio > Romanogobio albipinnatus. Next base: position 18,505,990 of record CM042256.1, on the reverse strand, counting down.
CTTCGTGAACATGTGGGGTGAAAGTGCAAGACCGAAGGGAAGCACCCGAAATTGTTGCGCTTCTCCCCTGAAAGCGAACCTCAGGTACATCCTGTGCTGCAGAAGGATAGAAACATGACGTAAGCAGATCTATCGTGACAAACCAGTCCTCGGACCTGATTGAGACACGATGTATGAGTGTAAGCATCCTAATATATAGAACACACAGATCTAGATTAGGGTGCAGCCCTCCATCCTTCTTTGGCACGAGACATAACCCGAGCCAACAAATTTATAATCTGTAGGACCCACTAAGATATATTTGGCAGATTCTCCCACTCTGACAGAAATCTAGTAAGCGTACCAGCCTCTCGAGACTAGCTTCTGATGCACTCTGCACTGCGAGTGCAGTGCCCTGAAACGGCTGACCGGCAGGGAACAACTGACTCGACAGCCTCCTTGGATGACCCGCGAGGGCTCTACACGCCCCGGCACTTGGGCAGGGTTGGTGGATTGACCCTGTGAGGGGACCGAAAGCAGATGGGCACCGTATGCTGATGTGAACCCACTGAGCGTCAGGGCTTCTTGGACACAGCCTTCCTTGAAATAATGACGGCCCTCAGAACGTCTTAATCTTGGGAAGCTGCGCCTGACGGTGCCACCCACCGCCCCACCCTCTTGAGGGGGAGTACAGGTGACGTTTCGCTGCGCCCGGTGTGAGGAGCTCGTACTTGGTGTCTGCTGGTCCCGCACCACAACAGATGACACCTGGCGTTACGCACCCAGGTCTTTCAGCAGGTCAGCTTAGCATGCACAAAGCCATAGTGAGCAGGCATGCGGTAGCCCGACCCACTGCCGAGTACGCTTTGCACATCAGGACTGCTTACAAACCATATATGCAGTAAATTAAGTAATATAAATGCAGAAGATGCTCTTAATGGCTTGGTAGGCAAAGTCTGGGCTTAATGGCCGATGCTGAATCGGGAGAGAGATGGCTCGCAAGCGTCTGCTCCACCCTTGGCACCGAACCATAACCATGTCTCATCAAACCCGTAATATTATTCTATACACTGATGTGGGGGCTGGAAATTACTTAGACATGGACACTCGATCTCGACACCTCTGTGAATATATATGAATATATACCATAATATTTAACTGCTTATTCACCACCTCCAAAGCCTCACTTGCAAGGGATTGAAGTGGCGAGTCTTCACATCCACCTGCATTGATACCGCAGATATCCACCTCCTATTTTACTGTTAGAGCTAGATAACTGCAGCATCGCGGCCCCCCCTGGGCGGGAGAAACCGCAGCGCAGGCTCCCGAACCCAGAGAGGAAGCACCGGACCTGCCAGATGAAGGCAGCGAAAGGGATGAACCCGTCTCTAACCCCTCTGACAGGACCATACGCGAGCAGTAGACAGCAGCGGTGCTCACGCCGCAGGAAACGTGCGCACCGCGGCGCCCTCCTCGAAGAGCGCCCAGCGGGATAGCAACATTCCTAGAGGCAGCGCCTCACAATGCTCACAACCGGCCCCCTCGATAGCCGACTGAGCGTGCTACTACCAAACAATCAATGTTACATAGCGAGCTTGTTGAAGACAACAGAAGCTGAAGGCGTGTGTTTGCCGGTATGCTTTATAGTTCCGGGTCTATGACGTCACCTGCCCATGACGTTCCGTCTCTCTATTGGACTGATTGCATACGTGCTTCACGACGCAATCACGCAGAGGCGTTCCCATAGCGGTGACGCAGCTCGAGTTCCCTTGAAAGGGAAATGTAATTACATTTGCTTTATATATAAGTTGTATTGTTCCATCAATATTCAATGTATTTTTATTGAAAATTAATGGAGCAACATAGTTTGTGTACAACTAAAAGTAAAAGATGTTTGTTTTGATTAAAAATCATGTAAGCAAAGTGTGCACTGTAAAATCGAATTAGTTAGACTTACTTTAAAAAACATGCAAACCGATTGCCTTAAAAAACCAAGTTAAGTTAAATAGGAATAGTATGTTGTGCTAACAAATGCTTAGTTAGTATAGTTCACAAGAGTTATAGTAACTAAAAAAGAATTGTAGAGAGTACTTGATCTTTTACTTTAGATTTACTCTTGACTTAGTATAGCTACCATTGTTGTTACCATTGTGTTTTGCATGCTGAATGTTGAAGTCTGTGTGTGACTCAAGCATGGTCAAGTGCAAGATATTGTAACGGGATTATATCAACCCAATTAAAAGTGGTGTTTATGATGCAAGTGTTAGCAATAAAATTGTAAACGATCGTTATACAACCTAAAGGGAAATATTACATTGGTTAATTTTAAAAAGTGACTTTAATTTCTGACTAAATTATTAACTATGGTTAATTATTTAGTCAGAAGCAGAGTATGTGAGCGGAGCAGCAGCAATTTCCCCTCCACGCTCAAAGCATTCAATAATCACTCCACTCCGGGTTCACCATTTCCCACTCTCTCTCCACTCCTCGCTCACTGATATCAGAAACACCGCTCCGCCTTCGCTTAGAGGAAATTTGCGGCTAAAGTATTTAAGTAAGCTCTGAATATCACAAAAGTTCGGTTTATAACATACAATAAATGAAAAAAATTAATAAACAATAGGAGATAGTTTCAACGTGGTTTATTGGAACTGTAGTGTGTAAAGATGTATTCCTACGACATGCTAAGTTTATTATGCTTTATCAGCATTAAAATGTAAATATCATTGCTGAAAATAATACGTTTTCATCAGTTATTTTATCTACAGGCAACTACATTACAGATTTCTACTCAATTCAAAATCAGAATTCAAAATCAGATACAGGTAACTGTAAGCAGATAAGCACTGTAAGAATAGTTTGAACGCATTAGAGAGAGCGAATGTGTGTGCGAATAAGTGCTACCTGTTTAAAAAGCGTTTTCACCCGATTTTATTCAGTAGGTGTAGAAGGTACAAAAAAATTCCTTGAACTATAACATCCCGCTCATGTCCATCGCCGTCATCATAACCTTTACATTCTTTCTGATTTGAGTGATCCATCTGTATCAAGCTAGTTAAATGTGTTTAACGTGTGACTTCTTGGCATGAATTGTACTCGTGATGGTCAAACTATGGCAGCGATACAGTGAATAGTTGTGCTAAATCAAAGTCGGCGCCGTCCGCGGAGCCATTACAATGTGCACTATTTCATCCGTGAAAACTTTAGTCCCCTGGCTACCATGTCAGAAGCTGCAATTCAGCAGCTTTTAGATCTGGTTGGTCCGACTTTGTCAAGACAAACCCGATGGAGCGCATTACTAGAATAAAATGCAGTGCTCCATTATGCAGTGAATATTGAACTGTTTCACCAATATACGAGTGTGATTAGTTTGTTGTGTTAATTGTTTTGAGAGCAACATTCGTTTGGAGAAAATATGTCAAAACGATTGAGAAAAACTGCAAACTCAATTCCATTCATTTCATTCATTCATTTCAATTCAGTTCAGTTCAGTTCAATTCATTCATTCATTCATTCATTCATTCATTCATTCATTCATTCCTTTATTTCAGTTTGTTCATTCATTTAGTTCAGTTCATTAATTTGATTCCATCCATCCATTCATCCATCCATCCATTTCAATTAATTCATTTATTAAATTTGTTCATTCATTCATTCATTCATTCATTCATTCATTCATTCATTCATTCATTTCAAATAATTTCAGTTTAGTTCATTCATTCATTTCAGTTAATTCATTCATTCATTCATTCATTCATTCATTCATTCCTTTATTTCAGTTTGTTCATTCATTTAGTTCAGTTCATTAATTTGATTCCATCCATCCATTCATCCATCCATCCATTTCAATTAATTAATTAATTAATTCATTTATTAAATTCATTCATTCATTCATTCATTCATTCATTCATTCATTTCAAATAATTTCAGTTTAGTTAATTCATTCATTTCAGTTCATTCATTCATTCATTCATTCATTCATTCCGAATAATTACAATTTAGTTCATTCATTCATTCATTCATTCATTCCTTTATTGCAGTTTGTTTATTAATTTAGTTTGGTTCAGTTCATTCATTCAATTTCATTTCATTTCATTTCATTTCATTCAATCATTCAAATTCATTCATTCATTCGTTCATTCATTAATTCATTCATTGACCTCAGTTACTGTTCAACAGAAGTCTTTCTGTAACCATTTGAACAGTCAATAACAATAAATAGAGTTTGATACCCATCCATTAAATCTTTTTTTTTTACTCCCTGAAATTCAAAGCATTGACATTTACATGTTGGCATATGGTGTTTGAATGGTGGTTTCATAGCAGTGAGGGGATCTTTATAGCTACATTTGTTGCAATCCAAGACACATTTTTAATGCCATTCCAATAAGAGTAAGAAAGTGATGTGTAAAGAGAGCATTATATCCGCTGTGACAAAGATGTACCCATGTCCTGACTGATGTATTCAGTGATCTTTCACATATATCATCCCTGTGGGTATAACAGGCACTTTTCACAATTACCAAATGATCGTTAAACCATTAAATAAACTTTGCCCTGCGGCGCATCTCAGCAGCCCCAATAGTGCACCTCGGTGCAAATTGGCTAAATTTAACAAGATTATAGTCTCAAATTTAGTGAATCGAGAGTTTTATGTCATTAATCAAATACTGATGGCTGGTTCCATTGGACGATTTCTAAGATCCAAATGTTGAAGGTCAGACTGTGGGGTTTATTAATACACTTTGGTTAATAGAGACTGCCAAAGTACTGCTAAAGTATCTGCCACTCACTGATGTGTATTTTCATTTATATATTCTGACCAAAAACAGAACTGTCCAAATAAAAAACTAAAATAAATACACATATATTATTTAATATAATTATTTTATAACAATTCTAAAATATACTTTAAGAACTTAAACACTTAAAATCTGGGGGTCAATAGACAATGATTAGCCAAATGGGGAAAGGGATGTATTTTCAAATCTCGTTAATCTTTATGTTTACTAGTTTATAAACGTCTTCTTTGGGTTTGTATGAAAAAGAATTTGTGTCATATAATGAAAATGTATGCACTGTTTAGATTAAAATAGCATGCAAACAATAGTGTCATTTGGAGATATGCAATTATGTGCTTATTAGGTTTGCCAAGTGTAAAGAGTGCAATATAACAGAGTGTATTGAATTATGCAGGGTGTAAATGTATTTCATTCTGTCATGTAATCAGTTTTGGTTTTCATTAGGGCTTAATTTCCGCAGGTCACAAACGAAAGCAATATCATGAGTGTATTGCACCTACTGTTTCTCTGTAATAATTTTATTTGAGTGTTGCACAGATTTCTTTAATTATATTTTCACTATATTTTTAGATGAGGCCAAATATGGCATGTAAAGTATTAAAAATAATGTTTTAGTGTGTATAATGCTAGCACATCTGTTCTTCCAGGCCTTTCCATCCTGTAGCTGTATGTGACTGATAAGAAATGCTTGTAATAGGTTCTGTGGGGACTACATTAAAGATCATCTCTTACCAGGGTTATTACACCACATTCTAACTCATACTTGTACTTCAAAGAAGGAGACCATGTGATAGTTGTTACCCATCACCCCTACTCAGCCATACAAAACCTTAAGTAACATTTTGTAATAAGTATAGTGTAATAAAGTATTTACAAATCATTTGCAAACTACAATAGTTAATTAATAGTTTGTAAACTATAGTCAATACATTGATAAAGTGACATCATAATAATCCTGCTACTGTCTGCATTTTAATGTTAATCAAGCAACAACGGACAAAGAAACAAATAGCACTGCTCTTGAACTTTAAAAAGGATATGAAGAATATGCAGTATTATTTTTTTGATTAGCCTACTTTATTACATTTATTAGGCCTACCTGAAGAGCACTGTTAATTTAATTTGTATATTTGTTGTATTTTATTTATTGGTGATATTGCTTGCATTTTAATTGTTTGTTCATATTGTGTTACTGACTGTTTACTTGACTTTAAAAATGTAGTCTATTCAATTTATATTAGTTAAGCTAGTATTTTTAGCTGCGGTATTGACATTGGGATAAAGGATTGTGATTTTTCCACTTGAGTCATTTTGGTGTCATAACTGTCTGTTTTTGTGTCAAGGCTAGTAAAATATTTGGCCCCACTTTATATTTGGTGGCCTTAAGTACTATGTACTTGCATCAAAAAATAAGTACAATGTACTTACTGTGTTCAAATTGTATTGCAAAAGACCTTTGCTGATATTGAGGTGGGATACGGGTAAAGTTAGGGACAGGTGTGGTGGTATGGGTAAGTTTAAGAGTAGGGTTAGGTGTAAGGGAAGTGTCAACTGTGTAATTACAAATGTAACTACAGAAATTAATTACAGATGTAATTACATGCAGGTATTTTTTTTAATGTAAGTACAATGTAAAAACATGTATGTACACAATACGTGCATTGTATCAAATGATTAATTAAAATGTTAGTACATAGTAGTTAAGGCCACCTAATATAATGTGGGTCCAAATATTTTAAAATGTTTTTTGCTGGTACAAGTCACCGGCCATTGACAGGTGTGGAAAAAAGTACATTTTAGGCCATTTGTGTGAATATGAATGCAATTTATGTCTAATAAAGGTTAGTTTAAAGCACTTACAGTTTTTCTCAGTCGATTTGACACACTTCTCCAATCTCAGATCACTGCTCTCAAAACAATAAACACAGTGATCTGAACACTTTGTAATTGTCCTAAGCAGATTGCAAGTTTGCATTCATTCATACAAATTACAAATCATATGCATAATGTTCTCAAAACATTGTGTACACAATTCTCAACTTTGTTCACAACCAACATGTCCTCCAACCAATATGGCTATATAATTTGTCACTTCCCTGAAATACGACCCATATGAGCGTTTACTAAAGGTGTGCCCCTATCGACAACAGGACACTTTCATTTGAATGCTTTGTTACCTTTTATTTGCGTCATATTTTGGGTTTTGCATAGCTCAATTGATAGAGCATTGCAAAATACAACATCATGTAATCATGTGCTCATAAAGTGTATATGCACTATAAACCACTGGGTAGGTTTAGAGGTGGGGTGGGTGTAGTTGTTAATAAAAAAAATATTTTTACTAATTGGAAATTTGACAAATGGTGATAAAGTCCACACGCATTTTGATTGGTAACTTTTTTTTACGTTTTTAAATTATTTTTTAAATTATTTTTACGCCAGCTAGAGGGCACATGACTTAAAAACGTAAATAAAGGTCGTAATAAGGTGCTTGAAAAACGACCTATAAAGTCTGTTTTTGTTTTGGATGACAGTCCAGTTCACACAGTCAACCAAAATTGTAATATATCAAGAAAAAACAATTGCATCTTTTGTATTGGTTTTACAAAAATCACACAATTTTTCCAATTGCAACAAACAAAAATTATGTTATTTGTTAAATGTTCAGATGCACTTGAAATGTTCTCGATTAGCCCCAAATAAATATCTGCTGAGTTAATAATTCAGACAAAACAGGAAATGCACATTTCCTAATTGTTAACACAGCTATCTCAATTACAAAAACTATATAAGAGAAAAAGAGGTGTAAGAGTGAGAGGTTTTGGAGAGGATAGAGGAATGATAATATTGAGAGGGAGAGGAACAGTGGGAAAAAATGTATAAAGAGATGATGGTATAGCTGGCGGAGATGGAGCAAGAAGAGCTGAGGATGTGGGAAGAAGAGAAGAGATGGTTTTAGTGGAAAGAGCAAGAGAAGAAAATATAAGGAAACATAAAAAGAGGAGAAGTGGAGAGCAAAATGTAACAGGAGGGAGGAGAGGTACAGATGGGTTTCAAATTAAATCAGAGCCACCCTAATTGACCATGTCATAAATTATAGTCTTTCCTTAATAGAAGCTGGACAGAAAGTTCAGCCCACGGCCGGATTACCATAGATGGGATTGGGCGAGTGCCCTGGGGCACCAGCCAGTAGGGGAGCACCAAGTGATTAAGATAATGACTAGACCTTTCAAATATTTTGGTCCCACTTTATATTAGGTGGCCATAACATGTACTTACATAAAAAAATAAGTACTTATGTATTTATGGTGTTCATATTGTTAAGTATAATGTACTTGTGTTCATATTGTATTGCAAAACACTTTTGCTAATATTGAGGTGGAATACGGGTAAAGTTAGAGACAGGTGTGGTGGTACGGGTAAGTTTAACCCTGGTGTGGTGTTCATATTTTTGTTATTCAGCCAGTGTCCGTGGGTCTGGTGGACCCGCTGCATTTTGGGGGTTTTAATTAAACACAATCAAAAATGTTATGTTAAAATACTCAACAGATGTTTACTTCATCCCATTTACAAGCAATATAAACATCATATATGGTTAATATTTTCTCTTTACCTTTGTTAGATCACATTTAAGAATTGCAACCTCGTGTGGGAACGGTGGGGGTAGAAACAAAACTCTTGCACTCTCACACGCACGCACACACACACTCATTCACGCACACGCACACACACACACACACACACACACGCACACACACCCATAACACACACACACGCACGCACGCACGCATGCACGCACGCACGCACGCACGCACGCACGCACGCACACACACACACACACACACACACACACACACACACACACACACACACACACACACACACACATACACTTGGATATGTGGTGTATGGTTACTCTCCATAGGCATAATGGTTTTTCTAATGTACAAACTGTATAATCTATCCCCCTACACTAACCCTACCCCTAAACCTACCAATCACAGAAAACTTTTGGCATTTTTTGAATTTCAAAAAACACCATTTAGTATGTTTTAGTATGAGGACACAGATGTTGTCATAAACCATGTTTACGTTGTAATAACCATGTCATTATACACATTTGTGTCCTCATAAACCATATGAAGAGTTTGGTTGCAAAACGCGATAAACGCCATTTTTTGACATTTGCATTTTATTATTGGAAATCAATGTTCAGATGTACCTTAATCTATGTGTGAATTGCTGCCATTAATAAGATTTAAAAATGTACATTTTAAGCCTACTACAAAATGTATTTTTTCACAAAACGCGATATCCGCCAGCCCAGTTTCTTTACAAAGTGCGATATAACGGTTAGGCTATAGAGCGTTCTGGATGCTGCGCGTCGTGCGCGAGCTCAGGATGTCACGCGAGGAGAGAGTCACCGCCGGTGAAGTGCTCCGAGTTTGCTCAGTGATTTAACGATAATATCAAAACAAATAACATATTTTTAAAAAGAGGATTCAATAGGCTAACTAAAAAACGTTTATCATTTAATTGTTTATACTGTAGGCGAGCTGTCAGTCACGTAGGTTACGTCACTGATCAACAGCTGTCTGTCAGTCAGAGAATCAAAGCTTCAGAGTAACGTTATGGATTTCGATGACGGATTGGAGCCGGTCATTCAAGCTGCTGTTGGGAGAAAGAGGAAGGCATCTAAAGAAAATCATCAAAGGGAGAAGACCAAACGGGCAAGGCATTCAGGGGATATATAGCGTTTTGCAAAAAAAAAAAAAAAAAAAGTGGTTATGTTGTGTATGTTCTGGCCAAAACTAACTCAGAATCTTATTATTATTAATCAATCTTTGTATATACTATTCCATATATTTATGATGTATTGTTTTTTTAACCAATTTAAGATGTTTGACAATGTTAAGATAAATATGTTGCATTTTGGCATGGTTTTTGACTTATTTATGAACTATTTATGGACATAAAATTAAATAAAAAATATCCTGGATTTGAAGAATATTGTGTCCCTGGCCTTCACTGAGCTCAAGTAATAGTTTAATGTACAAAAAAAATGTGAATGAACTTGACTGTTGATGTCAAATAATAATGGCAAATAACCAATGTTCTCAAAATGGATATATCTCGTTTTGCAACGAAACTCTTCATATATACACTCTAAAAAAAAAAAGTTCTATATGGCACCAAAAATAGTTCTTGGCTCGTAATCATAGGGTAACCTTTTTAGTGCTATATAGCACCAATTTTGGTGCTTCAGTAGTTCTTCACACGGTCTCATTTTGTAGCAGATATATGCTTCCCATCATAAATCAAAGCACGAGACAGACAGGGGTCGGAGGGGAAGACCGGAAAATGTGACATAATGAACAATATTCGTCTGTATCTTCACGGAGGAAAGCTTCCACAATCTTCACGAGTTCAATGCAGGATTCTTACAACGGCTTGTCCTGCAAGATGGATTTAAAAACAGAAGCTGTTTGTGGGCCACAACCTGTAAGTATGATTTATTTTTCGTCGATGTGTTTTCCTGTAATAGTTCGTATTGTTAATTGTACGTTGTAGCAAGGAAGTAAACAGATGACAACGCTCATTTGGTTCTGCAAACCAGTTTGTTAAATGTTCATTCATACTTAACGTTATCCGACAAACACCTAACGTTACAAACTTTTTTAAATCTCAACAGCGAACTTGGCATTAGTGTAAATGATTCTTTGATTAGAGCTTTTATGTATTGTTTATCTACAGGCATGCTAAACATGGTTCTGTGTTTGATTTGGATACTATAGTAAAGCCAATGTTTAGTGTTCGTTCTTGCGACAGATATTTGGCAAATCGTTCTAAAAATACAAAAGTAACGGTACCATTCAGTAGCGATCACTATAGATCCGTAGTCTTTACTCTTGAGGACTGAACAGGTTCTGCTCGATCATCTTCACTAAAATTGTCTGGGTCTGATTCGGGCTCAAATTGGTATGGTTTTATTGACGCCATTGTACTACCCAAAGCACAGACTACTGGTAAAGGTAAGGGGCGTGACGTTTCCGTCAAATGTGCACTAGGCAGTTAGCGAATCACAACACACTGGGCCAGCTAACCAATCTGAGTCCATTGCGTATTTTTGAGGGACCGGCTTCATTCAACCCGGAAACCATCAGACCGTTTTTACAAGGAGGGACAGAGCAGTGTAGAATAAAGGTAAAATATATGAAAAATAATGCAATTTTTTAAAAACGAAGCATGAACACATGTTACAGTGCACCCCACAAACACAATCAAGCCTTCGAAAGAATGTGTTTTACCACCCCTTTGTGTTTGAGTATGAATATTAAACCAGTTGTCTGTGATGCATTTTTGCTGTTCGCAATCCAGATAGAGAGAGAGATTTCTGTCATGCGGAGCTACAGTGCAACAGTCCCTGCTTAAAGAGTAATGATGGCCAAGATAACTAAACCAAAAATTTGTCTGGTTACACTTTAGGGCTGTGATATTAATCTTATTTTATTTTATTATAAAAAGAAGATATGAGGTAAAACTATTATAAACTAGCTGTGTTCCATATAGAGCGCAAAACTTCATGGCAGTTCACCATCATTTATCCCGATTGTTGTCAAATGCATTCTCCACTCTGGCTAAATTGCAGGACATGTTTGATAATAAAAATAACTATTAAAAGCACAATAATCTGTGATTATAGACGCTTTTTCCAAGTTCAAGGCGACTTAAGTTCAATGTGCCACAGTCAATGTCCCTGGACAACGAGTGCTGCAATCCACTTGTGTTGTGGCTCACAACGCTGTCTTGGGTTTGCACAACACAGAAAGGCTCCTATACGTTTTAAACTACCTCAATGAACTCCACTCTCCACAGGGTGATCAGGAGCAAATTAAGCAAAACTATGTAGTTGTGTGGGACAATGGCCAATCTCACCAGTACTGGTGCAAGAGTGGTTAGAGCATCACCCACATTCCTTCCTGCATATTTTCTTCTCTTGGAGATGGAAAGTATATGATCGCAACCCTTACAACCAAGTAAGTCTTCTTCAAGTGATGGAAGAGGCCTGTGGAGAAGTTGAGGTACAAGGAAGGATCCAGCATCCACAGCTATTTTTCCCATGATGCAGGACTCGTACAAATAAATTCTGTGATGTTGATGAAATTATTTGACCAGATGTAAATGAGAGGCAAGATCTATAGCGTTTATTGATTCAATGATTGCAGTAGATTCATTTATTTATTTATTGGCTGAAAACTCATCGTTATACAACTAACTTGTCATTAAAGAATTTTGAAGAACACAATTAAAGAACACGAAAAACATGTATTTTCATTCATGTATTTGTGTATGTACAGATGAATGTGTTATCAAATCAACAGAGAGCACATGTCACGGTTCATCAATGCACCGTCTCCCTTGCTCTATGTGTGTGTGTGGTTGTGTTGGAGGCGTGGTGTCTGATTACCGATTACTCTGATCACGGCCACCTGCTGCACTAATCACCAGGGCTATTTCTACGTGTGTCTCACTCTGCCTTGTTGTCAGATTGTTTGCAGTTGTCTGGTGGTACCTGTCTGCTCATGGGTTCTGGTTTTTTGTGTCCTTCGTTCCGGTTTCCTGGATTCCACCTTCTTCGTCTGCCCACTGCATCCCTGCGTCACCGTCTGTGAAGCGTCCTGGTTTCTGCCACCTGGGTCCGCTCCAGTCTGATCCTGAGTTGTGGTTCTCTGCCTCCGAACGTTCTGAGCAATTGTGTATCTGAGTATCCTGAGTTTCGGTTCTCTGCCACTGAACGATCTGAACTTTTGTGTATCTGAGGTTAATAAACCACCTTGTTCTACTCGCTATTGGATCTTCTGTCTCTCTTTATCTTCTGACATAACAGCACATTTGTACTTTTGTTGTTAGTATTTATTTTTTTATAAATAAACTGCAGTGATTCATTATGCAGTGAATATTGAACTGTTTTGCCAACATACGAGTGTGTTTAGTTTGCTGTGTTAATTGTTTTGAGAACAACTACATTCATTTGGAGAAATTTGTCAAATCGATTGAGAAAAACTGTAATTAATGTAACTCATAATATGTGGGAATATTCTTAACCAGGACACTAAGATTGTTTTCGTTAAATATCTTTAGCTCACAAGCAATCCATTTTTGGAAATTCTCAGAATTTGGGAAATTCTGAAAGCATTTCATTTGGCACTCCATTGGAGTCTCACATCTGAAAAACTGGAGGAGCAAAAAAAAAAACATTACAATAAGAAGAAAGAGGACAAATGATAGATCGAGCTCAGACAAGCAGAAAAACACAGCTCTGTAGGGCCTCAGGAACCACACGGTTACAGATTCCCCACTGACAGCTGTGATGTGAGAGTACTGAAAGATTGTGACAGTGATGAAGAGGATGAGGTTTTGTCCTGATGAAGAGCAGAAGGTTCCTCCTGAGCTGTGAGGTGTAGGTCTTTGTCAGTCCGTCTCAGGCTGAGCTGGACTCTGGAGTTTCGCTCCTATGTTTGAGCAGGAAAAGGCAGCGGGTCTGTGAGAAGATAAATGGCCTTCTCCACTGTGGGTCTCCGTTTCTCTCCTAATGATCCCCAGCTGTATCCGCACACCGGTGTCCACACAGAGACGCGCTTGCAGTTGACAAATTGTGAACTGATCAAAAAAACTGGCAGGGATTTAACCCCTTTGTCTCACAGTGACCTCTTCCCCTGCAGTGAAATCAGGGGAAACGGTTCTTAGAAAAGACTGAGATTGATTCCTTACTTTCAGACATGGAGCCGGCAGCCCTTTTATCCCCTGAGCCAGGGCCGTTTCTAGCCATTCTGACGCCCTAGGTGAAATCCTTAATGGTGCCCCCATTACAACATTGGTATTACTGGTATTAATTAACAAATACATACATACCAAATTATATGTGTATATATTTATTAATAAGGATAAAATTAATAGCCAGATGCCTGTATAGCCCTAGGCCTATAATATGTAGCCTATATTTGTGCAGTCAATGCATTAACAATGCATTGGCGCAAAAACCTTTTGGAGGTGCAATTAAGAGAAGAAAGCTTTATAGAGTCAAAATATAACTGCACACTCACTTCATCATGAAATGCTAAAGTAAGTGTGCAGTTATATTTTGCCTCTAACATACACACCGAGCAATGCTATCTGCCCATTCACAGCGTGATTTCTAGACTGCCACAAATACTGCCCTAACAAAATACAGATTTGTACCTGTTATTTTAATTGGCCTTTAGTTTGAATTTAGCTTTATTGTATGGTTAAAAAAAGTCTTACCTTGCCAAAGCATTGACCGAGTTCATTGATCTAATGGTGTTGTTGAGCGCTCCAAACGCAAACTTTTTTGACAGTAGCCTACTCTGATCTGATGGCATATAGGTATCGTCAGATTGGCAGTTCTCTGATCCAATAGTGTGGGGGAACTAGTGGGGGCAGCAATAACATTTTAGGGTGGCCGTGACACCCTTTACACACAAACATCTAGTGCCAGATATGCGCTTATTGGCGCCCCCCTACTAATGGCGCCCTAGGCGACCGTCTAGTTTGCCTATGCCTAAAAACGGCCCTGCCCTGAGCTATAGTTTAGACTGTGTCTGGAGACCTGAGGAGGCGTCCTTGGAGTGTAGTTGTACAGAAAGAAAAAGCTACTTGAGCTATTTTTAAACGAACATTCGGTGTTCAGTACAAGTTAACTGAAGCAGTGCTACTAACCTACAGTCAGCATGAAAGTGATCCCTATTGACTTTATTTGTAATCTCAAATCAAAATGTAATAACTCTTTATTAGTCTAAAGTCCCTTTGTGCTGATGTAATTTTGTACTATTGGATAATTTGATGTTAACACGCAAATTAGCTATTTGGGCATCGTTTTAGCAAACCTATATTAGGTCTGCCTCTATTACTTGATGTAAAAAAAAGTAATCAAATAATAATATTACTGTATGTCCCATCTTGAAATGTGCCAGTTGTTAGCGTTATTTTAGTATTATTTATATAGTATTATATATTATTAATAGTTTAAAAGATTTTATTTTTTATACATTTTTATTTTAGTACACTGTAAAATCCACCAGTTGTTCTTACTAAGACTTTTTAGTTAACTTTACTTAATGTCTAATAATTTGTTGAACTTACTTAAAACTATTTAGTAATATGTACTGTTTGCATGCTATACCTTCGTTACTTAGAAAACCCAAGTAAACATTACTTGACTGGTATGAGTAGCATTTTGCCAAAGCAAAAAACAAAACAAAAAAATAAATAAAAAGGAGAGCGGACAGGAGAGCAGGCAAAAGGTTTTTGAGGCGGGGCAATATTTAATAGACTTTTCACTCATTTCCTACACTTCCTTGTTTGGCACTTGAAACTGTATTCATATTTTTGTAATTATCTTCCTATTGATGCAGCGATGCAACAAGAAACCAGTTATTTGTTTTTTTGCAACAAGTTTTCTCTTTGTGAGCGTCTGAGGATAAACTAAGCGCTTTCCATGCTGTCACCATGGTCCCTGGTGGACGTCTACATGACAGCTGTGGAATAGAAACACTGATGACAGGATCACAATCTCAACCATCCCTTCAAGGCTGAGGTCAGCAGGACATGTCTCCCTGTCTCACACGGCGATGAGCCCTGGATAAAACACACAGCCCAGCTTGTCTGCTGAGGATTATGGCGTGCAGAGCACATGTTCAGAGAGAACAACCTCTTCATCATGACAGAAAGGATGGACAGGATGCCAGAGCTGATAGCACCCCGTTAAGCATTAATTCATGCTTAACTCTTTCCCCGTCAGCATTTTAAAAAAAAGTTGCCAGCCACCACCAGGGTTTTTGATCATTTTCACAAAAAATTAATGGCCCATAGAATATTTTGTTGTATGAATATCTGAGCATGCAATATATCAATATATTGAAAGAAAGAGCAGACCCTTCTTTAAAAGTAAAAAAAGACATTTTATTCTAGCTTCATGCATTCCTTTTTTATCAACACTTAAATATGGGTAAGTTTCATAAAAAAGCTAAATTTAGCTTAGCAAATCACGTTTTTGTCAAATACTACATCCAGATCAGATTCAGAATGATGATCGAACATAGGTGGAGTAGATCAAGTCCATCAACACCCCCAATGCTTGCACAGTCCTAGAGCTCGTCCTGGGTCCACATTTCATTCAGTAACATTAGGCAGTTTTGATTTGACGTTTAATGTTGATGATCACGTTATTTTACATATGAATCTGCTTACATATGATCGCTTGTTTTTTTTGCGTCTTCCTCACTTGTGTTTTGATCAGGAGATTCTGTACTAATTCAGAAGATGCGTAATAGCGCCCCTAGCGTATAACAGTGAAAACATGGAAACCCGGAAAATTACGTGTTTGGCAGGGAAGCGTTTTCTCACAAATAATGGAAAATTCTGTGTTTGGCGGGGAAAGATTTAACTAATGCACAGATAATCATGAGTTAATGTGTGACTCATGAAGAAACCATTTATTAATGATTACTGCATCAGCAACTAATGAACATTATATATGATTAATATATTAAGTAATATATGAATTGATATTAATTACATATGATATAATGTATTAATTCCCTAATAACATTTTATATTAACTAATAATGTAAATTAACACATTAATTACCACAATGGGTCAAAGCCATACATTTCAACTTTCAGTTGTCTGCTTTAATTAATAATTAGCTAACCGTTTGCAAAGGTATTTATTATGTTATGAATTTACTTTTTGAGGCACATGACTATTAACTAATTGTTAAGTAATATGTCATTGTGGTTATGGATTTTTAATTATTTTTTAATTAGTTAGTAGTCATACCTTTGGAATAACATATGAATTTACACTATTAGTTAATATAGTACGTTATTAGGGAATTAATACAATATGACACATTTAACTAATAACAAGTTAATGATTACTTAATCTATTAATCATATAGAATCGTCATTAGTTGCTGATACAGCAACCATTAATAAATGATTTAGTTCTTCATGAGTCATACATTAACTCATGATTATCTGTGCAGTAGTTAAGCATGAATTAATGCATATTAATGCACCCGTATTGTAAAGTTTTACCAATAATTCCTTTCCAGAACAGCGCTACAGCCATACTGAAATGACACACAAAAAAAATCATACTTTACAACTCTGTTAGAGAGCTACATAATGTACATCATTTACCTGTTCAATAAAATCAAAACGGCATCTCAGCGTCACTTTTACAACATTTCAAATCCCTCAGATCCATCATCTCTGTAAAGCCAAGCCAATGTTGATTCTTGTTTTATTAGGAGCTCTGTCACTTTCTCTTTTTGCCATCATACTCTCTTCTGTTCAGCGTTTTTTTTTTTTTACAGTGATTTCCTGGAGGTTGGAAATTTATGGTGAGTTCACACTGCCTGATTTTAGGCCTGATTATGACTCACCGACGGGTTTTGGGAAATTGCCAGGCAAATCGGTTCTCATGCACGTGAGTGACAATCAGGCAGTGTGAATTATCAACAACGCGATCTGAGAGAATTGCAGACACCTGTGAGATATTTGGCATGCTAAATATCTGGTCTTGTCAGCGATTCAAACTGCTGTGTGAAATTTGTTTTGCCTGAAAATGACACGGCGATGACCAACAGCCAATGAGAGAGTGAGATACAGGGCAGCGGGAGGTTCAGGGAGTAGTTATAGACCAGAATATTAGCATTTTAATATATATATTTACAATTCTATCAAACAGAAACACCGCACAAACATTGCCAGCCGCGACAGCAGCACATTGCAAAAGTATTTATTTACCTCAAACTCTCTTTACAGAACACAATCCTTGCTCCCTGTGTCTCCCCAACCATTTCCTCTGTCACATTTTGGAAAAAGAATGTATGGTGTATTGACTCATTATTTAAAGTTAATTTTGAACAACAAAATAAGTTACATAGTGCATGTATCCATTTAATATTTTTTTTAATGAATGAATATATTCGGACAATATATAATTAAACAGGTTGAAACAGGAATATACAGTGGGGAGAACAAGTATTTGAAACACTGCCGATTTTGCAGGTTTGCCCACTTACAAAGCATGTAGAGGTCTGTAAATTTTACCATAGGTACACTTCAACTGTGAGTGACGGAATCTAAAACAAAAATCCAGAAAATCACATTATATGATTTTTAAGTAATTAATTTGCATTTTATTGCATGACATAAGTATTTGATACATCAGAAAAGCAGAACTTAATATTTGGTACAGAAACCTTTTTTTGCAATTACAGAGATCACACGTTTCCTGTAGTTCTTGACCAGTTTTGCACACACTGCAGCAGGGATTTTGGCTCACTCCTCCATACAGACCTTCTCCAGATCCTTCAGGTTTCGGGGCTGTCGCTGGGCAATACGGACTTTCAGCTCCCTCCAAAGATTTTCTATTGGGTTCAGGTCTGGAGACTGGCTAGGCCACTCCAGGACCTTACGGAGCCACTCCTTAGTTGCCCTGGCTGTGTGTTTCAGGTTGTTGTCATGCTAGATGACCCAGCCACGACCCATCTTCAGTGTTCTTACTGAGGGAAGGAGGTTGTTGGCCAAGATCTCGCGATACATGGTACCATCCATCCTCCTCTCAATACGGTGCTGCGCTGCAGGATTTTAATTAGGGGTGTAACGATTCATCTACTACATCGATGTATCGATTTATTTTCCTACGATCTAACTACATCGATCTGTGCTCGGCAAGTTGGCCTTCCGGACGACATATATCGATCTAACATCGTTTTAAAAGGTAATCAATCGATTGTATCGATCATAGGAAATAACGCATTGGATTTAAGCACGTCAGACTTTAAATGGATGTTTTTTCTTTGCACTTTTAATGATAACGGCGTTAAACGTTACTCGATTCATTCTGCCTATCTGTGACATCATCGCAACGCACGCACCAGCGCTAAGAAAACAAAACATAGCATGGCGGATGGCAGAGGAGAAGCCAACCAGCGAGAAATTATCAAGCCACCAGGAGAAACAGCTACCTGTACTTTCAACCCTTGCTAAATGTTACCTGTGCATTCCTGGGACCAGTGTGCCAGCAGAGCGAGTTTGTAGTACTGCTGGCGACATAGTGAACGTACAGAGAAGTGTTCTGCGGTCAGATCATGTTGAATCAGTGGCGATTTTTTTAAGACTGCAAGGGAAGCTCGGCTTCCCTAATGTCACAAAATTAATGGTCAAATATGTACTATTGTATTAACATTTTATTGACTAAAAATGCGTTAGAAAACGTTCATCTCAAAGACGAGTTTGTTCAGAATCAGTTACATATAGCAGGTCGGCTGACTCGATTTCCTTCTCATACATTCCCGCAGCATCACAGTGCATTTCCCTATTGAAGCCCAGCGTCCATTGACTTCAATGGGGCTGCTGTGAACTTTTTTTTAAGCGCTTCGAAACTAGACGGTCATTGGATAAACGCTGCGATTATGTCCCGCCCACGGACGCTCAGCGTCTCTGGGGGTGAATGGGGAGTGGGCTGGCCCGGACTCCGAGCTTCTGCGTGATGATTGGAGGGTCTGTCGAAAGACTGCATCTCCCTTTGACTGACAGCGATTCTGTACTATAAGGAATCACTGAAGCTATTCGCGCTCAGTCCCATCGCGGATTTCTCAAGTTCAGTCGAAATAAAAACTGCTGCAACCTATTTGATATTTGCTTGGCGAAATTGCTTGATTTTCATCATACATTTCACACAATTATACACCACATTCCTTGTTTCAGTTTTACAGATTTTAATATTTTTTTTTTTAGATCGTTCCTTCATTCATTCCTTCATTCCATCATTCATTCATTCATTCATTCATTCATTCATTCATTCATTCATTCATTCATATAACGTTAGTAGGCTAGGCTAGCGTCGTGGGTGAAACTTTCTTGAAAAGGAACGTAGGGCAGAATTTACTTTTAAATAAATAGACAATTTTATGATGTAGGCCGAAAATGAGCTTCCCCTCTCTGACAGACCAGTAGCCGCCACTGATGTTGATATTTTTGAAAAAGAAATATGTAGAGTCATTGAAGAGTAGTTGGTTACATTTTATCTTTTGTTAAATATTGTTTGTTTATTAAACTGAGAGTAGTAGCAGGTTTCGCCAGTTTATTCAACCTGAAGAAATGTTGGTTGCACTTTATTTTTGATATTAATATTGTATTTGTATTATTTTAATGTTGAAAAACAACAGCAAAAGTAACAGGTACACCTACTATTAATTAAACCTGAAGAGAAGTTAGTTGCACTTTATTTTTGATATTAATATTGTAATATTAATATGTTGGATAACAAAAGCAGAAGTAGCAGGTTAACCTACTGTTGAAATGTTGGTTGCACTTACTGTGCTTTTATTGAAAATGTATTGAATATTGAAAATGAGAGCAGAAAAGGTTAACTTCCTGTTAATTCAACCTAAACTGTTGGTTGCACTTTATTCAAATAAAATTTGAATGCATTTGCCATTAATTGTTGTTTACTTGTTTGTTTATATCCATAATTAATTGATATACCGGATTCCCTTACAAGAAACAACAGGAATCTAGGAAACTTCACCTGCACTGACCAGTATCCAGATATTTATTTCAGTCACACAATTTTTGGCTAAAAAGTTACTGAATCGATTTCAAGTCACTGAATCGTTTTGGATCGTATCGTTCTAAATGAACCAATATCGTCCTTGAATCGTATCGACAACCTCAAATCGTGATACGAATCAAATCGTTGTTAAAACGAATCGTTACACCCCTAATTTTAATCCATGATGGCGTAGTGTGTTACTAATGGTTTTCTTTGAGACTGTGGTCCCAGCTCTCTTCAGGTCATTAACCAGGCCCTGCCGTGTAGTTCTGGGCTGATCCCTCACCTTCCTCACGATCATTGATACCCCACGAGATGAGTTCTTGCATGGTGCCCCAGACCGAGGGAGATTGACCGTCATCTTGAACTTCTTCCATTTTCTAATTATTGCACCAACAGTTGTTGCCTTCTCACCAAGCTGCTTGCCTATTGTGCAGTAGCTCATCCCAGCCTTGTGCAGGTCTACAATTTTATCCCTGATATCCTTACACAGCTCTCTGGTTTTGGCCATTGTGGAGAGGTTGGAGTCTGTGTGTGGACAGGTGTCTTTTATACAGGTAACAAGTTCAAACAGGTGCAGTTAACCCTCTAGGCGCCACGGTCGAGTTTACTCGACAAGATGCGGCACTGAATAAAACGGCAGATTTTGTCAAATAGGGTCTAGATGGCACTAGATGGCAGACATGTCATACTTCATCCCCGACTCAAAAAAACATCATGCTTCTATTCAAAATCTTCGAGCAAGAGCGCATTGAATCAGTGCGAACAAACGCGGAGCTAGTGTGCGCGTGAGCCATTTTATCAGAGCAATATTGTCAACGTCAGCGAGAATTTGCATTAGATTATTATTTTCTAATGGCATCAATAAAGCTTACCCACAATGAAGTGTTGGGTCTTCTATTCGCGGACCCTGATTCTGAAGGGGAATATCTGATGACGGTGATTCTGAAAGTGAAAGTATAGCCCTACACCAAGCACAAACGGTGAATCCTTTGCCCAATGTAGATGGTCCTTTGCCCAATGTCAGTGGTGGGAACACAGTGGTGTTTCCCGGGGTCGGAGTGTTCATCGCGAAGTTAGCAGGCGTGTTACGCCGGCTTCACACCGCACGCGTTTTTGCGTTGGCCGGGCAGTGGTGCATATGGAGAGCGTGGCCGTGTTGCACTGGCAGTGTTTGTCTCACGCAGCTGAACCGCGGCTCGTGTATTGCAAATACAGTTAGTGGGCAACGTGGAGGCAGGGTGTGGAGTCACAATGACAATGACAGTATTCCGATCTGTGCACACTCGGCGCGCGCACGCACGTCTGTCTCTCGTCTTGTCTCGTCATCTCACTCATGATCTCTGCCTTACCGTGGCGAGTGATCTTTTGAACTAAACAGGTCTTTTAGTAAATGGAAAGTCTCTACAGCAAAAGGCCAACCGTTACATGCATTCGGTTTGTTTCTACCATTTATTAGTAACGATTTACACAGTTTGTTTACTATTTACTATTTACCTGAGCATTCAGTATTGTGCAATATAGCATACAGAAGGTGAAGGACATTTTTGGGGGAAAGAAGTGCTGCATTTTATCATTTAAACATGTGACTTTTCATGAAAATTCTATAATCCAAGGTGACCACCACCATATGACATCATAATATGCAAATTAGATGGGACAATGTAATCCCTACATAAACTTTGGGTCATCCTTAATATTTCTCTAATTTACAGAATGTCTCTATCTTTTATCACTTTTTAAGATATAGCCTTTTCAAATTAAGATGTCAAAATCGAACGTTTTAGGAAAAAACCTCTGGCGCCTAAAGGGTTAATACAGGTCACGAGTGGAGAACAGGAGGGCTTCTTAAAGAAAAACGAACAGGTCTGTGAGAGCCGGAATTCTTATTGGTTGGTAGGTGATCAAATACTTATGTCATGCAATAAAATGGTAATTAATTATTTAAAAATCATACAATGTGATTTTCTGGATTTTTGTTTTAGATTCAGTCGCGTTTGAAGAGTACCTATGATCAGAATTACAGACTTCTACATGCTTTGTAAATAGGAAAACCTGCAAAATCGGCAGTCTATCAAATACTTGTTCTCCCCACTGTATTTGAAACAAATCGACTAAAATGCCCAAATTACAGATATCAACTACCCAGATTAATCCAGTGTGTTTACCACATCATTAAGACGGCAGTTCAATTAGAGGACAAATTGATTCTTCATGGTTTGGCCTGGGCCAAGAGCAGAAGACACTTGGACATGGCAGTGATGTGTTTCTGAAGAAATAAGAGGCTTAACGCTCTCAAGTAATGCTTTCTTCACTGAGAAATTATTGCACACCAATATTTAACCAAGGGAAAGAGAGAGAGAGATTAATTCATATTGGACATATACTTAAAGTCGTCATGAAACAGAAGTTTAGAAGTCTTTTTCTTCCCTATTGTGACATATACCCATGAAACAGCTTTTTGAATAAAACAAATTTGATTTTGTTAATGAGGAATTGATTGGACGGTTGTGGTTTGAAGAGTCATTAACTGATAAACAATTTCCTCACAAACACTGAAGCCTCTCCTCTCCTCCATTGATATTCACGTTCCCTTCTTCTACTTTTAGTTTTTTAGCAGATTACAGATGTTAAAAGTTGCACGTTTCCAGCTACTATATTGGAGTATGTAAAATCTTAGCTTCATTGATCTCTTCTTAAAGTCCCCTTGTAATCAATGGTGGTCCCTGTAGATGTGTCTGTGTGTCTCTCTATTTTTCCTCTCTTTCTTAGGTTCCACCTCTCTACCTTTCGTTTGGCTTGTGAACCTGTCAATTTCCATCAGGCGGTGTGACGTCAACATCTCCGCAGCAAATCAAGCTTCCCCGCCAGCATTTAAAAGGACGCCAAGTTGAACACGAGGGAGAGACTTGCTTTTTCTTGCCGCTCTGCTTTGTGTGGTTTTCGTATCGGCAATATTGTTTAATCTGTGACTATTTTAACTCTACCACTTTTAGTTGGCCATTTCATTTTTTATTTAGTTTCTATCTGCTTTTCGATGCCGTGGTTTCTGCCCAAGAGTAAAGTGGACAGGTCATAAGTCATGTGACTTACATTGCGCAACACTTAGGACACCCCAGGTAAGAGTGTGAATGCCACCCTTTGTATGTTTTATTTTGGTTAGTTAGTTAGAGTTAGAGTTAGAGTTAGAGTTAGAGTTAGAGTTAGGGCGTTTGACGTTGAATATTTGATTTCTCTTGTTTATTTTATTAGGTAGGTTAGAGGTTGAATTATATGTTAGACTCTGTTTTGTTATTTTCTTTTCTTTGGAAAAAAAAGTCCCTTTTTTTATTGGGTTAATAAGTAATTATATTACCTTGTATTTGTTTATACACTCTAAAAAAAAAAGGTTCTATATGGCACCAAAAATGGTTCTTGGCTCGTAATCATAGGGGAACCTTTTTAAGTGCTATATAGCACTTAAATATATCAAATGTCCCACTGGATTTAAACTGCACTTACTTCTCCATCTTCACTAAAACGAAAGGATCTGAATATTTACTAATAAAGGTGTTGTTTTTTCTGCTCAGAATACATTTTTAGATTAACTCTGTGCTACAAATGTCTCTATGACAGCAACACTCACACCTGCATTTTCAGTCTTCTAAATAATTTATTTACTACATTCATTCAATGCATTCAGTTTTAAAGGCTTTTAGTGTAATTGCACACAGACAAAATTTGAATAAGCAACTTTTCAGCATTCAAGTCAGTTTGTAGATACAAAGCATGATTAAACAATAAAAAACCTGCAAACTTATTCATACAACTATTGCTGAATATTCATGATTTCCATGATTGATTAATAGTCCATGCCAGTATAATCTGACCATTTATAAATAAGTGGCTTTTCAGAACCACAGAGAGGTTCGAAGCAGTCAATACAACAAACTACAGCTCTATAATAAAGGTTATTATACAGATATATCTGTATATATATATATATATATATATATATATATATATATATATATATATATATATATATATATATATATATATATATATATATATATATATATATATATAATGACATCTTGATAATGTCAGATAACTTTGATAGAAAGGTATTGTAACAGAACTGCTACTCTGAGACAGAAGATTGAGAATCCAAACGCAGCTTTATTTTAAAGCGTAATCCACACTCAGGCAAGTGGTCATAACAGATAATCTGTCCAATCAGGCAAACAAGACAGGAGAGACAGGCAAACGGGCAAGAAATCCAAAACCAAGAGACAAGAAACCAGGGAAAAACACTCAGAAATGCAGTTGTTACACTAAACAAGACTTCACAATGAATGACAGAATGAACATGGTTTATAGGCTGAGGTAATGAGGTCAATGAGACACAGGTGTAAACAATTAGTGCTGATCCAGTCCGGGATGGAGTGCCCTCTGGTGGTAATCACAGGCACTCTCATTTGTGATCGTGACAGGTATGCAACGGATTACAATCAAACAATCCGTTGTCAGCTGTTAAATTGAAGTACACAATTAGAAAATATATATATTGTTTTTGTTTTGTTTTGTTTTTTGAAACTCAAAGGTTCGAGAAACAAAGGCCACATTTGCGAGGCCACATTTCCTTCTATTTGGGACCGCACTCCGTCGCGCCACTGCAATTGGTCTTCGAATGCGGCCTTCAAAGGACGCAGCCCCTGAATTGGGATGCAGCTTATATTGTCTAAATCCATATTTTGTTGTTGTTTTGGAGCACACTAGATTATAAGGTGAACATATTAATTTTGCTTTAAGAAGAGATCAATGAAGCTAAGATTTTACACACTCCAATATCGTAGGTGGCGATGTGCAACTTTTAACATCTGTAACCCGCTAACAAATTAAAAATAGAAGAAGTGAACATGAATATCAATGGAGGGGAGGAGAGGAGAGGCTTCAGTGATTGTGAGGAAATCTTTTATCAGTTAATGAATCTTCAGTAAGTTTGCCATTCAGTATTATTTTTGAATTGATGTATTTTTGGAATTTACACAGAATTTTTTTGTTTGTTTTATAATGATAATTCACAGAGAATTTTACAACAAGTAGGATTCTGCTTATTTCAAACTCTGACAGCAGTTCAATGATATCAAGTTTCTGTTTCTGCCACCTATTGGACTGGAGTGGTTCCTGTTTGCTTACTTTTTATTTTTCCATACTATAACATAGGGAAGTATTGTACCTAGGGTCTGACAGAACCAGCTATGCATCCACAGCAGATCTGTTTATAATGTCACATTCAGGCCCACGAGGGTGGAAAGAGCTGGTGGTGATAAGCAGAGGTGAGCACTGTGTCATTTACTCTCTCTACCCCAGTGACTGTGATCTGTGTGTTTGGAGCTCTTCATCCGTCAGGATAAAGTCACAGAGATCAAACAAAGCCATAGTGAAGCCACTGAGGTCAACAGACTCCACAATGATGAATTTATTTACTGATGTGATTAACAGGTTGTTACCAAGGAGGAAAACTAAATTTGTTTTGCACCTATTTATTATCTGTTCACTTGGAAGCACCAAACTACTCTGAAACAGTTTTAAAGGTCAAGGCAGGCATTCTTATGATGTTTAGATAATTAGATTTAGCATTTAGTGTACCTTTAAAAAGAGTACTTTGCAAACCATATAACTATACAGAGTTTATTTTCTCTCCTGATGAGTGGAAAAAAAAAAAATATATATAATTTTTTATTTTTTTTTGCTCAGCCCTAATTGTGAGACAATTCGCAGGCCCTCATTGGTGTGACATCACATGGGTGGGCGGAGCAAACATCAAACAGGAAGTTGACCCTGCAACGCATGAGGTGAGGAAAATAATATTGAGATAGCGGTTATATGTACCGACTCTATGGCAGCCCTGAAAAGTTTACAATCGGGACATTCTGATAGTAGACAGGATATTTTATTTGAAATTTTACAGTCATTATACAGGATAAATAATAAAGGAAATGATATTAGATTTCTTTGGGTTCCGGCACATGTGGGGGTGGAGGGCAATGAGGTGGTATATATTTTGGCAAAGAACTCCCTAAAAAGCAGAAATGTAGAGATGCACATTGATATGAGTAAAAACATGTATTCGTAAGGCTGCACATGACATCTGGCAGAAGAGTTGGGAACGAGAGAGGAAGGGGAGACACCCGTTTCAGATTCAGAAAACAGTGGGAAAAGGAGATTGGAATTCAGTATTAAGAAGGAAAGAGTCATCATTAATTTTTAGACTTCGCATAGGACACACAGGGTTAAATTATTGTTTACATAAAATCAATAAACATCCTACTGTCACGGACGTATCGTGCTGCAGTGAAGAGGCGATACGTGACGACAGCGAGCGAACACGTTTGCTCAACGCCCCCATATCCCAGGATGGGCTATTCGGCAGCACGGTCGATAACTTCGCCCAACAGTTCTCAGCCGCCCAGAAGCAGACTGAGGCCATTAAACATATACTGCCCCGGCGGTCCTCTGCTGCCTCAACCCATCCACTCGCGCAGTTGCCTCAGCCTGCTCGCCGCCGAGGACTCCCTCCTGCGGTTCCCGCTCGGCACGGATGCACTGGTGCACAGCTGGCCGCGGGGCCTACGCAAGTATGCGTTCCCCCCAGTAAGCCTTCTCGCACAACTCTTGTGCAAGGTCAGGGAGGACAAGGAGCAGGTCTTTCTGGTCGCCCTGTATTGGCACGGCTGGACCTGGTTCCCCGAACTCGTACTCCTTGTGACAGCCCCTCCCTGGCCCATTCCTCTGAGACCGGACCTCCTCACTCAGAGACGGGGCACCCTATGGCACCCGCGCCCCGATCTTTGGAACCTCCACGTGTGGCTCCTGGATGGGACGCGGCAGATTTGAGTACCCTACCACCTATGGTGGTGGCTACCATCACTTCCGCTAGGGCAGAGTCTACTCGGCATGCCTATGCGTTGAAGTGGAACCTCTTCGTCACCTGGTGTTCTTCCCGCCAAGAAGACCCCAGGAAATGCCCGATCGGGTCTGTGCTCTCGTTTCTCCAAGAGGGGTTGGAGCGAAGGCTGTCTCCCTCCACCCTGAAAGTTTATGTGGCCGCAATATCTGCCCACCACGATCTCTTGGAGAACAAAAAGGTAAGTCAGCACGACCTGATCATCAGGTTCCTGAGGGGAGCGAGGAGACTGAATCCTCCTCGCTCTCCTCTCATACCCTCTTGGGACCTCTTAGTAGTTTTAGATGCTCTTCAGAGGCCTCCCTTTGAGCCTTTGCAGTCAGTTGATCTTAAATATTTGTCTATGAAGACAGCGATCCTGACTGCATTGGCCTCCATCAAGAGGGTCGGGGACCTGCAGGCATTTTCTGGAGTTCAGGCCGGCTAACTCTCACGTGATCCTGAGACCCTGGCCTGGATATCTGCCAAAGGTTCCCACCACTCCGTTCAAAGACCAGGTGGTGAACCTGCAAGCGTTTCCCATGGAGGGGGCAGACCTAGCCTTGGCATTGCTCTGTCCAGTACGTGCCCTCCGCGCTTACGTAGACAGGATGCAATGTTTCAGGACCTCAGACCAGCTCTTTGTCTGTTATGGTGGAGAGTGGAAGGGAAGAGCTCTCTCAAAGCAAAGGCTGTCTCACTGGATAGTGGACACCATTGTTTTGGCTTACCAGCAGCAAGGTCGACCATTTCCCCTTGGGGTTCGGGCCCACTCCACTCGGAGTGTGGCCTCCTCTTGGGCTATAGTGCATGGCGCCTCGCTACCAGACATCTGCAGAGCTGCAGGCTGGGCGACACCGAACACATTCACCAGATTCTATAATCTCCGAGTGGAGCCAGTGTCCGACTATGTACTCGCCCCCCGAGGGGCCGTTAATGGGCCAGGCTCAGGTGTCTTCGCTTGCTCGCCATTCCACTCCACGGACTGGATACGTGCAATATTTTCCTCAGGTGAGCTTCCCGAAAGCCCTGAGTCCCTCCAGCACTGTTTACGTTGATACCTGTGTGTCTGCCCTCTAACGAGCCCAGACCCTCGTGTACGGCCAGGTGCCCCGTGTGCATGGTTCCCCTCCGGCGACCCCCACACGTGTATTTCCACCGTAAGCCTCCACAGTGAGCAGGTGTCTTTCCCTTGGCAAGTCCCTGCCACCCCTAGGGTTAAAAATCCACCTTCGGCAGGTACCTTAGAGTTTTCCCATATGCAGCCCTTAGCGGGTCATATGTGTACTCTTTAAGTCTTCCCTACGGGTAGGCATCTTTGCATACCTCCACTGGAATATGCCTCCCAGTGTACCTTGGTATTCCTGTGTTAAGTGGGAGTCCTTCGTCTGTACTAGTATTACGACAGGGAACTCGCACTTACGCTGGGCACTGGAAGACAGCCGAGTGGCGTGATTATATTGGGACCCCCATTCGTTAGTCACTAACATTACGTCGTAGTGACTGAACGAAAGGGAACGTCTCGGTTACGGATGTAATCCTCGTTCCTTGAGGAGGGAACGGAGACGTAATGTCCCGTTGCCACATTGGCTGTGCCACTGGAACACGGAGTTCAGTGTTGGCTCCTCAGCAGATAACGTAATGCAATATTGCCACGTACTTCCTTTTATACTCACGCGGTGAGGCGGAGTTACGTATGCAAATTCCGCATACCCATGGCATTGGCACGCCATTGGGTGTTTTTTAAGATCTCGAAGATGATAGGGGGTCTGAGAGCTCTCGGATTTCTAACAGAAGGCTGCATCCTACTGAGGTTGTGCCCTTCCTAGTCCAGTCTTTTTGAGGCGTGTAGGCTCGACACCTCCTCAGCATTAAAAGCTAGAATGAGATGGTCTAGTAAGTGCACATGGCTATTATCCATTTATTTTCGTGAATTTAAATGTGTGCAAAGGATTGTGGGTTATTTAAGGCTCGCGAAGGACACATCTGATCCGATGCATCCTTCAAAAAGTTGGGGTTGAACAGGTCCCATGTTTATTTCTGTTAAACTTTATTACTCAATGTTTATAAATCTGTTGACAACTCATACATTACAGTGAATTTTCTTCCCCCAAATTTCATTAAATGCATTTTATTCTTTCTCCCTGCATTTCATTGAACATTTCATTATCTTCCCCGAAATTTAACTGAACACATTTAATTATCTTCCCCCAAATTTCACTGAACACATTTAATTCTCTTCCCCCAATATTCACTGAACACATTTAATTCTCTTCCCCCAAATTTCACTGAAAACATTTAATTTTCTTCCCCCAAATTTCACTGAACACATTTAATTATCTTCTCCCAAATGTCATTGGACATGCTTAATTCTCTCCCCCAACTTTCACTGAACACATGTAGGAGTTAAAAAAGGAGTCCAATGATAAAAAAGTCCAAAAGTCATTGAGATATTTTATTAACTGACCCAAAACATTTTGGTGAACTGTCCCTCAACTCAAGTCAACTGTTTAACAAACAGATTTATTTGAAGCAAAAATGACCCCCAAACCATCAAATTGTATTTGGATTGACAGTTTGAACGTAGCCTTAGTTAGTGTATTAGAGTAAATTGTCATAGTTAATATATTGCACAACACTTTGATGGAAACATGAATATGGAGTACTACTGCAACAAAATAAGTAAAAATGTGTAACTGTCATGGGTGAGTGGTTGAGAAAACATCACTTTAGAGCATACATAGCATACACAATGGTTCTCTGTTGGAAAGTTAGTCACTTTCTTAATAATCAAAGCCTTGAAGCACTGTCCCAATCACCCAAAACTATGCTGTCCCATTCACCCAAATTGTGTTTGGTTGGATGGGACAACATAAAAACAACCTAATTCTGAAAACAGAAACATTATATTAACTATATTTTACAGATTTTTCTGCAGTAACACATTATATTCATGTTTCAATCAAAGGTTTGCGCAATATATTTGCTATGACAATTTTATGACCTTATTATTAAAACTAGTAAAAACGAATGTTACTTTCCTCCTCTTCTTCTTCTTCTTCTTCTTCTTCTTCTTCTTTTTCTTCTTGATTTATTGGCGGTTGGCAGACCAGCTTTCGGTGTATTACCGCCACCAACTTAATTGGAGTGTGAAGGATCAATGGGAAATGAGAAAAAAAAATATATATTTACTATATTCTTACATCAATTCCTGTTTCCTTTAAATACCTCAATATTGCATATTGTATAGGAATTTGTATGCTTTTTTTATCCAGAATATTTTCTAATGACATTGTATTATACTACATTTCCTTCATCTTATCCCTTAACTCTTGTCTTTTATTTTTATATTCTATGCAATTTATGAGAACATGTTCAACTTTTTCTGGTTCATTACACTTATTGCACCTCCCTGTAGGTGTCACATATCTGTGTTACTGTCATGTTGGTTGCTTTAGTCACATTTTCCTTTTGTCTATGTTTCCCGCCACTTTCTCTGTTTCCTTGGTTACCCTCGTTAGTCTAGTTCTGTTCAGCTGTGTTTAGTTATCCTTATCTGTATCACCTGTGCCCCTCGTTAGGAAGTCATCAGTGTTTGTATTTAGTTCCCTCGTGTTCATTCTTTCCGTGTCTGGTCTCAGTTATGTTTACACGTCGTGTTTATGCAGCTTTGTGTTCTGTCCAACGGTCTTTTGAATAAATACCTGTCTTTGTTGAAGTCCCGTATCGCCTCTTCACTGCAGCACGATACGTCCGTGACAGAAGACCAGACCCATACTGCAAAAGGACTTCTCGTAGGATGGGTATTTTCGTGTCTCCGCTCTCTCCAGTATTCCCCGAGGAAGGCGGTTCGGTGGAGGATCGCCTCTGGGGGATTAGGCAGAAGGGTCGGCCACTGGAGAGGTATGTGGAGGAATTCTCTGAGTTTGCTGATCTGGTGAACTGGCCAGAGGCACCGCTTAACGCGCTTTTTCTGATGGGCCTGGACGAGGACACTATTCGATTCCTGGAACCTGCCTGTTCCTTTTCCCTAGTCGAGACAATCATTCTGATATTGTCCTTAAATTGTTCTGAGTTCGAGATTGTAGAAGAGGTTCCTAAGAATATGTGTCTTCCTCATCCAGTCCCCTCAGAGAAGCACGCTGCCTGGTCAGTTCACCCGCAGCCAGTTTCCTCCTCATATCCCTACAGTGGGCTTGCCGGGAAGGTTCTGCCTGTCCCCAAGCCCAGGCGGAAGAGGAGAGCTGCCGTTAAGCCCCGGTCTCAGGTCGTGACGGCCGCAGCCACGGCAGAGCCTCGAGAGCGGTGGTTGATGGACTTTGGGAGCGATCCTACCGCTCCAGCCCTCCTGGACTCCGCTCCAGCCTTCCTGGATTCCGCTCCAGCCCTCCTTGACTTCCTGAATTCCGCTCCAGCCCTCCTTGACTTCCTGGATTCCGCTTCAGCCCTCCTTGACTTCCGGGATTCCGCTCCAGCCCTCCTTGACTTCCTGGATTCCGCTCCAGCCCTCCTTGACTTCCTGCATTCCGCTCCAGCCCTCCTGGATTCCGCTCCTGCCTTCGACGAGCCCGCTCCGGCCTTCGACGAGCCTGCTCCAGCCTTCGACGAGCCGCTGCCACCAGGTGTTATGATCTTTTTTTTGTTTTGTGTGGGTTGTTTTTCTTTTGTACATGTGTGCAGGGATTGGCTGATGTGCAAGGAGTCTGATTGGTGGATCGACCGGTTCTCCGCTTTAAAAGGGCGGCGCTAATGGAAGACGGGGAGCTCATTCTGGCGTTGACCAGGTGGCGTGCAGAGCTCCGGATGCCTCCTCCCGTCGGCAGATCCCAAAGCGTTTCGTTTTGATCATGAGTGTTTGTTTAAGCTGATTTATGTTCACATTTGAGTTTTGGAGCGTAGGGGTGTCCTGCCATTTATTTTTATATTGTTAGCATTTGTTTATTAGTAGGGAGTTAGGGAAGTTTCTTTGTAACTTTTGTTTTACTTCCTGATTAGGTAATTTATATATGTTTTATTTATAAGATTGTTTTGTTTGTTATGTTGGCCTTGGGGCACCCTGAAGCCATTGCTCCGTAATTTACTCATTATTCTTTTTTTTGTCTAAAATAAATTTATATCTTTTATGGAATTTAGTGTTTGTGTTTTTGGTGATCTGTCGGCTGGGGCTGGTTTTCCTATTTTTACCATCTTAAATTTACACCTCGACCTCGTCGTTATACGGCGGGTCGTAACAAATGGGGGCTCGTCATATCGTAACGAACTCGGACACGTTATGGTAACAAGTTCGTCGTGAGGTATGTATCCGTTTTTTTCTCGTTTTTCTGGTGCAAACGTTTTGTTGGCAGTTTTTGTCTTGAGTATCGGGGAAAGGGGTATAGAATAATGGAATTTAGCATTGAGGCGTTTCGTCAAAAGCCTTCGTATGAAGCATTAGAGTTGTGTCGTAAAGCGGATTTGTACTTAATTGCTGATGATTATGAAATTTCTGTAGTAAAATCAGCTCGTAAGAGAGAAGTGCGGGACGTGATACAAGCTGCGTTGATTCAACAGGGTGTTCTAACAGCAGTTCAATATCCTGGAAGTGAGAGTAGGAATATGGATGAAAGCGCAAGTGATGAAGAACAGGGTCCGAGCAGTGATCCGGTGCTTCGTTCACTTAGTGGGGTAGGTACAGAAGATTTAAAACTTGCTATCCAATTGAAACAACTTGATTTGGAAATTAAACGTCAAGAACATACTACCCAACTTTTGCGCTTTAGACAATGTGAGTTGGAAAGAGAGGCTGGTCACCCGCTCGGTGACTCTAAACCACCTGCTGTTGTTCGAGCTAGTCGGAGCGTACATTATGCTTCTGATTCGTCGTTGCCTACGCCGTCTGTAACTTCTCCGGATTTTGACATTAGTAGACACATCAACCTCGTTCCACCGTTTCGGGAGACCGAGGTTGATTCTTATTTCGGTGCGTTTGAACGCGTGGCTGCTGCTTTGAGGTGGCCTAAAGAGGTCTGGCCTCTTTTGTTACAATGTCGTTTAACCGGCAAGGCTCAGGAAGTTTGTTCCGCTTTGTCTGTTAACGACAGTTTAGATTATGAAAAAGTAAAAACCGCTGTGTTGAGAGCCTACGAGCTTGTCCCCGAGGCTTATCGCCAAAAATTCCGTTTACATGCGAAAACTGCCAATCAAACGTTCGTTGAGTATGCGCGTGAGAAAAGCGCACTCTTTGATAAATGGTGTCAATAAAACGGCAAGTTTTGAGCAGCTTCGTGAACTCGTTTTGATTGAAGAGTTTAAGAATTCGTTGCCCGATAAAATTGTGGTGTACTTGAATGAGCAAAAAGTTTTGACTCTTGCTGAGGCCGCTGTATGTGCTGACGAATTTGTATTAACACACAAAAATGTGTTCGTGGCATCTGCTCGTCGAGAACGAGAAACATCACAGTTTGTAAACTCTGAGAAAACTTCAAAATCGTCTAAATTCTTGAAACCACCAGTGCAAGCTGATGATCGTGAATGTTTCTATTGTCACGAAGCTGGTCATTTAATTGCGGCGTGTCCCGTTTTGAAAAAGAATAATGAGTAAATTACGGAGCAATGGCTTCAGGGTGCCCCAAGGCCAACATAACAAACAAAACAATCTTATAAATAAAACATATATAAATTACCTAATCAGGAAGTAAAACAAAAGTTACAAAGAAACTTCCCTAACTCCCTACTAATAAACAAATGCTAACAATATAAAAATAAATGGCAGGACACCCCTACGCTCCAAAACTCAAATGTGAACATAAATCAGCTTAAACAAACACTCATGATCAAAACGAAACGCTTTGGGATCTGCCGACGGGAGGAGGCATCCGGAGCTCTGCACGCCACCTGGTCAACGCCAGAATGAGCTCCCCGTCTTCCATTAGCGCCGCCCTTTTAAAGCGGAGAACCGGTCGATCCACCAATCAGACTCCTTGCACATCAGCCAATCCCTGCACACATGTACAAAAGAAAAACAACCCACACAAAACAAAAAAAAGATCATAACACCGCTCCAGCCTTCGACGAGCACGCTCCAACCCACGAGATCTCCGTATCGCATCTCCGTAAACCTACAGGCTTTGGAGGGGTGCTTAGGATCGCCGCGCCAGGTCGAAGCACTCTGTGGACCGGGGGGACCCCAATGTACCCTTTAGCCGCGGCTCCATCAAGGGCGGAGAAGGCGGAGGAGTTTGCCGAACGGTCGCAGGAAGACAACGGGTTCTTCCAGGACTGTACAATCTCCTCATGCATCTCGGGGAAGAAAGGAATTGGAGGGGTGGCCGGATGGGTGTCCGGACGCACCGCACCCAAAAACCAATCATCCAACCGCGAATGCTCAGGTCGGGGCGGAGGGTTCCACTCCAACCCAAGCGCTGCGCCGGCCCGAGAGAGCATGGCTGTCAACTCTGGGTCCGACTCAGGCAATGCTGGCACACCCGAAGGCGGCGGCACAGCCGAATCCTCATCCTCAGATGACTCCAGCCCACCTTGTGATGCGGTGATAGACATTTCTTCGTCCTCCGCCACGCCAAACGCCACAGTCGGGACAGCAGGAGCCGGCTCCGATGTAGACGCCTGAACAGAGACCAGGTTTGGTGCATGAGAGGGGGGTGTGTGCCGAGGCATGAGCGTCAGAGCTTTATTTCACACCGTCACCCTCAGGTCACCCTGGCCACCAGCCAAAGTGCCGCCTCTCGTGGAGATGGCAGATTAGGGTGTGGCAGAGGGGACTCTCGCTCCGGCATCAGCACGGAGCTCACGGAGTCTCGACCGTAA
This sequence comes from Romanogobio albipinnatus, assembly GCA_023566225.1. Lineage (NCBI taxonomy): Eukaryota > Metazoa > Chordata > Actinopteri > Cypriniformes > Gobionidae > Romanogobio > Romanogobio albipinnatus. The sequence goes on along the minus strand of CM042256.1, from coordinate 18,470,826 downwards.
CACCGAGATGATCATGTTCACGCAGTGAGAACATGAATCATCCACGAGCTCCGCCTGAGCGTGCTGAAAGCCCAAACACGTCACGCAGTGCTCATGCCCGTCAGAGGGCGAGAGAAATCTACCGCACCCAGAAGTGCACGGGCGAGACATCCTAAAAAGGACGTGCCATGCGCAAGCTCTTTTTGTGAGAGGAAGCCTCGCAGTCGATGCCGAAGCGCCCAGGAAAACACACACCAGCTGGATGCAGACCACTGCACAGATCAGCAGGCAGGAAGTATGCGATCACTGGAACGCGCCGTCACACCAACACCGACTGGAAAGCTGCTCGTCTCGAAGAAGCTGACAGTCTCAGAAGGCTTGTGAGGAGTGAAGAGGTAGGTACTCTTGGCCCCGAAAGCAGAAACGTAATGCGATATTGCCACGTACTTCCTTTTATACTCACGTGGTGAAGCGGAGTTACGTATGCAAATTCCGCATGCCCATGGCATTGGCACGCCATTGGCCATTTTCTAAGATCTCGAAGACGTTAGTCACTAACGTTACGTCGTAGTGACTGAACGAAAGGGAGCAAAGAAACATGTGACAAATTAAAACAGGATGTCCTAGGAACAAAAAAGAACATAACAGTGACAGAAATGGTGCAATGTTATGCAAAAGGCATGAAATGTTTTGTGAGTAATTTACAGCACAAGAGAACTTGGTCAGATAAAGGTTTAAGAAAAGTTTATGTCAAAAAGAAAATATAAAAAAAATTAAAAGGACAGCTAGAAAAAGCCACAACAAACAGGTATTTGAAGCTGCTCTCTTGAGCAGCCTCTGTAGCATGGCAGTTGTGCGTAAAGTTGCATTTTAGCCACCTCTAACCAAAGCTCACAAAGAGAGATGTTTATGAAATACAACTTAATGCAACTCTCCACCCTGCATGGAGAGGTTTTTGAGATTTCTGAGACACCAGCAGCTTCAAATACCTGTTCAACAATGGATTTTTCATAGCTATCCTTTTAATATATATATAAAAAAATTTTGACAAACTTTTTTTAATAAGCCTTTTTCTGAACAAGTTATCTTGTGCTGTAAATAACTCAGAAATTGTATGATGGTTTGACAATCTCCATTCAGTTTTCACACAATATTAGTTATTCTCATACCTTTTGCATAACATTGCTAGCCTGGGAAAACCCAGACAACTTCCGGCAAATTTAGATTTGCTCTGCAAGTAGTCTGGTAAAGAGCCCATTCAAGCCCATTTCTAATGCCTAGAAATCAAGGCACCAATCAGAAACGTTGGGGCGGGCTTTATACAATGACGACAGTGCAGCGACGTTAAAGCAGATTTGCCGCCGTGGAGCATCACTTGTTCGAATCAGCTATCACGACTGTTTGAAGCGATTTAAACTTTTCCTTTTCGTTAAAACCCGAGCAAAGAACAACACTCGAAGCCTTCATATCTAAAAAAGATGTTATCGCTGTCTTACCGACTGGATTTGGCAAAAGTCTGATACCAGTTTGGCCCTTTTGTGGCTAAACGAATGGGTCTTAGCAAGAGCCCTCTGGTAGTGTTAATGTTTCACAAAATGTAGTTTTAAGTCCTTTTCAGGCGAGAATGTAGTTGTTTAAAGCTCAAATCTGTGGTTTATTTATAAAGAGAGCACCTTTTTTTAAATTTGATCTGCCGTTTTCGGAGTTGTGAGCTCCAGTGGATCAACGGCGCTCAATCGCTCATTAACCCCACCGAGAGGCGCCTTTCCTCGGCCAGTCCTTCTGCCATCTGCCGCTGGCTCTGATGTCTCTGTAGTGGTTAAACATTAGATATGATTCATCTTGTCTTGTGTAGATCTAACGGCTGATCTTTGCTCTCATTAATCTATAATTTTTTCCCTGACAGATCGTTTTGTCTGAGGGCAAAGTGAAGTTTCATAACTTTATATTTTTAAGCTATTAAACTTTACCGTTGTAGTCTTCTAGCGCTGACTTTGTTTGACTGAATTGCTTTATTTATTGTATAGCTACTTATACCTTTTACTTATACTTTTATAATTGCTATTGATCACACATAAACTGACATTTAACAAAAAGAGACTGGGTTGTGTTTTATGTCATATTTCATTTATTACAGTGTGTCACAGGGTGTTTGGTGTTGGTTCATGTTCCTTGTTCATGTTTTTAGTTGATTATGTTCAAGTTATGTTCACTTCCTGGTTTTGTCATGTTGCATTGTCATGTGATTCCCATGCCCTCATGTGATCTTGTGTCTTGTCCTGTCATTGGTTCTGTGTCTCATCACTGTTCACAGGTGTCACTTGTCTTGTCATTAGTCTGTGTGTATTTAAGCCCTCATGTTTGCCATGTGTCTTTGTCAAGTATTGAATGTTGTAACTCGCTGTTGGTGAGTTTCGTTATAGTCAAGTCAAGTCAAGTCAAGTCAAGTCAAGTCAAGTCAAGTCAAGTCAAGTCAAGTCAAGTCAAGTCAAGTCAAGTCAAGTCAAGTCAAGTCAAGTCAAGTCAAGTCAAGTCAAGTCAAGTCAAGTCAAGTCAAGTCAAGTCAAGTCAAGTCAAGTCAAGTCAAGTCAAGTCAAGTCAAGTCAAGTCAAGTCAAGTCAAGTCAAGTCAAGTCAAGTCAAGTCAAGTCAAGTCAAGTCAAGTCAAGGTTTTATGTTTGGATTATGTTTGAAATAAAACTGCACATGGGTCCTTCAACTTGCCTCCAGTGGATAAATACGTTACAGAATACTTGACCCTCAACAATGGACCCAGCAGTTGCCCTCCTACACCTTCGTCAAGGCCATCAGGCCATTGAAAATTATATCCAGGACTTTATTGAACTCAGTCATGTGGTTAACTTTAATGACGTGGCCCTCAAGGACTCCAGCCCACGTCCATGCTCCAGCCCAAGTCCAGGCTCCAGCCCACGTCCCCGTCCAGGCTCCAGCCCACGTCCCCGTCCAGGCTCCAGCCCACGGCCCCGTCCAGGCTCCAGCCCACGGCCCCGTCCAGGCTCCAGCCCCCGGCCCCGTCCAGGCTCCAGCCCCCGGCCCCGTCCAGGCTCCAGCCCACGGCCCCACTGTCCCGCCCAAGAAAATTTTGGGGGGGGGGGCAGGGGGTACATGGAGGCCATGAAGGCCACGCCTCTGTGGCCCCCTGAACCGCCATTACCGCCATGGCCTGATGAACTGCCATTACCGCCATGGCCTGGTGAACTGCCGTTGCCGCCATGGCCTCCCACGCCTGAGGGTCCAGGTCCTCCCACGCCTGAGGGTCCAGGTCCTCCCACGCCTGAGGGTCCAGGTCCTCCCACGCCTGAGGGTCCAGGTCCTCCCACGCCTGAGGGTCCAGGTCCTCCCACGCCTGAGGGTCCAGGTCCTCCCACGCCTGAGGGTCCAGGTCCGCCCACGCCTCAGGGTCCAGGTCCGCCCACGCCTCAGGGTCCAGGTCCGCCCACGCCTCAGGGTCCAGGTCCGCCCACGCCTCAGGGTCCAGGTCCGCCCACGCCTCAGGGTCCAGGTCCGCCCACGCCTCAGGGTCCAGGTCCGCCCACGCCTCAGGGTCCAGGTCCGCCCACGCCACAGGGTCCAGGTCCGCCCACGCCACAGGGTCCAGGTCCGCCCACGCCACAGGGTCCAGGTCCGCCCACGCCACAGGGTCCAGGTCCGCCCACGCCACAGGGTCCAGGTCCGCCCACGCCACAGGGTCCTGGTCCGCCCACGCCACAGGGTATGTCTGGGTCCGGTGCCCCTGCACGGGCCTGGCCCACCATCCCTCCCCCAAGACCGCCCCCCAAGACTTTTTGTTAAGACTTTGTTAGGCTATTGATGTGTTGGTGTTGTTTGGGCGTCAGGGGCCGCCCATAGAGGGGGGGATCTGTCACAGGGTGTTTGGTGTTGGTTCATGTTCCTTGTTCATGTTTTTAGTTGATTATGTTCAAGTTATGTTCACTTCCTGGTTTTGTCATGTTGCATTGTCATGTGATTCCCATGCCCTCATGTGATCTTGTGTCTTGTCCTGTCATTAGGCTTGTTCGACTTAACCCAGCGATGCGCAGACCGATCGGCGGCTGACTTGAAGCAGTGCATGCCGGTTAGAAATTTTGTCAGACTTGAGGCAGCGCCGACGCCACGTGACAGTGACGTATGTCAACAAAGTGCCGCGAGAGCGATTCGAGAGCAGTCGGCTGATACAGCCGGTGCAGTTTCTACAGAGCAGCTGCAGGAGGCTGCACGGACTCTGATGACGACACAGCTGTTCCTCGATTGGCTGGATTCACCGCATGACAGCGATCACGTGTGTTTCGTGTTTATTCTGAAACCTTCAGCTCCACTAATGGGCACAAATCTGTGTTTTTATAACAGTAAAACATCCTTTCATGTAGTCGCGATGTTATATTGTCATGTTTATCAAAATAAAACTGATTAAAAACATAGACCCCACTTCATTGATAGTGTAGGCTTATATGTTGAACTTTATTCTTGTACAAACACACGCTGTATTAAGCAGTACATAAAGTATTACATGACAATAATGTCTCTGAAACCTCTGTGCATTGCCAAATATTGCATTTATTTCACTTCAGCTGATAAAGTATGCAAACACAGCGCGAGCGTCACTGCGGGAAGCAGAAAGTGTCCGACTTCACGTCTCCGTTTGCAGCTCCTCCCCGCCTGCACGCGGCTACTCTCGCCGATCAGTTGAATCCAGCCGCAGCCGATGTCGAACACACCTATTGGTTCTGTGTCTCATCACTGTTCACAGGTGTCACTTGTCTTGTCATTAGTCTGTGTGTATTTAAGCCCTCATGTTTGCCATGTGTCTTTGTCAAGTATTGAATGTTGTAACCCGCTGTTGGTGAGTTTCGTTATAGTCAAGTCTTTGTTTTATGTTTGGATTATGTTTGAAATAAAACTGCACATGGGTCCTTCAACTTGCCTCCAGTGGATAAATACGTTACACAGTGATAATCATAGCCTATATTATGCACACATTAATGTGTGTTTTTTTTTTTTTTTTTTTTTTATGTAAACGAAAAGAGGCTGGGTTTTTTATATTTTGTTTTGTTATAAACATGCATTGAAGATAATATGCATTGCCTGCACTACATTTGTGTGGCTATAATATGTTTAATATTTTTTTTAGGTAGAGTGGTGTTTTATCTTTTTTTTTTATTTTTTATTGTAGCCTAAAATATACAAATATATACTGAGTGATACTGTCAAGAACGCTGCTTGTCCATTAGCAGAGTAGGCGGACTATTAACTAAATGGCGGGGATTCCCCCGGGGAAAGTGCTTAGGGAAGTTTGCAAGTGTGTGTCTAAAACTGGAGTGGAACGCAGCATACGATGTTTCTCCGTCGCTCTGCATACGTCATCTCCCTCATCGCTCTGATTGGTTTTTGATTGGCTCTGATTGGTCTATCCAATTGTGCCGAGAGGTATTTGAGCGACGCCCGTTGGTGACGCCCCTTTGGAAATGATTTGTCTATGAAGCTTTGCCAGACCATAACTCAGTTACTACTGAGAATGGTCTAGTTTTAACCAGGCTATAACATTGCACCATTTCATGTTTTTCATCTTCAGAAAGTTATTTCTTCCTCCCCATATTGCATATCTGTGACTTGCTTAATAACCTTTTTAAATAGAGTTTCCATTTACTCAAGACCTGGCAAACTATTTCACAAAACTGTCTTAGATTGATACCAGCTATCTAAATATGGAGAAATAAAACAAACACTTTCTTTGAAAAACTAAAATCTTGGTGATTGTACTGAAATCCTACTGATATGTCACTTGCATAATAATTTGGAACAGTGCAAATGGAATATTTTCAGACTTAATTGAATGTAAAATGCAATTAAATGAAAATGTTAACGCTTATATTATAATTTATAATATATTAAGATATGTCAGTGCAAGTTGCTTTTAGTTAAAACAGCTCAAACATGCATTTTAGTCTGGGACTAGGCTTAAGTCTTGTCTGTGAAACCGTGGGTAAATGTGTTGTTAAAAGAAAATGAAGGTGTACGTTATATAGGCTATGTTGTTGAATGCATTTTTCACATGTTGATCAAACATGCACGGGATAAAGAGAAATAACAAAGTTACGCAACACATAACTTTTGATAAAAGTAACAAATTAGGATAATTAGTTACTTTTTTTAGGGAGTAACACAATATTGTAATCATTACTTTTAAAAGTACATTTTCCCAAAACTGTTTACATGTGTTTTAGAATGTTAGTCAAAACATTTAAAAAGGTAGTAAAAAGCAACAAAATATTAATAAAACAACGATTTGAAATGAAATTTCAAGTGAAACAAAATTTACAACGTGCACTTAAAAGTGAACTTAAGTGTTTTAAGAAACACTCAAGAAAGTGTACTCTATAAGTACAAGGCCTTTAATTTCATTACAAGTTTTATTTATTTTTATATACAAAAGTTCACTACAACTACACATTCAATACAATGAAATGCACTTTGTTTTCACACGGGGATGCAGCACAAATCAGATCTACTGGTTCAACTTCTCTCTGCATTCCTCTCAAGGTTTATGGTGCTTCATCTAAGTATTGACTTACAACTTAGCCGCATAATACTTGCAATCCCTCTGCAAGTAGTACAGTTTAAAACACTTTGATTGGTCTGATCTGGAACTGTGCACATCTGTAAATGCTACAGTTACTGTGAGTTTCTACTGACTTGATGTGTATTGACCCACGCAGGATTTAAACATAGTCTATTTGAGTCAGGAAGCTGAGTGTGGATAACCACCATCATATTTACATACCAACATTCAAAGTGGAGTTAGGCTGAAACGAGTGAATGCCACAGCAAATAATAATTATGGGCTAATATAAAATGTTTGATATCAATAATGGAGGAATGGTCTGTTCCGATTTCAGTGAATAGCTATGTTTCCATCCACCGATGTTTATGCACATTTTGGGATATAGCATAAAAACGCTGGATGGAAAGGCATGCACATAAAAATATGTATGTGTGTTTTTTTTTCTTTATCCAATAAGAAAACGCTCAAACTAGGATGGAAACACATTTACCGAATAAATTCCTCAAAATGCATAAAAAAAGACATATGACGGCATAACTGGACCAACCAGCAGACGATCTCTTTGCACAACATCTGAAATGAAATGCTTTAGCACACAACTGCCTCTGAAAGCAAGATAACAACTGTGTTCATTGCGCTTCGTCAGCGTGCTCTGCTCTGAGGCGCAAGTAATCTATAGCCTACGAAACTTATTATATACAGTGGCTTCTCCTACTTCAGCAACTTAATGATATTTAGAGGCAGTTTATCAGGAAGTGATGGTTTTTCAGGCAATTCGAAAAAGCCACAATTTATATATATATATATATATATATATGCCCACAGATGCTTGGTTGGATTGAGATCTGGGGAATTTGGAGGCCAAGTCAACACCTCAAACTCGCTGTGCTCCTCAAACCATTCCTGAACCATTTTTGTTTTGTGGCAGGGCGTATTGTCCTGCTGAAAGAGCCCACAGCCACCAGGGAATACTGTTTCCATGAAAGGGTGTACATGGTCTGCAACAATGCTTAGGTAGGTGGTACGTGTCAAAGTAACATCCACATGGATGACAGGACCCAATGTTTCCCAGCAGAACATTGCCCAAAGCACCACACTGCCTCCGCTGACTTGCCTTTTTTCCCATAATGCATTCTGGTGCCATGCGTTCCCTAGTTAAGCGACGCACACGCACCCAGTCATCCATGTGATGTAAAAGAAAACGGAATTCGTTGCTCCGTGGTCCAGTTCTGATGCTCACATGCCCACTGTTGGCGCTTTCAGTAGCTCGTATGTTTGATCGGACTACATGGGCCAGCCTTCGCTCCCCACGTGCATCAATGAGCCATGACCCTGTCGCTGGTTCACCACTGTTCCTTCCTTGGACCACTTTTGATAGATACTGACCACTGAAGACCGAGAACACCCCACAAGAGCTGCAGTTTTGGAGACGCTCTGACCCAGTCATCTAGCCATCACAATTTGGCCCTTGTCAAACTCCCTCAAATCATTTAATAACTTTTATAACTTTGACGACAAAATGTTCATGTTCATGCTGATATAAATATATAAACAATATTTTTGGATCATCTTTATTTTGTAGAAATTAAGCAATTCTGTAGTATAGAGTGGATACTGCATTGACCTCGACATCTGTGACTAATGAAAGAAGAAATTGCCAGTTTGGTAAGCAAAAACAATAATGTGCAATATAACAGCAAATCAAAAAAACAATTGTGATGCTAGTTTACTGATTCAGCAGAAAGCAAGAAAGATGTTAGGATAACTCAATAAAGTTCATATTCAACATGTTGCCATGATATATTTATTTGGAGTGATCTATATGGCACCTGTTACAAAAAATAATAGGTTTTTGCTCATTTTGAATGGGTGTCAATATACGTTTTCCCCCACCACAGTAGTATACAAACTTTTGTCTTTTGTTAGCTCTTTTGTTTTGTTTTTCTTCTTGTTTTCTTCTTTTTTAATCATTGACTACAAGAAGTTAGTGCATATTTAATTACTTGAGCAACTGTTTGTAAATGCATTTATTCAGAGAATATAAGCCTTTTTCTTCAAATTAATTTAATTGCACTGAAGTGTTTTCAATCTCGTGCATATTTGTGAGGATGTTACAAAAGAGTTCATGAGGGACTATGGTCATATTTTTAAAACAGTCCTATTTTAATTTCATATACTCATAGTTTTTAATTTGTATTGAGTGTTAAAAAAGTGTTTATAGGCCTAAAACCGAACATAGTGTGCTGTACATCCAAAAATTGCCATTTTAGGCGCTCCGCTGATCATTCCTTTTCTTTGAGGGGAGATTCATCATAGTCATCAGAGTATATACATGCTCGAGAGACAGGCTGAAGAAAGCAGGGTGTTTTAAATGGAAACAGCAATTGTAGCAGAGGATGGTGAATCTTCATGGCGTTGCCACACTATAATTTTGGTCACAATAGCTGTCTCAAAACTGACTAAGCTGCCTACCTAGATAACTTTTTTTTAACTATCATGGGTGTGCGCCTGATGTGAAATTGTAGGTAGTCAAATTTTACCTTCTAAACAAGGCTGTCATGTCTGTTTTTTTCTAAGTGTGATAAGACAGATTTTTTTAATTCATTGCTTTAAGGTAAGATTAAATGATTAAAATCCTAACCTAACAGATATTAATGTATGTATTAATAATATATAACAGCTTTGACATTGTGATACTTTTGTGTTCCAATGGAAACAAGTCATACAGGTTTTGAGTGACATAATGGTGCACAGACAATATTTTCATTTATTGTTCTTAAAAGATGTTTTTCATAAATGTCAGAGCATGGCAGGTTGGTACATCTCGTATGTATTCCAAACAATTCATTAAATTCCGAATTTGCAGTTTGGAATTAAATGTCTGTTAAGTGGCACTAAAAGGTTAATGCTCTGTTGCATTTGAAAATAACATATCACATACACTCTTTTGTCGTGACTTGTACCCGAACCTTCCAAATCTCAAGTGCAATGCTGTACCAGGTGAGCTACAGAGTAGGTTTACTATATCAGAAAAGCCAAACATATTGAGCTGGTTATGTCAAAATATATTTGTTGGCAAATAACACTATGGTCAAAGTTTTTTGAAGACATAACATAGTATTGTGCAAGGAACTCTGCAGATCCATAACACCAATGTGCATGTTCATGTTCCCACAGTATTTATTTCATTGTTTTGCTGTCACACACAGGACGGTGTTTGCGGGTTTTGAAGGAATGTATTTATTTTGCATAGTGTTGCACATTAAACATTGTGTACACTCAAAAAAAATGCTGGGTTATTTTTTTAACCCAACTCCTGGGTTCAGCCTGCTGTGTCATTTTATTGGGTTATTTTTAAAATTTTTACCCAGTGCTGTGTAGTTTTGTACCTTAGCTGCTGGGTCATCACATACCTACAAAGTGCTGGGTCAGTGTAACCCAATGTTGGGTAGTCTGTGGTTCTATCCAAACTGGATATAGGGTACAACGTGGCTAAAGTCACACCTTAAGAAAAATGTGCTTTCCACTACTCCTATAGTGTATGATACACAGAACAATATATGTTTGTATTGAACATTTATGGAGCAACAGATTTTGTGTGAAAACAAATCATAAAAGTGGTTCTCTTACGAGAGGTTCTCTCGTATTGCGTAAGTTCCTTACGCTACGGGAAAGTATTCTTTCTTCGAGATTTCTGAAAAACCCAAAATTATCCTTAATTTTGTAACATTGTCAACGCAGTGCGGCAGCCTGGCAGACCATAGCAGGCTATTCCAGCGTGCCATTGGCTGCTCTGCTGGCAACTGCAGCAGCCTATCGGTGAGCCCGCGTGACGTGGCGACCAATGAGGGCGCTTCGCGCCCACCTGGCTTCATTTGCCTACAGGTGGGGCGTGGCCACGTGTATATAAGCAGGGCTCACGGGCTGCATATTCGATTTTCTTTTCTTCAGCGAAGCCCTTCGCATCGCTGGATCTGGAACCCGCCGCCGTTGAACGTGCAGACGAGCAAGCAGAGGACAGCGCCTGAAGAAGCCGGCAGCATCGCGCCACCTTCAGCCATCCGTGCCTGCTCTGCTATCCGGCAGCATTATATCCTTTCATTGCACGTGTTCTCGCCGTTGCGTCACACGTTTCATAAAAGAGCACGAGCGTTTTTATCAAAACGCCTCGTTCCACCTGCGGCTCATGCCACGTGCAGCTCAGCACCAGAGACCGCCATGTGTCTGCGCTCTCTGTCTGGGCCGTGACCACGCCGCCGCCGCCTCCTCGCGGGCGAATGCCCCGAGTGTGAGGAACTCTCTATGTCGACCCTGCGGGCTCGACTCGAGCAGTTTTATGACGACATCACTCCGCTGTTCCCCCCCTCTGTTCAAGCCGCGCCACCGCGCCGCTTACAAGAGATGGTTGAAATGAACGGTCTCGGAGCGAGCCTCCTCCCCCTCTGTTCAAGCCGCGCCGCTTACAAGGGATGGTAGGAATGAACGGTCTCGGAGCGAGCCTTCTCCCCCTCTATTCAAGCCGCGCCACCGCGCCGCTTTCAAGGGATGGTAGGAATGAACGGTCTCGGAGCGAGCCTCCTCCCCCTCTGTTCAAGCCGCGCCACCGCGCCGCTTGCAAGGGATGGTAGAAATGAACGGTCTCGGAGCGAGCCTCCTCCCCCCCTCTGTTCATGCCGCGCTGATGCGCCGCTTATATACAAGGGATGGCAGAAATGCACGGTCCTGCAGCTCTCTTTACGTTACAAGAGAGCTGTTCCACCCTCGCGCACATTTTTCAGTCCCCTCATGAGTTCAGGCGACTGGAATTGTTCATATTGCTGTACACGAGCCTGTTAAGACACGCACGCCAGCAAACATACGCCGTCATAAGACATGACGCTGACATATGCTCTCCAACGAACCCGCACTCCCCCCTCTTGGACCGCGCAGATTGCGCCGTTCACAAGGAATGTGAGTGCGCTCGGTCACGAGCACGTTCAGCGCGCGCGCACGTGCGCGCGCCGCACTCACCGGGAAATTAACAGAGGGTGTTTTCGCCCCGCTGTGGCCGGACGAACCGCCATTCTCTAGCATTTCTCAGCCCCCTCTCCAGTTCAGGCGGCTGGAAATATTACTATTGCAGTAACGAGCCTGTCTTTTATGCACGCACGACTGCCAACAAGCACGAGGACGTACTGCTGTATGCTCGCGCTAACTGAACGCTATTGTGTCCCTCCCGGTAGCACAGTGGCAAAATCAGCGGCTGAAACGCCGGAGACCCGAGTTCGAGCCCAGCTCTCGCGGCAGATAAAAATGTTTTACTGTCCGCTTCCCCGGGCTCGCGGCCAGCTTTTCTTACATACAGAAAGCTAACTCGCACCACGTGGTGCTCGAGTATTTTTGGACGTCTATACATAAGGAGAGAAAAGACGGTTAAGTCCCGCTGCGGCCGGACCACCGTTAAAACTCTGTTTTTCCTGTCAGTCCCCACTCCTGTGGCTACTGCAGATGTTTTCCACGCAGCCTACGAGCCGGCGAACTCGCCCTCTCGCCTGTTTCCAACTGTAGCCCCTCCAAAGTCCTCCTAGCAGAGGGGGGAAGCGACGGTTAAGTCCCGCCGTGGTCGGACCACCGTCAAAAATCTTCTTCCTGTCAGCCCCCACTCCTGTGGCTGCTGCAGATGGCTCTCACGCAGCAAACGAGCCGGCAAAACTGCCCTCTCGCCTGTCTACAACCGCCGTTTTTATGACGAACCAGAGAAATCACGAAGTTGCCTTTTTTCTGGTTGCACGGCTCACGCCGTATGTGTTTTCAAATGCAGTAAACGTGCCCACTTTTGTGTTCACCCCTGCACCCAAGCACCACAAATCCCGTGTCTCTCACTCACATAAAGCGGCCACCGGCCGCTCGAGTGCTAGAGTTAGGTCACGTGTCCGCTTATTTGCGCCCACGCCTAATCACCACACGCGCTGTCACACAGCCACTCTTAACCGGTCATGTTCCACGCGTAAGAGTTGTGCCCGCTCAAACGCGCTCACACATTTTCGCGAACATTCTGCCCCCGGCGCCATGCGCCGCGCCACACACCATTTGTTCTCCGCCCAAGGTGGCCGGAACGACGAGTGTAAGGCCACACACAAGCCACTCCCTGCTCGAAGCGGCAGAGATACAGTGTGTAGGGCGGCCAGCCATCGCGAGCGATCGGCTGGCCCACAGCACAGAGAGCGCGCGCACTGCGCCCGCCCCTCCTATACAGGCCGTCGAACCCGCAAAGCGCGGCGTTTCGAGCCCGGAGGCCGTTCTATCCCGTGTGGCACACGCGAGAGCGTGGGAAGCCATTCCAGGTGTATCAGAATGGGTGCTGAAAACAGTGAAGCACGGCTACACTCTGCAGTTCGCTCGCCGCCCTCCGCGCTTCTGTGCGCGTATAGAGACGAGAGTGAGCGAAGAAGTAGCACATCTACTTCGAGCGGAGATAGCCACGCTGCTGTGCAAAGGGGCTATAGAACCGGTTCCCCATTCTATGAGCGAGTCAGGCTTTTACAGCCGTTATTTTCTCGTGCCAAAAAGGGACGGGTCGCTCAGACCGATTCTGGATCTGAGGCGTCTGAACAAAGCTCTTTTGAGGAGATCGTTCAAGATGCTTACGACCAAGCAGATCCTCGCGCATATTCGCCCGAGAGACTGGCTAATTTCCCTAGATTTGAAAGACGCATATTTTCAAATCAAGATAACGCCGCGTCACAGGCCATTCTTACGATTCGCCTTCGACGGCCAGGCTTATCAATACACCGTCCTTCCGTTCGGCCTGTCACTAGCACCCCGTACATTTACGAAGTGCGGCCCTCGCTCCCCTGAGAAACCGGGGGATGCGAATATTGAACTACTTGGACGACTGGCTCATCCTGGCGCAGTCAGAGGCCGAGCTCCTCGCCCACAGGGCAATGCTGCTCAGCCATTTGGACAGCCTGGGGCTCACGGTCAACTGGACCAAGAGCTCATTAGTGCCCACGCAATCAACCTCATTTCTGGGTTTGAATCTGGACACTGTGGCTATGTCTGCCCGCCTGTCACCACAACGCACGCGCCAAGTTCGGCGCATGGCTGCGTACTTCCGGCCGGGCAAAATCGCACCTCTCAAGCTTTTTCAGAGGATGCTGGGACGTATGGCCTCAGCTGCAGCTGTGCTCCAGCTGGGCTTAATGCGCATGCGCCCGCTGCAACGCTGGTTAAACGCCCGAGTGCCTCACAGAGCCTGGGCTGCCGGAGGTTTCAGGATCAGAGTGACTCAGGGCTGTGTTGCAGCCCTAGAGCCCTGGTTAGTAGCCGACTGGTACCAGCGGGGAGTGACAATGGGAGCCATCTCACACCGCAAAGTCATCTCGACGGACGCCTCCACCTCGGGTTGGGGCGCCGTTTTCGAGGGCAGACCGGCCTCGGGCCTCTGGTCGAGCGGAGAAAAACTCCTACACATAAACTGTTTGGAGATGATAGCGGTAGAGAACGCGCTCAAGCAGTTTCTCCCGTTTATACGGGGACACCATGTGTTGGTCCGGTCGGACAATACCACGGTGGTGTCCTACGTGAACCGGCAGGGCGGTGTCAGGTCCAGGTGTCTGGGCAATCTGACGGAACGCCTGCTCGTGTGGGCACACAGCTCGCTGCGCTCGCTGAGAGCGGCGCACGTTCCGGGCCACCTCAACGTGGGCCCGGACAAGCTGTCCAGGGGCCTCATTCTCCCAGGAGAATGGTCCCTGCACCCCCAGACAGTCCAGCTGGTATGGCGCCTATTCGGCAGAGCGGAGCTCGACCTCTTTGCAACAAAAGAGAACGCCCGCTGCTCGACGTTCTTGTCCAAAAGCGAGGATGCGCTGTCCCAACTTTGGCCCAGCCTCCCGCTGTATGCTTTCCCGCCGATTTCCCTATTGACCCAGGTTATAGCGAAAATCAGGGAAACGCGCCGCCGGTGCTCCTTATAGCGCCGCGCTGGGAGAACCAGATTTGGTACCCAGAGCTGGTGAAGCTGTCGCACTCACCCCCCTGGCCAGTTCCGCTGAGAGCAGACCTCCTCTCTCAAGCAGGAGGGTCAGTTTGGCATCCCCATCCAGAGCGATGGTCTCTGCATGTATGGGTGACCAACGGATACCCGTTGACCTGCCCGAAGGGGTTATGAACACGATCTCACACTCTAGAGCCCCCTCGACGAGGCGGTTATATAGTTCTAAGTGGTCGGTGTTCACTGAGTGGTGTGCTTCCAAGGGATTGGAACCGCAGCAATGTGGGGTCCAGCGGGTGCTCTCCTTCCTCCAGGAGCTCTTGGAACTGGGCAGGTCCCCTTCCACGCTCAAAGTGTATGTAGCGGCTATAGCAGCGTTCGCCCAGACGACGCTAGGCAGCACGCTAGGAAGGAACGAGCTCATCATCCGTTTCCTCAGAGGAGCTAGACGGATGAATCCCCCGCGGCTCCCATCGGTTCCTATTTGGGATCTGGCCTTGGTCCTAGAGGCCATGAAGGCTCATCCCTTTGAACCGCTCGGGACTGTGGAACCAAGGTTCCTTTCGCTAAAAACCGCGTTCCTGATAGCTCTGGCTTCAGTGAAACGCGTGGGGGATCTACACGCGCTCTCAGTGAGCCCGACGTGTATGGAGTTCGGTCCTAATGACTCTAAGGTCATTCTCAGACCGAGGCATGGTTATGTCCCCAAAGCGATCGGCACTCCTTTCAGGGCGCAGATTATCTCCCTCTCGGCTCTGCCAGCATCCGACGAGGGGGACGGTGGCAATATCCTCTGCCCTGTCAGGGCATTGAGGGTTTATGTCACACGCTCCGCCGCCTTCAGGCGTTCTGAGCAGCTATTTGTTTCGTTTGGAGGGCGCGCTAAAGGTCTCGCCTCCTCGAAACAGACCCTGTCCAGGTGGATAGTGGACGCGATTGCAACTGCATACGCTTCCAAACACCTGCAGTGCCCGCTAGGTGTCAGAGCACACTCCACCAGAGGCATGGCCTCTTCGTGGGCTTGGGCCAGAGGGATTTCCATCCACGATATTTGCGTGGCGGCAGGCTGGGCCTCCCCGTCTACGTTCGTGAGATTTTACAATCTGGAAGTTCCTGCCTTACAGGCGAAAGTGTTATCAGTTCAATAAGGCTGTTGGTTCTGCCCGGTGATTCTGCGCAGACATAGCTCACATACTGGTAGTAAGTTCGGTACAAGGCTTATGTAAATTTGAAGGAGACCGGCGGTACCGTTCCCTCATTTACGAAAAGAGCTATTGTGAGTTTGAAGGTGACCGGCGGTGCCGTTACCTCACTCATATGACAAGATATTGTGAATTTGAAGGCGACCGGCCTTGCCGTTCCCTCATTCATGAGACAAGGTGTGGTGAATTTGAAGGCGACCGGCAGGTGCCGTTCCCTCATTCATAAGGCAGGGTGTTGTAACCACCCGTTGTAACCACCCGTCAGTTCAAACGAAGTGTCCGTATATGTGGTGGCCCGTTTCCTTTACCGGCCACCCTGCCCGAGCAGTGTTATGGTCCCCGGTTCCCTGGGATACATATGCTGTATGCGAGGCGCGCACGGCGTTGACAATATGTTCCCGTAGCGTAAGGAACTTACGCAATACGAGAGAACCTCTCGTAAGAGAACGATACTCGGTTACTTAACGTAACCTCGGTTCTCTCTAGAAGAGGGAACGAGTATTGCGTTCCTTGCCGTGCGCCCCGCGGGCTTTTACGCTTCAGAACTACGAAAACCGAATATGCAGCCCGTGAGCCCTGCTTATATACACGTGGCCACGCCCCACCTGTAGGCAAATGAAGCCAGGTGGGCGCGAAGCGCCCTCATTGGTCGCCACATCACGCGGGCTCACCGATAGGCTGCTGCAGTTGCCAGCAGAGCAGCCAATGGCACGCTGGAATAGCCTGCTATGGTCTGCCAGGCTGCCGCACTGCGTTGACAATGTTACAAAATTAAGGATAATTTTGGGTTTTTCAGAAATCTCGAAGAAAGAATACTTTCCCGTAGCGTAAGGAACTTACGCAATACTCGTTCCCTCTTCTAGAGAGAACCGAGGTTACGTTAAGTAACCGAGTATCGTTATTTTATTTAAAATCTTAAAAATGTGTGGGGTGTCGAGTGGGGCCTTTTACCTCACACATGGGGTAAAAGGCTCACCAGGATGGGGCAAAAGGCGCACAGTATTGATACAAATAATATATATCTATATCTGAAAAATATAGAAACAAAATCATTTTAAAAAGTAAAGATTCTGAAAGCATTGAAGGAGATCCCATAATAATTTAATATACATTTACAGTAGTAACAATAAATTATATTTTATTATATGATATGATTAATATCACATTTTTAAATATGATAGTTTCATTATAAATATGGTGATTATCTCTAAGGTGGACACCCAACTTATTATATGATATTTACAATCTGAATCGAACCATGTCATGTCAACATATGGAAAAGTCAGCCAGCTGTTTATTATCATGTTAAATATAGTGCATTTTGCCCCAACAGCAGGGGTGCCTTTTACCCCAAATACCATACTTTTACATATTCTTCCGTTATTGAAAAACTGTTGCTTTAATTACTTTGAACAAAACTGGCAAAAATTAACAAGACCTTTGTTTCATAATATATTCAATAATTTTAGCGATTCTTATTTGCTACTTAAATCTACAACATTTTTAAAAACATCAAATATTAGATCAAATGAGTGCAGAATCAACTTTGCGCTGCTGCCCTTGATCGCATCAAAGATCAGACAAATTTCCACGTGCATCTTGAAAAGTGGATGTTTTAGAAAGTGCTGAGGCAAGTTTTTGTGCCATCTAGTGGTTTAGAGGAAAATAAAATCAAAGGAGCCTTTTACCCCGTGGAGCCTTTAGCCCCGTTGTACCCTATTGTCGATGGTTATTATGTGTTCTGTTCTGAGAGAAATGTCTTGAGGGGGAAATTCCTGAATGAAATTAAGGTTTGTATTACATTGTATTCCTATCAAATTATTACTGTACAAAGAGGAAATGCCTGTAGTCTCACATTTTACCTTTTTTTTATTTACATGTATGTCGCAGCAAACGTCTGCTGGGAACGCAAACTGAGTGATGCGCCGGCACCACCAGGAAGTTTCACCTCCAGCCAAACAAATGTGCGACCAGGGTTGAAACATGATGCAACATCGCTGTTATAATATGTAAAAGTTGCCTTGCACTCCAGTGACTATAATAGGAGCACTGTTGATCTAGTGTGCTAGTGTCGCAGCTGTGGTTGAACTATGTGTTAGATGGGTTAAAACTTAAATGTCTGACAGGTGAGATGGCGCAAGGTAAAGCTGTTCTCTTTCAAAAACTACACTCGATGCTGCACAAAGTGCATATGGGAAAGTGTCTTATCATGACCCACAGTGAAAAAGTGTGTTTAAACACGTCAGTGAAATTGACCTGGAGGTATTATAGCCTCGGTCGGTGACGTCATAAATAGATGAGCCCCAGCTGTTAGCCATAAGGTCTTTTTGTTTTCAGACCGCTACTGTGTTAGTGTGCAAAACAATCTCTCTCTGAAAAATCTCTCTCTACCTTTCAAAACTTGACTTGAGATCTTTGTTAGGAGTTAGTTTTCAACTGGCAGTGTGCAGATTTCCCTGTTTCCACCTCTGTTACAAAGAAACATCAGTGAAAAGAGCTGAAAGAAATCGAATCAGTTGAAAATGAGTCAGTAGGGCAAACGCTGTGTCTCTCCATGTTCTCTTCCAAATGACAGAACTGGATACACACGATTACTGCTGTGTGTGTTTGGGGAAGAGCATACGGTCGCTGCATTGAGTCAGACCTTTACAGTTGCATTGAACGAGCCTTTACAGTTAAAATGCTTTGTGCTCGTCTTGGTTACTTTCAGTCCACACCTGCGTTGCAGGGCTCCCGAATGGGTTTGGCTGACGAGCAAGAGATGGGTCCGTCCCTTTCGCTTACTCGCTCACCAAATCTACGTTTCCTCACATGATCCCGAAGCATGCTCCTGCGTTTCTTCGGCTCGCGCGGGGAATGAGGATGAATCTCTGGGTTTGCGGACTTCGAGCAGCCAGACTGCGATCGTTCCTCGCATGATAGTAAATCCATGACGAGTAAGTAAGTAAGTAAGTAAGTAAGCTTTATTTCTATAGCACTTTTCACAGACAAAAAGGTCACAAAGTGCTTCACAAAATTAAAATATACACATAAAAGATATACACATACACATAACATACAAATATACACATATATACAAAAACATACAAAACCATATTGCTAATTAAATGCTTGTCTAAAAAGATGCGTCTTAAGGTGTTTTTTAAAAGCTTCCACAGAGTCCAAAGCTCTCAAGGCTAATGGAAGAGAGTTCCAGAGCCTTGGAGCCACCACACAGAAGGCTCGGTCACCTCTTGTTTTAAAACGTGTTCTAGGAACAGTTAAAAGGTCTTGGCCTGAAGACCTCAAAGAGCGACCAGAAATGTATACATGCAATATATCCTGGATATAAGAGGGAGCTTGATCATGCAAGGCTCTGTAAGTAATGGTTAAAATTTTAAACTGTACTCTAAAACTAATTGGAAGCCAATGTAGAGCCTTAAGTATAGGTGTAATATGTGTTCTCCTGTTGCTCTTATTCAAAAGTCTTGCAGCTGCA
Source organism: Romanogobio albipinnatus (assembly GCA_023566225.1). Lineage (NCBI taxonomy): Eukaryota > Metazoa > Chordata > Actinopteri > Cypriniformes > Gobionidae > Romanogobio > Romanogobio albipinnatus. The sequence continues at coordinate 18,451,613 of CM042256.1, read as the reverse complement.
TTCTGTACAACTTGCAATTTGTCCATGGAGGATTTGTGTAAACAAGTGTACAATACATTGCAAAAGTCGAGACGAGAAGAAATAAATGCGTGAATAAGCATCTCCATCTCTTTTTTCTAAACCACAGATCTAATCTTAGCGATGTTCCTGAGATGGAAAAAACAGGAACGAACCACAGATTTAACATGACTGCTAAAACACATAGATTTATCAAAAATGACACCCAAATTTCGCACAACATCACAGTCCGAGGATGATATAGCCCCATTTGCCTGCCTAATCCTAGGAATTATGTTGTCTGGTGCAAAAATCAGCACCTCAGGACGAGGAATTTATCGATGTGGTTGTTCGCACGGTGGCCAGGGTACAGTTTGACTGGCACCGTGAGCAAGAGATCCCCAAACACAGTGAGCTTGAGGTTAGGTTTCTGTCCGGTGGGAAAACCATTTACTTCACGTGTTTTTGTGCCCTTGACGTCGACATTTTCGACTATCGTGGGTGCGAAATCGTGTGGGTATGTAGAGGTGTCCCAGGTCTCTTGCCTGGGTCTGCATCTTCATTAAAGAGACCTACCTCCCCACAAAGCCATGTAGAAAACACTCGGCTCTCGTGGGGAAAGCTTATATATATATATATATATTTTTTTTTTAATAGGACTTTCAAAAAACAACCCAGCAAATTGTACAAATTATACGGGTTGACGTATAAAACCCAACAAGCTGGGTAAAAATAACTCAGCATGTGTTCTGTCCAATATTTTCCTAGCGTTGGGTTGCCAAATAACCAAGAAATTGTTGATTTTAACTTTAATTTTTGTGTAGCAACTCATAATGTAATAACTGCACATAAATGTAATATTACATTATTAATATTGTAATAAAATTTTCATAATGTAATAATTTTCTCAATTTAATATTTTTACATAATGAGAATTATTACATTATAAACTGTCATACTGTCACATTTTAAAAATCTAAATCCAAATAAATTAATAAAATCAGAACTTTTGCACCTTTAAACAACTACTACTACTACTAGTTTATAATGTAATACTTTTTTTTACAAAATATTTTTTTTTACATTATGAGCTCAAGATTTGATTACATTTTGAGAAAATTATTACATTATAAACATTTTATTACAATAATAATGTAATACAGTTACATTAATAATGATTACATTAAAGTTACATTAATAAAGTAATGCACAGTTTTTGCATTATGTGCTGTTATTACATTATCACGTCATACACATATACACGTCATACATTACAAATTCAAACATACTATTTGATATTAATCAGTACAGAAGTAGTCTTTGTAGATCTTGTGATAAACTGCCATGTTTTAAAGTACTTGTGTCATATATTTATTTATTTGTTTTTTGTTTCTGTTGTTTACCAAGAGTATAAAAGTATGAAATTTCACCTTTAATTAAACTGGAAAGCAAAAACAACTTTTACAGGATTTCAGACAGAAATAAGGCCAAAACACGCAATTAAACTGTGTACAGTGGTTCTCAATTATTTTTCCCGACTACCATAAAACAAGCTGATATGAGAAAGAAAAAAAAAATCTTCTCTGTCCTCAAGGTCTGAGAAATCATCTATCAAAGCACTTTATAAGACAATGAGGGACTTTAACAAGACCCTGGAGTGCTTCAACAATATGGAGGGCAAGAAAAAAATTCCAATTTAATGGCCTGAGATGTTGGGGCCATTTAAAAGACACAACTGCTATAAAGCCAAAAGCTTCCCCTAGTCTGTTAAAGAATCAGGGGTATTACTGGACCATCAGTCATGTTTTCTCATCGCTTCTGTGATTTGATAATGATATTTAAGGTTGTGCAGTGTTTTGTGTAAAGCCGCAGTGATGAATCCCTGAAAAGTATGTTGTTTTGACCTGCAGGGTTTGATGCTTAGCCAAATCTAACCATATCATTCACAGGTTATTCGAACTAGCAGGTCAGGCACTTTGTAGGCCAAAGAGTCCATGACTGCTGCCCCAGAGACCCCCTCAGTCTCTCAGGGATTTCTGTTTGTTCTCTCTCTGTTAGAAACTAAACACTGTGTGACTCCAGTGAGATGTGTCAAGTTAGTCATTCTCAGACATAAATGTGGGAATACCCACCCACACACACGGCAACACTCCAGGGATTGGAAGGAAGTTTGATTTTCCAGGTGAAAATTTGATCTTCCAATATTTAGCTTGACAACAGAGAAGCTGGTAATTTGTTCCAGGAGCATCTCGCTCTCTTTTGATTGGCTATCAGTTATATATGTATTTGTGTTTTTCTTCACTAGTGCCAGCTCAGATTTGACTAATTCTGTTTGGTCTCTTGTCGAGCGGTAGATCAACTGAATCAGCTGGGTAACAGAGTCGCACAACCTGGGTCTCCTAATGCAGATGTTAGCATACAGGCTTTATCGTAATGTCAAATAACACACTACAATTAAAATTATAATCACCATTATTTTAATTGTTCTTTACTTGTGCTTTATTATGCTAGTCAATACATTAAAATAAGTGTACGCCTTTAAAGCATAAAGCATTGATTTAAAATAATACAAAGTGATTTTTTTTTTTTCAAAAGTGTACTTGTCAGGAAAAACAGGCCGTTTCTCAATACCAAGTATGCAAACGTCTGACTTGCGTCCTTAGTAGTTCAGACTTGCCAAGTTCGACTCAGGAGAACGAACTATGGCATTACAATAAAACGAAATATGTCATATATTTCATTGTCATTTAAAAAAATCTTAAGCATATTAATAGCCACACAAATGTGGTTCAGGCAATGCATACCTTTAACTTATCTTCAATGCATGTATATTTATAACAAAACGAAATATAAAACAAAACCCTGCATATTTTCGTTTACATTTTAAAAATATATATGAATATGTGGTTTAGACAATAAGTGTGCATATATATGATAATCTTCACTGTATTTAAATTAAATATGACATAAAACATAAACCAGGCTCTTTTTGTTAAATGTCAGTTTTAATGATCAATAATAGCCATTATAAAAGTAAAAGTAAAAGGTATAAGAAGCCATACAAGAAATAAAGCAAACAATTCAGTCAAACATACAAAGTCTGTAGTGCTAGGCTACAACGGTAAAGCTAAATAGCCTAAAAATATAAAGTTATGAAACTTCACTTTGCCCTTAGCCAAAACAATTTGCCAGTGAACAAATTATAGATTCATGAGACCAAAGATCGCCCGTTAGATCTACACAAGACAAATTATATCTTGTGTTTAACCACTACAGAGAGCCAGCGGCAAATATCAGAAGGACTAGCCGAGGAAAGGCTGCTCTCGCCTGGGTTAACGAGTGCTGAGTGCCCTGTGTTTGCCTGGATCTCACAACTCTGAAAACCCCAGATCAAATTTTCAAATAGACGCTATCTTTATAAATGAACCACAGATTTGTGTTTTAAACAACTACATTCTCGCCTGAAAAAGTCTAAAAACTACATTTTGTGACACAAAAACAGTAGTATTTTTAAATTACGCAGGGTTTCTCATCTGCTATTGACGCTTGCTGGTTGGTGCGAGATGCATTCTGGGATACCTGTCTGTCTCAAGTCCGCTCAAGTCACTTCCCGATGCATCCTCAATAAAAGGGGTGGATCAAGGACACATCCAGGGATTTGAACTGTACTTGGTTAGATGTGAACTTTGAAATGGAACATTCGCTTGGGCAGCGAATGATGACGTTTCACAAGTCCACAAGAACACAAGTACAGCAAACTGAGATAGACAAGAACGCATATTGAGAAAACGGCCACAGACTAGTGAATATGTACTATGAATATAATATACAGATGGCTATTACTTTGAACATAATTTTACAGATAGAGGTATACAATAATATGTTAGGCTAATATGAGGAATATAGCAGTATTAAGTTAGTGCAATAAACTAGAGTAACAATATATTGCAGGCAGAGAAAAGCTGTGAAGTGATAGTGATGATGTAGCAATGGAACACAGGTACGTCGCTACACACTAGTACAACACTGAGTACTGAATGACTGATAAGTTTCCTTTTACAGGGAGTTTGGAGAACTGGAGACTGGAGACAGGCAGGATAGGCGACAAGGAAAAGGGCACGGAGAGAGGTATCTCAGGTAAAGAATATCCTTAGTTGCTATATAACTTGATTGTGTCCTAGATGAGATTAGACAATGATGGTGTGTGTGGTGAAGTCTTTTGTAGAGGGTGCTGATGAGTGTGGTGATTGGTGACAGGTGGTTGTAATCAGTACTCTGGTGAAAGTGATGGTGCATCCCAATTTGCATACTATCAGTCCTAAATAGTATTCGAAAATAGAATTGGTACGTCGTCCCAAATCGTAGAATGTTGGTCTACTATTTCCGGTCGTCAGAATCCGAAGTGCAGATCGAGATTAATTGGGTGATTAATTATCAGCATCTAACCTGACGAAAATATATTTATTCAATGTTATCCACATTATATTTCATCTGCAGCAGCCTTGTGAGCTTTTGTAATGATACCTCAGGTTGGCTGATAGCACCTCCCGATAGCAAACCGGGGGCTCAAAATCGGGCTTAAAATCGTCAAGTGTGTTATGAAAGCGTTTAAGAACACTTAAGTAGCCTTTTATTTAATTATTATTTACCTGTAAGTAGTTTCTGCATGTTGTAGATGTATGCTTTATTTAGGAAAATAGTCTTTAACCTTTTTAGAGACTGCTTGGTAGATAGAGAGCAGACATTAACTATTGCATACACTGTACCATTTGGAAATGTACCAAATAAATGTATTAACCAGTGTTGTTATTGTTTACCAAACTGGTAACAAATTACAATAATGTCCCATTAATTAACAATAGTTAATGAGTTGACTAACATTAAATAAGGAATAAATACCCCCTGAAATACTGTCCTGTTGAAGAACCCATGTGTTAGGATAATATACCAAAGAAAAAGATAAAATGAAAACTTACCCGCATCAACTCTTCTAAACTCTATCAAAAGATACAATAGGTGCAGATTCTGTGCTTCTTACTGCAGATTTTCAACAGGCATTAGTGCCGAATCTTACTGTCAGTGCACCATCATTATTCTCATTCATGCCGAGCCATTTCACATTTAGAGGCATGAGATGTTCAATCTTGTTAAACCATCATTTAAACCCGAAAATCTAGTGGGAACAGATGTGCGCTGAACCTCAACAAATCCCCCATAGTTCTCAGTGCTACATCTAAAAATCTGTATCAACAGCTTACACAGCAAGGACGGTAGTATCATTACATATTCACATCCTGACTCATTGACCACAATTACATATGCACAATAATCCTGTTTCTCATCATCCTAAGATTATTTCTTCTCCTTAATGCACTGTAATATGCAAATGATGCACACCCTATTAAACACGATGAATAAAAAGATAATCAGCTCCCTAAAGTGCTGTCTGTTGTTTGCAAGTCATAAATGTGTGTGGCTGCAAACTGAAAGAGACATAACAAAAACCTTGGAAAGACTTTTGAGAATAAACTATTATCCCCATTAAAATTCTGAGATTTCAAGGGTAAACGCATTTGTTTTGCCTGGTTGTTTTGTTTCTTGAGAGAAAACTCACATGGATTTATCCTTACTTGAAACATCATCAAATTGAAAATCATTTTAAATAAGTTATTTAATCTCATACCCGTGTCTCCTAGGCGACAGTTTTGAGATTTAGCAGGATTTCTGTTGCACATGTTTGAAAGCAAGTGAGGCCAGTGCTCGAGTCTGGAAAGTGTGGCATCATCTCTGGATTTGATATAAAATAATGAGCTGTGTGCTCGTGGTTATATGGGCACCGCTCTGCTGCAGAAATTCCCTGTGAGAAATTTTGCATTAGCGGTTTATGCACAGTAATCATTAGGAAGATTTGTAGGCTGCCGGGTTACGCCACACATACGACATCTTATGGCACACTGAACACATACAAACCACTTAACCCACATGTGTGAACTGAAAGAATATATCCCTTACTTTTTATGAATGTAATGTTTATAATGAAAATATAATAACACCCCATCAAACTTTCCAGTGTGGAAATAATTAACAATTAATTTACTGGAAGAGAAAAGGGTTTGGTAACACTTTACAATAAGGTTACATGTGTTAATATTAGTGAACTACATTAGTTAGCATGAACTAACAATTAACAATACTTCTAAAGCATTAATTAATCTTAGTTAATTTTAATTTCAATATTTACAGATACATTATTTTTGTTAATATTATTTAATGGACCTAAGCGAACAATGATCAGTAGTATGTTTAATAGCACTTTATTTTACAGTGTCCTTGTTACATATGTTATATATACTGACTGTATATTATGCATAATTACATGCAAATAACCCTGAAGAAATCCTGATAACACTTTATGTCTTAGTGTTACACATTACATGTAGTTACTAAAGTAGCACATTATTAAATAATGTGTAACCCTAACATTAACAAATACTGTAACACATACACCGATCAGGCATAACATTATGACCTTCCTAATAATGTGTTGGTCCACCTTTTGCTGCCAAAAAAGCCCTGACCTGTTGAGGCATGGACTCCACTAGACCCTTGAAGGTGTGCTATGGTATCTGTCACCAAGATGTTAGCAGCAGATCCTTTAAGTCCTGTAAGTTGCGAGGTGGGGCCTCCATGGATCGGACTTGATGGTTCAGCACATCCCACAGATGCTCGATTGAATTTGGAGGCCACGTTAACACCTCAAACTTGTTGTTGTGTTCCTCAAACCATTCCTAAACCATTGCTGCTTTGTGGCAGGGTGTATTATCCTGCTGAAAGAGGCTACAGCCACCAGGAAATACTGTTTCTATGAAAGGGTTTACATGGTCTGTGTGGTGGAGGGGGCGTGGTTTTGCGAGGTCTGTAACGGGAGAGAGAGAGCAGGGCCGAGCGGTTGGTAAGTGGGTTAAGTGCAAATGAGTAACACCTGTCTCTGATTGCAGTAATTGGCTGGAGAGACTGCTTATAAGCTGCAGCAGAGAGGGAGATGGGAGGGAGAGACCTGGACTGGGACTGTGCACACGTGTCTGAGGAGCCTGTCGAGAGAAAGCAGTATCTGAGAGAAAAGTGTTGAGTCAACGATTGTTGAGTGTGTTGAGTCCACGCCCACGTGCGTGTTTTGTGTTATAGCAGTTCTGAGTAATAAAAGACACAGTCCCAGTCACGCCGACCCCGTCTTCTTCCTTCCTCTACCACACAAAGATACACTACAGTCTGCAACAATGCTTAGGTAGATGGTACGTGTCAAAGTAGCATCCACATGGATGACAGGACCCAAGGTATACTTGGATAATCAGGAAGTGCTCAGGGTGATGTCAGTCTGTGTTCGTTGCAGGAGAACGAGGAGACACTGGAGACAGGTGGAGACGTTGGAGACTGGACGAGGAGACGTAGGAGACAGATAAGCATTCCGGTGAGTCCAAGGGTGTGCAGGAGCCGTAGCATGTGCAAACGCAAACGAGACCGGACAGTGACTGTAAGAGTGTGTGGGGCTTAAGTGCAGGCAGTGATGAGGTGATGATGAGCAGCAGGTGTGTGTGATCAGAACTCGGGTGACTGCGTGCGCTGGTACTGAAAGGGGGTGGAGCCTGGCGTGCTTGTGACAAAAGTACATTATTTTAATATGCCATTACAGGTAACATTTTGTGTAAATCATGTAACTTAACTTACAATACACAGTCTAAAGGCACGGTCACACCTGACGTTACCATTGCTTGGCAACATTTTACGTGCAAAATCCATTAAAGGTATCTTCAGTATCGGGAATTTCATGTGAAACTGGAAAACATGAAGTTGATTTTGAATCAGGTTTCCCACGCAAATTCGTCACGTTGACCAACATATAAGCTTCATATTGGTCAACGTGACAAGTTTGCTTGGTTTAGAACAGCTAATAACATACACTGCTGACAATGGGCGTTTATTGCCCGCAAAACTTCGCATTCAAACCAGTATTAAAATAAAAGCAGCAGAAAATATTGTTTTTGTAATTAATGTGTAAAAATATGATTGCAGGTAGAGCTTACCTTAAGAATCTTGCTAGCAGTCACCGCCGTGATTCGGCGCGAATCACATCCTCCCTCGCTGGTAAGCGGAGGTTTTCACGATCACAAGCAGTTTTGACGCGACGGGTAATCAGCCGATTAACTCAACGAAGTGATATGATATAAATATCTTATTTTCAACAATATAGAAGTAAAAACGTAATGGCCGCTGTCCTTAACAGATTATGGGCTGGCTGACTATTCTGTTCAGTCAAAGTCCCCCCTAATCCCTATTGGTTCAGTTAGCTCATTTAAATAACGGTTGCATACAAAAATGACACATGAAGTGTTAGCAATCTGTCTACACATATTGTGTTAAATGCTGTGAGTAAATTCCCAAGTTGTGTTAATTTTAAACTACACATTGATATGTGTAATAGAGGGGTTTTTTTCTACAAATTTTTAGTTAATGTGCGTGCGTGCGTGCGTGCGTGCGTGCGTGCGTGCGTGCGTGCGTGCGTGCGTGCGTGCAGTGACAGCAACAGAGCACAAATTATTATGAAATAAAATAGTTATCCAGGAAAAAGCATGTTAGTGATAGAAAAGCATGTGTTGCAAAAGGGTTCAGGAAAAGCTGTAATTTTTCATATATTTCTTGGTGTTATTACAGTACCTAGATGAAAATAAAATATTGAGGATCTGTCTGCAAAAAATTTCTTTCTCGTTCTACATTTCTATATGCGTGTTTTTATAAGGGGTCTTTGAAAGCTCAGTAATGTTTTTTTGACCGTTCCAAATCACTCAAAGGGATTTTTAATATTCCCCTAGCATTAATAACACAAGATATGTATTGTGATTCTAACGTTTTCTTATGTATGCGGACACATTTTGTTTCAAAACTAATTCAATTTGGTTTCCTGTATTCAAGCTGCAGTGTTTTTTTCTTTTCTTTTTCAATTCAGCTCAAAGTTGTTCATATGTCAAACGTGCGAGCCAAATTAAAGGCCGAATGTCTGATATCTAGCCTTTTGAACTCATTTTGATGATAGAAGTTTGTTGACAGCATTTACGCATGCATGCTCAGCATGAATACAGATCTCGCATGCGGTTAAGCTCATTTCCAGAGGCTGATTCTGAAATGTCCTTACTTCCTATTTAGAAATGTAAGGCCCTATTTCCATTTGAATTTTCGCTGATCTTAAGATACACGAGTAAGAAGTGTATGAATCAGCAGGGCATCTGAAGAGGGACAAACACTCATTAAATCATAAATAATCATGTTTAGCTATGATCTCATTACAACTACAAACAAAAATCCATCACAATTCAGAAAGTAACATCATTTTACACTGATTAATTCAAGTATGCTCTGGAATTTCTGCTGAATTATGGGAAATGCACATGCTGTCTGCCATGCCTTTCGAGGAACACTTTTTCTGCTACTTTAATAATCTGTTAAAACAGCTGTGAAATAGCACTAGAAATTATGCATTGCTTATGCAAATAGAATGCAAATGGCCGTGCTGATTGGAGGTTGCCAACGAACAATAATCTCACGCTATTCCACCCAAACCACCTGCAAACACTCAAACACACAACAACGACCATATCTGACATTCACAAGAGTCTCTGTCCATCCCCATAGTTCAATATTCAAAGAGTTTTTGAGGCACACAGAGGCAGTCAATTACTTAAGACAGCCTTGCATAATTAAATGTTAAATGGAATATTCCAGGTTCAACACAAGTTAAAGGGCATATTGCAGGTTAGAGACTCCAGTGAGTCAATGTATAGAAAAATAATGTAGGAACTAGATTTTCTTTAAAATATACTTTAAAATACACTATTAAGGCTTTTGGAGTCGTTTTTGTGAGAATTTTACTTCCGCATCTAAAAATGCCAAAACCGGACGTGACATAACGAGAGGGAGTGCGGTGAATTTCAACGATAGGAAAACAATGGATCGCAATGACAGCTCGGACGCTGAGGACATTATAAATGTTTATTAATACTCATATGGCAGACCACAGCCATACAATTATGACACACAATTAGGGACAGACCAGGATTAGACCGAACAACGATTACAGGAGACAGATTGAGTATTTATGTGAGGAGAAACAGTGGAGAACAGCGGCAGGTGTCTCGGAGAGAGACCAGTGTTAGCTAGATAAAGCTAGCTAATGATATGATCACTGCTCAGATCACAACACTGTACTGATTATTATCATGTATCAGGCAATAGCAAAGCTGGTAACGTTATTGTCATCTAGTAAGTTATTGATTTACTTACCAATAACAGAAACTTATAGGCTTTGACCATCAGGAAAAGTCACACTCGTTAATATCCGTCCACACTAAACGTTATGTGATATAACGTTAGCGGTTTCTCATCACGACTGATTTGGTAACTTACAAGACTCACGCCACGGAGCACAGTTCACGTTTTCTCCGAGCTGCATCTCTGACGGATCCGGGACCGTCACATCTCCCGCCGGATCCGGGACCGTCACATCTCCCGCCGGCCGCCGAACCACAGACAGTAGCGTTGTGTTATTGTGTTTATCCTTTATTCATTAATTCTGTATTATGGGTTTATTTCGTGCCGATTCACCGCTAGTGTGAGGATGTATGACGTTATGAGAATGCATTTGAGTGAACTTGAATGTGCATACATGGCATGAATAAAATATCACATAATTCAGAACTTTTTTTCGAAAAAGTGTGAGACTGTATTCATTTGTGTTAATGTACATACTTTGTATTCATTAATGTAAACACGACGGCAAAGAAGCATCGCGTGTGGATGTTTATTCATCCTTTAGGCAAGCTACACACTGGCTGCGTGACACGTGCGGCTCGAGCCATGCCGAAAGCGCGTGCTAGAAATAGAACCGATGCGACACGCAAGTGTGTTGGAAGCGTTTCCAGGCAAAATAGAATAGGAAAAGCTGTTTGTCATTTTGACACGAATACATATTAATAAATGACATTTTTATGTGTGAAAGTCTCTAGGTTTTGACATAAATAAAGATATAATTGTAATTAAAAAAATGTATATAATATCGATTTTCAAATATTGCACAGGCAGAACAAAATATTTTGTAGCCTATTCGGCCGTCAATACTGCCGAGTGCTGACGTTGTCTTTGCTGTATCAGTAGGCTATATATTTATATAAATATTTATTTATATATTTTATGTTAAACATGAAGTTAACATTAACATGTTTGCAGTGTGTAGCCGGTCTACAGATAGAAACGCCACGCTCACGTCACGCAGCCAGTGTGTAGCCGGCCTTACATGAGTATAACAATGTTTGACTCCATCATATCGCTGGGATGATAATCCTCCGGTCTAAAGCACTATACACACCACCGTGTGTTTTGAAGCAGATGCGCGAAGGGAAGTCCCGTTTCTTCACCTGCACAAAACGCCACCATGCAGAATTCCTAACTTTTTTTTTTTAGGAAACCTGTGGACTCGATGCCCTGACAGGCTGGATAATAATTTACCATGACAATGATAAATTGGAATAGAAAAACTACCGAAAATACACAGACTCTACTGAATACCAACCTATTCTGCACTGAACCAACGCAGAGCTCGGCGAACCACTCCCTCTCGTGACGTAATATGACGCGATGTTGAAAAAAAAGCGCTTTTTCCAAGCGGCCAACGAAATGGCCACTTTATCTACTAAATTTGTGCTCTTATGTCTTTTAAAAACATTTTAAATCCTGCACTACCTTTTCATATGGTATTTTCATACAAGGTTATATATTAATCTCGAAAAAAATTTAACCTGCAATATGCCCTTTAAGCTCAATCGGCAACATATGTGGCATAATGTACAGAGCCCCGCACATGACATGCAGGAAAAAATAGGCTAAATCGTGCGCACAATTTACAAATGTGTTACCTAGATTTATAGATTGTGTGCACGATTTAAATCGTGGGAACAAATTTGTAAATCGTGTGGACTGTTTAGCAAGTCGAGGGAACGAAGTAGTAAATCGCCCGCACGATTTAGAAAATCGAAGGAACGGAATAGGAAATTGTGCGCATGATTTATAAATCGAGGGAACGAATTAGTAAATCGTGCGCACAATTTACTTTTCTTTTTCTTGCATGGCATGTGCATGGCTCCGTAATAATGTTAATTACCACAACAATTATTTCAAATGTATTATTATTTTTCTTTACCAAAAAAAATAAATAAATTAAAAAAAATCAAATCTCTATGTTAGAGTGAAGTACGATAGTGAATGGGACCAATTCATAAACATTATGATACTTGCTGTGTCAAAAGTCACAAAATGTAAACAATATAGCATGATTTCAGAAAAAAAAACATGCTTACTAACATTTCCTGGGTAAAGTTGTAACCAATTTTACAACTTCATTGCCATGTCAATGCCTAAAACCCTAAAATGACAATATGACCAAATGATGAGGACAACATTACAGCTTAAAGCATGTGTTTTAAGTTTTAATCAGTGTTATTTCAGATTTATTTACACATTATTATAGCATTTATTAATATTTTAATAAATCATTTATTTAATAAATCTTTATATATATATATATTTTGTATTTTAATTTTACGTTTTAGTAAATCTTTATTTTGTATTTTTTTTATAAGTTTTTATATTTTGTTTAGCCTTATAGATTTTAATTATTTTATTTCAGTTAATTGCCAAGGCAACATTTCTAATTTTCAATTCGATTTTTTAAGTGTAAGATTTCATCTAATATATTTAATTTTAGCTTCATTTCAATTATTAAAAACAATTGAATAGTTTTAGTTAACAATACCATAACTGGTTTTAATAGAGATTTTTATAAACTTTATTTTTATTTTTTTGTCTTTTGGGCTAAAATTAATTGGTAACACTTTACAATAAGGTTTCATTAGTTAACATTAGTTAATGTATTAACTAACATTAAATAACCATGAGCAGTACATTTGTTACTGTATTTATTAAACTTTATTCATGTTAGTTAATAAAAATACAGCTGTTCATGGTTTGTTCATGTTAGTTCACAGTGCATTAACTAATGTTAACAAGATTTTAATAATGTATTAGTAAATGTTGAAATTAACATTAACAATGCAAACAAACAGCTCAAATGCTCAAACAAATACTTTATAATTTAAGTTCATTATTAGTTCATGTTAACTAATGTAGTTAACTAATGAACCTTATTGTAAAGTGTTACCAATTCATTTTGGTGGTAATCAACATTAGGTCAACATTTCACTGAACCCAGAATATTGCACTAATAATCTTCAAGGCAGATGGATTTGTGTAGATGTGCTCACACAAAAAAACAAAGACAAAAAATTCACAGCTGCTGCTCTTTTCGGGGATTGGCATAAAAAGTATTTTTTTTTGTCATCTAATTTTTTCCCCCCATTTTTTTTTTCTAGCAAGGTCAGTTATTGGTTATTGGCTCTGGATCCTCATAAATCCTTTATACTGTACTCGATGAAAAGCAGTCTGGGTTAGAGAGTGTTCTGGCACGGCCAGACACCGGCCTGCTCGCTGCTGGATAAGAGAACTGAATCCAGCTGTGCTTGGCGAAGCTCTGTGCTTTGAGTGATGGATTTGGGCCAGGCTTTAGCCAGTCCTGGTTTTGCAGCTCTGCCCCTTGTAAATGCCTCAGTATAATTAACTGCAAATCACACAGTTTGTGTAACCATATCCAGCATCAAAGGTCAGGGAGGCAGAATTGCAAATGACCAGTCTGGGGAATAAGAGTGAATGAGGGTCAATATTACGAGAGAGGGTGGCAATCACTTTGGCAGGAGGTGGTGTTATGGGCTCAGGGTGTGGTAAGTGGAATTGTTTACTGGCACTGGTAAACCCTAGAGAGTCAAAAAAGGGCAGTCAAACATCATAGAGAGAAATGCCAGGCTGTGCTCTACTTTAGCCTGAAAGGGGAGAATCATTTTTAACAAGCTTTTCACTGAAGGGTGGAGTTACTTAAGCACTGAGGTCAATAGAAAATGGAGACACTCAGAAACAACATTAAATGTTCACATATATTGTAAGCAGTATACTCTAACTTAGCACATGAAGTACCATTGGAGTGTGATACTGAGCAGAGATGCCCATAAAAATATAACACACACACATAACCATACAAATACACTTATGACCCCTCATTTGTATTCAGTCTTCATCTCGTGCTGGGAAGTTGGCCATTTTATCAGACCATTTTTAGTAGTATGCTTTTATATTTTATGTTTTATGTACCCAACGTCATTACAAAGCTTAGTACTTTAGCAGCATGAACAACATTTGCATCAACACAAATGGACATGCATAGTGGTGTGCAGTCGAGTTCTGAAATGAGGAGGCAAAGTCCTAACAGATTTTTTTATATATATATATATATTTTTTTTTTTTTCATATTTATGTATTTATCTTTTTTACAAACACTTGTCACAGACACAAAGATGCACCTTGAATTTCAGGTTAAACAGTCATCATATTTCCAGGCCATTTCAAGGTTGATTTCAGGTTTGTGTGTTTTAATTTATCTACAAAATCATTAATGTGCTTTAAATAATTGTATTTAATGCAAAACAACATAGAGGGACGCAATGTGAGTCACATAATCTCGTCTGTCTTTTTGCGTGATTGAAACACCTGATGTCTTGCATAAAACACGACTTTATTCCTAAAGTTAATGAATATAATTAATTTGGATGATAAAATGTTCTCAGAACTGTGCACAGTCAGGTGCGTCGCAGCATCTTTTGGCTACGAGTGAAACACAGGACGGCGGTTTGAAGTTCAAAGTTCACCCGCAGAGCCATCTCAGGCTGATACGGTGATACAGTGTAAATGGATAACAGACCGGTTGATTACACCTGAATTACTTTTAAGTGTTTCATTTTTACTTCTTACATGTTTGTTACATGAGTCTAAATATAGGCAATATTGTATACATGTTAAAACCGTAATATATATTGTATTGTTTACTTATAAGTCACGTAGTATAGGCCTATGTGGTTGTGTGGAGTATTTTACAAAGGTTTAGAGGAAATTAAAAGTTAATATTACCCATACTATAAAAGTTAATATTACTCATAAATAGAAACATTACTCATAAGTATTGGTTTTTAAATGTTTTTCCACAATTATTTCTACTCAATTTTATTTGTTAATGTACCAAATGCAGCTACCAACTATGCCTTTAGATACTATACATTTCCACTGGTGGTAATATCGTGTCATTCGCTACCTTCTCTTGAAAAATATTTTTTTTATCAAGGTAAAATCTACATATAGTTTCCAAAGAAAGTAGTGTTTATTGAAAAACATGTTGAAGATTAGCGAAGAGGCTGTTGATTCATTAAATGATAAGCTATTTCCTCACAAAAGCTGTTTATTCAGCTTAGTGAAGCCGATAACCCCAGTTTTCAGTGTAGTTTCATTCCTTTGCACCCTAAAGCACAGGTCCTCAAATCGTAACAATAGGAAAGAGAAGGAAAACTGATAGAAAACGTTCCGCTGTGGTACATGGCAGGACATTAGTAACGTAACACTCTCTCGATCCCTGCTGCTCCCTTAAAACCTGAGCAGCCACAAACCTTATGGAGCAGAAAACTAAATTTGTATTTGTGTCCCACCCAGGACTGCCTGTTGCCGTTTATCTAGGACGGATGCCATGGCAGGGTCAGCTCCCTGTAAAAGCAATGAAAAGTTCAGCATTTGAATCTGAGAAAGTGTGATGGAAACAGACATATTTTTTCACCAAGCCTGCATGAGCCACAAAACCCACGTCTGTCAGTCGATGAGTAATAAACAAGCGAGGGGCAAAGGCGAGATTCTCATGACCAAGAAGGTGAAGGACTGTGTTTGTTGTTTATTTGTGATTAAATAACATCCTAGATATCTTACCACACATGACTGTTATGTCAGGACTTGTGGTGTTTGTTCCAGGAATCAATTTTGTATTTACGAAGAAGCTTGGCAAGGATGCTGAATGTAATGGCTTTTGTGGAACTTGTACAAACCCCATATGCTCTTGACTTCATGTAGTCACATGGCTCAGAAAGTTCTGTGGTCCAATAAGCAATGCTCCTGTAACAGCTGAGCAACTTCCATCAAGATGAATGGGAATTCTAACAGATAGCTTTTTCCAGCTATAATATTCCCTCTTGCTCTCCAAGCATGTTGCCAGATGGTTGGGGTTTGGCAAAGGTGAAAGAGGGGCATCGTTCTGTTGGGTGAGAAGCGAGAACAGTAGAGGCAGTGTCTCAGAAACGGAAAGCACCTGTAGTCTTTCTAAATCTGGTCATAGAAACCAGCTTCACATTTTACTGCCTATCCAGAATGATAAAGAGCCATGAGAACGTTAGTCAATGGGACATTAGCTAATGTTGTTTATATGATTTTGGAAGGGTAAGAAAATGGAGAACACATCTTAAGTGCAAAACAATGAGTTCAGCCAAAGTGACTTCAAAATAATGTAAACAGTTTGGTCCCTTTAAGTTTCAACTTAAATTTCCCACATTTCAACAGGTCTAAACACTTGTGTAATATTATAAAAATAAAAATAAATTATATATTGCTGTTTTATTGCAAAAAGAAAAAAAATATTTATTTTTACATTTTTTTTTATTTATTTAAGTTCAATCTTTAATGTGCACATTTTAATGCAAAAATTAATGTTTCACTGCATTTTTAATGGTAAAGTTTTTGTTGTTGTTGTTTCACCAAAACTTTCACAGATTGTATTTACAGTAGGTGTTAGATGATGTAAAAGTAAAATAGGTAAAGTAATGCACAATTAAATATCCAGTACTAACCAATATACACTATATTACCAAAAGTATTGGGACACCCCCTCCAAATCATTGAATTCAGGTGTTCCAATTACTTCCATGGCCAAAGGTGTATAAAATCAAGGACCTTGCATGCAGACTGCTTCTACAAACATTTGTGAAAGAATGGGTCGCTCTCAGGAGTTCAGTGAATTCAAGTGTGGTACCGTGACAGATTGCCACCTGTGCCATAAGTCCATTCATGAAATTTCCTTACTACTAAATTGTAGCAAAGTTCGTAGTCATGGGAAGAAGGAAGCGGGAACCAGCGAACGTTTAACACTTTAATATATCAAAATAAACACAAAACTGGAATGACTGCCGTACACATAATAAAACATAAACAAAACACCAAGCCAGTCCAGGCCTGGTCCTCTCTACTCCCCCTCGGGGGCCAGTCTCAGTGGCCACTGCACCTGGGGGTAAGGACAGACGAGACAAGACGAGAGAAAAGGAGATGGATGCACAAGGAGCGACAGAGACGTTCATTAAAGTTCATGTGCATGTAAAGGCAGGCGTCCCAAAACTTTTGGCAATATAGTGTATATCTAATACATACAATTTTGGCCGATATGGTGCCGACATATAGTGCATCCCTAAAAAAAACACTAAAGAGAAAATATTTTTCAGAAAACCTTCAAAGTACATTCTTGTGGCTGGGAACTTTGAACAAGAACTGCAAGAGAAAAAAGCTGTTTTTTCAACTCTTTTCATGACATGCGCTGCCTCAAATATTTTTGAAAGTGCTCCATTAGCATTCAATGAAGCTCTGAGTATAGTTATTGAACAAATGTGCACTTGATGAACATTACTTTGCTTCCTTAATCTGGCTCCACAATGGTCTCCATAGAGATGTTGTTCCCCGAAAGGTTAAACAGCATCCTGACGCACTGCAAACATAATATCAATACTGTAGGATACCTGGAGCTCTTGAGTCCCACAGAAAAAGGGATTTTCAGGTGAGTATGGAGGCAGTGATATTTTCTACCATTCATTGCAAATCGTCTCACTGGTCCCAAAAAAAACAACCTCATTCTCTGAGTATGTATTGATAAGAACCCTTTCACAAAACACAACAGACCCTGGCAGGTGGGATGTTGACATTGCCAATAGGGAAAAGGAAGAACCAAGAAATACACAATGAAATCAAAGAAGCTAAAATCGTCCCCATCTTGGTAAACGAAACTGCAAATGTCTCTCGTAAGTCCTTGGTGATTTTACGCATTAAAATGGAGATAACAGAGAAAATTAAAATTTAAGATATCATCATACAGAACATATGGATAGTGTTATATCTGCCCAGTTTTAGAAAAGTGTGATTTCCCAAAATCTGTTTCAGAAATGAAGAGAACAGTGTACTTACAGTCAATAAACTTTATCTGTTTATTTTAGGCACACTGCCTGTATGTGAGATTTTGTTTACCTATTCTCAGTTGTATTCATTAACGCATTTGTGATATACACTAGTACATTTCTGCGTAACCTTTAAATGTCAACAAAACAAAATGCTGTGGTTGGTCACTTTGCATGTCAGTCAGACAGTTTCTTCCTGTCTGCCAGCAATGAGGGTCAGACATTTTGCTGAAAGTCAAAAGTCTACCTACATAAGGATATACATTTACATTGTTTGAAAAAATGACAAGTAAAGAAAGGGCCATCTGAACAAAGCACACGCATCGCATACTGGATCTATTCATCATAAAATCTGCATCTATTCATCATGTTGAAGGCATTGTGATTTTCATTACAGTATGGCACACAGAAAACTAGCAATGGTTAAATCATGTGATTCACATACAGTTGTAAAAGTTCTTCACTCACCTGTGCTCTAAAGTTCTTGCTGCTTCACTGACCATAAACTGATTCACTTATGTAACAAACCTTCAGTAACATTGGCACAACACTCTCTGTGCCTGAGAGAACGGCTTTTAGAAATGAAAAATGGCTATGATATTTTTGAGAAATTAAATAGATACAAATTTCACAAAGCTTATCCTACAGAACCTCAATAAAAATTCAGGCAAATAATAATAATAAAATAATAAAACAAAATGTAATGCATCCTTTAAAGAAAATGTGATATTCATACAGGTTTGGAATAACTTGAGGGTGAGTAAATGATGACAGAATTTTCATTTTTGGGTGAACTATCCCTTGTTTATATATTAGGAAATCTTTCTCAAATGCACTCCACTTGTGAATATTACATTTGATGTTTTTTCCTGTTCCTCTTCATCTTCCTCATAAAAGTAATCTATTTCGTTTGAAAGCCACGTTTCTAGCATCTGTAAAATTGCATTCTACCATCTTAAAAATATATCTACATTACGGCACATGCTTTCAATGCAACATGCTGAACAGTTAGTTCATGCGTTCATGACCTCAAGGCTAGATTATTGTAATGCTCTACTGGGTGGTTGCCCTGCTCGCTTAGTAAACAAACTCCAGCTGGTCCAAAACGCAGCAGCTCGAGTTCTTACTAGAACCAGGAAGTAAGACCATATTAGCCCAGTTCTGTCAACACTGCATTGGCTCCCTATTAAACAGCGCATACATTTTAAAATCTTGCTTATTACTTACAAAGCACTAAATGGTTTAGCTCCCCAATACTTGAGCGAGCTCTTAACATATTATACTCCGTCTACTACGGTCTCAAAATTCTGGCTAGTTAATAATACCTAGAATATCGAAATCAACGTCAGGCGGTCGATCTTTTTCCTATTTAGCACCTAAACTCTGGAACAGTCTTCCTAGCATTGTTCGGGAAGCAGACACGCTCTGTCAGTTTAAATCTAGACTAAAAACACCTCTTTACTATGGCATACACATAAAACACTTTTTCAATTAAATGATTGTTAGGCTGCATTAACTAGTACAGCCGGAACCGGGAACACTTCCCATAACACCTGATGTATTCGTTACATCATCAGAAAAATGGCATCTACGCTAATGTTAGTCTCTCTGTTTTATCCCGAGGTCTACTGCAGTCAGCCGGATCCGGGCCGTATCCAATTCAGATGGTGGACCTGCGCCCATGACAAGACCAACACATGACCCTGAAGTGTCTGCAGAGACCGTGTCAATTAGACTCCCCCTGAAATTGCCTCATCGACACAGCATCCTCAATAAACCCGTCTCTGGCGTGATAGCTCTGATATTTCGATTATTCCTATTTAATAATTGTTTAATCGACACATCATCCTCAATAAACCCGTCTCCGGCGTGTTGCCTCCGATCTTTCGAATATTCCGATCTATTATGACCTCTGAACTGTAAAGTTGTCAGAATAATAATCATACGCTGTTTGTTAATTGGCCAGAGGAGAACTGGCACCCCGACTGAGCCTGGTTTCTCCCAAGGTTTTTTTTTTTCTCCATTAGGTCACCTGATGGGGTTTTGGTTTCCTTGCCACTGTCGCCTCTGGCTTGGCTTGCTTAGTTGGGGACAATACATTTTTCAACTAAATATCCAAATAAATCTAATTATTTAACTAAATGAATCTGATCTAAAGCCCACATTGTCACTGTATGATAATTGAAATGAACTGATGACATCACCGTTTTCTCCAGAACGGCTATACGGCTGAATAAAATTCTGTTGCATTATTTTCCTGTTTAACACCGTGAAGCTGCTTTGAAACAATCTGCATTGTTAAAAGCGCTATATAAATAAAGTTGACTTGACTATTTTGCAACAGCTTTGTGTGAGGAACTAATTTGTACATTCAGATGTTGCTGCCTTAAAATATCTATATAATATAATAATTATATAGAGATGTATATAAATGTAAATTTAGTGAAGCCATGTGATTTGTGTCATTCAGACGTATGATATTATTGTTTTCTGAGGCTTGACAAAAACAGCTTTAGGTGGTGGTGCTGAAAAGTTTTGATCAGACTGAGCCTTTTTCAGGCATCACTATGAAATGGGCTTTCATAGCTGTTAATATTATGGTAATATAATATATGGCAAGTCCAGGTCGGTCTGTGTATGTGTATTAGATGCTTTGCTTTGCTTTACTGCAATAGGTGATTAGAAGTGTGATGTGGAATATATTAGCATTAACAAAAACACATAAATATAGGCCCAGACGGTTGAGGTTTGCGTGCACCTTTTCATTCATAAAAAAATCTCTTCTGTGAATCTTTGATCTCGCTCTGGCTGCTGTAGTGATTATGAAGCCATGAGAGTGCATGCATTAAACACAAGGTCTGACAGTAATCTTTTATCCTGTTCACCTTCGAGACATGACATACTGAAGCAATATGATCTTTTTTTAGCAAAAATTCCAGTTTTTCTCACATCAGTTCACCCAATGGTGTATTACATTTTTCATCAGGGGTTATAAATTAGAAATGCATTGTGGTCAGTTTTTTCCAGTGTCCGGGAATCTACTTTGAAACTGCAGCTTGCCAAGTTATAAACTAACCGTAATTTAAGATAATCTATAGTCAAGCTGCCCCTTTAAAAAAAAAAAAGGAGTTAGCTGCAATGCAGTCTACTGGCAAAAAATACACTGAATCTATTTACAGTAACATTTAACTATAAATATGATACAAAAAAGAAGACCTAACATTATCATATTAGACTTGAATCAGTGAATCGTTTTTTTAATCTGTGCATTTACATGCGTCGGATGAATGAATTGACAAAAATAAATTGTATATTCAAACACTACATACTGTATAAGAGAAAGAATAGTTTCAACACATACTAAAAAAGATAATAGTGTACTTACAGTCAATACATATTGACGTATGAAAGTGAGGACTGTTCAGGAGAGTTAATTTGATTAATTTCTCAGCTCATTCAGCTATAATGTTATATACGCAATACAATGTAACATTATAATGTGTACGTTTTGGGGGGTTTGTGGATTTGTGACTTTTATTTTGGCATGATGCATCATTTGTTTTGTTTTTTGTCAATATTGAGTGTTGAATGCTTTTGTGTTCTTATCTGACCTCGTTGATGACTCTCTTGTTTATTTAATTTAGTCAAGCCAAGACTTTTGTTTAATTCATATCTTGATTTTGATGGTTTGGTTTTGTCACTTCCTCAAATTAAACCACATATGAATTATTTGTCATGCGTTTATATACGGCTACTCTTTGGGAAGCATTGCTTGTAAGAAAAACCATACAACTTTGAAAACTACTGCCAAAATGCACAAAAAAAATCTCAGGATCTTTCCTACTGTCTAATATGTTAAAGAATCTAGTCAGTAAATCTAACAGTTCACTGGGATCAAATTTAGTTGGTTTAACCTGAAACAATAGGACTCTGTTCTTAAAGCAATGTTTTATAGTATTCTGTTGCAGCCGCGTTCACACCTGCTGGGTCTGGAATGCTCCCAGGAGCATCTTTTTCACCAGATGGACCAGTCTTTGTTGCCTTTTCAGCTCTTGGACCTATCAGCAGCAAGCTGCCATCAGGTTCTGATCTCAGAGATAAAATATATATCAAAATAATGACCATTCCTGCTCCGTCAATCTTCAGTTATTCACCCCAGTCAAGTATTTCACAGGGCTTTGTGGCTGCAATAGTCATATTTTCTGCTGACAGTTTCAGGAAACCGTTTCCTTGAACATCATCTGTTGAGGCAGAGGAGCAATGTGATGTCACTGTTGACTTAGCCCTGGAAAGGTCATCTTTTTTTCCGATATTTGAAATTATATCAGATTATCCAGGGCATCTATGAAAATTGATGCGTCATGAATAAAGCCACACAAGGCTCAACACCTGCCAAATGTAAGGGGATTTCAGCAGTGGCGTATCACTTCCACTAGCCACTTTGGCGGGGTTAAATTTTATATTCAAATAAATAAAAATATGCACTGCAGGTTACAGAGTGAAGCATGAAATTTAAATTATTAAGATATGTGAAGAACTGTGCGGCCGACGAGCTCTCACGGATTCAGCCTCTCCCGGGAGAGTGGAGACTCCATCCCCAGACGGTTCAGCTGATATGGGAACGGTTCGGCGACGCTCAGGTAGACCTGTTTGCCTCCCAGGACTCTTCCCATTGCTCCCTGTATTATTCCCTGACCGAGGGCACTCTCGTCACGGATGCACTGGCGCACCGCTGGCCACCGAGTCTACGCAAGTATGCGTTTCCCCCAGTGAGCCTTCTTGCACGGGTTCTGTGCAAGATCAGGGAGGACAAGGAGCAGGTCATTTTGGTCGCCCCATATTGGCACGGCAAGACCTGGTTCTCAGAACTACTACTCCTTGTGACAGCCCCTCCCTGGCCTATTCCTCTGAGACCAGACCTCCTTACTCAGAGACGGGGCACCCTTTGGCACCCGCGTCCAGCGTTCTGGAAGCTCCACGTGTGGCTTCTGGACGGGACGCGGCAGGTTTGAGTAGTCTTCCACCTGCGGTGGTCGCTACCATCACTTCCGCTAGAGCTGAGTCTACACGACGTCTCTATGCGTTGAAGTGGAACCTCTTCGTCACATGGTGTTCTTCCCGCCAAGAAGACCCCTGGAAATGCCCGATCGGGTCCGTGCTATCGTTTCTCCAGGAGGGGGTGGAACGAAGGCTGTCTCCTTCCACCCTTAAAGTGTACGTGGCCGCAATATCTGCCCACCACGATCTCCTGGGAGACAAAAAGGTAAGTCAGCACGACCTGATCATCAGGTTCCTGAGGGGAGCGAGGAGACTGAATCCTCCTCACTCTCCTTTCGTTCCCTCTTGGGACCTCGCAGTAGTCCTAAGTGCTCTGCAGAGGCCTCCCTTTGAGCCTTTGCGGTCGGTCGATATTAAGTTTATATATAGTAATATATATATATATACAGGGAGTGCAGAATTATTAGGCAAATGAGTATTTTGACCACATAATCCTCGTTATGCATGTTGTCTTACTCCAAGCTGTATAGGCTGGAAAGCCTACTACCAATTAAGCATATTAGGTGATGTGCATCTCTGTAATGAGAAGGGGTGTGGTCTAATGACATCAACACCCTATATCAGGTGTGCATAATTATTAGGCAACTTCCTTTCCTTTGGCAAAATGGGTCAAAAGAAGGACTTGACAGGCTCAGAAAAGTCAAAAATAGTGAGATATATTGCAGAGGGATGCAGCAGTCTTAAAATAGCCAAGCTTCTGAAGCATGATCATCGAACAATCAAGCGTTTCATCCAAAATAGTCAACAGGGTCGCAAGAAGCGTGTGGAAAAACCAAGGCGCAAAATAACTGCCCGTGAAATGAGAAAAGTCAAGCGTGCAGCTGCCAAGATGCCACTTGCCACCAGTTTGGCCATATTTCAGAGCTGCAACATCACTGGAGTGCCCAAAAGCACAAGGTGTGCAATACTCAGAGACACGGCCAAGGTAAGAAAGGCAGAAAGTCGACCACCACTGAACAAGACACACAAGCTGAAACGTCAAGACTGGGCCAAGAAATATCTCAAGACTGATTTTTCTAAGGTTTTATGGACTGATGAAATGAGAGTGAGTCTTGATGGGCCAGATGGATGGGCCCGTGGCTGGATTGGTAAAGGGCAGAGAGCTCCAGTCCGACTCAGACGCCAGCAAGGTGGAGGTGGAGTACTGGTTTGGGCTGGTATCATCAAAGATGAGCTTGTGGGGCCTTTTCGGGTTGAGGATGGAGTCAAGCTCAACTCCCAGTCCTACTGCCAGTTTCTGGAAGACACCTTCTTCAAGCAGTGGTACAGGAAGAAGTCTGCATCCTTCAAGAAAAACATGATTTTCATGCAGGACAATGCTCCATCACACGCGTCCAAGTACTCCACAGCGTGGCTGGCAATAAAGGGTATAAAAGAAGAAAATATAATGATATGGTCTCCTTGTTCACCTGATCTGAACCCCATTGAGAACCTGTGGTCCATCTTCAAATGTGCGATTTACAAGGAGGGAAAACAGTACACCTCTCTGAACAGTGTCTGGGAGGCTGTGGTTGCTGCTGCACGCAATGTTGATGGTGAACAGATCAAAACACTGACAGAATCCATGGATGGCAGGCTTTTGAGTGTCCTTGCAAAGAAAGGTGGCTATATTGGTCACTGATTTGTTTTTGTTTGGTTTTTGAATGTCAGAAATGTATATTTGTGAATGTTGAGATGTTATATTGGTTTCACTGGTAAAAATAAATAATTGAAATGGGTATAAATTTGTTTTTTGTTAAGTTGCCTAATAATTATACACAGTAATAGTCACCTGCACACACAGATATCCCCCTAAAATAGCTAAAACTAAAAACCACTTCCAAAAATATTCAGCTTTGATATTAATGAGTTTTTTGTGTTCATTGACAACATGGTTGTTGTTTAATTATTAATGTTGTAAAATTAATCCTCAAAAATACAACTTGCCTAATAATTCTGCACTCCCTGTATATATATATATATATATATATATATATATATATATATATATATATATATATATATATATATATATATATATATATATATATATATATATATATATATATATATATATGTATATGTATGTATGTATGTATGTATGTATGTATGTATATATGTATGTATGGTTGGTTAAAAAAATCCAAGTCTTCATCTTCATCTACATTGAAATCAGCGGACATATTGACGAACGCACTTTTGCATACAGCGCGCGTCTTCCTCTGCTTGTAAACAGACCTTGTTGCGCTGCCGGCAATGTCGGGACATCATCTCGTACAGTAGATGGCGGTACTACTCCGAAAGAGTGAGCAGCCAGTAACAAGTAGTAGTAGAATAAGAACGCCGTAATATCAGTTCTCGCGCATGCGTCGTGGCGCTCCCAATTGAACAACAATAATAGTGGGATAAAGTCGTTATTTTTGTTGTTTTTCCGCTCAAAAAGTATTTTCGTCGCATGATAGACTTAATACAGAGCCACTGTAGTAAATTATGTTCCGAAGATGAACGAAGGTCTTACATGGTTGGAACAACATGAGGGTGAGTAATTACTGACAGAATTTTCATTTTTGGGTGAACTAACCCTTTAAGTCCTCCCTACGGGTAGGCATCTGGCATTCCCTCACTGGGATATGCTTCCCAGTGTACCTTGGTATTCCTGTGATAAGTGGGAGTCCTTCGTCCGTACTAGTCTTACGACAGGGTACTCTCACTTACGCAGGGCACTGGAAGACAGCTGAGTGGCGTTGTTGTATTGGAACCCCCATTCGTTAGTCACTAACGTACGTCGTAGTGACTGAACGAAAGGGAACGTCTCGGTTACGTATGTAACCCTCGTTCCCTGAGGAGGGAACGGAGACGTACGTCTCCTTTGCCACATCAGCTGTGCTGCTGGAACGCGGAGTTCAGTCTTGTCTCCTGCAGCAGTAACATAATGCGATGTTGCCAGCGTACTTCCTTATATACCCACGAGGTGGGGCGGAGTTACGCATGCAAATTCCGCATACCATGCGAAGGTAATAGGCTTCTAAGCGAAACCCCCATTCGTTAGTCACTAACGTACGTCTCCGTTCCCTCCTCAGGGAACGAGGGTTACATACGTAACCGAGACGTTTTTTCTAGTGTCTCAGAGTGGTTCCGTTCACAGTAAATGCAGCTCCACACGAACTCAGTCATTGCATGCGTTGTTAATTGTTTGGGTTTCCAATAACATGCATTTGGGAATGCATATAAAATCTGATGCGCTTTGTTTAATAGTGAAGTTATCTGTTATCATTTACATGCGTGTACTCAGCAGCTCGATTAACAAACTCCATCTCTGCATATAATTGAGTTTGGCTTACTTTTAACGTTCATCTGGGCTCATCAAAATCATTTATGAACACAAGTGTTCATCGCAATTAAAAAATAAAAAAAGGTTAAGTTTGCATGTTTTGATTTCCACATGTTCTTCTTCAAGAAATTACAGTGGCTGTAGAATTCCTATCACAAAGAAGTGACATAAAAATGAATTGTTGTTTAGCCAATATTAAACAAGGATTTGATCATACTGTTAAGTATAACAACATCAATCACCAGGCTGTTGGTGCCCTCTGCAGGCATTTGTCATAATACATAATGTAAATATATGTATTGCATTTATATTATGTATTTTACAGATTTAAAATTATTATAATTTTTTTTATTATGATAGGACAGTAGGTAGACAGGAAGCAAGGTGGGAGAGAGAGAGGGGGATGGGATCGGGAAAGGTCCACGAGCCGGGACTCGAACTCAGGTCGCCCGAAGCGCAACAGCGCTATATGTCAGCGCACTGCCCACGAGGCTATTGGTGCTGACATATAATGTATTTTAACACTGTTGCTCAATAAAACCATATGATTGCTTGCTTTTTGATGCTTTATTTGAACCTATTAGAATTGCCTCATTGTTATTATATGTGTCACGGGTTGGTGTATACAGAAACAGGCCGAAGACTCCAAAGCTCAGAATGCAAACTTAAACTTTAATAATGCTTCTTAGAAACCAAAACAGGCAATGCAGGGAAACACTCCAACATAACAGAACAGGTATACATAACGGTGACTAAACAAAGACTGAAGGTGAGAGTGTAACTTAAGTAGTGAACAGAAAGGAGATAATTAACAAGACACGGGACAAATGAACTAATGAACTAAGACGGTACCGCAGCATCAGAACACGCACCAGCCGACTCCAGAACAGCTTCTTCCCACAAGCAATCAGACTACTTAACTCTTGATCCATCAGTATCATAACACACACTGGACAGAATATCACTCAGCACAACCCACTGTAGATACCCACACATTATATACACATTTATTTATCATACAGCATCTATTGCACTTTGGACTTCAATTTGTGAACATATTGTATACTGTACATTGTATATTATTACAATAGCTTAATGTATACTGTTATTGTTTAATGTATGTTTAGTGTATATTGTTTTTAAGTATATGTATATTGTAAGTATGTGTATATTGTTTAAAGCTGTGAGAACTACACTCACATTGTGTAAATTATTTATTGTTTATTGTAGTGTATACTGTGCTGTGAGTTATTGTGTGCGAATCAGATGTGTGATCTGTTGTTGCTTAAATGTTGTACATGTCATGTCATGACTACTATGTTGCTCGGAACTGCACCTAAGAATTTCACCTACTGTTGCACTTGTGCATTTGGTAGAGTGACAATAAAGTGATTTGATTTGATTTGATTTAATGAGGGTAATCATGGAAACACAGAAATGGCAGGAAAAAGAACAAAGGAACATGTGACAAATCAAAACACAAGCAAAACGGAATAAACATATGACATAACTCCCCCCTCCCGGGCTGGAGCGGGCTGAGTTCTTGGTCAGGACCCCTCTGTGTCGATATAACGCACAAGACGCATTTAATTATTTGCACTGTAAAAGTAGTAGTATTTATAAATATTTATAGGCTACTTTTATATTTTGTGTTTTTGTTTAGCCACTGCACCACTGAGGCTTTCACTATTTTGTGTTTTTGTGTTTTTATATCCTACCCAACAAATGGGTAGGTTTAGGGATGGGATTGGGTTACGTGTTCAAACGTGTCTAAATAGCGTAAATAAAAATAAATAAAATAAATCTAAATACAATTATGCTGGCTGATTAAATTGAGAGTCACACTCCAACATGTCATAATGGCAAAATCATAACTCAAAATATAATTTCATCATGACGATAACATTCCCATGCCCAACACATCTGTATGAGGCCAAAGGTTTCTTCTTGAAAACAACAGAGTACCCTGTGTGTCGAAAAATGGTGCTAAAGGGGTACAGTGTGTGTTAAAAAGTGATGCAGAGGGGTCCTGACCAAGCGGGTGTGAGAACATGTTGGACTTTCAGTTGAATAAAACATAATTTTTCCAGTCATATATTTGGGCATTGAAGATTTCTTAAAAATAGTGTTAAAATATTGCCTTGCCTTGTTCTCGTGAACTCAATACCATGTGATCTCATCTCGTCTCATGAGCTAAGTGTATCGCTACACCCCTATAACATAATTTCACAACAACAAAATTGTGGCTTGTAACTTTGGAAAACCACTTGCCACAATGTCTGGTGAGCAAAAAAAAAGTTAACGTCAAGCCCTGAAGCCTAGACAACTAATTTGGTATTTTCATAGGATAAAAGCTCTCCCTTTATGTATACTAGACTGGGTAAACCCAGCCCGATCTGCTGGCAATTTGATTTCGCCCTGCAACTCAGTCTGGAAACCTGTACATTAATTTCTACTGCTTCTGTTACACTTTTGCTGGAACCGATCACAGACTGGCTTATCCACCTGGCGCGCTATTGGCGGGATTAACACGATGATGAATAGAGAAGCGATGGGTCGTTACCCGTTGATCACGCCTCTTGTGGTCTGATTGGTTGAAGGACTATCCAATTGCGTACAAAGTCATTTCATTTATGCTCCTGGATCATGCCTCTTGTGCAGTAGAAAATACATAGCAGACTCCCCAGACCAATGTTCAATCTTAAATTGAGCTTGGTCTGGTGATAGCCAGACAAGGTATATACACATTTACATTTAAAATATAATCAAAAAGAAAACTTTAATTTTAGATAGTAATAATATTTCACAATATTACTGTTTTTACGGTATGTTACATCAGATAAATGTATTTTATAATGTGCATAAAATATATTTTTTCATGCAGTATAGGTGAGCATAAAAATGGACCGTTAAAACAAAATTTGATCATTAGTGTGAAATTTTATAGTATGTATGTGTTTATGTGTGTGTGTTTATGTGTTTATGTATGGGTTTATGTATGCATGTGTGAAAGTATTGGAATTATTCACAAGGAAATAAACCGTTTTCTGTGAATTCATGGCTGGTTATAATCAGCACAATCAGTGAATGGAAACAACACTCTGACCCTCTATGTTTTCCATTAATTAAAAATAAATGTTTCAGTCCATTACCTTCTCACAACAAATAAGACAATGATTAAATTAACAGACCTGAACAGATTCAAAAACACTCAAATAGGGGGTGGGGGGAGACATCATTAAATTGCCCTTAAGTCGCTGTTTCTTATAGGTACAGTCAGTTGAGCACAGACACGCTAACCTCTGATCCAGCACTTAGGTATGAGGTTATTAGCTTGATGTAGCAGAACAGAGTTGGGGATGAACTGTTTTAATAATGGAAACTTCTCAGTCGCTCCATGAACCCTGAATAGAGAGCATTGTGCACCATTTATCATCTCATGTGAGCAGCAGAAGTGGGTCCTGTGATCAAAACAGCACAGCTGCTTCTAAATCATAATTCTAAATTTTGGCTGTTCATTTACACAACAACAGTGTTTTGGGGTTCTGAAACGTAACAAATGTTCATGCCTATTACGTGTTCATGGGGTGTCTCTTGACAAGGTGACATTTCCAACTCTGGCATGCACATAAATCATTGTCAGAAACGCTTTGAAAATCATAGACTATCAGTGAGAAAGGCATAGGCCTATAGTTCGTCATAACATCATAATATACATCATATACATAATTCACCCGCTATATTGCTAAATGTACATGGTTTACACGGTTACAAGGTAGTTTTTTAGATGTAAGAAACACCAGCGATTTCAAACTGCGTTTTTGAGACTTTGGTTCACTGGACTTACAAAATATATGAATTTGCACATGGTTTGTCTGAAAGCATATGAAAAACTCCACATAGATATATAAACAAAATTAAGAACTTATTATTATTATTTGTGTGTGTGTGTGTGTGTGTGTGTGTGTGTGTGTGTGTGTGTGTGTGTGTGTTCCTTGTCCTGTATTTTTTATGTTATGTGGTTGTTGGGTTTACCTGTGCAATTTGGATTTATTAATTAAAGGATTGTTTGCTCTGTTATTCTTAGTCATTGTGCGCTTCACTACAGCCACCACCTGTGACACTTTGTTTGTTTACACTCTTGTTTCCGGAATTCAATTGCTAGTTCAAACCAAACATCTAA
Source organism: Romanogobio albipinnatus (assembly GCA_023566225.1). Taxonomy (NCBI): domain Eukaryota; kingdom Metazoa; phylum Chordata; class Actinopteri; order Cypriniformes; family Gobionidae; genus Romanogobio; species Romanogobio albipinnatus. The sequence goes on along the minus strand of CM042256.1, from coordinate 18,420,832 downwards.
CCCTAACATTCTACTAATACTCTAATGAGAGTTGAGAAAGTTGCTTATAGTTAGTAGAATGTCTAAAGTGGATCATCAAAATAAAGTATAACCTATTTTGAATAAATGCTGTTGTTTTGAAATTTCTATTTATCAAAGAATCCTGAAAAAGTACAATGGTTTCCACAAAATCTTTAAGCATATCAGCATTTTTCAACATTGATAATTAGAAGGATCATATTACTGGAGGAATGGCTGCTGAAAATGCAGCTTTACCATCACAGGAAAAAAGTTGTGATTAAAGGATTAGTTCACCCCAAAATGAAAATGTTCTGATAATGTACTCACCCCAATGCCATCCAAGATGTTCATGTCTTTCTTTCTACAGGTCAAAAAGAAATGAAGTATTTTGAAGAAAATGTTCCAGGGTCTTTCTTTTCAATTGCAACCAAAATACTGAAGGTCCAAATCAATGCAGTTTCAAAGAGCTTTGAATGGCTCCAGAGGCTCTGCGTGATCCCAGATGAGGAATAGGATATTATCTAGCGAAACGATCGGTCATTTAAAAAAAAGAAAATTAAAATGAATATGCTGTTTAACCTAAATTGTTCATCTTGTGCAGCTCTGCGAGCTAAACATCCTTTAGCAAAAAGAAAATGTAAAACAATGATATATCCCTAATTTTGAAGTTGAAAATGGAGTGTTTTTGGTAAAGGGAGTTTGTATTAGTCTTCACACGCGCTCTTTGTAAACACGGGGGCGGTACTTCTGCCTACATCTAGCGTGACCGTTCCGACGTGATTACTTCATCATTAGCACCTCGCAGAGCTGCACAAGATGAACAATTTAGGTTAAAAAGTATATTCATTAAAAAAAAAAAAATGTTAATGACCAATCGTTTTGCTAGATAAGACCCTATTCCTCATCTGGGATCACGCAGAGCCTCTGGAGCCAATTGAATCGCTTTGAAACTGCATTCATTTGGACCTTCAGCATTTGTTGCAACTGAAAAGCATTTTAAGATGAAAGACCCTGGAATGTTTTCTTCAAAATACTTCATTTATTTTCAACTGAAGAAAGAAAGACATGAACATCTTGGATGGCATTGGGGTGAGTAAATTATCAGGAAATTTTTATTTTGGAGTGAACTAATCCTTTAAGGTTAGCATAAAAATGGTAGTTTAGCTATTACAAAAAGAAACTCATCAATACGATAACATCTTGACAATCTGATTACATTAAAAAAATATATATTTTGAAAAAAAGATATTCCTTCTAGTTAATTTGTCAAACTGGAAATCAAAGACTCAACATTGCATTGTGGGATATACATACAGAAATTTCAAGAGAATGATGGTATGTTATTCTCAGCATAGCCTCAGACAGACTGACGGCTGGTACAAAGATTTACTCCAAAAATTTGAGGATCTGGTCATTATACTAAGTGTGTAAAGTGTCCCTTCCACCACAGAGACAGATAAGATTGCAGCTTCATGCAGTCATTTCCATGGTTGTCATTCCGGTACTAAGTATATCATGATGGAGGACCACAGAGTGTTAAAGTTGAGCCAATGATCACAAACACGCAACCACATAAAAAAAGCTCTACTGCCATGTTGAAACAGATCCCTTGCCAACACTAATACAAAGAGTGTGTGTTTAAATCTGAGACTTCCCTGTACTTTTTAAGCAATCCAGGCTATTTACTGGTTACTCAGAGAAAGTTCATTCCATCTTCAATCGACTGTAAACCCAGAAAAATAGTTTTTAAAATAGTTTTTCACAGTGCTTAATAAAAAAAGCATGCTAATCTGATGCAGGGAAATGACTGTAACTGTAAATGAGATTAGCACAGACTGTGTCATTTCAAGATTTTTAAACAAATACAATTCTGAGTCTTAGGTCTTTGGTTTTATCTCCTTCAGGCTACATTAACCAGTTTCTCATGGAAAAGTAAGTGACAATTACAGTTTATTAGCTGATCTGGGAAAGAACCGGGAAAACTCAGACAAAGCTGAATACCATTGCAAAATACAATTACGTCACACTTGCCTCAGTAAGCTTTGTTGGACCAAACTTCTCCATAGGCTTAAAGTGGTGCAAAAACATCTGGGTTGTATAATAGACCTGGATAGATTTCCTTTATTACTGGAATTTAATGGAATCTTAATGACAGGTGCATTTTTGTATGAATTATTTTAGTACATAAGTATTATATTTAATTTAACGTTTTTTGTGTGTGTGTGTGTGTGTGTGTGTGTGTGTGTGTGTGTGTGTGTGTGTGTGTGTGTGTGTGTGTGTGTGTGTGTGTGTGTGTGTGTGTGTGTGTGTGTGTGTGTGTGTGTGTGTGTGTGTGTGTGTGTGTGTGTGTGTGTGTGTGTGTGTGTGTGTGTGTGTGTGTGTGTGTGTGTGTGTGTGTGTGTGTGAGTGTGTTCTGTTCAGTTCTGATGCTCAAGTGCCCACTGTTGCCGCTTTCGGTGGTGGACAGGGGTCAGCATGGGCACCCTGATTGGTCTGCGGCTATGCAGCCTCATACACAACAAACAGTGTGATGCACTGCACTGTGTATTTTGACACCTTTCTATCAGAACCAGCCTTAACTTCTAAAACAATTTAAGCTGCTGTAGCTTGTCTGTTAGATCGGACCACACGGGCCACCCTTCGCTACCCACATGCATCAATGAGCCATGACCCTGTCACCGGTTCACCACTGTTCCTTCCTTGGACCACTTTTGATAGATACTGAAGACCGGGAACACCCCACAACAGCTGCAGTTTTGAAGATGCTGTGATGTCGTCTAGCCATCACAATTTGGCCCATATCAAACCTGCACATGTCCTTACGCTTGACCAATTTTCCTGCTTCTAACACATCAACTTTGAAATAATGTTCACTTGCTGCATAATATATCCCACCCACTAACAGGTGCCGTGATGAAGAGGTAATCAGTGTCATTCACGTCACCAGTCATGCCTGATCGGAGTATATACTGTATATATTATTTCTAAACATTGCATTAGTTTTTATTTACAGTAATTTTGCATGTTATACATACATGTGAATCAGTGTATATGCTGAAGAACATGGACCTGAAAACAATAAATAAGTCAATTTTTTTACACAGAATAAAATGTCATAATCAAGAATTTTATTTGGACAACATTTTTGATATGGCCCCAAGTGCAAAATGAATCATCAATTTGTAGCCACTCTTTTCACCTAAAATAAATAAATAAACAAATAAATGTGCTATAGAGACAATTTAGGAACATTAAGGAGTACACTAGCATACAGACAACTTCATAATAACAGACAATTTTGATTCCATGGCTTCTTTATGACTTTATCTCTTTCCCTTAATGACTTCAGAAATTAATCTCCAGAGCCACACAAACAAACCTTTATTGTCAAGCTGTAGTAGCTCATGGGAAGTTTTTGCCTTCATTTTGAGAGAAAGCTGTGATTTCCTAGAATGGTGTTATGATTTTAAAAGGATTTGTAGAGGAAATAGCAACCCACACAGACATTCAGCAGTATAAACACAGGAGGCTCACATCATCCTGTACTCTGATTGGCTGGCTGTTCAAGGCCATCAGTGAAAGAGCCACACTCAGCAAGACATTTGGTTTGTGTGTACCATAGAATTAGAAGCCCACAGTATTTCAATGCTCATAGTTGTGGATGGAGTATGGATATTTGTTGTGGCAGTGCTGAAAGCTTGTCAATATGTATGTATCCATCATGACATTGCACTTCTCTTTTCATTGTTTGTCAGATATTTAATGTATTGTACTGAAATTCTCTCTCTCTCTCTCTCTCTCTCTCTCTCTCTCTCTCTCTCTCTCTCTCTCTCTCTCTCTCTCTCTCTCTCTCTCTCTCTCTCTCTCTCACTCTCACTCTCACTCTCACTCTCACACACACACACACACACACACACATATTCAAACTCATCACTTGCCGTGCTACTTTTGGTTCTTTGTTAGAAGCACTCACACAGCAGGGACTTATATCATCAGAGGATAGTGCACTTCGTTCAAGACAGATGAGCACAATAGCACTGGACAAATCAAAGCAACAAAATATTTTTTGAAGAAGATTCATTGCTATTTGGTTACTTAGGTAGGATTGAAAATAATCAGATATATTTGAAAATGAAAAAAGACATTTGCTTTACTGTTTCAATCCCCATCTTTCGTACCACAAGGGCCATTTGGAATTCCTTAAGACAAAGAGATGTTGATAGGCCAAAATGCGTGTCACACCTTTACAGTGGGGGAAGTTGTATTTATTGATTGGTCAGTTTGAATGTCTCACGTTTGGGTTTCAGTCACATGGTCAATGAAGGGATAAAAGAATATTGCGACTGTTGCTCTGTTGCTGTTATTCTCTGGCTCTCTCTTCTTGGGACCTTCTTGCTGGCTCTTCTTTTTGCTGGGGCTTCTTTGCTCTGGCTCTTTCTCTCTTCTCTTTCTATCCCTCAGGTAACATTATACATATATGCTGGGTATGATTAATGGTATACATTTTTATCATCTCATACTGGGCCCCACTTTATATTAGGTGGCCTTAACTACTACACATATTTAACCTCCCAATTGCGGTTAAATCTCCCCCTGAAACGAGATTGGGCTTGTTTTGGGCTAGTTTTGAGTAGCAATTGGGCGGGTTTTGTTGTGAAAACCTGGCAACCCTGTACACTAGCTCACTAGCGCTCGCTCTGTCAGCATTCGCCTGCAATGAACCCACGCCGAGATCGGTAAGTGTCTACATTTAGTACGTTTTTGTTGCTTTGTTTTGTAGTTTTGTGTTTCTACACTATTACGGCTTATTAGTACATTCAAGTACCGCAAAAGTCCTTTTTTATTCAAGTGCTGAGTTAGAAGCTAGTGATGTAAGTTGTAACAATGTATCGTGGATAGTGAAAATCTGTATTGTGTATATTTCACCCAAAATAAAAATGACAGTGTGAGGAAAAAGTTAAATTTCAGAGTGTTTTAGTGTCAGTACTACATTCAATTACTATAAAATGTTGAATATAATGTATAGTAATGCAATGGGGGAATATTTGTGGGACCTGATAATGACAAATGTCTTATGTTGCCACTAAAAAGTGACCAGCAATATTTTAAATATATCTAGTCAGTGAGTGGGTGAGAGTGTAAGCATATTTGTCTAAAATAATTCAGTCTTTTCGGCTATTATCACCAGAATAGTTTTTACTCTGTTGTCACCATTGTCCTGTGCGTAGTACTTTGTGGTAAGCAAATAATGTGAAGCAAGTAATGTTTCTTGAGAGAAGAAACTGTTTTGGGGTATGATTATTGTCTGATTACAGTCTGAGTCATTAGCTGGTAGTGTAAATGTTTCAATAAGGGAAACAACAGAGTGGGTATGGAGGTAGATCACTGTATGTGAAAGATCCTTTGAATTTGAATAGAAAATTTGTAAGCTTGTGTAAATGTGCCATCAGGGCAACAATAGAGTGGGTATATAGGTAGATCACTGTATGTGAATGATTCTTTGAATTTGAATAGAAAATCAGTAAATATGCACATACATGCATTTTTATAAACATTTAGGGGTGAAAAATATACCAGAGAAAGTATATAAATTGAGCTTTGTCATGTAGTAATGAGAAAATAGATTGAAATGATCAAACAAACCGGTTATACCTCATGGTAAAAGGTGGTTACCAAGTGTCCCTTTGGAGTCTCCAAGTGGCCTTTTTGGAAAGGTGCCTAGACATACTCCGAACTAAATGCTTGTAAAAAAGTCATTTTGGCTTGTATCAACTTCAAATTTGAAACGTACATTTAAAAGACATGTGGCTTTAGTTTACTTGTGTTTCCAGATCCATATATATTTCTGCCTTATGTATTTTTCTTGTTCATAAACCGTTATAATTTTTTTTTTAATTGTCCATTGTGTTTGAGCTTATTTATCTCTCTACTAGTAATTTCTAGAGTAATTTTGAGTCTTTCATGGTAAACTGTCAAGTGTCAGCTTTCAAATGATACCTTTGATTTGTGTGTAGTCAGAAGGACTCATTAGCAGCAACAATTTTATTTTGGGTATGTCATTTTGCACTCCTTTGCCAAAAGTGGGGGTGACTGGTAAGGGGTTATCAAATCATACGTCATTAATAGCAGTTCACTTCCGTGATTTAATACGATTGCGTTCACTTCAGCAGCGAACAGGAGTTCAAATCCCAGACCACCTTTGTAAGCAGACTCGGGTACGGTTCGCGGGTGCGCACCCGAGTTCGGAAGACAGCAACAGTTCAGAAGAACCGAACTCTGATGTCAATTGAACCTGGGTGTGCACCAAAAGTGCTAGTGTGAAATCACCCTAAATTCTTTCTATTACAAATGATGTGCTAACTAGTTTTGATTTGGTATTTACTTTGAAGTGCTACCTATTGCTATAAAATATCATCACATTATAGCAACGCTCTCCCACATATTTTGCTATTGTAACTGCGCTTATTTCCGTCATTGGTATAAGTTGCAGTGGGTGGTAATAGACGATAATGTACAGTTTTCTACCATATTGCTGATAATGTTTCTTTAGTCATTCGTCAACCCTGCAGCCTGAACCACTGTAGGCAAACCACCCTTACAGTAATAATAAAATAATCTGTACATTTAAGAATTTACTCCAGTCTTCAGTGTCACGTGATCCTTCAGAAATCATTATAATGCTGATTTGCTGCTCAAGAAACATTTCTTATTACTATCAAAGTTGAAAACAGTATATTAATATTGTGAAAAACAAGATACACTACCACTCAAAAGTTTGGGGTATAGATAGAGTTTATACTTTTATTTAACAAGGACGCATTGAATCGAAAACAAGTGACAGTAAAAAATTTTGCTTACACTTTAGAATACTGTTCCGTAATTAATGAATAACTACACAGGAACAAATGAGTAACAAATTATTAAATGTTAATAATGTGTTACTTATTTGTTCCTGCAGTATCAGTAACTAGTTACTAATATTAACTAACAAGAAACTCTGATTAATTAATTAGTAATTAATAGCGCTCGATTTAATGTGGTAATTCACTATTAGCTAATCAGTTTTTCATACCTCCCAGAGAACTACTAAGAACAACGATAGGTTCATAATTAATGTGAATACTGCATAATGTATAATCAATTCTGTAACACTTTAGTTTAGGGTCCAATTCTCACTATTAACTAGTTGCTTATTATCATGCATATTATAAGATTGTGGCTCTTTATTAGTACTTATAAAGCATGATCATATTCTACATCCCTTAATCCTACCCAAAATCTAAACGTAACAACTACCTTACTAAATATTAATAAGCAATAATTAAGAAGGCAAAGGTATTAGTTAATAGTTAGTTAATAGTGAGAATTGGACCCCAAACTAAAGTGTGACCTTAATTCTAAAGTGAAGATCATGAAATACTGATCCAAATAATTAGTAGTTCCTTTAGAAGGATATAGTAACACTTCATTACTATCCAAAACTTTACAAAAAACTCAAAAGCTTGTCCGATTCAGTCTGATCCAAATAATTAGTAATTCCTTCTGAAGGATTTGGCAATGCTTAAGTAATTAGTGGTTACCTGATCATTGTAGTTACTATATTAGTTCCTAGTGTTAATAATGTGTTACTCATTTGTTCCTGTATACTCATTAATGACAGAACAGTATTCTAAAATGTTACCAACATTTGAAATGTTACAAAAGATGTCTATATATAAAAACAACAACCATTATAAATAATTGAGCACCAGTAATAACTGATAATAATTGAGCAGAAAATCTGCATATTAGAATTATTTCTGAAGGATGATGTGACACTTAAAGGTGCCCTAGAATGAAAAATTGAATTAACCTTGCCATAGTTAAATAACAGGAGTTCAGTACATGTAAATCACATACAGTGAGTCTCAAACACCATTGCCTCCTCCTTGTAAATCTCGTTTGTGAAAAACACCACAGAAAAATAGGCAAATCTCAACGTAACGCCAGCAGTGATGCAATACACGGGATCATTAATATGTACGCCCCCCAACATTTTCATAAGCAAGCACGTTCACTATCTGGCGAAACTGCGCAGCCGCTGTATCAACTGGAGTTCTGCAGCAGTAAGCCTGACGCGAGGATAGCGAAGATGGCAGATCATGGAAACAAATGTAATGTTCCAGGCAGTGCAGGGGATGTGAAGACGTTTCGTACTCTTCCCACAGATAAAACATGTCAACAGGCATGGCTGATGTTTATTTATAATCGGATATCGCAACAATTTAATTCAAAGTTGTTAGTTTGCTCCGCCCATTTCACCACGGACAGTTTTCAAACCTGGGACAATATCAAGCAGGCTTTGCTCAGCGTCTGATAATGAAGAAAGGGGCAATTCCAACCATATACCTGCAACCAGTAAGTGATTTTATCCACTTCTTGACTGTCTAAACCATTTCTGATTAAATTGAAAGTTTCTTAGAGAGACAACATTAACGATAATATTCCTGTTGTTGTCTATATCCAACGCAAGATACTATACGGTAAAAATAGGATAATCCAGTGGCTTACATAACTAAATAGTATGTCTAATGACAGGTTAATATTATTTCATGCCAGTGTTGTCATAAATTAGTAAATGCAACCATAGATACGTAACATACTATGTTAGTTTAGTTGCTTACACATAGCTCACTCGATCCTTCTAGCTAACGTCACCACCTCCACCATTTAAGTTGAAACGATAGTAATTTGATATTTATTTATTTATATTTTTGACAACTGAAGTATGATTATATACTGATTGATATATATAAGGTTGAATGCCTAATCTCTCCATCGTCAAGACAGTCAGTAAAGTTGTGTCTGCTATCATTGAGCCGCGCAGTGAAACAGCCAATCAGAGCAGAACTCCGCATTAATATTCATGACCCTTCCAAATAAGGCAAAAACAGACCATTTCATCCTGGGGATGATTTCTAGAGTTGTAAATGGACCTGTAAAACCGTAGCTGGACAATTATTGACCTTAAATAAGCCACATACCCTCTATGTAGATACCAGAGAACAATTTAAAATGTTGTTTCAAATCATTCTAGGGCACCTTTAAGACTGGAGTTATAATGCTAAAATTTAGCTTTGCAACAGAGAAATAAATTACATTTTAAAATATATTCAAATAAAAAAACAGATATTTCAAACGCAGCAGCATATTATATTTTTTCTAAAAGTAATCTATAAGTAGTATATTTTTCCTTAAAAAATAATTTTGTTAAATTATCAAATATTATATTGATATTATCATAACAATTAATGTTTTAATCTATATAACTAACTTCAAAGGCTGCACTGGATAAAGAGTCATATCATGGCAGTTAAGATCAGGATTATACATTTTATTCTAAAAGATTCACTAGTTTTTAGTTTTATTTAATTTTGTATTTAGATTTTTAAGGTTAATGGTTCATAAATAAAGTTTCCCAATTTCTATTAGCTTTTTAGTTAATGATAATAAGTTGAGATACCTGTCAGGGAAATTCACAGGATCGTCTGACGTGAGAGAGAGGAAAAAGTCCCGTTGGACCCAGATAAACTCTTTTATCTTTAGTTTTATCTTTAAGCAAGAGAAAGAAAGACGGGTTAGATTTTCAATCCCTAGTGAAAAATTATGTCCTGCATACATGAAAATGCTAAAATAGAAGCAAACTATTTTATTTTATTCCCCATATACTGAAATTTTGCTTCCCACACTAGCAGATTGGCCCTATGAGAGAGAATTTCCAGGTTTATGGAGAATGAAGACATTAAAAGTCAGTTTGATAAATGGGAAGTGCACTCACAGATGAACAGCAGCAGATCCAGAGAAGTTTAAAGTAGCAAGTCGGCCACATAAGGACAACACTTAACAATACTAAAATTGAACTAAGCAGTTTATTCCCATCACAACATTGACGGTTTTCTTGGTGCTTGCAAACATCACTATTACTATTGCTTATATTCGGAGTGTGTAGTGTTTGGTTCATGTAGGTGTGGGAAGGAAGAAGACGGGGTCGGCGTACTGGGACTGAACACTTTTATTGATCTCACGATCCTCAAAACTGTCACGCACGAGGGCGTTCAAAACTCAAGACTTTCAATAACAACAGACAACGTTGATCTCAGGCTCAATATCTTTCTCAAAACTCTGGTAACGCTAGGCAGTCCCAGTCCCGGTGTCTCTCTCTCATCTCTCTCTCCACTGCGGCTTATAAGCAGTCTCTCCACGCCAATTACTGCAATCAGAGACACGTGTATTATTTATCTGCACTTGACCTATTTACCGACCGCTCGGCTCCGCTCTCTCTCTCCCGCTACAGACCTCGCAAAACCACGCCCCTCCGCCACAGAGTGTTTGATCAAATGGTAACACTTCGATAAACTTCAGACATTCTACTGACTATGAATAACTTTGCAACTACATGTCAACTTATTCTACTAACCCTAACCCTAAAATGGAGTATCAAAATAAAGTTTAACTGATGTAGTCATTGGGCCCTATCATACACCCGACGCAATGCGGCCCCAGGCGCAATGCAAGTGTTTTTTGCTAGTTTCAGCCCAACGCAGTAATCATTTCCACTTCTTGCACCATATTGTTTAAATAGCAAATGCATTTGTCCCCATTGTCCACCCATGGGCGTGCTGGTCTGAAAACGAGGTGTGTTGTTGTGGTGTGTTGCTATTTTGAGGCAACTGAAAATGACTGCGTCATTGACCAACTGTAACCTGGTCTAAAGTCAATAGTATTTTTTGTGTTATTTAAAGAGCGTGCAATATGCACCTATAGGTGGGTCCACAACGTGCATACACTCTGCTTATTACACACACAGGGACACGCAGCAGACACAAACATTTTTAAATATGTAAAATATTACTATTGTGTCTATAAATATAAATGGCGACCATTTTTTCCATCGTTAAACTATAGCAAACTGTTCTGGTTATCCTATTAGGGGGATTATCGCTGCGCTCCCTGCTCTTGCCCATGTTAGGCTGCATAGATGGGCAGGGAGTTCTTTCCCAGAACAGAATCATACCGCCAATCCAAACTGCATGCTAATTGTCAATCATCTTTGACGAAAGTGGTCCTGACAGAATCATTAATTTGGAATAACACCATTTAATCCTTCACAGTAAAACCAGGAATATGGATTAAAAATGCAAAATATGCTGACTTTAAAGATGCATTTTTAGTTTATGTTGCACTTTATAATATGGCAGTTGTCTTATAGACTTATACTGACATTAGTCATGTGAATGTAGGCTGGCCGTTCATATGGTTTCAGTTTAGACTGTCTGGTTTTTGAAATATATGGCCACCTACCGGTGCAGCCTTGAGCCAGACACTCATTTGCCCTACTTTAAAGATATTCGCTATTTTATACTTTATACAATGATAGGCTATATAATTTATAAATAAATAAGCTAGGTTCCAGTTAATAAGTTATGTAGACACAGTACTGTCTCTATTGACTGTTTTGCTCAATTTCACCAATGACAATAATGTTAAACAAAGCCATCGTAGAACCATTGCGTCTCCGATCAGCACCGTGATGTTTAGTTTCTGAATGATTCAGTGTTTCTGAACGAATCAGACAAATTGATAAACGATTCTTAAATACATGGTTACAGCCTTTAAACTGAAGTTCTCATATGACAGTATTACATGATTTTAACACATTTGCCAGATGTACCCTTTCTTTAAGTGTAAAACTTTTTTTCATGAGGACAAACCCTTTAAACACATTTTTAAATTGTACCTGTTTTTTATTTTTTGCAACGGTTTCCATGTGCTTGCACACAGGGGGTTTAATGCCTGACACCCTGTAAAACTGCTTTGTGACTATTTCTATTGTTAAAAGCACTATAAATAAAGCTTAACTGAACTGATTCAAAGAGCCACATTTGAGTGTCACCTTTAAATAAGATGGACTATATAACATGTTCGTTTAAATGTTTATTAGAAGAAGGTGATTCAAATGCCAGTGTTTCCAACGCCACTTGTGCCAGTTTAAGGTTTCAAAGGTTTTGGAAACAAATGTGAGGCCTTTCAAATGGCCCCTCCGAAGTACCATTCATAAGGCGTCTTTCCTGGCTTGGGTTTAAACAGAAAAAATACACTCCTTATCCAACCGCTTTCACATCTTTACCAGTGGCAAAATCACCTAAAACGAGCATCATGACAAGGTTAGAAAATACATTAACACCGCCATACAAACCTACAGCAACCACATTTTAGATGACTACACAGGAATGCTAACCACAATATGCTTTTTTTATTTAGCAAAGGAACATTTTAATTAGCTATTATACCATAGGTCTATATTCACTCTATTAAAGGGCTGTATTTTAAAAAAAATCACTTTATTTTGATGGTCCCTTTAACACATTCTGTTGACTATGAGTAACATTGCACCTACATGTCGACTAACTATCATTAGAGTGTTAGTAATATTAGTAGACTGGCAGGGTTATGGATTGAATAAGTTGGCATACTTGCAAAGTTACTTATAGTCAGTAGAATGTATGTTCTCTTTAACACAATAAAGTGTTAACAGATATCAAGCAGTATTCTAATACCCGAGTTAGTTGAGATGTAGTTGCAAACTTATAGTAAACAGAATGATCAAACAGGACCATACATTTTTTGGTCACACTTTATGTTAGGGTCCAGTTCTCACTATTAAAACTATTGGTCACACTTTAGATTAGAGTTCAATTCTCACTATTAAATAATTGTTAACTACAACTTTTGCCTCAATAAACTCCTAATTACTGCTTATTAATAGTTAGTAAGGTAATTATTAAGTTTAGATATTGGCTAGGATCAGTACCGTCGCAAGGGCTGTGCCAAGTGTGCGACCGCACAGGGCCTCGCGCCTCTAGAGGGCCTCGCGCCTGGCCTGCATTTTATGAAGTTTATGTCTATTTTTCATTACAGTTTTTCCACCCAACATCGATAATAAATACAATTCCTACTGTCTCTCAATAATGCATAATCAAGGCCACGTGGAAAAAAAATCAGCAAATTATTATTGTTATTTTTCAAATTTCGATATGACGTTCTGCGTGGTCGCGCCACTGTGAGCCGCTCACTCTGAGGAAAAAATGTCGGGTGCTGCACGAGAGCGCGGCCGATTTCGTAAACACGAGTCGGGTGGTGAGAAAAGGAAAATAATTAAAAAGAAAGAAGAATTTCAGAAGTCACTGAGAGGATCGCTGGATTAATTTGTCAATGCCAATATTGCGACTACAAGCAGCACAACCAACACAATCACAGAGAATAATCAGGCTGCCGGGTTGCAGCAACAAGATGAAGTTCAAGGTGAGGCTATATATATAAACTATATATATATCCGGCTTATGGGGTGAGCGATATGACGGTAGACACGACTAGAACAGTAGAAATGTTAACTGGTAACGATTTTGGACTAACGTTAATATGTCTCTATGCAGTTACGCTCATGTGACGTGTCAGGCTGTGCTGCGCGGTCACGAAAGCTTGTCGTTTTCATGCGTTTAATAATAAAATGACAGCTGAACTGATGTAAAGCCAATGGTGTTGAAGTTCACTTTTTGTCCATTGAAAGACTGTATAGCCATGGCTGATGATTTTGTCTGAGCAATGAATACAAAATAAATAATAATAGGCTATAATTCATATTTTTTATTTTGTTTGTCATTGTTGTCCAATTTTATCATTTTAATGTTGAATGAGTAAATCTGTTTGTTAGAATGACTAAAAAGTTTTAGTCTAGTCCGCTTCACCGTTCTAGCAGCGCTCGTCAGTGACAGAATGAGTGAGGTGGCCAATCAAATCAGAGAAGGCGGGTCTTGCTGTCAGTCAGAACCACATCGCAACGAGAGTTCATGGAGAGATGCTTGTACTGTACAGCTGAGCTGACAACTGTAGAAATGTTCAGCGACCAACAGTAATAGACTATCTAGTGATGCAAACTACTCAACTTTCTATGAAATTTAGCCGTCTTGAAATGAAATTATGCGTTATAAGTCATGTAAATCATAAATGAATGTGACAAGAAATGTTTGCGTTTTCACTATTAGACGAATAAGAGTGAATGTTTGCACGTTTATTCATACTGTTCTTATTTAGGCTAGTTATTCCCTAAGATCGCTTTTAATCCTTTAATTGCTTTATTATTATTGTTGTTGTTGTTCTTAGGTTGTCATTATGCAGTAGATCTTACAATTGTTAAGAGCGTGTGAGTGACCGTTCATGCTGCATGTCAGTGAGCACAATAGCCTATCACACACGTCAAGATTGTATAGAGTTGTACTCAGTCCATTTTAAATTCTAATTGCAGCATCTGAAATATGTCAAACCACTTTTGATCAGATATGCGAACGTTCGGTTCGTTACTATAGCAATACCCGGCCACATACACGCGCGCAAATCAATTGTATAGAGGGCCTCGCATGTCAACTTCGCACAGGGCCTCGCACCCCCCTTGCGACGGCCCTGGCTAGGATTAAGGGATATAGAATATGGTCATGCAGAATAAGGCATTTATATGTCCTATATAGGTAACAAGAAACAGCCAATATTTTAGCAATATGCATGCTAATAAGTTAATAGGGAGAATTGGACCCTAAGCTGAAATGTTACTGCATTTATTGCATTGCAAGACATGTTTAGACTTTTAAAAAAGAGATCAAAGGACACATTTGATTTTCAATGAACAATACCATTGGTGATTCAAATAAAATACTGACTGCTACTGTAATCTGTGAATCAAAAGGAAGATTTGTGCTTACACTGACATCTTTTAGCTATAAATTGGTTAAATTCACAGACTTCTGGGATTTCGTGATTGTGCAAGGCTGTCATAATTTCATAATTTTAATTCAACTTAAATGTGCAGCTTTAATAGATAAATGGAGAGATGTTAAATTCATAACACATTTTTTTTTCCTCATTCATGTGTAAACTAATATCAATATCATGTTCTTTGGAGAGCCGACCCTTCTAAACTTTTTGGTTATTATTATTTATAATTATGCACTTAAAGTGGATGTCTAATGGTATGTCATGCATTCTGACTTATTTCCACTGTTAAAGAGTTTGATTCTCCTGCTAAACATGGCCACAGTTTCAAAAAACGAGTTGAACGAATGTATGAGAGTATTTCTGTTCCAAATACAATTAATTTAAATTTCGGAACGTTTTTTTTTTCGAGTATGGCCCTGTATGACGTCATAATGGGAGGAAGTCCTTGTATGGGCAGTGCACTTCAACCAGAGCGAGAGCAAGAGCTCACCCATCAAGAACTTCAATCATTGAAACTGAATTATGGAGCAGTCTCAGCGATAAAAGATCCCGGCCACGAGGTTGAAACTGCAGGCGGTAAGTGAAACTGCATCAAATGTCTGTGTTTTGTTGGCAATTGGTAAAAAGTGCATAAATTTAAACAACATAAACGTATAGTGAATCAAATGTTATCCAGGGATGACGCAATGATATTACAGTGTGTGTGTGTGTGTGTGTGTGTGTGTGTGTGTGTGTGTGTGTGTGTGTGTGTGTGTGTGTGTGTGTGTGTGTGTGTGTGTGTGCGTGTGTGTGTGTGTGTGTGTGTGTGCTTGTTTATGTGATTTATGAGGACACAAATTTGTATAATGACATGGGTATTACACTGGTATTACAACATCAAGGTGGTTTATGAGGACATTTCAAATGTCCCCGTAAATCAAATCGCTTTAAAAACATATTAAACAATGTTTTATTAAAAATGTAAAAATGCAGAATGTCTCCTGTGAGGGTTAAGTTTAGGGGCAGGGGCAGTGTAGGGGGATAGAATATACAGTTTATACTGTATAAAAACCATTACGCCAATAGAGAGTCCTCATAATGCTGTTGCACCAACGTGTGTGTGTGTGTGTGTGTGTGTGTGTGTGTGTGTGTGTGTGTGTGTGTGTGTGTGTGTGTGTGTGTGTGCTTGTGATTCTGCCCACTGCACACCCCCAAGAGCTCGGCTGTTTTCGAAAAGACTCGGTACAGCGTATCTATCTTATATAAATCTGATAAAAGACTCTTCTGCGATATGAAGGATGCAATAATTCTCTATAGATACTCAAGATTAACATGAGATTGGCAGAAACTGTGTGTGTTAAGTTCTGCAAGGTAATGCCCATTTTTGTAATATTTGAGTGAATATTTTGCTCCCTGAAACCTTGACCTCCAAAGACATGTAAGCCAATCCCATGTCAGCAATCTTAAACAAATGCAATGATTGACAGGGTACCTAGTTTTCTGACTAGAGAACAGGCCGGGCCCCCTGTTTTTTTGTTGGTTTTTTTGCTCTTTAAAAGTGAAGTGAAGGGAGTGTTAAAATAGAGAGGACGGGACTATTTGTTTGTCCAACCAATGGAAAAATATTGGAGGAATGTTCAGGAAACCTGTTTGGAATTTTTTTGGAATTCCATTTGGTAAGCTAGTGGTGAAGAAATAATACACTTCACCTTTATAGAGCTAGTGCTCTTTAAATCACTTTTGTATGCCAGATAAAGCAACCTCCAATATTTTATTGTCACAAATGAATCAATAAATTGTAGAAAAGTGCAGAATTAATAACCTCTCTCGCTTTTGGGTGATTTTTTTTATGACTTTAATGATTCTCAGATAAAGGGAGTGATTTGTTTTTCATCTCTAAAGCCAGTCAAGTGAAGGTCATACAGATTGTGCTTCTCAAAGTAGCCACTCAACAACATCTGAGAAGAGAGAGAACAGCTGACACAAGTTTTACAAGGTGATTTTAGAAGTCTTCAGTTATTCATTTTCAAGCCACTGACATTTAAAAGATGGAACAAGAGCTTAGCGATCAGGAAGATGCAAAAACGTAGACACTAAAACGGGTAATAGAAACCAGGAAGATATCATGAGCCTCTTGAGCTATGATTGAGACAGATCTTGTGCATTAAAAAGGACGTTGTAACACTCCCCAGTAAGTGCTTTTAGAGTGGCCTGGCATAGTAAGATTTGACTTGTAGCTTTTAGTGAAAACTGAAGAAAAAAAAAAATGCCATTGTATAGCCTACATGAACGATCAGGTAAAATATTCTTGAAACTGAGCACTACTGAATCACAAATATCAACTGCAGCAAATTTTCCATGTATTGTCTACAGACCACACTGTAAAAAATAAATCCATAAAATAATAGAAACAAGTACTGGCAGCTTATTACCTGGACATTATCCAGTCATTTTACGGACATTTCCGTTAACCCTAACATAAAACGCAATGAAGTGCAAAATTAAAAATACAGGTAAAACACCTGTAAAAAATAAATATGGAAAATTCTGTTTAATTTTTACAGTATTTTTACAGATTATTTTTAGAGTGCACTTCTATTTTACAGTTTACACGTTGTTACTTCTTTTTCACAGGCTGCAAATTATGTTTGTTCAGATGTTTGAGATGCATCAACTTAAGTAGAACATTCTAATTCAGAGCATGTAAATTAAAGTCAATCATTTTAAAACATCCTGTATCTTGGGGACAGAAGATCAGGAGTAAGAGCCTTCTGACACTTCTCTCATTTGGCTTCCGAGTATGACAAAAGCGAGCAATGCTTCCTGGAAGACTGGTCATGGTGACATATTCTCTCCCACAGGGTGGCATTATAAAAGAGGACAGGTTGGCATTAGTTGTACTTAAATTCTAAGACATAAATAGACTTTGTTCCCTTACCTGTTCCCATTCATTAGCTTTTCACACATACACTGCATCCAGAAAGTATTCACAGCATTTCACTTTTTCCACATTATGTTATGTTACAGCCTTATTCCAAAATGGATTAAATTCTTTATTTTTTCCTCAATTCTACAAACAATACTCCACAATAACAAAGTTTGTTTGAAATCTTTGCAAATGTATTTAAAATATAAAAGCGAAAAAATCACATGTACTTAAGTTTTCACATCCTTTGCCATGACACTCAAAATTGAGCTCAGGTGCATCCTGTTTCTACTGATCATCCTTGAGATGTTTCTACAACTTGATTGGAGTCCACTTGTGGTAAATTCAGTTGATTGGACATGATTTGGAAAGGCACACACCTGTCTATATAATGTCCCACAGTTAACAGTGCATGTCAGAGTACAAACCAAGCCATGAAGTTCAAGGAATTGTCTGTAAACCTCAGAGACAGGATTGTATCAAGGCACAGGTCTGGAAAAAGGGTACAGAAAAATTTCTGTACTCGCATACTCGCAGCATGGACTCTTCCTAGAGCTGGCCACCTGGCCAAACTGAGCGATCAGGGGAGAAGGGCCTTAGTCAGAGAGGTGACAAGAACCTGACGGTCACCCTGACAGAGCTCCAGCATTTCTCTGTGGAGAAATGAGAACCTTCCAGAAGAACAACCATCTCTGCAGCACTCATCCAATTCAGGCCTGTATGGTAGAGTGACCAGACGGAAGCCACTCTTCAGTAAAAGGCCACCTGGAGTTTGCCAAAAGGCACATGAAGGACTCTCAGACCATGAGAAACAAAATTTCATCTGGTCTGATGAAACTCTTTGGCCTGAATGGCAAGCGGATACCAGGCACCGCTCATCACCCGGCCAATACCATCCCTACAGTGATGCATGGTGGTGGCAGCATCATGTTGTGGATATGTTTTTCAGAGGCAGGAACTGAGAGACCAGTCAGGATCGAGGCAAACATGAATGCAGCAATGTACAAAGACAACCTTGATGAAAACCTGCTCCAGAGCCCTCTGGACCTCAGACTGGGGTGAAGGTTCCTCTTCCAACAGAACAACAGGACAACTTTTTCACGTTGTCATTATGGGGTATTGTTTGTAGAATTGAGGGAAAAAATAATGAACTTGATCCATTTTGGACTAAGGAAAACGGCTCGGAATATGTATATAACCCTTGTTCCCTGAGAAGGGAACGAGCACTGCGTCGGAGCTACACTTTGGGGATGCTCCCTAAGCATCAGCGCATCTGAAGTCTGAAGGAAAACTAAATCAATCCGATTGGCGTGCGTGATGACGTCACTGTGACGGCATACCCGGAAGTATAAAAGGGGAGCCGGCGCATTGAAACGGCAGCTATTGCTCTGAAGCATGCGCTCCAGGCGTGCCAAGGTGTGGTGACGCGACGCAGTGCTCGTTCCCTTCTCAGGGAACAAGGGTTATATACATAACCCGAGCCGTTCCCTTTCGAGGGAACTCTCACTGCGTCGGAACGACACTTTGGGGAACGAGTACCCACTAGACCACACCGAGGGTAGCGCCTGCCCTAGTGTGAAGCCGGAGACCGGGCACAACTAGGACTGGAGCACCCTAGCGCCAGGCACCGTAGGGAGATGCAGGCTATAAAACCTGATAAAGGTGTGTGGGGTAGCCCACCCAGCCGCCTCGCAGATATCCTGCATGGGGACCCCAGAAAGGAGGGCCACCGAAGAGGCCATGCCTCTGGTGGAATGAGCCCTCACGGCCATAGGTGAAGGCAAATTGCGCACCTGATAAGCCATGGTTATTGCCTGGACAATCCAGTTACTGATTGTCTGGGTAGATGCAGGCAACCCTTTCTTTGATGAACCAAAACACACCAAAAGCTGTTGAGATCTCCTCCACTGCGCAGACTTCTCCAAATACACTCTGAGAGCCCTAACTGGGCAGGTGAAGTCTCCCGTCACGTGAGGCGGAGGATGAAATGCCTGAAGAACCAAAGACCTGGCCACCCTTGATGGAACCTTGGGCACATAGCCCGGCCTAGTGTGTAGGATGGCTTTGACTCCCCCAGGGGCAAACTCCAGGCAAGTCAGCGTTACCGCCAAGGCCTGGAGGTCCCCCACTCTCCTCAGAGATGTGATAGCCAGGAGAAAAGCCACCTTCAGGGTCAGGTTCTTTGGTTCCGCCGACTCCAATGGCTCAAAGGGGGCCTCAGCCAGCCCTTCGAGAACCACTGCCAGATCCCAAGTTGGAACTCTGGAACGAGCCGCAGGCCTCATCCTCCGAGCCCCACGGAGGAACTGTACAACCAGCTGGTGCCTACCCAAAGGCCCATCACCCAAAGGAGTGTGGAAAGCCCCAATAGCAGCCACATACACCTTGAGTGTGGACGGGGTTAGACCCGCAGAGAAGCGATCTTGGAGGATCTCCAGCACTGAAGCCACTGGGCAGTTAACTGGGTCCACCTCACGCTCCCTGCACCAAGTGGCAAACACATTCCACTTGAGGCTGTACAGTTTCCTCGTAGATGGAACCCTGGAACTGAGTAAGGTCTCTATCACCTCTACCGACAGGCCAGCCTCTAGGTACCTGACCCCCTCAGGGGCCAGACCCAAAGATTCCAAACCTCCGGCCGGGGGTGAAATATTGTGCCCCCCGCCTGAGATAGGAGATCCCTCCTCAGAGGAATCTACCACGGATGACCTGCCAGCAGAGCTATGATATCCGAGAACCAAACTCGAGTCGGCCAACGGGGTGCTACCAGAAGTAGGCTGATCCCCTGTTGACGGACCCTCTCCAGGACTCCCGGGAGCAGAGCAATCGGGGGAAATGCGTACAGATGCAGCCTCGGCCACGTCTGAACCATGGCATCCAACCCCAGCGGGGCTGGATGCGTGAGGGAACACCACAGTGGACAGTGGGACGTCTCTCGAGACACAAACAGGTCCACTTCCACTGGGCCGAACCTCTCGCACATGGCCTCCACCACCTCTGGGTGGAGTCGCCACTCCCTGGGCCTCAGCCCCTGCCTCGACAGGATGTCTGCTCCCTGATTTTGGACCTACATTGGACATACATTGCCCTGATGGGCAACAGTTTCCCTTTGGACCACAGGAGGATTTGATGCGCCAGTCTGCATAGAGGGTGCGACCTCAAACCCCCCTGATGATTGAGGTACGCTACAACAGCCATATTGTCTGTTTGTACCAGGACATGTTGGCCGCGGAGGTCCGGGAAAAAGCTCCTGAGAGCTTTGAAGACCGCCATAATCTCCAGGCAGTTTATGTGCCAGGAGGAATGACGGCCCTCCCACGGGCCACTCTTCTTTGTGTTGAGTCTCAGCCCCAAGCACTTTATGTGAGCCAGAATGACATCTCAATGCCGAACTGCCATCTCGTACGACTGGGCCAATATGAGCCAGTCGTCGATATAATTCAGCACACGGATGCCCTGAAGTCTCAGTGGAGCCAGAGCTGCATCCATGCACTTCGTGAATGTGCGTGGGGAAAGAGCTAGGCCGAAGGGAAGCACTCGATATTGGTACGCCTCGCCCCCGAAAGCGAACCTCAAGAACTTCCTGTGATATGGAAGGATGGAGATATGGAAGTATGCGTCCTTTAGATCTATCATGACGAACCAGTCCTCGGGCTGGATCTGACTCACGATGATGGGAACCGTGAGCATTTTGAATCTGACTCTCACTCTTGAAACTCTCTCAACTCTTTCCATCTTTCTCATTCACACACTTTGCTTTCACAACTGGACAAAACAACAGTAAATAGACAGACAAAAACAGAGAGCGCTATGCTGAAGAGCAATAACTGCCGTTTCAATGCGCCGGCTCCACTTTTATACTTCCGGGTATGCCGTCACAGTGACGTCATCACGCACGCCAATGGGATTGGTTTAGTTTTCATTCAGACTTCAGATACGCTGATGCTTAGGGAGCATCCCCAAAGTGTCATTCCGACGCAGTGAGAGTTCCCTCGAAAGGGAAAGTAGAGCGCTGTGAACACTTTTCGGATGCACTGTACAGTCTTTACTGGTAAATTACCGATAAATTACCGGTAACAGATCATGGGCCCTATCTTGCACCCAGCGCAATTGACTTTGTACACCGACGCATGTGTCATTCCTATTTTGCACCCGCGCAAAGCGCGCTTTTCCCTCCACAGAAGCACGTCGCTAAACTAGTGAATGAACTTGCGCTCCCTGGGCGGTTCAGCGCAAAAAAGGAGGCGTGTTCCGGCGCAAACAATCCCTGGTGCTATTTTGCTGTTCCATTAAACAATTGCGCCACTGACCAGAAAAAACCTAGTCTAAAGTCAGTGGCGCGTTGCGCGTTGTTCATTATGCTATTTTAAGGGCGCATGCTTGACCATAATGTATAGCGTGCACAACGCGCATACACTTTGCTCATGTAATCTACACAGATGCAACAGTTATTTTTGCAAATCATAAATTGTTACACTAAAAAAATATTAACACATGAGATGACGGAAATCATTGTGGTGTGCCACGAAGATGTGAAAAAATAGGCATAAATCTAGCTTACAAATTATTCAGGCTAATTGTAGTAATTAAGGATCAGACCTGTTTGCCCAATAGTGGCAAGACATATATGTATATAAGGACATCTGACAAATTGGTTTGTTCGCCAAGAACCAGGAAAAAAAATCGACTGAAAAACTGAAAAAACTGAAAGACTGAAAAAAAAAAGACCTTTACCATAATGTAGCTAAGTACATTAAAAACCTTAGTCTTCAACTTACCAGTTAAGTTGAGCTTGCTCATATTTTTTTGTCTTGGGACAACGAATTAGACGCCGGAGGGAGAGGGTATACCGGCCCAGACAGACCTATCTCTCCCTCAGTGAGGAGGAATGCATAAGAAAGCTACGCCTGACCCGACAGGCTGTGACAGACATCTGCCATCTCCTTGCAGATGAGTTGGGGACTGATGCACAATGTCCCTATGCCTTCCCCGTGGCAGTAAAGGTTACAGCGGCATTGCATTTCTATGCATCTGGGTCGTTCCAGCACCCCCTTAGCTCCATTGGAGGCATTTCACAATCTGCCATAAGTTCGGCTATACATGCAGTTACATCAGGTTTAGTCCGACATGCTGGGAAATACATCAAATTCCCCGTCACACCTAACAACCAGGAAAGAGCAAAGCAGGCATTTTGTGCGAAGTATGGGTTCCCTGGTGTCCTTGGTGTTATAGACTGCACCCATGTGCAGCTACGTGCCCCATCAGAAAACGCACTTGTATACATCAACCGCAAGGGAACCTATTCAATCAACGTACAAGTCATTTGCGATGCTTATAGTAAAATCACCCATGTCTTTGCGAATTATCCTGGCTCGAGCCACGACTCATTCATACTGGCAAACTCTACCATTCCTGCCATCTTCGAGGGGAATCCCCCGTTGGATGGGTGGCTGTTAGGGGACAACGGGTATCCGTTAAAGACATGGCTGATGACACCATATTTGATGCCAGCCACAATTCGTGAAATGCAGTTTAATAGAAAACACACACAAACACGCTGTGTAATTGAACGAACGTTCGGCATACTGAAAATGCGCTTCAGGTGTTTGGATAGATCAGGAGGCACTTTACAGTACAGTCCTCAAAAGGTCGCAGCATTCTTTGTGGCGTGTTGTGTTTTACACAACATTTCCATAAATCAAGGTTGTGTTGTTGACATAGATGAGGAAATATTAGAGGACTTAAGGAGACGTGATGGTGAACTGCATGTGCCGATGCCACTTAACCCAAATGCCCCAGCAGCAGCATGGGAGAGGAGAGCTTATTTGACAGAAGAACTGCTGCATCGTCTATAGTGAGGTAAGCAAATTTATCTCGGTCTAATGTTATACTACATTGCAAAAATATAACCATACTCGTGATTCAGAGAGAACGAGTCCAAAACATTCAAAAATATTTATTTGTGAAATTTCTTTGTATTTTGTCAAAAAGAAAAATCAAAAGCAAACAGTAATTGATAAAAAAAAAAATACAAATGGAAAATGAGGTTAAAAATATTTAAACAGAACAAGTTTATTTATTTTTCCCTCCTCTGGTAGTTTTGCGACGCGCGCCACGGCGGGATTGGACACCTGAGGGTCCAGGAATGGCATTGCGCGATGTGCGCCTGGTGGAACGGGTGGATGGAGATGGAGTGGGGGAAGGAGGAAGAGGCACAACAGGAGGTGGTGGTGCACTTGAAGGGCCACGCTCCATGGCCAGCAGCGATCCTCTCCAGGCTTGAGGAGATGCGCCCGAGAGGCCGCAGCAACATCGCCATCCGGTCAAGACGGCCATTCACACTTTGCCGCATTCCAGACAGCTCCCGCTCCAGCATTTCAAATCCGGTTTGCTGGAGCTGCAGGAAGGGGTGGGCCTCCGGTCTAGCAATGCTGCCACGGCGTGTAGTGGGTCTGGACCTTGATGGTTGCGCTGTTCCCTCCTCAGATGACCCGTGCGCACGGCTTGCGAGGCCAGGGTCTTCCTGCAAAGCTGTTACATTGTTTTTCTTTATTGTGTGGCTGCGTTAAATGTTTTTCATGTAAATAACGATTAAAATATTTTCATAAGAAACCTTGTATGTGAATTTGTGTACCTTGGGGTTGGACTGCTTGCGTTTCTGATTGGGTGCCGATTTCAAAACCCCCAAATCCTTCAACGCTTTCAGCGGTGAGGGTGGACGCAGCGATGTCCTCTGCTGGCGTCAGGTCCTGAGTAGAGGCAGATCCACCTCCCGTTACACGGCGTGCCCGATTGATGCTGGCAAGCTTGGACTTCCCCCGTCTTCTGATGTCATTGTAGCGCTTGCGGCACTGGTGCGACGTCCTGGGGATGCCAGCTGATGAAACAACTGTGGCATTTTCCTCCCACGCCTGTTTAACCGACGCTATTTTGGGTGGGTTTCTCCCATCCCCATACAACACAACTTCTCTGTCTTTCACTGCTCTTACAAGAACATCAGTCTCCTCGGCTGTGAACCGCTCCTGGCGTGCGCCTGGTAAATACGCCATAATAATAGCAATCCATAATGGAACTTGCGCACCTGCTTTTAAAGGGAATGTTGGATGACGCTCTGATTGGTTTATTCACGTTACGCCCAAACCACACCTATGAATAATGAAGCTACTTCAGACCAACCCATTTTAGATTTGCGCCTGGCGCAAGAGCCATTTATCCCGCCGGGAAAATAGCAACAGCGCCGAGACCCGCCCACAAAGTTACTTGCGCTTTGCGCTTTGACACTTGCGTTTCAGATCGTTAAAATAGGGCCCCATGTGTAAACAGGACCATTTCAAAAATATATTAAATTGGTCTCTGCAGTTTACAAGTAAGGGAAGTTGTAACATTACCAGTAAATTACCGGTAATGTGCTCTGTGGGAATGGGGAATGAAGCGATAAATGAGGGTCAGAACGCAATGACATAAGAAGTCTGCTTTGACCCAATCATAAAGATGCCACGATTACTCTGCGCTGTTTACAGTATGGTTTCAATATTTTTTTTTTCTATTTAAATACGTGCTAAATTATAATCTTTGACTGTTGCACTACGTCTCGCAGCTTTTTCAACATGTTGTGCTCGAGACCCAGCCTTCTTTTCCATTCATCAGTGCTACGGCTCTGCAGTTTTTAAGAGCAAACGCGTTCTGTTTGATCATCCGTTATGCCTGTCACTCAGACGTCAAAAAGATGTTGTCAAATTGAACAGATAGTGAAACTAAAGCACTTCTCCTCATGTGGGAGGATGAAGACAATGACACAGCATTTAAAGATCATTTGACATCACAGAATTTACCGGTATTTTGATGCTGATGTGTGAATGGTCTCCTGCCAGTAAAAAGCCAGAACGCTGTTGCTTGTGTAAACAGCATATTTTGCGGTATTGCTGTGTGAAAGGGGCTATTGAGATTTAAGCACATCTATCCATCATATAACTGCTCCACACGGCTCCGGGGGGATTTATAAAGGCCTTCTGAAGTGAAGTGATGCGTTTGTGTAAGAACAATATCCATATTTAAAACAAAAATTTCCTTATAGA
Organism: Romanogobio albipinnatus; assembly: GCA_023566225.1. NCBI lineage: Eukaryota > Metazoa > Chordata > Actinopteri > Cypriniformes > Gobionidae > Romanogobio > Romanogobio albipinnatus. The sequence continues at coordinate 18,395,047 of CM042256.1, read as the reverse complement.
CTTCCGGCAGACTTTATAGAACACCGATCATGAATTAGAAGACTAAAACAATAATTTTTAAAGAGAAATGGCGGAGGATTTCAATATAAGAGAAGAAGGGCTTGAGTTTGTTGCTCAGCCCTATCCGGAAGAGGTGTAAAAGCTTGTGATGCTCTTATACATTGCGTCAGGGGTTACTCTTTTGCCCGTAAGTCGACTTGCGTACAACTGACCACCAGAAGCTAGTTATTTTAGTCTATAAAGGTTTAAATATGGATATTTTTCTTACACAAACGCAACACTTTGCTTCAGAAGGCTTTTATTAATCCCCCGGAGCCATGTGGAGCAGTTATATGATGGATAGATGCACTTATATGGACTTGAGGGATGACTTGAGGGTGAGTAAATCATTTTTGGGTGAACTAATCCTTTAACAATTAATCAAAATGTGAAGCCTGGGGCAAGTTAAAACAAATAAAAATTAAAGAGTTGCTTAAAACACGGTCACCGTGCTGTCCATACCATACCGTGCAATCATACAATGCTGTCCAACCATAACTAGTCACATTTACGCCAAATGTCAAGATTTTGGAACAAGTATTGATAAAGGGACAATTCAAATGAACAAATTATTCTCATGTGCTCACCTTCATAAAATTTCCAAAATGAAATGCTATACTTTTTTTTCCACAGTACACAGAAGAAAATTAGGTTGGACATTAATACTTTAAAATGTCATTACATCAAACAAGATATTGAAAGGTGATAAGTTACAGTTCAGTTCAGTTTGATTCATTTGGCATTTTGGCTTGAATTTAGTCCTTAAAAAGCCTTTATTTCCATCATGTGTTGTTCTTTTAGACCTTTGTATCTAAGACGTATAGATAGCCTTTTAACGTCTTTCCAACAGTTTATGTCTCAACACAGAGAAGGACAGGAGATCATTCTCTCCACAGGGTCAGAGTCAGATATGTGGCCTCAGCTGTTCACTGAGAGATTTTTTTTTTTTTTTTCTAAAGAATGGAATCCATTAGATGGGTATGACAATGGTCCTCTTAACTTAAGTCAGATGTTAAAAGCTGGCCTACTTCACAACTAATTATAGTGAATTGGGACTCAAAATACCAAAATCAAGACCATGTGGGTTTTAATACTTTAGGTGAAAACATCTTACAACTATTTCAAGTTTAATTTGGCGATCCATGTGTAACATGTTAGACACTCACAAGCAAAAATGAATCAAAAATACTTATTTCTTAACAATAGAACCGCCAGCGGTGATTGTATACCTAAAACCCACAGTGGGTAAAATGTACCTATGCACATGTTACTGTATTCACAAAGTAGTCATCAACTATTATTTGTCAACTACAGTAACTCTCAGATTTGGTTTCATTTTCATTGTGTTCAGTTCCTGTTTTTCATGCCTTTGATATCTAGTTTTCCTTTGTTCTCTGTTTTCCGCCACTAGTTTTTCACCATGGTTATTCATTAATTAGATCACACCTGTTTGTATTCAGTTCGTCATCTTATCTAGTTTAGCCCTTCAGCTCACTTTCAGTTCATTGTCTGGTGTTTGTGTGTAGACACTTTCGTTGTGTATTTTCCTCTGTGGATTACCTGATTTACTATTATTTAATAAATGTAACTATTTTTTGATCCTCTTCTCCATGAACTGTGTATGTACAGAACAGGATTAAGCACTAAAAGGTGCACTATAAGCACATTTGAGGGCAAAGTGTGGTTTCATTACTTTTTTTTTTTTTGGCTATTTAACTTTACCGTTGTAGCCTACTAGCGCTGACTTTGACTGTACTTTTTGCTTTATTTATTGTATAGCTTATACCTTGTTTTACTTATACTTTTATAATGGATATTGTTGATCACACAAACTGACATTTAACAAAAAGAGACTGGGTTGTGTTTTATGTCACAGTGATAATCATATACATATAATGATTATTATTTGGGATTTTCCTTAGTTGTCAGTTATAATCATCGAAATGAAAAGAAATAAACATTTGAAATATATCAGTCTGTGTGTAATGAATGAATATAATATACAAGTTTCACTTTTTGAACGGAATTAGTGAAATAAATCAACTTTTGATTTTAAATTTTTTGATGATTTTTTTAATGTAAATGAAATGTAGTGATTGAGGCAAATCAGACACATAGTTGCCTGTTGCCTTAGTAACAGACCTTCCCCCAACACAACAGAGAAGGATCCCCGGTTACCCTGGAAACAAAACTGATAAGATGTTTTACGACCCCAAAGGAATTTGGCCACATGGAAAGTCCACAGGGAAAAGCCACAGAGCCGGTAAAACACACACTTTTGCCTCAAGTTATAGACAAACCGTCTATAAATAAACAAACACCCTAGGACCTTGTATGTACACACATAGCTGTCTTGTAAAGGTACATTGTATGTCACTTGAAGGTCTTATGAACTACTTACTATTTCAGGTAACCTCATATATGTCGTGTCTCCTATCAAATTAATGCTCGCTTCACGACATACACTTTCATGTATGTCACATTCTCGTAGGAGGCAATATGTGTTTGTTGCATTAATTAGAGTATAAATGGGCACAGACCCTTTTGATTTCATGTTTAACACAAAGGGCCATAAAATCTCCAAAGGAACTTCCCTCTTGGAAATCCCCACAATCTCATTGGTCAAGCCTACTTCAGGAGGTGGTGACCTCCTGCAGACTTCTTAAGGAGCAATGCCCTCGTCCCTCCTTCTCTCTCTTCTCCTGCACCACGGACACGACACACTGTGTCTGTGGGCTCCCGCCAGCAGGCCGCCCACATGGCAGGCCTCCACAAACACCGAGCCAAAGGCCTCACAAGGCCATGGACCAAAAGGCCCAAACTCTGCATGCCATGTGCAACTTCCTCCACGGAGTCGAAGCAACCACACAAGCTCATCATTTCTTCTTCAATCGATGCAGAAGAACTTGACTGCCACTTTCATGCCATCGGATGGAACCAACAAACTTTCTCCTGCGTTTTCACCTCGGACAGACTTTTACAGCTCAGGCTAAATGCAAGTAAAGTACGAAACCGAAATCACTGTGTAGTTAGTAAAACTGTAAACTCTTTGTTCAGACAAAGACGTTTATTAATGGTGGTTCTTCCAAAAGGTTCTAGACTTTATGCATAACTTCATCCATCTGTTCTGATCCTTTTCCCTCCAACCACTTTAACCTTACCTCTTATCATGTATGTATCGTGTTATGTATGTATTGTGTCCGTATGTTTAATGTTAGTTTTAGTCTTGTTCCGTGATGTAGTTATTAAAGTATATGTTTGGTCCTGATTTTCTGCCTGCAAACAAATTGTCCCTTAAATGATCGATCTTGCTAATGCGCTCTAAGCGCTTAGGTAAACTCAAATAAATAATTATTTTTCTGTGGCCATGAAAAATATCCTTTTCTAATAATGAAATTAATAATCAATACTGAACGTCCTTAGGACGAACTGATTGAATGATTGTAATGTAAATGTAGCTACATCAAGTTAATCTAGTTAACTGATTCAAATATTCATAATTAATCATAATGAATAATCATAATGAGTTATGAATCATTGTTAATATTTCCCCTCAGAGCTAATTCGCTACAGAAAAGAGGCATGGTTGTGTTTTATATTTCGTTTGTTATAAATATACATGCAGTGAAGATAATCCAGGTATGTGTTGCATGAACCACATTTGTGTGGTTATTAATGTTTCTTTTTTTTTATTTTTTTTTATGAAAATGAAAAGAGGCAGAGTGGTGTTTTATGACATATTTTGTTTTATTGTAGCATTAAATATACATACAGGAGTGAGAGCGAGCTGTCTATTTTACTTCAAATGTGGCTTATGAGTCTTATGGACAACTTACAAATTTCTTTTGCATATTTTTATTTTATTTAATTTTTTTAATTAAAATCTTTAGTGGCTGATGTCTTTGCATAGAAATTGCATAGAAACAAGAAGAGAAAACAAAGTATAGTCCATAGAAGCCAAATTGTCTGTGGGACTGCTGACATGATTTTTATTGACTGTCTTCTAACATTTGATGAAAAACAAATGTCATGTCTGCTGTGAACACCTTTCATCACATTGGTAAGAGTTAAATGAACTGCAGTCATTCGTGTCATCAGGTTTTCTCTCTCCACGGTATATCAGATCACTCACAGACATGTGACAGCTATCAAACATAATTTCTGGTTTTCCTTTCAAAACCAACAACACCTCAGTGTGTCAGATTGAACAGAGTGAGGCCGGGGAAGAGAAGGGAGAGGTGCACAGCTGTTGACAGACAAACCAATCAAAAGATTGCTCATGTTTCCAAATGCCAAGCAACAATGAAAATCTCTGAAATAAACAGTTGTGCCAATTAGGAAATGTGTCGAAATAAGTCAATTGCAATGTCTTCATTCAAAAAATATGGAAGATGATGACATATTTTTATGCTGATCTTTCTCATTACACAAATCAAGCATTAGCTCAACAGAAAGTCAGCTAAAATGCACTAAAAGTGTCATGTGAATGTAGAAACCGCTGGGGAACAAAAATCAACCACAGGAAGGAAAATATATATTACAGTGATTTATGATCAATTTTTTGGGAAAGTTACTTTTAGAAATAATGCTTTACAATGCTGTGTTACTCTCTAAAAAAGTAACTGATTGTGTCCTGGACTGCAGAAGAAAAGGATGCAGGGAAAGAAAGAAATACAGGTTTGAAATTACATGAGGTGGAGCAAATTATGAATTTTGGGGGCTTTGCTGAATCATAATTATGACATAACAGATCAAAATTATGAGATGAAAATTCTTAAAATATTTATTTCATAATTCTGACATTTTATATCATGGTCATGATCATGATCTTATCTCATAATTAAAAATATGTCAAATGAATGCCTTTTTACGTGAAATATGTTTTTTGTTTTAATTTTTGCAAATGTATTAAAAAATAAATAAAAAATCTCAATACTTTGTTGAAGCACCTTTGGCACCAATTACAGCCTCGAGTCTTTTTGAGTATGATGCTACAAGCTTAGCACACCTATTTGTGGGCAGTTTTTCACATTCTTCTTCGCAGGACCTCTCAAGCTCCATCAGGTTGGATGGGGAGCGTCGGTGCACAGCCATTTTCAGATCTCTCCAGGGATGTTCAAGTCTGGGCTCTGGCTGGGCCACTCAAGGACATTCGCAGGGTTGTCCTGTAGCCACTCCTTTGATATGTTGGCTGTGTGCTTAGGGTCGTTGCTGAAAAACATCCCCACAGCATGATGCTGCCACCACCGTGCTTCACTGTAGGGATGGTATTGGCCAGGTGATGAGCGGTGCCTGGTTTCCTCCAGACATAATGCTTGACATTCAGGCCAAAGAGTTTAATCTTGGTTTCATCAGACCAGAGAATTTTGTTTTTCAAACAAATTTTTTTAAATGTTTTTTTGGTCTGGCAAACTCCAGGTGGGCTGTCATGTGCCTTTTAATGAGGAGTGGTTTCCGTCTGGCCCCTCTACCCTACAGGCCTGATTGGTGTAGTGCTGCAGTGATGGTTGTTCTTCTGGAAGGTTCTCTCTCCACAGAGAAGCGTTGGAGCTCTGTCAGAGTGACCATCGGGTTCTTGGTCATCTCCCTGACTAAGGCCCTTCTCCCCCAACTGCTCAGTTTGGCCGGGTGGCCAGCTCTAGGAAGAGTCCTGGTTGTTCCAAACTTCTTCCATTTATGGAGGCCACTGTGCTCATTAGGATGGAGGCCACTGTGCTAATTAGGACCAGATAAATTTTTCTGTACCTTTCCCCAGATCTGTGCCTCTACAATCATGTCTCAGAGGTTTACAGACAATTCCTTGAACTTCATGGCTTGGTCTGTGCTCTGGCATGCACTGTTAACTAATGGACTTTATATAGACAGGTGTGTGCCTTTCCAAATCATGTCCAATCAGCTGAATTTACCACAGGTGGAATCCAATCAAGTTGTAGAAACATCACAAGGATGATCAGTGGAAACAGAATGTACCTGAGCTCAATGTTGAGTGTCATGGCAAATTTTGTTAATATTTATGCTGAGTTCAGACTGCACGATTTTCAACCTCGTCGGATCACTGCTCTTTTCTCACTGCATGACTATCTGGGGTATCATTCAGTCACTGCTGTTCTCACAATGACCAATGGATCGGTGACAGGAGGTTTCACACTGCATGACTTTACAATAGGAAGAATCAACGACAACTCTCTCCGGTGCTCAAACTACGTTTCACAACCAAACACACGTGAGATGTGACGTTTGTATTAGATGTTTGTTTCTGTTTGATATAATTGTAAATATATCTATTAAAATACTGATATTCTGGTCTATAACTCCTCCCCGAACCTCCAGCTTCTCTGAATCTTGCTCTCTCATTGGCTGTCGGTCATCGCCGTTTGAATCGCAGACAGGTCAAGATATTTAGCATGCCAAATATCTAACGACTCATCTGTGATTCTCTCTGATTGCGTCTTTGATCATTCACACTGCGTGATTATCACTCCATGCACAAGCAACGATTTGCCTATGATTTCGGGCATTTGTCTGCGATTTCGCAAAACCTGTCGCTGAGTCAAAATCGGGAAATCGGGCAGCGTGAACTCCGCATTATGTACATGTGATGTACACTCACCTAAAGGATTATTAGGAACACCATACTAATACTGTGTTTGACCCCCTTTTGCCTTCAGAACTGCCTTAATTCTACATGGCATTGATTCAACAAGGTGCTGAAAGCATTCTTTAGAAATGTTGGCCCATATTGATAGGATAGCATCCAGGGCACGAAGGGTTGGGTTGAGATCTGGTGACTGTGGGGGCCATTTTAGTACAGTGAACTCATTGTCATGTTCAAGAAACCAATTTGAAATGATTCGAGCTTTGTGACATGGTGCATTATCCATTATCCATGACATGGTGGTCATAAAGGGATGGACATGGTCAGAAACAATGCTCAGGTAGGCCATGGCATTTAAACAATGCCCAATTGGCACTAAGGGGCCTAAAGTGTGCCAAGAAAACATCCCCCACACTATTACACCACCACCACCAGCCTGCACAGTGGTAACAAGGCATGATGGATCCATGTTCTCATTCTGTTTATGCCAAATTCTCACTCTACCATCTGAATGTCTCAACAGAAATCGAGACTCATCAGACCAGGTGTCACGTTAGGCTGAAGGAAACTGAGGTGAGGACTCAATAGCAGGTAATGGAAATGAATTTAATATAAAAATGAACATAAACACAAACAAAAACCCACAAGGGGGAAAACATAACATAATACGAAACATAACATAATTGAAACAAACAACAAACCAAAAAGTCAGGGAGCGGATCACAGGGAAGGGAAGTCAGGGAGCGGATCACAGGGAAGGAACACGTAGACAAGACATTACAACGTAACTACAAAGACTGTGAGCACATGGGAACTATATAAAGGGGAAGAAATCAGGAGGGAACAGGTGGAGGAAATCAAACACTAATCAGATAACAAGGGGGAGGGATCAGACAAAGACACGAGCACAGCCCAACACAACAACACACCACATGTGCTCCACAAGACAGGACAGACATGTGACATTACCCCCTCCTTAAGGAGCGGCTACCAGACGCTCCACAAGAACAGGGCGGGACCGGGAGGACAAACCAGGGTGGGACGGGAGGGACGGACCAGGGCGGGACGGGAGGGACGGACCAGGGCGAGATGGGAGGGACGGACCAGGGCGGGACGGACCAGGGCGGGACGGGAGAGACAGGCCAGGGCGGGACGGGAGAGACGGGCCAGGGCGGGGCGGGACGGGACGGGAGAGACAGACCAGGGCGGGGCGGGACGGGAGGGACCGACCAGGGCTGGCCTGGAGGAACCGACCAGGGTGGGACAGGAGGGGCAGACCAGGGTGGGACGGGAGGGGCAGACCAGGGTGGGACGGGAGGGGCAGACCTAGGGCGGGACAGGAGGGACAGACCAGGGAGGGACGGGGGAAACAGACCAGGAAGGGAATGGGGAAACAAAAAGTTCAGGAGCCAGAGCGGCCCGCGGAGTTCAGGCGGCCAGGGAGGCCCGCGGAGTTCAGGTGGCCAGGGCGGCCCGCGGAGTTCAGGCGGCCAGGGCAGCCCGCGGAGTTCAGGCGGCCAGGGCAGCCCGCGGAGTTCAGACGGCCAGGGCGGCCCGCGGAGTTCAGGGCGCCAGGGCGGCGCGGGCAGAGCAGGACGCCAGGCCGGCGCGGGAAGAGCAGGACGCCAGGCCGGCGCGGTAAGAGCAGGACTCCAGGCCGGCGCGGGAAGAGCAGGACTCCAGGCCGGCGCGGGAAGAGCAGGACGCCAGGCCGACGCGGGAAGAGCAGGACGCCAGGCCAGCGCGGGAAGAGCAGGACGGACATGTGACATTACCCCCTCCTTAAGGAGCGGCTACCAGACGCTCCACAAGAACAGGGCGGGACCGGGAGGACAAACCAGGGTGGGACGGGAGGGGCGGACCAGGGCGGGACGGGAGGGACGGACCAGGGCGGGACGGGAGGGACGGACCAGGGCGGGACGGACCAGGGCGGGACGGGAGAGACAGGCCAGGGCGGGACGGGAGAGCCAGGGCGGAACGGGAGAGACAGGCCAGGGCGGAACGGGAGGGACGGGCCAGGGCGGGACGGGAGAGACAGACCAGGGCCGGACGGGAGGGACCGACCAGGGCTGGCCTGGAGGAACCGACCAGGGTGGGACAGGAGGGGCAGACCAGGGTGGGACGGGAGGGGCAGACCAGGGTGGGACGGGAGGGGCAGACCAGGGTGGGACGGGAGGGGCAGACCTAGGGCGGGACAGGAGGGACAGACCAGGGAGGGACGGGGGAATCAGACCAGGAAGGGAAGGGGGAAACAGACCAGGAAGGGAATGGGGAAACAAAAAGTTCAGGAGCCAGAGCGGCCCGCGGAGTTCAGGCGGCCCGCGGAGTTCAGGCGGCCAGGGCGGCCCGCGGAGTTCAGGCGGCCAGGGCAGCCCGCGGAGTTCAGGCGGCCAGGGCAGCCCGCGGAGTTCAGGCGGCCAGGGCAGCCCGCGGAGTTCAGACGGCCAGGGCGGCCCGCGGAGTTCAGGGTGCCAGGGCGGCGCGGGCAGAGCAGGACGCCAGGCCGGGGTTGTAAGAGCAGGACGCCAGGCCGGCGCGGGAAGAGCAGGACGCCAGGCCGGCGCGGGCAGAGCAGGACGCCAGGGCGGCGCGGTAAGAGCAAGACTCCAGGCCGGCGCGGGAAGAGCAGGACTCCAGGCCGGCGCGGGAAGAGCAGGACGCCAGGCCGGCGTGGGAAGAGCAGGACGCCAGGCCAGCGCGGGAAGAGCAGGACGGACATGTGACATTACCCCCTCCTTAAGGAGCGGCTACCAGACGCTCCACAAGAACAGGGCGGGACCGGGAGGACAAACCAGGGTGGGACCGGGAGGACAAACCAGGGTGGGACGGGAGGGGCGGACCAGGGCGGGACGGGAGGGACAGACCAGGGCGGGACGGGAGGGACGGACCAGGGCGAGATGGGAGGGACGGACCAGGGCGGGACGGACCAGGGCGGAACGGGAGGGACAGGCCAGGGCGGGACGGGAGAGACAGACCAGGGCGGGACGGGAGGGACCGACCACGGCTGGCCTGGAGGAACCGACCAGGGTGGGACAGGAGGGGCAGACCAGGGTGGGACGGGCGGGGCAGACCAGGGTGGGACGGGAGGGGCAGACCTAGGGCGGGACAGGAGGGACAGACCAGGGAGGGACGGGGGAAACAGACCAGGAAGGGAAGGGGGAAACAGACCAGGAAGGGAATGGGGAAACAAAAAGTTCAGGAGCCAGAGCGGCCCGTGGAGTTCAGGCGGCCCGCGGAGTTCAGGCGGCCAGGGCGGCCCGCGGAGTTCAGGCAGCCAGGGCGGCCCGCGGAGTTCAGGCGGCCAGGGCAGCCCGCGGAGTTCAGGCGGCCAGGGCAGCCCGCGGAGTTCAGACGGCCAGGGCGGCCCGCAGAGTTCAGGGCGCCAGGGCGGCGCAGGCAGAGCAGGACGCCAGGCCGGCGCGGTAAGAGCAGGACGCCAGGCCGGCGCGGGAAGGCATTCTAGCATCAAGAAGGCATTTTCGCCCACAGGACTGCTGCATACTGGATGTTTTTCCTTTTTCACACCATTCTTTGTAAACCATAGAAATGGTTGTGCATGAAAATCCCAGTAACTGAGCAGATTGTGAAATACTCAGACCGGCCTGTCTGGCACCAACAACCATGCCACGCTCAAAATTGCTTAAATCACCTTTCTTTCCCATTCTGACATCCAGTTTGGAGTTCAGGAGATTGTCTTGACCAGGACCACACCTCTAAATGCATTGAAGCAACTGCCAAGTGATTGGTTGATTAGATTATTTAATTAATGAAAAATTGAACAGGTGTTCCTAATAATCCTTTAGGTGAGTGTATTTTGTTTTTTATATTTAATACATTTGCAAATATTTCAAACAACATTTTTCATGTTGTCATTATGGGGTATTGTTTGTAGAATGTTGTATTCATAAATAATGAATTTGATCATTTTTGGAAGCAGGCTGTAACATAACAATATGTGGAAAAAGTGAAGTGCTGTGAATACTTTCCGGATGCACTGTACTTTAAGTTAAAGATGCTGTAAGTAATTTCAGCCATATTTTTTTTTTTACAAAGCCAAATACAGAGATTGTGCGGTTTCTCTTGACACCTTTTTTTTATATATCTGTAAAACAGAAGGGACATTTTTTGTGGTGGATTTGGAAAAAATGCACCTTGTATATAGGAGGGGAGGGGGGTTGTTTTTGTTGTTTGTTTGTTTTTTGTCTTAATAAACTGCCTGCTCCACACAGCATAGATACAATATAGATAAAATATACAGTCCCTGTGGGGTCTTGTATCATTCAGTTTAGCTTTGAATTGTAGCCGTCTGCCACTATAGAAGACAGTCTGTGCTTTCCTCATATACATGGATATTTTATATATTTTTCTAGGGTTTGGGGTTTGGCTCCAGTTTCTTCAGAACAGCTGAGCTTCACTGTTTAATTACAAGCTACTTTTAACTTTCAAGTTTATGTGCCATGCTTTACTGTGGTTCTTGACCAGGTCAACATTTGGTGGAAATCATATATACTTAAGGATCACATATATATTTAAGCATGACTAAAATGTAGACATCACATATTACATATTATGTTGGTCTGGTTGGCAACACCTCTGTTGACTTAGATGTCAGATTTCACCACTGACCTTCAGTGTCCTCTCATAAAATCACATAAATATAAATGCATATTTTTGGCTTTTTGTGTGTGTGTGTGTGTGTGTGTGTGTGTGTGTGTGTGTGTGTGTGTGTGTGTGTGTGTGTGTGTGTGTGTGTGTGTGTGTGTGTGTGTGTGTGTGTGTTTGTTCACGTACTTGTGTTTCTTGTGTTTCCTTTCAGTTTAGGCTCGTTAATAGTTTCCTTGGTTTCTGATAAGTTACACCACATATATATATATATATATATATATATATATATATATATATATATATATATGCATACCCCATGCTTAGTTGTATACATTCAAGTTTATCATCTTTTGGTGTATGTATTGTTGTCCACACTAATACACTTTTGTTTGAAAACACATATTTTTCTCACCATTTTGGCCTTCCATCCACATTGAGATAGTGCTTTTATTAACGAAACAAAGCTTTTTGAAAACACACTCCAAAGTGAATACATTTGAAAATGCCATTTTCGTGTTGTAGTGTGAACTGTGAAAACGGAGTTCCCTTTCGAAAGGGAACTTGCGCTGCGTCAGCTCGACGCTACGGGGAACGCCTCCAGCGTGACTGGTGCCTGAAATCACAATAAAAAAACCTCAATCCTATTGACCGGCGACAGCCTATGATGTCATCAAGGTGCGACCAGGAAGTATATAAGGGCGCCCTGCAAGAAGGATAACAATGAAGTGTGCTGAGAAGCAACGCCACTTCTGCAGGTGTGTTTTGAACGTGTACCAGGTAGCTTTCGCTTTGGATACACACACACTTTGCGTTTACTGTCTGGGAGAAGAGCATGCATGAGAGGTTCGCGAACCTCTTGTGGGAAGTATTGCGAGCGTTTTCCTCTGGGAACGCTCTGCTCTCGGCTGGACCTCTTCTCGAGGGGAGAGGTTTCAGCATCTGGGAACGGCCACGCTCGAGCTGAGGCTGAGCGGCGTCTAAACACCATGTGCTTCCAAGATGGATCTGGCTCGTCGCTTGGAGACAGTTATGGCTCTCGAGGACGATCCAGATCGCGAGAGGCGGACCTCAGAGGAGGAGCTGGATTTATGTTCTTCCTCCTCGTCTGCTACTCTTCCACTCGAGCAGAGGATGGGTGAGTCAGTTAAAGATGCTACGGTGATGTACGGGGAGTTGCTGGAGGTCATGGAATGCGCTGCGGGTAGACTGCAGCTGCCTTGGCGGCGTGTAGGAGAAAGGCTGAGCGTCCAAACAGTTCGGACGATCGGTTTCTCTCCGCCCATGACTCCCCAACTCCCGGGAGTCTTCCATTCCTTCCAGATCTCCATCAGCAGATCTCGAGGGGATAGAAGAAACCATACTCAGCCCCGCATCTGTCGACATCGTCGAGCTAAGTTTCGCTGATGTCGAGGGACTGCCTAGGCTGGGTATGTGTCGGTGCAGCCCGTGGACGAGATGTTATGTTTATCTCGCCTCTGGGCGGCCGGCGACACAGAGGGCTCCCACCCTGCCGGTCTACTGAATGGCAGGGCGTACATGTCAGTGGGTCACGCTGCAGCGGCTTCACACACCACAGCGGTGTTGCAGGCTTACCAGGCGGACCTGTTGAGGGACCTCGATCAGGGGGAGGGACACCCCTGAGGCGGTAGTCGAGTCGCGCCGGACCGCGGTTTTCGCTCTCCGGGCCACCGAACAAATAGCGCAGATGGCGGCGGCGGTGGCCACGGAGAGACATCTGTGGTTAAACCGTTTGGACATCGGGGAGAAAGAGAAGTCCTTTCTCCTTGATGCCCCAGTTTCGCCATCTGAACTTTTCGGCACCTCCGTAGAGGCGGTGGTGGGAAGGTTCGGAGAGGCGAAGGCGCGCTCAGCGGCATTCAGAACATGCATCCCGCTGAGGTCCGGGACCGCGCCCAGGCAGTCGGGTGTCCCCGGCCCGTCCCAGTCTGAGGGCTGGAGACGGGAACAGCGAGCCAGCATCGCCTCTCTGCGTTCTGGGGTCACAATTAATCCAGTCAAGGTGTTGCAGGAGACAGCGACCTTGCCAGTGGTCGTGGGGTGGAATTAAGCGTCTTTCGCCGGTTTGCAATTAGACTTTATCTGCTGTTTCTGCCTTTCGGAGCTTGGTGGCTGCCATCTGCTGACGGCCCCCGGCCTCTTCCTGGAGGACGGTATGGCCGGTGGATTTCATATTTATGTTATATTTTTCCCTTGCTTTATGTCTCTGCTCCACCTTCTTTAGGGCTCGGGACGAATGGGGAAACAAAAAGTTCAGGAGCCAGAGCGGCCCGCGGAGTTCAGGCGGCCAGGGCGGCCCGCGGAGTTCAGGCGGCCAGGGCAGCCCGCGGAGTTCAGGCGGCCAGGGCAGCCCGCGGAGTTCAGGCGGCCAGGGCAGCCCGCGGAGTTCAGGGCGCCAGGGCGGCGCGGGCAGAGCAGGACGCCAGGCCGGCGTTGTAAGAGCAGGACACCAGGCCGGCGAGGGAAGAGCAGGACGCCAGGCCGGCGCGGGCAGAGCAGGACGCCAGGGCGGCGCGGTAAGAGCAAGACTCCAGGCCGGCGCGGGAAGAGCAGGACTCCAGGCCGGCGCGGGAAGAGCAGGACGCCAGGCCGGCGTGGGAAGAGCAGGACGCCAGGCCAGCGCGGGAAGAGCAGGACGGACATGTGACATTACCCCCTCCTTAAGGAGCGGCTACCAGACGCTCCACAAGAACAGGGCGGGACCGGGAGGACAAACCAGGGTGGGACCGGGAGGACAAACCAGGGTGGGACGGGAGGGGCGGACCAGGGCGGGACGGACCAGGGCGGGACAGACCAGGGCGGGACGGGAGGGACGGACCAGGGCGAGATGGGAGGGACGGACCAGGGCGGGACGGACCAGGGCGGAACGGGAGGGACGGGCCAGGGTGGGACGGGAGAGACAGACCAGGGCGGGACGGGAGGGACCGACCACGGCTGGCCTGGAGGAACCGACCAGGGTGGGACAGGATGGGCAGACCAGGGTGGGACGGGCGGGGCAGACCAGGGTGGGACGGGAGGGGCAGACCTAGGGCGGGACAGGAGGGACAGACCAGGGAGGGACGGGGGAAACAGACCAGGAAGGGAAGGGGGAAACAGACCAGGAAGGGAATGGGGAAACAAAAAGTTCAGGAGCCAGAGCGGCCCGTGGAGTTCAGGCGGCCCGCGGAGTTCAGGCGGCCAGGGCGGCCCGCGGAGTTCAGGCAGCCAGGGCGGCCCGCGGAGTTCAGGCGGCCAGGGCAGCCCGCGGAGTTCAGACGGCCAGGGCGGCCCGCGGAGTTCAGGGCGCCAGGGCAGAGCAGGACGCCAGGCCGACGCGGGAAGGCATTCTAGCATCAAGAAGGCATTTTCGCCCACAGGACTGCTGCATACTGGATGGGCGTACATGTCAGTGGGTCACGCTGCAGCGGCTTCACACACCACAGCGGTGTTGCAGGCTTACCAGGCGGACCTGTTGAGGGACCTCGATCAGGGGGAGGGACACCCCTGAGGCGGTAGTCGAGTCGCGCCGGACCGCGGTTTTCGCTCTCCGGGCCACCGAACAAATAGCGCAGATGGCGGCGGCGGTGGCCACGGAGAGACATCTGTGGTTAAACCGTTTGGACATCGGGGAGAAAGAGAAGTCCTTTCTCCTTGATGCCCCAGTTTCGCCATCTGAACTTTTCGGCACCTCCGTAGAGGCGGTGGTGGGAAGGTTCGGAGAGGCGAAGGCGCGCTCAGCGGCATTCAGAACATGCATCCCGCTGAGGTCCGGGACCGCGCCCAGGCAGTCGGGTGTCCCCGGCCCGTCCCAGTCTGAGGGCTGGAGACGGGAACAGCGAGCCAGCATCGCCTCTCTGCGTTCTGGGGTCACAATTAATCCAGTCAAGGTGTTGCAGGAGACAGCGACCTTGCCAGTGGTCGTGGGGTGGAATTAAGCGTCTTTCGCCGGTTTGCAATTAGACTTTATCTGCTGTTTCTGCCTTTCGGAGCTTGGTGGCTGCCATCTGCTGGCGGCCCCCGGCCTCTTCCTGGAGGACGGTATGGCCGGTGGATTTCATATTTATGTTATATTTTTCCCTTGCTTTATGTCTCTGCTCCACCTTCTTTAGGGCTCGGGACGAGCTGAAAATCGGATAAACCTTCGGTTTGCGGTTCTGGTCGAACGCTCCCCTGAGGCCCGAGCATTGCCAATGGCTGACGCCCTCGCATTTATGGTTGGCCGCTGCATGGAAAGTAAGACAGTCGCCCCGAAGCAGGTGACGTAAGTTGTACTCCCCTTGCTTTAGAGGGTTTTCGTTGAGCACTTCTGCTGAGTACACTGCTGTTGGCAATGTGGTTAGGTTCATGTCTGTAGGCACTGCCCGAGAGACTGCGCCGTCATGGGGCCCTAGGACAAAGCGAAGCAGTTGTCCCTAGCTGCCTCTGGGATGGAGCCAGCCCCAGGTGTGGGCGTAAGAGCCAGCTGGTTGTTAGTAGCCAGCTTGGGCGGTCTGGGCAGCAGGACTTCAGGACAGGTAGTAGGCATCAACTGGCCTCCTTGCAAGAAAGTCTCGACGCCACGGCCCACGAGTGTGCCTTGGAGGATCTTCTCCACTGGTGTCGACTTCAGCAGTGACCTCGTCAACTATTCTCCCTGGGGATGAGTCCCCAGGTGTCAACTGGATTTCCAGGCCTTCATCAGCAGCAGACAGCTGCCGTCAGCCCAGGCGCAGCAGCCAGCCTTCTTAAAGTCACGGCAGGGTCCTGGAATCTGCAGACCTCCTATTTGGGGGTAGGTCCTGCCAGGCCTTCCCTGAGGGGTAGGCTCCCGGTCTGGGTTACCTTCGCTCAGGTGATAGGCCCCATTTGGCCTCCCTGAGAGCCTGCTGTGGTCAGCAGGCGCAGTTGGTTTCCCCCGAGGGGGCACTACTGGCATTAAGTCCCTCGACGGCTGGTACGCGCTGCTAATAGGTGGTAGGCCCTACCGGGCCTCCCTAAGGGCCTGTTGTGGGGTAAGCAGGCTCACTTGACCTCCTCTGTGGAGGGCGTTCCTGGGCTCCAGTCACTGGATGGCTAGCATGAGTGCTAGTAGGTAGTAGGCCTCAACCGGCCTCCCTCAGCGAGTTCTGGCTCCCCAGCCGCTGTGGCGTGAGCATGAAGTGCTACGAGTAGCACGTTCTGCTATCAGGTGGTAGGCACTGGGCCTCCCTGAGGGCGAGCTCCCGGTTCCCAGCCGCTGTGGCGGTGAGCATGAAGTGCTATGAGTGGCACATTCTGCTGTCAGGTGGTAGGCACTGGGCCTCCCTGAAGGCGAGCTCCCGGTTCCCTGTCACTGTGGGTGAGCATGGAGTGCTACGAGTAGCACGTTCTGCTATCAGGTGGTAGGCACTTGCCCCCCTGAATGCTAACTCCCGGTTCCCAGTCGCTGTGGCAGTGAGCATGAGTGCTATGAGTAGCACATTCGGCTATCAGGCGGTAGGCACTGTTGCCTCCCTGAGGGCGAGCTCCTGGTTCCCAGTCACTGTGGGTGAGCATATGGTGCTATGAATAGCACGTTCTGCTTCAGGTGGTAGGCTGGGCCTCCCTGAAGGCGAGCTCCCGGTTTCCCAGTCGCTGTGGCAATGAGCATAAAGTGCTATGAGTAGCACGTTCTGCTATCAGGTGGTAGGCACTGTTGCCTCCCTGAGGGCGAGCTCCAGATTCTCAGTCGCTGAGACGGTTAGCGAAGTGAAGCGCTATGGACGGCATGTTCTGCTATCAGGTGGAGGCATTGCGCCTCCCTGAAATCGTTCGAAAGCGGCTGGGAACTGGATCTTAGCATGGGCTGCTATCAGGCAAGCTGCACGGGGCTTTCCTGCGGGATTCGCTTTGGAGTAGTAGGCCCACGCGGCCTCCTCTGAGGGCACGCTCCTGTCTCATGATTTCTGGATAGTTCCAGTCACTGAGCAGAGGGCTGTGATGGAGAAATGCCCGACCTTTTAGCAGTTGGTAGGCCCGCTAGGCCTCCCTGATGAAGCGAGTCCCTGGTCTTCCCAGCTACCTCGAGGGCTAGCGCGACTGCGATCAGGTATCTGGCCCGTATGGCCTTCCTTACGGTAAGCGCTGCTGTTGGATTCGTGAGCAGTCGGCACAGTTTACCAGGTGCAGGCCCCTCTCGGCCTCCCTGGACCGAGAGGGGCCTGCGAACGAGTTCCCCAGGCGGGAACACACAACTGGCTTTACGCTGACAGCTAGTGGTCACCCGCTATCAGGCGCCGGTCTCTGGCCGTTCGCAAGTCCTGAAGGCGGTGTTCTTACCCTAGCATGACGAGACGTCACTGCGGCTATGCAGTCCCTACAGGACGGGACCTTCATAGTCTGCCTACGGCATGGTTACCTACCGGGCAGGCTTATGAGCTCCTCTCAAGTGAGGGTCTGTTATGAGCTTACGGCCGCCTGGTGCTGATTCATGGTTGTAGGCCCCTCGGGGCCTCCCTGGTACGATCAGCCTGTAAGTCCTTTGGCCTCCTAAGCACGTTTTAAAGTAAGTGCTTGGTAGATCCGAGGATCGAGCGGCTAGACTCCCCTCGCTAGCAAGGGTTTGAAAGCACTTCGCTGAGCGCTGCTCTCCGGGATAACCCGTCTCTGAGGTCCGGCTAGTGGATGACACTGCCTTTTTTGCAGCACCCTAGCGGGATGTCTCTTCGGAGGCGAGTACCAGAGGCTCTGTACTGTACAGACAGGGTTGACCGTATTACGTGTCCCATAGCAGACTGGGTCACCTGGTCAGGTCTCCCTGGTGGCATTCGGTGAGAACCTCCCGAATAGTGACTGGCATAGGGTTCCCTCGTTGTTCCCTTGCCACGTTCCCTTAAAGGAACTCCTTCTAAGTCGAATGGGTTGGTTCCAGGCCTTCGAGCAAGGCCTGGGAAGGACCTCATGTGTGTGAAGGTTTCCTTCTCAGGCGATAGCTTGGGCTATGACCGTAGGGAGCGCTGTCACTGACAGCCTAATGTGACCAGAAGGGGAGTGGTTCAGGCATTTCAGTAGAATTTGCTTGTCTTGACAGTTATCACTGCCAGTGGGCATGCACTCCCGTCGGCATGGCGGCGTGGGTATATCGTTCCCCGTAGCGTCGAGCTGACGCAGCGCAAGTTCCCTTTCGAAAGGGAACGTCTCAGGTTACAAATGTAACCATTGTTCCCTGAGAACAGGGAACGAGACGCTGCGTCACTTTGCCATGCCGCAGGGCCTGCCTGCCGAAACAGTCCCTTCAGACGATGAGATACTGTCATGTTGGTCAAGGCGCCCTTATATACTTCCTGGTCGCACCTTGATGACATCATAGGCTGTTGCCAGTCAATAGGATTGACGTTTTTTTATTGTGATTTCAGGCACCAGTCACGTTGGAGGCGTTCCCCATAGCGTCGAGCTGACGCAGCGTCTCGTTCCCTGTTCTCAGGGAACAATGGTTACACTTGTAACCTGAGACGGTATTTCAAAACGATGATGAATGTTTAGTCATGTGACACATATTATACAGATAGATATTCATGTTTGTACCAGTGCTATTCACTTTCACACAGTTGCACACTCCTCATATCACAATCCTGCAAAAATGACATAATCTACCTGCATTTTCTGTCCTGCGTACATATAACAAAAATGCTTTACAAAAAATTACATCAGTGTTAACAGATGTTAGTAGACTTTATTATTACTTTAGTCCATTTTGCTGTATATTTATAGTGCATTTGGTTATATAACGTATTTAAAATGTAATGTATTGTTCCCTGGCACATGATTAGTTGGAATGAGAACCAAATTGAAATTGTATCTCATTAGAACCATATAGAAGGGTTTTCGTTGAGCACTTCTGCTGAGTACACTGCTGTTGGCAATGTGGTTAGGTTCATGTCTGTAGGCACTGCCCGAGAGACTGCGCCGTCATGGGGCCCTAGGACAAAGCGAAGCAGTTGTCCCTAGCTGCCTCTGGGATGGAGCCAGCCCCAGGTGTGGGCGTAAGAGCCAGCTGGTTGTTAGTAGCCAGCTTGGGCGGTCTGGGCAGCAGGACTTCAGGACAGGTAGTAGGCATCAACCGGCCTCCTTGCAAGAAAGTCTCGACGCCACGGCCCACGAGTGTGCCTTGGAGGATCTTCTCCACTGGTGTCGACTTCAGCAGTGACCTCGTCAACTATTCTCCCTGGGGATGAGTCCCCAGGTGTCAACTGGATTTCCAGGCCTTCATCAGCAGCAGACAGCTGCCGTCAGCCCAGGCGCAGCAGCCAGCCTTCTTAAAGTCACGGCAGGGTCCTGGAATCTGCAGACCTCCTATTTGGGGGTAGGTCCTGCCAGGCCTTCCCTGAGGGGTAGGCTCCCGGTCTGTTTTTTTTTTTACAAAAAATTACATCAGTGTTAACAGATGTTAGTAGACTTTATTATTACTTTAGTCCATTTTGCTGTATATTTATAGTGCATTTGGTTTTATAACGTATTTAAAATGTAATGTATTGTTCCCTGGCACATGATTAGTTGGAATGAGAACCAAATTGAAATTGTATCTCATTAGAACCATATAGAACCTACAGCAATTTAAGTATTCAAACCAGAGTGCCAAGTATTGCGGGAAATATAAGATAATGCATAAGCAAACTGTAGCATGTTTGTTAAGTTTTCCTTCATGCATTACAAAGTACATTAACACACACACCTGCATTATTTCAGTTCTAGCTGCTGTCAGAAACGGCCTCATTTAAACAAAATATTCAGTAAAGTCAGGTACAGGTCCACCAGAGAAAATCAAGCTTTACTATAAGTTTATAATGTAGAAAAAAAGAAAACATATCTGCAGTAATCATAGCAAATTATGATGTTCTACTATCAAATAACCCTTCTCTTGGACTGCACTTAAAAAGACTTTTCTTTTAACCAATTCACATGAAATGCTATATGTAAGCTCACAACATTGCATGCAGTTCTCAGACCTTTGAATCTGAAAAAAAAAGTCTGTTGGCAGAACTTTGGACGGCAAACCACAAAATACGTGGAAAAGGGGTAAAATTAGCAAATTAATACCATGTGTACGACAAGATGATTTATTTTGTTCATTAACTCCTCCCTCGTTGGATTTGTGAACCTTCTACTCGATTACAGTTTATTTCATGGTTTGTTGGTATGTTACCTGTATCTTTTTCTATCCAGTTAAACAAACATTTTAAAATAGTAATCTGATAGTCACAAGAAATCTCACACAACATAAAACAATTTTTATATGGCTCTGCTACTGTAGGGTAATTAGTTGTTTCTACTGTATATCATTAAACTGTTGTAATGATTTTGTATTTTCTGTAACACTTTAGTATGGGAAACACAAATTCACTATTAACTATGACTTTTGCTTCAATAAACTCCTAATTTACTGCTTATTAATAGTTAGTAAGGTTGTTTTTGTAGCGTTTAAGTTTAGGTATTGTAGGATTAAGGGTATGGTCATGCAGAAAAAGGCATTAATATGTGCTTAATAAACAGCCAATATGCTAGTAATATGCAAGTTAATAGCGAGAATTGAACCCTATAAAGTGTTAACGTATTTTCTGTTATTTTACTGTTTTGCGAGAAGTAATTTGCCCAAAAATATCTTATTTTTTTAATGATGAAAAAAAGATATCAATCCAATAATTTTTTTTATTTGTAGATCTAGAGAGTGTTGACAACCGTACAAAGTCTCATGCCATTTGGACAAAGGGAAAAATGTTTTGTTATTTGAGCAAACGTTCTTTGGGGTCAGAATAGACCCCGAAGACCGGAGAAATTGTGTTTAGATGCTAGATAAGCAATCAAAGAACACTCTCTTTATAATGTTCGGAGCTGTGAATCACACATTGTGAGTGTATCTGCACACTTGCCCAAACTGCCGTTATAACGAATGACGTTGTTGTGCTGCAAAACGAGACTCTTATTGATACTGATCTTAGGATTCATATCGATGTTGTGTTTGCTGTTATCTGTGGTGAAAGCATTTTGTGAGAGAAATAGCATTGCAACAACGAGATCACTGCATTCACGCGATCAACAGACTGCATGTGTACTCAATGCTCGTCAATGCAGCCTTTCATGTGATAGGAAAAGATCTAAAAAATAATGCTCGACAGCTGTAATGGTTAAAAAACTTAGTAAAAGTATTCGAGAGGGGTTCCACGTTACAAAGTTCGTAGAATAAGGAGGAAGACGACAGGGTCGGCGTGACTGGGACTGGGTAGGGTTGCCACCCGTCCCGTAAAATACGGAATCGTCCCGTATTTACAAGCAAAATGACGTGTCCCGTATCAAACCAATACGGGATGCGATTTGTCCCGTATTTTTACACAGGTCCACACATAGTTCAATAAACATATGGATTTTGCAGTGTGGAGAATACTGATAGCAAATATAAAGAAATCAATTTCAAAATAAGTAGTACAGGAGCTCATTTGTGCGTGATTGTGTTTTAGTTGCCGGAGTCTCGAGAACATGCGCTGTGCCAGTGTGCCTGCAAACTTGCGAGGTGTTTTAAAAACATGTCGAGCTCGCGTCGTGTCTACCGTTTGAACGCAAGAGGATCTCCAGATATAGAGCTGAATATCAAAAAGGTATCAGTGGGTCTGTCCAGTAACTCATGATGAACCTCAGGCCAACTGCACACTTTATGAGAAGCATTTCAGTGTCTCAGACTGTCTGACACATCCGTGCTTCTAAAGGTAGGCCTATAGTTTTTTTTAAATGGATAATATATTAATATAATATTCCATACATTATCAGAGCTTGGCAGACAGAATTATTATTTTTTTAGACAGGTTAATTAATAGATTATAGCCTTATAAATGTTATTATTAATTTATATTAATTTTATTCATCATACATAATAAATAATTTGATATTTGATTAATATTTGTATTTGACATTTATTTAATATTTGACATAATTAATATTTGACATTTAAAAAAATATTTAGATAAAAATGGGACAAATAATTACATGATAATATAGTCATAATTTAAGTAAATGAATAAAATAAAAACATTTTTTTTTTTTAAATTCAAAAAAGTGATTACTGGTTCAGAATGACTGCTTAAAGGGACAGTTCACCCAAAAATAAAAATTCTGTCATCATTTGCTCACCCTCAAGTTGTTCCAAACATGTATACATTTCTTTGTTATGTTGAACACATAGGAAGATTACTGTGGAAATCAATGGTGCCCTCAAAGCAGCCTGCGTACAGGCTGAACTTTGAACTTTCTTCAAAATATCTTCTTTTTTGTTCAGCAGAACTCGTACAGGTTTGGAACATCATGAGGGCGAGTAAATGATGACAGAATTTTCATTCTGGGTGAACTATCCCTTTAAAGAGCACCAAATAGGCTACTAAAGAGTTATTTTGAAATAAATAAAATCAAATGTAAAATAATATAAAATGTGTTCTGTTGCAAGTTCACATACTTGATCTCATGTTTTCTTATATGGTTTATTATTGAGCTTTCAAATTGTAAATGTTGAAATAATCATTTCATGACGTATTCTTTATGTCTGTCCGTTATGCAATTGTTTTTTTTTTTTGGGGCGGGTGGGTGTCATGAATGGGTGTCCCTTATTTTGCCACACTGAAGGTGGCAACCCTAGGACTGGGTTTATTCAGAACTCTCAGATGCAAACCAAATAAACTCACACTCACAGCGCTCTCAACAACTCAGCACAATATAACTTTACTCAGCAATCTTTCTCCAGCTCTCCGTCTTTCTGTCTACAAGTGCCCAGTCTGTCTCTCTCTCTCTGTCACTGATGCAGACCTCGCTAAACCACGCCCCCTCCGCCACAAGATCTAATACTCAGCCAATCACAACAGTGGGCGTTTTCACTGAAGTCTCACAAAAAGTCGCCTTTTATTTCTAAATTATGACATTTTATGATGTAAAAATAATACTAACAAGTACACCTCAGGAAACATTATAAAATAATAAAAAAATCCACGCCATGGGATCTTTAACATACATGGAAGCATGTTTCTGCCACAGAATCAAAAATAAATAAGGTAATTGCAACTTTTTATCTCACAATTCTGACTTTTTTCTCACAATTTAGTGGTTACAGTATATATCCCAATTTAGACTTTAAAATTGTGATGTATAAACTTGGAATTGAGATAAACAGATTTTTTTTTTTTAATTGCGAGTTTATTTCTCACAATTCTGACTTTTCATCTCATAATTGTGATTTAAATTTGCAGTTACAACATATAAAGTTATAAACTTGCAATTCTGAGAAAAAGGTGAGATGAAATGATGCAATTACTTTTTTCTTAAATTCCATGGCAGAAACAAGCTTCTACACTAACAGAGCTATGCTGTATGTAACGTAAGTATAGAGTAAACCCAATACAACAATATTCAACTTACAATTTGCAATTATACTGTACAATATACATTAGATGTCTTTTCAAGCCATGATTCCATTTAGAGTACTATTTTGGTCTGCTAAAAACCTTGTTATGCATATTAGAAGATAAGGCCTTTATATTGGCTATTATGTGCTGACAACAAAATTGTCTGAATAATGTGTTTGCGATAACACTCTAATCATTGTATCACAAAGAGATCTCATCCTTTAACAGAGAAGTCATACATTACCAGCAATGAGGCATTTTAAAGTTAAAGCTCTCCATTTATCTCCTGCAGTAAACTTACATTTACAGTTTTATACAGCAAATGTTATTTCCTGCACCACAAAGTGACCAATAAATTAGCCTTTGGATTTACAACTCTGCCTGAAACCCACCAGGGCCAGAATAACAGCCATATTAATCAGAGTAACTGCACAGAGTAACCGCAATCTACAGCATATATATTCCAGTTTTCTAACACCATTAAATATACCATGACCATACATCATAGCTGTAATTGTCATTTTTAGATAAATATTGAATCACAGTAATTCACTTGAAAGCTGGTGTACTGCCTGGGACCAGACTGCAAATTATAAGTTGTCACTGATTCGCAAGTGTGTGATTAAATGGTTAATGCCATAGTGAATGACTCCCCTAAGGACATTTTTCTATAGTCATAATGAACTGTGTAGGGGGTAAAAACATTTTGAAAAAAATTAACTATGGTACATGTCTCTAGGGCAGAAATTCAAAACAACATAATGCCACAGCCACAAATGTGGTAACTGCACAATTCCACTATGAATACAACAGAAGGATTCTGGGTAAGATCACAGGCAGCATTTGGGATTGACAACCTTTATGATTTAACGGCTCACAAATTGTTCTCTTCATACAGCAGTTTACAGGAGTAGCTCAAAAACTGTATGAACAAATAACCATGCTTTGTTTTCAATGGCTGTGAATACTTAATGTAAGTGATAGGGACTAAGGTTAATATCTATTATTATTAGAGTAAATTCAAACATTTGCACACAATTACTTTCCAAAAGAGATCATAACATTTTGACATATCTCTTCCATCCATTTATTTTATTTATTTATTTATTTTTAGATTAGATTCAACTTTATTGTCCTTACACAAGGTACAAGGCAACGAAATGCAGTTTAGGTCTAACCAGAAGTGCAATAGCAGCAAGTGCAGGATATACAATGGTTGCATAAGTGCAGGATAGACAATGGTTGAATAAGTGCAGGACATCAGAATCAGAATCAGAATCAGAATCAGAATCAGAATCAGAATCGGAAAGAGCTTTATTGCCAGGTGTGCTTGCACACACAAGGAATTTTTCTTGGTGCTGAAGCTTCCAGTGCACATATACAATACAAACACAACAAGAACATAGTAATACAAATTCTAAGAATAAAATATGAAAAATAGTACTATAAACTATAAGGTCACAGTTATGTTTAGTCAGAATAAACATTTACAGATTATGAACATGTTTACAGTATTTGAGTAGTATGAATATATAAACATAAATAATCTCCTGAGTTTAAAAGATTGCACTAAACAGTCAGAGTATTGCACTTTGGGGGGATATTTAACTGTTCAAGAGGGAAATGGCCTGTGGGAAGAAACTGTTCCTGTGCCTAGATGTTCTAGTGGCCAGTGATTGGAGTCGCCGTCCTGATGGTAACAGTTCAAACAGGTGGTGTCCAGGGTGAGTGGAGTCTGTAATGATTTTCCCTGCTCTCTTCCTCAATCTGGAAGAGTACAGGTCCTGGAGGGTTGGCAGGGGAGCACCAATAATCCTCTCCGCAGTCCGAATTGTGTGTTGTAGTCTCTTGATGTCAGATTTGGTAGCTGAACCAAACCAGACAGTGATGGAAGTGCATAAAACAGACTCAATGACAGCTGAGTAGAACTGAATCAGCAGCTCCTGTGGGAGGTTGAACTTCCTCAGCTGACGAAGGACATGGATATGTACTGAATATATATATATATATAGAGATGGTTGTGAAAAGTGATTGCATATTACAGTTAGAAGTATTATGTAATACGGTGCAAAATGCATATGTAAACAGTTGGTACTGTAAATAACAGTCGGCAGTGCAAATGAGCATAATCCAATTAAGGTATGGCAGTGCAAGATGCATAAGTAAACAGTTGTTACTGTAATAAACAGTCGGTAGTGCAAATTGACATTCCAGTAGTGCAAATAACAAGTGAAGGCAGATGTGAGATAGGAGAGGAGAGTTAGCAGTATATGAGGGAAGTGGATCAACGGGGTTTGAGTTCAATAAAGAGACCGCTCTGGGGAAAAAACTGTTCTTTAGTCTGCTGGTTCTGGTCCGGAGGATCCTGAAACGCCTGCCGGAGGGCAGGAGAGAAAACAGTTTGTGGGCTGGGTGAGAGGAGTCCTTAAGGATGCTGCGAGCTCGATGCAGACAGCGTTTCCTCTGGATGTGCTCGATGGTAGGTAGTGGAGTCCCTGTGATGCACTGGGCAGTTTTCACCAACCGCTGCAGTGCCTTGCGCTCCGCAACAGAGCAGCTCCCATACCATACTGCGACACAGTTGGTCAGGATGCTTTCTATTGCGCAGCGATAGAAGTTCACCAGGATAGCCAAGGAGAGCTGGAAACTGCTCAACAGCCATTCCATTGATGTGGATGGTTCCATGTGTGCCTCTTGACTCTTTCCTGAAGTCCACGATGAGCTCCTTCGTTTTGGTGGTGTTGAGGAGCAGGTTATTTTCAGTGCACCATGTGGCCAGGTGCTGGATCTCCTCCCTGTAGGCAGTCTCATCATTGTTACTGATGAGACCAATTACCGTAGTGTCGTCCGCAAACTTGACAATGAAATTAGATCCATACACAGGCTTGCAGTCGGAGGTGAAGAGGGAGTAGTGAAACGGACTTAGCACACAGCCCTGTGGTACACCAGTGTTAAGTGTGATGGACGTGGAGCAGGTGAATCCTGATCAAACATTCTGGGGTCTGTCAGTTAGGAAGTCCAAAATCCAGTTACACATTGAGGTGTTGATTTCCAGGTCTCCAAGTTTGGCTATTAACTTGGTTGGGATGACAGTGTTGAATGCTGAGCTGAAGTCAACAAAAAGCATACATGCATAAGTGTTCTTATTGTCCAGATGAGTGAGCACAGTGCAGTGCCATGGAAACTGCATCCTCTGTGCTCCTATTGCTGCGGTAGGCAAACTGGTGTGAGTCTAATGTGGATGGTATAGAGTCTTTTAGGTGTTCCAGGACCAGCCGCTCAAAGCACTTCATAACGATGGGTGTGAGTGCTAAAGGGCGGTAGTCATTAGGGCACCTCGGGCTAGAGTGTTTTGGCACTGGTGCAATGGAAGTGCATTTAAAGCATGTTGGTACAGCTGCTTTGGCAAGAGACAGGTTGAAAATGTCTGTAAAAACCCCAGCGAGCTGCTCCGCACATGCCCTGAGAACACGACTGTAGTATATCTTTGTGTGGGTGAAGGAAGGAAGAAGACGGGGTCGGCTTAACTGGGACTGCCCTTTATTGATCTCACGATCCTCAAAACTGTGTAAAGCACTCAGCGCATTCAAAATCAAACTCATTAACTTCTCATAAACTTGTCTCTTCAAACTTCAGACTTTCTCTCTGTTTACAGTCCCTCTCAAGACGTGTGTCAGTCCCAGTCGTGTTCTCTCCCCCATCTCTCTCTCTCTCTGCTGCAGCTTATAAGCAGTCTCTCCAGCCAATTACTGCAATCAGAGACAGGTGTTATTCATTTGCACTGGACCTACTTACCAACCGCTCGGCCCTGCTCTCTCTCTCCCACTACAGACCTCGCAAAACCACGCCCCCTCTGCTACATACCCTCACCGCCCGACTCAGGCCGGCCTGCAGCCCGCCCCCAGTGAAGGGAATAGTGAATAGTGAAGGGTGAGAATGGCCCACCTGATGGCCAAACACTTCTTCTCGATGGTGCTGTACATCGTCTCTCTCTTAGAGAGCTTGCGACTGATGTACAGCACCGGCCGCTCCTCACCCTCCACCTCCTGGGACAGGACCGCGCCCAACCCTCTGTCCGAGGCGTCAGTCTGTAGAAGAAAAGGGAGAGAAAAGTTAGGAGCCTTCAAGAGCGGTCCACCACACAGAGCAGCCTTTATCTGAGTAAAAGCCTGCTGGCACCGCTCAGTCCACTGAACCGTATCTGGTACCTCTTTTTTAGTTAGATCAGTCAGCGGGCTAGCGAAGTCCGAATAATTAGGTACAAACCTCCTGTAATATCCCGCTAGCCCCAGGAACTGTCTAGCCTCCTTTTTGGTCTTGGGTCTCGGACAGGCCGCAACAGTTGCGGTCTTGTCAATTTGGGGACGCACCTGACCATGACCCAAGTGGAAGCCCAGATACTTTACTTCCACCCGCCCAATTGCACACTTCTTCGGGTTGGCCGTAAGCCCCGCCCTTCTCAGTGACAGGACAGCTCGCAAGTGCTGCATATGACGCTGCCAGTCTGCACTGTAGATGATGATATCATCCAGATAGGCAGCGGCATATGCAGCATGCGGCGGGAGAATTCTGTCCATCAGACGCTGGAAGGTTGCGGGAGCCCCGAACAAGCCGAAAGGAAGGGTGACGAATTGGTGTAACCCAAACGGCGTGGTGAAAGCGGTCTTTTCTTTGGTCATTGGAGACAAGGGGATCTGCCAATAACCCTTAGTCAAGTCCTGTGTCGAATAAAAACGAGCAGTCCCTAGCCAATCAAGCAATTCGTCAATCCTCGGCATTGGATAAGCATCAAATTTCGACACCGTGTTCACCTTACGATAATCCACACAGAAACGGACCGAGCCGTCAGGTTTAGGCACTAAAACGATCGGGCTCGCCCAGTCACTGTTGGATTCTTCTATCACACTCATGTCGAGCATAGCCTCTAATTCTTCCTGAACCACTTTTTTCTTGTGTTCAGGCAAGCGGTACGGCCGGCTGCGAATCACAACTCCCGGCTCAGTCTCAACGTGGTGCTGGATGAGATCAGTGCGACCAGGTAGGGGCGAGAACACGTCAGCGAACTCCGCTTGTAAATGTTTTACGTCAGTGAGCTGCGAGGGCGAGAGGTGGTCTCCCTCCGGGGCCAGAGCGAGAGATTGAGGTTTTTGAACCGCCTCTGGCCCGAGATCCTCCTCTCCGCTCACCACCGTCGCGAGCATCACTGACTCCGCCTCAGACCATTTCTTTAGCAGGTTGAGGTGGTAAATTTGACGTGCCCCGTCCCTATCTGATCGAATCACCTCATAATTGAGATCGCTAACTCGCCGTGGGACCTCAAAGGGTCCTTGCCACTTCGCGAGTAATTTCGAACTCGACGTAGGGAGTAACACAAGCACCTTATCTCCTGGAGTGAATTGACGAAGCCTAGCGCCTCTGTTGTATAGCTGTCTCTGTTTGTCCTGCGCCTGTAACAAATTCTCCATTGACAGCCACCCCAAAGTGTGGCGTTTTGTTCTCAGGTCCAGGACATACTGAATTTCATTCTTACTCGCGGAAGGTCCGTCCTCCCAAGCCTCTCTAAGGACATCCAGCACCCCCCGAGGCTGGCATCCATAGAGAAGCTTGAAGGGGGAAAACCCCGTGGAGGCTTGGGGGACCTCGCGGACAGCGAACAACAGAGGCTCTATCCATTTATCCCAATTTTTGGCGTCCTCGTGAACGAACTTACGAATCATGGATTTCAAAGTGCGATTAAAACGTTCCACCAGCCTGTCTGTTTGTGGGTGATAGACGCTGATGCGAATCGATTTAACGCCCAACAATTCGTACAGTTCGCGGATTGTCCGTGACATAAACGCCGTGCCCTGATCGGTGAGAATCTCTTTCGGGATTCCCACCCGGGAGATTAAGGAAAATCGACTGGGACTGCTTCCGGGTATACCCGGGACTGCTTCCGGGTATCGCGTTGCATAGTCTACCATAACTAATGCAAAGCGATGCCCGCGTGCTGACCACTCTAATGGCCCGATGAGGTCCATACCAATTCTCTCGAAGGGGACCTGCACTAGCGGGAGTGGGCACAATGGTGCTTTTGGGGTGGCCGGTGGATTCACCAACTGACATTCCCTACAAGACGCACACCATCTGCGTACATTCTCGTGAATGCCCGGCCAGAAGAAACGGGCCATTAGACGGTTGAGTGTAGCCGTTTGTCCTAAATGCCCGGCCATAAGATTAGAATGAACCGCCTGGAAAAGCATTTCCCGGCGGCTTTTAGGTACTAATAACTGGGTTGTATCCTGCTTTGACTGTGCGTCTTGGGTCACCCGATACAACCTATCCTTTAAAATACAAAAATAGGGATAAGAGAGCGGCTGGTCAGGCTGGAGGAGGTGGCCGTCGATGGAACGGACCTGATTAAACACGTTTTTCAGCGACTCATCCCGGGACTGTTCTAGGGGAAAGTCATCGCGGTCTGTGAGAACGGGAACCTCCAGACCGCCCTGTTCCCCCGGAACGGCCCCCGGAGGTCCCGAATCCACCTTTCCCGACTGAGCAACCATCTCTTTCCCCTTTACACATTTTCCCCAAGAAGCATCCGCACACAAATGCCCCAACAATTTATTGAATGCTGGCCAATTGGTCCCCAAAATTAGCGGATACCGGAGGTGCGGGTTAACTGCAACCTCAACACTATGCGTTTGTCCCCGAAATTGAATATCCACGGGCAACAACGGATAGTTCACCACTTCCCCGTGCACACACCTCTCCTTAACCATGCGCCGGTTATCCAACACCTTAGACCGAATCAGGCTTTGATGGATGGAGGTCTGGTTACAACCCGAATCCACCAAAGCCTGATAAGTACCCCCCTCGATGCGCACAGGTATCTGGTACAGGCCAGCTTGATCGGGGGCGGCTTGCGGCGCGTCGGGGACCCGGATCAGTGTCCCCACCTCCATCACCGGACACCGATCGATGAAATGGCCGGGGTCCCCACAGCGCCAGCAAGCCGGCCCAGGCTTCCCCGCCGCTCTAGTGGCTGGCAGTGGGCCCTGTAATTGGCGTGGAGAGAGTGCCGGAGAGGATGATGAGGGAGACGGGTCAGTCGTCGCTCCCCCTCCCCGGGCGCCGGTCTGTGAGCCGCCGTAACGTCGGGCGGAAACCCCGACCTCCACCTCGGTGCCGGTCTCGGCAGCATTCCGGCCAGGGATGTTGTCTGGTCCAGCAGCCTTGTGCACGCTGATCCGGCTCAGTGCCTTGCAGACATCTGTGGAGGAGAGTGTGATTGGTGGGTGGTCAGCTGAGGGTTTGAGCTTGGTGGCAGTTTCTCTGTTGTCTCTTTCAAAGCGAGCATAAAAGTAATTTAGCTCGTTCAGGAAGTTGACATCAGTGGCTGCGGGGCTGGAGTGGGTGGGTTTATAATCACTGATAGCCTGAATACCCTGCCACATGCATCGAGGGTCAGAGTTGGAAAAGTGTCCCTCTGTCTTTAGCTTGTAGTAGGGGTGTAACGGTACACAAAACTGACGGTTCGGTACGTACCTCGGTTTTGAAGTCCCGGTTCGGTATGGATTCGGTACAGCAGTTTTACAAAATGTTTATTCAACAGTGGTTTAATAAAAAAATTGTGTCTGTCCTTAAATGAATTAAATTATAACTAAAAGTTTCTTAAAGATAATGCTGTAAACTATATAGGGAACCCTTACTTACATATAGCTATTAAAGATTAACAACAGAGCCCAAACTATTAGCCTAAATTCAGTTGCTATTTATTTTTAGATATAATAATCAACACTCATAAGATTCACATAAGTCAGTTTTTGCATTAACTTCTAAATCTAATTATTTTTATTCATTGTTGAAATATAATCATTTAGTGGCTGTAATTTTCATGACAGGTTTATTTAAACATACATTAAATAAACAATACATCACTAACAGGCTTAGTAGTATATAATGAATATGTATAGGCTAATATAATGAATATAACGGCTAATATAGTGCATGTATTCAGTGAAAGAGTTGATTTCTCTAGTGAGCTAACAGCTGTGGACACTGAATGACTTCTGAGTAAACGTGATTCTGCATGACATTGATTACAAGCTGTTTTATGGTCTTTCCGCGGTTGAAACACAGATGGAGCGATTACACAACATATGATACATTTCAATAAGTTGTAATGTATCCTCAACATACTTTAAGATGTATTAATTTATGTTTATTCTTTAGGAAGAGATGATCGCATTGACTCGCGCGCCGCGCGCTGCCTGCAAGTTGAATTGATACGCGTCTATGATCGCATTGACTCGCGCGCCGCGCGCTGCCGCTTTAAGTTGAACTGATAGGCTACGCGTCTATCAGTCACGTCACCCCTAGTAAACACAGATGGAGCGATTACACTACATATGATACATTTCAATAAGTTGTAATGTATCCTCAACATACTTTAAGATGTATTAATTTATATTTATTCTTTAGGAAGAGATGATCACATTGACTCGCGCGCCGCGCGCTGCTGCTTTAAGTTGAACTGATACGCGTCTATCAGTCACATCACATTAAAGAGCGTTAAAATGGCATTTATCGTTTGAATTTCGTGATAAAATGGACTGAATACTTAATATGTTCGTGTGGGAACTCGGATTGAAGTGTGTTCCGCGCTTACAACAAGCCGACTGTTAACTGTTAAAGATTACATTCATAACCTTTCAGTACACGCGTGGACCGTACCGAAAGCCCTGTACCGAAACGGTTCAATATGAATACGTGTGCCGTTACACCCCTAGCTTGTAGTAGTGCTTGTCCTTTTTGACGCCCCTCTTCAGGTTTGCTCTGGATGTGCTGTAGGCTTGTGCACCTCCTGATCTGAAGGCAGTGTTGCGTGACTTCAACAGTAGTCACACTTCCTTGTTCATCCAAGGCTTCTGATTTGGGTATGTTGTTATCTGTTTCTGGGTTGTAACACTGTCAATGGTGGTATTGATATGATCCAATACAGAGGAGGTCAATGTCCGTGTGAGCGCCACTGGTGGCCTGAGAAGCAAACATACTCCAGTCTGTGTTTAGAAACCTTTCCTGGAGTGTGGAATCTGCCCCCGCAGACCACACCTTGATGGTCTTCACTCATGACTTCACACGGTTGATGAGGGGTGCATATTTGGGGGTGAGGAACAAAGAAAGGTGATCTGACTGTCCCATGTGGGGGAGGGGTGTCGCAACGTAAGCTCCAGCCATGTTTGTGTAAACATGGTCTAAGGTTTTGTTTCCTCTCGTGTGACAGGAAACATGCTGGTGAAACTTGGGTAGCACTGACTTTAAGTTTGAGTGATTAAAGTCACCTGCAACAATAAAAGCAGCTTCCGGGTGATCAGTCTGTTGTTTACTGATGGCTGCATGAAGTTCTTTCATAGCAAGCTTGGCATCAGCATCCAGGGGAATATAGGCTGCAGTTATAATGGTGGAAGTGACCTCCCGCGGTAGATAAAACAGTCTACATTTAACCATGAGAAACTCCAGGTTAGCTGAACAATGACTCCCAACAATAGCAGAGTTTGTACACCAAGCTTTGTTAATGTAAATGCACAATCCACCACCTCTGGTGTCCGGTATTCCGCTGTTTAACCAGGTTTCCGGGAAGATTAGAACGTTACAGTTCAAAAGTTTCTTGCTGTATGTGATGCTGAGTCGAATCTCCTCCATTTTCTTCACTAGCGACCATACATGATGATGGGTAAAGAGAGCTGGTGTGGTTTTAGCCTTAGCTTAGCTCTTAGTCCTCCACGCTTCCCACGCCTTTGTTTACAATTTCGACGCCGACTGCGAGCACTTCCGCCCGGCTGGGTAGAGTGCATAGCCTCGGGTGTCCTAGAGATCTCAGGAAGGAGTCGAAGATTGTTCATAAAACTGTCGGCAATTCGCAAACCAATATCCAAAATCTCACAACGGGTGTACGATGTAAAGGCACAACTGTTCTGTACGAACAGACCCGGGATGAGTAAGAAAAATACAGCAAAATTGCAGAATCTGGAGAGACCCCAAGCCTCGCGATGTACTCGTGCAGCCATCTTGGGTGATTATTTTGGGTGATATATTACATTTGACCGCCATATTACACCGCCATATTGGGTGATTTTACATTTGAAAGTGAAAGTGACTTCCAAACTGCATTTAAATTTAGGAGCAGGGGACAGTCAATACTTTTCCTGGAAATCAAACCCACAACCTTGACATTGCTGAAACTTATACCCACGCTGCTGTACAAGCAAGTGCCTGTCCGTGTGAAATCATTGCGCACACTAATACGAAAGCACTGAGACCCTGGAGCCCAAATCCAGGTAATAGAACCTCACAAACATGTGCGGGGAGGACCAGCCTGCCACATCACCAATATCTTGAAGGGAAACTAACAAAAGTAAAGCTTTTGAAGCAGCCGTACTCCTAGTGGAGTTGGCCCGGACAGGCATAGGTGAAGGCTGGCCGACTGACTTGTACGCAAGTGAAATAGTCTCAACTACCCACTTGTTCATCCTCAACTTGGATGTTGGGAACCCTTTCCTGGGTAACCAAAACAGACAAACATCTGGTACGATTTTCACAGGAGGGCAGCTTTGTGGACGTAGGCATCTAATGCAGCGACCAGTCACAGCAGATTAAGCTTCTCCTGATATGATGTTTGAAAGGGGGGAGGCATTCTGTCCTCAATAGGCCCACAATAGGCCCCTAGTCATTAGTGGGGACCTTAGGCACATAACCCGGTCTAGGGTGGAGAAAGGCTTTCACCATGCCAGGTGCAAATTTTAGGCACAAAGGAGCATCCGGCAGGGCTTGTAAGTCTCTGATTCTTTTAAGAGACGAGATGGCAAGGAGGAACACAGTCTTCAGAGTGAGGACATTTTCTGGAACCTCTTCAATACGCTCAAAGGGAGCCAAAGCAAGGCCTTCCAGTACAATGGCCAAATCCCAGGCAGACATGCACCATGAAGTGAATACTCTCCACTTCAGGGCATACAGTTTCCTTGTGGAGGGAGCTCTGGAGTGAAGTATGGTCTCAACAACCTCGGTGAAGGACCTGCGTCAATGAGAAGGGTCCCCTCAGGGGCCTATCCCACAGTTTCCATTACTCTGGACTCCGTCAAGAAGGGGCACAAAGTCAGAGAACCAGACTTGGGCTGGCCAGAACAGGGCTATTACCAGAAGACAAGCCCCGTCCCAGCGAACTCTCTCCAAGATTGGGGGGAAATTGGGGGGAAATGATTGGGGGGAAATGTGTACAGACACAGCCTCGGCCATGTCTGCTCCATAGTGTAGGAGGTTCGAGTGCTAGTGCGCTAGTGCGGACGCGGCGAGTATAAACCAAGCTTTACCGCTCATGAGGCAGATACCGCTCAGTAGTGAGTGCTGAAAGTAAAGGGCTGTTTAGTAGGGATGTGCGCAATGACTAGCCTAACCCCGGTAGTATAACAAGCCTAAGCAAGCTTAATTGTTATACTAGTTTGACATGACATGGAAGAAAATGGAAAAGTTTTGTGAAAGCTTTCAAAATCCCTTTCACCTGAGTGGAGATTTATCTGAAGCCTCCACGAGCGCCAGAGAAAACCAACGCATGCAAAACCTGAGGTAAAATTAAATGATTTTGTTTTGCTGCAGATATACACTTTTCAAAATAATATATTAATTTCAAGATATAACATTAACACAACAGTAATTTAAACATAGCCTTTGTAAAAAAAATATAAAAATATATTTAAAGCTAAACCTTAAATGTGCCAAAGAAAAGTAAACGACTAGTATTTTCCAAGTCGTCTTGCAGCAGCACTAACGTTTAATCGACTAGTCTCGCACATCCCTAGCTCAGTGTCACACATTGTAGATGAAAACATCTACATTCTGAAAATTTCTCATTCTGAAAGCTCATTCATTATGCAGCTCATTATGTGGGCTATGTTCTTTTGTCCTCTCAGGTGATCTCCAGCATTATTCATTAGCTATCACGCCTCCTCGCATATTGGCTTTGTGAAGAAAAATGTCTTACAAATTGTAAATGAATATGTTGTTTTATGTGAATGAGTAGGCTCAATGATTCTCACGTCAGTTTAAAGAAAAAACTCTATGCAAATACACCCTGGAGTCAAAAGTCTTGTGAACACATATCTATTGTGTATTTTGAGGCCTTAATTATTATTATTTATTTATTTTTTGTTATTTCAAAAACCCGGCATTAACATTTTTCTCTCAAAAATACAAGCATGTACATACATGTTGCTCACATATTATGGTAGCCCAGTTTGTGCTGAATACAGTGTTATTACACTTTTGCCATTAATGTGTTTATAAGCAACTGAAAAAAACACAAATGTCAGCACATGTCAAAACTTCTAAAGGGCCCCAAAAGAGCTCAGACTCCAGAGGGTTAAATTATTTTAACTAATCAAATCATATTCATTAATATTTATTTAGAATATAGACAAACTTTATGTTACTGTAGCTGTCTAGAAAGGCAATATGTTTAATATGCCCTATATTAAACCATTCCTTTTTTCTATTTAAAAGAATAACAGCACATGAATCTATCTATTTACCACTTCTACAATTCAAAGTGACATAAAAAACAAACCCAAATATATTTTCTAAGGCTAATAAATATGTCACAATCAGCTACTGGGTCATTATTTAGTAGGACGAAATAAGTACACATGATGTCTCTCTGTCGCTGTCATTTACTCTGATAAGATGTTTGAATGAGTGCTGTATCTTGTAACTGATTCTGTTTTAAATTATTTCTGTGCATGACTGCATGTTAATCTAATGCCACATCAAAATTTACATTTTCAAACAAAGATAACATTTTCTGAAGTATGTCTTCATAAGTGTGAAGCCCTGTATTTTTGCTGGAGAAAAAACAATTGTGATAAGGTTTGAACACAGCGAAAACTTTACAGTGGATGGGAAACCATCTTGTATTATTCCTGCATCACATTACCTAAATTGCATTTATGACAAAGAACTGCACAGATGCAGATATCATTGCATTCTATCAATAAACGCACACACCTTGTCCTCTACTTCTGACACTGATGGCGTGGCGCTGTGCGAATTGCCGATGCAGCAACTGGAGAACGCAATGAATGACGCAGACTAAAAGAGAGGGAGGAGCTAAAGCATGCCGCCATTTTAAATGTTTTAAAGGGGACTAAGACGACCACAAATTTGTGAACATATTACAGAGCTAATCAGAATATTTTAGGGGGGCTGGGTAGAAATTTAGGGGGGCTGAATCCCACCTAAAAAGGGCCTACTGAAACCACTGCTCAGAGACCTGAGAGTGGCGTGGAAGAAACTGCTGGAACGCCACCTCCTGAAATCTATTGATGACTGAGGAGACAGCGTCGCCAAAGAAACCAGGAGGGGAGAAAGGGTTGTCCAGAGGAAAGCTTTTGTCTTTATCTTTTATGCCTTACAGATTCAGCCATATGTGCCTCTGTGTTGCCACAGAGCCTCTGACTTGGCTGTCTCCTTGGTGGCCCGGAGAGATAAATCTGTAGCCCTGATTAGCCCTGAATATATAGATTTCACATCTATATATTCAACTGGAGAATATAAGCTGTTTATGTGCAATAAAAACCCAACAAGATTTTTGTTATGTAAACAAGAATGCTTTTATGGGTTTAAAATTTAGGATAAGCATTATCATTGTCAATTATATATTTACACATTTTGATGTTTTCAGGAAATGGCTTGGAGATTTTATAATTCCGTTTAATTAATGAGATGAGCTTGTGTTTAGTAAAGTAGTTTAGTTCATATGGATTTCTTTGAAAACTAAAGCTGGGAGTCCTTCAACCTTTAAAGTTTATTGGACTTATCCTGTGGATGTGATGTAGCATTAGTGTATGTGTACAACACATCAGGAAGCTCATTATACTACGCTGTAATTACCAGCATACATACTTATTTCACATTAAGATATATTTTGGAATGTAATTATGATAGAAAAAGGTTACCACTATGAATAATAGGCAAATATGTCAGCTCTTTCCATTTACTGCAAAGTGACAATAATTATGCTGTAATGAAGCTCTCAGGGGTTTACAAACCCATCATGCCCCATTTCCTGTAGACTCTTATGAATGGATCAATTATAGGTGCAGTTGGGTTAAAGTAAGATATTACAATTATTGATGTAATTAATTAGGCTACTTAATGGTTTTTAAATTATCCCTAGAGGAATACTGCATTTCTGTTTTAAGTTTCCATATAGAATAATATTTATTTATGGAATAGTGCATCATTCAAGGCAGCATGTGCCCTGAGGTTTACATTTTAATACGAATGCACAAAATGCATGACTGGCACTTTGAAACATTGCCCTTGGAACACCAGCACCACATTTATCTCCAATGATACATGCAACATAGGAGGGTTAAGAAAGTAACCTTGTTGAAATACCGTCTTGTAACCTGGTAATTTTTTTCCATATCTCCTGTAAATGAATAGCTGATGATTCTGTCTTCATGGAAGTGAGAGACCAGCACAGTTATAAAAAAAAAAATAAAAAAAAGAAAAGTCATAGGTTTGGAATGACATGAGGGTGAATGATTAATAACAGAATTGTTAATTTTTTGGTTGAACTCTTCCTTTAACGCTGAGGTTTATGCCATTGATTGTGCACTGAGCTCACATTTACCCTCCACTGTGTCTGGCACTGACTGACTAATATGTTTTATTTGGACTACTAGCATGCCAGAATTATTGAATGATTTGAAGTGCTTGTCGTTGTGTTAAATGGCAGTGCCAACATGGCTGAATGTTCACCAGATGTGCCCAGACAAGGATAATCTGCAGGACAATTGGGAAGCATTCCCTAAAAAGTCTTTTCCACTCAGACATGACTGTTAGCCGTCTTTTGAAAGATTTAAGACAGACTGACGGTACTCAAGGAGATCTGAATGAATGACAAAGAACAGACAACAGAAGTTTTTCATCGTCATGAGGAAAGGATGTCTCCCATCTGCACACTTACAACAACTGAAAACTGGACTATCCTCCTAATGGAACTGTGAACTCATCTGGGTTGAGATGGGACAGAGTTTCAAACACTGACCAGCCAAAGGCCTATAAATATGTCCAAGCTGAAAACTAGGATGTGTATAGTCTTCAGTGAATGTTTTCCATATGTTACCTTTAGCACGTTATCACACTCCCTTACCATTCAACAAAATATACATCTAACATGCTGCCGGTATGTAAAGGGATGATCCTAATTAAAGGACAAAAGGTGGACACTGGTGTAAGAAAATTAATACACTTTATTTCTGGTTACACATCAGCACATATCTTTTTACTCCAAATATGATGCACAAAAAGGGCATGATGAAATACACCTGGGCAAGGCATATAAGAAACCCTATAAAAGTTTAAAACTCATACTTCACACTCAAGTAGTCACACAACAAATTAATCAATCACTGTATAAGTGGTACACTGCAAAACCACACACACACTCACTACTGTGAAAAAGGGAATTATTGCACACTGCCCAATAATGTAAAAGGGGGATAACAAAAGATAACAAAAACAACCACAATAAAAATAAGCAAAAAAAAATACAATACAATAAAGAAAACAAAAATACAATACAATAACAAAACACAAAGGAGTCTCTTTCCCCGCGCCACTGGGCGCTTAGTCTAGACAACTAAAAGCAAACGCGTTAATTTATTGTAAATGTGGAGGTAGAAAAAAAAACAACAGTGGCTGACAAACTCTCCTACAAATGAGTAAAAACAATCATGAGATACAATTACTCACAAACATTTACTGTTGGTAAGGATATATGAAGATACCAATAAAGACTGCACAATTGTGTCTTTGAAAACACAACCTTGCGTCACTTCACTGTTATACACAAGCAACAGATCAAAATACAAAATATATACATACACACCTCAAAACATACATCTCATGTCGTGTAGCTTCTATACCTGCATCCGTTCATTTGAATCAAACTCGAGTACTGGTTATCACACAAGGGGTTTAAGTAAACAATTAGCTTCTCCACCAAACAGTCTCAAAAAGCTTCAAACAGTGGTGCGTCTACAAATAATTAAATAAAAACAGTCTTTAAAACACCACCCGTAATCTTGTGATCACAAAAAAACGCTTTGACACAAAACATTCAAACTTACCACACTTTCATTCCCCCACGCTGTCGAAACACGGCACTAACTCACTGAAATGATTCCGCGCACTCTAAATTACGTCACAATATATAGACGCTGACCTTAAATCACATTTGCTGACACCGCCTATCTGACCACACCTCACGTCCACCACACATAAATCTACCTTCCAATTTCCTTGAATTCCCATGTAGAACAGAACTGGTGGGATCTGGTCATCATACAGTGGTCAATAAATTATTTGGTGTCAAAACAGTAAACAGATTAAGGAATAATTTACCTCAAAATTCTGTCATCTGGGGTCTTAGGCATCCAGCAGTTTGAAAACCCATTGTTATACCATATTGATTATTAGTGGATGTTCACAAAACATTTAAAGGTCCCATGACATTCCTTCTGATCTGTGATCAGTGATTTGTGTAGCTAATTATTCAAGTTCACACAGAACTTTATTATTCATGCAAACGCTGCGGCTTCTCTCCCGACACAGAACAGTGTTTTCGTGTTTTCTATCTTGTGAGCATAGGCGTAATTTACGGGTGGGACGGGTGGGACATGTCCCCACCACTTTTTGCCAGGCTCGATATTGTCCCCACCACTTTTTAAAAGTAATTGAAAAATAGATTGCGGAAGGTGTGTATTAAAGCAAAAGCACGATCTACAAACCATAATACATTAATTTAACACATTTTTCCGCTGGTCAGAAGCTTTTTTTCCATTACAGATTTGCACAAAACTTTTGCCATATTTCCTAATAGTCGATAAAAAAAATATTGCGAAATGACAGTGTTTCCATTAACTGATGTTATGCGACTAAAACATTTTTTTTTCCTCACGTGATAAGTCATTCCAAAAATTATGCCACGTATGTTTTTAGGTTTATGTATATCCCAGCCACCGCACGCCATTATTTTTACTGGAAGGAGACGCGTGTGTTATTCAAGCACCTATGGCAAGGAAAGCCCCTTATACTTGAGCGGCACATACGAGGTGTTTCTCTCTCTTATCTGCTTCAAGGTCTTGATAAATTGTGGCATTTTATATTCTATTGTTTTTTTTATGAGTTTAATAAAGAACTCGTCTTCTTTCCAAACATACCGCGCCATCTGTAAAGAATAATCGACTTTTATGCCAGGTTATTGTGACGCATTGCTGCCAGCTGCCACATACAGAGACGAGCAAAATGTTTGAAATTGCATGATGGTAACTCAAAGTTTTACCACTTCGTTACGGGTAACAGGTGCCATGGACCGCTCATGTTAGCATCAGTGGCATAACCGGTGCACAAATATCATAACTCTATAATAGGCCTACAGTAATATATTGTATGCTACACTGCAATAGCTACATATATTCTAGAAATGTATTAAAAAGAAAGATGCTTTCAGCCTTACTCAAAGGTCGCGGAAACAGGCCAGTGGGTTCGTTACGCACGTCAATCCCGTTCTTATTTTGCTTCTTATGTATTAAATATACAGGCCATTCATTTATGAAACCTTGATCAAAATTAAAATACAATTTATAGAAAACGAAATTCACTTTAAAGAAATGATTTCTGCAAAACAACACTCAATAGAAATCATGTCTGACCCCACTCCATGCCGACGAAAGCACCCGCGAATTATTTAATATTTTTCATTGTTGCAGTTTTTTTTAACCACTTTGTTATTTTGGCTCGGAATTTCGTTTGCTGGAAATATGAACTGAATTTAGAAATTAAATTTGAAATTAAAAACTTTTTGTTTAATAAACAAAATAAATTTTTTAAGCGTTTGGAGTGGAGTAGGCTAGATACAAAACGTAGCCTATTTAGATTCATAGTTATGTTTAAATATTAGCCTATTATATTATTGTTTTAATTTTTATATGTTGATGATGAAAAGTGAATTGTATTTTAATTTTGATCAAGGTTTCATAAACTAATTGCCTGTATATTTAATAGGCTACATCGGAAGCAAAAAACGAACGCCGGGAATGCATTGAACCCACTGGCCTGTTTCCGCGGTCTTTGAGTAAGGCTGAAAGCGTCTTTCTTTTTAATACATTTCTAGAATGTCTTAATTACAGTAGGCCTTATAGATAATTATGATATTTGTGGCTGCACCGGGGTCCGTCATTACAAGGTTAAAGTTACGCCACATGAGCGGTCCATGGCCACCTGCTCTGTTAAGAACTATAGGCTACATCAATAAATTAGGCTACAACAATTTCGTGCTATGGGCATTGCCACCGATACAGGCAGCGGATGAGATATTTTACGCTGAGCTTGCTTCTGCTTTTCAAACAAGTGTGACAAAGGCATGGGCTAAATAAATTCTCTAATAGGCCTACAGACATAGGCTATACACACATCACTATACAACACATGTCCTTATTAGGTGAAAATTATGTAGTTTTAACAACATACAATCTCGTTATTACGAGAAAATGATGTCGTTTTTATGACATAAGATCTCGTTATTACTACATAATTGAGTGGAAAAATAATATGTATGTGGCAGAAATGCGTCTCCGTATTAAATAAACACGTGTGTTTTAAATAAACACATAGCAAAACGAGTTGTGCGGTGTCCCGGTGTCCCCACCACTTTTCAAAGCACAGTTACGCCACTGCTTGTGAGTCAGTGTTTTTGTACGTCCTCGTCACATCTATCTGTTCTTAAATGTGCATACAGTCGTGAGTTTCTGCTCAACATCGGCAGAGCCACATCTTTAGAGATAAACCTCATGCATGCTGAAGCTCGGGCTGCACTGACCGGTCAGCCTTCAACATCACGACCCCCAGTACTGCATCTCGCCCACAGCGGAGGCACCATGCGCGGCGCGAGATTAATCCGGGCTAGGCTAGCCAGCTATCCCCACAATAAATTGGATTACATTCAATTACTGAACTGTTGTCTTTGTTTGCGCTGTGTACTCAATGCACTGACGCTTTTCATATGATAGGAAAATATCTAAAAAATAATGCTATAATCATAACTTACTCGTAACTCGTTCATCTTGACAGCTGTAATGGTACATTACATGTGTTACAAAGTTGGAATTCAATAAGGAGGAAGATGGACTCGGCGTGATGGGACTCGTGTTTATTCAGAACTCTCAGATACAAACAAAATAAACTTGCGCTGACATCGCTCTCACAACTCAGTAGTTACAATATATAACTTTGTTAGCAATCGCTCCGTCTCTGGTCCATTGATGTCCGGTTTGCGAACAAATTGTTCTTTTGAACTGGTTCTTTTTAGTGAACTGGCTCTGTTTAGTGAACCGGTCGAACCAGTTCACCAAATCGGACTGAATCGTTCTAAACAGTTTGCGCCTCGAGTCAGCATTGATCCATAATTTACTAAAGTTTCCGACATGAGTGACAGTCCCTCCGACTGGAAATAAACTAATAACCTGAAGTATATGCTACTGAACTACAACAGTTCACTGAGAACTGAGACGTGCTGAGAGAACTGATGAGAAGTGAACTCAGGTCCATCCATCTCTCTGGCAGGCTCGTGCCT
Source organism: Romanogobio albipinnatus (assembly GCA_023566225.1). NCBI lineage: Eukaryota > Metazoa > Chordata > Actinopteri > Cypriniformes > Gobionidae > Romanogobio > Romanogobio albipinnatus. The sequence goes on along the minus strand of CM042256.1, from coordinate 18,351,765 downwards.
GCTCGTGCCTCGTAGACCTCGTTAAACCACGTCCCCTCCGCTACAAGATCTGATACTCATTTCAAATGCAAAGATGTCAGCCAATCACAACAGTGGATGTTTTTACTGAAGTCTCATAGCAGACACGCCCCTTGAAACAGAAAGGCAAACATCAGTATAGAAAAAATGCCTTTTATTTCGAAATTATGACACTTTATGATATAAAAATCATACTAAAAATATAAGTACACCTCGAGAATACATTTATAAAATAAAATAAAAAATCCATGCCATAGGACCTTTAAATACACAAGACTCTATACATATGGGCCAGTCTGATACTGAGATACTTTTAAGTATCTGTACTTTACTGGAGTATTTTTACTTTGAGAAATTTTACTTTAATTCACTTCATTCCAAAGCATAATACCATACTGTTTACTCCACTACATTTCATAAAAACATATTGTTACTCGTTATTCTTTTTGAAGAAATTGTCACCTGCTCCGAGATGCAATAGCATTGACTGATTCATAAACTTCAATTATTTTCAGTGAACATGTTTAATCGGTGCGCAATTCAACGATACATTCGCTAATTGGACTGATCAGGGGCCCGTTTCAGAAAGGAGGTTTTCTTTGGTAAACCCAGAGTTTCTTTCGGTCTCCTCCCCCTTTTTAAAGCGTCAGCAGTGTTTAATTCATTCACGCTTCACAAATGCTTTTCTTACTGAGTATTTGTGTCTTATTTCAAGTACAACTATCTAAAAGTTAGAAATTAAATCTAAATCTAAAATGATCTGCCACTTGGCTTAGAAAAATAATCCTGATGCAAACAGAAACAATATTATTTTCCTTACCCCATCTGGCAGATAATTTGCAAAATAAAATAAAAATACTGAAATTAGTTACTTAAGAATCTTTACATATTTTGACTGGAAACAACCAGACAAAAATACAAAGTAAGAAAAGCATTAATTGTAGTGCAGGTTTATTCATTCATTGCTCATATTTCATCATGAGGACACCATCAAAGTGACAAAAATGGCATGTCCTTTTATACAGGATCCTGACGTTCACTTGATAATTCTCTAGAAGTAACCTAATAATTACAATTTCCTATTGGATTTCCAGTGGTTGGATGCATTGATGACATGTATATTCCCATCATCACACTTTCTGAAAACGGATTACTGTATGGAATGGAAGGATAACAAATGGTAGTCCGAGATATATGCCGTAATCACCATGACCACAGCTGTTAAAATAAACACAAATTATTCACTATTTCTATGGTCATCTTTATTTCCTTACAAATACTTTATTCTTTTTCCTGTTGGATGCTAATATTCTTCCTCCATCTCCTCTTCATCTGTCAGTGGTGCTGGTGTTTTGGTGTTCTGTTGGCTAGCCTGAGTAGAAGTCAAATGTTAATTTTACTACCCTAATTAAGAAATGTAACAGGTTGGATCAGATAACTTGTAATTATGTGAAAAGAGCATTAGACTATGTGGAAAAGCTGCTGCACATTGAAATAGACACTGCATGATATTTATTTAATGTCAAATGTTTGTAAAGTCATGACACCTACACCCATGAACCTTTTATGCTTAAAGTATTACCTGATTGAATTATAATTTAGTGGCTAATGGGTCTTCTTGTGGTGCCCCCTCAGCACTTGGTGACCTACGCGCAGCGCGTGGTGGGAGCGGTGGCACTGTGTACATGCTTAACTCGGCGTCAGTTTACTCAGAGTTGATTGAACTACCTCAATTCAACTGTTCTGAAACCCAAAACTCAGAGTTTTCCATCTCAGGGTAAGTCAACTCAGAGTTCAAGTTTGAACTCAGAGTTGGTTGAACCTCCTTATTGAAACGGGCCACTGATTGCAGCTGTTCTCGAGTCAACAACTCACTGATTCAGTGATCAGTTCAGAGCAAGTCTCCTGGGGCCTGTTTCAATAAGGAGGTTCAACCAACTCTGAGTTCAAACTTTAACTCTGAGTTGACTTACCCTGAAATGGGAAACTCTGAGTTTTGGGTTTCAAAACAGCTGAATTTAGTTAGTTCAATTAACTCTGAGTAGACTGACTCTGGCTGTGTTCGAAATCGCCCCCTATACCCTCATTCACTATTCCCTACATTGGTCCACTGATATAGGCCACTTGAGGGAGTGAATGAAAACGAGTGAGTGATCTCAGACACTAAGTGCTCGGAAAGGCTGCCGTTTTTGCAGTTTGTGCTTACTGTTTATTTGAAACGTAGCAAACTGGCAGCTCCAGTAATAATGAAAAGATTGATCTTGAACTCTGCCGTGGAAACTAGCATGTATAAACCATAATCAAACAATAGAATAATCAATTAAAAAGGAATTTATACCTGTATGCATGATATTGCGCTGGACCAGTGCGGTTCGGAAGATGGATGGATGATTGATTCAGCTGTGGGCACTATTTGAGGGAACAGCCATGTAGTCGTGTCCGAAACCCTAGTGGACGTTATTAAGTGCACTCATTCAATCCCGCAATGCACCGCAATAACAAATTAACAACCGATGTATGCTCGACGGCTAGAGAATACCCATAATGCACTGTGAGAGTTGCGCCGTGCATTGAATGAATTCCCGTGTTTCGCCAGGAGATGGCATCGACCCAGCCACTTTTTAAGACCAATGATTTTGGACCCACTCACTTTTATCGTCTCTAATTGAGCACATGTCTGTTTACATACCCTGATAAACACTGATTAAACGCGTTAGAAGCTTTATTTTCAATTTTCTAATATTTTCTTCACATTCATTGAAAATAAATGCCTTTCCGATCTGACGTGATGGGAAAGCGAGTTTGGCAAAAGCAGGATTCAAACCTCTGGTTGATTTGCGTCAAAACTTGACACCATACATCTTACCACTACACTATTGTTGCTGCGAAAGATTTTGAGTTTTCCATAGTTATGTCTGCCTCAACCAGACATTTAGTAAACAAGCCGATATATTTGTACTTAATGTAAATTGCATCTACTCCAGTAAAATTTTTCTGTGAAATGACCCACCCACATTTTTTTGCTTCTGACGCCCATGAAATATAGTAGCCTACTATATAGTATAAAATATATACTATACTATATATATATTTTATACTATAAAATTTGTACATAAAAATATTAGGTCTTTATTTTTAAATTAAATGCTTATGAGTTACTTTATTACTCATTACCCTTTCCCAGTAAGTTCAGTGCCACACAAGTTAAGATCTATAGGGTTAACTTGGCTCGTTTTTGGAGTAGTGGAGTAATGGAGAATGAGAGTTCATGGGTGAATCGAACAGCGGTAAGTTAATTCATTCAGAGCGCGACTCTCACAGTGTGTTGAGAGTACACCGTCTGGTTGAGAGTGAGAGCGATTCAAAAGCATAAGGAGTCGTTTCTCATTTGCTCTCGAAACGCTCTCGCGGGACTTTGCTGTCATACGCTGATCGGTCTGCGCAGCGCTGGTGCATCGAACAAGCATATTCTCCAGCGTGTACATCTACTGTACACTCAATATTGCGGTGCATTGTGGGATTGAATGAGTGCACTCAAAAACATCCACTATGGTTTCGGACATCACTACAAATGGATGTTCACTCAAATAGTGCCCTATTTAAGGGTATAGGGGGCGATTTCGAACACAGCCTCTGAGTTAAGCGCGTGCACAACAACTATGAAAAGCCATGATCAATGGAGCTCCGAAATTGCGAGTCACCATGACAACTGCACCCAACAAAAAGATGTCTGCATAGTTCCGGGTCAAAGGTAAGTTTAATTCTTAATCATTGTTAGAATATCAGAGGTGAAAACTGCCAGAACGGCAAGTAATTTAACTAATATTCATTTTCATGGCCTATCCCACAGGCAAAAAAAAGAGAAGAAAGAATGTGGTAGCAGCTAAAAAATAGCTAAAAATGTATACTTTTTATATAAAAAGTATAAAAATATAATTAAATCAGGTAGGCTAAAGCTTTAAGCATAAAAGGTTCATGGGTGTAGGTTTCATGACTTTACAAAAATTTGACATATTAAATAAATATCATTCAGTTTCTTTTTCAATGTGCAGCAGCTTTTTCCACATAGTCTAATGATCTTTTTACATAATGTTCTCTAATCCAACCTGTTACATTTTTGAATTAGGGTAATGCAATTAACATTTAACTTCTACTCAGCCAACAGCAAGAATGCAGAGGCTCACATAATGATGGGAGGACCTGCACCACCACCACTGACAGAAGAAGATGAGATGGAGGAAGAATATTAAAATCCAACAGGGAAAAAAATTGTTGTTCTCTTACGAGAGGTTCTCTCGTATTGCGTAAGTTCCTTACGCTACGGGAAAGTATTCTTTCTTCGAGATTTCTGAAAAACCCAAAATTATCCTTAATTTTGTAACATTGTCAACGCAGTGCGGCAGCCTGGCAGACCATAGCAGGCTATTCCAGCGTGCTATTGGCTGCTCTGCTGGCAACTGCAGCAGCCTATCGTGAGCCCGCGTGATGTGGCGACCAATGAAGGCGCCTCGCGCCCACCTGGCTTCATTTGCCTACAGGTGGGGCGTGGCCACGTGTATATAAGCAGGGCTCACGGGCTGCTTATTCGATTTTCTTTTCTTCAGCGAAGCCCTTCGCATCGCTGGATCTGGAACCCGCCGCCGTGATCGTGCAGACGAGCAAGCAGAGGACAGCGCCTGAAGACGCCGGCAGCATCGCGCCACCTTCAGCCATCCGTGCCTGCTCTGCTATCCGGCAGCCCATATCCTTTTTCACGCTCAAGTGTTGTCGCCGCTGCGTCACACTTTCTCAAAAGAGCCGAGTGTTTGTTCCAAAATGTCTCGTTCCACCTGCGGCTCGTGTCACGCGCAGCTCAGTTCCGGGGACCGCCATGTGATCTGCTCTCTCTGCCTGGGCCGTGATCACGCCGCCGCCGCACTTCTCGCCGGCGGATGCCCGGAGTGCGAGGAACTGACGATGTCGACCCTGCGGGCACGACTCGATCAGTTCGATGACGACATCCCTCCAGTCCCTGCTAAGCCGTGCAGAAAGAAGCGCCGCTCGCAGCGGGCACCGGAGTTCGCTGAGAGAAGCTCGCCGGAACCCTTCCCGCCCGCTTCACTCTCGCCTTCCCCGCCCCCACCCCAGGCCGCCATTTCTGTTGCCGCCTCCGGGGATGAGGCGGATGCGGCCGCGGAATGCGCCGACAGCTGCTCCATCATGGCTTCCGACAGCGAGGAATGGTCTTCCGCGACCTCTTCAGTCCGGGGCTCCGGACGCTCTCGAGCGGGTGAGGACGCCGAACTGTTGCGCCTCCTCACCCGGGCTGTCGAGCAGCTAGGCCTCGAATGGGCCCCGCCCAAGGTGGCAGCGCCGAATCGACTTGACGGATGCTTCCTAAACAGTCGCCGCCGTGCGCCCACCTCCAGGACTGCACCTTTTCTGCCAGAGCTTCACGAGGAGCTCGCGAAGTCCTGGAACGCGCCATTCTCCGCGAGGGTCTCGTCTCAGGCTTCTTTGACGCTCTCACAAGTTGACGGCGCGGCTGAGAAAGGCTACAATGCTATCCCTCCGGTGGAAGAGGCGGTCGCAGCGCACCTTTGCCCGCCTTCTGGTTGGCGCTCAAAGGCTGCCCTCCCGTCTAAGGCCAGCAGAGTGACGTCATCGCTGATCGGCCGCGCTTTCGCTGCCTCCGGTCAAGCTGCATCTCCTCTGCACTCTATGGCCGTGCTGCAAATCCTCCAAGCCAATCTCCTCCGCGACTTGGACGAGAAAAGCTGTGACGCTGAGTTGATCACGGATTTGCGAAGCGCGATTGATCTCTCCCTTCACGCTACCAAAACCGCAGCACAGGCCCTCGGACGCTCTATGGCCTCCCTCACGGTAGCTGAGCGCCACCTCTGGCTCACACTCGCGGACATGCGAGAAACGAGCGTGCGGCCTTTCTAAACGCCCCGCTCTCCCCGTCTGGGCTTTTCGGACCAGCGGTCAAGGGGATCGTCGATCGTTTCTCTGAAGTGCAGAAAACGACTCAGGCCATGAACCTCTTCCTGCCTCGACGCCCCGGCGCTAGCAATAGCTCCGTTGCTCGCCGTCCTCGCGACCAGCCAGCACCGAGCTCCGCGCAGCGCCCAGCGCGGCCCCCTTCGTCTCAGCGAAGACCGAGCGCCCCCCCCAGATCGCGCTCTTCCAGCCGTGGTAAGCCGCCTCCACCTCGGGGCCCCCGGCCTAGGATCGCGCTGAAGTCCGAGCCTCCAAAGTCCTCCTAGCCAGAGGCAAGAAACGATGGTTAAGTCCCGCCGCGGCCGGACCACCGTCAAAACTCTCTTTCCTGTCAGCCCCCACCACTGTGGCTGCTGCAGATGGATTTCACGCAGCCAACGAGCCGGCAAAAATGCCTTCTCGCCTGTCAATAACCGCCGTTTTTACGGCAAACCAGAGAAATCACAAAAGTTGCATTATTTCTGGTTGCACGGCTCACGCCGTATGTGTTTCAAATGCAGTAAATGTGCCCACTTTTCTGTGTTCACCCCTGCACACAAGCACTATAAACCCTGTGTCCCCCACTCACATAAAGCGGCCACCGGCCACTCAAGTGCTAGAGTTAGGTCACATGTCCGCTTGTTTGCGCCCACGACTAACCACCACACGCGCTGTCATACAGCCACTCTTAACCGGTCATGTTCCACGCCTAAGAGTTGTGCCCGCTCAAACACGCTCACACATTTTCGCGAACATTATGCCTCAGGCGCTACGCGCCACGCCACACACCATTTGTTCTCCGCCCAAGGTGGCCGGAGCGATGAGTGTAGGGCCACACACAAGCCACTCCCCGCTCGAAGCGGCAGAGATACAGTGTGTAGGGCGACCAGCCATCGCGAGCGATCGGCTGGCCCACAGCACAGAGAGCACGCGCACTGCGCCCGCCCCTCCTATACAGGCCGTCAAACCCGCGAAGCGCGGCGTTTCGAGCCCGGAGGCCGTTCTATCCCGTGTGGCACACGCGAGAGCGTGGGAAGCCATTCCAGGTGTATCAGAATGGGTGCTGAAAACAGTGCAGCACGGCTACACTCTGCAGTTCGCTCGCCGCCCTCCGCGCTTCTGTGCGCGTACGGAGACGAGAGTGAGCGAGGAAGTAGCACATCTACTTCGAGCAGAAATAGCCACGCTGCTGTGCAAAGGGGCTATAGAACCGGTTCCCCATTCTATGAGCGAGTCAGGCTTTTACAGCCGGTATTTTCTCGTGCCAAAAAGGGATGGGTCGCTCAGACCGATTCTGGATCTGAGGCGTCTGAACAAAGCTCTTATGAGAAGATCGTTCAAGATGCTCACGACCAAGCAGATCCTCGCGCATATTCGCCCGAGAGACTGGCTAATCTCCCTAGATTTGAAAGATGCATATTTTCAAATCAAGATAACGCCGCGTCACAGGCCATTCTTACGATTCGCCTTCGACGGCCAGGCTTATCAATACACCGTCCTTCCGTTCGGCCTGTCACTAGCACCCCGTACATTTACGAAGTGCATGGACGCGGCCCTCGCTCCTCTGAGAAGTCGAGGGATGCGAGTGTTGAACTATCTGGACGACTGGCTCATCCTGGCGCAGTCAGAGGCCGAGCTCCTCGCCCACAGGGCAATGCTGCTCAGCCATCTGGACAGCCTGGGGCTCGCGGTCAATTGGACCAAGAGCTCATTAGTGCCCACGCAATCAACCTCATTTCTGGGTTTGAATCTGGACACTGTGGCAATGTCAGCTCGCCTGTCACCCCAACGCGCGCGCCAAGTTCGGCGCATGGCTGCGTACTTCCGGCCGGGCAAAATCGCACCTCTCAAGCTCTTTCAGAGGATGCTGGGACGTATGGCCTCAGCTGCAGCTGTGCTCCAGCTGGGCTTAATGCGCATGCGGCCGCTGCAATGCTGGTTAAACGCCCGAGTGCCTCACAGAGCCTGGGCGTCCGGAGGCTTCAGGATCAGAGTGACTCAGGGCTGCGTTTCAGCCCTAGAGCCCTGGTTAGTAGCCGACTGGTACCAGAGGGGAGTGACGATGGGAGCCATCTCACACCGCAAGGTCATCTCGACGGACGCCTCCACCACGGGTAGGGGCGCCGTTTTCGAGGGCAGATCAGCCTCGGGCCTCTGGTCAAGCGAGGAAAGACTCCTACACATAAACTGTTTGGAGATGATAGCGGTAGAGAACGCGCTCAAGCAGTTTCTCCCGCTTATACGAGGACACCATGTGTTGGTCCGGTCGGACAATACCACGGTGGTGTCCTACGTGAACCGGCAGGGCGGTGTCAGGTCCAGGTGTCTGGGCTATCTGACAGAACGCCTACTCGTGTGGGCACCTCAATGTGGGCCCGGACAAGCTGTCCAGGGGCCTCATTCTCCCAGGAGAATGGTCCCTGCACCCCCAGACAGTCCAGCTGGTATGGCGCCTATTCGGCAGAGCGGAGCTCGACCTCTTTGCAACAAAAGAGAACGCCCGCTGCCCGAGGTTTCTGTCCAAAAGCGAGGATGCGCTGTCCCAATTTTGGCCCAGCCTCCAGCTGTATGCTTTCCCGCCGATTTCCCTATTGCCCCAGGTCATAGCGAAAATCAGGGAGACGCGCCGCCCGGTGCTCCTTATAGCGCCGCGCTGGGAGAACCAGATTTGGTACCCAGAGCTGGTGAAGCTGTCGCACTCACCCCCCTGGCCAGTTCCGCTGAGAGCAGACCTCCTCTCTCAAGCAGGAGGGTCAGTTTGGCATCCCCATCCAGAGCGATGGTCTCTGCATGTATGGGTGACCAACGGATACCCGTTGACCTGCCCGAAGGGGTTATGAACACGATTTCACACTCTAGAGCCCCCTCGACGAGGCGGTTATATAGTTCTAAGTGGTCGGTGTTCACTGAGTGGTGTGTTTCCAAGGGATTGGACCCACAGCAATGTGGGGTCCAGCGGGTGCTCTCCTTCCTCCAAGAGCTTTTGGAACTGGGCAGGTCCCCTTCCACGCTCAAAGTGTATGTGGCGGCTATAGCAGCGTTCGCTCAGATGACGCTAGGTAGCACGCTAGGAAGGAACGAGCTCATCATCCGTTTCCTCAGAGGAGCCAGACGGATGAATCCCCCGCGGCCCCCATCGGTTCCTATATGGGATCTGGCCTTGGTCCTAGAGGCCCTGAAGGCCCATCCTTTTGAACCGCTCGAAACTGTGGAACCAAGGTTCCTTTCGCTAAAAACCGCGTTCCTGATAGCTCTGGCTTCAGTGAAACGCGTGGGGGATCTACACGCGCTCTCAGTGAGCCCGACGTGTATGGAGTTCGGTCCTAATGACTCTAAGGTCATTCTCAGACCGAGGCATGGTTATGTCCCCAAAGCGATCGGCACTCCCTTCAGGGCGCAGATTATCTCCCTCTCGGCTCTGCCAGCATCCAACGAGGGGGACGGTGGCAATATCCTCTGCCCTGTCAGGGCATTGAGGGTTTATGTCACACGCTCCGCCGCCTTCAGGCGTTCTGAGCAGCTATTTGTTTCGTTTGGTGGGCGCACTAAAGGTCTCGCCTCCTCGTAACAGACCCTGTCCAGGTGGATAGTGGACGCGATTGCAACTGCATACGCTTCCAAACACCTGCAGTGCCCGCTAGGTGTCAGAGCACACTCCACCAGAGGCATGGCCTCTTCGTGTGCTTGGGCCAGAGGGATTTCCATCCACGATATCTGTATGGCGGCAGGCTGGGCCTCCCCGTCTACGTTCGTGAGATTTTACAATCTGGAAGTTCCTGCCTTACAGGCGAAAGTGTTATCAGTTCAATAGGGCTGTTGGTCCTGCCCAGTGATTCTGCGCAGACATAGCTCACATACTGGTAGTAAGTTTGGTTCTAGGCTCATGTGAATTTGAAGGAGACCGGCGGTGCCGTTTCCTCATTTACGAGACGAGCTATTGTGAATTTGAAGGTGACCGGCGGTGCCGTTACCTCACTCATATAACAAAATATTGTGAATTTGAAGGCGACCGGCGTTGCCGTTCCCTCATTCATGAGACAAGGTGTGGTGAATTTGAAGGAGACCGGCAGGTGCCGTTCCCTCATTCATGGGACAGGGTGTTGTAACCACCCGTTGTAACCACCCGTCAGTTCGAATGAAGTGTCTGTAGATGTGGTGGCCCGTTTTCCTTACCGGCCACCCTGCCCGAGCAGTGTTATGGTCCCCGGTTCCCTGGGATACATATGCTGTACGCGAGGCGCGCACGGCGTTGACAATATGTTCCCGTAGCGTAAGGAACTTACGCAATACGAGAGAACCTCTCGTAAGAGAACGATACTCGGTTACTTAACGTAACCTCGGTTCTCTCTAGAAGAGGGAACGAGTATTGCGTTCCTTGCCGTGCGCCCCGCGGGCTTTTACGCTTCAGAACTACGAAAACCGAATAAGCAGCCCGTGAGCCCTGCTTATATACACGTGGCCACGCCCCACCTGTAGGCAAATGAAGCCAGGTGGGCGCGAAGCGCCTTCATTGGTCGCCACGTCACGCGGGCTCACCGATAGGCTGCTGCAGTTGCCAGCAGAGCAGCCAATAGCAGGCTGGAATAGCCTGCTATGGTCTGCCAGGCTGCCGCACTGCGTTGACAATGTTACAAAATTAAGGATCATTTTGGGTTTTTCAGAAATCTCGAAGAAAGAATACTTTCCCGTAGCGTAAGGAACTTACGCAATACTCGTTCCCTCTTCTAGAGAGAACCGAGGTTACGTTAAGTAACCGAGTATCGTTTTTGTATTTAGCAAATAAGGATGACCAAATAAATTGTGAATAATTTGTGTTTATTTAACATCTGTGGTGTATGGCATATATTTTAGACTGCCCTTTCATCTGTTATTCTTCCATTCCATATAGTAATTATATAGTAAAATATATAGTAAAAGTTTCATTTTCGGAAGGTGTGAATATGCGTATCAATGCATCCAATCACATTGGAAATCCTAAAGGAAATTCTAATTATTAGTTTACTTCCAGAGGTTGCAACAAGATATCAAGTGAATGTTTTAACCTGATTTCTACTCCACTGATCTGCAATCCTGTGAAACTCCTCTTTGATGCTTTCATGGGTTTGTGCCCAGGAAACAACACAAACATATTCAGAAAGAGCTCACATCAGAGTGAGGCAAACTTTCCTTACCTCTCTGCATACAACGGCCTTACTAATATGCTCTGCATTCCTGATATTATACAGAAAACTATCATTAAAACATGGTGCTGCTCAAATAAATATACAAGTGGATATAGCAAGCAAAAAATCATCTCCTGACATGAATCTAACTGCCTACAAATTACTGCAGCCTCCTCATCTACAGGAGGCTATTTTTGACATTTTGACGATGTCCTCTTGATGAAAATATACACAGTGAATGAATGTACCTGCACTGCAAAAAATGCTTTTCTTTTGTCTTGTAATTTACAGTCAAAATATCTAAAGATTCTTAAATCAATGTGCATTTTCTACATACTACATTTCTACAAAATTACGTAAGTATTTAGTCTTGTTTCCTGGGGGACAAAAAAATGCTAGAGAAAACTGCTCGGGTTACGACTGTAACCCTTGTTCCCTGAGTAGGGAACGAGCACTGCGTCTGGTTAGACACTTGGGGGATACTCCCTAAGCACTAGCGAATCTGAAGTCCGTATAGCCACTAAACCAATCTGATTGGCGTGCGTGATGACGTCATCGTGACGGCGTACCCGGAAGTATAAAGCGGGAGCCGGCGCACAGAAACGGCAGCTATTGCTCTGAAGCATGCGCTCCAGGCGTGCCGAGGTGTGGTGACGAGACGCAGTGCTCGTTCCCTTCTCAGGGAACAAGGGTTACAGTCGTAACCCGAGCAGTTCCCTTTCGAGGGAACTCTCACTGCGTCTGGTTAGACACTTGGGGAACGAGTACCCACTAGCCCACACCGAGGGTAGCGCCTGCCCTAGTGTGAAACCGGAGACCGGGCACAACTAGGACTTGAGTACCCTAGCGCCAGCACCGTAGGGAGAACTTCTCCACTCCTTTACCTTCTGTGCCCCAGCCGATGAAGGGAGGCGTCTGTTGAAACGGTTTCCCGGCAACAGGACGCTCCCAACACTGGCCCTTGGGACCCTTACTGAGGGTAGTGCCTGCCCTAGTGTGAAGCCGGAGACCGGGCACAACTAGGACTAGGGAAACCCAAGCGCCTTCGGCGCCCCAGCCAATGAGGGAGACGTCTGTTGAAACGGTTTCCCGGCAACAGGACGCTCCCAACACTGACCCCTGGGACAGAAACCAAGGTTTCTTCCATATAACTAGGGAACAAAGGCATATGCGCGTTACCCTGATCATACGAAAGATATTCCCTCTGGGGGAAACCTCTTGGTTTCCAACCACCACTGTCAAGGTCTCACGTGCAGCAGGTCAAAAGGTCTCACCTTGGACGCTGCTGTACTGAGCCCCAGCACTCAAAAGTGCTCCACAGTGAAGGTATCTTACTCCGCCGTCACGTGAGGCGGGGGATGTAATGCCTGAAGAACCAGGGAACTGACCAATCCTAAGTTCCCTGGTTCATCCGACTCCAATGGTCCGAAGGGGGCCTCAGCCAGCCTCCGAGAACCACTGCCAGATCCCAGGTTGGGAGCTCTGGAACGAGCCACAGGCCGCATCCACCGAACCCCACAGGGGAACTGTACAACCAGATGGTGTCTACCCAAGCCCATCACCCAAAGGAGTGTGGAAAGCCTTATGGCAGCCACGGACACCCTGAGTGTGGACGGGGTTGGACCCGCAGAGAAGCGATCTCGGAGGAACTCCAGCACTGAAGCCACCGGCCAGTTAACTGGGACCACCTCACGCTCCCTGCACCAAGTGGCTCACCACTTGGGGCTGTACAGTCTCCTGAAATATGGAGCCCTAGAACTGAGTAAGGTCTCTATCACCTCTGCCGACAGGCCAATATCTAGGTACCTGACCCCCTCAAGGGCCAGACCCAAAGGTTCCAAACCTCCGGCCGGGGGTGAAATATAGTGCCCCCTGCCTGAGATAGGAGATCCCTCCTCAGAGGAATCTGCCATGGAGGACCTGCCAGCAAAGCTATGATATCCGAGAACCAAACTTGCGTCGGCCAACGGGGTGCTACTAAAAGTAGGCTGACCCCCTGTTGGCGGACTCTGTCCAGGACTCCCGGGAGCAGAGCAATCGGGGGAAAAGCATACAGACGCAGCCTCTGCCACGTCTGAACCATGGCATCCAACCCCAGCGGGGCTGGATGCGTGATGGAACACCACAGTGGACAGTGGGACGTCCCTCGAGACGCCACCACCCCTGGGTGGAGTCGCTACTCCCCGGGCCTCAGCCCCTGCCTCGACAGGATGTCTGCTCTTCTACAGTACGCAGGACCCATGTAGAAATATTCGGAAGGCATTCCATGCGCCAAGATAATCTACTGAGGGAACCAGCCTCTCAAGGCTGGCCTCGGGTGTTACACGAGCCTCCTCCCCAACCCCCTGAAGCGGATGACCGGCAGGAGTGGTTGGGAACGATTCTCTATGTGCGGACGCGTTAGCCGCCCAGCCGCAAGTCCCTCCGGAGGCGGCTGGAGCAGCATGCGTTCGCGGGAAATCGATGGGGCCCGAAGCGTCATAGACGGCGTGATTACCTCGATTTCCCCGGAGCGCCGCGGAGGAAGCAACCTCGGTTGCCCCTCTACGGGGGGAACCGCTATCGGAAGTCCAGCCAAAGCTAGGACTTCCCCCCCAAAGCGGCCGTCCATGACCGCGCCCCAGCCAGTGAGGAAGGCGTCTGTTGAAGCGGATTCCCGGCAACAAGACGCTCCCAACACTGGCCCTTGGGACCTTACCAAGGGTAGTGCCTGCCATAGTGTGAAGCCGGAGACCGGGCACAACTAGGACTAGGGAAACCCAAGCGCCTTCGGCGCCCCAGCCAATGAGGGAGACGTCTGTTGAAACGGTTTCCCGGCAACTGGACGCTCCAACACTGACCCTTGGGACCTACCGAGGGTCGTGCCTGCCCTAGTGTGAAGCCGGAGACCGGGCACAACTAGGACTAGGGAAACCCAAGCGCCTTCGGCGCCCCAGCCAATGAAGGCGACGTCTGTTGAAACGGTTTCCCGGCAACAGGACGCTCCCAACACTGACCCCTGGGACAGAAACCAAGGTTTTTTCCATGTGACTAGGGAACGAAGGCATCTGCGCGTTACCCTGATCATACGGAAAATAATCCCTCTGGGGGAAACCCCTTGGTTTCCAGCCACCACTGTAGAGGTCTCATGTACAGCAGGCCAAAGGGTATCCCGTTGGACGCTGCTGCCCTGAGCCCCAGCACTTCCTGAAAGTGCTCTACAGTGATGCTGTGGCCTAGCCTAATTTCTGAGACCATCGCCAGTATGGTCTCGACTCGCGCAGGAGACAATTGTGCCCGCATCGTCGTCGAGTCCCATACGATCCCTAGAACCGTAGTCCTCCGGGACGGCGTCAACACACCTGCTGTGTTGAGTCTCAGCCCCAAGCACTTTATACGGGCCAGAGCGACACCTCAATGCCGAACTGCCATCCCGTACGACTGGGCCAATATGAGCCAGGCGTCGAGAAAATTCAGCACACGGATGCCCTGGAGTCTTAATAGAGCCAGAGCTGCATCCATGCACCTTGTGAATGTGCGTGGGTGAAGAGCTAGACCGAAGGGAAGCATTCGATATTGGTACGCCTCGCCCCCGAAAGCGAACCTCAAGAACTTCCTGTGACATGGAAGGATGAAGATATGGAAGTATGCGTCCCTCAGATCTATCGTGACGAACCAGTCCTCAAACTGGATCTAACTCACGATGATGGAGACCATGAGCATTTTGAAACCGAGCCTCCTCAGAGACCGATTCAAATACCTCAGGTCTACCGGACGCCACTCTCCTTCCCTTCCGAGAACTAAAGTACCGGCTGTAGAACCCGGACTCCCTCTCTGGCGGAGGAACGCACCCTAAGGCTTCCTTCGCCAGCAAGGATTTTACCAGTTCCCTTACCCGACCCTGCTCTTTGTCTACAGTACGCAGAACCCATGTAGAAATATTCGGAAGGCATTTTCATGCGCCGAGATACTCTACTCAGGGAACCAGCCTCTCGAGGCTGACTTCGGGTGTTACACGAGCGTCGTCCCCAACCCCCTGAAGCGGATGACCGGCAGGAAGTGGTTGGGAACGATTCTCTATGTGCGGACGCGTCAGCTGCCCAGCCACAAGTCCTTCCGGAGGCGGCTGGAGCAGCATGCGTTCGCGGGAAATCGATGGGGCCCTAAGCGTCATAGACGGCGGGATTACCTCGATTTCCCCGGAGCGCCGCAGAGGAAGCAACCTCGGTTGCTCCCCCGCGGGGGGGACCGCTCTTGGAAGTCCAGCCGAAGCTAGGACTTCTTCCCAGCAGCCTCCCTCCCTGGAGTACGTTCCTCAGATCGCCTCCAGGAGTGAAAGACCGCTGCTGGGACTGCTGGTGAGAACGGCGCCTCTGTTGCCAGGCTCCTGGAGGAGGGGCTCTAGAGGCGACGCTCTCCTTCTGCACCTGCCGGTGCGAGGAGCTGGTAGACGGCTGAGGCTGCCCCCTAGGGGCCACTTTCCCAGGCTCTGAGTGGCGAGGGATGCACTGACGGAAGGCCGCTGACTGCATCTTCTCCTCCTGGTACCCGGTGACAACGGTCTCAACCGCGTCACCAAATAGACCAGAAGGCGAAATCGGGGAGTCTAGGAGGAAGGACTTATCCTTCTCCCTCATCCCCGATAGATTCAGCCAGAGATGCCTCTCCACCATCACCACGGAGGCCATGGCCCGGCCGATAGCACGGGCCATCTCCCTGGTGATGCGGAGAGACAAATCTGCAGCCCTCCGTAGCTCCAGCACATCCTCCGAAGAGGGACCGTCGCCCTCATTGAGCTCTTTCAGGAGGTCAGCCTGGTAGGCCTGCAAGACAGATAATGTGTGCAGGGAACTACCAGCCCGCCCAGCCGCCATATAAGCTTCGCCCACCAACGATGAGGTGTCCCGACAGGGTTTGGTGGGCAGCTCCGGGGTTTTAAGGGACCACACACAATCGGGGAAAAGATAACTCGTGAGAGCCTCTTCCACCCGAGGCATCGTCCCATAGCCCGCCTCACGCGCCCCCAGAACATTGGAATAATCCAATACTGGAGGAATATGCGAGGAATAGGGCTTCCTCCACGACCTACACACCTAGATGTGTAGGTCCGGGAAGAAAGGTAAACCCCGGCGAGGTGTTTGGACCCGGCGAGAAAGAAACCGGTCGTCCAGCCTACTAGGTGGCTGAATTCCCGGCACTTCCTGTGGCCAATTGATCTTCAATTTGGCCACCGCACGAGTCAAAAACCTCAATTAGCTCCTCTTGGGCGAGTGGATGAAGCGATGAAACACTTCCTGCTTCTCCACCTGCCCTGATGCAACACTCATCCGGCTCCTCGGAACCGGAGAGAATAAGCATCAGATCCTCAACCCCGGGGGAAGAAGCCGCAGCGCGGGCTTCCACACGGGGAGGAAGATCTTTAGAACTGTCAGACAAGGATTGGGAAAGTGCCGCAGCAGTCCCAGATCCCGCTGACAAGTCCTTCTGTGAACCCCATGGTCTGTGACACCGAGACGCCTCAGCGATCGCGGGTCCAGAACCCTGGGGCTCACAAAGCTGGCCGGCCTCATCGAACACGGCCAGCCGAGAGTGGAGCAGTCTGAGTGTGAGCAGCTTTTCCACTGACAGGCAGTTCCCTCGAGAACTGCCCGAGCATGCTCGACACCCAGACACTGCACACAAAGCAGGTGTGCATCTGAGCCCGAATAAAGCAGGGACACAGATGCACACACTGCTTAAACTCTCTCACATTCTTTTCCATTCTTTCTTTTCATTCACACACTTTTGCAACTGTGACAAACAACAGTAAATAGACAGACAATTTCAACAGAGAGCGCTATGCTGAAGAGCAATAACTGCCGTTTCTGTGCGCTGGCTCCCGCTTTATACTTCCGGGTACGCCGCCACGATGACGTCATCACGCACGCCAATCAGATTGGTTTAGTGGCTATACGGACTTCAGATTCGCTAGTGCTTAGGGAGTATCCCCCAAGTGTCTAACCAGACGCAATGAGAGTTCCCTCGAAAGGGAACCCAGAGTTCCCCTCATTTCAGGGTTAACATACTCAGAGTTTTCACTTAACCTCCTTTCTGAAACGGGCCCCAGTTAACTAAATTCACAAGTCTGACTCAAAATGTAACTGAAGGCGTGAAAAGTAAGTTACTAAAGCCGAATTTTAGGATTAATTATTGTGAATTATTTTTAGGTCATAACTGTCAGTTGTTTGTGAACTAAATCTGTTGTAATTGGAGTGAGTGGTTTGAACCCACTGTAATGCTTGAATGCGGACATGTCCACATCACCGTCTCAACGGTGTAGGTTTTACAGTAGTTAAAAAACCCCACAACATAACATTAAAATAATGCAAATAAATGCACATGCATTCATCCCCGCTGCCGAAGCAGTTTGAAATTATATGAAATGTCTTGGTTACGTATGTAACCTTGGTTCCCTGAGTAGGGAACGAGACACTGTGAGACCATGTCACCATGGGAACGCCTCCGGTGTGACAAATGTCTGAAGCCCTTATACCATCACGCCAATTGATTGGCTAGTGATGCTTAGCGGTGCCTTTAGAAATAAGTCATGTCTCTGCTTGGTGACGGCAGCTCCTCTGTTTTTACCGCCAAAGCACACAAATAACTGTTTTGATCTATGCCACTGGGCTGTATGGTCGACGTAGATCTTTAACGCCCGTACTGGGCAAAAACCAGGGGGCCGCTCTTCGCTCCCAACTTCTGTGCCAGGAGGAGAAAAGGCCTCCAGAACTACCTGCTGGGAACGAAAAGAGGTCGAAGCGACCTTAGGAATTCTATTAAAAGATGAAAAACGTTTTCACTTTAAAATAATGGTCCAGGTCACTAGTAGTTATTGCATAGTGACTAAGTAATAATTGAGTAATTAGTGATGCATTTTATGACCACATTGAGAGTAAAAAAAGACAGTTTCTCACATCTCAGATATGTTAATGTTGTGATTAGTAATTAATTAGTAATTCTTTATAATTTGTCATAGTTACTTATTAGTTCTTAGTGATGCCAATCCCATTCAGTAATTATTGATTACCTAATAAGGAACTATCTTAGAAGTGTGGATGAGAATCAGCACCTCCAAGTCCGAGGCCATGGTTCTCAGTCGGAAAAAGGTGGATTGCCCACTTCAGGAGAGTTCCTGCCTCAGGTGGAGGAGTTCAGGTATCTCGGGGTCTTGTTCACGAGTGAGGGAAGGATGGAACGGCAGATTGACAGACGGATCGGTGCAGCGTCTGCAGTAATGCGGTCGATGTACCGGTCTGTTGTGGTGAAGAAGGAGCTGAGCTGTAAGGCGAAGCTCTCGCTTTACTGGTCAATCTACGTTCCTACTCTCAACTATGGTCATTAGCTGTGGGTCATGACCGAAAGGATGGCCGAAATGAGTTTTCTCTGTAGGGTGGCTGGGCGCTCCCTTAGAGATAGGGTGAGAAGCTCGGTCACTCGGGAGGAGCCAGCTGAGGTGGCTCAGGCATCTATATCGGATGCCTCCTGGACGCCTTCCCAGGGAGGTGTTCCAGGCACGTCCCACCGGGAGGAGGCCCCGGGGAAGACCTAGGGCACGCTGGAGAGATTATGTCTCCCGGCTGGCCTGGGAACGCCTCTGGGTCCCCCCGGAAGAGTTGGAGGAAGTGGCTTGGGAGAGGGAAGTCTGGGTGTCTCTGCTTAGACTGTTGCCCCCGCGACCCGGCCCTGGATAAGCGGAATGGATAATGCATGGAATGGATGGCACTATCTTAGTCCTAAATTTGATATTACTTACTGATTAGTGAAGCTTATTTCTATAATAGTTGGTAGCAGTAGCTGAAGTGTTAATGTAGTACTACTCATTAGTCCTGCATTACTTCCTGCATAGTTGCCTATTAATGATGGAGCATTATTCTAAAGTGTTACCCATTTGAGTGTTCCAGCTCATCCCAAGCCCTCCACAGCTGCTCCAGAGTCGATTCCTGACCAGCCAGCATCCTCAGCCAAGATGGCCGCCACCGGCTACCCATCCACAGAGGCTGGCCCTGAAGGGTCTGAACCGCCATGGCTCCCTGAACTGCCCGAGCCTCCGTGGCTCCCTGAGCTTCCGGCACCTCCGTGGCTCCTGGACATTAGGAACATTACTTTTGAATGTTCTTTAAAAAAAACCTTCCATGATCTATGTATAAATAATGTTCCCTTTCGATATGGAACTTTGACGCTGCTTCTTGGTATTTATGCTATGGGGAACGCCATCAGCGTGACTGGTGTCTGAGGAATGTGTAAACAAATGCCAATAATCACTGGCAGATGGCAGTCCATGATGTCACATGTGTATAAAAGTATAAAATGGTGCTCATGCCCTGTTGTTTCTCCAGTACTTTCAGTCATTGTTTCCTGTCTCTGAGCCCAGTCCTTTTGTAGATTTACCTGCCCTGTGTGGATTCTCTGCCTTTTGGGGATTTACCATCCTGATTTGGATTCTTCTACTCAGAGCTGTTCTCCGTGTTTCTAGGACCTGCGTATCTGCATGAGCACTTCTGACCATTTACTTGCTTCTTGCTTTTGTTACTCACTAATAAACTTTTGCTGCACTTGGAATTGGACCTTGAGTTTTTGAATACCCTGACAGACTGATTGCTGTGACGTGTCTAATTCTGAGGAATTCGATGCATAGAGATGCCCCAGTTGAAGAGCTGCTTTTGAGCGTCTCTCCCCTGGTGCTGCATCCTCTTTGAGGGCTCCTGCCTTGCCAATAGAGTGAGAGCGTTCAGCTTCTGGATAAATAAAAGGAAGCTTAATAAGTTCACTGTGATGAGCTGTGGTGAGGGATCTCCTCTCTCGCTTGACTTTGTTTCTTGTGGGATTAAAGGCAGGTGATTGTGGCGTCGCAGGTGGGCAGAGAAGGCGGATGTTATCAAATAAGTCAACCTCCTCTGGAGTTGAGTTGAAGCCAGGTAAATGTAATTAGTGGACATCAAAGCTCCCCTCTATTTTGTTTACCTGTCTCCCCAACAATTGTTGTCTCTTGAACTAGGGATATCACTCTGGATGGGTGCTCTACTATGGCCCTGGTTCGACAATGCTAATAGGCATAGAAAGTTCACCTTTAGAGTTTTAGAGCCTGGGTAATGAGAGTTATTGGGCAAACTGCATTATTTCCTGCTCTTGTTGGTCTCCCGTCCCTGAAAAAAAGGGTAAGGATGTATGCTCCCCCTTGGATGAGCAATACAGAAGATTGTAGCATGGGCAGGAGAATAAGTGATTACCAACTCTTGGTCTATACTGAGGTTTAGTCTCTCTGTTTCATTTGAGTCCCTTCCCATCTGTAGTTGGGTCTTAAAGAATGGATGCATGCTCCCCTTTGGAGAGATGCTTCCAGAGGTCTTGTAGTTGGAAATGCTCCCTAAGAGCCTTGTGAAATGTTGTCAAAACTACTGGCAAGATATGCCTGACATAGCTGAGTCAATATCAAGATGCAGCATCGAAGTTCCACTTTGAAAGGGAATGTCTCAGGTTACGACTGTAACCCTGGTTCCCTGAGATATAGGCTCCCATACCTCGGGCTTGCCTGTGCATCTCCTTCAGACAAAAGAGATGATGATACTCAGGTACCCTTTAATACCCTTTAATACTTTAAGTCTCTCTTCATGTGATGTCAGGTACACCAGTTGTAAAAAGTCACTTGTGCTGTCCTTGAGGACACGATTTTACAGCTCCAAGCAGAGTGGGTGGATAGCTGGTAAGTCTATGTTTACATTCTTTTTGAGGTCCAGTGATCTGTCAGGTAAATGTGGCTTTTCAAAACTCATGACGCAGAAGATACAAAGAAACAATCTTTATTCAACTCTCTCGAGTCAGCCATCGCGCCAGCGTGATTGGCTTGCTTTTTTTCTTATCAGTGCCAAAAAGACTCAAATAACTCTGTACGTTTTTTATCATTCAGGCAAGTGTCATACATCATTATAATCTGTTAAGTTTCTATTTTTGTTTGTGTATAGTCACAATAAAAACAAAATGTTTTGCTTTTTTCTAAATAAAGAAAACAAACATGATGCACGATCTGCAGCCTCTCTGTCAAAGACGTTCATTCAGATAGTCTTCAGAAAAAGGAACTCTAGCTTAGTGAATACTTGTCTCACAAACATGAGATATGTCTAAAGAAACGTTGAAATGTCAGGTTTAAAGCAATGTAAACCAAATCGAAAACAAATATTCTGTGTTTATGTAATCTGTTCAAAAAGAGAGTAATGTCAGTCACCCGCTAGCCACTTCATTATCCGGTAATCACAATTATGTTCCTTTTTAGAAAATGGTATCTGTGAGGATTTCCAGTCAGGATTAGACCGTATCATAGCACTGAGACTGCTCTCATCAGAGTTACAAATGATTTACTCTTATCATCCGATCGTGGCTGTATCTCTCTATTAGTGTTACTCGATCTTAGCACTGCATTTGATACCATCGACCACAACATTCTTTTGAATAGACTCAAAAATTATGTAGGTATTAGTGGAATTGCTTTATCATGGTTTAAAACACACCTATGCGACCGTTATCAGTTTGTAGCAGTAAATGAAGAGATGTCACACCGATCGCAAGTTCAGTATGGAGTACCACAAGGCTCAGTGCTAGGACCGCTACTCTTCACCCTGTACATGCTAACACTGGGAGATATTATTAGGAAGCATGGCGTTAGTTTTCATTGTTATGCTGACGATACTCAGATCTATATTTTTTCACGCCCTGAAGAAACTTACCAATTCACAAGATTAACGGAATGCATAGCTGATATAAAACATTGGATGACCGGTAATTTCCTGCAACTCAATTCAGAAAAAAAATTATTTTTAATTATTGGACAAAAAAGCTCCACAAGTAGTAACCTAGAATACTGTCTAACACTTGATGGCTGCTCTGTCAAGTCTTCGTCGTCAGTGAGGAAACTGGGTGTGCTCTTTGATACCAATCTTTCGTTTGAAAGCCACGTTTCTAGCATCTGTAAAACTGCATTCTACCATCTTAAAAATATATCTAAATTACGGCACATGCTCTCAATGCAAAATGCTGAACAGTTAGTCCATGCGTTCATTACCTCAAGGCTAGATTATTGTAATGCTCTACTGGGTGGTTGCCCTGCTCGCTTAATAAATAAACTCCAGCTGGTCCAAAACGCAGCAGCTTACTAGACTTACTAGAACCAGGAAGTATGACCATATTAGCCCAGTTCTGTCAACATTGCACTGGCTGCCTATTAAACATTGCATACATTTTAAAATCTTGCTTATTACTTACAAAGCACTAAATGGTTTAGCTCCCCAATACTTGAGCGAGCTCTTAACATAAAATACTCCATCACTTCTACTGCGGTCTCAAAATTCTGGCCAGTTGATAATACCAAGAATATCCAAATCAACTGCAGGCGGTTGATCCTTTTCCTTTTTAGCTCCTAAACTCTGGAACAGTCTTCCTAGCATTGTACGGGAAGCAGACACACGCTGTCAGTTTAAATCTAGACTAAAAACACATCTCTTTACTGTGGCATACACATAAAACACTTTTTCAATGAAATGATTGCTAGGCTGCATTAACTAGGTCAGCCGGAACCGGGAACACTTCCCATAACACCTGATGTACTCGTTACATCATCAGAAGAATGGCATCTACGCTAATGATAGTCTCTGTTTTAACCTGAGGTTTACTGCAGTCAGCCGGAAGTGTCTGCAGAGACCGTGTCTATTAGCCTCCCCCTGCAACTGCCTCATCGACACGGCATCTCAATAAACCCGTCTCCAGCGTGATGACTCCGATTGTTCGAATATTACAATTAAATAATACTTAAATCGATATGTCATCCGCAATAAACCCGTCTCCAGCGTGTTGACTCCGATTGTTCGAATATTACAATTAAATAATACTTAAATCGATATGTCATCCGCAATAAACCCGTCTCCAGCGTGTTGCCCCCGATCATTCGAATATTGCACTTTAATAATTACTTAATCAACATCATCCTCAATAAACCCGTCTCCAGCGTGTTGCCTCCGGTCCTTCGAATATTCCGATCTATTATGACCTCTGACCTGTAAAGCTGCCAGAATAATAATAATAATACGCTGTTTGTTAATTGGCCAGAGGAGAACTGGCACCCCGACTGAGCCTGGTTTCTCCCAAGGTTTATTTTTCTCCATTAGGTCACCTAATGGGGTTTTGGTTTCCTTGCCACTGTTGCCTCTGGCTTGGCGTGCTCAGTTGGGGACACTAAATTGTTCAACTAAACATCGAAATAAATCGAATTAATAAACTAAATTAACCATATAAACTAAATTACTGATCAAATTATTGATCTAAAGCCCACACTGTCACCGTATGGAAATTGAAATGAACTGATGACATCAAATGGCTATACAGCTTAATAAAATTATGCTGCATTATTTTCCTGTTTAACACTGTAAAGCTGCTTTGAAACAATCTACATTGTTAAAAGCGCTGTATAAATAAAGTTGACTTGACTAAAACATTAATTTACACAAAGCTTGTAATACATGTTTTTCTTATGTTTATGCCAGTAATAAACTGGAGAAGTTTCACAGTGATATCTGTAGTGACACCTGTAGTGTCTCGCCTTAATATCGAGTTTTGTTTTGTAGAAAGTGAATTGCTTTCTTTACAGTGAATTTCGTTTTGTATAAATTGTATCTTAATTTTAGTTATTTATTATTTATTTTTTTAGCATGAGACTACTTTCAAAAACATAAAAAAGTACAAAAAAATGCTCTTAGTAATTTTTGTGTTGTTTCTAGTCTAAATATTTAAACAATCTTAAATCAAGATACATTTACTAGATAAGTACAATCACATATCTATTGTGGACACATATCTATTGTGTTTTGAGGCCTTAATTTTAAAACAATTTTTTTTGTTTTCTCAAAAACCATGGATAAACATTTTTCTTTCAAAAATACAAGCATGTACATACATGTTGCTCACATATTATGGTAGCCCAGTTTGTGCTGAATACAGTGTAATGACACTTGCCATTGATATGTTTATAAGCAACTGAAAAAAAAACAAAAAACAGTCAGAGCATGTCAAAACTTCTAAATTGCCCCAAAACACTCCTAGGGGTTAACTAGACAAACAGGAGAACTACTATAGAATAACAGGCTTCCAAACAAAAGACGTCTCTGGACAGTGAGCAGAAAGAACTGAGGGTTTAAATACACAAGGAGTGAAGTAATTAATTGAAACTGGAAACATGTAAACTAGCTAGTGACGGGTGAAAAAAAAGAACAAAGGAAACAGGAATTAGAACTAAACCAAACCAAAACATAATTAAACCAATATACATGTGACAGGCAGCACCACAAAGTCACAATGTTTACACTTTACTGAAAAAAAAATATATATATCTTTATAGTATTAATTTTAATCTGAACTACATATTTCTATATAATAAAATAATTTTACTTGAGTTTTATTTTTGTAGCCAGTCCTGTCTTGGTTAATAGTGTGACACACTTTGCAGAATAAGAATGCAAGAGGTTTTGACTATTTGTATATCCACCCTGGAGATCAAGATGCTTTGCTCTCATTAACAACCTTTTTTTATTGCAGATGCAAACAAAAGTGCATTAGAGGTGTATCATTAACTTAACAAGTCTTGCGGGTTATTTCTCTGTGTAAGGCCGAAGACACTGCTGACTCACAGTATAAACCAAATCACCCACTGTAAAGTCTAATTGGCTGACAATGCTTATAAAAAGCCTGCACACTGTGGGTCAGCCATTGAACATGCTGATGTGACAGGGACTCTGGAACAAATAATTTGTTTCCTGTACAAAGATTATAGTGTGCTACGGTGATGACATACTTTTTTAGGACAACCCAGAAGTTAACATCACCTTGGTTCCCTCGACAAGAACCCATTATTTTGGATTCTTGCAGAAAATAAGCTTTGTGACTAACAAAAGTTAATTCTTAGACGTTTTGTTAATTATTTTTCACAAATTAAAAACTTTTATGAATTTTGAAGTCTAAAAACTGCCGTAGTTTTGGTAACACTTTATTTAAATGGTCCCCTTTAGACATTATGTTGACTATAATTAATGTTGCACCTACATGTCAACTAACGTAGCAACTACGTAGCAGCTGCAACTGATGTAGCAGCCTAACTAACAGCCTAGATAAAACAGCTCAAACATGCAATTTAGTTAGGCCTAGGCTGAAGCTGTAAAACTGGGGGTTAGAGTATTAGTGAGTATTAGTAGACTGTTAGGGGTAAGGTTTGTAGAATAAGGGGTTTAGTATACTAAGTTGACATGTTGAACTTGAAATGTAGGTTCAACATTACTTAGTCAACTATCAAAATAAATTTGATAGGCTTTAATGTTAGGCTTTAAAAGTTACACCATGGTTTCATGACTTCAACGTTACCAAGCTTTTGAAATATTATATTCTGTCACACAAACTAAGTGAGCTAATTAAGTTTATTCTGTGTTCCTGAGAATTATATTGTTTCTATTAAAGACTCTTGATCTTCTTCTTCGCCCTCGGAACTAGCAAAGATTAGTGGCGTGTTTTCTTTGTTAGTTGTTACGTACGTCGTACGTATTAGGAATGTGGTGTGTGTAGTTTTTGTGTGTGTCTCTTTTAGATTTGGGGAATCCCGGCCTCAGTCGTCATGGTGAGAGATGACGTCTTGGTTGTTCCATCCAATCAGATTCGGCCACGCACTTCAAAGGCCGGTTCTTCCTCCAGATCAGGAGCTTGATGCTCACTTGGGAATGAGACTTTGGTCTCTGAGAAAAACATCTTTTGGATATCCCGGACGAGCCCCCATAAATGTTACGTCCCTTATATGTTTGTCTGGGGGTAAACGGGAGTATAACATTTTATTACCAGCTGTGTGGATGTCAACAGGAGGAAAGGCAATAAAAGGAAAAGAACAAATCGGCTTCACCTTAGGAAAAAAGATTTATTGTTCAATGCCAAACAGAAGAAAAAGTGACAAAGTATTTACAATAATATTTATAACAAAAACAACAAAACAAAAATATAATAAAGAACAAAAACACACAACAAACAACACAAAAGAACCGAGGTGGGAAGGCAAACACGAGTAGAGGCCAAATCAACGAAATTAACAAAACAAAACCAAGTTTAACCAAGTTTAAGTTTAACCAACTAAACTAACTATCAAAGAAAATGTAGAAATGAAAAGTCTTCAGCGTCAACGACACCCAAACTAAACTACACTATCTAATCAAAACAAAAACATACAAAGTGTGGCGCTCTCTCTCTTAACCTAGTGTGTTTAATACATCAACAAACAAACGTCCTGCGTGGTGCGCAATGTATGTCGTACGACCTCTTTACCTGTTCCCTCCTTCCCAGCCTCACCACCATAAACAACTGAGGAAATCAGATCAACATGCGACATCACAAGGCAACCACACTGCCACAAAGACGTTTTTCTCAGAGACCAAAGTCTCATTCCCAAGTGAGCATCAAGCTCCCGATCTGGAGGAAGATCCGGCCTTTGAAGTGGGTGACCAAATCTGATTGGATGGAACGACCAAGACGTCATCTCCCACCATGACGACTGAGGCCGGGATTCCTCAAATCTAAAAGAGACACACACGAAAACTACACACACCACATTCCGAATATGTACGACGTACATAACAGAAGTTGTGTCTTTTTTTCCCCGTTTGAGTTTGTTTGTTGTTTCTTTTTTTCCAATAACCATGGATCTGCCAGCTGTACAGTTACTGTGCCTTGAGTAGATGGAGTACTCTGTCAAATACATCAATCCAAGACCCAATGTGGAGAAGTGAAGAAGCAGATGCAGTGCATAGTGGAGACACTAAGTGAGACACAGGAGGACTCCAGTCAGGAAGCACCCCACAGCACAGGAGACCTCTCAGCACCTGCTCCATCCCAAAGCCACAGGAGGGACTCTCCTAATACTACCTCAGGCACCCAACCTATGACAGAGAAAGTCAGATGGCCCCAAGCAAACAACAACACTGCTTGGAACCAACTAGATGGGGACCTAGACAGAGTGATTGAGGCAACATTAGCAGGTTCCGCCGAGAATAAAATCAACAGTATGACAACAATTATCATCACCATGGCCAGAGAGCGCTTTGGCACAGAAGAGAGAAAGGGTAGCAGCAGAACTCAGGTAAATCAGCCTAACAGGAGAGCAAGAGAGATCTTGCAATTGAGGAGGGAGATCAAGACCCTCAACAAGCAGTTCAGAACAGCAAGTGCTGAAGAATGAAAGGGCATAAAAGATCTAACCAGTGGACTTCAAGGGCAACTCTGCAGACTGAGAAGGGCAGAAAGGTCTCTGAAACTGAGGAAGGAGAAGGAGGCCAAGCGGGCACAGTTTATTAAGGACCCATACAGGTTTACCAAAACCCTGCTGGGGGAAGCAAGATCTGGAAGATTGACCAGCCCTAAGGAAGTTGTAGAGGAGTTCCTTAACCCTCGTGCACTGTTCGATTTCTGGTTACACTCCTTATGGTCTGTGTCAAATTGACCCTAATTGGATTCAATACATTTCCCCAAAAATCACACTATGAAAAAACACATACAATCAGGTACAAACAATTCACTTGTAATAGCAATACTTTTCACACATTACAAAGAATAAATATCTGAATTTATGATTTATAAAAAATACTTTTAACCACTATTTTTAAGATTGGGCCTTAGGACACTTGCCTTTATACATTTAGAACAATAATATCTTAGTCTAAACCTAAAGTAATCTTGACCAACTATATAGCATTTTAAAGCTTTCAGACTATAATTTTCATATTTGGTGACTGATTTTCAAAAGAGATGACAGCAGTAGACAAATAGCGATAGATTCGTCATTTGTGATGCAGTGCCAAACTATAACGCACACTCTGACTCTTTCCATATCGTTTTTTATATGCATTTTAGAGATTGAATTCAAATCAAATATTAACATTACTACTTAAACTACTTCTGAATAGGATGTCTACTTCATAGGTATTTTGAAAAGTATGAAAATATAACGTTCAGATCACTCAAACCATATATGGAATACGAAGAGTCTACATGTCATCTAGTGGAAAACGTTGGTACTGCGCACAAAACATATTTTTTTTTAGATATCAACCTAGAGGTTTTAGAATTGAACATGTTTTGTAAAATGTATATTTTATATATATATATATATATATCAATTAGCTATATATATATATATATATATATATATATATATATATATATATATATATATATATATAATGTTATATATTTTACATGTTCATAAACTTCTATAACTTGTTTTAAACTTTACTTTTACGACTTATACAGTGATGGCTGATTTCAAAACACTGCTTCATGAAGTTGTTAATCTCAGCAAGACACTGGCACTTCAGGACTATAGTTGAAGAGCTCTGAAATACAACAAAATGTTTTGTATTTTGTGTCTGTACAGTTGCTTTTGAATAGCTGTCCTATATGGGTCAAATTGACCCACAAACAGCAAGAGTGTATAAAAATAATACAATGCATCAGCATGTTGAAACTTTGCATGCATGTTAATGACCCTAAATGAGAAAAGGTCACACAATTTCAAGAAAAACAATGTAGGTTAGATAGTAGTTCAGATAGATTGAAAAAAGAAATTATAGCTAATTTTTACCATTTGTGGCATACAAATAATATTTCTGTATTGAAAAAAATGGGAAAAAGCTATTTTTTTTAGCTTCATAGGTTAGTAAAAAAATAAAATAACAAAATATAACCAAGAAATTTTATTATTTTGGGTCTCTATAATTGCCTTAGAACATTAAAATATGCGGGTCAAATTGACCCGTGAACATCATGAACGTAACAGTAAATGTGTGTGTATATGTCAAAACACATCAGCGTGTTGAAACTTTGCATGCATGTTCATGACCCTAAATGAGAAAAAGTCACAAAATTTAAAGAAAAAAAAAACATAGGTTAACTGATATTTCTGACAACTTAAAAATCAAAACGGGTCAAATTGACCCGCAACATAACATAAGGGTTAAGGAGAGCCACAGTGACGCCCTCAGGAATCAAGACTGGTGCACACCCAAAGATCAGCAGAACTGCTGAAACTCCTGAGGAAGAGCTTGATACCAATGAACCAACATGGAGAGATGTCCAGGACATTGTACGGAAAGCTTGTTCAGCATCTGCCCCAGGACCAAGTGGTTTACCTTATAAAGTATACAAGAGATGCCTGACACTCCTCTGCAGGTTATGGAAACTGTTGCGAAGGATATGGACAAAAGGTATCATTCCAGCATCCTGGAAAAGAGCAGAGGGGTGTTCCATGGAAATGGACTCCTCCGACATCAGTCAGTTCCGAAACATTTCTCTCCTAAGTGTCGGATGCAAGGTATTCTTTTCTGTCCTGGCAAAAAGGATGACTACCTACATGGTGAAGAACAAATATGTCGACACATCAGCCCAGAATGGCGGTATTCCAGGTTTCTCCAAGTGCTTGGATCATATGGGCATCCTCAACCAGCTGATCCGGGAGGCCAAGAAGAGCAAAGGAAACCTAACGGTTGTCTGGTTCGACTTGGCTAACACATACGGTTCAATCCCGCATGGC
The DNA here is from genome assembly GCA_023566225.1 of Romanogobio albipinnatus. Lineage (NCBI taxonomy): Eukaryota > Metazoa > Chordata > Actinopteri > Cypriniformes > Gobionidae > Romanogobio > Romanogobio albipinnatus. The sequence goes on along the minus strand of CM042256.1, from coordinate 18,322,011 downwards.
CTCATCAACACGGCTATGGTACACTACCATATCCCCCACCATACTAGGGGTATAAATACCAGCTAATTCGGAGGATTCAAATTATGGTTCAAAACTGTCCATTTTACAACCCAGTGGCAGGACCTTGAAAAGGGAATCGTGACAGGTTGCACCATCTAGGGCTGTCGAACTCGGAGCACGAGCCTGGACAAAGTGGGACCTGCCGAAGTGGAAGATCACGTGGCTGGAGATCTGGAGACTGGAGCCCTTTTGTATCTCCTTCCTGCTCCATTCAGTGTACGATACCCTTCCATCACCAACAAACCTCCACAGATGGGGAATGAGGGAGGACCCATTGTGTAGGCTATGTGGAGGGAGGGGAACAATGGCGCACATATTGGCAGGATGCAAAACAGCTCTTAGCCAAGGAAGGCTGACATCTTGGAGCGGGAGAGGCAGAAAAAGCACCAGACCAGTACAAGGCCGGCAACATCCATTCAGTTCATCAGAGAAGGGGAGAAACCATCAGCCCCCAAGAAGACTAAGAAAAGCCTCTTGCAAGCAGCACAATCCTGGGAGATGAGGGTGGACCTGGGAAGGAAATTAGTCTTCCCCCAGGTTGTGCAAACACAGCTGAGGCCAGATATGGTCTTATGGTCTGAGGAGGAAAGGAAGATAATCTTGATTGAACTAACGGTCCCGTGGGAAGATGGGTGCGAGGAGGCCTATGAGCGGAAAGCTACCAAGTATCAGGACCTTGTTGAGCAGTGTAGGGCCAAAGGGTGGCAGACCTGGCTATTCCCAGTTGAGGTCGAGTGTAGGGGTTTCCCGGCGCAGTCTGTGTGAAAGACACTCACAGCTCTGGGTTTAGCAGTTAGGGAGAGGAAGGTAGCTGTTCGTAGGTTGGGTGAGGCAGCAGAAAGAGCGTCTTGTTGGCTCTGGAGTAGGAGGGAGGAGTTGAGCTGGAGGCCAGGAGGAGGTGGGCAGTGACTGGCCACCACTGCTGACCCGCCAACTGGAGGGTGTTGTGGTTTGATTTCTTCCTCGATGTGGAAAGCCCGAAGCTCTGCCTTCTGCCTCTGCATGCTACATTCCTCCTTGGGCTTTTTCCTCCCTCGATGCCGGAAATGACCATTGGGCATTCTGCCTCAACAGACTCTCTCAGTATGTTGGCTCCACCTGGGTGCGTACACCTATGCAGTGGACTTGTGGGCCGTTCGTTACTCTCCAGCCCTCCACCCCTTCAGCTTCGGCCAGCTCCTCCTTCCCTCAGGCTCCACCTCTGCCCTTGGTTGCTTTAGCGCAACCTTATCCACCCAGGTCCCTACCACCATCTTGGGTGGTCGACACCATGGCTAAGTTGCCGCTTAGATCATCAAAGTCTCTTCGCTGCATCAGCTCTCCTGCTGCGCGATGGGCTCCTCCCTCCACGACTCCGGTCATCCCCATGGTGGTGTCAGTGACAACATCTCCATGGCTCCTCCCTCCTGCAACAACACCATGGGTCGCAGTCCCAGATGTGGCCTGGATCCGCGACCATCTTCCTCTGCTCAAGGCCAGTCCTTGGACTTCACCGCCAAAAGCACCACCCTGGACTTTTTTGTTTGACCTCCTCCCAGATGTAATTTCTCCTCCAGAGCCCCCACTGAGGTTGTGCCTTCCGGGAGGGGGCGTTCTGTCACACAAACACTCTCCATGTGGACTTTGTTTATGTTTATGAATCAGCAACAGAGAACTACTCATTATCAAGTGAGCTCTGGAGGAATATAGACATTGGTTGGAGGGTGCTCAAGAACCATTCATAGATCACAAAAATCTAGAATATTTTTTTAATCAGAGATGCCTAGAGACTCAACCCCAGACAGACAAGATGTGCATTGTTCTTCACACGCTTAATTTACCACCTCTTACCGCCCAGGCACAAAGAATGCAAAATCGGATGCATTGTCACGTCTTCATGCTTCTTTATGCTTCCAGCAACATAACTTTTCTAATGCCTCTGAACCCTCTTTGGCGGGGTACCCCCTAAGCCGCACCAATGTTCCCAGAACACAACACACCCCTGTCATTCACTGTGCACTCTTCTTTGGGCACTGGCCACCCAGGGGCCAATCATACCCTCTCCCTGCTGCCCAGTATGGCCAGGGATGTGAAAAGGTTTGTGCAAGGATGTTTGGACTGTGCCATCTCCAAATGCCCATGCCATCTTCCATCTGGCAAGCTCCATCCGTTGCCCATTCCACAGCACCCCTGGTCACACCTAGGAGTGGACTTCGTCACAGACCTGCCATCCTCTGATGGTAACACATGCATCATTGTAATTGTTGATACATTTTCTAAATCCTGTCTGATTTCCCTCAAGGACTTTCCCACTGCCATGGTCACAGCTGAACTCCTGTTCAACCACATATGCCGCTGTTATGGGATTCCAGAGGATATTGTATCGAACAGAGGACCTCAGTTTATTTCCCAGGTATTGGCTGGTACAAGTACACTTTTTGGTACAAGGCTTTTTTTACCCTCCTAGGTGTGACCATGAGTCTCTCGTCTGGCTACCATCCCCAGTCTAACGTGTAAATGGAAAGAACCTGCCATTTGCCCACCTGCCATTGGACTCACTTCCTTCCAGTGTGTGCCCGGCAACAAGCCTCCACTTTTCCCATGGTCCGGGGAACCATCAGATCTTTTAACGGTTGATCATTGGTTATGAGAGAGTGAGAGGGTCTGGGACGCAGCACACCATCATCTGCAGAGAGCAGTGCACCGACAAAGACTTCATGCAGATGTCTGGAGGGCCAACTTTCCAGTATTTCAACAAGGACAAAAGGTTTGGCTCTCCATCCATGACATCAAGATGGGTCATGTTGCTGTTTTATCATGCCTGTATTTAATCTATTTTACTGTATGGTATAGAGGTCTGGTTCAGTAATTTGACAGTTACTCTTAGAACTCAGTTGGTGCGTACAGCAATGAAAGTGGTTGGTCTGGGGGTTTACCCCAATCTTCAGGCTATATTCAACAAAATCATTTTTAAACAGGCAAAGAAAATGACTTTGGACCCTTCTCATGTGCTTTATCTAGAATTCAAATAACTTCCATCTGGTAAACATTTTTTGTACTCTAAGGTTCAGATACAACCGCTATGAGAATTTGTTTGTTCCTCTGGCTACAAGGTTGTTAAACTCTAGTTCAAAGGACACAATTTGTGTGATTAGGTATTGGTGTGGGTATCTTGTTATGCAGCTTACCTGTATTGCCCAAAACACCCTGCAGAAAATTGAGTCCCAGATATGTTGGCCCCTTCACCATCACTTGTCAGATCAATCCAGTCACGTATAGTCAGTTACCTTCCCACTACAGAATCCATCCTTCATTTCACGTATCCTTGTTAAAGCTATCACTCACCTGTTTCTGTTTCTCCCACAGAGCCTGGCCTGACGGATGAAGGTTTGATCCACGTATATGCGAAGAATGGAAGAATTCACTTCCATTAATTCTGGAAGATTGAGCATTCTACCCAGTCCGAGAAGTTGTGTATGCCAATTTTATTTGTTATGAAAGGTAAAAGAAAGACAGAAAAATGTTTTCAGCCATGAGAATCCTGCATAGTAAACTACACTGTCAGTAACTCTGGTGAAAATTTTTAACATGCTTAATTTAAGCAGATTATGCTGAGTTGTTTTTTTTTCACCAGTTTCTCCATATTTTAGCCATGGAAATGTGAAAATAGAAACTGAAGTCTCTACCTCAGTGGGAGTTTTTTGAGCCAATCTCTCAGAGGATAAAAAAATTGCCCACAGCCTCTCCCTGAAGCAACACTGCATTAGATTGATGGATGCTCATTATTTTCTCATTTTGGTGCTCCACTGAAGTAGCACAAGGCTTAAACTCTCTCATTTGTGGAGTGGTAGATCCCTCCGTTGTGGTTAAATGGTTTCACTCCCACAGTGAGTAAGGAGGGTATAAAGAAGGCCAGTCTGGCCCATGCCCATAGGCTCTATCCCCATTCTCTTTTCTGTAAAGGTTTATGAGTCTTAAAAAAGTCACAGAGAGCTTACTTATTTATAGAATGTAAATATCTGTACAATGGTCTAATTTCACTAATACAATTGTGGCTAGAGTTATTATTTGAAATTTTGGATTCTTTTCTCTAAACTGTTTTCTTATTGTGTATAACGATAACCTTAGACACACATACTTAAAAAAAAAATACTATGTACAGATTTCAGCTCACAACCTTTGGACAACTCATTCACTGACAATGTATCTTAACCTCTCTCTCCAGACTGTGGCTTTACATCTTTAAAACTGGAAATTGAAAGGTCTTTTAGCTCAGCTTCTTACTGAGCTGTTACGTGTTTAAAAGATGTTTAAAAGGGATGACGCAACATTTATGTGAGATGTGACTGTTGAGGGGTGCAGGTAGAAAAACATACAACAACCTGAATAAATGACATTAAAGTAATTTATTCCCAGGAAAACAATACCACAAAAATCACCATAATGAAAAGTAACAGAACACGAAAGAATCAAGAATAACAAGAGAGTCGCCCAAAACAATGAAATAATCAAAACAAAACCCAATGATTACTAACCCAACCTCTAATACTAACTATCAAAGAAAAATGTAGAAACCAAACCGAAATCTTCAGCGTATGCGACGCTATAAATAAACTACACTAACTACCAAACAAAATTACAACTGAGGACGATCTCTCTTTCTAACTAAACATTAGAGAAAACTACCTATCTAAATGGAAGTAAATAGACAAACAGCTAACACAAAACAAAGAAATCCGACCTCCACTGACGAGTTATTTCACCATGTGTCTCATACGCGTGTAACGCTCTGATCTCACACACCTGCCGGCAATTATCACAAGCACTCTCAAACGTGACGAGTCTAACTTTAACATAGCAACGAACAAACTCCAAGATAGAGTTAACAAGGACAGATTAAGCAAAGGCTTCTCATAACAATTAGGATACTTTGACAGTCACAAACATGACTAAGCAAGATCTTCTCATAACAATTAGGATACTTTGACAGTCACAAATATGACTAAGACAGAGACAACAATGAGTGAGAGTTCGCGCTGATCTGCTCACTGGCCATCCATGGGAAACGAGGCCTCTTATCCTGCAGGCACGTCCGCCGATTGGCCGAACGTCAATCATTACGTATGACGTAGTGATGTTAGTAATGTTCGTCCGTAGTGAGGATTCCCTAAAGAAATTAACAAACAGACAAAAAGTGGAAGAGAAACAAACACCCTCCAAAACATGTTAATGAAAACACATGGAATGTAACAGAGCCCTAAACCTTTCTTGAACCTTCAAAATGGGAACAGAGGGTCAATGGTGACTGAATTATATAATGCAAGTGATGTCCTCTGATGTTTGCCTTATCATGTCTCTCTCAAGGGCAGTGAGAGTAAAATGTCTTCCTCTCTTTCACAGTATGTGTCTCTTGGTGTTGAAGAAACTCAAATATTCAGAAAAGCAAACAAAGAGAAAGCATACATGTCTTTAAAATAAGATACACATATTACATACAATCTTGAGACCAAGTGTGCAAACCTGCAATTACATTATCTGCTTTGCATTTATTTAAATGGCACACTCACCCAACGATGTGTGAAAGCACTTACACATAATTTGTTCACTTAGGTATCAAAACCCAGTGTTTTGATAAAATATATATTTTATCCCCTTGCTTCTCTGTTTATAGTGTAAATATAGCCTACCTAATTTGATCACTTAAAAAAATTCAATGTTTTGAGAAACAAATACATTTTCACCCTTGCATTTCTGTTTATTTTGTAAATACTGAATATGCATATAAGTCAAGTCACCTCTATTTCTATATTCACAAAGTAAATAGTAACAAATTCAAATTCTCCTGAAAAGCATGCAGCTCTAAGCCAATACTGTCATTATTCAGCTCGTCAGTTCAGTGTTGATTCAGTTCAGTTCAATAACTGAAAAATGCATTACTTGTGCAATAATTGTGCATATATACAGTGTATTTGTGCACATACATGTAAGTGTGATATACAAAAATACAATGCAAAACAATATGTGTAATAAAATTAAACGTTAATCACATTAGTGTTGATGTTTGCTCATAATATGAGCATGTTGCGAAAATGATTGCAAAAAAGTGTGTAGATAATGATTTTGTGTTACACCATTAAAGGACAATGCTACAGATATAGAATGAGACAGAAGAGAGATAGAAGAGCTTGAAACTGACTGTCACCACCAACAGATTTGATTTTGGCAGCTTCAGGAGGGCAGTGCAGAGATGTGAGGAAAAGAGAGATGACAATTTACGGAGGTTGAATACAATACAACAGCGTTCTGGATGTGCTTGGCAGGTCATGGCAGCTGGAACAGAACAAAGTAAATTTGGAGAAAAATCGAGTTAAAGTTTTCTGAAGGTTCCAAAAAAAAAAAAGCACACATAGCCACCATACCCTAAAATCCCTGATAAGAACACCAAATTTGGCACACATCAAGTCAAAACCAAATGTCTATAGGAAAATAAATATATTTTCAACTTTGTTCCATGATACCCCAAGAATTTGTTGTATCGTGGTATCAAAGAATTGATTTTGGTTTTATTGATTACATAAAAAAAATTTCAGTACCTATGAAAGCCCTTGGGGTCTAAAAGCTCCATGTGAAAAGATCCACTGTGGCCAAACATACAACCAAAATGAGATTAAAGCCAAATCTACTTTTGTGTTAGAAACACTAAAACAGTATTTTAGTGTGTCACTAAAACAGGCTGAGTAAGGGATGGGCGCTGAGTAATGCGAGACTTCACGCAGAGAGGGTGAGATTCAACATGGCAACACACGCTCACTGAGAAAACTGTACTAACTGCACTTACTGTATCAACTGTATTAACAGTATTTTGGATAAAATACCGGATACCGTGGCATCACACTCCTTGTACACTGGATAAACTAACGGACTTAGAGAAATACATCGATCACCACTACAACCGCTACAAAATGGATACGACCACAATGCAACAAACTCTGAAACCACACAAACGAAAGAAGACGTCATCTACTGATACCAGCGATTTACAAACTACAGGTCAGTGTACTCGCTTCCATTAACAGCAAACTGGATTTACTGGTTACGCTACCTGGAATTTGCATACACACATATTGAAAAACTAGAACAATCTAATAACTCCCTCCAAACCAATGTGGAATCACTCACCAAAAAGATGGACGCAGTCATAAAAGAAAACAAAATAATGAAAGAAACCATTCTGGACATTCAAACTAGAAGCATGCGAGAAAACCTGCTTTTTTCTGGCATTCCTGAACGATTCCTGAACGATCCCGAGGCATCTATCAGAGACTTCATGAAAACTCAAACTCCCACAGGACACTATAAACCAAATCACCTTTCACAGAGTCCATCGTCTCGGAGCACGTTCAAATAAAGCTCCTCGACCGATCGTCGCCAAACTGGAACATTACAAACAAAAAGAACTCATCAAAAGCAAAGGAAAAGAAGTGAAAGGCACCAACTACGGATTAAACGACCATTTCCCACGAGAAATAAACGACCGGCCCAAAGTCCACTACCCCATCATGAAAAGACACAGACAAAACAATAAACAAGCGAATATAGTTGTGGACAAACTTTACATCTAAGGGCAGCTCTACCGTGACTCCAACATTACTCCATGGCTCTTTTGATTTACCATGTAACATCGAACAATCAGTGACTGTCATATTACATATGGATACGATGCACCACCCTCTCCCCGTTCTTTAACGCATGTGCTGGAGGAGCTCAGGGCTTTTGGGAAGCTCACCTGAGGAGAATATCACACATATCCAGTCCGTGGAGTGGAATGGCGAGCAAGCGAAGACACCTGAGCCTGGTCCATTACCGGCCACTAGTAGAAGCGAGTACATAGTCGGACACTGGCTCCACTCGGAGATTGTAGAATCTGGCGAATGTGTTCGGTGTCGCCCAGCCTGCAGCTCTGCAGATGTCTGTTAGTGAGGCGCCATGCGCTAGAGCCCAAGAGGAGGCCACACTCCGGGTGGAGTGGGCCCGAACCCCAAGGGGACATGGTCGACCTTGCTGCTGGTAAGCCAAAATAATGGTGTCCACTATCCAGTGAGACAACCTCTGCTTTGAGAGAGCTCTTCCCTTCCGCTCTCCACCATAACAGACAAAGAGCTGGTCTGAGGTCCTGAAACACTGCGTCCTGTCTACGTAAGAGCGGAGAGCGCGTACTGGACATAGCAGCGCCAAGGCTAGGTCTGCCCCCTCCACGGGCAGCGCTTGCAGGTTCACCACCTGGTCTCTGAATGGAGTGGTGGGAACCTTGGGCACATATCCGGGCATGCTTCGTCAACCGAAAATGCCTGTAGGTCCCCTACCCTCTTGATGGAGGCCAATGCGGTCAGGAGAGCTGTCTTTATAGACAAGAACTTAAGATCTACTGACCGCGAGGAGGATGTAATCTCCTGGCTCCCCTCAGGAACCTGATGACCAGGTCGTGCTGACTTACCTTTTTGTCCCACAAGAGATCGTGGTGGGCAGATATTGCAGCCACATAAACTTTAAGGGTGGAGGGAGACAGCCTTCGCTCCAACCCTTCTTGGAGGAACGAGAGCACGGACCCAATCGGGCATTTCCAGGGGTCTTCTTGGCAGGAAGAACACCAGGTGACGAAGAGGTTCCACTTCAACGCATAGGCATGCCGCGTGGACTCTGCCCTAGCGGAAGTGATGGTAGCCACCACGGTCGGTGGTAGGGTACTCAAACCTGCTGCGTCCCATCCAGGAGCCACACGTGGAGGTTCCAAAGTTCGGGACGCGGGTGCCAGAGGGTGCCCCGTCTCTGAGTGAGGAGGTCCTTCCTCATAGGGATAGGCCATGGAGGGGCTGTCGCAAGGAGTAGCAGTTCTGAGAACCAGGACTGGCTGTGCCAATACGGGGCGACCAACATGACCTGCTCCTTGTCCTCCCTGATCTTGCACAGTACTCGTGCGAGAAGGCTCACTGGGGGGAACGCATATTTGCGTAGGCCCCGCGGCCAGCTGTGCGCCAGTGCATCCGTGCCGAGCATGCCCTCGGTCAGGGAATAGAACAGGCTGCAATGGGAAGAGTCGTGGGAGGCAAACAGATCTACCTGTGCGTCGCCGAACTGTTCCCAAATCAGCTGGACCGTCTGGGGATGAAGTCTCCATTCTCCAGGAAGTGGCTGAGACCGTGAGAGCTCGACGGCTGCATGGTTCAGTTCTCCCGGGATATGGACAGCACGAAGGGACCTCAGATGCTTCTGACTCCATAGAACGAGATGGCGGGCGAGTTGAGACATACGGCGGGAGCGTAGACCAACCTGGTGGCTGAATGTACGCTACTGTGGCCGTGTTGTCTGACTGGACTAGTACATGTTGACCCTTCAGCAACGCTCGGAAGCGGTGCAGGGTGAACCGTACTGCCAGCAACTTGAGGAAATTGAAATGCAAGCGGCACTGGGGTTCCCAACCCATGGCAGAGGCATATGTTGATACAACAACATGCCTCGAAACTCGTTCTAAGGGCACACCTGCCCGTAGAAAACTGAGGTTCGACCACGGGGTGAGCGTCTGAAGGCAGGCCCGAGTGACTAGGACCCAGAGCGTGCCAGACCGCCATGCCCATCTCGGGACTAGATCACGAAGCCAGTGCTGAAGCGGTCTCATATGTAGCAATCCGAGCGGCGTCACCGCGGCTGCAGATGCCATATGCCCCAGGAGCCTCTGAAATAGTTTCAGTGGAACCGCACTCTTGCTTTCGATTTGACAGAGGCAAGTCAGCAGAGACGTTCGTAAGCTGCGTGCACATGGCGACCGAGTCGATATCCATACCGAGAAAAGAGATCCTCTGCACGGGGCAAAGTTTGCTCTTCTCCCAGTTGACCCGAAGACCCAGACGGGCTAAGTGGCACCAGGTCTCTGTGTTCGCAAACCTGTGCTCGAGAGTGACTCATTATGAGCCAGTCAAGGGCTGCCTCGACAATCTTTGTAAAGACGCAAGGGGACAGAGCTAGCCCGAATGGGAGGACCCCTCGAAAGCAAACCGTAGGAACGGTCGAGGTAGGATGGAGACATGGAAGTAGGCATCCTTCAGGTCGATTGCTGCAAACCAATCGACCGGACAAGTGCATTCGAAAAGGCATTTCGCTGTCAACATCTTTAACGGAAGCCTGTGAAGGTATCGGTTCAAGATGCGCAGATCCAGGATTGGTCGTAACCCACCGGTTTTCTTGGGTACAATGAAGTAGTGTGGTCCCTTTAACCACATTAGGGTGCTAATGTATCGCAACAGAACGCTCGACTGGGGGGACCCCAGTGTACCCATTGACCGGGGCCCCATCGAGAGTGGAGAAGGCGGAGGAGGCCGCCTAACGGTCATGGGAAGACAACGGGAACTTGCAGAACCGCGCAACCTCCTCATGCAGCTCGGGAAAGAAAGGTATCAAAAACCAATCATCGAGCCGCGAGCGCTCGGGACAGGGCGGAGGATTCCACTCTATCCCAAGACTCGCGGCTGCCCGAGACAGCATGGCTGTCAGCTCCAGGTCCGACTCGGGCAATGCTGGCGCGCCCTAAGGCGGCAGCACAGCTGAGTCATCATCCTCGGAGGACTCGAGCCCACCTTGTGATGCGGCGACCGACATCGCATCATCCTCCGGAGCGCCAAATGAGATACGCGGGGGGACCGGAGCAGGCCCTGCGATCACCGTCTGAACGCTCGCGGGTTGAGGAGCGCTAGAGGGGGGTGTGGCCCGAGGCATGAGCGTCGGGGCTTTGTTCCACACCATCACCCTCAGGTCACCCTGGCCACCAGCCAAAGTACCGCCTCTCGTGGAAACGGTAGATTGGGGTGTGGCAGAGGGGACTCTCACTTTTTTACGAAGGTCATCCAGTCTCGACCGCCAAAAACGCTGCCTGAGCATGCTGAACGCCCAAGCATACCAGGCAGTGATTGTGCCCTTCGGAGGATGAAAGCAACCGGCTGCACCCAGAAGTACACGGGCGAGACATCCTGAAAAGGACGTGCCACGTGTAAGTCCTTTTTGCGAGAAGAAGCTTCGCAGAGACGCCGAAGCGCCCAGGGACCACACACCAGTTGTCTACCACTGCGCAGATCAGCAGGCAGGAAGTAATTGGATAAAAATATGATATACTTCACCGAGGGCCACAATAATCACAAATGGGATCACATCACAAAATTTCACACTTCACAGAGGGACCAGACAAGGATGCCCACTCTCTCCTTCTTTATTTTCCATATTTATAGAACCACTCGCAGCAGCAATACGACAAAACAATAATATCCAAGGTATCCAAGAGATCAATACACAGCATAAGATGTGTCCCTATGCAGATGATTTATTGTTATGTTTACAAAACCCCTACAAGTCACTAGAAGAAACCTTTACAATTATTAATCATTTTTCAAAAATTTCAGATTACACCATAAACTGGAATAAATCAACTATATTACCACTTTCTGAGGATGCCTGAGACTCTACAGCTCATATTTCTTCTCTTCCACTCCATACTGGCAACATTACATACTTGGGTATCAACATTTCCCCCAGACTGTCAAAAGCCGCGTTTCCACCGCAGGAACTTTACCCCGGAACCAGGAACTTTGGGGGGGAACTCGGTGTGTTTCGACCGCAGGAACCAGGGTCTAAATGAAGTTCCGGATAAATATTTCCCCCTCCAAACGGCCCTGCTTGCGAGGTGGTACTTTTGAAAAGTTCCCGAACTTTCGGGGGTTGGACTTGGGTTCTGAACATGCTGATTGGTTGAGCTCACGCAGCATTTTATTTCAACCGGCATTTTTAAAAGTCTTTTGCGAGGATCGAACAGCGTTCAGTAAATATCAGTACTCTTTCTGTCCGATGGCGCGCGTTCGTCTCAGCCATCTCACGGTCAATGTCCGTAATAGCTGATGATAACATACTTTGTCATATTTTAAATATAGCTTTACGAGTTACCTTTCAGAATACGCTTTAGTATCAGTGCTCGTCTCTTTTCCGCCGTTTTGTTAATGACCTCTTTAGTAAACCGATACATAACCAGCAAAAGCAGCGCTGCTTGCATCTCCTCCACTTGTTATTGTTGCAGACATGTATCGCGCAAAAATTATTACTGTCCGTCGCTGACTGGGAGGAGCAGTCGCGCCGCGCGCAGTCCTACATCACCGGACTAATTTGCCTAATCTTCCCGGTACTTTAGACCGCGGTGGAAACGCAGACAGTAGCAGGTCTGGGGGAGAAAAAGTTCCTGGGAAAAAAGTTCCTGGTACAAATAGTTCCGGGTAATTTCGGTGGAAACGCGACTAAAGTTGTTTAATCTCAACTATACCCCACTTTTAAGAAAGATTGAAGATGATTTAAAACGCTGGACTAACCTACCACTATCACTTATCAGCCGCATTGCTACAGTTAAAATGAAAAGTCTACCACAAGTCAACTATCTGTTCTCAATGCTCCCAACAACACCCACCGATAAATGGTTAAAATCACTCAATTCATTAACCTTTCACTTCTATTGGAAGAATAAAACAATAAAATATCTCTGGAAAATTTTCAAAAAGCTAAGTCACAAGGCGGCCTAAAAGCGGCCAAATTTTCATTATTTCTTTTTAGCAAACCAGCTACAATATTTATATAAATGGACTCACAAAAACAATCACAATAATTTATAGATGGAACTGGAACATATAATCAATGCAAAAATACAGACCTCGGCTTCCTACCAAAATCAAAAAAGAAAATGCAATATTTCAATAATATTACAATTGCATCAACTCTGACAGCCTGGTGGAAAGTAACCAAAATTACTAATTCACCACTAACACCATGTAGACACACCCCCATCTGGTCCAACCCTGATTTCCAATTGTGCAATAAACCGGTCAAATTTCCATCAAGGCAACACAAAGGAATTACTCACCTCCATCATTTGTTTCCAAATAATGGATTTGCATCATTTAAAACACTAGTCCAGAGATACGGTCTTGGGGGAGAGCAGTTTCTCCAATATCAACAAATTATATTATATTATTATAATTAAATTCAAGATAAATATAATAAATAATCCACTTCATCCCTCAAAGCTAATGGAAGACGTAATGAAAATTCCTAACTCCAAAAAACTAACCTACAAACTATATAAACTTATATCAAATAATGATGCAACAATTATAATACCCATGGCAAAATGGGAACAAGATTTAACCCTCTCCCCCAACACCGACCTCTGGAAAGAAATCTGTAACAATACATTTTCTATGACTAACAACACAAATCTCCAACTCAGTTCAAGGTTATTCGCAGGACTCACATCACAGAAAGAAAGAAATTTAAAATGGGCTTGAGGGACACGGATAGTTGTTCACAATGCACATTGAGGAGCACAGACGGCTACTTTCATGCCACATGGACCTGTCAACCAGTTCACTTATTTTGGATATCAGTAACCACAAAACTCTCCAAAATCATGGGCTGTAGAATCCCCCCATCTCCTTCACTCTGTTTACTCAATAACAGCATAGAAGTTGACAATCTCCCAGCCAAATATAAAAACCCACTACTAACTATCGCCAAGAAAGTAATTTTACTAAATTGGAAATCCATACATTTCTTGATATTTGGAAACCATTCCTAATTCATCTTTATATAAATCACCTAGACCCGGACCCCCCGCACTCTCCCAACCACAGGTTCTTATAATAAATAATCTCTGAGCATTATTGAATACATCATTTCACAATTGTTTACTAATATATGTCTTTTTTATGTAAATGTATGTGTATTTGGAATATGTTTATATATTTATATACTTCTTTAATGTATTACCAATATATGTGAAATATGCATAATATTGCAATTGCTATTTATTTGTTGATGATGGTGGTAGTAGGGATGGTGGTATTGGAATTGATATTAAAATATAACTAATTGTATTTATTTATTTATGTATTTTTCTGTATTTTATGGTTAGTAATCACTAAACACACTGTTAGGTTGGAGCCAAAACACCACAAAAACAATTTTAGGTTGTAGCCAAATCACTAAAATACCACCATAAACACACTGTTAGGTTGGAGCCAAATCACTAAAATACCACCATAAACACACTGTTAGGTTGGAGCCAAATCACTAAAATACCACCATAAACACACTGTTAGGTTGGAGCCAAATCACTAAAATACCACCATAAACACACTGTTCGGTTGGAGCCAAATCACTAAAAGACCACAAAAACACTTATGTCGGAAACAAATTAAAACACCACCACACTATGTTAGGTTGGTGCCAAATCATTAAAGTGCCACAAATGCAGTTAGGTTGGAGCTAAAAAACTAAAACACAATATGGAGCCAAATCACACACAAAAAAAACACTACATTAAACAATGTTGGATTGGAAATAAAACCCAAAACAATATTCTTATGTTGGAGCCAAATCACTAAAAAATACATTGTTAGGTTTAAAACTAAAACACTAAAATACCCTTTGCCCCAACCAAAACTTCCTGTTGCAGGAGGAAATAAATCAACACAGGTAGGAAAACTGTGGCTAATAAACAATTTAATGGGGTCTTTAATGTCACATGAATGTGCAGTATTTATTCGTATAACTCTTAAATTTATAGGAGCAAACCTTTATATGAGCTACCTGATTTTTTATCAAATGACAAACACAGTAACAACTTTCAAAGTGGGGAATAACATTTCGTTTCCTATTAGTCTGTTCTTTGAATCCTTTAACTTTAGCACTGTTCTCATCCTTGGCACATCTTTTGAGGCTCTGGGGTGCATTGGAAGTCATTCACCCAGGAACTGAACATGCTTTTCAGCCTGTTTCAGATAGCTGTGGGTGTCTGTGTTAATGGCCCTCAATCTTGTACAGTTCTCCCATCCTCCCGCAACTCTCCTCTCCAAGCCTGAAGAAGAAAAGGGACTGCCAGTGGAGTCATGCAGCGAGCGATCAGAGGGCTAACTAGAGCACAGAAGCCATATAACGTTGTCCCACTGGTGCCCAAATTACAGCCATCATCCATGTTTTTCACTGTAGGTCCAGATAGAACACCATCCTTGACTGGTTTGTATAAGATATTAGAGAGCGTAATATTGATGACAGTGGTAAGGATGTCTATTTTGGATGGCTGCCAGACTGTATGGTATGGTGTAACCTAGTGGCTAACGTTCTGGACAGGAAACCAATAGGTTGTAGGTTCAAATCCCACAAATGGGCAATCCATGAATGATCACCCTGGGTCTTAACCCAAGGTTTCTCCAAAAGGAATGTTCCTTCCGTATGAATTGCATTGGATGAAAATGTCTGCTTAATGGAAAGCTCTAATCAGCTTTTTTTCTGCATGCAAAATATCCTACAGTATATTTCCACAGTCTGTGACCCTTTTTAATCTTAGTCCCCTGTGCTTATTTATTAATGCAATTAATAGGGTAAACTGTACATTGCCGTGATCAGCATTTGTTTACTGTTCATTTATATATTATAATGTTAAAAAATAATTACCATAAGGTTCACTTATAATATTATACTGTTAAGTTTCTTGCATCTAATAATCATAATTTATGCATACTATTTATTTGCTATTTTTTATTTTATTTCATAGCTAATTCTTTCCAAAATATTTTCTTATATTATACTTATATTATAATATGATTCTTATATAATAATTCCTATTATATACACTATATTGCTAAAAGTATTGGATCACCCCTCCAAATCATTGAATTCAGGTGTTCCAATCAGGTGTTCCAATCACTTCCATTGCCACAGATGGCACCTAGGCTTGCAGACTGCTTCTACAAACATTTGTAAAAGAATGGGTCGCTCTCAGGAATTCAAGCATGGTAGGCTACCATGATAGGTCCATTCGTGAAATGTCCTCACTACTAAATATTCCACGGTAAACTGTTAACTGGTATTATAACAAAGTGGAAACAATTGGGAACAACAGCAACTCAGTCACAAAGTGGTAGGCCACATAAAATCCCAGAGCGGGGTTAGTGTATGCTGTGCGCAGAAGCCCCCATTTTTCTGCCAATAGCTACAGACCTCCAAACTTCGTGTGGCCTTCAGATTAGTTCAAGAATAGTGTGTGAGCTTCATGGAATGGGTTTCCATGGCCAAGCAGCTGCATCCAAGCCTTACATCACCAAGTGCAATGCAAAGCATCGGATGCAGTGGTGTAAAGCACGCTGCCACTGCATTGGAGTGGAGACGTGTTCTCTGGAGTGACGAATCACACTTCTCTGTCTGGCAATCCGTTAGACAAGTCTGGATTTGGCGGTTGCAAGGAGAACTGTACTTGTCTGCTTGCATTGTGCCGATTGTAAAGTTTGGTGGAGGGGGGATTATGGTGTGGGGTTGTTTTTCAGGGGTTGGGCTTGGCCCATTAGTTCCAGTGAAATGAACTCTTAATACTTCAGCATACAAAGACATTTTGGACAATTCCATGCTCCCAACTTTGTGGGAACAGTTTGGGGATGGCCCCTTCCTCTTCCAACATGATTGCGCACCAGTGCACAAAGCAAGGTCCATAAAGACATGGATGAGTTGGGTGTGAGGAACTTGACTGGCCTGCACAGAGTCCTGACCTCAACCCAATACACCTTTGGGATGAATTAGAGCGGAGACTGTATGCCAGGCCTTTTCGTCAAACATCAGTGCCTGACCTCACAAATGCGCTTCTAGAAGAAACCATTAAGTGTGAAACCGTCAGGAACCCTTAAGTCTCCAGCACCACTATTTTCCAGAACTGCAACCTACCTGGGGTCTCCAGAAGTGCAAGGTGTCAGGATGTCAGAGACTTAAGTTAGGTAAAGAATCCTAAAACTGATTTATAAGAATCACAAGCTTGAGTGTTTTAATATTTAATAATAAATTATTAAATACTAAATTAATAGTAGCTATTAAGATAAATGTGGTTTGGAATTGGTAAAATGTGCCTGGAAAAAAAAATATGATCAGAAAATCAACATGCCTAATAGTTCTGCGTGCAGTGTATAATATTATATATATATGGCATTGAAGATAAGATATTAAGATATTTAGATGTTAAGATTAACATTAGCATCATCATTTTCTGTAAAAGGTGTGATTTGTGAAGTGCTATATATTTTATTTGCTTTTATTTAAATTGTTTTTATTATTATTATTATTTATTTTTTATTTTACTCTTTCTGAACCTAAGAATTAAATGGCCATTTTTGTCGCCGTGTCTTTAAGATGCCTATGTAAACATCCTCTAAGCATATTTAACTGTACTGTGAAATGTAATAAACAAAGAACAACACATTAGAATACTTAAAATAATTATAGCGCAAACTTACAGCTTGCAAAAGTGTTAAATGTATATGTGTGCTACACAAGTTTAATAGGGACAGCATGGTGAAAGAGAGGCCAGAAGGGCCAGATTGTAAACTTGTCATCTTTAAATCAAGCAGAGTGGCTGATGACTTTAAGATTTATCAAATGCTCAACTGGCTCTTGTTCCAGAACCTGAGTTATGTGGCAAGTGTACAAAAAAATAAGGCTAGCTTCAGAATGAATTACTTACAAACCACATTCTGCTGGGTTGGACCCACATTAGTATGTTTCCACAGTGGGCCTAGTTCAATGTCCTGTTGACAGGAGCATAGTACGGCAACATGAAGAGAGCTACTTGTGCATGTGCATGCAAGAGAGAACGACTGGTCGGGAGAGTGAAGGAGGGAGAGAGAGGGGGAATGGAAGCAATTACCAGTGTGTGAGCATCTGAGGTACATCCAGAGGCTGCAAACATCAATCTGCATGATCCCTCAAACGAACGATGTATATGATAAGAGTGACCCCTTGTGGTTACATAAGTGAAATGGTTGGAAAGCTCAAGAGGTCAGAGTTTGTCTGGCCTATAGTTAACCCCTGCTGCCAAACATCATTTAGCAGAAAAAGCCTTTCCCTATAGATGGCCTTTCAAAAGTAACTTTGTATTCAACCATGTATATTTGTTGTACAAAATTCTTGCATATTTTTTGATTATGCCTCTCAAAAAGTGTAAAATGCAATAGCAATAGCTTGCTTCAGGTATTATATACCTCTTTGCTTGTGAAGCATTGTGGCTATAGGGAATCCCGTGTGAAAAAGCAGTGTGCATAATTGTGCTGAATGATAGTGTACTTTAAATCATAAAACTGTACTTGCAGATAACATCGTTTTAATGAATACTTCATTTAAGTGTTCCTTAAAGAGAGTACACTTTCATGATTGTTCCACTTAACTGCACTTTGTAATAATGTCAGATGAAAAGTTGTATTTATTATTATTTTTGACTAATAATATAATACTTCTTAATATTGAATAATAATAAAATACTCTTTTTGTCAAGAAGTACACTTATTTTGATGTGTTGACTAACATATGGCACATGTTAATTATACTTAATTTTAACTGTAGTGTGTTATTCAATATTTAATTTAAAGTTAATATATTTTAAACATACAAAAAGCAACTTCATTACAAATGTGTAATTGTTTATTTAAATACATAAAATACAAGTTTCAATAGAAATAACATTAAAGTATATTTTAGTTTACTGTATATTCTTGTCAGTACATTCGGCAGTACACTAACCATTTCAAAGACAATAAAAGTGATTATGAAAAAACATAATAAAGATGTATGGTGACTTCAGGGTAATTGGGACACTTTTTGCCATTGGGATGAAAAAGTATCCCAACAAACTAAATTCCCGCCTATAAGTCCTATATAAATGGATCAAAATGCACTCTAAAGGTTTAATATTTAATATAAATTTAAACATACATTAAGTGTCCAACAACATTACAATTAAAGTCTAAGGTGTTAAAAGGGTAACAGTTTTACTGGTTTACCTTAATATTTTAAGCTAAAGAAGCATACTTATTCAGAAGGCACACTAAAGTGACTTTATGAGAAGAGAAGGTACAAAGTTTATTTTTTAAAATCACATAAACTATTAATTTGGGGTCTGTTCCTTTGTTTCATAAAGTCTGTGTACATCCCTCCCAGAAAAGTGTTCTTTCCTTAAATTACGAAATTAAAACATGATGCCCTTCTCCTATCATTTGCACACTCAGCAAACTGCCTGTCTCTGCCTCTAACTAGTTCTCAAACTTTACATAGTGCCTACAGTAAAAGCACAGATAGCACTGGCATTACCATTAAAACTAAGCTCAGCACTTTCCAATAGGTTTAATATACTTATGGGGCTTCATAGAAACTGAGAACAACACTGGGAATGTGCTCTGAGGACACTATTACTAAAACACTTCTGTCTAATTTCATCTATTGCGCATGTAATTTGAACATGATTATCTGTTGTGGAGTTCATAAAGCTTGCCAGTAAAGCAAAAAATAAAAAAAGATGGAGAGGCAAACCAAATACTAAGACATTCTCAAACTGCTGATTCTAAAGTGATATCGCTGGTAATTTGTTATGAAAAATTGTTTCGTTGAACCTTCTGTTCATCAAAGAATACTGAAAAATGTATCACGGTTTCCACAAAAATATTATTTCAGCATGCTTGTTTTTTACATTGATAATAAATGTTTCTTGAGCAGCAAACCAGCATATTATAAACCAACTATTTTAATTCATTTATTGGATTTGTCACACCAAAAAATCCATTAAATAATAATTTAATAAAAAAAAAACAAATACTGTATTTTTTTTTATCAAATAAAGCCTTAGTGAGCATAGAAGATGTAACGAATCCACAGAGTCATAGAGATCCATTTGCAGCTTTAATTAGTAACAAAGTCAGACAGACAGGGTGTTGATAGGTAGACAGGAATGGTATGGGCAAGGCAAAGAATACTCAGGCAAGCTAGTGCTGATGATCGGGGCAGGCAGCAAGGTTTCAAACACGGGTAACAGTGCAGGGTCGTGGGAGCCAGAGTACGTTCAGTTAGCCAGGAAACAGTCCAAGGTCGAGGTAGCCAGAGAGTGGTCGAAGAGTACCAAAAACAGTCCAAGATCTAAACCAGAATAAACAGAATCAGTAGACAATCGCTCAGTACGTATGCCAGGGCAAGACAATACTTCGCACTGAATGGGTGTGAGAGAGGGATTCTTATACATGTGGAAATGAAGTGCAGGTGTGAGTGTAATCAATGAAGAGCAGGTGTGTGATCAGTCCAAGAGAGCAGCATTATGGGAAATGTAGTTTGTATGGCCATAGTCAATACTCTGGAGATGGATCCCTCTGTGAATGTGGAGGTGACACAGGAAACTCCTGTGTAACAGAAGACTTCTTTCAAAACTATTTAAAAAAAAATCGACTTTTGACAGAATTGAATATACAATTTACATGTGAACTCTATATTCTCATTTAAATAAATGAAAGGTCATGTAACCCCTCCTCTTATGATCACCACTGCAATTATTGACCTTTGCTCTAAATGCAATTGCCAGATGATCGTGGGAAAAAGGATGGTCTGTTAATGTTTTTGGTAGGTAATTTAATAGCTATGAACTGCCTGCGTGAACTATGCATAAAGGGAACAGACAGTAAACTATACAACATCTGACAGAGTATTTTCACTGATCTATGGAAAGTGGTTCTTAGCTGGAAGACTTTTATTAATTTAGCAGATGCCTTAATCCAAAATACCCTTCCTGCTGGAACATATAGAGCTCACTAGGACAGTGATACTTGCTTTTTACTGGATGTAAATTTGTTTAACTTTTTTTGAAGATCAAGTTAAAATAGCATTGGGAACATTTATTTTGTGAAAATTCCCCATTTTGTTCCTAAAAGGCTGCAGTCTTGACATGAGTGAGTGCTTTTCAAGCAACGTGTCTGAAAGGGGCGGCAGTGGCTCAGTGGTTCATGTAGGTTGTCTACAAACCGGAAGGTTGGTGGTTCGATCCCCGGTTCCACCTGACCAAGTGTCGAGGTGTCCATGAGCAAGACACCTAACCCCAGCTGCTCCTCACGAGCTGGATGGCGCCTTGCATGGCAGACACCGCCGTCTGTGTGTGAATGGATGAATGTGAGGCAATGTGTAAAGTGCTTTGGATGGCCATTGGTCTGTTAAATGCGCTATATATAAATGCAGTCAATTTACCATGTGAGGGCTTTTCATACCCTTCCTAAAGATAAAAAATGTCAACAGGCATGGTTGATGTTTATTTATAATTGGATACCACAACAATTTAATTCAAATACCACTACAATTTAATGTTCGTTTGCTCGGCCCATTTCACCACGGCCAGTTTTTCAAACCTGGAACAATATCAAACAGGCTTCGCTCAGCGTCTGATAATGAAGAAAGGGGCAATTCCAACCATATTCCTGCAAGCGGAAAGTTGTGATTTTATCCACTTATTGACTGTCTAAACAATTTCAATTTTTTTTTTTTAATTGAAAGTTTCTTAGAGAGACAACTTTAACGATAATATCCCGTGTTGTCTAGATCCATGCTAGTACAATTGGAAACTCAAAGTAGCATACATAACTATAGTATGTCTAATGACAAAGGTTAATATTATTTCCTGCCAGTGTTGTCATAAATTACAAAATACAACCGTAGATACGTATGTTGATCTCTTTTGTCGGATAGAAATCTAATTTAGCCTATATTTCATCAACAACACATAACTCAGGAGCTAACTATGTTAGTTTAGTTGCTTACAGATAGCTCACTCGATCCTTCTAGCTAGCGTCACCTTAAGTTGAAACGATAGTCATTTGAACTGTTGTGACTTCTATTGTGAAGTTGTGACTTCTGACGTGTAAAGTTAATGCTATATGCTAGTTATCGTTTAGGCTGAAGTTCTAGTATGGACGTAACAATTTTGCAGGTCCTTAATGAAAATAAATACTAAACTTACCACTCAGAAGCGTCCTTTTCCAATCTCAAAACATTTTGTTGTTCCTCAAAATTTGCATCTTCGTCAGAAACAGGCTCAAACATATAAGGTTGAATGCCTAATCTCTCCATTGTCATGATGGACAGTATGGATGTGTTTGCTGTCATTGAGCCGCACAGTGAAACAGCCAATCAGAGCAGAACTCTGCATTGATATTCATGACCCTTCCAAATAAGGCAAAAACAGACCATTTCATCCTAAGGACAATTTCTAGGGTTGTAAATGGACTTGTAAAAGCGTATCTGGACAATTCTTGACCTTAAATAATCCACATACCCTCTATGTAGATATCAGAGAACAATTTAAAATATTGTTTCAAATTATTCTGGGGCACCTTTAAAAGATAGTCAGTTACATTAAAAGGTAGAGCGATCTAATTTGAATGGGAAAAGACTGATTACCTCTTATCTGACTGCTAATTGGCCATGCTAGTTCTTAAAGGGTTTGTTCACCCAAAAATGAAAATTAGCACATAATTTACTCTCAAGTCCTCCTAGGTGTATATGACATTCTTCTTTCAGACGAATAAAATCGAGTTAAAAACTCTTGGCTAATCCAAGCATTATAATGGCAGTGAATTGTTGCCTCGTTTAAGAAGTCCATAAAAGTGCATCTATCCATCAAATAACTGCTCCGCATGGCTCCGGGGGGTTAATAAAGGCCTTCTGAAGTGAAGTGGCGCGTTTGTGTAAGAAAAATATCCATATTTAAAAATGTATAGACTAAAATAACTAATTTCCGGCAGAAAGGCGTACGCAATTTGTCGTTTGTTTTGCTCTATGCTCTGCGCTTCTGCGTTCGTCAATATGCATGCGTCAAGGGTTCAAGGGTCAAGGGTTACTCCTTCGCCGTAAATCGACGCGCCACTTCGCTTATGTAATCTACTTGTGTCATGAACTGGCTTTTTTTTAATATATATATATATATATACAGTTTTTATATACAGTCTGAGGTTATGACGTTTGCGTGATTTTTACATTCAGAAACATCATAATGAATAAGTAATAGGCTATTTTCTGCCTTGGCTCTCAGGCTCTCTGGCTCTCTGTTTTGATGGGTGTGCCACACTGAAGACTTGGAAGTAAACACCCATGGCTAGGATTGGATAAGATTTGCATATTTAATGAGTTTCCGCTCCCCTGTCAGTACACGTGAGGAATTGTTTTGAAAGCGTCTGGGACTCACAGGACTCGCAAAATATCTTTATCAAACAAACACAATGATTCATCTCTCATCCACCCGCGATTGATTGGAATGTTATTTCTGTATCATTTCGCCCGATCATCAGTGAATATCACCGTGCACCGTACACACACACACTCGCAAGAAAGGAATGTTATTTTACTATAGCCCGCCTGAAAAACACATAGCCCCGGGACTTTGGGCTTTGCGAGCGGGCGTTACAAGTCCGAGTTTGATCACGAATGAACCAATAACATCTTCTCCAGCCTGTGACCGCGTGCTAAGGTATGTAATCAATAGATATCAAACGAACTGTAACAATGCAATACTAACACATGTAAAAAACATGTTTTACTCACATAAGTGTGTTGCACCGTTCCTGTCGGATCCTATATAGAAGGCACAGCAATGTGTTTTAATCTCAATATGTCTGCAAATCCAGTCTCGACCTGAATCTTGTTTACAAGGATTCCGCAGTGAAATGAAGTGAACAAACGCAATGTCTTACGCACGTGAGCTGGAACCGTCATGTTTATTGCTCGGTAGCACGACCCGTTTAGCTCCACGAGTCGGTGGGCGGGCTTGAGACGGTTCTTCTGCATCCCATTACATCAGTCGTCGATATATATATATTTTGAGATCTCTCGTTTGCTGGGCCTGGTGTCTATAAAAGCTTTTCTTTGACTAACAAGGACGTTTTCAGCTCTGAAACTTACAGGATATTATTATATCACAATTAACTTTTATATACCAAAGGCTCAAAGGAAAGTTGATTTCTCAATTCATCACCCCTTTAAATTCCCTTTTGTTGTGCACACACCATAAGTTGTTATAACATTTATTTATTTTAATAAGGATTAATCTATATTTAATTTATAATTTATGCAGTGCAGACTGTTTGATAACTTTAATAAATGTCTGTATATGTCCTACCTGTTAGACAGGTGGGAAGGGCACAGGTAAATATGACATGTATTATGAGTTAGACAGGTGGGAAGGGCACAGGTAAATATGACATGTATTATGGGTTTATGTGAAGATTGTTTTAAGTTCACTTAAATGTAAAGTTATTATATTTTTTGTTTTAATGTTAAAATTGATAGCTTTCACTTACACTGTAACTAATGTTGAATGGCTATAAATAATGTTTAAAATCAATTTAATTGAGACATCAGTAGCAGTATTAGTAGCAGTATGTCATACTCCTCTGGAAGTGCATTCACTTTGTGCATTCTACTGTGAAATTTGTCTGTGAAATTATCACTATGTATCATATTAATTTTGGACAGACAAATATTCTGATTACATTATAAACAAATTGTCCTAATACTACAACAACTATACCATCACATAACTGTCAACAAAGAAATTACAGTTATATAATAAAGTATCATTGGACACTTCACCTTAACCAGAAGGCATTTATTCACAGCTTTTAGTCATTGCTTTTGAGAAATAGTGAAATTATGTAAAGTCACGTTTTAATCATCAAGTATTTATATAAGCACGTGATTTAGTCAGTGATACGGTAATACTGGTAGATTCATCTTGGCCCAAGAGTCTCTTCAAAACCTTCTCTCTTTAAACAGATTTTAATTGCTCTTGGATTCCCCTCTGACCTCAATTTTCCAGCACATGAATTCAGCACATCTAGTCAAGACCTCCAAAGTCCCACATTCATTTTCTGCACTAGAGCTACACTCGAGCACACATACCTGGTCATCATCATGTCTATCAAAACCTTTGAGTATATAGTTTGATATTTCACTGATCTAATTGTTCTTACAGTATCCTCAGCTTTAAAGTGTCAAGAGAACCCTCTATCTAGTTATATTACTATAATATGTCTCTCAAGGCATGACTGTTTTTGAAATCTGAGTGATTATGAAAAAACAAATAAAATATTAGATAATTTTGTGTGTGATTTATAAAGCATATAAAACTCTGTTCTGCTGAATTGAAAATAGAAGCTGTGGGAAAGATTTGTGAGTTTTGGTAAACATCATTTTTCTCAAAGTCTAGTGGGAGATAAAAAAAACTGTAAGAATAGGATCTGGCACAGCATGAGAGCTGCATTAGCCTCTGAATCTCTGGCAGTGTTTGAAATGGTACAATGGGAGAGCCATTTTGTACAAATGTGTATTTGCTGTGTTGAGTATCTATTAGTGTATGTTGTGTGATTTTCCTCTGTGTGCGCCATTTAACGGCATCCGTTTTAAGGTGTATATTCGGCCCACTCAGGGTATTATGGTCCCTTCTTCAGAATTCTTCATATCTGTCACATTGATCGTGTTGAACATAGTGTCTGATACTAAGTGTTCTTGCAAGGTCTCACCATGGCAACTGGCACAATGAAACCTTGAAAAAATAGAACTCTCATAGGAAATCCACCTTTTTCACCTTTTATTTTCACTTGGGGACATCCAGTGGTGGCAAGAGTACTGAAAAAGTATACTCAAGTAAAAGTACTGTTACTTGTCAAAAAATGTAGTGCAAGTAGAGTAAAAGTACCTGTCCTAAATACTACTCAAAGTAGGAGTAAAAAGTAGCCCTTGTAAAAGTACTCAAGAGTAGTGAGTAGTGAGTATTATGCTATGAATGTTATTCCACCTTATACCCTGCAAATTAAAAATGTAGCTTACTCTTTTATGGATGATTCTCAGTAAGAGCAAAAAAACATGAGATCAACAGTGTTTCAATATTTCTCCAAGTTTTATTTTTGACTGCTAGCACTAAAAATACAGCCATGTAATATTTGAGAAAGCAACCAATAATCTGGTAACATTTATGACAACCAGTCTGTAGAGGTTTTCTTGCGGTTAATTAAAAAAGGTTGCAAAGCGTTGTACATTAACAATTGTATGTTAAAAAAGCAGTTCTTTCTTTTCAAGACGCATTCATTGTACTGCTTTAATTTCAATGGATGTTTTATCTGTTAAAAGAATAGGTTACACTTCAGAAATCAGAATCAAGTAACTCACAATTTTCACCACTGATTATTTTTGCTTGTAATTAAAAACATAAACCTGATTTAAATATAAATCTGATGTTTTATGAAAGTTGTTTGCTATATACATGGACTACAATTTTAAATCGCCATGTGAGAACACATTTACATTAAAATATGCACTTGTAGTGAGTGTAAAATCAACATTATAATTTTTCTCAAAATCTTTTCTTTATTATTAAAAACTCTGATTCTCTTATTTTGAATATATTTTTTGATTTTCATTGGATTGTCTTTTGATTTAATTACGGTGGTATGTATATTTTTGGAGTTTTATATATGATTTGTAATGAAGTGTACCGCCCCTTTAAGAAACACTTAACTTTAGACGTTTCCTCCTCACTCAGTTGATAAACTACGCTGAAATAAGGATGTATGTTGGCTCAAGGAGCAATTTCACGATTTAAGTCATCATACAGTAACCAGCAGGGCCGTTTTTAGGCATAGGCGAACTAGGCGGTCGCCTAGGGCGGCATCAGCTGAAGGGGCGCCAATGAACGCATATCAGGGGTGTGTGTAAAAGGTGTCAAGGCCACCCTGAAATATGATTGCCGCCCAGACTGGTTCCCCTAACACTATTGGATCAGAGTACTGTCAATTACTGTTTGAATGTTGCATGTAAAATTTGCATTTGGAGCGCTCAACATTGCATTTGAGCTCGGACAAAGCTTTGGCAAGGTAACGCTTTTTTTAACCACACAATAAAGCTAAATTCAAAGGCCAATTAAAAAAACAGGTACAATAAAAAGTGCACAAATCTGTATTTTGTTAGGGCCGTATTTGTGGCAGTCGAGAAATCACGCTGTGAAATGGGCAGATAGTGTAATATTGCTCGGTTTGTATTATAGAGGCAAGATATAGGCTAACCACACTCACTTTAGCATTTCATGATATCATTATATTTAGCTCTATTAAGCTTTCTTCTCTTACTTGCACCTCCAAAAGGTGTGTTTTTGTGCTAATGCATTGTTAAAGGATCAGTGTGTAATTGTCCAATATAAAACTTCAACGGCCAATTTAAAAATAGTATAATAAAATTTGCTAATTCACAATATTTATTATCCTTTATTAAACCGCTTTGTCGAATTTAATGCGTCTTTATGGGTGGTGTTGAATGCTGAATCGATTCATTCAGTTCTAATAGTGTCAGGGCATAGCGTTGTGTTATTTAAAGGGGAAGTTCAAGCGTCAATGAGAAACAAAGACTGCACTGAATAAATATTTATTCTTGTTACTTTCATGTGACTGGAACAGCTTTTATATACGTAGTTTCCAAATTGTATTCGTATATATTTGTTAATAAGGATTACAGTTCCAAAATGGTATGTATGTATGTATGTATGTATGTATGTATGTATGTATATATTTGTTAATAAGGATTTAAAAATAATACCAGTAATACCATGTTGCTTTTTAAGATTTGGCTGGGGGGTGCCAATAAGGATTTCGCCTAGGGCGTCAAAATGGCTATAAACGGCCCTAGTAACAAGCAACAAACCCCTTTCATAAAGCGTGCCTCTCACTCTAGGCTGGTCGACTCCCTAACGCTATGGTTGATATGACGGGAGTCACATGCGTGACGCATGGAGACGGGGCTTATTATTCGCCTTGGCCAATCACATTGACAGGACAAAAATAAGCATAATGTAGACTGTAGGTTTAGTCAAGTCAAGTCAAGTCAACTTTATTTATATAGCGCTTTTAACAATGTAGATTGTTTCAAAGCAGCTTTACAGTGTTAAACAGCAAAATAATGCAGCCTAATTTTATTCAGCTGTATAGCCATTTGATGTCATCAGTTCATTTCAATTTCCATACGGTGACAGTCTGGGCTTTAGATCAATAATTAGATCAGTAATTTAGTTTACATGGTTAAATTAGTTTATTAATTAGATTTATTTCGATGTTTAGTTGAAAAATATAGTGTCCCCAACTGAGCACGCTAAGCCAGAGGCAACAGTGGCAAGGAAACCAAAACCCCATTAGGTGACCTAATGGAGAAAAATAAACCTTGGGAGAAACCAGGCTCAGTCGGGGTGCCAGTTCTCCTCTGGCCAATTTACAAACAACGTATTATTATTATTATTCTGGCTGCTTTACAGGTCAGAGGTCATAATAGATCGGAATATTCAAAGGACCGGAGGCAACACGCTGGAGACGGGTTTATTGAGGATGATGTTGATTAAATAATTATTAAAGTGCAATATTCGAATGATCGGAGGCAACACGCTGGAGACGGGTTTATTGCGGATGACATATCGATTTAAGTATTATTTAATGATAATATTCGAACAATCGGAGTCATCACACTGGTGACGGGTTTATTTAGATGCCGTGTCGATGAGGCAGTTGCAGGGGGAGGATAATTGACACGGTCTCTGCAGACACTTCGGGGTCCTGTGTTGGTCTTCTCTGGTCCACCATCTGATTAGGATACGGCCCAGATCTGGCTGACTGCAGTAAACCTCGGGATAAAACAGAGAGAATATCATTAGCGTAGATGCCATTCTTCTGATGATGTAACGAGTACATCAGGTGTTATGGGAAGTGTTCCCGGTTCCGGCTGACCTAGTTAATGCAGCCTAACAATCAATTAATTGATAAAGTGTTTTATGTGTATGCCACAGTAAAGAGATGTGTTTTTAGTCTAGATTTAAACTGACAGAGTGTGTCTGCTTCCCGAACAGTGCTAGGAAGACTGTTCCAGAGTTTAGGAGCTAAATAGGAAAAGGATCGACCGCCTGCAGTTGATTTGGATATTCTCGGTATTAACAACTGGCCAGAATTTAGAGATCGCAGTAGACGTGATGGAGTATAATATGTTAAGAGCTCGCTCAAGTATTGGGGAGCTAAACCATTTAGTGCTTTGTAAGTAATAAGCAAGATTTTAAAATGTATGCGATGTTTAATAGGTAGCCAGTGCAATGTTGACAGAACTGGGCTAATATGGTCATACTTCCTGGTTCTAGTAAGTACTCGAGCTGCTGCGTTTTGGACCAGCTGGAGTTTATTTATTAAGCGAGCAGGGCAACCACCCAATAGAGCATTACAATAATCTAGCCTTGAGGTCATGAACGCATGAACTAACTGTTCAGCATTTTGCATTGAGAGCATGTGCCGTAATTTTGATATATTTTTAAGATGGTAGAAAGCAGTTTTACAGATGCTAGAAACGTGGCTTTCAAACGAAAGATTGGTATCAAAGAGCACACCCAGGTTCCTCACTGACGACGAAGACTTGACAGAGCAGCCATCAAGTGTTAGACAGTATTCTAGGTTACTACTTGTGGAGCTTTTTTGTCCAA
Source organism: Romanogobio albipinnatus (assembly GCA_023566225.1). Taxonomy (NCBI): domain Eukaryota; kingdom Metazoa; phylum Chordata; class Actinopteri; order Cypriniformes; family Gobionidae; genus Romanogobio; species Romanogobio albipinnatus. Next base: position 18,292,559 of record CM042256.1, on the reverse strand, counting down.
TAATTAAAAATTCAGTTTTTTCTGAATTGAGTTGCAGGAAATTACCAGTCATCCAATGTTTTATGGCGGCTATGCATTCCGTTAATCTTGTGAATTGGTAAATTTCTTCAGGGCGTGAAGAAATATAGAGCTGAGTATCGTCAGCATAACAATGAAAACTAATGCCATGCTTCCTAATAATATCTCCCAGTGGTAGCATGTACAGGGTGAAGAGTAGCGGTCCTAGCACTGAGCCTTGTGGTACTCCATACTGAACTTGCGATCGGTGTGACATCTCTTCATTTACTGCTACAAACTGATAACGGTCGCATAGGTATGATTTAAACCATGATAAAGCAATTCCACTAATACCTACATAATTTTCGAGTCTATTCAAAAGAATGTTGTGGTCGATGGTATCAAATGCAGCGCTAAGATCGAGTAACACTAATAGAGAGATACAGCCACGATCGGATGATAAGAGTAAATCATTTGTAACTCTGATGAGAGCAGTCTCAGTACTATGATACGGTCTAAATCCTGACTGGAAATCCTCACAGATACCATTTCTTTCTAAAAAGGAACATAATTGTGAAGACACTGCCTTTTCAAGTATTTTTGACAGAAAGGGTAGATTTGAGATTGGTCTATAATTGACTAATTCTGTAGGATCAAGTTGCGGTTTTTTAATAAGTGGTTTAATAATAGCCAACTTAAAAGTTTTCGGTACATATCCTAATGACAAAGATGAATTAATGATATTAAGAAGAGGATCTATGACCTCTGGTAGCATCTCTTTTAATAGCCTAGTCGGTACAGGGTCAAGCATACATGTTGTTGATTTTGATGATTTAACGAGTTTAGCCAATTCTTCTTCTCCTATAGCAGTGAATGATTGTAATTTTTCCTCAGTGACACTACAATGCTCTGTCTGATGTGATACTGTACTAGACGGCTGCATGGTTAAAATTTTCTTCCTAATATTATCAATTTTACATGTGAAGAAGTTCATAAAGTCATTACTGCTGTGCTGTTTACAATCATCAGAAGTTGAAGCTTTATTTTTGGTTAATTTAGCCACTGTATCGAATAAATACCTTGGGTTGTGTTTGTTTTCTTCCAAGAGAGTTGAGAAATAAGCGGATCTAGCAGTTTTTACGGCCTTTCTGTATGCGATCATGTGCTCTTTCCACGAATTTCGAAAGACCTCTAGTTTTGTTTTCTTCCAGCTGCGCTCCATTTTTCTGGCTGCTGTTTTAAGGGCCCGGGTGTGCTCGTTGTACCACGGCGTTGGACTATTTTCTTTAATCTTCTTTAAGCGCAGAGGAGCAACTGTGTCTAAAGTACTGGAAAAGAGAGAGTCAATAGTTTCTGTTGCAACATCGAGTTCTTCTATGCTATCTGGGTTGCTGAGGAGATGATGCTGATGAAGAAGAGTATTTAAAAAGCAATCTTTAGTAGCGGCAGTGATTGTCCTGCCATTTTTTAAACGAGGGGGCGGCTTTGCAACTTTAGCTAAATTAAGTATACAAGATACTAAGTAATGATCTGAGATGTCATCGCTCTGCTGCAGAATTTCAACGGTATCAACATTAATTCCATGTGACAATATTAGGTCTAAAGTATGATTATGGCGATGAGTGGGTCCTGACACGTGTTGCCTAACTCCAATAGAGTTTAGTGTATCTTTAAATGCTAATCCTAATACGTCTTTTTCGTTGTCTACATGGATATTAAAATTACCAACAATTAGTACTTTATCTACGGCCAGTACTAATTCTGATAGAAAGTCAGCAAATTCTTTGATAAAGTCTGTATTATGCCCTGGTGGCCTGTATACAGTAGCTAACACCAATGTTGAACGGGTTTTGTCATGTACACTACATAGCGTTACATAAAGCACCAAAACTTCGAAGGAATTATATTTGAAGCTAGACTTCTGAGTAATACTGAAGATATTATTATAAATTACAGCAACCCCTCCCCCTTTACCTTTCAGACGCGGCTCATGTTTATAACAATAATCTTGGGGGGTGGACTCATTTAAGGTAATGTAGTCGTCAGGTTTTAGCCAGGTTTCTGTCAAACACAGCACATCAAGATTATTATCTTTAATAATATCATTAACAATAAGCGCTTTTGGGGAAAGGGATCTAATATTCAGCAACCCAAGCTTTATCAATTGTTCATCTGTATTATTTCTTTTGTTTATTTGTTGGACATCAATTAAATTTTTACTGTTGAATGGTTTTGATGTTTTTTTGTATTTACTAATTCGGGGAACAGACACAGTCTCTATATGATAATATCTCGGTGAAAGAGTCTCTATGTGCTGGGATTTATCTGACTCCGGTGACGTGAGACAGCTAGCAGACGGTCGGTTTAGCCAGTTTGTCTGCTTCCTGACCTGGGCCCTAGTGAGTCAAGGTTTAGCTCTAAGACTATGTGCCAAATTACTAGAGAGAAGAGCGGCACCACCCCAGGAGGGATGGATGCCATCCTTCTTCAACAGGTCAGGTCTGCCCCAAAAACTTTTCCAATTGTCTATGAACCCTATGTTATTTTGCAGACACCACTTAGACAACCAGCCATTGAGTGATGATAGCCTGCTAACTATCTCATCACTCCTTCTAACGGGGAGCGGACCAGAACAATAAACAGCCTCTGACATCGTACTAGCGAGTTCACACACCTCTTTAATGTTAATTTTGGTGATCTCCGACTGGCGAAGTCGAACATCATTAGTGCTGACGTGAATAATAATCTTAGAGAATTTACGATTAGCTTTAGCCAGCACTTTTAAATTTGCTTTGATGTCAGGCGCTCTGGCTCCCGGTAAACAAGTGACTATGGTGGCTGGTATCTTCACATTCCGTGTAATAGAATCGCCAATGACTAGGGCACTTTCAACAGGATACTCAGTGGGTGCTTCACTGAGAGGGGAGAACCTGTTTGATGTTCTAACCGGAACGGAAAAGCGTTTTTTTGGTCTGCGACTATGCTGCCTCACTGTCACCCAGTTGCCCTGCTGCGAGGGCCCTGCAGCCGGAACCGAAGAATGTACAGAGTTCACTAAGCTATTCACATCCAAATCAGTGTCTAAAGCTGTTACATCCTCACTACTCTCAGATAAAGTATGGATGCGTGTTTCTAATTCTGAAATCTTCTCCGTCAGCCTAACTATCTCCTTACATTTATCACATGTGAAGCCCTGTTCGCCAGCGGAGAAGCCTATACTAAACATGCAGCATGAAGTGCAAGTGATAATGACAGGAGAAGACATGACTTACCGTATTTGTTGATTAATCCAATTTACCACTTACCACAATCGTATGCTGGACACTATTTACTAATCCAACTAATGAACTCAGAGAGCAGGAGACCCGGGTGCAGAGATGACAAGCTAACAGGCTAGCGAAATGCTAACGTGTGATGGTGATTTAGATTAAAAGCTAGCGATGTCAAATTTAACGTGATAGGCAATTTTTAAACAATTTATGGTGATGAGTAAGTTATATTTAGCAGTAGAATAAAGAGGAAATATCAAGATAAAGATTCAAACGTGAGCAAGGCTGTACAGAGCTACAAACAGGCACACAGGAGGCACACAGGAGACAGGAGCAATCGATCAGGCAGGCAGGATCAGGCAGGAGCAATCCTGTTTAGGGAAAATAGCGCAGTAAAAGTACCAATACAGCACTTAAAATGTACTCAAGTAAAAGTACACTGTTTTTAAACTACTTAATAAAGTACAATTCCTGAGAAAAAATACTCAATTACAGTAATGAGAGTATTTGTAATTCGTTACTTTACACCAATGTCACATCGTTACTGGGGACATCATATGGAGATGAATGAGGAAACTTGCTGGGAACTGATGCCAACAAACGCTTATTTGGTTGATTATGAAGAACTGTGTAAATTTCTGTAAAATGGCTGCAATGGAATCTAGGTTGATGGTTTATTTGTTATGCAAAGGTATTTACACTAGTAGACACATTCTCAAATGGTCTTTCCAGTAGAAATTTCAACACATTAAACACATTAAACATTAATTTGATTAAATGTTTTTCTCAGGGTGTTTTTTGTGTACTGAGTTTTTGTAATCACTGATCAATTCAGATTTTATTTTTATAGCAATTTTCACAATACAAATTCCAGTTTGGTCCAGGCATGAGCTAGCCAGGTCTTTCCAGACTCTCGTACATTTCATTTGTACATAGAGTCTGGCCACTCTCCATTGACAAGCGTTTACTTCCTTGAAGGCGGGAACTCTGTTGAAGTTTAAAACTATTGGATCTGCCAAGAGTCACTCTGGATCTGCCTAACCAATCGCTAACGTTTGGTCGTGACGTATGTCACGTGCCGTTCGCCTTTGATTCTCACATTAACTGTGCACAGTACACACCACCTCAGTGTCAGTAATAAAACCTTGTGCATTCGGATTGTTATTTATTCATGGTGGAGAGGAGAGTTTTTTGATCGGAACGCGCTGCTCTCGTGGTGCATATCTCGTGCAATCGTGCAATCATAACATGTATATGCTGTAAATAAAATGTCATGCTTGGTATGATAAGAATAAAGGTTGCCTTAAATAACAGCCCAATTTAAATGTTTACGTGCTTTTCTTCTTTTATTTTTTGAGCGGTGATGAAATATTTTGCTCTTGTAAACACTTGCCAGCATTTAAAGAAATATAAGTCTAGAAATGCATCCAAATTATAGCGCACGCAACCACTTGGTGCTCTGCAGGGGTCTAAAAAGGATTTAAACAGTGAATTTTGAGGTGATATATTCTTGAAAACTCAGAGCAATTACATTACCACACGACCTTGGTGTTTGTCAAAAGCAGTCGTAATTCAGCCTGGGTTTTTGCGCGGGTGGGGGGAGAGGGACGGCTTCAGCCAACTCCTTCACCACTAACGGAGCGAGCTGCAAAAAACTTCTCCCGGACCACAACATCATGGCCACCAACAAAACTCAGCAGTGATTGTTCAGGCTCCGTGTAACGGAGTTCGTTTGTTCAGGGAAGAAGGAGGCGGGAACCGGCGAACGTTTAACAACTTTTAATCAAATAATAAACACAAAATGAAAGTAAAAGCGGCAGCCCCTCACGGACAACTGCCGCGCACATACATAAAACATAAAATAAAAAAACCACTTAAAAACCAGGCCAGGTCCTCTCTCGTCCTTATATGCCTCCGTGCTCCCTCATGAGAGAACTCCACTTTGGCAAAGAGCCAAAGAGGCTATAGAAAGGGTTCCTCCCCACAGCAGAGAGTCAGGGTTTTACAGCCGGTACTTCATAGTTCCGAAGAAGGATGGAGGATTGCGTCCTATTCTGGATCTGCGCCAGTTAAATCCGACGGTAAAAAAGCTAAAGTTCAAAATGCTTACGCTAAAACAGATCGTGTGTCAATTCAGGTCCAGGGACTGGTGTGTCACAATAGACCTGAAAGACGCATACTTCCATGTCTCCATCCTTCCTCAACACAGGGTGCTCCTCAGGTTTGCTTTCGGGGGCGAGGCATTCCAATATCGGGTTCTTCCATTCGGCCAAGCATTATCACCCCGCACCTTCACAAAATGCGTGGATGCAGCTTTGGCTCCGCTGAGACTCCAGGGCATTCGCATTCTAAACTACATAGACAACTGCCTAATCTTAGCAGAGTCGGAATAGCTAGCGGCTCAGCATCGAGATGCTGTGCTCGCTCATATGAAGGTGTTGGGGTTGAGGTTAAACGCAAAGAAAAGTGTGCTATCTCCACAACTGAGAACCACTTTTCTCTGCGAAGTTTGGGACACGAGCACCATGAGGGGGCGCCTGGTGCCCGCCAGGGTGAAATTGATCCTAGACTAGCTAGTAACCAAGATGAAGCTAGGCCAGTCACTCACTGTAAAGCAGTTCCAGAGACTGTCCAGCGTGATACCTTTTGGCCTGCTGTACATGAGACCCCTACAGTGGTGGGAAATCCGTTTCGCATGATCAAGGTCACTCGGCGATGCCTACGTGCCTTAGTCATGTGGAAAGATCCTTGGTTCTTGTCCCAGGGTCCGGTGCTGGGAGCTCCTTGTCGTTGCTTAACGCTAACGACGGATGCATCTCTCACCGGATGGGGGGCGACCATGAGTGGTCGCTCAGCTCAAGGTCTGTGGAGCGACCATCAGCTCTCCTGGCACATAAACCAGCTGGAGCTGATGGCCGTGTTCCTGGCACTCAGGCACTTTCTCCCGGACCTGAGGGGCCATCATGTGTTGGTTCGCACGGACAACATATCGGTGGTCTCCTATATAAATCGCCAGGGGGGTTTACACTCACGCCGGCTATGGAAGTTGGCACATCGAGTCCTAGTTTGGGCCCAAGGCAAATTGTTATCAGTCCGAGCAGTATACATTCCAGGGTACCTGAACACGATGGCAGACTCCCTGTCAAGGCAGGAAGTGGTGCCAGGGAATTGGAGACTCCACCCCGAGGTGGTGGAGCTCCTATGGAATCGCTTCGGTCAGGCTCAGGTGGATTTGTTTGCGTCTCAAGAGACAACGCACTGTCCCCTATTTTATACCCTCACACATCCAGCCCCTCTGGGGTTGGATGCCATGGTGCAGACGTGGCCGAGGCTGCGTCTGTACGCCTTTCCCCCTCTGGCGTTGCTACCAGGAGTGCTAGGGAGAGTACGCCGGGACGGGGTTCGTCTGTTACTAAAAGCCCCGTTCTGGCCGGGCCGAGTATGGCTTTCGGACATTGTGTCACTTCTAGAGGGTCCCCCGTGGGAGATTCCGATCAGGAGGGACCTTCTCTCCCAGGCGTCGGGGTCGATTCTGCACCCGAGGCCGGAGCTATGGAAACTGTGGGCTTGGCCCCTGAGGGGGATCAGTTCACAGACTCAGGTCTCTCTGCCGAGGTAGTGGAGACCATGTTGCACTCCAGAGCTCCGTCTACGAGGAGGCTGTATGCCCTTAAATGGAGAGTCTTTGTTGCATGGTGTTCCAACCATTCTCTAAATTCTCTAACTGCCAAGTCAACTCAGTGCTGGATTTCCTACAAGAAAAATTATCTTCGGGTTTATCGCCTTCCACCTTGAAGGTATATGTGACGGCAATATCTGCCTATCACGTTCATCTAGATGGTGCATCGGTGGGGAAACACCCATGGGTTACTCGCTTCCTTCATGGTACTCTGAGGCTAAGGCCTGCGGCACGCTCGAGGGTGCCGACCTGGGATCTGGCCGTGGTGCTAGAAGGTCTGGCTTTGGCCCCCTTTGAGCCTATTGAGGAGGTGCCAGAGAAATTTCTAAAACTGTATTTCTCTTGGCTATTTCTTCTCTAAAGAGAGTGGGGGATTTGCAAGCATTATCTGTTGCTCCCTCCTGTCTTGAGTTTGCGCCAGGTATGGTGAAAGCTTTTCTATTTCCAAAAGAAGGATATGTCCCCAAAGTTCCCACGAACTTGGCAGGTCCTATAATGCTGCATGTCTTCTCTCCGCCTCCCTTTCTGAATTCAGACCAGGAGAAATTAAATCTGCTCTGCCCAGTGAGGGCGCTAGATGCTTACGTCCACAGAGCTGCCCTGTGGAGAAAGTATGAGCAATTGTTCATCTGTTTCGGGTCCCCAAATAAAGGGAAACCCGCATCTAAGCAGACGCTAAGCAAGTGGATAGTCGAGGCTATTTCACTCGCATATGAGTCGGCCGGCCATCCTTCACCCCTAAAGGTCCGAGCCCACTCTACTCGGAGTATGACTGCCTCTTTGGCTCTTCTGTCAGGAGTCTCCCTGCAGGAGGTGTGTGATGCGGCAGGGTGGTCCTCTCCGCATACTTTTGTGAGGTTTTACAACCTAGATGTGGCCTCTACTCCAGGTGCTCGGGTGCTTGTAGCTAAATGTGCGCTACGACTTCACATATACAGGCATTTGAGAGTTATGGCGGCGTGGGTATTGAGTTCCCGCAGCGCTTGATGCAGCGCGGGTTCCCTTGAAAGGGAACGTCTCAGGTTACGTATGTAACCATGGTTCCCTGAGAGGGAACGAGACGCACAGTGAGAAAGTAGAAAGTTCCACGCAGTGATGAGAAAGTGGATAGTTCAACACAGTGAGAAAGTACTCCTTTGGGGGGTATTTAGCCAGGCGGCTGTCCAATGCTCTTTAGCCTTTTGGGGGAGTACTCTGGGTTCGGGCCAAATTCCAAGCTCGAAGCTGTCCCCCCAGACAGCACGACAAATAAGCATTTAAATTTACTCTCTATAAATTATATATAAGTGTGAACTCAGAAAATGATGTTTAATTAACAAGGTTTGGGAGGAGCACGTTCAGATAATTGACACAAGTGGAGAGCACTCAGCTAGACGTGTATATATATATATATATATATATATATATATATATATATATATATATATATATATATATCAGTGGGGGGCAGAGGTGTAGTGGTAAAAAAAGAGGTGGGTAAACTATAAATTTTGGGTGACCGTATCGTGGTCACGGTAAGGTGGGCCACTGCCTACCGGTGTATAGCGTATCCTGATGATAGCTATTGTTCTCAGAGAGAACAAAAATATTTAAGAGAGATAGAGAGGGGAGGCTTATATCCAGGGGTTCCAATGCAATGCACTTGTACATAATGATTAGATTTGGGATTATTTTCATAGTCGATTAATCTGTTGAATATTTTCTCAAGTAATCGATTAGTTGTTTGGTCTGTCTGAAAAATGTGGATCAGTGTTTCCCAAAAGCCCAGGATGACGTCCTCAAATGTCTTGTTTTGTCCACAACTCAGTTTACTGTCACATATGAGAGAACACACTAGAACATATTCTCATTAAACAAGCTGGAATCAAAGAATTTTACTTTTGTCTTAAAAAATTACTCAAGGCGACTAATCGATTATCAAAATAGTTGTCGATTACAGTTTTTTCCAATTGCTAATGAGGCAGGTGCAGATTAACGACAGAAGGATGAATTTGGTGCCACATATTTTAATTTAAAGAAAACTCAGTTTCTGTAATTAACAGAAGAAAGACAATATAAGTTGCACTGTAATTTCCACAAGTGTAATGGCTGCCGACATTAACAGACGATTTTGCTAAACTAAAAAACAATAAAACCAAAAATTTTCCATTTGAACACAAAATACACTGCATCATTACAGCTTTTTTTTACACTACCCACAGTCCTAAGCTTAACAGCGACACCTCTGATTAGTCCAACTCGCTGTTATTACCATAGAAACATTTACCGTACCCTCGCACGGCTGTAGCGATAACAATAACTAGCTAGCTGACTAGCAAAGGGAGCTTGTTGTCACAAACTTTCAGTGGTTTAAATACCAGAGAATGCATATAATTACATCCAGTTATTTATCTGATAATAATGTATCCTGAATTTTACTGGGAAAAGGAAGAGGTGACTTGTTTAGTCAGTGGCATGAATCTAACCGTGAACCAAATTAACCCCAAAAACATAAAGTTTAGTACTGTTTTCCGAGCTCACTCACTTTGGGCTTGTAGCCGAGCCCGTTTGCTGGCATTTGGAGGAGGGCTGCTGTCTTGACGGCGCTTAAAAAATTGCCGGACATCCATGTTTGAATCTTTTGAACGAATCTTTGATATGACTCGGGACTACCGAGTTGTCTCAGAGAGTGATTCGTTCATTTTGTGTTGACCGCGCATGCCCATTACGCAACAAATGGGTTCTGATTCTGAATCGACAGGTGAGATCCGAGTCTTTTGTTCTTCCTGTCAGTCCCATAGACGGAAAGAGAAAAGATTCGTTCATTTTGCTGAACGAGACTCAAAGATCCGAGTCAGTAAAATGATCCGGACTTCCCACCACTCACTGACAGTTGCAGCGCAATATGAAAGACTTCGTCTAACTGTACAACAAACAACCAATGAAAATGAACAATATGAAACTAAAACGACATAAGCTTAATTTAAAATGGCTTCGGAACTGTAGGCTTTTTAGAGGTGGATAAACTCAATTTAGAGGTGGATAAACGCACTTTGGAGGTGGGTAAACGCTATTTCCGAATTTTGGGAGGTGCGTAAACGGCGTTTACGTGCGTTTAGCCTCCACTACATCCCTGGTGGGGGGGGGGTATTCTGGGTACAGGCCAAATTCCGAGCTCGAAGCCCTCCCCCTGGACAGCACGCCAAATTCACATTTAAATGTACTCTCTATATATTATATGTAAGTGTGAATTTGTGAAATAACATAGAAAGATGTTGAACAGCCACAATAGAATAGTGTATTACAATATGTTTCTTCTTCTCATATCCTTTTTGTAAATTGAGGTTAAAAAGACACAATATTTCCTTTGTTAAACTTTAAAAAACTTGGCTACTACCAATCTCTAGTTACCACCTAATATATTGCACTGACTATAGCAAGGGTCTTATTTTATTGTGATCATCGAGAATATGCAAAACTTATGGTCTAATGGAACAGAAGATGAAATATATTATGTAACCAGAATAGGTGTGTAAAATTTCTTGCTCATTTTACAATTCCTGCAGCTCCAGTTAAATGTTTAATGAGTTATACAGAATTCTGCTCAGGTTCATCTGAAATGTAGTTCTGTGCCCAGCCTAAAAAATGAGACAGTGCCATTGTTACATTTATGCTTCTCTCCCTTTTCACCCTTACTAGCTCCCAAACAGTTGTAATTTATCTACTGCATTTGGCTAGTCGTCTAGGTAGATATGTTTCTAAATTGACTGTCTAGACAGTGTGCGAGAGAATGAAGACAAGAGAGGGCCAATGAAAGGGGCTCTTATTTAATAGAGTGCACACTTTGCCCTTGGTACTGAGTGATCACTGTTGCCAGAGCTTACATAGATGGTCTGGAATCACAATAAACTCATATAAATGTGTCAAGGCTTTTAATAGTCACCAGCCTGGCACAGGCAGACAATGTGGTACAGTACAGAATTTTGTACACAGTACATAATTCTTTGTAATGCATGAAATTAAAAGCAGAGAGAAGCATAACAGCACAAGTAGGGTCACTGAGAACTTGATGGACATTTTTTTATGCAAAGATCCAATTTAATATGAATATAGTAAATAATATCATGAAATATTGATCAAAGAGTGTGTTTTTTTATTTGCCTTAGTTTAGCACATTTTCAATCTGTTTTCTTGTGTCTCTTTTCTAAATACGCTTATGGGGGAAAAGTAATTTAATTGGAATTTTTTAAGGATATTGGTTTACTTGCAAAGTATAGATTTTAGCTCCTCTGTACTTCTTAAAATTTGCTCTAAAGAATCAATTTGGACCAGTTTGAACCTTCCCAGTAAGAATGTTGAATAAAATCTGATTAAGTAATATGCATTTATGCTCTCATCCAAATGTTTCATATGATGAGTGGAATTGCTGTGCATACCGTAAAACATGAAATTATCTTCCCATCAGAAAAGTTTAGTTCATCTAGCAGCATACCAAAATCTATTTCTCTCACACTGAGCAAAGCAAAGAGTTACCTATACTCAAATGAAATGTCCTCATGAAGTTTTACACCATTTTGGCTGTTAGTTAAAAGGTTTTCTGTGTAGAACATAAACCCATTACAGGATTAACTGTTTTAAAGCACTCTGGTCACTATAGCTCAATGATGGTTCCTATTGTGCTGGGTTAGACTCTGAAGTAGGAGCTAAAGCCAAAAGGCATTCCTATAACTAAAATAATTTCCAGTTCCTGCGGTGTGAACATGCCAAAAGGCAGGTAGTTCTGGCAATAAGAACTATGAAAACGTTCCTCCGTTGTAAAAGCCCCTACAGTAGCTGTTGAAAAATAACTGACCACTAACCAGGGCCATTTCCTCAGAGAGAAGCCGTGGAAAAAATGAGAGTTAACAAATATTGTATTAAGAACAAATCTAAAATAACACGACCCAACAGCTACATCAGTGGATGCACGTCCTGATTTTGTTGAGTTAGATGCATTCCTGGGTCAACATATTTTGACATCAGATGAAAATGATAGGTAAATAACACTGATGTAGAAACACTTAGCCCTGATATGTCTAAACATGGCATAAACTGTAAACTTGTCTGTCAAATCTGTTCGGTTGATTGGAATGTTGTTCCAAGATCAACAAAGATGTTGATCCAAGAACACATTGTACTAGGTGAAATCAGGTTCTGCTCGGTGGATGAAGGTTTAGAGTGAAGGAGAGTGTCTCATTTGTGCCTCCCTTGATGGAATGGATCAAACTGGTGGAAATGGATGGACTAATTCTTTTGTAAAAATAACTTGAAATGATGATCTATGTGTGAATTGTTTTTAGTAAAGCAATCAGAATTTTGTGCCTACATTCACCCAGAAACTTGTTGTGTTGTGAAACAACATTTTTGTGTTCCACGGAAGAAAGAAAGTTCTACAGGTTTTAAACATGAGGGTGGGTAAATTATGACTGAATCTCTTTAAAGGTTTTTATCCAATTTAAAATCTTATTTTCAGATGATACATGATTTTCTCTTCCCAAAGGACTTGTTAGCTGAAAATTCCTAAGATATTTTAAGATTTTCTACCCTAGAAACGTTTTGAGGAAGTTTTGTGTATCTCAGTGAAATCTTTATTTTTGGTCATGGCTTGCAAATGCCCCTATTTGTGGTGTCTCTGAAGATCCCCTGAAGATATGTTTCTATGACATGTCCTCTTTCTAGATGCACTTTCAAGCATCCCTTGACACATACCACACACCACAAACAAATTTGGGCCATTCATTCCTTGTAGGCTGTAGGACCGAACACTGGAGGCTGTACTACTGCCAACCAGCTGTGGAATCACAGCACAGATAATAGCATGCATTGGCTGGGGAGAGCAGGGGAAATTGGGCCACAGGCAACCCTGGGCTATGCAAATCCCTCCACTGTTTTAACATGATATATAATCTCAATATTCTCTTTTTTGCTGTCTTCTTCCTATTACTTTCTTCATCTGTCTTTGTATCCAGTACAGCCATTTAATAGTAGCTACAGCACTTTCTTATATACCAGATTCTGACTTGTACCTGAAAAATGGCTTTTCCATTCAAATCATAGAAGAGCTCAGAGTGTTGATGACTGTCAGTTAATCAAACCATAATTTTGTAAACTTGGTTCTTGAATTTGATTGGACAAGCATGCATTCCAAGAGAGCTAATATAGTCAGTCTGTATCTGTATATGAGATGGAGGGTTATCTTAGGAATATGCCTACTTCCTTGTAGTAGGAGAAAAACAGTGTATGTTCGAATTCACAGTAGGCAAAAAGTAACTGGATGACCCTTCTACTTCCAGTAAGATTCTATAATGCACATCCGATGGACACTTTACTATCCCACGAGGCCATAGGAAAGGATTTGTAAATGGCAGTGAATCACACAACATGTGACAATTGTCACATGACAATAACATCATGAATGTAGTACATCTGTATTACATTCAAACTACACATCCAAACTACACATCTACATACATTCATACTATATATACTGTAGCTAGAACATACTTTTTAAATAGATTAGTTTTTTTAAATAACCTTAAAATGCCGACCTGATATGAGCTCTTAGGTTGTTAATTGATGGTACATATTGCCGAAACTTTAAATACTGCCATTATTTATTTACTTTATATACTTTATTTATTTATGTGATTTGGCAAATTTCGTCTGGTCTTTATGTGAAAATTGACTGGACAAACCTCATTTAAATTGACTGGACAAACCTCATATACAAGCACTTTTAAAGAAAAGATTGAGTATTTATGTATACATTCATGTCTAATTCTTTTGCAGATTTGGAATATGTTATTGAATTTTTTTGAGATTTCGGTATTTCACTCTTTTATAATTAGATGGGAGCTGTACTTGTATGACTGAAAAAAGCTTCTCAAGTTATTTCCACAAGAGTGATATAATTTGCCCTGAAAGGGGCTTGTATTCAGTCCAACAGCACTGGGACTTTTCACTGTTTGTTTCACTCCACTTGTTTGTGTTTGTGTGTGTTTAAATAAAATAGTATTTAGTGAGAGCCATATGGGAGAGAAATTGCTAACTATTGACAAATGCATGTATAGTTATTTGCTCATTTATTCTCTGTAAATCACCCGCAATACATCCATGAAGTGCACACACAATTTGATAGACTGCACAAATAAATTAGTGCCCTTTATTCGTTTTAGTACCCTTTGTGTTGCCTTGTTTTCTTTCTTTTTTCCCATAATCTTTTCTATAATATCACACATTTTTCAGCTAATTAAATAGGGTCTAAGACCTTTGTTTGATTCATTCAAAGTTAAAAAATGTGCTAGATCATTGCTTTGCTAAAATCACTGAGGAGACTTGTACCGTGTTCATCATGCAAAATTAAACAAGAAGAATTGTCAGATACCTTATAAAGCTTCAGTGGAAATATTTAGTCTATTTTCTGAAAATAATTGTTATTAATTAATATTTAGTTAAATGTTCATACCTGTATATCTTAACACATCTCACGAAGCTGATCTGTGAAATGTAATTTCAAACACTTGACCTCAAAATATATCCAATTAGTATTTTAGCCATCTTCTATGCACGTCTAAAGAGGCATGCAAGCATTAGAGAGATATGCTTGTGTCATGTCTGTCTGACTGAAGGGCCTTTATAATGAGCATATAATTGAGCTCAGTGCTTCCTGCCCCGATACACATGAGGACTGCTCTCCAGACAGACTCTTTAGTAATGCCAGACCAATGCTTTACCACACCAAACAGATTTCAAAGAGGGAAAAAAGGGAGACAGACAAAGTGCAGAGAACAAGAGCGACCTCATTCGCAGTCCATTGAAAAGGTATAAATGGGGTCTCTGGGGAACATTGGGGAATATGTTGTGACACACTGCTGATGATTCAAACACATTGGAGTTGTACTGAACATTTTTGTAGCTCCATAAGAAAAACTTAACTTTAGTAATGAAATACCAACTTTTAATATGTGTTAATATGAGGATTTTATATGAGCTAAACACAACACAAAGCCTGTGATTGGTTGATTATTTATGTATCCATTTATTTACTTAATTTATTCACCACTCTTCTGACCTCATTTGACCTTAAGCAAGTATCTACTACAGCTACTCACAAATCAGGTAACCATTTGGACCTTATCTACACACGCTACTGCTCCACAGACGACACTTTAGTTACTCCATTGCACACCTCAGATCACTTTCTCATCATTCTTAACCTCCTACTGACTGCTGACACAAACACACTCCTCCCCAGATCACCTTTCGGCGTAATCTACGCTCGCTCTCTCCCTCCCATCTATCCACTATGGTTTCATCCTTACTCCCTCCACCTGCTCAGTTCTCAGCACTGGACACTAACAGTGCTACTGACACTCTTTGCTCCACTCTAACATCTTGCTTAGACAACTTCTGTCCCATTTCATCCAGGCCAGCCCGCACCACCCCCTCTGCCCCCTGACTGTTTGATGAT
The DNA here is from genome assembly GCA_023566225.1 of Romanogobio albipinnatus. Classification (NCBI taxonomy): domain Eukaryota; kingdom Metazoa; phylum Chordata; class Actinopteri; order Cypriniformes; family Gobionidae; genus Romanogobio; species Romanogobio albipinnatus. The sequence goes on along the minus strand of CM042256.1, from coordinate 18,277,126 downwards.
CTCCGCCAACATCGCTCTGGACTCCGGGCGGCAGAGAGGAAGTGGCGCAAAACTAAAAACACTACTGACCTAACCCTGTATCAGTCTCTCCTCGCTTCTTTCTCTACTAACGTCTCCACTGCTAAAACTACATACTACCACAACAAAATCAACAACTGCTCTGACTCTCGTGCACTTTTCAGAACATTCTCTTCGCTCCTTTGCCCAATACCCCCCCCCTCCTTCATCAACTCTTACAGCTGATGACTTTGCATAATTTTTCACAAACAAAACCTCCTCCATCAGCAGCCAATTCTCCACACCACAAACCGACACGCACATCTCAACAACCATCACACATACGCTCCCCTCCTTCTCTCTGCTCTCCGAAGCAGAACTCATTCTTTCCAATCATCCCACTACCTGTCCACTTGATCCTATCCCCACTCACCTCCTTCCGACCATTTCTTCTTCTGTTACTCCTGCACTCACTCACATTGTCAACACCTCTCTTCACACCGGGACCTTCCCTACAGCATTTAAGCAGGCTCGGGTAACCCCACTGCTTAAGAAACCTCTCTGAACCCAGCACTTCAGACCGGTATCCCTTCTGCCTTTCATTGCAAAGACACTTGAGCGAGTTGTGTTTAACCAGCTCTCTACGTTTCTTGAACAGAACAACCTCCTGGACATCAACCAATCCGTCTTCAAAAGCGGCCACTCAACTGAGACTGCCCTGTTCTCGGTTACGGAGGCACTAAGACAGGCAAGAGCGGCTTCCAAATCCACAGTACTTATCTTACTAGATTTGTCTGCTGCTTTTGACACAGATAACCACCAGATCCTCCTGTCAACTCTCATGAAGATGGGCATCTCAGGAACTGCTCTCCAGTGGCTCAAGTCTTACCTCTCAGGTAGGTCCTTCAGGGTGTCATGGAGAGGTGAAGTGTCTAAGTCACATCATCTAGCCACTGGAGTTCCACAGGGCTCAGTGCTTGGACCACTTCTCTTCTCCATCTACATGTCATCACTGGGATCTGTCATTCAGAAACATGGCTTTTCCTATCACTGCTATGCCGACGACACTCAACTCTACTTCTCATTTCAACCAGATGATCCCACGGTTGGTGTTCGTATCGCTGCCTGCTTAACCGACATTTCTGCCTGGATGAAGAAACATCACCTGCAACTCAACCTTGCAAAGACAGAACTGCTTGTGGTCTCAGCCAACCCAGCACTTCATCACAATCTCTCCATTCAGCTAGGATTATCAACCATAACTCCGTCCAGGACAGCCAGGAACCTTGGAGTTGTGATTGATGATCAGCTAAAATTCACTGACCACATTACTGCAACAACCCGGTTCTGCAGATTTGCCTTATACAACATTAGGAAGATTAGACCCTTCCTATCAGAGCAGGCCACACAACTCCTGGTCCAAGCCCTTGTTCTCTCTAGACTGGACTACTGTAATGCTCTTCTAGTGGGCCTTCTGGCATGCACTATCAAACCCTTGCAACTGATCTAGAATGCAGCGGCGAGGGTGATCTTTAACGAGCCGAAGAGAGCACACGTCACGCCTCTCTTCATCAGTCTCCACTGGCTGCCAATAGCCGCTCGCATCAAATTCAAGACACTGGTACTCGCCTTCAAAGCAACCACTGGCTCTGCACTAATATACCTAAACTCGCTTGTTCAGACTTACACACCCTCCAGGAGCTTACGTTCTGCCAGTGAACGATGCCTTGTGGTGCCATACCAAAGAGGCATGAAATCACGCTCACAGACCTTTTCCTGGACCACCCCACCTGGTGGAATGACCTGCCTATCTCAATTCGAGCAGCCGAGTATGTAGCCATTTTCAAAAAACAGCTAAAGACACATCTCTTCCAGCAGCATCTGACCAATCAAGAATAGCACTTAACATTCTATTCATTTTCTGTCTGTCTAATTTATTTAAAATAAATAAATAAATAAAAAAGTTCTGTCCTGTATGTTCTGTGCTAGATTAACTGAGACTTGTTACAGTACTTGCATACTGTTGTCCTTGACTGTTCTAGTTGCTTCTATTGCTCTCATTTGTAAGTCGCTTTGGATAAAAGCGTCTGCTAAATGTCTAAATGTAAAATGTACTTACTTACCTTTTTCACTTTCGCCAAAGTCTATGTTGGTATGTCCTCTCTGTGTTTCTAGCTTCTCTTTCCTGTACTTGCAAATATGCATAAGCAAAATGTATACAAATGAAAGCTCAATTTTATCCTTATTTTCACATTTCTTTATATTTAGATTTTAATTGTCACTATATTATTTGTATTGAAGTTGTGTCCCCAGTTTATGCATCATTCATGTTATATAAGAACCCCATGATCAGATTCTAAAATGATTCTTGATCAACTTTTTTTTTCTTCAGATTTTACAGACTTTGAATATCACATTCATTTAAATTACTAATATGATTATAAGTAATAAAGAAAGACATTACAATCAATAAACAAAAAGTGCTTTCATAATATGAAAGTTTTCCAGACAAGGACAATAATGGATTTTTCTTTTTTTATCAGCATCATTGCTGTTTCATTATTACTGATCTGATAACATCATAGACAGTGGCATGATTTATATATATTTTTAAATATAATTTATTAAGGGAAAAGGCATCTCATTAATAGAGTGAGCCAAAAACTGTGAGAGAGAAAAAAAGAGCTGGCATACCCATTAGTTTAGTTGTTGTCAAGGAGTCAGAGTTTGGCTAGTTAGCATGTCAAGTTAGCTTCTGATGGTAGATATGATGATCAATTTCAGTTTTATTCTCACTTGTGAGGCATTGTAAAAATTGTGATGAGCTTTGACCCATTATGTATTTTAAAACGTTTTAATGGCTTATCTGGTCATTTTGTAAGTGTGTGAAGGTCAGGGTAAGGTTCTTTTGGCTTTAGGTGCTATTTAATAAAATGCCGCCACCACCCTCATGCCACATTTGCATGTGACACCTCCAGTCACTTTTAAAGAGCAGCCAGTGGAAAAGGCCAGAGAGCACAACATCCAGTCTATCTCTCATTTCCACTCATACGCTCTCAAAACCAGTTAAAATAGGTGGCAGCTGAGCAGTGTGTATAGGGTACAACATTGGAACTGGGGGCTGCGGTTTGAATATTAAATATTGTAGCACATCAACAGCACCATGGGATATAGTAGACAACATTATTCTTGTTTACATTATAGATGTAAAGAAACATACAGTTTCAGCATTAAAAACTTGTTTGTGCCTCAGAGACTCAGTGAGTGTTCCACAGGGTTCTGTACTTGCACTGTAAAAAGTGAATATGGGTGTAAGTTGGATTACTAGAACTATCTGAGTCTATTTACTTTGTATTTCTGCTTTCCTAATTGTAATTGGTTATTGTACACTCATTCAACTTGAACGCATAGACATTCATAGACACACAAATATCTCACTTTCACCCAAAGTGTAATTTCCCTTTAAGGACCCTCGCGTCAGACGTTTTATTCTGATGTCATGACGCACAAGCCTGTCTTGAACGGTCTTGAACTTCTGCTGAAAACCGCCATTTTCTTTTTCTCTCGGGACACGGATAAAAAAGGTAGGTTGGAAGTTTGTTCTAATTAATATACCCGAAAATGCAACTTTTGGACGTGTGGTTTAGTTGTTTATGAGCTAATTAATGTTGTTTGTGAACATGAATACAAACGAAATCGTAAATTAACCAAGTTTTTGAATGTATGTTTGTGATATAGCGTTACTGAATATGTTCTATGTATACAAGATGTTGTATTTAACGTTACTCGTTTGTTTTATAAAAAATTGTTCCATTTGGATTTTGGGAGTAACGTTATGTGTAAAAAATTAAAAAATTGATTCCGTCTGTGCTGAGCGAGATATTGGAAAAGTTTTGGACAGGAAGTGCTTGGGGAGTGGGACAAAGTGCTCGAATTTGAATTCCTGCAGTATAATATTGAGTTTGCTTTTAAAGTACGTTAATGTTTGTCTGTTTTATTTGTCTTGAAACGTTATCTCTAACGTTAATTTATTCATCGCCTGAATCCGAAGTCGCCCCCTAAACCCTCATTAACTATTCCCTACTTTAGTCCACTAATACAGTTCACTTGAAGGAGTGAATGATAACGAGTGAGTGAATTCGGACAGTGAGTGTACATCGGTACAACGAGTGCACTCAATAACATTCACTATGGTGAACGACTACATTTGAAGGAGTGAATGAAAACAAGTGGTTGAATTCGGACAGCCACTGTGTGTAGATCGGCTGTACACGTAATTGCGGTGCAATGTGGGATTGAATGAGTGCAATCAATAACGTCCACTATGGTTTCAGACACCCCTACAAATAGCTGTCCCCTCAAATAATGCCCTATTTGAGGATATAGTGGATTCAGTATATTCGGATTCAGCCGAGGTGTTTCATCTAGGAAAAAATGTCAGGTTTTCTTAAGTATTTTTTTTAAAAAAAAAATTTTGTAGAAATAGTAGTATTTTCAACGAATTAATTACTTGACCTGTAGCAAAACATTTTCTACCACTTAACTAACATATTAAATTTTTCTCCCCTTAGGACCGGAAGCTTTTTTAATGTTTTAAGACTGAGGAGGACACTTTGCTATAACGTTGCATGGTAAGTCATTTCTTTTCAATTGAATGTCTTATTTCTTCTATAATTGACAATAGATCATATGAATTACTAATGTTAGATATAAGTAAATTCCATCTAATGTTGTCAAATTTTTTTTGACCTGCATTTTATCCTCATTAAGAATTTTCCAACTAAAATTTGCATTAACTCACCCATATGACATCCCAAAGGCATGTGCCTTTTAGATTTTCAGAAAATATCTCTTTTGAAGGTGAGACTCTACCGAGACTGCGCTCTACCCCTCCCCCCCCTTTTGCACTTTTGCAACTGTGACAAACAACAGTAAATAGACAGACAATTTCAACAGAGAGCGCTATGCTGAAGAGCAATAACTGCCGTTTCAATGCGCCGGCTCCCCTTTTATACTTCCGGGTATGCCGTCACAGTGACATCATCACACACGCCAATCACATTGGTTTAGTTTCTATATGGACTTCAGATTCGCTAGTGCTTAGGGAGTATCCCCAAAGTGTCGTTCCGACGCAGTGAGAGTTCCCTCGAAAGTGAACTGCTTACGGTCAGCTCTCGTACAAAGTCTGATATCCTGAATAGACTAGCAGAGGACATTTTCAAATACAAGGCCTACCCAGAGGATACACACTTCAACATAGTTGCAGAGGCCTTGATCAAGAAGCACCCTTGTCTGAAAGAGCCTGGCTCATCCAGTGGATGGTCTGGTTGGAAACAGCGACTGAAGTATAAAATGGGAAATTACAGGACCCAACTTAAAATGCAGGGGTGTGTAGGGGTGTCTGTTAACTCACTGAAAGCCAAAGCAGCCACAGATGGTTTCCCTGCAAAAAAAAATGAAGAAGCCGAAACGTGCAGAAGCAAACTTTTACCCTTCCCTTCCTGTTGGACAGACTTGTGAAAGTCTTGAAAAAGAAAGACTTGAACTGTTAACAGAGGCTGAAAAAAGGAAAAATTAAAGGGTTGTCAAGGAGAAAATGGCTCTCACGTTTGCTTACAGACGGCAGGAGGTAGTGAACCAGGAGCCCAGTGTCAGGGATTTCAAGGCGAGGTGGCCTGCACCTTTCAGACAGTACGAGGTATTGAAAAGAGAATTTAAAGTTCTAGTTTTACTGGCTCAATACTTTGAGTTGATATACAATTTTGCATGTGCAGTTTGACTGTTGTTGACTTTTTTTTTTTTTTCTGATTTCAGATCAATGCAGAGTTCCATAGGCTTATGGCTGTTCCACTGGAAGACACGTTCCTTGCCCAGTTAGATGTGTAGTTGATTAATCTAATCAGAGTAATTTGTTCAAAAAGAGGAGAAACCCGTGAGAAGACTGCTGCAATTTTTCAAATTTTGGATCAGGTACATCTGTGTGTTTTTCATTAATATCAACTATGATCTTATTTTAGTCACAGTATGTTTAACAGTAACATTTAATTGTTAAATACTTGTTTTATAGCATAGACATTTGAAATCGTCATCACCACCCAATCAAAATGGACAATTTAAATAAAATAAAAAATGCTGTTAATTAACTTACCCTCAGGCCATCCAAGATGTACGTGACTTTTTTTTCTTCAGCAGAACAGTAAAGAAGTTTTTTTTTTTTTTTTGCTGAAACTGGTCCATGGTGGTTCATATAATGCCATTTTTTATAAAGTCAAAAAGAGTCAATACAGAAAAAAAAAAATACAGGCAAAAGTTTCTTGCACAGACTGATCGTTTCAATTCATAAGACCTCAATGTATTGTTACAGGGGCCACGGGTATTCATTTTTTTTGTTTGCATGTTTTGTTTTGTTTTGTTTTGTTTTATTTACTTTTAAAGTGAAGGTAGCCTTTAACTTGCATTATATGAATCACAGAGAACTACGGTTTCAGCTAAAAAACCGCTATACTGAAGAAAAAATGTCACCTACATACATCTTAGATGGCCTGTACATTAACAGCAAATTAGAATTTTTGGTGAACGATCCCTTTAATCAAGAATAATTAAATATATTAGGGTGTAAAGCTAATAAATGATTTGTTGATGCATGTTTTATTTTCAGACTAAATTATAAATGCAACCAATGACTGATTCAGATGTAGTTCATAAAGAATTACTACACTTTAGAATACATTTTTTGATATTTTACCCACCCCCATGTCATCCAAGATGTCTTTGTTACTTCAATTGAAAAGAAATTAAGGTTTTTGAGGAAAACATTCCAGGATTTTTCTCTATATAGTGGACTTCACTGGGGTTCAACAGGTTGAAGGTCCTAATTGCTGTTTCAGTGCAGCTTCAAATGGCTCTACGTAATCCCAGACAAGGAATTAGAGGATTAGTTCACCTCAAAATGAAGTTTTTTGAGGAAATCATTTCAGGATTTTTCTCCATACCATTGACTTCCATGACAACCAAAATATTGAAGCTCCAAATCAATGCAGTTTCAAAGGAAGTTCTTCAGAGGCTCTGCACGATCCCAGAATAGGGCCTTATCTAGTGAAACCATTGGTCATTTTCAAAATAAATAAATAAAATGAATATACTTTTTGACCTAATATGCAAGATGAGCAATTTAGGTTCAAAATAGTTCAAATAATATTCTTTTTTATTTTATTTTTTAAATGACCGATCGTTTCGCTAGATAAGACCCTATTCCTCGTCTGGGATCACGCAGAGCCTCCGAAGCCCTTTGAAACTGCATTGATTTTTTTTGTTTTAAAATTACCGATTGTTTCACTAGATAAGACCCTTATTCCTCATCTAGGATTGTGTCGAGCTCTTTGAAGCTGCACTAAAATTGGGACCTTAAACCTGTTGGTAACCGTTGAAGTCCACTATATAGAGAAAAATCCTGAAATGTTTTCCTCAAAAACCTTAATTTCTTTTCAACTGAAGAAAGAAAAACATTAATATCTTGGATGACATGGGTCAGTAAACTTGAATTCTGAAGTGAAGTAATCCTTTAAAGGGTTAGTTCACCTAAAATACTCCTTCCTGCTTCGCTACTGTTCGGACGCTCTTGCTTACTGCTCCGCGCTTTGCTCTATCGCTTCTATATTTTATCTCATAATTTCAACTTCAGCAAATCAGCACAGTGCTCAAACAACAAAGCTTGACTCCAATGATAAAATTAGAAACTCTGGTGACTGGATTACTAAACAAAAAGCAGAATATTTCAACCGACCAGCCTCCCACTGCCTTCAGCTTACATTCCGGAGAAGGGAAAACACAGCTGCCCACATTCAAAAGGATAAGAAAATGCCTCTTCTAGAATCTACTTGCTGCACAAACTGACACAGACTTTTACAAAGGATTGCAGTTCTTGAAACAAAGTTATTTGCGGAACCATCCAACCAGACGAATCACACAGCAGAGCTTCATCATGAACGCCGTCTGCACACTGCCGGTGAGTCCCATAAATGTAGTGCTACTCAACAGGTAGAGAAACAAGTAACTGATCAACACACTAATCGATGGCACAAACAGGGAGCGAGACCCAAAGGCACTCGAGACATCAGATTGTCACGAGCATCACATATTGCCGCAGTAGCATGCTCTACCCCAGACACAAGGATTGCAAAAACTAGTTTCCTACCACCAAATATACATCTTGAAAACAGATTTGAAGTGTTAATGAATGTGGGTGAAGAATCCCCAAACGTGATGAATGTGACTGAACACAGATCGAATCAGCCCGTAGATAACACTGATGATAACAGGCGCTCAAGGTCGAGCAGACAGCGGCCCTCAGCTCAGAGGGCAGCCGAGCCCAGGACTCTGATAGTGGGGGACTCCACAGTCAGAAACATTAGCAGCAGGGATACATCGACATGCTGCTTTCCACAAGCAACAGTTTCTGATGTCAACAGGGAACTTAAGAACATTCTGATGAAACATAAGACTGCAAATCGACTTATCATTCATGTGGGGAAGAACGATATTCAGAGAGAGCAGTCAGAACTCCTTAAGAGGGATTTCAATGAACTTTTTGAAACACTTAGAAAACTGAAAGTTCAGCCGTTCATCAGTGGACCACTTCCAGCAAGAGGAACAAATAGGTTCTCACGGCTACTTGGGCTTAATACATGGCTGCAAAAAACCTGCAACATGAAGGGAGTGAACTTTATCGACAACTTTAATCTCTTCTGGAGTCAGAGACAACTGTTTACATCAAATGGCCTCCACCCAAACAAACTCGGTGCAAGAGTGCTAAAGGACAATATTTATTTTTCCATTCATCATCCTTCAGCTGTGTGTGCTAACCCACTCAACCTGGATGGCACACACACACACACCAGTACAGAGTATGGACGATCACAGGACTTCATTTCAGCATCTGAATGGACATGCGGTTGATACACCCCACAAGGACAATGATAACACCATGCAGCCACAACAACCACTTCTCATGGACACACTCCCAGCTGAGCCCCGCCCTCAGAGCTCACCACAGACACACTGTGGCGGATTAGAACTGCTCCAAGTGACACAGATCGAGGCACTAAACAGTAACATCTCAGCCCAGACTGTGGAGACTGTGGAGGCACTGGTAAAAATGGGGACCATCGGGGGTGAGACTGGTGAACTTTTACACCTCATGTGTGGTCTGAGCAATAAGCTGGAAGAAATGTCTAAGTCACTCCATGAACTGGACGATAACATATTGCAGGTTCCGGTAACACCAGACCAACAGCCCCCCTCACCAGACATGTTATTACCAGACATGTCTACCGCATCCCCGCTTCTGAGCTTCACAGAGAAAATGGATTTTGTTTATACTGGAACTAGACAATCACACTCGATCGCTGCGAGCCCCCAGATATCAACCAAAGAGCGTCTAGCCCCACAACCACTAAAGACTGTGGGCCCACCTCGCTCTGCCCCTCCTCCTGTGAGATTTCTTCGGTCACAACGCCAGGGCACACACCCTCCTCCATCTGCAACAAAAACAACTGATACCAGCTCTCAGTGATGTATTATGGGTCCTCGCAACGTCAACAGCAACCTTATCAAATGTTTACAAAACAAGCGGGAACCCATTGTGCCTGTCTCTTTCTCTATTTCTGTTCTGTTACGTGATAGAAAGTCTAAGGCCTTCTCAGGCCGTATGGCAAACCCATCTAATCTGCGGCCTGTTACTTGTCAAACTAAGATTAGTGTGGGGGAAGAAATTAAAATGAATACTGTTAAATTAGCACTTTTAAACATCCGTTCACTTAAAAGCAAATCATTTCTAGTTAACGACTTAATAACCACAAACAACCTAGATTTTTTGCTTCTCAATGAAACGTGGCTAGAAGACAGCTGCAGTGCAACAGTCCTCAATGAAACAGCCCCTCCTAACTTTACTTTTATGAGTGTCTGCAGAGCAGTCAGGAGGGGTGGAGGTTTATTGGAGCAATTGATGGTAAAATTTGAGAAGAAACGGTAAAGCACCTAAAAACATCAACCTGCGCCCTTGACACTCTCCCCACTTCTTTTTTCAAAAGTGTGTTTAACTGTTTAGAAGCAGATCTCCTAGAAGTGGTAAACGCCTCACTTCTTTCTGGGACTTTTCCAAACTCCCTTAAAACCGCAGTAGTTAAGCCTCTCCTGAAAAAGAGAAATCTGGATAACTCCATACTGAGCAACTACAGACCAATCTCAAATCTCCCCTTCATAGGCAAGATCATTGAAAAAGTTGTTTTCAGTCAGCTGAACAAATTCTTGAACTCAAACAGATACTTTGACAATTTTCAATCTGGTTTCCGACCGCATCACAGCACAGAGACAGCGCTCATAAAGATAATAAATGATATTCGCCTCAATACAAATACAGGCAAAACATCAATTCTGGTACTACTCGACCTCAGTGCTGCATTCGACACTGTTGACCACAACATACTTCTTGACAGGCTAGAAAATTGGGTTGGGCTTTCCGGAATGGTCCTCAAATGGTTCAGGTCATACTTAGAAGGGAGAGGTTATTATGTGAGTATACAGGGAGTGCAGAATTATTAGGCAAGTTGTATTTTTGAGGATTAATTTTACAACATTAATAATTAAACAACAACCATGTTGTCAATGAACACAAAAAACTCATTAATATCAAAGCTGAATATTTTTGGAAGTAGTTTTTAGTTTCAGCTATTTTAGGGGGATATCTGTGTGTGCAGGTGACTATTAATGTGCATAATTATTAGGCAACTTAACAAAAAACAAATTTATACCCATTTCAATTATTTATTTTTACCAGTGAAACCAATATAACATCTCAACATTCACAAATATACATTTCTGACATTCAAAAACCAAACAAAAACAAATCAGTGACCAATATAGCCACCTTTCTTTGCAAGGACACTCAAAAGCCTGCCATCCATGGATTCTGTCATTTTTTTGATCTGTTCACCATCAACATTGCGTGCAGCAGCAACCACAGCCTCCCAGACACTGTTCAGAGAGGTGTACTGTTTTCCCTCCTTGTAAATCGCACATTGATGATGGACCACAGGTTCTCAATGGGGTTCAGATCAGGTGAACAAGGAGGCCATATCATTAGATTTTCTTCTTTTATACCCTTTCTTGCCAGCCACGCTGTGGAGTACTTGGACGCGTGTGATGGAGCATTGTCCTGCATGAAAATCATGTTTTTCTTGAAGGATGCAGACTTCTTCCTGTACCACTGCTTGAAGAAGGTGTCTTCCAGAAACTGGCAGTAGGACTGGGAGTTGAGCTTGACTCCATCCTCAACCCGAAAAGGCCCCACAAGCTCATCTTTGATGATACCAGCCCAAACCAGTACTCCACCTCCACCTTGCTGGCGTCTGAGTCGGACTGGAGCTCTCTGCCCTTTACCAATCCAGCCACGGGCCCATCCATCTGGCCCATCAAGACTCACTCTCATTTCATCAGTCCATAAAACCTTAGAAAAATCAGTCTTGAGATATTTCTTGGCCCAGTCTTGACGTTTCAGCTTGTGTGTCTTGTTCAGTGGTGGTCGACTTTCTGCCTTTCTTACCTTGGCCATGTCTCTGAGTATTGCACACCTTGTGCTTTTGGGCACTCCAGTGATGTTGCAGCTCTGAAATATGGCCAAACTGGTGGCAAGTGGCATCTTGGCAGCTGCACGCTTGACTTTTCTCAGTTCACGGGCAGTTATTTTGCGCCTTGGTTTTTCCACACGCTTCTTGCGACCCTGTTGACTATTTTGAATGAAACGCTTGATTGTTCGATGATCACGCTTCAGAAGCTTGGCTATTTTAAGACTGCTGCATCCCTCTGCAATATATCTCACTATTTTTGACTTTTCTGAGCCTGTCAAGTCCTTCTTTTGACCCATTTTGCCAAAGGAAAGGAAGTTGCCTAATAATTATGCACACCTGATATAGGGTGTTGATGTCATTAGACCACACCCCTTCTCATTACAGAGATGCACATCACCTAATATGCTTAATTGGTACTAGGCTTTCCAGCCTATACAGCTTGGAGTAAGACAACATGCATAACGAGGATGATGTGGTCAAAATACTCATTTGCCTAATAATTCTGCACTCCCTGTAGGTGACCATAAGTCTGAGTGGACATCCATGACATGCGGAGTCCCACAAGTGTCAATTCTTGCACCACTCCTATTCAACCTGTACATGCTCCCACTGAGCCAAATAATGAAAAATAACAAAATGGCTTACCACAGCTATGCTGACGACACCCAGATCTACTTAGCCCTATCACCTAATGACTACAGCCCCATTGACTCTCTGTGCAAATGCATTGATGAAGTTAACAGTTGGATGTGCCAAAACTTTCTTCAGATAAAACAAGACAAAACTGAAATCACTACATTTGGAAACAAAGATGAAATTCTCAAGGTGAACGCATATCTTGAGGCTAAAGTTCTAAAATCAAAAAAATCAAGTCAGGAATCTGGGCGTGATTATGGAGTCAGACCTGAGTTTCAGTTGTCATGTCAAAGCAATAACAAAATCAGCTTACTATCATCTCAAAAATATTGCAAGAATTAGATGCTTTGTTTCCAGACAAGACTTAGAGAAACTCGTTCATGCTTTTATCACCAGCAGGGTGGACTATTGTAATGGTCTTCTCACCGGCCTTCCCAAAAAGACCATTAGACAGCTGCAGCTCATACAGAACACTGCTGCCAGGATCCTTAGCAGAACCAGAAAATATGACCATATCACACCAGTCCTCAGGTCTTTACACTGGCTTCCAGTTACATTTAGGATCGATTTTAAAGTACTATTACTTGTATATAAGTCACTCAATGACCTAGGACCTCAATACATTGCAGATATGCTGATTAAATACAAACCCAACAGATCACTCAGATCATCAGGATCAAGTCAATTAGAAATACCAAGGGTTCACTCAAAGCAAGGAGAGTCTGCTTTTAGCTATTATGCCAGCCGCAGCTGGAACCAGCTTCCTGAACAGATCAGATGTGCTCCAACAGTAGCCACTTTCAAATCCAGACTCAAAACACATCTGTTTAGCTGTGCATTTACTGAATGAGCTCTGTGCTACCGTACATCCGACTGATTGCACCTTATCTTATGCTTTTACTGAATGAGCTCTGTGCTCTGTCCGAACTGCTTGCACTTTAATTATGTTTCAATTTAACCTGGTTTTTATTTTTAGTGTTAATTATAATTTTTATTTATATATATATATATTTTTTTTTCTTAATTTTGTTTTCTTTTAATTCCTATTATAACTGTTACTCTATATATGTTTTTATTTTTAGTTTATTCACTTATGAATATTTTAACTTCATTTCTGTGTAAAGCACTTTGAATTGCCACTGTGTATGAAATGTGCTATACAAATAAACTTGCCTTGCCTTGCCTTGCCTAAAAATTAGATTTCTATAATTTATTACTCACAATTATCCATTAAAAGTAATCACAATTGCTTTATCACAGACTGAAAACATTCACATGAAAAGAGAGTGTGTCCTGAAGGCCATCATCGTTTTCCTTGGGGAAAATCCACAAGACCTTATCAAGGAGTACCTTGTGAGTTGAAAGTCTGCATATTCTATTTTGATGTTATTTTCTGGAAAAAGTTTAAAGTTGTGTTTTGTAGTTATGAATGCAAAATGTTTTTATTTTGAAAACATTTATTATGTACATTACTTTAGGTGAACCAGCGAGGTGATTGCGAGGGTGAGCTGGAGCAGCTCACCATGGCGGTGTATGTTATTCATAAGGAGGGGGGAGAGCATCACGAACCACCGGCTGACATAGGTGTCGTCATCGAGGGTGTTACAGTTTTGAATGAACTGCCTTCGTTCACATCAGCTTGTGCGTTGCTTCTCGGGATGATATACATCATGAATCTGGCCTATCCAAAACCAATTCGCTTTACATTCGAGGTATTCCAGAAAGTTCTCTTGCAGCTCGATCAGCACAAGATGTCACCAAAAGTTCAAAGTCTGTTCAGTAGACTACAGTGAACTTAAGGTAATGTTTGAATATCTATGTTTAAAAGAGTGTCTCAGTTTTAGTTGGATGTTTCATTTGTTTTCTTATGTTTGTAAGACTATCCATTTGTTCATTCATATGTCTAGTATGAATGTGTAGTTCGCATCTGTAGTTGATTGGTTCCCTTTAAATTGGTGAAAGTGTAATTACCTATAACTCTAAGGTGTTATAAATATTTTCCATGATCTGTTTGATGTTGGGGTTGTTATTTTTTTTAATCATTGTTTTTATAAAAACATGGCTCAGTTTAGGGCATTACCTGTAAGTGGTTTTACACTTATATGGTTAGGGATAGTTCACCCAAAAACGGTTCAAGTTGTTCCAAACCTGTATGAGTTCCTTTCTTCTGCTGAACACAAAAGATGATGTGTTGAAGAATGTTGGTAACCAGACAGTTGTCGGTAACCATTGACTTCCAGAGTTTTTTTTTTTTTCCTGCTATGAAAGTCGCTGGGTACCGTCAACTGCCTGGTTACCAACATTCTTCAACCCATCTTCTTTTGTATTTAGCAGAATAAAGAAACTCATACAGGTTTGGAACAACTTGAACCATTTTTGGGTGAACTATCCCTTTAATTGTTTTTAGGTTGCTCTTTTATGGGCATATGCACTGTTTTTATATTTCTTTTAATAAATATATTAGTGGCTCAGTTTTGAGCATAATGCAAAGACAACTTGCAAAAAGACTGTTTGGATGTTAAGTGTGTCAGTAAATGACTGGAATGGATGTTAAGTGTCAGTAAATGTAAATTTCATTGGCACAACAAATGTGAGCAGTTTGTAATGATTTCAAACTAAGTTTGTAATATGGAAAATGAATAAATGTTAATAAATATTTCTAAAGCAATTTGTGTCTTGTATGATTGACCTAGTGAAATTAAGTTGATAAAATGTAATAATTTAAGTTGAGAAAACAATTTTTTTAGGTGTTACCAATTGAAGTAATTTTTTTAAGTTGATCCAACTAGGAAAGATTCATACATTTTAAGTTGGAATGCAGTAAAATTAAGTTAGACTAATGTAAATAATAGGATTGAATGAACTCAAATAATATAAGTGTGATTGACCTAGTGAAATTAAGTTGATAAAACGTGATATTTTAAGTTGAGAAAACTTAATTTGTTTAGGTGTTACCAATTGAAGTAATTTTTTTAAGTTGATCCAACTGTTCACTTTTTACAGTGTGGGCCACTCCCATTTTTGGTTTGTAGTATCCAGTCAGAGCTTTGTATATCTGGCTGTTGTTTCAAAACATGTCCCACAACTTGTCTGTTTTTTTTTTAAAAAATTGTATTATTATTATTATTATTTTATTAAATATTTATGGCCATTCAAATTTTAGACTTTCATATACAATTTTAATCTCCTATAAACAAAAATCATTACATATATTAGTAAATTGCATTAGAGAGAGAAAATATATTCAACTTCCAACAGATAAGCAGGTGTTTTGTTAGTTTGTGCCAACTAAGTCAGGCCTGGGCACAATTTTGGAACAGATGGAGCTGTCAGTGCCAAGGTACATCAGGCCCATGTGGGAATGAAATGAGCTCAACTGAAATTGGAGTAAATCTAGAGGGTGATGAATACCTTTACATTTTTCAGAAGTGAATAATAACTCAAGCAATAAACACAATTTTTGAAACAACAACACAAAAAAACTAGATGAACGTTCTTCTAAAAGAAAATGGTTTGGGGACTCTGAACTTATGGAGGAAAAAACTCTCAGCAGATTGCTGGCATGCATTGTTTAATATGTGTGTCCTCATTTCTGCATAAAAAAATGTCTGAAAGTAGCCAAGATTCTACATTTTTGGGGCTTTTTCATTGCCATTTTGCTATTAATGCCCTCTCTGTCCCTTCAAACCTTCTTTATGTCTTCTACATTTGTGGTCACAACCTTCACTTTCTGTTCAGGTGATGAAAAACATTAGGAACAGAGTAAGATGGTATAAAACAAAGTGACAGCTAGTGCTGCTCTGCTGTTTGACCACTGAGT